>JASDDO010000014.1:96929776-99429776 GCA_030015575.1 Agapanthus africanus | reverse complement strand
TGGTATTTCTCAACATTTATCGCCGGCACCGGAGCCGCAGTATGAACCGGCACCGCAGCCGCAGTATGAACCGGCACCGCAGCCGCAGCATCAAGGAGATCCAGCGCAGCAGAATCAGTGGTTTGGATCACCATACCGTCAGCAGCAATCCTGGCATACCGGACAGGCGCAACAACACCAGTCTTGGGGATCAGGTTTTGCAGAACAGCCGTCTTGGGGGTTAGGTTTTGCGCAACAATAGCACCCTTGGGGGTCAGGATTTGCGCAGCCATGGGGCCAAGGTTTTGTGCAAAATCAGCCGCATGAAACCGGGACAGGTTCTTCGCTACAACTGCCCAGTTGGAACACGGATTTAGCGTCCTACGCAAATTTGTTGGGAAGCAGCACATATCCGACACCTGTCCCACATTCAAGTTCAGGATTTGTGGATCAACAGCCTGTCCAAGACGTTGCCGAAGACGAAGCTGAAGCAGAACCCGAACCCGAAGCAGCAGAGCAGACGCCGCCGCCGCCGCCGCCATCTATCCAAGAAACAGGTGGTTCCTCCAGTCATCCCAGGAGGCATAGGCTTATGTCAAGCCTTCTCGGATTTCATAAAGGAAAAGGGAAAGGAAAAAAATAGCATTTACATTTTACAAATAGATAGGATTTTTTGGCATTGTAAATTTTGACGGATTCATTCTGTAAAAAAAAATTTGATATAATGAAATTTTATTATTTAATTTAAATGTTTTTTTTGTCTATTTAATTTTATTTTATTTTTAAGAATTATAATTATAATTATAATTATAATTATAATAATAATAATATTATAATTATATTCGTTAATAATTATAATTAAAAATTAATTTAATTTAAAAAAAAAAAGGGGGCGGGTTCTGGGAACCCGCCCTCTATAGAAAACTATAGAGGGCGGGTTCTGGGAACCCGCCCCCTAGACATTTGTATAGGGGCGGGTTCTGGGAACCCGCCCCCTATACTGGGGGTGGGAGGGTGGGCCAGAGGGATGGGTGAAACCACCCTATTTTCGTAAATAAAATTTATCCCCTCCTATTTTTATAATTTAATTTTAAAAGTATAATAATTCAAAAAAAAAACCCTGAGATATACCTATCTTACCATAAATTGATATCACTTTCACGATTGTTGTTCGAAACGAGTATTTCCATCATTCTGTATTTTTGTCACAATTATCTTATGTTTTGTCACTCCTCTATCTTGAATCTATCTCCATGTATGACATTTATCTTACATTAGACTTCTTGGATACTTGCAGGGCACTTCTCGTAGACATATTCCATCAAGGAGTGCTTATTCGATTTGTGCCCTATCATAATATAATTTTTGACACATATTGAGCAAAATACAATTTGCCTCTCGATACTTCCTTGATATGCATTATTCAATGGAATATCCCTTTTCCTAGTAGTTTTCAACATTCGTAGATTTAAACTGATATGCATGGCACATGGAGGTATATGCTTTCTCCTTCTATCTGTATGCTAAACAGTACGTTTGTCTATGCATTATGTTGTAATACATTAAAACTATAGTGTTGCCATTTTATCAAGCATTGATATGTTCTTTTGCCCCCATGCGCGCGCACATACATACAGCCACAGTTGTTTCTATCCGTGCTGTATCTGTTTACCATATATAGTTTCATTAAATGATTTTACTGTTTAGTATTACAAGGGAAACAAGCAAGTGAACTCTCTTACACAGCTTAGCTATTGTTGCCAAAATTAGTATTTAGTTCCCTTGAGAAGCTAAATTTGTGTTTGGGATTGACCGATAGCGTAGATATCGGTTCGTAAGGTTTGCCAATAAGAGAAGTAAATAAATAGATCCGTCTAACTTATTAACAGTATCCTACAATTTTAAGATCGTTGAAAGGTCCTGTTCATGGAAATAAATTATAAGATGCATAAAATAATAAAATCAGTATAACGTTATTCTAGAAGAAAATCGGTCTTTATCTCTGGACAGCGCCTTACCTTGAACGGTACACACTTAGATTTGTTGACTACTTAGATTTGTTGTCTACGAAAGAAATACGAGGGCAATAATGAATGAAATGTCATTATGGACAAGGAAAAGAAAGAAAGACAAGGAAGAGGGAGACCGATGATCACATGAGCCACTTTCGTGTAGGGTGTATATCTTCTATTATTTGCAGAATTGTGCATCGTCCGGTAATTTAGGAGAAACTTAAAAAAAACTATTAAATTATATGAAAAATTCATATTTCGTAATGTTTTAGTTATCATACCTCCATTTCCCCTCTCCTTCCAAGGGCAATATCAGTTATCATGAAACAACTCTGTACGTCTGCGTTTCACAAATTTCATCTATGTGATAATATCTCTTTAGCTCGCTTTTTAAATATTCACAAATTTCATCTATGTGATAATATCTCTTTACCTCATCTATGTGATAATTTCCGAGAGCAATTAATTTGTAGGTCATAGCCCTGACACAAACAAAAAACTGCAGTTGTTAGATCAATGCAGAAATTCACTCCCTTATTTGGGTTTTCCCGTATGCAATATTGATTCTTCCTTAATGTATGGTAAAAATTGGTTAAGATCAAGGTTATTATTTTTATTGCAGGGTCTCAAATTTATGGAGATCCAAAAGCACATAGCAACAAAGGGGCTGGAGATTTTGAAGGGCAATCTAAGAAAGACCAACAACCTCGGAAGTTTCAGGTCCTCTCTCACGAGAAAACCGGTGTCATATCTTTTACTGCTGTTGAAGTTAGTGCAAAGAGCTCCATTAACAATCCAAACCTCAAGGCTCAAAGCAAGAGTACCAGTAGTCTCAATGGCAGTTTGTTCTCTTCATCCAAGCCGAGCTTGAGCTCTTTCGGCGAAAAAAACCCTTTCTCCCCAGCTCAAAACAAGAACGATTTCTTCAATTCCCTCAGGAATAAGATGATGGAGAAAACCAGCAAGACCCAGTGGATTGTTTGGATGAGAGAGACAAAGTGTTTATGAGATCTCTTGGATGGAACAAGGAAGAAATTGTAAGGGTAGGCAGTTCTCACTGATGAGGAGATTTCTCCTTTCATCGAGCGTGTACGTATTTAAACGATTTAACATCGAGCGTGTACGAAGTCACACGGTTTTGTCGCTTAGAATGAATTAGACTCGAGAAGAGGCAACTTCCCAGGTGGTCACTCATCCCAGAATTTTTCTAGCTCGAGCACGCTTAATTACGGAGTTCTTCAAACTCCGGAGTTCCGGTTCACCCAAAAGCGCCTCTGTTTATAAGAGTGGAATTATCCCATTTATAGTTATTGGATCTGCTCTCTTTTAGAATATATTATGAAAATTCCTCATTGTTCTACAGTAGGTCTTTGTGCTTATCTGATATAAATGGGTATACCGGATAACACCTAGGGTATTGCACTTTTCTATAAACAATATCAGAAACTACGGCATACTCTGACTTTGGACATTGCTTTGAAGCCGTTAGTTTGTCGTTGGCGGCACAAACCTCCCGAAGCTGTTAATTTGTTTCTGTTAATTCGTTTCGGGACAATCAAGAATATTGAGAAGCTAATATGGTTTCTATCTATAGAGGCTTGCCGAGGTAACTTCCATACGTAGATGTTTTCATTAGAAAGTTAGTGGTTTAGAAAGTATGTAATGCCGAGGCTTGGTTACTTTTATAGAATATGTAATGATACATACACTACTCGATACTGTGAGTGTTAGCGACCGTTCTATACGGTCGCTAATACATAATATACGGTCGCTAAAGTGTATTAGCGACCGTTTATATTTTAAACGGTCGCTAATACACGGTCGATGAAAGTTTGGTCGCTGATAAGTGTATTAGCGACCGTTTAATGAACGGTCGCTAATACGAAAGGTCGCCGATTCTTATTAGCGACCGTTCGTGACCGTCCCAGATACGTGACACGTGGACATCCCTCGGATATATTACGGTTTAACCGTATCAGCGAACGGTCGCTAATACATGTATTAGCGACCCTTCCTGTAGCATAAATGTCGCTGATACCAAATAATTGGGTAAAAAAATTCCTAAAATCACAATATACCATACAATAATACCTGTAATCACAATATATTATGCAATAATAGTGTTTCGAATACAAGCCAACACATAAACATAATACACTATATGTCTAACAATACTAACAACTCAAATCAACACATACATGAACTAAAATCGTAATAAATCAACCCATACAACAATAGTGTTTTGAATACAAACCAACACAATACGCTATAAATCCAACTGTACCAACAACTCTCCAAATCGTGCGCAATCCCAGCTCACTTAACCCTGTGAACCTGCAAATCCATACAAATAAATAAATACATGAACTAAAATCATAATCATCGAAACGATGCTAGCTACACTAACATATATATATGTGTACCTCACTAACTCCCGCTGCTGCCATTGCCATCAGAAACTCGTCTTGAATAGTATCGAGCGGTATCCTCCCAGTCTTCATCCGAAAAAAATGAAGAGTAGTACTCGTGTCGGTGGCAAAGGCTGAGGATGATACCTTCCCTATGGCGGTGGCTGAGACGGAGGGTAATACCCTCCCTGTTGCGGAGGTGGATGCTGTGGATAGTACGGTCCATGTAATGGAGGAGGGTAATGCGGTCACTGTTACGCCCCGCTTCCCGATATACGGACAAGAGGATGTGGCAGGTCACGCGACGTATTTACTCAGAAATAAACACGCTAAGCGTAAATAAGCAATATAATGTAAATATACACAAGAAGACAACAGATGTAAATGAATAACAACTTTTGTTTATTAAACATTTCTTTAAAATACATCCGAAAATGTAAATATAATAATGGAAAGCAATGCCTAAACAATAGCATAAACTGAAAGTAAGTGAGTACAAGTAAAGCCTAGTGGTCATGCTGCTCAGTGGTCTGCTCCAATTGCTCCTGGTTGGTCTCGAACTCCTCAAAATCAGGTCCTCCTGACAACATTCCAAAAAAAGAAGAGAAATAGGAATGTTGTCAGCGAACAATCGCTCGGTAAGTCCCAAAGAGATAGAAATAGAATAGACAGATAAGAGGATGTAACTGATATAATGTTTGATTGTTATGCTAACGCAGTTGTTTGTAACCTGGCATAGAATATGCCGGTGTATACGAGAGGAGTCGAACTTACACCGTGGACTATGGTAACCCATAGTATAAGGCTCCATCGATAAAACCACGGAACAACGGCAATTGAATTAGTTACGTATTTTAATAACCATCTCGTGCCACTTTTAATACATTCAATGGCAGTCTACCTATTTAAAATCCCGTAATGTCTTTTGTATTGAAGTAAATTATAGATGTAAGACTTGCTGAAACCATGGTATCGGTATTTCACGTAAACGGAAGGGATATAAACGGATAGTCATGTAAACCAGTCAAATGTATATCCATGGTTCGGTCAAATCATGTTCATGTTAATATAGATTGAATTATGGTGTAAATGGATTCATGTTGAATTAGAGTTATACTTGAATCATATTCAAGGATAGATTGATTGATTTCAGATTTGACTGAGACTTTGCCTGAGTCAGACACTTTAAACAGAATTGAAGTCCTGAATTAGTTTTGGAGTTATCGGTAACTGCTGCACATGGACGACAGGATTTGTGTCTTTTTCCAAGACAATTACCGTATTGATAACACCGTTTTAGGTTGTCTACCTTAGATAGGAAAGCACCCATATTCTTCGGCTCCCTGAGGCTCAAGAGAACTGGTCCCGCTTAAACCTATATTTACTAGGATCCTTATTGTAAATTAATATAACTTGAAGGGGTTTTATGAAAAATAGTTTTGATATATTTTCAAAATACACCTCAAGTATTTAATTATCGTCTTTAGGATTTTCATAGATGTATTTTTTTTAAGAGTGATGAGATAGTCTAGTGGATATAAACCTAACTTTGAATAGTATATGGTATTTTCTTGTAATTTGACCTGTATTGATTTCTTGATGGTATTTTCATGAACTTTTGTGATTCTTTTCTTTTGATTAGAAAACATGAAATATATTATATATTTAAAATAGATATTTTGATAATATTTATATATATATATATTTATTAAAAATAGAATTTCTTTATTAATAGAAATTACGTTTTCTTAAAAATTGTAATAAAAATTCCATCAAGATCGTATGCTCCGTGAGTAGATCTACATCTCGCTCTACTAGTCCTGAGGACGTGCGATAATCCGCACCATCCTGATCGGGTTCCCCAAAATGGGTTGTAGAGGTTTATTTGTAAGGAAATTAAAACAATTTAAAGAATATGGGTTTTGATAGTTTAAGGTATTTTAATGTAAACTATTGTATTTTATCCCACAAAAATTGTTACAAAAGCCATCGTGCTATGTCAAGATGAGTGTTGTGATGAGATAGGTCATTATCTCGTGAGTTTTCTAAAGGTAATATGAGCAAAACGATAAAATAATGTCGTATGTAAACTTGATGGTATTTTACCGAAAAAGTGAAATAGAATTTGTTTAACATTAAATTTTGAATTGAAACTTGGTCAAATTGTTGTTTTATATTTCTTAAACAATATATGAAAAGATGAAAAATTTGTTATTAAGAAAAATTGTGTTTTTGATGAAACTATAATCGGAAGTTGGAATAACTCCGCTTCCGACGAGTTTTGAAAAGAAATCTTTTTGAGAGGTGAAAAGGAGAGAAGAGAAAAGACCTACTGGTTTGGAGAAGAGAGGGGAGGTAGAGAGAACTTTTGAAAGCGGCGTGGAGTCGCGGTGTTGCTGGATTTGTCCCGAAATGTCGCCGGAATTTTGACATTGGCTAACTCCACTTGTACAACTTCTTGGACTTGAATACTTTAAAGAGTTTTGGCAAAAGATTTCTGAATGAGGAGGGTTATGGTGTAGGGTGGTATTTATAGGAGAAATTAAGGTTTAGGGTATTGAAATGAGAATTAAAAATGCATTAAAATTTGGTTTTAAGGCTCATTTTAATTCTCTGGAAATGTGCAGGGAAATCAAACAGATTAGGGTTAGTGGGGTAAGCCAAGGGGTGCTAGAGTTAAAAAATTGAAGTATTTGGGACGGGGGGGCCGGCGGCACCGGCCGCAAAATCAATCTCGCTAGTCCAAGGTAGGGTATGGGGGCTTGGTTTCAAGACACATGTTAGGTTCAGTGCATACAATATTTTCCACGTGTTTGATTTCTGAGGCTTTTCATTTTTACGTGTTTTGCACGTGTAAACTTTTGAGCTTCTAAAAATTTGAAAGAAAAATCAGCAAAAATATTATGTGGCTGAGAGGATTCGAACACCGGGGCTATGTCATAGCAGTGCAAGGCTTTACTAATGAGCTACAAGTGCTTTCTTGCTGTTCAAAAGCAATTTAAATTTATAACTTATGCTCAGGCTAAGGTATTCCTTTCTGTACTTTACAAAAAAAAATTGTACAGAAGTTTAGGGTTGTTACATTCTAACCTCCTTATGAAAATTTCATCCTCGAAATTTATAGAAGAAAGTTGTAACAGATTCAAGAAAAGTTTGATGACAGTTGTGGTGAAAGAAATACCGGTAGTGCATGAAAAGTAACGAGATGATGTAAGGGATTAAAAAGATTGAAGGGAATTACCAGTGTTATCTTGGTCGATAGCCTCGGTTTCTACGGCCACTAATATGAAAGCCTGATGCCGGGGTACATTCCTCCTAGCTGGAGGCATATCCCTCTATCCTTTGGGCATGTTTCTCTGCCCTCGAGGCATGTTCCTCATTGCCCGATGGAATTGGCGAGGAGGCTGTGCAGGAGGTCCACATGGAGGTGGAGCTAGGAGAGCAAGACGAGGTGCAAGAGCCTGGATAGCTGGCCGCTGTGGATAAGTGATGTTAGTTGGAATTGGGTTGCGTCTATAAGGACATGTTCCATCCATAAGTGGATGCGCCACAAATTAAGCATATGCCTTTTGCGCGCCTATAGTCTTTCCACAGATGTCTATCTCTCTTGCAGTAGAAGCAAAAATCTGGGCTTGACCGGTTATTTGTTACTTCCAGTCTCCCGGGTTCAAAAGTTGGTATTGAAGAGGCTCCTCCTGCCATCTGGGTGGCAGGGCGCTTCACACCGGCGGATTGAGGTCTGCCCTTCTTCTTCACTACTGTCTCGTATCGACGGGCAGCTTTCAGAGCTAAGTCATAGGTTGGGAAATCCCTTGTAGCTAAGGCAACTTGGATCTCCAGATCCAACCCTTGCTGAAATCGTCTGGACCTGATCTCAGCAGTCGGAATGAGGTGTGCCGCGAACCTGCTCAACATAGTGAACTCAGCATCATACTCATCCATTGATTTGCTCCACATAGAGCCTTGTTGTAAGTGGATGAATTGCTGCTCCATGTCGAATCGGGCAGTCTCGGGAAAATACTTCGCGTCGAATATATCACGAAAAGTTTTCCATTCGATAGGCTGGGCAAGACGGCTTTCTTTCGCCTTCCACTATACTCGGGCGTTGTCGGCGAGTTGCAGCTTTGCAACCCGTACCCAAGCGATCTTTGGCACTTGTGCTGCTGCCAGATCGTCCTCAATACTCTGAGCCCATCTTCAGCTTCCAAAAAGCTCCTTTTCCCAGAAAATTGCTTCGGGTGCAATGCCCGGAATTGCTTCACTCCGGGTGCTTCCGCTTCTGGGCGGTTCAATAATATAGCAGTCTGCCGCTGCTGTCCTTTCAGGAGGCTCTTAATTGCCTCGAGGAGTACCGTCTGCTCGTTGATCGGAGCTACAACGGTAGGCGTAAGTGGAAGAGGTGGTGGTGTGTTGTTGATGTTTGTACTTGTGTTGTTGGGAGAATCCATAGCCTTGAAATAAAAATAGGGTTGGATAGATTCAAAGAATATGAAATTGTAAGAATCAAGGAATATGAAATGTAAAGAATGTTTTTAGTTGCTGATTCTTGTGTTATATTGTTTAGGACTTCATACAGAATTGACCTGCATGTCCATGCAGAACTGACCTGCATGTCCATGCAGAACTGACCTGCATGTCCAAGCAGAACTGACCTGGATGGTAGGGTTCTATGCAGCACTGATCTGCATGGGCCACCAACAAAACCTGTCACGCCACGCTTCTCGGTGTACGGACAATCGGATGTGGCGGGTCACGTGACGTATTTACTCAGAAGTAAACATGCTAAGTGTAAATAAGCAATATAATGTAAATATACACAAGAAGACAACAAGTGTAAAGGAACAACAACTTTTATTTATTAAACATTTCTTTACAATACAACTGAAAATGTAAATACAAGAATGGAAAGCAATGCCTAAACAATGACATGAACTAAAAGAAAAGTGAGTACAAGTGAAGCCTAGTGGTCGTGCTGGTCAGTGGTCTGTTCCAATTACTCCTGGCTGGTCTCGAACTCCTCAGAGTCGGGTCCTCCTGACAACATTCTAAAAAAAGAAGAGCAATAGGAATTTCGTCAGCGAACAATCGCTCGGTAAGTCCAAAAGAGATAGAAATATAGACAGATAAGAGGATATAACTGATATAATGTTTGATTATTATGCTAACGCAGTTGTTTGTAGCTTGATATATAATATGCCAGTGTATATGAGAGGAGTCTAACTTACACCGTGGACTATGGTAACCCGTAATACAAGGCTCCGTCAATAAAACCATGGAACAACGATAATGGATGTATAGTTACGTCTTTTAATGACCATCTCGTGCCACTTTTAACACATTCCGTGCCAGTTTACCCCTTTAAAACCCCGTAATGTCTTTTGTATTGATTGTATTGAAGTAAATTATATATGTAAGACTTGCCGAAACCATGATATCAGTAGTTCATGTAAACGGAAGGGATATAAACGGATAGTCATGTAAACCAGTCAAATGCATATCCATGGTTCGGTAAAATCATGTTCATATTGATATAGATTGAATTCTGGTATAAATGGATTCATATTGAATTGGAGTTATACTTGAATCATATTCAAGAATAGATTGATTGATTTCAGATTTGACTGAGACTCTGCCTGAGTCAGACACTTTAAACAGAATTGAAGTCTTGAATTAGTTTTGGAGTTATCGGTAACTGCTGCACATGGACGGCAGGATTTGTGTCTTTTTCCAAGATAATTATTGTATTGATAACACCGTTTTTAGGTTGTCTACCTTAGATAGGAAAGCACCCATATTCTCCGGCTTTCTGAGGCTCAAGAGAACTGGTCCCGCTTAAACCTATATTTACTAGGATCCTTATTGTAAATTAATATAAATTGAGGGGGTTTTATGAAAAATAGTTTTGTTATATTTTCAAAATACACCTCAAGTATTCAATTATCGTCTTTAGGGTTTACATAGATGTATTTTTTAAGTGCGATGAGACAGTCTAGTGGATATAAACCTAATTTTGAATAGTATATGGTATTTTCTTGTAATTTGACTTGTATTGATTTCTTGATGGTATTTTCATGTACTTTTGTGATTCTTTTCTTTTGATTAGAAAACATTGAATATATTATATATTTAAAATAGATATTTTGATAATATTTTTATATATTTATTTATTAAAAATATAATTTCTTTATTAATAGAAATCATGTTTTCTTAAAAATTGTAATAAAAATTCTATCGAGATCGTATGCTCCGTGAGGAGGTCCGCATCTCGCTCTACTAGTCCCGAGGACGTGGGATAACTCGCACCATCCCGATCGGGTTCCCCAAAATAGATTGTAGAGGATTATTTGTAAGGAATTAATTAAAACAATTTAAAGAATACGGGTTTTGATAGTTTAAGGTATTTTAATGTAAAATATTGTATTTTGTCCCCACAAAAATTGTTACAAAGCCATCGTGCTATATCAAGATGAGTGTTGTGATGAGATAGGTCATTACCTCGTGAATTTTCTAAAGATAATATGAGCAAAACGATAAAGTAATGTCATATGTAAACTTGATGGTATTTTACCGAAAAAGTAAAATAGAATTTGTTTAACATTAAATTTTGAATTGAAACTTGGTCAAATTGTTGTTTTATGTTTGTTAAACAATATATGAAAAGATGGTAAATTTTTTATTAAGAAAAATTGTGTTTTTGATGAAATTACAATCGGAAGTCGGAATAACTCCGCTTCTGACAGTTTGAAAAGAAATCTTTTTGAGAGGTGAAGAAGAGAGAAGAGAAAGGACTTACTGGTTTGCAGAAGAGAGGGGAGGTAGAGGGAACTTTTGTAAGCGGCGTGGAGTCGCGGTGTAGCCGGATTTGTTTCGAAATATCGTCGGAACTTTGATCTTGGCTAACTCCACCTGTACAATTTCTTGGACTTGGAAAATTTAGAGAGTTTTGGCAAAACATTTCTGAACGAGAAGGGCTATGGTGTAGGGTGGTATTTATAGGAGAAATTAGGGTTTAGGGTATTGGAATGAGAATTAAAAATGCATTAAAATTTGGTTTTAAGGCTCATTTTAATTCTCTGGAAATGTGCAGGGAAATCAAACAGACTAGGGTTAGTAGGGTAGGCCAAGGGATGCTAGGGTTAAAGAATTGAAGTATTTGGGATGGGGGGACCGGCGGCGCCGGCCTCAAAAGCAATCTCGCCGGTCCAAAGTAAGGTGTGGGGGCTTGGATTCAAGACACGTGTTAGGTTCAGTGCATACAATATTTTCCACATGTTTGATTTCTGAGGCTTTTCATTTTTATGTGTTTTGCACGTGTAAACTTTTGAGCTTCTAAAATTTTAAAAGAAAAATCAGCAAAAATATTATGTTGCTGAGGGGATTCGAACACCGGGCTATGTCACAGCAGTGCAAGGCTTTACCAATGAGCTACAAGTGCTTTCTTGCTATTCAAAAGCAATTTAAATTTATAACTTATGCTCAGGCTAAGGTATTACTTTCTGTACTTTACAAAAAAAAATTGTACAGAAGTTTAGGGTTGTTATAATCGTTGCGTCGGAGGAGAGTAATATGCCGGTTACGACGGCCATGGACCTGTTAGATATGTATGCCCTAGAGGCAATTATTGTAATTGTTGGACATGTATATATCTACAGGATAATCTTTCTCAATATGATAGTATGCTATTTGGTTTGGCTTTCCGGCTCGTTACAAGGCGTTGGTAATATAGATTCTCTATATACTCTATTTTTATCATTCATGTTTATGGTTCTATTTATTATTACTGTCGCAAATACATGTTGATAAAGCCTCTAGGATCTTTGCTTGACTGCCAGGATTGTGATGCAGATCATACTAGTGGGGCCTAGGTAGTCTATAAGCATATCCTTAAATGTTTCTAGTTGAGGGGATATCGAGACAGGGTATCGATGTCGCAGAGTAGACTAGTGTATACATTTCTTAACTCTGTATTGGGGCGTTGGATGATCCCATATCCATTGATGTTTGACATCAAAAATTGTATACATATGCTCATTAGAGACTGAGTACACTGAACGGACTCGCTGAGAACTCCTAAATGGTATCATACCTATCGTCAAATAGCAGTTCTCTGGTGACACTTGTACATGTTAGTCTGTAGATCCGAGATCGTCATAGTGTCTTGTGTGGTTCCCACTGTGCTTTGATTTCCACCCTACCACGGCTCTACTGAGTCTTGCGAATATGTGGTTTTTGGGTACAATCCTGAGTCATATGGAGACAGTGAGCAATAAGAGGGGTTTCGTCTCTCCCGGTATTGGAAGTTAATGTTGTGCTATGCGCGATTGGCTATAACCCCAAGTCCCTGATCAGGGTTGATGAGATTTACTGATAAGTATTATCGATAGTTTCTCGATTGGTTATAGACCACACATCGGCATGACTTATCGAGTTATTGGGGTATGCCGATTCCACCCTCCAGACTCGATATACGACATATCAGACGAAGAGAACGAACTGCACGGTAAGTGTTGCTTATAGGCTCTACGGGAGTTTGAACAAGTTTCCTTGTTGATCTTCTATTCATTTAATACCTGAGTAGTCGTTACGTCCAGCTAGTACCGCTGACGGCATGTGGGTATCTGATGTGATCATTACCTATTGCTACGAGTCTTTAGAATCCCACATAGAGATTTCCTAGCTCAAGCGAAACGAAATAGGGCACGTATGGAGATATGTACGGGAGCTTGATTAAATACGAGTATGTGATATCGTATTCTAATCTAGCGTTTTTGATATTAGCCGGGTTATATATGATATAACCGGATTATTGAATCAAGTGTTGATTTAATGATTAACTAATATAATACTCATTTTAATCCTTCTCTTCTCATTATATATTTGATATATACAAATTGCATCATGGTTGATGATACATAGAACATGGCTATATAAGAATCACATTGGAGGAAAAGATAAAGAAAATGATTTATTTATATATGAATAAAACAAAAGGAAGAAATGAGTCATGGCTTCTAAAATGTTCTCTACGGTGCTAAGAACCATGACTCATTGTTTTCCTTTGTTTTATTCATCCATATTTATTTTTTTCTCAAGCTCATTTTATCCTCAAGGTTCATTCTCATTTCCAAGTTCATCCTCTTCATTTTCCTCTTTAGTTTTTTCTAGA
This sequence comes from Agapanthus africanus, assembly GCA_030015575.1. Classification (NCBI taxonomy): domain Eukaryota; kingdom Viridiplantae; phylum Streptophyta; class Magnoliopsida; order Asparagales; family Amaryllidaceae; genus Agapanthus; species Agapanthus africanus. The sequence continues at coordinate 99,416,211 of JASDDO010000014.1, read as the reverse complement.
TTGAAAAAGAGAAAAGAAAAGAAAGAATTTTAATGAGAAAAATCTCTACTTCATCAACCTACACTACTATAGCATATTAGTATAGGTTGTTCTCTTCACTAATTCATAGATTAATGAAGTGTGAGCTTGAGTGTGAGAAGCTTCGAGGTGGATCATTTTTTACGGCGAAGACTTCGAACAAGCTAGTTCCATCCTTTAAGTGGAGTCGAAGAAGAGTTCTAGCACTACTACTCGGAGCAATTGAAGTGAACAACCAGATTACAAAGGTTGTAGTTTCCATTCACTTAGTTTTAATCTCTAATTTGCTTTGCTAAGATAGCCTAATCTCTAGTTCGATTCTTGTTTAGTAGACTTAGCCCTCTAGAATTTTAAAATTGTTTATTTGCTTTTGTTAAAACCAAGTGGAGGTGCTAAGACAAACTTGCATGGTATCAGAGCCAAACTAGAGGCTTAGGTGTAGTTTAGACGAAGTTAAAGTGTTCGATCGATATTTTAAATCCGAACTTTGGTAGTTTCTGTCTATTTTTTCAAACTTCATTTTTTTCATATTAAAAGTACTTAGAAAATCGTGCAGGCTATTTTAAGGAGGCACAAGAAATACGAGAAGCTATTTGCACTAAGTGGCCGCGGAGCCGCCGCCTAGAACATGCTCTGGTCGCGGTCCGCGGTTGACTTGTGGAGATAGAAATCCAAATTTCTTGTGTTTCTTCATTTTAACTTCCTGGATTTTCTGGATATTTCTGATGAAGCTTAAGTGGTTGAAATCTCTGTGAATTGTTGTTGATTAAAATATTGATCGAAATGTTAACTTTGTCTAAATGGTTTTGGTTATGTAATACAATTTTTAGAATCCATATTAATTAGTTTTGTGAAAACTAATTATCGATTTGTAAATCTCACGTTTTAGTCTCATTGATGGATCATCACGGAGTTTGGATTTGGATCGAAACTCCGTCGTAATCTCGTATTGTACGCGAATACTCGCCGGGAGACACTAGTAGAAAGCTACGCCTCTTTGCCCCGACCAAGTGACTATAGGAGAACCCCATGGCCAAGAGCATTTTCTCGGGTGCTCGTGGCCACGGTGTTCTGCCCAAATCCACTTCGTTGACAGTCTCGGGGGTGCGGCCATCCAATAAAGTTCCCAACGAGCCTTCGATCTTTTAACCGGGAATCCTGTTGAATTACCCGGCTATAACTTTGAAAATTGTTTTCAATTCGAGACTTAAATGTAAGGTTTATAGCATTAGGCATGAAATTTAGAATATGTGATAATCCGGGTTTATGATGTCTATATATACGGATTCTAATTATTGTAGTTTTCATTTCTTTTCTGTGACCGTAAGTGTAATATGTGACAGTATCTCCAATCTCGTTGCTATACGAAAACGACATTAGGGATACACATATTTACTTACGTTGATGACATGTGATGTTATTGTGTTGTTATATCGATATGTTATATTGGATCGTCGTGATTGAATAGCCGGGGGTTTATGTGAGATGAGAGTTTTTCTTTTTCATTCATGTAAATTATTGTATGTATTATTCTTTTATTGGGACACTTCCGGGTTGAGATTTTTGTCTCCATTCGATATATATTATTTACTTTTCTGCATTAGGATAGACCCAAGGCGGAGAGCACAAGTAACCGGGTTCTAGAGTCAAGAGGGAGACTATCTCTGTAGGGTGTTTTTCGTCACTCCATTGAGATGGGAATACACGTCGCTTGTCAGGCGTACTACAGATTCCCCCGGCCTAGGGTAGGCGGGGGTTTATTGATTGTGGGGATCCGAATCTCCGGCAGCCGCGGAGTAAGCTGCGGTTAATTACCCCTCATCTTTGGAGTGAAGGAATCTCCGATTGACGGGTCAAACTGGTCATGTGTGTTAGTGATATGTATGCCCTAGAGGCCATTATTGTATAATATAGTGCATGCTTGGACATATATATAGATGACTTTCTTGTTCGATATGATAGTATGCTATATGGTTTCCTTTATCTTAACATTTCACGGGTATTATTATACCGTCTCTCATATACATGTTGATGAAGGCCTTAGGATGTTGTCTTGACTATCAGGACTATGATGTAGATCATACTACTGGGATCTGGGTAGTCCACAAGCACATCCTTCAATTGTTCCTAGTCGAGTGTATATTGAGACAGGGCATCGATACACCAGAGTAGACTAGTGTGTACGTTTCTTGACCCTGTATGGGTGTGATGGTTGATCCCATATCCATTGGTGTTTGACATCAAAGATTGTACACAGGTGCTCATTAGAGAATGGGTACACCGAACAGGACTCGCCGAGAATTCTTAGTTGGTATTATACCTATCGTCAGATAGCAGTTCTCTGGTGACATTGGTACATGTTAGTCTGTAGACCCGAGATCGTCATAGAGTCTTGCGTAGCTCCCACCGTGCTTTGATTTTCTCCCTACCACGGCTCAAAAGAGTCGTGCAAACAAGTGGATTTTGGGTATAGTCCCGAGTTACATGGAGGCAATGAGCGATAGGAGGGGTTTCGTCTCTCCCAGTATTGGGAGTTGATGTTGCGCTATGCTCGATTGGCTATAACAGTAAGTCCCTGGCCAGGGCTGTTGATGAGATTTACTGGTAAGTGTTATCAGTAGTTTCTCATACCGTTATAAGCCTTACATTGGCATGACTTATCAAATTATTGGGGTCTGACGTTACCACCCCTAGACTCGATATGCGGCAGATCAGACGAAGAGACCGGACTGTACGGTAAGTGTTACCTATAGGCTTCATGGGAGTTTGGACAAGCTTGCTTGTTGATTTTCTAATCGCTTAATACCTGGGTAGCCGTTACGTCCAGCTAGTACCACTGATGGCTTGTGGATGACTAATGTGATTATTATTTACTGCTGGTGTATTGACGAGTCTTTAGAGTCCCACACAGAAGTTTCCTGGTTCAAGCGAAATGAAGTAGGGCACATATGCTGACATGTGCGGGGGCCTGATTAAATACGAGTATGTGATACCGTATTGTAATTGTTCCTGCCAAAGTTTTTGGCCAATAGCTACTTGTCCCCTTATAAAAAAGGGGGGAGAGTCCTCAAAATTTGGCCTCACGCGTTAAACACGTGGGTGCTCATATGCAAAGCATATGAGCGCTGAAAACAAACAACTAAGGGCCCAACATGCCTCATGTATTAAACACGTGAGCGCTCATACGCAAAGCATATGAGTGATGAACGTAAATAACTAATGGCCAAACATGTCTCACGTGCTAAATACGTGAGCGCTCATATGTAAAGCATATGAGCGCTGAAAATAAACTAAATAAAACAACTAATGGCTAAACAGGCCTCACGTGTAAAACACGTGAGCGCTCATATGCAAAGTATATGAGCGCTCATATGCAAAGTATATGAGCGCTGAACATAAATAACCAATGGCCAAACAGGCCTCACGTGCTAAACACGTGAGCGCTCATATGTAAAGCATATGAGCGTTGAAAATAAACAGGCTAAAACCCATACTAGGGGTCACGTGTTAAACACGTGAGTTCTCTTGCTACTTACATGCAAAGCATGTGAGCGCCCCAATTTAAAATGCTCCTATCAAATTCTAGAATTAAATTCTATTTGGGAAATATTTTTCTGATCTTTCTCAAACTAGAAAGATCTTCTCTGTTAAACAAAGGACCTTTGGATCAAAGATCTAACGGTGATCATCTGGTAGAATAAAATTCTATCATAGGAAAATATTTTCCTAATCTTGTTAAACGAACAAGATATTCATATGATAAGAAAAAAATTATAATCTTGTTAAAACTAATAAGATATTCATAATCTTATTAAACAAACAAGAAATCTTCTCTGTTTCACAGAGAGCCTTTGGATTAAAAATCCAACGGTGAATAAAATTCACTGATTGATCTAAAAGATCATGAAAATCAATCATGATCTCTCAATGAGAGATTCTCTTAACAAATTGATTCTTTTTCTTCTCATATAAATAGGAGTAAGAAGAGAAGGAAAGAAAGAGAGAACATACAGAAAACACAGAGAAGAGAGAGTACAAAAAGAAAAGAAAAGAGAATTCAATTCTCTAAAAAGAAGATCTCCTTTTTAGAAAAAAGAAACCCTAAGTAAGAAGAAAGACACAGAGATTATTTTATCTCTTCTTCGCCTCTCAAAGGGTTTAACCCCTAAAAAAAAGAACTTAGTTCTTTCTCTGGTTGAGGTCTGCAGAAGCAGATCTCCCCACAAGTTAAGAATTTAATTCTCATCGGGAAGATTCTGTTATGCAGATTCAAAACTTAGGGGAAAGGACTAAGTTCAAAGAATTTAATTCTTCCAAAAGTATATAGAAATTTAATTTCTCTGATAAAACTAGGGTTTAACTCTGTAAAAGAATTTAATTCTTATAAAACAAGAGACCTGAGATTCTTAAAATTCAGATCAAAATCTCTATGCATATAAAAGAAAAGACTGGTGATTAATTAGCGTTCAACGCTATAACGAAAGCTCACGTGTTCCCATGTGAGCACCTCTAATGAACAAAAAGGAACGAATGAGATCGAATCACGTGTTCTCACGTGACCCCCAAACAGTTGCTTAACACTCATATGGAAAAGGGGAAAATCTAAAGACATCGCTCACATTTTGAGCATCTCACGTGTTCGTACATGAGCATTATATGAGCTAAGTGCTTAGCACTTATAAATAGAAGAGGGAATAAACCCAAAGAGACAGTGCCTAACTCTGGGGCGCCCCACGTGCCCACATGTGAGGGCCACAAGAATTAGGTGTTTAACACTTATATACAGACAGGGATTTGGACCCAAGTGTACAGCGCCAACTTTCAGGCGCCTCACGTGCCACACATGAGTGCCCCAATTTCAGTGTTTAACACTGCTTTAGAATCTCACATGGGAGCACGTGAGCACCGAACATATATTAGTGTTTAACACTATAAGAAGCTAACTTCAGCCCCAAATTGGCTAAGTCTTCCTGAGATTAAAATATCTTGGATCTTCAAATAGACCGGGCCTCTATGCTCATGACTTCCCAAACTAATGATTCCTCAATTGATAATGACCAGAACGATGTCTATCCCACATCTCCTAAGTTAATTTTAGTCTCCCAAAAATGACTAATGATTCTTAGATGGTCCAACATGATCTCTCCCTTCAATTTGGAATTTGGTTCAAGGGTACATCTCTCCACACCTCTGATACATGTTGTTGTAATTCTTCAACGTCTTCAGAGAGGTGGCGGGTCCCGACAACCAACAAGTTTTTGGTGCACTCCCAAATCGATGGGCACATCCCAATACGGACCAAAATGTCCTTAAACTAAACCCTCATCTCAAAAATGGTGATTTACGGACCGAAACGTCCTTAAACTAACAACTGTTTGGATTTGGAACTAGGAACTTTGCCATGGCTTCGTTTGCTGACGTCGCGTTTGCATCCTGCTGGAGTGAGGAAGAACACCGTTGTTGATCTCTGGGCTGTAGATGTTGCCGTCGAGACTGGGAACTGGGACTTTGCTATGGCTCCATTTGCTGACGTCGCGTTTGCATCCTGCTGGAGTGAGAATGAACACCGTTGTTGATATCTAGGCTGTAGATGTTATCGTCGAGACTGGAAACTAGGGATTTTTCCATGGCTCCGTTGTTTTGACCCTGGGGTCGGTTGTTGACGTTGCGTCTGCATTCTGCTGGAGTTAGAAGAAACGCCGTTGTTGATCTCTAGGCTGTCGATGAACCATCGAGATTTGACTCTCCCTTTTGACAGAGTCCGGTGGAGATATGTGGTACCCTTTTCGTTTATGCCCATGGATTGTATATAGGGGTTGATGTGGACTCACCTGCAGGGCAAAATTTTCATCATTCTTTTATTTCTTTTCGCGATGCTCTATCATTTCAGCTTATCATATTGCAAAAGTTGTGATTGCCTAATCATTTCGGCTGTTTTATCGCGGTACCCAATTATTTCGGTTGTTTTTTCTTTTTACTCGCTGCTTTTTATTTCGAGTTGCCCAAACATTTCGGCTGTTTTTATATGCATATATTTTGCTCGCTGATTTTTATTGCGAGTTGCCCCATCATTTCGGCTATTTTATATGCTTTTTTTTGCTCACTGATGTTTGCGAGTGTGGAACTTGAAATCTGATACCAATCTTAGCATCAGCATCGCTGCGACTGGAATATGGCCAGGAGTGAATCATCATTTGCCATGAAAGGACTTGGAGTTTGACACCTGTTCGGGCATCAGCATCGCTACGACTGGAATGTGGCCAGGAGCGAATCATCATTTGCCTTTGCTGATTTGAACAAAGGAGGCTTAGCAAACAGGGTTAGGATCCTGTCGACTAAGGCTTTTTGACTTCATGAGCCGTAAGGGTCTCATAAAGGTACTTCTTCCTACGAGTTGAGAGGATCCTGTAGGTGTAGGTTCTTCCTAGAAGTCGTGAGGACTCCTAAGTGATATTTTCTCTTGCAAGTCTTAAGGATATTACAAGAGTCTTTTCTCCTTACAAGTCGAGGGGACTTATAAGTGTCGTTCACCACATGAGGACATTCCTCGCCATTGGTGGAATTTGTTGGGGGAAATCGTTTATTTGTGCTCGTGGATTGTATACAAGAGCCAATATTGACCACCTGTAGGGTAGCTTGGGGAGTGTGATGGCTTAAGAACAAGTTCAGGTCCCTGTATCTTAAGGCTTTTGAATCTTATGAGCCGTGAGGGTCTTATAGGGGGAATTCTCCTTACGAGTCGGGAGGATCTCGTAAGTGTAATTTCTCCTTAGGAATCGTGGGGATCCCTAAGTGTGTTGCTCCCTTGTGATTCGTAAGGATCTCACGCAGGTGTTTTCTGCTTACAAGGTCGAGAGGAGCTTGCAGGTGTTTTTATTTTAAAGAGATTGTGCCCTTTCGGGTTTTCACAAACTCGCCGGTAGCCCTGCTGTTTTTACTCACGGAGCCCTTTCGGGTTTTCATCCGTGCCCATTTCGCTTGTGGACGTACCGTTTTTTTACCATTCTGTTTGCCAATGGCACTTAGGGGGGCCTTCGCTACCGGGGTAGCTGTGTAGCCAGCGAGATTTGAGGTGCAGTCCTTGCAGTTGGGACTTGTGGACTTGAATTCCACTATCACTGTGTTTGAGGCGACGTATTTAGTTTAAGGACATTACAGTCCATTGTTAATTTAGGGACATCTCGGTCCAGGGCTAGCTTCGGGGCGAAGTTTTGCCAGATACTACTTATAGAGTTTGGACTCAGAAAGACAGCGAGCGAAGACGAGTGTCGCCATCTATCATTAACCTGATCCGTGACTTGTCAAGCATAGTATTTCTTAAGGAACCGGCCGTTTATTGGCCGGAAGGGTCTTTTGCTATGCATATCCATGAGCAAGTAGGCCCCACCTTGGTATACCTTGTCTATGATGTACGGACCTTTATAATTTGGCTCGAATTTGCCCTGCTTTGCATGGTTGGGGATCATAGGTCTTCTGACAACTAGCACGAGTTCGCCTTGGCGGAACGTTCTTGGCCTAGTTAGTTTCTCATATGAGCGCGTCATCCTTGCTTTGTAAGCTTCTAGTTTTTGCTGCGCTATGAGACGAGTTTCATCGAGGGCATCGAGCTCCTCAAGCCGAAGATGGGCATTTTCTTCATCTGTCAGCTTGTATCGAACTGCTACTCATAGAGAGGGTGCTCTATTTTCAAAGGAAGTACCACTTCCGTGCCGAATACCAACGTGAATGGCGTTTTATTCGTGGCCGTTTTGAACGTGGTCCGATACGCCCAGAGAGTTTCATGCAGTCTCTCGTGCCAGTCCCTTTTATTTCTGGACACCGTTTTCTTTATGATCTTCGTCAAGGTCTTGTTGAAAGCCTCAGCTAGACCGTTACCTCGGGGATTATAAACTGAAGAGTATCTCCAATCTATATTATGATGCTGTGCGAAGCGGCTGATTTTATGGCTTCTGTAGGCCGACCCATTATCCGAGATGATTCGTCACGGAGTGCCAAACCGGTAGAAGACACGTGTCCTGAAGAAATGGAGGATGTTCTCCGACTTCACTTCCTTTAGTGGTACTTCTTCTGCCTACTTAGAAAAGTAATCGGTCGTTGCCAGTATGAACCGATGTCCTTTGGACGATACTGGCTCAATGGGCCCGACTATATCGGTTCCCCATATTTCGAACGGCCAGCTAGCCAACGTTGGGTGTAGCGGATTTGGATGCTGGTGGATGAAGTCCCCGTGAATTTGGCACGAGTGACACTGCTTCGCATATTCGAGGCAGTCCTGAATCATTATGGGCCAATAGTAACCCATTCTCTTGATCTTTAGCTTCATCTTTGGCCCGGCTTGGTGAGAACCGCAGAGTTCATCGTGAGTTTCTTGGACGACTCTCCTTGCTTTTTCTAGTCCCAAGCACCTTAGACACAAACTGTCAAACGATCTCTTATATAGAGTATCACTGACGAAGGCAAAAGACAGAGCTCCTTTCATGAGCTGATGTCTTGAAGATGCGCTTTCGGACGTTCGATGGGATTTGAAGTAGTCTATGAAGACTTCTCTCCAATCCTTCACCTTTTCTTCATCCTCTAATTGGAAGGCTGGCTGTACGGTCGCTTCCTTCCGTTCAGATGACTTTGGAGATATTTCTGCTGGCGTGAGAATCCGACGGCTTTGCACAATGATCCTTACGTCATTGAGGTTTTCGTCGGCCAGTTCTTTAGCGAGCTTGGCTAACGCTTCTGCCTTGCTATTTTTCGTCCGCGGTATGCTTTCCTGGATATAGGAGGGAATTTGGGTTAGCAGTTGCTGCACTCTTTCGCCATATTTTATCAACTCTGGTTTACACGTCTGATAGTTGCCATTTACTTGGCTAACGACCAGCTGGGAATCTCCATATATGAGGAGATCTTTGATTCCTATGTCGACAGCGATCTCAAGACCTGCTATCAAAGCTTCATACTCAGCCTCGTTATTTGTCCTCAGCTCTGTTAAGGAAAATGAGAAACGCATTATCCCTCCTTGCGGAGTCACAAAGATAAGACCCACCCCGGCTTTAATTATGGGGGTGTTTTGCCTTCACTTTTTCATGGAAAATGCTCCATCGAAGTAGAGTTCCCATCGGGCATTATTTCCTTCCTTCTCCTTGTCGATCGTGTCGAACACGTGTTCGTCTGGCAATTCACAATTTAAGGGAGAGTCGGCTGTTATCGGGTGCTCAGCAAGAAAGTCGGCAATGGCTTGGCCTTTCACTGCCCTGAGGGGTCAATACGTTATCGAGAACTCTATTAAAAGGAGGGCCCATTTAGCGAGCCTTCTTGTTAGTATAGCTCTCGACATCAAATATTTGAGAGGATCCACCTTTGATACGAGATGGACCTCATGTGCTAAGGCATAATGTCGAAGTTTCGTCATCGCGAAGATCAGTGCGAGGCAATGCTTTTCAATGGGGGAGTAGTTGTTTTCTTCCCCCAGAAGGACTCAACTTAAATAGTAGAGAGCTCTCTCCTTTTCTTGATCGTTCTCTTATGCCCATAGCGCGCCTAAAAAACCTTCAAGGTCTGTTGTATACAGGATGAGGGGCTTTCCCTTGACCGGATCGGTCAGTACCGGCAGATTCTGCAGGTATTGCTTGATTTCGTCCCGTGCACTTTGGCATTTCTGATCCCAGACTGTCACGCCCCGCTTCCCAGAGTACGCTAGATTGGGCACGTGACATAGCCAACCATGCTACCTGTGGGTAGGAAGTATCCATCCACAGTCACGTTACGGCTGTAAAGATATCAAGAATAAGATAAAACTATCTAAAAACATGTCCACAATCCAGAATAACAAGAGTCAATGATAAATAAAAGCGGAAGCAAATGATCCAATACAATAACGGAAAAGTATGTCCCATAATCCGGGCTCACCTCTGGAAATAAAATGCAGGAAATAAAATTAACCACTACTGGACTCACAACTCAGCCTGCTGGCTGAAATACTCCTGCTCGGACTGCAACAGCGGTACGGAATCTGGGCCATGCAAAACCCAGACGTCAGCACGTCACGTCATCAAGTAATATAATATGAACAGTGTAGCAGGCAATGCAGAACTAAACATGAATAAAGCAGTAATATGAAACAAGCGGTGCAGGGTAATGTGCAGTGGGTAACTAAACTGTTCTATCGGGTTTCCTAGTCTAAAGTCTTTGAAATCAATTTGATGAATCGTCGATGTAACTCAATAGTATCCCGTACATACCCGGGATCACGGCCACAATATTCTCGGCCGAAACCGAGACATGCCGCTAGGCACAAAACAGGAATGTATACACTCGATAGTATCCCGTACATACCCGGGATCATGGCCACAATATTCTCGGCTGCAGCCGAGACATGCCACTAGGCACAAAAAACAGGAATGTGTACACTCGAACAGGTAGTGAACTGTCGAGTTACAAGTCAGGTTCACCTTTGATTTCCCCATACCCCCAAGTTATGTGTGTCAGGTCAGGTATTCAGTAATCAAGGACTAATGCCAACACAGGATCAGGTAACAGCAGGTTTGTCTGGATAGACAACAGGAAATGGTCCATGAGGACTACATGTCAGGTTTGTTGGCATTAGGCACGAGATCAGGTAACATGTCAGGTCATGGTACATCAGATCAAGTCAACAGTAAACGGTACCATGTCAGGTGTATCAATATATACCATGTGTGACAAAGTCAAGGTGTAACAATATCGTGGATATGCTCACAAACAGATATATATAATTGAACAGGGTATTTAATAACATGGAATGAGCAATGAGCTAAATAACAATAAGCAGTTTCATTCGATCACAAGAGTGCAATAATACAGTGCAGCCGTTGTATTATTTTAACAGGTTTTGAGCACCCTTCGCGGTGCAATAGTTTAAATGATGATGCAATACAGTTATATCAAGCCTTTGAATACGAATGTCCGAATGTGGTAGAACTGCACGGGTAAGTGCTAAACAGTAAAATGTGATTAACAGGTAAACTTGGTTCTTAGGTTGAAAGTGGCAAACTGTAATTTTTATGTTAACTGTAAAATGATATATGTCATATTGCAACCAAATGAGAAATGACTTTACCGAGTTAAGTTTTGCAGGTTTAGTGAGTCAAAACATATATAATTGTATAGTATAGCATGTAGCAAGTGATACTTGCCTCGACGGGTCGTGAACCGGGAAAAACGGAATGTAACGTCGGCGGGGAAACACGCGACGGACGCACGGTTCACGGATTGAACCCAAACGACGAACCAAGGGACCTCACGGGTCAGAGCACTCCGCTGGAACGTCGGGACACGTCGCCGGCACGGCCGGATTCCGGCGAGCACAAAAACAGTAAGTAGGGTTCCAAGCGGGTATAGACTTGGAAAGAAGGAAAAGACCAAAGAAGAAGATGACGGGGGAATACTCACTGGTCCAGAGGGTATTTGCGATGACGGCGAGATCGACGGCGGCGAGGACGGCGTCTCCGGCGATCTGCAAAACTCCCAGCGGCTGTTTTCAGTTCTTGAAGAAGAGAAGAGGAAAGGAAAGGTGGAGGGGCATACCTACAAGGTGTCTGGAGGTGGTTGGGGCTCGTCGGCGACGGCCAGGGGCGGCGTAGGGGTCACCGGCGACGTCTCAGGCAGTACAGAGAAGACACGGGGGGTAGCCGGGGTTGCTGCAGCACAGTGCGCTCAGGGAGAAGGAAAGAGATGTTGAGGTTGGAACGAGGAGAGGAAGGCGAGGGCGACGGTGGCGTTGGCACCGGCGTCGGGGCTGCGGCGGCGACGGTGAAGGCGGCTAGGGTTAGGGTTCGCGATGGGTTCTCGCGTGGGGATGCATCTCGTGAAGAAAGAAAAGGTGAAGGAATTTATATATTAGGGAGAGAGAGAAAGAGAGTTAGAGAGAGAAAGAGATAGAGAAAGGTAGAGAGAGAGAGACAGAGAAAGAGAGAGAGGAAGAGTTAACGGGGGGCCCACGGGAAAACTGCCTCGCTAATTGGCTGGAATCAGTAAGGATTTGTGGGTAAAATATTTAAAAGATTTTATAAACAGTAAGTATATTTTATAAACGAAATTTTATATGGTTTAGAATATTTTTTTAATTTGGGATTTTGGCGCTAAATGAAACATTTCCAAATCGCGCCCGGGTTGGGTCCAAAAATTTGAAATTTAAATAATAGGATTTTAAGCGGGTTCCAAATTTTAAAATGAAATGTTTTATGATTAAAAAGCGTACCCCCAAGTCGGACACCTGTACACGCGCATAGCCGTCCAAACTCGCCCGTTTCACTGAACGGGACGAGAACTCGATGCACGGACGCTACCACGCGGCTAGGGGTGTCGAGTAGGCCAAGATAGATATTTTTAATTTTATTTTAGGTGCTAAAATTTGTTATATGCAGAAATGACTTAGCCAGATAAAATTTCACGACAAGTGTCAAACAGGCAAGCTAAATGAAATGAGTAATATCTAACGCTCAACCAGTAACAGAAAATAGTAGTATTGGACTCGGGTATTACATTATACCCAACTACAAAAGAATTTCGTTCTCGAAATTCCAAGAATACAAGATAGAAAACTACAGGAAAAGGTGAGGAAACTTCTGCCGGATCTCCTCTTCTCGCTCCCGAATGGACTCTCCATGCGATCGATTACCCCAAGAAACGAGCACAAGGGGAAAACTTTGTTCTTAAGGACCTTTTCCCTTCGATCCATGATTTCAACCGGTTGCTCCTCAAAAGTCAGGTCTTCCCGTACTGTTAACTCTGAATGATCCAAGACGTGTGTTTCATCTCGAACATACCTTCATAGTTGAGATACGTGAAACACATCGTGCACACCCGCCAAGGACTGCGGTAACGCCAAACGGTACGCTACCTCTCCAACGCGCTCCAATATCTCAAAGGGTCCAACGAATCGAGGACTAAGCTTTCCTCAACTCCCAAAACGAATCACCTCTCTAGTCGGTGATATCTTCAAGAATACCAACTCACCCACGGCGAACTCTAGAGGTCTTCTTGACGTGTCAGCCCAACTCTTCTGTCTGTTTTGAGCTGCCTTCATAAACTTTCTGATTGTGTTAACCTTCTCAACCGTCTGTACCACCAAATCTGGTCCCAACAATCTTCGTTCACCAACATCATCCCAACAAACAGGTGAACGGCACTTACGACCATACAAAGCTTCAAACGGAGCCATCTGGATAGTTGCTTGGAAACTATTGTTGTAAGAAAACTCTACCAAGTGTAGGTGATCCTCCCATGAACTCTTGAAGTCCAACATGCATGCTCTCAACATGTCTTCAAGAGTTTGGATCGTTCTTTCCGACTGACCATCAGTTTGAGGATGATACGCTGTGCTAAACTTCAGTCGAGTTCCCAAACTTTCCTGTAAACTCCTCCAGAAGTGTGATAAGAACCGAGTGTCCCGATCGGACACGATGCTCACCGGTACGCCATGTAATCTTACAATCTCCTGCATGTACCGCTCTGCCAAAGTCTCCGTTGATTGACCGACCCGGAAAGGAATAAAGTGAGCTGCCTTGGTCAACCGATCAACAATCACCCATACTGCATTGTTGCCCTTTGGAATCCGCGGTAAAGCCGTCACGAAATCCATGGTTATATGTTCCCACTTCCACTGAGGAATCGGAAGTGGTTGCAACAAACCAGCAATCCTTTGGTGTTCAGCCTTGACTTGCTGACACACCCAGCACTTAGCCACAAAGTGAGCAATCTCCCGTTTCATGCCTTCCCATCAGAAATGCTGTCGAATATCACGGTACATCTTTGTGCCTCCTGGATGTATAGAATAAGCTGAACTGTGTGCCTCCTTCATAAGCTCTTCACGAACATTTCCCTTTGGCACACACAAACGGATACCATACCTCAACGAACCATCTTTGTGGACCAGTAAATCTGTTCGTAGTCCATCTTTAACCTGCTCTCGAAACTTTTGCAGTTTAGGATCCTGCGATTGTGCCGCTTTAATCTTCTCAACCAAGGACGACTGTACTTGCAACTGCATCAACTGTCCCGTAGAACGCGGTAGCACAACTTCCAAGTCAAATCTTCGAAAATCTGCAATGATCTCCCTCTGCGTAGTTAACACCTGAATTGCTGGTAACCGACTAAACGCATCCGGCACGACGTTAACCTTTCCCGGATGGTACTTAAGATCAAGGTCGTAGTCGGCCATCAACTCCAACCATCTACGCTGCCTCATATTCAACTCCTTCTGAGTGAACACATACTTCAAACTCTTGTGATCTGTAAAAACTTCGACTCTCTCGCCCAAAAGGTAGTGTCTCCAAATCTTCAAAGCGAAGATCACAGCCGCAAGTTCCAAGTCATGAGTTGGGTAATTCTTCTCATGGGTCTTCCGTTGTCTTGATGCGTATGCTACGACCTTCCCATGTTGTATCAAAACACATCCCAATCCTTTCCCAGATGCGTCGCTGTGAAATACCAATCCTCCGGAATTGTCTGGTACGGTCAGAATTGGGGCGGTTATCAACTTCTGCTTCAACGTCCCGAAAGCTAACGCACATTTATCCGTCCATACAAAAGGTACCTCCTTGCGCGTAAGCTTGGCCAACAGTTCTGCCAGACGAGCGAAGTTCTCCACAAATCTCCTGTAGTATCCGGCTAATCCATGGAAACTTCTTATCTCAACTACATTCTTTGGAATCGGCTAATCTCGAACTGTTGCAATCTTTTCGGGATCGACGGCGATTCCATTGCCCGACACAACGTACCCCAGAAACTTCACTTCTTCCAGCCAAAATTCGCACTTACTCATCTTCGCATACAGTTTCTCCTGTCTCAATGTCTGCAGTGCGATCTTCAAATGCTCAGCATGCTCCTCAAAACTCTTCGAGTAAACCAGAATATCGTCAATGAATACCACAATAAACTGGTCCAAGAACGGTGAAAAGATTCGGTTCATCAAGTCCATAAATACTGCCGGCGCATTCGTTACTCCGAAGGGCATCACTAGGTACTCGTAATGTCCATACCGAGTTTGAAACGCCGTCTTGCAAATATCTTCTGCTTTCACTCGGACCTGATGATATCCGGATGGCAAATCCAGTTTCGAGAATACCCTCGCGCCGCTAAGCTGCTCAAAAAGTTCTCCAATGCGAGGGATCGGGTACTTGTTCTTAATAGCCACCCGGTTTAATTCTCGATAGTCGATGCACATCATTCTTGTGCCATCCTTTTTCTTTACTAGAAGAACTGGAGCTCCCCAAGGCGAGTTACTGCTTCGAATCCAACCCTTTTCAAGCAATTCAGCAACCTGTTTCTTAATTTCTTCCAATTCCACTGGCGCCATTGGATAATACTCTTTAGATACTGGCGCTGCACCAGGAATAAGGTCAATTGCGAACTCCACGTCTCTCCTCAGCGGTAAACCCGATATATCTTCAAACATGTCCATAGAATCACGAACAACAGCCGGCTCTTTACTTTCATCACTTCCATTGATGCAAGAATATTGTTTGTCGGCCTAGCCCTAAGCTCGACCGGCCCAACAGAACTGCTTCCTTACTACAACTGCTGTCTGCTGTGAACTCCCAATTTTCCCGATATACTCTGCTGTTCTCGAGCTGCCGTAAGAACTTATGAGAAAGTGGTCAAACCCAGGGAGACGGTCTGCCTTTGGATGCCCACATCCAAGCTGCGCATGGACCTTCGTGGCCTGTTTGCATCGTTGGCGACTAAAGGTCCAGCGAAACTGCTGAGTCTCGTCCACTCTACTGCATGCACGTCCACGGGTGCTCCATTCTGCCTCAGCCCAATAAATTTCTCTTCCATTTCCTCTCGTGCAGTCCGCGGGAAGAACTTCTCCAGGAAACTCTTAGAAAACTCCGCCCAATTGATCGGCTTGGGCAAGCGGGTCTCTTCCACAAGCCACCACTCTCGGGCGTAATCCACTAGCTGAATGCGCACCATATCAACTCTTTTGTCCTCTGGAATCTGTGCCGCAATCAGCAAATTCTCCGTGTCGACCAGCCACTGCTCGGCTGGCAACGGCTCCTCCAAACCAGTGAATGTAGTCGGACCCAAACGTCTGAAATCTGCCACGGTCCCTACTCGGTCAACTGGTTTAGCTCCAGCGTTGTTTACAGACTGCCGAACGATCTGCAAACCTTCCTGAAACGAATCTTCTTGCTGCTGGATCAGCTCAGTATGCCTCTTCTGATTTTCCAGTATTCCTCTTATTACTCTAAGCATGGCGGCTTCGTCCACACGCCTCTGGTATGTCTTCAATTTCTTACCGGCCATAATCCTAAACTCAAAATACCCAACATTAGCATGATGATAGATTTTGAATACAGATCAAGACTAGAACTCCAAGATACTTGAATAGAGTACCGCATTGTAACTATGCCGCGGTATCATAGCCAAAATTACTTAACTCCACCCGAGTCGCCTAAGTCCTAGGGATAACACGAAATCAGGTTTTCGAGTCGACATGCAAAGTAAGTTTGCACGTCGTAAAAGATATAATCAGGAAGAATGTGATTCAAGAATGGTAAATGGCAAAGTGGCAGGACATGTTTCCTAAACACGGGTATTCTGATTCGTGTATTGGGTACAATACCCAACTACAAAAGAATCAACCCAACTAACCTATGGCTCTGATACCAAAAGAACCATGTCACGCCCCGCTTCCCAGAGTACGCTAGATTGGGCACGTGACATAGCCAACCATGCTACCTGTGGGTAGGAAGTATCCATCCACAGTCACATTACGGCTGTAAAGATATCAAGAACAAGATAAAACTATCTAAAAACATGTCTACAATCCAGAATAACAAGAGTCAATGATAAATAAAAGCGGAAGCAAATGATCCAATACAATAACGGAAAAGTATGTCCCATAATCTGGGCTCACCTCTGGAAATAAAATGCAGGAAATAAAATTAACCACTACTGGACTCACAACTCAGCCTGCTGGCTGAAATACTCCTGCTCGGACTGCAACAGCGGTACGGAATCTGGGCCATGCAAAACCCAGACATCAGCGCGTCACGTCATCAAGTAATATAATATGAACAGTGTAGCAGGCAATGCAGAACTAAACATGAATAAAGCAGTAATATGAAACAAGCGGTGCAGGGTAATGTGCAGTGGGTAACTAAACTGTTCTATCGGGTTTCCTAGTCTAAAGTCTTTGAAATCAATTTGATGAATCGTCGATGTAGCTCAATAGTATCCCGTACATACCCGGGATCACGGCCACAATATTCTCGGCCGAAACCGAGACATGCCGCTAGGCACAAAACAAGAATGTGTACACTCGATAGTATCCCGTACATACCCGGGATCACGGCCACAATATTCTCGGCTGCAGCCGAGACATGCCGCTAGGCACAAAAAACAGGAATGTGTACACTCGAACAGGTAGTGAACTGTCGAGTTACAAGTCAGGTTCACCTTTGATTTCCCCATACCCCCAAGTTATGTGTGTCAGGTCAGGTATTCAGTAGTCAAGGACTAATACCAACACAGGATCAGGTAACAGCAGGTTTGTCTGGATAGACAACAGGAAATGGTCCATGAAGACTACTTGTCAGGTTTGTTGGCATTAGGCACGAGATCAGGTAACATGTCAGGTCATGGTACATCAGATCAAGTCAATAGTAAACGGTACCATGTCAGGTGTATCAATATATACCATGTGTGACAAAGTCAAGTCAAGGTGTAACAATATCGTGGATATGCTCACAAACAGATATATATAATCGAACAGGGTATTTAATAACATGGAATGAGCAATGAGCTAAATAACAATAAGCAGTTTCATTCGATCACAAGAGTGCAATAATACAGTGCAGCCGTTGTATTATTTTAACAGGTTTTGAGCACCCTTCGCGGTGCAATAGTTTAAATGATGATGCAATACAGTTATATCAAGCCTTTGAATACGAATGTCCGAATGTGGTAGAACTACACGGGTAAGTGCTACAATCTATTAAACAGTAAAATATGATTAACAGGTAAACTTGGTTCTTAGGTTGAAAGTGGCAAACTGTAATTTTTATGTTAACTGTAAAATGATATATGTCATATTGCAACCAAATGAGAAATGACTTTACCGAGTTAAGTTTTGCAGGTTTAGTGAGTCAAAACATATATAATTGTATAGTATAGCATGTAGCAAGTGATACTTGCCTCGACGGGTCGTGAACCGGGAAAAACGGAACGTAACGTCGGCGGGGAAACACGCGACGGACGCACGGTTCACGGATTGAACCCAAACGACGAACCAAGGGACCTCACGGGTCAGAGCACTCCGCTGGAACGTCGGGACACGTCGCCGGCACGGCCGGATTCCGGCGAGCACAAAAACAGTAAGTAGGGTTCCAAGCGGGTATAGACTTGGAAAGAAGGAAAAGACCAAAGAAGAAGATGACGGGGGAATACTCACTGGTCCAGAGGGTATTTGCGACGACGGCGAGATCGACGGCGGCGAGGACGGCGTCTCCGGCGATCTGCAAAACTCCCAGCGGCTGTTTTCAGTTCTTGAAGAAGAGAAGAGGAAAGGAAAGGTGGAGGGGCATACCTACAAGGTGTCTGGAGGTGGTTGGGGCTCGTCGGAGACGGCCAGGGGCGGCGCAGGGGTCGCCGGTGACGTCTCAGGCAGTACAGAGAAGACACGGGGGGTAGCCGGGGTTGCTGCAGCACAGTGCGCTCAGGGAGAAGGAAAGAGATGTTGAGGTTGGAACGAGGAGAGGAAGGCGAGGGCGACGGTGGCGTTGGCGCCGGCGTCGGGGCTGCGGCGGCGACGGTGAAGGCGGCTAGGGTTAGGGTTCGCGATGGGTTCTCGCGTGGGGATGCATCTCGTGAAGAAAGAAAAGGTGAAGGAATTTATATATTAGGGAGAGAGAGAAAGAGAGTTAGAGAGAGAAAGAGATAGAGAAAGGTAGAGAGAGAGAGACAGAGAAAGAGAGAGAGGAAGAGTTAACGGGGGGCCTACGGGAAAACTGCCTCGCTAATTGGCTGGAATCAGTAAGGATTAGTGGGTAAAATATTTAAAAGATTTTATAAACAGTAAGTATATTTTATAAACGAAATTTTATATGGTTTAGAATATTTTATTAATTTGGGATTTTGGCGCTAAATGAAACATTTCCAAATCGCGCCCGGGTTGGGTCCAAAAATTTGAAATTTAAATAATAGGATTTTAAGAGGGTTCCAAATTTTAAAATGAAATGTTTTATGATTAAAAAGCGTACCCCCAAGTCGGACACCTGTACACGCGCGTAGCCGTTCAAACTCGTCCGTTTCACTGAACGGGACGAGAACTCGATGCACGGACACTACCACGCGGCTAGGGGTGTCGAGTAGGCCAAGATAGATATTTTTAATTTTATTTTAGGTGCTAAAATTTGTTATATGCAGAAATGACTTAGCCAGATAAAATTTCACGGCAAGTGTCAAACAGGCAAGCTAAATGAAATGAGTAATATCTAATGCTCAACCAGTAACAGAAAATAGTAGTATTGGGCTCGGCTGTTACACAGTCGAACGGGGTCCCCTTCTTCATTAGATGGTTGTAAGGACGACATTTGCCGGAGAGGTTGACTTGGAGTTTGACACTTGTTTAGGTATCAGTATCGCTACAACTGAGATATTGTCATGAGCGACTCATCATTTTCCTCTGTCGATTTGGACAAAGGTGGCTTAGTAGACAGGGTTAGGATTCTGTCGACTAAGACTTTTGACTTTATGAGCCGTAAGGGTCTCATAAAGGGTTTTCTCCCTACGAGTCGTGAGGATCTCGCAGGAGTATTTTCTCCTTAAGAATTATGGGGAATCCTGAGTGATGTCTTCTCTTGTAAGTCGTAAGGATCTTCCAAGAGTGTTTTCTCCTTATAAGTCGAGAGCACCTACAAGTGTTATTCACCATATGGGGACATTTCTTACCATTTGTAGAACTTGGTAAAGAAATATTTATTCGTGCCCTGTGGATTGTATACAAGGGTCAATATGGACCGATTGTAGGGCAATTTGGGGAATATGACGGCTTAAGAACATGTCCAGATCCTTGTAACCTAAGGCTTTTGAATCCTATGAGCCGTGAGGGTCTCACAGGGGGGATTCTCCTTACGAGTTGTGAGGATCTCGTAAGTGTATTTATTTTAATGAGGTTGTGCCCTTCCGGGTTTTCACAAGCTCGTCGGCGGTCCTGCTATTTTTACTCACGGCGTCCTTTCGGGTTTTCATCCGTGCCTATTTTGCTTATGGACGTACCATTTTTATTTTATTTTATTTTTTTTGAGCGGGGCATTCCACTAAATTGTAGGACCTGTTTATAGGCCCCCTAATCCTTCCCGTCCTTTGAGAAGAAAGGACCATTCTACATAGAGATTTTTCCGCCAGTGAGAAATATGCCCCCTGTGTATATCTCGGGGGGAACGAGTACCCATGCTGTCGCTATTTTGGCGATAGGTTGCTTCAGAGCCGCTTATTTTTATTGAGCGTAGGCGACAAGCACCATCTTGCCTCCGCTTTTCACTCTTCATCATCGGATGAGAGAGAGTCTTGACCCATTTGATCCAATCGAGCCATTTTATCCATGAGTTCTTGGAAGGTCGTCGGCTTGAAGATGGCCATATACGGGAACACCTTTGAATTTGGGTCAAGGGTGGCTATGAGCATTCCCATGGCTGCAACTTCATCGATGCGTTGCTCGTATTTGACCAGAGATTTCACCATCGGGTAACATATTGAACCCAACTCTCATTCGGTCTAATCCTTTTGTTGACCAGCGCCGTCACAGAAGTATGTTCGTTCTCATTCGCGAATCCCTGACAGAAGAGCATATCAATTTCATCGAAGCTCTTCATGAAATCATTTGGGAGTTCCGCATACCATTCGAAGGCGATGCCCGCCAGATTGCTGACGAACTGTTGGAGGAGTAGTATGTCATTTCCTCCAGAATTGCCGCACATGAATTTAAATCGAGCAATGTGCTGGCAAGGATTCCCAGTTCCTTTGTACATGTGGAACGTTGGAAGTGTGTACTCTGGCGGGTACTATATTTGATCGTACCATGTCGGATACGATTGACCAGTCTTGATTGATCTATTTGCGGATTCACTGGCGTAGTGAGCTTTGATTTGCTGAGCGATATATTCTTTCAGCTTTGCTTTTGCAATCATTTCCTCTTCGGCCGTTGATGAGATGATTTGAAATGTCACCCTTGTCTTTAAGAGCGACTACCGGCAGTTCATTTGCTTGTGGTTCCGATTGAACCATCGTTCCGGACATTTCTGCCACTTCTTCAACTCTCTTTTTGATAGCGTGATTCAGGAAATCAATATCCAACTCGTGCTCTATTCTTTCTCACAGTGGGTCTTCAGGATTTGCCTTAGACGATGGTGTTCCCTGATTAAAAAATCTGGAAAAAGCTTCAGAAGAAGCATCACGTGCTAGCACGTGACCAGCGGTCACGTGTTGGCACGTGACGTTCAAAGTAGAGGCACAGAGCAAGCGCAGAAGAGAAGTTCATTAAAGGACACGTGACCGAGGGTCACGTGCCTATATCTGACCAGGGGTCACATGCTCACACGGGACCAAAGGTCACGTGGCCGCACTTGACTGGCTTTAAAAGCCCTGCTGTGCAACAGAATTAAATTCTGAATACGATCACTTAAATCTTTCTAAAATAGAGAAGAATCATGTGAAACCATTGGATTAAAAATCCGAAGGTGATTAAATATCACCAATTTATGGAAAAATCTTGGACATGGAAAGATTTCCCCTAAATCTCACCGGAATAACAAAGAAATATCTTTGGATTTAAAATCCAACAGTGAATAAAAGTCACCTAACAATCTAAAGGCCCAGATCAATGATCAAATCCCTCAATAAACAAATCAAATCTTTCAATGAAAGATTCACTAAACAGATTGATTCTTTTCCTTCTCCTATAAATAGGTGCCAGAAGAGAGAGAGAGGAGGGTTTTTGGGAGAGATAGAGCCTTCGAATCTTGAAAATTCAGAAAGAAGAATTTGATTGTCTGCAAAGAAAAACCCTAGGTAAGAAAAGAGAGGCTTCAAAAAGAGAATTTAAGTCTCAAAAGAGTTTAACTCTTCTATAAAGAAAAGAACTTAGTTCTTTCTCTGGTTGAAGGTCTGCAAAGTGCACATCTCCCCATAAATCGAGAATTTAATTCTCATTGGGTTGAGATCCTGCCATGCAGATCTAAAACATAGAGGAGAAATTGAGTTTTGAGAATTTAATTCTCACAAAGTTATAGGAATTTAATTCCGTTGAGATAGAATTAGGGTTTAACCCTATATTATAGGAATTTAATTCCTTCAAAATGGACAGAACTAGGGTTTAGCCCTAATTGAGAACTTAATTCTCTCAACCTCACAGGAATTTAATTCCCTTAAAAAGAAATTAGGGTTTTCACCCTATGCCAGAATTTAATTCTTTACATATATGGGGAATTTAATTCCTACAGAAAATAAATTAGGGTTTAACCCATTATAAGAATATAATTCTTCAAAAGAAAGAAGGAATTTAATTCCTTTAGAGTTATTGCTAGGGTTTAACCCTATGAAGAATTTAATTATTAAAAGATGAACAAATCTTTAAAACATGCAAAGAACCAGAGTCACGTGCTACCACGTGACCCCTGCAAAGAATTACAGAAAAGAACTTTGAGGCAACGCCTCACGTGTCCTACGTGACCCCTGAAGCACATAAAGAAAAAGCAAAAGAAACAGAAGCTATGGGCGCCCTCACGTGCTACCACGTGACCCCTTGGCAAAAGCTTTAACAGTCAAATACCCATATTCCCATCACGTGACAGCACGTGATGCTCCAAAAGCAATTATAGAAAGTATTCAATACTTTTGGCAGAATAAAATAAGGGGAATCAGGGCGCTCTCACGTGCCTATACGTGACCCCTCTCTCCTTAGTGTTTAACACTAATTTGAGACCTTTGTCTGCAGTGTTTTACACTGATCTTCTTAGTGTTTAACACTAATTTGAAAACTCTATTTCCAGTGTTTAACACTGATTTGCCTTAGTGTTCAACACTAATTTGAAAACTTTGTTTCCAGTGTTTAACACTGATTTGCTTTAGTATTTAACACTAATTTGAAAGCCCTGTTGCTAGTGTTTAATACTGATTTTTTTTTTAGTGTTTTACACTAATTTGCTAAGCTTATTCCCAGCGTTCAACACTATTGGTCTTTAGTGTTTAACACTAGTTTTAGCCCAATCGGCTAAGTTTCTAGAGGCAAAGCCTCCCTTTAATTGAATATGTCTAATGTATCAACAGAGGGCCAGTATTCCAAAATTGATTGGACTTAGCCCAAGAAGGCCATAAGTCCTCAATCCAGACTCAACTGAGCCAATGTGCTCATAACCTAATGAATTGGTCTTGGTTCCAAATTGGACTACAGATCACTTAATCTACTTCGGTTCAAGGGTACATCTCTTCACTCCTTTGATACTTGTCGTTGTAATTCCTCAACGTCTTCAAAGAGATGACGGGTCCCGACAACCATACATTGATACGAACTGTGGGGTCCTTAAACTCATGGACTATGATGTCCTTAACCTTGACCGGGATGTCTTAAAACTAACAACGGACTATGATATCCTTAACCTTGACCGTGATGTCTTAAAACTAACGCCGGACTGTGGAGTCTTTAAATCCTCGGACTATGATGTCCTTAACCTTGACCGGGATGTCTTAAAACTAACAACGGACTATGATGTCCTTAACCTCGACCGTGATGTCTTAAAACTAACGCCGGACTGTGGAGTCCTTAAATCCTCGGACTATGATGTCCTTAACTTTGACCGGGATGTCTTTAAACTAACCATGGACCACCATGTCTTTAAACTGGTAATTGACCGCAATGTCCCTAAACTAAACAATAGAGCCCAAATGCACTTTTGTTGGATCTAAACGATCCCGTTAAGATGATCTTATTCTGAAATGAGACTAACGTATCCTTAACAAACCGTTAAGTTGATCTTAGTCTAAAATTAGACTAACGTATCCTTAACAAACGTTTAAGTTGATCTTAGTCTCAAATGAGGCAAACGTATCCTTAAACCCAAACCCCCAAACCCAAATCAAAGAAAGATACGGATTTGGACTAGTCCACGCCCTACGGGCGACAACATAACTCAGTCTCCGTATACAATCCACGGGCAACCACAAACAAAACAAACACCCACGTCACGAAATGACTATCTGGAGAAGGAGAAAGTTGTTACCGCGATGTGGTTGCGTAATTAACTGCAGGGGCTTGCGCCTGCAGGGAAGAGCATCCCCACAATCAAAAACCCCTCAAGCGAGGGGGAATCTGACGAAGTCTGCTACATCGGCCGCATCCGTTTAAACCTTCGATACATGGTGCCATAAATCAACTTGGCATCTTCGAAGAGGTGGAAGGATATCACCAATTAGCATCTGCCCCGAATTTCAGGCAAGACGTCCCTGCGTCGCGCCGTCTTTCGGAGGGGAACAGATTCTGGCGCACCCGGTGGGACCTTTTCCTCTTTCCACTCCATACTTCATGTGTCGTGATTCGCGAACCAATCGCGGTTCGCTAGTGGTTGCCCTTGGGTTTCGAAGTACTAAGATTTGGTGTTTCGTTTGCTGCAGAAAGCAAAAGGATCAATGGCTGGCAACTGCTCAAGCTGCTCCAAATGCAAATGCAACCGACGCTCCGCCTCACCTGGAGGTGTAGCCTATGGACCGCAGGCTACTTCCCTATTTACTATGCCCGTGGAACAAGTGACTCAAGCTACCACTGGTCTGTTCTTTGGGACCATGCTCCCGCCTGCAAGCTTCACCATTCCAGTGCCCGCACCGAAAGCGCAAAAGAAGTCGGTCTTCGATCGGCTCACTACTACAACGGCCCTTCTCAACGAGTCGTCGAATGCCAACTCCTCGGTCTTCACCAGACTGAGCCTAAACTCCGATGGGCCTGCCAGGAAGCCTATGACCCCTGAAGTGGCCATCCCGAGGAAGATAGCCATATCTGCCCCTGAAGTCGTCAAGGCGGCTTCTCCTGCCAAAGAGCCGGTCTTTACAAGACTGACTATCCCGGCTCCCGTTCCTGCTCGAAGGTCTATCTTTGACAGATTGGATACCGCTACTCAAAAAGCATCAGTCTTCAAGAGGCTGACACCAGCGGCGCCTCATTTAGACGGGGGGAAAGACGAAACCATCCCCATCACCGGACCGGCCCCAACAGCTCGACACGCTCAACGTCGCCACTGGCGCCGAGTAAGGAAGGCCGGGGGCAACTCCCCCTCTAGGCTAACCCCACCGGCTCCAACGGTGGAAATCAATGCTGCTGTTCCGACTGGGAACAGTTTTGAACTGCTCAACAAGGTGCGCAGAAACTCTCCGACTGCCACGCTGAAAAGATCTCCTCCACCCGTGGAGAATGTTACAGAAACAAGGCCAGAGTAGCCCCCTCAATGGCTGTCCTCCAAAATTTATAAGGTCTGGCGACGGGTTCAGGACTCAGTAATCGTTCAAGATCACTCTCACCGACAGAAGAGGGTGAAAGTTCAAGAAGAAAAGAACCGTCCTGTCAAATTACAAAGGACGACAACCACTTGGGTGCCTGCTGCAACGGCTCCCTCCACGTCGACTACTCAAAAGAGAGGAAGGCCGGAGAAGGTCCCCATGCCTGTAGCTAATGTCAAAGACAGTAAGCCTAAATGCCCTAAGTCTGGGGGCATGGTGGTGCATACCGTTTACATGGCGTCCAGGAAGGAGGACAGCCGTACATCTACAGGTCATCGACCGCTCACGCGATCGGTGACTAAAACTCAGGAGCAGCAGCATAAGCTCCAAGAAATGATGAACGCGATGGCCGCACTCACTGGGCCAAAAGAAAGCCCCGAAGCATCCTCGGATCAACGCCAGGAGCAGGATACTGACGTTGAATTCCTTCGTAGGATACTGGAAAAGAAGGACAAAGAGGTTGCGGAACAGGCAGCCAATATAAAACGGATGGCCCTTCTGTTCCAGGACATGGTGGGTATGATGATCCAACAAGATACTCCTGCTGAAGATCCTTCGATCGTCCTTGAAGATGACAAGGGAGAAACGTCAAATCCTCCACCGGCTTTGTCAACAGCCAAGGAGGAGACAATCTCCAAAGCTGACTTGGACGAATATATAGCTCAGCAGATACGGGTTCACCAGGCGACTGAGGCAGCCGGTCAAGTTGTCAGAACAGGGTAACCATACCCGAGCTGGTACGATCAGATCAAATACCCGCCGGGCTACACAATCCCAAAATTCCATGTCGACAAGGGGACAGGCAATCCCCATCAACATGTGGCCCAGTTCAGGGCACTTTGCGGCAACACTGGCGGTGACGATAAACTCTTGCTTCGCCAATTCGTCGGCAGCTTGTTAGAGACAGCGTTCGAATGGTACTCTGAACTCTCGAACGACTCCGTTAAAACATTCGCTAAAATGGAGCTGCTATTCACTCAGCGATTCGCAAGCGCCAGCGAATGCACCCCGATAACAACATTGATTAATGCTAGGGTGAAACCAGGCGAGACGTGGGTCCAGTACGCTATACGCTGGCGAAACTTGTGGTCGAAATGCGAACAACGCATTGAGGAAGCGCCTGCGGTGGGCATGTTCGTGGGTACCCTAGATCTTCATGCAACTATCTCACAGTTCATGATGTTCTTTAAGCCAACCACGTTCCAGGCTTTGATCGACAAGCCGGCCCAGACGGACCAGATGGGTCACAGACCGTCTCCCCCGAAGCCGGAACCTCAGAATGACAACGGTAAAGGGAAGGAAACCTTCTTTGCGAACGCTCAGCAGCAACCCAGTGCCCCAAACCTAGCGGATCAACTGGAAGAAAGACGGCGGTATTATAATGAGAAAATGAAGCACCCCTACTCATTCCCGCGGGATAAGACGAAGAGGCTATTCGAGCTGGCGGTACGCAACAGGCTTATCAACCTGCCAAATCCAAGGCGACCACCGCAACCCAATGAGGTGAATAACCCCAATTATTGCCCTTACCCTCAAACGGTAAGCCATCCGATTGAGGACTGTTTCGTCTTCAAAGGATGGATTGAAGATCAATATCTACAGGGCAAGTTTGCGCTGTCCGAGAAGTGGAAGGTGAACCCGCCACAACCGCATACTCCTAAGAAGACGGACACACCGGGGGCAACTTGTTCTTTCATTGAAGAAGCTCCATGGGAAATCGTGCTTTCAGCAAAAACCAAAAGAATGCTGAATGAGCTCCAGACATGCCCGGCGATCAGGTGGAAGAACCCGTTGGAACCCCAGATCATTGAAGGGATGCTGAAGCCACGCCCAATTCCAAAGATAGGTGGTGATGGCCCAAGTACTCACACCCAGCCGTCGAAATCTTCAAAGAAGAAGAAGAAGAGATCCAAAAAGCCCGTGAAGCCTGGCGACAAGCGGACGGACTTACAGAAACAGATTGACGCGCTGGAGGAGTACAATCAAAAGACGCGGACTCCCATCACACTCCAAGAGTTCCTCAACCACATCTTTCAGGAGAAAGATAATGGAGAGAGCTCGTCGGATGAATCTGAGAGATACGTGGTGAGTTGTCATGTGATCTTCCACTATTTACGGACGATGAAAAAACTCCTGGCACTGAGAAACTGGGGGCAGAGCCTGAACCGGAGCTTGTATGGCTATCAGACGAAATGATCGACGATTTTCTGGATGAGATTCATCTGAAAAGTAAAGCCGATCAGGAGCATGAGATGACCATATTGGAAGGAGCCAAACGCAGGCGACTAACGAAAGAGTCGAAGCACTCCCGCCAGATCAAAAGACGTCCGATGCGGATAAAAACATATTCAAGACGAGAAAAAGGTTTGCTAAAGCCATATCAATGGGAATGGAGCTACCACCCTCGGAAGAAAACACGCTCAATGGAGCGAAGAGGCACCCTAATTACTGCTCATATTATCGGAAGATTTCACACCCTACTGAGGAGTGCGGCGCTTTTAAGATATGGTGGCAGGGATATGTGTCTCACCGGCAACATTTTAAGCGACTGAAACGCAGAACTCGTCGGGAGCAGAGAAGTACAACCGAAGGGCACAAAAGAACTACCGGTAACTGTTACATGGTTAACACCAGAGGATCATAAGTTTTTACCTTTGGGAGCGACTCTGATGAGGAAATGGCTCTGGGCCCTCTCTTTAAAGAATCCATCTTAGGGAAAGAGGAAGAACCAGAGGCCTACGAAAACATTCAGCTGCGCAATCGCACTCTTCCCGAAAAGAACCTCGGGCCCGTAACTAGAAAAGATAAGGGAAAGGAAAAGGTCGCTGAGGATATCGCCTTAGATGACCAAGTCATGAAAGAGCTGACTGCCAAGGACCCGCCCAAGAAGAGTAAGGTGGACTACAACGTCCTAGCGCACCTGAGGAAGCTACCCTCTCAGCTCAGCATTCTCGACGCCCTCTTATTATCGAAAGAAGCGAAGGATTAATTAATCAAGGCGCTGCAAGAGCCCGAGCAATTCCAAGCCTTCCTTGCCGAAGAAAGGATGAAGGATGAACTGGAAGAAGTGCACACAGCCAATGTCACGTTCGGTGATGAAGACCTTCTTGGTATGTGTGACCACAACCGTCCCCTGTATGTCTCTGGATACTGCGATGATATCAAGATAGGCAAAATCCTAGTTGATAATGGATCCTCCGTCAATCTCCTTAATGTTCAGGTGTTGAAGGAAATCTGCATGAACGTTCAGCATATCGCTCGTGATAAAATTACCATCTCCAGTTTTGACTCCCAGTCGTCATAAACTCTCGGATATGTAATACTAACATTACGCTTCGGACTACTCGTCATGGACATCAAGTTTCACGTCATTGACGCCAAGACCTGCTACAACGCTCTGCTCGGTCGTCCCTGGTTACACGAGTACAACATCATCCCTTCTACGCAACATCAGTGTATGAAGTATTTCAAGGATGGTCTCGAGTATACCGTAACAGGTGAGCTGAACTCGTTCTCCGTGAACGAAGTCCGCAAGTACGAAAATGCAAAGTACTTTCTGCCAGATTTCGAGGATACAGAGAGGTGTTGCAAACCGGAGAACAAAGCCGCCGCCACCATTCTTGTTTTCGGGAGTGATACCGAAGAAGAAGAGGGGATAGTTTACGCTGGGCCGTCTCGACGCAACAAGCTAGGACCGCCCGCCCCCATATTGATCTTCGGAAGTGACTCGGAAGATGAGGTTAATGCTGTGTTCTCCAGTCGGCCATCAATACAAGAATTCCCTGGTGGCGATCAGAGTTTGCAAATCACCATGATTCCGTGGGAGCACTACAAAGATCTTGACGCGCTTGAAGTTTACAATGTGCAAGACCCGCAGACGTTTTACGTCCCTCCCAGGCGAAAAGGCGAAAAGGCGATCCTATTTTACCGATCCACGGAAACAAGAGTGGAGAAAGAAATCTGGCATGGCGCAGATTCTACCCTCGACAGGCTCCAACCCATCTGTTTTCCCAGATATTACACGAACGGACTAAAAAGGCTATTGAAGCGCCAATGGGTACCCTTGAAACAGACTATTCGAGAAGCTCGGTTCTACAATAGGATTTGGGATGTCCCTGGGACTCAGCGCAAATTGCCCAACGGGAGAATGGAAACGCTTGGGCTTGGATATGTGAGATCCGGGAAACAGGAACGAGTCCATGGTAGCTACGCCATATATAACTTCGATGAAGAAGAGGACGCCCTGTCGGGAAACGCCGACCCCTTATCAAAACTAGATCCCGCAATCAAAGTGCCGAGTCCGTCATTTGAAGAGCGAATGAACATGCTTATCAGGAAATCGGGTCAAAAAGCTCGGGATGACCATAATCGCGAAATGACCATCTATGAGAAAGCCAGGACGCAACGCCTTCTTTAACAGGCTGCAAAAGACGAAGATGCTCCTCCATGTCAACCTGCTGTGCAAAAGGCCCGATGCAGAGGCAAAAGTAAGTCAAAGAGCGGGAAAAGGATTCGACAACAACAACACGGGATCAAAGAGTCATGTGATCGGGAATTGTGCGGTCCGGATTTGCCCCACATGAAGAAAATGAGTCGAGCGTATTCTTTCCCTCAAGACAAGACGAAGAAGATACTTGATCTCACTTTAAAACATCGAATGATTACACTTCCGGAGTCTAAGCACCCCGAGCAAGCTGACGAGGTCTTGCATCCGGGCCATTGCTCTTATCACCGAGCCATAGGGCACCCTATCGAAGACTGCTTCACCTTTAAGAACTGGGTTGAAGATCAGTATCAGCTCGGTAAGTTTTCTCTATCCAGCAGCTGGAAGGTAACGCCGCCACAAAAGCACGAACCCAAAGCCACAAGAGTAGAACCAGATCCACATCGGTCTTGAAAGCGAGTTCGTACTTGTCATATGATAGCAATATCAAAAGGGGAGCCTGAGAATATGGATGACCTTCCTTGGTGCTTCGAAAACAATGACGACGAGGTAATTTCAGAATTTCCACCAGCACCGAAAGAGCTGGAGGATGGAATACACACCACTGCCGATAACCTCAAGAAAATTGAGTTGGGGATGACGGACGACCCGCGACCGACATTCGTCAGCGAGCTGCTATCTGTAGAAAGGGTGGTTGCGTTAAAAGACGTGCTTATGCAGCATAGAGATTGCTTCGCATGGAGCTATTCCGAAATGCCAGGACTGGATCCAGAAATAGCTGTCCATAAATTGGCAATATCCCCGGACGTCAAGCCAGTCAAACAAGCGCCGAGAAGAATGCGGCTCGAACTTGAGATGAGCATCAACGCCGAAGTCAAGAAGCTGATCGACTCTGGGTTTATCCAGGAGGTTCAGTACCCTGATTGGATCGCCAACATCATCCCGGTAATGAAGAAAAATGGGACAGTGCGCATATGCGTGGACTTCCGGGATCTCAATAAAGCCTGCCCGAAGGATGATTACCCAGTGCCAGTCACCGAGCTGATGATAGATAACACATCCACTCATGAGGTTTTCTCCTTCATGGATGGCTCATCAGGATATAACCCGATAAAGATGCATCCCGAAGACCAGAAGCACACCGCTTTCCGGACCCCTATGGGAATATTCTGCTACAAAGTTATGCCCTTCAATCTAAAGAATGCCCGTGCCACCTATCAGAGGGCCATGACGAAGATCTTCGATGACCTCATACATGAAATCGTCGAATGCTATATCGACGACCTCGTGGTGAAAAGCAAATCATACGAGGAGCATTTAGAGCATCTGAAGACCGTATTTCAACACCTTCGACAATACAACTTGAAGATGAACCCTCTCAAATGCGCGTTCGGGGTATCCTCAGGCAAATTCCTAGGGTTCATTTTCCGGCACCGGGGTATCGAGATAGATCCGTCAAAGATCCGGCGATCATGGAAATGCCACCGCCAAGGACTCTCAAACAGTTGCGGTCTCTCCACGGGAAGCTCGCGTACATCCGGCGATTTATAGCTAACCTTTCAGGCAAGTGCCGCCCTTACAGTCACCTGATGAAGAAAGGAACCCTGTTCGTCTGGGATCACAAATGCCAAGGCGCACTGGACGAGATCAAGCAATACCTGCAGAACCCGCCTGTGTTAGCTGCTCCAGTCAAGGGAAAGCCTCTTATTCTTTATACCACAGCCCTCGAAGGTTCCTTAGACGCATTATGGGCACAGGAGAACGATCAAGGGAAGGAGAGAGCGCTCTACTATTTAAGTCGAGTTCTTCTGGGGACAGAAACCAACTACTCCTCCATCGAAAAGCACTGTCTGGCGTTGATCTTCGCGATAACAAAACTCCGGCATTACGCGTTGGCGCATGAAGTCCGTCTCATTTCGAAGGTGGATCCCCTTAAATATTTAATGTCGAAGGCCATATTGACAGGTCGGCTCGCTAAATGGGCCCTACTCTTGATGGAGTTTTCAATAACCTATCAGCCTCTTAAGGCAGTGAAAGGCCAAGCCATCGCCGACTTTTTCGCCGAGCATCCAATACCTGCTGGCTCTCCTTTGAATTGCGAGCTGCCAGACGAACATGCGTTTAACATGATGAAGTGGTACCCGGTGGGAACTCTATTTTGACGGAGCGTCTTCTATGAAGAAGCGCAAACAAAACACGCCTATAATCAAATCAGGGGTAGGCCTCATCTTTGTAACCCCATAAGGAGGGATAATGCGCTTTGCTTTCTCCTTGACAAAGTTGAGGACTAACAATGAAGCCGAATACGAAGCTTTAATAGCAGGCCTTGAGATCGCCATTGACATGGGAATTGAAAACCTCCTCATATATGGAGACTCCCAATTGGTCGTTAGTCAAATAAACGGTGACTATCAAACGTGCAAACCAGAGTTGGTGAAGTACGGTGAGAGAGTACAGCAACTGCCGACCTAAATACCCTCTTACATCTTGGAAAGCATACCGCGTGCGGAAAATAGCAAAGCGGATGCATTAGCCAAGCTCGCTAAAGAACTGGCCGACGAAAACCTTGATGACGTGAGGATCGTGGTGCAAAGCTGTCGGGTTCTTGCACCGGCGGAAATATCTCCGGAGTCATCCGAAGAAAAGGGAGCGACTGAGCAAATGGCTATGCAAGTAAAAGATCAGGAAAAGGCTGAGGATTGGAGGGAAATCTTTATAGACTATTTCAAATCCCGTCAAACGCCTGAAGATGCGTCCTCAAAACATCACCTCATGAAGCGAGCCCTATATTTCACTTTCGTCAATGATACTCTGTACAAGAGGTCATTCGATTCTTTATGGCTAAGATGCCGGGGACCTGACGAAGCGAAAAGAGTTGTTCAGGAAGTTCACGACCGACTCTGCGGTTCTCACCAAGCAGGCCTGAAGGTGAAGTTGAAGATTAAACGAATGGGCTACTATTGGCCAACGATGATTCAGGACTGCCTCGAATATGCGAAGCAATGCCACGAGTGCCAGATTCATGGAGACTTTATCCATCAGCACCCAAATCCTCTACATCCAACGGTGGCTAGCTGGCCGTTCGAAATGTGGGGAACGGACATAGTCGGACCTATCGAACCGGTATCGTCCAAGGGACATCGTTTCATCCTAGCGACCACCGATTACTTCTCCAAATGGGCAGAAGCAGTGCCACTGAGGGAAGTGAAGACGGAGAATATCCTCCATTTCTTTAAGATGCATGTCATTTATCGGTTTGGAACACCAAGACGGATCATCTCCGATAATGGGCCAGCCTACAGAAGCCACACGATCAGTCGCTTCGCGCAACAGCATAATATAGATTGGAGATATTCCTCGGTTTATAATCCCCGAGCTAACGGTCTAGCCGAGGCTTTCAACAAAACCTTGACAAAGATCGTGAAGAAGACGGTGTCCAGAAATAAGAAGGACTGGCACGAGAGACTACATGAAGCTCTCTGGGCGTACCGGACTACGTTCAAGACGGCCACGAACACAACGCCGTACGCGTTGGTATTCGGTACAGAAGCGGTACTCCCCCTCGAGATAGAGTTACCCTCTCTACGAGTGGCAGTCCATTACGAGCTGACAGACGAAGAAAACGCTCACCTTCGGCTTGAGGAGCTTGATGCCCTTGATGAAACCCGGCTCATAGCGCAAAAAAATCTGGAGGCTTATAAAGCAAGGATGACACGCTCAAATGAAAGATTGACCAGGCCGAGGACATTCCGCCAAGGCAAACTCGTGCTAGTGGTCAAAAGACCCATGATCCCCAATCGTGCCAAACGAGGGAAATTCGAGCCGAATTACGAAGGCCCGTATATCATAGACAAGGTCTACCAGGGTGGGGCCTATCTACTCATGGACATGCACGGCGAAAGGCCTTTCAGACCGATAAACGGCCGCTTCCTGAAGAAATACTACGCTTGACAGGTCAAGGCCTAGGTCAATGATAGATGACGACGACCATGTCTGCTCGCTATCTTCCTAAGCCCGAACTCTATAAGTAGTAACCGGACTTCTTCAATGACGGACCGAAACGTCTCTAAACTAACGGCGGACCGAAACGTCCTTAAACTAACGACGGACCGAAACGTCCTTAAACTAACGACGGACCACTATGTCCTAAAACTAGTCGTTGACCGAGATGTCGATAAACTACGGTGGGTTATTCATCTCAAAACCGATACAAAAAAAAAGAATAAAAAAAATAAATAAAAATAAAAATAAGAAAGGTATGTCCATAAGCAAAATGGGCACGGATGAAAACCCGAAAGGGCTTCATGAGTAAAAACAGCAGGACTACCGGCGGGTGTTTGTGAAAATCCGAAAGGGCGCAACCTCGTTAAAAGACGCTTACAGGGTCCTCTCAACCTTGTAAGGAGAAACCACCCGCGTGAGATCCTTACGACTCACAAGGGAGCAACACACTTAGGAGTCCTCACGATTCCTAAGGAGAAATTACGCTTAAGAGATCCTCACGACTCATAAGAAGAACTCTCTTATGGGACCCTCACGGCTCATAAGATTTGAAAGTCTTAAGTTACAGAAACCTGAACCTGTTCTTAAGCAAACCCCCCCACAACCTTCGATACTGCCCTACAAGCGGCTCATACTGACCCTTGTATACAATCCACGGGCGCGAATAAACATTTCCCTAACCAAGTCCCATCCGTGACTAGGGATATGTCCATATGGTGAACGACCCTTGTAAGTCCTCTCGACTTATAAGGAGAAAATCCTTTTGTAAGATCCTTACGACTTACAGGGGAACATGTACTTAGGAATCCTCACGATTCCTAAGGAGAAAACACACTTACAAGATCCTCACGACTTGTAGGAGAAATACCTTTGTGAGACCCTTACGGCTCATGAAGTCAAAAGCCTTAGTCGACAGGACCCTTAACTCTGTTTACTAAGCCGTCTTTGTTCAACATCGACAGAGGCAAATGATGATTCGTTTCTGGCCATATTCCAGTTGTAGCGATGCTGATGCTGAGATTGGCACCAGATTCCAAGTTCTACACTCGCGATAAAAAATCAACTAGTTAAAAATGCATATGAAATAGCCGAAATGATGGGGCAACTTGCAATAAAAAGCAGCAAGTAAAAATGTATGCATGAAAAATAGCCGAAATGATTGGGCAACTCGCAATAAAAAGCAGCGAGTAAAAATAAAAAATATATATAGCCGAAATGATTGGGCGCCGCGAAAAATAGCCGAAATGATGAGGCAATCGCGACCTTCGCGATGTAAAAGCTGAAATGATAGAGCATCGCGCAAAAAGAAATAAAACAAAAAATGAAATTTATGCCCTACAGGTGATGGTACATCAATCCCTGTATACAATCCAGGGGCGCAAACGAAGAAGGAATCACACTCCTCCTCCCCAGGTTTCATCAGAAGAAGAAGCTAAATCTCGATGGTTCACAGACAACCTAGAGATCTTCTCAACACTCGTCTCATTACAGCAGACACAATATCAAGCAAAGCGGAACAGCGGCAACTCCCAGTTCCATGACTCGGCGATGTACTCCCACTGAGAGTCAAATCCCAACTCCATGAAATACGGATATAATCAACAAAATTCCTGGTCATGTGGAACGCGGATAACTTCACTCTTTAACCTCTTGGAAAACGTCCAGAGCGGAGCCTGGTCCTCGCAAAACACGGCAGTGAACCCGTGGGAAGCATCCAAAGCAAAATTCCTGGTCACGTGGAACGCGGATAACGTCACTCTTTGACCCCGTGGAAAACGTCCAGAGGGGAGCCTGGTCCTCGCAGAACACGGCAGTGAACCCGTGGAAAGCATCCAGAGCAAAATTCCTGGTCACGTGGAACGCAGATAACATCACTCTTTGACCCCGTGGAAAACGTCCAGAGCGGAGCCTGGTCCTCGCAGAACACGGCAGTGAACCCGTGGGAAGCATCCAGAGCAAAATTGCTGGTCACGTGGAACGCGGATAACGTCACTCTTTGACCCCGTGGAAAACGTCCAGAGCGGAGCCTGGTTCTCACAGAACACGGCAGTGAACCCGTGGGAAGCATCCAGAGCAAAATTTCTGGTCACGTGGAACGCGGATAACGTCACTCTTTGACCCCGTGGAAAACGTCTAGAGCGGAGCCTGGTCCTCACAGAACACGGCAGTGAACCCATGGAAAGCATCCAGAGCAAAATTCCTGGTCACGTAGAACGCGGATAACGTCACTCTTTGACTCCATGGAAAATGTCCAGAGCGGAGCCTGGTCCTCGTAGAACACGGCAGTGAACCCATGGGAAGTATCCAGAGCAAAATTCCTGGTTACGTGGAACGCGGATAACGTCACTCTTTGACCCCGTGGAAAACATCCAGAGCGGATCCTGGTCCTCGCAGAGCACGGCAGTGAACCCGTGTGAAGCATCCAGAGCGGAGCCTAGTCCTCGCCGAATACGGCAGTGAACCCATGTGAAGCATCTAGTGCAAAATTCCTGGTCACGTGGAACGCGGATAACGTCACTCTTTGACCCCGCGGAAAATGTCCAGAGCGGAGCCTGGTCCTCGCAGAGCACGGCAGTGAACCCGTGCGAAGCATCCAGAGCAAACATCAGACTATGGAGTCCTTAAAATCCACGGACTATGATGTCCTTAACCTCGACCATAATGTCTTAAAACTAACGATCAACCATGATGACTCTAGACTGATTTTACCTAGGTTTAAGGGTACATCTCTTCACTCCTTTGATATTTGTCGTTGTAATTCCTCAATGTCTTCAAAGAGGTGAGCGGTCCAAGTAATTACACATCGGACTGTGGAGTCCTTAAATCCACGGACTATGATGTCCTTAACCTTGACCGTGATGTCTTAAAACTAACATCGGACTATGGAGTCCTTAAATCCACGGACTATGATGTCCTTAACCTTGACCGTGATGTCTTAAAACTAACATTGGACTGTGGAGTCCTTAAATCTACGGACTATGATGTCCTTAACCTTGACCGTGATGTCTTAAAACTAACATCGGACTGTGGAGTCCTTAAATCCACGGACTATGACGTCCTTAACCTTGACCGTGATGTCTTAAAACTAACATCGGACTGTGGAGTCCTTAAACCCACAGACTATGATGTCCTTAATCTTGACCGCGATGTATTTAAAATACGGTACCCTGGAAAATATCCTAAAGCAACCCCTGATCCCGTGAAATACGGATGAGGGCGACCGCACCCAGCACTTGCGGGTCCTCACGACCTGTAAGGAAGAAAACTCTCTTGTGAGATCCTTACGACTCCCAAGGGAAACCCCCCTTAAGATCCTTACGATTCTTAAGAAGAACTTACACCTACGGGATCCTCTCAACCTGTAGGGAGATAAACTCTTTATGAGATCCTCACGGTTCATGAAGCGCAAAAGTCTTAGGAGGCAGATCTTAACCCTGAATCCTAAGCCATCGCTACCCTGCAAGGTGATCAAGATGAATTGTCCGCAGAACACAGTCAATAAGAAGAGACACGCCATTGAAGAAAAATATGTTTTTTATTCATGAACCAAAATGGATACAAAGTACAATTCATGAAAAAACAAAGAGAATATACTCTCATTCAGGAGTATATACAAAAAGAAAAGAAAAGAAAAGATACAAGTCTTCAAACCGGCGGGCGATTTAGTAATTGTACTAGCTCATCCTTCTTCTGCTGAGCCACAGCTTCATGATTCAGGATCACCAGGAGACGAGCCTCCGCCTGAGCCTGCTGGGCCTGATACGAGGCAAGCCGGCCTTCGAGCTCTTTCTCAGTAGCCTTATGAGCCTCGACCCTTTCGCGAGTGAACACGGCAGCTTTATCAAGAGCCACCACCTCTTTGATAGACTCTTGAAGCACTCGCCAGAGTTCATATGCTTTATTGGCTTTGGCTGTAAGGCTGGTTTGAAGCTCGCTCAATGCCTTAGAGGCCAGCTCCCTTTCCGAGAATTTGCGGCCGAGCCTCTTCTCGCACGACACCATGTTCGCCGCGCACCGCTCAATCAAACCTCGCAAACCCGCTTTCACAGCCACAACCTCCGAGGAAAGACGGGTACACTCGAGCACTGTATAAACAAGCCTCCATTCGACGGCGATACTCGATCTAGAACACACACTAATTACCTGATATGGGAGGCAACAAGGAAAATCTCTGATGCATATCCTACCGAGCATGCATTTACAACTATATGAATATTCGAAAGGAAATGATACCCAAAGCTCTGATGTGCATGCAACATAACGATAGTGCTCGCAATTAAAGAAATTTTCCATGGGAAAATATGAAGCTCATCTACGCAAGCAAGACGCACATACGAGTACCCGGCAAACATGAAAATTCAACAGAAAAGCATACAACAGCCAATGACAAAAAGAGTACATCGATTTAAGCATACTACACTACCGGGAAAAGATCGCCAAACAAGGGATCAGTGGCACAAGGGTGAACGAAACAGTATTCAAAATTTTCTAACTCCCTCGCCACCTTCTCCAGCACATCGAAGTGACGATTTTCACGAGGGGTGGCTCCCCATCGATTGGCACCATGTTCGTCTGCAAAAGCAGATATAATAGCCCGCCGAGCTCTTATTTGGCCCAACAGGTGAACTGAGCAATCTTTCAGAGCCTGAGTGATCAGACACGCTTCGTGAAAACACTCGAGCTTGTCTTCGGCCGCGTCAAGCATCGCCAGGGTCATCTCCGCTGGATGAGGAGGGATGTCAGCAAGCACGGCAGCAAGAATCATCCGGAGCCAAAGGGATCCCATTGGAAGAGGGGACCCCCTACGGATCGAGAGTTCATATGTCGCTGAATCTTATTCGTCATCGGTAAGAAGGGGATCCACCAATCGCGCAGCAAAGCAAGGAATCATCTTTTCGATAGGCACTTCCCACGGCTGTTGACGAGCATGGGGGCGGTTATAGGCCATGGCACTCAGTTGTTTCCCCTAAGATAAACCACACTAAATTGAGAATAGACTTCTCTGTGAAGAGAAAAAGAAGGCTATGGCCTCAGGTTATAAAGAGGAGCATTAAATGCTGCGCACGGAGAATATTGCATGGTGGAACTATTTCCAAGGCCCAAAAAAGGGAAGGCATTGGAAATCAAGGAGATGGAACTATTTCCAAGGCTCTTTTTTTGCATCTAATGCTGTGCACAAAAAATATGGTATGAAAAATTAAACAGCCCCATCAAAGAGCACGTGAGTACCACACTTGATGTGTACTGAAAAGTGAAATAGTGCCTTACATGCTAAACACATCAGCGACAACAATAGCAAAAATGACAAAATCCCACCAAAAAAAGGGGCATGCAAACACAAAAGGGCACGATAAAACTTATCACTCATACTTTAAAAGTTCGTACAAAAATAAAAAGAAACGATTACAATGGCAAGACCTCAGATGCGGGGCATGGATTAAGAAACTCAAAAGTGACTTTGTCCAAGATCTTCCAGGCATTTCGAACCATCCTAGTATGTTTTCTTTCGTGATCACAAGCGTCGGGATCCTCACGGATGTCCTCCACCCTCCGATAGGCAGCAAGTATGGCCGACTGCTGAAAAGCCTGGTGCAAGAGATCAATGAGGTTGTCTTGCCTTCTCTTCGAGATTAAGCTCATCAGATACACCGAATGCACCTTATCCTCGGCGGCATCCAATGCCCTGAGCGGTACGCCGGTGCAAAAGAGAGGGAGCGCCTCCTAGATCGCCAGCACGATGAGTCTCAAAAGAGAAAAGCGACGAGGGAGTAGCTGACCGTTGTACTCGTCGAAGCGGCTCATGACCTCAGTACACTGAGCGTTGGTGAACTCCTGGTTCTGGCTGCGGCCCAGTGCGTGAATATTTCCGTAAGAAATGATTTCGTCAAGATTATACAAGTGGGCATCCATAATACCTGAAATGAAGATCATGAAAATTCATTACAAACTTCTTCTTCTAGGATGTGAGAGAGACAACTCAGGGCAAGAAAACCCAAGAAGCCCCCTGGGAAGAACTAAGTTCTTCATAGGAATTAAATTCCTTTTTGAAAAAAGGGAATTAAATTCCCAGAAATTCTTTCCCCATAGCCACAGCTTTTTATGATGGAATTAAGCTCCATGGGAAAGACAAACACCACTACCGATCCCTAAAGGTTAGAGAAACCCTAAGAGATTCTACTGTTTGAAGGTTAAATGGTTTTCTGTTCTTGCTAAAGAACTTAAAGGAAAATGAGTTCTTGATTAAAGGGAAAGCCCTTGGTGTGGATTTAAAATCCAGTGAAGATTTCTGTGAAAGTTCTTCGATCGTTCAAAGATCATTACCTGAAGAGAGGGTCTTTCTTCAACAGAGTTAAACTCTGGGAATTTTTGAGGCAGAGAACTAAGCTCTGGAAACGAGAATTAAATTCTCAAGAAGAAAAGTTGGAAGGAAGAAGATAAGCAAGAGTGGATGCGCTTCTGAAGAGACCCCTATATTTATAGGATGTGATGGAAACACTTCATCTCCCCTACCCCCAAGGCAGATCCAACGGTCACAAAAGTGACAGCATTGCACTCACGTGCAGACATGTGAGAGCAACGCTGTGGAGGCATTTGTTCCCTGATTAAAAAAATCAGGAAAAAGCTTCAGAAGAAGCATCACGTGCGAGCACGTGACCAGCGGTCACGTGACGTTCAAAGCAGCGGCACAGAGCAAGTGCAGAAGAGAGGTTCATTAAGGTCACGTGCCTACACGTGACCGAGGGTCACGTGGCCGCACGTGACTGGCTTTAAAAGCCCTGCTATGCAACAGAATTAAATTCTGAATAAGATTACTTAAATCTTTCTAAATAGAGATGAATCATGTGAAACTATTGGATTAAAAATCCGAGGGTGATTAAATATCACCAATTTATGGAAAAATCTTGGACATGGAAAGATTTCCCTAAATCTCACCGGAATAACAAAGAAATATCTTTGGATTTAAAATCCAACGGTGAATAAAAGTCACCTAACAATCTAAAGGCCCAGATCAATGATCAAATCCCTCAACAAACAAATCAAATTTTTCAATGAAAGATTCACTAAACAGATTGATTCTTTTCCTTCTCCTATAAATAGGTGCCAGAAGAGAGAGAGGAGGGTTTTTGGGAGAGATAGAGCCTTCGAATATTGAAAATTCATAAAGAAGAATTTGATTCTCTGCAAAGAAAAACCCTAGGTAAGAAAAGAGAGGCTTCAAAAAGAGAATTTAAGTCTCAAAAGAGTTTAACTCTTCTATAAAGAAAAGAACTTAGTTCTTTCTCTGGTTGAAGGTCCGCAAAGTGCACATCTCCTCATAAATCGAGAATTTAATTCTCATTGGGTTGAGATCCTGCCATACAGATCTAAAACATAGAGGAGAAATTGAGTTTTGAGAATTTAATTCTCACAAAGTTATAGGAATTTAATTCCTTTGAGATAGAATTAGGGTTTAACTCTATATTATAGGAATTTAATTCCTTCAAAATGGACAGAACTAGGATTTAACCCTAATTGAGAACTTAATTCTCTCAACCTCACAGGAATTTAATTCCCTTAAAAAGAAATTAGGGTTTTCACCCTATGCCAGAATTTAATTCTTTACATATATGGGGAATTTAATTCCTACAGAAAAGAAATTAGGGTTTAACCCTATATAAGAATATAATTCTTCAAAGGAAAGAAGGAATTTAATTCCTTTAGAGTTATTGCTAGGGTTTAACCCTATGAAGAATTTAATTATTAAAAGATGAACAAATCTTTAAAACATGCAAAGAACCAGAGTCACGTGCTACCACGTGACCCCTGCAAAGAATTACAGAAAAGAACTTTGAGGCAACGCCTCACGTGCCCCACGTGATCCCTGAAGCACACAAAGAAAAAGGAAAAGAAACAGAAGCTATGGGCGCCCTCACGTGCTACCACGTGACCCCTTGGCAAAAGCTTTAACAGTCAAATACCCACATTCCCATCACGTGACAGCACGTGATGCTCCAAAAGCAATTATAGAAAGTATTCAATACTTTTGGCAGAATAAAATAAGGGGAATCAGGGCGCTCTCACGTACCCATACGTGACCCCTCTCTCCTTAGTGTTTAACACTAATTTGAGACCTTTGTCTGCAGTGTTTTACACTGATCTTCTTAGTGTTTAACACTAATTTGAAAACTCTATTTCCAGTGTTTAACACTGATTTGCCTTAGTGTTCAACACTAATTTGAAAACTTTGTTTCCAGTGTTTAACACTGATTTGCTTTAGTGTTTAACACTAATTTGAAAGCCCTGTTGCTAGTGTTTAATACTGATTTTTTTTTTTAGTGTTTTACACTAATTTGCTAAGCTTATTCCCAGTGTTCAACACATTGGTCTTTAGTGTTTAACACTAGTTTTAGCCCAATTGGCTAAGTTTCTAGAGGCAAAGCCTCCCTTTAATTGAATATGTCTAATGTATCAACAGAGGGCCAGTATTCCAAAATTGATTGGACTTAGCCCAAGAAGGCCATAAGTCCTCAATCCAGACTCAACTGAGCCAATGTGCTCATAACCTAATGAATTGGTCTTGGTTCCAAATTGGACTATAGATCACTTAATCTACTTCGGTTCCAGGGTACATCTCTTCACTCCTTTGATACTTGTCGTTGTAATTCCTCAACGTCTTCAAAGAGGTGACGGGTCCCGACAACCACACATTGATACGAACTGTGGGGTCCTTAAACTCATGGACTATGATGTCCTTAACCTTGACCGGGATGTCTTAAAACTAACAACGGACTATGATATCCTTAACCTTGACCGTGATGTCTTAAAACTAACGCCGGACTGTGGAGTCTTTAAATCCTCGGACTATGATGTCCTTAACCTTGACCGGGATGTCTTAAAACTAACAACGGACTATGATGTCCTTAACCTCGACCGTGATGTCTTAAAACTAACGCCGGACTGTGGAGTCCTTAAATCCTCGGACTATGATGTCCTTAACTTTGACCGGGATATCTTTAAACTAACCATGGACCACCATGTCTTTAAACTGGTAATTGACCGCAATGTCCCTAAACTAAACAATAGAGCCCAAATGCACTTTTGTTGGATCTAAACGATCCCGTTAAGATGATCTTATTCTGAAATGAGACTAACGTATCCTTAACAAACTGTTAACTTGATCTTAGTCTAAAATTAGACTAACGTATCGTTAACAAACGTTTAAGTTGATCTTAGTCTCAAATGAGGCAAACGTATCCTTAAACCCAAACCCCCAAACCCAAATCTAAGAAAGATACGGATTTGGACTAGTCCACGCCCTACGGGCGACAACATAACTCAGTCTCCGTATACAATCCACGGGCAACCACAAACAAAACAAACACCCACGTCACGAAATGACCATCTGGAGAAGGAGAAAGTTGTTACCGCGATGTGGTTGCGTAATTAACTGCAGGGGCTTGCGCCTGCAGGGAAGAGCATCCCCACAATCAAAAACCCCTCAAGCGAGGGGGAATCTGACGAAGTCTGCTATATCGGCCGCATCAGTTTAAACCTTCGATACATGGTGCCATAAATCAACTTGGTATCTTCGAAGAGGTGGACGGATAGCACCAATTAGCATCTGCCCCGAATTTCAGGCAAGACGTCCCTGCGTCGCGCCGTCTTTCG
Organism: Agapanthus africanus; assembly: GCA_030015575.1. Lineage (NCBI taxonomy): Eukaryota > Viridiplantae > Streptophyta > Magnoliopsida > Asparagales > Amaryllidaceae > Agapanthus > Agapanthus africanus. Next base: position 99,372,581 of record JASDDO010000014.1, on the reverse strand, counting down.
GAGGGGAACAGATGGATTAGAGAGTGCTGCCGCTTGACCAAGCATCTCCTGCAGCTTTTCACGTTGCAGTTGAGCCTTTTTCAGGGACCGAGTATGCGGTCCGTGGCTAATAAATGCTTGAACTTCATCTTTAGAGTTCACCATGTGGACTGCATGAACTGCCGTTCCCCCAGACTTGGGGTGTTTGGAGTTTTGGCCTTCGGAGTTTACCTCGGGCACTTGAGCTTTATTAGGCCCCTCTTTTGTGAGAAGCCGCTTTGGTTTTTTGGGGGAACCGTTGTATCAGGATCCATCTTGGGATAAGTCTCCTTGTATTTGAAAGGGGATTTGTCAGAATATGGCTGAAGTTTAGGGGAAGAGCCACGGTTGATGACTGAGTCCTTCATCTGCTTCCACACTTATATATAGACGAGGAAAGTTCTTTTAAGGAGCGAAGTGGTTTCTGCTCTCATGGGATCTCCCTGCGCTGCAGAGTTTTCTTTAATACTGTGGTGGGAGAATTTTGTTTGACCCTTTGCAGCAGTTCGAAGCTGTTCCCGATTGGAACAGCAACATTCATCATCAGAGTTGAAGCAGGTGGAGTCAATGCTGATGGAGAACTCCCCCCGACTCGTTTTTGTATGATGCCGATATCGACGTCGACCATTTCTAACGGCCGGGATTTGATTAGCCTCAGGATTTTGCTGAGCCTGCCCCATGTTTCCTTTGAGAGTTTGAATATTTTTCCCTACGTCGACCTTGGTTCTTAGCAGGTGCCAGTTGTTTAAGAATAGATTCCTTCGGCAAAGCTGCATCTTGGGGAGCCGACCTGTGGAAGACAGACTTTTTCTAGGCTTCCTCCCTCGGCGTTGATGCACTAATGGTGGGAGGTGGGAGCATCGACCTAAATCGAAGCCCGTTGATTTCTTAAAGAGCCGGATTGCAGAGATTTAAGGTTGCAAGTGGCCCATACTTGACTCCACCAGATATGACAGAGCCTGAGTTGCGGTGAGTGAAAGCAAATGCCATTCTCGGAAAAGACGGGACGCCATCTTCAGTATCTCATCACCCAAGGGCAACTACAAACATATGTACCGCGATTTTTTGATCGCGGAAAAACACGACACATGAAGTGTTGAGTGGAAAGAGGAAAAGGTCCTACCGGGCGTGCCAGATTCTGTTTACTGCCGAAAACAGAGACGAAACCGCGTAGATCGTCTTGCCTGAATTTGGGGGCATATGCTATTTGGATTTATCCGTCCACCTCTCTAAAGACGCCAAGTTGATTTATGGCACCGTATATCGGAGGTTTGGATGGATGCGGCCGTTGTAGCAGACTTCGTCAGATTCCTCCTCGTTTGTGAGGGGTTTTTGATCTGCCAACTTTCTGTTTAACAGAAAATATCATTTCTTATAGAATTTAATTCTACGCAGGGAAGTGACCTTACATGTTTAAAACGTGGGGCTGACATTTGTTTTAATTGCAGTGCCTATATGAGGAACTTTCCTTCATCCCCCTTTTTTTTTATAAGGGAACAATAATCTGGCAGTTATCTGTTATCGGTCAGGTTATATGTGATATAACTGTATTATCAAATCATGTGTTCCTTTGATAATATGATATACAGATACATGATATTAGTCGGTTATATGTGATAAAACCGGATTATTAAATCAAGTGTTGATTTAATAGTATGATATATATTATATTTGATATAATTATGTCTTAACTAATATTACTAGTTCACTAAATATTTACTTAATATCTAATATTACTAGTTCACTAAATATTTACTTAATATATATACATACATACATATATGTATATATATATATATATATATATATATATATATATATATATATATATATATTAAAAGGAAGCATAGTGCATTTTATATTTTTGGAAAATAGAAAATATGAGGTGGAAAATGAGAAGCATGGTGAAGCATGGCTTTGCTTATTATTTTATTCATTTTTTCTTACTATTGAGGCATGGTTCCAATTATTTATTGGAAATATATTGGAGCCTCAATAAGAGATATATTTTTCAAAGCCATTCTTCACTACTTCATCATTTTTCATGCTTGCTCTCTTAAGTTGCTCTCTAGCTCCCATCATCTTCCTCCTCAAACCTCCAAGCTCAAATCCTTCACATGTGTTGTGAAACCTTGAGCTTGTGAATAGCCTAGTGAGCTAAATAAAACCCCTACTTCACCATCCTACACTTGATTAGCAATCAAGTGTAGCGTGTTTCCTTCACTAAAGTGTTTAGTGAAGAGGTAGTTTGGATTGCAGAGCTTCGGGTGGATCATCTTCGGCACGAAGGTTTTTCGGAGCAAGCTCGATCAAATTCCAAGTGGAGCCCCGGTGCTTTAGAAAAGAAGGACACGGTCATCAAAGGTTGTAGCCTCCTTCCCACCTTTTAGTTTTGTCATATCATCATAGGAAATCCTAATTATTCTAGTTAAGATCTTGGTTAGTGTTCGTTAGCACTCGAAAATTTGACAATTGCATGTGATGCCCGTTTTAACCCCGTCGCGGTGCTAACAAACACTTTCATGGTATCAGAGCCAAGCTAGAACATTTGGGCAGGTCTTTACGATGTTAAAGTGTTCGAACGGTTTTCGAAACCCGGAAATTACCAAGTTTTTGTCGATTTTTCAAAGGTTGGAGTATTCGTGATTAAAAATATACAGAAAAACGTGCAGGGTTTTCTATGGAGCCCTAAGAAATTTGAAGCCCTAACTCACTCAAAAGCCGCGGAACCGCGGCCAAAACCCTATTTTGGCCACGGTTCCGTTGTTATTTTGGCTTGTTTTGGGCTCTGGTTTCTTGTGCCGCTCCATGGTTAAATATGGCATTTTCTGGGTGTTTTTAATGATACTCAAGATGTTGAGGTCTCTGGAATTTGTGGGTGTTCGATAAATCGATCGAAAAGTTTAACGTTGTATAGATCTTGATGATATGTGATACAATTGTTAGAATCCGGAATAATTAGTTTTGTGAAAAATAGTTTGTATATTGTAAATCTAGCCGTTTAGTCTCATTTGATCGATTGCCATGGAGTTTTGATTTGGATCAAAACCCCGTCCCAATTGCGTATAGTAAGCGATCACTAAGTCGGGAATCTTATTGAATTATCCGACAACTTTTTGAAAAGAGTTTTCAATTTGAGACTAAAATGCAACTTTTATAAGTTAGACATGAAATCCGGAATATGAGATATTACGGGTTTATGATGTCTAAAGATATACGGATTCTAATTATTGTAGTTTTTCATTTCTTTTCTGCAACCGTAAGTGTAATATGTAGGGTATCCCAAATCTCGTTGCCATATATCAACGGAATTTGGGATACGCGTATTTACTTACGTTGATGACATGTGATGTTATGTGTTGCTGTGATATGTTTTATTTGATCATCGTGATTGAATAGTCGAGGGGTTTTGCGTGAGATGAGAGTTTTTCATTTTCATTCATGTAAAATCTGTATGTAATATTCTTTTATTGGGGCACTTCCGGGTTGAGAATGATGTCACCATTGATATATATTATTAACTTTTCCGCATTAGGATAGACCTAATGTATGGGGCACAAGTAACCGGGTTCTAGTGTCCAGTGGGAGACCATCTCGAGGAGTCGAGACCGGGTCTCCTAACTCTAGAATTGGTAGGGTTACTTGCCGCTCTTGTAGGGGTTTAGAGATGTGGGTTTGACTATTCATCACGACCGTGGAATCCGTGTCTTACATTACTGTCTGAATTTAAAACACAGACCTCCTAGTATATCCAATATTTCATATGTTGCTTCTGCTGCTTAGTTCTGTGATGTGATCATATAACTGCGTGAGACGAATGCTGTCGGGACCCGGTTCTTGCTCACGGAGCAAAGTGCCACACGGAACAAAGTGCCACGCCAAGTGTCGTGTTAAGTGGGTGGAGGCCACCTCTTGAATCCGTGGGGGCCATCTCTTGAGTCCGTGGGACCCACTGTAGAACAATGGGGACTCTTCGGAATACATTCCGAAAGGGGGCAGATTTGTACTATAAATGGAATGATACCACTTTTCAATACAGAGGCGCCTTTTAAGTGAACCGGAACTACAGGAGCTTGAGAACTCCATAGTTAAGCGTGCTCAGGCCAGGGAAGTCTCGGGATGGGTGACCTCCTGGGAAGTGTGGCCCCTGGTCTGGTCCGGTTCGCTACGAAGGACAAAACCGTGCGGTTTCGGCCAAAGCGGACAATACTCTCTGTAAAGGGAAGCGGGGCGTGACAGAATGGTATCAGAGCTGGTCTCTCAATAGTAGGTTTGTGGTTCGAGGACGAACCGTTGTTCAAAGGTGGGGAGAATGTCGGGACCCGGTTCTTCCTCACGGAGCAAAGTGCCACACGGAACAAAGTGCCACGCCAAGTGTCGTGTTAAGTGGGTGGGGGCCACCTCTTGAATCCGTAGGGGCCACCTCTTGAGTCCGTGGGACCCACTGTAGAACAATGGGGACTCTTCGGAATACAATCCGAAAGGGGGCAGATTTGTACTATAAATGGAATGATACCACTTTTCAATACAGAGGCGCCTTTTAAATGAACCGGAACTACAGGAGCTTGAGAACTCCGTAGTTAAGCGTGCTCGGGCCAGGGAAGTCTTGGGATGGGTGACCTCCTGGGAAGTGGCCCCTGGTCGGGTCCGGTTCGCTCCGAAGGACAAAACCGTGCGGTTTCGGCCAAAGCGGACAATACTCTCTGTATTGGGAAGCGGGGCGTGACAAATGCGTTATATATATGATATATAATAAACGTTGCTTATGTTTTGCACCCGCGCTAGTCCAACCTCCGCTCTGCCGTTAGTTAAGTAACCTAACGGTGAAGATGGGTCCCCGTGGCGAATGCGGATGGCATAAGCGTACGTTCTATTTTCGTTTCATTTTTCTGTAATGTTTAGAAAACATTAAATGATGTGACTTCATTAATGAGATTAATGAAAAGAAAATAAACCTACAGATATTGTAGAATCAAAAGTTTTTAAAATGGTAGCTCTAGTTCTTGCTTTGCATAGTGGTATTCCTCGATGAATATCCAGCACCTCATTTGATGAGGAAAGAGCTGAGATCCCTTCACCGGGAGTGACCTCTTTAGCAAAACTAGCAAATGCTACAACCCACTCGGTTTATCATCATAGCTTTCTGTAGTTATTGCTTTGCATAGTGGTATTCCTTGATGGATATCCAGCACCTCATTCGATGAGGAAAGAGCCAAGATCCCTTCACCGGGAGTGACCTCTTTAGCAAAAACTAGTAAAAGCTATTCAGTTTGTTTTTGAAAACTACTCGATTTTAAAAGCGGAGCTTAAACCACTCCTTTTCAAAATCATTAGATTCTACAACGATATCAAGTTCATTACGTTAAAGGTTTTCGTAAAAACCAGCCGTAGCTTGTCATTTCAGATAAGTACTATTTAGTATTCGTGCTATGTTTGTTGACCATAGCCAAGGCGTAGTGTGCGGTAGCTGATTAGTGCTTATCTGCATCATATGATACGATTGGATTAGGATAGTCATACGGCTTTGTTGACCTTAGCCAAGGGTCATACGGGTAGGTTTAATTCAATCAAGAAATGACGGGTTGAACTTGGCTAGCGCTTATGATTTGTTGATCATAGCCAAGGTCATAAGTTGCTAGGGGCAAAAACTATTATTGGGAATTTCAAGTGTTGAAATTTGCAATGAGATTGCATACCTTCTATATGATAGTTGGATCCTGATATCCACTGCGAGTAGGAGTTACTCCTGGGAGAGTTTTGTACTTTACAATTAACCGATCAAATAGGTGTCTAAGAAAGATGTTAACGGGGTGATGCCCCTGTGGAAACGAGGTTATTTAATTAGTTCCATGCGAAAGCATGGGGAGACTCTTTCGGAGTACCAATACCTTCCCGGCCGAACGATTGGAGAACTTGCAGGGTGTAATTAATCTCGGCTAATCTTACCTTTTAGGGTTTGAAGGAAGATTTGATAAAAACAGTGGGAGCCATCTTGATTAGATAAAATAATAATCAATCTAATCTTGCAAAGAGCTCACGCAAAGTGATTATCCTTCTCTCTCTCCTGGTAGCGACCAATGACATGCCTTAATCAAGATAATAATATGGATGTATTGACCAAACCCACTTATTATATTGGGCTAGGTTCCACTCTTTCTTATGATTGTCATAAGTTAGAGCAAGGAATAAGGGAATATCCGGATTCCCATGTTACCCAAACGAAGAATAAGCATGTTGATGCATCGTCTTCGGGTGTGTTCGTTTCCAAGAACTGTTTCTCAGTTAACTCTACGTCCTGGGTATTGGATACCAGATCAAGATCCCATGTATGTAATTTGTTACATGGGCTAAAGAGAGGTAGAGAACTGGGAAAGGGTGATAAGTCTCTAGTAGTAGGGAATGGAGCAATTGTTGCAGCCAAAACAGTTGGCGAATATCACCTTGTATTACCAAGTGGTAAAACAGTGATTCTGAGCGACTGTTATTTCGTATAAAAAATATTATGAATATTTTCCTAAGTCAAATATTGATTGGGCATGGTACGTTATATAACGGTAAATATGTTCTAAATCCCAACACAGTTCTAAGTATACAGAACACACACAAGAGAAACAGTTCAGAAATGAACGAAGCCTACTTGCTGTATTGTAGACTAGGTCATATCAATATGACAAGACTAGCTAAGTTACATAAAGATGGGTATTTGAATTCGTTCAAATTTATATCTTATGAAACTTACGAGTCATGTCTCAAGGGCAAGATGACTGAATCTCTGTTTACTAGATACGGAGAAAGAGCTACTGAACTCTTGGACAGATACATAGTGATGTATGTGGTCATATGTCTACAAACGCCAGGAATGGTTCCTCGTACTTTATTATATTCACCGTTGATCTCTCAAGATACGGACATGTGTTCCTGTTGAAACATAAATCTAAATCTTTTGAGAAATTCAAGGAATATAAGTACGAAGTTGAGAACCAGACGGATAAAAGTATTAAAATCCTTCGATATGATCGGGAAGAAGAATACTTGAGCACGGAATTCATAGACTACTTAAAAGAGAATGAGATTCTCTCTCAGCTTACTTCTCTATATACACAAGCACAGTGGAGTTTCGGAGTGGAGGAATCACACCCTATTAGATATGGTGCACTCTATGATAAGTAATGCTGAGTTACCTATTTCCTTTTGGGGTTATGCACTTGAGATAGCTGCATACCTATTGAATAGAGTTCCGACCAAATTCGTTGCCTACCACTCCATATATGATATGGAATGGAAAGAAACTATCTCTTAAACGTGTTAAGATATGGGTTGTCCGGCCTATATTAAAAAGCAAAATCCGGACAAGCTCAAGGCAAGACCAGTTCTGTGCAAGTTTGTAGGATATCCCAAACATTCGCGAGGGTATATCTTCTACCACACCGAGAAACAAAAGGTGTTTGTTTCTCGACATGCCACCTTTTTAGAAAAGGAATTTTTTGTGAAAGAAATCAGTGGCAATGAGGTAGAACTGGAGAAATATTTACTTTATATATATATATATATATATATATATATATATATATATTAAAAGAAAGCATGGTGCATTTTTATTTTTGGAAAATAGAAAATGAGAAGCATGGTGAAGCATGTGTTTGCTTGTTATTTTATTTATTTGTTCTTACTATTGAGGCATGGTTCCAATTATTTATTGGAAATATATTGGAGCCTCAATAAGAGATGTTTTTCAAAGCCATTCTTCACTACTTCATCATTTTTCATGCTTGCTCTCTTGAGTTGCTCTTTAGCTTCCATCATCTTTCTCCTCAAACCTCCAAGCTCAAATCCCTCACATGTGTTGTGAAATCTTGAGCTTATGAGTAGCCTAGTGAGCTAAACAAAACCCCTACTTCACCATCCTACACTTGATTAGTAATAAAGTGTAGCGTGTTTCCTTCACTAAAGTGTTTAGTGAAGAGGTAGCTTGGATTGCGGAGATTCAGGTGGATCATCTTTGGCACGAAGGTTTTTCGGAAACAGCTCGATCAAATTCCAAGTGGAGCCTAGTGGAGTCGTGTGGACTACAACCCGGAGCTTTAGAAGAGAAAGACACGGTCATCAAAGGTTGTAGCCTCCTTCCCTTCTTTTAGTTTTGTCATATCATCATAGGAAACCCTAATTATTCTAGTTAAGATCTTGGTTAGTGTTCGTTAGCACCCGAAAATTTGAAAATTGCATGTGTGATGCCTGTTTTAACCCCATCGCGGTGCTCACATACACTTTCAATGCGAACTTAATGTGTATGCATGTATTGTGTTTTGAGGGGTCTTACGTATATCGGGGGCCTCACAGAGTTTACGGGGGCCTCGCTATTCGGATAGCGGGCTGAGGGTCAAGGGGGCTAGCAGCCCCTTTGCGGGGTGCGCGGCAGCGCCCCGTTAGAAACTTTTTCTAATGGGGAAAGTGTTATGGAGTGTATATATATAAAAAAAGGTGAATAGCATCCAAAGGACGCGTGAGCGCCCGGCGGCTCATGCGCCCGGCACGCGGGCGCTGGGCATCCTGCGCTTCACGCGCCCGGCAAGGGGAGCGCGGGCGCCCGCGAAAAAAGGGGCTTAGCCCTTGTATTGGGAGTTGTACTTGTTAGTGTATATGCCCTAGGGGCCATTAATGTATCATACTATCTTGTATATTATTTAATGGAAGTTTGGGATATTCACAGTTATATTAACAGTCTTGCTAAATATGGTAGTATGCTACTTGGTTTTATCTATCTTAATATGTGTGTACGTATTGATAGAGCCCTTAGGATCTTGCTTGTCCACCAGTGTTGTGATGGTAGTCACACTAGTGGGGGCTGGGTAGTCTACAAGCACATCCTTTTTCAGGTCCCTAATCGTAGGATTATCGAGACAGGGCATCGATACTCCGGAGTAGACTAGTGCGTATGCTTCTCATCCCAGTTGGGGAGATGGTCTGTCCCACAGCTATGAGTACGTCGTACTGGAGATAGTATACAGGTGCTCGTTGGGTTACGGGTACACCGGACAGGACTCGCGGGGAACTGTTGGTTGGTATTATACCCCTTGTCAGTTAACAGTTCCCAGGTGACATGAGTACAGCATAGTCCGCAGACTTGACACTGCTACTTCGCCTCGAGTGTGTCCCACTGTTCTTAGATTGCTACCCTACCACGGCTCAAAGGAGTCGTGCAAACAGGTAGCAGTTGGGTGCAGTCCTGAGCACTTGGAGGCAGTGGCGGTTAGACAGGATTCGTCTCTCCCGGTATTGGGAGTTGATATCGCGCTGTGTCTAGAGAGCCATTATGCAAAGTCCCTGGCCAGGGCAAGCGAGATTTACTGGTAGGTTTTCCAGTAGTTTCTCAAGGTGTAATGGGCTACGCTCCGACACGACTTATACCGCTTTTACGGGACTGACGCTTGCCGCCCCCTAGGCCCGATATGCGATAGTCCTAGACGAATAGACCGGACTGTACGGAGATTGTCACATCAGGCTCAGTAGGAGTTCGGATGGGTTTTCTCATCGGCCTTCTTATCGACATCTACCTGGGGACCATTACATACAGCTAGTGCCGCTTGCGGTCTGTGGTTAAACCCACTGCCAGCGTAGTAGTCGAGTTTTTAGAGTCCCACACAGAGAGTTTCCCTGCTATGGGCGAAACGATATAGAGGTCGTATGGTTTTACGACAAGGGTTCGGACGCATACGTGTTTTTACGCACGTACGATATTCGGACAGTTTTTACTAGCCGGCTTTGGTTTAAGCCAGATTCTAGTATCGGATTATTGAATTTATACAGTCTAAAGTTTTTCCGTGTTTTCACGGATAGGAGGGGCGTTCTCGTAATTTGGCGAGAAGCTTCTAGAAGGATGATGACTTGGAGGGCTAAGGTGGCATTTGCATTAATGGATTAGTGATTCATTAGATGAATCATTCAAGAGAGTTAATGAAGCATTTATTGCTTAATGACTCACTTGATGATTCATTGCATATATTAAATGAAGCATGGTTGTTAATATCATTTAATTGTTTTATTTGATATTCTTTATGCTTCATCATATATTGTAAATGAGAAAGAATTCATATTATTCTCACTCTCACCTTCTCTCTCCTCAAGCTCTCTCTCTTCAAACCCTAATCCTAACCTCTCATGTGTTGAGATCAAGGATTAGTAAAGCTTGTTAATCCCTAATCACACTCTATATTACCTAGGTGACTTTGATTAGCAATTTGAGTAACCTAGTTTCCTCAAGTTAGAGGCAAAGCTTGGAGTAGCAGCTTTTGGGTGGATCGTCTATTACAAAGAGGAGGCCGACGAGGAGGTGGTTAATAAGAAGAAGAAGGACTTGGTTCATTAGGTATAATCTTCTTTCGCAGTATCTAACTACTCCTATGATAGTGTTAGTTATAGTTTAGCAAAGATCCTTTCGGTTAGTCGATGTTGTTTTTAACAAAATGATTGTTTTACCTATTCCGCCTCCCCGCAACTCGTGGGGTGTACAACGTCGACTTACAGTGGTATCAGAGCCAGGCTAAACCATAATTAACTTGTTACCAAAGTCTTTAGAAATTCGATCGCAAAACGAACCGGGAAAAACATCATTTATATCAAGTTTCTGTCGATTTTTAAATAGGGTCTAAAAATTTTTCAGGGACCCTTAAAATTACAAGCAGGGAAACTTAAGAACACTGGAGAAATTTGGGGTCCTAACTCGGCCAAACCGCCGCGGAACCTCGGCCGATCCAACCGATCCGCCGTGGATCCGCCGACGAGTTGACTCAAATTTCCCCAGTAACTCTTCTGTGTTAATTTTGTTCTTTCTGGAATGTTTTGTTTCTGCTCAAATCTCAGGTGCACAGAGAAGTTTTTGGAGTAGAATCAATTGTGTTTGCTCGATCGAAATTCTACGATGTTTGACTAATTAGATTATATCTGTGATTTGTATAATGTGTTCGTAAACCTCCCCTAACTGCTAGTATGTCGGTTGGCAGGGGGTTGCACATTTCTGTAATGATTTTACTGTTTGTGTTTATGAACTTGATTGGATCGTTGTGATGATTAGCCGAGGTTTGAGATGGGTTTTTTTATATTCATTCATTCGACTTAAATTGTAATATGATGTAATATTCTTTTCCGGGGCATATCTGTAAGTCCACGTTGCCCACCCCGGTACTTGCGGGGAGGCGGAAAACGGAATAAAAATTAAATTTTTATGAGCTTAGGCAACATAGACTTGACTATGAAGGATCTTTGCTAAACAAAAACAAGCTAAAGCTAACTAGAAACTAGTTAAGGGTAGAAATGGTTATACCTAGGGCTTTATATCCTTCTCTTCTTGCTCCTTGGAGTAGTAGAAAAATGTCACCTTGGTCGTCTTCTCACGTCGAAGAAGGATCCACCCGAAAGCCTCAACCTTTGGCTTCAACTCCAAGCTAGAAGTAACTAGGGTGCAAGAAGTGCTAATCCTTGAACCCTAGATGAGAGTAGAGATTATCAAGAAGGGGTTTTTCTCAAGCTCAAGTGTTTCTCAACACATGAGAGGGGAGAGCTTGAGGGAGAGGAAGAACAAGAGAGAGAAAATGAATGATAGAATGAGAATAAAATAAACCATTCTCACATATATGTGTGAATTATTGTAATTAGATAATTAGCTAGATAATTGTCATGGTTAATCAAGACATGACCATTATCATTTCATTTTTAATGCAATTTTCAAAGATCAAAAAGTATCTTCCAAATGAAATGATGATGGTCAAAGTGTCAACAAGGTCAACAAGTCAAGATAGGTCAAATGGTCAACAACCATAGCCATGCACAATTATTAAACTAATATTAATTAACCATAATTCACACAAAAAGCATTAGGGTTAATAAAATGACAATAGTCATTAACCCTAATCAAAGTCCTCTCCCTCTGTCTCAAGCAACTGTGCATACGCACCCGTATTCGTGATCCGAGGAACACGAATACAATGAGAAAAACCAATCCCAAATCATATACTAGGATCCGGCTTAAACCAAAGCCCACTAGTATAAGCTGTCCGGACAGCAAACGTGCACAAGTGCGCGGATGCGAACGAACCCTGTCGCAAAACCATGCGACCTCTACTCATTTTGCCTAAAGGCGAATAGCTCTCTGTGTGGGACTCTAAAGACTCGACACTACGCTGGCAGTGGGTTTAACCACAGACCGCAAGCGGCACTAGCTGTACGTAACGGTCCCCAGGTAGAAGCCGATAAGAAGACTGACGAGGTGAACCCCATCTAAACTCCTACTGAGCCTGTATGTGACAGTCTCCGTACAGTCCGGTCTGTTCGTCTGATACATCGCATGGCGGGCCTAGGGGGCGATGAACGTCAGTCCCCTAATAGCGGTACAAGTCGTGTCGGAGTGTAGCCCAGAACACCCTGAGATAACACTGGAAACTTACTAGCATATCTCGCTTGCCCTGGCCAGGGACTACTTGTGTAATGGCTCTCCTAGACACAGCGCGATGTCAACCCCCAATACCGGGAGAGACGAATCCTGTCTAACCGTCACTGCCTCCAACTGCTTCGGGACTGCACCCAAAAACTACCTGTTTGCACGCCTCCTTTGAGCCGTGGTAGGGTAGTAATCAAAGTGCAGTGGGAACACACTCGAGGCGAAATGACAGTGTCAAGTCAGCGGACTAAGCTGTACTCATGTCACCTGGGAACTGATAACTGACGATAGGTATAATACCAACCAACAGTTCCCGACGAGTCTTGTCCAGTGTACTCGTAACCTAACGAGCACCCGTATACTATCTCAAGTACGACGTACTGACGGCTGTGGGACAGACCGTCTCCCACACTGGGATGAGAAGCGCATACGCTAGTCTACTCCGGAGTATCGATGCCCTGTCTCGATAGTCCAACGACCAGGGACCTGTATAAGGATGTGCTTATAGATTACCCAGCTCCCACGAGTGCGAGCGCCATCACAACGCTGGTAATCAAGCAAAGATCCTAAGGGCTCTACTAATATGTATATCAGCGATATGCTAAAAGAAACACATACACATATTGAAGTAGAGACAAACCAAGTAGCATACTACCATTTCGAGCAAGATTGTATATACAACTATGAATATCCCAAGCTTCCATCAAGTAATATACAAACTAGTATAATACAGTAATGGCCTCTAGGGCATATACACTAACAATCTCCCATTTGCACTAAGGCCATGTACTGGCGTATCGAAGACCTATCATCTCGATCAGCCGCTCGAACTGAGTCTGGGGCAAGGCCTTGGTGAATGGATCTGCTGTGTTATCTTCTGAAGCAACCCTCCGAACCTCGATCTCCTGGCGATCCACGATCTCCCTGATCAGGTGATACCGCCTCAAGATGTGTCTGGATTTCTGATGGGACCTGGGTTCCTTCGCTAAAGCTATAGCCCCGTTGTTGTTGCAATACAGAGGTATTGGGTCAACAATGGACGGAACCACCTGAAGTTCTCTCAAGAACTTCCTCATCCAGACAGCTTCTTTTGCGGCATCAGATGCAGCGATGTATTCCGCTTCCATAGTCGAGTCAGCAACGGTTTCCTGTTTGGAGCTCTTCCAACATACCGTTCCTCCATTGAGGGTAAAGACAAAACCCGACATGGACTTGGAATCATCCTTGTCACTCTGGAAGCTGGAGTCAGCAAAGGCCTCAATCTGCAGGTCTTTTCCGCCATACACCAAGAACATCTCCTTAGTCCTTCTCAGGTACTTGAGAATGTTCTTTACTGCTATCCAATGTTTCTCCCCAGGGTTTGACTGATACCTGCTTACCACACTCAGTGCATAAGCCACATCCGGTCTGGTACACAACATCGCATACATTATAGAGCCTACCGCAGAAGCGTAGGGTATAATAGACATGCGATCCCTCTCCAAATCAGTCTTGGGAGACATCTCTTTGGAGAGGGTGATCCCGTGACAAGCCGGTAGATTACCGCGCTTGGACTCTTCCATACTGAATCTCTTCAGTATGGTGTCGATGTACCTGGACTGGGAAAGTCTTAATATCCTCTTGGATCTGTCACGGTAGATCCGGATACCCAGAATGTATGAGGCATCACCCAGGTCTTTCATAGAGAACCTGTGTGATAAGAACCCCTTGACAGATTGTAGCATAGGAATGTCATTTCCTACCAAGAGAATGTCATCCACGTATAAAACTAGGAATACTACAGTTCTCGCTACAAATCTACAATAGATACACGGTTCATATGGATTTTTGATAAAGCCAAATTCCTTGACCGTCTCATCAAAACAGATGTTCCAACTCCGCGATGCCTGCTTTAGTCCATAAATGGACTTAAGCAACTTGCACACCTTTCCGCTGTTCCCACTCTGAATGAAACCCTCTGGCTGGTCCATATAGACACACTCCTCTAAATGACCATTTAGAAAAGCTGTCTTTACGTCCATCTGCCAAATCTCATAATCGTGGAAGGCAGCAATGGCAAGAAGGATCCGAATGGATTTCAGCATAGCTACTGGAGAAAAGGTTTCGTCATAGTCCAAACCAGGTCGCTGACGAGAACCCTTTGCAACCAGTCTAGCTTTATAGGTCTCAACCTGTCTATCTACACCAATCTTCCTTTTGAAGATCCACTTGCATCCTACGGGTTTTACCCCATCTGGAGCAATGTCCAACGTCCATACTTTGTTGGTGTACATGGACTCCATTTCGGTCCGCATTGCATCCAGCCATTTTACCGAGTCGACGCTCTGAATGGCTTGCTGGAAGCTAGTAGGCTCATCACAATTTATGATGCAATCCTCTCTATCCCCGTCAATGAGAAAACCGTAGTATCTCTCGGGCGGATGAGACTGCCCACTACTCCTGCGGAGTGGCGTGGGAATGTCCTGATCTTTCGAACCCTCTGGTTCTACTAAGCTTTCAGTAATAGCTTGTGGTTCTGGAATTTCTTCCAGTTCTATTGCGCTCCCACTTATTTCTTTTTCTAAGAACTGATGTTCCAGAAAATGGGCATTACGAGAAACAAGGACTTTTTGTTCCTCTGCGTAATAGAAAAGATACCCCCTGGAGTTCTTTGGGTATCCCACAAACTTGCACAGTATTGAGCGTGCCTCGAGCTTGTCCGTATGCTGCTTTTTGACATAAGCTGGACATCCCCAAATCTTCAGGTATTGAAGATAGGGTTTCTTCCCACTCCATAACTCATATGGTGTGGTAGGCACAGTCTTAGTGGGAATTCGATTCAAAAGGTATGCAGCTGATTCTAGCGCATATCCCCAGAACGATCGCGGCAACTCGGCGTTACTCATCATGGACCGTACCATATCCAATAGGGTTCGGTTTCGTCTCTCCGATACACCGTTATGTTGCGGAGTGTATGGAGGAGTAAGCTGAGGGAGAATTCCATTCTCTTTTAAGTAACCCAGGAACTCGGCACTCAAGTATTCACCACCTCGATCAGATCTCAGTGCCTTGATACTTTTGCCTGTTTGTTTTTCTACTTCATTCTTATATTCCTGGAACTTATCAAAAGCTTCGGATTTATGCTTCATTAAGAAGACATGTCCGAACCTTGAGAAATCATCCGTAAAAGTAATGAAGTAAGAATAACCGCTTCGCGCATGTGTAGACATTGGACCGCACACGTCGCTGTGTACGAGTCCCAAGAGCTCGCTCGCTCTTACTCCGTGTCCAGTGAACGGAGTCTTTATCATCTTTCCCTTGAGACAGGATTGACAAGTTGCATACGATTGATATTCGAACGAATCCAAATATCCTTCTGCATGTAACTTAGTGAACCTTCTCTCATTGATGTGACCCAGTCTACAATGCCGTAAGAAAGTTTTATCGATTTCTGGAGACTTTCTTTTGTGTGTATTCTGGACATTGAAAATCTGTGGCTGGTTTAATACGTATATACCGTTGTTCAATGTAACTGACCCAATCAAAACTTGATTAAGGTGAATGTTCACTACATTACTTACAAATGCAAATTCATAACCTTCTTTAGATAATAAAGATACAGAAATGATATTACAGGTTGCATTTGGTACATAATAACAACTACGTAAAACCAAAAAGTGTCCATCCGACAATCTCAGGTGATAGTCCCCCACGGCCTCAGCATCTATGCTAGCACCGTTTGCAACTCTGAGGGTCATGTCACCTGCCTTCAAAACTCTACGCTTTCTCAACGCCTGCAAAGAATTACAGATATGAGATCCTGATCCGGTATCCAATACCCAGGATGTAGAGTTTATTGATAGACAGTTTTCAATAACATACACACCTGAAGCTGAAGCTGCAACTCGCTTCAAATCCTGTGTTCTGGCTTTCCAAGCCTTGCAATCCTGTTTCCAGTGACCACTTTTGTAACAATAGAAGCATTCTTCCTTCCCCACCAGCTTTCCCGCTACCTTTGTTGCTTTTCCTTTTCCCTTCGTATCCACTTTACTGACACCGCCTCTTGGTTTGGCGGGTGCTTTCTTCTTCTTACCCTTGGCTTTCGCCCTGGATCTAGAAGAGGAAGATCCTCCTACAAACAAAGTGGATGTCTTCCTACTTTTCTGTAGGGTGCCTTCAGCATTCCTCAACTTGTTCAGAAGTTCGGAAAGTTCAACCTCCTTTCCTTGCATGTTGAAGTTAAGGATAAACTGGGCGTAAGTGGAAGGAAGGGACTGGAGAATCAAATCAGTATAGAGTTCATTCTCCAACGTGGTCCCAAGGTCCGCGAGCTCCTCTATGTAGCCAATCATCTTAAGCACGTATTTCTCTACCGATGATCCGACGGCCAACCTTGCCGAAAATAACTTCTTCGACACTTCGTATCTTTCGATACGAGACTGCTCTCCATACAGTTCTTTTGTATGGAGAAATATGGACTCTAGGTCCATATTCTCGTGCCTCCTCTGATGTTCGTTGTCCATCGAGGCAAGTACGAGGCACTTGGCCTTCGCGCAATCTATCTCCCATGTCTTACGGATTTCTACATCCGCGACGCTGGAGGTGGGACCTGGGACAGGGGGAGCTTTGGTGGTAAGTACATACCCCAACTTGTCGTAAGTGATTTCCATCTTGACATTCCTGAGCCAATTTTTGTAGTTTGGCCCTGTCAGTATGTTTTTATCTAGTAATAACTTAAGTCCGGTCATGTTGAATGGTTGCTGCAATTAGGAGAGAGAAAAGAAACACTTTAGTATGATGCTCTTGCAAGTTTAGAGTGGTTTTTAGTTTGTCTAAACTGGATGGCTCCCACTGTCTCTCGAATCCCTTCTCAAACCGTAAAGAAAGGATTAGTCAGGATCAATCTCACCGTACAATACTTGCTTAACCGTTCAGCCAGGCCAGTGTCGGTACTTCGAGGGAGGTTTTCCAACGCTTTCGCGAAGTTCCTTAATTAAGTAACCTCTTTTCCCTGGGGGCGTAGCCCCGCTAACACCTTTCTAAACACCTACTAGGTTTATAGCATTGATCGTTAAGTGAGAGTTTTCCCGAGGAGTAGCATATACTCACAGTAGAATCGGGATCCAAATATCATTGCGTGATAAAACCGAAGGAATCCTACCAGAATTATCACACTCCAAATGGTATGCAGCGCTAGCAAGTTTCAGTACTTATGAAACTCCCGATGTGGATTTTTGCCCCATGCTCTTATGACCTTGGCGTGAGGTCAAAATGTCATAAGTCACATGTCAAGTTCTTCCCATCATTATCCTGGTTAATTTGAACCCACCCGTACCTACCCTTGACGTAGGCCAAAATGGCAGTACGACTGTCTCAAACCAACGCATTCTATCTATGCAACAGATAAATATCCGGCAGCTACCAATCACTATGCCTTGGCGTGAGGTCAAAATACATAGCTTGAATACTACCGAATATTTAACTGAAATGATGGAGGGCTACGGATGGTTTTGGCGAAACCGTGAACGTAGTGAACTTGATATAATCGATGGAACGAGATAGCTTTTAAAAGGAGTGGTTCAAGCTCCGCGTTTAAAAGTTTAGTTTTGAAAAGAACCGAGTGGTTTTCAAAGTGTTCCAATCGACTTTTACTTGGTTTATTTTCTTGCATTAGTTCTTTTAATGCGTCCCATCATTTAATCCTACCATTGCAGAAAACAACCAAAATATGACGTACGCTTATGCCATTCGCATTCGCCACGGGGCCCCGTCATCACCCGTTAGGTTACTTAACTAACGACAGAGCGGGGGCTGGGCTAGCGCGGCTGTAAAACATAAGCAACGCCTAAATAGTTATCATATAT
This sequence comes from Agapanthus africanus, assembly GCA_030015575.1. Lineage (NCBI taxonomy): Eukaryota > Viridiplantae > Streptophyta > Magnoliopsida > Asparagales > Amaryllidaceae > Agapanthus > Agapanthus africanus. Next base: position 99,354,290 of record JASDDO010000014.1, on the reverse strand, counting down.
AAATATATAGCAATGATAGACATTACAGATCACAGATGAATACATTGGATATACTAGGAATCCGCAATCCGTTCGAGCCTGCAACGAAAAGCGGATTACACGGTCGCGGTGAATAGCCAGATACCCCACCCAAGACCCCTACGGGTGCGGCAAACTACCCGCCAAGTACCCGAAGCGAAGCAACCTCCCTCAACACCGTGAGTAGGCCACTCGGCACTTCGAGATACCCGGTAGTTTGTGCACCCCCTCCATGGGTCTATCCTAGGAGCAAAAACAGTAAAAAGAATTATACAATGACGGCTACAACCCCGACCCGGTTGTGCGGCCATACAAATAATAATATTATATCAATTTACATATTACAATGAATGAAAGAAAAAGCAACACTCATCTCACATCCACCCCGGCTATTCATCCGCGACAATCCAACCCATTCATATACACATACCATCATCAATCACAGATCACAGATATGTATAACCCCGACTAATCGACATATAGCGATTAGCCGACGTTCAATACATATAAACATCACAGATATAACCTTTTAGTCAAAATGTATTGAAGTTCGGAAAAAATACGGATTTATAGGCCCCTAAAAACAAATTTCTATTTTGGAAAACCTGGGCACATATAAACCATCTTAAAAATCCTAAAACCAAGCCAGAAATACACTGCACCAAACTCGACCCGGTGAAGAGCCAAGACGGCAGCGGTTGCGCGGCAATAGCTTGCTATTGCCGCGGAACCGCGGCTCTTTGGTCGAATCACTGGATCGTTTTTGGTGGCTTTCTTCACAAAACCCTGAGATGATTTTTGGAGTATAATTTATTTTGTTTTGAACAGAAAAAAAATTTAACAGAAACTTAGGGTTTTAAAAATTCGGTTTTTCGATTTTTCCGATTCGAACTTCGATACACTCTACTACCTACCTAATTTATGTATAGTTAGGCTCTGATACCACTGTAAGTCCACGTTGTCCACCCCGGTACTTGCGGGGAGACGGAAAACGGAATAAAAATCAAATTTTTATGAGCTTAGGCAACATGGACTTGACTATGAAGGATCTTTGCTAAACAAAAACAAGCTAAAGCTAACTAGAAACTAGCTAAGGGTAGAAATGGTTATACCTAGGGCTTTATGTCCTTCTCTCCTTGGTCCTTGGAGTAGTAGAAAAATGTCACCTTGGTCGTCTTCTCACGTCGAAGAAGGATCCACCCGAAAGCTTCAACCTTTGGCTTCAACTCCAAGCTAGAAGTAACTAGGGTGCAAGAAATGCTAATCCTTGAACCCTAGATGAGAGTAGAGATTATCAAGAAGGGGGTTTTCTCAAGCTCAAGTGTTTCTCAACACATGAGAGGGGAGAGCTTAAGGGAGAGGAAGAACAAGAGAGAGAAAATGAATGATAGAATGAGAATAAAATAAATCATTCTCACATATATGTGTGAATTATTGTAATTAGATAATTAGCTAGATAATTGTCATGGTTAATCAAGACATGACCATTATCATTTCATTTTTAATGCAATTTGCAAAGATCAAAGAGCATCTTCCAAATGAAATGATGATGGTCAAAGTGTCAACAAGGTCAACAAGTCAAGATAGGTCAAATGGTCAACAACCATAACCATGCACAATTATTAAACTAATATTAATTAACCATAATTCACACAAAAAGCATTAGGGTTAATAAAATGACAATAGTCATTAACCCTAATCAAAGTCCTCTCCCTCTGTCTCAAGCAATTGTGCATACGCACCCGTATTCGTGATCCGAGGAACACGAATACAATGAGAAAAACCAATCCCAAATCATATACTAGGATCCGGCTTAAACCAAAGCCCACTAGTATAAGCTGTCCGGACAGCAAACGTGCACAAGTGCGCGGATGCGAACGAACCCTGTCGCAAAACCATGCGACCTCTACTCATTTTGCCTAAAGGCGAATAGCTCTCTGTGTGGGACTCTAAAGACTCGACACTACGCTGGCAGTGGGTTTAACCACAGACCGCAAGCGGCACTAGCTGTACGTAACGGTCCCCAGGTAGAAGCCGATAAGAAGACTGACGAGGTGAACCCCATCTAAACTCCTACTGAGCCTGTATGTGACAGTCTCCGTACAGTCCGGTCTGTTCGTCTGATACATCGCATGGCGGGCCTAGGGGGGCGGTGAACGTCAGTCCCCTAATAGCGGTACAAGTCGTGTCGGAGTGTAGCCCAGAACACCCTGAGATAACACTGGAAACCTACCAGTATATCTCGCTTGCCCTGGCCAGGGACTACTTGTGTAATGGCTCTCCTAGACACAGCGCGATATCAACCCCCAATACCGGGAGAGACGAATCCTGTCTAACCGTCACTGCCTCCAAGTGCTTCGGGACTGCACCCAAAAACTACCTGTTTGCACGACTCCTTTGAGCCGTGGTAGGGTAGTAATCAAAGTGCAGTGGGAACACACTCGAGGCGAAGTGACAGTGTCAAGTCAGCGGACTAAGCTGTACTCATGTCACCTGGGAACTGATAACTGACGATAGGTATAATACCAACCAACAGTTCCCGACGAGTCCTGTCCAGTGTACTCGTAACCTAACGAGCACCCGTATACTATCTCAAGTACGACGTACTGACGGCTGTGGGACAGACCGTCTCCCACACTGGGATGAGAAGCACATACGCTAGTCTACTCCGGAGTATCGATGCCCTGTCTCGATAGTCCAACAACCAGGGACCTGTATAAGGATATGCTTATAGATTACCCAGCTCCCACGAGTGCGAGCGCCATCACAACGCTGGTAATCAAGCAAAGATCCTAAGGGCTCTACTAATATGTATATCAGCGATATGCTAAAAGAAACACATGCACATATTGAAGTAGAGATAAACCAAGTAGCATACTACCATTTCGAGCAAGATTGTATATACAACTGTGAATATCCCAAGCTTCCATCAAGTAATATACAAACTAGTATGATACAGTAATGGCCTCTAGGGCATATACACTAACAATGTCCAGGTTGCGGTTGTAGCCATCGTTGTATTATTTCATTTACTGTTTTTTGCTCCTACGATAGACCCAAGGTGGGGTGCACAAACTACTGGGTACTTTGAAGTGTTTAGTGGCCTACTCACGTTGTTGAGAGAGACCGCTTCACTTCGGGTACTTGGCGGGTAGTTTGCCGTACCCGTAAGGGTCTAGGGTGGGGTGATGGCTATTCATCACAACTGTGTAATCCATCTTTCGTTGCAGGCTCAAAGGAAACGCAGATTGCTTGTATATCCAATAATGTTCATCTATGATCTGGAATGCCTATTATTGCGTCTGACGAATGTACAATATCTATATATGATAGCTATTTAGACGTCACTTATGTTTTACACCCGCGCTAGCCCAGCCCCTGCTCTGTCGTTATTTAAGTAACCTAACGGGCGATGATGGGACCCAGTGGCGAATGCAGATGGCATAAGAGGATGTTGTATTTTCGTTGTTTTCTGCAATGATAGGTTAATTGATGGGACGCATTATATTAATGCAAAGAAAATAAACCAAAGTTGAATCGTTGGAACAGTTTAAAAGAAACCACTCGGTTATTTTAAAACAGAGGATATTTTCTAATTGCGGAGCTTTAACCACTCCTTTTAAAAGCTATCAGGTTCCTTCGATCATATCAAGTTCACTACGTTCACGGTTTCACCAAAACCATTCATAGCCCTCTGTCATTTTATTTGGGTATTCAGTAGTATTCAAGCTATGTATTTTGACATAACGCCAAGGCATAGTGTTTGGTAGCTGCTGCTTATTCATTTGTTGCATAGATAGATGAGTTAGTTTGGGACAGTCGTATTATCATTTGGCCTACGTCAGGGGTATGTACGGATGGGTTCAAATTAACAAGATAATGATGGGTTGAACTTGACATGTGACTTATGACATTTTGACCTAACGCCAAGGTCATACGAGCATGGGGAAAAATTTATATCGGGAATTTCTGAAGAAACTGAAATTTGCAAAGAGATGCATACCATTTGGAATGTGATAAATGTTGGTAGGATTCCTTCAGCATTATCACATGATGATATTTGGATCCCGATCCTACTGTGAGTATATGCTACTCATCAGGAGATTCGTCACTTAACGATCAATGCTATAAACCAAGTAGGTGCCGAGAAAGGTGTCAGCGGGGTTACGCCCCCAGAGAAAAGAGCTTATTTAATTAAGGAACTTCGCAAAAGCGTTGGAAAACCTCCCCGAAGTACGGACACTGGCCTGGCTAAACGGTTAAGCAAGTATTGTACAGTGAGAATAGTCCTGGCTAGTTCTTCCTTTTTGGTTTGAGGAGGGATTCGAGAAACAGTGGGAGCCATCCAGTTTAGATAAACTAAAAACCACTCTAAACTTGCAAGAGCAACATGCTAAAGTGTTCCCTCTCTCTCTCTCATTACAGCGACCCAAAACATGACTGGCCTTAAGCTACTATTGGAGAAAAATATATTGATAGGGCCAAACTATAAAGATTGGTTGCGGAATGTCAAGATGGCTTTGACATATGACAAATTGGGGTATGTCCTTACCGCTAAGGCACCTGCTGTCCCTGGTCCCAAATCCAGTAATGCGGATAAGGAAATCCGCAAAACCTGGGAGTTAGATTGCGCGAGGGCCAAGTGCATTGTGCTTGCCTCGATGAATAATGAACATCAGAGGAGGCACGAGGATATGGATCTAGATGCCATATTTCTCCATACAAAGGAACTTTATGGAGAGCAATCTCGTATAGCAAGATACGAGACCTCAAAGAACTTGTTTCAGGCGAGGTTGGCCGTCGGATCATCGGTAGGAGAACATGTCCTAAAGATGATTGGCTATATAGAAGAGCTCGCAGACCTTGGGACGACTTTGGAGAACGAGCTCTATACAGACTTAATTCTCCAGTCCCTTCCTTCCACCTACGCCCAGTTTATTCTGAATTTCAACATTCAAAGAAAAGAAGTTGAACTTCCAGAACTCCTTAACATGTTGAGGAGTGCAGAGGGCACCTTGCAGAAGGCAAGGGATACACCCCCTATGTTTGTTCGCGGTGCTTCTTCTTCCGGGTCCAAGGCTAGGGCCAAAGGAAGGAAGAATAAGGCTGCCACCAAACCTAGAGGAGGTGTTAGTAAGGTGGGAGTGAAGGGAAAGAAAAAGATTGCGGTGCCAGTAGTGGCAAAGGATGAGTGCTTCCACTGTCATAGGAAAGGGCACTGGAAGAAAAATTGCAAGGCTTGAAATGCCAAGAACCAGGAACCGAAGCAAGCTGTGGCTTCGACTTCAGGTGTTTTTGTAATTGAGAATTTTCTGTCAATCAACTCTACTTCCTGGGTATTGGATACCAGATCAAGATCTCATATATGCAATTCATTGCAGGCACTGAGAAACCGTAGAGTGCTGAAGGTTGGTGATATGACCCTGAAGGTTGCTAACGGAGCTAGCGTGGGAGCTGTGTCCGTAGGGGATTGTCACCTAGGATTGACGAGTGGACATATTTTGGTTTTGCATAACTGTTTTTGTGTACCCAGTTTAACGTGTAATATCATATCGGTTTCGTTGTTATCAAAAGAAGGTTATGATTTCACGTTTGTAAGCGATGTTGTTAACATCCACCTTAATCATGGTTTGATTGGGTCCTGTACACTAGATAACGGTATATATGTCTTAAACCAATTATAGATTTTCAATGTTCAGAATACACTAAAAAGAAAGTCTCCAGATTTAAATAAAGCTTTCTTATGGCATTGTAGACTGGGTCACATCAATGAGACAAGGTTAACTAAGTTACATAGAGAAGGATATTTGGATTCATTCGAATATAAAACTTATGCCACTTGTCAATCATGTCTCAAAGGAAAGATGACAAAAACTCCATTCACTGGACATGGAGTAAGAGCGAGCGAGCTCTTAGGACTCATACACAGCGATGTATGTGGTCCAATGTCTACACATGCAAGAGGTGGTTTTTCCTATTTCATTAGCTTTATGGATGATTACTCTAGGTATGGATTCATTTTCTTGATGAAACATAAATCCGAGGCTTTTGAGAAATTCCAAGAGTATAAGAATGAAGTAGAAAACCAAACCGGCAAAAGTATCAAGACACTGAGATCTGATCGAGGTGGTGAATACTTAAGTACCGAGTTCCTAGGTTACCTAAAAGAGAAAGGAATTCTCTCTCAGCTTACTCCTCCATACACTCCACAGTATAACGGTGTATCGGAGAGACGGAACGAACCCTATTGGATATGGTACGTTCCATGATGAGTAATGCTGAGATTATGCCCTAGAATCAGCGGCATATCTTTTGAACAAAGCTCCTACCAAGACTGTGCCTACCACTCCATATCAGATGTGGAGTGGGAAGAAACCCTATCTACAGTATCTAAAGATACGGGGATGTACAGCTTTTATTAAAAAGCAGCATGCGGACAAACTCGAGGCACGATCAGTACTGTGTAAGTTTATGGGATATCCAAAGAACTCCAAGGGGTATTCCTTCTATTACGCAGAGGAACAAAAGGTTTTTGTTTCTCGTAATGCCCATTTTCTAGAACATCAGTTTTTAGAAAAGGAAACAAGTGGGAGCGCAATAGAACTGGAAGAAATTCCAGAACCACAAACTACTACTGAAAGTTTAGTAGAACCAGTAGTTCAAGAAGAATAGGACATTCCCGCACCCCTCCATAGGAGTAGTAGGCCGTCTCATCCGCTTGAGAGATACTACGGTTTTCTCATAGATGGGGATGGAGAGGATTGCGTCATTGATGATGATGAACCTACTAGCTTCCAGCAGGCCATCCAGAGCGGTGACTCGGTACGATGGCTAGATGCAATGCGGACCGAGATGGAGTCCATGTACACCAACAAAGTATAGATTTTGGATTTTGCTCCAGATGGGGTAAAACCCATAGGATGCAAATGGATCTTCAAGAAAAAGATTGGTGTAGATGGACAGGTGGAAACCTATAAGGCTAGACTTGTTGCAAAGGGTTTTCGTCAAAGACCTGGTTTGGACTATGACGAGACTTTTTCTCCAGTGGCTATGCTCAAATCCATTCGGCTCCTTCTTGCTATTGCCACCTTCCATGATTATGAAATCTGGCAGATGGACGTAAAGATGGCTTTTCTAAATGGTAATTTAGAAGAGTGCGTCTATATGGATCAGCCAGAAGGCTTTAATCAGAGTGGGAGCAGCGGGAAAGTGTGCAAGTTGCTTAAGTCCATTTATGGATTAAAGCAAGCATCGCGGAGTTGGAACATATGTTTTGATGAAACGGTCAAAGAATATAACTTTATCAAAAATCCAGATGAACCATGTATATATAGTAAAATTGTAGCACGAACTGTTATATTCCTCGTCTTGTACGTGGATGACATTCTATTGATAGGAAATGACATTCCTATGCTACAATCTGTCAAAGGATTCTTTTCACACAGGTTCTCCATGAAAGACCTGGGTGATGCCTCTTACATTCTGGGGATCCGGATCTATCGTGATAGATCCAAAAGGATGTTGGGACTTTCGCAGTTCAGGTATATCAACACTATACTGACAAGATTCAGTATGGAAGATTCTAAGCGCGGTAATCTACCGGTTTGTCACGGAATCACTCTATCCAAAGAGATGTCTACCAAGACTGATTTGGAAAGGGATCGCATGTCTATTATACCCTACGCTTCTGCGGTAGGCTCTATAATGTATGCGATGTTGTGCACCAGACCAGATGTAGCTTACGCACTGAGCGTGGTAAGCAGGTATCAGTCAGACCCAGGGGAGAAGCACTGGATAGCAGTAAAGAACATTCTCAAGTACCTGAGAAGGACTACGGAGATGTTCTTGGTTTTCAGCGGAAAAGACCTCAAGATCGAGGCCTTTGCTGATTCCGGCTTCCAAAGTGATAAGGATGACTCCAAGTCCATGTCAGGTTATGTCTTTACCCTCAATGGAGGGGCGGTGTGCTCGAAGAGTTCCAAGCAGGACACCGTTGCTGACTCGACGATGGAAGCGGAGTATATTGCTGCTTGCGATGCCGCAAAAGAAGCGGTCTGGATGAAGAAGTTCCTAACAGAACTTCAGGTGGTTCCTACCATTGTTGATCCAATACCACTGTATTGCGACAACAACGGAGCTATAGCTTTAGCGAAGGAACCCAGGTCCCATCAGAAGTCCAGACACATCTTAAGGTGGTATCACCTGATCAGGGATATCATAGATCGCCGGGAGATCGAGATCCGGAGAGTTGCTACAGAGGAGAACATTGCTGATCCATTCACAAAGGCCTTATCTCAGATTCAGTTCGTGAGGCTACTCGAGATGATCGGTCTTCGATATGCCAGTACATGGCCCTAGTGCAAGTGGGAGATTGTTAGTGTATATGCCCTAGGGGCCATTAATGTATCATACTATCTTGTATATTACTTAATGGAAGCTTGGGATATTCACAGTTATATTAATAGTCTTGCTAAACAAGGTAGTATGCTACTTGGTTTTATCTATCTTAATATATGTGTACGTATTGATAGAGCCCTTAGGATCTTGCTTGACTACCAGCGTTGTGATGGCAGTCACACTAGTGGGGGCGGGTAGTCTACAGCACATCCTTTTTCAGGTCCCTAGTCGTAGGATTATCGAGACAGGGTATCGATACTCCGGAGTAGACTAGTGTGTACACTTCACATCCCTGTTGGGGAGATGGTCTGCCCCACAGCCATCAATACGTCGTACTGGAGATAGTATACATGTGCTCGTTGGGTTACGGGTACACCGGACAGGACTCGCGGGGAACTGTTGGTTGGTATTATACCCGTTGTCAGTTAATAGTTCCCAGGTGACATAAGTACAGCATAATCCGCAGACTTGACACTGCTGCTTCGCATCGAGTGTGTCCCACTGTTCTTAGATTGCTACCCTACCACGGCTCAAAGGAGTCGTATAAACAGGTAGCAGTTGGGTGCAGTCCCGAGCACTTGGAGGCAGTGGCGGTTAGACATGATTCATCTCTCCCAGTATTGGGAGTTGATATCGCGCTGTGTCTGGAGAGCCATTACGCAAAGTCCCTGTCCAGGGCAAGCGAGATTTACTGGTAGGTTTTCCAGTAGTTTCTCAAGGTGTAATGGGCTACGCTCCGACACGACTTATACCGCTTTTACGGGACTGACGCTTGCCGCCCCCTAGGCCCGATATGCGATAGTCCTAGACGAATAGACCGGACTGTACGGAGATTGTTACATCAGGCTCAGTAGGAGTTCGGATGGGTTTCCTCATCGGCCTTCTTATCGACATCTACTTGGGGACCGTTACGTACAGCTAGTGCCGCTTGCGGTCTGTGGTTAAACCCACTGCCAGCGTAGTAGTCGAGTCTTTAGAGTCCCATACAGAGAGTTTCCCTGCTCCGGGCGAAACGATATAGAGGTTGTATGGTTTTACGACAAGGGTTCGGACGCATATGTGTTTTTACACACGTGCGATGTTCGGACAGTTTTTACTAGCCGGCTTTGGTTTAAGCCAGATTCTAGTATCGGATTATTGGATTTATACAGTCTAAAGTTTTTCCGTGTTTTCACGGATAGGAGGGGCGTTCTCGTAATTTGGCGAGAAGCTTCTAGAAGGATGATGACTTGGAGGGCTAAGGTGGCATTTGCATTAATGGATTAGTGACTCATTAGATGAATCATTCAAGAGAGTTAATGAAGCATTTATTTCTTAATGACTCACTTGATGATTCATTGCATGTATTAAATGAAGCATGGTTGTTAATATCATTTAATTGTTTTATTTGATATTCTTTATGCTTCATCATATATTGTAAATGAGAAAGAATTCATATTATTCTCACTCTCACCTTCTCTCTCCTCAAGTTCTCTCTCTTCAAACCCTAATCCTAACCTCTCATGTGTAGAGATCAAGGATTAGTAAGACTTGTTAATCCCTAATCACACTCTATATTACCTAGGTGACTTTGATTAGCAATTTGAGTAACCTAGTTTTCTCAAGTTAGAGGCAAAGCTTGGAGTAGTAGCTTTCGGGTGGATCGTCTATTACAAAGAGGAGGCCGACGAGGAGGTGGTTAATGAGAAGAAGAAGGACTTGGTTCATTAGGTATAATCTTCTTTCATAGTAGCTAACTACTCCTATGATAGTGTTAGTTATAGTTTAGCAAAGATCCTTTCGGTTAGTCGATGTTGTTTTTAACAAAATGATTGTTTTACCTATTCCGCCTCCCCGCAACTCGTAGGGATTACAACGTCGACTTACAGTACTCCCAATTGACTTTTGGAGTTAAACTCTTAAAAGAAGGACAAAGGGGCTTTTATCCCCTGTACTGGGAATTATACTCCCAATTGACTTTTGGAGTTGAACTCCTAAGCAGAAAGACTTTTTTTCTTTTTTTCGGAGTTAAACTCCCAAGAGATTTTCGCAGATGACAAAAGGGGACCCCTTTATTCTCCCTTGAGACCTAGATCTTCTTTTGAGCCTTGGAACTTCCCATAGTGTGGTTTTTGGAGATGTGTCTCCTTCTGCCTCCTCTCTGTTGGGTGGATATTGGAGAAAAAAGGAGGAGGCTTAAAAGTCATCCCTTTTGGGGATTTGATGGGAGATCCGAGTTTCCCTTCAAGGGTTTTATGGTGAAAAACTATTTTTTTTTTTGAAAAAAGAAGAGTTAAACTCTTGATTTAATTCAAAAAAAAGGAAAAGAAAGTTTAGAAACTTGAAGAAGGAGAAAGAGGAACATAAACCCTAGATTTTGAGGGGAATGAAAAAGTCTCCCTTTATTTCATCATGTTACCTTATATAGGCTTATAAGTTTACACTTAGCTCCTTGGGCTTTACAAAATAGTATTTTCCCATTCTATGCCTTATGTGCTCATTTCTTATATTTATTCATAAAATTTAGCTTTATGCCCATTTTTCTTACTTTTATTCATAAAAATTATATCAAAATTATTTATTACATAATTTTGATTTTGGCATGGGAGAGGCCGGCCGCGGGGCTCGATTTGGGCCTGGGCCCACTTGACCTGGGTTTGGGCCCGCTTACTTGGGGTTGACTTTGACTTTGACTTTGACTTGGTCAATCAGGGTGTAATTTTTGACCCCAACAAAGTGCCCCCTATCAATAAATGTACACCGCGTATATAAGTTGTGTGCATGAAATTGATGGATCTTGTTCCGCAGAAATTTGACTTTAAGGTGGAGCGTCATTCCGAGAGCGGAGCATCTTTCCGGAAGCATGATTTCGAGAGTCGGAGCGTCATTCCGATTTACTGAGTATAAGTCCAGGGTCGGAGCGTCATTCCGAAAAGCGGAGCATAATTCCGGGTGTCGGAGCATCATTCCGATGTGCGTAGCATAATTCCATGGTCGGAGCATCATTCCAAAGAGTGGAGTATAACTCCAGGGGGAGGATAAATTCTGAGACGAAGCATAGTTTCGACGCAGGGTTCCGGGATGAAGTATGATTTCGACACGGGACAGGTGTATCCTGGGACGAAGCTTAATTCCGGCGCTGGGCATACATTCTGAACGAAACATAGTCCCGATGCAGATGTTGATTCCGAGTCGAAGCATAATTCCGACAGGGAAGGTGGATACTATGAAGCGAAGTATGATTTCGACACGGGGTACACTCTGGGACGAAGCATGATCCCGACGCAGAGGTCAATTCCCAGGCGAAGCATAATTCCGACGGGGAAAGCAGGTACTCCGAGGCGAAGCATGATTTCGACACGGGGTAAACTTTGAGACAAAGCATGATTCCGCCGGGGAGTTCGTTGGTTGGCTTAATTTCGAGTCGAAGCATAATTTCGACGGGGAGGTCGTTGCTGCCCTTTTTCCAACTTGGACGGTCGGTGCTTGATTTGACTTATTTCGCTCCTTGCGGTGTCAGGGATTGGATTTGATTTTTGAGGGGAATGAAAAAGCTTCGCTTTTTGCGGTGTTAGGGTTGAAGCTGACTTACTGATTTGATGTGATTTGGGTTGACATCAGCATCGCTACACTGGAATATGTTACCAGGAGCGAATCATCATTTGCCATGAGAGGATTTGGGGATTTTGGTTTTGATTTGGCATCAGCACCGCTACACTGGAATATGGTACCAGGAGCGAATCATTATTTGCCATGAGGGGATTTCCCTCATTCCCAGTTTAACGACTTAGGGGTCATCTGTTCCCAGTTTAACGACATAAAGGTTATCAGTTCTCAGTTTAACGACTTAGGGATCTATTAGATCGGTTTGGAATTTCGGGATTGGGGTCGACATCAGCGTTGCTAACACTGAAGCACATGTGCCAAGAGCAATTCATCATTTACCTTTTCCTGTTGGGGAGTGATGGCTTAGGATACGGGTTTAGGTTTCTATCACCTAAGGTTTTTCAATTTTATGGGCCGTAAGGGTCCCATAAAAGCATTTTCTCGTTATGAGTCGAAAGGATCTCGTAGGTGTATTTTCCCTTTAAGAATCATGGGGACCCCTAAGTTTGTTTTTCCCTTGTGAGTCGTAAGGATCCCACGAAGGCGTTTTCTTACGAGTCGAGAAGATCTCGTGAGGTTTGTTCTCCTCATGTATCGTGAGGACACATGAGTGGGTCTTCCCAAATGGAGCATAATTCCAAGGGCGGGGACTGGCCACGTGACTGGTGATTGCGGTGGGGCATAGATGTGATGAGAATTATTTGAGCCCATAGATTGTATATGGCAATCAATTTGGGAACCGGCTGTAGGGTAGATAGAATTTTGGGAATTTGAATTTTGGTTGGCGTCTGCATCGCTGCACTGGAATATGGTACCAAGAGCGACTTATCATTCGCCGTTGGGAATTTAGGGATTTGAATTTTGGTCGGCATCTGTATCGCTGCACTGGAATATGGTACCAGGAGCGACTCATCATTCGCCGTTGGGATATTCAGGTATTTGAAATTTTGTTGGCGTCTGCATCGCTAACACTAAAGTATGGTTTCAGGAGCGACTTATCATTTTCCTTTAGAGGTTTTTTTTACCACGATTGCTCTATCATTTCAGCTTTTCTTATCGCGAAGGTCGCGATTGCCCTATCATTTCGGCTATTCATTCGCGGTTGCCCCATCATTTCGGCTTTTCTTTTATTTACACAACAAATTTTTTTACACTCCCAGTTTAACGACTTAGTGGTCGACCATTCACAGTTTAACACGTGGTGGTCAACTGTTCCCAGTTTAACGACGTGGTGGTTAGTTGTTGGAGCCTGGGCTCGATTCTACAGGAACCACAGGCTCCTTTGGCTTAATTGAATAAGCGGGCTTTCCATCATCTAGACCGAGATGGTGTTGGATGACAACAACCACGTCATCGTCATGGCTATAAGGTGTAGGAAGACTTGTTCCTCTGGGCTCCATCATGTAGACCGTATGGGTTGTGTAACCGTCTATCGCTTCTTCGTTGGAAATATTGCTCGTTTGGCTCTTAGCTTGTCGCTTTAGTCCGCTCTTTTCAGGGAAAGGCGGATGTCTGAGTGAATCAGGTTTCCGAAGGGCTTCGGTCTTCGTTTGTATGAAATTGGCGGTTGCAGCTTGACTGTTTGTTAACACGCCTCTAGACAGTTCTATTTCTCCTGCCTTGTATTGCTTTTCGACCTAATCTTTGAAGACAAAGCAATCTTCAATAGCATGACCTATCACTCTGTGATAGGGGCAATATTTGGGGTCGTCGGTCATATTTACTTCTTGCAGTCTTTTTGATTCTGGCAATTGTAGACCGTTTCTTAGGGCGTCTTTGAATATTTTATGGACTTTGTCCCTTCTGAAGGAATAGACCATGTCCAGCTTCTGTTTCAGTGGAGATTCTCCTCCCTCACTGAACATTGGCTTCCGAAGCTAGTTGGCATTAGGCCCGCTCATCTCTCGCTTATTTCGGTTAGCCGAAGTGTTAAAAGATTTAGTATTGTCGGAATTTCCGCCTTTGCAATTATCGTCCTTTCGGTTTCTTCAGGACCTATTGTTATTTTGGGAATCAGAGGAGGATTCCTGTTTTGAATGCTCTAACATCTGAACTTTCCTGATTAGCTCTTGGAATGTTTTGAGACCCGCGCATAGAAACAGGGCCATCCAATTATTGAGATTTCCGATGAAAAGGCTGACAGATTGGTCCTGCTCTATCGGCAGTTCACATTTGACGGAGAGATTATACCATCGGGTTATAAAATCCGTGCTGCTTTCATTGTTCTTTGGCTTTGTCCTTACGAGGTCGGCAATGGTGATCTTATCGCTGACACTCATGAACCTTTGTCGGAACAGAGATTCTATTTAGACGAAAGTAGTAACGGAGCCATCCGGTATGCTCGCGTACCAGTCGAAAGCGACATCGGTTAAGCTATTAACGAACTGGCGGGAGAGAAGTGCATCATTGCCCCTAGTATTCCCGCATGAGGCTTTAAAGTGGGTGATATGCTGATTCGCATTTCTTGTCCCATCGAATCTTCCGAACTTGGGGATGACATAGCCACCAGGAAACTCTACCAGATCATACCGAGCAGGATATGGTCTCCCACTACTGCTGATATCTTTTTGCACTTCGGCTTCGGCTACCAATGTTTTGACTTTGTTGGCGACCAAATCCATGATTTGATCTTGTGTAAGCGGGTTGTCATCATCGGTAGTCAAGACATTTTCCGAGATAGGATGTGTCCGACTTTCATGTAGCTCACCCATCTTTGGATTTGAGGGAATATGCGTCGGTTGCCTTGGGACACTGTTTCTCGGTTCATGAGCAGAACCCTGCGCTTGATTGGGCGGCTGAGAGGTAACTTGAGCTGTGAGCTGTAAGACGACGTTTGACAAGTTATCAATCTTCGAGTAGAGCTTGGCCATCTCCTTGTCTTTGTTTCTAAGCTGCTTTTGGAGATCTTGGAGAAGGTGCTGCTCTGTGGTCTTTGGACGGAAAATTGGCTTTTCTTCGCTTTCCGAGCCCGACTCCTCATAAACCGAGGGATTTCGGCGCTTATCAGCTTCACTGGAAGGGTTTTCATTACCTTCCGAAGATGGCTGGTCTTGGGAAGTGGCAGCCACATTCACACCAAATTGGATTTGAGATGTGATGGCCTCATCCTTGATCTTGCTGCGCGTGTCTACCATGTAGACAGTGTGGACCATATATCCAGCCATCTCTTTATATTTGGTGGCTGATTTTTCGGACCATCGTCGTGGCCCTCCCTCTTCTGGAAAGGACATGCGACTGAAGACGGTTAGTCTGACTGGGTCCTTAGGTGGCGCTGTCTGGCTTGCAGCTTTCTTGACTCTTGAGGCCATGGCATTCTTCTGGACCAATTTCAGTGGTTCAAAAGAGTTAGCGAGCTTTACAGCCGATTCAGCTGTGGTTGCGGGGTAACCCTGTTCTTGGAACCTCATAAAGCTCAGCCTAGCAGGAGCCCTAGCCCTTTTGTTGGCTCTGTATGTGAGCCTTTTCTGTTTTAGCTTTTCAATTTTGAGGGTTTGGCGGGCATCCGTTATCCAGGAAACCATCATGAGTCGATTGACGGGGAGCTTAGAGAAGATACCCGATTGAGCAATTGTCAGGGGCACCGCTGGAGCTTGCCCAAGATACCTTGTTGCTTTGTTGGTGTTGATGGCCTTGCCTCCAAGTGGGGCCAAAGAAAGTCGTTCAAACACTGACTTGCGTTTGGGTAGTGGTGCCCTTGAGATCACCACATTTGGCCTCCTGCCTTTCGAGGCCGGTCTGTCTGTTACTGGAACTTGAGAAGCTGGGATGGCGTTAGCTGACACGAATAGAATAGAGCCAAATGGTACCAGCGGCTCCTCCCACTGTTGCCCGAGACTGGCTGGGAGGACCGTCCTAGCGTCCATCTTCATCTTGTAGGAGACGAGAGCCGTGTTGAGAGCTGGGCTTGTCCTTGAGACATTTTTGAGGCTTGATCGCTTGAAATCCTGCATGAAAGAGCATTATTTTAGTATAAATATCGATATGTATGTTGATTGAGTTTGCATGAACGTTTAACCCGAAATATGGGAGGAGAGAAAAGGTTCCACCGGGCGCGCCAGAGGCTGTAGGGTGTTTTTCGTCATCCCGTTGAGATGGGAATACGCGTCGCTTGTCAGGCGTATTACAGATTCCCTTTGCCTAGGGTAGGCAGGGGTTTATTGATTGTGAGGATCCGAATCTTCGGTAGCCGCGTAGTAAGCTGCCGTTAATTATCCATCACCTTTGGAGCGAAAGAACCTCCGATTAACAGGTCAAACTGGTCATACGAACTCAATGTGTAGTGTGCATGTGTTATGTTTTGAGGGGTCTTGGGTATATCGGGGGCCTCACAGAGTTTACGGGGGTCCCGCTATCCGGATAGCTGGCTGGGGGTCAAGGGGGCTAGCAGTCCTCTTGTGAGGTGCGGGGCAGCGCCTCATTAGAATTTTTTTCTAATGGGGAAAGTGTTGTGGAGTGTGTATATGTATATAAAGGTGAATAGCGTCCAAAGGATGCGTGGGCGCCGGCGCCTCACGTGCCCAGCACGTGGGCGCCGACGCTGAGCACCAGCGCCACAGGTGCCCGGCACGTAGGCGCCGGACGCCCGCGGAAAAAGGGGCTTAGCCCCTGTACCGGGAGTTGTTCTTCCAATTGACTTTTGGAGTTAAATTCCTAAAAGAAGGACAAAGGGGCTTAGCTCTTGTACTGAGAATTCTACTCCCAATTGACTTTTGGAGTTGAACTCCTAAAAAGAAAGACCTTTTTTTCTGTTCTTTTCTTTTTTTTCGGAGTTAAACTCTCAATAGATTTTCGGAGATGACGAAAAGGGACCCTTTTCTTCTCCCTTGAGCCCTACATCTTCTTTTGAGCCTTAGATCTTCCCAAAGTGGGGGTTTTGGAGACGTGTTTCCTTCTTCCTCCTCTCTGTTGGGTGGATCTTGGAGGAAAAAGGGGGTAGGCTTAAAAATCACCCCTTTTGGAGATTTCATGGGAGATCTGAGTTCCCCTTCAAGGGTTTTTTTGTGAAAAACTGTTTCATTTTGGAAAAAAGAAGAGTTAAAGTCTTAATTTAATTCAAAAAAGGGGAAGAAGGTTTAGAACCTTGAGGAAGGAGAAGGAGGCACAGAAACCCTAGATTTTGAGGGGAATGAAAAAGTCTCCATTTATTTCATCATCATGTTGCCTTATATAGGGTTACAAGTTTACACTTGGCCCATTGGGTTTTACAAAATGGTATTTTGCTCATCCCATGCCTCATGTGCTCATTTCTTTTGCACATGAACCATGGGCTTTACAAAAATTTAGCTTTATGCCCATTTTTATTACATTTATTCATAAAATTTACATAAAAATTATTTATTACATAATTTTAATTTTAGCATGGGAGAGGCCGGCCGCGGCGATTTGGGCATGGACCCACTTGACCTGGGCTTGGGTCCGCTTACTTGGGGTTGACTTTGACTTTGACTTGGTCAACCGGGATATAATTTTTGACCCCAACAATTTCGAGGAGTTGAGACCGGTCGCCTAACTCTAAAATTGGAAGGGTTGCTTACCGCTCTCGTAGGGGTTTCGGGGTGTGCGTTTGGCTATTCATCACGACCGTAGAATCCGTGTTTTTTGTTAATGGCTTAATCTAAAACACGGACCTCCTAGTATAACCTATATTTCATATACATGCTTCTGCTGTACTGTGATGTGATCATATAACTGCGTGAGACGAATGCTAGTTATATATATGATATACTAGTAGACACTATATATGTTTTGCATCCGTGCTAGTCTTGACCCCGTTCTGCCGTAAGTTAAGTAACCTTATGGTGAAAACCCGGGTTCCTATGGCGAATGCGGAAGACATATATGTGTGTTTTATTTTCGTTTCTTCTATGATGATTAGGTGCTTAAATGATGGGACGGTATTAATAAGATTAATGTTAAGAAAAAAAACCTAAAGATATTGTAGAACCAAATTTGAACGATACTCGGTTTTTTCATGAAAAAGCAATTATTTCAAATGCGGAGCTTAAGCTACTTCTTTACAAATCACTCGGTTCTACAACGATATCAAGTTCAATACGTTAAAGGTTTTCATCAAAACCATTCGTAGCCCTCCGCCATTTTAGGAAGTAGAGTACTTAGTATTCATGCTACATTTGTTGACTATAGTTAAGGTGTAGTGTGCTATAGCTAAGTGATATCTTCCTACAAAGCATATGATGAGATCGATTAGGACATTCGTACGACTTTGTTGACTATTGTTAAGGGTCATACGAATGGGTCTAAATCAAACTTGACTAGTGCTTATGATTTGTTGACCATAGTTAAGGTCATAAGTCGTTAGGGGTAAAAACTATATCGGAAATTTCAAGTTTTGAAATTTGCAATGAGATTGCATACATTCTATTTGATAGTTGGATCCCGTCTCACTGTGAGTAATAGTTACTCCTGGGAGAATTTTACACTTTACAATTAGCTAATCCAGTAGGTGCCTAAAAAGATGTTAACTGGGTTATAACTCTGTAGAAATGGGGTTTATTTTAATTAGGTCCGTGCGAAAGCACGGGGAACCTCTTTCGGAGTACTAACACTGGTCTGGCTGACCGGTTAGCGAACTTGTAGAGTGTAACTAATCTTGGCTAATTTTCTTTTTAGGATTTGAAGGAAAATTTGATAAAAATAGTGGGAGATATCGATTAGATAAAATAATAACCACTCTAATCATGCAAGAGTTTACGCCGAGTGTTTTCTTTTCTCTCTCCTAATAGCAGATACCAATGACAGGACTTAAGTTTCTATTAGAGAAAAATAAACTGACGGGACCGAATTATAAAGACTGGCTGAGGAACGCGATCATTGCCCTTACCTATGATAAGGTTGCATATATCCTCACTACCAAAGCCCCTTCCGTCCCAGGCCTTGATTC
This sequence comes from Agapanthus africanus, assembly GCA_030015575.1. Taxonomy (NCBI): domain Eukaryota; kingdom Viridiplantae; phylum Streptophyta; class Magnoliopsida; order Asparagales; family Amaryllidaceae; genus Agapanthus; species Agapanthus africanus. The sequence goes on along the minus strand of JASDDO010000014.1, from coordinate 99,335,389 downwards.
CTTTATTGCAGATAAGGAGATCCACAAAACATGGGATATCGACCGTGCCACAGCAAAGTGCCTCGCATTAGTTTTGATGGACAATGAACATCAAAAGCAACATGAGATGATGGATGTGCAATCCATCTTTCTCCATACAAAAGAGTTGTATGGGGAGAAATCTCGTGCTCTTCGTTACGAGGCCTCACGAAAATTGTTTTAAATGAGGATGGTTACTGGTACTTCTGTAGGAGATCATGTCCTAAAAATGATATGCCTTATTGAAGAGCTTGAGGACCTGGGATGGACCATGGAGAATGAACAATATAGTGATATCGTTCTACAGTCTCTCCCTCCCGCCTATGCTCAATTTGTAGTGAACTTCAACATGCATAATTTAGAGAAATCACTTCCTGAACTTCTTAATATGTTGAGGAGTGCAGAGAGCAAGCTCAAGATGGTGAAAACTCCCACTCTACTTGTTGGGAAATCTTCCTCCTTCGTCCGAAAAGCAAAAAGTAAGGGAAAGAAGAAGAAGAAACTCACCAAACCGAGAGGTGGAGTTAAAAAGGCGAAGGGGAAAGACAAATATGGGACTGCGGGATCAGGGAAGGGTGAATGCTTCAATTGCCATAAGACGGGGCATTGAAAAAGGGATTGCACCTAGTACCTCGCCGATCTCAAGAAGAAGAAGCATGTTGATACTTCCGCTTCAGGTGTGTTTGTCACCGAAAACTGGTTTTCAATAAACTCTGCAACCTAGGTATTAGATACCGGTTCAGGTTCTCACATCTGTAATTGTGTGCAGGGGTTTCAAAATAGCAAAGTTTTGAAGAATGGTGATCATATTCTCCGTGTTGTGAATGGTTCAAATGTTGATAATGCATCAGTGAGAGAGTGCCATTTAAGGTTGCTTTCAGGGTTTATATTGATTTTGTATCCCTGTTATTTTGTACCAACTATGTTATGTAGTATTATATATGTATCTTTGTTAGATAATGAAGGATATCATTTTGTATTCCAAAGTAATATTATGAATATTGACCTAAATCAACAGTTGATTGGGTATGGTACACTAAATAACGGAATCTATGTTCTGAATTAACACACAGTTTTCAAAATCCAGCACACAAACAAAAGAAAGACTTCAGAAATACATAAAGTATTCTTATGGTATTGTATACTTGGTCCTATTAACGAAACAAGACTAACTAAGCTACATAAAGAAGGATATTTGAATCCGTTTGAATATAAATCTTATGTGACTTTTCAGTCTTGCATCAAGAGTAAAATGACCAAAACTCCCTTTACTGGACATGGTGAGAGAGATACTGAACTCATAGGCCTCATACATAGTGATGTATGTGGACTAATATCTACGCATGTAAAAAGCGGTTATTCATACTTCATAACCTTTACTGATGATTTCTCGAGATTTGAACACGTGTTCTCACTAAAATATAAGTATGAAGCTTTTGAAAAATTCAAGGAGTATACAATTGAAGTAGAAAAACAAACTGGGTTGAGTATCAAGAAACTTCGATCAGATCGAGAAGGAGAGTACTTAAGTATAGAGTTCCTTAATTTCCTAAAAGAGAATGGGATTCTCTCTCAGCTCACTCCTCCGTAAACACCACAGCACAATGGTGTATCAGAGCGGAGGAATCATACCCTATTAGATATGGTACGCTCCATGATGAGTGATGCTGAGTTACCACTTTCTTTTTGGGGGGCATGCATTAGAGACTGCAGTATATCTATTAAACAGGGTTCCGACCAAATTTGTGCCTACCACTCCATATGAGATATGGTGTGGGAAGAGACCATCTCTTAAACGATTTAGGATATGTGGTTGTCCCACTTTTTTTTTAAAAAGCAGAATCCAGACAAACTCGAGACACGATTGGTTTTTTGTAAGTTTATGAGATATCCTAAACATTCATATGGATATCTATTCTGCCACAAAGAGGAAAAAAGAGTGTTTGTTTCTCAATAAGCCACATTTTTAGAAAATGAGTTTTTTTACAAATGATACTATTGGCAATATGGTAGAACTGGAAGAAATTCCAGAGCCACAAACAACTACTGACGATTTGGTTGAGCCTGAAGTTTCGATAGAACCCAACGAGCCTCAGTCACTCCATAGATCTAGTAGGCCTTCTCACCCACCATAGAGATACTATGGTTTCCTCATTGATAAAGATAGAGAAGATTGCATCATGGAAGATGATGACCTTAATAGTTTTCAGCAGGCTATCACGAGTAGTGACTCGGTGAAATGGCTGGATACTATGCGATCCAAAATGGAATCCATGCACACCAACAAAGTATGGACTTTGGTAGTTGCACTTTCTGAAGTAAAACCCGTAGGGTGCAAATGGATCTTTAAGAAAAAGATTGGTGTGGATGGACAGGTGGAGAGCTATAAAGCTAGACTTATAGAGAAAGGTTTTCGTCAAAGACCAGGATTGGACTATGATGAGACATTTTCTCCAGTAGCTATGCTTAAATTCATTCGAATCCTACATGCTATTGCTGCTTACTACGACTATGAAATCTGGCAGATGGACATTAAAACTGCATTTCTAAATGGTGATTTAGAAGAATGCGTTTTTATGGATCAGCCAGAGGGCTTCATTGACAGTAGGAGCAGCGAAAAGACATGCAGGTTGCTTAAATCTATTTATGAATTAAACCAGGAATCACGGAGTTGGAACATCTGTTTTGATGATACGATCAAAGAGTTTGATTTTATCAAAAACGTAGATGAATCTTGCATTTATAAGAAAATTGTAGGGAGTATATTCACATTCCTCGTATTGTACGTAGATGACATTCTCTTAATATGAAATGACGTTCCTATGCTACAATCGGTCAAACTATTCCTATCGCAAAGGTTCTCCATGAAGGACTTGGGTGATGCCTCGTGCATTCTAGGCATTAAGATATATATAGATAGATCTAAGAGAATGTTGAGATTGCCCCAATCTAGGTACATAGACACCATACTAAAGAGGTTTAGTATGAAAGATTCCAAACGAGGTAATTTACCCGCATGTCACGGAATCACCCTCTCCAAAGACTTCTATCCAAAGTTTGATGAAGAGAGGGCTCGCATGAGTGTTATACCCTATGCTTCTGCTGTAGGGTCTGTCATGTATGCGATGTTATATACTCGTCCAGATGTAGCTTACGCACCGAGTGTATTAAGCAGGTATCAATCCAATCCAGGGGAGAAACACTGGAAAACTGTGAAGAACATTCTTAAGTACTTATGAAGGACTAAAGAAATGTTCTTGGTGTATGGTAACGGGGATCTCCAAATGGAGGCCTTTACCGATTTCAGCTTCCAGAGTGATAAGGATGACATCAAGTTTATCTCGGGTTTTGTATTTACCCTCAATGGAGGGGCGGTCTGTTGGAAAAGTTCCAAACAGGACACCGTTGCAGACTCAATAATGGAAGCTGAGTATATTGCTGCAAATGATACTGCCAAGGAAGCAGTCTAGATACGGAAGTTCATAGCAGAGCTTGGAGTGGTTACAACCATTATTGATCCAATACCCTTCTATTGTGATAATAATGGGGCTATGGTATTAACCAAGCCCATCAGCGTTCCAGACATATCCTGAGGTGACATCACCTGATCCGGAAGATAGTTGATCGCCGCGAGATAGAAGTTCGGAGAGTAGACACGAAGAACAACACTGCAGATCCACTCACCAAGGCCCTTCCACTGGCGCAATTTGAGCGACTTTTTGAGATGTTGGGTATGAGATAAGCCAATAATTGGCCTTAGTGCAAGTGGGAGATTGTTAGATATGTATGTCCAAGAGGCAATTATTGTAATTATTGGACATGTATATATCTACAAGATAATCTTTCTCAATATCATTGTATGCTATTTAGTTTGGTATTATCATTCATGTGTATGGTTCTACTTGTTATTACTGTCGCTAATACATGTTGATAAAGCCCCTAGGATCTTTGCTTAACTGCCAGGATTTTGATACAGATCATACCGGTGGGGATTAGGTAGTCTATAAGCATATCCTTAAATGTTCCTAGTCAAGGGGATATCGAGACAGGGTATCGATGTCCCCGAAAAGACTAGTGTATACGTTTCTTGACCCTGTATTAAGGTGATGAATGATCCCATATCCATTGGTGTTTGACATCAAAAATTGTATACAGGTTCTCATTAGAGACTGAGTACACTGAACGGACTCGCCGAGAACTCCTAGATGGTATCAAACCTATCTTCAAATAACAGTTCTCTGGTGATACTTATACATGTTAGTCTGTAGACCCGAGATCATCATAGTGTCTTGTGTGGTTCCCACTATGTTTTGATTTCCACCTTACCACGGCTCTACTGAGTCATGCGAACAGGTGGGTTTTGGGTATAGTCCCGAGTCACAAGGAGGTAGTGAGAGATAGGAAAGGTTTTTTCTCTCCCGGTATTGGGAGTTGATGTTGTGCCATGCACGATTGGTTATAACCGCAAGCCCCTAGGCAAGGCTGATAAGATTTACTGATAAGTGTTATCAGTAGTTTCTTGATTGGTTATAGGCCACACATCGGTATGACTTATCGAGTTATTGGGGTCAACGATTCCACCCTCCAGACTCGATATACGACATATCAGACGAAGAGACCGGACTGTACGGTAAGTGTTGCTTATAGGCTCTATGGGAGTTTGAACAAGTTTGCTTGTTGATCTTCTATTCGTTCAATATCTAGGTAGCCGTTACGTCCGGCTAGTACCGTTGACGGCTTGTGGGTATCTGATGTGTTCATTACCTACTGCTAGTGTATTGACGAGTCTTTAGAGTCCCACATAGAGGTTTCCTAGCTCAAGCGAAACAAAGTAGGGCACGTATGGAGATATGTGCGGGAGCTTGATTAAATACGAGTATATGATACCGTATTCTAATCTAACGTTTTTGATATTAGCCGGGTTATATATGATATAACTGGATTATTGAATCAAGTGTTGATTTAATGATGAACTAATATAATACTCATTTTAATTCTTTTCCTCTTATTATATATTTGATATATACAAATTGTATCATGGTTGATGATACATAGAACATGGCTATATGAGAATCATATTGGAGGAAAAGATAAAGAAAATGATTTACTTATATATGAATAAAACAAAAGGAAGAAATGAGTCATGGCTTCTAAAATGTTATCCAAGGTGCTAAAAATCATGACTCATTGTTTTCCTTTGTTTTATTCATCCATATTTATTATTTTATTAAGCTCATCTTATCCTCAAGGTTCATTCTCATTTCCAAGTTCATCCTCTTCATTTTCCTCTCTAGTTTTTTCTAGGTTCAAAAAGAGAAAAGAAAAGAAAAGAAAAGAAAGAATTTTAATGAGAAAAATCCCTACTTCATCAACCTACACTACTCTAGCATATTAGTATAGGTTGTTCTCTTCACTAATTCATAGATTAGTGAAGTGTGAGCTTGAGTGTGAAAAACTTCGAGGTGGATCATCTTTGACGACGAAGACTTCGAACAAACTTGTTTCATTCTTCAAGTGGAGTCGAAGAAGAGTTCTAGCACTACTACTCGGAGCAATTGAAGTGAAGGACTAGACTACAAAGGTTGTAGTTTCCATTCACTTAGTTTTAATCTCTAATTTGCTTTGCTAAGAAACCCTAATCTCTAGTTCGATTCTTGTTTTGTAGACTTAGCCTTCTAGAATTTTAAAATTGTTTACTTGCATTTGTTAAAGCCCTAGTGGAGGTGCTAAAACAAACTTACAACTTGTGCTGACGACGGTTGCGAAGGCGGACCATATTGTTGCGAGAATTGAGTCCATTGCTCCTGCATTTGAGCTCTCCATGCCGTATCAGCTTCCTCCTTATCTGCTTCATCACTCCTCCCCAGCAGCTCCTTTAGTTTTTTAATCTCTCGTGCCTAATCCATTTGTGAATTGGAATGAGCGGTCGACGTACTTGAAATTCCTTCGGAACTCGACCGCGAAAGTTCAACGGGACCATCGTAAAGGGGAATACAGCCGTGTGACCTAGAGCGAGGAAAAAGTTGCTCTATAATAGATACTTCGGTTGGATAGGATTGTTGGCCGAAAATTCGGGATTTGATTCCCGATATCTCCTATCCGCTTTCTTGAAATGCGCCTTTGATAAATGAAACAGTAATTACGTTTCTTTGCGAAATTAACAAGTGTATATATTTACTTAAAAGAATTTATAAATGCAATCTTATTAGATATTGAGTGGCTGTATATGTTCTTTATTCTGGCATGTCTTCTTTAGTGTGCAATGCCTCCCAAGTCTCAGTAAGTCCCGGCTTTTTCCCCGCCTTCTCCTGTACCGGATATATAATTTATCTATATGTGAGAATATGTAACGATAAGTTAAAAAAATCGAACATATATGTAATTAAAGATAAACTCACCAAAATAGATCTATATTGACTAATAGGAATCGATCCACCAAAATAGTCATCTGTGGTTTTCTCTCGGTTCTGACTATTCCTTTCTGATTTTGTCTGCATATTCAGAAAATAATATATCTCAATATAAATTAATTTAAATTTGGTGTTCAAATCAAATAAATATCTTTTTAATTATCTTTGCCTCGGGTGTCTCACAATGATATAGGAGAAAAGAAAAGTTCTCCATATGGATGTTAGAGGGAAGTTCGGCAAAATGTTCCCAATCCTCGTTAAATTTACCTGACTTTTTGTATTTTTTTAAATCTTTCACGCCATATCTAGAAACACTGTTGCATCTCATATCGGACATACGTCCAATGTCTGTCTATATCGTATTTTAAGACGAAATGTTTCTGTAATACAGATTAATAAGTATATTAATTAATAAATTAATATGATTTAACAAGTATGTAATGGTGAAATATGGTTAATTGAGTTATATATTACCAAGAAGGAGCACCAAATCCATACATAGGCTTCCCAGGGGTTATCTGCAAACGTGAATTTCACGTTCCAGAACTCCGTGTTGCAGACGAGAATACCAATATATGCATTAAAATGAGTAGCCCATGAACCCGGACCTACGGGCTTTCCACCTACCCATTCCAGAATTTCCCTTTTTTCACCCATATCGTATTTGGTATACTCGGAGGCAAAACCTCTTCCGTGCTTTTCAAACCGGTAGAAATTTTCCCCACAGCCCGCACCTCAGCGATACGCGCATGTGCTGCATCTATCATCCTCTCGATTTGAGGATAAGCGGCAGCACATCACGCCTGGGCCTTCGTATAGTCGCTATCTTGATAAACTTTTTCATCTAGTAATGCGTGAGGAAGAGGCGGTGTAGTAATATATTCATCTGTGGTGGGATCTGAGAACGCGTCACGTTCTCTACTTAGATCTATGCACTACTCATCTAGGTGTGTATATATATCAACCAGCACAGATGTATGTGTATCCTCCTAATCAGATGTACCTACACATTTCAATTTATTGTACTCAATGCAATAGTTATATGAACAAAATAATTTGAACACGTACGCTTATTTAAAACTTCTAATATATACCGATAATCTCATATTGTGTCGAAGAGGAACCATCTCGATCTCTTTTCTTTAAAGAGAATGCTGCAGTAAATTTTGCGAATATGTCTTTTTTAGATGATCGCCCCATCTATTTCATGTAGGTTATGACGATACAAAATATATAATATGTATAAATCATTAAACTAACATATCAATGGATTATAAGTGATCACAACTGCAAAGTTTTTCATATATCAATTGATTACAAGTGTTTACAACTGTAAAGTTTATAACATATATAAATGATTACAATGTAAAGTTATATTAAAGGATTTGATTTTCATTTTGATTTGGTTTATAGATTATGCTACAATTTAAAAATCTAAGCAATAAATCATACACGACAACAAGATTTTGAATCATTAAATTTACAAAATACAAAATGATTTGTACAAAAGAAAATTAATATGGTTTACTAAACCATTCCAACTCAAACCTTAACCCAAGCTCTTCAATTGTCATTTTAGGACAAATCCAAAAAAGAAAAAAACACTAACACTTAAATCAAACGTTAGTTATAAAACGATTGAGGGTATTTTCAGTTTCAACTTTAAATCATAAATTTCACCCTTAAATCAGATTTTTTTAACCCTAGTTCTCAACTTTACCCCCAAATCATAAATGCATCTAATCCCAACCCTAAATTTCACCCCAAATCTCATATTCATCTGACCACAACCCTCAATTTCACCCCAAAATCACATATTCATCGAATCCTAACCCTCGATTTCCTAACATTCATCTAATCTTGACTTTAACCCTCAATTACCTATATCCCATTTTCAATTCTAACCATAAATTTCCAAATTTCTCATTCAATTTCTCAACTTTCTTCAATTCTAAAACCCATCAACTATAACTTTCTTCAATTCTATTTCAATTTCTCAAAATTTTCAACTTTCATCAATTCTAAAACCTATTAACTCCCAAAATCATAATATATTTCATAACCTAACTTTACAATTCCATGATTTAATTGAAAATAAATAATAATTGGAGGGGGGAAAACCCAAACCTTGGACCGTTGTTGAGTGAGGAGGTGTGACGATCTTGAGCAGCAGTAACAAAAGCAACAGATTAAAAAAAAATTGGGACAAATTGGGAGAATTTAGGGAAAATTTTGAGTGAATTAAGAAGGAAGATTTTGGAAGAATTGGAGCTCGGGAGATGAGTTCGCAGGAGGAATTAGGGTGAATGGGAGAGAAAGAGAAGGGCCTTTGTGGCTAAAATTTACTGAGGGTATTAGCGACCGTTATACACGATCGGTAATACACAGGGAATGGTCGCCAGCGACCGGGTATTAGCGACCGTTTAATATATACGGTCGCTGATACCCTGCCCCTAATACGTATAGTTTCTAGCGGTGATAATAAGATAATTTATCCTAAGGCAGGAGTTTAATGTTATAATTTATTTATTTATTTTTTATATCTGTTTCTCCATATTGGTGGAGTTTGTTTGGTATATAAGGAAATGCTTGGTCATTTCTTTCAGTTTAATTGAAAATTGTTTAGCTTTCTCAATGAACACTACTACAATAAGGGGTTGCCCCTACAGATTTATCCGTAGGAGCAAAGAACTGCCCTTACGGATATATCGGTAGGGGTATAAAAATACCCTGTAGGTGCAAAGGCCGCAGGTGCAAGTCTTCGTCCTGAACATGCCCCTACGGAGTAATAATTACCCCTACGTCTTAATCCGTAGGGACACTTATCCCTACGAAGTAATCCGTATGGCCTGATAAATATGTAAATTTATTGGTTTATAAAATAAAATAATTGCCCCTACGGATGTATTCGTAGGGATCTGATTGTTGCCCTTATGAATACATCCGTAGGTCCAGATAGATGCCCCTACGAATAAATTCGTAGGGGCAAGTTTTACTGAGTCTATAAGGACAAAATATCAGGTATCCTGATATTTTGTCTCTACGGCTAACTGTGTAAGGGCAAACATTGGACCTACGGATTAATCCGTAGGTGCAATAGATAGCCCTACGGATTAATCCGTAGGGACAAAATATTATGTTTTTTTAAAAGGGCTTCCTGTTTTTTCCCCGCACTGTGCACAATAATATATATATATATATCATATAACCAAATACAGAAATATTCATAATCAACATCTCACGCATAATATATAAAAGAAATAAACAAACAGAATACGATATCAAACTAAATCATCATGAACAAGCAAACAACCACCAAAATCGTCCAAAATTTATATAATATGTATCAGATAAGTACATACATCCTAAAAAATATAAATAAAGCTATCCTAGCTCGGTTCAGCTCCTCCACATCTGATAATCACCGTAATCTGGCGCATCTGCTCCTCGGTGCAGCCCCGAGTCATCAAAAACTCGACTAATGAAGGAGCGGACATTGCAGGAATCTGAGCGGGCTGTGGAGCTGCAGGAGTGGTCCGCGCAACCGCAACCGAGGTAGTGGCTTGCGGAGCCGCAGCCGAAGGAGATGCATGTGGAGCCGCAGCCGAAGTAACCTGTCGCATCTGTTAAATTTTGTGTGTAATAAACGAGTAAGAACGGTGTATTATTAGATTTTAGTCGAGTTCGTATCATTATCAGGTTATTACGAAACCCCAATCTAAGAATACTTAGGGGCTTAGGCCTCGTCAGGTTACCTAGTTTGGAAAGCCGCAGTTTATTTTAATTAGATAGTTTTACGTCAGTATGATTAATCAAAGCGAAGTCTACAACCAATAAGTTCAGGCTAGTAATATTGCATATGTTACTATCTATAATGTGATATAATATTTTACTATTAAGTAGTATACGTACCATCTCCTTCAACTCCTCAACGGTAGTCTTCAAGGCGGCAACATCATGCTCTAGACGTCTCTCACGGGAGGTAGGGGAAGTAACTGCCGGAGTGGAGTCCAATCTCATATGGGTCCTGCTAGGACCCAGTCCCCGGCCTTTCTCCCAACCTCCACGGTGCCCTCCGTGTGCGGCGTCTAGGACTGGGGTCAACAGCATCGGATCGGTCTGTCCAGTAAAATCGATCCTCGATGCCTCCGCCTGCTCCACCACCCGCTCCTACACCCATATTAACCATTAAAATATACGTATATCATTTAAATTTGAACTTTTCAAAACAAAAATTTCAAACTTGTTGGAATAAATATTAATACTTACGCAATGCTCCTGGGTAGCGGTGTTGGGGAATCGAAGCTCGCCCGTGGCGGGATCTGTCGAGATGCCGTGGACGGCAAGATACGCGGTCTTCACGCTCGGTGTACCACCCTACGCCAAGATCTGAGCTCTCTGCAACTCACAAAAAAATTACATATATTATAAAATAACTCTTAATATTTCATTATATCAAAATAGATCTATTGTAATTTACCGATACCTCCATGGCACGAGTAATGTTTCTCGAGCCACTTGTATAAGTGGGGCGATCCCTCTTCGCCGACTTCCCACCCTCTTTATTTTAATCGTCCTGTTTCTGCACAACACATTCAGATTTAATTTTCTAATTAAGCAACACAAAAAAATAAATTATATACTAAACAATGAATTACATTTAAATTTCAAATCTGTTTGCGCTGAGAGTTGAAATATTGGCACAAGAGAGACCATGTATCTACGTCGACTCTCGCAAAGGTCGGAGTATGTAGGAGAGCCGCTCTCTCTGCCTCAGGGGTCGCCATCCACAGGAAATAGCAGTCGATCTTCAGCTCATTCCTATTGTATCGGACCTTTGATTGCATGTTCTTCATCAGGCCATTGTACAGAGCGTGAAGATCGAGGACTTTCTCAGGGTGATCAGGGTCGGGTACAGGCTAAAAGTCGTAATCCAACAGTAAATACAAAAAATCAATGTATTTAAATTGCAAGTGTTTGTAAGTGCACGGCGGCGCCCCGGCCGTCAATCCGACGCCGGAATGCGGAAGCGGTGATTTACTTTAACTTTTCAAACCGGCACCTCCGTGCACTATAATCCGGATCGGGCCATTAAACTAGTCCTAGCTAAACTAGAGAAGGGGAATGAGAGATATACCGAGTGATCCGAGTCCTCCGGTCTTCTCGTCGTCGTCCCGATCTCTCCGCGGAATCTCCGGTGTCCACCTCGTCGCCGGAAGGGCACCACGTCGCCGGCTACTTTTACGGGCTCCCACCTCTGGTCCGAGACAACTCGGGCACGAAGTTAGCGAGTCGACGTGCCGAATAATTGCTGTAGAATAAGTGTGGAATACTATGTCTCTTTGGGGTTGTGGAGGTTGCCATATGGTGGAGGAAATGATATAAGCTTTTGGAGGAGGAGCTAAAAAGACTTTTGCCTAGCCAAATGAGCAAAAATACCCCACTACCAAATTGGGACAGCCCCATCAAAGAGCAAGGCCGGCCACATGAGGTGGGAGAGGAGAGAATAAGAGAGAGAGAGTGAGTGAATGGGGGAGAGCCTCACAATAATACAAGAGGGAATCATTTTTGATCATGAAAGGAAATCATAAGAAACAAAGTCCAACACTCAACTACCATCTCCCATCATCACATCCAAAGTCAAGCTATGATGACTAAAGAAAGTCAAGTGATGGTGCACCATCATGATACAATAATATGCAATCACCACCCTCCACAAATGCTTATTTGCACAATTGCCATCCTCCACCAATCTTCGGCCAATGAAAGATATAAAGAAATATGGCCGAAACGGAAAGCAAGCTGGCAACCCCAGAAAACCGGTCCCGTAATAAATTACAGGAAAACCCCGATACTGTGTATACACACCCGCATTTGTATTCCGACCGAAATACAAATGCAATGAGACAAAATCTACACTGTACTATACTAGGATCCGGCTTAAACCAAAGTCCGCTAGTATTATCCGTCCGATCCCGATCCGTGCAATACCGCACGTATCTGATCGAACCCTGCCATATCTCCATACGGCCTCTACAGTGTTTCGCCCGAAAACTTGAGCAACTGAATGCGGGGGACTCTAAAGACTCGTCAATACTATGGCTGTGGATTTAACCACTAGCACGTCAGAGGTATTAGCCATACGTGACGGGCTACCAGCTATTGACCAAAAGGGACGTCGATGAGCGAACTCATCCTGACACCCTACTGAGCCTGTCAGTGACAATATCCGTACAGTCGGGTCCGTTCGTCTATGAGCATCGCATGGCGGGCCTAGGGGGTTGGTAAAAGTCAGACCCCCAAAAGCGGTACAAGTCGTGTCAGAGATCAGCCCAGAACACCCTGAGATACTACTGGAATACCTACCAGTAAATCTCCTTCCTTGGCCAAGAACTTTTCATGTTCTGGCTCTCCTAGACACAGCGCGACCTCACCCCCAATACTGGGAGAGACGAACCCCCGAAGATCCGCTCACTGCCTCCATGTGGCTCGGGACTGTACCCAACTAAAACCTGTTTGCACGTCTCCTTTGAGCGTGGTAGGGTAGTAATCAAAGTACAGTGGGAACTCACACGAGACAAATGACGATCCTCAGGTCGATGAACTAACCTGTACACATGTCACCAGGGAACTGCTATCTGACGTCAGGTATAAGACCAACTAGCATGTTCCCGGCGAGTCCTGTCCGGTGTACTCATAACCCAATGAGCACCTGTATACATCTTAGGTGAACCAACTGACACCAGTGGCTTGTGAGACCGGCCACCGCCCCTCGTTGGGGTCTCGACTGTATACACTAGTCTACTCTGGAGTATCGATGCCCTGTCTCGAAACTCCCACGACTAGGGACCTTTTAAGGATGCGCTTATAGACTACCAGCTCTCACGTATATGATCGCCCTCATACTACTGGCAGTCAAGCAATAATCCTAGGGGCTCCATCAACGTGCAATAGTGACCTGTCAGGTCACCTAAAGCAGTACACGATGATAAAGATAAACCAGACAGCATACTATCATCTTGAGTAAAACTGTCCTCCTGGGATAAGTCCTCCCTCAATCATTACAATCACGTGTCTGTGATCCAATAATTGACTCTGAGGGCACTATCTCCAACAATCTCCAACTTGCACTCGAGGTTAATTATTGCGATGTCGCATACTCACAGCCCGTGTGATATCGAACACCCAACTCCTCTACTAGTCAGTATCACAAAGATCGTTTACGAAACTATTGCGTTCGAGTAATAGCCTTAGTGAGTGGATCCACCTTGATGTTTCTTTCTATGTCTCTCTATATCTCAAGTTCGCGGAGAAAGCCATCTCCCGAAATGAGCAATACCTGTCTTAGAATGTGTCTGGATGTCTGATGGGACCTAGCTCATAAATGAACTCCAAATCCAAACTTCTTAGACTGTATCGTCAACTGAACTTAATCTGTATCCTGCGCCATGCCTCCCTCAGTATTGCCTTGGACCACCTGTCCAAAATACTGCCCCTCGTCAGAAGGAAAACTATAACTCTGACAACCTCCTTGTCGTCCAGGTCACCTTGGAAGCCTGGAATGATAACTGTCTCCCGAATGAGGCTGTCGTTATCATATCCCTAGAACATCCACTTATGTTCTAAAACTGCTTCTGACTGTTTCTCCAGAATAGGATCAATGTCAACTTATTGCATCTAGTGCAAGAACAATATCTGGTGTGGTACTTGACATCTCATGATTGACTCAATTGCCTGAGCAAGTGATCTGCCAATCATGCACATCCCTCTCCCCTTTAGTCTGTAAGACACCTTTAGAGAGGGTGACTCCATTACCTGCAGGTACACTACCGTGCCAGGAGTCGTCCATTCTAAATACTCTTAGAATGCTGTCTAAGTACCTTGATTGGGAAACCACCCAAATCTAGATCTAAAACCATAGATCTAGTAACCAGTATGTCTGATATAATGTCCAAGTCCCATGTGGAGAAACCACTGTGTGACGACCAAAGTATAACCGATCGTAGTATAGGAATATCACTTCCTACTTTGTGTATGTCATCCAAATACCAGGACATCACACCCTACTACCTTCTCAACAGATCCATCCCCTATTCTGATGAAGTCAAATCTATGATTGTCACATCAGAAATAGATGATCTATCTCCGCTATATCTGCTTTAGTCTATAAATAGACATAAGCCACATGTCCACCAATGCTTCCGCTGCTCCCACTGACTACGACAACCCTCTGGTAGAGTCATATAGACGTACACTTCTAAAGCCAGTTTAGAACGACGCTATACTCATCCTCCCGCCGGGTCTCACAGCCTGGAACAACAGCAATGGCAAGTGTGGGTAAACAAGAACTTCCCTGTCACCGTCCTTGAGGCTACCGGAGTACCTCTCGGGTGCCTGAAGTTACCCACTTTATCTGCGGAGTGGCTAATGGAATGTCAAACCAGATTGAATTTTTAGGCTCCTATTAAATCTTCAGTAATCGTTTGTGGTTCTAGAATCACTTCCAGTTCTACCATACTCCAACTACTGTTTTCTGAAAAATCCATTTTTATTAAAACTGCGGCGAGTCTAGAACAATATTACTATTGATCTTCCAGATAGTAGAAAATCAACCCTCGTCATAGCCTGGGTCAACCCACAAACAGCCATTACAGAAAACGTGCCTTGAGTTATCCAGAGTCTGGTTTTAAGCATAAGCCAGACAACTCCCCGTACCTTAACATCGTTAAGATATGAACTGTTCTATATCCAATATAGAACCAGAGGCACTGATTTAATTGAACCAGATTCAAATCATGCAGTTGTCTCCAGTGCATGTCTACTAAATGGAAGGAGGCCGATCAGCGTTACTCAACTTAGGAATGCTTCCAATTATGAGTAACCTGAAAGAGAAGCAAGTTCTCTTAATCATCACTATCAACTGAATACCATACACAAGTATCTACATCTTCGATCACTTTAAAGAATCCCGATACTTGCAACACCTGGTTCTCTACTTTATTCATATACCTATAACTTCTCAAAATTCGGACCCTGTGTTTCCACGAAACACCTGTCTAAAAACTAGAGAAGTCATAAGTAAACCGAATATAGTACGAGAACCAACCCCTCTGTCCTGATGGACCCTGGACAACATACAATACTCTGTATAAGTCCTTTGAGTCTGATAACTCATTCACTGTGTGTCGTAGGTTGAAAACTGTACTTATGGTTAAGAAGAATTACACCGCTGTTTAATACTCCTTACCTAACCATCCACTGATATAGGTAAATGTCATAGACATAATTTCAAAAAGGTATATCTCACTCTATGAAAACAGACGTACAGATATATCGATTTGAAATTGGTGCATAACGGCGGATATTCAAAACAAAATATTTGCCGACTGGCAAACAGCCCAGGTGATTTCCTCAAATATCACCAATTACAACGAATCCCGATATAATGAGGATGATCACCTAATTCCCAATAATTTACTCCCACTCATCATCTGTAAAACCATACAGATGTGAGAATCATACCTGGTAAATACATACCCTGGAGCAAGTGTCTAATTGGGAAATCAGTTTTCCTTTAACAGTACACAGTGAAACTGAAATATTGAAATATTTCGATGGGGTATTCCGGTATTCCTAGTAATGCCTCTTCCATTATCCAGATTCACAACTGTAACCATGTAATTCTTTGCCACCTCTCCAAACCCCTTTATATGTCTTTAGTCATTACCTTCTGCACACCCTTTTAGGCCAAATGGTTTTCTTCCTTCCCTACCGTTCGGCACCAGCCTATGGTTTGGAAGAAGACTATCCAATAAGCATAATGAGTGTACTGTCCTAATCCTAGGAGCACTCGCAATGCGAGAGAAGGTGAAGATAAAAGACAACCGAATAAACCTTATTCGTATTTCTCCTGAACCAGAATCCATCTCCGAACTGGAACAAGTTCCTTTCGAGTTCGTATATAACCATACGATGGAGTATCCAATAAACTGTGGATCTTCGTAGTGATACGGAGTGTCCTGGAGAAATACAAAGGTGAAGTGGGAGTGGTAATGAAATACCTGGTTTGGTCGTGAATATCAGTTGCAATTTACTTTGCCCTCTTACTAATCCCTTGCTTTGTCTTAACTTAATACCTTCTGTACACCATCGTTAGGCTAATTGGTTTTCTTCATTCCCTACCAGCCGGCACCTGCCTATGGTTTGGAAGAAGACTATCCAATTTGCGTAATAGGTGTACTATCTCCTAAACCAAGGAGTACTCGCAACCTGAGAGAAGGTAAAAGGAAAAGACAACTGAATAGTCCTATTCGTTTTCTCCAGAACCGGAAACCATCCTCGAATAAATTCCTTCGAGTTCGTATCTAACCATACGATGGTTTTGTCCAATGGAAGTGGACGTTCGTAGTAATACGGGGTGTCCTGGAGAAAAGGGTAAAAGTAGGAGTGGTAATGAGGTTTGCAACTCTGACAATCCAAAAGCCAGTGTTTAAGAAGGTTTGGTCAATTTTGGTATCTGAGTCATAGTCTTAGGGTCGGGTCAATGGTCGCTGCCAAAGAGAGAGAGAAAAGAAACACTCGGCGTGCACTCTAACCTAGATCAGAATGGTTACCAATTTATCTAATCTGGAAACCTCCCACTGTACCGTCAAATTCTCCTCTAAACCTGAAAGAAGAATTAGTCGGGATCACCCGAGGAGTAAACCAACTCATCAGTGGGAATCGGGATCCAACTATCATCGCATGATAACATGACGGAATCCGCTCACTCTATCACACTCCAGAAGGTATGCGCATATCTGGCAAGTTTCAGTTTCTTTAGAAACTCCCAATATGATTTTTTACCCCATGCTCTTATGACCTTGACTTTGGCCAACAGATCATAAGTCACATGTCAAGTTCTACCCGTCATTCTCCAGGTTGATTTGAATCCACCCGCACAAGCCCTTGACTTTGGCCAACAAGGCTATACGACTGTCCCAAACCAACGCATCTATCTATGCTGCATATGAATAACCAACAGCTACCAAACACCATGCCTTGACTTTGGCCAACAAACATAGCTTGAATACTATTGATTATCCATATGAAACGACGGAGGGCTACGAATGGTTTCTGGCGAAAACCTTTAACGTAATGAACTTGATATCGTTGAAGGAACGGATAGCTTTATAAAAATATAGTAACGAAAACTTTCGCTAAAGAGGTCACTCCCGGTGAAGGGATCTCGGCTCTTTCCCCGTAGAATGGGGTGCAGGATATTCCAACTGAATACCACGATGGAAAGCAAAAGTAATCGGCTATAGTGAAGTTAATGCCCTGACGCAAACTTCTGTCCAAGGGGTCACTCCCGGTGAAGGGATCTCGGCCCTTGCCTCGTCGACTGAGGTGCTGGATATTCATAACCGAATATCACTGTGCAAAATAAAAGTGAACGTCCTTGCAATAACAGCTTTTTGAAAAATTGTTCCAACAACATCATAAAAGGTTTATTTTTAACTTGCATTGATCCGAATCAATGCAGTCCCATCAATTGATCACACCACAAAGAACGAAAATATACTGATGTACGTATATGCCATCCGCATTCGCCACTGGGTCCAGTCATTACCCGTTAGGTTAGCTAACTAACGACAGAGCGGGGACTGGACTAACGCGGATGCAAAACATTTACAACATCTACTAGTATATATATATATATATATCAATATATAATATTTCGCTCAAGGCTTGATAAAATGCAACATCACAGAAATGTACAGCATCACAGAACAATACAGATATCTGGGATCCCCGGGTTTCACAGAGCCACTACTGAAACCCGACGTTCCCCTGGTTGTGTGGATAGCCTGTACAATGAAATCCTAGACCCCTACGGGCGCGGCAAGTTACCCGCCAAAACCTGAAGCGAGGCAGCCCCCTTCAGCACCGTGAATGGACCACCCAGCACTTCACGGAGTCCGGTAACTTGGGCACCCCTCCTGGGTCAACCTGTACCCCCTACGAGTGCGGCGAATAGCCCGCCAATTCTAGAGTGAAGCCCCTTCCGTCTCAATGCCATGAGATGCGGGCCCGTTGCCCTCTAGAATCCGGCTATCCATGCACCCCTCCGCGGGGTAATCCTAGTACAGAAAGTAAAATATACATACAACGGGTATATCGACCGCAACCTGGTCGTGCCCCAAAATAATAATACAAACAGGCAGTGACGGCAGTCCACATGTCGGACGCTCGCCCCGCAATATCAAATGTACATAATACAACAAAACTGTACTACCACTGCAACCAGGCTATCCCCCACGACCAATCCGCAACATCACAGCAATACACAGAACATCAACGTGAAGGTCACGTTCGCAAATCCGTCTAACCGGGCTATAGCAGTTAGACAGGATTTACCGATCAAGTGACATTCACGGTCGCAGATATAATGTAAATACTGTGAACTAATGTGTTTAAAATATCCGATCGATCAAATTTTACCAAGTGGGCCCCAAGCATTACTGTAGCACATAAAGAAATTCTGGGCCCAAAAAGAATGTTCCAAAAACCCTATTTTCAAGTCAGGAGGCCTCTGTAAAAAATTGGTGCACTGATCAGTCAAAACAGCGGCGGAACCGCGGCCCAAGCATGGATTTGGCCGCGGTTCCGCGGTGGAATAATGAGATCTCGCAACCAAATTTTTACAGAAGGCTTATGCTTCCCTGCACAGTATTCTGAGACAACCTGAAAAATTTTTGGAGTCCAAAAAATTTCGACAGAAACTGATGTTATTCGAAAATGCGGTTTTGGAATTTTTGATCGATCGGAAATGTAAACACATTAAACAAAGCTAGACTAGGTTAATGGTGAGGCTCTGATACCACTGTAAGTGCACGGCGGCGCCCCGGCCGTCAATCCGACGCCGGAATGCGGAAGCGGTGATTTACTTTAACTTTTCAAACCGGCACCTCCGCGTACTATAACCCGGATCGGGCCATTAAACTAGTCCTAGCTAAACTAGAGAGGGGGAATGAGAGATATACCGAGTGATCCGAGTCCTCCGGTCTTCTCGTCGTCGTCTCGATCTCTCCGCGGAATCTCCGGTGTCCACCTCGTCGCCGGAAGGGCACCACGTCGCCGGCTTCTTTTACGGGCTCCCACCTCTGGTCCGAGGCAACTCGGGCACGAAGTTGGCGAGTCGACGTGCCCAAGAATTGCTGTAGAATAAGTGTGGAATACTATGTCTCTTTGGGGTTGTGGAGGTTGCCATATGGTGGAGGAAATGATATAAGCTTTTGGAGGAGGAGCTAAAAAGACTTTTGCCTAGCCAAATGAGCAAAAATACCCCACTACCAAATTGGGACAGCCCCATCAAAGAGCAAGGCCGGCCACATGAGGTGGGAGAGGAGAGAATGAGAGAGAGAGAGTGAGTGAATGGGGGAGAGCCTCACAATAATGCAAGAGGGAATCATTTTTGATCATGAAAGGAAATCATAAGAAACAAAGTCCAACACTCAACAACCATCTCCCATCATCACATCCAAAGTCAAGCTATGATGACTAAACAAAGTCAAGTGATGGTGCACCATCATGATACAATAATATGCAATCACCACCCTCCACAAATGCTTATTTATACAATTGCAAATAAGCCCTCCTCCACCAATTTTCGGCCAATGAAAGATACAAAGAAATATGGCCGAAACGGAAAGCAAGCTGGCAACCCCAGAAAACCGGTCCCGTAATAAATTACAGGAAAACCCCGATACTGTGTATACACACCCGCATTTGTATTCCGACCGAAATACAAATGCAATGAGACAAAATCTACACTGTACTATACTAGGATCCGGCTTAAACCAAAGCCCGCTAGTATTATCCGTCTGATCCCGATCCGTGCAATACCGCACGTATCTGATCGAACCCTGCCATATCTCCATACGGCCTCTACAGTGTTTCGCCCGAAAACTTGAGCAACTGAATGCGGGGGACTCTAAAGACTCGTCAATACTATGGCTATGGATTTAACCACTAGCACGTCAGAGGTATTAGCCATACGTGACGGGCTACCAGCTATTGACCAAAAGGGACGTCGATGAGCGAACTCATCCTGACACCCTACTGAGCCTGTCAGTGACAATATCCGTACAGTCGGGTCCGTTCGTCTATGAGCATCGCATGGCGGGCCTAGGGGGTTGGTAAAAGTCAGACCCCCAAAAGCGGTACAAGTCGTGTCAGAGATCAGCCCAGAACACCCTGAGATACTACTGGAATACCTACCAGTAAATCTCCTGTCTTGGCCAAGGACTTTTCATGTTCTGGCTCTCCTAGACACAGCGCGACCTCACCCCCAATACCGGGAGAGACGAACCCCCGAAGATCCGCTCACTGCCTCCATGTGGCTCGGGACTGTACCCAACTAAAACCTGTTTGCACGTCTCCTTTGAGCGTGGTAGGGTAGTAATCAAAGTACAGTGGGAACTCACACGAGACAAATGATGATCCTCAGGTCGATGAACTAACCTGTACACATGTCACCAGGGAACTGCTATCTGACGTCAGGTATAAGACCAACTAGCATGTTCCCGGCGAGTCCTGTCCGGTGTACTCATAACCTAATGAGCACCTGTATACATCGTAGGTGAACCAACTGACACCAGTGGCTTGTGAGACCGGCCACAGCCCCTCGTCGGGGTCTCGACTGTATACACCAGTCTACTCTGGAGTATCGATGCCCTGTCTCGAAACTCCCACGACTAGGGACCTTTTAAGGATGCGCTTATAGACTACCAGCTCTCACGTATATGATCGTCCTCATACTGCTGGCAGTCAAGCAAGAATCCTAGGGGCTCTATCAACGTGCAATAGTGACCTGTCAGGTCACCTAAAGCAGTACACGATGATAAAGATAAACCAGATAGTATACTATCATCTTGAGTAAGACTGTCCTCCTGGGATAGGTCCTCCCTCAATCATTGCAATCACGTGCCTGTGATCCAATAATTGACTCTGAGGGCACTATCTCCAACAGTGTTAAATAATAATAAATATATTGGATAAGTCAAATGAAAATATATATTAATACCCAAGCCTGATCCCAAAAGAGGGCAAATGAGCGCCGGTGCTGATCGCCTCACTCAACGTGAAGTTGATACTTTTTCACAAGGCGGCTCTCATCCCTCATATACTGGCCGAACCTCTCGGCATAATCGCCGGTATAGCGATAATCGGGGGTTAAGAAGAGGGGGAATGTTGTCTCCCCCTACGTCTGTCGGGCCTCAGCCTGTGGGATTGATTCGACCCTCGAGTCTCCCTCTCAGGATGGGGCTGCCCTGCATCTATAAGAAATATCAAGAGAATCAATATTAAGACAAAGTGGTATTAATAAATCTAAGGTTTAACGAAAATTGAAGTGCGATATATACCTCCGGCGACAGCAGCACGAGCCTGGGCCCGGGCGGCAGCATGAGCGGGACGATAGTTCCTCCGGTGAGGAACAGTCGGTGACCTGGACATGGACGCATCCCCTCCAACTAGAAAATAAATATTGACGATAAAATTACATGAAGTTCATGTTTATTCTTAGAGGATATGTAAAATGAATAAATATTTTATATTTATTCATACTAACCTGTAGACTGAGCGAAGGGTACGGAAGTGGCGGTAGTGGCCCCTGCGCCAGATGTGGACGCACCACCTATAATTAGACAATTAAAAATAGATTATATAAATAATTGCAAAAAGAATGTGTAGATCAATAATATAAAATTCTAAATCAATATGCATGCACTATAGGATATATAAACATACCCGCAGGTGCGGTGGCGGCCTCTGCCCGAGATGTGGAGGCGCCACCTACAACTAGACAATAAAACAATGATTATATAAGTAAGAGCAAAAAGAATGTGTGTATATTTATGATATAACATTCTAAATCAATATGCATGAACTATAAGATATATAAACATACCTGGAGGTACGGGAGCGGTCTCTGCCTCTGATGTGGACGCACCACCAACAGCTAGACAATCAAACATTGACTATATAAGCAATTTTGAAATAAACATGCGTGTATATCTATAATATTACATTCAAAATGAATATGCGTGCAATATACCTGGAGGTGTGGCAAAGTCTACACGGAAGGAGTCATCCGAAGGGGTCTCCGATCGGGGTGCAAGACCGGCCCTCTGAAGCTCCCTACGCAGCTCTCCGGGCGGCAGAACCGCTCTGCCTCTGCTGGTGCCACAGCTGGTGCTCCTGCCGCCCCTCGCTGCTCCGGTCGTCGTCATCAAATCTAGACAAGAGTAAAATCATTACATATGCATGCTATATATGTATAGATCGTAAAAATGTGAAATAATAATATGACATTACTGATAACCTTTTTCGTTTCGTGGACGCATTAAACATATTTACTTGGATTTCATCATCGATATTATTTCTAACCCACGTAACTTCACGATCAGCCGAAGACAACCCGTCTTTTGAAACAGATGGTCAGAGCACTCTAAGCCTTCTCTCTTCTTCAACCTCATCGCTGTCCTCCATATGATCCTTGAATTCTAGGACGTTGTAAACATCCCTGGGTTTCCAACGGCATACGACACTCCATCCCGGATGCTTCAAGCACTGTGAGTAGTATACTTGGAACGCTTGGTCCGGAAAGATAAATGGATCGTCCTGACCGTAAAATTGAAATGCGTTCACACTAGTCAATCCGTATTCATCTTTCTAAGTCTCGAGATTGTTTCTCCACTTATCCGTATCGGTTCGTGTATCGTACTAAGTACATTGAAATATATAAAACGGTTCTGTTCATCCGGGATATTGGATGCCAAGTATGCAATTTAAGTATCCATAATAAATCATACCATCCGATCCTACCGTCGCAATCCAAATATTCTGAGTGGTTCGAAATATTTATATGTCCTTAACTTCAAATTTGTATCCAAGACACCGAATCCTTTATAATATGCAACCTCCATACTAAAAAACTGAGCTAAACATCTTGAATCACTCTCTAATGATGCAGACAAGTTCGGATCGTGGATCTGATAAAACAATTTTTACGACAAATACATAACGATATATGTTTAGATTAAGACTGGTAGCAATAACATATTATTCGAACAATTTACATGATCTACAACCCAATCGCAAAAATTATCCTGATGATATTTTTCCAATCGTTCATCATTCCAATCAGGATGCCCCTCACGTACCTCGTTAAAATGATATTTGTTCTCATCAATAAATTATGACATTATTATTATATTGTTTCATACACACACAAATATAAATATAACAATTAATCCAAAAAAACTTACTCTCTAATTTCTTCAAGGCATGCGCTATTGAGGAGGATAAACCGATATATCTTGTTAATAAATATAGTGTCTACTCTTTTATAATCAGCTTTACCATATGGCCCGTCCTGAATTCTCTAAGGCCGGTTAAGCTTCGTCTCAATGTTCTCGTACAGAAAGCGGGAACAAAATATGGTTGCTTCATCTAGAAGATAACTTTGCATGATAGAACCCTCTGGTCGATTTCTATTGCTTTATACTTTTTTAGAGTGTAGAGATACCTAAAGAAAAATATGTTAAATAAATAAATACGGGCATATAGGACAACAATAATTTTACAAATTGCGTAAAACAAAAAATTCCACATACCTTTCGACGGGATACATCCATCGATATTATACCGGTTCGGCTAACTTAGCCTCAGTTGCAAGATGAACTATCAGGTGTATTATGATATCGAAGAATGACGGTGGAAAAATACGCTCAAGCTTGAAAAGTATCAACGAAATAGAATTTCTAAATTCTCTACCGTCACAACATTAAGGGTTTTAGCACACAATTCTCTAAAAAAGCAACAAAGGTCATTGATTACGAGACCAACCGATTCGGGAAGGGAAGTCTTGAGGGCTAATGGAAGAAGGTGCTACATAATAACACGGTGATCATGACTTTTCAGCCCATCGATCCTGCCTTTCACAATTTTTATTTTCTTGCTAATGATCCTGAGAAGCCTGTGGGAACTTTCAAACCATACAACACCTGCAGGAATCTTTTCTTCTCCGATTGTGACATGATACGCGGTATTGAGAAGTATAAACTTTCCTGATTTACCCACAATCGGTTTAGAATGCAATTCACTTCTAATTTCCTAGTCATGAAGATCCATCCGAGTACGGAGGCTGTCTTTCGATTTTCTGTCTTTAGAAAGAAGCAAGTTGAGTACATGCTCGGATACTCTCTTCTCTATGTGCATGACGTACTACAATGATGCACTAAATTTGTTGACCAGTACGGAAGCTCGAAAAAAATACTTAACTTGTTTCAGTAGGGTGGTTTCACCTGTTTTGCCGGATCTATCCCAAAGGTCACATTATTGTAACCATCCCACTGAGCAGTCACGTCCTCTCCGGACAATAAGGCTGGAGGCCCAAAAAGCTCCTGATGACCATCAAAGTGAGCAGCGTCTAACCTGTAGGGATGGTCTAGTGGCAGGAAACGCCGATGACCGCAATAACAAACTTTCCTGTTAAAATTCAAGAATTTCAATGTTGTATATTGATGGCAATAAGGGCATGCTTTGTGACCATATACGGAACAACCTGATAGCATTCCATACGAAGGTCATTAATTGTCCACATTAAAGCCGTACGCAGTGTGAAGGTTGTATATGTGTTTGCATCGTAAGCCTTTACACTATCAATGAATAAAGATTTTAACTCATCAATCAGAGGGCAGAGATAGACGTCGATATTGTTTCCCGGTGAATTTGGTCCGTCGATAAGAAGAGGTATCATAAAGTAGGATTGATCCATAACCAACCAAGACGACAGTTATAAACTATCATTACAACGGGCCATATGCTATGGCTTCTAGCCATATAGTTGAATGGGCAGAAGCCATCACTAGCGAGTCAGAGCCTGACATTGCGAGGATCACTACTAAATATTTCGTGCCTCCTATCGAAATCCTTCAATGCCGGTGAATCTCTTGGATGACTCATTTTTCTATTTTCGCTTGGAGGAGCACGGTGATGCCAAATCATTGCCTCGGCTGTTTTCTTGCACCTGAATAGCCTCTGCAGCCTTTGTGTTATGGGAAAATATCGTGCTATCTTGACAGGTATATCGGGCTTCTTATCAAAATCTTTCGGTTTATACCTGACCTCTTCGCATGTTGGACACTTTTTCAAATCCGAATTCTCTTTCCAATACAACACGCAATTTTTGGGGCACGCTTGAATCTTCTCACCCTTCAGACCCAAATCAGACATCATCTTCTGGGCTCCATACGGGCTGTCAGTCACGTTATTTCCCGGGGGCATAAAATCTTTCAAGAACTTCAGAAGTATCATGAATGCCTTGTTGCTCCATCCATTTAGGCACTTAATCTGGAAAAGTTGGATGAACCATGATAGGGTGGAATACTTTGCATTCTCATAAATTGGTCTTCTAGCATCATTCATGAACTTTTCATACTTATCCGCACGCGGTCATTGACCGGAAGGAATGTTATCTTCGGTACGAATACTATCACCTAGGGCAGCATCTACCATAACCTCCATTTCTTTTCCTGAAAAGAAATTACCGTCTTCTTCTTCTGCCGCATTACCGTCTTCTTCTTTTCCTTCCCCGTGATATAACTAAATTGTATAAAGTCTAGTAAAACCATGTTTAACGATATGGAGCTTTACGAATTCTACCTTCTGCCGGTACTTATTCCCACATTTATCACACGGGCATAGAATCTTCTTTAACACAATCTTATTATATGCACGTGCAAATTCAATGAAAGCGACAACTCCTACGCGCATACGTTGTTGCCAATCCATGTACATCCATTCCTTAACTCTGATATACTCATGGGCCATATTAGACTGTATAACATATAAATTATAGGTTATGATAACTATATTAAGAAATCAAAGAACGGGATGGTTACTGACAAAAAAGAAAATCCGTAGATACAAGTTTGTCGTTGAAAAGAATAAATTATCGATAAAAAAAGTTAGATTTGAAGATCTTGGATCATCATTATTTTTTTAAAGAACTAGGCTCTTTATATAGGGTTAAACTCTAATTTTTGGAGGAATTAAATTCCCATATGTTCCTGTTATTTCTTTTTAGTTTAGTTCTTTTCCCCTAAGTTTTGAATTTGCAGAATAAAATCTCTCCGAAGAGAATTAAATTCTCAACTTGTGGGGAGATTTGCATTTGCAAATCTCAACCAGAGGAAAATATAAGTTCTTATATGAAGGGTTAAGTTTACGGTAAAGTTGTACGTTTACGTTATCATCGAGTATCCTAATGAAGGAACTAGTGCACCATAAAACCTAACCCTAATTTTTGGAGGAATTAAATTCCCATATGTTCCTTTTATTTCTTTTTAACTTAGTTCATTTCCCCTAAGTTTTGAATCTGCAGAACAAAATCTCTCCGATGAAAATTAAATTCTCAACTTGTAGGGAGATTTACTTCTGCAAATCTCAACCAGAGGAATAACTAAGTTCTTATATGAAGGGTTAAGTTTATGATAAAATTGTACATTTACGTTATCATCAAGTATCTTAATGAAGGAACTAGTGCACCCTAAACCCTAACCATAATTTTTGGAGAAATTAAATTCCCATCTGTTTCTGTTATTTCTTTTTAACTTAGTTCTTTTCCCCTAAATTTTCAATCTGCAGAACAAAATCTCCCCGATGAGAATTAAATTCTCAACTTGTGGGAAGATTTGCTTCTACAAATCTCAACCAGAGAAAGAACTAAGTTCTTATATGAAGGGTTAAGTTTACGGTAATGTTGTACATTTATGTTATCATCGAGTATCCTAATGAAGGAACCAGTGCACCATAAATTCTAACCCTAATTTTTGGAAGAATTAAATTCCCATATGTTCCCGTTATTTCTTTTTAACTTTGTTTTTTTCCTATAAGTTTTGAATCTGCAGAACAAAATATCCCCGTTGAGAATTAAATTCTCAACTTGTGGAGAGATTTGCTTCTGCAAATCTTAACCAGAGGAAGAACTAAGTTCTTATATAAAGGTTTAAGTTTACGATAAAATTGTACGTTTACGTTATCATCGAGTATCCTACTGAAGGAACTAGTACACCCTAAACCCTAACCTTAATTTTTGGAGGAATTAAATTCCCATATGTTCATTTTATTTTTTTAACTTAGTTCTTTTTCCCTAAGTTTTAAATCTGCAAAACAAAATCTCCCCGATGAGAATTAAATTCTTAACTTGTGGGAAGATTTGCTTCTGCAAATCTCAACCAGAGAAAGAACTAAATTCTTATATGAAGGGTTAAGTTTACGGTAAAGTTGTACGTTTACGTTATCATCGAGTATCCTAATGAAAGAACTAGTGTACCCTAAACCATAATTCTAATTTTTGAAGGAATTAAATTTCCATATGTTCCTTTTATTTCATTTTCCCCTAGTTCTTTTCCCCTAAGTTTTTAATATGCAGAACAAAATCTTTTCAATGAGAATTAAATTCTCAACTTGTGGGGAGATTTATTTCTGTAAATCTCAACCAGAGGAAGAACTAAGTTCTTATATGAAGGGTTAAGTTTACGGTAAAATTGTACATTTACGTTATCATCGAGTATCCTACCGAAGGAAATAGTGCACCCTAAACCCTAACCCTAATTTTTGGAGGAATTAAATTCCTATATTTTCATGTTATTTCTTTTTAATTTAGTTCTTTTCCCCTAAATTTTGAATCTGCAGACCAAAATCTCTCCGATGAGAATTAAATTATCAACTTGTGGGGAGATTTGCTTCTGCAAATCTAAACCAGAGGAAGAAATAAGTTCTTATATGAAGGGTTAAATTTACGGTAAAGTTGTACGTTTACGTTATCATCGAGTATCCTAATGAAGAAACTAGTGCACCATAAAACCTAACCATAATTTTTGGAGGAATTAAATTCCCATATGTTCCTTCTAATTCTTTTTAACTTAGTTTTTTTTCCCTAAGTTTTGAATCTGTAGAACAAAATCTCCCCGATGAGAATTAAATTCTCAACTTGTGGGGAGATTTGCTTCTGCAAATCTCAACCAGAGTAATAACTAAGTTCTTATATGAAGGGTTAAGTTTACGGTAAAGCCGTACGTTTACGTTGTCATCGAGTATCCTACTGAAGGAACTAGTGCACCCTAAATCCTAACCCTAATTTTTGGAGAAATTAAATTCCTATATGTTTCTGTTATTTCTTTTTAACTTAGTTCTTTTCCCCTAAATTTTCGATCTGCAGAACAAAATCTCCCCGATGAGAATTAAATTCTCAACTTGTGGGGAGATTTTCTTCTGCAAATCTCAACCAGAGGAAAAAATAAGTTCTTATATGAAGGATTAAGTTTGCGGTAAAGTTGTACGTTTACATTATCATCGAGTATCTTAATGAAGAAACTAGTGCACCCTAAACCCTAACCCGAATTTTTGGAGGAATTAAACTCTCATATGTTCTTTCCCATTCTTTTTAACTTAGTTTTTTTCCCCTAAGTTTTGAATACGCAGAACAAAATCTCCTCGATGAGAATTAAATTCTCAATTTGTGGGGGAGATTTTCTTCTGCAAATCTCAACCAGAGGAAGAACTAAGTTCTTATATGAAGGGTTAAGTTTACGGTAAAACTGTATATTTACGTTATTATCGAGTATCCTACTGAAGGTACTAGTGCACCATAAACCCAAACCCTAATTTTTGGAGGAATTAAATTCCCATATGTTTCTGTTATTTTTTTTAAGTTAGTTCATTTCTCTTAAGTTTTGAATCCGCAGAACAAAATCTCCCCAATGAGAATAAATCATTCATTTGTGGATTCATACTGGAATGCAAGAAAAATGTCATAAGTTCTCTTGTCTCATATTTTAACACATGAAAGTTGCATCATGACGAGGCCAAAGGTGCAAACAAACTGATTAAAACCATTATTTTCTTAACACTTGTGCTATGGCTATGAGCCACAGAAACATGAATTACTTTGAAAGCCGGAGTAAATGGAGACAATAAACATATTTTAAATTGTCACGCATGATAACCGTTTCATCCAAAATCTTAATTTGGTGGATTATGGGCTAAAAATGTGTATTAACCATCATTAATATATAAAATTATTTTATATAGTTCTCTAGAGGAGGATATGGGAAAAGTAAATGGCTACATTCTGATGTTGATAATTAATCCTGGTTGATGTCAAAATCTTCACAAGTTCTTCAAAGTCATCAACTAATCTAAATTATGCAATGGGCAATGATATTAACTAAAAATAAAAATATCCGTAATGACATGAAAGCTAATAATTTAGGACGACAATTTATATTAAGAGCAAATAAGGCCTAAATTTAGTTTATATGGCAGTTAACAAAAGAAATTAGGGAGCAAAATTACTGTGTATACTGATGATACTACCTAAGGGTATTTGTCTCAGATTCTCCTTATAGCACCACTGAGTTTGATGCTTATAATTGTAAGTCTCTCATACTTTCAATGTAATCCTTCTATATTCACCCTCGATATCTTAATATAGTTGTCAGAGTATAATTGTATGAACTTCCTCAAGAATGTCAACATACATTGTAATTGTATAGATATCCAAGACAAGTAAGATGTGACAGTTAGACACACAACACAAAGACAATTAGCGTTAAACTTATATTTTCCTAATTGATGAGGTGCAAGTTGGCTAATGACAGAGATACTATCTCATATAGCCCAATTGTCTATTGATATATGAAGATCCTTGGCATATAGTCCTGGAATGTCATATAGAGATTTAAATATGAGCGTGAAACCAAAATTTCAAGACCAGATATCTACCTATCTCAAAATGGTGTATATATGCGATCAATGAAAAGAAACATTGCTTATGAGACTTACAAAATGTAATTATCTTGATTCATAATTGCAGGAAATTATTATACGTAGTATGGATACCCTAACCCTAATCCTAAACTGAATCCTAATCCTAAACCGAGCCTACCTAATTAACCATAACCCTAACACTCACCCTAACTCTAATTAACCCCCAATTAATCCAGAACTACCCCTGACTCTAAAATCAACAATAATATAAAAATCAAGAATAATTAATAGTTCAAAATGAAAATTAACTCACCTCATTTATAGTTTTGCAGACAGATGGAGCTCGACGAGGTGGAGGAGGCCGGGAATGGAGCTCGACGAGATCCTCTGGTGGCGGGAAGATGGCGACGAGCAGCGGGAAATCAAAGACGACGACGGCGGAAAGTCGAAGGCGGCGGCGGCAAAGTGGTGACGAGACTCTGGTGGCGACGACAACGGGAAATCAAAGGCGACGAGAGGTGGAGGCGGGTGACGAGATCGATCGCGCGGGGATTGGTGTGGGCAAAATTGAGGGAGATTGAAAATTACCGAGCTTTATTTTTTTATAAATAGCCATTTGATGTCCATACGGATTAATCCGTAGGGTCTTATTTTGCGGTTCCGTAGAGCCAAATAAAAAATTACTTTTTAATATTTTTTATTTAATCCGCAGGGAACTGTAGGGGCAAACCGTTGGACCTACGGAGTAATCCGTAGGGGCAACTTACCTACGGAATAATCCGTAGAGGCAATAAAAAGTTGCCCCTACGGATTCCTAACTCCGTAGGGGCAACCCTTATTGTAGTAGTGGAATATGGAAATGAGAGGCATAGTATACAAATAGGTAATGACAAAGCTAAAACTATCTGATTGTCGTGCAGTTTTATGAAAGCTACAGAATGATAGATGCTATAAAGTCCCTTGTTTTTGTTTTGTTTTTGTGGATAAAGATGCTAGCATGGTCTGCATGTGTTTCATAAGCTGTTCAGCTTTTCTTATGCACATATCTGTGAAGCAACAACAATCACATTACACACACCCCTGTCACGGCACATGAAAATATATTGTGAAAGAAGGGTAAATTAATAAAACACCTTAGAGTTTTTTTTATAATATTACAATATAATGCCTTGATCGCTACTTTTGAAGGTATTTTACTGAAAATGAAATCATTAAAAACCACAGTTTAAAGTTGATAATGCCCGATATCGGCGACCTCCAAGATCTGGACACGTGGCGGATGAAGTGTCCCAAGGCTCAGAAGAAAGGGCCCGCAGGGGCCGACCAGGCCACCCTGTGCCCAACCCGTAAGCACAAGCTGGCTCTCCTCGGAGCCCCCATACACAAGTTGGCTTCCTCGGCCTCCCAGCTCACTTCGAGCTATCACAGGACCAAGATGCCTCGACTCTCCCGCTCGTCCCCGAGCTCTCCCGCCGAGGCTAACTTCCTCGGTCTCATCGACCGACCAACGGTACCACTTGCAGGCGTAACCGCCGCTCCGCGAATCTCGCCATGCGCGAGATCTCCGCCGGCCACATCCCACGTTCCACGCCATTGCGATCCCCATTAACGAGCCTGTCTCGCCATTAATGGGAAGATCCGCCTAGCACGCGGGCGCGACGTCGGGAGCGTAACGGCCGGCGTGATTCTCGCGCCTGCCCCTGCATGTTGCCGCCATTATATAAACTCCTCTCCCAGAGGGATGAAGTAAGCCGTTTTTTACACTTTACGCCGCTACTCTGCTCGGATCTCATCGCTAACTTGAGCGTCGGAGGGTCCTCGGTGGTACCAAACCACCTCGGGACTTCTTTGCAGGTACTCGGCGACAGCCTCCTCATCCAACCTTCTCCTCTCAAAACCCATTGAGACCCACACGCGACGGAGGACAACCAACCAAGTTCATCTCGAGATCAACGGAAGGCAATATCTGACGGAGTCCCAAAAAGGAGCCGTATCAAAAGCATTTTACTGCTAAAAAGGAATCCTTTAAGGTATTTAATGAAACTCCGTGATAGTTAAGATACTTAGTGTAATTTAACCTCAAAAGAATCTCGACTGTTAAGGAAGGTTGTTAAGGGGTATGACCTACTCATAAACAACTCATATTTGTGTGACGGTCTTTATAAGAATCGAAGCAGCAATCTCTTGTGGGTGGGACCCCTGCACCTACACTTTTGTGTATTCTTTTGCTGGCAATGGGCAGGCCCGTTTTTCTCCATAGATTATGGATTAGAGAAGGACAATTAAGAAAGAACCGGGATTGAAGGGATATCATATATACAACTCAGATGGGCAGTACAGTCATTTTGGAGGCCGAACTTTCACAAACATGTGTTTTGTTATTGTGAGCGATAGGTGTTAGATTTGATTGTGAGCGATAGTTAAGATACTACAAAGAAGGGTTGCCCCTACGGATATATACGTAGGGGCGAAAAAATACCCCGTAGGTGCAAAGGCCGCAGGTGCAAGTTGAGGCCCTGAACTTGCCCCTACGGTTAAATTTTTGCCCCTACGGATATATGTGTAGGTCCAGTTGCTCCTACGGATTAAGCCGTAGGGTATAAGATTTTATATTATTTACGGTTTATTTTAATAAATTACTTGGCCCTACGGATATACCCGTAGGGGCATGTACTACCCCCTACGGATATATTCGTAGGTACTTTTCCGTAGGGGCACAAATTCAGGATTCCTGATATTTTGCCCCTACGGATAACGCCGTAGGGGAGAGTCAGTGGCCCCTACGGATATATCCGTAGGGGCATTCCCAACCCTCTGGCACTGACATCTGGAGGAAATATCAGTTACTGCTGATATTTAGCCCCTACGGATATATCCGTAGGGGTAAAATGTGTGTCTACGGATTAATCCGTAGGTACATATTGTATGTAATTTTTTTTAAAAAATGGGCTGCTTGATTTTTTCCCGCCCTGTGCACAATAATATATACATCAATCAAATCATATATTGCAGTATTCATAATCACATCTCACGCATATATATAATATACAAAAGAAACACAAAAACTGAATATGATATAAATACAAACCAATATCAATATCGTTTCAAAATGTAGTACAATGTGTATGATATAAATAAATACATGTTTCAAAAAAAAAGAACCAAAAATCTACCCTAGCTCGGTCCAGCTCTACCTCTGAATAACGATAGAATAACGCGCGCCTGCTCCTCGGTCAATAAACTCTGCAATTCGTCGCGAGCGGGAGTCTGAGTGGGCGGTGGAGCTACAGGAGCTGTCTGCGGAACCGCAGCCGATGTAGTGGCTTGCGGAGCCGCAGCCGAAGGAGATGCGTGTGGAGGCTCGGCCGATCTACCCTGTCGCGTCTGGATATAACGTGTGTAGGAAGCGTGTAAGAACTGTTTATTATTCGAATTCGTATCATTATTAAGTTATTTCGAAACCCTGTTTGGATATCTAGTTTGGAAAAGCGTTGTTTATTTCAATTACATATGTATGTATGATTATTCAAACTTAAGTCTAAAACCAAATAAGCTCAAGCTACGTACTAATTATGGATATGTTGATATGTATATAATATCAAATGATATTTTACTATAAAGTAGTATACATACCAGCATCTCCTTCAACTCCTGAACGCTGGCCCTCAAGCTATCCAGTTTATAATGGACATGACGGTCACTGGAGACGGAGGAAGTAACCGTCGGGGTGGAGTCCAACCTCATATGGGCCCTGCTAGGGCCCAATCCCCGGCCTCTCCCAACCTCCGTGGTGCCCTCCGTGTGCGGCGTCCAGAACTGGGGTCAGCAGCCTCGGATCGTTCTGTCCGGTAAAATCGTTCCCCAGGCCTGGGCCTGCTCAACCACCCGCTCCTACACCCACATTCGAATTCTTATCATTATCAAGTTATTTCGAAACCCCATTTGGATATCTAGTTTGGAAAACTGTAGTTTATTTTAATTAGATATGTACATGTATGATTAATAAAACATAAGTCTACAACCAAATAAGCTCAGGCTATGTACTGATATTGGATATGTTGATATCTATAATATGACATTATATTTTACTATTAAGTAGTATACATACCAGCATCTCATTCAACTCCTGAACGGTGGCCTTCAAGCTCTCCTGTTCCTGCTGGATACGTCGCTCACTGGAGACGGAGGAAGTAACCACCGGGGTGGAGTCCAACCTCATATGGGCCCTGCTAGAGCCCAGTCCTCGGCCTCTCTCCCAACCTCCGTGGTGCCGTCCGTGTGCGGCGTCCAGGACTGGGGTCAGCAGCCTCGAATGTTGCCTTCCCCCTAGCAACTGTCAGAACATTATATTTAGCACATACTGGTCTATAAAATTGACAAGAAACACCAAAATCAACAAATTCAAAGCCTTACCTACAGAGATAGAAGATGTGCTCCTCTGGTATCTGCATGTATCAAAATTTGAATAATATTAATTAATTTCAGTACATACATACTAACAAGGTAAACTCGCATATAGCGCTGCTTACACATATGACAGGGAGTGAACAAGCTCTTGTAGATCATCAGGTGCAAATCTAATCTCATCAAGCAGCCCATGATAATGAGTTGGACGACTAAGAGCAAAAGGAATATGTGTATATTTATGATATAGCATTCTAAATCAATATACATGCCCTATATAATATATAAACATACATGGAGGAACGGGAGTGGCCTCTGTCCCTGATATGGACGCATCACCAACAACTAGACAATCAAACATTGACAATATAAGTAATTTTGACATAAACAGGCATCGATATCTATAATATTGCATTCAAAATGGATATTAGAGAGCGCACCTGCAGTGAGAAGTGGTAAAAGTATCACCCAACTAGGGTGTAATTTACAGAATCAGTTGAGACTCTTAAAAGTCATAGAAGAACCCGACCTGCACAAATCTGATGTATGCTTTCCATTGGACACTAAGAAGTCTCTAAAGGGAAAAGCCTATGTGAAAGCCATCACTAGTTCATATCAGAAGATTGATGCTGAAACAGAGAACGATGAATGTCATTTTTTTCTTCTTCCGTCACATTACTGTCTTCTCCTTCTGCCACATTACTGTCTTCTCCTTCTTATTATGTGCGCGTGCAAATTCAATGACTATATTGAGAATATGGATTAATAGTGGGTAGGAAAAGTATTTCTCAAATGGCTTTTGCGTCTTAAAACCATAAACTACTAAGTAATGATATACATAATTTTTTTAGTATAAAGGTTGTTATTTTAAGTTTTCCCTTATAGAGATATAATCTAACTGCATCTATAAACTATAAGTGTGCAGAAAATTATGATAAGAAACCATAAGAAAGGGTCGTAGCCATGCATAACCTTGAATCTACATACCAAATCATGCAAAAGCATGCACTTATTGTCACCTTGCCTTGGAATATAAAATATCTTGGAAGACTATAAGCGAGCATTTAAATCTTGATAGCTTTTGACTTCAACATATATTTTTCTCAAGTACCATGAAATATACTTGCTCCGTATAAACCGTTTTCAGGAAGATAGATTAATAATGACAAATTATCCATTGTGGCTCACTAGGTTAGCATTTTCTCTTCTATTGACCATCTTACTAATCTGCTTGGTAAATTTATTCGGAACCGGCTGCGAATCATTAAAAGACATGCATAAGAAAGAAAGCTAAAATACAGATATATAGCATACCGATACATCGAAACTTCATAGTTGCGATGGCAATCCAGAGATATTTATTTCTACACACGTGGTGCGCGTGCGAATGCGTCAGGCATCATGGACAAATATTTCAGAACATGGAAAGTATTATTCGTATAAAGTAATTAAAACTTTTAAACACCTTGGGTAGATATTTTCTTAGTTGATGCAATCATATCATGAGGACTAAATTTAAGCTATTATACATATGCATATGTATTTTTCTAACCTAATATATCACACACACACACACACACACACAGAGAACACCTGGTAGGTAGAGAAATCAGATAGCAGGATCCTGAAGAAATGGAGTCCATAGCATTGCTCATCATCATCCATGATCCCTTTGATAATATTTTTTCAAAGGGATCACGGATGATGATGATGAGCAATGCTATGGACTCCATTTCTTCAGGATCCTGCTACCTGATTTCTCTATCTACCTGGTGTTCTCTCTCTCTCTGTGTGTGTGTGTGTGTGTGTGTGTGTGATATATTAGGTTAGAAAAATACATAAGCATATGTATAATAGCTTAAATTTAGTCCTCATGATATGATTGCATCAACTAAGAAAATATCTACCCAAGGTGTTTAAAAGTTTTAATTACTTTATACGAATAATACTTTCCATGTTCTGAAATATTTGTCCATGATGCCTGACGCAGTCGCACGCGCACCACGTGTGTAGAAATAAATATCTCTGGATTTCCATCGCAACTATGAAGTTTCGATGTATCGGTATGCTATATATCTGTATTTTAGCTTTCTTTCTTATGCATGTCTTTTAATGATTCGCAGCCGGTTCCGAATAAATTTACCAAGCAGATTAGTAAGATGGTCAATAGAAGAGAAAACGCTAACCTAGTGAGCCACAATGGATAATTTGTCATTATTAATCCATCTTCCTGAAAACGGTTTATACGGAGCAAGTATATTTCATGGTACTTGAGAAAAATATATGTTGAAGTCAAAAGCTATCAAGATTTAAATGCTCGCTTATAGTCTTCCAAGATATTTTATATTCCAAGGCAAGGTGACAATAAGTGCATGCTTTTGCATGATTTGGTATGTAGATTCAAGGTTATGCATGGCTACGACCCTTTCTTATGGTTTCTTATCATAATTTTCTGCACACTTATAGTTTATAGATGCAGTTAGATCATATCTCTATAAGGGAAAACTTAAAATAACAACCTTTATACTAAAAAAATTATGTATGCCATTACTTAGTAGTTTATGGTTTTAAGACGCAAAAGCCATTTGAGAAATACTCCTACCCACTATTAATCCATATTCTCAATATAGTCATTGAATTTGCACGCGCACATAATAAGAAGGAGAAGACAGTAATGTGGCAGAAGGAGAAGACAGTAATGTGACGGAAGAAGAAAAAAATGACATTCCTCATTCTCTGTTTCAGCATCAATCTTCTGATATGAACTAATGATGGCTTTCACATAGGCTTTTCCCTTTAGAGACTTCTTAGTGTCCAATGGAAAGCATACATCAGATTTGTGCAGGTCGGGTTCTTCTATGACTTTTAAGAGTCTCAACTGATTCTGTAAATTACACCCTAGTTGGGTGATACTTTTACCACTTCTCACTGCAGGTGCGCTCTCTAATATCCATTTTGAATATCGATAATATTACATTCAAAATGGATATCAAAGAGCGCACCTGCAGTGAGAAGTGGTAAAAGTACCACCCAACTAGAGTGTAATTTACAGAATCAGTTGAGACTCTTGAAAGTCATAGAAGAACCCGACCTGCACAAATCTGATGTATGCTTTCCATTGGACACTAAGAAGTCTCTAAAGGGAAAAACTTATGTGAAAGCCATCATTAGTTCATATCAGAAGATTGATGCTGAAACAGAGAACGAGGAATGTCATTTTTTTCTTCTTCTGCCACATTACTGTCTTCTCCTTCTTCTTCTGCCACATTATTGTCTTCTCCTTCTTATTATGTGCGCGTGCAAATTCAATGACTATATTGAGAATATGAATTAATAGTGGGTTGGAAAAGTATTTCTCAAATGGCTTTTGCGTCTAAAAACCATAAACTACTAAGTAATGGCATACATACTTTTTTAGTATAAAGGTTGTTATTTTAAGTGCGCGTGCAAATTCAATGAAAGTTAGATTTGAGGATACCCATGTATGAGTTGTATTCTATATATGTGTGTTTCGATTTATGATTTCGCTTAAGTGTAGGGTTGTTTTTACTTAAAGAAGTATCACCATCTACTATATATAAAAAAATATAGCAAACTAGGATTGGTATTCAAATCCCAGTCCAGATTGGTATTCAAAATTTATTTAATTAGTTTGTGATCCACATCATTTGATTCGTTGCTTGAGGCATCAATGTAGGCACAAATATCGGCGACGAGGAACTCGACGAGGAAGAACGAGGGCGGTGGTGGGCCAAGAACGGAAGGCGGTGGCGGGCTGAGAACGGAGGGCGCGCGGTGGCGACGAAGAGAAAATTGGAGACGTGGGAACGAGAGAAAATTTTGGGAACGAGAGGGAAAGATATCGAGGCGTAGGGCATTTCTGTGCCTTTTTTAATTAAATTCCCATTTAGATGCCCCTACGGACATAACCGTAGGTTATTGGTTTGCGGCTCCGTAGGGCCAAACAACAAATTAAGATTTAATATTTTTAAATTAAAATGTCGGGCACCGTAAGGACAAAGTGGCGCTTTTAGTTTCATATATGAGTATCGATGGGAATATGAAGGTTTCATATTATCATCGAGTATCATATATTGGTTTTAACCTGAATATCTCGAGTCGCTCTCTAATTATGCGTTTGTTGTGCATTCGTGTTGTATGTGTAACATGATTTTAAACCATTGAGATCAAGATTGATAGAACTGATCATCCTACATTGCAATAGCATTCATCAACCAAAAACTATTATTGCAATGGTATTCATCTATAACAATCAACAATTAAAACTACAAATGTAGGATACTGATATCATAAAGCGTTATACGCAACATTGATAGAACTGATAAATAAAAAAACGAAACACAAACCGTATCAAGATTTAACAACTTTGATTATGTCATATACGCGGGCCGATATTTTCATATTAGCCAATAGGCAAAAATAGATTGCGGTCTGGATATGGCATATTGGCAGATGTTACCTATATGCATAAATCTTATGTCTAATGACCATAAGATTGTCGGAGACAGTTTTGATGTTTTGTGGGTTTGGTTTTATACTTGGGACAATCCAATGTTGACACACACACATAAATAACAAATTAAAGTAAACTAACTAAGAGGCATGTTTGAGTTTTATATTGGGATCACAAATAGCATGATGGCTGCAAACAGGTTGCTTGAATACTTGCAGACAATCCAATGTTGCCTCGCCATTTCTATAAATTTTAAACTCCCTGGAAAATTATCATCACTCAGGATTACTTTAGGGCCAGTTTGGCTGCTTCTTGCTTGTGATTCAACATTCAGCTTTTTGTTGATTTGGAACTCAGAGAGTGTTGCAAAACAAATCCAAAACTAAATAAACCTCAAACTAGCTACAGAGAAGGCAAACAGCAAACCCCATGAAGTTTGGCTTTGAAGGGTTTTCCCACTAAAATACACTTAGATGCAGCACTTTAAGGAAGCTTGCAGCAATATAAAAACTTTTAGGTAGTTTAGTGAAAAAATGCAGTGCTTCAAGATTGTTTAAGTTTTATGTGTGCTTAAGCTGTCATACAGAAATTATCGTTGCAAAAATGTTCGCAACCCTAGCTTTTCCTGCAACGATACTGGAATACGAGCCTCAGATATGCCAGCTTAGGAATCAAAATAAGAAAGAGATTTGGGGTTATCCTAAGTCCAAAGTCAAACGGGCTCTAGAAATATATAAACCCAAAAAAATGACTGCATAAAGATCTCATAAAGATGAAAAGGATGTTATGCAAGCTCTGAACAAATCTTGAACGGAATTTTCACAAGAATTTACAATACCCGACCAGAATCCAATCCTGAGTTTGATGAAGCTTCAGGCCTTCAGCTTCCCCACAGAAAATAGTTAGGGCAAACCCTTTGCAAAACCATAGCTTTCATGCAGAGATGACGCTCAGAACATGCCAGCTTCCAAACACATTGAATAATACATAATCTCCCATACTCTCTCTCTCAATCAGACAGTTTATATTTGGATTTGAATTTAGGAAAAGAAATAAGATGGCTACAAACCAGCTTGCCTCGCCAATCTCATAACTATAAAGCTCATAAAAGTGGAAGCTTGAGGGCAAGCCATCATCGCCTCCATTCAATTGAAACCAAATCATCCACAAAAAATAGAAATAAATATAATAATTGATCGATAGGCAAAATTGCAAGAAACCTATTCAGATTTTTGCATGAAAAAATAAGAGATGTAAAATAAGTAAAAGATTACCAAATGAAATTATCCCATCACTTGAACCCCCTCTCAAGACATTTTAGCAAAAATTCCCCCAGTAATTTTCCTCGGTTTAACCGTTTTATATCATAGAAGAAAGATAAATTGCAAATGTATATACATGCATACACACACACACATCATATACACAGTTTTTGAATGTTGCCAGAATTTCAACGGTAATTCTAGATTTTTCCAAACTCTGAAGGCTTCACAAAAATTTTAAATACAATTAATAATATGATTGAAGAGATCAATCACCAATTTTTTAATGAGGATCAACTGAAACCCCAAACAGAGCAAGCAAATTACAAAGATCCCAAAAATTTGATGAGAGCATAAAGAATTTAACATCATGATAACAATATAACCAAAATGGCTGAAAGATCTACGATGTCAGACTCGAGTTCTGATACGAAACGGGGTAACCCCAACCCCAACCATAATTCTAACCCTAACCCTAACCCCAGCCCCAGCCCCAACCCCAGCCTAACTCCAACCTTAACCCGAACCCCAACCCCAACCGCAACCCCCTGCCGAACCCCAACCCCAACCGCAACCCCAATCCCAGCCCCAGCCCCAACCCTAACGCTACCCCCAACGGATGCCTCATCGGTACCCAAACCATGAACCCTAGTCCTAAAATAATCAAAAATTTGTTTAATTTAAGATTTCCTAACCTGTGCAGTGGAGGCGTCGGCGATCCATTGGAGGCGGCGACGAAAGGAGGTGACGACGAAAACGGAGATGAGGATGAACCAGGCGGTGGCGACGGAGAATTGGCCTGCGCTGGCGATGACGATAACGGCGATGAAACACAGGCGATCGGCAGGAACAAGGGTTTGGGGATTTTGGGTTCGCGCGCGATATTGGGAAAATAATTTTTAGGTAATGAGCGTAGGGATCGATCCGTGCCTTTTTAATTAAATCTCTATTTTGTTGCCCCTACGGATATATCCGTAGGTTCTTGGTTTGCGGCTCCGTAGGGGCAAACAACAATTTACGATTTAATATTTTTTAAATTAATATGTAAGGACCGTAGGGGCAACCTTAAGGCCCTACGGACTAATCCGTAGGGCAAAACTAAATTTGCCCCTACGGATTTCGTTATCCGTAGGGGCAACCCCCTATTTTACTAGTGCCAAGTTCATCTCGAGATCAACGGAAGGCAATATCTGACGGAGTCCCAAAAAGGAGCTCTATCAAAAGCATTTTACTGCTAAAAAGGAATCCTTTAAGGTATTTAATGAAACTCCGTGATAGTTAAGATACTTAGTGTAATTTAACCTCAAAAGAATCTCGACTGTTAAGGAAGGTTGTTAAGGGGTATGACCTACTCATAAACAACTCATATTTGTGTGACGGTCTTTATAAGAATCGAAGCAGCAATCTCTTGTGGGTGGGACCCCTGCACCTACACTTTTGTGTATTCTTTTGCTGGCAATGAGCAGGCCCGTTTTTCTCCATAGATTATGGATTAGAGAAGGACAATTAAGAAAGAACCGGGATTGAAGGGATATCATATATACAACTCAGATGGGCAGTACAGTCATTTTGGAGGCCGAACTTTCACAAACATGTGTTTTGTTATTGTGAGCGATAGGTGTTAGATTTGATTTGGGTGGATTTTAACTTGATTCTTGATCATCTCTACTAATACAATACAGAGTCTCGAATGTGGAATTTGATATTCAATTTTGAATTGATACAGAGGTTCTAAAAGAAAAGAAATTAGGAAAAAGAGGAGAGAGGAGAGTGACATGAAGAGAAGAGAAAATTCTTATGGTGTGTGTGTGTATTTTTAGAGAGATTTAAAAAATCAACGGAAATAATTATACCCAAAAAAGATATAAAATTTATATTCTCCTCTTTTTTTCTTTGGCAAAAGCTCTAAATAATGTATCCTATATAATAAGAAAAAAATATAAAAATAAGGGATTGCTAAAGAGAATGATAATGAAACAATATTATAAAAGAATAAAATGATGGAGAGGTTTAAGTAAGCAAATGCAAGTAACATATATAAAAAGCATTCTTCTTCATTTGGTAAAAATCTGTGAACAATTGAAGTCCGGTCTCAATATCATGATTTTGAATTGTCAATGCAATCACACGCTGAAAACCTAAAAATTAGTTTAACAGTTAATCAAATCAAATCAATCCAGACAAGACCGTTCACCGGCTCTTTTATGGCCAATATCCGTTAATTCGTGCCCACATTCATTTCACATCAGTAATCTTTTTTTCATCTTGCTCTTTTTTATGTACTACTTTTCAAAAATCTAAAATCTTTTTTATTTTCCATTTTTTATGATTAGATATGGAAACTCCATATTTCAAAAAAAAAAACAAAAATAAAAAATCATCAAGTAAAAATATGCTTCTTGGTATCCTAAAAAACAGATAATTTAAAGGGGAAAAAAGCAAAATTAAAAAAAATAAAAAATACTTGCAATTCTCATTTCTGGAGAACTTAAAAAAGATCCTTCTCCTCAATGATTGTCTCTAAACCCAAGATTTCGAATTTCAAAGCAATAGCAACAGTAAAAGGTCTCCAACTTGCACAAGAACAACAAATGAATCCTCAATATCTTGAAGAAAAAGAAACATGTTTCTATGCTGCATCACATTTCTTCGCAAGTTCACCGAGTTCATCATCAACATCATCGTCTTCGCCGTCGTTGGCATTAATTCTGGCCAGGTTTAAGGCCCCAGATCTCTTGGCTGATCTCGAAGAGCTCGGAGTCGTACGCGCCCACCCTCATCCCCTTTCGGATCTTGTCGTGCTTCTTCTCATAGATCCGCTTCAGATCATTCACCTTCGTCAGGATCTCCACGTTGGAAAGCGGTTTGTTGCGGAGGCACCTGCGAATTCGATAGAAGAGGCAGATCCTGGGGTCGAACGCCTCTGCCGGCTCCTTGGCGATCTCCAGCACCGCCTTCAGCAGCCGCAGCTCCTCCTCTTCCGTCCAAGATGACGGCGGCGGCGGAGGAGGGTTGGAATCTGAGGAAGCCGCCATGGATCTTGGAGAGAGTGTTGGGAGCTGTGCGCACAATTAATAGAAGAAGGATAAAAGATTAATTCTTGAGTGAGTTGCCCTTTTTCTTCTTTTTGGAATAGGAACAAAAAAAATAAAATTGGTTGGCTCCTTTTGGGGAAATTATTATGAGTTTATTAATTTCCGGATAAAGCCGGAGACCGGATTTTACGGAAGGAAGCCTGAAAGCATAAACCACTACTATAATAAGGGGTTGCCCATAAGGATAAAGAGATCCATAGGGGCAATAAAAGGTCGCTTTTACGGATTACTCCGTAGGTCCACATGGTTGTCCCTACGGTACCATACGAATTAATTTAAAAATATTAAAACGTAATTTGTTATTTGGTCCTACGGACCCGCAAAACAAGGACCTACGGTTTAATCCGTAGGGGCATGTATATGGGTTATTAATAAAAAAATAAAGCACAGAAAAGTCCTCGTTCCCAAAAATTACTCGCTCACTCCCACGCGCGCCTCTCGTCGCCACCACCCGCGTCTCGTCGCCACCTCCCTCCCGCGCATGTCTCGTCGACTTTCTCGTCGCCACCGCACGCGACTCGTCGCCGATTGCGTCGTCAACCATCTCCGGTCTCCTCCATCGCCGGCCTAGCTACATGTTAGTAAATTTCGTATTTTTACTTCTAATTATGCTTTTATTTATGTTTTTATTGATTATTGGGTTGCTACTTGGGCTA
Organism: Agapanthus africanus; assembly: GCA_030015575.1. Taxonomy (NCBI): domain Eukaryota; kingdom Viridiplantae; phylum Streptophyta; class Magnoliopsida; order Asparagales; family Amaryllidaceae; genus Agapanthus; species Agapanthus africanus. The sequence goes on along the minus strand of JASDDO010000014.1, from coordinate 99,291,250 downwards.
GGGTTAGGGGTCAGGGTTCGGTTAGGGTGAGGGTTAGGGTTAGGGTTCGGTTCAGTTAGGGTTAGAGTTAGGGTTAATTAGTTGGGATTAGGGTAAGACTTGGGTTAGGGTTAGGGTTAGGGTTCAGTGTATGGTTAGGGTTAGGGTTTGGTTCAGGTTTAGGGTTAGATGCTAGTGTTAATTTGGGTTAATTAGAGGCTAGGGTTAATTTGGGTTAATTATTGATAATTTGAAAGGGTTGGGGTGTTGATTAGGGTTAATTAGGTTAATTTGGGTAAATTAGGTTAAGTTTGGGTTGATTAGGGATAATTTGTGTTAGGATAACGATTATGGTTAATTGGGGTTAATTAGGTTAATTTGGGTTACTTAGGGTTAGGGTTTAGGGTGCACCGATTCATTTAGTAGAATACTCGATGATAACGTAAACGTACAACTTTACCTTAAACGCAAGAAAAATTTACCCTAAACTAAAAACTTTGAACCCTTAATAACGAAACGTAAACGTAAAACCTATTCAAGTTAAATGTTCAAGTTAAAACCAATATATAATACTCGATGATAATATGAAACTTTCATATTCTCATCGATACTCATATATGAAAATCAAAGCGCGACTTAGTCCCCGTCTATCGGTTAACATATATTTGATGTTCGTCGTGATATAACTATACGAAGGTTGTTAAATATCGGACGGTATAGTTCGGTACTAACAACCGTCGTATAGTTTATGTGATGAGAAGATTCAATCGTATGATAACCGATAGATTTGTTCAGTATGGACAAGTTAGGAATGTATAAAGCAAACACCTGCATTCACTTGTGTTTTCATCTGTTTCGAGTTATTTTGTCGGTACTTTTCCGCTGGTTCTCCGTGTACAAACATAGATTAGATGTTCATTTCAACGTTGTTTCATAACTTTGAAATGATTATCTATTCTATTACAGTGTACTCGGAGAACAGCGGGGTGGTGCTGCCGAAATTTACTTGAAACGGTTGAAAGTACAAGCGAATGGGTGTCTACTCTATACATTCTTAATGGGATAGAAGCCTTACCCCCGACAGCCGAAACACACACATACAACACGAATACACAACAAACGCACACAGCATATACACACTAACAACCCTACACTTAAGTGAAATCATAAATTGAAACATACATATATAGAATATAACTCATACATGGATATTCTCAAATCTAAATTTGTTTATCGATAATTTATTCTTTTCAACGACAAATGCACACACAAAGCACATACATGGATTTTCTCCTTTGTCAATAACCATCCCGTTCTTATATTTCTTAATATAGTCATCATAACCTACAATTTATATGTTATACAGTCTAACATGGCCCATGAGTACATCAGAGTTAAAGACTGGATGTATGTGGATTGACAACAATGTATGCAACCTAAGTTTGTCGCAGGAGTTGCTGCTTTTATTGAATTTGCACGCGCACATAATAAGATCGTGTTAGAGAAGATTCTCTGCCCGTGTGATAGATGTGGGAATAAGTACTAACAGAAGGTAGAATTTGCAGAGCTTCATATCGTTAAACATGGTTTTACTAGACTTTATACAACCTGGCTATATCACGGGGAAGGAGAAGAAGACAGTGATGCGACAAAAGAAGAAGGAGAAAACGGTAATGCGGTAGAAGAAGAAGACGGTAATTCTTTCCAGGAGAAGAAATGGGGTATATAGTAGAGGCTGCCTTAGGTGAATCTATTCGTACCGAAGATGACATTCCTTCCGGTCAAGGACTTCGTGCGGATAAGTATGAAAATTTCATGAATGATGCTAGGAAACCAATTTATGAGAATGCAAAGTATTCCACCCTCTCATGGTTCGTCCAACTTTTTCAAATTAAGTGCCTAAATGGATGGAGTAACAAGTCATTCATAATGCTTCTTTCGTTCTTGAAAGATTCTATGCCCCAGGAAATAACGTGCCCGACAGCTGGTACGGAGCCCAGAAGATGATATCTGATTTGGGTATGAAGTGTGAGAAAATTCAAGCATGTCCTAAAAATTCCGTATTGTACCGGAAAGAGAATTCAGATTTGAAAGAATGTCCAACATACGGAGATGCCAAGTATAAGCCGAAAGATTCTGATAAGAAGCTCGATATACCTGTCAAGATAGCACGATACATTCCCATAATACAGAGGCTGCAGAGGCTATTCAGGTGCAAGAAAATAGCTGAGGCAATGATTTGGCATCACCGTACTACTCCAAGTGAAGATGGAAAAATGAGTTATCCAAGAGATTCACCAGCATGGAAGGATTTCGATAGGAGGCATGAAATATTCAGTAGCGATCCTCGCAATGTCAGGCTCGGACTCGCTAGTGATGGTTTCTGCCCATTCAACTATATGGCAGGAAGCCACAACACATGGCCCGTTGTAATGATAGTTTATAATCTGTCGCCTTGGTTGGCTATGGACCAATCATAATTTATGATGCCTCTTCTTATCGACGGACCAAACTCACCGGAAAACAATATTGACGTCTATCTCCGACCTCTGATCGATGAGTTAAAATCTTTATTCATTGATGGTGTAGAGACTTACGATACAAACACAAATACAACCTTCATACTGCGTGCGGCTTTAATGTGGACAATTAACGACTTTCCTGCGTATGGAATGCTATCAGGTTGGTCCGTACATGGTCACAAAGCACGTCCCTATTGCCATCACCATACAACATCGAAATTCTTGAATTTTAGCAGGAAGGTTTGTTATTGCGTCCATTGATATTTCTTGTCTCTAGACCACCCCTACAGGTTAGACACTGTTCACTTTGATGGTCATCAGGAGTTTCTTGGACCTCCAGCCCCATTGTCCGGAGAGGACGTGACTGCTCAGTGGGATGGTTACAATAATGTGACCTTCGGGATGGATCCGACAAAACAGGTCAAACCACCATTCTGGAACAAGTTAAGCATTTTCTTCGAGCTTCCGTATTGGTCAACAAATTTAGTGCGTCATTGTCTGGACGTCATGCACATAGAGAAGGGAGTATCCTAGCACGTACTCAACTTGCTTCTTTGTAAAGATGGGAAATCGAAAGACAACCTCCATACTCGGATGGATCTACAGGACTGGAAAATTAGAAGTGAATTACATCCTAAACCGATAGCGGGTAAATCAGGCAAGTTTGTACTTCCTAATACCGCGTATCATATGTCACAGCCGGAGAATAAAAGATTCCTGCAGGTGTTGCATGATTTGAAAGTTCCCACAGGCTTCTCAGGATCATTTAGCAAGAAAATAAAAATTGTGAAAGGCAAGATCGATGAGCCGAAAAGTCATGATCACCATGTTATTATGGAGCACCTTCTCCCATTAGCTCTCAGGACTTCCCTTCCCGAATCGGTTGGTCTAGTAATCAATGACCTATGTTGTTTTTGCAGAGAATTATGCGCCAAAACACAGGATGTTGTGATGCTAGAGAAACTAGAAAATTCTATTTCGTTGATACTTTACAAGTTTGAGCGTATTTTCCCAACGTCATTCTTCGATATCATAATACACCTGACGGTTCATCTTGCAACTGAGGCTAAGTTAGCCGGACCGGTACAATATCGATGGATGTATCCCGTTGAGAGCTACGTGGAATTTTTCGTTTCGCGCAATTTGTAAAATTATTGTTGTCCTGTATGCCCATATTTATTTATTTAACATATTTTTCTTTAGGTACCTCTACACTCTAAAAAAGTATATACGCATTAGAAATCGACCAGAGGGTTCTATCATGTAAGGTTATCTTCTAGATGAAACAACCATATTTTGTTCCCGCTATCTGGACGAGAACATTGAGACGAGACTTAACCGGCCTCGAAGAATTCAGGACGGGCCATATGGTAAAGCTGATTATAAGAGGGTAGACACTATGTTGATCAAAAAGATATACCAGTTTATCCTCCTCAATAGCGGATGTCTTGAAAAATTTAGAGAGTAAGTTTTTTTTGGATTAATTGTTATATTTGTGTTTGTGTGTGTATGAAATGATATAATATTAATGATATAGTTTATTGTTGAGAACAGAATTCATTTTAACGAGGTACGTGAGGGGCATCCTGATTGGAACGATGAACGATTGGAAAAATATCATCAGGATTCTTTTTGCGATTGGGTTGCAGATCATGTAAGTTATTCGAATAACATGTTATTGCTACCAGTTTTAATCTAAACTTATATCGTTTTGTATTTGTCGTAAAATTTGTTTTGTTAGATCCACTATGCGAACTTGTCTGCATCATTAGAGAGTGATTCAAGATGTTTAGCTCAGTTCCCTAGTATGGAGGTTGCATATTATAAAGGATTTAGTGTCCTTGGATACAAATTCGAAGTTAAGAACATAGAAACATCTAGAACCACTCAGACTAGTGTGATTGCGATGGTAGGATCGGATGGTGTGATTTATTATGGATACTTAAATTGTATACTTGGCATCCAATATCCCGGACGATCAGAACCGTTTTATATATTTTAGTGTACTTGATACGATACACGAACCGATATGGATAAGTGGAGAAACAATCTCGAGGCTTGGAAAGATGAGTATGGATTGACCAGTGTGAACACACTTCGATTTTACGGTCAGGACGATCCGTTTATCTTTTCGAACCAAGCGTTCCAAGTATACTACTCACAATATTTGAAACATCCGGGATGGAGTGTCGTATGCCGTTGGAAATCCAGGGATGTTTACGATATCCCAGAATTCGAGAACAGCGATGAGGATGAAGAAGAGAGAAGACTTAGAGTGCTCCGACCGTCTATTTCAAAAGACGGGTTGTCTTCGGCTGATCATGAAGTTACGTTGGTTAGAAATGATATCGATGATGAAATCCAAGTAGATATGTCTAATGCGTCCACGAAACGAAAAAGGTTATCAGTAATGTTATATTATTACTTCACATTTTACGATCTATACATATATAGCATGCATATGTAATGATTGTCTAATGCGTCCACGAACCGTTTTATCTAGATTTGATGACGATGACGGGAGCAGCGAGGGGCGGAAGGAGCTCCATCCGCAGCACCGGCAGAGGCAGAGTAGTTTTGCCGCCCGGAGAGCTGCGTAGGGAGCTTCAGAGGGCCGGTCTTGCATCCCGATCGGAGACCCCTTCGGATGCCTCCTTCCGTGTGGACTTTTCCACACCTCCAGGTATATTGCACACATATTCATTTTGAATGTAATATTATAGATATACATGCATATTTATGTCAAAATTACTTATATAGTCAATGTTTGATTGTCAAGCTGTTGGTGGTGCGTCCACATCAGGGACAGAGGCCACTCCCGCATCTCCAGGTATGTTTATATATCATATAGTGCATGCATATTGATTTAGAATGCTATATCATAAATATATATTCTTTTTGCTCTTACGTACTTAGATAATCATTTTTTAATTGTCTAGCTGTAGGTGGTGCCTCCACATCTCGGGCAGAGACCACCATCGCACCTGCGGGTATGTTTATATATTCTATAGTGTATACATGTTGATTTAGAATGTTATATTATTGATATATATATTCTTTTTGCAATTACTTATATAGTCAATGTTTGATTGTCTAATTATAAGTGGTGTGTCCACGTCTGGTGCAGGGGCCACTCCCGTCACTTCCATACCCTCCGCTCAGTCTGCAGGTTTGTATGAATAAATATAAAATATTTATTCATTTTACATATCCTTTAAGAATAAACATGAACTTCATGTAATTTTTTCGATATTTATTTTCTAGTTGGAGATGCGTCCACGTCCGGGTCACCGGCTGTTCCTCATCGGAGGAACTATCATCCCGCTCGTGTTGCTGCCCGGGCCCAGGCTCGTGCTTCTGTCGCCGGAGGTATATATCACACTTCAATTTTCGTTAAACCTTGATTTCTTAATACCACTTTGTCTTAATATTGATTGTCTTGATATTTCTTGTAGATGCAGGGCATCCCCATCCCGAGAGGGGTACTCGAGACCCGAATCAGTCCCACAGGCTGAGGCCCGACAGAGGTAAGGGGAGGCAGCATTCCCCCTCTTCTTTACCCCTGATTATTGCTATACCGACGATTATGCCGAGAGGTTCGGCCGGTATATGGGGGATGAGAGCCGCCTCATGAAGAAGTATCCACTTCACGTTGAGTGGGGCGACCAACACCGGTGTTCATTTGCCCTCTTCTGGGATCAGGCTCGGGTATTAATATATATTTTCATTTGACTTACCCAATATATTTATTATTATTTAACACCTGCAATTTAATAACATTGTTTTTTTGTATTTGCAGTTGGATTACGACTTTCAGCGTGTATCCGACCCTGATCATCCTGAGAGAGTGCTCGATCTTCACGCTCTGTACCATGGCCTGATGAAGAACATGCAATCAAAGGTCCGATACAATAGGAACGATCTGAAGATCGACTGCTATTCCCTGTGGATGATGACCCCCGAGGCAGAGAGAGCGGTTCTACTCCGGCCTTTGCGAGAGTCGACGTAGATACACGGCCTCTCTTGTGTCAATATTTTGACTCTCAGCGCAAACTGGTTTGTATTTTAAATGTAATTCATTATTTAGTATATATAATTTATGTAGGGTTGCTAGGCATGCGCACAAGGGTCTACGAGGTATCAACCATACCCGATTGAAATTTTAGCCGTGCCGAACAACCCAAAGCCGGATCTTTAAACTAGGGTTTAGGCGAAAACAAGCATGTTAAACTCTTTAACACTAAATGAGAGGGATTATAACCTTTGTAGATTCGGTCCTTCACTTCTTAAGCTCCGTGTTGAGGTCCCTTCGCTGCGATCATCGTGTTCCGGACTCTCGAGAGACTTCACGAAGAGAAAGATGTAGTCTTGCTTCCGATCTTCGATAACAAAGATGATCTACCTTGAAGTTTCATAAACACAAGCTAACACTCACTATATGAAGTGAACACTCTCATCTAAAGGGTAAGGATAGATGAGGATGATGAAGTAGGATTTTTGCTCTCATTTATTTTCATATTCTCACTCACTTTCATCACAAAGCAAAAACTAGAAAACTTTTGCTCAAAGGAAGAAGAAGGAAGAAGAAGAGCTTCATCCTTTTGTGATGAATAATGAATTATTGTAGTGGTTACAAATCTAACCAAGGGTTAAGCATGAAGGAGTTAACCCTTGTAGAGAATTAACTAGAGTTAATGATTTGGATTGGGTTAACATAATATCTTCACAAAATATCAAGCAAAACACAAAGTCAAAACTTCATGAAGCTTCATGCAAAAGCTAACCCTAATCCAAACCCTAACCAAGTTTAAACCCTAAACCATTGTTAAATTTGTAACCCTTACATGTTACAATATTACATATCACATATACAATATATTTTGTAACAATAGAAAATAATACAATTAACATATATCGCATATATATCAATGTATTATCCGAGTGAGAAAAAGAATCTTTTAGTGAGCTAATATTAGTTAATGTAATTTAATATATCATATATATTATTATACATTAAATTATCGAATCAACACTTGATCCGACAATCCGGCTATATCGCATATAACCGACTAATATGATGACCCGGCTATATCACATATACCCGGCCGATATCTCATATCGCGAGAATCCAATACGGTATCACATACCGCATTATCCTCATTCCCGCACATATCACATATGTGCTCCTACTCCGTTTTGCCTGAGTCAAGAAACCTCTGTGTAGGACTCTAAAGAATCGTCAATACGCCGGCAGTAGGTGATGATCATATCAAACACCCACAAGCTGCAAGCGGTCAGCTAAACGTAACAGCCACCCAGGTATTGAGCGCTCAGAAGATTAACAAGCAAGCCTGTACATTCTCCTGTGAATCCAATCAGTAACACTCCCGTACAGTCCGGTCTCGTCGTCTGATATGTCACATATCTCGTCTAGGGATGGTAAACGTCAGACCCCGGTAGCTTGATAAGTCGTGTCGATATGAGGTCTATAACAGTTCGAGAAACTACTGATAACACTTACCAGTAAATCTCAACAATCCTAGCCAGGGATTTCCGGTTATAGCCAATCGAACACAGCACAACATCAACTCCCTATACCGGGAGAGACGAATCCCCTCCTATCGCTCATTGCCTCCATGTGATTCGGGACTGTACCCAAAAGCCACCTTTTTGCACGCCCTCTTGGACGTGGTATGATGGAAATCAAAGCACAGTGGGAATCACAGAAGACTCTATGACGATCTCGGGTCAACAGACTACTCTGTACCAGTGTCACCAGAGAACTGCCATCTGACGTGAGGTATAATACCATCTGGGAGTTCTCGGCGAGTCCGTCCAGTGTACCCAGTCTCCACTGAGCACCCGTACACCATCCTTGATGTCAAACACCGATGGATATGGGATCATCCATCGCCCATCATATGGGTCAAGATGCGTATACGCTAGTCTACTCTGGTGTATCGATGCCCTGTCTCGATACACCCTCGACTAGGAACAGTTATAGGATGCACTCGTCGACTACCGTGGCCCCACTAGTATGATCTCATCATAGTCCCAGTAGTCGAGTACATATCCTAAGGGCTTTATCAACATGTAACATAGAGACTATCAGAGTACATGTTAAGATAAAGTACAACCAGATTGCATACTATCATGTCGAGCAAGAAAGTCCTCCCTATATATGTCCAAGCATCCACTACAATATACATCGTATGTACAGTAATGGCCTCTAGGGAATACATATAACCAATAATCTCCCACTTGCACTAGGGCCATCTGTTGTGGTATCACATACCCAACAATTAGCTGCGGTTGAAGTATCTCATACTCAACCATCCCATAAGAGTCTCTACTGGGAAAAAGGACTTTGTGAGTGGATCCGCGCTGTTGTCCTCTGTGTCTACTCTCCTAATCTCGATCTCCCTGGAGATCAACCATCTCCATGATCAGGTGATACTGCCTAAGAATTATATCTGGATTTCTGATGGGACGGTAGTTCCTTGGCTAAAGCCATAACTCCATTGTCACACAATGATAGGAACGAAATTCATCTCATGAACTTATATATATCCAGACTGCCTCTTTGGTAGTATCCTTGGTAACGATGTATCTTGCCTTTAATCGTCTAGTATGTCATGGTATCTATCTTGGAACTCTTCCAACATACCATCCCTCCACTGAGGGTATAGACAATACCTGCGACTGAGATTCAGTAGTCCTTATCACCCTGGAACCTTTCCAGTGATTCTCCCCAGGATCGATTGATACCATCTCACTACAACTAGTGAGAATCTTAATATCCAATTAGATCTATCTCATAAATCCAAAACCCAGGATTTAGGAGGTATCGTTTTGATCCTATATGGAGAATCCTTGTGATAAGCGGAGATTGACCGAGCGTAGCATAGGAAACTCCTTCCCTATCAAGAGTATGTCATCCACGTACTCTACGAGGATCACCACCATACTCCCTACTACTTTTTTGTATATACAAGGTTCATATACCATTTTGATGAAGTCAAACTCTTTGACTACCACATCAAAACAGACGTTCCAACTCTGCGATGCCTGTTTTATCACATAAAATATCTTGCACACGTTTCCGCTGCTCCCACTGTCTACGAAGCCCTCTGGCTGTGTACTTATAGGCGCTCTCTTCCAAATCATCATTTAGAAAAGCAATCATGACACCCAACCGCCAGATATCGTAGTCATGGTATGTAGCCGTGGCAAGTAGGATCTGGATGGACTTAAGCATAGCTTTGAAAGTCTCAACTTTTCCATGTACACCAAGTAATCTTCTCAAGGTATACTCGCTCCTGATGGGGATTTAACCCTTCAGATAAAGCAACCAAAGTCCATACTTTGTTGGTGTATAAGGATTCCATCTCAGATTGCTAAGCATCCAGCCATTCTTACAGAGTCTCACTCCTGATGGCCTGCTCGAAACTAGTTGGGTCATCATCACATGATGCAATCCTCGCTCCCACTGTCATAGAGAAACCGAAGTATCTCTCAGGTGGGTGAGGAACCCTACTAGATCGGCGGAGAGGCTGAGGTTCGTTGGTTACTATTGAATCCTTTGGTTGTACCAAATCATCTGCTGTAGTTTGTATAGCTGGAACTCTTTCCAGTTCTACATAACAGACCTTGCCTCGAGTTTGTCCGGATTTTGCTTTTAGACATAGGCCGGACAACCCCAAATCTTAACAAACTTAAGATATGGGCTCTTACCTTTCCATATCACATATGAAGTGGTAGGCAACTGATTTGATTTGAACCCTATTCAATAGGTATGCAACTTCTCAAGTGCATAACTCCCAAAAGGAAATAGGAAACTCAGTAGTACTCATCATAGAGCACACCATATCTCATAGGGTGCTATTGCTCCGTCCCGATATACCATCGTGCTATGGTGTATACGGAGGAGTAATGCCGAGAGAGAATCTCATTCTCCTTTAGAATAGTCCAGGAATTCCGTGCTCAAGTATTCTCCTCCCTGATCTCATCAAAGGACATAATACTTATACCCTTATTTTGGTTCTCTACTTCTAATTTATATTCTGTGAATATCTCAAAAGCTTCGGACTTGTGTTTCAACAGGAACATGAGTCTGAATCTTGAGAGATCATCAGAGAATGTAATGAAGTACAAAGAACCGGTCTTGGCATGTGTAGACAGGGGACCTTCATACATCAGCATGTATCAATCCCAAAAGTTCACTAACTCTTTCTCTGTTTTCAATAAACAGAGCTGTGGTCATCTCATCTCTGTGACATGACCGACAAGTTTCACAAAATGTAAATTCAAACTAATTTAAATATGCATCTATATGTAACTTCAGCTAGTCGAGTCGCATTGATATGACCTAGTCTACAATACCTCAAGAAGGACTCGTTCATTTCTGAACTCTTCCTCTTGTGTGTGTTCCGTATACTAAGAACTGTAGTTTGATTTAGAATGTCAATGCTTTTAGATAACGTACCTGAACCGATCAACTCTTGATATAGGAAATGTTCAAAACATTATCTAACAATACAAAATTATATCACTTCTTTACTAATAAAGAGACTGATATGATGTTGTATATCAGGTTCGGTATCTAATAACATTCGTTCAGAATCAATGTATTCTGGTAATACAGGGTGATAGTGACCAACAGACTTGGCTACAACACTTGCACCGTTTTCTGTCTCATGAAATTTATCTCCCGTTCTCAGTTATCTACCTTTCTGTAGCCCATGTAACAGATTACATATGCGGGATCCTGATCCGGTATCTCATACCCAGGACGTAAAGGATACTGAGAAACAGTTCTATGTAATGATCACACCCGAAGATGATGCATCAACATGCACTTTCTTCATTTGGACGGCATGGGAAATCTGGTATTCCCCAATTTCCTGCTCTGTCTTATAACAATTATAAGTTGGAGCGGGACCAACGTTCCCCAGCTCAGTATAACAAGCGGGTTCAGTCAATATATCCGTATTATTATCTTGATTAAGGCGTAATATGGTCGCTACCTGGAGAGAGAGAGAAGAAAACACTCAGCGTATGCTCTTGCAAGATTAGATTGGTTATCTAATATATCTAATCAGGATGTCTCCCACTGTTGTAATCAAATCTTCCTTCAAACCCTAAAAGGAAAGACTAGACGGGATTAATTACACGCTATAAGTTCGCCAATCTTTCAGCTAGGCCAGTGTCGGTACTTTGAGGGAGGTGCCCCGTGCTTTCGCACGGACCTAATTAAAGTAAATCTCGTTTTCCCATAGGCGTAACCCCGTTAACACTTTTCTAGACACCTACTTGATCGGCTAATTGTAATGTGTAAAACTCTCCCAGGAGTAACTCTTACTCGCAGCGGGTATCAGGATCCAACTATCTCATAGAAGGTATGCAATCTCATTGCAAATTTCAACACTTGAAATTCCCGATAATATTTTGCCCCTAACGTTCTATGACTTTGATGAATGCCAACAAACCATAGGCTACTAGTGAAGTTCAACCCGTCATTTTCCGATTGAATTAAACCCATCCGCACGACCCTTGACGAATGCCAACAAAGTCGCACGACTACCCTAACTCAATCTGTATCATATGCATAAGCAGATAAGCATAAATAGCTACCGCACACTACGCCTTGACGAAAGCCAATAAACGTAGCATGAATACTATGAAGTACTTATCTGAAATGACGGAGGGTTACAACAGGTTTTTAAGAAAACCTTTTGCGTAATGAACTTGATATCATTGTAGAATCGAGTGATTTTAAATGGAGTGTTTTTGAGGCTTTTCTAGTTTTGCTAAAGGGGTCACTCCCGGTGAAGGGATCGTCGGCCCTTTCCTCATCGAATAAGGTGCAGGGTATATCATATATACCGCTGTGCAAAGCAAGAACTATAGAAGCAATCAAAAGACAAACCGAATTTGTAGCATCTGCTAGTTCCACTAAAGAGGTCACTCTCGGTGAAGGGATCTCGGCTCTTTCCTTATCGAATAAGGTGCTGGATGTTCTACAAGGAACACCGCTATGCAAAGCAAGAACTAGAGCTACCAGTTTTTAAACAAGTTTCTACAACATCTTTAGGTTTCTTTTATTTCATTAATCTCATTAATGAAGTCCCATTTTTAATATGCTTCATAAGCATCACATATGAAACGAAATCTGCAATATAACATATATCTCATATATATAATATAAACATTCGTCTCAGGCAGTATTATGATCTCATCACAGAACATTACAGCAGAAGAACATATATGAAATATTGGATATACTAGGACGTCCGTGTTTTCAATACGAGCCTGTATAAAACACGGATTCCACGGTCGCGATGAATAGCCAAACCCACATCCCTAAACCCCTACGAGAGCGGCAAGTAACACTGCCAATTCTAGGGTTAGGAGACCCGGTCTCGACTCCTCGAGATGGTCTCCCATTGGACCCTAGAACCCGGTTACTTGTGCTCCCCGACTTGGGTCTACCTAATGCGGAAAAGTAAATAATATACAACGGTGACATCATCCTCAGCCCGGAAGTGCCATAATAAAAGAATATTACATACAAATGAATTTTACATGAATGAAAAAGAAAAAACTCTCATCTCACATAAAACCCCCGGCTATTCAAAACGCGACAATCCAATATAACATATCACAGCAACACATAATATCTCATATCATCAACGTAAGCAAGTATGCGTATCCCGATTGTCGTTGATGTATAGCAACGAAGCCGGCGATACACCATATACTACGCTTACGGTCACAGAAAAGAAAGTGTAAAACTACAATAATTGGAATCCGCAACCTTCTTAGACATCGCATGCCTAACCAAATGAATTCCTTAGATATCGCATGCCTAACTATTATAAACCCCGCATTTTAGTCTCATTTATCGAAAACACTTTTCTATATGCAGTCGGGCAATTCAACAAGATTCCCGACATCCTGATCGAATGCTCGTCGCAAACTTTAGTAGACGGCCGCACCCCCGGATGCCGTCGACGAAGTGGACTAAGGCGGAACACCGTTGCCGTGAGCACCCGAACGGATGCTTTTGGTGATGGGGTTCTCCTACAGTCACTTGGTCGAGGCTATGGGGCATGGCTGTCTATTAAGTTTACCTGGCGAGTATCCGCGTACACTATGTGATTGTAACGGACTTTTGATTATATCAAAATCCCGTGGCAACCGATCAATTGAGACTAAAGTGCCATGTTTATAACATTCAAATTAGTTATCTCATAACTACTTGTGGATTCTAAATATTGTATCACATTTCAGATAAAAAGACAGTGTTAAACTTTCCGATCGAATAATCAAACACCTAAGATTTCCCAATATATCTCAACACTTGAAATCAGTTTAAAAACATCCATCACATGCCACAGTACCAATGGTCCAGCCGTAGAAGGATCAAGCCAACGCCTCACATGTGGCACGCTGTACTGCCATAAACCCTAAGGTTCAGAGGCAGTTCAAGACGGTCACATAATCGAGTTAAGGTTTGTTGTCTTCTAGAGGGTCCACCGCGTTACTTGCACGACTTAGAACGTCCTTAAACTACGAAAAAATCCAGCTTTTGAAAATTTTCCGGCAGGGGAAAAAGTGAGTTATTGATATCCGGTTGAACTTTTTAACACGTTCTAAAAATTACCCGGACAAACTAAAAAAAGTTAAATAATCCGATCGAATCAACGAGTCCCCAATACAACCCAGAAAACTCAACACATGAGTGGAATTAAAAATTCCCAGAAATAGCCAAAATTACCTACGGATCAACTGTAGCAGAAACTAACAATCAATCCCCATTACCGGCCGCAGAACCGCCGCCAATACCCTAGTTTGGCCGTGGTTCCGCGGTGCTATGAGCGATTTACTGTATCGTTTTGCACACGTGTCCATAGAATTCCCTGCTGATTTTTTTAAGGATTTTTAATTCATAAAAAATCACAGTTTTAGAAAATTTCCAGAGAAAGGTTCGGATTAGGGTTTCGGGTTTCGATCGGACTTTAAATTTCGCTCAGACTTCGCCTAAAGCTCTAGCTTGGCTCTGATACCACTGTAGGGTTGCTAGGCACGCGCACAAGGGTCTACGAGGCATCAACCATGCCCGATTGAAATTTTAGCCGTGCCGAACAACCCAAAGCCGGATCTTTAAACTAGGGTTTAGGCGAAAACAAGCATGTTAAACTCTTTAACACTAAGTGAGAGAGATTACAACCTTTGTAGATCCGGTCCTTCACTTCTTAAGCTCCGTGTTGAGGTCCCTTCGCTGCGATCATCGTGTTCCGGACTCTCGAGAGGCTTCACGAAGAGAAAGATGCAGTCTTGCTTCCGATCTTCGATAACAAAGATGATTTACCTTGAAGTTTCATAAACACAAGCTAACACTCACTATATGAAATGAACACTCTCATCTAAAGGGCAAGGATAGATGAGAATGATGAAGTAGGATTTTTGCTCTCATTTATTTTCATATTCTCACTCACTTTCATCACAAAGCAAAAACTAGAAAACTTTTGCTCAAAGGAAGAAGAAGGAAGAAGAAGAGCTTCATCCTTTTGTGATGAATAATGAATTATTGTAGTGGTTACAAATCTAACCAAGGGTTAAGCATGAAGGAGTTAACCCTTGTAGAGAATTAACTAGAGTTAATGGTTTGGATTGGGTTAACATAATATCTTCACAAAATATCAAGCAAAACACAAAGTCAAAGCTTCATGAAGCTTCATGCAAAAGCTAACCCTAATCCAAACCCTAACCAAGTTTAAACCCTAAACCATTGTTAAATTTGTAACCCTTACATGTTACAATATTATATAACACATATACAATATATTTTGTAACAATAGAAAATAATACAATTAACATATATCGCATATATATCAATGTATTATTCGAGTGAGAAAAAGAATCTTTTAGTGAGCTAATATTAGTTAATGTAATTTAATATATCATATATATTATTATACATTAAATTATCGAATCAACACTTGATCCGACAATCCGGCTATATCGCATATAACCGACTAATATGATGACCCGGCTATATCACATATACCCGGCCGATATCTCATATCGCGAGAATCCAATACGGTATCACATACCGTATTATCCTCGGTCCCGCACATATCACATATGTGCTCCTACTCCGTTTTGCCTGAGTCAAGAAACCTCTGTGTAGGACTCTAAAGAATCGTCAATACGCCGGCAGTAGGTGATGATCATATCAAACACCCACAAGCTGCAAGCGGTCAGCTAAACGTAACAGCCACCCAGGTATTGAGCGCTCAGAAGATCAACAAGCAAACCTGTACATTCTCCTGTGAATCCAATCAGTAACACTCCCGTACAGTCCGGTCTCGTCGTCTGATATGTCGCATATCTCGTCTAGGGGTGGTAAACGTCAGACCCCGGTAACTTGATAAGTCGTGTCGATATGAGGTCTATAACAGTTCGAGAAACTACTGATAACACTTACCAGTAAATCTCAACAACCTTGGCCAGGGATTTCCGGTTATAGCCAATCGAACACAGCACAACATCAACTCCCTATACCGGGAGAGACGAATCCCCTCCTATCGCTCATTGCCTCCATGTGATTCGGGACTGTACCCAAAAGCCACCTTTTTGCATGCCCTCTTGGACGTGGTATGATGGAAATCAAAGCACAGTTGGAATCACATAAGACTCTATGACGATCTCAGGTCAACAGACTACTCTGTACCAGTGTCACCGGAGAACTGCCATCTGATGTGAGGTATAATACCATCTGGGAGTTCTCGGCGAGTCCGTCCAGTGTACCCAGTCTCGACTGAGCACCCGTACACCATTCTTGATGTCAAACACCGATGGATATGGGATCATCCATCGCCCATCATATGGGTCAAGATGCGTATACGCTAGTCTACTCTGGTGTATCGATGCCCTGTCTCGATACACCCTCGACTAGGAACAGTTATAGGATGTACTCGTCGACTACCATGGCCCCACCAGTATGATCTCATCATAGTCCCAGTAGTCGAGTATATATCCTAAGGGCTTTATCAACATGTAAGGTAGAGACAATCAGAGTACATGTTAAGATAAAGTACAACCATATAGCATACTATCATGTCGAGCAAGAAAGTCCTCCCTATATATGTCCAAGCATCCACTACAATATACATCGTATGTACAGTAATGGCCTCTAGGGCATACATATAACTAACAATTTATTTTTTTGTGTTGCTTAATTAGAAAACTAAATCTGAATGTGTTGTGCAGAAACGGGCCGATCAAAATAAAAAGAATAGAAAGTCGGAGAAGAGGGGCCGCCCCACTTATATAGGTGGTTCGAGGAATATTACTCGTGTCATGGAGGTATCGGTAAATTACAATAGACCTACTATAATATAATGTAATATTAAGAGTTATTTTATAATATATGTAAATTTTTTGCGAATTGCAGAGAGCTCAGACCCTGGCGTAGGGTGGTACACCGAGCGTGCTGACCGTGTATCTTTCCGTCCACGGCACCTCGACAGATCCCGCTACGGGCAAGCTTCGATTCCCCGACACCGCTACCCAGGAGTATTGCGTAAGTGTTAATATTTATTCTATTAAATTTGAAATTTTTGTTTTGAAAAGTTCAAATTTAAATGATATATTTATATTTTACTGGTTAATGTGGGTGTAGGAGCGGGTTGTGGAGTAGGTGGAGGCATCGGGGATCGATTTTACTGGCCAGAACGATCCGATGCTGCTGACCCAAGTCCTTGACGCCGCACACGGAGGGCACCACGGAGGTTGGGAGAGAGGCCGGGGAATGGGTCCTAGCAGGGCCCATATGAGGTTGGACTCTACTCCGGCGATTACTTCCCCTACCCCCCATGAGCGACGTCTAGAGCAAGATGTTTCCACCTTGAAGACCACCGTCCAGGAGTTGAAGGAGATGATAGTATGTATACTACTTAATAGTAAAACATTATATCATATTATAGACAATAATATATCCAATATTAATAGCCTGAGCTTATTTGGTTGTAGACTTAACTTTGATTAATCTTAGATTGGGGTTTCGCAATAACCTGATAATGATACGAATTCGAATAATACACAGTTCTTACTCGTTTATTACACACAAAATTGAACAGATGCGACAGGATACTTCGGCTGCGGCTCCACACGCATCTTCTTCGGCTGCGGCTCCGCAAGCCACTACCTCGGTTGCGGTTGCGCAGATCACTCCAGCAGCTCCACAGCCCACTCAGACTCCCGCACAGTCCGCTCCTTCATTGGTCGAGTTTTTGACGACTCAGGGCTGCACCGAGGAGCAGATGCGCCAGATTACGGCGATTATCAGAGGTGGAGGAGCTGGACCGAGCTAGGGTAGATTTTTTTATATTTTAAGCATGTATGTACTTATATGATACATATTGTATATATTTTGGACGATATTGGTGGTGTTTGCGTGTTCACGATGATTTAGATTGATATCGTATTCTGTTTGTTGATTTCTTTTATATATTATGCGTGCGATGTTGATTATATGATGTATATATTACTGCGGTATTTGGTTATATGATATATATATTATTGTGCACAGGGCTTGGAAAAAACATGAAGCCCTTTTTTTTTTATAAAAAAACCCTGATATTTTGTCCTTACGGATTAAGCCGTAGGTCCATCTGTTTCCTCCACGGATTAATCCGTAGGTCCATAGTTTTCCCCTACATATTTTTCCGTAGGGACAAAATATCAGGATACCTGACATTTTGCCTCTATGGACTCAGTAACAGGCGTTACACTTGCCTCTACGACTATATCCGTAGGGGCTTATATCTGGACCCACGGCTAACACCATAGGGGCATGAAGTTGCCCCTACGGATATATCCGGAGGGCAAGTATTTTATTTTATAAACCGCTAAATTAAATAAATATTTTGTCCCTATGGAATACACCGTAGGGATATGATACCCGACGGATACAACCGTAGGGGCAATTATTTGTCCGTAGGGGTATGTTCAGGATGAAGACTTGCACCTACGGCCGTTGCACCTATGGTGGATTTTCGAGTCCCTACGAATATATCCTTAGGGGCAGTACTTTGCCCCTACGGCTAAAGCCATTGGGGCAACCCCTTTTTGTAGTAGTGAACATTTCAGTTAATTTGCAGACGACGGATGCAGATTTTCGGTCATTAGCGGACAGTACAAGGGATATCATGGGTGTGGGGCTGTTGTGTAGACGCCAACAGTCCAAATCCAAAATGCACCTTGGGGTTTGCTTGGCGGCTTATAGGAAGATGAGGAGAAAAAAGTGACATAGAGTTTGCGGCGAAAAGTTCCATTTTATGGCAATTTGATTATATATATATAGCTGATCCTATGAGTTCTGGTCTCATTTTTTATTTTAAGGTCCAATTTTCAAACACTCAACTCCCGTGTTTTTCACCGATCCGCTCCAGCCACCGTAATCTACATATGCTAGATAGGTTATGTATCAAATTTTACGAGATTTGGAGAGCTCTAACTAATCCATCAAATAGACTAAAAACCGACGGCTTTACGTCTTTGCGATGCATGAAAAACAAGATCGCTTGATGGGTGTGCTAGAGCTCTCCAAATCTCGTAAAATTTGACATAACCTATCTAACATGTGTAGATCACGGTGGCCAGAGCGTATCGGTGAAAATCACGGGAGATTAGGTGTTTAAAAATTGGACCTCAAAATAAGAAATGAAGCCGGACCTCATAGGATCAGCTCACTATATATATATATATATATATATATATATATCAATGTTTAAAATAGATTGCTATTTTACGCTATGTAACGTAGCTTATTCTATTCGCTATGTAGCATCACTAATACAAAGATGGTTTGCCCCTACGGATAATAAAATCCGTAGGGGCAATTAACTAATGCCCCTACGGATTACTCCGTAAGGACAAATAATGCCCATACGGATAAGACCGTATGGGCATATATAAATAAAAATTTATTAAAATTTAACTTATGCAGTTGCCTCTACGGTGCCACAAGATAAGGCCCTACGGATATATCCGTAGGAGCAAATTTCAAGATTAAAAAAAAATAAAAACCAAACGTTATCCTCCCCGTCACCACATTATACCCTAATTCCCCAATTCACCTCAAAATTTCCCCGCACACGTTCGTTGCCTCCTACCTCCTTGTCGCCTCCTCCGACCTCGTCGCCTCCTTCCTCGTCGTCTTCTTTGACCTCCTACGACCTCCAGTGCCTCTCCATCACCTTCAGCACCGCCCTCTTCATCAATGTCGAGCTCCTCCCCGGCTTTCTCGTCACCGTCGAAATCGTTAACTGATTAGTTAATTTTATTGATCAATTTAAATTTTTATTTTCATAAATTGAATTTGGTTGGTAAGGCTTCAATTTGGGGATTTTGAATTGTGGCTGTGGTGGGTGGCAGCGGTGACTGAGGTAGGCGGCGGCGGCTGTGGGTCATGGTGGCTGGGCTTCTTTTTAGGGTTGTTTGGGGATGTGGGTGGCGGTGGTGGCTGTGGTGGGCGGCGACGGCTATGGTGGTAGGGAAAGGGGTCGGGGAAGGTCGACGGGGATCGGGTAGGTTTGGTGAGGGGCCGGGAAAAGTAAGTTTAGATGATATTGGCGGTGATGGTGAGGGGAAGAAGAAGAAGAAGATTGGTTATGGGTTGCGGTTGGGTTTGGTTTAGTTAGGATTATGATTAGGGTTAGGGCTAATGGTTAGGGGTAGGTTTAGGATTAAGGTTAGGATCAGGGGTAGATTTAGGGTATTGTGAAAAAGAAATAGTTAAGGGTAGTTGAGTGAAGAATTTTTAGGGCGTTAGGGTTAATTAGGGTTAGGGTTAAGGTAATTAGGGTTAGAGTTAAGGATGAGGGTATTTTAGTGTTAGTGTAAGTGTATGTGTGTGTGTGTTTGTGATATATATATATGATGATGATGATGATGATGATGATGATGATGATGATGATGTGTGTGTGTGTGTGTGTGTGTGTGTGTGTGTGTTTGTGATAGTGTTGATGATGATATGTGTGTGTGTGTGTGTGTGTGTGTGTGTGTGTTTGTGATAGTGTTGATGATGATATGTGTGTGTGTGTGTGTGTGTGTGTGTGTGTGTGTGTGTGTGTGTGTGTGTGTGTGTGATAATGTTGATGATGATAAGTGTGTGTTTGTGTGTGTGTTTGTGATAATGATGATGTTGATCTCTCATATTAAACAAAGCCAACCCTTAATTTTAAACTTAACACCAGAAGTAAATCCAAAATCTTAAACTTAACCAGAACCAAATCCACAATCTTAAACTTGATTAAGAAAATCCTTAACTTTAAAAAACTTACGCTAAACTAAAAACTTAAAATCCAACGGTGCTCCAGGGAAACTAAAAAACTTTACCCTAAACTAAAAACTTAACACCAGAACCAAATCCACAATCTCGAGTCCTTTATATAGTAGAGGCAAGTTTGTTGATTTAGTTAAGGAAATCTTTCATTGAGAGATTTTTCGATTGATTCGGGGATTTTATCCACCATTGGATCTTTGATCCAGGGACTTCTGTTTTTACAGAAGACATTTTTCTTGCTTTTAACAAGATTGGGAAAATATTTTCTCATACAGAGCTTATTCTGTAGCTTGGTGATTTTTAAACACCATTGGATCTTTAATCCAACGGTGCTCTATTTTACAGAGCACAATCTTTCTTGTTTAGAAAGATTGGGGAAATATTTTCGCATATAGAGATTATTCTGTAGGTTGGTGATTTTTAATCACCATTGGATCTTTAATCTAACGGTGCTCTGATTTACAGAGCACAATCTTTCTTGTTTAGAAAGATTGGGGAAATATTTTTCCATACAGAGCTTATTCTGTAGCTTGGTGATTTTTAATCACCATTGGATCTTTAATCCAACGGTGCTCTGTTTTACAGAGCACAATTTTTCTTGTTTAGAAAGATTCAAGGAAATATTTTCCAAAATAGGGTTTTGATCCCTCTTATTTAGAATTTAAATCTATCGGCTCAGGAGGCATCAGGAACCTTCATGTGTAGCGTGTGACCCATAGCATTAGACCGGTTTGCTTATATGCAGCAGTCCCAGAGAAAAGCATCACGTGTTGGCACGTGAGCTGATGTTCAGGTATGTCACGTATGGCACGTGACCCCCATGAAGTTAAGTCCAACAAAAAGCATCATGTGCTGACACGTGAGATTCTCTGGCCTGTTATTTGTTTTAGGAAGGCTCCTATATACTTTGTATATATATGCTCACGTGCATGCACGTGAGACTTAATTTCAGCCTTATTTGTTAAGCGCGATGCCTATAACCTTTGCTCCAAGGCGCGTCACGTGTGGGCACGTGATACTCCATTTGGGGAATTTTTCCCATCGCTTTTTGTTCATTATTTATTATTATTATTATTATTTTTTTATAAAGGAACAAATACCCCCACAACTATTCTCACGTGGCTTGCACGTGAGTGCAACGCTGTCATCTTTACAGCCGTTGGATTGCCTAGGGGAATGAGAAGGTGAACCGGCCTTGTCACGTCTTATAAATGCAAGGGTTTGGTCTTTGGAAAGCCACTGTTCTTTCATCTTCTTCCTTCCTTGTCTTCTTCGAGAATTCAATTCTCTTCTTCAGAGCTTAGTTCTCTGCCCATTGTAATTCCGGAGTTAAACCGTATCAGAAAAAGACACCCTTTTTTAGGTAAAGATCTTGAACAACAAAGAAACCCTTTTCTTAAAAAAAATTTCCTTGGATTTTAAATCCACCATAAGAGCTTTGCTTTCTTTCTGAAACCCATCTCTTAGACATCCAAAGACATGATCTTTGAGTAGTAAACCTTGATGTCTTAGGCATTCCTCCTCTGACCTTTAAGGATTCATGGTATTTTTATTTTTCATTTCCTCATCACGGGGGTTTCTGGAATTTAATTCCACCGCATAAAAGGAATTTAATTCCTCACCAAAGAGCTTTTTTCTGAAGATCAAAAGGGCCCCTCGGGAATTTCATTCCCTGGTGTTCTTGAGCATATTTTCATAAGGTTTTTTTCCTTACTTGCACAAATTCAAATTTGTTGGCTATTTTAACAGAACTTGTTTTCTTTATGAGGATGTCAAGATTTGTTTAAAATTCCATGTCCGTTTAATGAGAATCCTTTTAGATTCCCATAATGAGCATTTTCTAGATCATCTCGATCGCTAAATCTTGCTGATTTTTCTGTTCAGATACTATGGCCGTTTATTTGTATGATCTTGACGAAATTATCTCCTATGAAGACATTCGCGTCTAAGGCTGCTGTCAAAACCAGGAGTTTACGAATGCTCAATGCACTGAGGTTATGCGTCGCTTCGATGAA
Source organism: Agapanthus africanus (assembly GCA_030015575.1). Classification (NCBI taxonomy): domain Eukaryota; kingdom Viridiplantae; phylum Streptophyta; class Magnoliopsida; order Asparagales; family Amaryllidaceae; genus Agapanthus; species Agapanthus africanus. Next base: position 99,268,379 of record JASDDO010000014.1, on the reverse strand, counting down.
TATAACGGTCGACTACTCTCCCGTTGTTCCGCTTTATTGAAGATCATCGTGGGGGTGATTTGGGAAGCACTTCCTGAATTTAACGAAGCCATGCCGCTTGAGGCACTTGATGGTGCAGAAGACATGGTGCACTCAGTATATCTGATGGGCTTGATCTCGAAGAGGCGGTGAGATGGTCTTGTTGATATCTTGCATCAAGTTTTCCAACAGATGACGATAATCTCTGCCTATCAGAGGACGGATGACATCAGCAAGAATCATGACGCTTGCATTCGTGAGAAGATGCACACGAAAATGGTCAGAGTAGCCAGATGTATTTTACTTGGCCTTGCTTCTAAATTCCTCAGTCCATGTCCAGGATCAAGTGTTTTACCATTGTAAACATTTTCTTTTGTTTTTATACCATATATAAGTTCTTGGAGCATGAATGACAAAACTTCCTCTTTCCCCCTTTTTTATGCTCATGTGTATTCTGTATGAAGTGTCATTATACTGTTGTTGGCATTCACGTGTTTTGCGCATGAGGCACTGCTGGGGAGTTTAATCCTGAACTAGTGCCGGCGCTCACGTGTTATGCATGTGCGGTGCCGTTTTAGATTTCAAAAGGATCAACGCGGGTGTTCACGTGCCACGCACGTGAGGCTCCGCTGACGAGGTCGTTTCACCTCTCTACTCTAATTCCAATGAGTCACCCTTTTCTTTTCCCATGCCCTCTTTTTTGGCCTTGGGAACAGCTCCACCATGCACGACATTTTCTGTGCATAGCTTTGAATGCATCTCTTTATAACCCGAAACTACATCTTCCTCTTTCTTCTCAGAGAGAGAACCATTTAGACCTTAGGGTGATCATTTTGAGAAACAAACCAAAGGTTATGGCTTGCAACCGTCCCCACGCTTGTCGGCAACCCTTGGAGGTGCCTATCGAGGAGATTATTCCTCGTTTTGCCGCGCGGTTAGCATATCCTCTTTTCACTGATGACCAATATGACGTAGCACTGTACGAACTCCTGACCCGTAGGGGCTCTCCTCTTCCTATAGGTTCCATTTGGTTCAGGATGATTTTCTTGTTCGTGCTTGCTGATATTCCCCCTCATCTGGCGGAGATGACTCTGGCGATTCTTGATACGGCGGAGGACAAAATTGAGTGTTTCCACGAGGCACACATAATTATCCTAACTCTGAAGGATCGTTCGGTTCATTTACTGAGTCAGATAAGAGCCCGGCGGGCCATCATATCTGCTTTCGCTGATGAGCACGGTGCTAATCGGTGGGGAGCAACTCCTCGCGGAGACCGTCGCTTCGACATGGTGGAGAGGGCAGAGAGGGAATCAGAGAACTTTATATTTTGTTTTGTTAACCCCTGTATCTCTGATCCCATATTTGGTGATCTTTTTCCTGTAGAGTAGTATATTTATATGGATGTATTTCTCTTATTATTGACTGTTGAATGTTTTCTGTTCATCATATATTCGTACGTGTATCCCACCTCTGTACATGGGCTTTATATTTTACCCTTAGGAATTTTCTTTAAGTGCGAGCGCTATTGTAATGTCATACATAAATCAACACGTTTTGGACACCATTTCCATTTAAGCACATACGCAGTCGTACTATCATGTCTCTTCAGCAAATGCGTCTTGTAGATAGTCTATCTTGATCTCCTTGCAGGGCAGCGATGGCTTAGGAAACAGGTTCAGATCTACCGCCTGAGACTTTTCAACTTTATGAGCCGTGAGGGTATCATAAAGACTTTTCTCCCCACGAGTCGAGAGGATCCCGTAGGTGTCTTTTCTCCTTAGGAGTCGTGAGGACTCCTAAGTGTGTGTTTTCTCTTCAGAGTCATAAGGATCTCATGAGAGTATTTCCCCCCTTACAAGTCGAGAGGACTCGTAAGTAGTTGTTTCCCTCCTCATCGATATTCGACTTTGGAGAGTGTGGCCCGTGAATAGTATACAATAGTCCATCTTGGACTGACTTGCAGGGCCCCAGTGCTTAGGAAACAGGTCCTAATCCCTATTGCCTGAGGCTTTTCCCTACGGGTCAAAACGAATCGAGAAGTTCTCGCAAGGACACTAATTTCCTTACGATTCGAGACGAATCGAGAAGTTCTCGCAAGGGTGTCCTAACGTCACAGTTAACTCCTGCTAATAGAAGTCCGTTAGGGTCTGTGGTACTAGGGTTTTTTACCCGTCGCACCGTCGCGTTGGCCGGTGTATTCCTCGATATGCAATCTTGCTGTTCGAGTGCCTCGCGACTGTCGTGTCTCTGATCCCTTTGGGGGCTGGACAAGACGTCTTCAAGTAATCTTCCAGGTAATATTACCGTCGAAAGAGCAAGCGTTGGGGATATTCCATGTCGCTTTTTTACTTGAGCTTAGGCTCAGTTTGGGATCCCCGATGAGTCATGACCACTCCACGCTGGAGTGGGATAGTCTCCGATAGTCTTTCAGGTCTCATTTGAGTTGCCGTCAAGACCCTGAAGCTAGGTGTAACACCCGAGTTCATTTATACCAATTCCAGTTCTTGTATTTCTTTATTCGTGATATTTCTTGATTTAACGTATCTTGGGTGCGAATGGTGTTTTACACTTTATATTGCATTCGACCCGACCCGCTTGCTTGAACCTGTTAGAGTCTTATCTATAGATTACATTGACTTGTTGCATGGACACGTGCATCTCATGATTAGTTCATACAGGCATTTTACCTGGTATTGCATCCTTTATCATATAACATTTTTAGGTCAAGGAAAATAAATTAAAATTGCATTTCATAGCCTGCATGATACCCCTAACCCTGTGGTAGCGTCCGTGTATCCTGTTTTTTCCCGTTCAGTGAAACAGACGTGTTTAGATGGCTACGCGCACGTACGTGCGTCCGTTCTCGGAGGCACGCATTTCTGTTAAATAATCTTTCATTTTAATTTTTGGAACTTGCTAATAATTTTCGTATTTCAAATCCAAAATTTTGGACCTGACCCGGGCGTATTTCTGAATTATTTTGTATCCCGCCAAATTCTAGTATTTTAAATTCTTTTTTTAATTCGTTAATGTATATTTTAACAGCTTAAGATTTCTTATACAACTAATAAAAAATATTCTCAACAAGTATAATCTTTTAATCTTTCCTAGAACCCTTTCCCATATCTTTTCCTTCTGAGCCAATCAAAATCCTCCTCCTTATTTTTGCAGGGCCCCGCGAGCTTCCTCTCTCTCCCACTCTCTCTCCACTCACAGATCCCTGCCTCCCTCTCCCATCCACACACACACAATACACACACACACACCCCTATGTGCATCATTCCTAACCTATTAATTAACCTACTCTCTCTCTCCCCCTCACATACTCTCTCTCCTCTTTCATCTCCTTCTTCGTTTTTCCTGCGCCCGATCCCATGCGAGAACCCACGCCCGCGACCCTCGTCAAGCTCGTCGCCGTCCTCTCATCGCCGTCGCCCCCACACCCTAGTCCACTCCTCGACCTCCTCTCCTCGCTCACCTCTTCTCCCCGGCACGAGGACCCAAGAACCCACGACCACAACACCCATCGTTCGTCGTCATTCTTGCCGCCGACGACTTCGCCGTCGCCGTCACGCTCATACCCACGACCTCTCCTCCTCTCCTCAACCACCTCATCACCTTCCTCTCCCTTCCATTCCCGACAAACCCGACCACTGCAACCCATACCCATGCCCGTTGCCTGCACACCTCGTCACCAACCCCACCGCCGACTTCACCCCTTGTCTCCCTCACCCTCGTCGGCCTCCCCTCGTCACCAGAACTCCACCTCCTCACCAAACTCCCTGCAACCTAACCCATCACCGCACGCCCAATCCCTCAGCCTCGACCTCGTCGTCGTCGTCGCCCCGTCGTCGTCGTCGACCATCCCTCATCGTCGACGCCTTCTCCCCCCTCTCTCCTCTCTCCTCCCAAAATATCTCGAGCTCATCCCCTGCACAGAACCCCGACCCGACATCAAAAACCTTGGTTACCCACTGCTTTGCCGTCGATCTCACGTCGTCGATCCATCGTCGACGTCTCCCTTGCCCCGTCTCTGTCCCCGGAGCACCAAACCCCAGAGAATAGCCTTCTCCCTCTTCTTCTCTATTTCGCTTTCTTGATTTCTTGGTTTCCAGTCATCACCGGAGCCGTGCCGTCATCGCCGATCCGGCCAACCCTGTGGACGTTCCCAGCCAGCGTGGTCACTTTCTCGCATTGTTTGGACCCGTCCCGTGTGCGCGTGTGTACTTTGCGACGTTTACCGACGTCGGATACGGCGTACGCACCCCGTATTGAGATCCGATTAGGCAAGTTAATCTTGCTACATGCTATACTATTACCTTCTATGTATATTTAAATTATAATACCCCATAATGATTATTTATGCAACCCGCATTGTCACTTTTCATGTTTTATCATTTTTGGATGTCCGATTACCTCCGTATCATGTATTTACATCTAGTGCATGCAAGTGAGACTTGCTACATGCTATTATATTAGTTTCATACATATTTAATTGCATGATTGACCTGTAAATTAAACCTAAAGCCATTGTTTCATTTTAATTCTTCAATGACCATTTTATCATTTGAGATTTACAACTTGAAGCCTACCCTGTTGCATTTTGTTTTACTATTCATAATACCCACGTCCGTGTTTAAATCACTTAATAATTATCTGCATAGCCCATAGTACTTTTAAATAGTTTTTACCCTATCGGACACCCGTTTACTTGCATCTAGACTAATATCTGTTCAATTGCATCCCTAAATCATTTAATACATATTAGTGTGATTTTAATATTCCATGTTCATTCAAGTGTATTTTAGTTAATGTTGGAACTACAACCCTAACTTTAATCTATAACTGTGCATCCCCATGCTTTAATCTGTACCTTGCATATATTATCACCATGATTCATTTTATTGCTTCATTAGTACCCATGCTTGTTTATATATACCCATGCTTACGTTAGTTGATTATGAGCACCCATATGACACTCGGTGCACTCCTGACATGACTTGTTACACCTATCTCTTGACATGACATGATACCTATATTACCTGGCTTGACTTGATGTACCATGGCTTTACCTGTTACCTGATCTTATGTCTAATGCCAACAAACCTGACCTGTTGTCCTTACGGACCATTCCTGTTGTCTATCCAGATAAACCTGTACCTGCCTGATCCTGTGTTGGCATTAGCTCTGGATTGCTTAATACCTGACTTGAACACTTGTGACTTGGGGGTATGGGGAAATCAATGATGAAACCTGATTTGTAACTCGACAATGTGCTACTTTTACTGATCAATTTTAGAGGCTGGGCCAGCCTTGGGATGCTGCTGCTGACATCATCCATCGTTATCCATTACCTTTTAGAGGCTAGGCCAGTCTTAGGATGATGCCATGGACATCATTCATCTTTACCCTTTTCCATTAGTGCCTAGCGGCATGTCTCGGTTTCAGCCCGAGAATCTTCACCGTGATCCCGGGCACGCACGGGATACTATTGAGTTACATCGATGATTCATCAAATTGATTTTAAAGACTTGAGAATAATTAACCCAATAGACCATGTTCCCCGCCGAAAGACGCGCAAGACGGACTGTCTTGCCTGAGATTCAGGGCAGATGCTAATTGGTGTTATCCGTCCACCTCTCCGAAGATGCCAAGTTGATTTATGGCACCATGTATCGAAGGTTTAAACGGATGCGGCCGATGTAGCAGACATCGTCAGATTCCCCCTCATTCGAGGGGTTTTTGATTGTGGGGATGCTCTTCCCTGCAGGCGCAAGCCCCTGCAGTTAATTACGTTACCGCATCGCGGTAACAACTTTCTCCTTCTCCAGATGGTCACTTCATGTCGTGGGTGTTTGTTTTGTTTGTGGTTGCCCGTGGATTGTATACAGAGACTAATTTATGTTGTCACCCGTAGGACGTGGATTAGTCCAAATCCGTATTTTCTTAGATTTGGGTTTGGGGTTTTGGTTTAAGGATACGTTAGCCATTTTTGAGGCTAAGATCAACTTAAACGTTTGTTAAGGATACGTTAGTCTAATTTGAGACTAAGATCAGCTTAATAGGATCATTTAGATCCGACAAAAGAGCATTTGGGCTCTATTGTTCTAGTTTAGGGACATAGTGGTCCATTGCCAGTTTAGGGACATGGTGGTCCATTGATCGTATGGCCGTCGGGACCCGTCACCTCTTTGACGTCGTTAAAGGATTACAACGACAGATATCAGAGGAGTTCAGAGATGTACCCTTGAACCAAAATTGGTTGGGAGATCTACCGTCCAATTTGGGACTAAAGTCTGTTTGATGGTTTTGGTTTAAGGATACGTTAGCCATATTCGAGGCTAAGATCAACTTAAACGTTTGTTAAGGATACGTTAGTCTAATTTGAGACTAAGATCAACTTAACGGGATCGTTTAGATTCGACAAAAGAGCATTTGGACCCTATTGTTCTAGTTTAGGGACATAGTGGTCCATTGCCATTGGTCCAATACCAGTTTAAGGACGTAGTGGTCCAATACCAATTTAAGGACATAGTGGTCCAATAAAATGTATGGCTGACGGGACCCATCACCTCTTTGAAGACGTTGAAAGATTACAACGACAAATATCAGAGGAGTTCAGAGATGTACCCTTGAACCAATGAGTTGGTTGAAAGAGCAGATGTGCTCAGTTTAAGCTGATTTGAGGACTTATGGCCAGTTTGGGCTAAGTCCAATTATGTTTGAAATATTGACCCTTTGGGCCGTTAGACATTTGTTTGGGTTCAGCTCCTCATCATTCAGCAATGCTAAACAGAGGTTTGGGGGCTCTGACAACATTTTGTCTTTAATTTCCTCAATTTTGAGATTCATTTAGAGGAGGGACTTTTGCTTCTGGAAAATTAGCCAATTTGGCTGAAAGTAGTGTTAAACACTAGAGAACAACAGTGTTAAACACTGGAGATAGAACTCTCAAATTAGTGTTAAACACTAAAAGACAATCAGTGTTAAACACTGGAAATATAATCTTCAATTTAGTGTTAAACACTAGAAACAATCAGTGTTAAACACTGGAAATATAATCCCCAAATTAGTGTTAAACACTAAAGAAAGAGGGGTCACGTGTGGACACATGAGAGCGCCCAAAAGTGGGACCAGATCCTTTTTCTTCGTTCTGCAATTAAGTGTTAAACACTTTTATATTTTACTTTGGAGCATCACGTGCTGACACGTGAGGAGGATTCATGCACTGATTGTTAGAGCATCTGCCAAGAAGTCACGTGGGAATACGTGAGAGCGCCCAAGGCCTTTATTTCTTTTACTTTTTCTCTCTGTATTTCGGGAGTCACGTAGAGCACGTGAGGCGTTGCCTCAGTGATTTTTCCTTCTCATTTCTGGGGATCTTTTCAGGGGTCACGTGGGGACACGTGACCTTAATTCTTGTTCATTCTCTTTTGATCGTTGAGGGGAAGGGTCACGTGTTACCACGTGATCAAGTTCTGTTTTTTCTTCTTTGCTCATTGAGAATGGGGGTCACGTGTTACCACGTGATCAAGTTCTTTACGTGCATGAAGATCTTTCAAGTCTCTTTATTTCTTTAAGAATTAAATTCTCTTTAGGGTTAAACCCTAATCATGATTTTGGAGGAATTAAATTCCTATTGTGCAAGAATTAAATTCTTAAGTAGGGTTAAACCCCAATTTCTTTTTAGAGGAATTAAATTCCTATATATGTAAAGAATTAAATTCTTGAGTAGGGTTAAACCCTAATTCTGTCCATCTTGAAGGAATTAAATTCCTGTGAGTTTGGGAGATTAAATTCTCATATAGGGTTAAACCCTAGTTTTGTTTTGGGAGAATTAAATTCTCTAAACTCAATTCCCCTTCTAAATTTTGGATCTGCTTGGCAGGATCTCAACCCGATGAGAATTAAATTCTCAACCTATGGGGAGATGTGCTTCTGCAGATCTTCAACTAAAGGAAGAACTAAGTTCTTTTGCAGAAAAGTTAAACTCTTAGATTTTTAGAATTAAATTCTCTGTTTGAAGTTTCGATTTCCTTTCTTTTCTCACTTAGGGTTTTCTTTTTCTTCTGAAGAAATTTTCTTCCTCTCTTGAGAATTAAATTCTCCTCACTTTTTCTCTCTCTTGAGAATTAAATTCTCCTCACTTTTTCTCTCTCTGTTTTTCTCTCAAAAGAGTAGATCTCTTCTCTTCTTTTCTTGGCTCCTATTTATAGGAGAAAGAAAAGAATCAATTTGTTTTGCAAATCTTTCATTGAAAGATTTGATTTGTTTTCATATTTAATATGAGCCTTTAGATCATTCAGTGAATTTTATTCACCGTTGGATTTTAAATCCAAAAGATATTCTGTTTGTTATTCTTGGTGAGATTTAGGGAAATCTTTCCTTGTCTAAGATTTTCCCATAAATTGGTGATTTTTATCACCCTTGGATTTTTAATCCAATGGTCCCCCATAGACCTTTTGTGTTTGGAAAGATTTAGAAAATTTTAGAATTTTAATTCTATTAATCTGTAAGGCTTTCAAAGCCTGTCACGTGCTGGCACGTGACCCCCAATTGAGTCCTTTTCTCAGCATTTACTTACGGTTCAGTTTTAACCATCACATGTCAACACGTGACCATTGGTCACGTGTGAGCACGTGACACCTCATTGAGGTATTTCCTTCAACCGTTTGTTATTTCATTTCTGTTTCGATTGTCACGTGTCAACATGTGACAATTGGTCACGTGTGAGCACGTGACCCCCAATTGGGTCCTTCTTCAGCCGTTATTTTTATTTCCGTTTTAACTATCACGTGTTAACACGTGACCATTGGTCACGTGTGAGCACGTGATACCTCATTGAGGTAATTCCTGATTTTTAATCAGGGAACAGTGCATAGCATATTTGCTCATAACTTTTGATCCCGGATGAATTATGAAGTCCATAATATATCATATCGAAGGGTTTTTCGAAATGCTTCCAATATCATCAGAATCTAACAGTTCCTCCTTCAGAAGTTTATCAAAATACAGGCCGGAAGATACTGGTTCGCATTTCCTTAAGCGTATCGCTGCCATTTGATACCTTGGACTCTTTTGCGCAGAAATTTTTGGCGGGAATAGACCAGTTTAGATTACTCACTGCACTCTACCTTTCACCGCCCTGATTTATATTATTGTCACACCTGCTTAACCATTTATGATCATGCTTGCATGTCTTGCTGCCCTGTTTATATATTATTGCTTGATGTTATGACACGCTGACGTCTGAGTTTTGCATGGCCCAGATTCTCTACCCTTGTTGCAGACTGATCAAGAGTTTTGCCGCTGTTAGACCGAGCGGTAGGGATCCTGTTGGTATCCAGTCTTACCTTCCAGGTGTTTATTTGATCTTTTGCTTCCGCATACTATATTATTTCTTGACTCATTTATTCTGGCTCATGGACATGTACTAGATAGTTAGTTTACTTTCCTGTTCTTGATATCTCTACAGCCGTAATGTGACTGTGGAGGGATTTTTTCTATCCACAGGTAGCATGGTTGGCTATGTCACGTGCCCATCTTAGCGTACTCTGGGAAGCGGGGCGTGACATGGTTTTTAGTATCAGAGCCATAGGATATAGGTTAATCGGGTTTGATTCTTTTGTAGTTGGGTATTGGACCCAATACACGAATCAGAATACTCGTGATTAGGAACATGTCCTGCCACCTTGTTATCGTGATTCTTGAATCATATCTTTCTCGTATCCTTTGCCTTGACGATATGCAAACAACTTTGCATCTCGGCTTGAAATCTTTTGGATTCACCATTGTTTCTCCCTGTTTCTTGATTCTGATACTAGGATTTGGGCGACTTGAGTGGAGTTATGTAATTGTACCTATGAACTGCAGTATGGTTACAATGCGGTACTCTATTTGAGTAACTTGGAGTCCTAGTCTTGATTCACTTCCCTATTCCATGATCGTTATATTACCTTGCTTCTCTCGGTTTCATTGCTTACCAGTTAATTGTTCCATCGCCAGCTTGAATCATGTTTACCGTGCTTAATCCTCTTCAGTATCTTGACTTCGGATGAAGTCATCTCGGTATCTTACTTGTTCGTGATTTCCCCGCTTTAGAATTATTCAATTCTGGTGCATCCCTTTGTTTGTTGTTGTCTTGGGAATGGATTTTCGTGGCACTTTACATGCTCATATTGATTGTAAGGAAAGGAAAGTGATTCTCTAGATTCCCGGACATACGGAGCTTGTTTTGCTGGAGGAATCGGTTCTATCGGGCCAGTCGAGTTTAGGGCTAGGCCGACAAATAAGGTTCTTTCGTCGATGGAAGTTGATAAGGAAGAAGCACCGGCTATAGTTCGAGAATTCATGGACGTGTTCGAGAACATCTCGGGTTTACCGCCAAAACGAGATGTGGAGTTCGCGATTGATCTTGTTCCTGGTGCAGCGCCAATCTCAAAGGCGTACTATTCAATGGCACCAGTAGAGTTGGAAGAAGTCAAGAAGCAAGTTGCTGAATTACTTGAGAAGGGTTGGATTCGTAGCAATAACTCACCTTGGGAAGCTCCAGTTCTTCTAGTAAAGAAGATGATATCACAAGGAGGATGTGCATCGATTATCGAGAATTAAACCGGGTGACTATTAAGAACAAGTACCCGATCCCTTGCATTGGTGAATTATTTGAGCAGCTTGGTAGCGCGAGGGTATTCTCGAAGCTGGATTTACGATCCGGATATCATCAGGTCCGAATTAAATCAGAGGATGTTTGCGAGACTGCGTTCCGAACTCGGTATGGACATTACGAGTATTTAGTGATGCCATTCGGAGTAACGAATGCACCGGCAATATTTACAGACTTGATGAACCGAATCTTTTCACCATTCTTGGACTAGTTTATAGTGGTGTTCGTTGATGATATTCTGGTCTACTCAAAGAAGTATTGAAGAGCGTGCATAACACTTGAAGATCGCACTGCAGACATTGAGGCAAGAAAGATTGTATGCTAAGATGAGCAAGTGCGAGTTTTGGTTTGAAGAAGTGAAGTTTTAGGGCATGTCGTATCCGGTGATGGAATCGCCGTTGATCCCGAGAGGATTGCAGCAGTTCGAGATTGGCCGATTCCGAAGAATGTTCCGGAGATAAGAAGCTTTCTTGGACTTGCCGGGTATTACAGGAGGTTCGTGGAGAACTTTGCTCGTCTGACAGAGCCTTTGACCAAGCTTATACGCAAAGAAGTACCATTTATGTGGACAGATAGGTGTGCGTCAGCTTTTGAGGCGTTGAAGCAAAGGTTGATAACCACACCTATTTTAACCGTACCAGACGGTTCCGGAGAATTGGTAATTCACAGCGACGCATCTGGGAAAGAATTGGGATGTGTTTTGTTGCATCATGGGAAGGTTATAGCGTAAGCATCAAGACAGCTGAAGACCCATGAGAAGAATTACCCAACTCATGACTTGGAGCTTGAGGCTGTGATATTCGCTTTGAAGATTTAGAGACGCTACCTATTGGGAGAAAGAGTCGAAGTATTCACCGACCACAAAAGCCTAAAGTACGTGTTCGTTCAGAAGGAGCTAATTGTGAGATAGCGAAGATGGTTGAAGCTGATGGCTGACTACGATCTTGGTCTCAAGTACCATCCGGGGAAAGTTAATATTGTGCCGGATGCGCTTAGTCGGTTGCCAGCAATTCAGATGTTGACTGCACAAAGGGAACTTATTGAAGACTTTTGGAGGTTCGAGTTGGAGATCGTGCTACCGTATTCTTCGGGATGGATGATGCAGCAGCAAGTACAGTTGTCGTTGATCGAGAATATTGAAGCAGCGTAGTCACAGGACCCAAGATTGCAAAAGTTTTGAGAACAGGTTGAAGCTAGACTTCGAACGGACTTATTGGTTCATGAAGATGGTTCGTTGCGATATGGTAGTTTTTTGTGTGTGCCAAAGGGAGACATCGCGGAGAGGTATGAAGAGGGCGCACAGTTCCGCATATTCCGTACATCCAGGGAGCACAAAGATGTACCGAGATCTACGACAGCATTTCTGGTGGGAAGGCATGAAACAGGATATTTTCGTTTTGTGGCAATGTGTTTGGTGTGTCAGCAAGTTAAGGCTGAACATCAACGGGTTGCTGGTTTATTGCAACCACTTCCGATCCTTCAATGGAAGTGGGAACATATAACCATGGATTTCATGACAGCCCTACCGTGGAGTCTAAAGGGCAACAATGCAGTTTGGATGATTGTTGATCGATTGACCAAGGCAGCTCATTTCATACCATTTCGAGTTGGTCGATCAACAGAAGCTTTGGCAGAGCGGTACATGCAGGAGATAGTAAGATTGCATGGAGTACCGGTGAGTATTGTGTCCGACCGTGACACTCGTTTCTTATCACACTTTTGGAGGAACTTACAGGAAGGTTTTGGGATGCGTTTGAGTTTAGCACAGCTTATCAGTCTCGAACAGATGGCAAGTCGGAGAGAACGATCCAAACTCTTGAAGACATGTTGATGGCGTGTATGTTAGACTTCAAGGATTCATGGGAGAATCATCTACACTTGGTGGAGTTTCGTACAACAACAGCTTTCAGGCGACTATTCAGATGGCTCCATTCGAAGCATTATATGGTCGCAAGTGTCGTTCACCTGTTTGTTGGGACGATGTTGGAGAACGAAAATTGTTGGGACCAAATTTGGTTGTACAGACAGTTGAGAAGGTTACTACTATCCGGAATCATATGAAAGCAGCACAAGACCGACAGAAGAGTTAGGCAGATATGTTGAGAAGACCTCTAGAGGCGGCTCCATTGGTGATTTGGTATTCTTGAAGGTATCACCGACTAGAGGGGTGATTCGTTTCGGAAGTCGAGAAAATCTTAGTCCTCGATTCGTTGGACCTTTTGAGATTTTGAGCATGTTGGAGAAGTGGCATATCGTTTGGTGTTACTACAATCTTTGGAGAATGTTCATGACGTGTGTTACGTACCTCAACTTCGTAGGTATGTTCGAGATGAAACACATGTGTTGGATCATTTGGAGCTAACCGTACGAGAAGATTTGACTTTTGAAGAGCGACCGGTGTCGATCGTGGATCGAAGAGAAAAGGTTCTTAAGAACAAGGTTATCCCTCTTGTACTTGTTTCTTGGAGTAATCGCTCACAAGGGGAATCAGCTTGGGAACGAGAAGATGAAATCCGGCAGAAGTGTTCACATCTAGTCTTGTAATTATTGATTGTTTATCCTTTCTTGTTCTTGGAATTTCGAGGACGAAATTCTTTTTGTAGTTGGGTATAATGTAACACCCCGAGTTCATTTATACCAATTCCAGTTCTCGTATTTCTTTATTCGTGATATTTCTTGATTTAACGTATCTTGGGTGCGAATGGTGTTTTACACTTTATATTGCATTTGACCCGACCCGCTTGCTTGAACCTGTTAGAGTCTTATCTATAGATTACATTGACTTATTGCATGGACACGTGCATCTCATGATTAGTTCATACAGGCATTTTACCTGGTATTGTATCTTTTATCATATAACATTTTTAGGTCACGGAAAATAAATTAAAATTGCATTTCATAGCCTGCATGATACCCCTAACCCTGTGGTAGCATCCGTGTATCTTGTTTTCGTCCCGTTCAGTGAAACGGACGTGTTTGGATGGTTACGCATACGTACGTGCGTCCGTTCTTGGGGGTATGCATTTCTGTTAAATAATCTTTCATTTTAATATTTGGAACTTGCTAATAATTTTCGTATTTCAAATCCAAAATTTTGGACCCGACCCGGGCGCATTTCTGAATTATTTTGTATCCCGCCAAATTCTAGTATTTTAAATTCTTTTTTTAATTCGTTAATGTATATTTTAACAACTTAAGATTTCTTATACAACTAATAAAAAATATTCTCAACAAGTATAATCTTTTAATCTTTCCTAGAACCCTTCCCCATATCTTTTCCTTTTGAGCCAATCAAAATCCTTCTCCTTATTTTTGCTGGGCCCCGCGAGCTTCCTCTCTCTCCCACTCTCTCTCCACTCACAGATCCCTGCCTCCCTCTCCCATCCACACACACACACACAATATATATATATATATAGACACACACACACACACATACACCCCCCTATGTGCATCATTCCTAACCTATTAATTAACCTACTCTCTCTCTCTCCCCCTCACGTACTCTCACTCCTCCTTCATCTCCTTCTTCGTTTTTCCTGCGCCTGATCCCACGCGAGAACCCACGCCCGTGACCTTCGTCGTGCTCGTCGCCCTCCTCTCATCGCCGTCGCCCCCACACCCTAGTCCACTCCTCGACCTATTCTCCTCGCTCACCTCTTCTCCCCGGCACGAGGACCCAAGAACCCACGACCACGAAACCCATCGTTCGTCGTCATTCTTTCCGCCGACGACTTCGCCGTCACCGTCACGCTTATACCCACGACCTCTCCTCCTCTCCTCAACCACCTCATCACCTTCCTCTCCCTTCCATTCCCGACAAACCCGACCACTGCAACCCATACCCACGCCCATCGCCTGCACACCTCGTCGCCAACCCCACCGCCGACTTCACCCTCATCGGCCTCCCTCACCCTCGTCGGCCTCCCCTCGTCACCAGGACTCCACTTCCTCACCAAACTCCCTGCAACCTAACCTATCACCGCACGCCCAATCCCGCAGCCTCGATCTCGTCGTCGTCGTCGACCATCCCTCACCGTCAACGCCTTCTCCCCCTCTCTCCTCTCCCCTCCCCAAATATCTCGAGCTCATCCCCTGCACAGAACCCCGACCCGACATCAAAACCCCCGGTTACCCACTGCCTTGCCGTCGATCTCACGTCGTCGATCCATCGTCGACGTCTCCCTTGCCCCGTCTTTGTCCCCGGAGCACTAAACCCCAGAGAACAGCCTTCTCCCTCTTCTTCTCTATTTCGCTTTCTTGATTTCTTGGTTTCCGGTCATCGCCGGAGCCGTGCCGTCACCGACGATCCGGCCAACCCTGTGGACGTTCCCAGCCAGTGTGGTCACTTTCTCGCATTGGTTGGACCCGTCCCGTGTGCGCAAGTGTACTTTGCGACATTTACCGACGTCGGATACGGCATACGCACCCCGTATTGAGATCCGATCAGGCAAGTTAATCTTGCTACATGCTATACTATTATCTTCTATGTATATTTAAATTATAATACCCCATAATGATTATTTATGCAACCCGCATTGTCACTTTTCATGTTTTATCATTTTCGGATGTCTGATTACCTCAGTATCATGTATTTCACATCTAGTGCATGCAAGTGAGACTTGCTACATGCTATTATATTAGTTTCATACATATTTAATTGCATGATTGACCTGTAAATTAAACCTAAAGCCATTGTTTCATTTTAACTCTTCAATTACCATTTTATCATTTGAGATTTACAACTTGAAGCCTACCCTGTTGCATTTTGTTTTACTATACATAGTACCCATATCCGTGTTTAAATCACTTAATAATTATCTGCATAGCCCATAGTACTTTTAAATAGTTTCTATCCTATCGAACACCCGTTTACTTGCATCTAGACTAATATCTGTTCAATTGCATCCCTAGATCATTTAATACATATTAGTGTGATTTTAATATTCCATGTTCATTCAAGTGTATTTCAGTTAATGTTGGAACCACAACCCTAACTTTAATCTATAACTGTGCATCCCCATGCTTTAATCTGTACCTTGCATATATCATCACCATGATTCATTTTATTGCTTCATTAGTACCCATGCTTGTTTATATATACCCATGCTTACGTTAGTTGATTATGAGCATCCACATGACACTCGGTGCACCCCTGACATTTCTTGTTACACATATCTCTTGACATGACATGATACCTATACTACCTGGCTTGACCTGATGTACCATGGCTTTACCTGTTACCTGATCTTGTGTCTAATGCCAACAAACCTGACCTGTTGTCCTTACGGACCGTTCCTGTTGTCTATCTAGACAAACATGTACCTGTCTGATCCTGTGTTGGCATTAGCTCTAGATTGCTTAATACCCGACTTGATCACTTGTGACTTGGGGGTATGGGGAAATCAATGATGAAACCTGATTTGTAACTCGACAGTGTGCTACCTTTACTGATCAGTTTTAGAGGTTGGAACAGCCTTGGGATGATGCTGCTGACATCATCCATCGTTATCCATTACCTTTTAGAGGCTAGGCCAGCCTTGGGATGATGCCATGGACATCATTCATCTTTACCCTTTTCCTTTAGTGCCTAGCGGCATGTCTCGGTTTCAGCCCGAGAATCTTCACCGTGATCCCGGGCACGCACGGGATACTATTGAGTTACATCGATAATTCATCAAATTGATTTCAAAGACTTGAGAATAATTAACCCAATAGACCAGTTTAGATTACTCACTGCACTCTACCTTTCACGCCCTGATTTATATTGTTGTCACACCTGTGTTCCCCTCCGAATGACGGCGCGACATGGAGACATCTTGCCTGAGATTCGGGGCAGATGCTATTTGGTTTTATCCGTCCACCTCTCCGAAGATGCCAAGTTGATTTATGGCACCATATATCGAAGGTTTAGACGGATGCGGCCGATGTAGCAGACTTCGTCAGATTCCCTCTCGTTCGAGGGGTTTTTGATTGTGGGGACGCTCTTCCCTGCACACGCAAGCCCCTGCAGTTAATTACGCTACCGCATCGCGGTAACAACTTTCTCCTTCTCCAGATGTTCACTTCGTGTCGTGGATGTTTGTTTTGTTTGTGGTTGCCCGTTGATTGTATACGGAGACTAATTTATGTCGTCGTCCGTAGGACGTGGATTAGTCCAAATCCATATTTTCTTAGATTTGGGTTTGGGGTTTTGGTTTGAGGATACGTTAGCCATATTTGAGGCTAAGATCAACTCAAACGTTTCTTAAGAATACGTTAGTCTAATTTAAGACTAAGATCAACTCAACGGAATCGTTTAGATCCGACAAAAGAGCATTTGGGCTCTATTGTTTTAGTTTAGGGACATAGTGGTCCATTGCCAGTTTAGGGACATAGTGCTCCAACATTCCCGTTTTGGGGACGAATGTTGGTTTAAGGACGCATTAGTCCATGAGTTTAAGGACCCCACAGTCCGTATTGTTGGTTTAAGGACGCATTAGTCCATGAGTTTAAGGACCCCACAGTCCGTATTATTGCTTTAAGGACGCATTAGTTCAGGAGTTTAAGGACCCCACAGTCCGTATTAACAGTTTAGGGACATAGTGGTCCATGAGTTTAAGGACCCCACAGTCCGTTTTACCAGTTTAGGGACATAGTGGTCCATGATTTCCATTTTGGGGAGGGATATTAGTTTAAGGACACATTAGTCCATGAGTTTAAGGACCCCACAGTCCGTATCGATATGTGGTTGTCGGGACCCGTCACCTCTCTAACGACGTTGAAGGATTACAAGGACAAATATCAGAGGAGTTCGGAGATGTACCCTTGAACCGGGTGTAAATTGATTTGAGAGAGCATTTGTGCTCAGTTCAATTTAATTTGAGGACTTACGGCCAAAATTGGGCTAAGTCCAGTTGAAAATGTTCAACATTTTATTTGTTTTTGGCCTGTTAGGCCTTTATTAGGGCTCTGCCCCTTATTTAATAATGCAGTGCATTTTTTCTGGCCTATTAGGCCCTTTTAATTGGGCTCTGCCCTTTTTTAAATGATGCACAGCATCTGTTTTGGTCTGACAGACCTTTGTTTGGGCTCTACCCATTTTTTATAATGCAGAGCATTTGTTTTGGTCCATTGGACCTCTTAATTGGGCTCTGCCCTTTAATAATGCTCTGCATTTAATATTCTGACAGTGCGCCACGTGGCTTGTCAAGCGCTTTGCGCCAATTGAGAAGCGCAAGGCGCAAACTCATGTGATGGTGACACGTGTCACGCTCTGGTGAGCACAGACGTAGTGCGCTGCGCCATTGTGCTGCGCTAGTGCGCTGCTGACACGTGGCGCGCTCTGGTGAGTTGCGTCAATCCAAGAGCACAATGCTCATTTTGTAAAGCGCAATGCGCAGTTTGTTCTGGGGCTAACACGTGGCACTCTCTGGTGGTTTGCGCCAACCCAAGAGCGCAACAGTGTAAATTTTACAAGTGCAGGGTACTGTTTAATCTCTTGATCAAATTTAGATCAAAGAAAATAAGTTTTTTTTCTTGTTTCAAGAGGTTTTACCTCATGATTTAAAGAACCAATGGTTCATCAAAAGGCTGTGCCTTTATATGTAGATCAAAAGATCTAATAAAGAAGTATATTACTTCTTTTTTTGTTCTCATTATTTGATCTTTTCTTTTCTTTTTATTTAAGATCTTGATCTTGGTTTTAGATCATTGATCTTTTTAGAAGAAATTCTTCTTTTCAAAGGTTTACCTTTTTTTCTAAGTTCTTTCTCAAAGTTTTCAGAAGATTTCTGCAAGTTCTCTCTGTTTCAATCTTAATATTAATGTCTTTTAGACTTGGAGTCTAGGGGCCTTTATATAGTGTCAATTGATTTGTTAAATCAGTTAAAGAGATCTTTTTCTGAGTGATTTAGGGATTTTTCCCACCGTTGGATCTTTGATCCACGTGTCGCGCAGCGCAGGGCGCAGCGCAACTGTGCTGCCACGTGTCGCGCAGCGCAGAACGCAAAGCATCTGAAGCGTTGCTTCCTTTATTTTTATTTTAAATAGAGCCTTGCTCTGAATGGGTGCGCTGCCTTGGGCGCTGCGCTGGCGTGTCAGCTTTTGACACGTGGCACGTTGTGCGCAGTGCAAGGAATCTGAAACGTTGCTTCAATTCAAATTTTTTTTTGAATTTTTGAAATTCAACCAGTGTTTTGCTCTGATTGGGGAAACAAATGCCCCCCCACCGTTGCACACACATGGCGCACACGTGAGTGCAGCGGTGGCAAGATCCCAACCGTCAGATCAACTGAGGAGTTGAAGGGGCGCAAGCGCCTATAAATAGGACCCTTGATCCTCAACAGATGATCACCATCTTCAAGATTTCTCATTTTCAGAGCCTTGCTCTTGCTTTCAAGAACTTCAGAGCCTTGCTCTTGCTTCCAAAGTTAGAACTTTTGAGAAAAACTTTAGGTAAAAATTAATCTTAAATTAAATTAATTTTAATTAATAGAGCCTTGCTCTCATAGATCTTTTGATCTAAGGAAAACCCCTTTGGGGTTTCACCAACAGAGCTTTGCTCTCAAGAATCTGTTTCAGGGTTTCTTAACCCATGAGCAGAGCCTTGCTCTTTGGCAAAACGTAGATCTTTTAATCTAAAAATGAAGAACTCTTAAGAGTTTTCATGGATCTTTAAGATCCCAAAATTTTTTAAATTTTAAATTTTTAAGAATTAATTTTCCTTTGATGGATATTTCCATTATTATCACAGAGCTAAGCTCTTTTAATCTTTTGAGGAATTTTATTCCCTTGAGACCAGAGTTTGACAAGTGGCACTCTGTGACAGAGTTTTGCTCTGAAAGAGGAGATTTTCTCCTTGTCTCTAGGGATTTCTCATTAATGAGAATATTCTTTTGGGGATCTTCTCCTTAATTGACAGTCTCATCCAATGATGGGGCTATCTTATTAACTGATGTATTGTCATCTAGATTTTGTAGCTCCCCTATCCACTGCATTGCAGTGTGATACAAATCTTGAAGTTCCAAGTGTCAGGACTTTTTTTTAAAAATTAAATTAAGACACTGACGGCTGAATCTCGTTTTTCTTTGCAGGCAATCATGTCTGCTGATTAGTCTTTCCCATTCGTTCGCTCAGAGGGAGGATTTCCCGAGGCGCCGGTGGACCGGGAGGTGTACGCTCTCATTAAGGACCATGACCTCGAGCATAAGAACTTTCACCTGTGGGGCAGATGGTATAACGAAATCATTAAGGGTCGCCGAAGCTTCTCCTGTGCGACGCCTTCAGAGCCAATCTTGTCGATCCCCTATGCGGATGAACCCCCGGTGAAGTATTCCGTGGAGGTCGTGAACTGGAGTTTGGAGGATCTTTTCAGCCTTCGATTGGCGCTATTCCCATGCAGCCGCCACCGGCCGTGGACATTTTAGGGCGGCGTATATGTCAGGGTGAGGCACGCCCTTGGGGACAACCTTACAATATTGGATTGACCCCTCGACAACCGGCCGGATACTTGCAATGGGCCAGGTATATCTTGTCGACGAAGAAAACGCATCTGATGAAGATCGGTCTGTACCCTGCCGTTTACGCCTCGCTTTTTGAGTATCCTGCTCCTCCAACGTGGCGGGTTAAGGCGTTTGTGGACCAATGGAACATCCCCACTCATACTTTTCTTTTGACGGATAGGGAAGTCTCCATCCCTCTGGAAGAATTTGCTGAGATATCTGGTCTGCCGGTGAGGGGGGAGCATTATGAGGAGTTACTTCCTCCAGATGAGTACGTCTTCGCTACCAAGCCGCTGGTATTTGATTTGACGCCGGAGAATGCTATTCAGCACCAGTTTCCGAGTCTGGTGAGGGTGCTGAATATATATGAGGGTCTCTACCTGGAATCAGGAATCCGGGGCGTCAGTATTGCAGATTTTATTGCCCGCTTTCTTCGACCGGAGATTCTTTCACAGCGGAATGAAAAGTTCGCCAAGCTCGAAGACCCCTTCAGTTTTGGCTTAGATCGCCTACCGGCATTGGAGAATGACCAACAGGGTTTTTATTTTCCGGACGCTGCCATCATGCCCTTATCGGAAATCGCCGCCCCGGGCATTGACGAAGAGACCTTCTTCCTCGGCTTTCTGGGATTATGGCTGTCCTGTTTTGCGCTTCCCATGCACCCACGCTACATTAGGCCGTCTGTCTTCTACCCAGCGCACCGGATGGTGGCTGGTAAACAATTGTCGATCGGAATCGCCGGGATGGCTCACCTGTATAATGGATTAAGCGTGGCGGCGGACGCGAATGAACCCGGGGTGCAACCTGCCAATTTCCCGATGCACTATTTTACTTCATGGATGGAACTACATATGCTCGGAGTATTCGGGATTCATAAGAGCCCCTCCTTTTACGAGAAGTGCAGACTCCCGAGAGTCATGCGGTTTGTCGGAGCTTCTATAGTGAATCCATCTCCGCGGGGGGCTAGGGGGTTGCTTCTCCGTCCGCACATGGTCGGAGCGAGAATGTCTTTCCAAGACAAGGTGATGACCGTTGGCCCGGATACCTCCAAGACAGTGTTGGCGCTGCACGATATTTTCAAAGACGGGGTCTCCGTATTGAAAACCCGGGAGATCCTACACTTATACTCCATCCGGCCGGGCTTTCTGGTGTTCAGGCAGGATGATAAGGCGCTCTTCATGAAGTATAGCCCCAATCGGTTCTCCCAGCAACTAGGCTATAACCAAGGGGTCCTGCTGGAGGCGTTTTTTGAAGAGCCCGCTGCCACCAGGGAGGGGATACGGAACGCGCTACACCACTTCATGCGGCTGAACACGGGCTCCCACTTCTTTATTAGTGAATCGAGCTGTGTCCCACGCATCCTCAACGTGTACGTGGCTTGGTACGGGCACGCGATGAGTGCAGTCATCCGTGAAGAGAAGTGAATGTTGGTTGACCGCAAGGGTGCGCCTCCCGGCAGCGACCGCAAGGCTCCCCTGAAACCAAGGACCCCGGTCGTTCCTCCACTGAAAGATGCTGGAGCTGGGCCACCGCGCGTGCTGAGCCCTCCGCGCGGATTGCCGCCTCGTGATACCGTGGACGCGCCCTCAGCGCCCCGTGCTCCAGTAGAGATGGTGAATGTAGTTTCGCCCGAGTCTGGCGTGGGCTCGGACATTGGGACCTGCCGCCCTAAGGTGCCCGTGAAGCGTAAGATGATTTTGGCGGCGACCGGGGCCCGCGCGCAAAAGGGGAAGAAGAAGTCCGTTCTTTCTCTGGATGCCATCCTCGGCTTAGAGCCTCAGGCCCCTATCACCGAAGGCTTAATCGAATATGGGAGCAATAAGGGTTTCTTGGTAAAGCCAGAAGACACTGACCTGGCGGCCGCTATTGAGGCTTCTGAGCGATCGGCAAGGCTCGAAGCGTGGTTGGCTAAACTTGGTCAATCAGGTAATCACTAGTCGTATTCTTTGTCATTTCATCGTGTTTTTATCATTGTCTTTAACTAATGCTTTTCTTTTTTAAACAGGCGTCTCCACCGAAGAAGCCATCGCTGCTTCCCTGAAAACCTTCCAGGAGGAAGAGATGAAACATACTCTATTGGGTGTTGGTATATCTCGGCTCACTGAGTTTTTTTATTTTTACATTCTCCTTTTTATGGCCAATCTAATATTTTCTTTGTCTCTTTACAGGGGCCGTGCAAGCCGATGCGGGGACTCTTCCTGGGCCAGCTACTGAAGTCCCGGCCTCTTCAGGGCTGCCGCGAGAGACCCGACTTGAAAAGCCGATGAGGGATGCCTTGAAGGCTCTGGAGGCAACTCTGAACACAGACGAAGATGCCTCGATGAAGGAAGCTTTGAAGAGGTCCATCGTGACGGCCCGGGAGGAGAGGAAGCGCTTGAGGCGCGAGGCGAAGGAGCACAGAGCTGCTTTGGCCATGGGAGCGAGCTCAAGAGCCGTTCCTCATGCTGCTACTCTTTCGGAAGAGTCTCCGGTCGCCCTGTCCACTGCTCATAGGCGGGCGGTGCGTGCAGCTCGGGGGACCAACGATCAATCCACCTCAGGTAACGTGTTTTTCAAGGCTTTATTGTAAGAGTTGTAAACCTATCGGTTCTTATATATCTTGTCTTACAGGGCTAAGTCCAACCGAGGGAGCGGCGGAAACCGTCGAGCCTGAAGGGACAGTGGGGGAGGCACTGGCTGAACCCGAGCCCATGGTGGGCGACTAGCCGGGGTTGCTGGACCCGAGCTAGTGGCTGACGAAATGGTCACGCCTACTATGCCTGAGAAGGCCGCCGATGCCGAGCCCGAGGTAGCGGCAGATGAGACGGCTGCTACGGTCGAGTCTGAGGCAGCAGCGGAGGGAGCGGCTAAGACTGACGACCCTATGGCAACGGCGGACAAGACGGCTGCGACCGCCGAGCCCGAGGGGGTAGCGGGTGAGACGGGTATGATTCCCAAAGAAGAGCTGGCCGCTCTTTCTCAAGAGTCTGGCAATGGTCCGATCATTGCTCTCCCCGTCTATGGTCCTCCACCATCTCCTGGCCTCGCGAGTATGACGACGGCTCCCGTAGAGTCTGGCGATGAGGCGTCAGGAGGTGGTCTCATGTCAATGGAGGGAGATGCCGCCGTTTCGGCCCGATCATCATCAGGTAAATTTCGGGTTACCGTCCTTCTTTTATTCCGCAACCTTTCCTGACAGGGCTTATCTTATTTCTAATGCAGGTGCGGCCAGTGCCGATGCTCCATTGCTCGAGGGAGCGCCATCAGTTACTGCCTTGACGGTGGCTACCTCTTTACCTTCTCTCTCACCATCGCAAATGTTGGAAGGTATGGATTTATAACCCATCAGTTTCATCTTTAGGCTGCATAATTCATGTACTGATGTTGTACTACTGTATCTTTACAGGAGTGTTTTTTGATCACCTCTACCAGGTGCTGCACCCACACTTCTCCTTCCCGTCGGAGCGTGCTTCCTCTAGTGGCGCCGGTGAGTATGGTTTTCAATTAATATCCTTCCTTTTTTCAGTACTGGAATTATTTCTGATTCTTCCTTGCCTTGACTGCAGTGCTACAGATCGAAGGAGGAGATAAGGGATCAGCCGCGCAACCGGTCCTCCCGGCCTTACCGCCTGCTGCAGCTGGTATAGTAAACTCCCTTATTGATGACTTTCCTATATTTCTTGAACCGTCATCTGATTGCGTTTTGTCTTTTCAGCTGTCGTTCCAGTTCCGGCCCTCTTTGAGCCTCGCATCATGATGCCGGCAGGCCCCTTCTTGAGACGTCCATCTTCAAAGGGTGCCGCGATGAGCTTGGGCATGCTGAGCGGATATGTCGAAGAGCTTGACGCAGATGCTCCCCCATCTGCCGCAGATTTCGCTGCGGAGGTTAACCCGATGTTGGCGGCGCTTGTAAATTTTCATAATGAAAGCGTCGTCGAGTTTTGGGTTAATCACTGCAGGGAAATCGAGACCCGCCTGTATCAACTGGAGTTTATGCGTCCTGCCCCTGAGACCTTAGCCGTAAGCACTCAACGAGTGGCATGGATCGAGCAATGCGCTTCTTACTTCCGCCATTTGGAACAAGAAGCGGCTTTAAAGCTGAGGGAATGCCAAGAGACCTCAAGCGAAACTGCTCGCCTGTGTGCTGAAGTTAAGGCGAACGCTGCCCAGGTGAAGGCTATCTTCGAGGACCTTCTGCAAAGTATTTCTGATGGGCTAGCACTGAAGCAGAAGCTCGATGCCGCTGAGCGTGATGCCTAAGGTCGCAACGCAGCTCAGCAAGCAGTTGAGAAGCAGCTCTCATCCTTCCTGCAGCAGCGGGCTTAAGTGGAAGCAGAACTGGCGTTGGCAGCCGATCAAGAGAAAGCACTAAAGGAAGTGCACGAGCAATTGATGGGGCTATTTAAGACGCTTCCTTCTCCTTGAACATTTTGTACCATTGGCAATTGTAAATAAAATGTATTTGCTTCTTTTATTCTTTAACACAATGTATCTTGTACTCAATCAAATTTATGAATAAAAGATATACATTCTTTGTAATGTCTTGTGTCATTTCTCCGCTTTTTTCTTTCTTTTATTATCAGCATGTTACTTTAGCAAACATGGTTGACAGATGATAGAGCGAACATCCTGTCTTGGCTTCTTCAAGAGGTAGTGACGGCTTAGGCCGCAGGTTCAGATCTGCTGCCCAAGACTTTTCAACTTTTTGAGCCGTGAGGATCTCATAAAGACTTTTCTCCCTACGGATCGAGAGGATCTCGTAGGTGTATTTTCTCCTTAGGAATCGTGAGGATTCCTAAGTGTGTTTTCTCTTGAGAGTCGTAAGGATCTCACAAGAGAATTTACTCCCTTACGAGTCGTGAGGACTCGCAAGTGATGGGTAAAATTGCCCTTATCCACCTTTCACGGGGTTAGGGGTTTGACTCTCGGTCTTTGGTGTACTGTCGAGTCATGGAACTGGGAAATTTTCCGTGACTCCGCTTTGCTGGCGTCGTATATTCCTGCAGAGACACTAATTTCTCTACGGATCGGCGCGAATTGAGATGCTCTCGTCAAGGATGCTGATTTCCCTGAATCGAGGAGGTTGCCAAGGACACTAATTTCCTTGAGGTTAAGACGAGTCGAGGTATTCCTGCAAAGACACTGATTTCTCCACGGGTCGACGCGAATTGAGATGCTCCCGTCAAAGACGCTGATTTCCCTGAATCGAGGAGGTTGCCAAGGACACTGATTTTCCTGGGGTTGAGACGTGTCGATGTATTCCTGCAAAGACACTGATTTCTCCACGGGTTGATGCGAATCGAAGTGCTCTCATCAAGGACACTGGTTTCTCTGAATCAAGGAGGTTGCCAAGGACACCGATTTCCCTGGGGTTGAAACGAGTTGAGGTATTCCTGCAAAGACACTGATTTATCTGCGGGTCGACGCGAATCAATGTGCTCTCGTCAAGGACACTGGTTTCCCTGAATCGAGGTATTTGCCAAGGACACTGATTTCCTCGGAGTTGAAACGAATCGGGGTATTCCTGCAAAGACACTGGTTTCTCTGCGGGCCGACGCGAATCAAGAAGCTCTCATCAAGGACGCTAGTTTCCCTGAGTCGAAGTATTTTGCCGAGGACACTGATTTCCTCAAAGTTGAAACGAATCGGGGTATTCCTGCAAAGACACTGGTTTCTCTGCGGGCCGACGCGAATCAAGAAGCTCTCATCAAGGACGCTAGTTTCCCTGAATCGAGGTATTTGCCAAGGACACTGATTTCCTTGGAGTTGAGACGAATTGAGGTATTCCTGCAAAGACACTAGTTTCTGTGCCGGTCGACGCGAATCAAGTTGCTCTCGTCAAGGATGCTAATTTTCCTGAATCGAGGTATTAGCCAAGGACACTGATTTCCTCGGAGTTGAGACGAATCGAGATATTCCTGCAAAGACATTGATTTCTCTGCGGGTCGACGCGAATCAAGTTGCTCTCGTCAAGGACGCTAATTTCCCTGAATCGAGGATTGGCCAAGGACACTGATTTCCTCGGAGTTGAAATGAATCGGGGTATTCCTGCAAAGACACTGGTTTCACTGCGGGCCGACGCGAATCAAGAAGTTCTCGTCAAGGACGCTGATTTTCCTGAATCGAGGTATTGGCCAAGGACACTGATTTCCTTGGAGTTGAGATGAATCGAGGTATTCCTGCACAGACACTGATTTCTCTGCGGGTCGACGTGGATCACGTTGCTCTTGTCAAGGACGCTAATTTCCCTGAATCGAGGTATTGGCCAAGGACACTGATTTCCTCGGAGTTGAAATGAATCGAGGTATTCCTGCAAAGACACTAGTTTCTCTGCGGTTCGACGCGAATCAAGAAGTTCTCGTCAAGGACGCTGATTTCCCTGAATCGAGGTATTGGCCAAGGACACTGATTTCCTTGGAGTTGAGACAATCTCTGGCGGTCTTTCCGGTTTTATATGAGTTACCGTCAAGACTTGGCTCCGTTTTCTGATGGAGCATGGGGGGAAGATATATTTCCTTCTGTGTTTGCGCCCCAGGGATCGATGTGATCTCACCTGTAGGGCAAAAGTTTCATTCATTTTCATATTATTATTTTATTTCCGCGATGCTCTATCATTTCAGCTTTTATATCGCGAAGGTCGTGATTGCCCAATCATTTCGGCTATTTTTCACGGTGCCCAATCATTTCGACTATTTATTTTATTTTCACTCGCTGCTTTTTATTGCGAGTTGCCCAATCATTTCAGCTATTTTGGATGCAAACATTTTTACTTGCTTTTTTTTTATTGCAAGTTGCCCCATCATTTCAGCTATTTTGTATGCACGTATGGCTCGCTGATTTTTTTTTATCGTGAGTGTGGAACTTGGAATCTGGTGCCAATCTCAGCATCAGTATCGCTACAACTGGAATACTGCCAGGAGCGAATCATCATTTTCCATGAAAGGACTCGGAATTTGATACCGGTTTAGGCATCAGCATCGCTGCAATTGGGATATTGTCAGGAGCGAATCATCATTTGCCTCTGCCGGTAGCCCTGCTGTTTTTACTCACGGAGCCCTTTCGGGTTTTCATTCGTACCCATTTTGCTTATGGACATACCGTCTTTTTTTTTTATCCTTTTTATTCTTTTTTCTAACGAGGTCACGTCGTTTCAGGTTTCTACGAACACTCGCCGGTAGCCCTGCTGTTTTTACTCACGGAGCCCTTTCGGGTTTTCATCCGTGCCCATTTCTCTTATGGACATACCGTCTTTATTATTATTATTATTATTATTATTATTATTTATTCTTTTTTTTTATCTCGTCAGCCTGAGGATGCTGCGGTAGTAGTTTAAAGACGTTTCGGTCGTCAGCTAGTTTTAGGACGTAGTGGTCCGTCATTAGTTTAAGGACGTTTTGGGCTTGGGAAGATAGAGAGCAGACATAGTCGTCGTCATCTATCATTGACCTAGGCCGTAACTCATTAGGCGTAGTATTTCTTCAGGAAGCGACCGTTTATGGGCCTGAAAGGTCTTTCACCGTGCATTTCCATGAGTAGATAGGCTCCACCCTGGTAGACCTTGTCTATGATGTACGGGCCTTCATAGTTCGGCTCGAATTTTCCCCGCTTGGCGCGATTGGGGATCATAGGTCTTTTAACCACTAGCACGAGTTCTCCTTGGCGGAATGCCTTCGTCCTGGTCAATCTTTCATATGAGCACGTCATCTTTGCTTTATAAGCCTCCAGATTTTGTTGCGCTATGAGCCGGGTTTCATCAAGGGCATCCAGCTCCTCAAGCTGAAGGTGAGAATTTTCTTCGTCCGTCAGCTCGTAGTGGACTGCCACTCGTAGAGAGGGTAACTCTATTTCTAGGGGAAGTACTGCTTCTGTACCGAATACCAACGCGTACGTCGTTGTGTTCGTGGCTGTCTTGAATATAGTTCGATACGCCCAGAGAGCTTCTTGTAGTCTCTCATGCCAGTCCTTCTTATTTCGGGACACCGTCTTCGTCACGATCTTTGTCAAGGTCTTGTTGAAACCCTCAGCTAGACCGTTAGCTCGGGGATTATAAATGGAGGAATATCTCCAGTCTATGTTGTGTTGTTGTGCGAAGCGGCTGATCTTGTGGCTTTTGTAGGCTGGCCCGTTATCGGAGATGATCCGTCGCGGAGTTCCAAACCGATAAATGGCGTGCGTCTTGAAGAAATGGAGGATATTCTTCGTCTTCACTTCCCTCAGCGGTACTGCTTCTGCCCATTTGGAGAAGGAGTCAGTCGTCGCCAAAATGAATCGATGTCCCCTAGACGATGCTGGTTTGATGGGCCGATTATGTCAATTCCCCACATTTCGAATGGCCAACTGGCCACTGTTGGATGTAGAGGATTTGGGTGCTAATGGATAAAATCCCCATGAATCTGGCATATGTGGCATTGCTTCCCATATTCGAGGCAGTCCTGAATCATTGTGGGCCAATAGTAGCCCATCCGTTTAATCTTCAATTTCATCTTCGGGCCTGCTTGATGAGAACCGCAGAGTCCATCGTGAACTTCCTGAACAACTCTTTTCGCCTCTTCAGGTCCCAGACATCTCAACCACAGAGAATCAAACGACCTCTTGTACTGAGTATCATTGACGAAGGCGAAAGACAGAGCTCGTTTCATGAGCTGATGTCTTGAGGAAGCATCTTCAGGCGTTTGACGGGATTTGAAGTAGTCTATAAAGACTTCTTTCCAATCCTCAGCCTTTTCCTGGTCTTTTATTTGCATAGCCATTTGCTCAGTCACTCCCTTTTCTTCGGATGATTCCGGAGATATTTCTGCTGAGGCAAGCACCCGACGGCTGTGTACCATGATTCTTACGTCACCAAGGTTCTCGTTGGCCAGTTCATTAGCGAGCTTAGCTAGTGTGTCCGCTTGCTATTTTCTGCACGCGGTATGCTTTCCAGCATGTAGGAGGGGATTTGAGTCAGCAGTTGCTGTACTCTCTCGCCATACTTCACCAGCTCTGGTTTGCACGTTTGATAGTCGCCGTTTACTTGACTAACGACCAGTTGGGAATCTCCGTATATGAGGAGGTTTTCAATTCCCATGTCGATGGCGATCTCGAGGCCTGCTATCAAAGCTTCATACTCGGCTTCATTGTTTGTCCTCGGCTCTGTTAAGGAGAAAGAGAAGCGCATTATCCCTCCTTGTGGAGTTACGAAGATGAGGCCCACCCCTGATTTAATTATAGGGGTGTTTTGCTTGCGCTTTTTCATGGAAGACGCTCCATCAAAATAGAGTTCCCATCGTCTGGCAGCTCGCAATTCAGAGGGGAATCGGCCGGAATCGGCCGGTATCGGATGCTCAGCGAGGAAGTCAGCGAAGGCCTGGCCTTTCACTGCCTTAAGAGGCTGATAGGTTATCGAAAACTCCATTAAGATCAAGGCCCATTTAGCGAGTGTCCTTTTCAGTATGGCCTTCGACATCAGATATTTGAGAGGGTCCACCTTCGAAATGAGACGGACTTCATGTGCCAACGCATAATGTCGAAGTTTCGTTATTGCAAAGATTAACGCCAGGCAGTGTTTTTCGATGGGGGAGTAGTTGCTTTCTGCCCCCAAGAGAACTCGACTTAAGTAATAGAGAGCTCTTTCTTTCCCTTGGTCATTCTCTTGTGCCCATAATGCGCCTAAGGAACCTTCGAGGGCGGTTGTATAAAGAATGAGAGGCTTTCCCTTGACCGGAGTGGCCAGTACTGGCGGATTCTGCAGGTATTGCTTGATTTCGTCTAGCGCGCTTTGGCATTTGCGATCCCAGACTAAAGGGGTTCCCTTCTTCATCAGGTGGCTGTAAGGACGGCATTTACCTGAGATATTGACTATAAATCGCCGAATATACACGAGCTTCCCTTGGAGAGACCGCAATTGCTTAAGAGTCCTTGGCGGAGGCATTTCCATGATCGCCTTAATCTTTGACGGATCTATCTCAATACCTCGGTGTCGGACGATGAATCCTAGGAATTTTCCCAAGGAAACTCCAAATGCGCACTTGAGAGGGTTCATCTTCAAGTTGTATTGCCGAAGGCGTTGAAATACGGTCTTCAGATGCTCTAAATGCCCCTCGTATGATTTGCTTTTAACCACGAGGTCGTCGATATAGCATTCGATGATTTCATTTATAAGGTCATCGAAGATCTTCGTCATGTCCCTCTGATAGGTGGCACCGGCGTTCTTTAGACCGAAAGGCATCACTTTGTAGCAGAATATACCCAGCGGGGTCCGGAAAGCGGTGTGCTTCTGTTCTTCAAGGTGCATCTTTATCTGATTATATCCTGATGAGCCGTCCATGAAAGAGAAAACCTCGTGAGTGGACGTGTTATCTATCATCAGCTCGGTGACCGGTACTGGGAAATCATCCTTCGGGCAGGCTTTATTGAGATCCCGAAAGTCTACACATATGCGCACAGTCCTATTTTTCTTCATCACCGGAACGATGTTGGCGATCCAATCGGGATACTGAACTTCTTGGATAAACCCAGAGTCGATCAGCTTCTTAACATCAGCGTTAATGCTCATCTCAAGCTCGAGCCGCATTCTTCTCGGTGCTTGTTTGATTGGTTTAGCGTCTGGGGATATCGCCAATTTATGCACAGCAATTTCTGGATCTAGTCCTGACATTTCGGAATAGTTCCATGCGAAGCAATCCTTATACTGCATAAGCACATCTTTTAATGAAGCCACCCTTCCTTCAGACAACAGCTCACTAACGAATGTCGGTCGTGGGTCGTTCGCCGTCCCCAACTCAATTTTCTTGAGGTTATCCGCCGTGGTGTGTATCCTATCTTCCAGCTCTTTTGGCGCTGGTGGGAATTCTGAGATCACCTCGTCATTGCTGTTTTCGAAGCACCAAAGAAGGTCATCCATATTCTCGGGCTCTTCTTTTGATATCGTTATCATATGACAAGCACGAGCTCGCTTCCAAGACCGATATGGATCTGATTCTGTTCCCGTGGCTTGGGTTCATGCTTCTGTGGCGGCGTCACCCTCCAGCTGTCAGATAGAGCAAACTTGCCGAGCTGATACTGATCTTCGACCCAGTTCTTGAAGGTGAAGCAATCTTCGAGAGGGTGCCCTATTACCCTGTGATAAGAGCAATAGTTCGGGTGTGAGACTTCGCCTGCTTGTTCGGGGTGCTTGGACTCCGGAAGCGTAAGCATTTGGTTCTTTATAGCTAGGTCAAGTATCTTCTTTTTCTTGTCTTGAGGAAAAGAGTATGCTCGACTCATTTTCTTCATAAGGGACAAATCCGGACCGCTCGATTCCCGACTGCGTGGCTTCTTGGTCCCGTTTTGTCGTTGCTGAACGCCTTTTCTGCTTTTTGACTTGTTTCTGCCTCTGCGTCGCGCTTTTTTTACAACAGATTGACAGGGAGCGACATTTTCGTCTTTCACATCCTGTTGAAGGAGGCGTTGCGTTCTGGCTTTCTCGTAAATGGCCATTTCGCGGTTGTGGTCGTCTCAAACTTTTTGACCAGCTTCCCTTATAAGCTTGTCCATTTGTTCTTCGAATGACGGACTGGGCATTTTTACGGCGGGGACTTTTTCTGGCTCAGGGTTAGCATCTTCCCATTGAGCATCCCCTTCTTCATCAAAGTTATGCATGACATAGCAGTCGCGGAGTAGCTCCCGCTTCTTGGACCGAACATATCCAAGCCCGATTGCTTCCATTATCCCATTGGGCAATTTGTGCTGAGTTCCGGGAACGTTCCAGACCCTGTCATAGAATTTGGCTTTTCAAGCGGTCTGTTTGAAGGATATCTCTTGGCGCTTCAATAGCCTTTTCAATCCTTCCGTGTAATATCTAGGCAGACGGATGGGCTGAAGCCTGTCAAGTGTAGGATCTGCGCCGTGTCAGATTTCTTTCTCCACTTTAGTTTCCCCGGAGTGGTAGAATAGGATCGCCTTTTTACCTTCTCGCCTGGGAGGGACATAGAAAGTCTGCAGCTCTTCCACACTGTAGGTATCAAGCGCGTCAAGTTCTTTATGATGTTTGGGCGGAACCATAGCAACTTGCAAACTTTGCTTTTCATCAGCGAATGTTCGTATTGAAGGCCGAGCAGAGAATATAACATGGACCTCATCTTCCGAGTCGCTGCCAAAGATCAACATAGGAGCGGACGGTCCCGGCTTGTTGTGTTGGGGTGGCCCGGAATAGACTATCTCTTCGTCCTCCTCGGTATCGCTCCCGAAGACCGGGATGGTGGCGTTAGCTTTGTTCTCCGGTTTGTGACATCTTTCTGTGTCCTCGAAATCTGGTAAGAAGTATTTTGTATCTTCGTACTTGCGGACTTCGTTTACTGAGAAGGGGTTCAACTCTCCTGTTACGGTATACTCGAGACCATCCTTAAAATATTTCATACACAGATGCTGTGTAGAAGGGATGATGTTGTACTCGTGTAACCAGGATCGACCGAGCAAAGCATTATAGCATGTCTTAGCGTCTATGACGTGGAATTTAATGTCCGTGATGAGTAGCCCAAAGCGTAACTTCAGTATCACAGACCCGAGAGTCCTGGATGATTGAGAGTCGAACCCGGAGATGGTGATCTTATCTCGAGCGAGGTGCTGGACGCTCATGCAGATTTCCTTCAATACCCGTACATTGAGGAGATTGACGGAAGACCTATTGTCAACCAAGATTTTGCCTATGTTAATATCGTGGCAGTACCCCGAGATATAGAGGGGCCGATTGTGTTCACATGTCCCAAGGAGGAGGTCTTCATCACCGAAAGTGATATCGGCTGTGTGCACTTCTTCCAGCTCGTCCTTAATCTTTTCTTCGGCGAGAAAAGTTTGGAATTTCTTTGGCTCCTGCAGCGCTTTGATCAATGATTCTCTTGCTTCTTTTGATAGTAAGAGGGCATCGAGAATACTAAGTTGTGAGGGTAACTTCCTCAAGTGTGCCAGAACGTTGTAATCCACCTTATTTTTCTTGGGCGGGTCTTCGGCGGTTAGCTCTTCCGTGACTTGGTCATCTAGGGCAATATCCTCTGAGACCTTTTCTTTTCCTTTATCTTTCTTATTTGCGGGTCCGAGATTCTTTTCGGGTAGCATACGATTACGCAGCCGGATATTTTCGCAGGCCTTCGGCTCTTCCTTTTTTCCTGAGGTGGACTCTTTAAAGAAAGGGCTAAGAGCCATTTCCTCGTCAGAGTCGCTCCCGAATGTGAGAATTTGCGCTTCCCCGGTGTTAACCATGCGACAATCGCCGATAGTTCTTATAAGCTTCTCGGTTATACTTTTCCGCTCCCGACGAGTTTTGCACTTCTCCCGCTTAAAATGTTGCCGGTGAACAACATACCCCTGCCACCATCTATTGAAAGCTTTGCACTCTTCAGTGGGGTGCAAAATCTTCCGATGATACAAGCAATAGGAAGGGTGCATCTCTGCTTTGCCGGCAATGTTTCCTTCAGAGGGTGGTAGCTTCATCCCCATCGATATGGCTTTAGCAAACCTTTTCCTTGTCTTGAATTTGTTTTTATCCGCAACGAATGTCTTTTGATTTGATGGGAGTGTCTCAACCCTTTCGTTTAGTCGCCGGCGCTTGGCCCTTTCAAATATGACCGTCTCGTGTTTCCGATCAGCTTTACTTTTCAATAGATCTTCGTTGAGGAATGCATCAATTGCTTCATCTGATGGCCCCGGAAGTTCCGGTTTAGGATCTGCCCTCGGCTTCTCAGTGCAAAGAGTTTTCTCATCGTCTTTAAACGAGTGGGAGATCATATGACAACTCGCCACGTAACCCTCAGATTCATCCAACGAGCTTTCTCCATCATCTTCCTCCTGAAAGACGTGGCTGAGAAACTCTTGAAGCGTGATGGGAGTCCGTGCCTTTTGATTATACTCTTCCAGCGCGTCGATCTGTTTCTGTAAGTCCGTGTGCTTGTCGCCAGGCTTCACGGGCTTTGGATCTCTTCTTCTTCTTCTTTGAAGATTTCGACGGCTGGGTGTGAGTGCTTGGGCCATCACCACCGATCTTTGGAGTTGGGCGCGGCTTCAGCATCCCTTCGATGATCTGGGGTTCTAGTGGGCTCTTCCACCTGATCGCCGGGCATGTCTGGAGATCATTAAGTATTCTCTTGGTTTTGGCTGATAGCACAACCTCCCACGGAGCTTTTTCAACCAGGGAGCACGTTGCCCCTGGCGTATTCACCATTTTCGGGGTATGAGGCTGCGGCGGGTTCACCTTCCATCTTTCGGATAACGCGAACTTGCCTTGCTGATATTGATCTTCAATCCAGTTTTTGAAGATGTAGCAATCTTCGATCGGATGACCCAACACTCGGTGGTAGGGACAGTAATTGGGATCATTAACGTCGTTTGGCTGCAATGGGCGTCTTGAATCCGGCAGATTGATAAGTTTGTTGCGCAATACCAGCTCGAACAGTCTTCTCGTTTTATCTTGAGGAAACGAGTAAGGACGTGCTAGCCTCTCCTCAAGGGCTACGCGTGGACGCATATTGTTTTGACAGACAACCGGCTTCAAGTAGCTCAGCTGTTATTGAGCATTGGCGACGACAATCGCTTTTCCTTTCCCCTTCTCATTTCGAGAGTCCGGCTTTGGAGGAGACGGTCTATGGCCCATCTGGTCCATTTGAGCTAGCTTGTCGATCAGGGCCTAGAACGCGGTTGGTTTAAAGAACATCATGAACTGTGAAATAGTTGCATGAGGATCTAAGGTGCCCACGAACATGCCCACCGCTGGCGCTTCTTCGATGCGCTGTTCGCACTTTGACCACAAGTTCTGCCATCGGATTGCATATTGAACCCAAGTTTCGCCCGGTTTTACTCTTGCATTGATCAAAGCTGTTATTGGAGTACGCTCGCTGGCGCTAGCGAAACGCTGGGTAAACAACAACTCCATTTCAGCAAAAGTTTTGACGGAGTCGTTCGGAAGCTCGGAGTACCATTCAAACGCCGTCTCCAACAAGCTGCCGACGAACTGGCGAAGTAAGAGCTTATCATCGCCGCCGGTGTTACCGCAAAGGGCCCTGAACTGGGCAACATGTTGATGGGGATTGCCAGTCCCCTTATAGACATGGAATTTCGGTATTGTATAGCCCGGCGGGTACTTGATCTGATCATACCAGATCGGATATGGTCGTCCCGTTTTAACGACCTGACCGGCTGCCTCAGTTGCCTGGTAAACTCATATCTGCTGAGCTATATATTCATCCAGGACAGCTTTGGAAATTGTCTCCTCCTTGGCTGTTGACAGAGCCGGTGGAGGATTCGACGTTTCTCCTCTGTCGTCTTCAAGGACGATCGGAGGATCTTCAGCAGGAGGATCTTGCTGGATCATCATACCCACCATGTCTTGGAACAGAAGGGCCATTCGTTTTATATTGGCTGCTTGTTCCGCAGCCTCTTTGTCTTTCTTTTCCAATATCCTGCGAAGGAACTCGGCGTCGGTTTCTTGCTCCTGGCGTTGATCCGAGGATGCTTCTGGGCTCTCTTTTGGCTCAGTGAGTGCGGCCATCGCAGTCATCATTTCTTGGAGCTTCTGCTGCTGCTCCTGAGCTTTAGTCACCGATAGCGTAAGCGGTCTATGACCTGTGGATATATGGCTGTCCTCTTTCCCGGACGCCATATAGATGGTGTGTACCACAATGCCCCCGGACTTAGGGCGTTTGGGTTCACTGCCTTTGACGTTCACCGCAGGCGTGGGGATTTTTTCCGGTCTTCTTCTCTTGTGGGCCGTCGAAGTTGAGGGGGCCGTTGCTTTGGGCATCCAGGTGGTCGTCGTCTTTCGTTGCTTGACAGGGGGATTTTCTTCCTGCCGAAATTTTGACTTCTTATGCTGGTGAGAGAAATTCGGATCAATCACCGATTCTCGGACTCGTCGCCAAGTCTTGTAGATCCTGGAGGATAGCCCTTGAGGAGACTGCTCCGGCTTTTCTGGTTCTGCTTCCACGGCGGTCTCTACCGATGGAGGAGATCTTATGAGCACCGCAGTTGGCGAATTTCTGCGTACCCTGTTCAGCAGCACAAAGCTGTTCTCGGTTGGAACAGCAGCATTAATTTCCACCGTTGGAGCTAGCGGAGTTAACCCAAAGGGGGAGTTGCTCCCAGTCTTCCTTATCCAGCGCCAGAGGTGTTGTCGGGCATGACGAGTTATCGGTATTGGTTCAGCGACGGCTTTATCTTGCCCCATGTTCAGGTGAGGGGCTGTTGCCGGTGTCAGCCTCTTGAAGACTGACGCCCGTTGAGAAGCCGTGTCCAACCGGTCAAACACAAATTTCTAAATGGAAGCGGGATTGGGAGTAGTCAGCCTTGCGAAGACCGACCTTCTTGCAGGAGAAGTCGTCTCGACGACTTTAGGAGCAGAGATGGCTGTCTTCCTCGGGATGGCCACTTCAGGGGTCATGGGCTTCTTGGCAGGCCCATCGGAGTTCAAGCTCAGTCTGGTGAAGACCGAGGAGTTGGAATTGGGCGACCCGTTGAGAGGGGCCGTGGTAGTAGTGAGCCGATCGAAGACCGACTTCTTTTGCGCTTCCTTCGGCAGCGGGACATTAATGTTCACTGGCGGGAGCATGGTCCCGAAGAACAGACCGGTGGTAGCCTGAGTCACTTGTTCCACCGGCATAGCAAAGATGGAGGCCGCTTGAGGCCCGTAAGCCACACCTCTAGGTGAGGCGGAGCGTCGATTGCAGTTGCATTTGGAGCAGTTTGAGCAGTTGGACGCCATTGCTGTTTGATTTCTGCACCAAGAAAGAGACCAAATCTTAGTAACTTGAAATCCAAGAGCAACCATTAACAAACCGCGATTCGTTCGCGAAGACGACACAAGAAGTGTAGAGTGGAAAGAGGAAAAGGTCCCACTGGGCGTGCCAGAATCTGTTCCCCTGCGAATGACGGCGCGACGTGGAGACGTCTTGCCTGAGATTCGGGGCAGATGCTATTTGGTTTTATCCATCCACCTCTCCGAAGATGCCAAGTTGATTTATATCGAAGGTTTAAACGGATGCGGCCGATGTAGCAGATTTCGTTAGATTCCCCCTCGTTCGATTGTGGGGACGCTCTTCCCTGCAGGCGCAAGCCCCTGCAGTTAATTATGCTACCGCATCGCGGTAACAACTTTCTCCTTCTCCAGATGTTCACTTCGTGTCGTGGATGTTTGTTTTGCTTGTGGTTTCCCATGGATTTATACGGAGACTAATTTATGTCGTCGCCCGTAGGACGTGGATTAGTCCAAATCCGTATTTTCTTAGATTTGGATTTGGGGTTTTGGTTTGAGGATATGTTAGCCATATTTGAGGCTAAGATCAACTCAAACGTTTGTTAAGGATACGTTAGTCTAATTTAAGACTAAGATCAACTCAACGGGATCGTTTAGATCCGACAAAAGAGCATTTAGACTCTATTGTTCTAGTTTAGGGACATAGTGGACCATTGCCAGTTTAGAGACATAAGGGTCCAACATTCCCATTTTGGGGATGAATGTTGGTTTAAGGATGCATTAGTCCATGAGTTTAAGGACCCCACAGTCCGTATTGTTGGTTTAAGGACGCATTAGTCCATGAGTTTAAGGACCCCACAGTCCGTATTATTGGTTTAAGGACGCATTAGTCCATGAGTTTAAGGACCCCACAGTCCGTATTACCAGTTTAGGGACATGGTGGTCCATGAGTTTAAGGACCCCACAGTCCGTATTACCAGTTTAGGGACATAGTGGTCCATGATTTCCATTTTGGGGAGGGATATTAGTTTAAGGACGCATTAGTCCATGAGTTTAAGGACCCCACAGTCCGTATCGATGTGTGGTTGTCGGGACCCGTCACCTCTCTGACGACGTTGAAGGATTACGAGGACAAATATCAGAGGAGTTCGGAGATGTACCCTTGAACCGGGTGTAAATTAATTTGAGAGAGCATTTGTACTCAGTTCAATTTAATTTGAGAACTTATGGCCAAAATTGGGCTAAGTCCAGTTGAAAATGTTCAACATTTTATTTGTATTTGGCCTGTTAGGCCTTTACTAGGGCTCTGCCTCTTGTTTAATAATGCAATGCATTTTTTCTGGCCTATTAGGCCCTTTTAATTGGGCTCTGCCCCTTTTTAAATGATGCACAGCATCTGTTTTGGTATGACAGACCTTTGTTTCGGCTCTACCCATTTTTTATAATGCAGAGCATTTGTTTTGGTCCATTCGACCTCTTAATTGGGATCTGCCCTTTAATAATGCGCTGCATTTAATATTCTGATAGTGCGCCACGTGGCTTGTCAGGCGCTTTGCGCCAATTGAGGAGCGCAAGGCGCAAACTCATGTGATGGTGACACGTGTCACGCTCTGGTGAGCGCAGGCGCAGTGCGCTGCGCCATTGCGCTGCGCTAGTGCGCTGCTGACACGTGGCGCGCTCTGGTTAGTTGCGCTAATCCAAGAGCGCAATGCTCATTTTGTAAAGCGCAAGGCACAGTTTGTTCTGGGGCTGACACGTGGCGCTCTCTGGTGGCTTGCGCCAACCCAAGAGCGCAACAGTGCAAATTTTACAAGTGCAGGGCACGGTTTAATCTCTTGATCAAATTTAGATCAAAGAAAATAAGTTTTTTTTCTTGTTTCAAGAGGTTTGACCTCATGATTTAAAGAACCAATGGTTCATCAAAAGGCTGTGCCTTTATATGTAGATCAAAAGATCTAATAAAGAAGTATATTACTTCTTTTTTTTTTATTCTTATTATTTGATCTTTTCTTTTCTTTTCTTTTTATTTAAGATCTTGATCTTGTTTTTAGATCATTGATCTTTTTAAAAGAAATTCTTCTTTTCAAAGGTTTACCTTTTTCTTTTTTCCGAGTTCTTTCTCAAAGTTTTCAGAAGATTTCTGCAAATTCTCTCTGTGTCAATCTCAATGTTAATGTCTTTTAGACTTGGAGTCTAGGGGCCTTTATATAGTGCCAATTTATTTGTTAAATCAGTTAAAGAGATATTTCTCTGAGTGATTTAGGAATTTTTCCCACCGTTGGATCTTTGATCCAAGGGCTTCTGTTTTACAGAAGGCAATCTTCTTATTTTAATAAGATTTAAAAAGATCTCTCCAGAATTTTTCTGTTTTAAATGCTGGTACAGTTCGCGCAAGCGCACCTGCGCTTGACACGTGTCGCACAGCGCAGAGCGCAGCGCAACTGCGCTGCCACGTGTCGCGCAGCGCAGAGCGCAGCGCAACTGCGCTAGCCCAACTGCGCTGCCACGTGTCGCGCAGCGCAGAGCGCAAAGCATCTGAAGCGTTGCTTCCTTTATTTTTATTTTAAATATAGCTTTGCTCTGATTGGGTGCACTGCTTTGGCCGCAGTGCAAGGAATCTGAAGCGTTGCTTCAATTCAAATTTTTTTTTGAATTTTTGAAATTCAAACAGAGCTTTGCTCTGATTGGGAAAACAACCTGCTTTACCATTTATGATCATGCTTGCATGTCTTGCTGCCCTGTTTATATATTATTGCTTGATGTTATAACGCGCTGACGTCTGGGTTTTGCATGGCCCAGATTCTTTACCCTTGTTGCAGACTGATCAGGAGTTTTGCCGCTGTTAAACCGAGCGGTAAGGATCCTGTTGGTATCCAGTCTTACCTTCCAGATGTTTATTTGATCTTTTGCTTCTGCATACTATATTATTTCTTGACTCATTTATTCTGGCTCATGGACATGTACTAGATAGTTAGTTTACTTTCCCGTTCTTGATATCTCTACAGCCATAATGTGACTGTGGAGGGATTTTTCCTATCCACAGGTAGCATGGTTGGCTATGTCACGTACCCATCTTAGCGTACTCTGGGAAGCGAGGCGTGACACTAGGGATCTTCCTTTGCTTCGTTTGTTGACATTGTGTCTGCAATATTTCAACGAATATCGAGGTTGTCTCTGGGTTGTCTGTGAACCGTCGAGATTTAGGAACTAGGGGATTTTGCCATGGCTCTGTTTGTTGATGTCGCATCTGTATCCTGCTGGAAGGAGGAAGAACGCTGTTGGTTGATTTCTAGGATGTGGATTCCGCCGTCGAGACTTGGAACTAAGGACTTTGCCATGGTTCCGAGGTAGTCTCTAGGTTGTCCGTGAACCGTCGAGATTGGGAACTAGGGGACTTTGCCGTGACTCCTAGGTAGTCTCTAGGCTATCTGTGAACCGTCGAGACTTGGAACTAGGGGCCTTTGCCATGGCTCCGTTTTGCTGACGTCGTATCTTCTTCTGTTGGATTGAGAAGAAATGCCATTGTTGATCTCTAGGCTGTGGATGCCTCCGTCGAGACTTGGTACTAGGGACTTTGCCATGGTTTCGATGTAGTCTCTAGGTTGTCCGTGAACCGTCGAGATTGGGAACTAGGGGAATTTGCCGTGGCTCCGAGGTAGTCTCTAGGCTGTCTGTGAACCGTCGAGACTTGGAACTAGGGGACTTTGTCGTGGCTCCATTTTGCTGACGTCGTATCTTCTTCTGGTTGGAACGAGAAGGAACGCCGTTGTTGATTTCTAGGCTTTAGATGTAGCCATCGAGATCTAGCCTCCCTTCGACGAATCCTGGTGGGACAATATGGTTCCCTTTTCATTTGTGCCTATAGATTGTATACAGGGGTCGATGTGATCTCACCTGCAGGGCAAAAGTTTCATTTTTTTGTTTCTTTTTGTGATGCTCTATCATTTCAGCTTTTTATATCGCGAAAGTCGCGATTGCCCAATCATTTCGGCTATTCTTCGCGGTGCCCAATCATTTCGGCTGTTTTTCTTTTTCTTTACTCGCTGCTTTTTATTGCGAGTTGCCCTATCATTTCGGCTATTTCATATGCATTTTTGGCTCGCTGATTTTTTTTGCTGCGAGTATGGAACTTGAGATCCGATACCAATCTTAGCATCAGTATCGCTGCAACTGGAATACGGCCAGGAGCGAATCATCGTTTGCCATGAAAGGACTTAGAATTTGATACCGATTTAGGCATCAGCATCGCTACAAACTGGGATTTTGCCAGGAGCGAATCATCATTTGCCTTTATCGATTTGAACAAATGTGGCTTAGCAAATAGGGTTAGCATCCTGTTAACTAAGGCTTTTTGACTTTACGAGCCGTGAGGGTCTCATAAAGGCGTTTCTCCCTACGAGTCGTGAGGATCTCATAGGTGTATTTTTTTTCCTTAGGAGTTGTAAGGATTCCTAAGTGATATCTTTTCTTGTAAGTCGTAAGGATCTCACAAGAGTATTTTCTCATTGCAAGTCGAGAGGACCTACAAGTGTTGTTCACCAAATGGGGAAATTTCGCGCCATTGGTGGAACTAGATGGGGGGAAACGTTTATTTGAGCCCATGGATTGTATACAAGGGCCGATATCGGACCGCCTGTAGGGCAAACTAGAGGGTGTGATGGCTTAAGAACAGGTTCAGATCCCTGTAGCTTAAGGCTTTTGAATCCTATGAGCCGTGAGAGTCTCATAAGGGGGAATTCTCCTTACGAATCATGAGATCTCGTAAGTGTAATTTCTCCTTAGGGATCATGGGAATCCCAAAGTGTGTTGCTCCCTTGTGAGTCGTAAGGATCTCACGCAGGTGTTTTCTCCTTACAGGGTCGAGAGGACCTTGCAACTGGGCAAAAATTTTTTTACGAGTCTGCGCCCTTTCGGGTTTTCACGAACTCGCCGGCAGTCCTGCTGTTTTTACTCACGGAGCCTTTTCAGGTTTTCATCCGTGCTCATTTCGCTTGTGGACGTACCGTTTTTTTTTGCACGATGAAACTCCCGAGAATAGTTTCATCGGATGTGGCCCATTTGTTTGCCGGTGGGATTTTAGTCGCAGTCCTCACCGCTTGGACTTGTGGACTTGCACTCCACTATCGTCGTATTTGAGGCGAAGTTGTTAGTTTAGGGACATCTCCGTCCGTTGTTAGTTTAAAGACATCTCGGTCCAATGTTAGTTTTAAGGACATCTCGGTCCAATGTTAGTTTAAGGACATCTTGGTCCATAGCTAGTTTAAAGACGTTGCGGTCCGCAGCTAGTTTAAAGGACATCTCGGTCCATTGTTAGTTTAAGAACATTACGGTCCATAGCTAGTTTAAGGACATCTCGGTCCATAGTATTTCGAGGCGAGGTTTCGCTGGATACTACTTATAGAGTTTGGACTCAGGGAGATAGCGAGCGGACACGAGCGTCGTCATCCATCATTAACCTGAGCCGTGACTTGTCAAGCCTAGTATTTCTTAAGGAACCGGCCGTTTATTGGCCGGAAAGGTCTTTCGCCATGCATATTCATGAGAAAGTAGGCCCCATCTTGGTAGACCTTGTCTATGATGTACGGGCCCTCATAGTTCGGCTCGAATTTCCCCCGTTTGGAACGGTTAGGGATCATAGGTCTTTTTACAACTAACACGAGTTCGCCTTGGCGGAATGTTCTCATCCTAGTCAGTCTTTCGTATGAGCACATCATCCCCGCTTTGTAAGCTTCTAGGTTTTGCTGCGCCATGAGACGAGTTTCATCGAGGGCATCAAGCTCCTCGAGCCGAAGATGGGCATTTTCTTCATCCTTCAGCTCGTATCGAACTGCTACTTGATTGGTTGAGATTTTTGCTTATGCGTTTGTGAAATCAAAGAACTAACCGCAATCAAGACGGTGTCGCTTGGTAGCTAGCCGGTTGAGTACGGATCGGTCCACAGAGAGATGGATTTCTTTTCTTTATGTTCTAACGAGCTAAGTCCAAAAAATTGGTGGTTTTGTTGTAGATCTAAGAATGAGAATAAGTTGATAAAAAGGCTTGCTAAGGTTAGGGTTAGGTCAGTTCAAAATATGGATTCTTCTCACTGCTTTTAATGCCCTAGTTAGGATTTTAGGTTTTAGGGTAATAGTCAACAAAGGGGATTAGCACGACTAGAAAGAAATTTAGTTTCTTCCCTTTGGTCGTTGTCCGTCCTTTCTTAACTCTTAGCCCTAATCTCTGTGTAAATCAACCACAACCGGTCTTAACAAGGGAATCACCGCTATCTCGTGGGATAGGGTGCCGTAATGAGCGGTGTGTGGTTAATTTAAATAGAGTCCTAATTAAAAATTATGGGGGCAAGAAAAGGAGGGAGAGAGATTTCCTTCTCTCAAACCTTCCCTCTCCTAACCCTAACAAGTGAGGAATTACTCACTCATTAGGAAGATGACAAAAGAATTCATTTTTATAATTTTTATTTTAAAAGACTATCTAATTGCAGATAATAAAAGACAGATAAAAAATTGCACGAATTAAATTCAGAAAAGAAATGCGAGATAAAAATAAAAATACCTTTCTTTATTGATGCACTCTTGAACGATTACAATGGAATTGAAAATTTAATCTAGAAAATAAAAAGAGGCATCTCAAAAGAGGCACCCAAAAGAGGCACACCCCAAAAGAGGCTGTAGGTTTTCCTATTTATAGATAGGAGAAACCCTAGGGTTTACATCTGATCCACATCTGAAATTACAAGACTACCCTAAGAAAGCCGGGTCAACGCACCGACTCCCACCGACACGCACCGATACGTGCTCTATATAGCCGCGGAACCGCGGCCATAAGCCTTGTTTGGCCGCGGTTCTGC
This sequence comes from Agapanthus africanus, assembly GCA_030015575.1. NCBI lineage: Eukaryota > Viridiplantae > Streptophyta > Magnoliopsida > Asparagales > Amaryllidaceae > Agapanthus > Agapanthus africanus. Next base: position 99,224,694 of record JASDDO010000014.1, on the reverse strand, counting down.
GGCTGTCTTGAAGGCTCTTGGGTTCATTTCTTCTGTGTTGCTTCAAGTTGCTTTTTCTATCTGTTTTCTTCACTTGGTTTCTCAAAGTCTTTCCTACTTTCTTCCAGATTTCCAACAGTGCAGAAATGTATTCTAGCTACTGTTTATATCATCAAAAGATTGTGCACCCTACCGAAGAGTGCAACGCTTTTAAAAGATGGTGGCAGAGATATGTTGCTCGCCAGCAACATTTTAAGTGGATGAAACGCAAAACTCGTCGGGAGCGAAAAAGTACGACCGAGGAGCTTAGAAGAACCACCGGCAACTGTCGCATGGTTAACGCCGGAGAATCGCAAGTTCTCACCTTCGGGAGCGATTCCGATGAAGAAATGACTCTTGGCCCTCTCTTCAAAGAATCCACCTCGGGAAAAGAGGAAGAACCAAAGATCTGTGAAAATATTCAGCTACGCAATCGTACGCTGCCCGAAAAGAATCTCGGACCCACGAATAGAAAAGATAAGGGAAAAAAAAAAGTCCCTGAGGATATCGCCCTAGATGACCAACTCGTCAAAGAGCTGACCGCCGAGGACCCGCCAAAGAAAAGTAAGGTGGATTACAATATTCTGACACACTTAAGAAAGTTACCCTCACAACTCAGCATTCTCGACGCCCTTCTGTTATCAAAAGAAGCAAGAGATTCTTTAATCAAGGCACTGCAGGAGCCCGAGCAATTCCAAGCTTGCCTCGCTGAAGAAAAGATGAAGCACGAGCTGGAAGAAGTGCACACAGCCGATATCACCTTCGGCGATGAAGATCTCCTCCTTGGGACGTGCGAGCACAACCGCCCCTTATATGTCTCTGGATACTGTCATGATATCAAGATAGGAAAAATCCTGGTCGACAATGGGTCTTCCGTCAATCTTCTCAACATGTGAGTATTGAAGGAAATCTGCATGAGCGTTCAGCACCTAGCTCGTGACAAAATCACCATCTCCGGTTTTGACTCCCAGTCATCACGAACTCTTGGGTCTGTGATACTGACGCTACGCTTCGGGCTACTTGTCACGGATATTAAATTTCACGTCATCGATGCTAAGACCTGCTATAACGCTTTGCTTGGCCGGCCTTGGTTACACGAGTACAACATCATCCCTTCTACACAATATCAGTGTATGAAATACTTCAAGGATGGTCTCGAGTATACCGTGACGGGGGAGTTGAACCCATTCTCCGTGGATGAAGTTCGAAAGTACGAAGATGCAAAATACTTTTTACTATATTTCGAGGATACGGAGAGATGCCACAAGCCGAAGGACAAAGCTATCACCACTATTCCAGTCTTCGGGAGTGATACCGAGGATGAAGAAGAGATAGTTTTTTCAGGACCGCCTCAACGCAACAACCCGGGACCGTCCGTCCCCATGTTGATCTTCAGCAGCGACTCAGAAGACGAGGTTAACGCTATATTTTCCGCTCGGCATCAATACAAGCCTTCGCTGGTGATAGTCAGAATCTGCAAATTACCTTGGTTCCAAAAGAGCATTACAAAGATCTCGATGCACTTGAAGCATATAGTGTGCAAGAGCTGCGACGTTTTACGTCCTCCCAGACGAAAAGGTGAACATGTAATCCTATTCTACCGACCCGGGGAAACTAAAGTGGAGAAAGAAGTTTGGAATGGCGCCGATTTTACGCTCGACAGGCTCTAGCCCATCCATCTGCCTAGATATTACACGGAAGGCTTGAAAAGACTATTGAAGCGCCAAGAGGTACCTTTCAGACAGTCCACTCGACAAGCTCGATTCTACAATAGGATTTGGGACGTCCCCGAGACTCAACGAAAGCTGCCCAACGGGAGAATGGAAACGGTCGAGCTCGGATATGTCCAATCCAGGAAACGGGAACGAGTCCATGGTAGCTACGTCATATATGACTTCGATGAAGAAGAGGACGCCCTATTAAAAGATGCTGATCCTGAACCAAAACAAGATTCGGTCGTCAAAGCACCGAGTCCGTCATTTGAAGAATGAATGGACAGGCTAGTAAGGGAAGCGGGTCAAAAGATCTGGGATGACCATAACCGCAAGATGGCCATTTATGAGAAAGCCAGGACACAACGCCTCCTCCAACAAACCGCGGAGAACAGCAATTGTCATGCCCCGCTTCCCAGTGTACGGCGAAGGGGACGCGACGAGGTCCACTACGTATATACTCAGAAGTACATACGCTAAGCGTATCTAAGCAATATAAAATAAATACACAAGAGGCAAGATATAAAAAGAACAACAACTTTTATTTATTAACATTCTTTTGTACAATGCATGAAAAGAAAATACAACTGAAATAAAAAGATGCCTAAACAGTGGCATAACAGGAAATGAAAAATACAGAAAGGAAAAGTGTACAATGAACTAAAGTGCAGGGTCTTCGGCAAACTGCTCCAAGTCTTCTTGGGATGGCTCGATCTCCGCCGGGTCCAAACCACTTGACGACATTCAAAAAAGAAAGAAATAGAATATCGTCAGCGAACAGGTCGCTCGGTAAGTCCCAAAGATAGGGGAGAAATAGACAAAGAGTAGGAGAGAGAGAGTATCTTTTAATGTTGTATTGTATTGTTGTAATGTTGTATTGTATTGTTGTAATGTTGTATTAACGCTGTTGTTTGTAGCTTGGTACAGAAAAATACCAGTGTATACGAGAGGGGTCTCTATATGCTAGAGACTAAGGCAAACGGAATATAGAGTACAAGGCTCCGTTAGAAGGCCCGGAACAACGGCAATTGGATTCATATTAGGTGTCTTAAATCTGACCGTCTCGTGCCACTTTTAACATCTTCCATACCAATCTACTCCTTAAACCCCATAGTGTTTTGATTGTATTATTTGTCTTGTAAATTGTATTGATTGTATAATTGATTGACTGACCGAAACCATGATATCAGGAAACGGTTATAACCGTAAAGTCATATAAATAGAATACTGAGAATCATGTAAAAGGAATATATATTCATGGTTCGGTTCAGTCAAGTTGTATAAATTGATAATTGTATTCATGGATTCATGTGTTCATATTGAATTGGAAACTTGTAGATTATAGATTGACTTGAATCATATTCAAGTCAGATATAATCAGACTCAAATCCGAGTCAGACAATTGGAAATATAAATCGAAGTCCTATAATTGCTAGGGTCGTTACGGTAATTTATAAAACTTGAGGGGGTTTTATGTAAAAATACTTTTATATACTTTTCAAAATACACCTCAAGTATTCATTATTCGTCTTTAGAGTTGTAATGAATGTGGATTTTATATTGAGCCATTTCTAATGAAAATATCCTAGTTTTATAAATAAGGTATTTATCTGTAATATTGATTTATTTGAAGTTCATGGTATTTTAGTTTAAAATTTATTCTTGTGATTTTTAGAAAAAGGTGGAATATTTATATTATAATAAAATAGATATTTAAATGATAAATATACATATATTTATACAAAAATAATTTTAATAAATATTTTATATTACAAAAATCTCATTTTCTTAAGATGTCGTATTTTAAACCTTTCGAGACCGAATGCTCCTTGCGGAGGTTTGAATCTCGCACTACTAAACCCGAGGATGTGCGATAATCCGCACCATCCCGAACGGATTCCCCAAAAATGGGTTGTAGCGGCGCTTTGCAAAGATTGTAAAATACTAATCCTTTAGAAAACGGTTTTATAAAGTAAAAGGTATTTATTTGTAAAAATATCAATTTTTCGTATTTTAGATTCTAGGGTTTCCTAAGTCAACTAGCCTATTTCTAAATAGTCTAAATGACAAGTTGTTAGATATCTCAAATCGCCTCTTCACCGCCAATTGTGGCCAGGTAAGTATAAATGAGGAAAGGAGGGATCCGCTCACGAATAACCGTGAAACGGGCCTTTTAAAGTTACCTTTCTCACTTGCCTAGCCTTGACACCACAAAATCAGGTTTAAATAAACGATCGATGTCCACAACTTATCGTGTTTTCCTAATAAGAGGAATTTATTTAAAAGTGTATCAAAACTAAAACTTTTAGAAATGGTTTTATTAAGAATATGATATTAAAATGAAAGTATTGTTTCATCGTATTCTAAGTTTTTTTATGATATCGTTTTAGGTTGTATATGCGTGTGTGTGGAGGTAGGTCATTACCTCGTTCTCTACTTTAAATGTATAGCGAGGTTAAGGGGGTTAAATGTGAAGTCGAAACATTGTGGTATTTAAGTGAAAAATACGATAATTTGAGAACGCTATCATTTCATGTGATGAAACTTGTTCAAATTGTTTGTTAAATGTTTAATAGTCAACATAAAGATATTTAAGCATGAATGTATTGGTGAGAAGTGAAATTTTATAGAAAATCGAATCGGAAATCGGATTTGTTCCAATTCCGTCGGGTTTTGTATTTTCGTATTTTAGAGAAATAGAAAGAAGGATAGAAAGGGACTTACGGGTTTTGATCTATACTAAGGAGTGTAGGGGAACTAAAGGAGTTGCCGAGGCGTTACTTCGTCGCCGGTTGTTTCTAAAAACGTCGCCGGAATTCCCGCCGGAATTTCGTCGGAGCTTCGCCGCGAACTTGTTTTCAAAGCACACACTTCTTGGAAAATTTTGAAAGAGTGAGACTAGGGTTTTGGGATGAGAGGGTACAGGGTAGGGGGTGTATTTATAGGGTAGACTAGGGTAGGGTAGGTGAAAGGTTTTTAATTAAAAAAAATTGTAAAAATTATAGAAAAATCATTAAAAATTGTAGTAAATGGGGTGTATTTAACTCTCGGGAACCGATCTAATTAAATGGTGTGTGCAGGGGGTTAAAGAAGGTGAAAAGCCAACTTTTTGCTCTTGACGACTCGGCTGTCCGGCCGAGTCCGGCCCGCGGTGCCGGGCCGAGTCGGGGTTCCAGTGGGTGGGGGGTCTCCTGACGTACACTCTGGTATTTTTAGATTTTTAGGTACAGTTCAACTTTTGGGAGTTATGGCGTTTGGACTGTTGGGCTTCCAAAGGATTTAAAACAAAAACAATATAAAAATAATGTGAGGCAGGGGATTTGAACTCTGGTGGCTTGGTTCAGCAGTTCAAGGTGTTACCAATGAGCTACAAGCTCCTTCTTGTAATTATTGTGGGAAAATAATTACTTAAAGTGGTAACAGCAACATTAAATACCCTAAGTATACTTTAAATTTTAAAACAATTTTATGTACACTAAAAATGGAGTTATTTAAAAACAAAATAATTACTTATATATTGTGCTTGGGTTAAAATACTCTTTTATGGATTTGGAAAAAAAATTGTATAGAAAAATGTATAAAAAAATTAGGGTTGTTACAGCAATGCTCTTCCTTATCAACCCGTTATACAAAAGGCCCGACGCAGAGGCAAGAATAAATCAAAGCGCGGGAAAAGCGTACGAGAGCGATAAAGCGGGACCAAGAAGCCACGCGATCGGGAATCGAGCAATCTGGAGTCGTCTCTTATAAAGAAGATGGGTCGAGCATCCTCTTTTCCTCAGAACAAAACACGGAAGATACTTGATCTTGCCATAAAACATCGAATGATTATGCTTCCGGAGTTCAAACACCCCGAGCAAACCAACGAGATCTCTCACCCAGACTATTGCTCTTATCACCGAGCGATAGGACATCCTCTCGAAGACTGCTTCACCTTCAAAAATTGGGTCGAAGACCAATATCAGCTCGGCAAGTTCGCTCTATCCAGCAGGTGGATGATAAATCCGCCACAGAAGCATGAACCAAAAGCCGCGCATATAGGAAGAGTAGAACCAGATCAACATAGGTTTTGGAAGCGAGCTCGTACTTGTCATATGATAACGCTATCAAAACAAGAGTCCGAGGATATGGATGACTTCCCCTGGTGCTTCAAAAACAATGATGACGAGGTTATCTCAGAGTTTCCACCGGCGCCGAAAGAGCTGGAAGATGGAATACATACTACTGCTGATGATCTCAAGAAAATTGATTTGGGGACGACGAGTGAGCCGCGGCCGACATTCATCAGTGAGTTGCCGTCTAAAGAAAGGGTAGCTACACTAAAAGACGTGCTTATGCAGCATAAGGATTGCTTCGCGTGGAATTATTCCGAGATGCTAGGACTAGATCCAGAGATTGCTGTCCACAAACTGGAAATATCCCCGGACGTCAAGCCAATCAAACAAGCACCGAGAAGAATGCGGCTCGAGCTTGAGATGAGCATTAACGCCGAGGTCAAGAAGCTGATCGACTCTGGCTTCATCCAAGAGGTTCAGTATCCTGACTGGATCGCCAACATCATCTCGGTGATGAAGAAAAATGGGACAGTACGCATATGTGTGGACTTTCGAGATCTTAATAAAGCCTGCCCGAAAGACGATTTCCCGGTACCGGTCACCGAGCTGATGATAGATAATACATCCACTCACGAAGTCTTCTCCTTCATGGACGGCTCGTCAGGGTACAATCAGATAAAGATGCATCCCGAGGACTAGAAGCATACCGCTTTCCGGACCCCTTTGGGTATATTTTGCTACAAGGTGATGCCTTTCGGTCTAAAGAACGTCGGTGCCACCTATCAGAGGGCCATGATGAAAATCTTCGATGACCTCATATATGAAATCGTCGAATACTATATCGACGACCTCGTGGTGAAAAGAAAATCATACGTGTAACATCTAGAGCATCTGAAGATCGTATTTCAACGCCTCCGGCAATACAACTTGAAGATGAACCTTCTCAAATGCGCGTTCGGAGTTTCCTCGGGCAAATTCCTAGGATTCATCGTCCGACACCGAGGCATCAAGATAGATCCTTCAAAGATCAAGACGATCATGGAAATGCCTCCACCAAGAACTCTCAAACAACTGCTGTCTCTCCAAGGAAAGCTCGCGTATATCCGGCGATTCATAACCAATCTCTCCGGCAAGTGCCGTCCTTATAGTTACCTAATGAAGAAGGGAACCCCGTTGTCTGGGATCGCAAATGCCAAAGCGCGCTGGACGAGATCAAACAGTACCTGCAGAAGCCGCCAGTGCTGGCTGCTCCGGTCAAAGGAAAGCCTCTCATTTTGTATACAACCGCCCTTGAAGGTTCCTTAGACGCATTATGGGCATAAGAGAACGACCAAGGGAAGGAGAGAGCCCTCTACTATTTGAGTCGAGTTCTACTGGGGGCAGAAAGCAATTACTCTCCCATTGAAAAACACTGCCTGGCATTGATCTTCGCGATAACAAAGCTCAGGCACTATGCGTTGGCGCATGAAGTCTGTCTCATATTGAAGGTGGATCCTCTCAAATACTTGATGTCAAAGGCCATATTGACTGGGCGACTCGCTAAATGGGCTTTGCCCTTGATGGAGTTCTCGATAACTTATCAGCTTCTTAAGGTAGTGAAAGGCCAGGCCATTGCCGACTTCCTCGCTGAGCATCCGATACCTGCCGATTCTCCTCTGAATTGAGAACTGCCAGACGAGCATGCATTTGACACGATTAACGAGAGTTATATTCGATGGGAACTTTACTTCGATGGAGCATCCTCCATGAAGAAGCGCAAACAAAACACCCCCATAATCAAATCAGGGGAAGGCCCTATCTTCGTAACTCCACAAGGAGGGATAATGCGCTTTGCCTTCTCCTTAATAAAGCTGAGGACAAACAATGAAGCTGAGTATGAAGCCTTGATAGCAGGTCTCGAGATTGCCATCTACATGGGGATTGAGAACCTCCTCATATACGAAGACTCCCAACTGGTCGTTAGTCAAGTAAACGGTGACTATCAAACGTGCAAACCAGAACTTGTGAAGTACGGCGAGAGGGTACAGCAACTGCTGACCCAAATATCTTCCTACACCTTGGAAAGCATACCGCGTGCGAAAAATAGCAAAGCGGATGCATTAGCCAAGCTTGCTAAAGAATTGGCCGATGAGAACCTCGATGACGTAAGAATCGTGGTACAGAGCCATCGGGTTCTTACACCGGCAGAAATATCTCCATAGTTGTCCGAGGAAAAGGGAGCGACCGAGCAAATGGCTATACAAGTAAAAGACCAAGAAAAAGTTAAAGATTGGAGAGAAGTCTTTATAGACTACTTCAAATCCCGTCGAACGCCCGAAGATGCGTCCTCAAAATATCAGCTCATGAAGCGAGCTCTATCTTTTGCCTTCGTCAATGATACTCTGTACAAGAGGTCATTTGATTCTCTATGGCTAAGATGCCTAGGACCTGAAGAAGCAAAAAGAGTTGTCCAAGAAACTCACGACGGATTCTGCGGTTCTCACCAAGCCGGGCCGAAGATGAAACTGAAGATCAAACGGATGGGTTATTATTGGCCCACAATGATCCAGGACTGCCTCGAGTATGCAAAGCAATGCCACTCGTGCCAGATCCATGAGGACTTTATCTATCAGCATCTAAATCTACTACATCCAACGGTGGCTAGCTGGCCGTTCGAAATGTGGGGAACTGACATAATCGGCCCCATCGAACCAGCATAGTCCAGAGGATATCGATTCATTTTGGCGACAACTGATTACTTCTCCAAATGGGAAGAAGCAGTACCGCTGAGGGAGGTGAAGACGGAGAATATCCTCCATTTCTTCAAGACACACATCATTTATCGGTTTGGAACTCCGCGACGGATCATTTCCGAAAACGGGCCAGCCTACAGAAGCCACAAGATCAGCCGCTTCGCACAACAGCACAACATAAACTGGAGATACTCCTCAGTTTATAATCCCCGAGCTAACGGTCTAGCTGAGGCTTTCAACAAGACCTTGACGAAGATCGTGAAAAAGACGGTGTCACGAAATAAGAAGGACTGGCACGAGAGACTGCATGAAGCTCTCTGGGCGTATCGAACTACGTTCAAGACGGCGACGAACACAACTGCATACGCATTGGCATTCGGTACAGAGGCGGTACTCCCCCTCGAGATAGAGCTACCCTCTCTACGAGTGGCGGTTCATTACGAGCTAACGGACGAAGAGAATACTCACCTTCGGCTTGAGGAGCTCGATGCCTTTGATGAAACCCGACTCATAGCGCAACAAAATCTGGAAGCTTATAAAGCAAAGATAATGCGCTCATATGAGAGATTGACTAGGCCGAGGACAAGCGAACTCGTGCTAGTGGTCAAAAGACCTATGATCCCCAATCGTGCTAAACGAGAGAAATTCGAGCCGAATTATGAAGGCACGTATATTATAGACAAGGTCTACCAGGGTGGGGCTATCTACTCATGGACATGCATAGTGAAAGACCTTTCAGGCCAATAAATGGTCACTTCGTGAAGAAGTACTACGCTTGATGAGTCATGGCCTAGGTCAACGATAGATGACGACGCCCATGTCCGCTCGCTATCTTTCTAAGCCTAAACTCCGTAAGTAGTAGCCGGCTTCCTTTACCACGAACCGAAACATCCTTAAACTAACAACGGACCGAAACGTCCTTAAACTAACAACGGACCGAAAACGTCCTTAAACTAACGACGGACCGAAACGTCCTGAAACTAACAACGAACCACTATGTCCTAAAACTAGCCGTTGATCGAGATGTCGATAAACTACGGTGGATTGCATCATCCCAAAGTTGATACAAAAAGAAAAGAATAAAAAAAAGAATAAAAAAAAGAGAGAGAAAAGAAAACGGTATGTCCATAAGCAAAATGGGCACGGATGAAAACCCGAAAGGGCTCCGTGAATAAAAACAGCAGGGCTGCCGGCGAGTTTTGTGAAAACCCGAAAGGGCGCAATCTCGTTAGAATAAAAAAAAAAGAAGAAAAAATATATATGAAAGAAAATGGTATGTCCATAAGCAAAATGGGCACGGATGAAAACCCAAAAGGGCTCCGTGAGTAAAAACAGCAGGGCTACCGGCGAGTGTTTGTCAAAACCCAAAAGGGTGCAACCTCGTTAAAAGACACTTGCAAGGTTCTCTCGACTTTGTAAGGAGAATCCACCTATGTGAGATCTTTACTACTCACAAGGGAGCAACACACTTAAGGATCCCCACGATCCCTAGGGAGAAATTATACTTGCGAGATCCTCACGACTCGTAAGGAGAACCCTCTTATGAGACCCTCACGGCTCATAAGATTCAAAAGTCTTAAGTTACAGGGATCTGAACCTGTTCTTAAGCAGCCCCCACAACCTCTAATACTGCCCTACAAGCGGCTCAATGCTGACCCTTGTATACAATCCACGGGCGCGAATAAACATTTCCTTAACGAAGTCCCATCCGTGACTAGGGATATGTCTATACGGTGAACAGCCCTTGTAAGTCCTCTCGACTTATAAGGAGAAAACACTTTTGTAAGATCCTTACGAATTATAAGAGATCATACACTTAGGGGTCCTCACGACTCCTAAGGTGAAAACGCACCTACGAGACCCTTACGCTCGCAGGGAGAAATACCTTTATGAGGCCCTTACGGCTCATGAAGTCAAAAGCCTTAGTCGACAGAATCCTAACCCTGTCTACTGAGTCACCTTTGCTCGACATCGACGAAGGCAAATGATGATTCGCTCCTGGCAATATCCCAGTTGTAGCGGTGCTGATGCCGAAATCGGTATCTAAATCCAAGCTTGCAGCAAAAACCTGGCAAGCCACACATGCATACGAAATAGCCGAAATGATGGGGCAACTTGCAAACAAAATCAGCAAGTAAAAAAATGCATGCATGCAAAATAGCCAAAATGATTGGGCAACTCGCAATAAAAAGCAGCGGGTAAAAATAAAATAAATAGCCGAAATGATTGGGCACTACGAAAAAATAGCTGAAATGATTGGAAAATTGCGACCTTCGCGATATAAAAGCTAAAATGATAGAGCATCGCGGAAAGAAACAAAATAAAATGAAATTTATGCCCTACAGGTGATATCACAGCAATCCTTGTATACAATCCAGGGGCGCAAACAATAACCGAATCACACTTTTCCTTCCCAGGTTTCATCAGAAGAAGAAGCCAAATCTCAACGGTTCACAGATAGCCTGGAGATCATCTCAAGATCCGACACAACATCAAGCAAAGCGGAACAGCGGCAACCCCCAGTTCCATGACTCGGCGGTGCACAAAAGACCGAGAGTCAAACCCCGACTCCGTGAAATACGGATAAAGTCAACCCTTCCTGGTCACGTGGAATGCGGCTTATGTCAATCCTGACCCCGTGGGAAACATCCAGAGCGGATCCTGATCCTCGCAGAGCACGGCAATGACCCCGTGTGAAGCATCTAGAGTAGAACCTGGTCCTCGCCGAACACGGCAGTGAACCCGTGGGAAGCATCCAGAGAAAAATTCCTGGTTACGTCGAACGCGGCTTATGTCAATCCTGACCCCGTGGGAAACGTCCAGAGCAGATCCTGGTCCTCGTAGAGCACAGCAATGACCCCGTGTGAAGCATCCAGAGCGGAGCCTGGTCCTCGTCGAACACGGCAGTGAACCTGTGGGAAGCATCTAGAGCAAAATTCCTGGCTACGTGGAATGCGGCTAATGTCAACTCTGACCCCCTGTGAAGCATCCAGAGCGGAGCCTGGTCCTCGCCGAACATGGCAGTGAACCCATGGGAAGCATCCAGAGCAAAATTCCTGGTTACGTGGAACGCGGCTTATGTCAATCCTGACCCCGTGGGAAACGTCCAGAGCGGATCCTGGTCCTCGCAGAGCACGGCAATGACACCGTATGAAGCATCCAGAGCGGAGCCTGGTCCTCGCCGAACATGGCAGTGAACTCGTGGGAAGCATCCAGAGAAAAATTCCTGGTTACGTAGAACGCGGCTTATGTCAATCCTGACCCTGTGGGAAACGTCCAGAGCGGATCCTGGTCCTCGCGGAGCACGGCAATGACCCCGTGTGAAGTATCCAGAGCGGATCCTGGTCCTCGCAGAGCACGGTAATGACCCCGTGTGAAGCATCCAGAGTGGAGCCTGGTCCTCACAGAACAACGCAATGAACCCGTGGGAAGCATCCAGAGCAAAATTCCTAGCTACGTGGAATGCGGCTAATGTCAACTCTGACCCCGTAGGAAACGTCCAGAGCGGAGCCTAGTCCTCGCCGAACACGGCAGTGAACCCGTGGGAAGCATCTAGAGCAAAATTCCTGGTCACGTGGAACGCGGATAATGACAACTCTGACCCCGTGGGAAACGTCCAGAGCGGAGCCTGGTCCTCCCAGAACACGGCAATGAACCCGTGGGAAGCATCCAGAGCAACCCCTGACTCCGTGAAATGTGGATAAGGGCAATTTCACCCATCACTTGGGGGTCCTCACGACTCGTAAGGGAGCAAATTCTCTTGTGAGATCTTTACGACTTGCAAAAGGAAAAACACACTTAGGAATCATCACGATTCTTAAGGAGAAATTACACCTACGGGATCCTCTCGACCGGTAGGGAGAAAATTCTTTATGAGACCCTCACGGCTCATAAAGTTGAAAAGCCTTAGGAGGAAGATATTAACCCTGAATCCTAAGCCATCGTTGTCCTGCAAAGAGATCGAGATAGACTATCCACAGAATACACTAAATAAAAAGGGACACATCATTGAGAAGAAAAATATGTCCTTTATTCATGAACCAAAATGAATACAAAGTACAATTCGTGAAAGAAACAAAAAATATACTCTTATTCAGGAGTATGTACAAAGAAAAAAATATATCTATAAGTCTTCAAGTCGGCGGGCGATTTAGCAGATTGGTCAACTCATCCCTCTTTCGTTGGGCCTCGCCTTCGTGATTCAATATCGCCAAAAGACGGGCCTCCGCCTGAGCTTGCTGGGCCTGATATGAGGCAAGCCGGCCTTTGAGCTCTTTCTTGGTAGCTTTGTGAGCCTCAACCCTTTCACGAGTGAACACGGAGGCTTTGTCGATGGCCACCACCTCCTTGATGGCCTCTTGAAGCACTCGCCAGAGTTCATATGCTTTATTGGCTTTGGCCGTAAGGTTAGCTTGGAGCTCGTTCAGCGCCTTAGAAGCCAGCTCCCTCTCTGAAAACTTGCGGCCGAGCCTCTTCTCACACGACACCATGTTCCCTGCGCACCGCTCTATCAGACCCCGCAAGCCCGCCTTCGCAGCCACAGCCCCCTAAGAAACGCGAGTCCATTCAAGCACGTGCAAGCAAGCCTCCACCTGCCGGCAAAACTCAACCCAGACTTGCACCACTGCTTCGCTATGATAGGTGGCAAGAAAGGGAAGAGAACCATTAGCTTCGGCAGCAAATGCTTTGGCCGTAATTACGTTGCCAGTACGAAGCTCCTCGATCAAAGATGACAGAGAGGCGAGGCTTAGCTTGGCCATTCGTTCCGAGGCTCGCAAAGCATAGGGGCCGGGTGGCATGGTGATCCGCGACTCCAGCGTGGTGAGAACTGGCAGGGCTGTTCAGATTTATAAACGGTCAGTGAAACTTGTAAGCAAAGAACAAGTGGAACGGAGTTGAGACTTTACATAACCACAGTCATGCAAGAAGGAGCTGAAGGCTCCCCTGGCCCTTCAAGAAGCTCAACCTCGTCGTCGGCCTCCAGAACTGTAAAAGACATCAATGTCATTTTATGAAGTGGTGATAATGCTGTGAAAAGAAGGCAGACAACACTAATCTTGCCCAGAAGAAAGGACGATGCGCTGAGGAGATATTGCTTGTGGAGCAGCCATCTCCAACAGGCGCTGAAAAGACTGCCTGGGAGACAAGTCGGTAATCGAAGCCGCCAACCCGCGCAATTCTGAAAAGACAAAAGAGTTTAGATAACGGAAAGATTGCTAATTTAAAATATAGAAGGTTACCTTCGACACTCCTCCTATTCTGAGCTGGAGGGATAGCAGCTTCAACGGCCTCCGCCGCGACCTCGGGTACACTATCAGGGACGTGGGCTGGTGTAACGGCCTCTGAGGAAGGAGCAGCGGCTGCCGCTGTGGACTCCAACGAAAGGAGGGTAGCCTTGATTACTTCCATCCTAGCCTCTGGGCCGCCCTCAGGGAGATCCGTTGGGACGACGACCACCAAAGGTGCCTCCCCCGTGGGAGGAAGTGCTTCGGGAGCAGGAACCACCGCAGAAGGCTCTATCTCAAGAGGGACAGCTTCATCGGCCAGAATACGGCTTAGAGCCTTCGCCATCGCCGAAGTCTCTGCACAGTTCACATGAGGATAAGAATACATATATGTGCGTGCAGACAATATGAAGTATTACAAAGAAATATAGGAACATACTAATGCGCAAGGAAGCTTTCAGTATAGCTTGCTCAAGCCGATGCTCCTTCTCAAGGAGGTGTGCTCGTCGAGGTCCGAGGGTGTGCTCGTGACCGCCGGTCCACAGTGAAAGCGCGTCTGCGGTGTCCTTTGAAGCATCCTGTTTAAGGGTCCGTTCACCCCATTCCTCCAGAGGGCCGATGAATCGTTGCCGGATCCACGGAGGGTCTTCAAAAAAGATGACGGCGGGATAAGGCTTCTTCGGAATTCTTACGTTTTCCGACTCATCTTGCGAACGTCTTATAGCCTCAGCCAATTGTGCGGCTTCCTCGGCAGTTGAACTCGGAAAGAGTAGGCCAGCATCCGACTCTTGCATAGCCAATGGTTCGTCCTGAAAAATAGGCTCGGACTCTACTAAAGAGTCGAGAAGATTGGTAGCCGTTTTCCTTCGCCGTTTGGATCCAGAACCGACCACCGAAGATGACCGTTTTCTCTCTCGTGGAGCCTTAGCATGACGCCGACCGACCTCACCTTCAACGCCCTCGCTTGGCGCTGCGACTGAGGACGACACGGCCATCGTCGATGCCGCGGGAGGTGGTACTGCTACTGGCGCCCTTTTACCCCTCAACTGAGCCCGAGTATCCAATGGCATACCAATTGTGGGAGTGAGGTCCACCTCCGACTCCCCTGGAATGAGCACAACACGGATGTCCCTCAGGGAAAAGCGGACCGGTGCGTGCGGTCGCAACGGAACTCCTGTGGCCTGAACCGGAGCAGGAGCGCCATATCCAAGAAGCACCCTCTTCTCCTCGGCAATAATCGGGCTGACCCGATGAAGGTACCAGCCCGTGAAGGACCCCACACATCGGGGAATATGGTCAGCTTCAGGAATCATGAAGCGGGAACCAGTATTCAGCCTCACGAAGTGATGAGCAGCATCACGAACGGCTTCGGGTGAAGGGACGGGCGCGACTGTAAAAGCCTCGAAGGGAACGCCCTGATCATATCCAAGCTGCCGGGCGAAGCGATGCGGATTGTACCGCATAAAGAGGGCTGCACTATTCTGACGGAATACCAGATAACCTGGTCTAATTGTGTACAAGTGCGTGGCCTCCCGGGGCTTCAGAGAAGGCACCTCATCTTTCGAATGGTCGCAGAGTTGTTGAATTGGACCTGAAGGAGAAAATAGGGCCCGGTCAATGAACACCAGTCCGCCTGAGCTAGCGTAAGGAGCGATCAATACACGAATGGCCCTGGACTGAGTTGGATCAGGAGCATAAGCACCCACCAGTCGCATCAATCGCGGAAAAGTATACGCGTCGTAAAATTTGGGTCTTTAGTGTGCAGCAAAGGCCCCCAACACGTGCATCTCAATCCAAGATGTGAAGTAATGAAGAGAAAAGTTTACCACATCCACACCTGGAGTTAAGGTATTAGCCGCGGCGCCTAACTCATGATAAAGATGTGACAACGCTGGGATGCCTACGGCCAACCGTGTTCCCTCAGCAATACGATGAGCCGGGTAGATAACTGAGACTCTCATGAAGCGGCGATGCATGGGGATGACGAACCAGCTGAGCCAGACGCTAATGAAACCCATAAAGAATGTCTCCTCATCCATGCCGGGAGCTGCAATCGATTCGAAAGATACCGGTGACATAATAGGAATGTAATATTGCGGTAAATCCTCTTCCTTAGTCGGCCGCCTGTCCAAACCAAACCCAAAGGGGTCATTGATGTTCGCAAACTTCGGAGTCGTCTTTGATAAGATACCCTCACGAAGGAAGCAAGCGATGAAGCTCTTAAAGGTGACGCCCTGCACTTCTGATTCTGTGAACGGTTTGTCAAAGATGCCCAAGGCCTTGATCACACTCGGGCGCTTGTAGCGGACGACGTTCTTGGTAGACAAGCCGTCAAGCATTACAGGCTCAGTCTTAAAGACATACTCGTCAGAAGGTAGCAATTCCTCATAAAGGGTCCCCCTGATTAGCAGCCTCGAGATCTCGCGAAATTCTTCCAAATAAATCGAAACTTCGCGGTCCCCTAGGAGAAAAGTGTTGGTGGGGTGATTCCACTGGTTCAAGAAAGCCTTAACCCACCAGACGTGAGGGGATTGGTAGTGGAAGAAGCGAGGCATATATTGCCTGATAGAGTCCGACCCTCTGCAGTCGCGCGCGATGGGCGGACAGGATGTAGCGAGCCCAAAGAAGATAGCCCGTGGGGTGTCGAGGGGTGAGCCCTATTTTGTAAATCTGCCCCCATGGTTAGGCCTCGCCCTAGCAAATGCGGCGTCCCAGAATATCTATGGCCGGGATCGGATGGTTTGGGATGCCAGTCGTCGAAGGTTCAAGCCATCCCATCGGGGTCCAATTCGGCATCTCCACAGCAAAGACTGTCCTTAGAGGATCCATCGGCAGGAACAGATAAGTAGGCTCTATCGGCACTTCGCAAAGGAAACTCCGGCGACCCCGAATGATGTGACCATACCAGGTCCCCCACAGAAGTAAGTTGGTGCGATTCGGGTCATGAGTCCTTATCATTGCCATCACTTCCTCGTCGGATGGCGATTGGGGAAAAACGGCTTCCGAACGGGTGAAAGGGAAATACGGAACAGATGTCATCGTACCTGAAATAAAATAAGGGGAAACTGTTAAAACGAAGCCAACAGTGTATATATATATGATTATATATATATATATATATATATATATATATAAAAAGACAGCGACAGAGGACTCATCTTATGGGACCATTGGTTACAAAACGCATGGGTCCCACAAAATTAAGATGGCGGCTGGCTAATGATGAGGCAAAGCAATTAAAATGAGACAAAAGGAAGATTCTCATTAAATAAACAGTGGATTTCAAATGACCCTACACATTCCCCTAAAAGAAATCCATCTTGGACTCTGTGACAAATCAAGCAGAATCAAGGGAATTAAATTCTTAGAAAGCAACATTGCAAACTTTTTCTTCTTAGTTGTGAAGAAGACAACTCAGGGCAAGAAGACCCAAGAAGTTCTATAGGAAGAACCGAGTTCTTCATAGGAATTAAATTCCTTGTTAAAAAGGGGGGGAATTAAATTCCCAGAGACATTTTTCAGAGCCAAAGCTTTTTTAGATGGAATTAAATTCCATGGAAAAGACAAACAAACACCATTAACCCCTGAAAATCAGAGAAACCCTAAAGGGTCTGTTGATTAAAGAATGAGTGGTTTTATTTTTAAAGAACTTAAAAAATGGGTTCTTGTTAAAGTGAAAAACCCTTGGTATGGATTTAAAATCAAGTGAAGGTTTCTGTAAAAGTTCTTCGATCGTTCAAAGATCATTACTTGAAGAAAGGGTCTTTTTTGCACAGAGTTAAACTCTGAAAATATTCGAGGCAGAGAACTAAGCTCTGGAAAGGAGAATTAAATTCTCAAAAGAAAAAATTTGCATGGAAGAAGATGAGCAAAGAGTGGAGGCGCTTCTGAAGAGACCCCTGCATTTATAGGATGTGATGGAAACGCTTCATCTTCCCGATTCCCCAGATGGATCCAACGGTCACAAAAGTGACAGCGTTGCACTCACGTGCAGACACGTGAGAGCAACGCTGTGGGGGCATTTGTTCCCTGATTAAAAATCAGGGGTTACCTCAATGAGGTATCACGTGTGCACACGTGACCAAAGGTCACGTGTTAACACGTAACGTCTTTACAGAATTAAAATCTGTCAAGAAGAAGTATGAACAAGCGGCTGAGGAAATGACTTAATCGGGGGTCACGTGCCCACACGTGACCAGGGGTCACGTGCCCACACGTGACCAGGGGTCACGTGCCAACACGTTACCAAGGGTCACGTGCCAACACGTGACAGGTTTTGAAAGCCTTACAGTTTAATAGAATTAAATTCTAATTTCCTCTAAATCTTTCCAAAATGGAAAAGGGTTAACGGGAATCATTGGATTAAAAATCCAGGGGTGATTAAAAATCACCAATTTATGAAAAAATCTTAGACAAGGAAAGATTTCCCTGAATCTCACCGAAAATAACAAACAGAATATCTTTGGATTGAAAATCCAACGGTGAATAAAATTCACTGAATGATCTAAAGGATCATATTAATTATAAAAACAAAAAAAATCTTTCAATGAAAGGTTTATTAAACAAATTGATTCTTTTCATTCTCTTATAAATAGGAGCCAAGAGGAGGAAAAGAGAGAATTTTGGAATATAGAATTTTGGAATCTTTAAATTTCAGAGAGAAAAGAAATGAGAATTTAATTCTCAACAAAGAAAACCCTAGGTGAGAAAAGAAAGGGGATCAAAACTTCAAATAGAGAATTTAATTCTCAAAATTTAAGAATTTAACTCTTCTGCAAAAAGAACTTAGTTCTTCCTCTGGTTGAAAATCTGCAGAAGCAAATCTCCCCATAAGTTGAGAATTTAATTCTCATCGGGTTGAGATTTTGCCATGTAGATCTAAGACTTAGAGGGAGGATTGAGTTCAGAGAATTTAATTCTCCTAAATTTATAGGAATTTAATTCCTTCAAGATGAAACAAGGGTTTAACCCTAATTGAGAATTTAATTCTCTCAAGATTTACAGGAATTTAATTCCTTCAAGATATGAAATTAGGGTTTAACCCTATATGAGAATTTAATTCTCCTGAAATTATAGGAATTTAATTCCTTCAAGTTGGACAGAACTAGGGTTTAACCCTACTTGAGAATTTAATTCTCTCAAATTCACAGGAATTTAATTCTTCCTAAAATGAAATTAGGGTTTCACCCTACACAAGAATTTAATTCTTTTACATATATGGGAATTTAATTCCTCTAAAGAAAATTAGGGTTTAACCCTACATAAGAATTTAATTCTCTCACAATAGGAATTTAATTCCTCCAGAATCATAATTAGGGTTTAACCATACAAATAATTTAATTCTTAAAGATACAGAGATCTTCATGAATGCAAAAGAACTAAGGTCACGTGTCCCCACGTGACCCCTGAAGAGATCCCCAGAAATGAGAAGGAGGAAGCTTTGAGGCAATGCCTCAGGTGCTCCCACGTGACTTACAAAACACGGAAAGAAAAAGCAAAGGAAAGCGAAGCTTTGGGCGCTCTCACGTATCCCCACGTGATCCCTTAGCAAATGCTTTAATGATCAGTGCATAAATGCCCATCACGTGCCAACACGTGATGCTAAAAATAAAATATAAAAAAAAGTGTGTTAAACACATATTTGCAAAGCAAAGTAAAAGGGATCTGGTCCCACTTTTGGGTGCCCTCACGTGGCCCCAATGTGACCCGTTCCTATTTAGAGTTTTTTTAAACACTAATTTAAAGGACTTATTTCCAGTGTTTAACACTGTCATTTTCTAGTGTTTAACAGTAATTCAAGAGCTTTATTTCCAGTGTTTGACACTGAGTGTTTTTTAGTGTTTAACACTAAATTGAGAATTATATTTCCAGTGTTTAACACTGATTGTCTTTTAGTGTTTAACACTAATTTGAGGGATCTATTTCCAGTGTTTAACACTGTTGTTATCTAGTGTTTAACACTAGTTTTAACCAAATTGGTTAATTTCCCAGAGGCAAAGCCTCCCATTCAAAACTGAGTAAAAATCAGAGCTATAATATCTTCTGCTCAATCAAAGATAAAAATGTTACCAAAGCCCTCAAACTCTTGTTTAGCATTGCTAAATAATGTGGGCTGAAACCAGACAAATGTCTAATGGACCAACAAAGGGCCAATATTTTGAATCTAATTGGACTTAGCCCAAGTTGGCCGTAAGTCCTCAATTCATACTTAACTGAGCCAATGTGCTCATAATTTAATTAATTGATATGAGTTCCAAATTGGGCTACAGATCATTTAATCCACCTTGGTTCAAGGGTACATCTCTTCACTCCTTTGATATTTGTCGTTGTAATTCCTCAACGTCTTCAAAGAGGTGACGGGTCCCGACAACCACACATTTCACAGACTATGACGTCTCTAAACATCGGACTGTGGGGTCCTTAAACTCATGGACTATGATGTCCTTAACCTTAGCCGTGATGTCTTAAAACTAACATTGGACTGTGGGGTCCATAAACTCACGGACTATGATGTCCTTAACCTTGACCGCGATGTCTTTAAACTAACATTGGAACGAGATGTCCTTAAACTAACAATGGACCGTAATGTCCTTAAACTAATCCACCGCAATATCCCTAAACTAAACAATAGGACCCAATTACTTTCTTGTTGGATCTAAACGATCCTGTTAAGTTGATCTTAGTCTAAAATGAGACTAACGTATCCTTAACAAATGTTTAAGTTGATCTTAGTCCCAAATGAGGCTAACGTATCCTTAAACCCAACCCCCAAACCCAAATCTATGAAAGATACGGATTTGGACTAGTCCTCGCCCTATGGGCGACAACATAAATTAGTCTCCATATACAATCCACGGGCAACCAAACAGAAAACAAACACCCACGACACGAAGTGACCGTATGGAGAAGGAGAAAGTTGTTACCGCGATGCGGTAGCGTAATTAACTGCAGGGGCTTGCGCCTGCAGGGAAGAGCGTCCCCACAATAAAAAAACCCCTCAAACGAGGGGGAATCTGACGAAGTCTGCTATATCGACCGCATCCGTTTAAACCTTCGATACATGGTGTCATAAATCAACTTGGTATCTTCGGAGAGGTGGACAGATAGCACCAATTAGCATCTGCCCTCGGAATTCAGGCCCGGACGTCACAACGTCCCGGTCGGGTCTTTCGGTAGAGAACACCCTGTCCTTAAACTAGCACTGGACCACCATGTCCTTAAACTGGTAATCGACCGCAATGTCCTTAAACTAAACAACAGAGCCGAAATGCTCTTTTGTCGGATCTAAACGATCCCGTTGAGTTGATCTTAGTCTGAAATTAGACTAACGTATCCTCAACAAACGTTTAAGTTGATCTTAATCTCAAATGAGGCTAACGTATTCTTAAACCCAACCCCAAACCCAAATCTAAGAAGATACGGATTTGGACTAATCCACGCTCTACGAGCGACAACATAAATTAGTCTCTGTATACAATCCACGGGCAACCAAAAACAAAACAAACACCCACGACATGAAGTGACCATCTGGAGAAGGAGAAAGTGGTTACCGCGATGCGGTAGCATAATTAACTGCAGGGGCTTGCGCCTGCAGGGAAGAGCGTCCCCACAATCAAAAACCCCTCAACGAGGGGGAATCTGACAAAGTCTGCTACATCGGCCGCATCCGTTTAAACATTCGATACACGGTGCCATAAATCAAATTGGCATCTTCGGAGAGGTGGAAGGATGGCACCAATTAGCATCTGCCCCCAAATTTAGGCAAGACGTTTGTCTTTCCAGTTTTTCGGCGGAGAACAGATTCTGGCACGCCCGGTGGGACCTTTTCCTCTTTCCACTCCACACTTTGTGTGTCGTGTTCGCGAACGAATCGCGGTTTTAATATGGTTGCCCTTAGGATCGAGGTACTAAGATTTGGTGTCTTGCTCCGTGCAGAAAACAGAAGATCAATGGCTTCAACCTGCACCAGCTGCAACTACAACTTCTATTCCGCCTCATCGGGAGGTGTAACCTACGGGCCCCAGGCGGCCTCCTTGTTCATAATGCCGGTAGAGCAGGTAACGCACTCTACCACCGGATTGTTCTTCGGGACCATGCTCCCGCCGATGAGCTTCAACGCCGCTGTACCATCACAAGAAGCTCCCAAGAAGTCGGTCTTCAATCGGCTTACTACTACTGCGGCCCTTCTCAACGGGTCGCCCAACTCCACTGCCTCAGTTTTTAACATACTGGGCCAGAGCTCCAACGGGCCCATGAAGAGGCCCGCAATACCAGAAAGGGTTATTCCGAAGTGGATATCCATCCCTGCTCCTGAAGTCGTCAAGGCGGCTTCTCCTACCAAAGAGTCGGACTTCACAAGACCGACTATTTCAGCACCTGCTTCAGGCGAAATCGTCAAGGTTGCTTCCCCTACTCGGAAGTCCGCTTTCGATAGGTTGGCCGTCCCCGCTCAACGGACGTCGGTCTTCAAGAGGCTGATACCGGCAGCGCCTGACCAGAATAGGGGGCATGATGAAGTCATCCTTATAGCTGAATCAACACCATCCTCATGACACGCTCGCCGTCGTCACTGGCGTCGAGTAAGGAAGGCCAGGGGCAGCTCTCCATCCGAGTTAACTCCGCCAGCCCCGACGGTAGAAGTCAATGCCGCTTTCTAACTGCGAACACCTTCGAGCTGCTTAACAGGGTGCACAGGAATTCACCCACCGCCGTACTGAAAAGATCTCCTCCACCCATAGAGAATGTTACAGAAACAAAGACGGAGCAGCCCCCTCAACGGCTGTCCTCCAAAGTTTAAAAAGTTTGGCGACAGGTTCAGGGATCAGTGATTGATCAAGACTACTCTTGCCGGCCAAAGAAGCTTAAAGCTCGACAAGGAGAAAACCATCCTGTCAAGCCACCAAAGGCGACAACCGTCTGGGTTCCCGCTACAGCGGCTCCCTCGACTTCAAATGCTTACAAGAGAAGGAAGCCAGAGGAAGCCCCCGTGACCGCGACGAGCCGCAGAGACGCTGAACTCAAACGCCTCAAGTCTGGGGGCATGGTAGTGCACACTATTTATATGGCTTCTGGAAAAGAGGAGAGCCGTGCTTCTACCGGTCATCGACCGCTTACGCGATCAGTGAAAAAAGCCCAAGAACAACAGCAACAGAAACTTCAGGAGATGCTGACTGCAATGGCCGCACTCACTGGGTAGAAAATCCAGAAACCTTAGAGCAGCGTCGGAAACAAGAAACTGATACTGAGTTCCTTCGAAGAATGCTCGAGAGGAAAGAAAAAGAGGCTGCAGAACAGGCAACCAATATAAAATGAATGGCTCTCGTATTCCATGACATGGCTGGGATGATGTTGCAGCCGGAACCTCCAGCTGAAGACCCCCCGATCATCATTGAAGACGACATAGGGGAGACATCGAACCCTCCTCCGGCTCTTTCAGCAGCCAAAGAGGAAACCATCTGCAAGGCCGCTCTGGATGACTACATTGGTCAGCAAATACGAGCTCACCAGGCGAATGAAGCGGCCGGCCAAATCGTTAAACGGGACGACCCTATCTGGGCTGGTATGACCAAATAAGGTACCCGCCAGGATATACGATCCCTAAATTTCATGTTTACAAAGGGACGGGCAATCCCCACCAGCATGCCGCCAAGTTTAGGGCTCTATGTGGCAACACCGGAGGTGATGATAAATTGCTACTTCGCCAATTCGTCGGCAGCTTGTCTGAGACAGCGTTCGAATGGTACTCTGAACTCCCAAACGACCCTGTCAAGACAATTGTGGAGATGGAGCTGTTATTTACGCAAAGATTCGCAAGCGCTAGCGAGCGCACCCCAATAACAGCATTGATCAATGCCAGGGTGAAGCCAGGTGAAACGTGGGTGCAATACGCAATGCAATGGCGGAATCCGTGGTCGAAATGTGAGCAACGCATCGAGGAAGCGCCGGCGGTGGGTATGTTCATGGGCACTCTTGATCCGCAGGCGACCATCTCCTAGTTCATGATGTTTTTCAAGCCGACTACTGTCCAAGCCTTGATTGACAAGCTGGCCCAAATGGACCAGATGGGTCATAGACCATCTTCCTCGAAACCAGAGCCTCGGAACGAGAAGGGAAAGGGGAAAGTGACCTTCGTCGTTAATGTTCAATAGTAGCCCAGTGGTCCGAGACCAGTTGATCGCCAAAATGATAGAACACAATCTCTTGGAGATTAAATGAGACGCCCTTACTCATTCCCTCGAGACAATACGAAGAGATTATTCGAGCTAGCACTGCGCAACAGGCTCATCACTCTGCCGGAGCCAAGACGCCCAGCGCAACCAGGCGATATTAGCAATCCTAACTACTGCCCTTATCACCAAATGTTGGGCCATCCGGTTGAAGATTGTTACATCTTCAAAAGCTGGATAGAAGATCTGTACCAACAGGGCAAGTTCGTATTATTCGAGAACTGGAAGGTGAACCCGCCCCAGCCGCACGCTCTCAAAAAGACGGATACACCGGGGGCATTATGTTCTTTTGTAGACGAAGCTCCATGGGAGGTCGCTCTTTCAGCCAAAACTAAAAGAATGTTGAAGGATCTCCACACATGTCCAGCAATTAGGTGGAAGAATCCACTGGAACCTGAGATCATCGAAGGGATGCTGAAGCCGCGCCCAACTCCAAAAATTGGTAGTGATAGCCAAAGCATTCACACCCAGCCATCAAAGTCTTCGAAAAAGAAGAAGAAGACCAAAAAGCCCGTGAAGCCTGGTGACAAGCGCACGGACCTGCAAAAGCAGATTGACGCGTTGGAAGAATATAATCAAAAAGTGCGGACCCCGGTCACACTCCAAGAATTTCTCAGCCATGTTCTTGAGGATGGAGATGATGACAATGGAGAAGACTCGTCGGATGAGCCTGAAGATTATGTGGCAAGCTGCCATGTGATCTCGCACTCGTCAATAGACGATGAAGAAGCTCCTTACGTAGAAAAACTAGGGGCAGATCCTGAGCCGGAACTTCTAGGACCATCAGACGAAATGATTGATGCGTTCCTGAACGAAGCCCGTCTTAAAAGCAAAGCTGATCGAGAGCATAAGATGGCTATATTTGAAAAGGCCAAACGTCGGCGACTGGACGAAAAGGTTGAAACACTCCTACCAGATCAAAGTACATCCGCCGCAAATAAAAACAGGATCAAGAAAAGGAAACGATTCGCTAGAGCCCTATCAAAGGGAATGAAGTTGCCCTCTTTTAGAGGAAATTCTCCCGGAGATATTCATCTTGATGAAGAGGATGCACATCCTAACTTCTGCTTATCCCATCAGAGGATTACACATCCTACCGAAGAGTGCATGGCCTTTAAAAACTGGTGGCAGGGGTTTGTTGCCCACCGAAAACACGTTCAACGAGTAAAACGCAAGGTTCGTTAGGAACAGAAAAATGCGACCGAGGAGCATATGAAAACTACCGACAACTGTCACATGGTCGACGTTAGCGAATCATAAGTTCTCACCTTCGGGAGCGATTCTGATAAAGAAATAGCCCTTGGCCCTCTCTTCAAAGAACCCACCTCCGAGGCGAAAGAAATGAAGACCTGTGAGAATATTCAGCTGCGCAATCGTACGCTGCCTGAAAAGAATCTTGGGCCCGCGAACAGTGGGTCGAATAGAAAAGATAAGGGGAAAGAAAAAATCCCTGAAGACATCGCCTTAGATGATCAAGTCGTCAAAGCTCTGACAGCCAAGGACCCGCCTAAGAAAAGTAAGGTGGATTACAACGTTCTGGCACACCTGAGGAAGATACCCTCACAACTCAGCATTCTCGACGCCCTCCTTCTATCAAAAGAAGCGAGAGATTCTCTGATCAAGGTGCTAATAGAGCCCGAACAGTTCCAAGCTTTCCTCGCCGAAGAAAAGATGAAGGATGAGCTGGAAGAAGTACACACAGCCGATATCACCTTCGGCGATGAAGATCTCCTCCTTGGGACGTGCGAGCACAACCGTCTCCTTTATGTCTCCGGATACTGTCATGATATCAAGATAGGCAAAATCCTGGTTGACAATAGGTCCTCCATCAACCTCCTCAATGTGAGAGTGTTGAAGGAAATATGCCTGAGCGTTCAGCACCTCGCTCGGGATAAGATCACTATCTCCGGGTTTGACTCCCAGTCATCACGGACGCTCGGATCTGTGATACTGACGCTGCGCTTTGGGCTGCTCGTCACAGATATCAAGTTTCATGTCACTGACGCTAAGACTTGTTATAACGCTTTGCTCGGCCGGCCTTGGTTACACGAGTACAACATTATCCCTTCTACACAACATCAGTGTATGAAGTAATTCAAAGATGGTCTCGAGTACACTGTAACGGGGGAACTAAACCCATTCTCCGTGAACGAAGTCCGCAAATATGAGGATGCCAAATACTTCCTGCCAGATTTCAAAGACACAGAAAGATATCGCAAACCGGAGGACGAGAACAAAGCTATCACCACTATTCCGGTCTTCGAGAGTGACACCGAGGAGAAAGAGGAGATAATTTATTCCGGGCCACCCCAACGCAACAAGCCGGGACCGTCCACCCCTATTCTGGTCTTTGGCAGCGACTCGGAAGATGAGGTCAATGCCGTATTCTCTGCTCGGCCATCGATACAAGCTTTCGCTGATGAAGATCAAAGTTTGCAAGTTGCAATGGTTCCGCAAGAGCATTACAAAGAGCTTGATGCGCTTGAGACTTATAGTGTGCAAGAACTGCAGACATTCTATGTCCCTCCCAGGCGAAAGGGTGAAGAGACGATCCTATTCTACCGATCCGGGGAAACCAAAGTGGAGAAGGAAATTTGGCATGGTGCTGATTCTACACTTGACAGGCTCTAGCCCATCCGTCTGCCCAGATACTATACAGAAGGATTAAAAAGGCTGTTGAGGCGCCAAGGCGTACCCTTTAAACAGACTGCTCGACAAGTTCGGTTCTACAACAGGATCTGGGATGTCCCCAGAACTCAGCGAAAACTGCCCAACGGGAGAATGGAAACGATCGGACTTGGATATGTTCAATCCAAGAAATGGGAGCGAGTCCATGGCAGCTATGTCAAACATGACTTCGATGAAGAAGGAGATGCTCTGTGGGAAGATACTAACCCTGAACCAGAACAAGCTCCCGCCGTGAAGATGTCAAGTCCGCCGTTCAAAGAACAAATGGACAAGCTTATAAGGGAAGCGGGTCAAAAGGTTCGGGACGACCATAATTGCGAGATGGCCATCTACGAGAAAGCCAGAACGCGGCGCCTTCTTCAACAGGCTACGAAAAATGATGATGCTCTTCGTCACCAGCCTGTCATACAAAAGACCCGACGCAGAGGCAGAAATAAACCCAAGAACGGAAAATATGTTCGATGGCAGCATAGCGGGTCCAAAAAGACACGCGAAGCAGAATCGAGCAACCAGGATTCGTCTCTTATAAAGAAGATGGGCCGAGCGTATTCTTTTCCCCGAGACAAGACAAGGAAGATATTCGACCTCGTCGTGAAACATCGGATGATGACGCTCCCGCAGTCCAAGCAGCCCGAGAAAGCAGGTGAAGTTCATCATTCGAATTATTGCTCCTATCACTGAGCAATAGGACATCCTCTCGAAGACTGCTTCACATTCAAAGACTGGGTAGAAGACCAGTATCAGTAAGGCAGGTTCGCTCTATCCAGCAGTTGGAGGGTAACCCCGCCGCAGAAACATAAACCGAAAGTGGAAAGACTAGAACCAGACCAACATCGGTCTTGGAAGTGATCTCGTACCTGTCACGTGATAACGTTGTCGGAAAAGGAACCCGAGAGTATGACTGATCTTTCTTGGTGCTTCGAAAACAATGAAGTTGAGTTGATCTCAGAATTTCCACCGGCGCCAAAAGAGCTGGAAGATGGAATACATACTACTGCAAATAACCTCAGAAAAATCGACTTGGGAACGGAAAACGACCCACGGCCGACGTTCGTCAGTGAGCTGTTATCTGAAGAAAGGGTGGCTACGCTAAAAGACGTGCTCATGCAGTATAAATATTGTTTCGCATGGAACTATTCCGGGATGCCCGGATTGGATCCAGAAATAGCCGTCCACAAATTGGCGATATCTCCGGACGTCAAGCCAATCAAACAAGCACCGAGAAGAATGCGTCTCGAGCTTGAGATGAGCATCAACGCTGAGGTCAAGAAGCTAATCGACTCCGGCTTCATCCAAGAGGTTCAGTACCCTGATTGGATCGCCAACATCGTCCCAGTGATGAAGAAAAATGGGACGGTGCGCATCTGCGTAGACTTTCGGGATCTCAACAAAGCTTGTCCAAAAGACGACTTTCCAGTACCAGTCACTGAACTGATGATAGATAACACATCCACTCACGAAGTTTTTTCCTTCATGGACGGCTCATCAGGATACAATCAAATAAAGATGCATCCCGAGGACCAGAAGCATACCGCTTTCCGGACTCCTTTGGGTATATTCTGCTACAAGGGATGCCTTTCGGGCTGAAGAACGCCGGCGCTACCTATCAAAGGGCCATGACGAAGATCTTCGATGACCTCATACATGAAATCGTCGAATGCTATATCGACGACCTCGTAGTTAAAAGCAAATCATACGAAGAACATCTAGAGCATCTGAAGATCGTATTTCAACGCCTTCGGCAATACAACTTGAAGATGAACCCTCTCAAATGTGCATTTAGAGTTTCCTCAGGCAAGTTCCTAGGATTCTTCGTCCGACACCGAGGCATCGAAATAGATCCATCGAAAATCAAAGCAATCATGGAAATTCCTCTGCTAAGGACTCTCAATCAATTGCGGCCTCTCCAAGGGAAGCTCGCGTATATCCGGCGATTTATAGCTAACCTCTTCGGCAAGTGTCTTCCTTACACTCATCTAATGAAGAAGGGAACCCCTTTCGTCTGGGATCATAAATGCCAAAGCGCGCTGGACGAAATCAAGCAATACCTACAGAATCCTCCGGTGCTAACCGCTCCAGTCAAGGGAAAACCCCTCATTCTGTATACAACTGCCTTCGAAGGTTCTTTAGGCACGCTGTGGGCACAAGAGAACGACCAAGGGAAGGAGAGAGCCCTCTACTATTTGAGTCGAGTTCTCCTGGGGCAGAAAGCAATTACCTCCCATCGAAAAACACTGCTTAGCGTTGATCTTCGCAATAACGAAGCTCAGACACTACGCGTTGGCGCATGAGGTCCATCTCATATCAAAGGTCGATCCCCTCAAATATTTGATGTCAAAGACCATATTAACAGGACGACTCGCTAAGTGGGCCTTGCTCTTGATGGAGTTCTCGATAACTTATCGGCCTCTTAAGGCAGTGAAAGGCCAGGCCATCGCCGATTTCCTCGCTGAGCATCCGATACCTGCTGACTCTCCTTGAACTGTGAATTGCCCGACGAGTATGCGTTTGACACAATCGACGGTGAGAGAAAAGAGAGTGACACCCGATGGGAACTCTACTTCGATGGAGCATCTTCCATGAAGAAGTGCAAACAAAGCACGCCTATAATCAAATCAGGGTTAGGCCTCATCTTCGTGACTCCACGAGGAGGGATAATGCGCTTTGCCTTCTCCTTAACAGAGCCGAGGACGAATAATGAAGCCGAGTACGAAGCTTTGATAGCAGGTCTTGAGATCGCTATCGACATGGGAATCGAAAACCTCCTCATATACGGAGACTCCCAGATGATCGTTAGTCAATTAAATGGAGATATCAAACGTGCAAGCCAGAGCTGATAAAGTACGGCGAGAGAGTGCAGCAATTACTGACTCAAATTCCTTTCTACACCTTGAAAAGCATACCGCGTGTGGAAAATAGCAAAGCGGATGCCTTAGCCAAGCTCGCTAAAGAATTGGCCGACGAAAACCTCGATGTCGTGAGGATCGTTGTGCAAAGCCGTCGGATTGTTGCACCGGAAGAAATATCTCCGGAGTCGTCCGAAGAAAAAAAAGCGACTGAGCGAATGGCTCTGCTAATAAAAGACCAGGAAAAGGTTACGGATTGGAGAGAAGTCTTTATAGACTACTTCAAATCCCGTCGGACACCTGAAAATGCGTCCTCAAGACATCGGCTTATGAAACGAGCTATGTCTTTTGCTTTTGTCAATAATACTCTGTATAAAAGGTCATTTGATTCTCTGTGGCTGAGATGCTTGGGACCTGAAGAGGCAAAAAGAGTCGTCCAAGAAACTCACGACGGACTCTGCAGTTCTCACCAAACCGGACCGAAGATGAAGCTGAAGATCAAAAGGATGGGTTACTATTGGCCCACGATGATCCAAGACTGCCTCGAATATGCGAAGCAGTGTCATTCGTGCTAAATCCACGGGGACTTCATCCATCAGCATCCAAATCCACTGCATCCAACGGTGGCTAGCTGGCCATTCGAAATGTGGGGAACTGACATAATCGGCCCTATCGAACCAGCATCGTCCAGAGGACATCGATTCATTTTGACGACAACTGATTACTTCTCCAAATGGGCAGAAGCCATACTGCTAAGAGAAGTGAAGATGGAGAATATCCTCCATTTCTTCAAGACACATGTCATTTATCGGTTTGGCACTCCGAGACGGATCATCTCCGATAACGGGCCAGCCTACAGAAGCCACAAGATCAGCCGCTTCGCACAACAGCATAACATAGACTGAAGATACTCTTAGGTCTACAATCCCCGAGCTAACGGTCTAGCTAAGGCTTTCAATAAGACCTTGACAAAGATCATGAAAAAGACAGTGTCCCGAAATAAGAAGGACTGGCACGAGAGACTGCATGAAGCTCTCTGGGCATATCGAACTACGTTCAAAATGGCCACGAGCACAACGCCGTACGCATTGGTATTTGGCACAGAAGCGGCACCCCCCCTTGAGATAGAGTTACCCTCACTACGAGTGGCAGTTCACTACGAGCTAACAGACGAACAAAATGCTCACCTTCGGCTTGAGGAACTCGATGCCCTTGATGAAATCCGGCTCATGGCGCAAAAAAATCTGGAGGCTTATAAAGCAAAGATGATGCGCTCATATGAAAGATTGACTAGGCCGAGAACATTCCGCCAAGGCAAACTCGTGCTAGTGGTCAGAAGACCTATGATCCCTAATCGTGCCAAGCGGGGAAAATTCGAGCCAAACTATGAGGGCCCGTATATCATAGGCAAAGTCTACCAGGGTGGGGCCTATCTACTCATGGACATGCATGGCGAAAGGCCCTTCAGGCCAATAAATGGTCGCTTCCTGAAAAAGTACTACGCCTGACGAGTCATGGCCTAGGTCAATGATAGATAACGACGCCTATGTCCGCTCGCTATCTTCCTAAGCCTAAAACTCTGTAAGTAGTAGCCGGTTCCTTTTCGTCAGACCAAAACGTCGTTAAACTAACAATGGACCACTATGTCCTAAAACTGGTTATTGACCGAGACGTTGATAAACTACTACGGACCGCAGCATCCTAAATCTGACGCAGAAAAAATAAAAAAAAAGAGAAAGAGAAAAATGGTATGTCCATAAGCAAAATGGGCACGGTTGAAAACCCGAAAGGGCTCCGTGAGTAAAAACAGCAGAGCTACCGGCGAGAGTTGTGAAAACCCGAAAGGGCGCAACCTCGTTGAAAGACACTTGCAAGGTCCTCTCGACCCTGTAGGGAGAAACCACCTGCGTGAGATCCTTACGACTCACGAGGGAGCAACACACATAGGAGTCCCCACGATTCCTAAGGAGAAATTACACTTGCGAGATCCTCAAGACTTATAAGGAGAACCCTCCTTTGAGACCCTCACGGCTCATAGGATTCAAAAGTCTTAAGCTACAGAGATCTAAAGATGTTCTTAATCCATCACAATCTCCGATATTGCCCTCCAAGCGGCTCAATACTGACCCTTGTATACAATCCACGGGCGTGAATAAACATTTCCCTAACAATGTCCCATCCGTGACTAGGGATATATTTGCACAGTGAACAGCCCTTGTAAGTCTTCTCGACTTATAAGGAGAAAGCCCTCTTGTAAGATCCTTAAGACTTACGAGAAGCCATACACTTAGGAGTCCTCACGATTCCTAAGGAGAAAATACACCTACGAGATCCTCACGACTCATAGGGAGAAATACCTTTATGAGACTCTTACGGCTCGTAAAGTCAAAAAGCCTTAGTGAACAGGATCATAACCCTGTTTGCTAAGACACCTTTGTTCGACATCGACAGAGGCAAATGATGATTATTTCCTGACAATATCCCAGTTGTAGCGATGCTGATGCCTAAATCGATATCAAATCCCAAACTCGCAGCGAAAAGTCGGCGAACCACAAATGCATATGAAATAGCCGAAATGATTGGGCAACATGCAAATCAGCAAGTAAAAATGTATGCGTGCAAAACAGCCGAAATGATTGGGCAACTCGCAATAAAAAGCAGCGAGTAAAAATAAAACAAATAGCCGAAATGATTGGGCAATTGCGACCTTAGCGATATAAAAGCTGAAATGATAGAGCATCGCGGAAAGAAAAATATAAAATGGAACCTTTTTCCTTACAGGTGAGATCACATCGATCCCTGTATACAATCCAAGGGCACAAACAAAGAAGGAATTACACCTTCCCTCCCTAGGCACCATCAGAAAATGAAGCCAAATCTCGACGGTTCAGGGATAGCCCAGAGATCATCAACAGCGTTCCTCTCCATTCCAGCAAGATTCAAACGCTGCAATCAACTCTAGAGCTACGGCAAAGCCCCTACTCCAAATTTCGATGGTTCCCAGACAACTTGGAAACCACTTCGATGTTCGTCTCATTACAACAGACAATACGTCATCGACATGACCCCGTCTCGAAAATACGTCATCCAAATAACCCCGTCTCGGAAATACGTCATCCACATAACCCCGTCACGGAAATACGTCATCCACATGACCCCGTCTCGGAAATACGTCATCCACATGACCCCATCTCGGAAATACGTCATCCACATGACCCCATAGCGGATACGTCATCCACATGACCTCGTCGCGGAAATACGTCATCCACATGACCCCGTCGCGAAAATACGTCATCCAAATGACCCCGCCGCGGAAATACTTCATCCACATGACCCCGTTGTGGAAATACGTCATTCACATGACCCCGTCGCGGAAATATGTCATCCACATGACCCCGTCTCGGAAATACGTCATCCACATGACCCCGTCGCGGAAATACGTCATCCAAATGACCCCATCCACGAAATACGTCATCCAAATGACTTCGTCGCGGAAATACGTCATCCATATGACCCCGTCGCGGAAACACGTCATCCACATGACCCCATCGCGGAAATACGTCATCCGCATGACCCCATCGCGGAAATACGTCATCCGCATGACCCCATCTCGGAAATACGTCATCCACATGACCCCGTCGTGGAAACACGTCATCGACATGACCCCGTCGTGGAAATACGTCATCCACATGACCCCGTCGCGGAAATACGTCATCCACATGACCCCTCATGGAAATACGTCATCCAAATGACCCCGTCACGGAAATACGTCATCCACATGACCCCGTCGCGGAAATACGTCATCCACATGACCCCGTCGCGGAAATACGCCATCCCAATGACCCAGTTGCGGAAATACGTCATCCACATGACCCCGTCGTGGAAATACGTCATCCACATGACCCCATCGCCGAAACACGTCATCTACATGACCCCGTCTCGAAAATACGTCATCCACATGACCCCGTCGCGGAAATACGTCATCCACATGACCCCGTCGCGGAAACGCGTCATCCACATGACCCCGTCGCGGAAACGCGTCATCCACATGACCCCGTCGCGGAAATACGTCACCCAACGACTCCGTGGAACACGACCAAAGTTAACATTGTCCCCGTGGGAAACGCCCGAAGTAACTTCTGACGCCGTGAAATGTGGATAACATCAATCTCATTAAAACACTTACGGGTCCTCTCGACTCATAAGGAAGAAAACTCTCTTATAAGATCCTTACGACTTATAACGGAAAACGCACTTAGGAATTCTCATGATTCCTAAGGAGAAAATACACCTATGAGATCCTCATGACTCGTAGGGAGAAAGTCTTTATGAGACCCTCACGGCTCATGAAGTTGAAAAGTCTTAGGTAGAAGATCTGAACCTGCTTCCTAAGCCATCACAACCTCTCGAAGAGTTCAAGACGAAATGTTCTTTATTATCTATAGGCCACACTTGCCAGAGTAACATACCAACAACACAGTAAAGAGAAGAAAAAGACGGTGGGAAATAAGAAAAATGTGTCTTTATTCATGAAATCAATTGAATACAAGATACATCATGTAAAAGAATAAAAAATGGATACATGTTATTCAAAGCTTAAAAGTGTTTAATTGATACAAAGGCAGCTACTAAGAAGGAGGCGTTTTCAATAAGTCAGCCAGTTGCTCGCGCACTCCTCTCAACTCCTTTTCAAGGTCAGCCACCGCAGCCAACTCCGCTTCGATTCGAGCCCGTTGCTGCAAGCACGATGAAATCTTCTCATTGATTTCCCGTTGGGCAGCTTCGCGACTCTGCGTAACCCGCTCAATGAAGTCGAGTTTCCGCCTCAATGCAAGCCCGTCCGAAATACATTGCTACAAGGTGTCAAAAACAGCTCTCAGTTGCATGGCGTTCGCTTTAACGTGGGCTCGCAGCCGGACAGATTCACCCGAAGCCTCCTCGCGTTCCTTCCGCCTCAAGGTCGCTTCTTGTTTGAAGTGGCGGAGGAAGGACACACTCTGCTCGACCCATGCGTCCCACTGGGAGTTCAAAGCCTGAATCTTAGGAGCAGGACGCCTAAGCTCAAGCTCATGCAGGCAGGCCTCAATCTTCCTGCAGTAATTTACACAAGACTCGACGACGCCTTCATTATGGAAGTTCACAAGTGTCACTAGCATTAGATTAACCTCAGCAGCAAAATCTTCAGTGAATGTAGGGGCCTCCGCGTCAAGCTCCTCGATATATTTGCTCAACATACGCTGGCTGGTCGCAGTGCCTTTGGAATATGGACGTCTAGAAAAGGGCCCTACCGGCATTATGATGCGAGACTCGAACGAGGCTAGAGTCAACGTGATTGCTGCAAAATAAATCATAGTCAGATATCGGTTCAAGAAATGAAGAAAATACACGAACAATAGAGTCTACTATACCGGCTGCAACAGGGGGCAGAGCTGGAAGTGCTGGTGGCGCAACGGTACCCTCGTCCCCTCCTTCAATTTGTAAGGCTACAAGCAATACAAAGAAGAATTAGTAACAACGTGACTGCCTGTTAAAGAAAGAACGTCGGTTAGAAAAGATACTCACCGACACCAGCAGACGGACTAATCTCTGACTGGAAAGAGAAGTGTGGGTGTAGCACCAGATACAGGTGATAAAAAAAGACTCCTGCAAGGATGTAGTAATGCAATGTCAGTACACAAATTTTTCAGGCTAGAAATAAAATTGATGGGTCACAAATCCGCACCTTCAAACATCTGAAATGGTACGAGAGAAGGTAGAGGAGTGGTCACTAATGGTGCTGCCTCGGCTAGCGCAACCTCAACGCTCGCCATGCCTGCATTAGAAACGAGATAAATACTGTCAGGAAAGATTGAACGGAATTGCAGAATAAAACGAAAAGCAATGACCCAAAGTCTACCTGGTGAGTCGCCGGTCAGAACCGTGACAAGGGCATCACTTGATGCAGTGACTGCTTCACCCTCCTCCATCAGAATGGTTTCGCCGCCCGTGGTTTCATCCCCTGACTCTACGAGAATCGTTGTGAAACTCACAGCGCCCGGCAACGGCAAGGAGCCGCAAGGGGAAAGAGCGCCGATTGGGGCGGTGCCCGACTCCTGAGAAAGTGTGGCTACCTCGGGCTCGGCGGCTGTAGCCATCTCACCCACCGCTACCTCAAGCTCGGCAATAGTAGCCATCTCACCTACCATTGCCTCGGGTTCGGCGATCGTGGCTATCTCCTCTACCGCTACCCCAGGCTCAGTAGTCGCCGCCACTTCTTCGGCAAGACTCGGCCCTGCAAGATAGGATATATCAGAACCTGAAAGTCAAAACATTGACAAAAGAACCCAATGTCACGTTACCTTGAGTTGGTCTTCCGATTGCTTCCCGAGCTGAACGTGCTGCTTGTCTGTGGGCGGGGGACAAGGCAGCCGAAGCATCTTCTAGAGGAGTAGGGGCAGGGGTAGTGGTGCTCGAACCTGCACCCGCGACCAAGGCAGCGGTGCGCTCCCTTGCCGCATGCATCCGACGCTTCCTCTCCGCCCGGGCCGTGAGGGTAGATCTCCTAAAGGCCTCCTTCAAAAGGACATCCTTGTCCGCGCCAATATTTACCTCTGGAGCCATTATGGCATCCGTCATCGGTTGCTTGAGGGAAGCTTCTTTCGACAATACCGGCGGAACTGAGATAGCCGGCCCAGGAAGCATCTCTGCACCGCCCTGTGAAGTCGGTGCCAATCTTTGAATAACCTGAGTAGAGATAGTTCCTGCGATAAGAAGAAACAGTGGGGTTAGATCACCAGTAAAAAAATGGGAGGGGAGACACGAAGAACCGAAGCATACCGATGCCTAAAGATGCCCGAAGTCTTTCCTCTTCCTCAAAAGTCTTGAGAGAAGCCGCGAGAGCTTCTTCAGTGGAAATGCGTGTTAAAAAAGGAAAAGTGTCAGTCAAAACATGATGATAGAAATATGATTCAATGACGAAAGATACAGTTAATGGTTACCTGATTGCACGAGGATAGCCAGTCCATCTTTATGGCTTGCTAATCGCTCGGAAGCTGCAATAGCAGCCTCAAGATCGGTATCATCCGGCGCTATAAATAGACCTTCGTTGGTCCTATATTCGCCCAAGCCCTCACTATAAGGAGCATGAGGCTCCTGACCAAATACAATGTCCGCAGAGAGGATCGACTTCTTCTTCCTCTTCTGCGAGCGAGCTCCGGTCGCCGCCAACACAATCTTACGCTTGACGGGCACCTTAGGATGATGAGTCCCGATATCTGAACCCATGCTAGACTCAGTAGAAGCTACATTCACCGTCTCCACAGGAGCACGGGACACCGGTAGTACATTCACTGTCTCTACGGGAGCACGGGGCACTGGTAGCTCAGGCCTGTCGTGCGGAACTTCAGTCATGGCAGCTTCTCTTAGCGGAGGGAGGACAATGGTCCGTCGCTTCAAAGGGACGTTCCGATCACCAGCAGAGGGTGCACCCTTGCGGTCAGCAGCAGTCGCTTCTCCTCCCTGATAACGGAGCCCATTGAATGCTGGTACCACTCCACATATACATTCAGGGCTTTTGGGACACAGCTCGGCTCAGTAATAAAGAAATTGGAGCCGGTATTCAATCGCATAAAATGGTGCATTGCACTCCGGATACCCTCTTTAGTCGCAGCCAGCTCTGACAGGAAGGCCTCGAGTGGAACGCCCTGATTGTAGCTCAGCTGCTGAGCAAAACGATGCAGATTGTATCTCATGAATAACATCGCATCATTTTGCCTAAAGACGAGAAAGCCCGGTCTAATGGATTATAAATGGAGAATCTCTCGAGCTTTCAACACGGAGGCCCCGTCTTTAAAAGTGTCTCGCAATGGCAGCACCGCCTTTGAAGTTTCCTGGCTGATGGTCAAGACCTTGTCTGTGAAAGACATACCATCTCCAACCGTGCGCGGATGGAGGAGCAAGCCCCTAGCTTCCCGTGGTGACGGACTCATGATAGAAGCGTCAACCAGCTGCATTATCCATGAGAATGTGCATCTGTCGTAAAAAGAAGGTCTTTTGTGGATGCCGAAGACCCCAAGCATGTACAGCTCCATCCATGAAGTGAAGTAATGAATCGGGAAGCTGGCAGGATGCACCCCGGGTTCAGTGGTATCCGCCGCTAAGCTAAGACCGTGATATAGGTGGGCTAACCCGGCAACCCCTATGGCCACTTGTATTCCGGCAACCATGCGATGCGCAGGGTAGAAAATGGAAGGCCTCATGTAGCGAGGATTCATAGGGAGCGCAAACCAGCTCAACCATAGCCCAAGAAACCCAAGAAAAAACGCATCCTCATCAATGCCCGGAGCGGCGATTTCTGACAGAGGGACGATCGCGACGTCAGGAAGGAAGAAACCCTTCTGATCAGCTTCCAGTATCGACCGACGGTCCAAGCTAAAGACGAAGGGTTCATCAAGTTTAGCAAACTTTTCGTCGTGTCGCGACAAAATTTCCGGGCGAAGAAAACGGGCAATGAAGTCCGCAAAGCTAACCCCCCAGCCTCCGGATTCAAGGAAGAGGCTCTCATACATGTTCAACACCTTTATCAAACTTGGGAACTGGTGCTGAATGGCGTTCTCTGGCATGAGGCCCATCACCACTGGCTTGGTGGCAAAAACATATTCATCTGAAGGAAGCAGCTCCTCATAGTGCTCCTCCCTAACTGGTAAACCAGAAAACTCGGCGAATTTTTCTAAGGAAATGGAGACCTCTCTATCCAATAGGAGGAAGGTATGGGTCGGGATGTTCCACTGTTCCAAAAACGCCATGATCCACCATGTGAGAGGTGCAGAATACTGGAACAAGGAAGCGTAGACCACAGGATATAAGCCGAGCTTTAGCAGCTACGATTTCTTTGCCGACAAGATACACCGGACCCACTACAAGTACCCGGCCGGATGACGGGGAGTTAGCCCAATGTTGTAGGGCAGTCCCCAAGGGCACGACTCGCCCTGGCATATGCGCCGTCCTAGGGTGTCCAAAGCCGCCGACGGCTGCATGGGTATTGCGGCGATCGAAGGCTGAAGAAGGCCCTCCGAAGTCCAATTAACCACCTCCACGGCATAGTTCACCGAGGGTGCATCTGCATACGGGATCGCCGAGATAGGCTCTGAAGGCATCGCACAAGAAAAACTCCGGCGGCCTATGATGATCTGACCATACCATCTACCCCATAAGTGAAGATTCTTGTATTCCGGGTCGTGGTCTTTGATCAGCGCGAGAACCTCTAGGTCTACAGGCGCCTCAGGGAATCCTCCCTCTGAACGAACTAACGGGTAAAAGGGATCGAAAGATATGTCGCCTGCGTGAAAAGGGGACAAAAGTCAACTGTCAGTGCGATAATTTAATTTCTGACACTTGGTACTTTAGAATTTGTACCACACTGCAATGCAATGGAGAGGGACCAAAGGGGGCCCACAAAATCTGGATGACAATTCATCAATTAATAAAACAGTCTCATCATTGGATGAGACTGTTAATTAAATGAGGAAATCCTCAAGAAAATTCTCATTAAATGAGAGATCCCTCGGGAAAAGGAGAAAATCTCCCTTTGAGAGCAATGCTCTATGACAGAGTGACACTTGTCAAACTTTGATCATGAAGGAATAAAATTACTCAAGAGCCTGGCTCTGTAATGATGATGAAAAATCCATCAGAAAAGAATTAATTAAAATCAATTTTTATGAATTAAAAAATTCTGGGATCTTCAAGATCCATGAACAAACTCTTAAGAGTTCGTCACAAGAGATTAAAAAAAATCTACATGTTATCAAAAGAGCAGAGCTCTGTTCATGGGCTAAGAAGCCCTAAGAAAAGATCTCCTTAGATCTATGGGTTCAAGATCTGAAGAGAGCAAAGCTCTATCATTGAAACCCTAAAAGGGTTTTCTTTAGATCAAAGATCTATGAAGATCAAGGCTCTGTTAATGGGTAAAACCCTAGTTTATTAAAAGTTTTAGACTTTACCTAAGTTTTGACAGAGTTTTTACTCTTGGAAAGTTCTTAACTGAAAAGTAATGCTCTGTATAAAAGTTCTCAAAGATGAAGATGAACATCATCTAAGGGACCAAAGATCCTATTTATAGGCATTGAAATGCCTCTTCAACTTCTGAGTTGATCCAAGGGCGCAGATGTTGCCATCGCTGCACTCACGTGTGGGCCACGTGAGCGCAATGGTGGGGGGGGATTTGTTTCTCCCAATCAGAGCAAACCTCTGTTTGAAATTCAAATTTTAAAAAATTGAAGCAACGCTTCAGATCTAGCGCTAGGCGCGCTGCGCGCCACGTGTCAAACACGGATGTGCTGGCGCCAGCTGCGCTGCGCCCTAGGCAGTGCACTATGTGTGCGCTAGCGCTGGGAGCGCTGCGCACCACGTGTCAAACACTGGTGCGCTAGCGCAAGTTACGCTGCGCTCTGAGCAGCGCACCACGTGTCAAACACAGGTGCACTAGCGCAAAGTGCGCTCCGCTCTGAGCAGCGCATCTCGTGCAAAGCACGGTTGCGCTAGCGCTGGAATTAAAAAATTTCCCACCGTTAGATCAAAAGATCTAATAATAATGATGAATTATTAATTAATCTGAATTAAAATTCTGTTATGGAAAGAGTTTCTTTCAATCTTGTTAAAAACAAGAAGATTGCCTTCTGTAAAACAGAAGCCCTAGAATCAAAGATCCAATGGTGGGAAACATCCCCAAATCAATCAGAGAAAAATCTCTTTAACTGATTGAACAAATCAGCTTGCCCTATATAAAGACCCCAAGACTTCAAGTCTAACATAGAGAACCCCCCCCCTTAAACTTTGAGAGATTCAAAGATAAAGAGCAAGCTCTTGCAAGAAGATATTTTTTCAAGGTAAAGATGATGAATGATGAACACAGAGATAAAATCGTCTCTTAAAGAGAAGAATTATCTTCTTAAAAGATCATAGATCTACAAAGACCAAGGTCTTTTATAAAAAGATCAAAAGACCTTATCATAAAAACAAAGAAGTATTTACTTCGTTCACAGATCATAGATCTATAAGACAAATTGTCTTTCTGAGATCATGAACATCTCATCATAAAGAGGGAGAAAATTATTAAATTTTCTTAAAGATCATAGATCTATAAAGGCAAAGCCCTTTTAAAATAAGAATTGTTGTTCTTGAATCTTAAGACAAAGTCTCGTTTAAAAGAACATAAACTTGTTCACAGATCGTAAAATTAATAAAATGCGCTTTGTGCTCATGAAATGCGCCTTGCGCTCTTAAATGACGCTTCTGCGCTCCCTGTATCGGCGCTCAGCACCAAATGCACCACGTGTCAACCACATACGCGCCAACTAATAACTTGCACTCTGCGCTTCTAAATTAGCACAATGCGCTCATCATCTGGCGCACAGCGCCAAGTGCGCCACGTGTCACTCACGTGTGCGCTACTCAGCAGAAGCGCAATGTGCTCATCATCTGTCGCTCAGCGCCAAGTGCGCCACGTGTCACTCACGTGTGCGCTACTCAGCAGAAGCGCAATGCGCTCATCATCTGGCGCAAAGCGCCAAGCGCGCCACGTGTCACTCACGTGTGCGCTACTCAGCAGAAGCGCACTGTGCTCTTTAACTGGCGCCAAGCGCGCCACGTGTTCTTCACATGGGCGCTGACAGAATATAAATTGTTCTTTATAAGCCTCAGAGCTATTATGAGTGCTCAGCACTAAAATACAGAAATACTGTCAAAATTCAAATCAAAGCTTAGCATGTTAAAAGGGCCAAGCCCAAATAAAGGCTCAACAGCCCAGAATAAAAATGTTAAACATTTATTGGACTTAGCCCAATATTGGCCATAAGTCCTCAACTTATATTTAATTGAGCCTATCTGCTCATGAATATTTAACAGATCTTAGTCCCAAATGGGACTACAGATCTTTCAACCAACTCATATCGGTTCGAGGGTACATCTCTTTACTCCTCTGATATCTGTCGTTGTAATCCTTCAACGTCTTCAGAGAGGTGACGGGTCGCGACAACCACACATTTCACGGACTGTGGGGTCCCTAAACTCATGGACTATGATGTCCTTAAATTTTATAGACCATGACGTCTTTAAACTACGGACTGTGGGGTCCTTTTAAACCCACGGACTATGATGTCCTTAACCTCGGACTGTGGGGTCCCTTTAAACCCACGGACTACGATGTCCTTAACCTTGGACTGTGGGGTCCCTTTCAACCGACGGACTACGATGTCCTTAACCTTGGACCACCATGTCCTTAAACTGGCACTAGACCACCATGTCCTTAAACTGGTAATCGACCGCAATGTCCTTAAACTAAACAACAGAGCCCAAATACTCTTTTGTTGGATCTAAACGATCCCGTTGAGTTGATCTTAGTCTGAAATTAGACTAACGTATCCTCAACAAACGTTTAAGTTGATCTTAATCTCAAATGAGGCTAACGTATCCTTAAACCCAACCTCAAACCCAAATCTAAGAAGATACGGATTTGGACTAATCCATGCCCTACGGGCGACAACATAAATTAGTCTCCGTATACAATCCACGGGTAACCAACAACAAAACAAACACCCACGACACGAAGTGACCATCTGGAGAAGGAGAAAGTGGTTACCGCGATGCGGTAGAGTAATTAACTGCAGGGGCTTGCGCCTGCAGGGAAGAGCGTCCCCACAATCAAAAACCCCTCAACTAGGGGGAATCTGACGAAGTCTGCTATATTGGCCGCATCCGTTTAAACCTTCGATACACGGTGCCATAAATCAAATTGGCATCTTCGAAGAGGTGGACGGATAGCACCAATTAGTATCTGCCCCTAAATTCAGGCAAGACGTTTGTCTTCCCGGTCTTTCGGCGGAGAACAACCATTAAACTTTAAGAAAGGTTATTTTTAGGGTTTTTAATCTACTGAGTTTAGGATCTAGTTTTTCCTAACTAGTCAACCATCATGTTGAACTTAAGTCAAATATGGCCAAAATTGAACTTTTCAATTTTTATAATTTTAATTTTTTTTTGATTTTTATGGATTTTAAAATAAGTATGCAAATGCAAAAATATATACATGAATGCGAAGGAAGAAAGCTTACCGAGCACACCCCCAAACTTAAACTTGACAGTGTCCTCACTGTCAGGCTATACCAAGAGGGTCAAAATTGTCGGCACTCACCTGTTTATTTTTTATTTTTTGTATTTTTTTTATTATTGTTAACAGAAAAACAAAACAAAATATATATACAAAAAGGTCCCCCCTCCCAACTTAAGTGAAACAGTGTATCCACTGTTTAAGCGTTAAAGTTCAGAGTTAGGGAGGAGAAAAACACAGTATCAAGCTATACAAGGCCTTACACAGGCCAAAAGTTAGCACCAACCATTCAAAAAATTTATCGTTATAATGGTGTGGTTGGTGAAAGAATGGAGTGTAGAGAAAAGAAATGAGAAAGGATAGAAGCAGTATACGG
Organism: Agapanthus africanus; assembly: GCA_030015575.1. Lineage (NCBI taxonomy): Eukaryota > Viridiplantae > Streptophyta > Magnoliopsida > Asparagales > Amaryllidaceae > Agapanthus > Agapanthus africanus. Next base: position 99,181,732 of record JASDDO010000014.1, on the reverse strand, counting down.
TCTCGGTGGAGGAGAAGAATGGCGGAAGGGAAAAAGAAATAGTGGTAGTGGTTCGACTTCTTCAGGTGGAGGTTGATTAATCGCAAAATCCGTGTCGTTTAAGAATGCGAGTTCGTCGGCGAAAACATCTTCGAAACTTTCATCGAAGGTCCGATTGAACGTTTCAATGTTAATAAGTGTCGCGCCAGAACTTAACACACTTGATTTTTCAAAAATTATGAAGATAGGATAGTCGTAAGGCTCATTTACCTTATTTTCAAAAGAGTCTAAATCAAGTTGTTTTTCTAGAATTATCGGACTCAAAATATCGGATTGTGATTCATTAACACTCGGTATCATTAAAGGAAGATTAGAAGAAGAACCAAAGAAAGTGGGAGAAAGAAGTGGAATACGAACTTGAGAGTGGAGATGGAGTGTATAAATTAGCACAATTTGTAATGACCGATGTGTAAAAAGCGATTGTGCTAATCTATCAACCCACCGAGAAATGAGGTCAAATCCCTCAAGATTCGTGAGAAAACATGGGTACGTTGAACTTGGTAAACCAGACATTGAAAATGAAAGGGATACGGTTTCTTGCGCGATCGGAACGACAGAAAGGATGAAGGGGATTGATTTAGGAAGTGTAACAATTAAAGGTTCATGAGGAAGAATTGGAAAATCCAACTCATCAAACAAAACTGGTTCATTCTCAATACTATTCTCAATACTATCCTCAATATTTAGCTTATCCATGCAATTCTCATCAAATTCAAGACGCATATGAAGTTCAGGAGAAACATTTAATGACTCGGGATGATGAATTGGAGAGAAAATTTCAATCAAATCTGCGGGTTTATCATCCAAAATATTTCCAGCGTCGATATCCTCGATCAAGTGAAAATCAATTTTTTCAGACACCTCATCAAAAGCATGGATATTTATCAATTCAGGTTCTAGAGTGGAGGTGTAGAGGTCAAAAGGATTGGTGATGGTTTCACTCGAAAGGAACCCTTCACAATCTGGTAAATCAAACACCACAAAGTCGTACAACTCATTAAATGTTCTATTTTCAACTGGTGAATCATTTGGGACACTTGATAGACATTAAAAACCGGAGTTGTGGGATTCAATTGGGGATGGGTAGGTTTGATTTGGAAGGGTGCACATCTCACTCTCTCCACTCAAATTCTCAATCTGTCCAACCGCCTCATCATATATTGAAAAATTTGGAGCTAGTTGGAAACTAGCTACCGGGTCATTAGGTTGTATAAGGACGGCCATAGACGCATTGAAATCCATTATCTGTTGTCTTGACACTACCAAAAAATCTTCCAACGTTTGTTCCAGACTAGACATAGGTTGTGAAGGGGTTTCAGTAAAAATTACAAAGTTGTTTGGATACTGGAAACTCCCAAATGGTTGTGTAGACGCAATGTCTAGGGAAGGTGCGAAAGTTGGGTAGGACTGGTAGGAATTGAATGGTTGGATAGGAGTAGGATCAACATTTGGATAAAAAGGTGAATGGATTTGTTGATCCCAAGAACTGGAAGTGTTGAAAGGAGTGAAAGATCGGTTACGAAATTGTTCAATATGTTCAGCAATAGACATGGGTTTTGGAGTTACAACAGGACTCGAAAAAGGAGTATCGACGTAAGAAGGTGGTGAAGGTTGAAATGGTTGATACAAAGTGGATTGCGGAGTCCAACTGTTTCTCCTAGGCGCGTCTATTCAATCTTTCAAAGAAATTTTGGGCATGGAGGGGTCGTCCGAAATTCGACCAAAACAATACGCGTAGGAAGTAATGTCTGGTTGAGGGTACCAAAATTCGGCAAGAGTTTTGCGAGGTGGGGTACCCATGATGTGAGAAAGGAGAAGAAAAAGAATGTGATGATTTCTTTTATTTTTAAATTTTTTTTAAATTTTTAATTAATTTTTTAAATATTTTTTTTAATATTTTTTTTTTTGAAAAAAATGTTTGTTTTGGAGTTTTGAAATTTTTTTTTGAAAGTGTTGAAAGAGTTCTTTTTTGCAAAAATTTGTACGGAATTACGTCACAATTTCAAACAACCACAGTTTAAACATGCACAATCAAAACTAGAGCTAGGGTCTCCTAAGTCAACTAGACCGCTCCTAACTATTCCAAAGTGACAAGTTGTGAGATATCACTCGAATCGCCTCTTCACCGCCAATTGTGGCCAGATAAGCACAAGTAAAGAAAGGAGGGATCCGCTCACGAATCACCGTGAGACGGGCCTTTTAAAATTACCTTTCCCACTTGTCTAGCCTAGGCACCACAAAGTCGGGTTTAGATAAACGACCGATTGCCCACAACCTTCCTCTGTCCTAATGAGCGCGACAGTCCTTATTGGCTGAGTCTAGATATTTTTTAATTATCTTAAGGGTTGATGCATATGCTTTTTGTGATTTATGGGGTCCTAGGAAGGGTAATGAAATCCCCACCCAATCTGGATTGGTGTTATAGCCGCTTAAAAGTCCGTTTTAATTATGCAAAGCAGTTAACACGCCAAAAATCTAAAACACTTGCAAAAATTTTTATTTGGCAGCGCAAAGAATCCTGCACAAAAACAATTTATTCGAGAGGGAGAAGAAATTTTACGCAAAGAACCCTGCAGGAAAAATTTCCAGTGGAGTTCAGAGGGTAGAAGAGGGGACAAAAATACGTACAGAAAATTTTGGGGTGCTGACGTCAGCAGTTGAACACGGTTCCGCGGTCAAACGCTTGAATCCTCCGCAGTTCCGCGGTGGTTAAGTTGGTTTGGATCTCCAAAATTTTTCTGTTACCTGTTGTGATTCTCCTCTGTCTGTTTAGATCTTCTGGTTGTTGATTTGTTCACTGGTTTTTTCTAGATCTCAATCAGTCCATCTTCTTTTCCTGCGCAATTCACACAAAACCTCTCAAAAAGAACAAGATGATTTTTATTTTTATTTTATTTTATTTTTTTGTTTTAAAATTTTTCAATTTTTATAATTTTAAATTTTTAAATATTTTTTTTATTAATCCGAAATCACACAAAGAAAGAGACTACCGTCTCCCCGGCAACGCCGCCATTTGATTGTAGAGATTTTTGCTTATGCGTTTGTGAAATCAAAGAATTAACCGCAATCAAGACGGTGTCGCTTGGTAGCTAGCCGGTTGAGTACGGGTCGGTCCAAAGGGAGATGGATTCCTTTTCTTTATGTTCTAACGAGTTAAGTCCAAAAAATTAGTGGTTTTGTTGTAGATCTAAGAATGGGAATAAGTTGATAAAAAGGCTTGCTAGGGTTAGGGTTAGGTCAGATCAAAATATAGATTCTTCTCACTGCTTTTAATGCCTTAGTTAGGATTTTAGGTGTTAGGGTAATAGTCAACAAAGGGGATTAGCACGACTAGGAAGAAACTTAGTTTCTTCCCTTTGGTCCTTGTCCGTTCTTTCTTAACTCTTAGCCCTAACCTCTATGTAAATCAATCACAACCGGTCTTAACTAGGGAATCACCACTATCTCGTGGGATAGGGTGCCGTAGTGAGCGGTGTGTGGTTAATTTAAATAGAGTCTTAATTAAAAATTATGGGGGCAAGAAAAGGAGTGAGAGAGATTTCCTTCTCTCAAACCTTCCCTCTCCTAACCCTAACAAGTGAGGAATTACTCACTGATTAGGAAGATGACAAAAGAATTCATTCACACAAGTGAGAAAAAGAAATGTTTAGTGAGCAAATATTAGTTAATGTAAGTTAATATATCAAATATATAATTATATATTAAATTATTAAATCAATACTTGATTTAATAATCCGGCTATATCATATACAACCGACTAATATCATATGAATCAACTTATCGAATCAACACTTGATTCGATAACCCGGTTATATCTCATATAACCGTCCGATATCACATATCGCGAGAATAGAATGCGGTATCACATATGCGCATTAATCTCGGTCCCACACATATCACATATGTGCTCCTACTTCGTTTCACATGAACCAGGAAACCTCTGTGTAGGACTCTAAAGACTCGTCAATACGTCGGCAGTAGGTGATGATCATATCAAACACCCACAAGCCACAAGCGGTCTGCTAAACGTAACGGCCACCCGGGTATTGAGTGATCAGAAGATCAACAAGTAAGCCTGCTCATACTCCTGTGAATCTAATCAGTAACACTACCATACAATCCGGTCTCTTCGTCAGATATGTCGCATATCACGACCTGGGGGTGGTTTAACGTCAGACCACAATAGCCTGATAAGTCATGCCGATGTAAGGTCCATAACGGTTCGAGAAACTACTGATAAAACTTACCAGTAGATCTCAGCAAGTCTGGCCAGGGATTTCCTGTTATGGCCAATCGAGCATAGCGCAACATCAACTCCTAATACCGGGAGAGACGAATCCCCTCCTATCACTCATTGCCTACACGTGACTCGGGACTGTACCCAAAAACCACCTTTTTGCACGATTTCTTGACCGTGGTATGGTGGAAATCAAAGCACAGTGGGAATCACATAAGACTCTATGACGATCTCGGGTCGACAGACTAACCTGTACCAGTGTCACCAGAGAACTGCTATTTGACGATAGGTATAATACCATCTAGGAGTTCTCGGCGAGTCCGTTCAGTGTACCCAGTCTTCGCAGAGCACCCGTATACCTTCTCTGATGTCAAACACTAATGGATATGGGATCATCCATCGCCCATCACATGGGTCGAGAAGCCTATACGCTGGTCTACTCTGGAGTATCGATGCCCTGTCTCGATACTCTCACGACTAGGAACATTTGAAGGATGTACTTACCGACTACCTCAGCCCCACTAGTATGATCTGCATCATAATCCTGGTAGTCAAGTACTCATCCTAAGGGCTTTATCAATATGTAATAGAGAGACAATAAGTGTACATGTTAAGATAAAGAGCAACTAGATAGCATACTATCATGTCGAACAAGGAAGTCTGCCCTATATATGTCTAAGCATCCACTACAATATACATCACATGTACAGTAATGGCCTCTAGAGCATACATATAACTAACATCGTATACACTGGCCTCTTCTGTACCAAGCTACAAATAACAGCGTTAACACTAACTACAACATTATAACAATATAATACAACTTTAAAAGCTACACACTCTCTCTGTCTATTCTACTTCTCCTTTATCTTAGGGACTTACCGAGCGATTGTTCGCTGATGACATTCCTTCTCTTTCTTCTTTGGAATGTTGTCAGGTGGATCGGACCTTCAGGAGATCGAGCCCACCAGCGAGGATTTGGAACAGCTAGCTTTCGACCCAGAGCTTTAGATTCCTTGTACACATTTACATTCTGTATTTTCCATTTCTGTTATGCCATTGTTTAGGCATTGCTTTCCATTCCATGTATTTACTTTTCAGATGTATTATAAAAAGAAAGTTGATAAATAAAGTTGCTGTTCAATTATACTTATTGTCTTTGTCTCTTGTGCATTTTATTTATATTGCTTAGATACGATTAACGTGTTTACTTCAGAGTAAATGTGTAGCAGCCTCGTCGCGTCCTCTGTCAGTACACTGGGAAGCGGGGCGTGACATTGATAAGTGGAAACGTGATTGAAAGTGAAAGCGATACGTATTTGCTCACAACTTATCTAATACTTGAATATACACTATAACCTCGGGAATGGGGAAATCAAGGTGGAATTGAACTCATATTTAGCGAGGTATAGTGATTTAGAGGATGATGATTCGATATTAGTGATACACACACACACATATTAGGTCGTAGGCCTAGCGGCACGGCTGCAGGGTTATATCCCGGGCAACAGTGGACCGTAGTCTCGGGCATGCATGAGACTCTTGTTAAACTCAAGCATCCTTTCTACCAATTGATTTTATTGACTTAGTGACCGATAAGTAGTGACATACACATTGCTTAGCTTGCTGATGATTGATATAGTTTTAGTATGTTAGTTTTAATTACCGCAATCAAGACGGTTTCGCTTGGTAGCTAGCCAGATGAGTATGGGTCGGTCCACGGAGAGATGAGAATCTTTTTCTTAGTGTTTTAACGAGTTAAGTCCAAATTTCTGAGTTTGTTCAAGATTAACTATATACTAAATATGTATGATAAAAGAGCTTGTTAGGGTTAGGATTATGTTAGTTTGAGTTAGGAGTTCCCTCACTTCTTTCATTTGCCACTCTTAATATCGATGTTATGGTAATCGACAACAATGGGGATTAGCACGACTTGGAAGGAAACTTTCGAGTATAAGTTAGGCTTTCCAACGCTTAGTTCCTTCCTTTTTGTCCTTGTCCGTCCGTTCTTGGCTCTTAGCCATAACCTCCGGTCAATTCAACCACAACCGGTCTCACTAGGGTATCACCGCTATCATGTAGGATAGGGTGCCGTAGGGAGCGGATTGTGGTTGCCTTGATAGGAGTTCGAATCAAGATGTTGGGCAAAGAAAAGAGTGAGAGAGATTTTCTTCTCTCAAACTTTTCTTATCCTACCTTAACAAGTGAGAACCTACTCACCCATTATAAAAGAAAAAGAAAATAAAACAAACAAAGAAGATGAAAAGAAATGAGGTAGAAAATTACAATTAGTTATTTGGGACCTCACTTAGGTAAGGATCACACTTAAGCATCATGGTTGCAAGGATAAAAGAAAAGAGAAGAAGAACAAGCAAACAAACAACTACTTAACAAAGAGAATTACAGGCAACAAATATAAGAACTAAATTATAAAACATGCATATGAAAAGAAATTTTCTTTATTCAGTATTCACTCAAAAGCTCACTACAATATTAATGGAGGAAAGTTAGAGAAGGAAGAGAAGTTACAAACTAAACTAGACTAAATCCTAACAAAAGAATAAGCATGCTCACTTGGTTTGAAACTGGGCTATTTATAGGCAGATAGACAAAACCCTAGGGCCAAATTCTGAGTCCATACACAATTACAAAAGTACCCTGAAAATATCCTCTGACTCCGAGTTGACTCGGCCGCGGAACCGCCGCATAAATGCCACATCGGCCGCGGTTCCGCGGTGCTTTGGATGATTTTCATTCTCGTTTTTTCTGGGGTATTCCATGTTGCTTTCTTACTTTATTTAGTATACTTGGTTTTTCAGAATCATTCCATTTTTCTCCCAGATTCTCAACATTCCAAAAAGATGAAAGAATGTGGACTTTTTGTCTTGATTTTCTTGAGCTCCGCATTATCATCTCGATTCTTGTGCTACTTCTCTTGTGCTACTTCTCTTGTGCTTTGTGCATGAATGACCCTTAATTGACATTTGTCTCTCGAACTGGTAGGCGGCTCCTGACGGATGGTGAGTGGAAACTTGTATTTTTATTTGTTGCTGGCTGTTGTCTTGAATTTGTCATGACTGCTCATGATTTTCATTGTTTTGAACTGAGAACCTGTAACCTGCAATTATATAGCAAACACGGATTAAAAGTACCTACCTAAATGCAATGCGATCAAGAATAGGTGGTATAAAAATGCAAAATTCTGATATGAACAAATACCCCCAAACTTAACTTTTGCCCGTCCCGAGCAAACCCATTTTATTCCCAAAAAACTCACTTTCGTAGGTATCACGGTTGCACTTAGCGTATGCAACAAGCCGTTAAACCCCTAGGTTGCCCTAGAGGAGGAGTTTTGTTTTCTGAGGGTTTTCAGCGGATACTACCCACAAAATCCAGTCAAGTTGGCCGTCGACTCTAGTCCTACAGTTCAGCATTCTAGCTAGAAACTTTATTATCCTAAGTTAGAAATATCCAACCCTTATTCTTCACACCTCCTATTCATTTAACTTAAGATCCTATACGTTTTGTCAGTTTATAAAGTTCTCAGTATCTCTTGAGTTTTCCTTCTAAAGCGCAGTCTCCAATCCGGAATTTTTAACATCTCTACGGAAGATATAAGCCATATTCTTCATTCCCATATCTCCTCCAAATTTCGATCATATACCCCTACGTGTGTGTAATATCACCCTTACACTTGGGAATTCAATTCAAGCTATAATACCCTTGCATTAATACCAATTACTACTTCTTTTCATTAATGATGGACGGTTTCGCTCACACATCTTTCATGCGACTATTGTTGGGTTTTCCGGTGCCCCGGTCATCAAACCGTGGCCAAATACGGAACAAAAATTTTCAAAACTTTGGCGCAAACAAAACCCGCACATGATCGAACCAAAAACCTATACTAGCAAGCATATAAAGAGGAGTTAGATGGTTATACCGAATGAACCAAGTTTTTCGGGTCTTCTATCTTCCTCCTTAGCTCCTTGAGGCATGTCTGGTTGAACTTGGTCGCCGGTCTTCCTTCGTCGAAGACGATCCACCCGAGAGATGTAGTTATGGCTCTAACTTCACATAATGGATGCAAGTGAAGCAACTAGGGTTTCTAAGATGCTACTCTAGAAAGCCTAGGATGTAGTGTATGAATTTAGTGTAGATCTATCTCATTTCACCTCCTCTCATGTTTCTCAACTCATGAGAGGGTTGAGAGGAGGTGGAGAATGAAGGTGGAGGCAACTATGGAAACTAAAGAGGAGTGAAGCACAAATGGTGAAGAAGAGCTCAAGAAAAAACTCATGTTCTAAAATAATGAAGCTCACATGAGAGAGAAAAACAAGCATGCTAGGTTTTGTATAACTATTTCTTTTCATTTTAAAATCCACCCATACTTGAATAGTATGCATAAATGAATTAAAAATTCATTTGTGCACACTATGCAAGCATGGTCATCACCATACTCCTCTCATGCTAATTTCCACCTCATTTACCATTTTCTAATAAATGGTCAAATCCGAAAATGAGGTGGCCACCTTCTAGAATGTTTTCCGGAAAAAATACGGATTACATTCTACTGTATATATATACCAGAATTCGTACCGAAATACGAATACCCAAAGAGATAGAATAACACAAAGAACATAATACTAGAATATACATATCGAAATACATATACGTAAATTATTAAATCAATACTTGATTTAATAATCTGGCTCAAACCCGAGACGGATAGTATTATCAACTGTCCGATCGAAAGTCCGGGTACAAAGTACATCAATCGATCGGAACCCTGCACGTATCCAATACGGCTACTATATCATTTCGCCAGAACCAAGGAAACCCTCTGTGTGGGACTCTAAAGACTTGTCAATACGCTGGCAGTGGGTTTAAGTACAAGCACGTCAGCGGCACTAGCTGTACGTAACGGCTACCCAGGTATTGAGCGAAGAGAAGGCCGACGAGCAAACCCATCTGAACCCCTACTGAGCCTGTCCGTGACAATCTTCATACAGTCCGGTCTGTTCGTCTAAGAGTATCGCATATCGAGTCTAGAGGGGTGGATAAAGTCAGACCCCTAATAACGCGATAATTCGTGTCGGTATGAAGCCCATTACCCAATGCGAAACTACTGATCCAAATCAGTAATTCTCGTTCACCTCGGCCGAGGATTTCTGGTGATGGTCACCCGTGCACAGCGCGACATCAACCCCCAATACCGGGAGAGACGAATCCCCGACGATCCGCTCACTACCTCCATGTGGCTCGGGACTGTACCTAACTAAAACTTGTTTGCACGACTCCTTTGAGCCGTGGTAGGGTAGTAATCAAAGCATAGTAGGAAATCACACGAGACAAATGATGATCTCAGGTCAACAGATTAACCTGTACTCATGTCACCTGGGAACTGTTATCTGACAATAGGTATAATATCAACTAGCATGTTCCCGGCGAGTCCTGTCCAGTGTACTCATAACCCAATTAGCACCTGTATACTATCATAGGTGATGGACATACACCAATGGCTTGTGAGACCGGCCATCGCCCCTCGTCGGGGTCTTGATAAGTATACACTAGTCTACTCTGGAGTACTGATGCCCAGTCTCGATACTCCCATGACTAGGGACATTTTAAGGATGTGCTTATAGACCATCCAGCTCCCACTTATATGATCGCCATCATAATGCTGGTAGTCAAGAAAGAATCCTATGGGCTCTATCAACATGTAATAATGATCTGTAGTGCCACCTAATGCTTTACATGATGATAAAGACAAACCAGATAGCATACTATCATCTTGAGTAATATTGTTCTACCGGTGTAGGTCCTCCCTCAATCATCGCAATCGCATGCCTACGATTCAATAATTGACTTGAGGGCACTATAACCAACAATCTCCCACTTGCACTTAAGGCTAATTATTGCGATGTCGCATACTCACAGCCCGTCTGATACTGAACACCCAACTTCTCTACCAATCAGTCTCACAAAACCCGTTTGTGAAACTATTGCATTCGAGAAATAGCCTCAGTGAGTAGACCCGCTCCAGTGTTTCTATCTTTATCTCTCTATATCTCAACTTCACAGAGAAAGACCTTCTCCCGGAATGAGCAATACTTTGTCTTAAAATTTGTTTGGATATCTGATGGGACCCTGTTCATCATTGAACTCTAAATCCAACAAACTTCTTTAGACTGTATCATCCACTGAATTTAATCAGTATCCTGCGCCATGCCTGCCTCAGTATCCGCTTGGACCACCTGTTCAACATACTGCCCCTCAGAAAAGAGAAAACTATAACTCTGACATCCACTCCGTCATCCAGGTCACCTTGGAAGCCTGAAATGATAACCGCCTCTTGAAGGAGGCTGCCATTACCATATCCTAAGAACATCCACTTATGTTCTTAACTGCTTCCCAATGTTTCTCCAGGATTGGATTAATATATATGCTTATTGCAGCCAGTGCAAAAACAATATCTGGTGTTGTACTTGACATGTCATGATTGACTCAATTGCCTAAGTAAGTGATATGACAATCATGCAAATCCCTCTCCTCATCAGTCTAGAAGACATCTCTTTGGAGAGGGTGAGTCCATCACCTGCGGGTACACCACCTCGCCAGGAGTCGTCTATTCTAAAACTCTTTAGAATAGTATCAAGTACCCGAATTAGGACACTTCCCAAATCTAGATCTAAAACCATAGATCTAGAAAGCAGAAACCTTGATTTTATATCCATATCCTAAGTAGAGAAATAACTTTGTGACAATCACAGTATAATTGACCGTAGTATAGGAATATCACTTCCTATCAAGTGCATGTCATTCAAATACATGGATATCACTCTCTACTACCTTCTTATCAGATCCATCTCTTATTCTGATGAAGTCAAAAATCTATGACTGTCACATCAAAAATAGATGATCTATTTCCTCTATACATGCTTTAGTCTATAAATAGACATAAGCAACTTGCCCTCACTGCTTCCACTGCTCCCACTGACTACAACAACCCTCTGGTAGAGTCATATACGCGTGCACTTCTAAAGCTAGTTCAGAACGACGCTATACTCATCTTCCTGCCGGGTCTCATAGTCTAGAATAGCAGCAATGACAAGTCTGGGTAAACAAGAACATCCCTGTCACCGTCTTTGAGAAGACCGAAGTACCTCTCGGGTGTCTGAGGTTATCCACCAAATCTGCGGAGTGGCTAATGGAATTTCAAACCCGATTGAATCTTTAGGTTCTATTAAATTTTCAGTAATCGTTTATGGTTCTGGAATCACTTCCAGTTCTACCATACCCCCATTTATGTTTTCTGAAAAAGTCCATTTTTACTAAAACTGTGGTGAGTCAAGAACAATATCACTATTGATCTTCCTGATGGTAGAAAGTTAACTCTCGTCAAAGCCCGGGATAACCCACAAACTGCCATTACTGAAACGTGACTCGAGTTTATCCGAATTCTGGTTTTAAGCATCGGCCGGACAACTCCCTATACTTTAACATCATTAAGATATAAATTGATTCTATATATATCCAATATAGAAACAAAAACACTAATTTAATTGGAACCAGATTCAAAATCATGCAGCTGTCTCCAGTGCATATGAATCTAATGGAAAAAGGCCAATCAGCATTACTCATCTAGGAGCGCATCCATGTATGAGTAACCTGAAAGAGAATCAAGTTCTCAAAACCATTATTATCAACGAAATACCATAACACAAGTATCTACATCTTCGACTACCTCGAAAAATCCTAATACTTCCAATAAATGGTTCTCTACTTTATTCTTATACCTATAACTTCTCAATATCCGGAATTTGTATTTCAATGAAATACTTATCTAAAACTAGAGAAGTCATAAGTAAATAGAATATAGTACGAGTACCAAACGCATTGTTCTAATGGATACTGGACAATATACAATACTTTGTATAAGTCTTCTGAGTTCAATAACTCAAACCTTATGCGTCGTAGGTTGAAAACTGTATAATGGTTAAGAAGAATTACACCATTGTTGAATGTATCTTACCTAACCATCAACTGATATAGGTAAATGCCACAGACATAATTTCAAAAAGTTATATCTCACTTTATAAAATAAACATATAGATATATCAGTTTGAAATTGGTGCATAACAACGGATATTCAAAACCAAAAATTTGCCTTCAGGAAAAAACTAGATGATTTCCTCAAATATCACCAATTACAACGAATTCCGATATAATGAGGATCTAATCACCCAATTCCCAATATCTTACTCCCACTCACCATCTGTAATAACATACAGATGTGAGAAACTGATCTGGTAAATACATACCCTGGAGTTAGATTCCAATTGGGAAAACAATTTTCAATTAACATCGCACAGTGAGAATGAAACATGAAAATGTTTCGAAGGGGTAGCCGGGTATTCCTAGTAATGCCTCTTCCAGTGTCCTGATTCATGACTGTAACCATATACTTATCTGCCCTCATTTCAATCCCTTTATTATGTCTTTACTTATTACCTTCTGTACACCTTCTTTAGGCTAATTGGTTTTCTTCCTTTCCTACCCTTCGGTACCAGCCTAAGGTTTGGAAGAAGACTATCCAATAAGCGTAATTGGTGTACACTCCTTATGCCAGGAGCTCTCGCAACCTGAGAGAAGGTAATGGGAAAAGACATCAGAATAATCCTATTCTATTTCGCTTGAACCGGAAACCATTATTGAATCTGGAACAAGTTCCTTCGAGTTCGTATGTAACTATACGATGGCATATCTAATAGGAGTGGATATCCGTAGTGATACGGAGTGTTCTAGAGAAAACTAAAATGGATGTGGGAGTGGCAGGGGTATACACGGTTTCGTCGTGAATGATAGCAGTCGCAATTTTCTTTGCCGTTATTCTAATCCCTTTATATGTCTTTACTTATTACCTTCTGTACACAACCTTTAGGCCAATTGGTTTTCTTCCTTCCCCATCTTTTGGCACTTGCCTATGGTCTGGAGGAAGACTATCCAATAATCTAAATAGGTGTATCCTCTCTTAATCCTAGGAGCCCTCACAACTTGAGAGAAGGTAAAGAGAAAAGACAATCGAATAATCCTATTCAATCTCTCCAGAACAAGAATCCATCCTCGAATCTGGAACAAGTTCCTTCGAGTTCGTATGTAACTATACGATGGATTTATCCAATAGGAGTGGATGTTCGTAGTAATACGGGGTGTTCTGGAGAAATGCAAAGGTGATATAGAAGTGGCAATAATATATGCGACACCGTGACTGTCACGCCCCGCTCCCCAGAGTGCGCTAAGATAGGCACGTGACAGAGCCAACCATGCTACCTGTGGATAGGAAAATCCCTCCACAGTCACATTACGGCTGTAGAGATATCAAGAACAGGAAAGTAAATAAACTATCTAGTACATGTCCATGAGCCAGAATAAACGAGTCAAGAAATAATATAATATGCGGAAGCAAAAGATCCAATAAATAAAACACCTGGAAAGTAAAACTGGATACCAACAGGATCCTCACCGCTCGGTCTAACAGCGGCAGTACTCCTGATCAGTCTGCAACAAAGGTAGAGGATCTGGACCATGCAAAACCTAGACGTCAGTGCGTCATAATATCAAGAAATAAAATAAACAGGGGTAGCAAGACATACAGGTATGTGTATGAACAGTAAAACGGGTATAACCGTAATATAAATGAGGACAGTGAGGGTAATGTGTAGTGAGTAATCTAGACTGGTCTATTGGGTTAACTACTCTCAAGTCTTTGAAATCAATTTGATGAATCATCGATGTAACTCAATAGTATCCCGTGCATACCCGGGACCACGGTCAAGATTCTCGGGCTGGAACCGAGACATGCCGCTAGGCACTAAAACAGGAAATATGTATAGATGAATGATGTCGGCAGCATCATCCCAAGGCTGGCCTAACCTCTAAAACTGATCAGTATAAGCAAGCGAACCGTCGAGTTACAAGTCAGGTTTCATCATTGATTTCCCCATACCCCCAAGTTATATGTTCAAGTCAGGTATTAATAAATCTGGAGTTAATGCCAACACAGGATCAAGCAGGTACATGTTTGTCTGGATAGACAACAGGAAATGTCCGTAGGGACAATATGCCAAGGTTGTTGGCATTAGTATCAACATCAGGTAACAAGTCAAGCTATGGTACATCAGGTCAAGTCAGGTAGTGTGTATAAATCCAATCATGTCAAGAAGTGCACGGTATCAAGTCGTGTCAAGTAATAGTAGTGTATCAAGTCATGTCAGGGAGTGCACAAATGTCACGTGGGTGCTCATAATCAAACCATAATAAGCATGTGTACACAAAAACAAGTATGGGGTACCAATGTAACACTAAAATGGAATAATGTGATGTGGTATGCAAATAGGTATAAATTCAAACACATGGATGCACAGTTATCGATTAAGGTTAAGATTATAGTTCCAGTATTAATTAGGATGCAGTTTATTAAACATGGAATATTAATATCACATTATTATGTCTTAATATGATCTATGAATGCAATTAACTATATTCTAAAAGAGATGGGTGCAAATGGTATCCGATACATTATAAAGAACTATCAAATGGTTATGCGGGTTATACAACTAAGCAGTATGTGATATAAATATTGGTATGGATGCCTTGTAATGTAATCTACTATGTAACAAGATTATTTTCATGATCTAGATCTAAAATGATATAAGCGAATGCAAATGGGACATCGAAACATGATAAAATGAAACATGTGGTATAAGATTTACGCTACAGGTATAATCTATATTTAAATAAGTATAAAATAATTTAAATAGCATGTAGCAAGTTTTACTTGCCTGATGGATCGCGATACGGATACGCGCTGCAACGTCCAATGTCGGTAAAAGCTGTGATGCACATACGCGTGCCCGGAACGGAACCAGCCAATGCAAGAAGTGACCACACTGCACGAGAACGTCTTTTGGGTCGCTCGGATCGTCAGCGACGGTACGGCTCTGGCGGGTGACCAGAAAACGGAAATCAAGAAAGCAAGAAGAAGAAGAAGAAGAAGAAAGAGAAGAGATGAACTTGCTGCTCTAAGGTTTCTGGGACAGAGGAGAAGGTGAGGAGGTGGTGGTGATGACGAGAGGCGACGGGGTCGGAGCTCCGGCGAGGAAGCAGGTAAGGCTAGGTCGTGAGCTGTTTGGTTGCGGGGTTGTTCGGTTGAGGGTTTCTTGATGGCTGTAGGGTGAGGGTGGTGGTGATGGTGTCAGGAGTCGAAGGGGGTGATGAGGATGACGGGGTACGATCGTTGACGGGGTTTCGGCGGTGGAGGCGAAGGGTGTAGGGGTTCCTGCTGTGCAGGGAAAAGATGGTCGTCGGGAGTGTTGCGGTGGGTGTGCAGGGAAGAAGAGAGAGGTCGAGGATGGGAAGTCGACGGTTAGAGGGGACGGAGGCGATGGTGAGGCGGCAACGGCGGTGAGGCGACAATGATGAGGGAAGCGATGGGTTCGAGCGCGAAAAACAAATGAAAAGAAGAACTGAGGGAGAGAGAGGACGTATGCACAGGGGTAAAAAAAAAAATTAATATATTAGAATAGAGAGAGGGGTCTGTTAGATTAGTTACAGAAATCTTTTAAAAGAAAATTTAAAACCAAATAAAATATACATAAAGAGAGAGAGACGGTGAGATAAGGATTTATTTAGTTTAAAAATATATATAATATATATATAATTATAACTGTTAGAATAAAATATTAATATAATATTAGTATGTTTTGAGATTTTGGCAAATACAAATTTACTCCAAAACATGCCCGGGTCGGGTCTAAAAATTCAGATTTAAAATATGAAAAATATATGCGACTTTCAAAATTCAAAATGAATGCTCAGCTAACGAAAAAGCATACCCCCAAGAACGGATGCACGTACGTGTGCGTAGCCATCCAAACACATCCGTTTCACTGAACAGGACGGGAACAAGATGTGCTGATACTACCACGGGGTTAGGGGTATCATGCAGGCTATGAAATGTATTTTAAAAATATTTTACGTGACTTAAAATGTTATATGGTAAAAGATGCCATGCCAGCTAAAATGCCAGCATGCGATAAAATCGAAAATGCACAAGTCTACATAACAAGTCAGGGTGATTCATAAATATGAATCAAACAAGTTTCAAGCAAGCGGGTCGGATCGAATGCAATGTAAAATGTAAAATACCATCCGCACCCAAACACGATAAATCAATAAAATACTACAGATATATAAATACGGGAACTGGAATTGGTATAAATGAACTCGGTTGTTACATTATACCCAACTACAAAAAGAATTTCGTCCTCGAAATTCCAAGAACAAGAAAGGATAAACGAACAACAAACTATAAGAATAGATGTGGAAAATTCTGCCGGATTTTATCTTCTCGTTCCCAAGTTGATTCTCCATGTGAGCGATTTCCCCAAGAAACAAGCACAAGAGGGATAACTTTGTTCTTAAGAACCTTTTCCCTTCGATCCACAATCGACATCGGTCGCTCCTCAAAGGTTAAATCTTCTCGTACAGTCAGCTCCGAATGATCCAGCACGTGTGTGTTACCTCAAACATAATTACGGAGTTGAGATACGTGAAACACGTCATGAACATTTTCCAAAGATTATAGTAACGCCAATCGATAAGCCATTTCTTCAACACGCTCCAAAATCTCGAAAGGCACAACAAATCGAGGACTAAGCTTTCCTCGACTCCCAAAACGAATCACTCCTCTAGTCGGTGATATCTTCAAGAATACCATATCACCAACAACAAACTCTAGAGGTCTTCTCGATATATCGGCCTAACACTTCTGCCGATCTTGTGCTGCCTTCATATAATTCCGGATAGTATTAACTTTCTCCACGGTTTGCACGATCAAATCCAGCCCCAACAATCTTCGTTCTCCAACATCGTCCAAACAAACATGTGAGCGACACTTGCGACCATACAATACTTCGAATGGAGCCATCTGAATAGTCGCCTGAAAGCTGTTGTTGTACGAAAACTCCACCAAGTGTAGATGATCCTCCCATGAACCCTTGAAGTCCAACATGCAAGCTCTCAACATATCTTCAAGAGTTTGGATTATTCTCTCCGACTGGCCATCTGTCTGAGGATGATAAGCTGTGCTAAACTTTAATCGCGTCCTCAAACTTTCCTGTAAACTCCTCCAGAAGTGCGATAAGAATCGGGTGTCACCGTCGGACACGATGCTCACAGGTACTCCATGCAATCTCATAATCTCCTACATATACCGTTCTGTTAACGCTTCCGTTGACTGACCAACTCGAAACGGTATGAAGTGAGCTGCCTTGGTCAATCGATCAACAATCACCCAAACTGCATTGTTGCCCTTTGGACTCCGCGGTAAAGCTGTCACGAAATCTATGGTTATATGTTCCCACTTCCATTGAGGAATCGGAAGTGGTTGCAATAAACCAACAACCCTTTGAAGTCCAGCCTTAACTTGCAGACACACCAAGCAATTTGCTACAAAGGGAGCAATCTCTCTTTTCAAGCCTCCCCACCAGAAATGCTGTCGTAGATCACGGTACATCTTCGTGCTTCCTAGATGTACGGAATACGCGGAACTGTGTGCCTTCTTCATAACCTCTTCGTGAATGTCTTCTTTTGGCACACACATACGGCTACCATATCGCAACGAACCATCTCCATGAATTAACAAGTCCGTTCGAAATCCCGCTTCAACTTGTTGTCGAAACTTCTGCAATCTTGGGTCCTGTGACTGTGCTGCCTTAATACTCTCGATCAACGATGACTGTACTTGCAGCTGCATCAACTGTCCCGAAGAATGCGGTAGCACAACCTCCAAATCGAATCTCCGAAAGTCTTCAATAAGTTTCTTTTGTGCAGTCAACATACGAATTGTTGGCAACCGACTAAGCGCATCCGGTACAACATTAACTTTCCCCGGATGGTACTAAGATCAAGATCGTAGTCAGCCATCAGCTCCAACCATCTACGCTGCCTCATATTAAGCTCCTTCTGTATGAACACATACTTCAGGCTTTTGTGATCGGTGAATACTTCGACCTTTTCGCCCCTTAAGTAGTGTCTCCAAATCTTCAAAGCGAAAATCACTGCTGCAAGCTCCAAGTCATGAGTTGGATAATTCTTCTCATGGGTCTTCAACTGTATCGATGCGTAGGCTATAACCTTCCCATACTGCATCAGAACACATCCCAAATCTTTCCCAGATGCGTCGCTATGAATTACCAATCCTCCGGAACTGTCTGGTATGATCAAAATAGGATCGGTTATCAACCTTTGCTTCAACGCCTCAAAAACTGACATACACTTATCCGTCCACACAAATGGTACTTCCTTGCGCGTAAGCTTGGTCAAAAGCTCAGCCAAACGAGCAAAATTCTCCACGAATCTTTTATAATATCCGGCAAGTCCAAGAAAACTTCTGATCTCTGCTACGTTCTTCGGAATCAGCCAATTTTGAACTGCTGCAATCTTCTCGGGATCAACGGCGATTCCATCTCCGGATACGACGTGCCCCAAAAACTTCACTTCTTCAAGCCAAAACTTGCACTTGCTCAACTTTGCATACAATCTTTCTTGCCTTAATGTCTGCAGTGCGATCTTCAAGTGTTCTGCATGCTCTTCAATACTCTTCAAGTAGACCAGAATATCTTCAATGAACACCACTATAAACTGGTCTAAGAATGGTGAAAAGATTCGGTTCATCAAGTCCATAAATATCGCCGGTGCATTCGTTACTCCGAAGGGCATCACTAAATACTCGTAATGTCCATACCGAGTTCGGAACGCAGTCTTGCAAATATCTTCTGGTTTAACTCGGACCTGATGATATCCGGATCGAAAATCCAGCTTCGAGAATACCCTCGCGCCACTAAGCTGCTCAAATAATTCGCCAATGCGAGGGATCGGGTACTTGTTCTTAATAATCACCCGGTTTAATTCTCGATAATCAATGCACATCCTCCTTGTGCCATCTTTCTTTTTTACTAGAAGAACTATAGCTCCCCAAGGTGAATTGTTGCTGCAAATTCAACCCTTCTCTAGCAATTCGGTACCTTGCTTCTTTACTTCTTCCAACTCCACTGGTGCCATTGGATAGTACGCCTTTGAGATTGGCGCTGCACCAGGAACAAGATCGATCGCGAACTCCACATCTCGTTTTGGCAATAAATCCGAGATGTCTTCGAATACATCCATGAACTCTCGAACTCCAGATAGCGCTTCCTCCTTATTAACTTCGATCGACGAAAGAACATTGTTTGTCGGCCTAGCCTTAAACTCGACTGGCCCGACAGAACTGCTTCCTCTAGCAAAAACAAACTCCGGATGTCCGGGAATCTGGAAAATCACTTTCCTTTCCCTACAATCAATATGAGCATGGAAAGTGCCGAGAAAATCCATTCCCAAGACAACAACAAACAAAGGGATGCACCAGAATTGAATAATTCTAATGCAGGGAAAACATGAACAAGTAAGATACCAAGATGACTTCATCCGAAGTCAAGATACTGAAGATAATTAAGCACGGTAAACATGATTCAAGCTGGCGATAAAACAAGAACTGGTAAGCAATGAAACCGAGAGAAGCAAGGTAATATAACGATCATAAAACAAGGAAATGAATCAAAACTAGAATTCCAAGTTACTTAAATAGAGTACCGCATTGTAACCATACTGCAGTTCATAGTTACAATCACATAACTCCACTCAAGTCGCCCAAATCCTAGTATCAGAATCAAGAAACAGGGAGAAACAATAGAGAACCAAAAAGGTTTCAAGTCGAGATGCAAAGTGGTTTGCATATCGTCAAGGCAAAGGATAAGAGAAAGATATGATTCAAGAATCATGATAACAAGGTGGCAGAACATGTTCCCAATCACGAGTATTCTGATTCGTGTATTGGGTCCAATACCCAACTACAAAAGAATCAAACTCGATTAACCCATATCCTATGGCTCTGATACCAAACAAACCCTATCACGCCCCGCTCCCCAGAGTGCGCTAAGATAGACACGTGACAGAGCCAACCATGCTACCTGTGGATAGGAAAATCCCTCCACAGTCACATTACGGTTGTAGAGATATCAAGAACAGGAAAGTAAATAAACTATCTAGTACATGTCCATGAGCCAGAATAAACGAGTCAAGAAATAATATAATATGCGGAAGCAAAAGGTCCAATAAATAAAACACCTGGAAAGTAAAACTGGATACCAATAGGATCCTCACCACTCGGTCTAACAGCGGCAGTACTCCTGATCAGTCTGCAACAAAGGTAGAGGATCTGGACCATGCAAAACCTAGACGTCAGTGCGTCATAATATCAAGAAATAAAATAAACAGGGGTAGCAAGACATACAGGTATGTGTATGAACAGTAAAACGGGTATAACCGTAATATAAATGAGGACAGTGAGGGTAATGTGTAGTGAGTAATCTAGACTGGTCTATTGGGTTAACTACTCTCAAGTCTTTGAAATCAATTTGATGAATCATCGATGTAACTCAATAGTATCCCGTGCATACCCGGGACCACGGTCAAGATTCTCGGGCTGGAACCGAGACATGCCGCTAGGCACTAAAACAGGAAATATGTATAGATGAATGATGTCAGCAGCATCATCCCAAGGCTGGCCTAGCCTCTAAAACTGATCAGTATAAGCAAGTGAACTGTCGAGTTACAAGTCAGGTTTCATCATTGATTTCCCCACACCCCCAAGTTATATGTTCAAGTCAGGTATTAATAAATCTGGAGTTAATGCCAACACAGGATCAAGAAGGTATAGGTTTGTCTGGATAGACAACAGGAAATGTCCGTAGAGACAACATGTCAAGGTTGTTAGCATTAGTATCAACATCAGGTAACAAGTCAAGCTATGGTACATCAGGTCAAGTCAGGTAGTGTGTATAAATCCAATCATGTCAAGAAGTGCACGGTATCAAGTCGTGTCAAGTAATAGAAGTGTATCAAGTCATGTCAGGGGGGTGCACAAATGTCACGTGGGTGCTCATAATCAAACCATAATAAGCATGGGTACACAAAAACAAGTATGGGGTACCAATGTAACACTAAAATGGAATAATGTGATGTGGTATGCAAATAAGTATAAATTCAAACACATGGATGCACGGTTATCGATTAGGGTTAAGATTATAGTTCCAGTATTAATTAGGATGCACTTTATTAAACATGGAATATTAATATCACATTATTATGTCTTAATATGATCTATGAATGCAATTAACTATATTCTAAAAGAGATGGGTACAAAATGGTATCCGATACATTATAAAGAACTATCAAAGGGTAATGTGGGTTATACAACTAAGCAGTATGTGATATAAATATTGGTATGGATGCCTTGTAATGTAATCTACTATGTAACAAGATTATTTTCATGATCTAGATCTAAAATGATATAAGCGAATGCAAATGGGACATCGAAACATGATAAAATGGAACATGTGGTATAAGATTTACGCTACAGGTATAATCTATATTTAAATAGGTATAAAATAATTTAAATAACATGTAGCAAGTTTTACTTGCCTGATGGATCGCGATACGGATACGCGCTGCAACGTCCAATGTCGGTAAAAGCTGCGATGCACACACGCGTGCCCGGAACGGAACCAGCCAATGCAAGAAGTGACCACACTGCACGAGAACGTCTTCTGGGTCGCCCGGATCATCGGTGACGGTACGGCTCTGGCGGGTGACCGGAAAACGGAAATCAAGAAAGCAAGAAGAAGAAGAAGAAGAAGAAGAAAGAGAAGAGATGAACTTGCTGCTCTAAGGTTTCTGGGACAGAGGAGAAGGCGAGGAGGTGGTGGTGATTGTAGGGTTCCTAGGCACCCTAATGAGGTCTCACAAGGCATTAACCATGCCAATTTCAAAAAATCTAGGTGCCGAGAGACCCTAATATACGGATCGATGGCTAGATGTCTAGGCGAAAAGTAAACTAGTTAACAATTAACTAAGGGAATACGGAAATACAACCTTTGTAGATCCGTTTGTCCACCTCCATAGCTCCGCAACGAAGTAGCTCCGCAACGAAGTGCCTTCGCTGTCCAAGTGAACTCCCGGGCTCTAGCGTCGGCTTCGTCGAAGAATAAGCGAGCTAGGTCGTCGATGTCCATGCCGAAGATGATCTACGTCGAGGCATCGCTAGATCAAGCTCCACCTTCACCTTGCCATGAAAACTTGTGAAGGAAACACACTCTACTACTTGGCAAGAGGTAGAGGATGATGAAATAGGAAGTGGGTTCACTTTAGAATTGGATTTCTCACTCATATGCTCAATATGCCATTGATGAAGACAAGCTTCTTCATGAAGAAGAAGAAGAGCAAGAAGAAGATAAAAGTTATGATAAGATTATTTAGAATAGAAAAGAATAATAAACTTATCATAATTTTCACCATGGTTAGGTGTAGATAATTAACTTAGGTTAGATCAATGGTTAGGGTCAAAAGAAGAAGACAAAATGGTTAAGTGGTCAAAGTTTCATGAAGCTTCAATAAGCTTCATGAAGAATAAAGAAAGAAAACCATTTTGTTTTTCTTCTTTTATGCTTTAATTATTTTCCAAAATGAATAAGCAAATAATTAAAAGAATATGCAAAACCCTAATCACCATCTTGACCATAGTTTTATTCCATACACTTAACCAAAAACCATGCATCATCAAGCATGATACAAGTAAGTGCACAAAACTATATCGTATATACAATGTGCACACCCGAGCGAGAAAATCCATTTAAAGTGAACCGATACTAGTTAATGCAAAGTAATATATCAAATATATAATTATGCATTAAATCATTAAATCAACACTTGACTCAATGATCCGGTCATGTCGCACATAACCGACTGGTATCATCAGTAACAACTTATCGAATCAACACTTGATCCGATAACTCGGCTATATCGCATATAACCGATCAATGTCACATCGCGAGAATCGAATACAGTATCACATACTGGTATTATTCTCGGTCCCGCACATATCTCATATACGCTCCTATTTCGTTTCGCTTGAGCCAGGAAACCTCTGTGTAGGACTCTAAAGACTCGTCAATACGCCGGCAGCAGATGATGATCATATCAAACATCCACAAGCCGCAAGCGGTCTGCTAAACGTAACAGCCACCCGGGTATTGAGCGATCTGAAGATCGACGAGCAAGCCCGCTCACACTCCAGTGAATCCAACCAGTAACACTACCGTACAGTCCGGTCTGTTCGTCTGATATGTCGCATATCTCGCCTAGGGGTGGTAAACGTCAGACCCCAATAGCTCGATAAGTCGTGTCGATATGAGGTCTATAACAATTCGAGAAACTACTGGTAACACTTACCAGTAAATCTCAGCAACCCTGGCCAGGGATTTCCTGTTATAGCCAATCGAACACAGCGCAACATCAACTCCCTATACCGGGAGAGACGAATCCCCTCCTATCGCTCATTCCCTCCATGTGACTCGAGACTGTACCCAAAAACCACCGTTTTGCACGCCCTCTTGGACGTGGTAAGATGGAAATCAAAGCACAGTGGGAACCACACAAGACTCTATGACGATCTCGGGTCAACAGACTACTCTGTACCAGTGTCACCAGAGAACTGCCATCTGACGTGAGGTATAATACCATCTGGGAGTTCTCGGCGAGTCCGTCCAGTGTACCCAGTCTCTACTGAGCACCCGTATATCATCTCCGATGTCAAACACCAATGGATATGGGATCATCCATCGCCCATCTGTATGGGTCGAGAAGGTACACGCTAGTCTACTCTGGTATATCGATGCCCCATCTCGATACACCCACGACTAGGGACTTTGAAGGATGTACTTATGGACTACCATGTCCCCACTAGTATGATCCGCATCATAGTCCAGGTAGTCAAGTACATATCCTAAGGGCTTTACCAACATGTAATTGAGAGACAATCTGTGTACACGTTAAGGTAAAGAGCAACCAGATAGCATACTATCATGTTGAGCAAGAAAGTCCTCCCTATATATGTCCCAGCATCCACTACAATATACATCCTATGTACAGTAATGGCCTCTAGGGCATACATATAACTAACAATCTCCCACTTGCACTAGGGCCATCTGTAGCAGTGGTTGTAGTATCTCATACTCAACCATCCCATAAAAGTCTCTCTCTGGGAACAGGCCTTTGTGAGTGGATCCGCTGTGTTGTCCTCTGAGCCTACTCTCCTAACCTCGATCTCCCTGGAGATCAACCATCTCCATGATCAAGTGATACTGCCACAGAATATGTCTGGATCACTGATGGGACCGGCGTTCCTTGGCATAAGCCACAACTCCATTGTCACACAATGGAAGGAACATAGTTCATCTCATGAACCAATATACACCCAAACAGCCTCTTTGGTAGCATCTTAAGTAGCGATGTATCGAGCCTTTATCGTCTAGTATGTCACGGTATCCAGCTTGGAACTCTTCCAACATACCTTCCCTTCATTGAGGGTAAAGACAATGCCTGTGACTGACATTCAGTCGTCTTTATCACCCTGGAACCTTTCCAGTGATTCTCCCCAGGATCGATTGATACCATCTCACTACTACTAGTGAGATTCCTAACATCCATTTAGATCTATCTCATAGATTCAAAATCCAGGATTTAGAAGGTATCACTTTGATCCTTATGTGGAGAATCCATGTGATAAACGGAGATTGATCGAGCGTAGCATAAGAAACTCCTTTCTTATCAAGAGTATGTCATCCACGTACTCTACGAGGATCACCACCATACTCCCTACTACCTTTTTGTTTATACAAGGTTCATCTACCATTTTGATGATGTCAAACTCTTTGACTAATTCATCAAAACAGACGTTCCAACTCCGCGATGCCTGCTTTATCCTATAAAGCATCTTGCACACGTTTCCGCTGCTCCCACTGTCTACTAAGCCCTCTGGCTGTGTACTTATAGACGCTCTCTTCCAAATCATTATTTAGAAAAGCAGTCAAGACACCCAACCACCATAGATCGTAGCCATGGTATGCAGCCGTGGTAAGTAGGATCTGGATGGACTTAAGCATAGCTACTTGAAAGGTTTCATCATTATCCACACCTGGTCAATGATGCAAACTTTTAACAAGTCTAGCTTTGAAAGTCTCAACTTTTCCATGTACACCAAGTAATCTTCTCAAGATATACTTGCTCCTGATGGGGATTTAACCCTTCAGATATAGCAGCTAAAGTCCATACTTTGCTGGTGTATAAGGATTCCATCTCAGATCACTACGCATCCAGCCATTCTTACAGAGTCTTACTCCTGATGGCCAGCTCGAAAGCTAGTTGGGTCATCATCTCATGATGCAATCCTCGCTCCCACTGTCATAGAGAAACCGAAGTATCTCTCAGGTGGGTGAGGAACCCTACTAGATCGGCGGAGAGGCTGAGGTTCGTTGGAATCTACTGAATCCTTTGGTTCTATCAAATCATCAGCTGCAATTTGCATAGCTGGAACATTTCCAGTTCTACATAACAGATCTTGCCTCGAGCTTGTCCGGATTTTGCTTTTAGACAAAGCCGGACAACCCCAAATCTTAACTAGCTTAAGACATGGGCTCTTCCCATTCCATATCACATATGAAGTGGTAGGCAACTGATTTGGTTGGAACCCTATTCAATAGGTATGCAACTTCTCAAGTGCATAACTCCCAAAAGGAAAAAGGTAACTCAGTATTACTCATCATAGAGCACACCATATCAAATAGGGTGTATCTGCTCCGCCCCGATATACCATCGTGCTATGGTGTATACGGAGGAGTAATGCTGAGAGAGAATCTCATTCTCCTTTAGAATAATCCAGGATTTCCGTGCTCAAGTATTCTCCTCCTTGATCTCAACAAAGGACATAATACTTATACCCGTATTCTGGTTCTCTACTTCTCACTTATATTCTGTGACTATCTCAAAAGGTTCGGACTCATGTTTCAACAGGAACATATGACTGAATCTTGAGAGATTATCAGAGAATGTATTGAAGTACAAAGAACCAGTCATGGCATATGTAGACTGGGGATCTACATACATCAAACATGTATCATCCCAAGAGTTTACTAACTCTTTCTCTGCTTCCAATAAACAGAGCTGTGGTCATCTTATCTTTGTGACATGACTGGCGAGTTTCACAAGATGTAAATTCAAACTAATTTAAATATGCATCTTTATGTAACTCTGCTAGTCGGGTCGCATTGATATGACCTAGTCTACAATACCTCAAGAAGGATCCGTTCATTTCTGAACTCTTCCTCTTGTGTGTGTTCTGTATACTAAGAACTGTAGTTTGATTTAGAACATCAATGCTTTTAGATAACGTGCCTGAACCGATCAACTTTTGATATAGGAAATGTTCAAAACATTATCCATCAATACAAAATTATATCCTTTCTTTTCTAACAAAGAGAGTGATATGATTTGGTATATCAGGTTCGCTATCTAATAACATTCGTTCAGAATCAATGTATTGGTAATACAGGGTGACAGTGACCAACAGACTTGGCTGCAACACTTGCCCCGTTTTCTGTCTCATGAAACTTATCACCCGTTCTCAGTTCTCTACCTGTCTGTAGCCCTATGTAACAAATTACATATATGGGATCCTGATCTGGTATCACATACCCAGGACGTAAAGGATACTGAGAAACAGTTCTCTGTAATGAACACACCCGAAGATGATGCATCAGCATGCACTCTCTTCGTTTGGGCGGCATGGGAATTCTGGTAATCCCCTATTTCCTGCTCTGTCTTATAACAATTATAAGTTGGAGCGGGACCAACGTTCCCCAGCTCAGTATAACAAGCGGGTTCAGTCAATATTCCGTATTATTATCTTGATTAAGGCGTGATATGGTCGCTACCAGGAGAGAGAGAGAAGAAAACACTCAGCGTGCGCTCTTGCAAGAATAGATTGGTTATTATTTTATCTAATCAGGATGGCTCCCACTGCTTTTTATCAAATCTTCCTTCAAACCCTAAAAGGAAAGACTAGCCGGGATTAATTACACACTACAAGTTCGCCAATCTTTCAGCCAGGCCAGTGTCGGTACTTTGAGGGAGGTCCCCCGTGCTTTCGCACGAACCTAATTAATGTAAACCTCGTTTTCCCAGAGGCGTAACCTCGTTGACACCTTTCTAGACACCTACTTGATCGGCTAATTGTAATGTATAAAACTCTCCCAGGAGTAACTCTTACTCGCAGCGGGTATCGGGATCCAACTATCTCATAGAAGGTATGCAATCTCATTGCAAATTTCAACACTTGAAATTCCCGATAATGGTTTTTACCCCTAGCACCTATGACCTTGGCTAAGGTCAACAAATCATAGGTACTAGTCAAGTTCTACCCGTCATTTCATGATTAATTAGACCCACCCACATGACCCTTGGCTAAGGTCAACAAAGCCACATGACTGTCCTAACTAATCGCATCATATGCGGTGTAGGAAGACATCACTTAGCTACCGCACACTACGCCTCGGCTATGGTCGACAAACGTAGCATGAATACTAAGTACTCTACTTCCTAAAATGACGGAGGGTTGCGAATGGTTTTTGTGAAAACCTTTAACGCTTTGAACTTGATCTCGTTGCGGAATCAAATGGTTTTTAAATGGAATGTTTTTGAGGCTTTTCTAGTTTTGCTAAAGGGGTCACTCCCGGTGAAGGGATCGTCGGCCCTTTCCTCATCGAATGAGGTGCGGGATATATCATATCTATCACTGTGCAAAGCAGAAACTATAGAAGCAATCAAAGGACAAACCGAGTGTGTAGCATCTGCCAGTTATTGCTAAAGGAGTCACTCCCGGTGAAGGGATCTCGGTCCTTTCCTCATCGAATAAGGTGCAGGATGTTCTATAATGAACACCGCGATGCAAAACAAGAACTGTAGCTACCTGTTTTTATTTTGAAATTCGATTCCACAACATCAATTAGGTTTATTTTCTTTCATTAATCTTATTAATGAATATCCCATCATTTAAGTCCACCTAACCATCACAGATAAATATAACGTACGCTTATGCCATCCGCATTCGCCTCGATGTCCCGTCTGCACCGTTAGGTTAGGTAACTAACGCCAGAGTGAGGCAGGGCTAGCGCGGGTGTAAAACATAAGCAACGTCTATATAATATATCATATATACTATATATAATACCTGTCACAGAACAACACATGATCACAGATAAATCACAGCAGAAGAAACATATGAAATATTGGATATACTAGGACGTCCGTGTTTTCAATACGAGCCAGTATAAAACACGGATTCCACGGTCGTGATGAATAGCCAATCCCACACCCCAAGACCCCTACGAGAGCGGCAAGCAACCCTACCAATTCTAGGGTTAGGAGACCCGGACTCGACTCCTCGAATTGGTCTCCCTCTGGACCCCAGAACCCGGTTACTTGTGCTCCCCTCCTTGGGTCTATCCTAGTGCGGAAAAGTAAATAATATACAAACGGTGATATCTTCCGCAACCTGGAAGTGCCCCAATAAAAGAATATTACATACAAGTTTTTACATGAATGAAAATGAAAAACACTCATCTCACATAAAAAAAACCCCGGCTATTCAAACACGACGATCCAATATAACATATCCAGCAACACATAACATCACATGTCATCAACGTAAGTAAATATGCGCATCCCAATTGTCGTTGACATATAGCAACGAAACCGGCGATATCACGTATTACACTTACGGTCACAGAAAAGAAAGTGTAAAACTACAACAGTTGGAATCCGCAACCACCTCAGACATCGCATGCCTGACCAAATGAATTTCTTAGACATCGCATGCCTAACAATTATAAACCCCGCATTTTAGTCTCTTTATCGAAAACACTTTTCAATACCAAGTCGGGCAATTCAACAGGATTCCCGACATTTTGATCGAATGCTCGTCGCAAACTTCAGTAGACGGCTGCACCCCCGATACCGTCGACGAAGTGCACCAAGGCGGAACACCGCTACCGCGAGCACCCGGAGGGATGCTTTCGGCGACGGGGTTCTCCTACAGTCACTTGGTCGGGGCTATGGAGTGAGGCTGTCTATTAAGTTTACCCGGCGAGTATCCGCGTACGCTACGTGATTGCGACGAACTTTTGATCACATCAAAATTCCGTGGCAACCGATCAAGTGAGACTAAACTGCTACGTTTATAATATTCATTCCGTTATCTCATAACTATTTGTGAATTTCAATTATTGTATCACATTCCGGATAAATAGAAAATGTTAAACTTTCCGATCGAACAATTGAACACCCAAGTTTTCCCGATACAGCTCAACACATGAAATAAGTCTAACAACATTCAGTTCGTGCCTCAGTACCAACGGTCCAGCCGTAGAAGGGTCAAACCAACGCCTCACATGTGGCACGCCGTACTGCCCCAAACCCGAAGGTTCAAAGGGCAGTTCAAGACGGTCACATAATCGAGTTAAGGTTTGTTGTCTTCTAGAGGGTCCATCGCGTTACTTGCACTACTTAGAACGTCGTTAAACTACGGAAAAATCCAACAATTGGAAATTTCCCGGCAGGGGAAAAAGTGGGTATTTATATCCGGTCGAACTTTTTAACATATTCTAAAATTACCCGGAAAAGCACACCGACAAAATTAGACAGTCCGATCGAATACACCGAGTCCCCAATACAACTCAGAAAATGCAACTCTGGGAAAATTATTAAAAACATCCAGAACACACAAGAAACACCAAAAGAAACAACTGAAGAAAACTCACAGCATGATCATCACAGACGGCCGCGGAACCGCCGCAGAAGGGGGGTCAACGACGCGGTTCCGCGGTCGTACTATTGAATCAGGCTGTCGTTTTTTTCCAGTTTTTCTTATAATTTCCTGCACATTTCCCTGCATATTTTTAATGTTGAAAAATCCTCGAAATTAGAAAATGTACAGAGAGCATATTCTTAGTCGGGTTTTGGGTCGATCGGACTTCTGATTCCGTCGGGACTTCGCCTAAGGCTCTAGCTAGGCTCCGATACCACTGTTGGGTTCCTAGGCACCCTAATGAGGTCTCACAAGGCATCAACCATGCCAATTTCAAAAAATCTAGGTGCCGAGAGACCCTAATATACGGATCGATGGCTAGATGTCTAGGCGAAAAGTAAACTAGTTAACAATTAACTAAGGGAATACGGAAATACAACCTTTGTAGATCCGTTTGTCCACCTCCATAGCTCCGCAACGAAGTGCCTTCGCTGTCCAAGTGAACTCCCGGGCTCTAGCGTCGGCTTCGTCGAAGAATAAGCGAGCTAGGTCGTCGATGTCCATGCCGAAGATGATCTACGTCGAGGCATCGCTAGATCAAGCTCCACCTTCACCTTGCCATGAAAACTTGTGAAGGAAACACACTCTACTACTTGGCAAGAGGTAGAGGATGATGAAATAGGAAGTGGGTTCACTTTAGAATTGGATTTCTCACTCATATGCTCAATATGCCATTGATGAAGACAAGCTTCTTCATGAAGAAGAAGAAGAGCAAGAAGACGATAAAAGTTATGATAAGATTATTTAGAATAGAAAAGAATAATAAACTTATCATAATTTTCACCATGGTTAGGTGTAGAGAATTAACTTAGGTTAGATCAATGGTTAGGGTCAAAAGAAGAAGACAAAATGGTTAAGTGGTCAAAGTTTCATGAAGCTTCAATAAGCTTCATGAAGAATAAAGAAAGAAAACCATTTTGTTTTTCTTCTTTTATGCTTTAATTATTTTCCAAAATGAATAAGCAAATAATTAAAAGAATATGCAAAACCCTAATCACCATCTTGACCATAGTTTTATTCCATACACTTAACCAAAAACCATGCATCATCAAGCATGATACAAGTAAGTGCACAAAACTATATCGTATATACAATGTGCACACCCGAGCGAGAAAATCCATTTAAAGTGAACCGATACTAGTTAATGCAAAGTAATATATCAAATATATAATTATGCATTAAATCATTAAATCAACACTTGACTCAATGATCCGGTCATGTTGCACATAACCGACTAGTATCATCAGTAACAACTTATCGAATCAACACTTGATCCGATAACTCGGCTATATCGCATATAACCGATCAATGTCACATCACGAGAATCGAATACAGTATCACATACTGGTATTATTCTCGGTCCCGCACATATCTCATATGCGCTCCTATTTCGTTTCGCTTGAGCCAGGAAACCTCTGTGTAGGACTCTAAAGACTCGTCAATACGCCGGCAGCAGATGATGATCATATCAAACATCCACAAGCCGCAAGCGGTCTGCTAAACGTAACGGCCACCCGGGTATTGAGCGATCTGAAGATCGACGAGCAAGCCCGCTCACACTCCAGTGAATCCAACCAGTAACACTACCGTACAGTCCGGTCTGTTCGTCTGATATGTCACATATCTCGCCTAGGGGTGGTAAACGTCAGACCCCAATAGCTCGATAAGTCGTATCGATATGAGGTCTATAACAATTCGAGAAACTACTGGTAACACTTACCAGTAAATCTCAGCAACCCTGGCCAGGGATTTCCTGTTATAGCCAATCGAACACAGCGCAACATCAACTCCCTATACCGGGAGAGACGAATCCCCTCCTATCGCTCATTGCCTCCATGTGACTCGAGACTGTACCCAAAAACCACCGTTTTGCACGCCCTCTTGGACGTGGTAAGATGGAAATCAAAGCACAGTGGGAACCACACAAGACTCTATGACGATCTCGGGTCAACAGACTACTCTGTACCAGTGTCACCAGAGAACTGCCATCTGACGTGAGGTATAATACCATCTGGGAGTTCTCGGCGAGTCCGTCCAGTGTACCAGTCTCTACTGAGCACCCGTATATCATCTCCGATGTCAAACACCAATGGATATGGGATCATCCATCGCCCATCTGTATGGGTCGAGAAGGTACATGCTAGTCTACTCTGGTATATCGATGCCCCATCTCGATACACCCACGACTAGGGACTTTGAAGGATGTACTTATGGACTACCATGTCCCCACTAGTATGATCAGCATCATAGTCCAGGTAGTCAAGTACATATCCTAAGGGCTTTACCAACATGTAATTGAGAGACAATCTGTGTACACGTTAAGGTAAAGAGCAACCAGATAGCATACTATCATGTTGAGCAAGAAAGTCCTCCCTATATATGTCCCAGCATCCACTACAATATACATCCTATGTACAGTAATGGCCTCTAGGGCATACATATAACTAACAGTGATGACGAGAGGCGACGGGGTCGGAGCTCCGGCGAGAAAGCAGGTAAGGCTAGGTCGTGAGCTGTTTGGTTGCGGGGTTGTTCGGTTGAGGGTTTCTTGATGGCTGTAGGATGAGGGTGGTGGTGATGGTGTCAGGAGTCGAAGGGGGTGATGAGGATGACGGGGTACGATCGTTGACGGGGTTCCGGCGGTGGAGGCGAAGGGTGTCGGGGTTCCTGCTGTGCAGGGAAAAGATGGTCGTTGGGAGTGTTGCGGTGGGTGTGCAGGGAAGAAGAGAGAGGTCGAGGAAGGGAAGTCGACGGTTAGAGGGGACGGAGGCGATGGTGAGGCGGCAACGGCGGTGAGGCGACGATGATGAGGGAAGCGATAGGTTCGAGCGCGAAAAACAAATGAAAAGAAGAACTGAGGGAGAGAGTGGACATATACACAGGGGTAAAAATAATAATAATTAATATATTAGAATAGAGAGAGGGGTCTGTTAGATTAGTTACAGAAATCTTTTAAAAGAAAATTTAAAACCAAATAAAATATACATAAAGAGAGAGAGACGGTGAGATAAGGATTTATTTAGTTTAAAAATATATATAATATATATATATAATTATAACTGTTAGAATAAAATATTAATATAATATTAGTACGTTTTGAGATTTTGACAAATACAAATTTACTCCAAAACACGCCTGGGTCGGGTCTAAAAATTCAGATTTAAAATATGAAAAATATATGCGACTTTCAAAATTCAAAATGAATACTCAGGTAATGAAAAAGCATACCCTCAAGAACGGATGCACGTACGTCCGCGTAGCCATCCAAACACGTCCGTTTCACTGAACGGGACGTGAACAAGATGTGCGGATCCTACCACGGGTTTAGCGGTATCATGCAGGCTATGAAATGTATTTTTAAAATATTTTACGTGACTTAAAATGTTATATGGTAAAAGATGCCATGCCAGGTAAAATTCCGGTATGCGATAAAGTTGAAAATGCACAAGTCTACATAACAAGTCAGGGTGATTCATAAATATGAATCAAACAAGTTTTAAGCAAGTGGGTCGGGTCGAATGCAATATAAAATGTAAAATACCATCCGCACCCAAACACGATAAATCAATAAAATACTACAGATATATAAATACGGGAAATGGAATTGGTATAAATGAACTCAGTTGTTACAGTGACATTCTAAAAGACAAAGTGTTTTAAGAAGTTTCGGTTAACTTGGTTCATGAGTTTTAGTTTAGGGTCAGGCCTTGGTCGCTGCCAGAGAGAGAGAGAAAAGAAACACTCAGCGTGCACTCTAACCTAGATCAGAATGGTTAATCACATTATCTAATCAGGATGGCTCTCACTGTTTCCTCGAATTCTCTTCCAAACCAAAAGGAGAATTAGTAGGGATCATCTAAAATCATCCGAGGAGTAATCCTACTCATCAGTGGGAATCGGGATCCAACCGTCATCTCATAATAACTTGATGGAATCCACTCAAGTCACCATACTCCAGAAGGTATGCGCATGCCTGGCAAGTTTCCTGTATGTTTGAAACTCTCGATGTGATTTTTTACCTCAAGTGGTTCATGACCATGACAAAGGCCAATAAATCATAAACCACAAGTCAAGTTCAACCCGTCATTATCCAAGATTAATCTAGACCCACCCATACAAACCCTTGACAAAGGCCAACAAGGTTATACAACTGTCCAAGATAATCGCAACACTATGCAACAGACAAGCAATATCCAGCTACCGTACACTACGCCTTGACAAAGGCCAACAAACGCATCATGAATACTAGGTACTACTCGAAAGAAATGATGGAGGGCTACAGCTGGTTATTGGAGAAAAACCTTTAACGTAATGAACTTGATATCGTTGAAGGAATCTAAGTGGTTTTACAAAAGTATAGTGACGAAAACTTTTGCTAAAGAGGTCACTCCCGGTGAAGGGATCTCGGCTCTTTCCTCGTCGAATGAGGTGCAGGATATTCCAAACTGAATACCACGATGCAAAGAAAAAAACAATCGACTATAGTGAAGTTATTACGCTAACGTAAACTTTTGCCCAAGGGGTCACTCCCGATGAAGGGATCTCGGCCCTTGCCTCGTCGAATAAGGTGCTGGATATTCATAACCAAATACCACTGTGCAAAGCAAAAGAGAACGTCTGTAATGTCAGTTTTTAAAAAACTTAGCTCCAACAACATCATATATAGGTTTGTTTTATCCTTGCATTGATCAGAATCAATGCAGTCCCATCAATTAATCACACCAGAAAAGAACAAAAATATATGATGTACGTATATGCCATCCGCATTCGCCACTGGGTCCCGTCATCACCCGTTAGGTTACTTAACTAACGACAGAGCGGGGACTGGACTAGCGCGGGTGCAAAACATATACAACATCTACTAGTATATATATATATATATATATATATATATATATATAACATTCGTCACAGGCATGATATAAGCAACATCACAGAATAAGCATCACAGAACAAACGGATGATCTGGGAGCCCCGGATTTCCTTTGAGCCACAAGTGAACCCCGACGTTCCCCTGGTCGTATGGATAACTCGTGCAATAAAAACCTAGACCCCTACGAGCGCGGAAAGTTACCCTCCAAAACCAGAAGTGAGGCAACCCCCTTCATCAAAATGAATAGGTCACCCGACACTTCAAGGAATCTGGTAACTTGAGCACCCCTTCGTGGGTCAACCTGTACCCTCTACGGGTGCGGCGAATAGCCCGCCAATTCTAGAGTGAGGCCCCTCCATCTCAACGCCATGAGTTGCTGGCCCATTGACCTCTAGAACTCGACTATTCGTGCACTCCACCGTGGGGTAATCCTAGTACAGAAAAGAAAATAATATGTACAACGGTGACATCGACCTTAACCCGGTCGTACCCCAAACAAATAATATACAAACTGGCAGTGATGGCAGTCCACATATCCGATGCTCGTCCCGAAATATCAAATGTTCAAATGAAACTAAACTGTACTACCATTGCATCCAAGGCTATCCATCACGACAGTCCACACAAACCATAACCAGATATTTATCCACAGAAACAAGTAACTGATTCAAGTGTGTAACCCTGTCTAATTGAGCATATAGCAATTAGACAGCGTTACCAACACATCCATGCATGCAAACGAAGTCACGACATTAGAATTCCAAAACACAATTAGCGCACATCGCAAAGATACTAAGGATAAAAAACCAGTGCACTAAACATCCAAAAAAGTCGAGTTTTGAGCCAATTCGGAGGTCCGAATCAAAACGAAATGCACCCGAACCTTCGCGGGGAGTTAGAGCACGAAATTAACTTCGAGTCGGGGAGCTTAAAGGGGGTACCCTACCCTCGAGGCTACCACAAGGTGTCCAGAGGGTGAGGCAGACCCGAAACTGCCCATGCAGGGGCAGTTTTGGGTCCCCACCCCCAAGACCACCTTGTGGTGGTCTTGGGGAGAGGGCCCAGCTGTTCGGTCCCCCTCGGGTCTCCCCGGGGTGCCAACGCAGCACCCCACGGCTTTTCGGTTCAAACCGAGAGCCCGCGGAGTGTGCAAACATCTCAAAACTCAAAAATCCGGGACTGTTTTTTCCGATAGTTTTCGATGCTCGAAAAAATGTGAATTCTAATGTCGTAACCAGCTAGTTTATGGTGTTTAGTTGGCTCTGATGCCATGTTAGGTTTTTCCGGCGCCCCGGCCATCAAACCATGGCCAAACGCAGAACAAAATTTTTCAAAACTTTGGCACAAATAAAACCCGCACAAGATCGAACCAAAAACCTATACTAGCAAGCATATAAAGAGGAGTTAGATGGTTAAACCGAATGAACCAAGTCCTTCGGGTCTTCTATCTTCCTCCTTAGCTCCTTGAGGCATGTCCGGTTGAACTTGGTCGCCGGTCGTCCTTTATCGAAGACGATCCACCCGAGAGATGTAGTTATGGCTCTAGCTTCACATAATGGATGCAAGTGAAGCAACTAGGGTTTCTATGATGCTACTCTAGAAAGCCTAGAATGTAGTGTATGAACTTAGTGTAGATCTATCTCATTTCACCTCCTCTCATGTTTCTCAACTCATGAGAGGGTTGAGAGGAGGTGGAGAATGAAGGTGGAGGCAACTATGGAAACTAAAGAGGAGTGAAGCACAAATGGTGAAGAAGAGCTTAAGAAAAACTCATACTAAAAAATAATGAAGCTCACATGAGAGAGAAAAAAAAGCATGCTAGGTTTTGTAAAACCATTTCTTTTCATTTTAAAATCCACCCATACTTGAATAGTATACACAAATGAATTAAAAATTCATTTGTGCACACTATCCAAGCATGGTCATCACCATACTCCTCTCATGCTAATTTCCACCTCATTTACCATTTTCTAATAAATGGTCAAATCCGAAAATGAGGTGGCCACCTTCTAGAATGTTTTCCGGAAAAAATACGGATTATATTCTACCGTATATATATACCTGCATTCGTACCGAAATACGAATACCCAAAGAGATAGAATAACACAAAAAAACATAATACTAGAATATACGTATCGAAATACATATACGTAAATTATTAAATCAATACCTGATTTAATAATCCGGCTCAAATCCGAGCCGGCTAGTATTATCAACTGTCCGATCGAAATTCCGGGTATAAAGTACATCAATCGATCAGAACCCTGCACGTATCCAATATGGCTACTATATCATTTCGCCAGAACCACGGAAACCCTCTGTGTGGGACTCTAAGGACTTGTCAATACGCTGGTAGTGGGTTTAAGCACAAGCATGTCAGCGGCACTAGCTGTACGTAACGGCTACCCAGGTATTGAGCGAAAGGAAGACCGATGAGCAAACCCATCCGAACCCCTACTGAGCTTGTCCGTGACAATCTTCATACAGTCCGGTCTGTTCGTCTAAGAGTATCGCATATCGAGTCTAGAGGGGTGGATAAAGTCAGACCCCTAATAACGCGATAATTCGTGTCGGTATGAAGCCTATCACCCAATGAGAAACTACTGATCCAAATCATTAATTCTCGTCCACCTCGGCCGAGGATTTCTGGTGATGACCACCCGTGCACAGCGCGACATCAACCCCCAATACCGGGAGAGACGAATCCCCGACGATCTGCTCACTGCCTCCATGTGGCTCGAGACTGTACCCAACTAATACCTGTTTGCACGACTCCTTTGAGCTGTGGTAGAGTAGTAATCAAAGCACAGTAGGAACTCACACGAGACAAATGATGATCTTAGGTCGACAGACTAACCCGTACTCATGTCATCTGGGAACTGCTATCTGACAATATGTATAATACCAACTAGCATGTTCCCGGCGAGTCCTGTCCAGTGCACTCATAATCCAGTGAGCACCTGTATACTATCATAGGTGACGGACATACACCAATGGCTTATAAGACTGGCTATCGCCCCTCGTCGAGGTCTTGATAAGTATACACTAGTCTACTCTGGAGTACTGATGCCCAGTCTCCATACTCCCACGACTAGGGACATTTTAAGGATGTGCTTAAAGACCACCCAGTTCCCACTTATATGATCGCCATCATAATGCTGGTAGTCAAGCAAGAATCCTATGGGCTCTATCAACATGTAATAGGGATATGTAGTGCCACCTAATACTTTACATGATGATAAAGACAAACCAGATAGTATACTATCATCTTGAGTAACTTTGTTCTACCGGTATAGGTCCTCCCTCAATCATCGCAATCGCGTGCCTGCGATTCAATAATTGACTTGAGGGCACTATAGCCAACAACTATTATAGCTTTCTAAGGCATTAATCAGCCGATTACTGAATGTGTGAGCTTAAAGCGTAAATAGCAGTTTTCAGGTCTTGTACCTTTTCCCCCCCTTTTTTCTTTCCTTCCAAGATCGGATATATTTTTCAATGATGCTCTTTTGATGGTTATCTTTAAATACCGTTTTTTCTTTTATACTAGGCTTTTAGGCAAGAGTATTTATAGGTATCCTCTACTATCCCAAATTTCAAGGTGTGTGTATGTGCGATTTGTAGGGTATATATTTTCTGAATTTGGACTCAAGAATCGGAACTATTTTTCAGACTTACTCTTAAAATAAAGCTTTCAATACTTTTCCTTCATTTCAACTTAGCTCAAGAACTGAACTCAAGATTACTTACTTCTAAATAAACTGCAAGGCCGTATATTTACTATAGTTATACTTCAAGGAATGTTATTTTTAGGGTTTTTAATTACTAAGTATAGGATTTAGTTATTTCTCACTAGTCAACCTTCATGTCGAACTCAAGTCTAAATAGTCAGCTTTAAAATTTGTTTTTTTATTTTATATATTTTTTAATTTTTAAAAAAAGAAAAATAACAATGCAATGCAGAAATATAAACATGATACGATGCGGAATATAAACATGCAAATAAAAGAACAAAAAAACACGTGTATATGCAGAATGCATGGATAACTATTTACAACAAAACACCGCCCCCAAACTTACTCACACCAGTGCCCTCACTGCTGCCGACTGCGTCTCCTAGAACCAGATGCAGTACCACTCGTGCCAGCACTACTCGTACTAGCCTTACCGGGCAAAAGGGGACCTGTGTTTGCACAAAAAAAAACCTTCTAAATATATATATATATATATATATATATATATATATATATATATATATTTTTTACATATTCGTGAATATTGACAAAAGGATCTTTTTTTCTTTCTCCTTTTTTTTTAAAAACGGGAATTTCTCCAGGCAAGAAATATCCCGACACACAAAACTGAACAGAACAAAATGGATATGCACCGGACAAGAATATCCATTATATATATACAAGAAGGTATATACATACCTCCAAACTTATTTGAAACAGTATTTCCACTGTTTATGGCTGAATAACCGAAGTTTGGTGGTAAACGGAGAAAGATTAGTTAATGTAAACTAGCTCCTGCAACATCAGGAGCTCATCCGATGGTTATGTGGTGAGAAACGGTTTTACTCTGTGTTCGTTCACTTTGAATAGTGAACCGTCCTCTCGATTCTCCAAATCCACCGCGCCATGCGGGTATACACACCGCACAAGAAATGGTCCCTTCCAGCGAGATCGAAGCTTACCGGGATGGAAATGGAGTCCGGTGTCGTAAAGAAGTACCTGTTGTCCAGATGTGAAAGTTTTGCGCGTAAGGTGTTTATCATAAAACACCTTCGTTTGGTTCTTTATAACAACCGCGTTCTCGTAAGGCTCATCCCGAAGCTCGTTCAGTTCGTTAAGTTCAGCTTCCGACAGCTGCCCGCATCTTCAAGGTTGAAGTTCAGCTCTTTGATTGCCCAAAATGCGCAATGCTCGATTTCCACAGGGAGGTGGCAGGCCTTTCCATACACAAGCCGATAGGGAGACATTCCAAGATTAGTCTTGTACGCAGTTCGAAATGCCTAAAGGGCATCGGTTAGTTTCAAAGACCAATCTTTACGGTTCTTGGAAACCGTTTTCTCCAAAATCTGCTTGATCAGCCGATTTGAACTTCGTCTTGTCCATATGTTTGAGAGTGGTAGGGCATG
The DNA here is from genome assembly GCA_030015575.1 of Agapanthus africanus. NCBI lineage: Eukaryota > Viridiplantae > Streptophyta > Magnoliopsida > Asparagales > Amaryllidaceae > Agapanthus > Agapanthus africanus. The sequence continues at coordinate 99,141,585 of JASDDO010000014.1, read as the reverse complement.
GATAGCTTATGATTAATTGAGTATTTCCGCATCAAGTCTTCAAAAGACCTATTGCAGAAATGCGTCCCATTGTCGCTAATAATAGCATGAGGATGCCCGAACCGGGAAAGATGTTCTATTTAACGATTGTCGTTCGTCCGACTCAGTACTGCCTCGACCCATTTGGAGATATAATCAACAGCTAAGAGAGTACACATGTTCCCAAAAGAGTTGGAAAACGGGCTAATGAAATCTATTCCCCGAACATCGAACATTTCAACAACCAAGATTGGTTGGAGCAGCATCTCGTTTCTCCTGGAAATCCGGCCCAAATGTTGGCACCGGAAGCAAGTCTTGCAGTAATCATGGGTATCTTTGAAAAGTTGTGGCCAGTAAAAGCCAAACTGCAAGACTTTCTCAGCTGTCTTTCTTGGGCCAAAATGCCCGCCAAACGCTTGATCGTGGCAAAACGACAGCATACACTTGAATTCATTATCAGGAACACACCGACGAATGATTTGGTCTGGACAGTACTTGAACAGGTAGGGTTCGTCCCAGTAAAATTGATTTACTTGAGATAAAAATCTAAGTCTTTCCTGACTCGACCATTCGTTTGGTATGAGTCTTGTTGCCAAATAGTTCACAATATCTGCGAACCAGGGTTCGCAAGATACTGTCAAGAGTTGTTCATCAGGAAAAGCATCGTTAATTGGGAGAGGAAGCGTCGACAAAGAAGGGAGTCGTGAAAGATGGCCGGCCACTACGTTTTCACATCCTCTTTTGTCCTTAATGACAAGGTCAAACTCTTGAAGTAAAAGGATCCAACGTATTAGCCGAGATTTTGCGTCCTTTTTCAAAAATGATGTCTCAGAGCGGAATGATCGGTGTAGACAACGACTGGGGAGCCAATGAGATATGGCCTGAATTTCTCCAAAGCGAATACAACCGCCAAGAACTCTTTCTTGGTTGTCGTATAGTTCATTTATGCATCATTCAGGGTCCGGCTCGCGTAACAGATTACGTGTGGCATCTTATCGATGTGATGTCCTAAGACCGCACCGATAGCAAAGCCGGATGCATCGCATATAATCTCGAAAGGACGCGTCCAGTCGGGTGAAGAAAGAATGGGAGCAGTGGTGAGTGAGCTTCTCAGTAATTCGAAAGCAGTTAAACAGCTCGAGTCGAAATTGGATGTGGTATCCTTGGTCAGAAAAAGAGTCAAGGGTCTAGCAATCTTGCTAAAGTCCTTGATAAACCATCTGTAGAAACCAGCGTGGCCAAGAAAATCTCGGATATCTCTGATGCATTTGGAAGGAGGGAGGTTGGAAATGACATCAATCTTTACTTTGTCAACCTCGATACCATTTCGCAAAATGATATGTTGTTTATCACAGAAAACTGCATTTTATTACCACCCATTCATTATCTATTTTTTGTATATATCGGTACTATTAACCGGTGTTTGCTCAGTAATACAGATTACAGGTATCTGTGACAAAATATTGGAAATACACTTAAAATCACGGATATATCATATGTGAGCCGACACTGCAACCAGAACTGGGAACCGACCGATATCCAAAGAGATTTTGCAAATAATGTGTACACACTTTTTGGTCCAACATATAGCATGTGTGAACACAACTCTTGGAGCATGGACCATGATGGGGCAGCCATGAATCATGACACAAGTGGGCATGGTGTGATGTGCATTGATGGTGCAATAAATGCAATAAAGTGTTAATGTGAGTTAAAACATCTAGTTTCCCTCCAAACTCTGAAGACAAACCCAGTTATTTTGACCAAGCAAACAACATCAGAGTGATGTGGGCGACAACACAAGCCAACACACCAAATACGAGACTGAGAGCTCGGAATTGACCCGAGCACAACACTATTGTGGCTGGCCCCTTTAGCCCCAATTGCTCCCAGACTTCTGTGGGCTCCCCTTGCCACCACATCAGCTCATTTTTATTGTTTGTAAAATTTTCTTTTGAGCCTATAAATACAGAACCAGTGAGCAAGGGAGGGGGGTCTTGGATTGTCTCACATTGTAATTAATTTTCCAAGATTTACACTTTTGTTCTTGTTTTCTTTTTAGTTCTTGTACATAGCTTTCCCTTGAGTTCATGGTCTTCTCTTGATCTTACAACCTCTTTAGTGAGCTTGCAAGTTGAAGTTTAGAGTATTGATCTCATGGTTGTATCTTGGACATAATAGAACTTTCATTTTGCACACTTGGGTTCCTAGTATTATATTCTTGCTCTTTTTCTTTCTTACTCTTTTAATTCTTGCTTTACTTACCTTGCAATTTATTACCATGCCCTTTACTTACTTGTAATGCCTTTTCCTTTCTTTTCTTTTCTCTTTTCTTTTGCCCTTTTTGTTGTTGTTTTGTAATGGTTGTAAATATATGTTGTTAGGAAAAGAAACTGATATTGTAAGTTAAGGTTTCCGTTTCCCATTTCTTTTTCCCGTTATTTTCCATTGAACTCCGCCCAAACCTTACGCAAGCGCTCCGTTAGGCACCCTACCCTACCAAGATATCGGTGATCCCTAACCGCGACCAGTTGCGTTCGGTTTCGCCGGAGGCGAAAGCAAGAGACAAGAACAGAAGGACAATGGTCAATAAACCGGATTTCACTAATACCGTGCTTAAATACCCTAATCCACATTGTTGCCGATTGCTCTAGCATCATTGGTTAAGTTCGGCTCAAAGGATTGAGTACAGAATCCACTAGCTTACACTATCTTTTCTATTCCTAACAATTTATAATTGTGCATATATACACATATGGTAGATACGAACTTTCAACCTCGCGCATTAACTCGTCAAAACAAGAACGTAAAATGCTCCGTCTCCCTGTGGATCGACCCGTACTCATCGCGGCTAGCTGCAAAGCGACACCATCTTGATTGTGGTAACTAAAACTCTTTCAATCATATGTCCTAAGACAATTCTTTCGTGCACCATGAAGTGGCAATTTTCCCAGTTTAAAGTGAGATTTTTAACCTTACATCGGGTAAGGACAGCGTCAAGATGTTGCAAACACTCGTCAAAAGAATCGCCAAAGATGGAGAAATCATCCATGAATATCTCCAGAAATTTCTCAACCATGTCAGAGAATATTCCCATCATACATCGCTGAAAGGTAGCGGGATCATTGTATAACCCAAAGGGCATACGATGATATGCGAACGTGCCGAATGGACAAGTGAAAGTGGTCTTGTCCTGGTCTTTCTCGGCGATGGGAATCTGGTTATAGCCTGAGTAACCATCCAGAAAACAGTAATACTCATGTCCAGCTAATCGTTCGATGAAAGGTAGCGAAAAGTGATCTTTTCGCATTGCGGCGTTGAGTTTCCGATAATCAATGCATACTCACCATCCGGTTTGGGTGCGAGTAGGGATCAACTCATTTGCCTCGTTTGTGATGACCGTAATGCCTGACTTTTTAGGGACAACGTGTATATGACTGACCCATTGGCTCTTTGAAATAGGGTAAATGATACCACTATCCAGATATTTGACGATCTCCTTTTTCACAGCCTCCTTCATGACTGGATTTAATCGCCTCTGTGGATCCCTAGCTGGTTTGGCATAATTCATCATATGAATGTGATGTTCAGCGATTAGGGGACTAATCTCCTTGATGTCCGCCATCGTCCAGCCGAATGCTTGCCGATTGGATTGCAAGACCGTGAGAAGGGCTTTCTCTAGCTCTAAAGCTAGAGAAGCCGAGATGATGACTGGCAGGGTCTCGTTTTCACCTAAGTAAACATACTTGAGATGAGATGGCAGAGGCTTGAGTTCGAGCGTCGGAGGTGAAATAACTGAAGGCAAGATCGGAGAAAATGTCTCAAACTCAAAGGATTCCAACAAGGGCTCGAAGCGAGTGTATGCAACCGAGTCGGATGGTTCAACTAACGCATCCAAAAATTCAAAAGATTCAAACTCGGGTGGTGATAAACCAAGGTCATTTAAAAACGTGAAGCACTCGTATTCGTTGTTGGAAGCGAAAGCAGCAGGTTCAAAGAGGAACACACTAGTGGCGTCAAGATCACCGTGATCAAACAAGAATTCTTCAAATTCACAGTCCTCGGGGGCGATCTCCTGAATGGAACAGACATCCAGTATATGAGCGTTCGGTTCAGATGGCTAATTCCCTAACTTAAAAATGTTGAGTTCAATTGTCATTTTGACAAAAGATAGGTTCATGGAACCATTTCGACAATTGATCACATCATTTGAGGTTGCAAGGAATGGGCGGCCGAGGATCACCGGAATTTGATTCCGGGGGTAAGCTACAGGTTGTGTATCTAAAACAATGAAGTCAACAGAGAATATGAAGTCCCCAACCTTAATTAACACATCCTCTAGCTCACCCCTAGGATAGGTGATAGATCGGTCAGCCATTTGATACAATATGTAGGTTTCAGTTCTCCTACACCGAGTTGCTCATATGCTGAATAAGGAAGAAAGTTAACACTGGCACCAAGATTCAAAAGAGCGCGATTTATGTTCATATCCCCAATGGTTATTGAAATCGTAGGACAGCCAGGGTCTTTCCGTTTTTATGGTAAATCTTGGGTAAGAGCATCACTCACATTACTAACCAAGAAAACTTTCTTTGGTACCTGAGATTTCCTCTTCTTAGTACACAAGTCTTTCAAGATTTTTGCATAAGACAGGACTTTCGAATTGGATCTAAGAGGTGAATGTTGATGTTAACCTGTTTGAACAACTCCATAATCTTCTCCATTTATGGATTTGTTTATTGGATCTCAACCGGTTTGGAAATGTAACATTTTTGAAATTGGTTGAGTTCAATGCTTGTGGAGGAGATTGTGGAGTTGGAACGGACCCCAAAACTGGAATTTGAGTGGAGTGAGATGTGAATCCGTTCGAAGCAGCAGTTGAAGAAGAAGAGCCTTTTGAAGAATGGAGAATAGGCTCAAAAGAAGAAGAAGGAGAGGAAGAAACAGTCAGGGTATCATCATCATCAATTCGTGTGCCGATATTGTTGTTCAGCATTCTTCCAGATCTCAACGTACTTATGGCACTCACATTATGGTTCTGTTGTTCGAGAGCAACATGTACATTATGTGGGTGACCAGGATTTGGGAGTGGTTGAGATGGAAGCTTTCCTTTCTCTCGCTCGCTTAAAGCCGCATTCAGCTGTGCAATATGGGCTTCGATGGTCTTGATGCTTTGCCCGTGTGCAGCGGTGTGTTGCATCAGAGACTGAATAGAAGACTGGATGTTGGCGGTGGATTGAGTCGATTGCTTTACAAAAACCTCTAGACCCTGTTCTAGCGAGGAAACCTTATCGTTACTTGATGAAACAAAGTTGTTTTGAGGAAAAGAATTGTTGCAGGGTGCAAAGTTGTTCGTCGGATTCTGAAAAGGTTTGGGTTGGAAAGGCTAGTGAAATTGTTGTTGAGCTTGTTGTTGAGGAGGAGGAGGCCTCTGGAAGTTGTTCTGGCCTTGGAATTGATACTGGTTCTGATTCCAGGCGAAATTGGGATGGTTCCTCCAACCGGAATTGTATGTGGAAGAGTATGGATCGTTTCTTGGTCTTTGCTAAAATGCAGCATTAACCTGATCTTGTCCTTGAGATGGTGGATTGTAAGGAAACTCTTCGGTCAAATGAGATGGATCTGAACAACAAGCGCAAATGGTATGAGGGGGAGGAACAGGGGCAGGAGAAGGAGATGAGAATTTGCTCTCAATTGCTTCCAGTTTCCGCGTGTTGCAGCCATCTCATCCTTCATTGCAATTGAGATATCGAGTTGATGAACTCCTCTCCTAGAGAGACCTGAAGAAGTGTTAGTTATATGTATGCCCTAGAGGCCATTACTGTACATAGGATGTATATTGTAGTGGATGCTGGGACATATATAGGGAGGACTTTCTTGCTCGACATGATAGTATGCTATCTGGTTGATCTTTACCTTAACGTGTATACTGATTGTCTCTCTGTTACATGTTGGTAAAGCCCTTAGGATGTGTACTTGACTACCTGGACTGTGATGCGGATCATACTAGTGGGGACATGGTAGTCTATAAGTACATCCTTTAAATTCCCTAGTCGTGGGTATATCGAGACGGGGCATCGATATACCAGAGTAGACTAGCGTATACCTTCTCGACCCATACAGATGGGCGATGGATGATCCCATATCCATTGGTGTTTGACATCAGAGATGATATACGGGTGCTCAGTAGAGACTGGGTATACTGGATGGACTCGCCGAGAACTCCCAGATGGTATTATACCTCACGTCAGATGGCAGTTCTCTGGTGACACTGGTACAGAGTAGTCTGTTGACCCGAGATCGTCATAGAGTCTTGTGTGGTTCCCACTGTGCTTTGATTTCCACCTTACCACGTCCAAGAGGGCGTGCAAAACGGTGGTTTTTGGGTACAGTCCCGAGTCACATGGAGGCAATGAGCGATAGGAGGGGATTCGTCTCTCCCGGTATAGGGAGTTGATGTTGCGCTGTGTTTGATTGGCTATAACAGGAAATCCCTGGCCAGGGTTGCTGAGATTTACTGGTAAGTGTTACCAGTAGTTTCTTGAAATGTTATAGACCTCATATCGACACGACTTATCGAGCTATTGGGGTCTGACGTTAACCACCCCTAGGCGAGATATGCGACATATCAGACGATCAGACCGGACTGTACGGTAGTGTTACTGGTTGGATTCACTGGAGTGTGAGCGGGCTTGCTCGTCGATCTTCAGATCGCTCAATACCCGGGTGGCCGTTACGTTTAGCAGACCGCTTGCGGCTTGTGGATGTTTGATATGATCATCATCCGCTGCCGGCGTATTGACGAGTCTTTAGAGTCCTACACAGAGGTTTCCTGGCTCAAGCGAAACGAAATAGGAGCGCATATGAGATATGTGCGGGACCGAGAATAATACCAGTATGTGATACTGTATTCGATTCTCGCGATGTGACATTGATCGGTTATATGCGATATAGCCGGGTTATCGGATCAAGTGTTGATTCGATAAGTTGTTACTATTGATACCAGTCGGTTATGTGCGACATGACCGGATCATTGAATCAAGTGTTGATTTAATGATTTAATGTATAATTATATATTTGATATATTACTTTGCATTAACTAGTATCGGTTCACATTGAATGGATTTTCTCACTCGGATGTGCGCATTGTATATGCGATATGATTTTGTGCACATGTTTGTATCATGTTTGATGATGCATGCTATATTGGTTAAGTGTAAAGATTAAACCATGGTTGTGAATGGTTAGGCTTTTGTTTTCTTTTTCATTTATTTATTTATTATTTAGTTATTCATTTGGAAAAAGAAAAAGGGTGAGAAAAATGGTGGCATTCTTTTAATCTTTCATGAAGCTTCATGAACACTTTGACTATGTCACCATTTTGTCTCATGCTTACCTAACCACTCCACTAACCCTTGTTCACTCTCTACACTTTACCATGGTTACCTTTATGATAAGAATGATTATTCTTTTCTTTTCTAATTAATCTTATCATAATATTCTTCTTCTTCTTCATTTCTTCATGTGAAGAAAGCTTGCCTCCATCAATGGCAAGTGATGATAAAGAGTGAGAAATCCATTTCTAAAGTCTACCCACTTCCTATTTCTTCATCCTCTACCTCTTGCCAAGTAGTAGAGTGTGTTTCCTTCACAAGTTTTCTTGACTTGGTGAAGTGGGAGTTTGATCTAGCGATGCCTCGACGTAGATCATCTTCGGCATGGACATCGACGACCTAGCCCGCCTATTCTCCGACGAAGCCGACGCTAGAGTCCGGGAACTCATTTGGACAGCGAGGGGACTTCGTTGCGGAGCTATGGAGGTGGAGCACCGGATCTACAAAGGTTGTATTTCCGTATTCTTTATAGTTAAGTTGTTAACTTGTTTCTAGTTTCGCCTAAACTTTAGCCAACGATCCGTAGTCTAGGGTTTCTCGGCAACATTAAAAATATGCAGAAAATTGGCATGGTTGATGCCTTGTGAGACCTCATTAGTGTGTCTAGGAACCCTACAGTGGTATCAGAGCCTAGCTAGAGCCTTAGGCGAAGTCTAGACGCAATTTGAAGTCCGAACGAACCCGAAACCCAATTCCAAACATGCTCTCTGTCCTTTTTCTAAAATCTGGGATTTTTCAACATTAAAAATATGCAGAAAATTCAGCAGGTGATTTTAAGAGTTTCTGTGAAATTCGAGTTCCTAAATCCATTAAACGGCCGCGGTTCCGCGGCATGAGCAAGGCTCCTGCGGCGGTTCCGCGGCCGTACGGCCACCTTATTTAATGTATTTTACATAGTAACTCCTAATTGATAATGCTGGATTTTCTGGAAATTTTTAATTTTTTATTCAAGAGTTGAATTTTCAGGGGTTGTTTTGGGGATTCGGTGTTTCGATCGGAGTATCAAATTTTGTCTATGTGGCTTTCCGGATAATTTTTGGATATGTTAAAAAGTTCGACCGGATATAAATACCCAACTTTTCCCCTGTAGGGAAATTTCCAAGTGTTGGATTTTTCCGTGGTTTAACGACGTTCTAAGTAGTGCAAGTAACGCGATGGACCCTCTAGAAGACAACAAACCTTAACTCGATTATGTGACCGTCTTGAACTGCCCTTTGAACCTTCGGGTTTGGGGCAGTACGGCGTGCCACATGTGAGGCGTTGGCTTGACCCTTCTACGGCTGGACCGTTGGTACTGAGGCACGAACTGAATGTTGTTAGACTCATATTTCATGTGTTGATCATTATCGGGAAAACTTGGGTGTTCGATTGTTCGATCGAAAAGTTTAACATTTTCTATTTTATCTGGAATGTGATACAATACTTGGAATTCGCAAATTGTTATGAGATAACTGAATGAATGTTATAAATCTAGCGGTTTAGTCTCGCTTGATTGGTTGCCATGGAATTTTGATGTGATCAAAAGTCCGTCGCAATCACGTAGCGTACGCGGATACTCGCCGGGTAAACTTAATAGACAGCCTCACTCCATAGCCCCGACCAAGTGACTATAGGAGAACCCCGTCGCCGAAAGCATCCGTCCGGGTGCTAGCGGCAGCGGTGTTCCGCCTTGGTGCACTTCGTCGACGGTATCGGGGGTGCAGCCGTCTACTGAAGTTTGCGACGAGCATTCGATCAGAATGTCGGGAATCTTGTTGAATTGCCCAACTAGGTATTGAAAAGTGTTTTCGATTTTGAGACTAAAATGCGGGGTTTATAATTGTTAGGCATGAGATGTCTAAGGAATTCATTGTTTTAGGCATGCGATGTCTAAGGAGATTGCGGATTCCAACTGTTGTAGTTTTTCACTTTCTTTTCTGTGACCGTAAGTGTAATATGTGATATCGCCGGTTTCGTTGCTATATGTCAACGACAATTGGGATACGCATATTTACTTACGTTGATGACATGTGATGTTATGTGTTGCTGGATATGTTATATTGGATCGTCGTGTTTGAATAGCCAGGGGTTTTTATGTGAGATGAGTGTTTTTCATTTTCATTCATGTAAAAAACTTGTATGTAATATTCTTTTATTGGGGCACTTCCAGGTTGCGGAAGATGTCACCGTTTGTATATTATTTACTTTTCCGCACTAGCATAGACCCAAGGAGGAGGGCACAAGTAACCGGGTTCTGGAGTCCAGTGGGAGACCAACTTGAGGAGTCGAGTCCGGGTCTCCTAACTCTAGAATTGGTAGGGTTGCTTGCCGCTCTCGTAGGGGTCTAGGGGTGTGGGTTTGGCTATTCATCACGACCGTGGAATCCGTGTTTTATACTGGCTCGTTTTGAAAACACGGACGTCCTAGCATATCCAATATTTCATATGATTCTTCTGCTGCGATATCTGTGATGTGATCATGTGATGTTATGTGATGGATACTATATATAGTATATATGATATATTATATAGGCGTTACTTATGTTTTACACCCGCGCTAGCCCTGCCCCGCTCTGCCATTAGTTACCTAACCTAACGGTGCACGAGGGGACATCGAGGCGAATGCGGATGGCATAAGTGTACGTCGTATTTATCTGTGATGTTTAGGTACTTAAATGATGGGACTTCATTAATGTGATTAATGAAATAAAAGAAACCTAAGATGTTGTAGAATCGAATTTCAAAATAAAACAGGTAGCTACAGTTCTTGCTTTGCACAGCGGTATATATGATATATCCTGCACCTTATTCGATGAGGAAAGGAACGAGATCCCTTTACCGAGAGTGACTCCTTTAGCAATAACTGGTTGATGCTACACACTCGGTTTGTCTTTTGATTGCTTTTAAGAGTTTTTGCTTTGCACAATGATATATATGATATATCCCGCACCTCATTCGACGAGGAAAGGACCGACGATCCCTTTACCGGGAGTGACTCCTTTAGCAAAACTAGAAAAGCCTCAAAAGCACTCCATTTCAAAATTCATTCGATCCTACAACGATATCATGTTCATTACGCAATAGGTTTTCATAAAAACCTGTCGTAGCCCTCCGTCATTTCAGATAAGTAGTAGTTAGTATTCGTGCTGCGTTTGTTGGCCTTTGTCAAGGCGCAGTGTGCGGTAGCTAACTGGTGCTTATCTGCTTATGCATATGATGCAGATTGAGTTAGGGTAGTCGTGCGACCTTGTTGGCCTTTGTCAAGGGCCGTGCGGGTGCGTTTAATTCAATCAGGAAATGACGGGTTGAACTTGACTAGCATCCTATGGTTTGTTGGCCTTTGTCAAGGTCATAGGAGGTTAGGGGAAAAATATTATCGGGAATTTCAAGTGTTGAAATTTGCAATGAGATTGCATACATTCTATGAGATAGTTGGATCCCGATACCCACTGCGAGTAATTGTTACTCCTGGGAGAGTTTTATACATTACAATTAGCCGATCAAGTAGGTGTCTAGAAAGGTGTCAACGGGGTTACGCCTCTGGGAAAACGAGGTTTACATTAATTAGGTTCGTGCAAAAGCACGGGGGACCTCCCTCAAAGTACCGACACTGGCCTGGCTGAAAGATTGGCGAACTTGTAGTGTGTAATTAATCCCGGCTAGTCTTTCCTTTTAGGGTTTGAAGGAAAATTTGATAAAAAGCAGTGGGAGCCATCCTGATTAGATAAAACATAACCAATTTATTCTTGCAAGAGCGCACGCTGAGTGTTTTCTTCTCTCTCTCTCCTGGTAGCGACCATATCACGCCTTAATCAAGATAATAATACGGATCTTTGACCGAACCCGCTTGTTATACTATGCCGGGGAACGTTGGTCCCGCTCCAACTTATAATTGTTATAAGACAGAGCAGGAAATTGGGGATTACCAGAATTCCCGTGCCGCCCAAACGAAGAGAGTGCATGCTGATGCATCATCTTCGGGTGTGTTCATTACAGAGAACTGTTTCTCAGTATCCTTTACGTCCTGGGTATGTGATACCAGATCAGGATCCCAGATATGTAATATGTTACATAGGGCTACAGAAAGGTAGAGGACTGAGAACGGGTGATAAGTTTCATGAGGCAGAAAACGGGGCAAGAGTTGCAGCCAAGTCTGTTGGTCACTGTCACCCTGTATTACCAATACATTAATTCTGAACGAATGTTATTAGATACCGAACCTGATATATAAAATCATATCAGTCTCTTTACTAGTAAAGAAAGGATATAATTTTGTATTGTTGGATAATGTTTTGAACATTTCCTATATCAAAAGTTGATCGGATTAGGCACGTTATCTAAAAGCATTGATGTTCTAAATCAAACTACAGTTCTTAGTATACGGAACACACACAAGAGGAAGAGTTCAGAAATGAACGAATCCTACTTAAGGCATTGTAGACTAGGTCATATCAATGCGACCCGACTAGCTGAAGTTACATAAAGATGCATATTTAAATCAGTTTGAATCTACATCTTGTGAAACTTACCAGTCATGTCACAAAGATATAATGACACCAGCTCTGTTTATTGGAAACAGATAAAGAGTTAGTGAACTCTTGGGATGATACATGTTGATGTATGTAACATCCCCTGTCTACACATGCCAAGACCGGTTCTTTATACTTCATTATATTCTCTGATGATCTTTCGAGATTCAGACCTATGTTCCTGTTGAAACACAAGTCAGAACCTTTTGAGATATTCACAGAATATAAGTTAGAAGTAGAGAACCAAAATACGGGTATAAGTATTATGTCATTTGATGTGATCAAGGAGGAGAATACTTGAGCACAGAAATACTGGATTATTCTAAAGGAGAATGAGATTCTCTCTCAGCATTACTCCCTCGTATACACCAAAGCACGATGGTATATCGGGGTGGAGCAGATACACCCTATTTGATAAGGTGTGCTCTATGATGAGTACTACTGAGTTGCCTTTTTCCTTTGGGGAGTTATGCACTTGAGAAGATGCATACCTATTGAATAGGGTTCGAATCAAATCAGTTGCCTACCACTTCATATGTGATATGATAAGGGAAGAGCCCATATCTTAAGATGGTTAAGATTTGGGGTTGTCCGGCCTATGTCTAAAAGCAAATTCCGGACAAGCTCGAGGCAAGGACTGTTATGTAGAACTGGAAATGTTCCAGCTATACAAACTGCAGCTGATGATTTGAAAGAACCAAAGGATTCAATAGTTACCAACGAACCTCAGCCTCTCCGCCGATCTAGTAAGGTTCCTCACCCACCTGAGAGATACTTTAGTTTCTCTATGACAGTGGGAGCGAGGATTGCATCATGAGATGATGACCCAACTAGTGTCGAGCTGGCCATCAGGAGTAAGACTCTGTAAGAATGGCTGGATGCTTAGTGATCTGAGATGGAATCCATGTACACCAACAAAGTATGGACTTTGGGTGCTATACTGAAGGGTTAAATCCCCATCAGGAGCGAGTATATCTTGAGAAGATTACTTGGTGTAGATGGAAAAGTTGAGACTTTCAAAGCTAGACTTGTTAAAGGTTTTTGTCATCAACCAGGCGTGGATAATGATGAAACCTTTTTCAGTGCCTATGCTTAAGTCCATCCAGATCCTACTTGCCACGGCTACATACCATGACTACGATATCTGGTGGTTGGGTGTCATGACAGCTTTTCTAAATGATGTTTTAGAAGAGAGCGTCTATAAGTACACAGCCAGAGGGCCTCGTAGACAGTGGGAGCAGCGGAAACGTGTGCAAGATGCTTTATAGGATAAAGCAGGCATCGCGGAGTTGGAACATCTGTTTTGATGAAGTAGTCAAAGAGTTTGACATCATCAAAATGGTAGATGAACCTTGTATATACAAAAAGGTAGTAGAGAGTATGGTGGTGATCCTCGTAGAGTACGTGGATGACATACTCTTGATAGGGAAGGAGTTTCCTATGCTACGCTCGATCAATCTCCGCTTATCACAATGATTCTCCACATAGGATCAAAGTGATACCTGCTAAATCCTTGGTTATGGATCTATGAGATAGATCTAATTGGATGTTAGGAATCTCACTAGTAGTAGTGAGATGGTATCAATCGATCCTGGGGAGAATCACTGGAAGTGTTCCAGGGTGATAAAGACGACTGAATGTCAGTCACAGGCATTGTCTTAATCCTCAGTAAAGGGACGGTATGTTGGAAGTCTTCCAAGCTAGATACCATGACATACTAGACGATAAAGGCAGGATACATCGCTACTTAAGATGCTACCAAAGAGGTGTTTGGGTGTATATTGGTTCATGAGATGAACTATGTTCCTCCCATTGTGTGACAATGGAGTTGTGGCTTATGCCAAGGAACGCAGGTCCCATCAATGATCCAGACATATTCTAAGGCAGTATCACCTGATCATGGAGATGATTGATCTCCAGGGGATCGAGGACAGGAGAGTAGACTCAGAGGACAACACAGCGGATCCACTCACAAAGGCCTATTCCCAGAGAGAGATTTTTATGGGATGGGTGAGTATGAGATACTACAACCACTGCTACAGATGGCCCTAGTGCAAGTGGGAGATTGTTAGTTATATGTATGCCCTAGAGGCCATTACTGTACATAGGATGTATATTGTAGTGGATGCTGGGACATATATAGGGAGGACTTTCTTGCTCGACATGATAGTATGCTATCTGGTTGATCTTTACCTTAACGTGTATACTGATTGTCTCTCTGTTACATATTGGTAAAGCCCTTAGGATGTGTACTTGACTACCTGGACTGTGATGCGGATCATACTAGTGGGGACATGGTAGTCTATAAGTACATCCTTTAAAGTCCCTAGTCGTGGGTATATCGAGACGGGGCATCGATATACCAGAGTAGACTAGCATATACCTTCTCGACCCATACAGATGGGCGATGGATGATCCCATATCCATTGGTGTTTGACATCAGAGATGATATACGGGTGCTCAGTAGAGACTGGGTACACTGGATGGACTCGCCGAGAACTCCCAGATGGTATTATATCTCACGTCAGATGGCAGTTCTCTGGTGACACTGGTACAGAGTAGTCTGTTGACCCAAGATCGTCATAGAGTCTTGTGTGGTTCCCACTGTGCTTTGATTTCCACCTTACCACGTCCAAGAGGGCGTGAAAAACGATGGTTTTTGGGTACAGTCCCGAGTCACATGGAGGCAATAAGCGATAGGAGGGGATTCGTCTCTCCCGGTATAGGGAGTTGATGTTGCGCTGTGTTCGATTGGCTATAACAGGAAATCCCTAGCCAGGGTTGCTGAGATTTACTAGTAAGTGTTACCAGTAGTTTCTCAAAATGTTATAGACCTCATATCGACACGACTTATCGAGCTATTGGGGTCTGACGTTAACCACCCCTAGGCAAGATATGCGACATATCAGATGATCAGACCGGACTGTACGGTAGTGTTACTGGTTGGATTCACTGGAGTGTGAGCGGGATTGCTCGTCGATCTTCAGATCGCTCAATACCCGGGTGGCCGTTACGTTTATCAGACCGCTTGCGGATTGTGGATGTTTGATATGATCATCATCCGCTGCCGGCGTATTGACGAGTCTTTAGAGTCCTACACAGAGGTTTCCTGGCTCAAGCGAAACGAAATAGGAGCGCATATGAGATATGTGCGGGACCGAGAATAATACCAGTATGTGATACTGTATTCGATTCTCGCGATGTGACATTGATCGGTTATATGCGATATAGCCGGGTTATCGGATCAAGTGTTGATTCGATAAGTTGTTACTATTGATACCAGTCGGTTATGTGCGACATGACCGGATCATTGAATCAAGTGTTGATTTAATGATTTAATATATAATTATATATTTGATATATTACTTTGCTTTAACTAGTATCGATTCACTTTGAATGGATTTTCTCACTCGGATGTGCGCATTGTATATGCGATATGATTTTGTGCACATGTTTGTATCATGTTTGATGATGCATGCTATATTGCTTAAGTGTAAAGATTAAACCATGGTTGTGAATGGTTAGGGTTTTGTTTTCTTTTTCATTTATTTATTTATTATTTAGTTATTCATTTGGAAAAAGAAAAAGGGTGAGAAAAATGGTGGCATTCTTTTAATCTTTCATGAAGCTTCATGAACACTTTAACTATGTCACCATTTTGTCTCATGCTTAACCCTAACCACTCCACTAACCCTTGTTCACTCTCTACACTTTACCATGGTTACCTTTATGATAAGAATGATTATTCTTTTCTTTTCTAATTAATCTTATCATAATATTATTCTTCTTCTTCATTTCTTCATGTGAAGAAAGCTTGCCTCCATCAATGGCAAGTGATGATAAAGAGTGAGAAATCCATTTCTAAAGTCTACCCACTTCCTATTTCTTCATCCTCTACCTCTTGCCAAGTAGTAGAGTGTGTTTCCTTCACAAGTTTTCTTGACTTGGTGAAGTGGGAGCTTGATCTAGCGATGCCTCGACGTAGATCATCTTCGGCATGGACATCGACGACCTAGCCCGCCTATTCTCCGACGAAGCCGACGCTAGAGTCCGGGTACTCATTTGGACAGCGAGGGGACTTCGTTGCGGAGCTATGGAGGTGGAGCACCGGATCTACAAAGGTTGTATTTCCGTATTCTTTATAGTTAAGTTGTTAACTTGTTTCTAGTTTCGCCTAAACTTTAGCCAACGATCCGTAGTCTAGGGTTTCTCGGCAACATTAAAAATATGCAGAAAATTGGCATGGTTGATGCCTTGTGAGACCTCACTAGTGTGCCTAGGAACCCTACAAGAAGAAGAAGAAGTTGAGGTGTTCGGTCGGGTGCTCTCCCACTGCAGCATTTGTTCCGCAAGATTGTCAAAAAATTGCCAAGCCTCTTCGTCAGATTTGGACAGGAAGTGGCCCTGACAGATGGTCTCCATCATCTATTTAGTTGCTGGGTTCAGGCCCTCGTACAGAGTTTGGAAAAGTTGTCATTTCTCTATACCATGATAAGGACACTGAACAAGGAGGTCCTTGTACCAGTTAAAGCACTTCCAAAAAGGTTCGATTGGAAGCTGGGTGAATTGATTTATCTCGTTTCGGATTCGTGCGGTCTTATGATTAGGTTAGAATTTCTTCAGAAACACTTTTATAAACTCGTCCCAACTGGTTATCGAATGAGATGCGGTGCTATACAACCACTTTTTAGCAAGGTCACACAAGGTGAAAGGAATAACTCGTAGCCGTATAGTATCATCAGATAGTTGGGTTATCTTCATCATCGCACATACGTTCTGAAATTTATTGATGAAGATGTAGGAATCTTCGGATTCAAGCCCATGAAATTTTGACAGCATGTTGATGAAGTGGGGCTTAATTTCAAAATTATCCCCATTGGCCGGTGGAAGAGAAAGACAAGTAGGGAATGCAACGCGGATAGGATAAAAACGATCCTGGAGCTCAATTCGTTGTGGCACTGCTGGATGTGGTTGCGGGTTATTCGGACCAAGTGAAGGTGGAATTATTCCCGGGGAAGGTAAAGTGATGTTAGGAGGAAATCCCGACATCTTGTAAGAAGAATTTGGTGACGGTGAAAGTGAAGGTGAAGGTGAAGATGTATAAACAGAATCGTTGTCAACGTCGGAGTTGGCCGGCAAAGGTAAGGGTGAAAAAGGCGTATAAGGAGTTTTGACGTCGGAGTCGATCGCGTAGTAGGTAGAGACTAACATAACGTGGACTAGGCGGGCACTAGTGTCCTGAATCCAACCGGACATATACTAAACGAGTTTAGTGTAGTCAAAGCGTACAATGTGAGGGTAAGAAAACATCAATGGAGAAAAGTCTGTGAAAGGTAGGTGAAATGGAAATTTGGCGACAAATCGCAAGTTTTAATAAAAGTTTTTGTTTTTTAAGAGAGAGTTTTGCAAAATATATACGGATTTATGGACACAACTTCAAACAATCATAGTCACAACATGCACAATCACACCTAGAGCTATGGTCTTCAAACTTTACTAGACCGCTCCTAATTGTTCCAAAATGATAAGTTGTGAGATAACCTTCAAATCGTCTCTTCACTGCCAATTGTGGCCAGGTAAGCACAAGTGAGGTAAGGAGGGTTCCGCTCACGAATCACCGTGATACGGGCCTTTTAAAATTACCTCCTCACTTGTCTAGCCTAGGCACCAAAAAGTCAAATTTAGATAAACGACCGAATGCCCACAACCTTCCTCTGTCCTATTGAGCATGACAAGTCCTTAATTGGCTGAGTCTAGATATTTTTTAATTAAGCTCAATGGTAATGCGTATGCTTTTAGTGACTTTTGGGATCTTAGGAAGGGTGATGAAATCCCCACCTAATCTAAATTGGTGTTATAGCCCTATAAATTCCGTATTATTTATGCAAAACAATAACAAACAAAAATCTAAAATACTTGCAAAAATTTTATTTGGCGGCGGCGCAAAGAATCCTGCACAAAACAGTTTTATTGGAGAAGGGAAAAGAGTTTGCGCAAAGAATACTGCAGAAAAAAATAGTTCAGTGGAGTTCAGAGGGGGTAGACAGAAGAGTGGAATACTCACAAAAGTTTTTGGGATTTGAAGTGACAGGTTGACCGCGGTTCCGCGGTCAAACCTATGCTTTCGCCGCGGTTCCGCTGTTCAATAGACGAGTTGGAGCTTCCAAATTCTTCCCCGTGCTAAATTTATTCTCCTCTTCTTGGTTAGAGCCTCTGAGTCTTGAATTGGTCACTGGATTTGCTCCAGAATTTATACGGATAGCCACGGTTTCGTCTTGATACGCCGCGGTGTAACTGCAAGATAGGGGTCTAACTCCCCATGACTTTGGCACTGAACCTGATCTTTTCTCTATTCTGCACACTTGCACAAAAAGAATAAAAATTAACAAGATGATTTTTATAGTTATATATATATATATATTCACAAATTAACCCGAAACGACACAAAGAAATAAACTACCGTCTCCCCGGTAACGGCGTCATTTGATTGATATAGTTTTAGTATGCTAGTTTTAATTACCGCAATCAAGACGGTTTCGCTTGGTAGCTAGCCGAATGAGTACAGGTCAGTCCACGGAGAGATGGGAATCTTTTTCTTAGTGTTTTAACGAGTTAAGTCCAAATGTCGGAGTTTGTTCAAGATTAACTATGTGCTAAATATGTATGATAAAAGAGCTTGTTAGGGTTAGAATTAGGTTAGTTTGAGTTAGGAGTTCGCTCATTTCTTTCGTTTGCTACTCTTAATATCGATGTTACGGTAATCAGGAACAACGGGGATTAGCACGACTGGGAAGGAAACTTGTGAGTATAAGCTAAGCTTTTTCAACGCTTAGTTCCTTCCTTTTGGTCCTTGTCCGTCCGTTCTTGGCTCTTTACCATAACCTCCGCTCAATTCAACCACTACCGGTCTCACTAGGTTGTCACCGCTATCATGTAGGATAGGATGCCGTAGAGAGCGGATTATGGTTGCCTTAATGGGAGTTCGAATCAAGATGTTGGGAAAAGAACAGAGTGAGAAAGATTTCCTTCTCTTAAACTTTCCTTATCCTACCCTAACAAGTGAGAAACTACTCACCCATTATAAAAGAAAAAGAAAATAAAACAAACAAAGAAGATGGAAAGAAATGAGGTAGAAAATTACTACTAGCTATTTGGGACCTCACTTAGGCAAGGATCATACTTAAGTATCATGGTTGCAAGGATAAAAGAAAAGAGAAGAAGAACAAACAAACAAACAAACAAACAACAACTACTTAACCAAGAGAATTACAAGCAACAAATATAAGAACTAAATTATAAAACATGCCTATGAAAAGAACTTTTCTTTATTCATTATTCACTCAAAAGCTTACTTCAATGTTAATGGAGGAAAGATGGAGAAGGAAGAGAAGTTACAAACTAAACTAGAATAAATCCTAACAAAAGAATAAGCATGCTCACTTGGCTTGAAACTGGGTTATTTATAGGCAGATAGACAAAACCCTATGGCTAAATTCTGAGTCCATACATAATTACAAAAGTACCCTGAAAATATCTTCTGACTCCGAGTTGACTCGGCCGCGGAACCGCCGCATAAATGCCACATCGGCCGCGGTTCCGCGGTGCTTTGGATGATTTTCTTTCTCGTTTTTTCTGGGGTATTCCATGTTGCTTTCTTGCTTTGTTTAGCACACTTGGTTTTTCAGAATCATTCTATTTTTCTCCCAGATTCTCAACAGTCCAAAAGGACGAAAGAATGTTGACTTTTTGCTTTGATTTTCTTGAGCTCCGCGTTATCATCTTGATTCTTGTGCCGCCTCTCTTTTGCTTTGTTAATGAATGACCCTTGATTGACATTTGTCTCTCGAACTGGTAGACGGCACCTGACGAATGGTGAGCGGAAACCCGTATTTTTATCTGTTGTTGGTAGTTGTACTGAATTTGTCGTGACTGCTTCTGATTTTCATTGTTTTGAACTGAGAACCTATAATATGCAATTATATAGCAAACACGGATCAAAGGTACCTACCTATATGCAATGCGAACAAGAATGAGTGGTTTAAAAGTGCGAAATTCTGATATGAACAGCTGACATGATACTTACATCGCACTGTTCATATTCAAATAGTGTTCATTACTTTCATGTTCTGTATTCTGTTGCACCTTTCATATTTAATAGCATTGTACCCATCATATATATTTATTACTATATGTGTCTCCCTGACGACCTGAGTGTGCATGCTCAGAGGAAAAAGTGGACCCAGCCCAAGAGCAGGATCTGCCATTCGAGATCGTGGAGGTCTAGACTGCAACATCAGCGCCATTTATTTCGCTTTGAGCACATTGTATTTCGTTGGTTAGTTTTTCCTTGTGAAAAATAAATGTATCTCGAACTCTTTCATTGCAATGTATTAAAGTTGTGAATTGTGATTTCCTTTACTCTTGTCCTGTTTACCGACTACCATGTAATGCTAGAAACCAAAATGTGACTACGGAGGGATTATTCCCTAACCGTACGAGCATGGCTGGCCCAGTCACCACTCGTATTCCGTATTTCAGGAAGCGGGGCATGACATGGTTTTTTTGGCATCAGAGCCAGGTTTGGATGAAATTACAGTTCCGTCGAGGGATCCCTTGTTTGAGTTTTACCCTTGATGTGCGCTTTATTATATTTCTTTTCACTTCCTAATTCTCGTTGAATCATCATGAAATCCTTGATTGAATCTAATTTTGTCACACCCCGCTTCCCAAAGTGCGCTAAGATCGACACGTGACAGAGCCAACCATGCTACCTGTGGATAGGAAATATCCCTTCACAGTCACATTACGGCTGTCAATAAGATATCAAGAACAGGAAAGTAAAATAAACTATCTAGTACATGTCCATGGGCCAGAAATAACGAGTCAAGAAATAATATGCGGAAGCAATAGATCCAATAAACAATAACATCTGGAAATTAACATAACTAAACTGGATACTAACTGGATACTAACAGGATCCTCACTGCTCGGCCTGACGGCGGAAATACTCCTGATTAGCCTACGACAAGGTAGAGAATCTGGGCCATGCAAAACCCAGACGTCAGTGCGTCATAATATCAATAATTCAAGGCAAGCAGGATGTAATGAAATATGCAGGCATGAAGTATGAACAGCAACAAGTCCTCAGTAACAAGTAAACAGTAACATGAATATAGATCAGTGAACAGGATATAAACATGTGAAGTGCAGTGAGTAGTCTAAACTGTGCTATAGGGTTATCTACTATAAAGTTATTCGAAATCAATTAATGTAATCATCATCGTAACCCATCGGTCTATGCCCCGTTCAACCCCACGGGACCACGGTAACAAGTTATGATAGGCTGTGAGTCTATGTCCCGTTCAACCCCACGGGACCACGGTAATATGATGTAATAGCCCTTTGAGTTACGTTCGGCAACATTCTTGATTTCCCCATACCCCCAAGTTATGTGTGTAAGTCAGGTATTGAATAATCTGGAGCTAATGCCAACACAGGATCAAGCAGGTACATGTTTGTCTGTATAGACAACAGGATATGTCCATAGGGACAACAGGTCAAGATTTGTCGGCATTAGTAATAAGATCAGGTATCAAGTCAAGTAGTGATATAATCAGGTCATATCAAGTAGTGCACATGTATCAAGTTATGTCAAGTAGTGTATTAGGTCATGTTAGGTAGTGCACAAGTATCAAGCGGGTGCTCATAATCAAACTGTAATAAGTATGGGAGCACAAAATCAAGTATGGAGTACTAATATAACAATAAAATGAAATAATGTGACATGGTATGCAAATAGATATAAAATCAATGATATGGATGCACAATTATCGATTAGGGTTGCATTTATATGTTCCAATACTAATTAGGATGCACTTTATTAAACATGGGGTGTTAATATCACAGTATCATGGAATAATATGGTCTCGGCGTGCAACTAGATATGTAATAAACCGTACGGATACAGACGGATATTATGAAACTGTATATCGATAAAATTTGCTGAATATTAAAACACAAGCACTATTATTTATTAAATAGATATTGATATAATAATATTAACATGGATAACATATTCAAACCGATTAATAACTATAAAAGTGGTATTGATTAACCATGCACAAGAAAGTTCCATTTAGAAATTCAGCGTCACCCTGATTTGTAAAATAGTTTAAAAATAACAAACGTTCTCCAAAAGGGACGTGTCTTATACCAAAACAAAGATAATTCAATAAGGTTTTCATTTTTATAAGTTGAAGTACCTCAGATTGTTCCTACAAAAAGTTATGAACATTCGAAATTGAAAGTTTGCTGCTGGAATTTCCCTGGACAGCAGTTTATAGATACTTTCATTTGCATTATACGTTATTTAAAAAATTTATTTTGCAAGTAAATATTTCATAGAGTTATATTATTCTGAGTTAGCTTCGTAAAGAACTAAAGAACGTATACTAATAATTTTTCTATGATTTATAATGAATTTTATAAGGTAAGATGTACAATAAATTTCAGATTTTTCGTATCCGCTTTGCAACGACGTTTCATGTGTAAACTATAATATTTTCAAAATATATTTTGTATAACATTATAAAATGCATATTATAAACTAATTAAAGATAATAATAAGAAATATTATGACGATATATATTTTAAATGATATGGATGCAATCGGGTATCCGAAAACAGTAAAACTTCAGTATGGATGCATAATACTATACCTACCTTGTAGTAAGATGATTTAGCATGCGACTAGATATGTAATAATGATATTGATGTGTATGGGCGTCATATAACAGTAAAATGATAAACTGGTAAATGCGGGATGTACAACTAAACAATATGAAATGTAAATATTCAATTAGGTGCAGCATATTGTAATCTAGCATGTATCAAGATAAATTTGCATGCACTAGATATGAGGTAACTTACACGGATGCACACGGATGTCGTAAAACTGTAAAACTAAACATGGGATGCATGATTTAAAATACAAGCGTTATATTTATTCAAATAGATGTAAATAGAGTAACATAGCATGTAGCACGATAAACTTGCCTCGACGGATCACGAAACGAATATGTACGGCACGTCCGACGTCGGTAAAACGTCGCAACGCACGAACAACACATGGGACAGGTCTAAAAAATGCAAGAGGGTGATCACGCAGGCAAGGTACGTTCACTGGATCACTCGGATCGTCAGCGACGATCACGGCTCCGGCGGTGATCACCGGAATCAATAAACAAGATCAAGAAAAAGAAGGAAGAAAGAAGAAGAAGAAGTAAGAAGAAGAGGCTGTGTATTAAATAAGGAAAGAAAATAAATAAATATATATATATATATATATAAGAGAGAGAGAGAGAGAGAGAGAGAGAGAAAAGGGTTGTTAGTTTATTAGGAAATTAGTTTTAGATTTAAATTTAAAAAATCTTTTATTAGTTAACTAAATTTTAATTTGTATCAGTTTATAAAATTAATATTATATAAATAAAATTTGATATTCTGGTAAATACAAATATAGTCCAAAACATGTCCGGGTCGGGTCTAAAATTCAGTTTTAAAATACGAAAAATATACATGTCGACCAAAATAAAAAATGAATTTCCGGGTAACGAAAATGCATACCCCCAAGAACGGATGCACGTACGTGCGCGTAGCCATCCAAACAAGTCCGTTTCACTGAACGGGACGAGAACAAGGTGAGCGGATGCTACGACGGGGCTAGGGGTATCATACAGGACATGCAATGTATTTTAAAAATATTTTATGTGACTTAAAATGTTATATTGTAAAAATGCAAATGCCAGATAAAATGCTAGTATGCAAGATGTATAAATTAAAATGAAAGTCCACGAGTCCATGTAACAGGTCAAGATAAATTATAAACATGAATCAAGACAGGTTTCAAGCAAATGGGTCGGGTAGAATGCAAATACAAATGCCAAATACACTATTCGCACCCAAAACACAGTAAATCAGGAAAACACCATAAATAAAAAAATACTTGAACTAGAACTGGTATAAACGAACTAGGGTGTTACATTATACCCAACTACAAAAAGAATTTCGTCCTCGAAATTCCCAAAACAAGAAAAGATAAACAAGCATGAAACTACAAGAAGAGCTGTGGAAACTTCTGTCGATTCTCATCTTCTCATTCCCAAGTCGATTCTCCGTGCGAGCGATTCCCCCATGAAATAAGTATGAGAAAGATAACCTTATTCTTAAGGACCTTTTCTCTTTGATCAATAATCGACATCGGTCATTCCTCAAAAGTTAAATCCTCTCTTACAGTCAGCTCTAAATGATCCAGCACGTGTGTTTCATCTCGAACATACTTACGGAGTTGGGATACATGAAACACGTCATGAACATTCGCCAAAGATTGTGATAAAGCCAATCGGTAAGCCACTTCTCCAACACGTTCCAAAATCTCGAAAGGCCCCACGAATCGAGAACTAAGCTTGCCTCGACTCCCAAAACGAATCACTCCTCTAGTCGGTGATATCCTCAAGAATACCAGATCACCAACAGCGAACTCTAGAGGTCTTCTCGAAGTGTCGGCCCTACTCTTCTGCTGATCTTGTGCTGCCTTCATATAATTCCGGATAGTATTAACTTTCTCCACGGTTTTCACGATCAAATCCGGTCCCAACAATCTTCGTTCTCCAATATCGTCCCAACAAACATGTGAGCGACACTTGCGACCATACAATGCTTCGAATGGAGCCATCTGAATAGTCGAATGGAGCCATATGTTTTCTGTACGGAGTAAGACACCAAATCTTAGTACCTCGAATCCACAGGCAACCATAGCAAACCGCGATTCGTACGCAAACACAACACACGAAGTGTGGAGTGGAAAGAGGAAAAGGTCCCACCGGGCGTGCCAGAATCTGTTCCCCGCCAAAAGACGCGGATAAAGACGCGGCGGGCGTCTTGCCTGAATTTCGGGGCAGATGCTAATTGGTGCTATCCTTCCACCTCTCCGAAAATGCCAAGTTGATTTATGGCACCATGTATCGAAGGTTTAAACAGATGCGTCCGATGTAGCAGACTTCGTCAGATTCCCCCTCGTTTGAGGGGTTTTTGATTGTGGGGACGCTCTTCCCTGTAGGCGCAAGCCCCTGCAGTTAATTACGCTACCGCATCGCGGTAACAACTTTCTCCTTCTCCAGATGGTCACTTTGTGTCGTGGGTGTTTGTTTTGTTTGTGGTTGCCCGTGGATTGTATACGGAGACTAATTTATGTTGTCGCCCATAGGGCGTGGATTAGTCCCAATCTGTATTTTCTTAGATTTGGGTTTTGGTTTGGGTTTAAGGATAAGTTAGTCTCATTTGAGACTAAGATCAACTTAAACGTTTGTTAAGGATACGTTAGTCTAATTTTAGACTAAGATCAACTTAACAGGATCATTTAGATCCAACAAAAGAGCATTTGGACTCTATTATTTAGTTTAAGGACATTGCGGTTGATTACCAGTTTAGGGACATGGTGGTCCAGGGTTAAGGACATCATAGTCCGTGAGTTTAAGGACCCCACAATCTAAGGTTAAGGACATCATAGTCCATGGGCTAAAGGACCCCACAGTCTAGGTTAAGGACATCGTAGTCCATGGGCTTAAGGACCCCATAGTCCAGATTAAGGACATCGTAGTCCGTGGGTTTAAAGGGACCCCACAGTCCGAGGTTAAGGACATCATAGTCCATGAGTTTAAGGACCCCACAGTCCGTAGTTTAAAGACGTCATAGTCTGTGGAATGTACGGTTGTCGGGACCCGTCACCTCTCTGAAGACGTTGAAGGATTACAACGACATATATCAGAGGGGTTCAGAGATGTACCCTTGAACCAATGTTGGTTGGGAGATCTATAGTCCAATTTGGGACTAAGGTCTGTTAAAAGGTTTATGAGCATATGGGCTTAGTAAATGTTTAACATTTTATTCTGGCTATTGAGCCTTTATTTGGGCTTGGCCCTTTTAATAATGCTGAGCATTAGATTTTGACATTTTTTTTGTCTTGTATTAAATACAGAGCATTCATCAGAACAATTTATGTTCTGTCAGCGCAACACGTGGTGCGCCAGGCGTTTTGCGCTAGTTAAAGAGCGCAGTGCACTTCTGCCAAGTAGCACACACGAGAAGGACACGTGTCACACTTGGCGCATTGCGCCAGTTTATGAGCGCCAAGCGCTAACTTATGAGCCCATTGCGCTATCAATTTAGTGGCGCACTCGTGAGTGACACGTGGCACGCTTGGCGCTGACTGCCAACCCATGAGCGCAGTGCGCTATTTCAGAAGCGTAAAGCGCAAGTTGCATACGTGGTTGACACGTGGCACATTTTGGTGCTGAGCACCGGTCCAGAGAGCGCAGAAGCGCTGTTCAAGAGTGCAAGGCACATTTCATGAGCGCAAAGCGCCAATTGATCAATTTTATGATCTGTGAACAAATTTATATTCTTTTAAAAGAGACTTTGTCTCAAGATTCAAGAACAATAGTTCTTATTTTTGAAAGGCTTTGCCTTTATAGATCAATGATCTGTGTGAAGAATATGTTCTTCTTTTATTATGTGATGAGATCTTTTGATCTTTTTTTATGAAAAACCTTGGTCTTTATAGATCTATGATCTTTTAGGAAGATAATTCTTCTTTTTAAGAGATGATTTCATCTCTATGTTCATCCTTCATCATTGTTACCTTGAAGAAATAATCTTCTTTCAAGAGCTTGCTCTTCTTTCTTTGAATTTTTCAAAGTTTATAGGTTTTTTTTTCTATTTCAGACTTGAAGTCTTGGGGCCTTTATATAGGGCAAGTTGATTTGTTGAATCAGTTAAAGAGATCTTTCTCTGATTGATTTGGGGATATTTCCCACCGTTGGATCTTTGATCCTAGGGCTTCTGTTTTACAGAAAGCATTTTTCTTGTTTTTAAAAAGATTGAAAGAAATCTTTCCATAACAGAATTTTAATTCTGATTAATGATTTATCATTATTTATTAGATCTTTTGATCTAAAGGTGGGGAATTTTTAATTCCAGCGCTGGCGCACCCGTACTTTGCACGTGGTGCGCTGCTTAGAGCGCAACGCACTTTGCGCTAGCGCATCCGTGTTTGACACGTGGTGCGCTGCTCAGAGCGCAGCGCAGCCTGTGCTAGCGCATCCATGTTTGACACGTGGCGCGCAGTGCGTCCAGTGTTAGCGCACACATGGTGCACTGCCTAGGGCGCAGCGCACCTGGCGCTAGCGCATCTGTGTTTGACACGTGGCGCATAGCGCGTCTAGCGCTGCATCTGAAGCGTTGCTTCAATTTTTGAAATTCAAATTTCAAAACAGAGCTTTGCTCTGATTGGGGGAAATAAATGCCCCCCCACCGTTGCGCTCACGTGGCGCACACGTGAATGCAGCGGTGGCAGCATCTGTGCTATTGGATCAACTCAGAAGTTGAAGAGGCGTTTCAATGCCTATAAATAGGCCGCTACGTATTTACTGTGAAGTAAATATGCTAAGCGTATCTAAGAAATATAAAAGTAAAGCACAAGAGACAAGATATAATTAAAAACATCAACTTTATTTATTCACATTCTTTCTGTACAATGCATGGAAAGTAAATACAACTGATAAAAAAACAATGCCTAAACAATGGCATAATAGAAATGAAAATGTATTGAATGGAAAGTGTATAATGAACTAGAGCTCAGGATCTTTACTGAACTGGTCCAAGTCTTCAGCAGAGGGCTCGATCTCAGAAATGTCCAGATCACCTGACGACATTCAAAGAAGAAAGAAAGAGAATGTCATCAGCGAACAAATCGCTCGGTAAGTCCCAAAGATAAGGGAGAAGTAGGATAGACAAAATAAGAAGGTAACTTTTAATATTGTATTATATTGTTATAGTGTTGTGTTAAAGCTGTTATTTTTAGCTTGGTACAGAAGATACCTGTGTATACGAGAGGAGTCCCACTTACACCGGAGACATTGGTAATCCGTAAAACAAGGCTCCGTCGATAATACCACGGAACAACGGCATGGATGCAATTATGTCTTAAGTGACCACCTCGTGCCACCTTTAACATATTCTGTACCAGTCTATCCCTTAAATCCCGTATTATCTTGATTGTATTGTTGTATTGTATTATAAACTGTATAGATTGTATGTTTGGACGACTGACCGAAACCATGATATCAGTAAACGGATGTAACTGGAGAATCATGTATGTAACTATAGATTCATGGATGTAACTATATAATCATGTAAATGGAATGTATATCCATGGTTCGGTTTAGTCAAGTTGATAGATTGAATAATGGATTCATGGATTCATGTTGAATTGTAATATTGTAAATTGTAGATTGTAGATTGTAAAATGTAGATTGGAGATTGTAGATTGTACTTGAATCATATTCAAGTCAGATTATAATGAGACTCAAACTGAGTCAGACAATTAGAAAAGTAAATTGAAGTCCTGATTGTTTTGATGTTATCGGTAACCGCTGCACATGGGCGGCAGGATTTGTGTCTTTTTCAAAGACGATTACCATATTGATAACACCGTTGTTAAGTTGTCTACCTTAGATAGGCAAGCACGTATATCTCCGGCTCCCTGAGGCTCAAGAGACTGGTCCCGTTTAAACCTATGTTTACAAGGGTCCTTAGGGTAATTTATAGAACTTGAGGGGGTTTTATGTAAAAATACTTTGTAAAGTTTTCAAAATACACCCCAAGTATTTATTATCGTCTTTAGAGTTGTAATAAATGTAGATTTTATATTTGTGATATTTCTAATGAGAATATCCTATTTTCATGATAAATGGTATTTATTTGTAATATTGGTTTTGTATGGAATTCATGGTATTTTAAGGTAAATTGATTCTTGTGATTTTTTATGGAATATTTATATCATAACAAAATAGGTATTTTAATGATAAATATACATATATTTATACAAAAATAATTTTAATATATATTTTATATTCAAAAAATCTCATTTTCTTAAGATGTCGTATTTTAAATCTTTCGAGACTGAATGCTCCTTGTGGAGGTCTGAATCTCGCACTACTAAGCCCAAGGATGTGCGATAATCCGCACCATCCCGAACGGGTTCCCCAAATGGGTTGTAGCGGCGCTTTGCAAAGATTTGTATAAATACTAAATCTTTTAGAAAACGGTTTTGTTAAGTAAATGGTATTAAAATGAAATTGTGTCATTTTTCCGTATTCTATGTTCCCAAGGGTATTGTGCTATGTTGTATATGAGTGTGTGAGGAGGTAGGTCATTATCTCGTGATCTACTTAAAGGTATAGCAAAGTTTTGTGATGTTAAATGTAGAATTGAAACCATGTGGTATTTAAATGAAAAATACGGTAAAATGAAATAGCAATTACTTTATGATATGAAACTTGATCAATATGGTTGATTAGTGTTTAATAGTCAACATGAATTGGTTTAAGCATGATTGTGTTAAAGAAAAGTGAAGTTTTATAAAGAAACCGAATCGGAAATCGGATTTGTTCCGATTCCGTCGGATTTTGTAATTCCGTATTTCTAAAATAGAATAGAGAAGATAGAATGGGGACTTACAGGTTTAGGACAACCAGGAGAGGGAGAAGGATCGGGAGGAGTCGCCGGTGCATCGTTTCGTCGCCGGGAGCTCCTAGAGTCGTCGTCGGAATTTCCGCCGGAGAATTCGCCGGAGCTTCGCCTTTCGCTCACTTCGATTGCACACAAGGTTTCTAATGATTTCTTGAGAGTTGGCTCAGAGTCTTGGGGTGAGGGGGTGGTGTGTAAGGTTAGTATTTATAGGGTTAGGCTAGGGTTAGGGTAGGTGAAGAGTTTAAATTAAAAAAAATATAAAAATACATTAAAAATTCATTAAAAATAGAGTAAATGGGGTTTAATTGTGTCTCTGGAACTGATTTAATTAAATGGAGTGTACAGAGGGTATGAGAATGTTAAAAGGCAAAATTTTGGTGAAGGGAACTCGGCAGTCTGGCGGCGCCTGCTCGAGTCGGGCCGAGTCGGAGGTCAGGGAGGTAGGGGGTCGTCTGGTTTAGCCTCTGGTATATTTAGTTTTTCATGTGTAGTGGGAAATTTTGGAGTTATCACGTGTTGACTGTTGGACTTCTAAAAAATTTCAAAACAAAATAATATTAAAAATAATGCGGGGTATGGGATTTGAACTCTGGTGGCTTGGTTCAGCAGTGCAAGGTATTACCAATGAGCCACAAGCTCCTTCTTGTAATTATGGAGCTAAATAATTACTTATGTCTTGTGCTCAGGCAATAAATACCCCTTTATGGATTTTGAATTTTTTTTTTTGTAAAGAATGTTGTATAGGAAAATTATGGTTGTTACAGAATCTTTCTATAAATTGGTGATTTTTAATCACCATTGGATTTTTAATCCAACGGTGCTCCGCTTTACAGAGCACAATCTTTTTGTTTGGAAAGATCTAGGGAAATATTTTTCCAACTAGGGTTTTTGATTCCCTTAATTAGAATTTAAATCTATTAGTTCAGAAGGTTTAAGAGCCTATCACGTGTTAGCACATGACCCCACTGATTGACCATTCTATTAGTTCAGAGATCTTTAGGAACTCATCACGTGTTGGCATGTGACCCCCTGTCACGTGTGGGCACGTGATACCCCATTTAGGGTTTTCTTCCTTTATCTCAGAGAGTTTTTAAGACCCCATCACGTTGTGGCACGTGACCCATGGATTAAGCATTTAATCAGAATTTAATTCTGTTATTTTAAAGAACTCAGGAATTATCACGTGTCAGCATGTGACCCTTGGTCACGTGTGGGCACGTGATGCCCCATTGGGATTTTTGCTTGTTGTTTTATTATACCTTTAATTCTTTTCAGTGGGTTTAAAGGGCCATCATGTGTGGGCACGTGACCCATTTGATTAAGATTCAATTCTTATCATTTCAGAGCCTTCAGGAAGCCATCACGTGTCGGCACGTGACCTCCGATCACGTGTGCACACGTGATGCCCCATTAGGGGTTTTCCTCGTATTTTATGAGGGAAGAAATGCCCCCACAGCGTTGTTCTCATGTATTTGCACGTGAGTGCAACGCTGTAACTTTTGTGGCCATTGGATCTGCCTAGGGAAGGGGGTAGATGAACCGTTTCCCATCCTATAAATGCAAGGGTCTCTTCAGAAGTGCCTCCACTCTTTCATCTTCTTTCTTGCTTGTTCTTGCCTTGAGAATTTAATTCTCTTCCCCAGAGCTCCGTTCTGTGTCATGTATGTGCAGTGCCGCTTTATCAAGGCTTGTGCTTACGTGTTGCGCATGCGTGGCTCTGCTTGATGGGGACGTTTCATTTCCCCGATCTGATTTCAATGCGTCATTGCTTTTCATTTCTAATACTCTCCCTTTTTTTCCGGGTTTTGAGAATAGTTCCACCATGCACAACATTTTTTGTGCATAGCATTAAATACTCCCCTTTATAACCTGAAACCATGCTTTTCTTCCTTTCCTCACAGAGAAACCCATTTATACCTTAAGGTGGTCATCTTTGAGAAACCGATCAATTGCTATGGCTTGCAATCGTCCCCATGCTCGTCGGTAACCATGGGAGGTGCCCATTGAGGAGATAATCCCTCGCTTCGCTGCGCGGCTGGCAGATCCTATAACAACCCCAATTTTCCTATACAAGTTTTTACAAAATATTTTTCAAAAATCCATAAAGGGGTATTTTAGCCCGAACACAAGTTATAAGTAATTATTTTGCTTTTTAATTACAAGTTAAAAGAATGTAACAACTCTATTTTTAGTGTACAAAAATTTGCTTTAAAATTAATGTATACTTGGGGTATTTACATTTACTGTTATTACTTTAAGTAATTAATTAGCTCCATAATTACAAGAAGGAGCTTGTAGCTCATTGGTAATACCTTGCACTGCTGAACCAAGCCACTAGAGTTCAAATCCCATTCCCCACATTATTTTTAATATTGATATTTTAAAACTATTAGAATACCAAGAGTTTACACGTGCATATCTCACAAAAACCCCACTACACCCAAAGATGTAACATTTCCAGGAGTTAGATGAACCGTCAGGGGGGATCCCGGCCGCCTGACTCGGCCGGGAATCGGCCAAATCGGCCTTGACTCAGTCTGACTCCGTCCTCAGACCGAGTCACGGCCGAGTCGGCCGATTCCGGCGACGGCCCCAACATGAAAGTTGTGCCTTTTCATATTCCCTATGCACCTGCAAAATTTCAGCCTCAGACCACTTCCAGAGCTCTTTTAAAACCCCAATTACTTCACTTTTAATACATTTTTATTACATTTTTTCACATTTTTATTTTAAACTTTTCATCTACCCTAACCCTAGCCTAACCCTATAAATACCAACCCTACACACTACCCTCTCACCCCAAAATCCTGAGCCCACTCTCTCAAAATTTTTTCCAAAGATCGTGTACTTTGAAAACAAGCTTAAGGCGAAGCCTCGACGAAATTCCGGCGATCATCTTAGGAACTATCGGCGACGACGCAACACACCGACGATCCCTCTAGATCCCTCTCACTCACTTAAGTAATCTAAAACCCGTAAGTCCCTTTTCTATCTCTCTTTTCCATTCTCAAAATACGAAATTACAAAACCCGACGGAATCGGAACAAATCCGATTTCCGATTCGGTTTTCTATGAAATTCCACTTTTCACTAATACAATCATACTTAAACATCCTTATGTTGACTATTAAACACTAATCAAACAATTTGAACAAGTTTCATCACATGAAATGATAGCTTTTTCAAATTATCGTATTTTTCACTTAAATACCACATTGTTTCAATCCTTCATTTAACCTCATCAAACTTGCTATACATTTAAAGTAGATCATGAGGTAACGGCCTACCTCCTCACACACTTATATGCAACACCCCCGAGAACCTAGAATACGAGAAAACAAACACTTTTCATTTAAATACCACATACTTAATAAAACAAATTCTGAAAGATTTAGTATTGAAACATCTTTGCAAATAAATTTCACTTAAATACCACATTGTTTCAATCCTTCATTTAACCTCATCAAACTTGCTATACATTTAAAGTAGATCATAAGGTAACGGCCTACCTCCTCACACACTTATATGCAACACCCCCGAGAACCTAGAATACGAGAAAACAAACACTTTTCATTTAAATACCACATACTTAATAAAACAAATTCTGAAAGATTTAGTATTAAAACGAATACTTGAGGTGTATTTTGAAAAGTATATAAAAGTATTTTTACATAAAACCCCCTCAAGTTTTATAAATTTCCCTAAGGACCCTAGCAAATTATAGGTAAGAATTAATCAAGACTTCGATTTACATTTCTAATTGTCTGACTCGGGTTTGAGTCTGATTATATTTGACTTGAATATAATTCAAGTACAATCTACAATCTTCAATATTACAATTCAACATGAATCCATGTATCCAATTATCAATCTATACAACTTGACTGAACCGAACCATGGATATACATTCTATTTACATGGTTCTCCAGTTATTCCATTCACATGATTCTACAGTTACATCCGTTTACTGATATCATGGTTTCGGTCAGTCTTTCAATTATACATTCAATATAATTTACAGTACAAAACAATACAAATAAAACACTACGGGGTTTAAGGGGTAGATTGGTACGGAAGGTGTTAAAGGTGGCATGAGACGGTAAGATTAAGACACCTAACATGAATCCAATTGCCGTTGTTCCGGGTTGTATAATGGAGCCTTGTACTTCCATTTGCCCTGGTCTCTAGCATACTGAGACCCCTCTCGTATACACTGGCATTCTTCTGTACCAAGCTACAAACAACAGTGTTAATACAACATTACAACAATATAATACAACATTAAAAGCTACTCTCTCTCTTTCTTCTTTTCTACTTCTCCTTTATCTTTGGGACTTACCGAGCGATCTGTTCGCTGACGACATTCTATTTCTTTCTTCTTTGAATGACGTTAGGAGGTTTGGACCCGACAGAGATCGAGCCATCAGCAGAAGACTTGGATCAGCTTGCTGAAGAACCAGAGCTCTAGTTTCATTGTACATTTTCCATTCAGTACTTTTCATTTCCTGTCATGCCATTGTTTAGGCATCATTTTTTATTTCAGTTGTATTTCCTTTTCATGCATTGTACAAAAGAATGTTAATAAATAAAAGTTGTTGTTTTTATTATACCTTGCCTCTTGTGCATTTTCTTTTATGTTGCTTAGTTACGCTTAGCGTATTTGCTTCTGAGTAAATACGTAGCAGGCCAGCCGCGTCCTATTCGCCGTAGAATGGGAAGCGGGGCGTGACAGATCCCCTCCTCACCGACGCTCAATGTGACGCGGTGATGTATGAGCTTCTGACTCGTCGGGGCTCTCCTCTTCCCATGGGCTCCATTTGGCTCCGGATGATCTTTCTGTCTGTGCTTGTCGATATACCCCCTCATCTGGCGGAGATGACTTCGGCGATCCTTGACGCGGCAGAGGACAAGCTCGAGTACTTTCACGAGGCTTGTCTAATCACTCAAGCTCTGAAGGATCATTCAGTTCATATACTGAGTCAGATAAGGGCCCGACGGGCCGTTATGTCCGCTTTCGTTGATGAGCACGGCGCTAACTGATAGGAAGAGACTCCTCGCGAAAACCGTCATTTTGACGTGCTGGAGAAGGCGGAGAGGAAGCTAGAAAATTTTGTGTTTTGCTTTGTTAACCCTTGTATTCCGATCCCTTGTTTGGTGATCTCTTTCTTTTAGAGTAATATCAATGTATTTTCTCTTATCTTTAATCGTTGAATGTTCTCTGTTGGATTTTTCTGCTTGATGTGTATTCGTACGTGCATCCCACCTGTGTACACGAGCTTCATACTTGACCCCCGAGAATTTTCTTTAAGTACGAACGCGAAAACTTTCCTTGTTTCCAGAAAGAGAAAATAGCTTGTGCATGTTTTGAATCGAGAATTGGCATCGAGTGGAGGTATGTTTACATGATCTCAAGTGCACATGCCTTCCCTCAGAGGTCGTGGCCGCAAAGACGAGCTTGCGGGGGCTGATTGAACGGTGCGCCGCAAATGGCCAAGACTACTCGTGCATACGAATTTTGGCGAGTGCTTCAAGAAGCTATCAGGGAGGTGGTAGCCATTGATAAAGCGGTCATTTTTACTCCCGAAATGGTCGAAGCTCATTAAGTTACCGAAAAGGAGCTTGAAAGTCAGCTTGCCTCGTACCAGGCCCAACAGTCTCAAGCAGAGGCCCGTCTCTTAGCGATAATGAATCATGAAGGCGAGGCCCAGCAGAAAAAGGATGAACTAGCAAATCTATTAAATCGTCCGCCGGCTTGAAGAATTGTATATTTTTTCTTTTTATTCTTCTTTTGTACATACTCCTGAATGAGAGTATTTTTTGATTATTTCATAAATTGTACTTTGTATTCATGAATAAAAGAAATATTTTTGCTTCATGGTGGTGTGTCCCTTTTAGTAAATGTATTTTTTGGATAATCTATTTTGATCTCCTTGTAGGACAGCGATGGCTTAGGAGTCAGGTTCAGATTTGCCTCCTAAGGCTTTCCAATTTTATGAGCCGTGGGGGTCTCATAACGGTATTTCTCCTTGCGAGTCGTGAGGATCTTGTAAGTGTAATTTCTCCTTAGGAATCGTGAGGATTCCTAAGTGTGTTTTCTCTTGAGAGTCGTAAGGATCTCACAAGAGAATTTTCTTTCTTACGAGTCGAGAGGACCCATAAGTGATTGTTTCCTTTCTTGTCGGAGAGTGTGGCCTGTAGAAAATCTACCTTGACCTCTCTGCGAGGCAATGATGGCAATGATGGCTTGCTCCCGATTCAAAGAATTGCTTTGACGGGGAAGTCGGGGGTTGACTTTATCCGCATTTCACGGAGTCAGGAGTTGACCTTATCCGCATTTCACGGGGCCAGGGGGTTGACTTTATCCGCATTTCATGGAGTCAGGGGTTGACCTTATCCGCATTTCACGGAGTCAAGGGTTGACTTTATCCGCATTTCACGGAGTCAGGAGTTGCTCTGGACAATTCCCACGGGGTTAAGATTGACTTTGGCCATGTCCTACGGGGCCAGGATTTGCTCTCTCGGTTGTCTGTGAACCATCGAGGTTTGGAACAGGGACTTTGCCATGGCTCTAAGGTTGATTGTCGCGTCTGAATCCTGCTGGAATGAGGAGGAACGCTGTTGGCGTTCTCCAGGCTGTAGATGTGGCCATCGAGACTTGGAACTAGGGACTCTGCCATGGCTCCGTTTGGCTGACGTCGTATATTCCTGCAGAGACACTGATTTCTTTGCGGGTCAGCGCGAATCGAGATGTTCTCATCAAGGACGCTAATTTCCCTGAATCGAGGTATTTGCCAAGGACGCTGATCTCCCTGGGGGTTGAGACGAATCGAGGTATTCCTACAAAGACGCTGATTTCTCTGCGGGTCGACGCGAATCGAGATGATCTCATCAAGGACGCTAATTTCCCTGAATCGAGATGTTGAGCCAAGGACACTGATTTCCCTGGAGTTGAGACGAATCGAGGTATTCTTGCCAAGACGCTGATTTCTCTGCAGGTCGACGCGAATCGAGATGCTCTCGTCAAGGACTCTGATTTCCCTGGAGTTGAGACGAATCGAGGTATTCCTGTAAAGACGCTGATTTCTCTGCGGGTTGATGCGAATCAAGATGCTCTCGTCAAGGACACTAATTTCCCTGAATCGAGGTATTGCCAAGGATACTGATTTCCTCGGAGTTGAGATGAATCGAGGTATTCCTGCAAAGACGCTGATTTCTCTGCGGGTCGACGCGAATCGAGATGCTCTCGTCAAGGACACTGATTTCCCTGAATTGAGGTATTGCTAAGGATACCGATTTCCTCGGAGTTGAGACGAATCGAGGTATTCCTGTAAAGACGCTGATTTCTCTACGGGTCGACACGAATCGAGATGCTCTCGTCAAGGACGCTGATTTCCCTGAATCGAGGTATTTGCCAAGGACACTGATTTCCTCGGAATTGAGACGAATCGAGATATTCTTGCAAAGACGCTGATTTCTCTGCGGGTCGACCCGAATCGAGATGCTCTCGTCAAGGACACCGATTTCCCTGAATCGAGGTATTTGCCAAGGATGCTGATTTCCCTCGGGGTCGAAACAAATCGAGGTATTCCTGCAAAGACATTGATTTCTCTGCGGGTCGATGCAAATCGAGATGCTCTCGTCAAGAACGCCGATCTCCCTGAATCGAGGTATTTGCCAACGACACTGATTTCCCTGTAGGTCAAAACAAATCGAGGTATTCCTGCAAAGACACTGATTTCTCTGCGGGTCAATGTGAATCGAGATATTCTCGTCAAGGACTCTGATTTCCTTGAATCGAGGTTTTTGCCAAGGACGCTGATTTCCCTGGGGGTTGAGACGAATCAAGAGATTCCTACAAAGACACTGATTTCCTTACGGGTCGACGCGAATCGAGATGCTCTCGTCAAGGACGCTGATTTCCCTGAATCGAGGTTTTTGCCAAAGACGCTGATTTCCTTGGGGGTTGGTTGACTTGTTTCCGAGACAGAGCGTTGATCCGGCGGGGAGGTCATTGGTTGACTCTAGGTTGTCTGTGGACCGTAGAGTCTTGGAACTAGGACTTTGCTGTGGCTCTGCCCTATTGACGTCGCGTCCGAATCCTGTTGGAGGAAGAACGGGTGACATCGCGTCTGCTGTATCGAGATGAACGTCGAGGTGGTCTCTAGGTTGTTGGTGAACCGTCGGGACCTGGAACTAGGGACTTTGCCATGGCTCCATTGTTTCGTGTCGTTCTTCCGGGATGCCGATGTTGCCGTCAAGATCCGACTCTCCCTTTGACAAGGTCTGGTGGGGAAATGTGGTCCCCTTTTTGTTTATGCCCATGGATTGTATACAGGGGCAATAGTTTCATTCTTCCATTTTTTTATTTTATTTTATTCTTTCCGCGATGCTCTATCATTTCAGCTTTTTGTATCGCGAAAGTCGCGATTGCCCAATCATTTCGGCTATTTTTTGCGGTGCCCAATCATTTCGGCTATTTTTGTATGCATATATATTTTTACTTGCTGATTTTATTGCAAGTTGCCCCATCATTTCGGCTATTTCATATTCATTTTTGGCTCGTTGATTTTTATCGTGAGTATGGAACTTGGAATCTGGTGCCAATCTTAGCATCAGTATCGCTGTGACAGGAATATTGCCAGGAGCGAATCATCATTTACCATGAAAGGACTTGGGATTTGATACCGATTCAGGCATTAGCTTTGCTACCACTGGGACGTTACCAGGAGCGAATCATCATTTGCTTTTGTCGATGTTGAATAAAGGTGGCTTAGCAAACAGGGTTAGGATCCTGTTGACTAAGGCTTTTTGACTTTACGAGCCGTAAGGGTCTCATAAAGATATTTCTCCTTACAAGTCGTGAGGATCTCGTAAGTGCATTTTCTCCTTAGGAATCGTGAGGATTCCTAAGTGTGTGTTCTCTTATAAGTCGTAAGGATCTTACAAGAGTTCTTTCTCCTTATAAGTCGAGAGAACTTACAAGTGTCGTTCGCCATATGAAGATATCCCTTGTCAGTGGTGGGACTCTGTTGGGAAAACGTTTATTTGTGCCCGTGGATTGTATACAAGGGTCAATATTGTACCGCTTGTAGGGCAATCTGGGGATTGTGATGGCTTAAGAACAGGTTCAGATCCCTGTAGCTTAAGGCTTTTGAATCTTATAAGCCGTGAGGGTCTCATAAGAGGGTTCTCCTTACGAATCGTGAGGATCACGTAAGTGTAATTTCTCCTTAGGAATCGTTGGGATCCCTAAGTATGTTGCTCCCTTGTGAGTCGTAAGGATCTCACGCAGGTATTTTCTCCTTACAAGATCGAGAGGACCTTGCA
The DNA here is from genome assembly GCA_030015575.1 of Agapanthus africanus. Lineage (NCBI taxonomy): Eukaryota > Viridiplantae > Streptophyta > Magnoliopsida > Asparagales > Amaryllidaceae > Agapanthus > Agapanthus africanus. Next base: position 99,102,751 of record JASDDO010000014.1, on the reverse strand, counting down.
AGTGTCTTTTAACGAGATTGCGCCCTTTCGGGTTTTCACAAACTCGCCGGTAGTCCTGCTGTTTTTACTCACGGAGTCCTTTTCGGGTTTTCATCCATGCCCATCTCTCTTATGGACGTACCATTTTTTTACGAGTCTGCGCCCTTTCGGGTTTTCACAAATATCGCCTGTAGTCCTGCTGTTTTTACTCACGGCGCCCTTTCGGGTTTTCATTCGTGCCCATTTTTCTTGTGGACATACCGTATTTTTTTTGTCAGCCTTGGGATGCTGCGGTCCATTGTAGTTTATAGACGTCTCGGTCAGTTGCAAGTTTTAGGACATTGCGGTCCATTGTTAGTTTAAGGACGTTTCGGACCGTCGTTAGTTTTAGGATATTTCGGTCCATAGCCAGTTTCAGAACATAGTGATCCATTGTTAGTTTAAAGATGTTTCGGTCCATAGTAGCTTTGAGGAGAAGTTTCGCCGGATGCTCTATGAACAAGTAGATTTCCCCTTGATAGACCTTGTCACATAATCCAAGGATTTTGGCACTGCTCCTTCCCCCAGCTCTTTTATGTTATCTTCTAACGCCGAGTGAGCGTCTTTGTTACTTAGCGACGAATGAGAGATCATGTGGCAACTTGCCACATAATCTTCGGGTTCCTATGACGAGTCGTCTCCCTCATCATTGTCATTATCTTCACTTTCAAGGATGTGATTAAGAAACTCTTGAAGCGTGACTGGGGTTCGCGCCTTCTGGTTGTATTCCTCCAGCGCGTCAATATGCTTTTACAGATCAGTGCGCTTGTCGTCAGACTGCACGAGCTTTTTGGTCTTCTACTTTTTCTTCGAAGATTTTGACGGCCGGGCCTGGGTGTTTTGCCCATTGCTACTAACTCCCGATGTTGGGCGTGGTTTCGGCATCGCATCGATGATCTCCGGCTCTTGCGGGCTTTTCCACCTGATCTCCAGACATGCTTGAAGATCCTTCAGCATTCTTTTCGTTTTTGCCGAAAGAACGACTTCCCATGGAGCTTCCTCTACAAATGAGCATGATGCCCCCGGCATGTCCATCTTTTTAGGAGTGTGCTGTCGTGGCGGGTTTACCTTCTAATTTTCAGACAACGCGAATTTGCCTTGCTGGTATTGGTCTTCAACCCAGTTTTTGAAGACGTAGCAATCTTCGATCGGATGGCCCAATACTTGGTGGTAGGGGCAGTAATTAGGATCATTGACATCGTTTGGTTGTAATGGGTGTCTCGGCTCCGTAGAGTGATGAGCCTGTTATGCACTGCTAGTTCGAACAGTCTCCTTGTTTTATCCCAGGGAAACGATTAAGGATGTCTCAACTTCTCATCGAGGGATTGCCGCTTGTTGCTTTGGCGAACAACCGGTCTTGGGCCATTCGGTTGTAGTTGAGCGTTGGCGACAAAGATCGCTTTCCCTTTGCCATTTTCATTCCGAGGCTCCGTCTTTGAAGAGGAAGGCTGATCAGTCGAAAATATTGCATTTCTAACACGACAATTTCCCTACCTTTTGCACTCATCTAGAGGTTTTCGGTATACATATAGCACATATTAGCAAATTGACTATAAAATACCAAATAACATGTGTTATGTATTAAAACCGACATTTTGAGGGAAATTGAGTGTTTATCATTGCATCGCATAATCTTTGTATAGCGCAACACTTGTCTCGCGAATCTGTGCAGGTTATTCCAGGAAAAGAGCCGAAACTGTCAAAAAGTGCTGATAAAAATACGCCAAGTCCAAGACTTGAGATCTGGCAGTGAACAAGAAAGAATTATGAGATTCCACATATCAGAAAAGAGCCACAAAATCAGCCCAAGAGTTACCTGAAAAATTGATGCACTAAGACCACTAATGGGCCGCGGATCCGCGGCCAGAAGGGCATTCCCGTGGCGGATCTGCGGCCACCTTGCCACGTCATCGGCACAGCTCCGCTTCAGACTACTTCTTTCAGGGCCCACACCTCTTCAAGCTATTCCAAATTCCAGATATCTCTAGAAGTTTCTGTCAGAACAACAAGGCTTATTGTTCAAGCTAAATATCTTCAAGCTTCCAAAGCGAGCTACTTAACTACCTAAACCTAGAAGCTTCTCCCTAACCTCCAAGCTTATGAAGGAAGCTAGCTCTAATTAATTAATTCTAGAAACTTCTTCCTAACTACCAAGCTTACAAGGGAAGCTAAACTAAACCTAGCTTATGAAAGAAGCTAATCCTAATCAAGCTTCTAGGGGAAGCTAAGGAGAAGGCTATAAAAGGGACCCTAAGGCTTTACTCTCAAGGTTGTTGGTTAGTTGTTGATCATTCCATCAATTTCCACCCACAAGTTGAGTGGCACGACTTGTGCATTCAAATCCTAACCCTAATCCAATCACCAAAGCCAAAATTCAAGATCTTTGAGTATAAATCAAGCAAGAAGACTTCAACCTTTTAGAAGCAATGCCGGACTTCAACGGAGCAAGTGATCCTCGAGACGATCCACGACTCAAGAAGACGTGCGAAGCTAAATCGACGATCGAGTTCTTTCCTCATTGTAGATCTTGAGAGAATTGTAACAAAATTGTTGATAAATAAAAGGTGAAATTTCTTTATCTTGCTTACTTTTATATTTGAGCATTATGATTAGATCTCGATTCTTGATTATGTTCTTTGATATGATGCTTGAGTAAAAACTCCGCTCGTGGAGGAGTCGAGAGAATCAATAGATGATGATGTTACAAATCTTGAAACGATTCTTAATTCCTATAAGTTTTGTAAACTTTTGTAAATTGAATTATCGACAACCTAGTTCGAGCGAAATGCTTTCTTGAATATTTTCGCTCGTAATTAGAGATCGACTATTGGTGATTCAATTTACTAGAAGCTAGCTTTTTGAATGAGATTCATCGAAAGGACAAAGGATGAGATGAAGAAACCCTAGTTTCTTCGAAAGATCCTTAAACCTCGATTAATCGTCATCGATCTAGTATCAAATCATTAATGGATAAGAAAACGTAATCACTAGTTTTCATCACGTCTATAAATTCAATCGATTCCTACGAGCCTCATTTCGATTCTTGAAACCTAATTCAATCGGATATCATCAATTCTTATTTCTTGATTTTTAATATTTTCTTGTTATTAGATTTAGATCTAGATAATTCTTGAAATTCACTTTTAAATCTTGAATCGAATTGTCTTTTCTCTTTTCTTTAATTTTCAATTCATCTAATTCAAATTTGAACGGATCACATTTTCCCTAAGGACGATCCGTATTCACTAACGAGCTACAATCGACACCATTATTGATTGCGGTTTACAAAATTCTTTGGTTGTGATTTCTATACATTTTCTACCAACACACAAAGAAACGATCAATCAAATGGCGCCGTTGCCGGGGATCGTGTGCTATTTTGTTCGTTTTTGAAATTTGAGTTGAAAAATTTATTCCATCAAAATTTTTAGATCAAAATTCGCGCAAACACTAAACGATTCGTTGTGATTTGTTGCGAGGAAATCTGGAATCTGCGGAGCTTGAGGAAAAATATTTTGAATATTCCAGAGAGCTCAGGGAGTGAACAGGAGCTGCTGCAAGAATTTCTGTGCAGGGATCTTACCATAGCACCGCGTTTCCGCGGCAATAGGAGCCTCCCGCAGCGGATCCACGGCGGTACTGTTTCGTCGCTGCACGAAAATTTTTCGGTGAAATCCTAACTTCCTTATCTCCTTTTCAACCTGCTCCATTAACAAATTTCTGTAGGTTTCTTTGCAAAAATTCACAGCGCCGCAAAATAAAAATTGTGCGTGTTTTGATCTTGGTTGTTTGCATTATTTTTAATACGGAAATTAAGGGGCACAGACCAAATTCAGATTAGGTGGGGAGTTCATTACCCTTCCTAAGCCCCGAAAATCGCAAAACTGCATCCGCATTACCCTCATTAACTAAAAAATATCTAGACATGACTCTAAGGACCGTCGCGCTCACTTAGGACAGGAGAAGGTCGTGGGTAATCTATTGCTTATCCGCGTTTCTTTTGTGGTGTCTAAGGCAAGTGTGTCTAAGGAAAGTGGTTACTTAATTAGGCCCACTACTTACGTAGTAGAGAACCTCCCACTTACCTGGCACTTACCTGGCCATAGGAAGGACAAAGAGGCAGTAGAGAATTGATCCTGCGATTTGTCTTCTGGCAGTTAGGAGCGGTCTAGAGACTTGACCTAGGTGACCATTAGACTTACGGTTGTGTGTGCATTTTTGTGATTTGCATCATTTTTTTTATAAAAATCCGTATCTTTTTCAAAACCAAACACCACTTCATTTTCCTTAATTATCTTAACGCTACTACTTGTGCTAAACCCTTTAGTGCAAGATAGGCTGGACACGGGATTCTGGTGCCCGTCTTGTCCGCGTTCCTCCTATCGACTCCGAAGTCGGTATTTCTACGTCTACTTCTTCTTTACCCACCACCACAACCACTTCGATGGACGGTTCTCCATCGAACTTCTTTACCACTGCTCTGCCGCCGTCCACAGGTGCGTAGAATCCACCCCGCATCTCTCTCCAAGAGAGATGCTATCCTATGCGAGGTCCTCTTTCGACCTGTCTCACCATTCCACCAGCCAACGGGGCTAATTTTGAAATAAAACCCCAATACATCAATCTTCTACCCAAATATCACGGTCTCGAGTCTAAAGACGCATACGTGTTTATCACCAAATTTGAAAATGTATGCGCTATGATGGGTACCTCACAGCATTCTGTAGATTCTATGCATCTATGTCTTCTCCCATTTACCTTGTGCGATATAGCCGAGAAGTGGCTGTATAACACAACCGCACATTCCATTTCAAACTGGGAAGAATTCGTAAAAGCATTCCTAAAGAAATTTTACCCCAATCATAAAACAGCTCGGTCCGTAGAGAAATAAATCAATTCACCCAGCTTCCAAATGAAACATTCTCGAAGTGTTTTGAACGCTTCAAGGATCTGTTAGTTCAATGTCTACATCACGGAATCCCCAGATGGGATTTGTGCAGAATCATATATGAGGGCATTAATCCTACCACAAAATAGACCCTTGAATCCATGTGTCAAGGCACCTTCATGACCAAAGATGACGGTGAAGCTTAGAAATTCCTAGAAGATTTCGCTGAAAGATCTTTACAGTGGGAGGGTGTAAGTCAATCGTCTAGGGATGGCAATAACCAATCTAATGTTTCCATAGGAGTTAGAGCTGAAATGTCAGCAATACAAAAGAAACTCGAGACTATGGAAAATAAATTTTTAGCCGCCGCCCTAAATCAAATGTCACTCTCCAAAACTGTATGTGGATGCTGTTCTGATCCTTCTCATTGGACGGAAGAATGTCCATTGAATTCTCCGTTTCAAGGTCAGCAGCATACCAATGTTGCTTTCCAAAGACCTAGAAATAATCCATATTCTTCCACATATAATCTGGGTTGGAGGAATCACCCTAACTTAGCTTGGAACCAATCACAATCTCAAAACATGGTTTCAAACCAAAACAATTTCCAAAGGGCTCTTCCACCACAATAGCAACCACTTCAATTGAGTCAGCACGCCTACCAAGCACAAAACTTCCAAAATCCGGTCAACACTCCTGCACCTTCTAATCCTTTGCCGTTGACCTGTTCTGATGAATTCTCTGCATTCACACAGACCATGAAATCACTTTTGTCAAATTTCATGGAAGTGTCGGCTGAGGTTAAGTCTTCTGTCAATGATATAAAGAAAAACTCAGTTTCCCAAGCTGAGAGTATAAAATCGATGGAAGCAGAAATTGCACAATTAAAAGCCGAATTAAGTGCGAGAGAAAAGGGGAAACTTCCAACTCAACCTTTACCCAATCCTGGCTATTCACATCATGTGAATGCAATCACCACGTTGAGATCTGGAAGAGTGCTTGACAATCATGTCGGTAGAGTGATTGATAATAATGAAAAATCAATCGATGATACCCCGGCTGAGACTTTTCCTTCCACTTCTACTTCTAATTCTAACCCCAGTTCGTCTACCCCATCATTTTCTTCGGAGCCTATTCTCCGTTTTCCCCAAGGCTCGACACCTCAGCCCAGCTCTTCTAGTCCACCAAAAACGATCCCCACTCCTTGTCACGACCCGAAAGAGCACGTGACTGGCCCTTAAACCATATGAAGTCTATAGGACTCCATCTGATCCAAGTAAGCCAAAAGCCCAGAAATCTAAAACCATTTTAAGGATAAATAAACAACAAGCAATAAATATACAACACCTAAAGGCGAGGATCAACATTTAAAAGAAACCCAGATAAGCATGAAGACTGTAACACTACTAAGCGCGACTCTAAGGTCGAAATAATACATCACTAGTGTCTGAGTCTGAAACAATATACAAGTTTTGGTTGATGGAAATTCTAGATACAATGAATAATACAAGTACAATGGTGGTTCTTGATGCAAAAGAATCCACCTACCAAATGCAATTCACCCGCAAGGAAGTAGTGTGCCAGAAATGCCGCAATGGAACCTGTACGGCAAACCTGCAAGAACTGTGGCACAACGGGAGTGAATTGCCAACTCGTGAATAGAAATATCTACAAGCAGAAACCGAATGCAAGACATAATCCTAGGTCAATACGATCAGTATAATATAACCCACAAGAGTACGTCTGAAGCATGATAAGGTGGCAATATAACATCTAAACATGTATGTAGTGCCAAGTACTCAGGTAATAACATGTCATCAGTATAAGGTATGTCTGCATGAAGTAAATATGAAGAAGTATCAAATGGATATCAATACACATATATTAGCGTCCCATTCCACTAATATTGGTGTAAGGGTATATATAACAGCGCCCTCATACCCTGTTATATATACAAATGAAATATGATCAATGTAATAAAAGTTTGTATGTATGTGGACCCCGTCCACCTATCACCCAAATGACAATAAGCATTATGCATGTAAATGTCATAAAGCATATGCATGGAAAATATGAGGATATAACCAAAAGCATGGAACCTGAGTGCCTAGCATCGACACTCGAAAACATCATGAAAACCTGTGCCTAGCATCGGCACGTAAATCCTCATATACCGGGCATCCGTCAGTCCGGGTCAGCCCACTCTCTCATATATCGGGCATCCGTCAGTCCGGGTCAGCCCTCTCTCAATATATCGGGCATCCGTCTGTCCGGGTCAGCCCTCTCTTAATATATCGGGCATCCGTCAGTCTGGGTCAGCCCTCTCTCAATATACGGGCATCCGTCAGTCCGGGTCAGCCCTCTCTCAATATATCGGGCATCCGTCAGTCCGGGTAAACCCTCTCTCAATATATCGGAAATATCATAAAAACAACATACCTCAATGCGCAAATCAGAAAGCATAATGCATGTGACATATAAATGAAATGCAAGTAACAAGATATCCTGCAGCATGGAATAATAGTATGTGCATATAAGGTCATGTCCTGATGCAACAGTACTACAGTGTAGTGGCATGGCAATTATCGATGATGAAGTGTGTGAGCCGGCAAATAGTGTACGTGGAACATACGCATCATCGATAATGGTGCTGGTGTCCTAACAGCATGATAATAATATAGCGATAAACATATGCAAGCAATGCGAATAGCATGAATATGCGGAAATCAAGTAATCAACACCACAGTGAAGAATCTACTATGCAACTATAGATCTAGGTATCCAGTCAATCGGGAGAGGTATGGAAACCACCTAAATCTGAGTCGATATATATATAGATATACTAGTCGGTGATCCCGCCTCAATAATATCGTGTACGATACAGTATATCGTAAGACATCCTCGAGTCATGAGTGCGGATCTATCATCAATATAGGCTCGTACGGTAAATCATCGTACGGCATCCCAAGAGCTGGGTACGGTCAATATCATATTATCTCATCACATAGCAGGTATCACTATTATCATATCACATAATCTGGGGTACTGATCTAAGTCTAGTACAACTCGAATCCATCTATAAAGTATGAATGCGGGGGTAAACACACATCCAAAGCCCGCAAGAGTCACATGTCGTATCCCAAATATGAATCAAATCAAATCACCGATCTCACGGCACAAAGCCCAAAACCATCGACTCATCTCCAATGTCATCCAATATTATCAACACAGTGCAAGTATAATGAATATGCAAGGGTGTGCGTGTAGGTGTAAATCTATTCTAGGGTTCGCGACTATGAACTACACTAGTCACTTCTAACCCTACACTATCCATAGTACACCTAACTATCATATATAATAACAACTACGGACTGCGGGGATGCTATACGCCATCCACCCGACTTCCCCCAGTAGATATAATCTACTCACCTTGCGTCTTTATCTTTCGATGCCACCACGCGTTTGCTTGTCTCCCCGAAGTCTTCATGGGGTACCTACACATCAAAGTGTCGTATATGCGCATTAAAACCAATTCAAAGCTAACACGGCACACGAATCCCAAAACGATAAGATAAGGGGCCTATAGGTTAGAACCTATGGCACTCCTTCAAAACCATTAACAATTCCTCTATATCGTCGTATAAACGCCAATTAGTCGAGGTAAAACACAATACACAATTTCAGAATTAAAAATACGGAATACGGAAACACGAATCCAAAACAGCAACTTAGGAAATATGTTCCAGATTTCATCCTAGGTCAAATTGGACAAATCTAAATATACCAGGGGCCTAATCTACAGATAAGGGAACACCAAAAACAAAACGAGGCAAATACACCATGGTCTGGCCGCAAATTGCGGCCAGAATGGATAAATCTGTGGCCGGGTGTAGGAGGTAGGGGCTAGGGTTCTGGTGGTAGCTTCCTGGGTGCCTGCACATGTCACTGTCCAATCAATTTTAATTTAGGATGTCTCGGGTGATAGCAGATTCAATAAAACCTTCACAGATTTCACAAATTCTCCGATATCGGTTTCTAAATCCGTATTTCGGGTTTCAATTCACAGGTTAGGGTCTCAATTCATACACTAGGGTGTTGGTGTAGCCTCTACTGAACTCAATTTCACATTACAACTCATAATTTGCTCAAACCCTAACTAGGTTTTCCTTAACTCCACAATATCAAACAATATCGGTTCAATCTAAACATGGGGGTATAAGAATTGCTAAAACTAAGTTATGATCCAGAAAATACCTCATTTGGCAACTGAAGAATTTTCTTGAGTTGCCCCTAGTGGCCAAAATCCTTGCTTTCTTGGTCCAATGTATAGATCTTGAGCTTGTGCACACTTTTAATGAAATGGGAGTGGGGTTTTGGAGTTGTTTTAGAGATGTTTTGGAGCATTGAAGAGGGGAGGGAGAATGAGGTGCAGGAGCAGCAGCAGCAATGGGAGAAGAAGGAGGGAAATGAGGGAAGGGAAATGGCTAAGTCCTAAGTCAAATGAGACCATACCTCTCTCTCTCTCACCAACTACCACTTCTTTATTCTTTTCTCTTTTCTTTTCCTTTTCTTTTTCTTATTCTCTCAAAAACCTTCTCCCAAGAATAGTAAACCCAAAGTGAACCATGGCAAGAAAATGCACAAGTGTGAAAAAGTGATATGTGCATGTTTTGCACAAATTGCTAAAAACAGATTAGCGATTATTAATCGCGATTAGCACCAATTCAGCATATAACTAATCAATTAAACTTAGAAATGGCATAATTCTCTAATTTACCCTATTTTAGAATTTTCCATAATTTTCCAAATTTTTTCCCTATTTATTTGTATTTAATTATACCGAATTATTAAAATATTCAATAAAATAATATTAAATTATAAAAATTCCCAAAAGTAATATTTTTATTATTTCGAAATGTTACAATCTACCCCCTTAAATAAATTCTGTCCCCGAATTTAAATTTAAACCCCCAAAACCTAAAACATTTCAGCAAAATCCTAATTGTCGGGGTTCCGAAAACATCAATACGTAGCGAATATCATAAAAAAAATGTGCTGCTCTATAAGAATCAATCCCCAAAAATGTATATAAGAACATCCGGTGCGTCTGGTGCGCACGGAATCAAAATCCATATATGTGTCAAACAGGTGTACAAAACAACATCTAGGTGCAACTGGTGTGCACGAAACATCTGTCGTAGGCAACGTGTGTGCCTGACAGTAAAAATTAGGTGCATGTGACATGCACGAAGAATCCCGATTTAGTGCATCTGGCGTGCACCAAAATCGTATATCAAAACTCTAAAGGTGCATGAAAACTATGCTAGAAGTGTAAATCAAATCACTGTATAAGATAGGCATGAAATCACAATCAATAGCTCAAATGTAATAATTTATGCGCAAAATATAAATATCCAGTGGGTGCATGAAACAATATCATGAAACTCAGTCATCAAAACTAAATCATGCAATAGAACGCCTAAAATACCAAAATTCCAAGATGACGGATACGTGATAATCGAATCACAAAATCGCAAATCATAAATACCGTCGTCGGTAGTTCCTCCTTCAATGTCGAGAAGGAGTCGGTGCATCCAATGCTAGCAGCGCAAGATATCTACTTGCCTCTTGCTCACGGTCTGGCGTCCTCTGACTCTGGGTCCTTATCTTCTCTGCGGATTACCTATCTCGCAGTCAATCGGCTCATCGGCCCGGTCAGGTGTGCTAACGGGGACGATTCCGTTCTGGCACTTCTCTGGTCATCTCTCGGTCAATCCTCACGACCACTCGTAAGCAGCATGTCACTGGCGTCAGCCTCTGGCTCTCTGAATGCACATCACACATCTGATCCTGGGTGCAAACATCATTGCAGCAATGTCCTGGAAGGAATCTTGCTCAAGGTCTCTTCCAATCATGCCTATGCTGATCTGTACGGAGGCTGGCCCTCTTGCATAATCTCTTCTCACTCGATGGACATCTGTGTCCTCAGCACAACATCTTCTCGGAAATTGGTCGCTTCTCAACGCCTCTGTAAGCATATCAGGTCTCTAGTCTCGACGGGAAGTAATGATAGCTCGTCAGCGCCCCGCACGAACCTCTGGTTCCACCTGTCTCTATCGTCGTCCACTATGACGTCACGCCATGCTATCTACGCACTGCACTGTTCTCAGCCACGGTCAATCTGAAGTCTCTCGCACGGACTCGAATCGCGTACTCTGTAGCTTCATCATTCTGTAGAAGATGTCAGGCCGAACAGGTCCTCGGGAATACGTCCCAACCATCGGAGGAATACTCAATACTCGTCCGTCCTTGATCAATTCGCAACGCATCTGGGTAAGTTCCTTTATCCGAACCTGGTCAACTACCTCGTCGACGATGCCGAACTCTGGCCTGCTGGGTGTGCGCAAAATGACCACCCCTGGGTCTAGGTTTTCTCGTCTCGTTTTCCAGAAAGGTCCTGTCGAGGTTTCTCTCTCAAATCTCATTCCTGCCGAATTTCCCGGAAGTCATCATCCATTGCTGAAGCTAATTCTCATTCCGGAACGGCTGCATACTTATCGCGCTTCTTTCTGGAAGATATATCCATATACAACGCCTCTGGGTGCGTATCACATCTCTAATGTCAGCGGAGTGGGACGTCATCTCGTCGAAATCTCTTGCGAACTCTTTTATTCACTCTGCTTCAATGTCGACTGATTCGGACTCGTCTCATCGTGGCTGCATGGACTGTGCTCCAACGGCTATACTCGTATCTGGAGTCTTCCAAACAATGCATCCCATCACATGATATCCGAATGATGTCGAAACATTCGATCGACTCGTCAGAACCTCATAATCCCCCAAGAGATCAACATATTGAGTACAGTTTAATAGTATCGAGTACATGCCACAGCGTCGGTGGTCCAGCCATAAAAGGGCAAACCCAAGCCTCACTAATGGCGCCGCGGAACTGCCGCAAACCCTAAGGTTCAAAGGCTTTCACACGGTCATTAAGTCGAGTTAGGGTTTCATTCTTCTAGAGGGTCCATAGAATCACCTGCGTGTCTTTTCGTATACTTTAAACTTGGAAAATGGGCTCCTGACATTCGATCGTCTCTATCGACTCTCAACGAACTTGCGTGAAGTCGTCTCTAGCTGGAAACAATCTATCTGATGACCTCGCATCGGTAAACGAACGAACCACATGTCCTAGTCATTCATCCTCAGGTGACTAGCGACCGTCCATCATATCTCTAAGTATATGCTCATGCTGCAGTAGCTCCAACCATCTGGGCGATATCTCGTCATTTGCAGCAACAACTGGCTCATTCGCCTGTACGCCGAACAGCGCCTCAATCCTCCAGGAAAGGCGATACATTGGCGGTAATCTCTGAATCGGTCTGCTCTAGATCTGAGTAAGACTCTCCACACTGGAAATCTTCAACTCAACTGGGCCCGCTCCGGCGCATAAATCGGACGAATCACCTTCGTCTCTCAAATCGGATAGACTAGCTATCATCTGTCTCATATCTGCCTGGAAGCTCCGGCAATCTTAGCTCGTAAGCTCCGGAAGCGACATCTGTCAATCTCAGCAACAGCTGGTCCATCTGTCTGCACGGTAGGCGACATCATAATCTCTGAGGTATGCTGTACATCAACAGTCCTCTCTCAACTGGCAGCTCTAACAATGACCCGATCATCCGGTGCAAGACCAAGCACCCGCCTCCACTAGAGGTCACAATCATCAATACCAACTCGAGATGTTCCCATGTCACAAGAAAACACAATGGTCGGCCCTCGTACCAGACGAGCTCGCCCTGACCGTAACCCTAACAGCAGCCCAACTGCGCTCAACATGGCGACAGGAATCTCAACCGAGTATCGAAGAGAGCAGATCAATGGCAAGAAAGAGAATAGCAGATCCAGAGTGGATACATGATCATAAGAAGGAACAACATCAATAAAGATATGATCATGAAACTAATAGAATCGGGGATCTCAAATGGATGTATAATCATGGATATGAAGAGGATCACTGATCTCGAAAATATGTACATCCTAAGGTTCCTTAAGCGGAGTGGCGTGTCGTAAGTATGCCACAGAACATACCCACGGCACGTCACTCTATTACCTCCTCGACTAAGTCTAAGTTTCGTAAGGTCAAGCCTAAGTTCCGTATATATATAAACGCCCTAGGCTCCACATAGTCAAACTTAGACTCGAACCAAGGTCAACCTAGCGCTCTGATACCAACTTTGTCACGACCCGAAAGAGCACGTGACTGGCCCTTAAACCATATGAAGTCTATAGGACTCCATCTGATCCAAGTAAGCCAAAATCCCAGAAATCTAAAACCATTTTAAGGATAAATAATCAACAAGCAATAAATATACAACGCCTAAAGGCGAGGATCAACATTTAAAAGAAACCCAGATAAGCATGAAGACTGTAACACTACTAAGCGCGACTCTAAGGTCGAAATAATACATCACTAGTGTCTGAGTCTGAAACAATATACAAGTTTTGGTTGATGGAAATTCTAGATACAATGAATAATACAAGTACAATGGTGGTTCTTGATGCAAAAGAATCCACCTACCAAATGCAATTCATCCGCAAGGAAGCAGTGTGCCAGAAATGCCGCAATGGAACCTGTACGGCAAACCTGCAAGAACTGCGGCACAACGGGGGTGAGTTGCCAACTCGTGAATAGAAATATCTACAAGCAGAAACCGAATGCAAGACATAATCCTAGGTCAATACGATTAGTATAATATAACCCACAAGAGTACGTCTGAAGCATGATAAGGTGGCAATGTAACATCTAAACATGTATGTAGTGCCAAGTACTCAGGTAATAACATGTCATCAGTATAAGGTATGTCTGCATGAAGTAAATATGAAGAAGTATCAAATGGATATCAATACACATATATTAGCGTCCCATTCCACTAATATTGGTGTAAGGGTATATATAACAGCGCCCTCATACCCTGTTATATATACAAATGAAATATGATCAATGTAATAAAAGTCAGTATGTATGTGGACCCCGTCCACCTGTCACCCAAATGACAATAAGCATTATGCATGTAAATGTCATAAAGCATATGCACGGAAAATATGAGGATATAACCAAAAGCATGGAACCTGAGTGCCTAGCATCGACACTCGAAAACATCATGAAAACCTGTGCCTAGCATCGGCACGTAAATCCTCATATACTGGGCATCCGTCAGTCCGGGTCAGCCCTCTCTCAATATATCGGGCATCCGTCAGTCCGGGTCAGCCCTCTCTCAATATACGGGCATCCGTCAGTCCGGGTCAGCCCTCTCTCAATATATCGGGCATCCGTCAGTCCGGGTAAGCCCTCTCTCAATATATCGGAAATATCATAAAAACAACATACCTCAATGCGCAAATCAGAAAGCATAATGCATGTGACATATAAATGAAATGCAAGTAACAAGATATCCTGCAGCATGGAATAATAGTATGCGCATATAAGGTCATGTCCTGATGCAACAGTACTACAGTGTAGTGGCATGGCAATTATCGATGATGAAGTGTGTGAGCCGGCAAATAGTGTACGTGGAACATACGCATCATCGATAATGGTGCTGGTGTCCTAACAGCATGATAATAATATAGCGATAAACATATGCAAGCAATGCGAATAGCATGAATATACGGAAATCAAGTAATCAACACCACAGTGAAGAATCTACTATGCAACTATAGATCTAGGTATCCAGTCAATCGGGAGAGGTATGGAAACCACCTAAATCTGAGTCGATATATATATAGATATACTAGTCGGTGATCCCGCCTCAATAATATCGTGTACGATACAGTATATCGTAAGACATCCTCGAGTCATGAGTGCGGATCTATCATCAATATAGGCTCGTACGGTAAATCATCGTACGGCATCCCAAGAGCTGGATACGGTCAATATCACATTATCTCATCATATAGCAGGTATCACTATCATCATATCACATAATCTGGGGTACTGATCTAAGTCTAGTACAACTCGAATCCATGTATAAAGTATGAATGCGGGGGTAAACACACATCCAAAGCCCGCAAGAATCACATGTCGTATCCCAAATACGAATCAAATCAAATCACCGATCTCACGGCACAAAGCCCAAAACCATCGACTCATCTCCAATGTCATCCAATATCATCAACACAGTGCAAGTATAATGAATATGCAAGGGTGTGCGTGTAGGTGTAAATCTATTCTAGGGTTCGCGACTATGAACTACACTAGTCACTTCTAACCCTACACTATCCATAGTACACCTAACTATCATATATAATAACAACTACGGACTGCGGGGGTGCTATACGCCATCCACCCGACTTCCCCCAGTAGATATAATCTACTCACCTTGCGTCTTTATCTTTCGATGCCACCACGCGTTTGCTTGTCTCCCCGAAGTCTTCATGGGGTACCTACACATCAAAGTGTCGTATATGCGCATTAAAACCAATTCAAAGCTAACACGGCACACGAATCCCAAAACGATACGATAAGGGGCCTATAGGTTAGAACCTATGGCACGCCTTCAAAACCATTAACAATTCCTCTATATCGTCGTATAAACGCCAATTAGTCGAGGTAAAACACAATACACAATTTCAGAATTAAAAATACGGAATACGGAAACACGAATCCAAAACAGCAACTTAAGAAATATGTTCCAGATTTCACCCTAGGTCAAATTGGACAAATCTAAATATACCAGGGGCCTAATCTACAGATAAGGGAACACAAAACCAAAACGAGGCAAATCCACCATGGTCTGGCCGCAAATTGCGGCTAGAATGGATAAATCTGCAGCCGGGTGTAGGAGGTAGGGGCTAGGGTTCTGGTGGTAGCTTCCTGGGTGCCTGCACATGTCACTGTCCAATCAATTTTAATTTAGGATGTCTCGGGTGATAGCAGATTCAATAAAACCATCAGAGATTTCACAAATTCTCCGATATCGGTTTCTAAATCCATATTTCAGGTTTCAATTCACAGGTTAGGGTCTCAATTCATATACTAGGGTGTTGGTGTAGCCTCTACTGAACTCAATTTCACATTACAACTCATAATTTGCTCAAACCCTAACTAGGTTTTCCTTAACTCCACAATATCAAACAATATCGGTTCAATCTAAACATGGGGGTATAAGAATTGCTAAAACTAAGTTATGATCCAGAAAATACCTCATTTGGCAACTGAAGAATTTTCTTGAGTTGCCCCTAGTGGCCAAAATCCTTGCTTTCTTGGTCCAATGTATAGATCTTGAGCTTGTGCACACTTTTAATGAAATAGGAGTGGGGTTTTGGAGTTGTTTTAGAGGTGTTTTGGAGCATTGAAGAGGAGAGGGAGAATGAGGTGCAGGAGCAACAGTAGCAATAGGAGAAGAAGGAGGGAAATGAGGGAAGGGAAATGGCTAAGTCCTAAGTCAAATGAGACCATACCTCTCTCTCTCACCAACTACCAATTCTTTATTCTTTTCTCTTTTCTTTTCCTTTTCTTTTTCTTATTCTCTCAAAAACCTTCTCCCAAGAATAGTAAACCCAAAGTGAACCATGACAAGAAAATTCACAAGTGTGAAAAAGTGATATGTGCATGTTTTGCACAAATTGCTAAAAACCGATTAGCGATTATTAATCGCGATTAGCACCAATTCAGCATATAACTAATCAATTAAACTTAGAAATGGCATAATTCTCTAATTTACCCTATTTTAGAATTTTCCATAATTTTCCAAGAAATTTCCCCATTTATTTGTATTTAATTATACCGAATTATTAAAATATTCAATAAAATAATATTAAATTATAAAAATTCCCAAAAATAATATTTTTATTATTTCGAAATGTTACACTCCTATTCTTAGATCGTTTCCACCCACACGATCTTCTCCAGTGTTGGACCCCGACCTCATTTCTCAAGCTCCTTACCCGAATCGGTTAAGGGGAAACACACTAAGTCCACAAATGGAGAAGATCACTGAAATCTTGAAACAGGTTAACATCAACATCCCTCTTCTAGATGCAATCTAACAAGTCCCCGCTTATGCGAAAACTCTTAAGGACTTGTGCACTAGAAAGAGGAAGACTCAAGTGCCCAAGAAGATATTCATGTCAAAAACAGTAGACATAGCTTTTCTCCAACAATTACCGAGGAAATGTAAGGATCCTGGCTATCCTACTATTTCTATTTCTATTGGGGACAAACACATTAACCGTGCTCTACTAGACCTTGGCGCAAGTGTTAACCTGCTTTCTTTCTCGGTTTACGAGCAGTTAGGGATCGGAGAGTTGAAACCAGCTCCTTGCACTCTCCAGATGGCTGACCGATCAATCACCAAACTTAGGGGTGAACTGGAAGATGTGTTAATAAAAATCGAGGAATTTGTATTCCCTGTGGACTTTATTGTAATTGATACACAGCCTGTAGCGAACCTACGGAATCAAATTCCGGTGATTCTAGGTCGCCCCTTTTTGGCCACTTCCAATGCTATCATCAACTGTCGTAATGGCTCTATGACCCTATCCTTCGGGAATAGGTCAATTGAGCTGAACATTTACAAGTTGGGAAGTGTACCCTTCGAACCTACTGCTCAGGTCTGTTCTGTCGAATTAATGGATGTCGACAGCAGCGAATTTGATGATCCTCATGATACTGATCTAGACTCTTTTCATATGTTGTTTGACCCAACTATGTATCATACACATACGGACTCTTCCACCGAGTTGTCCGGGTCAACAACTAACACTGATTATGAACCGTTTTTGGAGTTTGAAGATCACCCCGCGCTTTGTGATGACATTATTCTTCGGGGTATTGATGAGACTTTTGAGGAGATCTTCGCTGATGAACTCGCATTTTTGAAAAACACGGGTGTTGAGATGAATCCACATCAAAACAATGAAATTGAACCTCCACCCCTTCTTCTGGACTGTAACAAGGATGCGAGCAATTCATCACAATCACTGCATCGTCTCTCTAAAACGAGACGCAAACACATTCTATTCCACCACTTACCTTTTCCCCACTTCTTCTTCCACCAACCTATGCACTACATTGATAAAATCTTCGAATGGTTGGTGTTGACCTTCGGTCTTTGCAAAGCTTGGTATCGACCAATAATTTTTGACCCCCTCATGTGATTTTCAAAGCTTAACATGGTTTAACTCAAGTTTGGGAGGGGGTATAATCTGGCTCTTGATAAGAAAATTTTTACACAAAATGATGAGCCAAAAATAAGTTTGGGAGAGGATTTTCACGATCATATTTATTGCCGCCGTTAATAAATTTCCTCCCAGGCTTACAGTTTTTTTTGAGATCTAGCGGATGTCAACAGTGAGGACACTGTTGAAAACAAGTTTGGGGGAGATTTGTGCTTATTTACGCATCATTTGCATATCACTTTGCATAAGCACAAAACATTTGAAAACCTATAAAAATTTCAAAAATTTCAAAAAAATAAATATTTTTGTACATAAATAAGATAATAAAAGATTAGATAGTGAAAAATTACATCCAAAAGATTGGAAAAATTTAAGAAAACCTAGAAAATTAGAAGTTTTCTTAAACGAACTAGTATTAAGTAGTTATGAGCCGTTGTCCCAAGGGTTAGTAAGATAAAAGAAGTCACTAATCTGAGGATAAAAATAAGTCTGAAAAATAGTTCATATTCTGGAAGCCATACATTTGAACGTTGATACCCTA
Source organism: Agapanthus africanus (assembly GCA_030015575.1). Taxonomy (NCBI): domain Eukaryota; kingdom Viridiplantae; phylum Streptophyta; class Magnoliopsida; order Asparagales; family Amaryllidaceae; genus Agapanthus; species Agapanthus africanus. The sequence goes on along the minus strand of JASDDO010000014.1, from coordinate 99,084,125 downwards.
CTATACGCACTTACACACGTCTTGAAGCTCGGGATAGTAGAGGATACCTTGAAATGCTCTTGTCTAAAAGCGAAAGTATGAAGGAAATAAAAAAAATGAAGAAAATATAAAATGGTGAAGAAAAATGAACACTGGTTTTATTATCGCCAAGGCAGCAATAAAAAAATATAGCGAGGGTGTTTCATCACCTAGTGCCTTAGACCAACTAGTCTGGGAGTCACTGCTAAGCCTTAGGTGGTGCAAGACGAGGAAAAAAACACCGTATAAGCAAGCACATGAGTAATCGGTCGGTTAGTACCTCAAGAAGTATTAACGGTCGCATGAAAACTGTGTGAGCAAATCCATCTAAATATTCATCAAATTAAAAAGTACTAAGGTAGATGGACAAGAGTATGATAGCTTGGATTGAATTCTCCGGGTGTAGGGATGTCTTTTACACACACGTAGGGGTATATGATCGATGTTTGGAAGAAAGATAGGAATGAAGAATAAAGACGATGTTTTATTGAGGGATGATGTGATTTCTAACATCTTTTCATAACTATTAAGATAGGGCTCATGACAAGCGAAAAGCTAGCATAGTTGGAAACTCTAATTTTCAAAGTCTTTCTTTTACAATTCTTATCTTTATATGTAACTTTCACGGTCTTCCTTTTATTATTAGATTTTGTGGGTGCAATCCATTGAAAATCCTCAGGAGACAACACTCCTCCTACTAGGGGCACCTAGAGGTGTAAAGGCTTGTTGCACGTGCTCAGTGCAATCGTGTTGCCTACGAAAGTGTGCTAGTTAGTTTTTCTCTTTCTTTATTTTCTCCTTCTCTTTTTAATAAAACAGTTCGCTCGAGACGACCGAAAGTAAGTTTGGGGGAATTTGATCAGTCGAAAATATTGCATTTCTAACACGACAATTTCCCTACCTTTTGCACTCATCTAGAGGTGTTCGGTATACATATAGCACATATTAGCAAATTGACTGTAAAATACCAAATAACATGTGTTATGTATTAAAACCGACATTTTGAGGGAAATTGAGTGTTTATCATTGCATCGCATAATCTTTGTATAGCGCAACAGTTGTCTCGAGAATCTGTGCAGGAAATTCCAGGAAAAGAGCCGAAACTGTCAAAAAGTGCTGATAAAAATACGCCAAGTCCAAGACTTGAGATCTGGCAGTGAACAAGAAAGAATTATGAGATTCCACATATCAGAAAAGAGCCACAAAGTCAGCCCAAGAGTTACCTGAAAAATTGATGCACTAAGACCACCAATGGGCCGCGGATCCGCGGCCAGAAGGGCATTCCCGCGGCGGATCCGCGGCCACCTTGCCACGTCATCGGCACAGCTCCGCTTCAGACTACTTCTTTCAGGGCCCACACCTTTTCAAGCTATTCCAAATTCCAGATATCTTTAGAAGTTTCTGTCAGAACAGCAAGGCTTATTGTTCAAGCTAAATATCTTCAAGCTTCCAAAGCGAGCTACTTAACTACCTAAACCTAGAAGCTTCTCCCTAACCTCCAAGCTTATGAAGGAAGCTAGCTCTAACTAACTAATTCTAGAAACTTCTTCCTAACTACCAAGCTTACAAGGGAAGCTAAACTAAACCTAGCTTATGAAAGAAGCTAATCCTAATCAAGCTTCTAGGGGAAGCTAAAGAGAAGGCTATAAAAGGGACCCTAAGGCTTCACTCTCAAGGTTGTTGGTTAGTTGTTGATCATTCCATCAATTTCCACCCACAAGTTGAGTGGCACGACTTGTGCATTCAAACCCTAACCCTAATCCAATCACCAAAGCCAAAATTCAAGATCCTTGAGTACAAATCAAGCAAGAAGCCTTCAACCTTTTAGAAGCAACGCCGGACATCAACGGAACAAGTGATCCTCGAGACGATCCATGACTCAAGAAGACGTGCGAAGCTAAATCGACGATCGAGTTCTTTCCTCATTGTAGATCTTGAGAGAATTGTAACAAAATTGTTGATAAATAAAAAGTGAAATTTCTTTATCTTGCTTACTTTTATATTTGAGCATTATGATTAGATCTCGATTCTTGATTGTGTTCTTTGATATGATGCTTGAGTAAAAACTACGCTCATGGAGGAGTCGAGAGAATCAATAGATGATGATGTTACAAATTTTGAAACGATTCTTAATTCCTATAAGTTTTGTAAACTTTTGTAAATTGAATCATCGACAACCTAGTTCGAGCGAAATGCTTTCTTGAATATTTTCGCTCGTAATTAGAGATCGACGATTGGTGATTCAATTTACTAGAGGCTAGATTTTTGAATGAGATTCATCGGAAGGACAAAGGATGAGATGAAGAAACTCTAGTTTCTTCGAAAGATCCTTAAACCTCGATTAATCGCCATCGATCTAGTATCAAATCATTAATGGATAAGAAAACGTAATCACTAGTTTTCATCACGTCTATAGATTCAATCGATTCCTACGAGCCTCACTTCGATTCTTGAAACCTAATTCAATTGGATATCATCAATTCTTAATTCTTGATTTTTAATGTTTTCTTGTTATTAGATTTAGATCTAGATAATTCTTGAAATTCACTTTTAAATCTTGAATCGAATTGTCTTTTCTTTTCTCTTTAATTTTCGACTCATCTAATTCAATTACAAGCAAATCTCACTTTCCCTGTGGACGATCGCACTCGCTAACGCACTACATACGACACCGTTATTGATTGCGGTCAAAAATTTCTTTGATTGTGAAACATCATTTCTAAAACACGACACATCGAGAAATCGAATCAATCAAAGGCCTATGGCTCATTTGGTCCATTTGGGCCAACTTGTCAATCAAGGCCTGGAAGGTGGTCGGCTTGAAGAACATCATGAATTGGGATATGGTCACCTGCGGATTGAGAGTACCCACGAACATGCCTACCGCAGGAGCCTCTTCGATACACTGCTCGCACTTCGACCATAGATTGCACCACTGTATCGCATACTGGACTCAAGTTTCTCCCGGCTTTACCCTAGTATTGATCAATGCTATGATTGGGGTACGTTCGCTGGCGTTCGCAAAACGTTGGGTGAATAGCAACTCCATCTCCGTAAAAGTTTTGACGGAGTCATTGGGAAGCTCTGAATACCATTCGAACGCCGGCTCCGCCAAGCTGCCGACGACTTTGCAAAGCAGTAGCTTATCATCCCCTCCAGTGTTACCGCAGAGAGCCCTAAACTGAGCGACATGTTGATGGGGATTACTTGTCCCCTTATATACATGGAATTTGGGAATCGTATATCCTGGCAGGTACTTTTTTGATCATACCAACCCGGATAGGGCCGTCCAGTTCTGACGACTTGGCAAGCCGCTTCATTCGCTTGATGAGCTCGTATTTGTTGATCTATATAATCATCGAGTATGGCTTTAGAGATGGTCTCCTCCTTGGCTGCTGACAGAGCCGGCAGAGGATTTGATGTCTCTCCTCTATCATCTTCAATTATTACAGGAGGATCTTCGGATGGAGGGTCCGGCTGGATCATCATGCCCACCATATCTTGGAATAGAAGGGACATTTGTTTTTTATTGGCCGCTTGTTCCGCGGCCTCTTTGTCCTTCTTTTCGTGCATTCTCTGAAGGAATTCAGCATCAGTTTCCTGCTCACGGGGTTGCTCCGAGGACGTCTCTAGGCTTGCTTTCGGTCCCGTAAGTGCGGCCATAGCTGTTAGCATTTCTTGGAGCTTTTGTTGTTGTTGCTCCTGAGCCTTAGTCACTGATCGCATAAGCGGTCAATGTCCTGTGGAGATACGGCTATCCTCTTTTCCGTATGCCATATAGACGGTATGTACCACCATGCTCCCAGACTTAGGGCGTTTGGGTTCAGTGGTCTTGCGATTCGTTGCAGACTCAGGGATTTTCTCCGGCCTTCTTTTTTTGTGGACTGGTGATGTTGAAGGGGCCTTTGCAGCGGGCACCCAGACAGATGCAACCTTTTGTGGCTTGACAGGATAGTCCTCTTCTCGCCGAATTTTCATCTTTTTCTATCGGCGGGAGTAGTATTGATCTTCACGGAGTCATGGACCTGTCGTCAATTTTATAAATTTTAGAGGACAGCCGTTGAGGGGGCTGCTCCAGCTTCGCCTTTGGGACATTCTCCATAGGTGGAGGATATTTTTTCAGCACAGCAGTTGGCGAATTCCTGCGCACCCTGTTAAGTAGTTCAAAGTTGTTTCCAGTTGGAACAGCAGCATCAACTTCCACCATTAGAGCTGGCGGAGTCAGTCCAGAAGAGGAATTGCCCCCAGCTTTCCTTACTCGGCGCCAGTGGTGACGTCGAGCTTGTCGAGCCGACGATACTGGCTCAGCTATAAAGGTGGCTTGATCGTGCCTCTTGTTATGGTCTGGTGCTGTTATTGACGCCAGCCTATTGAAAACGGACGTCCGCTGAGCGGGGATAGCCAACTTGTCGAAGGCAGACTTTCGAGCAGGAGCAGTCTTGGGGACTTCGTTTGGAGCGAGAGCCGAAACAGTCAGTCTTGCAAAAACCGACTCCTTAGCAGGGGAAGTCGTCTTGACGATTTCAGGAGCAGGAATGGCTATCCGCTTCGAAATGGCCGCTTCAGGTATCGCGGGCTTCTTCATGGGCCCACCTGAGTTTCGGCCCAATCTGTTGAAAACTGAAGCAGTGGACTTGGGCGACCCGTTAAGAGGGGCCACAGTAGTTGCAAGTCGATCAAAGACCGACTTCTTCGGAGCTTCTTGCGATGATACAGGAGCGCTGAAGCTCTTTGGTGGGATCATGGTCCCGAAGAATAGCCCAGTGGTAGCCTGAGTTACCTGCTCCACTGGCATCTTGAACAGGGAGGCCGCTTGGGGCCCGTAGGTTACTCCTCCAGATGAGATGAACGGGAGTTGCAGCTGGAGCAGTTAGAGGCCATTGATGTTATTTTTTCTGTACGGGAGCAAAACCAAATTTTAGTACCTCAAACCTAAGGCCAACCATATCAAATCGGGATTCATTCGCGAACACGACACACGAAGTGTGGAGTGGAAAGAGGAAAAGGTCCCACCGGGAGTGCCAGAATCTGTTCTCCGCCGAAAACACGCGACTGGGATGTTGGGATGTCAGGGCCTGAATTTAAGGGACAGATGCTAATTGGTGCTATCCGTCCACCTCTCCGAAAATGCCAAGTTGATTTATGGCACCGTGTATCGAAGGTTTATACGGATGCGGCCGATGTAGCAGACTTCGTCAGATTCCCCCTCGTTTGAGGGGTTTTTGATTGTGGGGATGCTCTTCCCTGCAGGCGCAAGCTCCTGCTGTTAATTACGCTACCGCATCGCGGTAACCACTTTCTTCTTCTCCAGATGGTCACTTCGTGTTGTGGGTGTTTGTTTTGTTTTTGGTTGCCCGTGGATTGTATATGGAGACTAATTTATATTATCGCCCGTAGGGCGTGGATTAGTACAAATCCGTATTTTCTTAGATTTTGGTTTGGGGTTGGGTTTAAGGATACGTTAGTCTCATTTGAGACTAAGACCAACTTAAACGTTTTTTAAGGATACGTTAGTCTAATTTTAGACTAAGAACAACTTAACGGGGCCGTTTAGATCCAACAAAAGAGCATTCGGGCTCTATTGTTTAGTTTAGGGACATTGCGGTCGATTACCAGTTTAAGGATATGGTTGTCCAATGTTAGTTTAAGGACATTACGGTCCAGTTTAAAGACATCATAGTCTGTAAAGGTTAAGGACATCATAGTCCATGGGCTTAAGGACCCCATAGTCCGTAGTTTAAAGACGTCATAGTCTATAAAGTTTAAGGAAATCATAGTCCATGGGCTTAAGGACCCCACAGTCCGTGGAATGATTGGTTATCGGGACCCATCACCTCTCTGAAGACGTTGAGGGATTACAACGACAAATATCAAAGGAGTGAAGAGATGTACCCTTGAGCCAATGTTGATTGGGAAATTTGTAGTCCAATTTGGGACTAAGATTAATTAGATTATAAGCATATGGGCTCAGTTAAATCTGAATTGAGGACTTATGGCCAACTTGGGCTAAGTCCAATTGGGTTTAAAATGTTGGACCTTTGTTTGGACTGTTGAACATTTGTCTGGGCTCAGCTCCCCATTATTTAGCAATGCTAAACATGGGTCTGGGTTCTTACCATATTTTGTCTTTTATTGAGTGCTGAGCACTCATATGACATATGAGATGATCAATCTTGGAAGACAAGGCTGTATTTAAGGCTCAGTCAAAAGGGGAGTCTTGCCTCTGGAAGACTTAGCCAATTTGGGCTAAGACTGGTTTGAAAATAGTGTTAATCACTAGCACATATCTGGCGGTTACGTGTTCCCACCTGATGCATATAAAATAGTGTTAAACACTGAGGATGCAGTGCTTAAAATAGTGTTAAACACTAAAAAATGAAGCGCTCACGTGAGGACACGTGAGGCGCCCTAGGATTGGGCCAAGATTCCTTTATTTTATTCTCAGAATATTCAAATAAGTGTTAAACACTTTTAGTCTTCATGGCTATCATGTGTGGGCACGTGATGGGCACCCATGCACTGGATATTAACAGGATTTGCTAGGGGTCATGTGGGGACACGTGAGGACGCCCATGCATTAGATTTTAATCCTTCAGTTCTTTCCATCTTCTTTTTTTTTTAAAGAGGTGTTTGTCATGGGTCACGTAGGGACACGTGAGGGCGCCCAAAGTCTGTTCTACCTTTATTTTTGAGAAGTTTGCTCAAGGGTCACGTGGAAGCACGTGACCCGATCTCATTCATTCTTTTCTGATCGTTGAAGGGAGGGTCACGTGTTGCCACGTGATCAGGTTGGATACTGACTTCTTTACGTGCATGGAGAGTTTTAAGTCCCTTGTTTAAGAATTAAATTCTTTTGTAGGGTTAAACCCCAGTTTTATTTAGAAGAATTAAATTCCTATTTATTTGGAAGAATTAAATTCTTTTATAGGGTTAAACCCTAATTTTGTTAGAGCAATTAAATTCCTATATGCCTTGTGGGAGAATATAATTCTCTGAACTTAGGTCTTCTCTTAGGTTTTAGATCTGCATGGCAGAATCTCCATGATGAGAATTAAATTCTCAACTTATGGGGAGATCTGCTTCTGCAGACTTTCAACCAAAGAAAGAACTAAGTTTTTATTCAGAAGTGTTAAACTCTTACTTTGAGAATTAAATTCTCTTTTTCTTTTTGTAGGAGCTTATAGGATGATCTCTCACCTAGGATTTCTTTCTTTTCTCTGAAGAAATCTTCTTTTTCTCTGAAGAAATCTTCTTTTTCTCTGGAGAATTAAATTCTCTTCTTTTTTCTATTCTCTTTCTGTTGTTGTTGTATATTTTCTTTTTCTCTTCTCTTCTTGGCTCCTATTTATAGGAGAAAGAAAAGAATCAGTTTATTTAGTCAATCTTTCATTGAAAGATTTTAATTGATTTTGTAACCAACATGATCTTTTAGATCACTCAGTGAATTTTATTCACCATTGAATTTTTAATCCAAAAGATATTTTATCTGTTATTCCTGGTAAATTTCAGGGAAATCTTGGATTTTTAATCCAATGGTGCTCCGCTTTACAGAGCGCAATCTTTTTGTTTGGAAAGATCTAGGGAAATATTTTTCCAACTAAGGTTTTTGATTTCCCTTAATTAGAATTTAAATCTATTAGTTCAGATGGTTTAAGAGACTATCACGTGTTAGCACGTGACCCCACTGATTGACCATTCTATTAGTTCAGAGATCTTTAGGAACCCATCACGTGTTGGCACGTGGCCCTCTGTCACGTGTGGGCACATGATACCCCATTTAGGGTTTTCTTTCCTTTATCTTAGAGAGTTTTTAAGACCCCATCACGAGGTGGCACGTGACCCATGGATTAAGCATTTAATCAAAATTTAATTATGTTATTTTAAAGAACTCAGGAATAATCACGTGTCAGCACGTGACTCTTGGTCATGTGTAGGCACGTGATGCCTCATTGGGATTTTTCCTTGTTGTTTTATTATACCTTTAATTCTTTTCAGTGGGTTTAAAGGGCCATCACGTGTGGGCACGTGACCCATTTGATTAAGATTCAATTCTTATCATTTCAGAGCCCTTAGGAAGCCATCACGTGTCGGCACGTGACCCCCAATCACGTGTGCACACGTGATGCCCCATTGGGGTTTTTCCTCGTATTTTATGAGGGAACAGGGGCCCCGTGGAGAATGCGGATGGTATAAGCGTACTTTCTATTTTCGTTTTATTTTTCTGTAATATTTAAGAAACATTAAATGATAGGACTTCATTAATGAGATTAATGAAAAGAAAGAAACCAAAAGATGTTGTAAAATCAAATTTTCAAAAAGGGTAGCTCTAGTTTTTGCTTTGCATAGTGGTATTCCTTGATGAATATCCAACACCCCATTCGATGAGGAAAGAGCCGAGATCCCTTCACCAGGAGTGACCTCTTTAGCGAAACTAGCAAATGCTACAACTCACTCGGTTTTGTTTGTGATTGCTTCTGTAGTTCTTGCTTTGCACAGTGGTATTCCTGAATATCCTGCACCTCATTCGATGAGGAAAGAGCCGAGATCCCTTCACTGGGAGTGACCTCTTTAGCGAAACTAGCAAAATCCTAAAAAACACTCCTTTTCTAAATTGCTAGATTCTACAACGATATTAAGTTCATTACGCTCATGGTTTTCTTAAAAACCTGCGTAGCCCTCCGTCATTTCAGATAAGTATTATTTAGTATTCATGCTACGTTTGTTGACCTTAGCCAAGGCGTAGTGTGCGGTAGCTAATTAGTGCTTGTCTGCGGTGATTGAATTAGGGTAGTCGTGCGGCTTTGTTGACCTTAGCCAAGGATCGCACGGGTGAGTTTAATTCAATCAAGAAATGATGGGTTGAACTTGGCTAGCACTTATAATTTGTTGACCATAGCCAAGATCATAAGTTGCTAGGGGTAAAAACTATTATTGGGAATTTCAAGTGTTGAAATTTGCAATGAGATTGCATACCTTCTATTTTATAGTTGGATCCCGATACCCACTGCGAGCAAGAGTTGCTCCTGGGAACGTTTTGCACTTTACAATTAGTTAATCAAGTAGGTGTCTAGAAATGTGTCAACGGGGTTATGCCTATAGGGAAATGAGGTTTATTTTAATTTGGTCCGTGTGAAAGCACGAGGAACCTCCCTCGGAGTACTGATACCTGCCTGGCCGAACGATTGGTGAACCTGTAGGGTGTAATTAATCCCGGCTAATCTTACCTTTTAGGGTTTGAAGGAAGATTTGATAAAAATAGTGGGAGCCATCCTGATTAGATAAGATAATAACTAATCTAATCTTGCAAAGAGAGCATGCAAAGTGATTATCCTTCCCTCTCTCCTGGTAGCGACCAATGACATGCCTTAATCAAGATAATAATATAGATGTATTGACCAAACCTACTTATTATACTGGACTAGGTTCTGCTCTATCTTATGATTATCATAAGTCTGAACAAAGAATAGGGGAATATCTGGATTACCACGCCACCCAAACGAAGAATAAGTATGTTGATGCATTGTCTTCGGGTGTGTTCGTTACCAAGAACCGTTTCTCCGTTACCTCTACATCCTTGGTATTGGATACCGGATCAGGATCCCACACATGTAATTTGTTACATGGGCTATAGAAAGGTGGAGAACTGGGAAAGGGTGATATGTCTCTAGTAGTAGAGAATTGTGCAATTGTTTCAGCCAAAGCAGTAGGCAAATATCACCTGGTGTTACCAACTAGTAATACATTGATTCTTAGAGACTATTTCCCCCCAATAATAGAAGAGCAAGGCTCTGTTCAAAATTTGAAAAGAGGCAGCTCCTCACGTGCCTTGCACGAGGGGGCCGGCGCCAAGAGTTAAAAACTCTGAAGGAGCGCCTCACGTGCCTTGCACGAGGGCGCCAACGCCAAGAGTTAAAAACTCTGAGGCAGCGCCTCACGTGCCCCGCATGAGGACGCTGGCGCCAGAACTAAAAGTTCTCTGAAAGATCCAACGGAGATGATAAATCATCAAAGCACAGAATTAAATTCTGAGTGAGGAATTACTCCTCAAATCTTTCTAAACAAGAAAGATTATACTCTGTAAAACAGAGCACCGTTGGATCAAAGATCCGACAGTGATTAAAAATCACCAAGCTACAGAATAAGCTCTGTAGGGGAAAATATTTTCCTAATCTTTCTAAACGAGAAAGATTATGCTCTGTAAAATAGAACACCGTTGGATCAAAGATCCAATGGTGATTAAAAATCACCAAGCTACAGAATAAACTCTGTAGGGGAAAATATTTTCCCAATCTTTCTAAACAAGAAAGATTACGCTCTGTAAAACAGAGCACTGTTGGATTCAAAATCCAATGGTGATTAAAAAATCACCAAATTACAGAATAAACTCTGTATGGGAAATATTTTCCTAATCTTGTTAAAAAACAAGAAAAATGTCTTCTGTAAAACAGAAGTCCTTGGATCAAAGATCCAATGGTGGATAAAATCCCCAAATCAATTATGAAATCTCTCAATGAGAGATTTGCTTAACTGAATCAACAAATCTGCCTCTACTATATAAAGGCCCTAAGACTTCAAGTCTAGAAGAGAGGAATCCCCCATAAACTTCAAGTAAAAAAAAAAGAAGAGCAAGCAAAAAGAGCTTTAAGAGAGAAGAAAAAATAAGAATTTTCTTCAAGGTAAATAGAGATCATAGTATCTCATCTGCATACCCAAGGGTTTAACTCTTATAAAAGAACATAGTTCTTTCCCTGGATCTGAGATCCATGAGACAAGTCTCCCACAAATGTGAATTTAATTCTCGTAGAGATGAATTTGTTCTTAAGGATTGAAGATCCAGGGGAGACCGAAGAATTGAACTCTTCAAGAAAAATGCATAAAGAAAGAAATAGCGCCGAGTGCCCCACGTGCCCCTCACGTGGGCGCTGCTAAAATAAAGAGTGCCTAGCACTCAGTGGCTGGCGCCCAGCACCAAGCCCCCCACATGCCCCTTACGTAGGCGCTAATAAAACAAAGAGTGCTCTGCACTCAGTGGTTGGCGCTCAGTGCCAAGCGCCTCACGTGCCCCTCACGTGGGCACTGTTTAACATAAAGCGCTTTGAAAATAGAGCCCAGCGCCACAAAGGGTGTTTAACACTCCATGCTCAGCATTGTTGCACAGAAAAGGGACCAAGCCTAAACAAATGTTTAACACTTTAGTAAAAAACTGAGTGGGTTGAGTCCAAGTTGACCAAAAGTCCCTAATTCAGATCAAGCGAGCCCATGTGCTCACAATTTTTCCAAATTGGTCTTAATCCCAAACCCAACTAAAAATCTCCCAACTGACATTGGTTCAAGGGTACATCTCCCTACACCTCTAATATATGTCGTTGTAATTATTCAACGTCTTCATAGAGGTGGTGAGTCCTGACAACAAACAATTCTATAGACCGTAATGTCCGTAAACTAGCCCATGGACCGTAATGTCCTTAAACTAGCTATGGACTGTAACGTCCTTAAACTAAAATGATAGAGCCCAAATGCTCCTTCGTTGGATCAAAAATGATCACGAACCCCCGTTAAGTAGATCTTAGTCAAATATCGGATTAACGTATCCTTAAAAAATATTTAAGTTGATCTTAATCTGAAATAAGGTTAACGATCCTTAAATCAACCAAACCCAAATCTAAGAAAATATGGATTTGGACTAATCCACGCCCTACGGGCGACAACATAAATTAGTCTCCGTATACAATCCATGGGCAACCAAAAATAAAACAAACACACACGACACGAAGTGACCTTCTGGAGCAGGAGAAAGTGGTTACCGCGATGCGGTAACGTAATTAACTGCAGGGGCTTGCGCCTGCAGGGAAGAGCATCCCCATAATCAAAAACCCTCACAATGAGGGGGAATCTGACGAAGTCTGCTACAACGGTCGCATCCGTCTAAACCTCCGACATACGGTGCCATAAATCAACTTGGTATCTTCGGAGAGGTAGACGGATAAATCCAAATAGCATCTGCCCCCAAATTTAGGCAAGACGATCCTTCCTTGACCCGTCTCTGTTTTCGGCGGTAAACAGATTCTGGCACGCCCAGTGGGACCTTTTCCTTTTTCCACTCCACACTTCGTGTGTCGTGTTCACGAACACGAATCGCGGTTTAATATGGTTGCCCCTGGATTCGAGGTACTAAGATTTGGTGTCTTGCTCCATGTAGAAGAGAAGATGACATCGATGGCTTCCAACTGCACCAGTTGCAACAGCAACTCCCACTCCGTCCACGCCGGAGGAGTGACTTATGGGCCCCAAGCGGCCTCCATCTTCGCAATGCCAGTGGAACAGGTGACTCAGGCCACCACTGGATTGTTCTTCAGGACCATGCTCCCGCCAATAAACTTCAATGTTTCAGTGCCATCACAAGAGGCCCCGAAGAAGTCGGTCTTCGATCGACTTGCAACTACCACGGCCCCTCTCAACGGGTCATCCAATTCTCACGCCTCAGTCTTCAATAGGCTTGGCAAAAGCTCACGTGGGCCCGCAAAGAGACCCACAATACCTGAAGGGGTTATCCTGAAGTGGATAGCCAATCCAGCTTCGGTAGACGAAGTCGTCAAAGGGGCTTCTCCTGCTAAGGGATCGGTCTTCGCAAGACCGGCAGTTCCAACTCCTGCTACAGGCGAGGTCGTCAAAAATGCTTCCCCTACCAAAAAGTCAGCCTTTTCTAGATTGACCGTTCCCTCTCAGCGGACGTCGGTCTTCGATAGGTTGACATTAACAACACCCCATCAGAGTAGGGGGCATGACAAAGCCACTCCCATAACTGAATCATTCCCATCTGCACGACATGCTCGATGTCGCCACCGGCGTCGAGTAAGAAAGGCTGGGGGCAGTTCCACCTCTGGACTTACCCCACCAGCTCCGACGGTGGAAATTGATTCTGCTGTTCCAACTGGGAACAACTTCGAGCTACTCAGGAAGGTGCGCAAGAACTCTCCAACCGCCACACTGAAGAAGTCTCCTCCGCCTGTTGAAAGCATGACACGGGCGAAGCCAGAACAGCCCCCTCAAGGGTTGTCCTCCAAGATCCACAGAGTTTGGTAAAAGTCCATGACTCTGCAATTGACAAAAATTACTCTCGCCGGCTGAAGAAGACGAAGGCTTGGCAAGAGGATGACCATCTAACCGTCATACCGCGAAAGGTATCATCTGCATGGGTGCCTGCCACAACGGCCCCCTCAACCTCGACCTCCCACAAAAAGAGAAGGCCTGAGAATCTCCCACCACTGGTGGCAAATATCAAAGGGAGTGGACCCAAATGCCCCATGTCTGGGGGCATGGTTGTGCATACTGTCTACATGGCATCCGAAAAAGAGAATAGTCGTGCTTTCGTGAGTCATCGAACACTCACGCGGTCCGTGACGAAAGCTCAGGATCAACAACAAAAGCTCCAGGAGATATTGATAAGGATGGCCGCACTTACTGGGCAGAAAGAAAGCCCGGAGCATCGTCGGAACAATGCCAAGAGCAGGAGATCAACACCTTCCTATGGAGGGTGCTTGAAAAGAAAGATAAAGAGGCCGCGGAACAAGTGGCTAATATAAAATAAATGGCGCTTCTGTTCCAAGACATGGTTGTGATGATGATACAGCCGGATCTTCCAGCTGAAGACCCTCCAGTAATCATTGAAGACGACGGAGGGGAGACATTGAACCCTCCTCCGGCTTTATCGGAATCCAGGGAGGAGACGATCTCCAAAGCTACCCTTGATGACTACATAGCTCAACAAATACGAACACATCAAGCGAACGAAGCGGTAGGCCAGGTCGTTAAAACTGGGCGACCTTACCCAGGCTGGTAAGACAAAATTAAGTATCCGCTAGGATATACGATCCCCAAATTCTATGTGTATAAGGAGACAGGAAATCCGCACCAACACGTTGCTCAATTCAGAGCTCTATACAGAAATACTGGAGGCGATGACAAACTATTGCTTCGCCAATTTGTCGGCAGCTTGGCGGAGACAGCATTTGAATGGTACTCGGAGCTTCTGAATGATTCCATCAAGGCATTTGCAGAAATAGAGTTACTGTTTACACAGCGGTTTGCAAGCGCAAGCTAGCGCACCCCAATCACGGCATTAATCAACGCCAGAGTGAAACCGGGAGAGACCTGGGTTCAATACGCAATTCGATGACGTAACCTATGGTCAAAGTGTGAACAGCGCATAGAAGAAGCTCTTACTGTGGGCATGTTCGTGGGGACCCTTGATCCTCAAGCAACCATATCCCAGTTTATGATGTTCTATAAGCCGACCACCTTCCAGGCCTTGATTGACAAACTGGCATAAATGGATCAGATGGACCATAGACCGACCTCTTCAAAAACGGATCTCTGGAATGAAAAGGGGAAAGAGAAAGCGACCTTCGTCACCAACACTCAACAACAATCGAGTGACCCGAAACCGGTTATTCGCCAAAACAGCAGACCGCGAGCCCTCGAAGAGAAGTTGAGACGTCCTTACTCGTTCCCTCGGGATAAAACGAAGAGACTATTCGAACTGGCGGTGCGCAACAGGCTCATCACTCTACCAGATCCGAGACGCCCACTGCAATTGGGCGACATCAACAATCCCAATTACTGCCCCTACCACCGAATAGTGGGCCACCCAATCGAAGATTGTTACGTTTTTAAAAACTGGGTCGAAGACCAGTACCAGCAGGGCAAGTTCGCGCTGTCTGAAAAGTGGAAAGTAAACCCGCCGCAACAGCAAGCTCCTAAAAAGGTGGATACACCGGGGGCATCATGCTCATTTATAGAAGAAGCTCCGTGAGAAGTGGTCCTTTCAGCTAAAACTAAAAGAATGCTGAATGATCTTCAAGCATGTCCGGCGATTAGGTGGAAAAGCCCGCTGGAGCCTGAAATTATCAATGGAATGCTAAAACCACGCCCAACGCCAAAAGTTGGTAACGATGGACAAAACCTCCAGGCCAAGCTTCAAAAATCTTTAAAGAAAAAGAAGAAGGCCAAGAAGCCCGTGCAGCTCAACGGCAATCGTACAGGTCTGCAAAGGTACATCGAAGCACTGGAGGAATACAACCAAAAAGCCCGGACCCCAATCACACTAGAAGAATTCCAAAATATGTCCACTCGTCAATCCAAGGTGATACTCCCCTACGGACACAGCATCCACCCTCGCTCCATTAGCAACCCTGAGGGTCATATCACCGGTCTTCAGAACCCTACGGCTTCTCAGTGCTTGCAAAGAATTGCAGATATGAAATCCTGTTCCGGTATCCAATACCCAGGAAGTAGAGTTGATTGACAGACTGTTTTCAATTACAAACACACCTGAAGCCGAAGCCACAACTTGCTTCGGGTTCTGGTTCTTAGCCTTCCAAGCCCTGCAATCTTTCTTCCAATAGCCATTTTTATGACAGTAGAAGAATTCTTCCTTTCCTACTGTTGGCCCCGCCACTTTTGCCTTGCCCTTTGCTTCCACCTTACCAACACCGCCTCTCGGCTTGGTGGGGCCTTCTTCTTCTTTCCTTTGGCTTTCGCCTTGGACCTAGAAGAAGAAGATCCACTAACAAGTAGAGCGGGTGTTTCACTGGCTTTCTGCAGGGTGCCCTCTGCACTCCTCAACATGTTGAGAAGTTCCGAAAGTTCAACTTCTTTACCTCTAATATTAAAATTCAAGATAAACTGGGCGTAGGTGGAAGGAAGGGACTGCAAAATTAAGTATGTATACAGCTCATTCTCTAACATGGTCCTAAGGTCCGCGAGCTCTTCAATATAACCAATCATCTAAATGATGTGTTTCCCTACAGATGATCCGACGGCCAACCTCGCCTGAAATAGTTTCTTCGATGTCTCGTATCTTGCGATACGAGATTGCTCTCTATATAATTCCTTGGTATGGAGGAATATGGATTCAAGATCCATATTCTCGTTCCGCCTCTGGTGCTTATTGTCCATCGAAGCCAGCATGAGGCACTTGGCCTTCGCGCGGTCAATATCCCAGGTCTTATGGATTTCCTTATCCGCGACACTGGATTTTGGACCTAGGATGGTGGGGGCTTTAGTAGTAAGGACATAGACCAATTTGTCATAAGTTATTGCCATCTTGACATTCCTGAACCAATCTTTGTAGTTTGGCTCTGTCAATATGTTTTTATCTAATAATAACTTAAGGCCTGTCATGTTTGGTCACTGCTATTAGGAGAGAGAGAAGAAACACTTTAGCATGATGTTCTTGCAAATTTAGATTGGTTTTTAGTTTATCTAAACAGGATGGCTCCCACTGTTTCTCGAATTCTTCCTCAAACCATAAAAGAAGAATTAGTCAGGATTAATCTCACCGTACAATACTTGCTTAACCGTTTAGCCAGGCCAGTGTCGGTACTTCGAGGGAGGTTTTACGACGCTTTCGCGAAGTTACTTAATTAAATAACCTCTTTTCTCTGAGGGCAAAGCCCCGCTAACACCTTTCTAGACACCTACTTGGTTTATTGCATTGATCGTTAAGTGAAAAAATCTTCCGAGGAGTAGCATATACTCACAGTAGGATCGGGATCCAAATATTATCGTGTGATAAAGTCGAAGGAATCCTACCAAAATTATCACACTCCAAATGGTATGCAACACTAGCAAGTTTCAGTTTCTTTAGAAACTCCCGATGTGGATTTTTGCCCCATGCTTTTATGACCATGACGAAGGCCAACATATCATAAGTCACATGTCAAGTTCTACCCGTCATTGTCCAGGTTAATTTGAACCCACCCGTACATACCCTTGATGAAGGCCAAAATAGCAGTACGACTGTCTCAAACTAATGCATCTATCTATGCTACAGATGAATATTTAGCAGCTGCCAATCACTATGCCTTGGCGAAGGTCAAAATACATAGCTTGAATACAACTGAATATCCAACTGAAATGACGGAGGGCTACGAATGGTTTTGGAAAAACCGTGAACGTAATGAACTTGATAAAATCGAAGAACCTGATAGCTTTTAAAAGGAGTGGTTTAAGCTCCGCAGTTTAAAAGTTTTGCTGTTTTGAGAAAACCGAGTGGTTTTGAAATTGTTCCAACGATTCAACATTGGTTTGTTTGCTTAGCATTAATGTAATGCAGTCCTATCAATTAACCTACCATTGCAGAAAATAATGAAAATATATCGTACGCTTATACCATCCGCATTCGCCACGGGGTCCCGTCATCACCCGTTAGGTTACTTAACTAACGACAGAGCGGGGGCTGGACTAGCGCGGATGCAAAACATAAGCAACGTCTACTAGATATCATATATAGATATATATACATTCGTCAGACGCAACAATAGACATTCCAAATCACAGATGAACACATTGGATATACTAGGAATTCCATGTTTCGTTTAAGCCTGTAACGAAAATCGAATTCCACGATCGTGATGAATAGCCAAACCCCACTCTAGACCCCTACGGGTGTGGCAAACTACCCGCCAAGTTCCTGAAGTGAAGCAACATCCCTCAACAAAGTGAGCAGGCCACTCAGCACTTCAAAGAACCCGGTAGTTTGTGCACCCCACCTTGGGTCTATCCTAGGAGCAGAAAACAGTAAAAGAAATAATATACAACGGTGGCTACAACCTCAACCCGGATGTGCCCCGCAAAAATAATATTATATCACTTTTACAAATTACATTGAATGAAAGATAAAAACACTCATCTCACATCCCCGGCTATTCAACCACGACGATCCAACAAGTTCATATGCACAAACCAACATCACAGATCACAGATATGTGCAACCCCACTAATCGATGTATAGCGATTAACGGATGTTCATCACATATACCACATCACAGATGAAATCCGATTATCCATGGTTCTTAGAATTTCGATCAGTAACCAAATTTGAATCTACTCCAAGTACAACACTGTACACAAAAATTCCTGAGCAGAAACAAAATATCCCAAGCAACACAACACAACACAACACAGTGGACCACTAGAGGAAATTTGGGCCAACTCGGAGTCGATTCGGCCGCGAAACTGCGGCAGAGCGCTTGGTTCTGCCGTGGTTCCATGGTGGTCTGACCGAGTTGGGCGCCCAAATTTCTTCAGTGATCTACAAAAACCCTACACGTATTTTTCAGGTCCCTGAAATTATTTTTAGACCAGATTTGAAATTCGACAGAAAGTGCAAAATGTAGTCGTGTTTTCGGGATTTTTCCGTGATTGAAGTTCTAAAGACTTTGCTAACGTGTTAGTTATGGTTTAGCTAGGCTCTGATACCACTGTAAGTCAATGTCACCCACCCCGCGGGTTAACGGGGAGGCGGAATAGGTAAAAATCAATTTTTTTGCAAACTAGGTAACATCGACTATGCATAAGGATCTTTGCTAAACCCTAACTAACATACTAACTAGGAGTTGTAACTACTATGTAAGAAGATTATACCTCAAGCTACAAGTCCTTCTTCTCCTCGCGGTCCTCCTCCTTGATGTGAGCTCCTTGGAGTGGTGGTGGATGCGCCTCCTCGTCGGCTTCTCCACGTCAAAGATGATCCATCCGAGAGTTTCTACCTTGAGCTCCAACCTCTAAGATGAGGCAACTAGGATACTTGGTGTGACTAAGTAACCTAGAGTGAGTAGAGAGTGATTTTGGGTGGCTAAGTCTCACTAACCCTTAATTCTCAACACATGAGACACAAGGGTTTGATTGGAAGAAGGAGAGAGCAAGCTTGAGGAAAGAGAAAGTATTTGTGATAATGATAATTGAGATGGCTAGTTGATTAGACTATAAGCATGACTTGATTAAAATATCTCCAAAATATCTAGTACTCATACAAAATATCTCACAAAATATCTAAGTCAAATTTTGCCCCATAGTCAAACCAATTAGCCAAGCTTAATTATTAATTATAATGAATAATAATGTTTTTCCTCCACCTCTTAATTATTTTAATTAAACAAATAATTAAAATCCTAATGAGGTGTCTCCTTCTAAAACAATCTTGAGTAATTAAAAGAATGCCCCTCTCATCCATACAAACATACTCATATCCGTGTTTCGAGAAACACGAATACAAAGAGACGAAACTAGTCCAATAATCGAATACTAGGATCTGGCTTAAACTAAATCCCACCAGTATAATCCGCCCGAATGTCATACGTGCACAAGTACATGTATGCTATCGAACCCTGTCGTAAAACCATACGACCTCTACGTCATTTCGCCCGAAGTAGGGAAACCCTCTGTGTGGGACTCTAAAGACTCGACAGTTACGCTGGCAGTGGGTTTAACCACAAGCACGTCAGCGGCACTAGCTGTACGTAAAGGCTACCCAGGTATCTATCGATAAGAAGGCCGATGAGGAAACTCATCCGAACTTCTACTAAACCCGTCAGTGGAAATCTCCATACAGTCCGGTCTGTTCGTCTAAGAGTTTCGCATATCGGGCCTAGAGGGCCGGTAAATGTCAAACCCCTAATAGCGCAATAAGTCGTGTCAGAGAGTAGCCCAGAACACCCTGAGAAACTACTGATAAACCAACCAGTAAATCTCTCTTGCCCTATTCAGGGACTTTGTGTAATGGCATTCTGAACACAGCGCGACATCGACCCCCAATACCGGGGGAGACGAATCCTATCTAACTGCCACTGCCTTCAAGTGCTTCGGGACTGCACCCAACTACTACCTGTTTGCACGACTCAATAGAGCCGTGGTAGGGTAGCAATCTAAGAACAGTGGGAACACATTTGAGGCGAAGCAGCAGTGTCAAGTCAACGGACTAAGCTTGATCGCATGCTTTCGGCGTGTTGCGTATTCAAAATTCTAAAGTTAACCGCGATCAAGGACGGTGTCACTTTGCAACTAGCCGGTTGAGCACGGGTCGATCTGCAGGGAGATGGTTGTATGTTCGTTCGTGTTTTAGACGAGCCAATGAAGAATGTATATGTGTATGTTCAATTCTATCCTAAGTGTTCGTATTTATGTTCAAGTAAGCTTATTAAGGTTAAAGTTGGTTAGTAGAGTTAGGATTAGTCTTGTGCTTATCTTTTGCTATTCTTAAAACGATATTGGGATAATCGAAAGTAGCGGGGATTAGGAGGACATAGGAATGAGATTTACGAGTTTAAGCGAGCTTTCCAACGCTAAATCCATTCCTAGTGCCCCTTGTCCGTCCGCTAAATACGCTTATCCCAACCCTCGGCCAAACACCAGCAACCATGTATCCAATTAAGTCACAGCTACATGTCATGTTGTAGTGCACTTAAAGGACTTCTCGACTTAGGTCGCGGCTATATATCACGTATAGCGTGCCTAAGTGAGGGGGTTGCGTCTGTTTGGTCGGGGTTCGTTTCAAGATGTTTGGCGAAGAGAAGCACAAGGGATTTTTCAGTCGCTCATACCACATTCCTTTATGTTTAACAAGTGTGGAATTATTCACACATTATAAAAGAAAATAAAACAAAACAAGAAGGAAGAAAAGAAGGAAAAGGAAAAATATGATTTTACAAATGATGCAAGCTAACTACTTGGGTCCTCACCTAAGCAAGGAACTCTGTCGAGTATCACAGCTTGAAAATAATACGGGTAAGAGAAGAAAAGAAAAGAGCAAGAAATAACAACTACTTAACAACAATTATAAAAGTTACACTAGAATTAAAAGACAATGCAAGAATTAAAAGATACAAGTTAAAAAAAAATAACAAACGCTCATCTTTATTTCATCATCCACTCAATGCTCTCACTACATTTTAATGGAGGAATACATGAAGAAGAAGAAGAAGCAAAACTAACACTACACTAAATCCTAACAAAAAGAAGCATCCTTTCTTGGCACAAAACTGGGCTATTTATAGGCTGAGAGCTGAAACCCTAGGGAAAGATTCTCTGTCCAAATGAAGTTACCAAACTAACCCCAAAATCCGAGTTGACACTAAGTCAACTTGGCTGCGGATCCGCGGCTCTTTAGTGGGATTGGCATGTCGTTTTTTCTGGGGTTTCTTGTGTTTCTTTCTTCAGTTGTTCTACATGTTCCAAACTGCAAATTGCATCCACAATTTCTTCAGATCTGCAACAGTCCAAAGTGGCATCAAAAATAATTCTTTTGATCTTATCTCCCTCGAGCTCCGCGCACCCATTAAGTTTTGTGCTGCCCATCTCATACTCTGTGCTTGTCTGAGACACGAATGACCACTGTTATTTGTCTTGTCTCTAGAACTGGTACGCGGCACTGGACAGATACGGATGACCGGAACCCGGCTTTTATCTGTTGGCAACAGATGTTCTGCATTTTGGCGTAACAGTGGAGATTTTGTATCATTTGCGTTATTTTGGACTAGGAACATATAGCCTGTAAATATGTAGAAAACACGGATTAAAAGCACCTGCCTATAAACAAACGAGCATAAGAATGGGCCGTATTAAATGCAATATTCTGGTATGAACAAAG
The DNA here is from genome assembly GCA_030015575.1 of Agapanthus africanus. Lineage (NCBI taxonomy): Eukaryota > Viridiplantae > Streptophyta > Magnoliopsida > Asparagales > Amaryllidaceae > Agapanthus > Agapanthus africanus. The sequence continues at coordinate 99,062,680 of JASDDO010000014.1, read as the reverse complement.
CTGTACTCATGTCGCCTGAGAACTGCTACCTGACGATAGGTATATTACCAACCAGCAGTTTCCCACGAGTCCGTCCAGTGTAACCCATAACCCAATGAGCACCTGCATACTATCTCCAATACGACGTGCTGATGGCTGTAGGACAGACCATCTCCCTTACTGGGATGATAAGCGTATACACTAGTCTACTCTGGAGTATCGATGTCCTGTCTCAATAATCCTATGACTAGGGACCTGTATAAGGATGTGTTTGTGGACTACCCAGCCCCTACTAGTGTGACTGCCATCACAACGCTGGTAGTCAAGAAAAGATCCTAAGGGCTCTATCAATATGTATTAGCGATACGTTAAAAGAAACATATACACATATTAAGATAGATACAAACCAAGTAGCAAACTACTATATCGAGCAAGAATGTCATAAATCCGTGTATATATCCTAAACTTCCAAAATGTAATATACAAATCGGTACTATATAATAATGGCCTCTAGGGCATATCACACTAACATTCACTATGTTGATCCGCCTCAAGTGGCTTACGCCGTAGAAGAGGTTAATTGGATCTCGGAAGGTCGTTTTCAACCTTCCATGGCGTCGATACCCGTACAGCTATTGATGGCCTTGGACATTTTCGGGCGACGCATATGTCAGGGCAAATCATGCCTTTGGGGGCAAGTTTATATGATAGATTGATGCCCCGTCATTCGGCCGGTTATCTACAGTGGGCCCGGTATATCCTGTCGGCCGAGAAGTCGCTGCTGTTGAAGACCGGGTTCTACCCCGCAATCTACGCGTCTCTCTTTTATTACCACGCTCCCCGTGTGTGGTGGATCAAGTCTTTTCTGGAACAATAGAACATCCTGACCCACACTTTTCTCTTATCAGATCGGGAAGTTTCGATTTCATTGGAAGTGTTTGCGAAGATCTCCGGCTTACCCATCAGAGGGGAACATTACGAGGAGATACTTCCCCCTGATGATTATATCTTTGCCACCAAATCAGTGGTGATGGGCCTCACTCCAGAGAATGTCGTTCAACATCATTTCCCCAGCTTGATCAAGGTGTTGAATATGTACGAGAATTTATTCCTGGAGTCTGGCGGGCATGGGGTTAGCTTCGGAGACTTTATCGCCCGCTTTCTTCGTCCGGAAATTCTGTCTAAGCAGGCCATGAAATTTGCTAAACTCGATGACCCGTACGGGTTTGGTTTAGATAATTTGCCGACGACGGAAGAGGATCTAAAGAATTTCTTTATTTCGGACACTCCAGTTTTCCCCTTTGCGGAGATCGCCGCCCCAGGTGTTGGTGAAAAGTCATTCTTTTTGGGGATCATTGGCCTGTAGCTGAGTTGGTTCACACTTCCATCACACCCCCGATATATGAGGCCGTCTGTCTTCTATCTGGCCTATCGCATTGTCGCGGGGACACGTGTGGCTGTTGGGATCATGGGGTTAGTTCATCTATACCACGGCTTAAGTTTAGCAGCTGACGCTACTCAGCCGGGGGTAAAGCCCGTGTATCTCCCATTGCATTACTTCACATCATGGATTAAGATGCATGTGCTGGGTGCCTTTGGCGTTCACAAACGACCCTAGTTCTACGAAAGCTACAACTTTCCCCGGGTCATGTACCTAGTTAACGCTTCCGGTGCAAACCCGTCACAGCGAGAGGCTCAGAGATTGCTCCTTCGGCCACGCATGGTTAGAGACAGTATGACCTTTGTCGATAAAGTCTTGACTATCGGCAAAGAATCCACCAAAGTGGTCCAACCGTTGCGCGATACTTTTAAGGATGGGGCTTCTGCCTTGAGGGTCCAGGAGGTTATGCACCTGTACTCTATCAGGCCGGGCTTCCTAGTGTTTAGACAGAACGCCTCAGTGATGTTCATGAGGTACAACCCGCACCGCTTCGCTCAACAGCTGGGTTATAATCAAGGTGTTCCTCTCGAGGCATTCTTAGTCGAGCCGGCTGCTACGGAGAAGGGTATTCATAGCGCGCTGCACCATTTTATGCGATTGAATACGGGGTCCCATTTTCTCGTCAGCGAGCAGAGCTATGTGCCGAAAGCTTCGAACGCTTACGTAGTGTGGTACCAGCATGCGACGGGTGCTGTTATCAGGGAGGAAAGGCGGCTGTTACTTGTAACAACCCAAAACTTTCTTTACGAATTTTTTTCAAAATACAGAAAGGGACACCTAAGCCTGAACCTGAGTTATAAGTATAATTTGATTTAGTACAGCATGAAGGAGCTTGTAGCACACTGGTAAGACCATACACTGCTGAACCAAAGCACCAAAGTTCAAATCCCATCAGGCACACATTCTTTTTAATTAAATTCTTTTAATCTTTTAGAATCCCAAGAGACTACACGTAAACTGAAGAGACACAGCCTAAACAAACATGTGCAAATTAGTATTCAGACCGTCAGGGACACGTGGCCCCAATCCGAGCCCCCACCTCTACAAACCGACCGGCCAAGATCCTCTTGGGGCTGGCGCCGCCGGTCCCAACCGTGGCAAATGCCATAAAAATTTTACCCCATACCCCTTGGACTCCCCCACTAACCCTAGACTGTTTGTTTTCTCTGCACATTTCCAGAGAATTAAAAATGAGTATTAATTCACATTTTAATATACATTTTAATTCTCAAATTCAATAACCTAAACCCTAATTTTTCCTTATAAATACCCACTCCATTTTGCATCCCTTCACACTGAAAATCCTATACAAAAAACTTACAAAATTCTCAAGTCCTTAGTGTACATGTGGAGTTAGTGAAGAGGGAAGCTCCGACGAACTTTCGAGGAGATTCCGGCGACGAAACGATGTCCCGAAGCTTTCTTTAGGACCCCCTCTCTCTCCTCTAGTCCAACAAAATAGTAAGTCCCTACTTCTTCTTCTTTTCTCTATTCTAAAAACATTCAAAACTAAAACCCGACGGAAGCGGAGTTAATCCGACTTCCGATTCAGTTTTTCCTGAAAAAGTTCTATTTTTCTTAAACACAATAATACCAAACTTTTATGTCATTGCCATTAAACATTAACAAAGGCAATAGAACAAGCTTGACATCAAAATAATAATTGTAGCAAGTTTTATACCACTTTTACATTAAAATACCTTCATGTTTCATTTCGACATGCTTAAACTTTTTAAACCATATTACCTTAGAAAACTCATGAGGTAATGACCTACCTCCTCACAACACACATATCTAACATAGCACGATGGAATTTGGGAACATAGATTTGGGAAAATACGACTTTAGATATAACTACCTTCAACTTATAAAACCTTTTTCTATAAGAAGTGTATTTAACAAATCTTTGCAATTGTGCCTCTACAACCCATTTTGGGAAACCCGTTCGGTATGGTGTGGATTATCGCACATTCTCGGGCTTAGTAGAGTGAGATGCAGACCTCCGCAAGGAGCATATGATCTCAAAAGATTTTTAATACATTTTCTTTAGAAAATGTGATTTCTATTATAAATAAAACTTGTATTTTTAATAAATAAATATATATGTAATTAATATCAAAATATCTATTTATAATATTCCACATTTCCAAAATTCATGAAAAACATCCCATTTACAAGAAAGTACCATATAGTTCCAATATTTCAAATAAATACCTTATACTTTAAAAATTAGGTCATATTCACTAGAAATTTCACATTGAATAAAAGAAAGATCTATAAAAACTCTAAAAACGATAATTAAATACTTGAGCTATATTTTGAAAGTATAACAAAATTATTTTACATAAACCCCCCTCAAATTATACTAAATTACAATAAGGATCCTAGTAAACATAGGTTTAAGTGGGAACAGTCTCCTGAGCCTCGGGAAGCCGGAGATATGGGTGCTTGCCTATCTAAGATAGACAACCTAACAAACGGTGTTATCAATACGGTAATTGTCTTTGAAAAAGACACAAATCCTGCCGTCCATGTGCAGTAGTTACAGATAACATCAAAACGATCAGGATTTCAAGTTCTTTTAAAAGTGTCCGACTCAGACCGAGTCTCAATATAATCAATCTGACTTGAATGGGATTCAAGTACAAACTACAATACAACATGATTCAATATGAATCCATCTATTCAATCTAAATCAATCTGTATTGACTGAACCGAACCATGGAAATATTCCATTTATATGTTCTTCCATTATATCCGTTCCATTACTGATATCATGGTCTCGACAAGTCATCCATCTATACAATTTATAATACAAGATAAGACAATAGAATCCATACAATCAATACAATCAAGACATCGCAGGGTTTATAAAGGGGTAGACTGGTACAGAACATGTTAAAAGTGGCACGAGGTGGTCACTTAAGACGTAATTATATCCATGCCATTGTTCCATGGTATTATCAACGGAGCCTTGTACTACGGGTTACCAAAGTCTCCGGTGTAAGTGGGACTCCTTTCGTATACGCTGGCATTTTCTGTACCAAGCTACTAACAACTGCGCTAATATTATAATAAAACATTATAAAACTATACTCTCTCTGTGTCTATTCTAATTCTCCTTCATCTTTGGGACTTACCGAGCGATTGTTCGCTGACGACATTCCTATTTCTCTTCTTCTTTGGAATGTTGTCAGGAGGATTCGACGCTGAGGAGTACGAGACCAATCAGGAGCATTTGGAGCAGGCCCCTGAGCAGTACACCGAAGACCCAGACCTGTAGCCACTTGTACTTATTCCATTTTCATTTCTGTTATGCCAATGTTTAGGCATTGTTTTCATTCCGTGTATTTACTTTTCAGTTGTATTGTAAAAGGAATGTTAATAAATAAAGTGGTTGTTTATTTACATATTGTCTCTTGTATACATTGTATTTTATATTGCTTAGATACGCTAGCATGTTTACTACTGAGTAAATATGTAGCGGCCTCGCCGCGTCCCCTTCACCGTACATCGGAAAGCGGGGCGTGATATTACTTGATCACAAGGATGCCGTCCCAGCCGGTAATCCAGCGGTCCCTTTAAAGCGACGGACTAACGTTTGTCCTTCTTTAAGAGAAATCACTACAGCTGTGGTCCCACGAGCTTTCCCTGAGAAGCTTCACCGGATGTTCCCGCAACTGCGGTAGCCATGGCGTCCCCAGACTCGGGCATCGGTTCAGAGATCGGAACCCGCCGCCCGAAGAGGCCTGTCAAGCGAAAGATCTTATCATCGGCCATTGGTGTCCGTTCACAAAAGAAGAAGAAGAAGTCCTTATTCTCTGCCGACGTCGTATTCGGCCAGGAGCCCCATACTCCCTACAGTGAAGGCTTGTGCGAATATGGCACCAACGAAGGTTTGTTTGACACACCTGCAACCGATACTGATCTACAAGCTGCCCTCGCAGCTTTCGAGTGATTGGCTCGCTAGGAAGCGGCGTTGATCTCTATTGCAGAGTCAAGGATACTTCATTTACATACTTCTGCACCTATACCTTCTCCCCATATTATTCTTTTGTTAACGCTTTCTTCTTCAACAGGTATTTCTGCCGAAAAGGCTCTCGCGGCTTCCCTCAGGACATTCGAAGAGGAAGAGAGGCTCCGCACTTCTTTGGGCCTTGGTATAATTCGGTTCACTACACCTTTGCTCTTTTAGTTCCTTCTATTCATGGTCTGACTCTTTTCTTCACCTTATTGCAGGAACTACCACAACCCAAGTTGTTTTAAGTGTAGTGCAAATCCCAAGTAGTGATGCGGCAAAGGTTCCAGAGCCACCGATCGCGGCCGATGATGGACGCTGTAGCGGCTCCGGAAGCAGAGCTCGGTTCGGATGATGACGTCCCCCTGTCGAAAGTTCTAAAGAGGTCGGTTCTCACGGCTCAGGCTGAGAGGAAGCGCAGAAAGCACGCGGTGAGGGAACGCGATGCTGTCTTGGCTACAGGTGTAGGCTCAAGCAATGTTCCGCTTGCTGACATTCCCTCGGTGGACGTTTCTTCTGCCCTGTCTACTGCCCATTGATAGGTTGCACGTGCAGCTCGGGAGGAAACTGAAAAGCTACTTCAAGGCAACGTAACGCCCACTCCCTTATTAGAACTTGGTCCTCGAATCATGACATACACATTTTCTTTTAAGCAGGGTCGTGTCCTGACGGTGGCATGGCAGGTGAAGCGCCGATGATTACAGAGCCCGAAGTGGCCACTCTTTCTTGGGAATCTGGGACTGTCTAGATTTCTGCTCTTTCTTCTTGTAGCTCCTTGGTATCGGCGGGTGTCGCAAGCATTACGACGGCCCTTGTCGAGTCAGGGGATGAAGCTATGGGTGCAGAATCTACTCCCCCGAGAGAGAATCAGAAAGCCGTTACACTTGGTGATGCTTCCGGCACGGTTTCGGTCTCTGGCCTATCAGGTACTCCTTGGATTGTTATCTTTGAGCTTTTAATCCTGTTAAGCCCCTCTAATGATATTTCGTTTGTCTTGAGCATAGGCGCGGTAAACCCTGAAACTGTGCCAGCTGAAGAAGTATCGCCGGCCGCTACTTTAACGGTCGTGGTTCCTTCGCTTTCTTCTGTGCCTCCTCAAATTTTGGAAGGAATGGGTTTCTCACATAGTTGCTTTACTGTGGATACAATCTTCTTTATATTGACTGTATATTTTCGCGACTCTGCAGGAGTACTTTTCGACCATTTATACCAGGTGCTAAACCCGCATTTTTCCTTTCAATCGGAAATCATTCCACTTTCTGGTATTGGTCAGTATATTCTTCACCTACTATTTCTCTTTTTTATGAATAGACTTTTTGTTGCTAAGCCTTCCTTATATTGACCACATTATCACGGCTCGGAGGAAGAAGCGAAAGAATAGCCGCGCCTCCGGTGCTCCCTGTTTTGCCACCTTCAACAGCCGATATGGTAGATTCCATCCCTCGGGTGTTTTCTTTATCTTTCGAGTTGAAATCTGATCGTAATTCATTTTGCTGCGATTACACCGGATTCAGCTCCTTTCGATTCTCGCATTCCCATGCTCGCGGGGCCCTTCGCTAAACGTACATCCTCCAGGGGCGCAGCGAATAGCCAGCGAATGTTAAGCGAGTTTATTGAAGATCTCGATGCCGAGGCCCTCACTTCTGCTATGGATTTTGCCGATGAAGTCAATCCAATGCTGGCGACGCTCGTGAATTTCTATAATGAAGATCTCGTTGGTTCTTGGGTCGATTATTATAGGAAGATCGAGGCTTGCCTGCACGAGATTGAGCTTAAGCGTCTCCCTCCCAAGGTCTTGACTTTGAACTCTCTGCGGGCTGCGTGGGTCGAGCAGAGTGTTTCTTTCATTCGCTATTTTGAACAAGAGGCGGCCCTGAGGCGAAAGGAGCATGAGGCGGCTTTCGGCGAATCCGTCCAATTGCATGCCCAGGTTAAAGCGAATGCTGCGCGGCTGAAAGCTATTTTTGAAAACCTCCAACGATGTATTTCGAACGGGCTGGTGCTAAGGCGGAAGCCTGACTTCACCGAGCGGGTCACACAAAATTGCGAAACTGCCAAGCGGAAAATCGATAAGAAGCTTTCATCTTGCTTGCAACTACGAGCTCAAATCGAAGAGGAGTTGTCCGTCGTAGCTGAACGCGAGAAGGAGTTGAGGGGTGCGCGGGAGCGGTTCGTCAGTTTTTTGAAAACACCGCCTCCTTAATAAGTGTCATTATACCCCTTTCATTATTATGATTGTATTCTTCTGATTCATGAATAACATGTATTCATTTTGATTCCTGAATGAAATGTATCTTGTATTCACTTAAATTCATGAATAAAAGATATATTTTATTTCATACTGGCATTTCTCTTTTCTTCGATGTCTTGATCTGGTGTGAAGTAGTTTATATACTCATTTCGGAGTTTGTAGTTTATTCAATCATCCCGGAGTCTCTAGTTTATGAACTCATTTCGAAGCTTGTAGTTTATGAACTCATTCCGGATTCTCTGGTTTATGAACTCATTTCGGAGCTTGTAGTTTATGGACTCATTCCAGAGTTTGTTTAGTTTACCTCCCTTGGGCTTGTAGTCAAACTTGTCTTAACGTCACAGTTAACCCATGCTCTTTACGACAGAAGTCCGTTGGGGTCTGTGGTACTAGGGTTTTTGTCCGTAGTACCGTCGCATTGGCTGATGCATTCCCCGATATGCAGACTTTCCCCTGCTGTTTGAGTAGCCCCGCGACTGTCGTGTCTCTGATCCTTTCGGGGGCTGGACAAGACATCTTCAAGTAATCTCCTTAGGTCATATTACTGTCGAGAGAGCATGCAGTGGGAATTTTGCCCGGCCGCTTTTTACTTAAGGCTAGGCTCAGTTTGGGAGCCCTGATGAGTCATAACCACTACGTGCTGGTGTGGGATGATCTCCGATAGTCTTTCTGGTTTTATTTGAGTTGCCGTTAAGACCCGGAAGCTAGGAATTTGGCCTTCGCTTCCTTTGTCGACACCGCGTCTACTATAATGAGGCAAATGTCGAGGTGATCTCTAGGTTGTTTGTGAACCGTCGAGACTTGGAACTAGGGACTTTGCCATATCTCCGTTTTGTTTTGACCCTGGGGTCGCTTGTTGATGTCACGTCTGCATCCTGCTGGAGTGAGAAGAAATGTTGTTGTTGGAACTGCGTCTGCTGTAACGAGACGAGTGTTGAGGTGGTCTCTAAGTTGTTTATGAACCGTCGAGACTTGGAACTAGGGACTTTTCCATGGCTCCGTTTCGTTGACGTCGCGTCTGCATCCTGCTAGAATGAGAAGAAACGCCATTGTTGACACTGCATTTGCTGTAACGAGATGAGTGTCGAGGTAATCTCTAGGTTGTTTGTGAACCGTCGAGACTTAGGTCTCCCTTTGACGGAGCCTAGTGGGAAAATACGGTTCCCTTTTCGTTTATACCCATGGATTGTATACAGGGGTTGACGTGAACTCGCCTGCAGGGCAAAAGTTTCATCATCATTTTTTTATTTCCGCGATGCTCTATCATTTCAGCTTTTTATATCGTGAAAGTTGCGATTGCCCAATCATTTCGGCTGTTCTTTTCTTTTTACTCGCTGTTTTTTTATTGCGAGTTGCCCAAATATTTTGGTTGTTTTTATATGCATATATTTTGCTCGCTGATTTTTATTGCGAGTTGCCCCATCATTTCAGCTATTTCATATGCATTTTTTTGCTCGCTGATTTTTGTTGCGAGTATGGAACTTGAGAGCTAATACCCATCTTGGCATCAGCACCACTGCGACTGGAATATTGCCAGGAGCGAATTGTCATTTTCCATGAAAGGACTTGGAATTGACACCCGTTCAGGCATCAACATCGCTGCGACTGGAATATCACCAGGAGCGAATCATCATTTGCCTTTATGGGTTTGAACAAAGGTGGCTTAGCAAACAGGGTTAAGGTCCTGTCGACTGAGGCTTTTTGACTCTATGAGCCATAGTGGTCTCATAAAAGTATTTCTCCCTACGAGTCTTGAGGATCTTGTAGGTGTATATTCTACTTAGAAGTCGTGAGGACTTCTAAGAGGTGTTTTCTCTTATAAGTCATAAGGATCTCCTAAGAGTAATTTCTCCTTATAAGTCGAGAGGACTTACAAGTGCCGTTCACCATGTGAGGACATTCCTCGTGATTGGTGGAACTTGGTGGGAAACGTTTATTTGTGTCCGTGGATTGTATACAAGGGCCAACATTGTACCGCCTATAGGGCAACTTGGGGATATGACGGCTTAGGAACAGGTTTGGATTCCTGTAACTTAAGGCTTACAAATTCTATGAGCCGTGAGGGTCTTATAGGGGGAGTTCTCCTTACGAGTCGAGAGGATCTCGTAAGTGAAAATTTTACGAGATTGCGCCCTTTCGGGGTTTTACAAGCTCACCGGTGGCCCTGCTGTTTTTACTCAAGGTGTCCTTTCGGGTTTTCATTCGCGCCCATTTTGCTTGTGGACGTACCATTTTTTTACGAGGTTGCGCCCGTTCGAGTTTTCACAAGCTCGTTGGTAGCCCTGCTGTTTTTACTCACGGTGCCTTTTCGGGTTTTCATCCATACCCATTTCGCTTGTGGACATACCTTTTTTAGTACTTGGGTTGCAGTCTTTGCCGTTGGAGCTTTGATTGCAACATAGATCTCAAGAGAAGATATCGCCGTATTTGGGACGATGCGCCATGTTTGAGGCGGAGTACTAGTTTAGGGACATCTTGGTCCATTATCGCCATGTTTGAGGAAACACGCTACTTTAAGGACATTTCGGTCCATTTCCAGCTTAAACGTAGCGGTCCATTATCACCATTTTGGTGACAACAGTCAGTTTAAGAAAATTTCGGTCCGTTGCTAGTTTAAGGACATAGAGGTCCGTTGCCAGTTTAAGGACGTAGTGGTCTATTACCAGTTTAAGGACATAGCGGTCCATTATCAACATTTTGGTGGCAATGGTTAGTTTAAAGACATTTCGGTCCATTGTCGCCCTTTTGGAGGCGATGGTTTGTTTAAGGACATTTCGGTCCGTTGCTGCCATGTCTGTGGCGGAAATTCTATTGGATACTACTTATAGAGTTTTGACTCGGGAAGATAGCGAGTGGACACGAGCGTCGTCATCTATCATTAACCTAAGTCGTGACTTGTCAAGTGTAGTATTTCTTAAGGAATCAGTAGTTTATTGGCCGGAAGGGTCTTCCGCCATGCATATCCATGAGCAAGTAGGCCCCACCTTGGTAGACCTTGTCTATGATGTACAGGCCTTCATAGTTTGGCTCGAATTTCCTCCGCTTTGCATGGTTGGGGATCATAGGTCTTTTGACAACTCGCACGAGTTCGCCTTGGCGGAATGTTCTTGGCCTAGTTAGTCTTTAGTATGAGCGCGTCATCCTTACTTTGTAAGCTTCCAGGTTTTGCTGCGCCATGAGACGAGTTTCATCGAGGGCATCGAGATCCTCAAGCCGAATATGGGCATTTTCTTCATCCATCAGCTCGTATCGAACTGCCACTCGTAGAGAGGGTAGTTCTATCTTCAAGGGATGTACCGCTTCCGTGCCAAATACCAACGCAAATGGCGTTGTGTTTGTGGCCGTTTCGAACGTGGTTCAATACGCCCAGAGAGCTTCATGCAATCTTTCATGCCAGTCCTTTTATTTCTGGACACGTTTTCATTATGATCTTCGTCAAGGTCTTGTTGAAAGCCTCAGCTAGACCATTAGCTCGGGGATTATAGACTGAAGAGTATCTCCAGTCTATATTATGCGGTTGTGCGAAGCGGCTGATGTTATGGCTTCTGTAGGCCGGCCTATTATCCGAGATGATCCGTCGCGGAGTGCCGAACCGGTAGATGACATGTGTCCGGAAGAAATGGAGGATGTTCTCCATCTTCACTTCCTTTAGCGGTATTGCCTCTGCCCACTTAGAGAAGTAATCGGTTGTTGCCAATATAAACCGATGTCCTTTGGATGACGCTGTTTCAATGGGGCTGATTATATCGGTTCCCCACATTTCGAACGGCTAACTAGCTAAGGTTGGGTGTAGCGGATTTGGATGCTGGTGGATGAAGTCCCCGTAAACCTGGCACGAATGATACTGCTTCGCATATTCGACGCAGTCCTGAATCATTGTGGGCCAATAGTAACCCATTTTCTTGATCTTCAGCTTCATCTTTGGCCCGGCTTGATGAGAACTGCAGAGCCCATCGTGGGTTTCTTGGACGACTCTCTTTGCTTCTTCTGGTCCTAGGCACCTTAGCCACAGACTGTCGAACGATCTCTTATATAGAGTATCATTGACGAAGGCAAAAGACAGAGCTCATTTCATGAGCTGATGTCTTGCCGATGAATTTTCGGGTGTTCGATGGGATTTGAAGTAATTTATGAAGACTTCTCTCCAATCCTTAGCCTTTTCTTCATCCTGTAATTGGAAAGCTGCATGTTTGGTCACTTCCTTTCTTTCAGACGACTCCGGAGATATTTCTGCTGGCGCGAGAATCCGGCGGCTTTGCACAATGATCCTTACGTCATCGAGGTTTTCGTCGGCCAGTTCTTTAGCGAGCTTGGCTAACGCATCCGCCTTGCTATTTTCCGTACGCGGTCTGCTTTCCAGGATGTAAGAGGGAATTTGAGTCAGCAGATGCTGCACTCTTTCGCCGTATTTTCCCAACTCTGGTTTGCACTTCTGATAGTCTCCATTAACTTGACTAACGACCAGCTGGGAGTCTCCATATATGAGGAGGTTTTCGATTCCCATGTCGACGGCAATCTCAAGACCCGTTATCAAAACTTCGTACTCAGCCTCATTGTTTGTCCCGGCTCTGTTAAGAAAAGGGTGAAACGCATTATCCCTCCTTGTGGAGTCACGAAGATAAGGCCCACCCCAGCTTTGATTATGGGGGTGCTTTGCTTTCGCTTCTTCAAGGAAGATGCTTCGTCGAAGTATAGTTGCCATCGGGCATTATTTCCTTCTTTCTCCCCTTCAATTGTGTTGAACGCGTATTCGTCTGGCAACTCGCAATTTAAGGGAGAATCGGCTAGTATTGGATGCTCAGCAAGAAAGTCGGTGATGGCCTGACCTTTCACTGTCTTGAGGGGTTGATACGTTATCGAGAACTCCATCAAGAGGAGGGCTCATTTGGCGAGCCTTCCTGTCAGTATGGCCCTTGACATCAGATATTTGAGAGGATCTACCTATGATATGAGATGGACCTCATGTTCATTCAGAGAGGTTGGGCGGTGGAGAGAACATTTTGTCTGAGCTTCGTTATCGCGAAAATCAGTGCCAGGCAATGCTTTTCAATGAGGAAGTAGTTGTTTTCTGCCCCCGGAAGAACTCGACTCAAATAGTAGAGAGCTCTCTCCTTCCCCTGGTCGTTCTCCTGTGCCCATAGCGCGTCTAAAGAACCTTCAAGGGCTATTATGTATAGGATGAGGGGCTTTCCCTTGACCGGAGCGGTCAGTACCGGCGGATTCTGCAGATATTGGTTGATCTCATCTAGTGCACTTTAGCATTTATGATCCTAAACGAACGAGGTCCCTTTCTTCATTAGATGGCTGTAGGGACGGCATTTTCCAGAGAGGTTAGCTATGAACCGTCGGATATAGGCGAGCATTCCTTGGAGAGACCGCAGTTGTTTGAGAGTTCTTGGCGTGGGCATTTCCATGATTGCCTTAATCTTTGATGGGTCTATTTCGATACCTCGATGTCGTATGATGAATCCTAGGAATTTTCCTGAGGAGACTCCAAACGCACATTTCAGATGATTCATCTTCAAATTGTACTTCCGAAGAAGCACGAACACTATGTTCAGATGTTCCCAGTGCTCCTCGTACGATTTGCTTTTCACCACAAGGTCGTCAATGTAGCATTCAACAATCTCATGGATGAGGTCATCGAAGATCTTCGTCATGGCCCTTTTGTAGGAAGCGCATGCGTTCTTCAAGCCAAAGGGCATCACCTTGTAGCAAAATATACCTAACGGAGTCCGAAAGGCGGTATGCTTTTGATCTTCAGGATGCATTTTTATTTGGTTGTATCCTGATGATCCATCCATGAAGGAGAAGACTTCATGAGTGGACGTGCTATAGATCATCAGCTCGGTAACAGGTACTGGGAAGTCATCCTTCGGGCAAGCCTTGTTGAGGTCCCGAAAGTCCACGCAGATGCGCACCGTCCCATTTTTCTTCATCACTGGAACGATATTGGCGATCCAGTCAGGATATTGAACTTCTTGGATGAAGCCGGAGTCAATTATCTTCTTGACTTCGGTGTTTATACTCATCTCGAGTTCGATCCGCATTCTTCTTGGCGCCTGGTTGACTGGCTTAACGTCCGGCGATATAGCCAGTTTATACACCGCTATTTCTGGATCAAGTCCCGGCATCTCGGAATAATTCCATGCGAAGCAGTCTTTATATTGTATAAGCACGTCCTTTAGTGTGGCCAGCTGTTTTTTAGACAACAGCTCGCTGACTAACGTTTTCCTTGGATCGTTTTCCGTACCCAAGTCGATTTTCCTTAGACTGTCCACCATGGTATGTATCCCATCCTTCAGTTCTTTTGGTGCCGGTGGAAATTCTGAGATCATCTCATCCTCATTCTCATTTGCGAAGCACTGGGAGAGGTCGTCCATATTCTCGTGCTTCCCTTCCTTCGAGAATGTTATCACGTGGTATGTACGAGTTCGTTTCCAATCTCGATGTTGATCTGGACTTACCCTCGCAATATAGGTTTCTTTTGGCTAATGCTTTCGTGGTGGGGTTATCTTCCAACTGTCGAATAGAGCAAACCTGTCTTGCTGATACTGGTCTTCGACCCAGTCTTTGAAGGTGAAGCAGTCTTCCAGAGAATGTCCTATTGCTCGGTGGTAGGAGAAATAAGCCGGGTGATGGACCTCGTTTATTTGTTCGGGTTGCTGAGACTCCGGGAGCGTCATCATTCGATGCTTAATGACAAGGTTGAATATTTTCCTTGTCTTGTCTTGGGGGAAAGAATATTCCCGGCCCATCTTCTTCATCAGCGATGGATTCCAGCCGACTTTTTCTCGATCGCATAGCTTCTTGGATCCGCTTCGCTACTTTCGAACGTCATTCACGTTCTTCACCTTATTGTTGCCTCTACGTCGGGCTTTTTTCTTGCCATGAGAGCCCACAACGGGCCGAGGGTGAAGAGCATCATAGTCTTTTCTTCCCGCAGACTGCTGAGTGAGATGATGCGTCCTGGCTTTCTCGTAAATGGTCATTTCGCGGCTGTGGTCATCCCGAGCCTTTTGACCGGCTTCTCTTATTAGCTTGTTAATTTCTTCTTCGAATGACGGACTCAGCATTCTTACGAGGGGATCTTGCTATGGTTCAATATCAGCGCTATCTGGAAAAGCATTCCCTTCTCTATCGGAGTTATCTATGACACGGCAGCCATGGAATCTCTCCCGTGTCTTGGACCGAACGTATCCAAGCCCAGTCATCTCCATCCTCTCGTTGGACATCTTTCGCTGAGTTCCGGGAACGTCCTAAATATTGTTGTAGAACTGGGCTTGTCGAGCGGTTTGTTTGAAGAGTACGCCTTGACATTTTAATAGCCTTTTCAATCCCTCTGCGTAATATCTGGGCAGACGTTGAATCCTGTCAAGCGCAAGTTTGGCACCATGCTAGACCTTTTTCTCCACTTTGGTGTCTGTAGATTGATAGAAGAGGATCGCCTTTTCACCTCTTCGCCTAGGAGGGACGTAGAAAGTCTGCAGCTCTTGTATGCTGTATGTATCAAGCGCATCAAGTTCTTTGTAATACCGTGGCGGAACCATAGTGATCTGCAAACTCTGGTCAGCTCCAGTAATAGTTTGTACTGACGGGTGAGTAGAGAACACGGCGTTGACCTTGTCCTCAGAGTCACTGCCAAAGACAGATGGTCCTGGCCTGTTGCCTTGGGATTTTCCCGAGTAGACTATCTCTTTATCCTCCTCGATATCGCTCCTAAAGATCGGATGGTAGCGATGGCTTTTTGTTTATTCTCCGGCTTATGACATCTTTCCGTGTCTTTGAAGTCCGGTAGGAAGTGCTTTGCGTCTTCATATTTGCGGACTTCATTTACGGAGAATGGGTTTAGCTCCCCCATAACAGCGTGCTCGAGGACGTCTTTGAAATACTTCATACACTGATGTTGTGTAGAAGGGATAACGTTGTACTCGTGTAACCAAGGGCGGCCGAGCAGGGCATTGTAGCAAGTCTTGGCGTCAATGACATGAAATTTGATGTCGGTGACGAGCATTCTAATGCGTAATGTCAATATCACAGACCCAAGCGTCTGTGATGACTGTGAGTCGAACCCAGAGATGATAATTTTGTCCCAAGCTAGGTGCTGAACATTAATGCAAATCTCTTTTAGTACCTTCACGTTGAGGAGGTTGACAGAGGATCCGTTGTCGACAAGGATTTTGCCTATCTTAATGTCGTGGTAGTACCCGGTGACATATAGAGGACAAGTGTGCTCTCACGTTCCAAGGAGGAGATCTTCATCGCCGAATGTGATGTCAGCTGTATGCACCTCTGCCAGCTTGTCCTTCATCTTTTCTTCCGCAAAAAAAGCTTGGAACTGATCAGGCTCTTGCAGTGCCTTGATTAGAGAATCCCATGCCTCTTTGGACAGGAGGAGAGCATCCAGTATGCTCAGTTGTGAAGGTATCTTCCTCAGATGTGCCAGGACATTGTAATCCATCTTGTTTTTCTTAGGCGGGTCCTTGGCTGCGAGCTCTTTGACAACTTTATCATCGAGGGCAATTTCCTCAGGGACTTTTTTCGTCCCCTTATATCTTTTGCTCAAACCTTTGTTTGTAGGCCTGAGGTTCTTTTCAGGCAACGTACGGTTACGCAGTTGAATGTTCTCGCAGTTCTTATCCTCTTCTTCTTTTCTAAAGGTGGATTATTTGAAGAGAGGGTCGAGGGTTATTTCTTCTGCAGAATCGCTCCCGAATGTAAGAACTTGAGATTTTCCTTTTGTTGAACCGGAATCAATCATATGACAGTTGCCAGCCGTTCCTTCATGCTCGTTTGTCACTCTTCTTTGTTGTCGGCAGGTTTTTCACTTCATCCGCTTGAAGTGTTGCCAGTGAGCAACGTATCCTTGCCACTATTTCTTAAAAGCATTTCACTCTTCGATGGGGTGCGTGACCCTCCGATGGTATAAGAGTAGTTCGGATGTACATCCGCTTCGTCGAGGCACGTACTTCCGGGAGTGTTTCCCATGAGAGGGGGCATCTTTATTCCCATTAACAAGGCTTTGGCGAACCGCTTCTCCGCTTTGATCCTGCTCTTGTTTGTAGCAGGTGTGCTTTGGCTCGGTTGGAGTACTTTACAACTCATCCTTACCACAGCTGCATCCTGACGCCGACGCTTGGCCTTTTCGTATATGGCCGTTTTATGTTCTCGGTCTGCTTTGCTCTTTTGAAGGGCTTCGTTTAGCAGCCTGTCAATTGGGTCTTCTGACAGTTCCAGGGATTCTGGCGCTGGTCCTACCCCTAGTTCCTCTGCATTGCTTTCTGACGCCGAGGGAGTTTCTTCGTCATTTAACGACGAATGAGAAACTATATGGCAACTTGCTACATAATCTTCGGTTTCTCTCGACGAGCCATTTACCTCATCATCGTCACTATCTTCATTCTCAAGTATATGGTTTGGAAACTCTTCGAGTGTGACTGGGGTCCGCGCCTTCTGGTTGTATTCCTTCAGCGCGTCGATGTATTTTTGCAGGTCCGTGCGCTTGTCGTCATGCTGCACAGGCTTCTTGGTCTTCTTCTTTTTTTTCGAAGACTTCAAAGGCTTGGCCTGGAGGTCTTGCCCATCACCATTAGTTTTTTGTATTGGGCGCGACTTAAACATCCCCTCAATGATCTCGGGCTCCAACGGGCTTTTCCATTTGATCGTTGGACATGCTTGAAGATCCTTCAGCATTCTTTTTGTTTTAGCTGAAAGGACCACTTCCCAAGGAGCTTCTTCCACAAACGAGCATGATGCCCTCGGCGTGTCTACCTTTCTTGGAGTGTGCCTCTGTGGCGGGTTCACTCTCCAGTTCTCTGACAGCGCGAATTTCCCTTGACGGTACTAGTCCTCTACCCAGTTTTAAAGACGTAGCAATCCTCAATTGGGTAGCCCACTACTCTGTGGTAGGAGCAGTAGTTGGGACTGTTGACGTCACCGGGCTGCAGTGGACGTCTCGGATCCGGCAGTGTGATGAGTTTGTTACGCATTGCCAGTTCGAACAATCTCCTTGTTTTTTCACGGGGGAACGAGTAAGCACATCCTAGCTTCTTTTCGAGGGATTGGCGCGGGCGCGCGTTGCCTTGGTGAGCAACCGGTTTCAAGTTGCTTGGCTGTTGTTGGGTGTTGGCAACGAAGGTTGCCTTCCCTTTGCCCTTTACATTCCGAGGATCCTTTTTTGAAGAGGACAGCCTGTGGCCCATCTAGTCCATTTAAGCCAGCTTGTCGATCAAGGCCTGGAAGGTGGTCGGCTTGAAGAACATCATGAACATGGATACAGTCGCCTGAGGATCGAGGGTCCCTACGAACATGCCCACGGCAGGAGCTTCTTCTATACGTTGTTCGCATTTTGACCATAGGTTCCGCCACCGGATTGCGTATTGAACCCAGGTCTCTCCTGGCTTCACCCTGGCATTGATTAATGCCGTGATCAGGGTGCGCTCGCTTGCGCTGGCGAACCGCTGTGTGGATAGCAGCTCCATTTCTGTGAATGTTTTAATAGAGTCATTTGGGAGCTCCGAGTACCATTCAAACGTCGTCTCTGACAAGCTGCCAACGAACTGGCGAAGCAGCAATTTGTCATCACCTCCAGTATTGCCACATAATGCTCTGAACTAAGCGGCGTGCTGATGTGGGTTGCCTGTCCCCTTATATACGTGGAACTTGGGGATCGTATATCCCGGCGGGTACTTGATTTGATCGTACCAACCTGGGTAAGGTCATCCGGTTCTGACGACTTGGCCAGCCGCTTCGCTTGCCTGATGTGCTCGTATTTGTTGAGCTATGTAGTCATCGAGGGTAGCTTTGGAGATCGTTTCCTCCCTGGCTGCTGATAAAGCCAAAAGAGGGTTTGATGTTTCCCCTCTGTCGTCCTCGATGATTATCGGTGGATCTTCGGCTGGAGGTTCTGGTTGGATCATCATTCCAACCATGTCTTGGAACAGGAGCGCCATCTGTTTTATATTAGCCTCCTTATCCTTTCTTTCCAGCACCTTTGTAAGAACTCTGTATCGGTCTCCTACTCCTGACGCTGTTCAGACACTGCTTCCAGGCTTTCTTTCTACCAGTGAGTGCTGCCATTTTTGTCAGCATCTCCTAGAGCTTTTATTGCTGCTCCTGAGATTTCGTCAATGACCGAGTTTACGGTTGATGACCCACGGAAGCACGGCTTTCCTCTTTTCTGGAAGCCATGTAAACCGTGTGCACGATCATGTCACCTGACTTGGGGCGTTTGGATCCATCACCTTTGGGATTTACTGCCGGTGGTGGGAGATTCTCCGGCCTTCTCTTTTTGCGAGAAGTCGAAGTCGAAGGAGCCACTGTAGCAGGCGCCTGTGTGAAAGAAGTCCCTCACTGTATGCTAGAGGGATGATTTTCCTCATGTCGAACCTTCATTTTCTCCGGTTGACAAGAGTAGTTCTCGTTGATCATAGAATCTTAGACTTTCCGGCAAACCCTGTGGATTTGGGAGGGCGGCCGCTGAGGGGGCTGCTCCGGCTTTGCATGCGTCTTGTTTTCAACAGGTGGTGGAGATTTCATCAACACTGCGGTTGGGGAGTTCCGCCACACCCTCCTTAGCGGTTCAAAGCTGTTCTTGGTTGGAACAGCAGAATCAACTTCCACCATTGGAGTCAGTGGAGTAAGTCCAGAGGGGGAGTTTCCCCCAGCTTTCCTCACTCGGCGCCAGTGGCGACGTCAAGCATGTCTTGCAGACGGGATTGCCTCAGTTGTGGGAGTGGCTTCATCATGCCCCCTGCTTTGGTGAAGGGCTACTGCTGATGCCAGCCTATCGAAGAATGACGTCCATTGAGAGGGGACGACCAATCTTTCGAAGGCCGACTTTCTGGTAAGGGAAGCACTTTTGATGACTTCACCTGCCGGAGCTGGAATGACTATACGTTTCGGGATAACCTCTTCAGATATTGCGAGCCTCTTCGCGGACCCACTTGAGCTTTGGCTCGGCCTATTGAAGACTGAGGTGGCAGACTTGGACGACCCATTGAGAGGGGCCGTGGTGGTTGCAAGTCGATCGAAGACCGACTTCTTTAGACCTTCCTGTGATGGCATTGGGGCACTGAAACTCGCTGACGGGAGCATGGTCCCAAAGAACAATCCAGTGGTGGCCTGAGTCACCTGCCCCACCGGAATTGAAAAGATAGAAGCCGCATTGGGCCCATAAGTTACTCCTCCAGTCAGGGCAGAGCGGGAGTTGCTGTTGCAGCTACACTTGGAAGCCATTGATCTTCTTTTCTCTGCACAGGAGCAAGACACCAAATCTTAGTACCTTGAATCCAAGGGCAACTATAGCAAACCGCGATTTTTGTTCGTGAAACACGACACACGAAGTGTGGAGTGGAAAGAGGAAAAGGTCCCGCCGGGCGTGCCAGAATCTGTTTACCGCCGAAAACAGAGACGAACCGCGTAGGTCATCTTGCCTGATTCTGACGAAGTCTGCTACAACGGCCGCATCCGTCCAAACCTCCGATACACGGTACCATAAATCAACTTGGCATCTTCGGAGAGATGGACAGATAAATACAAATAGCATCTGCCCCCAAATTCAGGCAAGACGACTTACGCGGTTCATCTCTGTTTTCGGAGGTAAACAAATTCTTGGCGATCGCGATGGGATGAGGGACAAGGATGTGGGATGCATCCAGTCTATTTACAGCTATTAAGAATAAATGGTCAAAATGTACCCTTGCAAAGTGACGACAATATACAGTCAATACAAAGAGGATTGTATCCACAATAAAGCAACTAAGTGAGAAACCCATACCTTCAAAAATTTGAGGAGGCACAGAAGAAAGCGAAGGAATCGCGACCGTCAAAGTAGCGGCCGGCGATACTTCTTCAGCTGACACAGCTTCAGGGTTTACCGCACCTGTGCTCAAGACAAACGAAATATCATTAGAGGGGCTTAACAGGATTAAAAACTCAAAGATAACAACCCAAGGAGTACCTGATAGGTCAGAGACCGAAACCGTGCCGGAAGCGTCACCAAGTGTAACGGCTTCCTCATTCTCCCTCGGGGGAGTAGATTCTGCACCCATAGCTTCATCCCCTAACTCGGCAAGGGCCGTCGTAATACTTGTGACACCCGCCGATACCAAGGAGCCGCAAGGAGAAAGAGCAGCAGTCTGGACAGTCCCAGATTCCCAAGAAAGAGTGGCCACTTCGGGCTCTGTAATCATCGGCGCTTCACCTGCCATGCCACCGTTAGGACGCGGCCCTGCTTAAAAGAAAATGCGTATGTCATGATTCGAAGACCAAGTTATAATAAGGGACTGGGTGTTACGTTACCTTGAAGTAGCTTTTCAGTTTCCTCCCGAGCTGCATGCGCAACCTGTCTATGGGCAGTAGACAGGGCAGAAGAAACGTCCACCGAGGGAATGTCAGCAAGCAGAACATTGCTTGAGCCTACACCGAGGGAATGCCTCTTGAGTTTTGAACAGAGCTTTGCTCTTTTATTAGGGGAAATAGGACTTTGCTTCCATCTTCCTCCATACCAAAGATTTATATGGAGAGCAATTTCGTATTGCAAGATATGAGTTCTCGGAGAAATTGTTTCAGGTGAGGATGGCTGTCGGGTCATCTGTAGGGGACCACGTCCTTACGATGATTAGCTATATTAAAGAGCTCACGGACCTTGGGACCACGTTGGAGAACGAGTTATATACTGACTTGATTCTACAATCCCTCCCCTCCACCTACGCCCGGTTTATCTTGAATTTCAACATTCAAGGGAAGGAAGTTTCACTTCCAGAACTCCTCAACATGTTGAGGAGCGCTGAAGGCACCCTGTAGAAATCCAGGAAGACACCCGCTCTACTCATTAGGGAATCTTCCTTTTCTAGATCTAAGGCAAAAGCCAAGGGAGAGAAGAAGAAGGCCTCCACTAAGCCGATAGGCGATGTCAGTAAGGTAGAGAGAAAGGGTAGGGCAAAAGTTTTGGGGCTAGCAGTAGGGAAGGAGAAATATTTCTATTGTCACGGGAAAGGGCATTGGCAGAAAGACTGCAGGGCTTGGAAAGACAGAAACCAGGATTCGAAGCACGTTGTGGTTTTGTCTTCAGGTGTGTTTATGATTGAAAACTGTCTGTCAATTAACTCTACTTCCTGGGTACTAAATACCGGATCAGGATCTCATATCTGTAATTCATTACAGGCTCTGAGAAACCATAGAGTTATCAAGGCAGGTGATATGACTCTCAGGGTTGCTAACGGAATGAGCGTGGATGCTGCATCCGTAGGGGAATATCACCTAGGATTGACAAGTGGGCAGATTTTGATTTTGCATAACTGTTTGTGTGTACCTAGTCTGGCTTGTAATATCATCTCTGTATCTTTAACTTCTAAAGAAGGTTATGATTTTACATTTGTAAGCGATGTTGTCAACATCCACCTAAATCAAGCTCTGATTGGGTCAGGTACACTAGATAACGGTATATACGTATTAAATCAAGCTCAGGTTTTCAACGTTGTTCATATCTGAATTTTGCATTATTATATTCCCCATTCTTAATCATATTGCAAATAAATAGGTGCTTTTGATCCATGTCTGCTAAATAGTTGCAGTTTACAGGTTGTCAGAACAATACAGTGAAATTCAGGAAAATACGCTACAAATGTGAGACTACGACCAACAAATAGATGAATCTGTATAATGCCGCCCACCAGTTTGGGGAACAAACGAAGATCAATGAACAGTTCGATTGCATAAAGTACGAAGGCAGCACAAGATTCAAGAATTCAACACGAAACTTACGGTAAAAGTCCACAAACTCTGCACTGTTGGAAATCTGGAAGAAACTAGAAAAGATTCTGAAGAACCAAGTGAAGAAAACAGAAGGAAAAAGCAACATGAAGCAGCCCTGAGAAAATGAAATCAAGACCCTACCATATGGCCGCGGATCCGTGGCCAAACATGGCATTCCGCCGCGGATCCATGGCCGTGCTGTACACGTGTCGGTGCACGTATCGGTGGATGTCGGTGTATTGACCCGGCTTTCTTAGGGTAGTCTTGTAATTTCAGATGTGGATCAGATGTAAACCCTAGGGTTTCTCCTATCTATAAATAGGAAAGCCTACAGTCTCTTTTGGGGCATGCCTCTTTTTATTTTTCTAGTCTAAAATTTCAATTCCTTGGTAATCGTCAAGAGTGCATCAATAAAGTAAGACTTTTTATCTGAATTTAATTCTTGCATTTTTAATCTGTTCTTTTAATATCTGCTATTTTATTTTGTCTTTTATTATTTGCAACTTAGATAGTTTTTAAAATAAAACATAAAAATGAATTCCATTGTTAATACCCTAATGAGTGAGTAGTTCCTCACTTGTTAGGGTTAGGTTTGGGATAGATTTGAGAGATGGAAATCTCTCACTCCTTTCTTTCCCGTATAATACTTTAAATTAGGACTCTATGTTAATCAAACACACACCGCTCACTACGGCACCCTATCCCACGAGATAGCGGTGATTCCCTAGTTAGACCGGGTGTGGTTGATTTACATAAAGGTTAGGGCTAAGAGATAAGAAAGGAAGGACAAGGACCAAAAGGAAGAAACTATGTTTCTTTCTAGTCGTGCTAATCCCCTTTGTTAATTATTACCCTAACACCTATGTTCTTAATTAGGGCAAAGGAAGCAGTGGGTAGAATTCTTTTTCCAAACTAACCTAATCCTAACCCTAGCAAGGTTTTAAATCGAATTGAATTCAATCTTAGATTTTTATAAAAATCAAAACCTACCAAAAATAGGACTTAACTCGTAAGAACATAAAGAAAAGAACACGTTTTCCCTGTGGACCGACCCGTACTCAACCGGCTAGCTACCAAGTGACACCGTTATTGATTGCGGTATTCTTAACTTTGATTTTAAAACGCACGCACACGCAAAACATCGACCAATCAAATGGCGCCGTTGCCGGGGATAGCGGTAGTTATTTTCTTTTTCTAATTTCAGGTTAATTAAAATTGAAAAAAATCATAAAAACTGAAAAATATAAAAACGTAAAAAATATCATCTTGTTATTTTTTGAAGGGTTTTGTGTGAATTGCGCACGAAAGGAAGAAGGACAGATTCAGATCTAGAGCAAAACCAGTGAACAAAACAGCAAACAGAAGATCTGAACAGACAGAGGAGAACTATAACAGACAACAGAAGAATTTTGGAGGATTGAACCAACTTACCTACCGCGGAACCGCCGCAGTATCAAGCTTTTGACCGCGGATCCGTGGCCTCTTGCTTACGTCAGCCCTTCAAATCTCTCTGTGAGTATTTCTTGTTTTCTCTGTAACCCCCTAAAATCCACTGAAAAATTTTCCTACAGGGTTCTTTGCGCAAAACTTCTTCTCCCTCTCCAATAAATCAATTTTGTGCACGATTCTTTGCGCCACAAATAAAAGAAAAAAAATTTGGCAAGTGTTTTGGATTTTTGTGTGTTTACTGCTTTGCATTTTTTAAAACAGACTTTTAAGGGGCTATAACACCAATCCATATTGGGTGGGGATTTCATTACCCTTCCCAAGACCCAAAAAATCACAAAAATCATATGCATCAACCCTCGAGTTTAATAAAAAATATTTAGACTCGGCCAATAAGGACTGTCGCGCTCATTAGGACAAAGGAAGGTTGTGGGCAATCGGTCGTTTATCTAAACCTGACTTTGTGGTGCCTAGGCTAGACAAGTGGAAAAGGTAATTTTAAAAGGCCCGTCTCACGGTGATTCGTGAGCAGATCCCTCCTTTCTTTACTTGTCCTTACCTGGCCACATTTGGCGGTGAAGAGGCGATTCAAGGAATATCTCACAACTTGCCCTTTGGACCAGTTAGGAGCAGTCTAGTTGACTTAGGAGACCCTAGCTCTAGGCTTGAATGTGCATATTGTGATTGTTTGAAAGTGTGTCATAGTTCCTTATAAACAATCTTTTGCAAAAATCTTTATAAAAAAAAACACAAAACAAAATTTTTACTAAAACTTGCCATTTTGTCGCTAGAAATCCATTGCACCCAACTTGCACTCGCATTCTCTCATTGACGTTTTCTTACCCCCACCTTCTACTTTTTGACTACACTACACCTCATTTAGTGTATGTCCGGTTGGACTAGGGACACTAGCGTCCGTTTAGTCCGTGTCTCGTTAGTGCCTACTGACGACGCGTTCGACTCCGAAGTCGAAATTCCCTCCACTTCTTTACCTTTATCTTCAAATTCATCATCTTCTAAGGAGATGTCGGGATTCAATCCTAACAACCCCTTACATACTTCGGGACTGATTCCACCTCAACTGGGTGCGAATAACCCACAACACCCTCCTGTCAAAGCGCCCTAACGAATTGCGCTTCAGGATCTTTTCTATCCAACCCGCACCGCACTCCTACTTGTCTTTCACTTCCACCGGTCAATGGGGATAACTTCGAAATTAAACCCCACTTCATCAATATGTTGCCCAAATTTCACGGGCTGGAATCTGAAGATGCCTATATCTTCATTAACAAATTCCAGAATGTTTGCGCAATGATGAAGACCACCCAACTTTACGATGATGCTATAAGGCTACGTGTCATTCCATTCACTTTATGTGACCTAGCTGAAAAGTGGCTATATAGAACAGCATCGCATTCCATAAAAAGTTGGGAAGAGTTTGTTAAGGCTTTTCTAAAAAAATTTACCTAGACCACAAGACCGCGAGAATTAGAAATTAAATTAATCAATTTTCCCAGCTTCCTTCCGAACCTTTTTGGAAGTGTTTTGAACGATTTAAGGACCTTCTTGTTCAGTGCCCTCACCACGGTATCGAGAGATGGCAACTTTGCCAAACTTTATACGAAGGACTGAACCCAGCAACTAAGCAGTTGCTGGAAACCATTTGTCAATGTCACTTTCTTACAAAATCTGACGAGGAAGCTTGGCAATTTCTCGACGATCTTGCTGAACAAACGCTTCAGTGGGAAAGCACTAGGCAGACCGCTTCATCCACTTCATCTACTTCATCCGGTTCGTCTAAGGCAGGTGTTCATCAACTCGACATGTCAATTGCAATGAAAGCCGAAATGGCTGCAACTACACGTAAGCTAGAAGCAATTGAGAGCAAATTCTCATCGCCTTCTCCTGTCCCTGCTTTACCCCCTCGCACTATTTGCGCTTGTTGTTCGGATCCATCCCATTTAACCGAAGAGTGTCCTTACAACCCACCCGCTCAAGGACAAGATCAAGTCAATGCTGCCTTTCACCAGAGACAAAGAAATGATCCATACTCTTCAACTTATAATCCCGGTTGGAGGAACCACCCCAATTTTGTTTGGAATCAAAATCAACAACAATTCCAAGGCAATAACAATTTTCAAAGGCCTCCTCCACAACAACAAGCCCCTCAACAAACTCAATATCAGCAACCTTTCTAACCCCAACCTTACCAAAATCAAATGAACAATTTTGCACCAATCAACTCTTTTCCTCCAAATAATTTTGCTCAACCAAATAACGATAAGGTTTCCTCACTAGAACGAAGTCTGGATGCGTTTTTAAAATAATTTACGCAATACTCAGCCAACATCCAGTCTTCCATTCAGTCTTTGGTGCCACACACCGCATCACATAAGCAAAGCATCAAAACCATTGAAGCTCAAATTGCACAACTGAATGCTATTCTGAGCGAGCTAGAGAAGGGGAAACTTCCATCTCAACCATTGCCAAATCCTGGTCACACACAAAATGCACATGTTGCTCATGAACAAAAAAATCATAATGTGAGTGCAGTGACTACATTGAGATCTGCAAAGGTATTGCACAACAATGTTGGCAAAAATAATGACACCCCGGCCGCCGCTTCATCTTCTTCATCTTCTTCAGAGCCTGTTCTTCATTCTTCACAAGACTCTACTTCTTCTACTAATTCGAACAGACCCACATCTCACTCCACGAAAACACCAACACTGGGATCCGTTCTAACTCCGCAATCTACTCCACAAATATTGGACTCAACAAATTTTCAAAATATTTCATTTCCAAATAGGTTGAGATCCAATAAACAAACTCCGCAAATGGAGAAGATTGTGGAGTTATTTAAACAGGTTAGCATTAACATACCTCTCTTGGATGCAATCCAACAAGTCCCTTCTTACGCTAAAATCTTGAAGGACTTATGCACCAAGAAGAGGAAATCACAGGTACCCAAGAAAGTTTTCTTGGCTAGTGCGGTAAATGATGCTCTTACCCAACCTTTACCTCAAAAACGAAAGGATCCTGGATGTCCTACCATTTGAATAACTATTAGGGATAAGAACATCGACCGCGCATTTTTAGATCTTGGTGCCAGTGTTAATTTGCTTCCTTATTCAGTATATGAACAATTAGGCGTTGGAGAGCTGAAACCCATACATTGTACTCTCCAAATGGCCGACCGATCCATCACCCATCCTAGGGGTGAGTTAGAGGATGTGTTGATTAAAGTAGGGGACTTCATTTTCCCCGTTGATTTCATTATTATGGACACACAGCCTGTAGCTAACCCGTGGAGTCAAATTCTGGTGATACTTGGTCGACCATTCCTTGCAACTTCTAATGCAGTGATCAATTGTCGAAATGGTTCGATGAACCTATCTTTTGGAAACATGACAATTGAGCTCAACATTTTTAAGTTAGGAAATCAGCCCTCCGAGCCTAATGCTAATATACTCGATGTTTGCTCGATCCAAGAGATCACTCAGGAGGACTGTGAGTTCGAAAAATTTATGTTCGATCACAACAATTTTAATGCCAATAGTGCGTTCCTCCTTGAATCTGACACTGCTTTCACACTTTATAACGATTACGAGTGTTTCACTTTTTTGAACGATTTTGAAGAATCACCACCCGAGTTCGAATCCTTTGAATTTTTTGATGAGTTAGCTGAACCATCCGACTCGGTTGTTTACACTCGCTTCGAACCTCTCTTGGAATCCTTCGAGTTTGAGACAGTTTCACCAATTTTACATTCAATTGTTTCGCCTCCAAAACTCGAACTTAAGCTATTGCCATCTCACCTTAAATACGCTTACTTAGGTGAGAATGAGATCTTTCCCGTTATCATCTCGTCCTCTCTAGCCCCTGAGCAAGAGAAAACCCTTTTAACGGTCCTACAAAATAATCGGCAAGCTTTTGGCTGGACTATGGCGGACATCAAGGGGATTAGTCCCCTTATAGTTGAACATTATATTCACATGATTGATGATGCCAAGCCAGCAAGGGATCCACAGAGACGACTAAACCCTATAATGAAGGAGGCTGTTAAAAAGGAGATTGTAAAATGTCTTGATAGTGGTATCATTTACCCTATCTCTGATAGCCAGTGGGTTAGCCCCATTTATGTTGTCTCAAAGAAATCAGGCATAACGGTCATAACTAATGAGGCGAATGAGTTAATACCTACCCGCACCCAAACTGGGTGGCGAGTTTGCATCGATTATAGAAAACTCAACGCCGCGACACGGAAAGACCACTTTCCATTATCTTTTATTGACCAAATGCTAGAACGATTGGCTGGGCATGAATTTTACTACTTTTTGGATGGCTACTCCAGCTATAATTAAGTTTCCATCGCCGAAAAGGACCAAAGACAATACCACATTTACTTGTCCTTTCGGTACGTTTGCTTACCGTCGTATACCCTTTGGGTTATGCAATGCACCCGCTACTTTCCAGCGGTGTATGATGGGCATTTTTCCAGACACGGTGGAAAAATTCTTGGAGATTTTTATGGATAATTTCTCCATTTTCGGCGACTCCTTTGATGAGTGTTTGCTACATTTAGACGCGGTTCTTACCCGATGTAGGGATAAGAACCTCACTTTAAATTGGGAGAAATGCCACTTTATAGTACGAGAAGGTATTGTCTTAGGACATATCATCTCGCAAAATGGCATTAAGGTAGATAAAGCTAAGATTGAAGTCATTTCAAACCTTCCTCCTCCCAAATGCGTCCGAGACATTCGAGCCTTCCTTGGCCATGCCGGTTTCTATAGATGGTTCATCAAGGATTTTAATAAGATAGCTAGACCCTTGACTCTTTTGTTGGCCAAGGTCAAGCTGTATGAAGGCGTTCGAGTCATTGAAAAATTCACTTATTTCCGCTACCATTCTTTCATCTCCTGACTGGACGCATCCATTTGAAATTATGTGCGATGCATCTGATTTCGCCATTGGTGCTGTCCTTGGAAAGCACATAAATAAGATGCCGCATGTAATTTATTACGCTAGCCGAACCTTAAATGAGGCCCAATTGAATTACACAACAACAGAAAAAAAAATTCTTAGCTGTTGTGTTTGCGTTAGAAAAGTTCAGGCCGTATTTAATCGGCTCTCCAGTCATCGTTTACACAGACCACTCAGCTCTTCGCCATCTTTTCGTGAAAAAGGACGCTAAATCTCGGCTGATACGTTGGATCCTCTTACTACAAGAGTTTGACCTTGTCATCAGAGACAAGAGAGGATGCAAAAACGTAGTCGCCGACCATTTTTCACGACTTCCTTCTTCGCCTACACTTCAAATTCCTATTAAAGACATTTTTCCAAATGAGCAGCTCTTAACTGTGTCATGCGACCCTTGGTTCGTAGATATCGTAAATTATTTGGCCACCGGACTTATACTAAACGATTGGTCGAATCAGGACAGACTCAGATTTCTATCTCAGGTAAAACATTTTTACTGAGATGAACCGTATCTATTCAAATACTGTCCCGACCAAATTATTCATCGGTGTGTCCCCGATAATGAGTTTAAGAGCGTGCTGTCATTCTGCCACGATCAAGCGTGTGGCGGGCATTTTGTCCCTAAAAAGACAGCAGAAAAGATCTTGCAGTATGGTTTCTACTGGCCACAACTTTTTAAAGACGCATATGAGTACTGCAAGACATGCTCCCGGTGCTAACACTTGGGCCGGATATCTTGGAGAAATGAAATGCCGCTCCAACCAATTTTGGTTGTTGAAATTTTTGATGTTTGGGGGATAGACTTTATGGGACCGTTTCCCAACTCTTTTGGGAACATGTATATTCTACTCGTTGTTGACTATGTTTCTAAGTGGGTCGAGGCTGTGCCCAGCCGAACTAATGACAACAAGGTTGTCGTAAGATTTCTCAAAGAAAACATTTTTTCTCGATTTGGGCATCCTCGTGTGATTATCAGCGATAATGGATCTCACTTTTGTAATAGGACTTTCGAGTCCTTAATGCGAAAATACTCCATTACTCACAAACTGTCAACGCCCTATCATCTCCAAACTTGTGGGCAAGCCAAGATTTCGAATCGGCAGATTAAACAGATATTGGAGTAAACGGTTTCCAAAAACCGTAAAGATTGGTCATCAAAACTTATTGATGCCCTTTGGGCATTCCGAACTGCCTATAAGACCGATCTTGGCATGTCTCCATATAGGTTTGTTTATGGAAAGGCTTGCCACTTTCCAGTTGAAATAGAGCATAAAGCATTTTGGGCAATAAAAGAGTTGAATATATCTCTGGGAGAAGCGGGCAGCAATAGAAAGCTGCAGTTGAATGAATTGAACGAGCTGCAGGATGAAGCCTACGAGAACACAGTAGTTGTTAAAAACCAAAAGAAGGTGTTTCACGATAAACACTTTATGCGCAATACTTTCAAACCTGGTCAACAGGTTTTACTTTACGACACTCGGTTACATTTCCATCCCGGCAAGCTCAGATCTCGATGGAAAGGGCCATTTTTAGTACGCACCGTATATCCGCACGGTGCGATCGATCTAGAAAACCCGGAGGATGGTTCACTATTTAAAGTGAACGGATATAGGCTTAAACCGTTCCTCACTGCGGACCCTTCGGAGGAGCTCCTGTTTTTGCAGGAGCCGATTTACATTGACTGATCTTCCTCCATCTACCCTTAAATTTCGATTATCTAGCCAAAACACTGTTTCAAACAATTTTTGGGGTATGTATCACTTGTAATTATATAAGAACAAAATAAAAATAAAAATAAAAAAATTTGGGGGGATTTTTGTAAATTTTCAGTTTTAATAAATAAATAAATAAATAAATTATTTACAAATAATTTCCTCTTTTCAGGAGGAGTTTTTTGCAAATAACCAACACATTCTCCCTATAAATAAAATCCGACCCCTCTCTGTTTTTGCAAACCCTAAAAATTCCTCTCAAAAACCCTAGCCGCCGCAGCATCCAGAAGCAGGAGATCGCTCCACGTCGGCGCGCAACCGCCGCCATACCCTGCTTCCTGCCGCGCTTCCGCCGCTGCTTCGTGTCTTCTCCCTTTGAATTTTTTCAGAGGAGGTTTGCATCATCTCTCCCTCTCTGTTAAATTTTTTTATAAATCTGTGAATGGCACCAACCATGCAATTAGAACGCAATTTTTCACAAATCTT
Organism: Agapanthus africanus; assembly: GCA_030015575.1. Lineage (NCBI taxonomy): Eukaryota > Viridiplantae > Streptophyta > Magnoliopsida > Asparagales > Amaryllidaceae > Agapanthus > Agapanthus africanus. The sequence continues at coordinate 99,031,607 of JASDDO010000014.1, read as the reverse complement.
TGCACACACAATTTACAGAAGTTATTTTGGTGAGGAGATCACATGGCGAGGGTGGAACTTTTTAATTTTCAATCATCCCAATGCCTACGCTCTTCCAGATCTAGTCACTCGTTTTTACGAATGCATGGAGGAAGGTTGCCTAGCACATTACGGTTTTATTAAATTACTTTGGGGCGATAGGGAAATAATCATTGATAGGGACTTCATCTATGAAGTCACCTTAATTCCTAGATTACCTGTTCACGACCAAACCCTTCAATTTGATGACTACTTACCCTTAATGGGTAATGACTGTTCGAGGGAACCTACGAAGGGCATACAGGCTAGAACCCTTTTCGCTAATGTATTAACCGTGTGCCGTTGGGCACAAAACAACATTTTTGGCAGTTCACATAACATAACATTTTTCACCCCAACTCTTCATATCGTGCACACCTTAATGACTAGGAACTCTAGATTTGACATGTGCACGGTTTTAGTTAATTCAATTAGTGATGGCAAAAGGGCCGCAAATTACCCATGCCCTATGTTAGTGACACAACTGTGTCGCTATTTCCTCCCTGTGGAGGAATTTGAGTTTTACATGCATGGAGGTATACCCATTAGACCTCTTATTGAGGGCATATCCACGTCCTATACCCGCCTAACTGATGTATGGTCGCGAAGAGAACCAGCCGAACATGTACCCACCAGAACACCCAGCTCCAGCTCGACCGCGAGCGAGGAAGAGCTTACCCCCATAGAACATGCACGTCTTCTTAGAAGATCCATTAGGGGGATTGATAATTTGGTGGGGATGGTGACCAACTTGGATCACCGGGTGACAAAGATTGAACATGGCGTATCTACGCTGCTGGCGCGAGAGGAACGTTCCCGTTCACGTTCAAGGGGACGGCGAGATCCTGGGCAGTGAGGGCACTGCTTTTGGTAAGTTTGGGGGAGGAGGTGGTTTGTAAATAGTTATCATTGCATTGCATATTTTAATTTTTGTATATATTTTTTCTTTTTTTCTTTGCATGTTTAATTCTGCATTGCATCTTTATAAAAAAAATTATAAAAATAAAAAAATGAAAATAAAAAAAATTTAAAAATAAAATCAAATAAAAAATTTAAAAATTTAAAAAAAAATTATAAAAATTGAAAAATTTAATTTTGGACATATTTGACTAAAGTTTGACAAGACGGTTAACTAGCTACGAAAAACTAGATCCTAAACTTAGTAAATTAAAAACCCTAAAAATAACCTTTTTTAAAGTTTAACGGTAGAAAATATATGCCCTTGTCGTTTATTTAGAAATAGGCAAATTTTGAGTTCAGTTCTTCGGCTAAGTCAAAATAAGGGAAGAGTATTGAAATTTTTATTGAAGTGTAAGTCTGAAAAATAATTTCGAACTTTTAGTCTAAATTCTGAAAATATATACCTTACAACTCGCACATACACGCACCTTGAAACTTGGATAGTAGAAGATACCTTGAATTGCTCTTTTCTAAAATCCTTAGTATGAGAAAAAAATTAAATAAAAGTATAAGTGTGAGTAAAGAGATATAAAAAAAATGAACACTGGTTTTGTAATTACTTAAGGCTGCGTAAAATAAAAATATATAGCGAGGGTGCTTTATCACCTAGTGCCTTAGACCAACTGGTTTGGAAGTCACTGCTAAAGCCTCAGGTATTACAAGACGAGGAATTACGTCTTAATGCGCAAACACATTTTGTAATCGGTTGTTAGTACCTCAAGAAGTATTAACGGTCGCATGAAGGATGTGTGAGCAATTTCATCTAAAATTCACCAACTAAATATACTTTGGACAATGGACAAGAGTATGATAGCTTGAATTGAATTTCCAAGTGTAGGGGTGATACATACACACACGTAGGGGTATATGATTGGGGTTTGGATGAGAGATAGGAATGAAAAATAGGACTTATATCTTCAGTGGAGATGATAAAAATTCCTAAGTTGAGATGGAACCTTAGAAGGAAAATTAAAAAGATGCTGAAAGCTGAGTAAATTTGCAGAACATATATAATCTTAAGTTAAATGATAAGTGAGTGTGAAAAATACGGGTTGATGATTTCTAAGTTGAAGATAATAGAATTTCTTGTTAGAACACCCAATTGAAGAATGAAAGTCAACAGGCCAAATTGATCGGATTTTGTGGGTAGTATCCGCTGAAAACCCTCAGGAGACAACACTCCTCCTACTAGGGACACCTAGAGATTTAACGGCTTGTTGCACGAGCTCAGTGCAATCGCGATTCCCTGCGAAAGTGAAGTTAGGTTTTTTTTCGAGAATAAAAAAATAGTTTTGCTCGGGACGAGCAAAAGATAAGTTTGGGGGTATTTGTTCATATCAGAATTTTGCATTATTATATTCCCCATTCTTAATCATATTGCAAATAAATAGGTGCTTTTGATCCATGTCTGCTAAATTGTTGCAGGTTATAGGTTCTCAGAACAATACATTGAAATTCAGGAAAATACGCTACAAATGTGAGACTACGACCAACAAATAGATGAATCTGTATGATGCCGCCCATCAGTTTGGGGAACAAACGAAGATCAATGAACAGTTCGATTGCACAAAGTACGAAGGCAGCACAAGATTCAAGAATTCAACACGAAGCTTACGGTAAAAGTCCACAAACTCTGCACTGTTAGAAATCTGGAAGAAACTAGAAAAGATTCTGAAGAACCAAGTGAAGAAAACAGAAGGAAAAATGAACATGAAGCTGCCCTGAGAAAATGAAATCAAGACCCCACCATATGGCCGTGGATCCGTGGCCGTGCTGTGCACGTGTCGGTGCACGTGTCGGTGGGTGTCGGTGCATTGACCCGGCTTTCTTAGGGTAGTCTTATAATTTCAGATGTGGATCAGATGTAAACCCTAGGGTTTCTCCTATCTATAAATAGGAAAGCCTACAGCCTCTTTTGGGGCATGCCTCTTTTTATTTTTCTAGTCTAAAATTTCAATTCCTTTGTAATCGTCAAGAGTGCATCAATAAAGTAAGACTTTTTATCTGAATTTAATTCTTGCATTTTTAATCTTTTCTTTTAATATCTGCTATTTTATTTTGTCTTTTATTATTTGCAACTTAGATAGTTTTTAAAATAAAACATAAAAATGAATTCCATTATTAATACCCTAATGAGTGAGTAGTTCCTCACTTGTTAGGGTTAGGTTTGGGGTAGGTTTGAGAGATGGAAATCTCTCACTCCTTTCTTGCCCGTATAATACTTTAAATTAGGACTCTATGTTAATCAAACACACACCGCTCACTACGGCACCCTATCCCACGAGATAGCGGTGATTCCCTAGTTAGACCGGGTGTAGTTGATTTACATAGAGGTTAGGGCTAAGAGTTAAGAAAGGACGGACAAGGACCAAAAGGAATAAACCATGTTTCTTCCTAGTTGTGCTAATTCTCTTTGTTAATTATTACCCTAACACCTATGTTCTTAATTAGGGCAAAGGAAGCAGTGGGTAGAATTCTCTTTTCAAACTAACCTAATCCTAACCCTAGCAAGGTTTTAAATCGAATTGAATTCAATCTTAGTTTTTTATAAAAATCAAAACCTACCAAAAATAGGACTTAACTCGTAAGAACATAAAGAAAAGAACACGTTTTCCCTGTGGACCGACCCGTACTCAGCCGGCTAGCTACCAAGCGACACCGTTATTGATTGTGGTATTCTTAACTTTGATTTTAAAACGCACGCACACGCAAAACATCGACCAATCAAACATCCAGAACACATTTAAAAGAAAGTCTCCAGAATTAAATCAGGCTTTCTTATGGCATTGTAGACTAGGTCGCATCAATGAAACACGGTTGACGAAGTTACATAAAGAGGGATATTTGGATCCGTTCGAATATCAGTCCTATGCAACTTGTCAATCATGTCTCAAATGAAAGATGACAGAGATTCCGTTCACTGGACACAGAGAAAGAGCCACTGAGCTCTTGGGACTCATACACAGCGACGTGTATGGTCCAATATCTAGACATGAAAGAAGTGGTTATTCCTATTTCATTACTTTTATGGATGATTTGTCAAGGTATGTACATGTATTCTTGATGAAACGTAAATCCGAGGCCTTTGAGAAATTCCGGGAATATAATAATGAAATGGAAAAACAAACTGGCAAAAGTATCAAGATACTTAGATCTGATCGAGGTGGTGAATACTTAAGTGTCGAGTTCCTGGATTACTTAAAAGAGAATGGACTTCTCTCTCAGCTTACTCCTCCATACACACCTCAACACAACGGTGCATCGGAAAGGCCGAACCGAACCTTATTGGATATGGTACGTTCCATGATGAGTAACGCTGAGTTGCCGTGATCCTTCTGGAGTTATGCACTAGAGTCAGCTGCATATAGTTTGAACAAGATTCCTACTAAGTCAGTGCCTACCACACCATATCAGATGTGAAGTGGGAAGAAACCCTATCTAAAGTATCTAAAAATATGAGGATGTCCAGCTTTTGTAAAAAAGCAGCATGCGAACAAGCTCGAGACACGTTCAGTAATGTATAAGTTTGTGGGATACCCAAAGAACTCCAGGGGGTATCTTTTCTATTATGTGGAGGAACAAAAGGTCTTTGTTTCTCGGCATGCCCACTTTTTAGAAACTCAATTTCTTGAAAAAGAGATAAGTGGGAGCGCAATAGAACTGGAAGAAATTCCAGAACCATAAGCTATTACTGAGAGCATGGTGGAACCAGAAGTTTCGAAAGAACCGGACATCCATACGCCACTCCGCCGGACTAGTAGGCAGTCTTATCCGCCCGAGAGATACTACGGTTTTCTCATAGACGAGGATAGAGAGGATTGAATCATCGACGATGATGATCCAACTAGCTTCCAGCAAGCCATTCAGAGCAGAGACTCGATAAAATGGCTGGATGCAATGCGGACCGAAATGGAGTCCATGTACACCAACAAAGTATGGACTTTGGACACTCCAGAAGGGATAAAACCCGTAGGCTGCAAATGGATCTTCAGAAACAAGATTGGTATAGATGGACAGGTTGAAACCTATAAGGCTAGACTTATTGCAAAAGGTTTTCATCAAAGAGCTGGTTTGGACTATGATGAAACCTTTTCTCCAGTGGCTATGCTCAAATTCATTCGGATCCTTCTTGCCATTGCCGCCTTTCACGATTATGAAATTTGGCGGATGGACGTAAAGATCATTTTTCTGAATGGATATTTGGAAGAGTGTGTCTATATGGATCAGCCGGAGGGTTTCATAGAGAGTGGGAGCAGCGGAAGAGTGTGCAAGCTGCTTAAATCTATTTATGGATTAAAGCAGGTATCGCGGAGTTGGAACATCTATTTTGATAAGACGGCCAAGGAATTCGACTTTATCAAAAATCCAGATGAACCATGCATCTATAGTAAAATTGTAGCAAAATCTGTAGTATTCCTCATCTTGTACGTGGATGACATTCTCCTGATAGGAAATGACATTCCTATGCTACAATCAGTCAAAGGATTCTTGTCACAAAGGTTCTCCATGAAGGACCTGGGTGATGCCTCCTACATTCTGGGGATCCAGATCTATCGTGATAGATCTAAATGGATATTGGGACTTTCACAGTCAAGGTACATCGACACCATACTGAAAATATTCAGTATGGAAGATTCAAAGCGCGGTAATCTACCGGCTTGTCACGGAATCACTTTCTCCAAAGAGATGTCTCCCAAGACTGATTTGGAAAGGGATCGCATGAGTATTATACCCTACGCTTCAGCGGTAGGCTCTATAATGTATACGATGTTGTGTACCAGACCAGATGTAGCTTACGCACTGAGCACATGTATCAGTCAAACCCAGGGAAGAAGCACTGGACAACAGTGAAGAACATTCTCAAGTACCTGAGAAGGACTAAAGAGATGTTCTTAGTGTACGACAGAGAAGACCTTGAGGTCGAGGCCTTCGCCAACTCCAGCTTCCAGAGTGACAAGGATGACTCCAAGTCTATATCGGGTTATGTCTTTACCCTTAATGGAGGGGTGGTCTGTTGGAAGAGCTCCAAGCAGGACACCGTTGCTAACTCGGTGATGGAAGCGGAGTATATCGCTGCTTGTGACGCTGCGAAAGAAGCAGTCTGGATTAGGAAGATTATGACAGAGCTTCAGGCGGTCCATCCATTGTTGATCCAATACCGCTATATTGTGACAACAACGGCGCTATAGCTTTAGCGAAGGAACCAAGGTCCCATCGGAAGTCCATACACATCTTGAGGCGGTTCCACCTGATCAGGGAGATTGTTGATCGCCACGAGATCGAGGTGTGGAGAGTAGAGACAGAGAACAACACTGCAGATCCACTCACAAAGGCCATCCCTCAGACACAGTTCGAGAGGCTAATCGAGATGATAGGTCTGCGATATGCTAATACATGGCCTTAGTGCAAGTGGGAGATTGTTACTGATATATGCCTTAGAGGCTATTATTGTATCATATTGGATTGTATATTACATATTGGAAGCTTGGGATATTCACAGTTATAATAACAGTCTTGCTCAAAATGGTAGTATGCTACTTGGTTTGATTCTACCTCAATATGTGCATGTGTTTCTTTTAGCATATCACTTATACATATTGGTAGAGCCCTTAGGATCTTTACTTGACTACCAACGTTGTGATGGCAGTCACACTGGTGGGGGCTGGATAGTCTATAAGCACATCCTTATACAGGTCCCTAGTCGTAGGATTATCGAGACGGGGCATCGATACTCCAGAGTAGACTAGTGTATACGCTTCTCATCCCAGCAGGGGAGATGGTCTGTCCCACAGCCATTGGTACATCTTACCGGAGATAGTATACAGGTGCTCATTGGGTTATGAGTTACACTGGACGGACTCGTTGGGAATTGCTGGTTAGTATTATACCAGTTCCCGAGTGGCATGAATACAGGTTAGTCCGTTGACTTGACATCGCTATTCGTCTTGAGTGTGTTCCCACTGCACTTAGATTACTACCCTACCATGGCTCAAAGAAGTCGTGCAAACAGGTAGTAATTGGGTGCAGTCCCGAAGCACTTGGAGGCAGTAGTGGATAGAAAGGATTCGTATCTCTCGGCATTGGGAGTTGATATCGCGCTGTGTTCGGAAATCCATTACACAAAGTCCCTGACCAGGGCAGTCGAGATTTTCTGGAAAGCACTCCAGTAGTTTCTCAGGGTGTATTGGGCTCTATCCCGGTACGACTTATTGCACTGTTAGGGGTCTGATGTTTACCATTCCCCTATGCCCGATATGCAAGTATCTTAGACGAACAGACCGGACTGTATGGAGATTGTCACAGATAGGCTCAGTGGGAGTTCGGATGAGTTTGCTCATCGGCCTTCTTATCGACAGATACCTGGGTAGCCGTTACGTGCAGGTAGTACCGCTGACGGACTTATGGTTAAACCCACTGCCAGCATACTGTCGGGTCTTTAGAGTCCTACACAGAGGGTTTTCCTGCTTCGGACAAAACGATGTAGAGACCGTATGGTTTTATGGCAGGTGTTCCCCTCCGAATCACGGAGACGCGACCGCGTAGGTCCGTCTGGCCTAAAATTTAGGGCAGATGCTAATTGGTGCTATTCGTCCACCTCTCCGAAGATGCCAAGTTGATTTATGGCACCATGTATCGAAAGTTTAAACGGATGCGGCCGATGTAGCAGACTTCGTTAGATTCCCCCTCGTTTGAGGGGTTTTTGATTGTGGGGACGCTCTTCCCTGCAGGCGCAAGCCCCTGCAGTTAATTACGCTACCGCATCACGGTAACAACTTTCTCCTTCTCCATATGGTCACTTCGTGTCGTGGGTGTTTGTTCTGTGTTTGGTTGCCCGTGGATTGTATATGGAGACTAAGTTATGTTGTCGCCCGTAGGGCGTGGACTAGTCCAAATCCGTATCTTCTTAGATTTGGGTTTGGGGTTGTGATTTAAGGATACGTTAGCCTCATTTAAGACTAAGATCAACTTAAACGTTTGTTAAGGATACGTCAGTCTAATTTTAGACTAAGATCGACTTAACGGGATCGTTTAGATCCGAAAAGAGAGCAAATGGGCCCTATTGTTTAGTTTAATGACATTGCGGTCGATAATTAGTTTAAGGACATTACGGTCCATTGTTAGTTTAAGGACATCTCGGTCCATTGTTAGTTTAAGGACATCGCGGTCAAGGTTAAGGACATCATAGTCCGTGAGTTTAAGGACCTCATAGTCCGATGTTAGTTTTAAGACCTCACGGTCGAGGTTAAGGACATCATAGTCCATGAGTTTAAGGACCCCACAGTCCGTTGTTAGTTTTAAGACATCACGGTCGAGGTTAAGGGCATCATAGTCCGTGGATTTAAGGACCCCACAGTCCAATGTTAGTTTTAAGACATCACGGTCGAGGTTAAGGACATAGTCCATGAGTTTAAAGACCCCACAGTCCAGTTTAAAGACGTCATAGTCTGTGAAATGTGTGGTTGTCGGGACCCGTCACCTCTTTGAAGACGTTGAGGAATTATAACGACGAATATCAAAGGAGTGAAGAGATGTACCCTTGAACCGAGGTGGTTTGATCGAAAGAGTAGATGTGCTCAATTCAAAATAAGTTGAGGACTTAAGGCCAGAATTGGGCTAACTCCAATTAAAATGTTGTAACATTTTATTTCTGTGCTGGCTATTAAGCCTTTATTTGGGCTCGGCCCTTCTTAATAATGCTAAGCATTGGGCTCTGTCATTTTGTCTGGAATTAAATGCATAGCATTTATCAGGAACAAAGTGGTGTTCTGATAGTGTGCCACGTAGCGCGTCAGACGCTTTGCACCAATTAAAGAGCGCATTGCGCTAGCGCACGCAAAGGTGACACGTGTCGCCCTCGGCGCTAAGCGCCGGTTCATTAGCGCACTTTCGCTTTCCATCTATGAACGCTTTGCGCTAGTCTGTTGGCGCGCCAGCGAGTGACATGTGGCGTGCTTGGCGCTGAGCGCCAGTCTATGAGCGCAGCGCTCTATTTCAGGAGCGCAAAGCGCAGATTGTGTCTCTGGTTGACACGTGGCAAGTTCTGGCGCCGGTCCAATGAGCGCAAAAACGCAGTTCATGAGTGCAAGGCACTTTTCAATAGCGCAAAATCGCATCTGATCGATTTTAAGATCATATAACAACTTTTACGTTCTTCTAAGGAGGCTCTGCCTCAAGATCCAAGAACAAAGGTTCTTGTTTTGATAAAAGGCTCTTCCTTTATAGATCAAAAGATCTGTTAGTGAAGTATTGTACTTCTTTTATTTTTTTTATTATTTTTTTTATGATTAGATCTTTTGGTCTTTCTTCTTATCATCAAAGACCTTGGTCTTTTTTCAGATCTATTATCTTTTTAGAAGAGGGTTCTTCTTTTTATGAGATGATTTCATCTCTGTTTTCCAAGAACGTAGTTCTTTCTTTACCTTGAATATGAAGAAAAACTCTTCTTTTCTTAAGAGCTTGCTCTTTTTTTTGCAGAGGGTTTTTCTCTCTGTTCTTCTGTATTCTCTCTATCTTTTCCTCTCTTCCTTTTTTTTAGACTTGAAGTCCAGGGTCCTTTATATAGGGCCAAATGATTTGTTAAATCAGTTTTGAGAGATCTTTCTCTTGATTGATTGGGGAATATTTCCCACAGTTGGATCTTTGGTCCTAAGGCTTCTGTTTGACAGAAAATAATCTTCTTGTTTTTAATAAGATTGAGAAATCTTTCCATGCAGAATTTGTTCTGTTTTTGGTAATTTATTATTTACCATTGGATCATTGATCCAGCGTGCTTAAGGCACAATCTTATTGTTTGGAAAGATTTTGAGAAATCTTTTCTTAACAGAATTTAATTCTGGTTAATTAATGATTTATCATCATTATTAGATCCTTTGATCCAACGGTGGGAATTTTCAATTCCAGCGCTGGCGCACCTACGTTAGACAAGTGGCGCGCAGCGCAACTGCGCAGCGCACCTGTGCTTGACACATGGCGCACAGCGCAGAGCGCTGGATCTGAAGCGTTGCTTTAGAGCGCTAGATCTGAAGCGTTGCTTCAACAGAGGTGTCTTTTCACTTTCCTTTTTAAGTCAAACTTGTATTCCCTAGAATCTTTCATTTCCCGAATCTTGGAAACAGTTCTATTGTGCACAAAATTTCCTGTGCCTAGTTCTTTATAACTCGAAGCAAAGCTTCTTCCTTTTCTCATCTCCAAAGAACCCTCTCAACTATGGCTTGTAACCGCCCCCATGCTCGTAGACAGCCGTGGGAAGTGCCCATTCAGGATCTTGTTCCTCGTTTTGCTGTGCGCTTGGTGGATCCTTCTCTCACGGATGAGCAGTGCGACATTGCACTGTATGATCTTTTGACTCATGTGGGGTCTCCTCTTCCCTCACACTCTATTTGGCTTCGGATGATCCTTGCGTCTGTACTCGCCGATCTTCCCCCTCCTCCAGCAGAGATGTCCTCGGCAATGCTCGATACTGCCGAAGACAAGATTGAGTGCTTCCTCGAGGCGCACTTAATCACTCAAGCCCTGAGGGATTGCTCCATCCACTTGCTGAGCCAGATACGGGCTCGTCGGGTTGTCATCACCACTTTCTCTAAGGATTGCGACGTCGATCGTTGGATGGCTACCCCTCGGGAGGATCACCGTTTCGACATAGTGGAGAAGACGGAGAGGGAGCTGGATAATCTCCTCCTTAGCTTTGCGAACCCCTGTCCTTTTGATCCCATGTTTGGTGATCTTTTTCAAATGTAATAATAATAATAATAATAATAATAATAACAATAATAAGATGTTTTAATTAAGTATTTTATTATCTGTTACGTGTTCCCTTGTTTTTAATTCTTTGTTATTCCTCTGTAAAATGTTTATGCGCTGCATAATTTAATTTGCCATAATCATGTGCAAGTAATTCTTGTAAGGATGAAGCGCTTCTGGCGCTTAGCGCTCTTGTGCTTTGCACGCGGGCGCCGTTTCAGAGTCTTTGACTCTTATTGTAAGCGCATTTGATGTTAGTACCTTTCATGAAGCGTTGCTTCGCTTTCCAATCTTGGAAACAGAGCTTTGCTCTAATTTGAGGTGCGTAGCGTAGAGCGCAGCGCAATTACGCTAGCGCTAGGGCACTCGTGTTTTGACACGTGGCGCGCAGCGCAATTGCGCTAGCGCTAGCGCACTCGTGTTTTGACACGTAGCGCGCAGCATGCCTAGTACTAGCGCACCCGTGTTTGACACGTGGCGTGCAGCGCGCCTGGCGCAGAACCTGAAGCATTGCTTCAATTATTGCCCTTTAGAATTTCCATACAGAGCCTTGCTCTGATTAGGGGAAGCAGAAGTGTCGCTTCATTTCCAATCTTGGAATTTGAACAGAGCTTTGCTCTGATTGGGGAAACAAATGCCCCCCCCCCACCGTTGTGCTTACGTGGCCCAAACGTGAGTGCGGCGACGGTAGCATCTCAGTCATTGGATCAACTTTTGGGGAGTTGAAACGGCTCTCAATGCCTATAAATAGGACCTTTGGTCCCTTAGATGATTCTCATCTTCTTTCTTGAGAATTTACTCTTATTCAGAGCATTGCTCTACAGTTTTAAGAACTTCTCAAGAGTAAAACTCTGTCGAAACAAAGGTATAGTTTAAAACTTTTAATAAACCAGGGTTTTACCCATTAACAGAGCTTTGCTTTTTATAGATCTTTGATCTAAGGAGAACCCTTTTAGGGTTTCATTAATAGAGTTTTACTCTCTAAAAGGATTTTATTTATAATTTCTTAATTCTCTAATGGAGCTTTGCACCTTTCAAATCATATAGAAGAACTCTTAAGAGTTTTTCATGGATCTTGAAGATGGAATTCTATTTCCTGATGAATTATATCACCTTCTCAGAGCAAAGCCTTCAATGTTCTCGAGAGATTTCTTTAAATTCCTCTCATAATTGTTTTTGACAGGTGTCACTCTTGTGTGCAGAGCATTACTCTTGAGGAGTTTAACTCCCTGTGTCTGTTTTTCCTTATTGCTAATCTTCTAATGATGTTTCTTTCAGGCACTATGGTTGTTCATTCATACAGTCTGAACGAGTTCATTACTTATGAGGATATCCGCGTACAGGGCTGTCACCAAAACTAAGAGTTCACAGATGCCCAGTGCGCGGAGATTATGGGGCGTCTATATGCACGCGTTGGTTGGTTGCTTCCTCGCCGTTCTGCTCTCTTGAAAGTCGTACTGGGAGCAATTTGGAGAGCGCTTCTGGGGTTTCACGAGGCCATGCCGCTTAATGCGCTGGATGATGCCGAAGATAAGGTGCACTCAGTGTACCTGTTGAGGCTGATCTCGAAAAAATGGCGAGATAGCCTTATTGATATTCTGCATCAAATTTTTCAACAGACGATGATAATTGCTTCTTATCAAAGGTTGGGGGCATCGCCGAAGACCTTGACACGCGTGAGCGCGAAAGGATGCACACGAGAATGGTCAGAAACGCCAGAAAGACTCTAGACGGCCTTACTTTCGAATTTCTCAATCCATGCCCTGGATTCGAGATTTTGCCATTGTAATCATCTTGACGATGTTTTCGTTTATTGCTTTCATAATTGTAAGAGCCCCCCTTTTTTTGAAATATGAATGGCAAATTTCTAATTTCAGCGTGTCCTCTTTTATGTACTAAATCTTTTGCACATGTATGAATAGGTATGCCTTGAACGCCTAATTAAATGCAAATCAGATGTTCTTTCTGTCTCTTTCTTCTCCTTGCTATGTTGTTGCCATGTGATTTTAGCAAGTGCGGTCTGTAGATAGTACGTAGCTGTCAGTCTTGGGCTCTTTGTAGGGCGGTGATGGCTTAGAAAACAGGGTTAGGATCTGTCACCTAAGACTTTTCAACTTTATGAGCCGTGAGGGTCTCATAAAGAATTTTCTCCCTACCGGTCGAGAGGATCCCGTAGGTGTAATTTCTCCTTAAGAATCGTGAGTATTCCCAAGTGCGTTTTCTCTTGAAAGTCGTAAGGATCTTAAAAGAGAATTTACTTCCTTACGAGTCATGAGGACCCGCAAGTGATGGATGAAATTGTCCCTATCCGCATTTCACGGAGCTAGGGGTTGCTCTGGATGCTTCCCATGGGTTTACTGCCGTGTTCTGCAAGGACCAGGCTCCGCTCTGGACGTTTTCAAGGATACCGTAGTTTAAAGACATCGCGGTCGAGGTTAAGGACATCATAGTCTGTGGGTTTAAGGACTCCAAAGTCCGTTGTTAGTTTTAAGACATCACGGTCGAGGTTAAGGACATCATAGTCCATGAGTTTAAGGACCTCACAGTCCAATTGTTAGTTTTAAGACATTACGGTCGAGGTTAAAGACATCATAGTCCATGAGTTTAAGGACCTCCCAGTCCGATGTTAGTTTTAAGACATCACGGTCGAGGTTAAGGGCATCATAGTCCATGGATTTAAGAACCCCACAGTCCGTGAAATGTGTGGTTGTCGGGACCCGTCACCTCTTTGAAGACGTTGAGTAATTACAACGACAAATATCAAAGGAGTGAAGAGATGTACTATTGAACCAAGGTAAAATTAGTTTAAGGACATTACGGTCCATTGTTAGTTTTAAGACATCACGGTCGAGGTTAAGGACATCATAGTCCGTGAGTTTAAGGACCTCACAGTCCGATATTAGTTTTAAGACATCACGGTCGAGCTTAAGGACATCATAGTCCGTGGATTTAAGGACTCCACAGTCCGATGTTTGCTCTGGATGCTTCCCACGGGTTCACTGCCGTGTTTGGCGAGGACCAGGCTCCGCTCTGGATGCTTCACACGGGGTCATTGCCGTGCTCTGCGATGACCAGGATCCGCTCTGGACATTTTCCACGGGGTCAGAAGTGACATAATCCGCGTTCCACGTTGCCAGGAATTTTGCTCTGGATGCTTCCCACGGGTTCACTGCCCTGTTCTGCGAGGACCAGGCTCCGCTCTGGATGCTTCACACGGGTTCACTGCCGTGCTCTGCGAGGACCAGGATCCGCTCTGGACGTTTTCCACGGGATCAGAAGTGACATAATCCGCGTTCCACGTAGCCAGGAATTTTGCTCTAGATGCTTCCCACGGGTTCACTGCCGTGTTCGGCGAGGACTAGGCTCTGCTCTGGATGCTTCACACGGGTTCACAGCCGTGCTCTGCAAGGACCAGGATCCGCTGTGGAAATTTTCCACGGGGTCAGGAGTGACATAATCCGCGTTCCACGTAGCCAGGAATTTTGCTCTAGATGCTTCTCATGGGTTCACTGCCGTGTTCGGCGAGGACTAGGCTTTGCTCTGGATGCTTCACACGGGTTCATTGCCGTGCTCTGCGAGGACCAGGATCCGCTCTGGACGTTTTCCACGGGGTCAGAAGTGACATAATCCGCGTTCCACGGAGCCAGAATTTTGCTCTAGATGCTTCCCACGGGTTCACTGCAGTGTTCGGTGAGGACTAGGCTCCGCTCTGGATGCTTCACACGGGTTCACTGCCGTGCTCTGCAAGGACCAGGATCCACTCTAGACGTTTTCTACGGGGTCAGAAGTGACATAATCCGCGTTCCGCGTAGCCAGGAAGGGTTGACTTTATCCGCATTTCACGGAGTCTGGCTCTCGATCATATGTACACCGCCGAGTCATGGAACTGGGAGTTGCCGCTGTTCCGTTTTGCTTGATGTTGTGTGTTGTAATGAGACGAATATTGAGATGCTCTCCAGGCTATCTAAGAACCGTCGAGGTTTAGCTTCTTCTTCTGATGAAACCTGGAGAGGAGGAGTGTGATTCCTTCTTTGTTTGCGCCCCTGGATTGTATATAGGGACTGCTGTGATATCACCTGTAGGGCATAAATTTCATTTTTATTTTTCAATTCTTTCCGCGATGCTCTATCATTTCAGCTTGTATATCGCGAAGGTCGCGATTGGCCCATCATTTCGGCTATTTTTGGAGGTGCCCAATCATTTCGGATATTTATTTTATTTTTACTCGCTGCTTTTTATTGCAAGTTGCCCAATCATTTCGGCTATTTTGCATGCATACATTTTTTACTTGCTGCTTCTGTTGCAAGTTGCCCCCTCATTTTGGCTATTTCGTATGCATGTGTGGCTTGCTAGCTTTTCGCTGCAAGATTGGGATTAGACACCGATTTCGGCATCAGCACCGCTACAACTGGAATATTGCCAGGAGCGAATCATCATTTTCCTCTGTCGATATCGAACAAAGGTGGCTTAACGAACAGGGTTAGGATCCTGTCGACTAAGGCTTTTGACTTCATGAGCCGTAAGGGTCTCACAAAGATATTTCTCCCTGCGAGTCGTGAGGATCTCGTAGGTGTGTTTTCTTCTTAGGAGTCGTGAGGATTCCTAAGTGCATGTTCTCTTGTAAGTCGTAAGGATCTTACAAGAGTGTTTTCTCCTTATAAGTCGAGAGGACTTACAAGGGTTGTTCACCATATAGACATATCCCTAGTCACAAATGGGACTTCGTTAGGGAAATGTTTATTCGCGCCCATGGATTGTATACAAGGGTCAGCGTTGAGCCGCTTGTAGGACAGTATTGGAGGTTATGGGGGCTGCTTAAGAACAGGTTCAGATCTCTGTAGCTTAAGACTTTTGAATCTTATGAGCCGTGAGGGTCCCATAAGAGGATTTTCCTTACGAGTCGTGAGGATCTCGCAAGTGTAATTTCTCCTTAGAAATCGTGGGGATTCCTAAGTGTTTTGCTCCCTTGTGAGTCGTAAGGATCTCACGCAGGTGGTTCCTCCTTACAAAGTCGAGAGGACCCTGCAAGTGTCTTTTAACGAGATTGCGCCCTTTCGGGTTTTCACAAAACTCGCCGGCAGCCCTGCTGTTTTTACTCACGGAGCCCTTTCGGGTTTTCATCCGTGCCCTTTTTGCTTGTGGACATACCATTTTTTTCTCACATTTTTTTATTCTAACGAGGTTGCGCCCTTTCGAGTTTTCACAAGACTCGCCGGTAGCCCTGCTGTTTTTACTCACGGAGCCCTTTCGGGTTTTCATCCGTGCCCATTTTGCTTATGGACATACCGTTTTCTTTTTTCTTTCTTTTCCTTTTTTTTCTTTTTTTTTGTATCAGCTTTGGGATGCTGCAATCCACCGTAGTTTATCGACATCTCGGTCAACGGCTAGTTTTAGGACATAGTGGTCCGTTGTTAGTTTTAAAGACATTTCGGTCCGTCGTTAGTTTAAGGACGTTTCGGTCCGCTGTTAGTTTAAGGACGTTTCGGTCCGCTGTAAAGTCAGCCGGTTACTACTTATAGAGTTTGGGCTTAGGAAGATAGCGAGCGGACATAGTCGTCGTCATCTATCATTGACCTTGGTCGTGACTCGTCAAGCGTAGTACTTCTTCAGGAAGCGACCGTTTATTGGCCTGAAAGGTCTTTCACCATGCATGTCCATGAGTAGATAGGCTCCACCCTGGTAAACCTTGTCTATGATGTACGGGCCTTCATAGTTCGGCTCAAATTTTCCCCACTTGGCGCGATTGGGGATCATAGGTCTTTTGACCACTAGCACGAGTTCGCCTTGGCGGAATGTTCTCGGCCTAGTCAATCTTTCGTAGGAGCGCGTCATCTTTGCTTTATAAGCCTCTAAATTTTGTTGCGCTATGAGCCGGGTTGCATCAAGGGCGTCGAGCTCCTCAAGCCGAAGGTGAGCATTCTCTTCGTCTGTTAGCTCATAATGAACTGTCACTCGTAGAGAGGGTAACTCTATCTCGAGGGGGAGTACCGCCTCTGTACCGAATACCAATGCGTAAGGCGTTGTGTTCGTGGCCGTCTTGAACATAGTTCGATATGCCCAGAGAGCTTCATGCAGTCTCTCGTGCCAGTCCTTCTTATTTCGGGACACCGTCTTCTTCACGATCTTCATCAAGGTCTTGTTGAAAGCCTCCGCTAGACCGTTGGCTCGGGGATTATAAACTGAGGAGTATCTCCAGTCTATGTTGTGCTGTTGTGCGAAGCGGCTAATCTTGTGGCTTCTGTAGGCTGGCCCGTTATCGAAGATGATCCGTCGCGGAGTTCCAAACCGATAAATAACGTGCGTCTTGAAGAAGTGGAAGATATTCTCCGTCTTCACTTCCCTCAGCGGTACTGCTTCTGCCCATTTGGAGAAGTAATCAGTTGTCGCCAAAATGAATCGATGTCCTCTGGACGATACTGGTTCGATGGGGCCGATTATGTCAGTCCCCCATATTTCGAACAACCAGCTAGCCGCTGTTGGATGTAATGGATTCAGATGCTGGTGGATAAAGTCCCCATGGATCTGGCACAAGTGGCATTACTTCGCGTATTTGAGGCAGTCTTGGATCATCGTGGGCCAATAATAACCCATTCGTTTGATCTTCAGCTTCGTCTTCGGCCCGGCTTGGTGAGAACCGCAGAGTCCGTCGTGAGTTTCTTGGACGACCCTTTTTGCTTCTTCAGGTCCCAGGCATCTTAACCATAAAGAATCAAATGACCTCTTGTACAGAGTATCATTGACGAAAGCGAAAGATAGGGCTCGCTTCATGAACTAATGTTTTGAGGATGCATCTTCAGGCGTTCGACGGGATTGGAAGTAGTCTATGAAGACTTCTCTCTAATCTTCAACCTTCTCTTGGTCTTTTATTTGTAGAGCCGCTGGCTTGGTCATTCCCTTTTCCTCAGACGTCTCTGGAAATATTTCTGCCGGTGCAAGAACCCGACGGCTCTGTACCACGATTCTTACGTCATCGAGGTTCTCATCGGCCAATTCTTTAGCGAGCTTGGCTAATGCATCCGCTTTGCTATTTTCCGCACGCGGTATGCTTTCCAAGGTGTAGGAAGGAATTTGAGTCAGCAGTCGCTGTACTCTCTCACTGTATTTCACCAACTCAGGCTTGCACGTCTGATAGTCGCCGTTTACTTGACTAACGACCAGTTAGGAGTCTCCGTATATGAGAAGGTTTTCAATTCCCATGTCAATGGCGATCTCGAAACCTGCTATCAAAGCTTCATACTCGGCTTCGTTGTTCATCCTCGGCTCTGTTAAGGAGAAGGCAAAACGCATTATCCCTCTTTATGGAGTCACGAAAATGAGGCCTACCCCTGATTTGATTATGAGGGTGCTTTGCTTGCGCTTCTTCATGGAAGATGCTCCATCGAAGTAAAGTTCCCATCGGGTGTCACTTCCGTCGATCGTGTCAAACGCATGTTCGTCTGGCAATTCGCAGTTCAAGGGAGAATCGGCAGGTATCGGATGCTCAGCGAGGAAGTCGGCGATGGCCTGGCCTTTCACTGCCTTAAGAGGCTGATAGGTTATTAAGAACTCCATCAAGAGCAGGGCCCATTTAGCGAGTCGCTCCATCAGTATGGCCTTTGACATCAAATATTTGAGAGGATCCACCTTCGATATGAGACGGACTTCATGCGCCAATGCATAGTGCCTGAGCTTCATTATCGCGAAGATCAACGCCAGGCAGTGCTTTTCGATGGGAAAATAATTGCTTTCTGCCCCCGGCAGAACTTGACTCAAATAGTAGAGGGCTCTCTCCTTCCCTTGGTCGTTCTCTTATGCCCATAATGCGCCTAAAGAACCTTCGAGGGCGGTCGTATAAAGAATGAGAGGCTTTCCCTTGACCGGAGCGGCGAGTACTGGCGGATTCTGCAGGTATTGCTTGATTTCATCCAGCACGCTTTGGCATTTGTGATCCCAGACGAATGGGGTTCCCTTCTTCATTAGGTGGCTATAGGGACGGCACTTGCTGGAGAGATTGGCTATAAATCGCCGAATGTACGCGAGCTTTCCTTGGAGAGACCGCAATTGCTTGAGAGTCTTTGGCGGAGGCATTTCCATGATCGCTTTGATCTTCGACGGATCTATTTTGATGCCTCGGTGTCGGACGATGAACCCCAGGAATTTTCCCGAGGAGACTCCGAACGCGCATTTAAGAGGGTTCATCTTCAAGTTGTATTGCCGAAGGCGTTGAAACACGATCTTCAGATGCTCGAGATGTTCCTCGTATGATTTGCTTTTAATCACGAGGTTGTCGATGTAGCATTCGACGATTTCATGTATGAGGTCATCGAAGATC
Organism: Agapanthus africanus; assembly: GCA_030015575.1. NCBI lineage: Eukaryota > Viridiplantae > Streptophyta > Magnoliopsida > Asparagales > Amaryllidaceae > Agapanthus > Agapanthus africanus. Next base: position 99,012,538 of record JASDDO010000014.1, on the reverse strand, counting down.
TTCGTCATGGCCCTCTGATAGGTGGCACCGGCGTTCTTTAGACCGAAGGGCATCACTTTGTAGCAGAATATACCCAAAGGTGTCCGGAAAGTGGTGTGCTTCCGGTCCTTGGGATGCATCTTTATCTGGTTATATCCCGACAAGCCGTCCATGAAGGAGAAGACTTCATGAGTGGACTTATTGTCTATCATCAGTTCGGTGAATGGCACTGGGAAGTCGTCCTTCAGTCAAGCTTTATTGAGATCCCGAAAGTATACACATATGCGCACTGTCCCATTTTTCTTCATTACCGGGACGATATTGGCGATCCAATCTGGATATTGAACCTTTTGGATAAAACCGGAGTCGATTAGTTTCTTGACCTTGGCATTGATGCTTATCTCAAGCTCGAGCCGCATTCTCCTTGGTGCTTGTTTGATCGGCTTGACGTCTGGGGATATCGCCAGCTTGTAGACGGCAATCTCTGGATTTAGTCCTGGCATCTCAGAATTGTTCCATGCGAAGCAATCCTTATGCTGCCTAAGCACGTCTTTTAGTGTAGCTACACTTTCTTCAGACAGCAACTCACTGACGAATGTCGGCCGCGGATCACTTGTCGTCCCCAAATCAATTTTCTTGAGATCATCTGCAATGGTATGTATTCCATCTTCCAGCTCTTTTGGCGCCGGTGGAAGCTCTGAGATCACCTCGTCATCATCGTTTTCGAAGCACCAGGGGAGGTCATCCATATTCTTGGGGTCTTCTTTTGATAGCGTTATCACGTGACAGGTACGATCTCGCTTCGAAGACCGATGTTGATCTGGCTCTACTCTCGCGGTATGCGCGGCTTTTGGTTCATGCTTCTGCGGTGGGGTTACCCTCCAGCTGTTGGATAAAGCGAACCTGCCTTGCTGATATTGATCTTCGACCCAGTTCTTGAAGGTGAAGCAGTCTTCAATCGGATGTCCTATTGCCCTATGATAGGAGCAATAGCCCGGATGAGAGACTTCGCCTGCTTGCTTGGGGTGCTTGGACTCCGGGAGTATGATCAGTTGATGTTTTATGGCAAGATCAAGTATCTTCTTTGTCTTGTCCTGGGCAAAAGAGTATGCTCGACCCATCTTCTTTACAAGAGATGAATCTGGATTGCTTGGCTTCCGATCGCGTGGCTTTTTGGTCCTGCTTTGTCGCTGTCGAACGCCTTTCCCGTTCTTTGGTTTGTTACTGCCTCTGCGTCGTACCTTTTGTACAACGGGTTGACAGGAAGGAGAATTTTCATCTTTCGCAGCCTGTTGAAGAAGGCGTTGCGTCCTGGATTTCTCGTAGATGGCCATTTCGCGATTGTGGTCGTCTCGGACCTTTTGACCGGCTTTCCTTATAAGCTTGTCCATTTGTTCTTCGAACGACGGACTGGGCATTTTCACATTGGGGCTCTTTCTGGTTCAGGGTTAGCATTCTCCCACTGAGCATCCCTTTCTTCATCAAAGTCATGTACGACGTAGCAGTCGCGGAGTAGCTCCCGTTTCTTGGACCGAACATATCCAAGCCCGATCGTTTCCATTCTCCCATTGGGCAACTTGCGCTGAGTTCCGGGAACGTTCCAGATCCTGTTATAGAATCGTGCTTGTCGCGCAGTTTGCTTAAGAGGTAGGCCTTGGCGCCTTAACACCCTTTTTAGTCCGTTCGTGTAATATCTGGGCAAACGGATGGGCTGGAGCCTGTCAACTGTAGAATCCGTGCCGTGCCAGATTTCTTTCTCTCCTTTGGTTTCCCCGGGTCGGTAGAATAGGATCGTCTTTTCGCCTTCTCGCCTGGGAGGGACATAGAACGTCTGCAGCTTTTCGACACTATAGGCATCAAGCACGTCTAGCTCTTTATGATATTTGGACGGAACCATGGCAACTTGCAAACTTTGCTCTTCATCAGCGAATGTTTGTATTGAAGGCCGAGCAGAGAATATAGCATGGACCTCATCTTCCGAGTCGCTGCCAAAGATCAACATAGGAGCGGACGGTCCCGGCTTGTTGTACTGGGGTGGACCTGAATAAACTATCTCTTCTTCCTCCTCGGTGTCACTCCCGAAGACCGGAATGGTGGTGATAGCTTTGTTCTCCGGTTTATGACATCTCTCTGTGTCTTCAAAGTCTGGTAAGAAGTATTTTGCATCTTCGTATTTCCGGACTTTGTTCACGGAGAATGGGTTCAACTCTCCTGTCACAGTGTACTCGAGACCATCTTTGAAATACTTCATACACTGATATTGTGTAGAAGGGATGATGTTGTACTCGTGTAACCAAGGCCGACCAAGCAAAGCATTGTAGCATGTCTTAGCGTCAATGACGTGAAATTTAATGTCTGTGACAAGCAGCCCGAAACGCAGCGTCAGTATTACAGACCCGAGGGTCCGTGATGACTGGGAGTCGAACCCGGAGATGGTGATCTTATCACGAGCGAAGTGTTGAACGCTCATGCAGATTTCCTTCAACACTCGCACGTTGAGGAGATTGACGGAGGACCTATTGTCGACCAAGATTTTGCCTATCTTTATATCGTAGTAGTACCCTGAGACATAGAGGGGACGGTTGTGCTCGCACGTCCCAAGTAGGAGATCTTCGTCGCCGAGGTAATATCGACTGTGTGTACTTCTTCCAGCTCGTCCTTCATCTTTTCTTCGGCAAGAAAAGCTTGGAATTGCTCTGGCTCTTGTAGCGTCTTGATCAATAAGTCCCTTGCTTCTTTTGATAGTAAAAGGGCGTTGAGAATGCTAAGTTGCGAGGGTAACTTCCTCAAGTTTGCCAGAAAGTTGTAGTCCACCTTACTTTTCCTTGGCGGGTCCTTGGCGGTCAGCTCTTTCATGACTTGGTCATCTAGGGAGATATCTTCTCTTTTCCCTTATCTTTCCTGTTTGCAGGTCCGAGATTCTTTTCGGGCAGCATACGATTGCGCAGCTAGATATTTTCACAGATCTTCGATTCTCCCTCCTTTCCCGAGGTGGATTCCTTGAATAGAGGGCCAAGAGCCATCTCTTCATCGGAGTCGCTCCCGAACGTGAGAACTTGTGATCCCCAGCGTTGACCACGCGACAGTTGCCGATAGCTCTTTTATGATCCTCTGTCGTACTTCTTCGCTCCCGACGAGTTTTGCGTTTCATCCGCTTAAAATATTGCCGGTAAGCAACATACCGCGGCCACCATCTTTTAAAAGCGTTGCACTCCTCGGTGGGGTGCACAATCTTTCGATGATATAAACAGTAACTAGGATGCACCTCTGCTTCACCGAGAGTGTTTCCTTCGGAGGGTGGTAGCTTCATTCTCATCGATATGGCTTTAGCAAACCTTTTCCTCGTCTTGAACTTATTTTTATTCGCGACGGATGTCCCTTGATTCGGTGGAAGTGTCTTGACTCTTTCGTTCAGTCGCTGGCGTTTGGCCTTTTCAAAGATGGCCATCTCACGCTCCCGATCAGCTTTACTTTCAGACGAATTTCATTCAGGAAGGCGTCGATCATTTCGTCTGACGGCCATAGAAGTTCCGGCTCGGGACCTGCCCCCAGTCTCTCGGTGCAAGGAGCCTCTTCATTGTCTATCAATGAGTGAGAGATTACATAACAACTTTCTATGTAATGCTCAGATCCATCCGACGAGTTTTCCTTATCATCTTCATCTTCAAGGACATGGCGGAGAAACTCCTGAAGCGTGATTGAGGTCCTCACCTTTTGGTTGTACTCTTCCAGCGCATCAATCTGCTTCTGCAGGTCCATGCGCTTGTCACTAGGCTTCACGGGCTTCTTGGATTTCTTTTTCTTCTTCGAAGATTTCGACGGCTGGGTGTGCGAGCTTTGGCTATCGCCACTGATCTTTGGAGTTGGGCGCGGCTTCAGCATCCCTTCGATGATCTGGGGTTCCAGCGGATTCTTCCACCTGATTGCCGGGCATGTCTGGAGATCATTCAGCATCTTTTTGGTTTTGGCCGAAAGAGCCACCTCCCATGGAGCTTCTTCGACAAAAGAGCACGTTGCCTCCGGTGTGTCCGTCTTCTTAGGAGTGTGCGGTTGTGGTGGGCTCACTTTCCACTTCTCAGACAACGTAAACTTGCCTTGTTGGTACTGATCCTCGATCCATCCCTTAAAGACGAAGCAATCTTCGATTGGATGGCTTACCGTTTGGTGGTAAGGGCAATAATTAGGATTATTCACTTCGTTGGGTTGCGGTGGTCGCCTTGGATTCGGCAAATTGATAAGCCTGTTGCGCATTGCTAGTTCGAACAGCCTCTTCGTTTTATCCCGCAAATTGATAAGCCTGTTGTGCGGCGGACACTTCATTTTCTCATTATAATAGCGCCGTCTCTCTTCCAATTGATCCGTTAGTCTTGGAGCACTGGGCTGCAGTTGGGCGTTCGCCACGAAGGTCGCCTTCCCTTTACCCTTTTCGTTCCACAGTTCTGGTTTCGAATGAGACGGTCTATGACACATCTGATCCATCTGGGCTAGCTTATCGATTAAAGCCTGGAATGTGGTCGGTTTGAAGAACATCATGAACTGTGAAATAGTTTCATGAGGGTCTAAGGTGCCCACGAACATGCCCACTACTGGTGCCTCTTCGATGCGCTGTTCGCACTTTGACCACAGATTTCGCCATCGGATTCCGTATTGAACCCAAGTTTCGCCCGGCTTTACCCTTGCATTGATCAATATTGTTATCGGGGTGCGTTCACTTGCGCTCGCAAATCGCTGGGTGAACAATAACTCCATTTCTGCGAAAGTTTTGACGGAGTCGTTTGGAAGTTCGGAGTACCACTCAAATGCCGTCTCCGATAAGCTGCCGACGAATTGGCAGAGCAAAAGCTTATCATCGCCCCCAGTGTTTCTGCACAGAGCTCTGAACTGGGCGACGTGCTGGTGGGGATTACCTGTCCCCTTGTATACGTGGAATTTGGGGATCGTGTATCCCGGTGGGTACTTTATCTGATCATACCAGCCTGGATACGGTCGCCCAGTTTTGACGACTTGGCCAGCCGCTTCATTTGCCTGGTGAACTCGTATTTGTTGAGCAATATAATCATCCAGGGCAGCTTTAGAGATTATTTCCTCTTTGGCTGTTGACAGAGCTGGCAGAGGATTCGATGTTTCCCCTTTGTCGTCTTCAATAATGATCGGAGGGTCTTCGGCGGGAGGATCCGGCTGTATCATCATCCCGACCATGTCTTGAAAGAGAAGTGTCATTCGCTTTGTATTAGTCGTCTGCTCTGCGGCTTCTTTTTCCTTCTTTTCGAGTACTCTACGAAGGAAGTCAGCATCGGTTTCTTGTTCATAACGCTGCTCCGATGACGACTCTGGGCTTTCTTTTGGTCCGGTGAGTGCGGCCATTGCAGTCAGCATCTCCTGAAGCTTCTGCTGTTGCTGTTCCTGAGCTCTCATGATGGATCGGGTGAGTGGTCGGTGGCCCGTAGAAGCGCGGCTATCCTCTTTCCCAGATGCCATGTAGACGGTATGCACCACCATGCCCCCAGACTTAGGGCGTTTGGGCTCAGTGCCTTTGACATTTGTTGCAGGCATAGGGATTTTCTCCGGCCTTCTCCTCTTATGAGCGGTCAAAGTTGAGGGGGCCGTCGCAGTGGGCACCCAGATAGATTTTCGTGGCTTGGCAGGATGACTTTCTTCTTGTTGAACTTTTGCCCTTTTCCGTCGGCGAGGGTAATCTTGATCAACTACTGAGTTCCGAACCTGCCGCCAAACTTTGTAGATTTTGGAAGACAGCCGCTGACGGGACTGTTATGGCTTTGCTTCCGCAACATTTTCCATGGATGGAGGGGATCTTTTCAGTACAGCGGTAGGAGAATTCATGTGCACCCTATTCAGTAGCTCAAAATTGTTCCCGGTTGGAACAGCAGCATTAATTTCCACCGTTGGAGCTGGTGGAGTTAGCCCAGAAGGGGAGTTGCCCCAGGCCTTCCTTACTCGACGCTAGTGGCGACGTCGAGCGTGTCGAGCTGATGGAGTTGGCTCGGTGATGGGGATGGCTTTGTCTTGCCCTCTATTCAGGTGAGGGGTTGTTGCTGGCGTCAGCCTGTTGAAGACTGATGTCCTTTGAGTAGCAGGAGCAGGAGTGGGAGTTGGGACAGTCGGTCTTGTAAAGACCGATCCCTTGGCAGGAGAAGCCGCCTTGACGACTTCAGGAGCAGGGTTGGTTACTCTCTTCGGAGCAGCCTTTTTTGGGATTGCAAGCTTCATTGTGGGCCCACAAAAATTTTGGCCCAGTCTGGTGAAGACCGAGGAGCTGAAGCTGGACGACCCGTTGAGAGGGGCCGCAGTAGGTGTAAGACGATCAAAGACCGACTTCTTGGGAGCTTCCGGTGTCAGCACAGGAGCGGTGAAGCTCGTTGGCGGGAGCATGGTCCCGAAAAATAACCCTGTGGTGGCTTGAGTGACCTGTTCCACGGGCATCGTGAACAGGGAAACCGCTTGGCGCCCGTAGGCTATGCCCCCAGTTGAGGCAGGACATGGGTTGCAGTTGCATGTGGAACACTTTGAGCAGGTGAACGTCATTGGTCGTTTGCTTTCTGTACCAATCAAAACGCCAAATCTTAGTACCTCGAAACCCAATGGCAACCATTAGCAAACTGCGATCGGTTCATGAACACGACACACGAAGAGTGGAGTGGAAAGAGGAAAAGGTCCTACCGGGCGTGCCAGAATCTGTTCCCCTCCGAATCATGGAGACGCGACCGCGTAAGTTCATCTGGCCTGAAATTCGGGGCAGATGCTAATTGGTGCTATCCGTCCACCTCTCCGAAGATGCCAAGTTGATTTATGGCACCATGTATCGAAGGTTTAATCGGATGCGGCCGATGTAGCAGACTTCGTCAGATTCCCTCTCGTTTGAGGGGTTTTTGATTGTGGGGACGCTCTTCCCTGCAGGTGCAAGCCCCTGCAGTTAATTATGCTACCGCATCGCGGTAACAACTTTCTCCTTCTCCATATGGTCATTTCGTGTCGTGGGTGTTTGTTTTGTGTTTGGTTGCCCGTGGATTGTATACGGAGACTAAGTTATGTTGTCGCCCGTAGGGCGTGGACTAGTCCAAATTCGTATCTTCTTAGATTTGGGTTTGGGGGTTGTGATTTAAGGATACGTTAGCCTCATTTGAGACTAAGATCAACTTAAACGTTTGTTAAGGATACGTTAGTCTAATTTTAGACTAAGATCGACTTAACGGGATCGTTTAGATCCGACAAGAGAGCAAATGAGCCCTATTGTTTAGTTTAATGACATTGCGGTCGATAATTAGTTTAAGGACATTACGGTCCATTGTTAGTTTAAGGACATCTCGGTCCATTGTTAGTTAGGACATCGCGGTCAAGGTTAAGGACATCATAGTCCGTGAGTTTAAGGACCTCACAGTCCGATGTTAGTTTTAAGACATCACGGTCGAGGTTAAGGACATCATAGTCCATGAGTTTAAGGACCCCACAGTCCGTTGTTAGTTTTAAGACATCACGGTCGAGGTTAAGGACATATAGTCCGTGGATTTAAGGACGCCACAGTCCAATGTTAGTTTTAAGACATCACGGTCGAGGTTAAGGACATCATAGTCCATGAGTTTAAGGACCCCACAGTCCAGTTTAAAGACGTCATAGTCTGTGAAATTTGTGGTTGTCGGGACCCGTCGCCTCTTTGAAGACGTTGAGCAATTACAACGACGGATATCAAAGGAGTGAAGAGATGTACCCTTGAACCGAGGTGGTTTGGTCGAAAGAGCAGATGTGCTCAATTCAAATTAAGTTGAGGACTTAAGGCCAGAATTGTGCTAAGTCCAATTAAAATGTTTTAACATTTTATTTCTGTGCTGGCTATTAAGCCTTTATTTGGGCTCGGCCCTTTTTAATAATTCTAAGCATTGGGCTGTCATTTTGTCTGGAATTAAATGCATAACATTTATCAGGAACAAAGTGGTGTTCTGATAGTGCGCCACGTGGCACGTCAGGCGCTTTGCGCCAATTAAAGAGCGCATTGGGCTAGCGCACACGAAGGTGACACGTGTCGCGCTCAGCGCTAAGCGCCGGTTCATTAGCGCACTTGTGCTTTCCATCTATGAGCGCTTTGCGCTAGTCTGTTGGCGCGCCAGCGAGTGACACGTGGCGTGCTTGGCGCTGAGCGCCAGTCTATGAGCGCAGCACTCTGTTTCAGGAGCGCAATGCGTAGATTGTGTCTCTGGTTGACACGTGGCAAGTTCTGGCGCCGTGCGCCGGTCCAATGAACGCAAAGGCGCAGTTCATGAGTGCAAGGCACTTTTCAATAGCGCAAAGCGCATCTGATCGATTTTAAGATCATAGAACAACTTTTACGTTCTTCTAAGGAGGCTTTGCCTCAAGATCCAAGAACAAAGGTTCTTGTTTTGATAAAAGGCTCTGCCTTTATAGATCAAAAGATCTGTTAGTAAAGTATTTTACTTCTTTTATTTTATTTATTATTTTTTTTATGATTAGATCTTTTGGTCTTTCTTCTTATCATCAAAGACCTTGGTCTTTTTTTAGATCTATGATCTTTTTAGAAGAGGGTTCTTCTTTTTATGAGATGATTTCATCTCTGTTTTCCAAGAACATGGTTCTTTCTTTACCTTGAATATGAAGAAAAACTCTTCTTTTCTTAAGAGCTTGCTCTTTTTTTTGCAGAGGGTTTTTCTCTCTGTACTTCTGTATTCTCTCTATCTTTTCCTCTCTTCCTATTTTTTAGACTTGAAGTCCAGGGTCCTTTATATAGGGCCAAATGATTTGTTAAATCAGTTTTGAGAGATCTTTCTCTTGATTGATTGGGGAATATTTCCCACCGTTGGATCTTTGATCCTAAGGCTTCTGTTTAACAGAAGATAATCTTCTTGTTTTTAATAAGATTGAGAAATCTTTCCATGCAGAATTTGTTCTGTTTTTGGTAATTTATTATTTACCATTGGATCATTGATCCAGCGGTGCTTAAGGCACAATCTTGTTGTTTGGAATGATTTTGAGAAATCTTTCCTTAACAGAATTTAATTTTGGTTAATTAATGATTTATCATCATTATTAGATCCTTTGATCCAACGGTGGGAATTTTTAATTCTAGCGCTGGCGCACCTACGTTAGACACGTGACGCGCAGCGCACCTGTACTTGACACGTGGCGCGCAGCGCAGAGCGCTGGATCTGAAGCGTTTCTTTAGAACGCTGGATCTGAAGCGTTGCTTCAACAGAGGTGTCTTTTCACTTTCCTTTTTAAGTCAAACTTGTATTCCCTAGAATCTTTCATTTCCCGAATCTTGGAAACAGTTTTATTGTGCACAAAATTTCCTGTGCCTAGTTCTTTATAACTCGAAGCAAAGCTTCTTCCTTTTCTCATCTCCAAAGAACCCTCCCAACTATGGCTTGTAACCACCCCCATGCTAGTAGACAGCCGTGGGAAGTGCCCATTCAGGACCTTGTTCCTCGTTTTGCTGTGCGCTTGGTGGATCCTTCTCTCACGGATGAGCAGTGCGACGTTGCACTGTATGATCTTTTGACTCGTGTGGGGTCTCCTCTTCCCCCACACTCTATTTGGTTTCGGATGATCCTTGCGTCTGTGCTCGCCGATCTTCCCCTCCTCCAGCAGAGATGTCCTCGGCAATGCTCGATACCGCCGAAGACAAGATTGAGTGCTTCCTCGAGGCGCACTTAATAACTCAAGCCCTGAGGGATTGCTCCATCCACTTGCTGAGCCAGATACGGGCTCGTCGGGTTGTCATCACCACTTTCTCTGAGGAGTGCGGCGTCGATCGTTGGATGGCTACCCCTCGGGAGGATCGCCGTTTCGACATGGTGGAGAAGACGGAGAGGGAACTGGATAATCTCCTCCTTAGCTTTGCGAACCCCTGTCCTTTTGATCCCATGTTTGGTGATCTTTTTTAAATGTAATAATAATAAAAATAATAAAAAGATGTTTTAATTAAGTATTTTATTATCTGTTAAGTGTTCCCTTGTTTTTAATTCTTTGTTATTCCTCTGTAAGATGTTTATGCGCTGCATAATTTAATTTGCCATAATCATGTGCAAGTAATTCTTATAAGGATGAAGTGCTTCTAACGCTTAGTGCTTCTGGCGCCTAGCGCTCTCGTGCTTTGCACGCGGGCGCCGTTTCAGAGTCTTTGACTCTTATTGTAAGCACATTTGATGTTAGTACCTTTCATGAAGCGTTGCTTCTCTTTCCAATCTTGGAAACAGAGCTTTGCTCTAATTTGAGGCGCGTAGCGCAGAGCGCAGCGCAATTGTGCTAACGCTAGCGCACTCGTGTTTTGACACGTGGCGCGCAGCGCGCCTAGCGTTAGCGCACCCGTGCTTGACACGTGGCGTACAGCGCGCCTAGCGCTAGCTCACCCGTGCTTGACACGTGGCGCGCAGCGCGCCTGGCGCAGAACCTGAAGCGTTGCTTCAATTATTGCCCTTTAGAATTTCCATACAGAGCCTTGCTCTGATTAGGGGAAGAAGAAGCGTCGCTTCATTTCCAATCTTGGAATTTGAATAGATCTTTGCTCTGATTGGGGAAACAGCAGGGTTCCGATCATATACGTGTACTGGCTACACGGATGTCGTTTCGGGCAGATAATACTAGTGGGCTTTGGTTTAAGCCGGATCCTAGTATTATATTATTGGATTATTATTATCTCATTGTATTCGTATTTTCGGAATACGAATACGGGTATGTATATACGGTGAGGGCATTCTTGTAATTTTGCAAGACATGCTTCTAGAAGGGGACACCTCATTATTTGGATTATCTATTTTTGAAATAGATTAATGAGGTGGAAATTGGAAAGATATTATTGGCATGGGTGAAGCATGGCTCTTAGTATTTGTTTATTGGTTTGCGATCACTATTGAAGCATGGTTGCTATTTTCAATTTGAAAATAATTCATGCTTCAATGAGTGAAGATACATGAAGCCATTCTTCACTTGCTAACCCTAGCTCATTTGCATTCTCTCATTCTCTCTCCAAGTTTCCCCTCCTTCTTCCTCAAAAGATCCTAACCCTCACATAAGTTGTGAAATATAGGATCTCATGAGATAAGACACTCCATTAGATACTCTACATCCTCTAGGCTATCTAGTTTAGCGAACTAGGTACCCTAGTTACCTCGGTTTAGTGGTTGGAGCTTGAAGTAAATACTATCGGGTGGATCATCTTCGACATGAGGAGGCCGATGTTTTAAGCTTTATCCGTTCTTCTAGGAGTTAAAGAAGAGGAGGAGGAGAAGAAGACCCGAAGGACATAGTTCAAGGAGGTATAAAACTTTCCATAGTAGTTAGAACCTCCTAGTTAGTTTAGTTAGTTAAGATTTTCGCAAAGATCCTAGAATTTAGTCGGTGTTGCGAAGCATAGAAAAATTGTTTTTGCAAATTCCACCTTCCCGCGAACTCGCGGGGTGCGCGACATCAACTTACAAAAATTCCTTAAGCAAAACAAAGACTTTTATTGATAAGGGGTATTCTTAGCTCCTCAACCTTACAAAAATGCCCGGGGGCTCGCAAAATAAAAACTATTAAAGCAAAGGAGGAAGGAGGTCCAGAAAGCATTGATCATGGTACTTAAAGAAGAAATCTTCCAACCGAGCCCAGGCGGCATCCCATCGCTCCCTCCGCCGACGCCCATAGACCCGAGCTGCTACTGTTCCATCGGGGACTCCCGCCGTCGCGTATGAAGCTATGATTAGCCTCTGTTGGAAAGCTCGGCGAAGGATATTTATCGAGCGGTCCGCCTGCTCTTCGAGATCAGGCCCAACTCATGAGCCGTACTCATCTTGTAGATAGACTCCTCCAGCACCTGATGGGACAAAGCCTGAAAAGGCTTGGGGAGGATCTTCAGATTGCGTACATGAGCACCTGCAGAAGAGAGGTTCGGCACGGGAGTAAATACCTGTAATGACGCTCTATGCGACCTCTTATAGCCTTGTATGCCGTCTCGGAACCGTCAAATTCGTAATGGTAGACGCCGTTGCGTTTCACGATATCTCGGATGTTGTATGTATTACTGGACATCAGGAAACGACGGACTATGGAGAACGGTCAAAGAAAAAGAGGAGAAGACGAAGACGACTAGAAGCAAAGCAATGAGAGTGCCTAAGGAGAGGCAAAACATCCACTATTTATAGCCTCAACAGAAATCCCCCGATAATCGAGATCTTCTCACGTCACGATGTGAATCACGGAATATCGCATCTCCCCGATAAGGCACCGCCACGTGGCATTCGGTCACTGGCTCCCTCCCTTTCAAGCGAATCAGGGAAGATTGACCGACATCTTCAGGAGATTTGCATGTATCTCAAGATGCCCACCATACACCACGTAGCGCCGAGAATCAAGAAAGCACCGAGAATCAAGAAAGCGCAAAATACCGGAGTCATGACAATCCAACCATCCGTTGACCAGTCCACGCACACGGATTCCTATCCCTAAGCCCTCATCATAAGGCGGCCAAGCAGCTTCCTGCTTGGCCCATCCGCAGCGGGTAGCTTCCTACCCCATGATGCTGTAGACCCAAAGCCCTCATCATGATGTGGCCAAGCAGCTTCCTGGTCGGCCCATCCGTAGTGGGTAGCTTCCTGCCCCACTACGCTGTGGATCCAATGCCCTCGTTATGAGGCATCCAAGCAGCTTCCTGCTCGGCCCGTCCACAGCATGTAGCTTTCTGCCCAACAACGTAATGGATCCAAAGCCCTCATCATGAGGCAGCCAAGCAGCTTCCTGCTCGGCCCGTCCACAGCGGGTAGCTTTCTGCCCAACAACGTAATGGATCCAAAGCCCTCATCATGAGGCGGCCAAGCAGCTTCCTGCTCGGCCCATCCGCAGCGGGTAGCTTTCTGCCACACTACACTGTGGATCCAAAGTCCTCGTCATGAGGCGGCCAAGCAGCTTCCTGCTCGGCCCAATCGCAGCGGGTAACTTCCTACCCGACAACGCTGTGGATCCAAAGCCCTCATCACGAGGCTGCAGGGCGGCTTCCTGCTCGGCCTTAATGGAAGAACCTGAGGCCACATGCCAAAGTCGGTAAGACGATCATTACCCGGGCACGAAGTAGACAAACTCTTAACTCGACCCAAGAAGATAAAGCTCGAATTCGGTCGATAATCGGCGCAACTCCTACCCCACTCGGATCCGAGAGAGCGACCGCACTGATCTCTGCTAACATCTATCTTTACTTGGTATTCATATTCGGGGTTTGCTCGGTCTACATCACCTCGACTCCAGGGTAAGGAAGGACACCGGTCTATTTCTACTTGGTATTCATATTTGGTGTTTACTTGGTCTATGTCACCTCGACTCCGGGGTGAGGAGGGATACCGGTCTATTTCTACTTGGTATTCGTGTTTGGTGTTCACTCGGTCTATGTCACCATGACTCCGGGGTGAGGGACACCAATGTATTTCTACTTGGTATTCATGTTTGGTGCCCGCTCGGTCTATGTCACCTCGACTCTGGGGTGAGGAGGGACACATGTCTATCCACACTTATGAAATAAATAAGGATGAAAACATTACAGCCATGCACATCATAGAAGAGCTAAAAATATTTTATTGACGTTCCAAATTATATACAAGGTATTATAAGCTCCTCAACTTTACAAAATGCCCGAGGGCTTGCAAAAATAAAACAAAGACAAAAAGGAAGGCGGGAAGAACGAAGGATTCAAACGGCGTTCTCGGGCAAGGCCTTCCCGTCGTCCGTCCGCCCGGTACCTCCACCGGCTACCTCGCCTCCACCTTTTTGCTCGACGCCTCCACCGGCAGCTTCGTCCCCGCCTACCGGCTCGGTGCCGCCACCGTGGGGCCTTTCCTCCGTAATGGGATACCTCGCGCGAAGCTCCCGATCGTCGAACCTGGGTGCCATCTCCTTGACAGTGTCAAGGGCGTTTTTCTACCCGATGGCTGCGGAGTCTCCAAAGTCGACGTAGAATTAGTCTGACGCCTTGTAGTCTTCCACAGCCTTCTTTGCCCTAGCCTCGGCCTGCTTCGCCGCCTCGTGAGCCTTTTGGGCATCCGCTTTGCAGAGGTCCCTCTACTTCCTCATGGCCTCGAAAAGTTCGTTGATCTCGCCGACCCGGACCTGAAGAGCCCGGTTAGACTCTGTCAAGGCCCTGTGAGACTCTTTCAGCCTTGTGGCCTTCAAGCCCTCCGATACCAATCTAAACTCAAAGGAAGCAATGTTCTCCTCGGCCTCCTTCAGATTGGTGAGGAGCTCTTCCTCACGCAAGGATGACTCTCCGACCATTTTCAGCGCCAGGGCAACCTCCTCGCCCTCCATGACAGCTAGGAGGGTGCAATGTTGGAGGACCTGCAGAAAAACACGAATATCATTTGTCAGAAACTAAACAGAGGAAAAGGAACTTGGAAATATTTTTAGAAGGTTACCAACCTGGACTACCTCCTGGCTATTGCTGCCACTTGGGCCTTCATGGTGCCCCGGAGAATCTTGCCCCCGCTGTTTTCTCCATGTCCGCCAGCAAGCTGTCGGCCACGGAGAGCCCCGACGGCACCTCAATGCAGAAGTCGCTCTCCTGCACCTGTATCCCGGATGAGAGTGGCCGGGAAACCACTCTCTTGAGTCTCTTAGCTGGAGACTCGGCGATGGCGTCTCCGTCCTAGCCCGGGGAGCCTTATCCCGGGCATGCTTTTGCCCTCCACTCCGGCGTTCCTCCAAGACGGGAGGAGAAACGGCTACCTTGGTGGGAGGAGTTTGCCAGGGGACCGTGCCGGGTGCGGTCTTGGACGAACTAGCGCCGCCGCCCTTCCTTCCCTGCATCTTGACGGCCATGGCGGTCATGATCTTCAATCGGTCTATTAGCTCCGTAGAAGAAAATGAAAAAAACGGTCAGCAACAGGAATGACAAAATTATGCTAAGCCTAAATTAATCGACGAAGTCCTAACTTACCCCTGAAGCGCACGGGACTGAGTCCCGCCTAGCTCAAAACCTGCTTGGAAAGTAGGACATCGCCCCGCTGAATCAGTTCCCACTGTGACACTATCCCCGCCTCCGAAGCATTTGACTGCTTGACCCATGGACAATCCGCCTTATGCCATTTGGTAGGCACTGGTCAATCCTCTCCCTCCGGAGAACCGACGAAAACAAACTTCTTCTTCTACTCATGGATGGAAGAAGGGACGACTACTACCCCTGACCCGGGTGTCCTACTCTTATGTTTTTTAAAAGAAAGGTAAACCCAGCTCGACTCGTCCTTGTGAGTGACAGGGTGATTTTTGTAGCAAAGGAAGAAAAGAAGGAGGCTCAAGTCAAAGGGGATCCGATCAATTTTCAACCGGACCAGGAACCCGAGGAGAATTCTCCACGAGTTCGGCGCTAGCTGGCCCAGGGCAAGCTAGAAGCAATAGAGTATAGCACAAATCTCAGATGAGAAGGGCAGACGCATCCCCGCTAGGAACGCTTCCAGGTACAGAGCAATCTCATTGCCCTGTACTTGGTCTACCGTTCACCCTCCCTGACCAGATGAAGTGAATAGCTAGGGGATGTAGAAACGAGCTCGAATATTGGAAATCTTGTCCAATCGATTCAATATCGAAGGCGCGTCGCAAGTATTTTCGATGCGCACCTTGGGGGCCCTCTTTACCACCCGACGACAAAGAACAAGGGCGTCGCCACCCCTTGGGGGCGAGCCCGGCGGAGAATAAGAAGAAGAAGATGAAGAAGAAGAACTTCCTCGGCCATCGGAAGCTGAGGAAGAAAAAGATGACCCATTGGACTCGGCTTCAAAAGCTGAAGTCTCATTACTCGACTCAACCCTAACTACATCAACGGAAACTTCAGAAGAAGACATCTAACCTGATTCAAGGAAAGATCGGCTGAAGATGGATTTTAGCTGAAGATTCGACCTAAGCGATGGGGCGCCGGGCAATTTTCAGACAACAGGAGGCAACTAAAGCAAAAGTGTTTCCTAGGAAAAGGCCTCACTTATTTATACGCCCAGCAAAAGCCATCCGACGGTCTTATTCCACTCCTGCCAAAACAAAGCATTGCACCCCATGGCCCCGATGATGCCACTTAGCAACTAACTATTGGACGTTCCCCTTCATGCGGATCCGACTGGCGACGCCTCGCAATCCGCCACCCAATGGTGGCCACGTGGCATGAAGATCAACTGCCTAAGAGAACGAAGCGACGTCTCCTTTATGACGTAATCATTTCGCTGACCCGCTGGCATCATCAAGGATATGCACACAAATTTAGGTATACCGTAAATCGCTGCGTGGATCCAGAGATCGAAGAGACACGGCCGCCAAACGCCACATCGTTCCCAGACAATCCACCACGAAGATTCCTCGGCACCAAGCTGAACGGAGAAAACCGAGCAAACCACTCTCGACCCGACCCATAAATAGGTCGGAACGAGAGTGGGGAGCTAATGATGATACTGAATTCCCCAGATTGCGACACGTAGCGGATGACGTGTCAACCGCTTAAGCCCGCTAGATTCCTGGGGGCTACAGAGCTGGAATAAGTACGATGCATTAGGACATTCCTCGGCACCTCGTCTCCGAGATTGCATCTAAACTTTTGACGACCTCCCGGGAATACCTTCCCAATTCACCTAGCAACCAGCTAACGGCTCGCCTCCTAGCAATCCTACAGCCGAGCTTTCTCAGCCTCCTTACTCGCCTTCGAGCTGTTACAGAGCTGAGCTTTCTCAGCCCCTCTCTCTTGCCTCCGAGCTATCCACCAAGCTGAGCTTCCTTGGCTTCCCTGTTCAACCAAGAGCATGGAGCCCAAGCACCCATGTAACGGCTTCGTGTATCTCACCAAAGCAAGATCTCCGCCACTCCACGTCCCGCATCCCACCCTAGTATGTCTCTCCATTAATAGGCATATCTCGCCATTAATGGACGTATCCCGCCATCAACACAAACGTGAGTGTCACGACCAGGAAAAGGCAAGTGACTGGCACTTGAATCACGTGAAGTCTATAGGACCCCACCTAATCCAAGTAAGCCAAAAGCTCAAAAATCTAAACCTTTAGGGAAAATAGTGGAGGTGAAGTTTTGAAATAAAGGTTTAATGAAATCAGGTTCTTTCTTTAAAAACATAAGTAATATTATATGAAAAACAAGTAGATTATATACCGTAGTTAAAACATTTTCTTCATTTGAAATTTGGGCAGCACCTCCCTTGTAAATTTTAACCCGAAAGAAATACAAGCAATAATAAAAGGCATTCCTAAGCGGGAGCTAGCTCTTCGCCATTAGGCGGAAACACAACCACGCAATAAAATATACGACGCCAAAGGCGAACATCAAAACACAGAAAGGAAAGGAAAGAAACCAAAAATAAAGAATAAATACATATCCGTAACTCTAAGTCCGAAAGAATATACAAATTGTGGTTTCTAAGTCTACCAAATATACATAGTCTAGTTGATGGAGCTTTTAACTAGATACAACTGAATAAATATACAAGTACAAATGGTGGTCATGATGCAAGTGTACCCCACCTACCAAAGCAAATCACCCGGAAGGAAACCGTGTGTCAGCAAGCCGCTACTGAATCCGTGCGGTCAAACCTGCAAGAAAATTATGGCACAACGAGGTGAGTTGCCAACTCGTGAGTAGAAGATATCACCGGATAGAAATCAAATGTATGACGATCTCCTAGGTCATACAATAATATAATAATAATACAATACGATGAGTGGTAACAAGGCTAATAGTATAAGCATACGTGTAATACCAATATACTCGTGTCTGTGTCATAATGTAGTACCATGTCATATGTAAAATATATGTGTGATGTATCATTCAACGTATGTCCATCAACGACACACCAAATCATAATAAAACCTGAGTGCCCAGCATCGACACTCGAAAACATCATATAAACCGTGTCCAGTAGCGACACATAATCCTCATATCTCGAGCACCGTCTCATCGGATCGGCCCTCATATCCATCTGATCTCACGACTTCGGGCGGTATCCTCCAGATATCCGCCGAGCCAAACTATTACCGGTCGGTAGTGCTCTCCTGCCAGGCTCAATGTCTCTCTATACGATCTTCTTGCTCCGGAGTACCGCACCGGGTCCACCATATACCCGCAAACGGTGCCTCCTCTCTCCTCGAATCGGGTATACATATAGATCAAAACCGAGAAAACTCATGGTGGATGCCACACATCATATCAAGGAAAACCGTATTTTTCTTTTAAAATGATCATAAGTTTTCAAAATTCACATGCGGTTTCCCAAATCCAGAAATCTCATGAAAACCAAAATCTCATAAACATGAGCCAATAATGAAACAATGAATATCGGCACATAGCCAATCTACAGTGCATTACCAGAATGTATATATAAATGTGGCATCTAACTAAATAAGAAATGCAATATCTAAACCATCATGTGAGGTAATAAGTACTAAGCACTACTAATAAGCTACAAGTTATTGGGTTATACAATGAAGTAACGGTTTCTAGTGTGTACGTGGCATGGCAATTACCGATGATGAGTGTGTGAGCCGGCGAGTATGCGTACGTGCAACATGCGTATCATCGGTAATAGCGCATGTGTCCTAACAGGTGATGTCATATAATATGATGAAAAGAACATGTGTGTAAAACGCAAACGAGACTAATACGAGCATAGCAAAAAAGTAAACAGTAAACGCAATAATATAAAATATATATAGCTACATACGAGCCATACAGTTACAGTATTTAAAATAACATGAAATCGTTGTTTTTAAAAAAATAGGGGGCTACGGTATTTTTAAGAAAAAGATACCATTTGAAAATCTGTAGCGTCCCTCGGGGTTGTCTTTGAAAATACATACGATCTGTTAGTTTTGAAAATAGGTATGACTCTAATTATATTCTAATATCTACTTAAGTAATTAAAAGACTAAACTAAACCCGAGTCGAAAGTGATTAGAAATCTATAACATTTCCGAGTCGATACATCCATCAGTCGGTGGTCCAGCCTCATAGTATCACGTACAGTATAGTCCATCGTACGGCATCCTCGATTCAAGAGTGCGGATCAATCATCATATATATCATATCCCGTACGGTATAATCCATTGTACGGCATCCTCGAAGCAAGAGTATGGGTCAATTATCATACATATCATGGGTCAATTATCATATATATCATATCTCGTACGGTATAATCTGTCGTACGATATCATAATCAAGGGTACAGATCTATGGTCACGTACATTCTATTATCTCATCTAGTTACATGTCGTTACATGTTATATGTTTATCGCCCAATGATCATGTAATATTTCATATCATAACATGGTGTTTCAATCTCAAATCATATATCATAACCTCGTGACATAATGTCCGATCATATTGACTCGTATCCTTCTAATATATCATATCATCATCTAACATGTCTATATACATATACATATGTATATGTCTATTGATTGATTCAAATTCTTTGAGAAAAAGAAAAGAAGTTTTGTTTAGAAGTTTTAGTAAAGTAACCGCAATCAACACGGCGTCGCGTGTAGCTTAGCTGTGGTGAATACGGGCCGTCCTCTGGGATTCGTGGAATTTTATAGTTCTTGCTTTAGATGGGTTGAAAGAAATAGAAAAGAGAAAATAAAGAAAATCAAGAAGATGGTTTCAAGATCTAATTGAAGAAAATCAAAAAAACTTATATGAAGAAGACTTGTAGGATTCTTTAGGATTTAGTAGCCATGGATGACTAATAAAGATTACTCCTCTTATCTATTGATAAATTTAAAACTAGATTGATGGCGATGAATGAGGATTAGGGTTCTTTGGAAGAAACTAGGGTTTCTTTTCTATTGACCCTTTTCCTTTCATTGATCTCCATTCATGTCTAGCCCTTACCAAAAAGATCGTCAATCTTATCTCAAATCGTGGTCGAGATTATCAAAAAATTGATGTCACGCCCGATAAGGATGTTGACGATTCTTTTGCTAAACTTTATAAACTTCATAAGACTTAAAAGGAGTATAGAATTTTCTCACCTATTGATCTACCTTAATCCTACGAATCCTATCAAACGGAGAATTACTCGCACATCATGAAAATAAAAGAAAGAATAGAGAAAGAATTCATAATGCGGAAATTAAAGTAAGCGAATTGATAAAACTGATGATCTACCTTTATTACTCAACTTCACAATACATTTCTCAAAATTTATATAACAATAGGAAGAAGAAATTGCTCTCGATTTCTGCCTCGAAGAAGTAAATGTTCCATCGATCTTCACTTCGCTTGATCATCTCGAGTCGTGGACCTGTCGTGGATCGCTTGCTCGTTGATGGTGATTGGTTTCGTGTAAAGGATACTTGCTTGATTAATCGCTTGATTGATTTCTCGTTAGATTTTTTGTTCTTGGATCTCAAGATCGAAGATTCTTGATCTTAGATCTTAGATCCACTTTTGATATTAGATTTTGTAACGTTCTGAAAAATCGTTTAGGTGAAATTTCCGATAATAACTGGTGTTTTCCGTAAAAACCAAGATATAATTAATTTTCAACAAAGACTAAAATATACCTATTTTAGCTATGTAATGGCTAATATTGATATTTAATTGGTCACTTATAAATTGTTAGTTTACTTAAATATTTTTCTTAATTAATTGTTTTAAATATTATTTCAAGCTTTCACTTATGCATTTAATTAGTGATTATTTCAAATTAATATGGATTAATACAAAATTGTGCACCATGACACAACTAAAACACATGTTCTAGAAAGCTCACTTTAAAAAAAATGTTTTCAAGTTGGTTCTAAATAATTCAAGTGAAGCTAGAAAATAATTAAATAAATAATAATTGGGAAATGAAAAATTAGATGTATTGTGTGTGGGGGGGAGGATATGGACACCTTTCCTTCACACTTACCCTCACCTCTCCCCTCACCAAAAGCAGCACCCCCCTTTCTACAACTCTTCTTCATCTCATCAAAGAAAATAAAATAAAAAGGAAAATAATAAAGAAAGAAGGCATGGGGGTAATAAATGAGGTATAGGGTATTTTCTTGACTTGGAATTTATCACACACACACACACACCTCACTCTCTTTCTCTCCCTCACCTCACTTGGCCGAGCCCCCTTGTAGCAGCCCCCATTTTCTCCACCTCATTTCCAACTCAAAATTCTTCATTTTTGCATCAAAAATCCATATAAACTCTCACTAATTCCTAACTAAACCTTCACCCAATATTCCTTAACCTATCTAGCTTGGATCTAGGAGCAAGATGACAATTTGGGAGGCTAAGTTTGCATGCTAGATCTCAAAATTTGTTAAGGTAAAATCTTAACTCAAGGGTTACTTGTTGATTAATTACTTCAATTTAATTTATTTGGTGTTTAAATATGGCTCTAATTGCAAATTTGAAATTTCAAGAAAAGGGTTTGAGATCAAGTTAGGGTTTTTATCATTTGATTATGGTTGTGATGAGTAGTTTAACATGTTAAGACTTGAAAAATCTAAGCTAGTTGTTAAATTACTAATTGTTACTTTTAAATTATCTTAATTATATAATTTTGCAAACTAAGTTTATAATTAGTGTATTAATAGGTGAGATTAAAATCTTAGTTAATATTTGTATGACCTAATTAAGATATTATGTGAGCATTATGGCCACTAGATTTGTTAAAATAATTAGATTTGCACTAAAAGGGTTAAGTGATGCTTACTAGGTTTTTGGAATAAATCGATTTGAATTAAGTTTGAGATTTTGAAGATATACAAACTATTTCATATAATATTTAGTGTGTTGTGAATGCGCGATTGGTGCGATTGGGTTTTAGGCTTGGTGGTTGTCACGTTTAGCGACCCTAGTTATGGTTTGTGGCTTGTCGCGAGCGCGTTTTGTGCACCAAGTGCGTGTGCGTCCAGTTAGTGTGCATGGTTGACTTGTATCCTTGGTGTCCGCGACTATTTACTTCTATTCTCTTATTTACTTGCGTGCATTTCTAGGATCGGGTACAAAGGCGTCAGATGTGGCGCGGAAAAAGCAAGGCTGAGATCGGATCAGATTAGCAAGGCGTCCCGGTGAGTAGATGTACACATCTATAGGGGGATCGTCTGGATGGCGCGAGGCGCTCGATAATTAGGAATGATGAATAGTTCTTGCATCCATATCCGTAGTCTCAAATCATCCATGTCATGGCATATTCATATTCTTAATTACGATGTTATTCATTAGGACACTTGCACCATTACCATTGGTTCATGCCGCATGTACACTATTCATGCGAACACACACGCCATTGGTATTTGCTATGGCACAAACACTATAGCACTTGCGTAAAATCAATATCGGTGCATTGCATCATGTATTATATGTAGATTGTAAGTCATCTGCCTCATCGCATCATCGTTCATACATAGTTTTCTAGCCATACATCGCATTGCATGTTATTGATATCTTGGACATCCATTATTACCGCCATGTTTATATATTGTGATTCTTCTTAGAGATTTCAGTATTTATGAGATTTCTGGATTTTTGGGGGAAACCGCAAGAATTTTATAAACTTATTATCTTTTAAATTACAAGTTGCGGTTTTTCTCGTGATATGATGAGATGGGTCGATCTGGACCGACGAAGCCCGAGATAGTTTGGCACGACGGATATCTATAAGATACTGACCATGGTCGTGATATGATGATATGGGCCAATCCGGACTGATAGAGCCCGAGATAGTTTGGCACGGTGGATATCTATAGGATACCGACCGTGGTCGTAATATGATGATATGGGCCAATCCGGACTGACGGAGCCCGGGATATTAAGGATATTGTGTCGATGCTTGACACGGATTTTCTGTCGATTTCACTGATGATATTCTAGTTGTTATTAAACAAAGGTTTTTCTAAGATAAGAATAAAGGTTTTCTCATATCAGATATGTTCAGGTTTCGTGTTTGATTATGCATTCATGTTGCATTCATGCTAGTACATCGTATCATATTGATATATGTAGGTCGTGACGAATTTGCGTGCATGCTTACGATAGCCGTATTAGATGTTATTTATTACTCGCAAGTTGGCAACTCACCCCCGTTGTGCCACAGTATCTTGCAGGTCCGACCCGTCAGCACAGTAGCGGTGGGCGCACTTACTCATTTTGCTTCTTTTGCTTTGACTTGCGGCTTGCTCGTAGGTGGGTTGCGAGGATATTTTGTTTCTACCTGTGTATTATTATTGTATCTAGTATACTCCATCCACCTTATCCACCGTTTTCCACCTTGTATATTGGACTAGTCAGTAAGACTCATGAGACTTGTATTTGTGTTTTGGTGTCGATGCTCACTTGAGCCGACGTGATGTTTCTCATTTCTTGGTTTCAGATGCTTATTTCGCACTTTTGATATACATATTGCATGTGGTTGTGATTCCGCCTTTGGCGAAGAGCTAGCTCCCGCTTGGAGATGCCTTTATTCATTATTTATATGTATTTTCATGTGTTGTACCCGTTTGGGGGCCAGTATTTACAAAGAAGACTCTGCCGAAATTTTCGGGAAATATGATGTTGCTTTTAAAATGTTTAATGCCACTCATTTTGTTAAAACCACTTGCTTTAAAACAAGTTTTCCTTCTCTCTAATTGTTAAACGGTTTAGTTTTCTGGGCTTTGGCTTACTTAGATTTCGTTACGCCTTTAGACGTTTCGTAATTTAAGTGCCAGTCACGTTCCGTACCTTCGGATCGTGACAAAATTGATATCAGAGCGTTAGATTTTACCTTCTGAGTATAGGATGACCCTTGGTAGATGGAGTAGATAACTTAAGCAGAGTGACGTAGCGTGTGTATGTTCCGCGGCATACTTACGATACAGTACTCCGCCTAAGTGACCTTAGAATATGTGATTGCTTGTACTTCCTTCCTTGATTCCATATATCCTCTTGATTCGATTGCAATGTTCTTATCAATCCTATTTCTTGTTCCAGACATTAAGTTGCCCGGGACTACTAGGGCCCAGTGAGCTATCGCTAGAGACGAGGTCAAGGCAGGCTCGTCTGAGACGAGGATTGACCAGGACGATATGCCTATTCGTCCGGAGCGGGTTGATTCCCTTTTTCCAGATGGTATTCCTAGGCTAGAGGCCAGTGTTCATGACTTACGTCGGATGATCGGATCCTTGATAGAGATAAGTTGAGCGCAGAGGTCGGGCATTGCTCCCCTACGGTTGTTCTATGACCAAGACGGGTTCGCACTGATATATCAGCTTCTAGGCATGTTCGCAGAGGCCGTGGCGGATTCTTTAGGGGCCAGTTGTATCGCCTTCACCCACATGGTCAGCAGCCATTGTTAGGATGTTTTCGGTGTGGTAGCCTGTATCACCTTATCAGAAATTGTACCGTGAGGCGACAGGGTGAGGCATCAGTCTCACATGTGACTTTACCACTTTCACCGCCTCCTCCGAGCGCATTACCACCTACGCCTGTTGCTGCTCCATGCCAGATCGGTGCCCTGAGAGGCCGCGGTCGTATTCTGAGAGGGCGAGGTGGCAGAGACAGACGACAGCTGGTCACTGGTAGAGGGCAGGCCTTAGCTTTTGTGTTGACTCTTTGGGACGTGCAGGCGTCGAACGTAGTCATGACAAATATTCTTTCGATGTTTTCTTCTGATGCGTGTTTTTCTATGTTGTTTGAAATGGTATCCACATATTTTGTATCGAGATTTAGCCAGTAGTAGTCATTGCTAAATCAGCCGCTTGTTGAGATTTCTTCCGTAGGGTAGTCTTTTGTTGCTCGATATGTTTTCGTTCGTGGTTGTTTTGTTCGTATCGGAGATAGGGACTCTTATGTCAATTTGATTCTTCCCGATATGTTTGACTTCGAAGTTCTTCTGAGCATGGATTGGTTAGCCACGTGTTATGCATCCATGGACTGCTGTGAGGAGGCAGTCGGATTTAGTTTTCCGGGTAAGCCAGTTCTTGTTTTCGGGGAGACCGTAGCGTCGCCTTTCCCAGTTTGATTTCTTCTCTTCGCGCTAGTCAGCTTTTGAGAAAGAGATGTCAAGAATTCTTGATGTATGTTTGTAATGTTAGAGACGCAGAGGTCCCGTTGGACCAGGTCCCGATTGTGAGAGAGTTTCCAAATGTCTTTCCTTACAAGTTGCTTGGTTTGTCACCAGAGCGTGATATTAAGTTCTGCTTGACTTGATTTCCGGCACGTAGCCTTTTTCTATACCGCCATATTGGATGGACCCAGCGGAGCTTAAAGAACTGAAGGATCAATTGCAAGATTTGTTTGATAAAGGGTTTGTTCATCTGAGTGCGTCGCCTTGGGGAGCTCATGTCCTGTTCGTCAAGAAGAAAGATGGCAGTTTGTGTTGATGCATCGGTTACCGTCAGTTGAATTAGGCTATTGTGCGTAACAAATATCCTTACCTCGCATCGACGATTTATTTGATTAGTTACAGGGTGCGGGACATTTCTCGAAGATTGACTTGAGATCAGGTTACCATCAGTTGCGGGTTCGAGAGGATGATATTCCGAAGATTGCTTTTCACACACGTTATAGGCGTTATAAGTTCTTGAGGATGTCATTCAAGCTCACCAATGCCCCAACAGCGTTTATGGACTTGTTGAACCATATATTCAAGTCGTTCTTGATCAGTCTATCATTGTGTTCATTGATGAAATTTTAATACACTGTTGGAGCCGAGTGGGGCCTGGGCAGTAATTGGGGATTTCGTTGCAGACCTTGAGGGAGCACCGGCTATTCGCTAAATTATCCACGTGTGTTTCCTGGTTGGATAGTGTTGACTTATTGGGTCGCGTAGTTACGAGAGATGATATACATATGGAACCGAAAAAGATCGAGGTCGTTCAGCACTGGCCCAGACCTGTATCAGTGACGGAGGTTTGCAGTATTTTGGGGGTTTGGCCGGATACTATTGACGTTTCGTACATGATTTTTCGCAAATAGCCGCAACGTTGACCGGATTAACCCGGAAGGGAGTTCCTTTTCTTGGACCGAGGTATGCGAGCAGAGCTTTCAGCAGTTGAAGACTCGTTTGATTACGACGCCAGTATTACCTTTGCCTTTAGGATCAGGCGGTTTTGTTGGTTATTGCTATGCTTCTCGGCAGTTGAAGAAGCACGAGCAGAACTATCACACTCACGATTTATAGAAGGCTGCAGTGATTTTTACACTTAAGATTTGGAGACCACTGTTCCCCGCCGAAAGACGCGACCGGGACGTTGGGACGTCAGGCCTGAAATTCGAGAGCAGATGCTAATTGGTGCTATCCGTCCACCTCTCCGAAGATGCCAAGTTGATTTATAGCACCATGTATCGAAGGTTTAAACGAATGCAACCGATGTAGCAAACTTTGTCAGATCCCCCCTCGTTTGAGGGGTTTTTGATTGTGGGGACGCTCTTCCCTGCAGGCGCAAGCCCCTGCAGTTAATTACGCTACCGCATTGCGGTAACCACTTTCTCCTTCTCCAGATGGTCACTTCGTGTCATTTGTTTTTGATTGCCTGTGGATTGTATACGGAGACTAATGTATGTTGTCGCCCGTAGGGCGTGGATTAGTCCAAATCCGTATTTTCTTAGATTTGGGTTTGGGGTTTGGATTTAAGGATACGTTAGTCTCATTTGAGACTAAGATCAACTTAAACGTTTGTTAAGGATACGTTAGTCTAATTTTAGACTAAGATCAACTTAACGGGATCATTTAGATCCAACAAAAGAGCATTTGGACTCTATTGTTCTAGTTTAGGGACTTTGCGGTCAATTGCCAGTTTAAGGACATGGTGGTCCAAGGTTAAGGACATCATAGTCCATGAGTTTAAGGACCTCACAATCCAGGTTAAGGACATCATAGTCCGTGAGTTTAAGGACCCCACAGTCCAGGTTAAGGACATCGTAGTTCGTGGGCTTAAGGACCCCACAGTCCGAGGTTAAGGACATCATAGTCCGTGGGTTTAAAGGGACCCCACAGTCCGAGGTTAAGGACATCATAGTCCGTGGGTTTAAAGGGACCCCACAGTCCGTAGAGTGTTTGGTTGTCGGGACCCGTCACCTCTCTGAAGACGTTGAAGGATTACAACAACAAATATCAGAGGAGTAAAGAGATATACCCTCGAACCGGTGTGAGTTGGTTGGAAGATCCGCAGTCCAATTTGGAACTAAGATCTGTTAAATATTCGTGAGCAGATGGGCTCAATTAAATATAAGTTGAGGACTTATGACCAATATTGGGCTAAGTCCAATAAATGTTTAACATTTCCTTATTCTGGCTATTGAGCCTTTATTTGGGCTTGGCCCTTTTAACAATGCTGAGCATTGATTAGAGCTCTGGGCTTATTAAAGAAAAATTTATGTTCTGTTGGCGCAACACGTGGCGCACTAAGCGCTTTGCGCCAGTCAAAGAGCGCGGTGCGCTTCTGCCAAGTAGCGCACATGTGAAGGACACGTGTCGCTCTTGGCGCTAAGCGCCAGATGATAGGCGCATTGCGCCAGTTTATGAGCGCTGAGCACTAATTTATGAGCGCATTGCGCTTTCAATTTAGTGGCGCACACGTGAGTGACACGTGGTGCGCGTGGCGCTGAACGCCAGCCCATGAGCGCAGTGCGCTATTTCAGAAGCGCAAAGCGCAAGTTGCATACGTAGTTGACACGTGGCGCATTTTGGAGCTAAGCACCGGTCCAAGGAGCGCCGAAGCGCAGTTTAAGGGCGCAAAACGCATTTCAATAGCGCAAAGTGCATTTGATCAATTTTTATAATCTGTGAACAAATTTATGTTCTTTTAAAAGAGACTTTGTCTCAAGATTCAAGAACAGCAGTTCTTATTTTTGAAAGGGCTTTGCCTTTATAGATCCATGATCTGTATGAAGAATATGTTCTTCTTTTATTATGTGATGAGATCTTTTGATCTTTTTATAAAAGACCTTGGTCTTTGTAGATCTATGATCTTTTTTAAGAAAATAATTCTTCTTTTTATGAGATGATTCCATCTCTGTGTTCATCATTCATCATCTTTACCTTGAAGAAATAATCTTCTTTCAAGAGCTTGCTCTCTTTCTTTTGAGTTTCTCAAAGTTTATAGGGGGGTTTCTCTATATCAGAGTTGAAGTCTTGGGGCCTTTATATAGGACAAGTTGATTTGTTAAATCAGTTAAAGAGATCTTTCCTTTGATTGATTTGGGGATGTTTCCCACCGTTGGATCTTTGATCCTAGGGCTTCTGTTTTACAGAAGGCAATCTTCTTGTTTTTAGCAAGATTGAAAGAAAATCTTTCCATAACAGAGTTTTAATTCTGATTAATGATTTATCATTATTTATTAGATCTTTTGATCTAAGGGTGGGGAATTTTTAATTCCAGCGCTGGCGCACCCGTGCTTTGCACGTGGTGCGCTGCTCAGAGCACAGCGCACTTTGCTCTAGCGTACCTGCGTTTGACACGTGGTGCGCTGCTCAGAGTGCAGCGCAGCCTGCGCTAGCGCACCTGTGTTTGACATGTGGCGCGCAGCGCGCCTGGCGCTAGCGCACACATGGTGCACTGCCTGGGGTGCAGCGCACCTGGCGCTAGCGCATCCGTGTTTGACACGTGGCGTGCAGCGCGTCTAGCGCTGGATCTGAAGCGTTGCTTCAATTTTTGAATTTTGAATTTCAAAATAGAGCTTTGCTCTGATTGGGAGAAACAAATGCCCCCCTACCGTTGCGCTCATGTGGCCCACACGTGAGTGCAGCGGTGGCAGCATCTGCGCCCTTGGATCAACTCAGAAGTTGAAGAGGCGTTTCAATGCCTATAAATAGGACCTTTGGTCTCTTAGATGATTTTCATCTCCTTCTTGTTTTCTGAGAATTTCATTCTCCCACAGAGCATAGCTCTCTTGTTTAAGAACTTTTTAAGAGTCAAAACTCTATCAGAACTTAGGTAAAGTTTAAAACTTTTAATAAATTAGGGTTTTACCCATTAACAGAGTCTTACTCTTCATAGATCTTTGATCTAAAGAAAACCCTTTTAGGGTTTCATTAATAGAGCTTTGCTCTCTTGAACCCATAGATCTTAAAGAGATCTTTTCTTGGGGTTTCTTAGCCCATGAACAGAGCTCTGCTCTTTTGGTAGCATGGAGATTTCTTAATCTCTTGGGAAGAACTCATAAGAGTTTGTTCATAGATCTTGAAGATCCCAGAATTTTTAATTCCTAAAAAAAATTGATTTTAATTTTCTTTTTCCGATGGGTTTTTCCCATTATCTTTACAGAGCTAGGCTCTTGAAGAATTTTTATTCCTTCATGATCAGAGTTTGATAAGTGTCACTCTGTCATAGAGCATTGCTCTCAAAGGGAGATTTTCTCCTTTTCCCGAGGGATTCTCATTTAATGAGAATTTCTTGAAGATCTCCTCATTTAAATGACGGTCTCATCAAATGGTGAGACTGTTTTATTAATTGATGCATTGTCATCCAGATTTTGTAGGCCCCCTTTGGTCCCTTTCAACTGCATTGCAGTGTGGTACAAATTTTAAAGTACCAAGTGTCAGAATTTAAAATTAAATTATAGCACTGACGGTTGACTTCTGTCCATTTTTTTTTGCAGGCAACATGTCTTTCGATACTTCATTTCCGTTTGTCCGTTCAGAGGGAGGATTCCCTGAGGCGCCTGTGGACAGGGAGGTTCTCGCACTCATCAAAGACCATGACCTGGAACACAAAAATCTTCACTTGTGGGGTAGATGGTACGACCAGATTATCAGAGGCCGCCGGAGCTTTTCTTGTGCGACGCCTTCGGAGCCTATCTCGGCGATCCCGTATGTAGATGCACCCCCGGTGAACTATGCCGTGGAGGTGGTTAATTGGACTTCGGAGGGTCTCCTTCAGCCTTCGATCGTCGCAGTACCCGTGCAGCCGCCGGCGGCTTTAGACACCTTAGGGCGGCGCATATGCCAGGGCGAGTCGCGCCCTTGGGGACAACCCTGCAACATCAGGCTAACTCCCCGTCATCCGGCCGGGTACTTGCAGTGGGCCCGGTACATCTTGTCGGCGAAGAAATCGCAGCTGCTAAAGCTCGGCTTAAACCCTGCGGTCTACGCTTCGTTGTTCCAGTATTCTGCACCTCCCACATGGTGGATCAAGGCATTTTTGGAGCAGTGAAACATCCAGACCCATACCTTCCTTCTATTGGATAGAGAGGTCTCCATTTCCTTGGAAGAATTCACCGAGGTTTCTGGTCTACCAGTTAGAGGGGAGCACTACGAGGAGCTGCTTCCTCCGGACGAATATGTTTTTGCCACCAAGCCAGTGGTGATAGGCCTCACCCTAGAGAACGCCATTCAGCACCAGTTCCCAAGCCTGATAAAGGTGTTGAACATGTACGAGAGCCTCTTCCTTGAATCCGGAGGCCGAGGGGTCAGCTTTGCCGACTTCATTGCCCATTTTCTTCGCCCGGAAATTTTGTCGCGACAAAGCGAAAAGTTTGCTAAACTTGATGATCCCTTCGGCTTTGGCTTGGACCGTCGGCCGATACTGAAAGCTGATCAAAAAGGTTTCTTTCTTCCTGATGCTGTGATCGTCCCTCTGTCAGAAATCGCCGCCCCGGGCATTGACGAGGAAGCGTTTTTTCTTGGGTTTCTTGGGTTATGGTTGAGCTGGTTCGTGCTTCCTATGCACCCTCATTACATGAGGCTTTCCATCTTCTACCCTGCACATCGCATAGTTGCCGGAATACAAGTGGCCATCGGGATCGCCGGGTTAGCCTACCTATATCACGGTCTTAGCGTAGCAGCGGACACCACTGAACCAGGGGTGCATCCTGCAAACTTCCCAATGCATTACTTCACTTCATGGATGGAGCTACATGTGCTTGGGGTCTTTGGCATCCACAAAAGACCTTCGTTTTACGACAGATGCAAGTTCCCCCGGATCATGCGGCTGGTTGACGCCTCTATCGTGAGTCCGTCACAGCGGGAAGCTAGGGGCTTGCTCCTCCATCCGTGCACGGTTGGAGATGGTATGTCTTTCACAGACAAAGTCTTGACCATCGGCCAGGAAACTTCAAAGGCGATGCTGCTCTTGCGAGATATCTTTAAAGACGGGGCCTCCGTATTGAAAGCCCGGGAGATTCTCCATTTGTACTCCATCAGGCCGGGCTTTCTTGTATTCAGGCAAAATGATGCGGCGCTATTCATGAGATACAACCCCCATCGTTTTGCCCAGCAGCTGAGTTACAATCAGGGAGTCCCGCTGGAGGCTTTCCTGGTAGAACCTGCTGCCACCGAAGAGGGAATGCGGGGCGCGCTGCATCATTTCATGCGCCTGAATACGGGGTCTCACTTCTTTATCAGCGAACCTAGTTGTGTCCCGAAGGCCCTTAATGTACACGTGGCCTGGTACCAACATGCAATGGGTGCTGTTATCAGGGAGGAGAAGCGACTGCTACTCGACCGCAAGGGTGCACCCCCTGCTGGTGATCGAAACATCCCCTTGAAGCGACGGACCATTGTCCTCCCTCCGCTAAGAGAAGCTGCCGTGATTGAAGCCCCGACGACAGGCCTGAACTACCGGTGCCCCGTGCTCCCATGGATACGGCAGATGTACTACTGGTTCCCCGTGCTCCCGGGAACGGTAAATGTAGCTTCCCCCGAGTCTGGCGTGGGCTCAGATATCGGGACTCGTCGCCCCAAAGTGCCCACCAAGCGTAAGCTTGTGCTGGCTGCGACTGGAGCTCGCTCGCAGAGGAGGAAGAAGAAGTCGGTCCTCTCTATAGATGCTGTACT
The DNA here is from genome assembly GCA_030015575.1 of Agapanthus africanus. NCBI lineage: Eukaryota > Viridiplantae > Streptophyta > Magnoliopsida > Asparagales > Amaryllidaceae > Agapanthus > Agapanthus africanus. The sequence goes on along the minus strand of JASDDO010000014.1, from coordinate 98,980,833 downwards.
CGGCCTGGAGCCTCATGCTCCTTACAGCGAGGGCCTGGGCGAATATGGGACCAATGAAGGTCTATTCATAGCGCCGGAAGATACTGATCTCGAGGCCGCCATTACAACTTCTGTGCGATCAGCAAGCCACAAAGTGGAAATGGCCGTCCTCGCGCAATCAAGTGAGTATAAGCCGTAACTTCTGTTATTGCATTATATTTTTTATTTTTATTGTCATGTCTTGACTGAAATTTTTCCTTCTGTAACAGGCTTTATCACTGAAGGCTCTAGCGGCTTCTCTTAGGACCTTTGAGGAGGAGGAGAGGACTCGCGCTTTGTTGGGAGTTGGTATGTCTCGGCTCATTGAATCTTCATTCTCCTTTCTTATGGACAATCTAACCCCTTCTTTATCTTATCGTAGGGACTATAATGCCAATCCCGCAAGGTGATGCGGAGATGCTTCCCGGGCTAGCCATCGAAGTCCCGGCCTCCTCAGGACTGCCGAAAAAGGCCTTACTCAAACGACCGATGACGGATGCCATACCGGCTCCAGAGTTAACCCTTGGTGCGGACGATGGCGTCCTGTTGATGGAGGATTCTAGAAGATCCGCTCTAACGGCCCGAGCGGAAAGGAAGCGCAGAATGTGCGCGGCAAGGGAGCGTAGTGCTGCCTTGGCCGCGGGTGTAGGTTCTAGCACCGCTACCCCTGCCCCTACTCCTTCAGAAGATACTCCGGCTGCCTTGTCCACCGCCCACAGACGGGCAGCACGTGCAGCTCGGGAAGCAATCGGAAGACCAACTCAAGGTAATGTGACATTGGGTTCTGTTGTCAAAGTTTTAACTTTCAGTTCTCATATATCCTATCTTGCAAGGCCGAGTCTTACTGAAGAAGTGACGGCGACCACTGAGCCTGGGGTAGCGGTAGAGGAGGTAGCCATGATCACCGAACCCGAGGCAGCGGTAGGCGAGATGGCTACAATTGCCGAGCTCGAGGTAGCGATGGGTGAGACAGTCACGATCGCCGAGCCCGAGATGGCGGTAGGTGAGATGGCTACCATTGTCGAGCTCGAGGTAACGGTGGGTGAGATGGCTACAATTGCTGAGCCCGAGGTGGCCGCTCACTCTTAAGAGTCGGGCACCGCCCCAATCATGATTCTTTCCGCCTGCGGCTCTTTGCCATCTCCTGGCGTCGCAAGCATTACGACGGCTCTCGTAGAGTCAGGGGATGAGGCGACGGGAGGTGAGACCATCTTGCTGGAAGAGGGTGAAGTAGTCGCTATATCAAGTGACGCCCTTATTGCGGTTCCGACCGGCGACTCACCAGGTAGATTTTGGGTCATTATTTTTTTTTATTCTGCAATCCCTTTCAATCTTTCCTGACGGTATTTATCTCGTTTCTAATGCAGGCGTGGCAAGCGTTGAGATTGCGCTACCCGAGGCAACGCCATCAGTTACCGCTTTGACGGTGACCACTCCTCTACCTTCTCTCGTACCATCTCAGATGTTGGAAAGTGTGGATTTGTGACCCATCAGTCTTATTTCTAGGTTGTATAATTTATGTACTGACATTGCATTACTGCGTCCTTGCAGGAGTCCTTTTTGATCACCTATATCAGGTGCTGCACCCACACTTCTCTTTCCAGTCAGAGATTAGTCCGCCTGCTGGTGTCGGTGGGTATATTTTCTAAATGACGTCCTTTCTTTAACGGGCAGTTACATTATTGCTAATTCTTCTTCGTATTGCTTGTAGCCTTACAAATTGAAGGAGGGGACGAGGGTATCGTTGCACCACCAGTACTCCCAGCTCTGCCTCCTGTTGCAGCCGGTATAGTGGACTCTATTGTTCGTGTATTTTCTTTATTTCTTGAGCTGAGATCTGATTATGATTTATTTTGCAGCAATCACATCGACTCTAGCTCCGTTCGAGTCTCGCATCATAATGCCAGCCGGCCCCTTTTCTCGACGTGCATCCTCGAAAGGCGCCGCGAATAGTCTACGCATGTTGAGCGATTATATTGAGGAGCTTAACATGGAGACTCCCACATTCGCTGTGGATTTTTTCATGGAGGTTAACTCTATGCTGGCGATGCTCGTGAACTTTCATAGTGATGGCATCGTTGAGTCTTGAGTTAATCACTGCAGGAAGATTGAGGCTTGCCTGCATGAGCTCGAGGTCGGACGTCCTGCTCCAGAGGTCCTGACTGTGAACACTCAACGGGCTGCATGGGTCGAGCAGAGCACTTCTTACTTCCGCCATCTTGAACAAGAAGCATAAAGAATGTGAAGAAACTTCAAGCGAATCTTCCCGACTGCATGCTTAGGTTGATGCGAATGCTGCACAATTGGAAGTTATCTTTGAAGGCCTTCTGCGATGCATCTCTGACGGGTTAACACTGAGGCAGAAGCTTGACGTCGTAGAGCGGGATGCACAAAATCGTGAGGCAGCTCAGCGGGCCGTCGAAGAACAACTTTCGTCTTACTTGCAGCAACGAGTCCAAGTCGAAGCAGAGTTGGCCGCGGCAGCTGATCAAGAAAAGGGGCTGAGGGAAGTGCGCGAGCGGCTGATCGGACTATTGAAAGTGCTTCCCTCTCCATAATTGTTTTTGTACCATTTGTAATTTTGAATAAAATGTATCCATTTTTTTATTCTTCCATATGATGTATTTTGTACCTAATTGAATTCATGAATAAAAGATACATTTCTTTCGCACTATCTTGTGTTATTTCCTGCTATCTAGTCCTTTCTGTTTTGCTGGCATGTTACCTTAGTAAACGTAGCCTGTAGAAGACAGAGAGCATTCTGTCTTGAATTTTTTGAGAGGTAGTGATGGTTTAGGAAGCAGGTTCAGATCTGCTACCTAAGACTTTTCAACTTTATGAGTCGTGAGGGTCTCATAAAGACTTTTCTCCTTACGAGTCAAGAGGATCTCGTAGGTGTATTTTCTCCTTAGGAATCGTGAGGATTCCTAAGTGCGTTTTCTCTTATAAGTCGTAAGAATCTTATAAGAGAGTTTTCTTCCTTACGAGTCGAGAGGACTCGTAAGTGTTTAATGAGATTGACATTATCCGCATTTCACGACATCAGAAGTTGCTCCGGGCGTTTCCCACGGGGTCAAGGTTAACTTTGGCCGTGTTGCGCGGGGTCGTTGAATGACGTATTTCCGGGGCGGGGTCATGTAGATGACGTATTTCCGCGACGAGGTCATTTGGATGACGTTTTTCCGCGACGGGGTCATGTGGATGACGTGTTTCTGAGTCGGGGTCATGTGGATGACGTATTTCCGAAACGGGGTCATGTGGATGACGTATTTCCGAGACAGGGTCATGTGGATGACATATTTCCGAAACGGGGTCATGTGGATTACGTATTTCCGAGACGGGGTCATGTAGATGACGTATTTCCGCGACGGGGTCATGTGGATGACGTGTTTCCGCGACGGGGTCATGTGGATGACGTATTTCCGAGACGGGGTCATGTGGATGACGTATTTCCGAGACGGGGTCATGTGGATGACGTATTTCCGAGACGGGGTCATATGGATGACATATTTCCAAAACGGGGTCATGTGGATTACGTATTTTCGAGACGGGGTCATGTAGATGACGTATTTCCGCGACGGGGTCATGTGGATGATGTGTTTCCGCGACGGGGTCATGTGGATGACATATTTCCACGACGGGGTCATGTGGATGACGTATTTCCGAGACGGGGTCATATGGATGACGTATTTCCGAGACGGGGTCATGTGGATGACGTATTTCAGAGACGGGGTCATGTGGATGACGTATTTCCGAGACGGGATCATGTGGATGACGTATTTCCGAGACGGGGTCATGTGGATGACGTATTTCCGAGACGGGGTCATGTGGATGACGTATTTCCGAGACGGGGTCATGTGGATGACGTATTTCCGAGACAGGGTCATGTGGATGACGTATTTTCGAGACGGGGTCATTTGGATGACGTGTTTCCACGACGGGGTCATGTGGATGACGTGTTTCCGAGACGGGGTCATGTGGATGATGTATTTCCGCGACGGGGTCATGTGGATGACATGTTTCCGAGATGGGGTCATGTAGATGGCGTATTTCCGAGACGGGGTCATTTGGATGACGTATTTCCGCGATGGGGTCATGTGGATGACGTGTTTCCGCGACGGGGTCATGTGGATGACGTATTTCCGCGACGGGGTCATGTGGATGACGGGTCATGTGGATAACGGGTCATGTGGATGACGTATTTCCGAGACGGGGTCATATGGATGACGTATTTCCGAAACGGGGTCATGTGGATGACGTATTTCCAAGACGGGGTCATGTGGATGACGTATTTCCGCGACGGGGTCATGTGGATGACGTATTTCCGAGACGGGGTCATGTGGATGACGTATTTCCGCGACGGGGTCATGTTGTAAGTGCACGGCGGCGCCCCGGCCGTCAATCCGACGCCGGAATGCGGAAGCGGTGATAAACTTAAAATTTTGCGGACTTTGCAAACCGGCACCACCGCGCACTTTAACCGGATCGGACCATTAACTAGTCTAAGCTATCTACAAGAATGGGAATAGAGATATATACCGACGATCCAAGTCCTCCGGTCTTCATCTCCACTCCGATCTCCTCGCGGGATCTCCGTCCGTCTCCTCCTCGTCGGAAAGGGGCACCACATCGCCTGTAGCTTTTACGGGCTCCCACCTCAATACCGAGGCAACTCGGGCGCGAAGCTGGCGAATCGACGCGTCCAAGATTTGCTGTAGGAATATAGTGTAGAATCGTAGTCTCTTTTTGGGGTGGTGAAGTTGCCATGGAGGGATAAGGAAATCATGAACTTTGGAGAGGGTTTTGGTGGCATGATAAAAATGAGATGATTGATAAATTTCCAACACCAAAGCAAATGAACCATCCTCATCACAAGAAGTGGCCGGCCAAAACACATATAGGAAAAAGGTGGAGCCAAGAACAAGGGAGGTGAGTGTAGGATCATAAAATGGTGACCACACCCAAGGTCAAAGAAACATACACCATACTTCATTTCCAATCACACCATACTCTCACTTTATCACAATAAATGCAAAAGCATGGTGAAAAGATAATGAAAGCTATCATATCATAACAATATGCAAAGAAACCCCCTCCACAAAGATTATTTGCACAATTGCAAATAACCCCCTCCATCGGAAAAGTCCGGCCGGGAAAGAACAAAGGAAAACCGGCCGGAACGGAATACAAACTGGCAACTCCAGAAAACTGGTCCCGTAATAAATTACAGGAAAACCCCGATACTGTGCATACACACCCGCATCTGTATTCCGTCCGGATACAAATGCAAAGAGACAAAATCTACACTGTACTAAACTAGGACCGGCTTAAACCAAAGCCGGCTAGCAATATCCGTTCGATCCTGATCCGTGCAATACCGCACGTATCTGATCGAACCCTGCCATAAACCTATACGGCTACTAGTACAAACCGTCCGATCCTGATCCGTGCAATACCGCACGTATCTGATCAGACCCTGCCATATCTCCATACGGCCTCTACAGCGTTTCGCCCGAAACTTGAGTAACTGAAAGTGTGGTAGACTCTAAAGACTCGTCAATACTATGGCTGTGGATTTAACCACTAGCACGTCAGAGGTATAAGCCAATACGTAACGGGCCACCAGCTATTGACTAAAAGGGACGTCGATGAGCGAACTCATCCTGACACCCTACTGAGCCTGTCAGTGACAATATCCGTGCAGTCCGGTCCGTTCGTCTATGAGTATCGCATGGCGGGCCTAGGGGGTTGGTAAAAGTCAGACCCCCAAAAGCGGTACAAGTCGTGTCGGAGTGTAGCCCAGAACACCCTGAGATACTACTGGAATACCTACCAGTAAATCTCCTGCCTTGGCCAAGGACTTCGTGTAATGGCTCTCCTAGACACAGCGCGACCTCACCCCCAATACCGGGAGAGACGAACCCCCGAAGATCCGCTCACTGCCACCATATGGCTCCGGACTGTACCCAACTAAAACCTGTTTGCACGACTCCTTTGAGCCGTGGTAGGGTAGTAATCAAAGCACAGTGGGAACTCACACGAGACAAATGACGATCCCCAGGTCGATGAACTAACCTGCACACATGTCACCAGGGAACTGCCATCTGACGTCTGGTATATGACCAACTAGCATGTTCCCGGCGAGTCCTGTCCGGTGTACTCATAACCCAATGAGCACCTGTATACATCTTAGGTGATCCAACTGACACCAGTGGCTTGTGAGACCGGCCACCGCCCCTCGTCGGGGTCTCGACTGTATACACTAGTCTACTAATAGAGTATCGATGCCCGGTCTCGAAACTCCCACGACTAGGGACCTTTTAAGGATATGCTTGTAGACCCCCAGCTCCCACTTATATGATCGCCCTCATACTGCTGGTGGTCAAGCAAGAATCCTAGGGGCTCTATCAACGTGTAATAGCGACGTGTCATGTCACCTAAAGCAGTACACGATGATAAAGGTAAACCAGATAGCATACTATCATCTCGAGTAAGACTGTCCTACCGGGATAGGTCCTCCCTCAATCATTACAATCACGTACCTGTGACCTAATAATTGACTCTGAGGGCACTATCTCCAACAATCTCCCACTTGCACTCAAGGCTAATTATTGCGATGTCGCATACTCACAGCCCGTGTGATACCGAACATCCAACTCCTCTACTAGTCAGTCTCACAAAGCTCGTTTGCGGAACTATTGCGTTCGAGGAATAGCCTCAGTGAGTGGATCCGCTTTGTTGTTTCCTTCCATGTCTCTCTATATCTCATGTTCGCGGAGAAACCCATCTCCCGAAATGAGCAATACCTGTCTTAGAATGTGTCTGGATGTCTGATGGAACATAGTTCATAAATGAACTCCAAATCCAAACTTCTTAGACTGTATCGTCAACTGAACTTAATCAGTATCCTGCGCGCCATGCCTCCCTCAGTATTGCTTTGGACCACCTGTCCAAAATACTGCCCCTCATCAGAAGGAAAACTATAACTCTGACAACCTCCTTGTCGTCCATGTCACCTTGGAAGCCTGGAATGATAACTGTCTCCTGAATGAGGCTGTCGTTATCATATCCCTAGAACATCCACTTATGTTCTAAAACTGCTTCCGACTGTTTCTCCAGGATTGGATTAATGTCAACTTATTGCATCTTGTGCAAGAACAACATCTGGTGTGGTACTTGACATCTCACGATTGACTCAATTGCCTAAGCAAGTGATCTGCCACTCATGCACGTCCCTCTCCCCTTTAGTCTGTAAGACACCTTTGGAGAGGGTGACTCCATTACCTGCAGGTACACTACCGTGCCAGGAGTCGTCCATCCTAAAAACTCTTAGAATGCTGTCAAGTACCCTGATTGGGAAACCACCCAAATCTAGATCTAAAACCATAGATCTAGTAACCAGTATGTCTGATATAAAATCCATGTCCTTTGTGGAGAAACCACTGTGTGACGACCAAAGTATAACCGATCGTAGTGTAGGAGTTTCTTTTCCTACTCTGTGTATGTCATCCAGATACCAGGACATCACACCCTACTACCTTCTCAACAGATCCATCCCCTATTCTGATGAAGTCAAACTCATGACTGTCACGTCAGAAATAGATGATCTATCTCCGCTACATCTGCTTTAGTCTATAAATAGACATAAGCTACCTGTCCACCAATGCTTCCGCTGCTCCCACTGACTACGACAACCCTCTGGCAGAGTCATATAGACGTACACTTCTAAAACTAGTTTAGAACGACGCTATACTCATCCTCCCGCCGGGTCTCGCAGCCTGGAACAACAGCAATGGTAATTGTGGGTAAACAAGAACTTCCCTGTCACCGTCCTTGAGGCTACCGTAGTACCTCTCGGGTGCCTGAAGTTACCCACCGTATCTGCGGAGTGGCCAATGGAATGTCAATCCAGATTGAATCTTTAGGTTCCTTATCAAATCTTCAGTAATCGTTTGTGGTTCTGGAATTACTTCCAGTTCTACCATACTCCCACTATTGTTTTCTTGAAAAAATCCATTTTTTATAAAACTGTGGCGAGTCTAGAACAATATCGCTATTGTTCATCCAGATGGCAGAAAGTCAACCCTCGTCATAGCCTGGGTCAACCCACAAACAGCCATTACAGAAACGTGCCTTGAGTTGTCCAGTGTCTGGTTTTAATCATAAACCGGACAACTCCCCGTACCTTAACATCGTTAAGATATGAACTGTTCTATATCCAATATAGAAACAGAGGCACTGATTTAATTGAACCAGATTCACATCATGCAGCTGTCTCCAGTGCATGTCAACTAAATGGAAAGAGGCCGATCAGCGTTACTCAACTTAGGAATACTTCCAATTATGAGTAACCTGAAAGAGAAGCAAGATCTCTTTATCATTACTATCAACTGAATACCATACACAAGTATCTACATCTTCGATCTCTTTGAAGAATCCCGATACTTGCTATACCTGGTTCTCTACTCTATTCAAATACCTATAACTCCTCAAAACTTAGACCCTGTGTTTCCACGAAACACCGGTCTAAAAATTAGAGGAGTCATAAGTAAACCGAATATAGTACGAGGACCATCCCCTCTGTCCTGATGGACCCTGGACAACATACAATACTCTGTATAAGTCCCTTGAGTCTGATAACTCATTCACTGCGTGCCGTAGGTTGAAAACTGTACTTATGGTTAAGAAGAATTACACCGCTGTTTAATGCTCCTTACCTAACCATCCACTGATATAGGTAAATGTCGTAGACATAATTTCAGAAAGGTATATCTCACTCTATGAAAATAGACGTACAGATATATCAATTTGAAATTGGTGCATAACAGCGGATATTCAAAACCAAATATTTGCCGACCGGCAAACAGGCCAGGTGATTTCCTCAAATATCACCGATTACAACGAATCCCGATATAATGAGGATAATCACCCAATTCCCAATAACCTACTCCCACTCATCATCTGTAAAACCATACAGATGTGAGAATCATACCTGGTAAATACATACCCTGGAGTAAGTGTCTAATTGGGAAATCAGTTTTCTTTTAATAGTACACAGTGAAACTGAAACATTGAAATGTTTCGGTGGGGTATCCCGGTATTCTTAGTAATGCCTCTTCCATTATCCAAATTCACAACTATAACCGTATAATTCTTTGCCACCTCTCCAAATCCCTTCATATGTCTTTAGTCTTTACCTTCTGCACACCCCTTTAGGCCAAATGGTTTTCTTCCTTCCCTACCGTTCGGCACCAGCCTATGGTTTGGAAGAAGACTATCCAATAAGCATAATGGGTGTACTGTCCCAATCCTAGGAACACTCGCAATGAGAGAGGGTGAAGATAAAAGACAACCGAATAAACCTTATTCCTATTTCTCCTGAACCAGAATCCATCCCCGAACTGGAACAAGTTCCATTCGAGTTCGTATATAACCATACGATGGAGTATCCAAATAAACTGTGGATCTTCGCAGTGATACGGAGTGTCCTGGAGAAATACAAAGGTGATGTGGGAGTGGTAACGAAATATTTGGTTTGGTCGTGAATATCTGTTGCAATTTACTTTGCCCTCTTACTAATCCCTTGCTTTGTCTAAGCTTAATACCTTCTGCACACCATCGTTATGCTAATTGGTTTTCTTCATTCCCTACCGGTCGGCACCAGCCTAAGGTTTGGAAGAAGACAATCCAATTTGCGTAATAGGTGTACTACCCCTAAACCAAGGAGTACTCGTAACCTGAGAGAGGGTAAAAGGAAAAGACAACTGAATAATCTTATCCGTTTTCTCCAGAACCGGAAACCATCCTCGAATTCCTTCGAGTTCGTATCTAACCATACGATGGTTTTGTCCAATGGAAGTGGACGTTCGTAGTAATACGGGGTGTCCTGGAGAAAAGGGTAAAAGTAGGAGTGGCAATGAGGTCTGCAACTCTGACAATCCAAAAGCCGGTGTTTAAGAAGGTTCGGTCAACTTGGTCACTGAGTCAAAGTCTTAGGGTCGGGTCAATGGTCGCTGCCAAAGAGAGAGAGAAAAGAAACACTCAGCGTGCACTCTAACCTAGATCAGAATGGTCACCAATTTATCTAATCTGGAATCCTCCCACTGTACCTCAAATTCTCCTCCAAACCTAAAAGAAGAATTAGTCGGGGTCACCCGAGGAGTAAACTAACTCATCAGTGGGAATCGGGATCCAACTCTCATCGCATGATAACGTGACGGAATCCGCTCACGGTATCACACTCCAGAAGGTATGCGCATATCTGGCAAGTTTCAGTACTTTTGAAACTCCCGATGTGATTTCTGCCCCATGCTCTTATGACCTTGGCGTGAGGTCAAAATATCATAAGTCACATGTCAAGTTCTGCCCATCATTATCCAGGTTAATTTGAATCCACCCGTACATACCCTTGACGTAGGCCAAAATAGTAGTACGACTGTCCCAAACCAACGCATCTATCTATGCAACAGATAAATACCCGGCAGCTACCAAACACTATGCCTTGGCGTGAGGTCAAAATACATAGCTTGAATACTACCGAATATTTAACTGAAATGATGGAGGGCTACGAATGGTTTCTGGCGAAAACCTTTAACGTAATGAACTTGATATCGTTGAAGGAACGAATAGCTTTTAAAAAATATAGTGACGAAAACCTTTACTAAAGAGGTCACTCCCGGTGAAGGGATCTCGGCTCTTTCCCCGTGGAATGAGGTGCAGGATATTCCAAATGAATACCACGATGCAAAGCAAAAGTAATCGGCTATAGTGAAGTTAATGCCCTGACGCAAACTTTTTGTCCAAGGGGTCACTCCCGGTGAAGGGATCTCGGCCCTTGCCTCGTCGACTGAGGAGCAGGATATTCTAAATGAATACCACGATGCAAAACAAAAGTAAACGTCCTTGCAATAACAGCTTTTTGAAAAGTGTTCCAACAATATCAGATTAGGTTTGTTTTTAACTTTGCATTGATCCGAATCAATGCAGTCCCATCAATTGATCACACCACAAAGAACGAAAATATACTGATGTACGTATATGCCATCCGCATTCGCCACTGGGTCCCGTCATTACCCGTTAGGTTAGCTTACTAACGACAGAGCGGGGACTGGACTAGCGCGGATGCAAAACATATACAACATCTACTAATATATATACCAATATATTATATTTCGCTCAAGGCGTGAATAGAATGCAACATCACAGATACGAATAGCATCACAGAAACAATACAGATATCTGGGATCCCCGGGTTTCACAGAGCCACTGCTGAAACCCGACGTTCCCCTGGTCGTGTGGATAGCCTGTGCAATGAAATCCTAGACCCCTACGGGCGCGGCAAGTCACCCGCCAAAACCTGAAGCGAGGCAGCCCCCTTCAGCGCCGTGAATGGACCACCCAGCACTTCACGGAATCCGGCAACTTGGGCACCCCTCCTGGGTCAACCTGTACCCCCTACGAGTGCGGCGAATAGCCCGCCAATCCTAGAGTGAAGCCCCCTCCGTCCCAATGCCATGAGATGCGGGCTTGTTGTCTTCTAGAACCCGGCTATCCGTGCACCCCACCGCGGGGCAATCCTAGTACAGAAAGTAAAATATACATACACCGGGTACATCGACCGCAACCAGGTCGTGCCCCAAAAGAATAATACAATCAGGCAGTGACGGCAGTCCACATGTCGGACGCTCGCCCCGCAATATCAAATGTACATAATACGACAACACAGTACTAGCATTGCATCCAGGCTATCCCCACGACCGATCCGCAACATCACAGCAAATACATAGAACATCAACGTGAAAGTCACGTTCGCAAATCCGTCTAACCGGGCTATAGCAGTTAGACCGGATTTACCGATCGAGTGACATTCACGGTCGCAGATATAATGTAAATACTGTGAAAAATGTGTTTAAAAAATTTCCGATTGATCAAACAATTAACAAGTGGGCCCCAAAGAAAACTGTAGCACTCACAGAAACAATTGGCCCAACTTTAATATTCCAAAGCCCATATTTTAAGCCCAGAAGGCCTCTGTAAAAAAATGGTGAAGTGATGTGAATAGTGCGCGGCGGAAGGGCCGCACAAAGGTGGTTTTCGCGGCGGTTCCGCGCTCCAACTGTGGAGTTACTTCATCAAATTTTTACAGAACTCTTAGATTATCCAGTACATCAATATTTTACAACCTGAAAAAATTTTCGAGACTGAAAAATTTCAACAGAAACTGTCGTGGGTAAAATGCAGTTTTGGAACTTTTTGATCGATCGGAAATGCAAACACATTACACAAAGCTAGACTAAGTTAATGGGGAGGCTCTGATAACACTGTAAGTGCACGGCGGCGCCCCGGCCGTCAATCCGACGCCGGAATGCGGAAGCGGTGATAAACTTAAATTTTTTTTTTTTTGCAAACCGGCACCACCGCGCACTTTAACCGGATCGGACCATTAACTAGTCTAAGCTATCTACAAGAATGGGAATAGAGATATATACCGACGATCCAAGTCCTCCGGTCTTCATCTCCACTCCGATCTCCTCGCGGGATCTCCGTCCGTCTCCTCCTCGTCGGAAAGGGGCACCACATCGCCTGTAGCTTTTACGGGCTCCCACCTCAATACCGAGGCAACTCGGGCGCGAAGCTGGCGAATCGACGCGTCCAAGATTTGCTGTAGGAATATAGTGTAGAATCGTAGTCTCTTTTTGGGGTGGTGAAGTTGCCATGGAGGGATAAGGAAATCATGAACTTTGGAGAGGGTTTTGGTGGCATGATAAAAATGAGATGATTGATAAATTTCCAACACCAAAGCAAATGAACCATCCTCATCACAAGAAGTGGCCGGCCAAAACACATATAGGAAAAAGGTGGAGCCAAGAACAAGGGAGGTGAGTGTAGGATCATAAAATGGTGACCACACCCAAGGTCAAAGAAACATACACCATACTTCATTTCCAATCACACCATACTCTCACTTTATCACAATAAATGCAAAAGCATGGTGAAAAGATAATGAAAGCTATCATATCATAACAATATGCAAAGAAACCCCCTCCACAAAGATTATTTGCACAATTGCAAATAACCCCCTCCATCGGAAAAGTCCGGCCGGGAAAGAACAAAGGAAAACCGGCCGGAACGGAATACAAACTGGCAACTCCAGAAAACTGGTCCCGTAATAAATTACAGGAAAACCCCGATACTGTGCATACACACCCGCATCTGTATTCCGTCCGGATACAAATGCAAAGAGACAAAATCTACACTGTACTAAACTAGGACCGGCTTAAACCAAAGCCGGCTAGCAATATCCGTTCGATCCTGATCCGTGCAATACCGCACGTATCTGATCGAACCCTGCCATAAACCTATACGGCTACTAGTACAAACCGTCCGATCCTGATCCGTGCAATACCGCACGTATCTGATCAGACCCTGCCATATCTCCATACGGCCTCTACAGCGTTTCGCCCGAAACTTGAGTAACTGAAAGTGTGGTAGACTCTAAAGACTCGTCAATACTATGGCTGTGGATTTAACCACTAGCACGTCAGAGGTATAAGCCAATACGTAACGGGCCACCAGCTATTGACTAAAAGGGACGTCGATGAGCGAACTCATCCTGACACCCTACTGAGCCTGTCAGTGACAATATCCGTGCAGTCCGGTCCGTTCGTCTATGAGTATCGCATGGCGGGCCTAGGGGGTTGGTAAAAGTCAGACCCCCAAAAGCGGTACAAGTCGTGTCGGAGTGTAGCCCAGAACACCCTGAGATACTACTGGAATACCTACCAGTAAATCTCCTTGCCTTGGCCAAGGACTTTGTGTAATGGCTCTCCTAGACACAGCACGACCTCACCCCCAATACCGGGAGAGACGAACCCCTGAAGATACGCTCACTGCCTCCATGTGGCTCGGGACTGTACCCAACTAAAACCTGTTTGCACGACTCCTTTGAGCCGTGGTAGGGTAGTAATCAAAGCACAGTGGGAACTCACACGAGACAAATGACGATCCCCAGGTCGATGAACTAACCTGCACACATGTCACCAGGGAACTGCCATCTGACGTCTGGTATATGACCAACTAGCATGTTCCCGGCGAGTCCTGTCCGGTGTACTCATAACCCAATGAGCACCTGTATACATCTTAGGTGATCCAACTGACACCAGTGGCTTGTGAGACCGGCCACCGCCCCTCGTCGGGGTCTCGACTGTATACACTAGTCTACTAATGGAGTATCGATGCCCGGTCTCGAAACTCCCACGACTAGGGACCTTTTAAGGATATGCTTGTAGACCCCCAGCTCCCACTTATATGATCGCCCTCATACTGCTGGTGGTCAAGCAAGAATCCTAGGGGCTCTATCAACGTGTAATAGCGACGTGTCATGTCACCTAAAGCAGTACACGATGATAAAGGTAAACCAGATAGCATACTATCATCTCGAGTAAGACTGTCCTACCGGGATAGGTCCTCCCTCAATCATTACAATCACGTACCTGTGACCTAATAATTGACTCTGAGGGCACTATCTCCAACACATGTGGATGACGTATTCCGCGACGGGGTCATGTGGTTGACGTATTGTCTGTTGTAATGAGACGAATATCGAAGTGGTCTCCAGGTTGTCTGGGAACCATCGAGATTTGGAGTAGGGGTTTTGCCGTAGCTCCAGGGTTGATTGCAGCGTCTGAATCCTGATGGAATGGAGAGGAACGTTGTTGATCATCTCTAGGCTATCCCTGAACCGTCGAGATTTGGCTTCGTTTTCTGATGGAGCCTGGGGAGGGAAGGTGTGATTCCTTCTTTGTTTGCGCCCCTGGATTGTATACAGGGATTGATGTGATATCATCTGTAGGGCATAAATTTCATTTTTCTTTTTTTTATTTCTTTCCGTGATGCTCTATCATTTCAGCTTTTATATCGCGAAGGTCGCGATTGCCCAATCATTTCGGCTATTTTTCGCGGCGCTCAATCATTTCGGCTATTTATTTTATTTTTACTCATTACTTTTTATTGCGAGTTGCCTAATCATTTCGGCTATTTTGCATGCATACATTTTTACCTATTGATTTTGTTTGCAAGTTGCCCCATCATTTCGGCTATTTCGTATGCACGTGTGGCTCGCTGGCTTCTTTGCTGCAAACTTGGAGTTAGATATGATTTCGGCATCAGTATCGCTACAACTGGAATATTGCCAGGAGCGAATCATCATTTTCCTCTGTCGATGTCGAACAAAGGTGGCTTAGCGAACAGGGTTAGGATCCTGTCGACTAAGGCTTTCGACTTCATGAGCCGTAAAGGTTTCATAAAAAAAATTTCTCCCTGCGAGTCATAAGGATCTTGTAGGTGCGTTTTCTCCTTAGGAATCTTAAGGATTCCTAAGTGTGTGTTCTCTTATAAGTCGTAAGGATCTTACAAGAGTGTTTTCTCTTTATAAGTCGAGAGGGCTTACAAGGGTTGTTCACCGTGTAGATATATCCCTAGTCACGGATGGGACTTTGTCAGGGAAATGTTTATTCGCGCCCGTGGATTGTATACAAGGGTCAGCATTGAGCCACTTGTAGGGCAAAATCGGAGGTTGTGATGGCTGCTTAAGAACAGGTTCAGATCCCTATAGCTTAAGACTTTTGAATCTTATGAGCTGTGAGGGTCCCATAAGAGGGTTCTCCTTACGAGTCATGAGGATCTCGCAAGTGTAATTTCTTCTTAGGAATCGTGGGGATCCCTAAGTGTGTTGCTCCCTTGTGAGTCGTAAGGATCCCACGCAGGTGGTTTCTCCTCACATGGTCGAGAGTACCTTGCAAGTGTCTTTTAACGAGATGCGCCCTTTCGGGTTTTCACAAAACTCGCCGGTAGCCTTGCTGTTTTTACTCACGGAGCCCTCTCGGGTTTTCATCCGTGCCCATTTCGCTTATGGACATACCATTTTTTTTCCTTTTTTTTATTCTTTTCTCTTTTCTCGTGTCAGCCTTGGGATGCTGTAGTCTACAGTAGTTTATTGACGTCTCGGTCAGCAGCTAGTTTTAGGACATAGTGGTCCATTATTAGTTTAAGGACGTTTCGGTCCGTTGTTAGTTTAAGGACGTTTCGGTCCGTCGTTAGTTTAAGTACGTTTCGGTCCGTTGTTAGTTTAAGGAAGTTTCGGTCCGTTAGTCGGCTACTTCTTATAGAGTTTGGGCTTAGGAAGATAGCGAGCGGACATAGTCATCTTCATCTATCATTGACCTAGGCCGTGACTCGTCAAGTGTAGTACTTTTTCAGGAAGCGACCATTTATTGGCCTGAAAGGTCTTTCACCATGCATGTCCATGAGTAGGTAAGCTCCACCCTGGTAGACTTTGTCTATGATATACGGGCCTTCATAGTTCGGCTCGAATTTCCCCCGTTTGGCATAATTGGGGATCATAGGTCTTTTGACCACTAGTACGAGTTTGCCTTGGCTGAATGCTCTCGGCCTAGTCAATCTTTCGTATGAGCGCGTCATCTTTGCTTTGTAAGACTCCAGATTTTGTTGTGCTATGAGCCGGGTTTCATCAATGGCATCGAGTTCCTCGAGCCGGAGGTGAGCATTTTCTTCGTTTGTTAGCTCGTAGTGAACTGCCACCCGCAGAGAAGGTAGCTCTATCTCGAGGGGGAGTACCGCCTCCGTACCAAATACCAATGCATACGGCGTTGTGTTAGTGGCCGTTTTGAACGTAGTTCGATACGCCCAGAGAGCTTCATGCAGTCTCTTGTGCCAGTCCTTCTTATTTCGAGATACCGTCTTTTTCACGATCTTCGTCAAGGTCTTGTTAAAAGCCTCAGCTAGACCGTTAGCTCGGGGATTATAGACCGAAGAGTATCTCCAGTCTATGTTATGCTGTTGTGTGAAGCGGCTGATCTTGTGGCTTCTATAGGCTGGCCCGTTATCGGAGATAATCCGTCGCGGAGTACCGAACCGATAAATAACGTGTGTCTTGAAGAAATGGAGGATATTCTCCGTCTTCACTTCCCTCAACGGTACTGCTTCTGCCCATTTGGAGAAGTAATCAGTTGTCGCCAAAATGAATCGATGTCCTCTAGACGATGCTGGTTCGATGGGGCCGATTATGTCAGTTCCCCACATTTCGAACGGCCAGCTAGCCACTGTTGGGTGTAGTGGATTTGAATGCTGATGGATAAAGTCTCCGTGAATCTGGCACGCGTGGCACTGCTTCGCGTATTCGAGGCAGTCTTGGATCATCGTGGGCCAATAATAACCCATCCGTTTGATCTTCAGCTTCATCTTCGGCCCGGCTTGGTGAGAACCGCAGAGTCCGTCGTGAGTTTCTTGGACGACCCTCTTTGCCTCTTTAGGTCTTAGGCATCTTAGCTACAGAGAATCAAATGATCTTTCATACAGAGTATCATTGACGAAGGCGAAAGACAGAGCTTGTTTCATAAGTTGATGTCTTGAGGACGCATTTTTAGGTATTCGACGGGATTTGAAGTAGTCTATAAAGACTTCCCTCCAATCCTCAGCCTTTTCTTGGTCTCTTATTTGTAGGGTCATTTGCTCAGTCGCTCCTTTTTCTTCGGACGATTCCGGAGATATTTCTGCTGGTGCGAGAACCCGACGGCTTTGCACAATGATCCTCACGTCATCGAGGTTCTCGTCGGCCAACTCTTTAACAAGCTTAGCTAGTGCATCCGCCTTACTATTTTCCGCACGCGGTATACTTTCCAGCGTGTAGGAAGGAATTTGAGTCAGCAGTTGCTGTACTCTCCCGCCGTACTTCATCAACTCTGGCTTGCACGTTTGATAGTCGTCGTTTACTTGACTAACGACCTGTTGGGAGTCTCCGTATATAAGGAGGTTTTCAATTCCCATGTCGATAGCGATCTCGAGACCTGCTATCAAAGCTTCATATTCGGCCTCATTGTTCGTTCTCGGCTCTGTTAAGGAGAAGGCGAAGCGCATTATCCCTCCCTGTAGAGTCACGAAGATGAGGCTTACCCCTGATTTGATTATGGGGGTGCTTTGTTTGCGCTTCTTCATAGAAGATGCTCCATCAAAATAGAGTTCCCACCGGGTATCACTCTCTCTTCTCTCCCCGTCGATCGTGTCAAACGCATGTTCGTCTGGCAATTCGCAGTTCAAGGGAGAGTCGGCAGGTATCGGATGCTCAGCGAGGAAATCGGCGATGCCCTGGCCTTTCACTGCCTTAAGAGGCCGATAAATTATCGAAAACTCCATCAAGAGCAGGGTCCATTTAGCGAGTCGTCCTGTCAATATGGCCTTTGACATCAAATATTTGAGGGATCCACCTTTGATATGAGATGGACCTCATGTGCCAATGCATAGTGTCTGAGCTTCGTTATTGCGAAGATCAATACCAGGCAGTGTTTTTCAATGGGAGAGTAATTGCTTTCTGCCCCCAGGAGAACTCGACTCAAATAGTAGAGGGCTCTCTCCTTCCCTTAGTCGTTCTCTTGTGCCCATAATGCGCCTAAGGAACCTTCAAGGGCGGTTGTATACAGAATAAGAGGCTTTCCTTTGACCGGAGCGGTTAGCACTGGAGGGTTCTGTAGGTATTGTTTGATTTCGTCCAGTGCGCTTTGACATTTGTGATCCCAGACGAACGGGGTTCCCTTCTTCATTAGGTGACTGTAGGGGCGGCACTTGCCGGAAAGATTGGCTATGAATCGTCGGATATATGCGAGCTTTCCTTGGAGAGATCGCAGCTGCTTGAGAGTCTTCGGCGTAGGCATTTCCATAATCGCCTTGATCTTTGACGGATCTATCTCGATGCCTCAGTGTCGTACGATGAATCCTAGGAATTTGCCCGAAGAAACTTCGAACGCGCATTTGAGAGGGTTCATCTTCAAGTTGCATTGCCGAAGGCGCTGAAACACGATCTTCAGATGCTCTAAATGTTCCTCGTATGATTTGCTTTTAACTACGAGGTCATCGATATAGCATTCGACGATTTCATGTATGAGGTCGTCGAAAATTTTCGCCATGGCCCTCTAATAGGTAGCGTCGGCGTTCTTTAGACCGAAGGGCATCACCTTGTAGCAGAATATGCCCAAAGGGGTCCGGAAAGCGGTGTGCTTCTGGTCCTCGGGATGCATTTTTATCTGATTGTTTCCTGACGAACCATCCATGAAGGAGAAAATTTCATGAGTGGACGTATTGTCTATCATCAGCTCGGTAACCGGTACGGGAAAATCATCCTTCGGGCAAGCTTTATTGAGGTCCTGAAAGTCCACGCAGATGCGTACCGTCCAATTTTTCTTCATCACTGGGACAATGTTGGCGATCCAGTCAGGATATTGGACCTCCTGGATGAAGCCGGAGTCGATTAGATTTTTGACCTCGGCGTTGATGCTCATCTCAAGCTCGAGCCGCATTCTTCCCGGTGCCTGTTTGATCGGCTTGACGTCCGGGGATATCGCCAATTTGAGCACGTCCTTTAGCGTAGCCACCCTTTCTTCAGACAACAGCTCACTGACGAATATCGGTCGCGGGTCACTTGCCGTCCCCAAATCAATTTTCTTGAGGTTATCTGCAGTAATATGTATTCCATCTTCCAGCTCTTTTGGTGCCGGTGGAAATTCTGAGATTACGTCGTCGTCATTGTTTTCGAAGCACCGGGGGAGGTCATCCATATTCTCGGGCTCTTCTTCTGACAGCGTTATCACGTGACAGGTACGAGCTCGCTTCTAAGACCGATGTTGATCCGGCTCTACTCTCGTGGCTTTGGGTTCATGCTTCTATGGCAGAGTTACCTTCCAGCTGCTGGATAGAGTGAACCTGCCTTGCTGATACTGGTCTTCTACCCATTCTTTAAATGTGAAGCAGTCTTCGAGAGGATGTCCTATTGCCCTGTGATAGGAGCAATAGTCCGGGTGAGAGACTTCGCCTGCTTGCTCGGGGTGCTTGGACTTCAGGAATGTCATCATCTGATGTTTTATGACAAGATCGAATATCTTCCTCGTCTTATCTTGGGGAAAAGAATATGCTCGACTCATCTTTTTCATAAGAGACGAATCCGGACTGCTTGACTCCTGATCGCGTGGCTTCTTGGACCCGCTTTGTCGCTGTCGAACGCCTTTCCCGTTCTTTGGTTTGTTTCTGCCTCTGCGTTGGGCCTTTTGTACAACGGGTTGACAAGGAGGAGCATTTTCATTTTTCACAACCTGTTGAAGGAGGCGTTGCATCTTGGCTTTCTCATAGATGGCCATTTCGCGATTATGGTCGTCTCGAACCTTTTGACCTGCTTCCCTTATAAGCTTGTCCATTTGTTCTTCGAACGATGGACTGGGCATTTTCACGGCGGGATCTCGTTTTGGTTCAACTGCAGTGTCTTTTAAAAGAGCGTCTCCTTCTTCATCAAAGTCATGGATGACGTAGCAGTCGCGGAGTAGCTCCCGTTTCTTGGATTGAACATATCCAAGCCCGGTCGTTTCCATTCTCCCGTTGGGAAACTTTCGTTGAGTTTCGGGAACATTCCAGATTCTGTTATAGAACCGTGCTTGTCGCGCAGTTTGCTTAAGGGGTACACCTTAGCGTCTCAAGAGTCTCTTTAGTCCGTTCGTGTAATATCTGGGAAAACGGATGGGCTGGAGCCTGTCAAGTGTAGAATCCGCGCCATGCCAGATTTCTTTCTCCACTTTGGTTTTCCCGGATCGGTAGAATAGGATCGCCTTTTCCTCTTTTCGCCTGGGAAGGACGTAGAATGTCTGCAGTTCTTCTATACTGTAGGTATTAAGCGTGTATAGCTCTTTATGATTCTTTAGTGGAACCATGGCAACTTGCAAACTTTGATCTTCATCAGCAAAGACTTGTATCGATGGCCGAGCGGAGAATACGGCATTGACCTCATCTTCCGAATCGCTGTCGAAGATCAACATAGGAGCGGACGGTCCTGGCTTGTTGCATTAGGGCGGACCTGAATAAACTATTTCTTTCTCCTCCTCAGTATCACTCCCGAAGACTGGAATAGTGGTAATAGTTTTGTTCTTCGGTTTGTGACATCTTTCCGTGTCCTCGAAATCCGGTAAGAAGTATTTTGCATCTTCATACTTTCGGACTTCATTCACGGAGAACAGGTTTAGTTCCCTGTCACAATGTACTCGAGACCATCTTTGAAATACTTTATACACTGATGTTGTGTAGAAGGGATGATGTTGTACTCGTGTAACCAAGGCCGGTCGAGCAAAGCATTAAAGCAGGTCTTAGCGTCAATGACGTGAAATTTAATGTCTGTGATGAGCGGCCCAAAGCGTAATGTCAATATTACAGACCCAAGCATCCGTGATGACTGGGAGTCGAATCTAGAGATGGTGGTTTTATCGCGAGCGAGGTGCTGAACGCTTATGCAGATTTCCTTCAACACTCTCACATTGAGGAGATTGACGGAGGACCCATTATCGACCAGGATTTTGCCTATCTTGATGTCATGACAGTATCCAGAGACGTAAAGGGGACGGTTGTACTCGCACGTCCCAAGGAGGAGGTCTTCATCGCCGAAGGTGATATCGGCTGTGTGTATTTCTTCCAACTCGTCCTTCATCTTTTCTTCGGCGAGGAAAGCTTGGAATTGTTCAGGCTCTTGTAATGCCTTGATCAAAGAATCTCTTGCTTCTTTGGATAACAGGAGGGCGTCGAGAATGCTTACCTGCGAAGGTAGCTTTCTCAAGTGTGCCAGAACGTTGTAGTCCACCTTACTTTTTTTTTTGTGGGTCCTTGGCTGTCAGCTTTTCGACGGCTTAGTCATCAAGGATGATATCCTCAGGGACTTTTTCTTTTCCCTTATCTTTTCTATTTGACCTACTGTTCGAGGGCCCAAGATTCTTTTCGGGCAGCGTACGATTACGCAGCTGAATATTTTCACAGGTCTTCGATTCTTCCTCTCTTCCCAAGGTAGACTCTTTAAAGAGAAGGCCAAGAGTCATTTCTTCGTCAGAGTCACTCCCGAAGGTGAGGACTTGCGATCCCCCGGCGTTGACCATGCGACAGTTGCCGGTAGTTCTTTTATGCTCCTCGGTCGTACTCCTTTGCTCTCGACGAGTTTTGTGTTTCATCCGCTTGAAATGTTGCCGGTGAGCAACATATCCCTGCCACCATCTTTTAAAAGTGTTGCACTCTTCGGTGGGGTGCACAATCTTTCGATGATATAAGCAGTAGCTAGGATGTGTTTCTGCTTCACCAAGAGCGTTCGCTTCGGAGGATGGCAGCTTCATTCCCATCGATATGGCTTTGGCGAACCTTTTCCTCGTCTTGAACCTGTTTTTATTCGCGACGGATGTACTTTGATCTGGCAGGAGTTTTTAACTCTTTCGTCCAGGCGCCGGCGTTTGGCTTTTTCAAATATGGCCATTTCACGCTCTCGAGCAGCTTTGCTTTTAAGAAGAGCTTCGTTCAGGAATGCATCAATCATTTCGTCTGATGGCCCTAGAAGTTCCGGTTCAGGATTTTCCCCCAGTCTCTTTGTGTAAGGAGCTTCTTCATCGTCTATCGACGAGTGAGAGATCACATGGCAGCTTGCTACATAACCTTCAGATTCATCCGACGAGTCTTCTTCATTGTCATCATCTTCGTCCTCAAGGACGTGGCTGAGAAATTCTTGGAGTGTGACTGGAGTCCATGCTTTTTGATTATATTCTTCCAACGCGTCAATCTGTTTTTGTAAGTCCGTGCGCTTGTCACCAGGCTTCATGGGCTTTTTGGTCTTCTTCTTCTTCTTTGAAGACTTTGACGGCTGGTTGTGAATGCTTTAGCCATCACCACCAATATTTGGAGTCGGGCGCGGTTTCAGCATTCCCTCGATGATCTCAGGTTCCAGTGGATTCTTCAACCTGATTGCCGGACATGTGTGGAGATCCTTCAGCATTTTTTTAGTTTTGGCTGAAAGAGCGACCTCCCATGGAGCTTCTTCTATGAAAGAACACGATGCCCCCAATGTATCCGTCTTCTTGAGAGCGTGCAGCTGAGGCGGGTTCACCTTCCAATTCTCGGATAATACGAATTTGCCTTGTTGGTACCGATCTTCTATCCAGCTTTTGAAGATGTAACAATCTTCGATCGGATGACCCAGCATTCGGTGATAAGGGCAATAGTTAGGATTGCTAATGTCGCCTGGTTGTGCTGGGCATCTTGGCTCCGGCAGATTGATGAGCCTGTTGCGCAGTGCAAGCTCGAATAACCTCTTCGTCTTGTCTCGAGGGAACGAGTAAGGGCGTCTCATTTTATCTTCGAGAGATCGAGTTCTATTATTTTGGCGATCAACTGGTCTTAGACCACTGGGCAGCTGCTGAGCATTGGTGGCGACGGTCACTTTCCCCTTTCCCTTCTCGTTCCGAGGCCCTGGCTTTGGAGGCGACGGTCTATGACCTATCTGGTCCATTTGGGCCAGTTTGTCGATCAAGGCTTGGAACATGGTCGGCTTGAAGAACATGAATTAGGAAATAGTTGCATGAGGATCCAGAGTGCCTACGAACATGCCCACCGCCGGCGCTTCTTCGATGCGTTGTTCGCATTTCGACCACAGATTCCACCATCGTATTGCGTATTGAACCCACGTTTTACCTGGCTTCACCCTAGCATTGATCAATGCCGTTATTGGGGTGCGTTCACTAGCACTCGCGAATCGCTGGGTGAATAATAGCTCCATTTCTACGAAAGTCTTGACGGGGTCGTTTGGAAGTTCAGAATACCACTCGAATACCGTCTCCGACAAGCTGCCGACGAATTGGCGAAGTAGCAATTTATCATCACCTCCGGTGTTGCCACATAGAGCCCTGAACTGGGCAACATGCTGGTGGGGATTGCCCGTCCCCTTGTATACATGAAATTTAGGGATCGTATATCCCGGCAGGTATTTTATTTGGTCATATCAGCCTGGATAAGGTCGCCCAGTTTTAACAACTTGGCCGGCTGCTTCATTCGCCTGGTGAGCTCGTATTTGCTGAGCAATGTAGTTATCCAGAGCGGCCTTGGAAATGGTTTCCTCTTTGGCTGCTGAAAGAGCCGGAGTAGGGTTCGATGTCTCCCCTCTGTCGTCTTCGATGATGATCGGAGGGTCTTCAGCTGGAGGTTCCGGCTGTAACATCATTCCAGCCATGTCTTGGAACAAGAGAGCCATTCGTTTTATATTGGCTTCCTGTTCCGCAGCCTCTTTTTCTTTCCTATCGAGCATTCTTCGGAGGAACTCGGTGTCAGTTTCTTGTTCCCGACGCTGCTCCGAGGTCTCTGGATTTTCTTTCGGCCCAGTGAGTGCGGCCATTGCAGTCAGCATCTCCTGAAGCTTCTGATGTTGTTGTTCCTGAGCCCTTGTTATTGATCGGGTGAGCGGTTGATGACCCGTGGAAGCACAGCTTTCCTCTTTTCCGGAAGCCATATAAACAGTATGCACCAACATGTCCCCAGACTTGTGGCGTTTGGGCTCAACATCCTTGCGGTTTGCCGCAGTCACAGGGGCTTTCTCCGGCCTCCTTCTCTTTTGAATGGTTGACGTTGAGGGAGCCGTTGCAGTGGGCACCCAGACGGATGACATTTTCTGTGGTGCCTCAAGATGGCTCTTTTTTTGCTGAGCTTTGAGCTTTTTTGGTCGGCGAGAGTAATCTTGATCAATTACTGAGTCCTGAACCTGTCGCCAGACTTTGTAAATTTTGGAAGAAAGCCGCTGAGGGGACTACTCCGGCTTTGTTTCTGTAACATTCCCCACGGGTGGAGGAGATCTTTTCAGTACGGCGGTGGGTGAATTCCTACGCACCCTGTTAAGCAGCTCGAAACTGTTCCCAGTTGGAACAGCAGCATTGACTTCCACCATTGGGGCTGGTGGAATTAGCCCAGAGGGGGAGTTGCCCCCAGCCTTCCTCACTCGGCGCCAGTGGCGACGTCGAGCGTGTCGAGCCGTTGGGATTATTTCAGCTTTAGGGGTCACTTCGTCATACCCCCTGTTCTGGTGAGGCGCTGCTGGTACCAGCCTCTTGAAGACCGACGTCCGTCGAGCAGCAGTATCCAATCTGTCAAAGACAGACCTTTGAACAGGAACGGGAGCCGGAGTAACCAGCCTTGTAAAGACCGATCCCTTGACGGGAGAAGCTTCTTTATTGACCTCGAGAGAAGGAACGCCTATCCGTTTCGGGATGGCCGCTTCAGGCATCGTGGGCTTCTTGACAGGCCCATTGGAGTTCAAGCTCAGCCTATCG
This sequence comes from Agapanthus africanus, assembly GCA_030015575.1. Classification (NCBI taxonomy): domain Eukaryota; kingdom Viridiplantae; phylum Streptophyta; class Magnoliopsida; order Asparagales; family Amaryllidaceae; genus Agapanthus; species Agapanthus africanus. The sequence goes on along the minus strand of JASDDO010000014.1, from coordinate 98,955,643 downwards.
AAGAATGATGCTGTTGGCTTGACATCGGACGACCCGATGAGAGGGGCCGTGGTAGTAGTGAGCCGATCGAAGACCGACTTCTTTTGCGCTTTGTTCACACCATAATATTGCATTATTATATTCCCCATTCTTATTCGTTTTATAAATAAACAGGTGCTTTTGACGCATGTCTGCTACATATTACAGGTTACAGGTTCTTGGATCTAAAACAGTGAAAATAATGAAAAGACAATGCAAAAGTGAGACTACGAATGATAAACGGTGAAATCGTGATCGCGCCTACATTTTGAGGAACAATGAACAACAGTCCACCGAGTATAAAGGCAGCGACACGAAGAAACAGTAAAAGTCCACTACAAGTATTCACTGGAAGATCTGGAGAAGACCCAGAAGCTAAATGGAGAAAAGAACCAAAGAAGTAGAAAGACCAAAGAGCCAGGAACTGTCACAGGAAATTTCAGAAGCCAACACCATTGTTTGGCCACGGAACCGCGGCCAAACTAGGCCTCAGGCCGCGGTTCCGCGGTAGGGTTAAGAGAATAGGAAATAAAATTTTTACCAAAATGTGTTGCGGCTTTGACCGGTCTTCTTATGGGTATTTTCGTAAATGCAGACGTGCGAATCAATTGTAACCTAGGGTTTCCTATCCTCTATAAATAGGAACTCTAAAGCTTGTATTAGGTTATGTCTCCCTATGCCTCCTTTCATTAATAAAATTCAGAATTCTTTTTGGAGAGCATCAATTTGTAAGTTCTTAATTTATTTTCTGCCCTAGGTAATTTCTATTCTTTCCCTAGTTAAATTTAATTCCTTGCCCTAGTTAGATAGTTAGATTTTTTATTCTCTACCCTAGATAAATGTTCTTCAATTCCCTAATGAGCGAGTAGTCTCCTCGCTTGTTAGGGTTAGCTTTGGGGAAGGTTTGAGAGATGAAGATCTCTCACCCCTTTCTTACCCGTCATATATTTTCATAGGACTCCATGCATACATGCACACGCAGCTCCCAACGGCACCCTATCCCATGAGGTAGCAGTGATACCGTAGTATAAAGGCCCGGTTGAGCGTGTTTTCCATGGAGGTTAGGGTAAGGATTGATAAAGGAAGGACAAGAAGCTAAAGGAAGAAACATCTTCCCGAATGGTTCTAATCCCCTCTATTAATAATTACCATAACTCCTAATAGATCTTAATATAGGTATAGAAAACGGTGAGATTTATTGACTTTCCAAACTTAACCTAAACCTAACCCTAGCAAGATTTAGATCTAGATTAATTTAGTTTTTAGATTCAATCAATAAGATCCGACACCCACCAGAATTAACTGAGCGATTAGGAAATTCACAAAATCCCTGTGGACCGACCCGTACTCACCGGCTAGCTACCGAGTGACGCTGTTCTTGATTGCGGCTACTAAATATTTTTGATCAATCAAATGGCGCCGTTGCCGGGGATGGCGTGTTATTTCCTTTTTGCAATTTCGGGTTAATATAAATTAGAAAATCATAAAAATTTGAAAAATCACAAAAAATATATATATAATAATATATCATCTGTTATTTTTGGAAAGGGTATTCTTGTGAGAATTTTGCAGGATCAACAAAGAAATTCGGATCTGGAAATTTACAGAGATCAAAACAGAAATTAGAAGATCTTGACAACAGAAGAACGCAACAACAGAGGAGTGGAATTTTTCTTGGAGTCTGAACAGTACACACAACCGCGGATCCGCCGCAAAAAGAGCTTTAGACCGCGGAATCGCTGCGGTTTTGACGAGTCAGCACTTCAGAAAAAATCTCGGGATCCGAGCCGACTTCCCCACCGCGGAACCGCGGTGGGAACCTGCCTCTGGCCGCGGAAGGGCGGCAACATCGTGACATCAGCCTCTGGAATTTGCACTGTAAGCTTCATTTTTCTCTCCTCTGCAAATCTAGATATATCTGTTTCCTGATTTAAAATCAGGAAAACCTACGGAAGAGGCTTCAGAAAAGGGTCACGTGCTCACACGTGACCAGTAGTCACGTGTTGGCACGTGACATCTAAAAGCATCGGCAAGGTGATTCATATGTCAAAAACTATCTATAACCGCAATCAAGAATGGCATCGCATGAAACTAGCCGGTGAGTACGGGTCGGTCCACAGGGATTTTGTGAATTTCCGATTCGTTCTTACGAGTTAATTCCGAAGGGTGTTCGGTTGATTATTAAATCTAAAAATCTAATTAACCTAGGGCAATTATCTAGATCTATTGTTACTAGGGTTAGGTTTAGGGATGGTTTGGAAATGCAAATAAATCTCAACGCTTTCTATACCCGAATGAAGATCTCTGAGGAGTTATGGTAATTATCAATAAAGGGGATTAGATCCATTCGGGAAGGTATTCCTTCCTCTAGGTTCTTGTCCTTCCTTTAGAGATCCTTACCCTAACCTCCCCGGAAAACGCGTGCAACCGAGCTTTTACACTACGGTGTCATCGTTACCTCGAGGGGTAGGATGCCGTAGGGCGCGGTATGTGCGTGTATGCATGGAGTCCTATTCAAAATGTATTATGAGTAAGAAAGGGATGAGAGATCTCATCTCTCAAAATCCTTCCCCAAAGCTAAACCCTAAACAAGTTCCTAGGGCATGAAATTAAATCTACCTAGGGCAAAGAATTAAAATCTACACTAGGGCGAGAAATTAAATCTACTTACAGATGCATCCCTCCAATCATCCATGCAGGGTTGTCAGATCTGAATTTCTGAATGGAAAAGAAACACCGATGCTCTCCAAAAGAATTTTGTATTTTATTAATGAAGGGAGGCATAAAGAAAATACAATATTTAGAGTTCCTATTTATAAAGAATAGGAAACCCTAGGTTACATCTTGAACCGCATGTCTACAATTACAAAAGCAGCCCTTAGGAAATATTTTCAGAGCCGCAAAAGATTATGGTAAAAATTTTATTCTCCAATTCCTTAATACTGCCGCGGAACCGCGGCCTGGGTAAGGATTGGGCCGCGGTTCCGCAGCCCAATAATAAGATCATTGGCTGTAATTTTTGGGTCTTATTCTTGGGTTCTTGGGCTTGTTCTTTCTGTATATCTTTTCTCAATTTAGCTTCTGGTTCTCTTCCAGATTTCCAGTGAACATTGTAGTAGACTTCTACCCGTTCGCTTTGAGCTGATGTCTTGAATCTTGCTTTGTGAATTGTTCCTTATGTGGGCTTGATCAAGATTCTATGTTTGTCAGTTAAAGTCCACATTTTCATCGTCTTTACATCGCTTTCACTGTTTTCTGTCCAAGAACCTGTAACCTGTAACATGTAGCAGACATGCGTCAAAAGCACCTGTTTATTTATAAAAAGAATAAGAATGGGGAATATAATAATGCAATATTCTGGTGTGAACAAATACCCCCAAACTTATCTTTTGCTCGTCCTCGAGCAAACTTATTTTTATTCACTAAAATCCTAACCTAGCCGCACTTTCGCAGGGAAACGCGATTGCACTGAGCACGTGCAACAAGCCATTAAACCTCTAGGTGTCCCTAGTAGGAGGAGTGTTGTCTCCTGAGGGTTTTCAGCGGATACTACCCACAAAATCCTATCAATTTGGCTTTTCGACTTTTATTCTCCAATTAAGTTTTCCAACAAGGAATTCTATTATCGTCGACTCATAAATTATCCACCCATATTCTTCACACTTCCTCATCATTTAATTTAAGATTATATATGTTCTGCAGACCTACTTAGCTTTCGGCATTTCTTAAGTTTTCCTTCTAGGGTTTCATCTCCACTCAGGAATTTTTATCAACTCTACTAAAGATACAAGTTCTATTTTTCATCCCTTTCTCTCATCTAAATCCCAATCACATACCCCCACGTGTGTGTATAAATCACCCCTACACTTGGAAATTCAAATCAAGTAATCATACCCTTGTCCGTTGTCCAAAGCACTTCTTAATTGGTGAATTTTTTAAATGAATTTTGCTTACACATCCTTCATGCGACCGTTAATACTTCTTGAGGTACCAACGACCGATTACAAGATGTGTTTGTACATTAAAGCATAATTCCTAGTCTTGCAACACCCAAGGCTTTAGCAGTGACTCCCAAACCAGTTGGTCTAAAGCACTAGGTGATGAAGCACCCTCGCTAAATATTTTTCTATTTTTGCAGCCTTAAGTAATCACAAAAACCAGTGTTCATTTTTTTTTATTCTTTATTCACACTTTTTTTCTTTTATTTTCTTCGTACTAAGGACTTTAGACAAGAGCATTTCAAGGTCTCTTCTACTATTCCAAGTTTCAAGGTGCGTGATTGTGCAAATTATAGGGTATACGTTTTCAGAATCTAGACTTAAGCTAGGAACTATTTTTCAAACTCATACTTTAATAAAAATATCAATACTCTTCCCTTGTTTTAACTTAGCCCAAGAAGTAGACTCAAAATTTGCCTATTTCTAAATAAGCTACAAAGGCATATACTTTCTACCGTTAAAGTTTAAAGAATGTTATTTTTAGGGTTTTTAATTTACTAAGTCTAAGATCTAGTTGTTCCTAGCCAGTTAACCCATTCGTCAAACTCAAGTCAATTAGCCAAAATTGAATACAATTATTTTTATAATTTTTTTGAAATTTTCCAATTTTTATGGTTTTTCAAATAAATATGCAAAAGCGAAAATATGTACAAATGAATGCGAAGGAAGAAGACGTACCGAGTATACCCCCAAACTTAAACTTGACAGTGTCCTCACTGTCATGCTGAACCAAGAGGGTCAAAATACCGATACTCCCCTGTTTATTTATTTACAATTTTTTTTATTTTATTGTTTTGAAATTTTTTTGTTATTTTTTTATAGAAAAAGAAAACAAAAAATATATATACATATATACAAAGGTTCCCCCCAAACTTAAGCTTGGCCTTACACAAGCCAAAGGTTAGCACCAACCATTCAAAGATCTTATCGTGGTAGTGGTATAGTTGGTGCAAGAATGGGGTGTGGATGAAAGAAATGAGAAACACACGAGACCGTGTGGAAAGAAGAATGGCAGAATATGGTCTCGGTGGGGGAGAAGAAGGGCGGAAAGGAGAAAGAAGAGTCGCGCGATCTTGAGGGTGTAAATCGAGTGAATAAATTAGCGCAATTTGTGATGACCGATATGTTAAAAGCGATTGCGCTAACCTATCAACCCGTCGTGAAATGGGGTCAAATCCCTCAAGATTCGCAACAAAACATGGGTACGCCGAACTTGGTATAGGAGATGAAAGCGTAACGGTCTCTTGTTCGGTCGGAACAATGGGAAAGACGAAAGGGAGTAAAGTAGGGATAGTCTCATTCTCACCGTAATAAACTGTTTCGAACTTGAAAGATTCTATTAATGGTTCGAAACTACTATAATCAACTGAGTCTGATGGCTCATCTGAAAATGTAAAGGACTCAAACTCGGGCGGTGAGTCATCAACATCGTCCGAAAAAGTGAAACACTCGTAGGTGTTATCGTCTGTGAGAATTGTGTCAGATTCAAAGGAAAAGGTTTCAAGCTCACAGTCTTCAAGCGGGGTCGGAACGATGAAAAGGAGGGAGGGTGATATAACAGTCAAAGGTTCAGGAGGATGAATTGGAAAATCAGACACATCAAACAAAAATGATTCAACCTCAATATTATCCTCAAGACTCTCCTCAATACTATCCTCAATATTTAACTCATCCATGCCATTATCATCAAAATCAAGACGCATGTGAGATTCGGGAGAAACATTTAATAACTCAAGATGATGATTTGAACATAACATTTCAATTAAATCGACAGGTTCATCATCCGAAATATTCCCGGCGTCTATATCCTCAATTAAGTGAAAATCAATTTCTTTAGACACCTCCTCAAAAGCATGGATGTTTATCAATTTAGGTTCTAGAGTGGAGGTGTAAAGGTCAAACGAATTAGGTGCGGTTTCACTCGAAAGGGGTTCCTCATAATCTGGCAAATCAAGCACTACAAAATTATACAACTCATTTTTATTTTCAACAGGTGAACTATTTAGCGCAATCGATGGAAAACAGGAGTTGTGGGCTTCAATTGGGTATGGGTAGGTTTGATTTGAAAATCCTCTCTCATTCTCACTCTGTCTAACCGCCTCCTTATACATTAAAAAATTTTGAGCTAGCGGAAAACTAGCTACCGGTTCACTAGGTTGCATAAGGGCAGCCACGGACGCTTCCACATTCCTAGTCATTTTATTTGTAGCTGCAATATAAGCTTCCAACGACTTTTCCAAACTAGACTTAGGTGGTGAGGGGGTTTCGGTGAAAGATTCGAAATTGGTTAGATATGTAAAACTCCCAACAGGCTGTGTAGAAACGGTGTCTAGTGAAGGTGGGAAAGTCGGGTATGACTGGTAGGAAGTGGGTGATTGTACAGGGGTAGGGTCAACATGTGGATAAACAGGTGAATAATCGTGTGGATCCCTAGAACTAGATGAGTGGAGAGGGTTAAAAGATCGACTGCGAGATTGAGCAATATGCTCAGCAATGGACATCGGCTTAGAAGTTACAGCAGGACTTGGAAAAGTGGTGTCAACATATGTAGGTGGTAAAGGTTGACTTGGTTGACACAAATTGGGTTGAAAAGTCAAACTGTTTCTCCTAGACGCCTCTATGTGATCTTTCAAAGATTTTTTAGGCATGGAAGGATCGTCTTTAAATTGACCGAACAAATTAACGTACGACGCAAAATTAGTTTCGGGATACCAAAGTTCGGCTAATGATTTATTATGTGGGGTACCCATGTTGGAAGAAAGGGGGAAAGAAGGAAAGTTTATGGTGCAAGGATATATTTGCGGCCAAAAAAACTTTGCAAGTTTCTACAAAATTTTCCTTATTCTTTTTTTTATTCTTTTATTCTTTTTCTCTTTATTAGAAAAAATTTGTTGCAAAAAGATTTTCAACACAGAATATGCAACAGCAAAATATTACTTGCAATCAATTATTATTTTAAGCATATCACAAGAATCTTTATTTGGAAAGAATTGTTGCAAAAAGATATTCGAGAAAAAATATGCAACAACAAAATATTTCTTGCAATCAATTCAGTTCAAGCGGGGCCCAAAAATCCTGCACAAGACTTGTTATATGGAAGAGAATATATTTTTAAAGCACACAAAATCTTGCAGGCATTATTCAGAAAATATAATAAAATTTGCAGAGGAGAAATAACAGAGAGCTTACAGTGCAAATTTCATCACCTGAAGACACCATAAGGCTGCGTTTTCGCGGTTTAAATGCATTAATGCCGCGTTTTCGCGGCGGTCTCGTCAGCATGAACCCCCAAAAATTTTCTGACGTTCTGATTCTCCAAGATGGCCGCGGTTCCGCGGCCTAAGGTGGGTTTTGGCCGCGGAATCGCGGCGGGATGGGGGATTTGGGTCTCCAAAAAATTTTCCCTATTCTGCTGTTCAAAATCCCTTCTGTTCCGATATCTCGTTTTCTGTTTCACTTTCTGGAAATTTCCAGATCCGATTTTGTATATCCTGCAAAAATTCAAACAACAAAGTATCCCTTCCAAAAATAACAAATTATATATATTTTTATAATTTTTGTGTTTTATCAGATTTTTATGATTTTTTTAAATTTTAATTAACCCGAAATTGCGAAAAGGAAAGTTCTACGCCATCCCCGGCAACGGCGCCATTTGATTCATATGTCAAAAACTATCTATAACCGCAATCAAGAACGGCGTCGCATGAAACTAGCCGGTGAGTACGGGTCAGTCCACAGGGATTTTGTGAATTTCCGATTCGTTCTTACGAGTTAATTCCGAAGGGTGTTCGGTTGATTATTAAATCTAAAAATCTAATTAACCTAGGGCAATTATCTAGATCTATTGTTGCTAGGGTTAGGTTTAGGGATGGTTTGGAAATGCAAATAAATCTCAACGCTTTCTATACCCGAATGAAGATCTCTGAGGAGTTATGGTAATTATCAATAAAGGGGATTAGATCCATTCGGGAAGGTATTCCTTCCTCTTGGTTCTTGTCCTTCCTTTAGAGATCCTTACCCTAACCTCCCCGGAAAACGCGTGCAACCGAGCTTTTACACTACGGTGTCATCGTTACCTCGAGGGGTAGGATGCCGTAGGGTGCGGTATGTGCGTGTATGCATGGAGTCCTATTCAAAATGTATTATGAGTAAGAAAGGGATGAGAGATCTCATCTCTCAAAATCCTTCCCCGAAGCTAAACCCTAAACAAGTTCCTAGGGCATGAAATTAAATCTACCTAGGGCAAAGAATTAAAATCTACACTAGGGCGAGAAATTAAATCTACTTATAGATGCATCCCTCCAATCATCCATGCAGGGTTGTCAGATCTGAATTTCTGAATGAAAAGGAAACACCGATGCTCTCCAAAAGAATTTTGTATTTTATTAATGAAGGGAGGCATAAAGAAAATACAATGTTTAGAGTTCCTATTTATAAAGAATAGGAAACCCTAGGTTACATCTTGAACCGCATATCTACAATTACAAAAACAGCCTTTAGGAAATATTTTCAGAGCCGCAAAAGATTATGGTAAAAATTTTATTCTCCAATTCCTTAATACTGCCGCGGAACCGCGGCCTGGGTAAGGATTGGGCCGCGGTTCCGCAGCCCAATAATGAGATCATTGGCTGTAATTTTTGGGTCTTATTCTTGGGTTCTTGGGCTTGTTCTTTCTGTATATCTTTTCTCAATTTAGCTTCTGGTTCTCTTCCAGATTTCCAGTGAACATTGTAGTAGACTTCTACCCGTTCGCTTTGAGTTGATGTCTTGAATCTTGCTTTGTGAATTGTTCCTTATGTGGGCTTGATCAAGATTCTATGTTTGTCGGTTAAAGTCCACATTTTCATCGTCTTTACATCGCTTTCACTGTTTTCTGTCCAAGAACCTGCAACCTGTAACATGTAGCAGACATGCGTCAAAAGCACCTGTTTATTTATAAAAAGAATAAGAATGGGGAATATAATAATGCAATATTCTGGTGTGAACACAAGGCGAATTCAGCTTCCCAACTACATCAAAGAAAAGGGCTTCAGAAAGGGTCACGTGCTCCCACGTGACCAGGGTCACGTGTTGGCACGTGACATTTAAAAGCGGCTTCAAAGGCACATCGGTTCCCTGATCAAATCAAGGAAAAGGCTTCAGAAGAGGTCACGTGCTCCCACGTGACCAGGGTCACGTGTTGGCACGTGACACTCAAAAGCAGCAGACTCAATTCCCTAATCAAATCAAGAAAAAGGCTCCAAGCGATGGTCACGTGCTCACACGTGACCAGGGGTCACGTGGTGGCACGTGACGGCTAAGCGGCAGCCAGAAGGCAGAACGCAAAAAGGAAGAAGAGGTCTCGTTCCAAGGGGGTCACGTGACCAAAGGGTCACGTGGCCACACGTGACCGGCTTTCAAAGCCTATCTGTTAACAGAATTAAATTCTGAGAAAAGGCCTCTCAAATCTTTCCAAAGGAACCGATTGAATTAAAGATTTAAAGATTCTTAAATATCACCTATCTATGGAAAAAGCCTGAACTTGGAAAGATTTCCCCTTAAAATCTAACCGAAATAACAAAGGAGAATCTCGGGATTTAAAATCCAATGGTGATTAAAATTCACATAATAATCCAAAGGTCCAAAACGAATGGTGAATACAAATTAAATCTCTCAATGAAAGATTCACCAAAACTAATTGATTCGGCTGCTTTTCCTATAAATAGGAGCCAAGAGACACACAGAGGGATATACATGCAGAAAGGAATCGACACATAAAAAAGGAGGAGAGCCTTGATACTTTGGAGGAATTTGGATCTTCTACAAAAGAAAACCCTAGGTAAGAAAGGGAAGGCTTTTTGAAAGGAAAAGAGAATTCAATTCTCAACAGAGTTTAACTCTGATATAAAACAGAAGAACATAGTTCTCCCTTTGGTGGAGGATCTGTAAAGTGCACATCTCCCTTTGAGTTGAGAATTTAATTCTCAATGGGTTGAGATCCTGCCATACAGATCCAAAGCATAGAGAGCGAATGGAAACTTGAAAATTTAATTCTCACAGAACTATAGGAATTTAATTCCTTTAAAATGAAATTAGGGTTTAACCCTATGGTATGGGAATTTAATTCCTTCAGAATGAACAGAATCAGGGTTCAACCCTAGAAAAATAACAAGAATTTAATTCCATTTTTAAAAAAAAGGGGGGGGAGAAGAAATTAGGGTTTCACCCTGTGACAGAATCTCATACCTCTCTAAAAGAGAGTGGGAATTTAATTCCTTTTTAAAGCTTTAATTCCTACAGAAAATTCAGAGTTCAACTCTATCCCAGAATATAAATCTTCAGAAGGGAATAGGAATTTAATTCCTCTTAAATTTATCGTTAGGGTTCAACCCTACGAAGAATTTAATTCTTAAAAAAGGATTAACAGATCTTCTAAAAAAAACATACAAAGAGGCAGGGTCACGTGCCACCACGTGACCCCTGAAAAGAACCACAGAGAAGGACCTTTGAGGCAGTGCCTCACGTGACCCACGTGACCCACGGCAGAAGCTTTAACATACAGGCATTTAAATGCCCGTCACGTGATGGCACGTGATGCTCTAAAAGATACACTATTCTCAGCAGAACAAATGAAGGGAGGGCGCCCTCACGTGCTACCACGTGACCCCTCTTGTCTTAGTGTTTAACACTAAATTGGAACCCCTGAATCCAGTGTGAAAACACTGTTTGGCCTTAGTGTTCAACACTAATCAAAGAACTTTATTTAGCGTGTTTAACACTGAATTTCTTAGTGTTTAACACTAATTTGAAGCCTCTGCTGCTAGTGTTTGACACTGATTTGCTCTAGTATTTAACACTAATTTGAACCCCTCGTTGCTGGTGTTTAACGCCAACTGTCTTTTAATGTTGAAACACTAACTTGATCCCAGTGTTCGACATTGCTGAATTAACGATAGCCCAATTGGCTAAATGGCCAGAGGCAAAGCCTCTCTTTCAAAGCCAATATTCCAAGCATGATTGGACTTAGCCCAAGATGGCCATAAGTCCTCAATTCAGACTTAACCGGGCTAATGGGCTCATAATATAATTAATTGGTCTTGATCCCAAATTGGGCCAAAGACTATTTAATCCACCCCGGTTCAAGGGTACATCTCTTCACTCCTTTGATACTTGGCGTTGTAATTCCTCAACGTTTTCAAAGAGGAGACGGGTCCCGATGACCACACATTAACAACGGACTGTGGGGTCCTTAAACTCATGGACTATGAGGTCCTTAACCTTGACCGGGATGTCTTAAAACTAACGACGGACTGTAGGGTCCTTAAACTCATGGACTATGAGGTCCTTAACCTTGACCGTGATGTCTTAAAACTAACATCGGACTGTGGAGTCCTTAAATCCACGGACTACGACGACCTTAACCTTGACCGCAACGTCTTAAAACTAACACTGGACCGCAATGTCCTTAAACTACTTATTGACCGCAATGTCACTAAACTAAACAACAGGGCTCCCTTAATTGCTCTATTGTTGGATCTAAACGATCCCGTTAAGTCGATCTTAGTCTAAAAACTAGACTAACGTATGTTCCCACCATAAATTTCTGTGCAAAAGAGTCCAAGGTATCAAATGGCAGCGATACGCTTAAGGAAATACGAACCAGTATCTTCCGGGCTGTTTTTTGACAAACTCCCGAATGAGAAATGGATAAATTCTATTTGTATCGAAAGCTTCTCGATAAAACCTTCGATTTGATATATTATGGGCCTCATAATTCATCCGGGATCAAAAGTTATGAGCAAATGTCTATGCACATGTGATTTAAAGAAGAAGATGCGAACCAGTATTTTCCGAGCTGTATTTTGACAAACTCCGGAACGAAAAACAGCTAAATTCTGATGATATTGAAAGCATCTCGAAAAGACCTTCGATTTGATATATTATGGGCCTCATAATTCATCCGAGATCAAAAGTTATGAGCAAATGTGTTATACACGTGTAATCTAAAGTAATGCTCTACTACATGGGGAATGCATTTTTTAGTCCCACATCGGGAAAAGGAGAGCTGGCTTCTCTACCACTCCCATATAAATAAGAGGGGATACCTCTTAGAAAGGGTGGAGTAAAAATCCTCAAAGGATTCAATACTCAAAGGAGCTTAGTTCTCCAAGATAGGAGCATGCTCCTCCATAATGCGCATATGCGCAAGCGCCATGTGCGCTACGTGCAACGCACGTGTGCCTGCCATGCGGCACTACGTGCAACGCACGTGCGCACCACATGAGAATATTTAATAATATTAAAAGGAGCTTGTTCTCCATATATAGAAGCTTTGCTTCTCCTCATAATGCGCATGTGCGCCACGTGCAACGCACGTATGCCCGCCATGCGGCACCACGTGCAACGCACGTGCGCACAACAGATAGTGCCTTGCACTTGCTATGAACCTCTGGTTCTCAGATAAATAAATAAATAAAAATAGTGCCTTGCACTTGCTATGAACCTCTGGTTCTCAGATAAATAAATAAATAAAAATAGTGCCTTGCACTTGCTATGAACCTCTGGTTCTCTGAGACAGAAAGAAAGAAAAGATTTTCTTTTCTCTTCTTTGATCTAAATTTAGATCATTAAAAAGTGCTCTGCACTCATTTTCTTGAATCCAAAAGATTCTTGGTGCTTTGCACTATTTGAAGGGCCAGGCCCAAATCAAAATGACCTGACAGGCCAAAATAAATTGCAAGGCAATAAATGGGCAGAGCCCAAATAAATTGATGCTTTGCATCCTTTATATAAGGGCAGAGCCCAAATAAAATTGATACCTTGCATCATTCCTAAAAGGGTAGAGCCCAAAACAAATTGATACTCTGCATCCTTTCTGGGCAAGGCCCAAATAAAAATAAAAAATAAAAAAAAGAAATGCAATGCAAAAGCAAATAAAATGTTGAACATTTCAACTGGACTTAGCCCAATTTTGGCCATAAGTCCTTAAATTAAATTGACTGAGCAAAATGGCTCTCCTAAATCAATCTACATCCGGTTCGAGGGTACATCTCCGAACTCCTTTGACATCCGTCGTTGTAATTCCTCAACGACGTCAAAGAGGTGACGGGTCCCAACGACCACACATCGATATGGACTGCGGGGTCCTTAAACTCGTGGACCGAGATGTCCCTAAACTAATATTGGACCGAGACGTCCGTAAACTAATATCGGACCGAAACGTCCTTAAACTAATATCGGACCGAAACGTCCTTAAACTAATATCGGACCGAGACGTCCTTAAACTAATGTTGGACCGAGACGTCCTTAAACTAATATCGGACCGAGATGTCCTTAAACTAATATTGGACCGAGACGTCCTTAAACTAATGATGGACCGCTACGTCTCTAAACTGGCATCGGACCGAAATGTCCCTAAACTAATGACGGACCACCACGTCCCTAAACTGGCGATGGACCGAAATGTCCTTAAACTAATAATGGACCACTACGTCCCTAAACTGGCATCGGACCGAAACGTCCCTAAACTAATAATGGACCACTACGTCCTTAAACTGGTATCGGACCGAGACGTCCCTAAACTAATAAGGGACCACTACGTCCCTAAACTGGAACAATAGAGCCAATTGCTCTTTTGCCGGATCTAAACGATCCCGTTTAAGTTGATCTTAGCCCCAAATACGACGAACGTATCCTTAAGCACTTAAATGGACTATAAAACCCTCAATCAGCTTTGGTTCAAGGGTACATCTCTGAACTCCTCTGACGCTTGTCGTTGTAATCCCTCAACGATGTCAGAGAGGTGACGAGTCCCGACGGCCAGACAATTAAATCAATCACTACGTCAAGTCGATCTTAGTCCAAAACAGGACTAACGTATCCTTGACGAACGTTTAAGTTGATCTTAGCCGCAACGCGACTAATGTATCCTTAAACCAAAAAATACCAAACCTAAATCTAAGTAAATACGGATTTGGACTAATCCACGTCCTACGGGCGACGGCATTACTTAGTCTCCGTATACAATCCACGGGCAACCACAAATAAAATGAACACACACGACACGAAGTGAAATTCTGGAGAAGGAGAAAGTTGTTACCGCGAAGCGGTAGCGTAATTAACTGCAGGGGCTTGCGCCTGCAGGGAAGAGCGTCCCCACAATCAAAAACCCCTCAAGCGAGAGGGAATCTGACGAAGTCTGCTACATCGGTCGCATCCGTCTAAACCTCCGATACACAGTGCCATAAATCAACTTGGTATCTTCGGAGAGGTGGACGGATAGCACCAAATAGCATCTGCCCCGAACCTCAGGCACAGACGTCCTAACGTCTCGGCCGCCGTTCGGAGGGGAACAACGTATCCTTAACAAACGTTTAAGTCGATCTTAGGCTCAAATGAGGCTAACGTATCCTTAAACCCAAAACCCCCAAACCCAAATCTAAGACAATACGGATTTGGACCAGTCCACGCCCTACGGGCGACGACATAACTCAGTCTCCGTATACAATCCACGGGCAACCAAACACAAAATAAACACACACGACACGAAGTGACCATCTGGAGAAGGAGAAAGTGGTTACCGCGATGCGGTAGCGTAATTAACTGCAGGGGCTTGCGCCTGCAGGGAAGAGCGTCCCCACAATCAAAAACCCCTTAAGCGAGGGGGAATCTGACGAAGTCTGCTATATCGGACGCATCCGTTTAAACCTTCGATACACGGTGCCATAAATCAACTTGGCATCTTCGGAGAGGTGGACGGATAGCACCAATTAGCATCTGCCCCCGAATCACAGGCAAGACGTCCAGTCGCGCCGTCATTCGGAGGGGAACAGATTCTGGCACGCCCGGTGGGACCTTTTCCTCTTTCCACTCCACACTTCGTGTGTCGTGATTCGCGAACCAATCGCGGTTCGCTAATGGTTGCCCTTGGGTTTCAAGATATTAAGACTTGGCGTCTTACTTATTGCAAAAATCAAAGAATCGATGGCTTCTACTTCTGCGAAATACTCCAACTGCTCGGACTGCAATTGCAACCAACGCTCTGCCTCGCCAGGAGGTATAGCCTACGGACCCCAAGCTGCTTCGTTATTCACCATGCCCGTTGAACAGGTCACTCGAGCCACCACGGGATTGTTTTTTGGGACCATGCTCCCGCCGACAAGCTTCACCGCTCCGGTGCTGACAAAGGAAGCTCCCAAAAAGTCGGTCTTTGATCGTCTTACCCCTGCCGCGGCCCCTCTCAACGGGTCGCCCAACACCTGCGCATCGGTCTTCTCTAGATTGGGCCAAGACTCCTGTGGACCCACAATGGGGCCTACAATCCCAGAGAAGGCTGCTTCTAAGAAAGTGACCGGTCCTGCTCCTGAAGTCGCCAAGGCGGCTTCCCCGGCCAAAAAGTCGGTCTTTACAAGATTGACGGCTCCAGCTCCCGCTCCTGCTACCCAAAGGACATCGGTCTTTGACAGGCTAACACCAGCAGCGACCCCCCACCTACACAGGGGGCAAGACGAAGCCATCCTCCCCGCTGAACCAACGCCGTCCGCTCGACACGCTCGACGTCGTCACTGGCGCCGAGTAAAGAAGGCTGGGGGCAACTCCCCCTCTGGGCTAACTCCACCAGCCCCAACGGTGGAAGTTAATGCTGTCGTTCCAACTGGGAACAACTTCGAGATGCTAAATAAGGTGCGAAGGAATTCTCCTACTGCGGTGCTAAAGAGGTCTCCTCTTCCACTAAAAAAGGTTGCGGAAATAGAGCCAGAACAGCCCCGATCCCCTCAACGGCTGTCTTCCAAAATCTATAAGGTTTGGCGGCAGGCCCGAGACTCGATGATCGATCCAAACTTCTCCCGCCAGCACAAGAAGCTGAAAATCCAACAGGAAGCCAGTCACCAGGCTATACCACGAAAGGCTGTCTGGGTGCCCACCTCAACGGCCCCCTCAACTTTCACTGCTCATAAAAGGAGGAAGCCAGAGAAGATCCCCCAGCCTGCAACGACAGCTAAAGGCACAAAGCCCAGACGCCCTAAGTCTGGGGGCATGATGGTCCATACCGTATACATGGCGTCAGGAAAGGAAGACAGCCGTGCGTCTACAGGTCATAGACCGCTTACACGGTCAGTGACCAAAGCTCAGGAGTAACAGCAAAAGCTCCAGGAGATGATGAATGCTATGGCCGCACTTACCGGGCCAAAAGAAAACCCAGAAACGTCCTCGGACGAACGCCGGGAGGAAGAAACCGACGCCGAATTCCTTCGCCGAATATTGGAGAAGAAGGAAAAAGAGGCTGCTGAACAAGCAGCCAACATACAGCGTATGGGCCTTCTCTTCCAAGATATGATAGGAATGATGATCCAACAAGACCCACCCGCTGAGAATCCCCCGATCGTTCTTGAAGACGACCGGGGAGAAACGTCAAATCCACCGCCGGCCCTCTCAACGGCCAAGGAGGAGACAATCTCTAAGGCTGATTTGGTCGACTATATAACCTAGCAAATCCGGGTTCATCATACGACTGAGGCAACTGGTCAAGTCGTCAAAACGGGGCGGCCGTATCCAAGCTGGTACGACCAAATCAAATATCCGTCGGGTTATACAATACCAAAATTTCACGTGTATAAGGGGACCGGCAATCCCCACCAACATGTCGCCCAGTTCAGGGCCCTTTGCGGTAACACCGGCGGAGATGATAAGCTGTTGCTTCACCAATTCGTGGGTAGCTTATCAGAAACAGCGTTCGAATGGTATTCAGAACTCCCGAACGATTCTATCAAGACGTTCGCTGAAATGGAGTTGCTATTCACTCAGCGATTCACGAGCGCCAGCGAACGCATTCCAATAACGGCATTGATTAACGCCAGGGTAAAACCAGGCGAAACTTGGGTCCAGTATGCTATACACTGGCGGAATTTGTGGTCGAAATGCGAGCAACGCATTGAGGAAGCGCCCGCAGTGGGCATGTTCGTGGGAACCCTAGACCCTCATGAAACTATCTCCCAGTTTATGATGTTCTTTAAGCCAACCACATTCCAGGCTCTAATTGACAAGCTGGCCCAGATGGACCAAATGGGTCATAGACCGTCTCCCCCGAAGCCCGAGCCTCGGAGTGACAAGGGTAAAGGAAAAGCAACCTTCGTCGCGAATGCCCAGCAGCAACCCAATGCCCTAAAGCTGACGGATCAACTGGAAGAAAGACGCCGATATTATAATGAGAAAAATGAAGCGTCCCTACTCGTTCCCACGGGACAAGACGAAACGGTTATTCGAGTTGGCAGTACGCAACAGACTTATAAACCTACCAAATCCAAGGCGACCGCCACAACCCACTGAGGTGAATAACCCTAACTATTACCATTACCATCAAACGGTAAGTCATCCGATTGAGGATTGCTTCGTCTTCAAAGGATGGATTGAAGATCAATACCTCCAGGGGAAGTTTGCGCTGTCCGAAAAGTGGAAGGTGAACCCACCACAGCCGCATACTCCCAAGAAAGCAGATACACCGGGGGCAACCTGTTCCTTTATTGAGGAAGCTCCATGGGAGGTCGTGCTGTCAACTAAAACCAAAAGAATGCTGAAGGACCTTCATGCGTTCCCGGCAGTCGAATGGAAGGACCCGCTGGGACCCCAGATCATTGAAGGAATGCTGAGGCCGCGCCCAACTGCAAAGAGCGGTGGTGATGGGCCAAGTACTCATGCCCTACCGTCAAAATCTTCGAAGAAAAAAAAGAAGAAATCTAAGAAGCCCGTGAAGCCTGGAGACAAACGCACGAACTTGCAGAAGCAAATCGACGTGCTGGAAGAGTACAATCAAAAGGCGCGAACTCCTGTCACGCTACAAGAGTTTCTCAACCACATCTTTCAGGTGGAAGATGATGGAGAAAGCTCGTCGGATGAATCCGAGGGATATGTGGCGAGTTGTAACATAATCTCCCACTCGTTTACCGACGATGAAAAAACTCCTGGCACTAAGAAACTGGGGACAGAGCCTGAACCAGAGCTTGTGTGGCCAACAGATGAAATGATCGACGCCTTTCTAGACGAGATTCGTCTAAAGAGTAAAGCGGATCAGGAGTGTGAGATGGCCGCATCGGAAGGAGCCAAATGCAGGCGAATGAACGAAAGAGTTGAAGTACTCCCGCCAGATCAAAGGACCCCCGATGTGGATAAAAACATATTGAAGACGAGGAAAAGGTTTGCCAAAGCCATGTCAATGGGAATGAAACTACCACCCTCGGAAGAAAACACGCTCAATGGGGTGGAGAGGCACCCTGATTATTGCTCATATCATCCGAAGATTTCACACCTTACGGAGGAGTGCGACGCTTTCTGGATATGGTGGCAGGGATATGTTGCTCATCGACAACATTTTAAGCGCATGAAACGCAAGACCCGTCGGGAACGAAGAAGTACTGCCGACGGGAACAACAGAACCACTGGCAACTGTTGCATGGTTAACGCCAAAGGGTCACAAGTTCTCACCTTTGGGAGCGACTCTGATGAAGAAATGGCTCTGGGCCCTCTCTTTAAAGAATCCGTTTTAGGGAAAGAGGAGGAACCGAAGGCCTGCGAAAACATGCAGCTGCGCAATCGCACGCTCCCGGAAAAGAACCTCGGGCCCGCAAATAGAAAAGATAAGGGAAAGGAAAAGGTCACTGAGGATATCACTTTAGATGACCAAGTCATGAAAGAGCTGACTACCAAAGACCCTCCCAGGAAGGGTAAGATGGACTACAATATCCTGGCGCACCTAAGGAAGCTACCTTCTCAACTTAGCATTCTCGATGCCCTCCTATTATCGAAAGAAGCGCGAGATTCACTAATTAAAGCGTTACAAGAACCTGAGCAATTCCAAGCCTTCCTCGCCACGGAAAGGATGAAGGATGAACTGGAGGAAGTGCATACGGCCGACATCACTTTCGGGGACGAAGACCTCCTTCTTGGGACGTGCGACCACAACCGTCCCCTATATGTCTCTAGATACTGCCACGATATCAAGAAAAGCAAGATCCTAGTGGATAATGGATCCTCCGTCAATCTCCTTAACGTTCGGGTGTTAATGGAAATCTGCATGAGTGTGCAACACCTCGCTCGTGACAAAATTACCATCTCCGGTTTCGATTCACAATCGTCACGGACTCTCGGATCCGTGATACTAACATTACGCTTCGGACTACTCGTCACAGACATCAAATTCCATGTCATTGACGCCAAGACCTGCTACAACGCCTTGCTCGGTCGCCCTTGGTTACATGAATACAACATCATCCCTTCTACGCAACATCAGTGTATGAAGTATTTCAAGGATGGTTTCGAGTATACCGTAACAGGTGAGCTAAACCCATTTTCCGTGAACGAAGTCCGCAAATACGAAGATGCGAAGTACTTTTTGCCAGATTTCGAGGATACAGAAAGGTGTCGCAAGCCGAAGAACAAAGCCGCCGCCACCATCCCTATTTTCGGGAGCGATACCGAAGAAGAAGAAGAGATAGTTTATGCGGGGCCGTCTCAACCCAACAACCCGGGGACGCCCGCCCCCATGTTGATCTTCGGAAGTGACTCGGAAGATGAGGTTAATGCCGTGTTCTCCAATCGGCCGTCAATACAAGCATCACCTAGCAATGATCAGAGCTTGCAAATCACCATGGTGCCGCAATAACACTAGAAGGATCTCGACACGTTTCAAGCTTACAATGTGCAGGACCTGCAGACGTTTTACGTCCCTCCCAGGCAAAGGGGTGAGAAGGTAATCCTGTTCTACCGATCCTCAGAGACGAAAGTAGAAAAAGAGATCTGGCATGGCGCGGATGCTACACTCGACAGACTCCAACCCATCTGTTTGCCCAGATACTATACAAATGGACTAAAGAGGCTATTGAAGCGCCAAGGAGTACCCTTAAAACAGACTGTTCGACAAGCTCGGTTCTACAACAGGATTTGGGATGTCCCTGGGACTCAACGCAAATTGCCCAACGGGAAAATGGAAACACTTGGGCTTGGATACGTAAGAGCCGGAAAACGGGAACGGGCCCACAGTAGCTACGCCATATATACCTTTGATGAAGAAGAGGACGCCCTGTCAGGAAATGCCAACCCCTCATCAAAACTAGATCCCGCGATTGAAAGGCCGAGTCCGTCATTTGAAGAACGAATGGACAAGCTTATCAGGAAAGCGGGTCAAAAAGCTCGGGAAGACCACAACCGCGAGATGGCCATCTACGAGAAAGCCAGGACGCAACGTCTGTTTCAACAGGCTGCAAAAGACGAAGATGCTCATCCCTGTCAACCCGTTGTACAAAAGGCCCGACGCAGAGGCAGAAATAAATCAAGAAACGGAAAGAAAAGCCGACAACAACGACGCAGGATTAGAGAGTTACGTGATCGGGTATTGCGCGGTCCGGATTTGTCCCTCATGAAGAAGATGAGTCGAGCGTATTCCTTCCCCCGAGACAAGACGGAGAGGTTACTCGAGCTCGCTATAAAACATCAAATGATCGCGCTTCCAGAGTCTAAGCACCCTGAGCAAGCTAACAAGGCTTCTCATCTGAGCTATTGCTCTTATCACCGAGCCATAGGACATCCTACCGAAGACTGCTTCACCTTCAAGAACTGGGTCGAGGACCAGTACCAAATGGGCAGATTCGCTTTATCCAACGGCTGGAGGGTAACGCCGCCACAAGAGCACAAACCCAAAGCCGCAAGAGCAGAACCGGATCCACCTCAGTCCTGGAAGCGGATTCGCACCTGTTACACGATTACGATATTAAAAGAAGAGCCCGAGAACATGGATGACCTTCCCTGGTGCTTCGAGAACAGCAATGATGAGGTGATCTCAGAATTTCTGCCAGCTCCGAAAGAACTGGAAGATGGCATACATACTACTGCAGATAACCTCAAGAAGATTGAGTTAGGATCGGCAGATGATCCGCGACCGACATTTGTCAGCGAGCTGCTATCTGAAGAAAGGGTGGCTGCGTTAAAGAACGTGCTCCTACAGCATAAAGACTGCTTCGCGTGGAACTATTCCGAGATGCCAGGATTAGATCCGGAGATTGCTGTACATAAATTAGCGATATCCCCGAATATCAAGCCAGTCAAGCAGGCGCCGAGAAGAATGCGACTCGGGCTTGAGATGAGCATCAACGCCGAAGTCAAGAAGCTGATCGATTCTGGATTTATCCAAGAAGTCCAATATCCCGACTGGATCGCCAATATCGTCCCGGTAATGAAGAAAAATAGGACGGTACGCATATGCGTGGATTTCAGGGATCTCAATAAAGCTTGCCCGAAGGACAATTTCCCAGTACCGGTAACCGAGCTAATGATAGATAACACGTCCACTCACGAGGTTTTCTCCTTTATGGACGGTTCATCAGGGTACAATCAGATAAAGATGCATCCCGAAGACCAGAAGCACACTGCTTTCCGGACCCCTTTGGGTATATTCTGCTACAGGGTTATGCCCTTTGGTCTAAAGAACGCCGGCGCTACCTATCAAAGGGCCATGACAAAGATCTTCGACGATCTCATACATGACATTGTCGAGTGATATATCGATGACCTCGTAGTGAAGAGCATGTCATACGAAGAGCATTTAAAGCATCTTGAGACTGTATTTCAACGCCTTCGGCAATATAATTTGAAGATGAATCCCCTCAAATGCGCATTCGGAGTCTTCTTGGGTAAATTCCTGGGATTCATCATCCGACACCGAGGTATCGAAGTAGATCCATCTAAGATCAAGGCAATCATGGAAATGCCTCCGCCAAGAACCCTCAAACAGTTGCGGTCTCTCCAAGGGAAGCTCGCATACATCCGGCGATTTATTGCCAATCTTTCAGGCAAGTGCCGCCCTTACAGCCACCTAATGAAGAAGGGAACTCCATTCGTTTGGGATCACAAATGCCAAGGTGCACTAGATGAGATCAAGCAGTACCTGCAAAACCCTCCGGTGTTGGCTGCGCCGGTCAAGGGAAAACCCATCATTCTTTATACGACCGCCCTCGAAGGTTCCTTAGGCGCATTATGGACACAAGAAAACGATCAAGGAAAAGAGAGAGCACTCTACTACTTAAGTCGAGTTCTGCTGGGGGCAGAAAGCAACTACTCTCCTATTGAAAAATACTGCTTGACGTTGATCTTCGCGATAACAAAGCTCAGGCACTATGCGTTGGCGCACGAAGTCCGTCTCATCTCGAAGGTGGACCCTCTTAAATATTTGATGTCAAAGGCTATATTGACGGGTCGACTCGCTAAATGGGCTCTACTCCTGATGGAGTTCTCGATAACGTATCGACCTCTCATGGCAGTGAAAGGCCACGCCATCGCCGATTTTCTCGCTGAACATCCGATATCGGCTGATTCTCCTCTGAATTGCGATTTGCCAGACGAACATGCGTTTGACGCGATCGACAGCGATGGTACCTGATGGGAACTCTATTTCGATGGAGCGTCCTCCGTAAAGAAGCGCAAACAAAGTACCCCTATAGTCAAGTCGGGAGTAGGCCTTATCTTTGTAACCCCACAAGGAGGGATAATGCGCTTTCCTTTCTCCTTAACGGAATCGAAGACGAACAATGAAGCCGAATACGAAGCTTTAATAGCGGGCCTCGAGATCGCCATCGACATGGGAATTGAAGACCTCCTTATATACGGGGATTCTCAACTGGTCGTTAGTCAAGTAAATGGTGACTACCAAACGTGCAAACCGGAGTTGGTGAAGTACGGCGAAAAGGTGCAACAACTATTGACCCAAATTCCCTCCTACACTTTGGAAAGCATACCACGGGCGTAAAATAGCAAAGCAAACGCATTAGCCAAGCTCGCTAAAGAACTGGCTGACGAGAACCTCGATGACGTCAAAATCATGGTACAAAGCCGTCGAGTGCTCGCCCCAGCAGAAATATCTCCCGAGTCATACGAAGAAAAGGGCGCGACTGAGCAAACAACCCTACAAATAAAAGACCGTGAGAAGGCTGAGGACTGGAGAGAGGTCTTCATAGACTACTTTAAGTCCCACCGAATCCCCGAAGAAGCATCCTCAAGACATCAGCTCATGAAACGAGCTCTATCTTTCGCTTTCGTCAATGATACCCTGTATAAGAGGTCGTTTGATTCTCTGTGGCTGAGATGCTTAGGACCGGACGAAGCAGAAAGAGTCGTTCAAGAGGTTCATGACGGAATCTGTGGTTCTCATCAAGCAGGCCCGAAGATGAAGTTAAAAATTAAACGGACGGGTTACTACTGGCCCACGATGATCCAAGACTGCCTCGAGTATGCGAAGCAATGTCACTCGTGCCAAATTCACGGGGATTTCATCCACCAGCATCCGAATCCACTACATCCAACGGTGGCTAGCTGGCCATTCGAAATGTGGGGGACTGACATAGTCGGCCCCATCGAACCAACATCATCCCAGGGACATCATTTCATCCTGGCGACAACTGATTACTTCTCCAAATGGGCAGAAGCAGTACCGCTGAGGGAAATGAAGACAGAGAATATCCTCTACTTCTTCAAGACGCACGTCATCTATCGGTTTGGAACTCCGCGGCGGATTATCTCCGATAACGGGCCGGCCTACAGAAGCCATAAGATTAGCCGCTTCGCGCAGCAGCACAATATAGACTGGAGATATTCTTCAGTTTACAATCCACGAGCTAACGGTCTGGCCGAGGCCTTCAACAAGACCTTGACGAAGATCATGAAGAAAATGGTGTCACGAAATAAGAAAGACTGGCACGAAAGACTGCAAGAAGCTCTCTGGGCCTATCGAACTACGTTCAAGACGGCCACGAACACAACGCCGTACGCATTGGTATTTGGGACGGAAGCAGTGCTCCCCCTCGAGGTAGAGTTACCCTCTCTGCGAGTGGCAGTCCACTACGAGCTGACGGACGAAGAAAATGCTCACCTTCGGCTTGAGGAGCTTGATGCCCTCGATGAAACCCGGCTCATAGCGCAACAAAATCTAGAGGCCTACAAAGCAAAGATGACGCGCTCGTACGAAAGATTGACCAGGCCGAGGACGTTCCGCCAAGGCGAACTCGTACTAGTGGTCAAAAGACCTATAATCCCCAATCGCGCCAAGCGGGGAAAATTCAAGCCAAACTATGAAGGCCCGTACATCATAGATAAGGTCTACCAGGGTGGGGCCTATCTACTCATGGACGTGCACGGTGAAAGGCCTTTCAGGCCGATAAACGGTCGCTTCCTAAAGAAATACTACGCTTAATGAGCCACAGCCTAGGTCAATGATAGGTGACGACGACCATGCCCGCTCGCTATCTTACTAAGCTCAAGTTTTATAAACGGTAGCCAGCCTCTTAACGATGGACCGAAACATCCTTAAACAAACGACGGACCGAAACGTCCTTAAACTAACGACGGACCGAAACGTCCTTAAACTAATAGCGGACCGAAACGTGCTTAAACTAATACCGCAGCATCCTTAGGCTGACGAGATAAAAAAAATATAATAGATAAAAACGGTATGTCCATAAGCAAAAAGGGCACGGATGAAAACCCGAAAGGGCTCCGTGAGTAAAAACAGCAGGGCTACCGGCGAGTGTTTGTGAAAACCCGAAAGGGCGCGGCCTCGTAAAAAAAAGGGGAGAAAAAGAAAATGAAAAGAATAAAAAAAACGGTATGTCCATAAGCAAAATGGGCACGGATGAAAACCCGAAAGGGCTCCGTGACTAAAAACAGCAGGACTACCGGCGAGTGTTTGTGAAAACCCGAAAGGGCGCAACCTCGTTAAAAGACACTTATAAGGTCCTCTCGACCTTGTAAGGAGAAACCACCCGCGTGAGATCCTTACGACTCACAAAGGAGAAACACACTTAGGAATCCTCACGATTCCTAAGGAGAAAATACACTTGCGAGATCCTCACGACTCGTAAGGAGAATTCTCTTATGGGACCCTCACGGCTCATGAGATTTGAGAGTCTTAAGTTACAGAAACCTAAACCTGTTCTTAAGCAGATCCCCCACAACCTTCGATATTGCCCTACAAGCGGCTCAATACTGACCCTTTTATACAATCCACGGGCGCGAATAAACATTTCCCCAGCAAAGTCACACCCGTGACTAGGGACATGTCCATATGGTGAACAACCCTTATAATTCCTCTCGACTTATAAGGAGAAAACCCTCTTGTAGGATCCTTACGACTTACAGAGGAACATACACTTAGGAATCCTCACGATCCCTAAGGAGAAAATACACCTGCAAGATCCTCACGACTTGTAGAGAGAAATACCTTTGTGAGACCCTTACGGCTCATGAAGTCAAAAGCCTTGGTCGACAGGACCCTTAACCCTGTTTACTAAGCCACCTTTGTTCGACATCGACAGAGGCAAATGATGATTCGCTCCTGGCAACATCCCAGTTGCAGCGGTGCTGATGCCGAAATCGGTGTCTAAAATCCAAGCTTGCGGCGAAAAAGCTAGCAAGCCACACATGCATACGAAATAGCCGAAATAATGGGGCAACTTGCAATAAAAAGCAGCAAGTAAAAATGTATGCATGAAAAATAGCCGAAATGATGGGGCAACTCTCAATAAAAAACAGCGAGTGAAAATGAAAAAAATAGCCGAAATGATTGGGCACCGCGAAAAATCGCCGAAATGATAGGGCAATCGCGACCTCCGCGATATAAAAGCTGAAATGATAGAGCATCGCGGAAAAAGAAATAAAATATAAAAAAAAAGGATCATACTTCTCCCCCAGGTTTCATCAGAAGAAGAAGCCAAATCTCGACGGGCCAAAGGAGACCTGGAGATCGTTTCAACACTCGTCTCATAACAACGGACACAACTCTAAGCTAAGCGGAACAGCGGCAGCTCCCAGTTCCATGGCTCGGTGGTATACATATCGCCAACAGTCAAACCTCCATCCCGTGAAATGCGGATACAATCAGCAAAATTCCTGGTTACGTGGAACGCGGATAACGTCACTCTTTGACCCCGTGGAAAACGTCCAGAGCGGATCCTGGTCCTCGCAGAGCACGGCAGTGAACTCGTGTGAAGCATCCAGAGCGGAGCCTAGTTCTCGCTGAGCACGGCAGTGAACCCGTATGAAGCATCTAGTGCAAAACTCCTGGTTACGTGGAACGCGGATAACGTCACTCTTTGACCCCATAGAAAACGTCCAGAGCGGATCCTGGTCCTCGCAGAGCACGGCAGTGAACCCGTGTGAATCATCCAGAGTGGAGCCTAGTCCTCGCTGAGCACGGCAGTGAACCCGTGTGAAGCATCTAGTGCAAAATTCCTGGTTACGTGGAACGCGGATAACGTCACTCTTTGACCCCGTGGAAAACGTCCAGAGCGGATCCTGGTCCTCGCAGAGCACGGCAGTGAACCCGTGTGAAGCATCCAGAGCGGAGCCTAGTCCTCGCCGAGCATGGCAGTGAACCCGTGTGAAGCATCTAGTGCAAAATTCCTGGTTGCGTGGAACGCGGATAACGTCACTCTTTGACCCCGTGGAAAACGTCCAGAGCGGATCCTGGTCCTCGCAGAGCACGGCAGTGAACCCGTGTGAAGCATCCAGAGCAGAGCCTGGTCCTCGCCAAGCACGGCAGTGAACCCGTGTGAAGCATCCAGAGCAAACACCGGACTGTGGAGTCCTTAAAATCCACAGACTATGATGTCCTTAACCTCGATCGTAATGTCTTAAAACTAACGATCAACCACCCCGATTCCCTACGGATTCTACCTTGGTTTGAGGGGTACATCTCTTCACTCCTTTGATACCTGGCGTTGTAATTCCTCGACGTCTTCAAAGAGGTGACGGGTCCTTGCAACCAAACAACGGACTGTGGAGTCCCTAAATCCACGGACTATGAGGTCCTTAACCTTGACCGTGATATCTTAAAACTAACATCGGACTGTGGAGTCCCTAAATCCACGGACTATGAGGTCCTTAACCTTGACCGTGATGTCTTAAAACTAACATCGGACTGTGGAGTCCCTAAATCCATGGACTATGAGGTCCTTAACCTTGACCGTGATGTCTTAAAACTAACATCGGACTGTGGAGTCCTTAAATCCATGGACTATGAGGTCCTTGACCTTGACCGCGACGTCTTTAAACTACGAGGCCTTGAGAAACCCCTGACTCCGTGAAACACGAACAAGGGTGACCACATCCAGCACTTGCAGGTCCTCACGACCTGTAAGGAAGAAAACTCTCTTGTGAGATCCTTATGACTCTCAAGGGAAAAACTCGCTTAAGAATCCTCACAATTCTTAAGAAGAACTTACACCTATGGGACCCTCTCGACCTATAGGGAGAGAAACTCTTTATGAGATCCTCGTGGCTCATAAAGTACAAAAGTCTTAGGAAGCAGATCTTAACCCTGAATCCTAAACCACCGATGCCCTGCAAGGAGATCAAGATAAATTGTTCGCGGAATGCACTCGATAAAAGAGACGCGCCGTTGAGAAGAAAAATATATCTTTTATTCATGAACCAAAATGGATACAAAGTACAATTCATGAAAGAAACAAAAAAAAAGATACTCTCATCCATGAGTATGTACAAAAAGAGAAAAGAAAAGATACAAGTCTTCAAGCCGGCGGGCGATGTAGCAATCTTACCAGCTCATCTTTCTGTTGCTGAGCCACGGCTTCGTGACTCAAGATCTCCAGAAGAAGAGCCTCCGCCTGAGCCTGCTGGGCCTGATATGAAGCAAGCCGAGCTTCAAGCTCTTTCTCAGTGGCCTTATGGGCCTCAACCCTTTCACGAATGAACGTGGCAGCTTTGTCGAGAGCCACCACCTCTTTGATGGACTCCTGAAGCACCCGCCAGAGTTCATACGTTTTGTTGGCTTTGGCCGTGAGATTGGCTTGAAGCTCTCTCAGCGCCTTGGAAGCTAGCTCCCTCTCCGAGAATTTGCGGCCAAGCCTCTTCTCGCATGACGTCATGTTGGTCGCGCATCGTGCTATCAGACCCTGCAACTCCACTTTTGCAGCCACGACTTTCGAGGAAAGGCGAGAACATTCAAGGGCATGCAAGCGAGCCTCCACATGCCGACAGAACTCCACCCAGACTCGCACCACTTCTTCGCTATGGTAGGTGGCGAGAAAAGGAAGAGAACCGTTAGCTTCGGCGGCAAACGCTTCAGCGGTGGTCGCGCTACCAGCACGGAGCTCCTCAATCAAAGATGATAAGGAGACAAGGCTTAATTAGGCCAAGCGTTCTGAAGCCCGCAAGGCGTAAGGGCCGGGCGGCATCACGATGCGCGACTCCAACGCCGTGGAGACTGGCAAAGCTGTTCAAATTTGGAAGATGTCAGTAAAATTCTTAAGCAAAAAACGAATGAGAGTATGATGAAATGTCGCTTACCGACAGTCGTGCAAGTCGGAGCTGAAGGTTCCCCTCGCCCTTCGAGAACCTCGACCTCATCATCGGCCTCCAAAACTGTAGAAAACATCAATGTCAATACGCAAAATAACGACGATGCTATGAGAAGTGATGGACGACACCAACCTTGCCCGGATGAGAGGACAATGCTTTGGGGGGATATCGCTTATGGAGCTGCCATCTCCAGCAGACGCTGAAAGGATTGCCGGGTAGACAGATCGACAATAGAGGCCGCCAACTCGCGTAATTCTGAGAAAACAAAAGAGTTCAGACAACGGAAAGGCTGCTAATTTAAAATTCAGAAGGTTACCTTCAACACTTCTCCCGTTCTGAGTCGGGGGGATAGCAGCCTCGACAGCCTCTGCCGGAACCTCGGGCTCCAACAGAGGGAGGGTAGTCCCCACTACCTCCATCTCATCCTCCGGGCCGCCTTCGGGAAGAGCCATTGAGGCGGCGACCTCCAAAGGAGCCTCCCGCAAAGGGGCAAGCACTCCCTGATCAAGAACCGCCGCTGGAGGCTCTACCATAAGAGGAGCAGCCTCGTCAGCCCCTTCCACATCGAACAATGCTTCATCGGGAATTTTGGCAGGCTTTAGCTTCAATGAGCCCGTAGGGAGCTCCCCCAGCGTCGAAGGTTCTGCACAATTCAAATAAGAATAAGGATACACATATACAAGCGTGAATAATCTGAAGAACTACAAAAAGAACAACAACGTACCGATGCGCAAAGAAGCCCTCAATATGGCTTCTTCAAGCCGCTGCTCCTTCTCAAGGAGGTGGGCTCGCCGGGGTTCAAGGGTAGACTCATGGCCGACGGTCCATAAAGAAAGTGCGTCCGCTGCGTCTTCTGAAGCGGCCTGCTTCAGAGCCCTTTCCCCCCATTCCTCCAAAGGACCGATAAATCGCCGCCGAATACACGAAGGGTCTTCGTAAAAAATTACAGCGGGATAGGACTTCTTCGGAACCTTGGCGTTATAAGACACGTCTTTGGAACGCCGTATGGCCTCAGCCAACTGTGCGGCCTCCTCATCGGCCGAACTCGGGAAGAGAAGCCCAGCGTCTGACTCTTGCAGGGCCAATGATTCGTCTTCAAGGATAGGCTCAGACTCAGCCAAAGAATCGAGCAGATTGGTGGCCGCTTTCTTCCGCCGCTTAGACCCAGAGCCGGTCGCCGAGGATGACCGTTTCCTCCCCCGCGAAGCCTTAGGGCGGCGCTGACCCACATCGCCTACGACGCCCTCATCTCTATTACCCTCACCTGGTGCCACGACCGAGGATGACACTGTCTTTGTCGATGCCACGGGGGGCGGTGCTGCCACAGGCGGCGGTGCTACTACTGGGGCCCTTCCACCTCACGAGCGGGAACCCAGGAGCATACCAGCCGTTGGAGTAAGGTTTACCTCCGATTCTCCTGAGATGAGCGCAGTGCCGGTATCCCTTAGAGGGAAGCGGACCGGAGCCCTCGGTCGCAGCTTAGCTCCTGGAACCAGAGGATGGGCATCGTGGCCAAGAAGCACCCTCCTTTCCTCAAGAATGATTGGGTTGACCCGATGAAGATACCAACCAGTAAACACGCCCACGCACCGGGGTAGGTATTCAGCTTCAGGGACCATGAAGTGGGAGCCGGTGTTTAGACTCATGAAATGATGAGCAGTATCGTGAACGGCATCGAGCGAAGGGACCGGGGCGACTATAAAAGCTTCGAAAGGAACACCCTAATCGTATCCAAGTTGTCGGGCGAATCGATGCGGATTGTACCGCATGAAAAGAGCTGCACTGTCCGGGCGAAACACCAAGTAGCCCGGTCTAATTGTATACAAGTGCGCAGCCTCCCGAGGCTTCAAAGAAGGTGCGTTGTCTTTCGACTGGTCCCAGAGTTGTTGAACTGGACCTGAGGGAGTAGACAAGACCCGATCATTAAAAACCATCCCGCCAGCGGCAGCGTAAGGAGAAATCAGCACCCGAATAGCCCCGAGCTGAGTCGGTTCGGCGGCAGAAGCATCCACTAATCACATAAGTCGTGGGAAGGGGTAGGCATCGTAAAATGAGGGCCTCTGATGCATGGCAAAAGCCCCCAGCACATGCATTTCGACCCAGGACGTGAAATAATGAAGCGAAAAGTTTACTACATCCACGCCGGGAGTAGAGGTATTAGCTGCGGTGCCCAACCCGTGATAAAGATGCGCCAACGCCGGGATACCGACGGCCAACCGCGTCCCCTCAGCTATACAATGAGCCGGGTAGATAACCGAAGCCTTCATAAAACGACGATGCATAGGGATGACAAACCAACTAAGCCAGACACTGACAAACCCCATGAAGAACGTCTCCTCGTCAATACCGGGTGCTGCAATGGACTCAAAAGACATCGGCGACATGATGGGGATATAGTATTGAGGTAGATCCGATTCAGTGGTCGGCAGCTTCTTCGGACCAAACCCAAAGGGGTCTCTAATGTTGGCGAACTTCGGAGCTATCTTCGACACGACCTCCTCACGAAGGAAACAAGCAATGAAGCTCTTGAAAGTAACACCCTACTCTTCGGATTCGGTGAACAATCGGTCGAAGATACCTAGCGCCTTGATCAAACTGGGACGCTTGTGGCGAATGGCGTTCTCAACAGACAAGCCGTCAGCCGGTGCAGACTCGGGCTCGAAGACATACTCGTCAGGAGGCAACAACTCCTCATATAGTGCACCCCTGATTGGCAATCCCGAGATTTCATAAAATTCTGCCAGAGAGATCGAGACCTCGCGATCTCCTAGAATGAAAGTGTTGGTGGGAAGATTCCATTGGTTCAAAAACGCCTTAACCCACCAGACATGCGGGGACTTATAATGGAAGAGTGACGCGTATATTGCCTGATAAAGCCCGACCTTCTGCAGCCGCGCACGATGGGTGGCAAGGATGTAGCGAGCCCAGAGAAGGTAGCCCGTAGGGTGTCGGGAAGTGAGCCCTATCTTATAGATCTGCCCCCACGGGTGGGCCTCACCCTAGCAAATACGCCGCCCCAAGATATCTATGGCCAGGATCGGATGGTTCGGAATACCGGTCGTTGAAGGCTCGAGCCTCCCCGTTGGAGTCCAGTTGGGCATTTCCACAGCAAAAACCGTTCTCGGAAGGTCCATCGGCAAGAATGGGAAAGTAGGCTCTGTCGGTACTGCATAGAGGAAACTCCGGCGACCCCGGATAATATGGCTATACCAAGTTCCCCATAGAAGCAAGTTGGTGCAGTTCGGGTCATGAGCTCGGATCATCGCCATCACTTCCTCATAGGATGGTGATTGAGGAAAAGCGGCCTCCGAACGAGTAAAGGGAAAACACGGAGCAGAAGCCATCGCACCTGAAATCGAATGAAAGAAGACCGTTAAAAGCAAAGTCAGCGATATATATCCATGCATGAACATGAAGACTAGTTAAAGAAAGCAACAGTTGATTTTTCTGGGACCACTGGCTACAAAACACATGGGCCCTACAGAATCAAGATGACGGCTCATTAATAATGAAACCGAGCAGTTGTAATAAGACAAAGGGGATACCCTCATTAAATAAAAAAAATGAGTTTCAAGTGGCTCTACACATTCTCCTAAAGAACAAATCTACCTTAGGCTCTACAACAAATCAAACAAGACCAGGAGAATTAAATTCCCACAAAAGACATCATTGCAACCGTCTTCTTCACTAATTGCAGAAGAACAACCTCGGGCCAAGAGACCCTAAGGAGCCTCCATGCGAAGAAACTGAGTTCTTCATAGGAATTAAATTCCTTATTAAGAGAAGGGAATTAAATTCCCAAAAGCATTTTTTCTGTAAACGGAGTTAAACTCCATGGATCATCGTCTAAGCCCTAAGAGATCTACTTTTGAAGGCTAAAATGGTTTCATACTTTGGTTAAAAAGCTCGAAGAAAAATGGGTTCTTTGTTAAAAAAGGGGTAAAAACCCTTGTTTTGGATTTAAAATCCAGAGGAACGTGAAAGTTCACTGTTTGTCCAAGAACATTACCTGAGGAAAAGGGTCACTTGAACAGAGTTAAACTCTGAAGATGGTTTCAAGACAGAGAACTAAGGTCTGGAAGAAGAGAATTAAATTCTCAGAAAAAAGTTTGTAAGGAGGAAGACAAGCAAAGTGGAGGCGTCTCTGAAATGACCCCAATATTTATAGGAGGTGATGGGAACGCTTCATCTTCCCAAATCCCTAGAGGAATCCAACGGTCACAAAAGTGACAGCGTTGCACTCACGTGCAGATACGTGAGAACAACGCTGTGGGGGCATTTATTTCCTGATTTAAAATCAGGAAAACCTACGAAAGAGGCTTCAGAAAAAGGTCACGTGCTAACACGTGACCAGTAGTCACGTGTTGGCACGTGACATCTAAAAGCATCGGCAAGGCGAATTCAGTTTCCCAACTACATCAAAGAAAAGGGCTTCAGAAAGGGTCACGTGCTCCCACGTGACCAGGGTCACGTGTTGGCACGTGACATTTAAAAGCGGCTTCAAAGGCACATCGGTTCCCTGATCAAATCAAGGAAAAGGCTTCAGAAAAGGTCACGTGCTCCCACGTGACAAGGGTCACGTGTTGACACGTGACACTCAAAAGCAGCAGACTCAATTCCCTGATCAAATCAAGAAAAAGGCTCCAGGCGAGGGTCACGTGCTCACACGTGACCAGGGGTCACGTGGTGGCACGTGACGGCTAAGCGGCAGCCAGAAGGCAGAACGTAAAAAGGAAGAAGAGGTCTCGTTCCAAGGGGGTCACGTGCCCACACGTGACCAAAGGGTCACGTGGCCACACGTGACCGGCTTTCAAAGCCTATCTGTTAACAAAATTAAATTCTGAGAAAAGGCCTCTCAAATCTTTCCAAAGGAACCGATTGAATTAAAGATTTAAAGATTCTTAAATATCACCTATCTATGGAAAAAGCCTGAACTTGGAAAGATTTCCCCTTAAAATCTAACCGAAATAACAAAGGAGAATCTCGGGATTTAAAATCCAATGGTGATTAAAATTCACATAATAATCCAAAGGTCCAAAACGAATGGTGAATACAAATTAAATCTCTCAATGAAAGATTCACCAAAACTAATTGATTCGGCTGCTTCTCCTATAAATAGGAGCCAAGAGACACACAGAGGGATATACATGCAGAAAGGAATCGACACATAAAAAAGGAGGAGAGCCTTGATACTTTGGAGGAATTTGGATCTTCTGCAAAAGAAAACCCTAGGTAAGAAAGGGAAGGCTTTTTGAAAGGAAAAGAGAATTCAATTCTCAACAGAGTTTTACTCTGATATAAAACAGAAGAACATAGTTCTCCCTTTGGTGGAGGATCTGTAAAGTGCACATCTCCCCTTGAGTTGAGAATTTAATTCTCAATGGGTTGAGATCCTGCCATGCAGATCCAAAGCATAGAGAGGGAATGGAAACTTGAGAATTTAATTCTCACAGAACTATAGGAATTTAATTCCTTTAAAATGAAATTAGGGTTTAACCCTATGGTATGGGAATTTAATTCCTTCAGAATGAACAGAATCAGGGTTCAACCCTAGAAAAATAACAAGAATTTAATTCCATTTTTAAAAAAAAAAAAGAGAGAAGAAATTAGGGTTTCACCCTATGACAGAATCTCATACCTCTCTAAAAGAGAGTGGGAATTTAATTCCTTTTTAAAGCTTTAATTCCTACAGAAAATTCAGAGTTCAACTCCATCCCAGAATATAAATCTTCAGAAGGGAATAGGAATTTAATTCCTCTTAAATTTATCGTTAGGGTTCAACCCTACGAAGAATTTAATTCTTAAAAAGGGATTAACAGATCTTCTAAAAAAACATACAAAGAGGCAGGGTCACGTGCCACCACGTGACCCCTGAAAAGAACCACAGAGAAGGACCTTTGAGGCAGTGCCTCACGTGACCCACGTGACCCACGGCAGAAGCTTTAACATACAGGCATTTAAATGCCCGTCACGTGATGGCACGTGATGCTCTAAAAGATGCACTATTCTCAGCAGAACAAATGAAGGGAGGGCGCCCTCACGTGCTACCACGTGACCCCTCTTGCCTTAGTGTTTAACACTAAATTGGAACCCCTGAATCCAGTGTGAAAACACTGTTTGGCCTTAGTGTTCAACACTAATCAAAGAACTTTATTTGCAGTGTTTAACACTGAATTTCTTAGTGTTTAACACTAATTTGAAGCCTCTGCTGCTAGTGTTTGACACTGATTTGCTCTAGTATTTAACACTAATTTGAACCCCTCGTTGCTGGTGTTTAACGCCAACTGTCTTTTAGTGTTGAAACACTAACTTGATCCCAGTGTTCGACATTGCTGAATTAACGATAGCCCAATTGGCTAAATGGCCAGAGGCAAAGCCTCTCTTTCAAAGCCAATATTCCAAGCATGATTGGACTTAGCCCAAGATGGCCATAAGTCCTCAATTCAGACTTAACCGGGCTAATGGGCTCATAACATAATTAATTGGTCTTGATCCCAAATTGGGCCAAAGACTATTTAATACACCCCGGTTCAAGGGTACATCTCTTCACTCCTTTGATACTTAGCGTTGTAATTCCTCAACGTCTTCAAAGAGGTGACGGGTCCCGATAACCACACATTAACAACGGACTGTGGGGTCCTTAAACTCATGGACTTTGGGCGACGACATAACTCAGTCTCCGTATACAATCCACGGGCAACCAAACACAAAATAAACACACACGACACGAAGTGACCATCTGGAGAAGGAGAAAGTGGTTACCGCGATGCGGTAGCGTAATTAACTGCAGGGGCTTGCGCCTGCAGGGAAGAGCGTCCCCACAATCAAAAACCCCTTAAGCGAGGGGGAATCTGACGAAATCTGCTATATCGGATGCATCCGTTTAAACCTTCGATACACAGTGCCATAAATCAACTTGGCATCTTCAGAGAGGTGGATGGATAGCACCAATTAGCATCTGCCCCCGAATCACAGGCAAGACGTCCAGTCGCGCCGTCATTCGGAGGGGAACAGATTCTGGCACGCCCGGTGGGACCTTTTCCTCTTTCCACTCCACACTTCGTGTGTCGTGATTCGCGAACCAATCGCGGTTCGCTAATGGTTGCCCTTGGGTTTCAAGATATTAAGACTTGGCGTCTTGCTTATTGTAGAAACAAAAGAATCGATGGCTTCTACTTCTGCGTAATGCTCCAACTGCTCGGACTGCAATTGCAACCAACGCTCTGCCTCGCCAGGAGGTATAGCCTACGGACCCCAAGCTGCTTCGTTATTCACAATGCCCGTGGAACAGGTCACTCGAGCCACCACGGGATTGTTTTTTGGGACCATGCTCCCGCCGACAAGCTTCACCGCTCCGGTGCTGACAAAGGAAGCTCCCAAGAAGTCGGTCTTTGATCGTCTTACCCCTGCCGCGGCCCCTCTCAACGGGTCGCCCAACACCAGCGCCTCGGTCTTCTCTAGATTGGGCCAAGACTCCTGTGGACCCACAATGGGGCCTACAATCCCAGAGAAGGCTGCTTCTAAGAAAGTGACCGGTCCTGCTCCTGAAGTCGCCAAGGCGGCTTCCCCGGCCAAAAAGTCGGTCTTTACAAGATTGACGGCTCCAGCTCCCGCTCCTGCTACCCAAAGGACATCGGTCTTTGACAGGCTAACACCAGCAGCGACCCCCCACCTATACAGGGGGCAAGACGAAGCCATCCTCACCGCTGAACCAACGCCGTCCGTTCGACACGCTCGACGTCGTCACTGGCGCCGAGTAAGGAAGGCTGGGGGCAACTCCCCCTCTGGGCTAACTCCACCAGCCCCAACGGTGGAAGTTAATGCTGCCGTTCCAACTGGGAACAGCTTCGAGATGCTAAATAAGGTGCGAAGGAATTCTCCTACTGCGGTGCTAAAGAGGTCTCCTCCTCTACTAGAAAAGGTTGCGGAAATAGAGCCAGAACAGCCCCGATCCCCTCAACGGCTGTCTTCCAAAATCTATAAGGTTTGGCGGCAGGCCCGAGACTCGATGATCGATCCAAACTTCTCCCGCCAGCACAAGAAGCTGAAAATCCAACAGGAAGCCAGTCACCAGGCTAAACCACGAAAGGCTGTCTGGGTGCCCACCTCAACGGCCCCCTCAACTTCCACTGCTCATAAAAGGAGGAAGCCAGAGAAGATCCCCCAGCCTGCAACGACAGCTAAAGGCACTAAGCCCAGACGCCCTAAGTCTGGGGGCATTATGGTCTATACCGTATACATGGCGTCGGGAAAGGAAGACAGCCGTGCGTCTACAGGTCATAGACCGCTTACACGGTCGGTGACCAAAGCTCAGGAGCAACAGCAAAAGCTCCAGGAGATGATGAATGCTATGGCCGCACATACCGGGCCAAAAGAAAACCCAGAAACGTCCTCGGACGAACGCCAGGAGGAAGAAACCGACGCCGAATTCCTTCGCCGAATATTGGAGAAGAAGGACAAAGAGGCTGCTGAACAAGCAGCCAACATACAGCGTATGGGCCTTCTCTTCCAAGATATGATAGGAATGATAATCCAACAAGACCCACCCGCTGAGGATCCCCTGATCGTTCTTGAAGATGACCGGGGAGAAACGTCAAATCCACCGCCGGCCCTCTCAACGGCCAAGGAGGAGACAATCTCTAAGGCTGATTTGGTCGACTATATAGCCCAGCAAATCCGGTTTCATCATGCGACTTAGGCAGCTGGTCAAGTCGTCAAAATGGGGCGGCCGTATCCAAGCTGGTACGACCAAATCAAATATCCGTCGGGTTATACAATACCAAAATTTCACGTGTATAAGGGGACCGGCAATCCCCACCAACATGTCGCCCAGTTCAGGGCCCTTTGCGGTAACACCGGCGGAGATGATAAGCTGTTGC
Source organism: Agapanthus africanus (assembly GCA_030015575.1). Lineage (NCBI taxonomy): Eukaryota > Viridiplantae > Streptophyta > Magnoliopsida > Asparagales > Amaryllidaceae > Agapanthus > Agapanthus africanus. The sequence goes on along the minus strand of JASDDO010000014.1, from coordinate 98,918,415 downwards.
TTCGCCAATTCGAGGGTAGCTTATCAGAAACAGCGTTCGAATGGTATTCAGAACTCCCGAACGATTCTATCAAGACGTTCGCTGAAATGGAGTTGCTATTCACTCAGCGATTCGCGAGCGCCAGCGAACGCACTCCAATAACGGCATTGATTAACGCCAGGGTAAAACCAGGCGAAACTTGGGTCCAGTATGCTATACGCTGGCGGAATTTGTGGTCGAAATGCGAGCAACGCATTGAGGAAGCGCCCGCAGTGGGCATGTTCGTGGGAACCCTAGACCCTCATGCAACTATCTCCCAGTTTATGATGTTCTTTAAGCCAACCACATTCCAGGCTCTAATTGACAAGCTGGCCTAGATGGACCAAATGGGTCATAGACCGTCTCCCCCGAAGCCCGAGCCTCGGAGTGACAAGGGTAAAGGAAAAGCAACCTTCGTCGCGAATGCCCAACAGCAACCCAATGCCCCAAAGCTGACGGATCAACTGGAAGAAAGACGCCGGTATTATAATGAGAAAACGAAGCGTCCCTACTCGTTCCCACGGGACAAGACGAAACGGTTATTCGAGTTGGCAGTACGCAACAGACTTATAAACCTACCAAATCCAAGGCGACCGCCACAACCCACTGAGGTGAATAACCCTAACTATTGCCCTTACCATCAAACAGTAAGTCATCCGATTGAGGATTGCTTCGTCTTCAAAGGATGGATTGAAGATCAATACCTCCAGGGGAAGTTTGCGCTGTCCGAAAAGTGGAAGGTGAACCCACCACAGCCGCATACTCCCAATAAAGCAGATACACCGGGGGCAACCTGTTCCTTTATTGAGGAAGCTCCATGGGAGGTCGTGCTGTCAACTAAAACCAAAAGAATGCTGAAGGACCTTCATGCGTGCCCGGCAGTCGAATGGAAGGACCCGCTGGGACCCCAGATCATTGAAGGAATGCTGAGGCCGCGTCCAACCGCAAAGAGCGGTGGTGATGGCCTAAGTACTCATGCCCTACCGTCAAAATCTTCGAAGAAAAACAAGAAGAAATCTAAGAAGCCCGTGAAGCCTGGAGACAAACGCACGAACTTGCAGAAGCAAATCGACGCGCTGGAAGAGTACAATCAAAAGACGCGAACTCCTGTCACGCTGCAAGAGTTCCTCAACCACATCTTTCAGGTGGAAGATGATGGAGAAAGCTCGTCGGATGAATCCGAGGGATATGTGGCGAGTTGTAACATAATCTCCCACTCGTTTACCGACGATGAAAAAACTCCTGGCACTAAGAAACTGGGGACAGAGCCTGAACCAGAGCTTGTGTGGCCAACAGATGAAATGATCGACGCCTTTCTAGACGAGATTCGTCTAAAGAGTAAAGCGGATCAGGAGTGTGAGATGGCCGCATCGGAAGGAGCCAAATGCAGGCGACTGAACGAAAGAGTTGAAGTACTCCCGCCAGATCAAAAGACCCCCGATGTGGATAAAAACATATTGAAGACGAGGAAAAGGTTTGCCAAAGCCATGTCAATGGGAATGAAACTACCATCCTCAGAAGAAAACACGCTCAATGGGGCGGAGAGGCACCCTGATTATTGCTCATATCATCGGAAGATTTCACACCCTACGGAGGAGTGCGACGCTTTCAGGATATGGTGGCAGGGATATGTTGCTCATCGACAACATTTTAAGCGCATGAAATGCAAGACCCGTCGGGAACGAAGAAGTACTGCCGACGGGCACAACAGAACCACTGGCAACTGTTACATGGTTAACGCCGGAGGGTCACAAGTTCTCACCTTTGGGAGCGACTCTGATGAATAAATGGCTCTGGGCCCTCTCTTTAAAGAATCCGTTTTAAGCAAAGAGGAGGAACCGGAGGCCTGCGAAAACATTCAGCTGCGCAATCGCACGCTCCCGGAAAAGAACCTCGGGCCCGCAAATAGAAAAGATAAGGGAAAGGAAAAGGTCACTGAGGATATCACTTTAGATGACCAAGTCATGAAAGAGCTGACTACCAAAGACCCTCCCAGGAAGGGTAAGGTGGACTACAATATCCTGGCGCACCTAAGAAAGCTACCTTCTCAACTTAGCATTCTCGATGCCCTCCTATTATCGAAAGAAGCGCGAGATTCACTAATTAAGGCGTTACAAGAACCTGAGCAATTCCAAGCCTTCCTCGCCACGGAAAGGATGAAGGATGAACTGGAGGAAGTGCATACGGCCGACATCACTTTCGGGGACGAAGACCTCCTTCTTGGGACGTGCGACCACAACCGTCCCCTATATGTCTCTGGATACTGCCACGATATCAAGATAGGCAAGATCCTAGTGGATAATGGATCCTCCGTCAATCTCCTTAACGCTCGGGTGTTAAAGGAAATCTGCATGAGTGTGCAATACCTCGCTCGTGACAAAATTACCATCTCCGGTTTCGATTCACAATCGTCACGGACTCTCGGATCCGTGATACTAACATTACGCTTCGGACTACTCGTCACAGATATCAAATTCCATGTCATTGACGCCAAGACCTGCTACAACGCCTTGCTCGGTCGCCCTTGGTTACATGAATACAACATCATCCCTTCTACGCAACATCAGTGTATGAAGTATTTCAAGGATGGTTTCAAGTATACCGTAACAGGTGAGCTAAACCCATTTTCCGTGAACGAAGTCCGCAAATACGAAGATGCGAAGTACTTTTTGCCAGATTTCGAGGATACAGAAAGGTGTCGCAAGCCGGAGAACAAAGCCGCCGCCACCATCCCTATTTTCGGGAGCGATACCGAAGAAGAAGAAGAGATAGTTTATGCGGGGCCGTCTCAACCCAACAACCCGGGGACGTCCGCCCCCATGTTGATCTTCGGAAGTGACTCGGAAGATGAGGCTAATGCCGTGTTCTCCAATCGGCCGTCAATACAAGCATCACCTAGCAATGATCAGAGCTTGCAAATCACCATGGTGCCGCAATAACACTAGAAGGATCTCGACACGTTTCAAGCTTACAATGTGCATGACCTGCAGACGTTTTACGTCCCTTCCAGGCAAAGGGGTGAGAAGGTAATCCTGTTCTACCGATCCTCAGAGACGAAAGTAGAGAAAGAGATCTGGCATGGCGCGGATGCTACACTCGACAGACTCCAACCCATCCGTTTGCCCAGATACTATACAAATGGACTAAAGAGGCTATTGAAGCGCCAAGGAGTACCCTTAAAACAGACTGTTCTACAACAGGATTTGGGATGTCCCTGGGACTCAACGCAAATTGCCCAACGGGAAAATGGAAACACTTGGGCTTGGATACGTGAGAGCCGGAAAACGGGAACGGGCCCACAGTAGCTACGCCATATATACCTTTGATGAAGAAGAGGACGCCCTGTCAGGAAATGCCAACCCCTCATCAAAACTAGATCCCGCGATTGAAGGGCCGAGTCCGTCATTTGAAGAACGAATGGACAAGCTTATCAGGAAAGCGGGTCAAAAAGATCGGGAAGACCACAACCGCGAGATGGCCATCTACGAGAAAGCCAGGACGCAACGTCTGTTTCAACAGGCTGCAAAAGACGAAGATGCTCATCCCTGTCAACCCGTTGTACAAAAGGCCCGACGCAGAGGCAGAAATAAATCAAGAAATGGAAAGAAAAGCCGACAACAACGACGCAGGATTAGAGAGTTACGTGATCGGGTATTGCGCGGTCCGGATTTGTCCCTCATGAAGAAGATGAGTCGAGCGTATTCCTTCCCCCGAGACAAGACGGAGAGGTTACTCGAGCTCGCTATAAAACATCAAATGATCGCGCTTCCAGAGTCTAAGCACCCTGAGCAAGCTAACAAGGCTTCTCATCTGAGCTATTGCTCTTATCACCGAGCCATAGGACATCCTACCGAAGACTGCTTCACCTTCAAGAACTGGATCGAGGACCAGTACCAAATGGGCAGATTCGCTTTATCCAACGGCTGGAGGGTAACGCCGCCACAAGAGCACAAACCCAAAGCCGCAAGAGCAGAACCGGATCCACCTCAGTCCTGGAAGCGGATTCGCACCTGTTACATGATTACGATATTAAAAGAAGAGCCCGAGAACATGGATGACCTTCCCTGGTGCTTCGAGAACAGCAATGATGAGGTGATCTCAGAATTTCCGCCAGCTCCGAAAGAACTGGAAGATAGCATAAATACTACTGCAGATAACCTCAAGAAGATTGAGTTAGGATCGGCAGATGATCCGCGACCGACATTTGTCAGCGAGCTGCTATCTGAAGAAAGGGTGGCTGCGTTAAAGAACGTGCTCCTACAGCATAAAGACTGTTTCGCGTGGAACTATTCCGAGATGCTAGGATTAGATCCGGAGATTGCTGTACATAAATTAGCGATATCCCCGAATATCAAGCCAGTCAAGCAGGCGCCGAGAAGGTTGCGACTCGAGCTTGAGATGAGCATCAACGCCGAAGTCAAGAAGCTGATCGATTCTGGATTTATCTAAGAAGTCCAATATCCCGACTAAATCGCCAACATCATCCCGGTAATGAAGAAAAATGGGACGGTACGCATATGCGTGGATTTCAGGGATCTCAATAAAGCTTGCCCGAAGGACGATTTCCCAGTACCGGTAACCGAGCTAATGATAGATAACACGTCCACTCACGAGATTTTCTCCTTTATGGACGGTTCATCAGGGTACAATCAGATAAAGATGCATCCCGAAGACCAGAAGCACACGCTTTCCAGACCCCTTTGGGTATATTCTGCTACAGGGTTATGCCCTTTGGTCTAAAGAACGCCGGCGCTACCTATCAAAGGGCCATGACAAAGATCTTCGACGATCTCATACATGACATTGTCGAGTGATATATCGATGACCTCGTAGTGAAGAGCATGTCATACGAAGAGCATTTAAAGCATCTTGAGACTGTATTTCAACGCCTTCGGCAATATAATTTGAAGATGAATTCCCTCAAATGCGCGTTCGGAGTCTCCTTGGGTAAATTCCTGGGATTCACCATCCGACACCGAGGTATCGAAGTAGATCCATCTAAGATCAAGGCAATCATGGAAATGCCTCCGCCAAGAACCCTCAAACAGTTGCGGTCTCTCCAAGGGAAGCTCGCATACATCCGGCGATTTATTGCCAATCTTTCAGGCAAGTGCCGCCCTTACAGCCACCTAATGAAGAAGGGAACTCCATTCGTTTGGGATCACAAATGCCAAGGTGCACTAGACGAGATCAAGCAGTACCTGCAAAACCCTCCGGTGTTGGCTGCGCCGGTCAAGGGAAAACCCCTCATTCTTTATACGACCGCTCTCGAAGGTTCCTTAGGCGCATTATGGGAACAAGAGAATGATCAAGGAAAAGAGAGAGCACTCTACTACTTAAGTCGAGTCCTGCTGGGGGCAGAAAGCAACTACTCTCCTATTGAAAAACACTGCTTGGCGTTGATCTTCGCGATAACAAAGCTCAGGCACTATGCGTTGGCGCACGAAGTCCGTCTCATCTCGAAGGTGGACCCTCTTAAGTATTTGATGTCAAAGGCTATATTGACGGGTCGACTCGCTAAATGGGCTCTACTCCTGATGGAGTTCTCGATAACGTATCGACCTCTCAAGGCAGTGAAAGGCCAGGCCATCGCCGATTTTCTCGCTGAACATCCGATATCGGCTGATTCTCCTCTAAATTGCGATTTGCCAGACGAACATGCGTTTGACGCGATCGGCGGTGGTACCCGATGGGAACTCTATTTCGATGGAGCGTCCTCCGTAAAGAAGCGCAAACAAAGTACCCCTATAGTCAAGTTGGGAGTAGGCCTTATCTTTGTAACCCCACAAAGAGGGATAATGCGCTTTGCTTTCTCCTTAACGGAATCGAGGACGAACAATGAAGCCGAATACGAAGCTTTAATAGCGGGCCTCGAGATCGCCATCGACATGGGAATTGAAGACCTCCTTATATACGGGGATTCTCAACTGGTCGTTAGTCAAGTAAATGGTGACTACCAAACATGCAAACCGGAGTTGGTGAAGTACGGCGAAAAGGTGCAACAACTATTGACCCAAATTCCCTCCTACACTTTGGAAAGCATACCACGGGCGTAAAATAGCAAAGCAGACGCACTAGCCAAGCTCACTAAAGAACTGGCTGACGAGAACCTCGATGACGTCAAAATCATGGTACAAAGCCGTCGAGTGCTCGCCCCAGCAGAAATATCTCCCGAGCCATACGAAGAAAAGGGCGCGACTGAGCAAACAACCCTACAAATAAAAGACCGTGAGAAGGCTGAGGACTGGAGAGAGGTCTTCATAGACTACTTTAAGTCCCACCGAATCCCCGAAGAAGCATCCTCAAGACATCAGCTCATGAAACGAGCTCTATCTTTCGCTTTCGTCAATGATACCCTGTATAAGAGGTCGTTTGATTCTCTGTGGCTGAGATGCTTAGGACCGGACGAAGCAGAAAGAGTCGTTCAAGAGGTTCATGACGGAATCTGTGGTTCTCATCAAGCAGGCCCGAAGATGAAGTTAAAAATTAAACGGACGGGTTACTACGGGCCCACGATGATCCAAGACTGCCTCGAGTATGCGAAGCAATGTCACTCGTGCTAAATCCACGGGGATTTCATCCACCAGCATCCGAATCCACTACATCTAACGGTGGCTAGCTGGCCATTCGAAATGTGGGGGACTGACATAGTCGGCCCCATCGAACCAACATCGTCCCGGGGACATCGTTTCATCCTGGCGACAACTGATTACTTCTACAAATGGGCAGAAGCAGTACCGCTGAGGGAAGTGAAGACGGAGAATATCCTCTACTTCTTCAAGACGCACGTCATCTATCGGTTTGGAACTCCACGGCGGGTTATCTTCGATAACGGGCCGGCCTACAGAAGCCATAAGATTAGCCGCTTCGCGCAGCAGCACAATATAGACTGGAGATATTCTTCAGTTTACAATCCACGAGCTAACGGTCTGGCCAAGGCCTTCAACAAGACCTTGACGAAGATCATGAAGAAAACGGTGTCACGAAATAAGAAAGACTGGCACGAAAGACTGCAAGAAGCTCTCTGGGCCTATCGAACTACGTTCAAGACGACCACGAACACAACGCCGTACGCATTGGTATTTGGGACGGAAGCAGTGCTCCCCCTCGAGGTAAAGTTACCCTCTCTGCGAGTGGCAGTCCACTACGAGCTGACGGACGAAGAAAATGCTCACCTTCGGCTTGAGGAGCTTGATGCCCTCGATGAAACCCGGCTCATAGCGCAACAAAATCTAGAGGCCTACAAAGCAAAGATGACGCGCTCGTACGAAAGATTGACCAGGCCGAGGACGTTCCGCCAAGGCGAACTCGTACTAGTGGTCAAAAGACCTATGATCCCCAATCGCGCCAAGCGGGGAAAATTCGAGCCAAACTATGAAGGCCCGTACATCATAGATAAGGTCTACCAGGGTGGGGCCTATCTACTCATGGACGTGCACGGTGAAAGGCCTTTCAAGCCGATAAACGGTCGCTTCCTAAAGAAATACTACGCTTAATGAGCCACAGCCTAGGTCAATGATAGGTGACGACGACCATGCCCGCACGCAATCTTACTAAGCTCAAGTTTTATAAACGGTAGCCAGCCTCTTAACGACGGACCGAAACGTCCTTAAACTAACGACGGACCGAAACGTCCTTAAACTAATAGCGGACCGAAACGTCCTTAAACTAATACCGCAGCATCCTTAGGCTGACGAGATAAAAAAAATATAATAGATAAAAACGGTATGTCTATAAGCAAAAAGGGCACGGATGAAAACCCGAAAGGGCTCCGTGAGTAAAAACAGCAGGGCTACCGGCGAGTGTTCGTGAAAACCCGAAAGGACACGGCCTCGTAAAAAAAAAGGGGAGAAAAAGAAAATGAAAAGAATAAAAAAAACGGTATGTCCATAAGCAAAATGGGCACGGATGAAAACCCGAAAGGGCTCCGTGACTAAAAACAGCAGGACTACCGGCGAGTGTTTGTGAAAACCCGAAAGGGCGCAACCTCGTTAAAAGACACTTATAAGGTCCTCTCGACCTTGTAAGGAGAAACCACCCGCGTGAGATCCTTACGACTCACAAAGGAGCAACACACTTAGGAATCCTCACGATTCCTAAGGAGAAAATACACTTGCGAGATCCTCACGACTCGTAAGGAGAATTCTCTTATGGGACCCTCACGGCTCATGAGATTTGAGAGTCTTAAGTTACAGAAACCTAAACCTGTTCTTAAGCAGATCCCCCACAACCTTCGATATTGCCCTACAAGCGGCTCAATACTGACCCTTGTATACAATCCACGGGCGCGAATAAACATTTCCCCAGCAAAGTCACACCCGTGACTAGGGACATGTCCATATGGTGAACAACCCTTATAATTCCTCTCGACTTATAAGGAGAAAACCCTCTTGTAGGATCCTTACGATTTACAGAGGAACATACACTTAGGAATCCTCACGATCCCTAAGGAGAAAATACACCTGCAAGATCCTCACGACTTGTAAGGAGAAATACCTTTGTGAGACCCTTACGGCTCATGAAGTCAAAAGCCTTGGTCGACAGGACCCTTAACCCTGTTTACTAAGCCACCTTTGTTCGACATCGACAGAGGCAAATGATGATTCGCTCCTGGCAACATCCCAGTTGCAGCGGTGCTGATGCCGAAATCGGTGTCTAAAATCCAAGCTTGCGGCGAAAAAGCTAGCAAGCCACACATGCATACGAAATAGCCGAAATGATGGGGCAACTTGCAATAAAAAGCAGCAAGTAAAAATGTATGCATGAAAAATAGCCGAAATGATGGGGCAACTCGCAATAAAAAACAGCGAGTGAAAATGAAAAAAATAGCCGAAATGATTGGGCACCGCGAAAAATCGCCGAAATGATAGGGCAATCGCGACCTCCGCGATATAAAAGCTGAAATGATAGAGCATCGCGGAAAAAGAAATAAAATATAAAAAAAAGGGATCATACTTCTCCCCCAGGTTTCATCAGAAGAAGAAGCCAAATCTCGACGGGCCAAAGGAGACCTGGAGATCGTTTCAACACTCGTCTCGTAACAACGGACACAACTCTAAGCTAAGCGGAACAGCGGCAGCTCCCAGTTCTATGGCTCGGTGGTATACATATCGCCAACAGTCAAACCTCCATTCCGTGAAATGCGGATACAATCAGCAAAATTCCTGGTTACGTGGAACGCGGATAACATCACTCTTTGACCCCGTGGAAAACGTCCAGAGCGGATCCTGGTCCTCGCAGAGCACGGTAGTGAACCCGTGTGAAACATCCAGAGCGGAGCCTAGTCCTCGCTGAGCACGGCAGTGAACCCGTGTGAAGCATCTAGTGCAAAACTCCTGGTTACGTGGAACGCGGATAACGTCACTCTTTGACCCCGTGGAAAACGTCCAGAGCGGATCCTGGTCCTCGCAGAGCACGGCAGTGAACCCGTGTGAAGCATCCAGAGCGGAGCCTAGTCCTCGCTGAGCACGGCAGTGAACCCGTGTGAAGCATCTAGTGCAAAATTCCTGGTTTCGTGGAACGCGGATAACGTCACTCTTTGACCCCGTGGAAAACGTCCAGAGCGGATCCTGGTCCTCGCAGAGCACGGTAGTGAACCCGTGTGAAGCATCCAGAGCGGAGCCTAGTCCTCGCCGAGCACGGCAGTGAACCCGTGTGAAGCATCTAGTGCAAAATTCCTGGTTGCGTGGAACGCGGATAACGTCACTCTTTGACCCCGTGGAAAACGTCTAGAGCGGATCCTGGTCCTCGCAGAGCACGGCAGTGAACCCGTATGAAGCATCCAGAGCGGAGCCTGGTCCTCGCCAAGCATGGCAGTGAACCCGTGTGAAGCATCCAGAGCAAACACCGGACTGTGGAGTCCTTAAAATCCACGGACTATGATGTCCTTAACCTCGACCGTAATGTCTTAAAACTAACGATCAACCACCCCGATTCCCTACGGATTCTACCTTGGTTTGAGGGATACATCTCTTCACTCCTTTGATAGATGGCGTTGTAATTCCTCGACGTCTTCAAAGAGGTGACGGGTCCTTGCAACCAAACAACGGACTGTGGAGTCCCTAAATCCACGGACTATGAGGTCCTTAACCTTGACCGTGATGTCTTAAAACTAACATCGGACTGTGGAGTCCCTAAATCCACGGACTATAAGGTCCTTAACCTTGACCGTGATGTCTTAAAACTAATATCGGACTGTGGAGTCCCTAAATCCACGGACTATGAGGTCCTTAACCTTGACCGTGATGTCTTAAAACTAACACCGGACTGTGGAGTCCTTAAATCCATGGACTATGAGGTCCTTGACCTTGACCGCGACGTCTTTAAACTACGAGGCCTTGAGAAACCCCTGACTCAGTGAAACACGAACAAGGGCGACCACATCCAGCACTTGCAGGTCCTCACGACCTATAAGGAAGAAAACTCTCTTGTGAGATCCTTACGACTCTCAAGGGAAAAACTCGCTTAAGAATCCTCACGATTCTTAAGAAGAACTTACACCTATGGGACCCTCTCGACCTATAGGGAGAGAAACTCTTTATGAGATCCTCGTGGCTCATAAAGTACAAAAGTCTTAGGAAGCAGATCTTAACCCTGAATCCTAAACCACCGATGCCCTGCAAGGAGATCAAGATAAATTGTTCGCGGAATGCACTCGATAAAAGAGACGCGCCGTTGAGAAGAAAAATGTATCTTTTATTCATAAACCAAAATGGATACAAAGTACAATTCATGAAAGAAACAAAAAAAAAGATACTCTCATTCATGAGTATGTACAAAAAGAGAAAAGAAAAGATACAAGTCTTCAAGCCGGCGGGCGATGTAGCAATCTTACCAGCTCATCTTTCTGTTGCTAAGCCACGGCTTCGTGACTCAAGATCTCCAGAAGACGAGCCTCCACCTGAGCCTGCTGGGCCTGATATGAAGCAAGCCGAGCTTCAAGCTCTTTCTCAGTAGCCTTATGGGCCTCAACCCTTTCACGAGTGAACGTGGCAGCTTTGTCGAGAGCCACCACCTCTTTGATGGACTCCTGAAGCACCCGCCAGAGTTCATACGCTTTGTTGGCTTTGGCCGTGAGATTGGCTTGAAGCTCTCTCAGCGCCTTGGAAGCTAGCTCCCTCTCCGAGAATTTGCGGCCAAGCCTCTTCTCGCATGACGTCATGTTGGTCGCGCATCGTGCTATCAGACCCTGCAACTCCGCTTTTGCAGCCACGACTTCCGAGGAAAGGCGAGAACATTCAAGGGCATGCAACCGAGCCTCCACATGCCGACAGAACTCCACCCAGACTCGCACCACTTCTTCGCTATGGTAGGTGGCGAGAAAAGGAAGAGAACCGTTAGCTTCGATGGCAAACGCTTCAGCGGTGGTCGCGCTACCAGCACGGAGCTCCTCAATCAAAGATGATAAGGAGACAAGGCTTAATTGGGCCAAGCGTTCTGAAGCCCGCAAGGCGTAAGTGCCGGGCGGCATCACGATGCGCGACTCCAACGCCGTGGAGACTGGCAGAGCTGTTCAAATTTGGAAGATGTCAGTAAAATTCTTAAGTAAAGAACGAATGAGAGTATGATGAAATGTCGCTTACCGACAATCGTGCAAGTCGGAGCTGAAGGTTCCCCTGGCCCTTCGAGAACCTCGACCTCATCATCGGCCTCCAAAACTGTAGAAAACATCAATGTCAATACGCAAAATAACGACGATGCTATGAGAAGTGATAGACGACACCAACCTTGCCCGGATGAGAGGACAATGCGTTGGGGGGATATCGCTTGTGGAGCTGCCATCTCCAGCAGACGCTGAAAGGATTGCCGGGGAGACAGATCGACAATAGAGGCCGCCAACTCGCGTAATTCTGAGAAAACAAAAGAGTTCAGACAACGAAAAGGCTGCTAATTTAAAATTCAGAAGGTTACCTTCAACACTTCTCCCATTCTGAGTCGGGGGGATAGCAGCCTCGACAACCTCTGCCGGAACCTCGGGCTCCAACAGAGGGAGGGTAGTCCCCACTACCTCCATCTCAGCCTCCGGGCCGCCTTCGGGAAGAGCCATTGAGGCGGCGACCTCCAAAGGAGCCTCCCCCAAAGGGGCAAGCACTCCCTGATCAAGAACCGCCGCTGGAGGCTCTACCATAAGAGGAGCAGCCTCGTCAGCCCCCTCCACATCGAGCAATGCTTCATCGGGAATTTCGGCAGGCTTTAGCTTCAATGAGCCCGTAGGGAGCTTCCCCAGCGTCGAAGGTTCTACACAATTCAAATAAGAATAAGGATACACATATAAAGGCGTGAATAATCTGAAGAACTACAAAAAGAACAACAACGTACCGATGCGCAAAGAAGCCCTCAATATGGCTTCTTCAAGCCGCTGCTCCTTCTCAAGGAGGTGGGCTCGCCGGGGTTCAAGGGTAGACTCATGGCCACCGGTCCATAAAGAAAGTGCGTCCGCTGCGTCTTCTGAAGCGGCCTGCTTCAGAGCCCTTTCCCCCCATTCCTCCAAAGGACCGATAAATCGCCGCCGAATCCACGAAGGGTCTTCGTAAAAAATTACAGCGGGATAGGACTTCTTCGGAACCTTGGCGTTATAAGACACGTCTTTGGAACGCCGTATGGCCTCAGCCAACTGTGCGGCCTCCTCATCGGCCGAACTCAGGAAGAGAAGCCCAGCGTCTGACTCTTGCAGGGCCAATGATTCGTCTTCAAGGATAGGCTCAGACTCAGCCAAAGAATCGAGCAGATTGGTGGCCGCTTTCTTCCGCCGCTTAGACCCAGAGCCGGTCGCCGAGGATGACCGTTTCCTCCCCCTCGAAGCCTTAGGGCGGCGCTGACCCACATCGCCTACGACGCCCTCATCTCTATTACCCTCACCTGGTGCCACGACCGAGGATGACACTGTCTTTGTCGATGCCACGGGGGGCGGTGCTGCCACAGGCGGCAGTGCTACTACTGGGGCCCTTCCACCTCGCGAGCGGGAACCCAGGGGCATACCAGCCGTTGGAGTAAGGTTTACCTCCGATTCTCCTGAGATGAGCACAATGCGGGTATCCCTTAGAGGGAAGCGGACCGGAGCCCTCGGTCGCAGCTTAGCTCGTGGAACCAGAGGAGGGGCATCGTGGCCAAGAAGCACCCTCCTTTCCTCAAGAATGATTGGGTTGACCCTATGAAGATACCAACCCGTAAACGCGCCCACGCACCGGGGCAGGTATTCAGCTTCAGGGACCATGAAGTGGGAGCCGGTGTTTAGCCTCATGAAATGATGAGAGGCATCGCGAACGGCATCGAGCAAAGGGACCGGGGCGACTATAAAAGCTTCGAAAGGAACACCCTGGTCATATCCAAGTTGTCGGGCGAATCGATGCGGATTGTACCGCATGAAAAGAGCTGCACTGTCCTGGAGAAACACCAAGTAGCCCGGTCTAATTGTATACAAGTGCGCAGCCTCCCGAGGCTTCAAAGAAGGTGCGTTGTCTTTCGACTGGTCCCAGAGTTGTTGAACTGGACCTGAGGGAGTAGACAAGACCCGATCGGTAAAAACCATCCTGCCAGCAGCAACGTAAGGAGAAATCAGCACCCGAATAGCCCCGAGCTGAGTCGGGTCGGCGGCAGAAGCATCCACTAATCGCATAAGTCGTGGGAAGGGGTAGGCATCGTAAAATGAGGGCCTTTGATGCATGGCAAAAGCCGCCAGCAAATGCATTTCGACCCAGGACGTGAAATAATGAAGCGAAAAGTTTACTACATCCATGCCGGCAGTAAAGGTATTAGCTGCGGTGCCCAACCCGTGATAAAGATGTGCCAACGCCGGGATACCGACGGCAGTAAAGCTATACAATGAGCCGGGTAGATAACCGAAGCCCTCATAAAACGACGATGCATGGGGATGACAAACCAACTAAGCCAGACACTGACAAACCCCACGAAGAACGTCTCCTCGTCAATACCGGGTGCTGCAATAGACTCAAAAGACATCGGCGACATGATGGGGATATAGTATTGAGGTAGATCCGATTCAGTGGTCGGCAGCTTCTTCGAACCAAACCCAAAGGGGTCTCTAATGTTGGCGAACTTCGGAGCTGTCTTCGACACGACCTCCTCACGAAGGAAACAAGCAATGAAGCTCTTGAAAGTAACACCCTGCTCTTCGGATTCGGTGAACAATCGGTCGAAGATACCTAGCGCCTTGATCAAACTGGGACGCTTATGGCGAATGGCATTCTCAACAGACAAGCCGTCAGCCGGTGCAGACTCGGGCTCGAAGACATACTCGTCAGGAGGCAACAACTCCTCATATAGTGCACCCCTGATTGGCAATCCCGAGATTTCATAAAATTCTGCCAGAGAGATCGAGACCTCGCGATCTCCTAGAATGAAAGTGTTGGTGGGAAGATTCCATTGGTTCAAAAACGCCTTAACCCACCAGACATGCGGGGACTTATAATGGAAGAGTGACGCGTATATTGCCTGATAAAGCCCGACCTTCTGCAGCCGCGCACGATGGGTGGAAAGGATGTAGCGAGCCCAGAGAAGGTAGCCCGTAGGGTGTCGGGGAGTGAGCCCTATCTTATAGATCTGCCCCCACGGGTGGGCCTCACCCTGGAAAATACGCCGCCCCAAGATATCTATGGCCGGGATCGGATGGTTCGGAATACCGGTCGTTGAAGGCTCGAGCCTCCCCGTTGGAGTCCAGTTGGGCATTCCACAGCAAAAACCGTTCTCGGAGGGTCCATCGGCAAGAATGGGAAAGTAGGCTCTGTCGGTACTGCACAGAGGAAACTCCGGCGACCCCGGATAATATGGCTATACCAAGTTCCCCATAGAAGCAAGTTGGTGCAGTTCGCGTCATGAGCCCGGATCATCGCCATCACTTCCTCATCGGATGGTGATTGAGGAAAAGCGGCCTCCGAACGAGTAAAGGGAAAACACGGAGCAGAAGCCATCGCACCTGAAATCGAATGAAAGAAGACCGTTAAAAGCAAAGTCAGCGATATATATCCATGCATGAACATGAAGACTAGTTAAAGAAAGCAACAGTAGATTTTTCTGGGACCATTGGCTACAAAACACATGGGCCCCACAGAATCAAGATGATGGCTCATTAATAATAAAACCGAGCAGTTGTAATAAGACAAAGGGGATACCCTCATTAAATTAAAAAAAATGAGTTTCAAGTGGCTCTACACATTCTCCTAAAGAACAAATCTACCTTGGGCTCTACAACAAATCAAACAAGACCAGGAAAATTAAATTCCCACAAAAGACATCATTGCAACCGTCTTCTTCACTAATTGCAGAAGAATAACCTCGGGCCAAGAGACCCTAAGGAGCCTCCATGCGAAGAAACTGAGTTCTTCATAGGAATTAAATTCCTTATTAAGAGAAGGGAATTAAATTCCCAAAAGCATTTTTTCTGTAAACGAAGTTGAACTCCATGGATCATCGTCTAAGCCCTAAGAGATCTACTTTTGAAGGCTAAAATGGTTTCATACTTTGGTTAAAAAGGTCGAAGAAAAATGGGTTCTTTGTTAAAAAAAAAGGGGTAAAAACCCTTGTTTTAGATTTAAAATCCAGAGGAACGTGAAAGTTCACTGTTTGTCCAAGAACATTACCTGAGGAAAAGGGTCACTTGAACAGAGTTAAACTCTGAAGATGGTTTCAAGACAGAGAACTAAGCTCTGGAAGAAGAGAATTAAATTCTCAGAAAAAAGTTTGCAAGGAAGAAGACAAGCAAAGTGGAGGCGTCTCTGAAATGACCCCAATATTTATAGGAGGTGATGGGAACGCTTCATCTCCCCAAATCCCTAGAGGAATCCAACGGTCACAAAAGTGACAGCGTTGCACTCACGTGCAGACACGTGAGAACAACGCTGTGGAGGCATTTGTTTCCTGATTTAAAATCAGGAAAACCTACGGAAGAGGCTTCAGAAAAGGGTCACGTGCTCACACGTGACCAGTAATCACGTGTTGGCACGTGACATCTAAAAGCATCGGCAAGGCGAATTCAGTTTCCCAACTACATCAAAGAAAAGGGCTTCAGAAAGGGTCGCGTGCTCCCACGTGACCAGGGTCACGTGTTGGCACGTGAAATTTAAAAGCGGCTTCAAAAGCACATCGGTTCCCTGATCAAATCAAGGAAAAGGCTTCAGAAGAGGTCACATGCTCCCACGTGACCAGGGTCACGTGTTGGCACGTGACACTCAAAAGCAGCAGACTCAATTCCCTGATCAAATCAAGAAAAAGGCTCCAGGCGAGGGTTACATGCTCACACGTGACCAGGGGTCACGTGGTGGCACGTGACGGCTAAGCGGCAGCCAGAAGGCAGAACGCAAAAAGGAAGAAGAGGTCTCGTTCCAAGGGGGTCACGTGACCAAAGGGTCACGTGGCCACACGTGACCGGCTTTCAAAGCCTATCTGTTAACAGAATTAAATTCTGAGAAAAGGCCTCTCAAATCTTTCCAAAGGAACCGATTGAATTAAAGATTTAAAGATTCTTAAATATCACCTATCTATGGAAAAAGCCTGAACTTGGAAAGATTTCCCCTTAAAATCTAACCGAAATAACAAAGGAGAATCTCGGGATTTAAAATCCAATGGTGATTAAAATTCACATAATAATCCAAAGGTCCAAAACGAATGGTGAATACAAATTAAATCTCTCAATGAAAGATTCACCAAAACTAATTGATTCGGCTGCTTCTCCTATAAATAGGAGCCAAGAGACACACAGAGGGATATACATGCAGAAATGAATCGACACATAAAAAAGGAGGAGAGCCTTGATACTTTGGAGGAATTTGGATCTTCTGCAAAAGAAAACCCTAGGTAAGAAAGGGAAGGCTTTTTGAAAGGAAAAGAGAATTCAATTCTCAACAGAGTTTAACTCTGATATAAAACAGAAGAACATAGTTCTCCCTTTGGTGGAGGATCTGTAAAGTGCACATCTCTCCTTGAGTTGAGAATTTAATTCTCAATGGGTTGAGATCCTGCCATGCAGATCCAAAGCATAGAGAGGGAATGGAAGCTTGAGAATTTAATTCTCACAGAACTATAGGAATTTAATTCCTTTAAAATGAAATTAGGGTTTAACCTTATGGTATGGGAATTTAATTCCTTCAGAATGAACAGAATCAGGGTTCAACCCTAGAAAAATAACAAGAATTTAATTCCATTTTAAAAAAAAAGGGAGAAGAAATCAGGGTTTCACCTTATGACAGAATCTCATACCTCTCTAAAAGAGAGTGGGAATTTAATTCCTTTTTAAAGCTTTAATTCCTACAGAAAATTCAGAGTTCAACTCTATCCCAGAATATAAATCTTCAGAAGGGAATAGGAATTTAATTCCTCTTAAATTTATCGTTAGGGTTCAACCCTACGAAGAATTTAATTCTTAAAAAGGGATTAACAGATCTTCTAAAAAAAACATACAAAGAGGCAGGGTCACGTGCCACCACGTGACCCCTGAAAAGAACCACAGAGAAGGACCTTTGAGGCAGTGCCTCACGTGACCCACGTGACCCACGGCAGAAGCTTTAACATACAGGCATTTAAATGCCCATCACGTGATGGCACGTGATGCTCTAAAAGATGCACTATTCTCAGCAGAACAAATGAAGGGAGGGCGCCCTCACGTGCTACCACGTGACCCCTCTTGCCTTAGTGTTTAACACTAAATTGGAACCCCTGAATCCAGTGTGAAAACACTGTTTGGCCTTAGTGTTCAACACTAATCAAAGAACTTTATTTGCAATGTTTAACACTGAATTTCTTAGTGTTTAACACTAATTTGAAGCCTCAGCTGCTAGTGTTTGACACTGATTTGCTCTAGTGTTTAACACTAATTTGAACCCCTCGTTGCTGGTGTTTAACGCCAACTGTCTTTTAGTGTTGAAACACTAACTTGATCCCAGTTTTCAACATTGCTGAATTAACGATAGCCCAATTGGCTAAATGGCCAGAGGCAAAGCCTCTCTTTCAAAGCCAATATTCCAAGCATGATTGGACTTAGCCCAAGATGGCCATAAGTCCTCAATTCAGACTTAACCGGGCTAATGGGCTCATAATATAATTAATTGGTCTTGATCCCAAATTGGGCCAAAGACTATTTAATCCACCCCGGTTCAAGGGCACATCTCTTCACACCTTTGATACTTGGCGTTGTAATTCCTCATCGTCTTCAAAGAGGTGACGGGTCCCGATGACAACACATTAACAACGGACTGTGGGGTCCTTAAACTCATGGACTATGAGGTCCTTAACCTTGACCGGGATGTCTTAAAACTAA
Organism: Agapanthus africanus; assembly: GCA_030015575.1. Taxonomy (NCBI): domain Eukaryota; kingdom Viridiplantae; phylum Streptophyta; class Magnoliopsida; order Asparagales; family Amaryllidaceae; genus Agapanthus; species Agapanthus africanus. The sequence goes on along the minus strand of JASDDO010000014.1, from coordinate 98,900,129 downwards.
CGACGGACTGTGGGGTCCTTAAACTCATGGACTATGAGGTCCTTAACCTTGACCGTGATGTCTTAAAACTAACATCGGACTATGGAGTCCTTAAATCCACGGACTACGACGTCCTTAACCTTGACCGCAACGTCTTAAAACTAACACAGGACCGCAATGTCCTTAAACTACTTATTGACCGCAATGTCACTAAACTAAACAACATGGCTCCCTTAATTGCTTTATTGTTGGATCTAAACGATCCCGTTAAGTCGATCTTAGTCTAAAAACTAGATTAACGTATCCTTAACAAACGTTTAAGTCAATCTTAGGCTCAAATGAGGCTAACGTATCCTTAAACCCAAAACCCCCAAACCCAAATCTAAGACAATACGGATTTGGACTAGTCCACGCCCTATGGGCGACGACATAACTCAGTCTTCGTATACAATCCACGGGCAACCAAACACAAAATAAACACACACGACACGAAGTGACCATTTGGAGAAGGAGAAAGTGGTTACCGCGATGCGGTAGCGTAATTAACTGCAGGGGCTTGCGCCTGCAGGGAAGAGCGTCCCCACAATCAATAACCCCTTAAGCGAGGGGGAATCTGACGAAGTCTGCTATATCGGACGCATATGTTTAAACCTTCGATACACGGTGCCATAAATCAACTTGGCATCTTCGGAGAGGTGGACGGATAGCACCAATTAGCATCTGCCCCCGAATCACAGGCAAGACGTCCAGTCGCGCCGTCATTCGGAGGGGAACAATATCTTTTCTGAAAAATTCCTGCAGAATTTGGTGCGCTTTAAAAATCTTTTCCTTTCCAAATAACAAATCGTGTGCAGGATTCTTTGCGCTATGCTTAAAATAATAATTGATTGCAAGTGATCTTTTCTGATTTGCATATCCTTAATCTTTTTGCAAAATTTCCAAATAAAGAAAAGGGAAAAAGGAAAAATTTTATTAGAAAACTTGCAAACTTTTGTCACTAAGAAATCCTTGCACCCCCCTACATTCTTTCTCTTCTTTTTCTTCTATCATGTGTACCCCACATCATAAATCACTTTTCGAACTTTGGTATCCCGAACCGAACTTTGCCTCATACGTCAATTGTTTCGGTCGATTTAAAGAAAATCCCTCCATGCCAAAAATATCTTTGAAAGATCAAATAGAACCGTCTAGGAGAAACAGTTCGACTTTGCAACCCACTTTGTGTCAACCAAGTCAACCTTTACCACCTTCATATGTTGATACCACTTTTTCAAGTCCTGCTGTAACTCCTAAACCGATGTCCATTGCTGAGCATATTGCTCAATCTCGTAGCCGATCTTTCACCCCTCTCCACTCATCTAGTACTAGGGATCCACAAGGCTATTCACCTTTTTATCCACATGTTGACCCTACCCCTGTCCAACCACCCACTTCCTACCAGTCCTACCCGACTTTCCCACCATCACTAGACACTGCTTCTACACAGCCATTTGGGAGTTTCACGTATCCAAACAATTTCGAATGTTTTACCGAAACCCCTTCACAATCCATGTCTAGTTTGGAACAGTCGTTGGAAGCTTATATTTCAGCAACAAACAAAATGGTTAGGAATGTGGATGCGTCCATTGCCGTCCTTATACAACCTAGTGAACCGGCAGCTAGTTTCCAACTAGCTCCAAATTTTTCAATGTATGAGGAGGCGGTTGGACAGAGTGAGAATTTGAGAGGAGCGAGTGAGTTTTACACATTTCCAAATCAAACCTACCCATACCCAATTCCAGCCCACAACTCCGGTTTTCCATCGATTGTCCCAAATAGTTTACTAGTTGAAAATAAAAAGGAGTTGTGTGATTTTGTAGTGTTTGATTTTCCAGATTGTGAAGAACCCCTTTCGAGTGAAACCACATTTAATCCTTTTGACCTTTACACCTCCATTCTAGAACCGAAAGTGATAAATATCCAAGCTTTTGATGAGGTGTCAGAAAATATTGATTTTCACTTGATTGAGGATTTAGACGCCGGGAATATTTTGGATGATGAACCAGTAGATTTGATTGAAATTTTATGCCTAATTCATCATCCCGAGTCATTAGATGTTTCTCCCGAACTTCATATGCGTCTTGATTTTGATGATAATGGCATGGATGAGTTAAATATTGAGGAGAATTATGAGGATAGTATTGAGGAGAGTATTGAGGATAATATTGAGGTTGAACCATTTTTGTTTGATGTGTCGGATTTTCCAATTCATCCTCCTGAACCTTTAACTGTTATATCACCCTCCCTCCTTTCCATCATTCCGACCACGCAAAAGATCACGCTTGAAGACTGTGAGATTTAAAAAAATTCCTTTGAATCTGACACAGTCCTCACAGCCGATAACACTTACGAGTGTTTCACTTTTTCGGACGATGTTGATATCTCACCGCCCGAGTTTGAGTCCTTTGAATTTTCAAATAAGTTAGTTGAACCATCAGACTCGGTTGCTTATAGTCGTTTCGAGCCATTGATGGAATCTTTCAAGTTCGAGAAAGTTTACTACGGTGAGAATGAGACTATCCCTAATTCACTCCCTTTCGTCCGTCCTATCGTTCCGACCGTGCAAGAGACCCTTACACTTTCATCTCCTATACCAAGTTCGGCGTACCCATGCTTTCTTGCGAATCTTGAGGGATTTGACCCCATTTCTTGACGGGTTGATAGGTTAGCACAATCGCTTTTATCACATCGGTCATCACAAATTGTGCTAATTTATTCACTCAAGTTACACCTTCAAGTTCGTACTACACTTCTTTCTCTTTTCCGCCATTCTCCTCCTCCACCGAGACCGTATACCGTTTCTATCTCCACACGGTCTCATATGCTTCTCATTTCTTTTCTTTCCACCCCATTCTTTCACCAACCCTACCATTACCACGATAAGATTTTTGAATGGTTGGTGCTAACCTTTGCCTTATATAAGGCCTTGCTTAGTTTGGGGAGGACCTTATTGTATATATGTATATATATTTTTTGTTTTCTTTTCTAATAAAAAATAAAAATAAATAAAAAAAATAAAAAAAATTTTATAAATAAATAAACAGGGGAGTGCCGACAATTTTGACTCTCTTGGTGTGGCATGACAGTGAGGACGCTGTCAAGTTTAAGTTTGGGGGTATGCTCGGTACGTTTTCTTCCTTCGCATTCATGTACATATTTTTGCGTTTGCATACTTATTTTTAAAACCCATAAAAATTGAAAAATTTCAAAAATTATAAAAAAAAATTAATGTATTCAATTCTGGCCTAATTGACTTGAGTTTGACAAATAGGTTAACTAGTTAGGAACAACTAGATCTTAGACTTAGTGAATTAAAAACCCTAAAATTAACCTTTCTTAAAGTTTAACGGTAGAAAGTATATGTCTTTGTAGTTTATTTAGAAATAGGCAAATTTTGAGTTCACTTCTTGGGCTAAGTTGAAACAAAGGAAAAGTATTGATATTTTTATTAGAGTATGAGTTTCAAAAATAATTCTTTGCTTAAATCTAGATTCTGAAAATGTATACCCTACAATTTGCACAATCACGCACCTTGAAACTTGGAATAATAGAAGATACCTTGAAATGCTCTTATCTAAAGTCCTTAGTACGAAAAAAATGTGAATAAAGAAAAAAAATGAACACTGGTTTTTGTAATTACTTAAGACTGCAAAAATAGAAAAATATTTAGCGAGAGTGCTTCATCACCTAGTGCCTTAGACCAACTAGTTTAGGAGTCACTGCTAAAAGCCTTGGGTGTTGCAAGACTAGGAATTACGCTTTAAAGTGCAAACGCATTTTGTAATCGGTCGTTGGTACCTCAAGAAGTATTAACGATCGCATGAAGGATGTGTAAGCAAAATTCATTTAAATTCACCAATTAATAAGTACTTTGGACAACGGACAAGAGTATGATTGCTTGATTTGAATTTCCAAGTGTAGGGGTGATTTATACACACACGTGGGGATATGTTATTGGAGTTTAGATGAGAAAAAGGAATGAAGAATAGAACTTGTATCTTTAGTAGAGTTGATAAAAATTTCTAAGTGGAGATGGAACCCTAGAAGGAAAACTTAAGAAATGCCGAAAGCTAAGTAGGCCTGCAGAACATATATAATTTTAAGTTAAATGATGAGGAAGTGTGAAAAATATGGGTAGATAATTTACGAGTCAACGATAATAGAATTCCTTGTTAGAAAACCTAATTGGAGAACAAAAGTTGAAAAGCCGAATTGATAGGATTTTATGGGTAGTATCCGCTGAAAACCCTCAGGAGACAACACTCCTCCTACTAGGGACACCTAGAGGTTTAACGGCTTGTTGCACGTGCTCAGTGCAATCGCGTTTCCCTGCGAAAGTGCGGTTGGGTTTTTGTAGAGAATAAAAAAATAAGTTTGCTCGAGGACGAGCAAAAGATAAGTTTGGGGGTATTTGTTCACACCATAATATTGCATTATTATATTCCCCATTCTTATTCGTTTTATAAATAAACAGGTGTTTTTGACGCATGTCTGCTACATATTACAGGTTACAGGTTCTTGGATCTAAAACAGTGAAAACAATGAAAAGACAATGCAAAAGTGAGACTACGAATGATAAATGGTGAAATCGTGATTGCGCCTACATTTTGAGGAACAATGAACAACAGTCCACCGAGTATAAAGGCAGCGACACGAAGAAACAGTAAAAGTCCACTACAAGTATTCACTGGAAGATCTGGAGAAGACCCAGAAGCTAAATGGAGAAAAGAACCAAAGAAGTAGAAAGACCAAAGAGCCAGGAACTGTCACAGGAAATTTCAGAAGCCAACACCATTGTTTGGCCGCGGAACCGCGGCCAAACTAGGCCTCAGGCCGCGGTTCCGCGGCAGGGTTAGGCAAATAGGAAATAAAATTTTTACCAAAATGTGTTGCGGCTTTGACCGGTCTTCTTAGGGGTATTTTCGTAAATGCAGACGTGCGAATCAATTGTAACCTAGGGTTTCCTATCCTCTATAAATAGGAACTCTAAAGCTTGTATTAGGTTATGCCTCCCTATGCCTCCTTTCATTAATAAAATTCAGAATTCTTTTTGGAGAGCATCAATTTGTAAATTCTTAATTTATTTTCTGCCCTAGGTAATTTCTATTCTTGCCCTAGTTAAATTTAATTTCTTGCCCTAATTAGATAGTTAGATCTTTTATTCTCTGCCCTAGATAAATGTTCTTCAATTCCCTAATGAGCGAGTAGTCTCCTCGCTTGTTAGGGTTAACTTTGGGGAAGGTTTGAGAGATGAAGATCTCTCACCCCTTTCTTGCCCGTCATATATTTTCATAGGACTCCATGCATACATGCACACACCGCTCCCTACGGCACCCTATCCCATGAGGTAGCGGTGATACCGTAGTATAAAGGCCCGGTTGAGCGTGTTTTCCATGGAGGTTAGGGTAAGGATTGATAAAGGAAGGACAAGAAGCTAGAGGAAGAAACATCTTCCCGAATGGTTCAATCCCCTCTATTAATAATTACCATAACTCCTAATAGATCTTAATATAGGTATAGAAAGCGGTGAGATTTATTGACTTTCCAAACCTAACCTAAACCTAACCCTAGCAAGATTTAGATCTAGATTAATTTAGTTTTTAGATTCAATCAATAAGATCCGACACCCATCGGAATTAACTGAGCGATTAGGAAATTCAAAAAATCCCTGTGGACCGACCCGTACTCACCGGCTAGCTACCGAGCGACGCCGTTCTTGATTGCGGTTACTAAATATTTTTGATCAATCAAATGGCGCCATTGCCGGGGATGGCGTGTTGTTTCCTTTTTGCAATTTCGGGTTAATATAAATTAGAAAATCATAAAAATCTGAAAAATCATAAAAAAATATATATATAAAAATATATCATCTGTTATTTTTGGAAAGGGTATTCTTGTGAGAATTTTGCAGGATCTACAAAGAAATTCGGATCTGGAAATTTACAGAGATCAAAACAAAAATTAAACGATCCTGACAACAGAAGATCGCAACAACAGAGGAGTGGAATTTTTCTTGGAGTCTGAACAGTACACACAACCGTGGATCCGCCGCAAAAAGAGCTTTAGACCGCGGAATCGCTGCGGTTTTGACGAGTCAGCACTTGAGAAAAAATCTCGGGATCCGAGCCGACTTCCCCACCGCGGAACCGCGGTGGGAACCTGCCTCTGGCCGCGGAAGGGCGGCAACATCGTGACATCAGTGTAGGGTGTTTTTCGTCATCCCATTGAGATGGGAATACGCGCGCGCTTGTCAGGCGCACTACAGATTCCCCCGGCCTAGGGTAGGCCGGGGTTTATTGATTGTGGGGATCCGAATCTCCGGCAGCCGCGGACTAAGCTGCCGTTAATTACCCCTCGCCTTTGGGGCGGGGGAACCTCCGATTAACGGGTTAAACTGGTCATGCGAACTCAATGTGCAGTGTACGTATGTTCTGTTTTGAAAGGGGGGTCTTGGATATATCGGGAGCCACGCAGAGTTTTTACGGGGGTCCCGCTACCCGAATAGAGGGCTGGGGGTCAAGGGGGCTAGCAGCCCCCTTGCGGGGTGCGGGGCAGCGCCCCGTTAGAAATTTTTTTTTAACAGGGACAGTGTCGCGGAGTATGTGTATGTGTGCATTTGTATACATATGTATATATATACATATAAATATAAGTAAAGGGGAAAAAGACATCCAAAGGATGCGTGGGGCCAGCGCCTAGAGCGCTGTGCGCTAAGGTGCTGTGCGCGCAGCGCTCATGCGCAAGTTGCCCACGTGTCGACACGTGGCGCGCGCGCGCCACGTGTCGACACGTGGGCAACTTGCGCATGAGCGCTGCGCGCAGGTGCGCAAGCACACGCGCCACGTGTCGGCATGTGGGCGTTTTGCGCAAGAGCGCCGCGCGCAGGTGCGCAAGCGCGCGCGCGCCACGTGCGTGCAGGTGCGCAAGCGCGCGCCACGTGTCGGCACGCGGGCGCTTTGCGCACTTGCGCTGCGCGCCGGAGAGGACAAGAGGCTTTTAGCCTAAGAAACAGAAGCTGTGCTTCAAAAATGAAATATTTATTATGTATATATATATGGAGTTAAACTCCTGTGATGTTTTGAAGATGATAAAAGGGGTTCTTCTTCTTCCTCCTGTTGTTTGGCCAGATCTTGAAGATCAAGAAATATGAGATTTTAAAAAATCACTCCCTTTTGAGATCTGATGGGTGATCTGAGTTCCCCTTTGTGGGTTTTGTGGTGGAAAACTACTTAGTTTTGGAAAAGAAAGAGTAAAACTCTTGATTTAATTCAAAAGAATTGAGAAGGTTTAGAACCTTGGAGAAGGAGCAAGAGGCACAAAGAACCCTAGTTTTTGGGGGGAATGAAAAGTCTATATTTTATTCATCATCATGTTGCCTTATATAGGCTTACACATTTATATATAGCCCCTTGGGCTTTGCAAAAATGGCATTTTAGCTCATCCCATGGTTCATGTGCCATTTCTTTTTGCACATAAACCATGGGCTTACAAAATATTGGTTTTATGCCCATTTTGCATACATTCATGTATGAAAAAAATTACATAAAAATTATTTATTACATGATTTCATTTTTGGCATGGGGAGGGTCGGCCGCTTCATGTTTCGGACTCGACCTGGGCATGGGCCCACTTGACCTGGGCTTGGACCCACCTGGCTTGGGGTTGACCTTGACTTTGACTCGGTCAACCGGGGTGTAAATTTTTACCCCAACAATCAGCCTCTGGAATTTGCACTGTAAGCTTCGTTTTTCTCTCCTCTGCAAATCTAGATATATCTTTTCTGAAAAATTCCTGCAGAATTTGGTGCGCTTTAAAAATCTTTTCCTTTCCAAATAACAAATCTTGTGCAGGATTCTTTGCGCTATGCTTAAAATAATAATTGATTGCAAGTGATCTTTTCTGATTTGCATGTCCTTAATCTTTTTGCAAAATTTCCAAATAAAGAAAAGGGAAAAAGGAAAAATTTTATTAGAAAACTTGCAAACTTTTGTCGCTAAGAAATCCTTGCACCCCCCTACATTCTTTCTCTTCTTTTTCTTCTATCATGGGTACCCCACATCATAAATCACTTTCCGAACTTTGGTATCCCGAACCTAACTTTACCTCATACGTCAATTGTTTCGGTCGATTTAAAGAAAATCCCTCCATGCCAAAAATATCTTTGAAAGATCAAATAGAAGCGTCTAGGAGAAACAGTTCGACTTTGCAACCCACTTTGTGTCAACCAAGTCAACCTTTACCACCTTCATATGTTGATACCACTTTTTCAAGTCCTGCTGTAACTCCTAAACCGATGTCCATTGCTGAGCATATTGCTCAATCTTGTAGCCGATCTTTCACCCCTCTCCACTCATCTAGTTCTAGGGATCCACAAGGTTATTCATCTTTTTATCCACATGTTGACCCTACCCCTGTCCAACCACCCACTTCCTACCAGTCTTATCCGACTTTCCCACCGTCACTAGACACTGCTTCTACACAGCCATTTGGGAGTTTCACGTATCCAAACAAGTTCGAATCTTTTACCGAAACCCCTTCACAACCCATGCCTAGTTTGGAACAGTCGTTGGAAGCTTATATTTCAGCAACAAACAAAATGGTTAGGAATGTGGATGCGTCCATTGCCGCCCTTATACAACCTAGTGAACCGGCAGCTAGTTTCCAACTAGCTCCAAATTTTTCAATGTATGAGGAGGCGGTTGGACAGAGTGAGAATTTGATAGGAGCAAGTGAGTTTTACACATTTCCAAATCAAACCTACCCATACCCAATTCCAGCCCACAACTCCGGTTTTCCATCGATTGTCCCAAATAGTTCACTAGTTGAAAATAAAAACGAGTTGTGTGATTTTATAGTGCTTGATTTTCCAGATTGTGAAGAACCCCTTTCGAGTGAAACCGCATTTAATCCTTTTGACCTTTACACCTCCATTCTAGAACCGAAAGTGATAAATATCCATGCTTTTGATGAGGTGTCAGAAAATATTGATTTTCACTTGATTGAGGATTTAGACGCCGGGAATATTTTGGATGATGAACCAGTAGATTTGATTGAAATTTTATGCCCAATTCATCATCCCGAGTCATTAGATGTTTCTCCCGAACTTCATATGCGTCTTGATTTTGATGATAATGGCATGGATGAGTTAAATATTGAGGAGAATTATGAGGATAGTATTGAGGAGAGTATTGAAGATAATATTGAAGTTGAACCATTTTTGTTTGATGTGTCGGATTTTCCAATTCATCCTCCTGAACCTTTAACTGTTATATCACCCTCCCTCCTTTCCATCGTTCCGACCACGCAAAAGATCACGCTTAAAGACTGTGAGCTTTAAAAAAATTCCTTTGAATCTGACACAGTCCTCACAGCCGATAACACTTACGAGTGTTTCACTTTTTCGGACGATGTTGATATCTCACCGACCGAGTTTGAGTCCTTTGAATTTTCAGATAAGTTAGTTGAACCATCAGACTCGGTTGCTTATAGTCGTTTCGAGCCATTGATGGAATCTTTTAAGTTCGAGAAAGTTTACTACGGTAAGAATGAGACTATCCCTAATTCACTCCCTTTCGTCTGTCCTATCGTTCCGACCGTGCAAGAGACCCTTACGCTTTCATCTCCTATACCAAGTTCGGCGTACCCATGCTTTCTTGCGAATCTTAAGGGATTTGACCCCATTTCTCGACGGGTTGATAGGTTAGCACAATCGCTTTTAACACATCGGTCATCACAAATTGTGCTAATTTATTCGCTCGAGTTACACCTTCAAGTTCGTACTACATTCTTTCTCTTTTCCGCCATTCTCCTCCTCCACCGAGACCGTATACCGTTTCTATCTCCACACGGTCTCGTGTGCTTCTCATTTCTTTTCTTTCCACCCCATTCTTTCACCAACCCTACCATTACCACGATAAGATTTTTGAATGGTTGGTGCTAACCTTTGGCTTATGTAAGGCCTTGCTTAGTTTGGGGAGGACCTTATTGTATATATGTATATATATTTTTTGTTTTCTTTTCTAATAAAAAAAATTATAAATAAATAAACAGGGGAGTGCCGACAATTTTGACCCTCTTGGTGTGGCATGACAGTGAGGACACTGTCAAGTTTAAGTTTGGAGGTATGCTCGGTACGTTTTCTTCCTTCGCATTCATGTACATATTTTTGCGTTTGCATACTTATTTTTAAAACCCATAAAAATTGAAAAATTTCAAAAATTATAAAAAAAATTAATGTATTCAATTCTGGCCTAATTGACTTGAGTTTGACAAATAGGTTAACTAGTTAGGAACAACTAGATCTTAGACTTAGTGAATTAAAAACCCTAAAATTAACCTTTCTTAAAGTTTAACGGTAGAAAGTATATGTCTTTGTAGTTTATTTAGAAATAGGCAAATTTTGAGTTCACTTCTTGGGCTAAGTTGAAACAAAGGAAAATTATTGATATTTTTATTAGAGTATGAGTTTCAAAAATAATTCCTAACTTAAGTCTAGATTCTGAAAATGTATACCCTACAATTTGCACAATCACGCACCTTGAAACTTGGAATAGTAGAAGATACCTTGAAATGCTTTTATCTAAAGTCTTTAGTACGAAGAAAATGGAAAAAAATGTCAATAAAGAAAAAAAATGAACACTGGTTTTTGTAATTACTTAAGGCTGCAAAAATAGAAAATTATTTAGCGGGGGTGCTTCATCACCTAGTGCCTTAGACCAACTGGTTTGGGAGTCACTGCTAAAAGCCTTGGGTGTTGCAAGACTATGAATTACGCTTTAAAGTGCAAACGCATTTTGTAATCGGTCGTTGGTACCTAAAGAAGTATTAACGATAGCATGAAGGATGTGTAAGCAAAATTCATTTAAATTCACCAATTAATAAGTACTTTGGACAACGGACAAGAGTATGATTGCTTGATTTGAATTTCCAAGTGTAGGGGTGATTTATACACACACGTGGGGATATGTTATTGGAGTTTAGATGAGAGAAAGGAATGAAGAATAGAACTTGTATTTTTAGTAGAGTTGATAAAAATTCCTAAGTGGAGATGGAACCCTAGAAGGAAAACTTAAGAAATGTCGAAAGCTAAGTAGGCCTGCAGAACATATATAATCTTAAGTTAAATGATGAGGAAGTGTGAAGAATATGGGTCGATAATTTACGAGTCGACGATAATAGAATTCCTTGTTAGAAAACCTAATTGGAGAACAAAAGTCGAAAAGCCGAATTTATAGGATTTTGTGGGTAGTATCCGCTGAAAACCCTCAGGAGACAACACTCCTCCTACTAGGGACACCTAGAGGTTTAACGGCTTGTTGCACGTGCTCAGTGCAATCGCTTTTCCCTGCGAAAGTGCGGTTGGGTTTTTGTAGAGAATAATAAAATAAGTTTGCTCGAGGACGAGCAAAAGATAAGTTTGGGGGTATTTGTTCACACCATAATATTACATTATTATATTCCCCATTCTTATTCGTTTTATAAATAAACAGGTGCTTTTGATGCATGTCTGCTATATATTACAGGTTACAGGTTCTTGGATCTAAAACAGTGAAAACAATGAAAAGACAATGCAAAAGTGAGACTACGAATGATAAATGGTGAAATCGTGATCGCGCCTACATTTTGAGGAACAATGAACAATAGTCCACCGAGTATAAAGGCAGCGACATGAAGAAACAGTAAAAGTCCACTACAAGTATTCACTGGAAGATCTGGAGAAGACCCAGAAGCTAAATGGAGAAAAGAACCAAAGAAGTAGAAAGACCAAAGAGCCAGGAACTGTCAGGAAATTTCAGAAGCCAACACCAATGTTTGGCCGCGGAACCACGGCCAAACTAGGCCTCGGGCCGCGGTTCCGCGGCAGGGTTAGGCAAATAGGAAATAAAAATTTTACCAAAATGTGTTGCGGCTTTGACCTGTCTTCTTAGGGGTATTTTCGTAAATGCAAACGTGCGAATCAATTGTAACCTAGGGTTTCCTATCCTCTATAAATAGGAACTCTAAAACTTGTATTAGGTTATGCCTCCCTATACCTCCTTTCATTAATAAAATTCAGAATTCTTTTTGGAGAGCATCAATTTGTAAGTTCTTAATTTATTTTCTGCCCTAGGTAATTTCTATTTTTGCCCTAGTTAAATTTAATTCCTTGCCTTAGTTAGATAGTTAGATCTTTTATTCTCTGCCCTAGATAAATGTTCTTCAATTCCCTAATGAGCGAGTAGTCTCCTCGCTTGTTAGGGTTAGCTTTGGGGAAGGTTTGAGAGATGAAGATCTCTCACCCCTTTCTTGCCCGTCATATATTTTCATAGGACTCCATGCATACATGCACACACCGCTCCCTACGGCACCCTATCCTATGAGGTAGCGGTGATACCGTAGTATAAAGGCCCGGTTGAGCGTGTTTTCCATGGAGGTTAGGGTAAGGATTGATATTGGAAGGACAAGAAGCTAGAGGAAGAAATATCTTCCCGAATGGTTCTAATCCCCTCTATTAATAATTACCATAACTCCTAATAGATCTTAATATAGGTATAGAAAGCAGTGAGATTTATTGACTTTCCAAACTTAACCTAAACCTAACCCTAGCAAGATTTAGATCTAGATTAATTTAGTTTTAGATTCAATCAATAAGATCCGACACCCATCGGAATTAACTGAGCGATTAGAAAATTCACAAAATCCCTGTGGACCGACCCGTACTCACCGGCTAGCTACCGAGCGACACCGTTCTTGATTGCGGTTACTAATTATTTTTGATCAATTACGCTTCTTGCGGCAGCGGGATGTTAATGCTCACTGGTGGGAGCATGGTCCTGAAGAACAAACCGGTGGTAGCCTACGTCACCTGCTCTATCGGCATTGTGAACAGGGAGGCCGCCTGAAGTCCGTAAGCTATGCCTCCAGATGAGGCGGAACGCGAGTTGCAATTGCAGCTGGAACACTTCGTGCAAGTAGACGCTATTGATCTTTTTTTTTCTGCACCAAGCAAGACACCAAATCTTAGTACCTCGAACCCAAGGGCAACCATTAGCAAACCGCGATTCGTTCACGAACACGACACACGAAGTGTGGAGTGGAAAAAGGAAAAGGTCCCACCGGACGTGCCAGAATCTGTTCCCCGCCGAAAGACGCGACCGGGACGTTGGGACGTCAGGCCTGAAATTCGAGGGCAGATGCTAATTGGTGCTATCCGTCCACCTCTCCGAAGATGCCAAGTTGATTTATGGCACCATGTATCGAAGGTTTAAACGGATGCGGCCGATGTAGCAGATTTCGTTAGATCCCCCCTCGTTTGAGGGGTTTTTGATTGTGGGGACGCTCTTCCCTGCAGGCGCAAGCCTCCTGCAGTTAATTACGCTACCGCATCGCGGTAACCACTTTCTTCTTCTCCAGATGGTCACTTCGTGTCGTGGGTGTTTTTTTTATTTTTGGTTGCCCGTGGATTGTATACGGAGACTAATGTATGTTGTCGCCCGTAGGGCGTGGATTAGTCCAAATCCATATTTTCTTAGATTTGGGTTTGGGGTTTGGGTTTAAGGATACGTTAGTCTTATTTGAGACTAAGATCAACTTAAACGTTTGTTAAGGATACGTTAGTCTAATTTTAGACTAAGATCAACTTAACGGGATCATTTAGATCCAACAAAAGAGCATTTGGGCTCTATTGTTCTAGTTTAGGGACTTTACGGTCAATTGCCAGTTTAAGGACATGGTGGTCCAAGGTTAAGGACGTCATAGTCCATGAGTTTAAGGACCTCACAGTCCAGGTTAAGGACATCATAGTCCGTGAGTTTAAGGACCCTACAGTCCAGGTTAAGGACATCGTAGTCCGTGGGCTTAAAGACCCCACAGTCCGAGGTTAAGGACATCATAGTCCGTGGGTTTAAAGGGACCCCACAATCCGAGGTTAAGGACATCATAGTCCGTGGGTGTAAAGGGACCCCACAGTCCGTAGAGTGTTTGGTTGTCGGGACCCGTCACCTCTCTGAAGATGTTGAAGGATTACAACGACAAATATCAGAGGAGTAAAGAGATGTACCCTCGAACCGGTATGAGTTGGTTGGAAGATCCGTAGTCCAATTTGGAACTAAGATCTGTTAAATATTCGTGAGCAGATAGGCTCAATTAAATATAAGTTGAGAACTTATGGCCAATATTGGGCTAAGTCCAATAAATGTTTAAAATTTCCTTATTCTGGCTATTGAGCCTTTATTTGGGCTTGGCCCTTTTAACAATGCTGAGCATTGATCAGAGCTCTGGGCTTATTAAAGAACAATTTATATTCTGTTGGCGCGACACGTGGCGCGCTAGGCGCTCTGCGCCAGTCAAAGAGCGCAGTGCGCTTCTGCCAAGTAGCGCACATGTGAAGGACACGTGTCGCTCTTAGCGCTAAGCGCCAGATGATGGGCGCATTGCACCAGTTTATGAGCGCTGAGCGCTAATTTATGAGCGCATTGCGCTTTCAATTTAGTGGCGCACACGTGAGTGACACGTGGTGCGCTTGGCGCTGAGAGCCAGCCCATGAGCGCAGTGCGCTATTTCAGAAGCGCAAAGCGCAAATTGCATACGTGGTTGACACGTGGCGCATTTTGGCTCTAAGCGCCGGTCCAAGGAGCGCATAAGCGCAGTTTAAGGGCGCAAGGCGCATTTCAATAACGCAAAGTTCATTTCAATAGCGCAAAGCGCATTTGATCAATTTTTATGATCTGTGAACAAATTTATGTTCTTTTAAAAGAGACTTTGTCTCAAGATTCAAGAGTAACAGTTCTTATTTTTGAAAGGGCTTTGTCTTTATAGATCCATGATCTGTGTGAAGAATATGTTCTTCTTTTATTATGTGATGAGATCTTTTGATCTTTTTATAAAAGACCTTGGTCTTTGTAGATCTATGATCTTTTTTAAGAAGATAATTCTTCTTTTTATGAGATGATTTCATCTCTGTGATCATCATTCATCATATTTACCTTGAAGAAATAATCTTCTTTCAAGAGCTTGCTCTCTTTCTTTTGAGTTTCTCAAAATTTATAGGGGGGTTTCTCTATATCAGACTTGAAGTCTTGGGGCCTTTATATAGGGCAAGTTGATTTGTTAAATCAGTTAAAGAGATCTTTCCTTTGATTGATTTGGGGATGTTTCCCACCGTTGGATCTTTGATCCTAGGGCTTCTGTTTTACAGAAGGCAATCTTCTTGTTTTTAGCAAGATTGAAAGAAAATCTTTCCATAACAGAGTTTTAATTCTGATTAATGATTTATCATTATTTATTAGATCTTTTGATCTAAGGGTGGGGAATTTTTAATTCCAGCACTGGCGCACCCGTGCTTTGCACGTGGTGCGCTGCTCAGAGCGCAGCGCACTTTGCGCTAGCGCACCTGTGTTTGACACGTGGTGCGCTGCTCGGAGCGCAGCGCACCCGTGTTTGACACTTGGCGCGCAGCACGCCTGGCGCTAGCGCACACATGGTGCACTGTCTAGGGTGCAACGCACCTGGCGCTAGCGCATCCGTGTTTGACACTAGGCGCGCAGCGCGCCTAGCGCTGGATCTGAAGCGTTGCTTCAATTTTTGAATTTTGAATTTCAAAACAGAGCTTTGCTATGATTGGAAGAAACAACCACTACTTATACGACGAGTCGTGCTAGATATTTATGGACCACAAGAAGCTTAAAGTATATCTTTCAGCAGCGATATCTAAATTTGAGATAGCACAGTTGGATGGAGCTAGTGAAAGACTATGACTACGAGATTCTTTATCATCCGGGCAAGGAGAATATGTGGCAGATGCTCTGAGTCGAAGGCCGGAGGTAGCTTATTCTTGTTTGAGCGCAGTTCAGAGACAGTCTACGGCAGATTAGCAGATTCCTTGTAACAGCCGAGTACAGTTCGAGTTTACGTCGACCGGGGGATAACTTGTCCGTGTCCGTGTGCATCCACAGTTATTTGATCATATCTGTGAGGCATAGTCCGATGATGTTCGTTTGTCAGAGATCTTAGATCAGGTTCGACAGGGCAGAGATTCAGAGTTCGTGATTGATGATCGAGGATTACTATGATTTGGGCTCGACTATATGTGCCAGATTCCGAAGGACTGAGACGCGAGATCTTAGAGGTGGCGCATCAGTCAGCATATAGTGTTCATTCGGTTTCCACCAAGATGTATTATGATTTGAGAGAAGTCTGCTAGTGTGAAGGGATGAATGGAGATGTCACAGATTTTGTTTCGGGATGCTGACTTGTCAGCAAGTCAAGGCCGAGCATCAGGAGTCTGCAGGAGAGTTACAACCTTTGCCCCATTCCGGAGTGGAAATGGGAGTAGATCTCTATGGATTTTTTTTCTTTCGTGAGACTACCTAGAACCAGTCGAGAGTATGACTCTATTTGAGTGATCGTAAACAGATTGACGAAAGCAGCTCACTTTCTGCCAGTAAGACCACTTTCAGATTCGTTCAGTATGCTCAGATATAAATTGATGAGATTGTGCGACTACATGGAGTTCCAACTTGTATTGTGTCCGACAAGAGGCACCTAGTTCACCAGCCGACTATTGTAGAAACTTTAAGTGAATTTGGACACCCGATTGAGTTCAGTACAGCTTTCTATCCACAGACCGACGGTCGGTCAGAACGGACCATTCAGACTCTTGAGGATATGCTCCGAGCTTGCGTTCTAGATTTTTGTAGTAATTGGGGTCGCCACTTACCTTTGATAGAGTTTTCCTATAATAACAGCTTCCAAGAGAAGATTCAGATGGCACCCTTCGAGGCATTATATGAGAGGAAATTTCGATCACCAGTTTGTTGGACAGAGCTCTGTGAGAGCAGTATTTTGGGACCACAGATTGTGCAGGAGACGATCGAAAAGATTCAGTTGATTTGGGATAGGATGAGAGCGGCACAGAGCAGGCAGAAATCTTATGCAGACCGACGTCGGCGCAAACTTGAGTTCGTCGTTGTAGATCATTTTTTCTTGAAGGTTTCTCCGATGAAGGGCGTGTCGAGATTCGGAAAGAAAAGGAAGGGTTAGTTCCAGATATGTGGGTTCTTTGAGATTCTCGAGCGTGTCGGCACGGTTGCTTATCGTTTGGCTCTTCCACCCAGCTTTCCAGATATTCACCCCGTGTTTCATGCATCAATGCTCCGCAAGTACCTTCATGACCCCTCTCGCGTGATACAGTATCAGACAATCCAACTGGAGCACGATCTTTCTTTAACCGAGCAACCAATAGTCATTCTAGATCGGCAGGTGAAGAAACTGAAGTCCGAGGTCATACCGTCCGTTTAGGTTCTTTGACGTGGCCCGAACGGCGAAAAGGGTCATGTGGAAAACCGAAGACGAGATGCGGAAGAAATATTCTCATCTCTTCGAGGGTACGCGTAGTTAGATTTTAAATTCGAAGACCGAATTTCTTTAAAGGGGGAAGATTGTAACGTTCTGAAAATTCGTTTAGGTGAAATTTCCGATAATCGGTAAAATAACTGGTGTTTTCCGTAAAAACCAAGATATAATTAATTTTCAACAAAGACTTAAATATACCTATTTTAGCTATGTAATGGCTAGTATTGATATTTAATTGGTCACTTATAAATTGTTGGTTTACTTAAATATTTTTCTTAATTAATTGTTTTAAATATTATTTCAAGCTTTCACTTATACATATAATTAGTGATTATTACAAATTAATATGGGTTAATACAAAATTGTGCATCATGACACAACTAAAACACATGTTCTAGCATGCTCACTTTAAAAAAAATGTTTTCAAGTTGGTTCTAGATAATTCAAGTGAAGCTAGAAAATAATTAAATAAATAATAATTGGGAAATGAAAGATTAGATGTATTGTGTGTGGGGGGATATGGTCACCTTTCCTTCACACTTACCCTCACCTCTCCCCTCACCAAAACCAGCAGCCCCCCTTTTCTACAACTCTTCTTCATCTCATCAAAGAAAATAAAATAAAAAGGAAAATAATAAAGAAAGAAGGCATGGGGTTATTAAATGAGGTATAGGGTATTTTCTTGACTTGGAATTTATCACACACACACACCTCACTCTCTTTCTCTCCCTCACCTCACTTGGCCAAGCCCTCCTTGTAGCAGCCCCCATTTTCTCCACCTCATTTCCAACTCAAAAATCTTCATTTTTGCATCAAAAATCCATATAAACTCTCACTAATTCCTAACTAAACCTTCACCCAATATTCCTTAACCTATCTAGCTTGGATCTAGGAGCAAAATGACAATTTGGGAGGCTAAGTTTGCATGCTAGATCTCAAAATTTATTGAGGTAAAATCTTAACTCAAGGGTTACTTGTTGATTAATTACTTAAATTTAATTTATTTGGTATTTAAATATGGCTCTAGTTGCAAATTTGAAATTTCAATAAAAGTGTTTGAAATCAAGTTAGGGTTTTTATCATTTGATTATGGTTATGATGAGCAGTTTAACATGTTAAGACTTGAAAAATCTAAGCTAGTTGTTAAATTGTTAATTGTTACTTTTAAATTATCTTAATTATATAATTTTGCAAACTAAGTTTATAATTAGTGTGTAAATAGGTGAGATTAAAATCTTAATTAATATTTGTATGACCTAATTAAGATATTAGGTGAGTATTGTGGCCACTAGATTTGTTAAAACAATTAGATTTGCACTAAAAGGGTTAAGTGATGCTTACTAGGTTTTTGGAATAAATCGATTTGAATTAAGTTTGAGATTTTGATGATATACAACCTATTTCATATAATATTTAGTGTGCTGTGAATGCGCGATTGGTACGATTGGGTTTTAGGCTTGGTGGTTGTCACGTTTAGCAACCCTAGTTGTGGTTTGTGGTATTGTCGTGAGTGCGTTTTGTGCACCAAGTGCGTGCGCGTCCAACTAGTGTGCATGGTTGACTTGCATCGTTGGTGTCCACGACTATTTACTTCTATTCTCTTATTTACTTGTGTGCGTTTCTAGGATCGGGTGCAGATGTGGCACGGAAAAAGCAAGGCTGAGATCGGATCAGATTAGCCGAGGCGTCCCGATGAGTAGATGTACACATCTCTGGAGGGATCGTATGGATGGTGCGAGGCACCCGATAATTAGGAATGATGAGTAGTTCTTGCATCTATATGCGTAGTCTCAAATCATCCATGTCATGGCATATTCATATTCTTAATTACGATGTTATTCATTAGGACACTTGCACCATTACCATTGGTTCATGCAGCACGTACACTATTCATGCGAACACACACGCCATTGGTAATTGCTATATCACGAACACTATAGCACTTGCGTAAAATCAATATCGGTGCATTGCATCATGTATTATATATAGATTGTAAGTCATCTGCCTCATCACATCATCATTCATACATAGTTTTCTAGCTATACATCGCATTGCATGTATTGATATCTTGGACATCCATTATTACCGCCACGTTTATATATTGGGATTCTTCTTGGAGATTTCAGTATTTATGAGATTTTTGGATTTTTGGGGGAAACCGCAAGAATTTTATAAACTTATTATCTTTTAAATTACAAGTTGTGGTTTTTCTCGTGATATGATGATATGGCCCGAGCCGGACTGACGGAGCCCGAGATAGTTTGGCACGGTGGATATCTATAGGATACCGACCGTGGTCGTGATATGATGATACGGGCCGATCCGGACTGACGGAGCCCGAGATAGTTTGGCGCGGCGGATATCTGTAGGATACCGACCGTGGTCGTGATATGATGATATGGGCCGATCCGGACTGACGGAGCCCGAGATAGTTTGGCGCGGCGGATATCTGTAGGATACCGACCGTGGTCGTGATATGATGATATGGGCCGATCCGGACTGACGGAGCCCGGGATATTGAGGATATTGTGTCGATGCTTGACACAGATTTTTTGTCGATTTCACTGATGATATTCCAGTTTTTATTAAACAAAGGTTTTTCTAAGATAAGAATAAAGGTTTTCTCATACCATACATGTTCGGGTTTCGTGTTTGATTTTGCATTCATGTTGCATTCATACTAGTATATCGTATCATATTGATATATGTAGGTCGTGGCGCATCTGCGTGCATGCTTACGATATCCGTATTAGATGTTATTTATTACTCACCATAGTATCTTGCAGGTCCGACCCGTCAGCACAATAGCGGCGGGCGCACTTCCTCATTTTGCTTCTTTTGCTTTGACTTGCGGCTTGCTTGTGGGTGGGTTGCGAGGATATTTTGTTTCCACTAGTGTATTATTATTGTATCCAGTATACTCCATCTACCTTATCTACCGTTTTCCACCTTGTATATTGGACTAGTCAGTGAGACTCGTGAGACTTGTATTTGTGTTTTGGTGTCGATGCTCACTTGAGTCAACGTAGTGTTTAGTGTTTCTCATTTCTTGCTTTCAGATGCTTATTTCGCACTTTTGATATACATATTGCATGTGGTTTTGATTCCGCCTTTGGCGAAGAGCTGGCTCCCGTTTGGGGATATCTTTATTCATTATTTATATGTATTTTCATGTGTTATACCCGTTTGGGGGTCTGTATTTACAAAGGAGACTGCCGAAATTTTCGGAAAATATGATGTTGCTTTTAAAATGTATAATGCCACTCATTTTGTTAAAACCACTTGCTTTAAAACAAGTTTTCCTTCACTCTAATTGTTAAACGGTTTAGTTTTCTGGGCTTTGGCTTACTTAGATTACGTTACGCTTTTAGACGTTTTGTAATTTAAGTGCCAGTCACGTTCCGTACCTTCGGATCGTGACAGATTTGATCTTGGATTTTTAGGATGATGATTTGATGTTGTTCTTGAATCTTTTTGCCTTTTGAATTGGATGAATTTGGATCCCCAAATGATATAGCCTTCGGTCCTTTTTATAGCCCCAAAACCAGTAACAGAAACCTTCAACAATCTAAGTTTGTTACAAAGAAGATTCCAGAAAACTCTCGCCTCCTAACTCCCTGAATCGGCCGCAGATCCGCAGCGACTCGGTGAGATCGTGGCTTCGAACTTCTGGAGTCTTCTCCTGTTGGTATTTGGGTATTTCTTTGATGTCTGGAAACTTCTTATCTCTTCTGAGTCTCTGCCAATATTTGATTTTTCGACTTTCTTTTACTTTATCGGCAGATTCTTGATTCCTGATATCTGATCTGAGCTAAACTTGCACAATATCTCAATGAAGAATGTTAGTTATATTTGAGATACAAAATATTATGCGTAAAATATTAAACATACAATTTCCTTCATAATGTTGATTATAATATATAAACACATGGTAAATGATATTTGCAGATGAACTAATATGTGTTATATTTATAACAAATATCTTTAGATGATTAAGAAAAATAAGGAAATTGTCGTGTTAAAAGTGCACTATTTTCGACTGAATATCTATATACATATACATATGTATATGAACATATACATATACATATGTATATGAACATATACATATTTACATATACATATACATATACATATATACATATACATAGATACATATACACACATATCATACCAAGTGTGTGCATGTGTGTGTGATCCCAAAGGCTCAAGACTAAGAGAATACACACATACACACACACATATCATACCAAGTGTGTGCATGTGTGTGTGATCCCAAAGGCTCAAGACTAAGAGAATACACACATACACACACACACACACATCATACCAAGTGTGTGCATGTGTGTGTGTGATCCCAAAGGCTCAAGACTAAGAGAAAATAAGGCTAAGGGTATACCTTCCTACGAGTACGCTTATTCTAATCTTTAGTCTCTTAGAACCATATTAGCTAAGTATCCATATTCCACATTGAAATATATATAATATATATAAGTACCCTAATTTACAGTTGCGGGGGTGCTATACGTCATCCACCCGACTTCCCCCGTAGATATACATCTACTCACCTACTATTCTCGCTTTAGCCGAAGTCGACGAACGCCTTACTCTTCTTTATCGTCCCGAAGTCCATGCGAAGGTACCTACAATTCAACGCATATCGTATCGACATCAAAATCAAATCCGGAAATCGATATGGCAAACGAAACATACATAGGTTAGAACCTATGGTTTGCACTTGCAAGAATAACCAAACGACTCCCGACGTTGATGTACAAACGTCAAACGACCGAGTCAAAACTCAATTACCAAAACTCAAGTTAACAAAAGTCGCAAAACGAAAACAACTTGGAAAAACACTTCCAGATTTTATCCTAGGTGAAATTAGGACATTTTGAATATATGGTAGGTCTAAATATCAGATAAAGGAGCTATGGACCAAACTCGGAACCCATTCTTATAGGCCAGGACGCAATTTGTGGCCAAATTGCATTTTCTGGCGGCCAAGTGGTGGATTTGGGGCCTCAGGTCTCTAGGGTATATTCCTAATGACCTGCACATCTCTCTGTGTTCGCTAAATATTTTTCAGAGTCTCTGAGTTATAGCAGATCCTAATTTATCATCACATTTTCCACAAAATTCGATATCGAAAAATTCCAAGTTCATGTTTGGGGACTATAAACTCAAGTTTAGTCTAGAATTCTATCACTAAGAGGGTTGTGGTCACTAACTAAATCTCAAATACACCTCCACAACTCAAAACATCTCCAAAATCTCATCTTAGAATTTTCCAAGATCATTAACCCACACTTGTTTAACACTAAATTACCATAAAAGACTAGGAAAACTGGATACTTAACTAAAAGTGGGGGATTCACCTTCTAAGAGTAACCCAAGAAATTTCTAAGATGACTAAAGTGCTCAAAATCCCAATTTGATCCTACCATGGTGTTTGTAGTGATGTGAGGAAGAATTTTTGTGAAGGTGCTTATAGGTTTTGGGATGGTTTTGGGACTGGGGGTGGTAGCGAGGGTGAAGAAGGATGAAGGAGCAGGAGATGAAGAAAATGAAAAAGAGAATGAGATGAAGAAAATAAGTAGAATGGGGCTCATGTGTTGGAACATTTCCTCACTCTCTCTCTCACCCATGACATATGTCACCTCACCCTCATCCTCTCATCTTTAATCTTTTTCTTTTCTTTTCTAAATAAAACAAAACCCATTAATATAGACATAAATAATAAATGAAGCCATGGTTCATAAATATAAGCAAGTGTTACAACATGATATGTTGCATGTCATGATACATAAATAAAATTAATGAAATATTAATCAAGTTTTGCATTAAACTTGTTTACAAATAATTGTATAATAATTTATAAAATGTCCAAATCAAATAAATACTTCCATAATTAATAATTCATATAAATTTTCAAATATTTTCCAAACTAAGGTATATAATCATACCATTCCATTAAAACTAATTTCCATACTTCTATAATATTCATAAAATTCATTATTTTATTATTTAAATTCCAAAAATAATATTTTATATTTCTGAAATGTTACAGTGAGGCAGGGGCGTAGCGGACGGCGAGAATCTCACGCCGGTTCGCTCCTTTCGAACACTATATAAACCCCATCTTCCAGACGATTCAGGTAAGTCGAACTCAATCCATTACGCCGCTACTCTGCCTCATTATTCCTCGGTATTTACTTGATCGTTGAAGGGTTCTACGGTGGTTTCCCATCTCGGGACTTCCCTTGCAGGTAGCTCGGCGTCAACAACCCATTGAGATTCTCACGCTCAACCCTCATATCAAATCTCAACAGTTCAGCTCCGCTCGCAATAAGATCGACGGAAGACAACATCTGAGGAAGATTCCGACCTCAATCACAACCCGAAATTATTTTATCTAATTTTTAACCCGTCCGATCGGGTTCGGGTCAAGCCCAACCCGACTTTCACCCCTATATGGAACATGCCAGGATAATAGATAGGCATGATATTTTGTGAACCATAATCAGATACATCATACATACAGTGCAGAGTAATACACGGACCAAGTGTGATTTCATGGGGATGCTTATTCAGCTCCCATGTCAAGAAACATTTTATCTGAAAACGTGGGACAACATGACAACAACGTATGAAGACACCGTAATCTTCACATTTACATTGTGGGCTTCTTAGAGACGGAAACAGATCAACTAACACTTTGTCCAGTCATCAAAGCTAATCCACAAGTAATGCGCTGTAACTTTCGGGACTGATACGTCATTATTAAAGTTGAGGAGATATTTTTGCCAAGCGGCTGAGAACTAACAAGAACAAATAGAAACAGAACAAATCGTTCACACGCAGGCTCTACGCGTTCTCCAAGCGTCTCTCAATGCGAGAGTTTCGTTTTATTAATTAGAGTGAGAGAGAGAAATTCGATTCAATCTCATAGCTAGCTTCTTTTTCTTTGATCTTTCTGAGTTGGATCCTTTGAAGAAAGAGAGGAGGAATAATAAAAAATGTCGACTTTGGTTGTTCCACCCAATCTCAGCTCCCCTCGTCAAGATGCCATTGATCTCTACAAAGCCTTCAAAGGTGATTTCGGCTTCTGGGTATCTATCAATTTTCAATCTTTTTGGGTGGAATTTCAAAATATCATATAGATTTTTAGTTTTGCTTCTGATATTTTGCCAATGTATAATTTCATGTTTCTTGCATGTTGTGTTATTTTATAGAAATTAGGTTTAAAAATGATATGGATTCAATTGCATGCTATGGGGTTAGCTTGATTTGTGGTTTGAAGAGATTTATTTTGAGTTTTATTGTTTATATAATTAAGTTGTTTTGTTCTTATTTTATTTTATTGGAATAGAGATAGCCTAACATTCATAAAAATGTGTTAAAGTTTAAAGGTTATTTAAAGTTGAGAGAGTGATGGGCTTTTTATAGGTACACATGAGCTTTTGATGCATAACTAAACAATATGTAATGTTATTATTCACATGGATGCAAGATATAGTAGTATAGCATGTAGCAAGATAAACTTGCCTCGATTGGATCTCACATTACCATTTTACTGTTTTTGGATACCCGTGCGCATCCATACCGTTATTTACATATCTAGTCGCATGCAAGTTTATCTTGCTACATGCTATAATACTTATCTTGCATCCATATGAATACAAATATTACATGTTGATTGCATTATACATCCATATTAAAGTTTTATCGTTTTCGGATACCCGTTTGCATCCATATCATTTAATATACATATAGCTGCATCTACTTATCATATTAGTTCATGTTATTATTGTAGGAACATCCCATGCTTAATAAAGTGCATCCTACTTAGTCTTGAAACTGTAATGTAACCCTAATCGATATTTGTGCATCCATACCATTAATTTTATATCTATTCGCATACCATGTCACACCCCATGCTTAATAAAGTGCATCCTACTTAGTCTTGAAACTGTAATGTAACCCTAATTGATATTTGTGCATCCATACCATTAATTTTATATCTATTCGCATACCATGTCACATTGTTACATATTATTGTTATAGTGACACCCCATGCTAGATAATGCGACTGTGGATGGATGTTTCCTAGCCACAGGTAGTATGGTTGGCTCTGTCACGTGCCGATCTTAGCGCACTCTGGGAAGCGGGGCGTGACATGGTTTGTTTGGTAAGACTCAAGCCTTATTGAGGTGTGACTCATTTATATTTTATAAGACTCAAGGCTTTTTATAGGTACACATGAGTATTTGATATAAGTGGGTTCCAACAGTAAGACTCAAGCCTTACTGAGGTGTGACCCATTTATATTTTATACCCATGTGTTTTTATGGGCTTTTTATAAGTACACACGAGCCTTTGATATAAATGAGTCTCAACAATAAGACTCAAACCATGTTGAGATGTGACCCATTTATATTTTATACCCATGTGTTTTTTTTTGTTGTTTTCAATATGGGACTATCTTTAAAGTGCCATCATTTATTTTTTACTTTCAACAAAATGTTTTGTATTTGAATATGTATAATTAACCAAATGAACCCTAAGATGGCATAGCCTTATTTAATTAAGAGGTCAGAAAGCTTAAGGCCATTTTATATCCACACAAGTATATAAAGAAAGATAGAGAAAGGGGGAAAATACAAGACATTGGCTGGATAAATGACAATGCTATATTGATTCATGGAAGAATCAACATGGTGTCGTCATGTGTCCTGTCTGTAAAAGCCGATTCATATTATGTTTTCTCACAAGTATGTGTGTGCCCATGCGCATTCTTGCTAACTATTTAGTAGATAAATATTATTTCTCCCCTCGGTAATTATAGTAAGACTATGAGGGATAACTATTTAGTATGTGTGTGTCCACGGTTTCGAGTAGCAAGTATGGTCGAGATAGGCTCAATAGATGGGGAAGAGACCGTGGGCATACGATAAATGCTCAACAGGATACTCGTCAATGATAAAGAACCACTCCGAGAAAGAATGAAGGAGTGGACGCCTTCAGAGCTGGGTGGTAGTCGAGCCAAGAGTAACGCGCCAACAAGAGATTCACGTTATTTTCGAGTGATAGCAAGGTCAGTGGAGATATGCTGATAGACGTTCCACTGATCAAGAAGTCCACTGAAGAGAGCGCTAAAATCCTGAATATTTTCTCCTAAAGTAGCCACAGTAAAGATATGGAAGATATCATAGAGCTTCTGCAAGTTATTCTCAGACGAGTACAGAGAACAGAGGTGTGTACAAACTTCCTTAGCAGTTTTCAGAGACATAATAGACGTATATCAACGAGATTCCATAGAGTTAGACAACCAAATAATCACCTTTTTATCGTTCTGGAACCAAGTATCATATTGGGGATGTTTGGAGTCGAGAGGAGCATCCGTCAAGTGGCGGTGAAGGTCTTTGCTGTTCAAGACTTGTTCAACAACACTGGACTATTGAAGGCAGTTCTTTGCGCCGGAGAGAGAAATTGTAGTCAAGCGAAGATCCGTCTTGAAATCAACGGACAACGGAGAGGCCGGGTTAACTTTATCATCAACAGAATCCATGATGAACGGCGCAGAGGAAGATCCCGAGAGAGAATAAAGGTTGTCTAACTTGCAACAAGTACACTTAGCAAGATAATCTAATAGATTAGGGAGACGACGATGTTTTCAAGACTAAAGGAGGCGGTCATGTGAGTTCTGTAGGGCTGCTGTTGCAGGGATCTGATGGGTGTTGTTGCAGAGGGTGCTGTTGCAGGGATCTGATGGGGGCTGTAGAAGTTGTGGAGGCCAGGAAGTTGGGGGCTGGTGTTCAGCGATGGCTGTCGAGGGGGTGGAGGGGTAACGAGGACTGGAGATGGAGGCTGGAAGGTCGGCGAGGGTTGGATGGGTTTGCTGGAGGGTCGACGAGGGCTTCGATGGGGCTGGAGGGGCTGTGGAGGGCGCAGAGGGATGCTGGAGGGTGGCTGGTGGGTGCTGGAGGGAGAACAAGAGCCTTCGAGGGTGGCTGGAGGGAGAACAAGGGCCTTCGAGGGTGGCTGGAGGGAGATCGAGGGTGATAGGGAGGGCTGCGGTTGAAGGAGGGGGGCGAGGGCTGGAGAAGGGGGGTGGAGGTTCTGGAGGGAGATCAAGGGTCTTCGAGGGTGGCTGGAAGAAGTTCGAGGGTGATGGGAGGGCTGCGGTTGAAGGAGGAGGGCAGCGGCGGCTAGGCTAGGGAAATTAAGGTTTGGGTTTGGGAAATTAGGGTTTCCTCCTGATTATCTTCAATGCTCCGATACCATAAAAATAATCAAGAGAAAATATTTATTGGCTTAAGAAATTATGAGTTTCTACATACAAACATATATGGAGAGCCATAGACCAATCTGCAATAATAGCCGATATGGGACTAAACATAATAGCTAATATTTAATAACTAATTATCTATCTAATAACATTATTCAACTGGAATATATGGTCTTTTGCTTGCCGTTGCAGTATTGCATCACTCTCCACCCTTTTTTTGTTGTACCAACCAAACTGTGTTTTGATAGCTTTGTCAACTAATGTACAGACCTTTTTTACATACCGACAACTCAGAAAAACACTCAATTACTCATCTTTACTCTTGTAATGCAAACTTCTTTGATCCTGAAATTAATTTTGTCCTCTATGTGGAGATATACTTGGCCCTTACTTTTGTGATTAAATTTCATAGAAAAGGAAAATATCCTTCCAAATTAGTCCCACCCTCAGTTGCCCACATCATCAATTACCATCCAACTAGATACTCGCATGTGCGATGCACATGTAAAATATTGAGAAGTTGTGCTTACAAATGAAGAGTAAATACAACTTTACCAAGAAAGAGATAGAGGGAGAGTGAGATAGACGATTAATTACTAAGAAAGGGGGGGCATGAGAGAGCTGGGCATATCTAGAATTAAGAATAAACTGAAGTAAAATTCTCATTCTTTTGCCCTTTTCTATTCCCCCCAAAACACGCATATTCTTAAAGTTCCCCGTTTTCTAATAAAACACTCATTCTCTCTTTCTCTCTCTCTCTCTCTCTCTCTCTATATATATATATATATATATATATATATGAGAATAATGGAGGAAATGTGCCATATGAGGGAATTTCCTCCCACGGCGTCGGAAAAATACACCCTTCATATTTTTTTCGACGATCGACACCCATCATCATTTTCTTTATCATCTAAGACATGGATACACTAAATTTTATATGATTTTACCACTTTTTCAACATTGATTTCGTGGGTGCAAAAATAACGGTTTTCTGACAATAGAACTTTTTACACTGCTAATTCAATGGTGAAAAAGTGATTTGAATCACATGAAATTTGGTGTACCCACGTCTTAGATGATAAAGATGAAGTTGATGAATGTCAATCGTCGAAAAAAACCTTAGGGTGTAGATTTTTGATGCCACCAAACAAAAAAGCCTTCTGGGGCCTCTATTCGTCATTTCTCTCTCTCTCTCTCTCTCTCTCTCTCTCTCTATATATATATATATATATATATATATATATATATATATATATATATTATGCTTCATTAATTTTTTTCGTATTTTAGATTTCAAAGGTTCATAAATCAATCAAAAGATCATTCAAAGGATGAATGAATGCTGCCAACTTTATATATACCCTTTTTTTTTCCTTTCTACAATATGGTATTTGTAAGGAGCTCAGTCAAATGAGAATTTTAATATGCCTACATAATCGTAAATAGAAGATCATA
The DNA here is from genome assembly GCA_030015575.1 of Agapanthus africanus. Taxonomy (NCBI): domain Eukaryota; kingdom Viridiplantae; phylum Streptophyta; class Magnoliopsida; order Asparagales; family Amaryllidaceae; genus Agapanthus; species Agapanthus africanus. The sequence continues at coordinate 98,871,031 of JASDDO010000014.1, read as the reverse complement.
TTCCACATCACAGTTAAAAATTGAAAAATCATCATCATTATTATATTTTTAAAATGAACGACATCAAGATATGCCTTTTTATATACACACTCTAAAGGAAATAGTTTTTGAAATAAATAACATACTCTAAGAAAATAAGTTCATATATTATTTGCTAACTATCTTACATACACACATGGAAAATAACTAGTCAAATGTTGTATTGGTAGGCACTCATTCATGGAAAATGATGTCTTGGACTTAATATGGAAATATTTATGTTGCCATGTTGGAATTGGTTTACACTGAAACAACCAAAGATGTGATCTATTTCTTGAATTAATATAATACATCTTTCTTTTGTGAATTTTTCTTATGTAACCCGTTTAGGTCAACACTTGTTGAATGGTTTTGCTTAAATAAACTCTACATTTCAATGGCTCAGGATTTGGGTGTGATACTTCAATTGTTGTGAACATTCTTGCTCATAGGGATGCTACCCAGCGTGGTCTTATCCAGCAGGAATACAATGCAATGTATTCGGAGGATCTTACCAAGCGCTTGTCCAAAGAGCTTGGTGGAGACCTCAAGGTGCTACATACTCTTCAAAACCATTTTGTTTTCAAAAGTATTGGAAGTCTTTTAAGGGTTAATCGCACAAAACATGCTTGTAGTTTACCCCAAATGTCACTTATACCACCTCAAGCAGCTTATCAGCAGCCTACCCCCTCTTATCATCGACCAAAACCCTTGAAAACTCTCAAATTCTACTCTAAACATCAGTAACAAGTTTTAGAGCTAATTGGACAAACATTTGAGTTGTTTAGAGTTGAATTTGAGTGTTTTAGGGGTTTGGATTGACAACAGAGAGCATGTTTGCGCCAATAAATCGCTTGAGGGGGTACGAGTGCTGTATGGGGTTTACTACATGAGCATATCGTGTAATTAACCCTATTGCTAGTTGCAACTATCTATCAATTTCTACTAGATCACAAAAATATATTTATAGTTGATATTTGTCAATTGCATTAAGTTTGACTATAGCTTGTGACTTGTGTTCTAGAAAGCTATGCTGCTTTGGGTTCTTGATCCAGCGGGACGTGATGCAACCTTAGTGAGGCAGGCACTTTGTGGAGATACTGTTGATCTGCGGACAGCCACTGAAATATTATGCTCTCGTACACCTTCTCAGATACAGATTATTAAACAGACGTATCTCGCTAGATTTGGTGCTTATCTTGAGCATGACATTCAACGTCTAGCAACTGGGGATCACCAAAAGGTCCTCTCTCTCTCTCTCTCTCTCTCTCTCACGCGCGCGTGCGTGCACGCACGCACACAAAGCAGCATGGTTTCGGGTATGGGACACGATATTAGTTGGATTGATATATTACGATTCACTGGGATACACTAAATTTTGTTGCATAAATATGTGTACATAATAACAAAAGGCGATCATATTAAAATATCTAAACTAAAAATACAAGTAATCTGTTAGTGTTGATGCATAAATATTTGATGGTTTAGACATTCATACATGTTATAGACATCTGGAACATAATATAAGTTTTATGATGAGCGAAAAAGCGTTCCACAACTATCATCCTCGAATTCGAATCTGAGATGCTAACATCTTCCCGGCAATGTATTCATACATGGATTTCATGCCACATCTCTCTCTCTCTCTCTCTCTCTCTCTCTCTCTCTCTCACACACACACACACACACACACAAAATTTTAGAAAATGTGTTTTTTTATTTTTGGTAACCATTTTACCTATATGCTTAAGCTAGAGAGTAGTGGCCCAACAATTATTTTGTACCGTGACATCCAATATCACCCATCACACAGTAGAAAACACCATATGAGGATATAATATATATACTTAAAACTGTTAATAGCGGAATTTGAACCAAGGATGTTACTCCCGATCCTCTAATACTATATCGATAACCACTTTGCCAAAGAAGCATAAGCTAGTAGTGAGTAGTAACTTTTGGTCGGCGATTGCTTATATTGTTGGAATATTTGGTTTAATGGAGACTGAAATAATATTATAAAACAATTTAGAAAAACATTGTAGACTTCGAGGCGCGTGGAATATGGCTTTCTTTAAAGTGCTTATCGTCCCCCACTCAGTATCGAGTTTGCTATTGGGTTTATGGACGATACATTTACAGGATACAACGAAGTCAATCGGGGTCGGCAATTAGCAATATTGATTAAACCTCCCGATCTCAAAACCTTTGCAACTCTTGTATTAATAATATGAAAATAGTTTTATTTGAGAGAGAAATAGAAAGAATTATTTGTTCTGTTTATCAAACTTCGAGAATGGGTTTTATTTATAAGTATTGAAAGTTTACCAAGAAGAAACCCTTAATTGTTATAAAGGTTTTCATGCCTCTGTAAAAACAAATGGGTTCAAACGGTCATAAATTTGACCGTTGCCATTAACCTGTTGATTCCCTCCTTAATTGGTTTGCCCTTTAAATTTAAAGGACGTAACTTCGGGGAATCAAATATTGGGCCAAAGCTTCAAGGCCCGTTAAAGTCAGTTACTCACAGAGCATCAATCTTGGAAAGAAACCATAGGCTAAACATTTTATATCAAATATATATGCACACGTGTGTATTTCAAATACTAACAATTCTCCCCTATTTGAAATAAAAAATAATAATATATAATGTATAATATAATAACAAGAGTTGAGTGATAATTTGTGACTACATGTAAGTACCGTTCGGTTTAAACCTAACACATAGTATAATCAACTCAAAATTAAATTGAAGTCACTGGTGGCTGCAGTTTTAAACCAAAATCTCCTATGTGATCTAACCGAAGATGACATACATACATTTCATCAAGGTTCAACGAGATCAATGTTGTTAGCATTATTTCTGGCCATGTGCCTTCCCGGAATTCATGAACGCTCCCAAGAGTAACTCGAAACTTTAGTGAGAAGCGGCACCACTTCTATATTCATATAAGCAGGTTCTAATATCCCTGTTATAAATAGACATTTCATCCATATGAATATGAACCTTGTTAAGAGTCAAAAAACTCATCCTCCAATTCGTATAATATCTCCAAATGAGACTATATAAATGTTATCAGTGCTCCTACCATCACTTATCAGTAACTTGTTTTTACCACATTAAATCTATTGCTAGTTATTTCCTGGGAATAGATTGGGTTTCCATTACCGGTGAAATTGTTGTAGGGTTCGGTCTCATTTCTTGAGATGTTCTTTTTACCAACTCTTGAGAGAGCTTTGTGAAAGGATCCGTCAAGTTATTACTTGATCTTACATAAGTAACCATGATGGTGCCATTATCAATTAAGCCCCTCACATACTCATGTCTTACACTAATGTGTTTAGACTTTTAATATAACTTTCGTTATAAGCCCTTGATAGTGTGGCCGTACTATCACAATATAAAGATATACTAGGCATTTGCTTAGGCCATATAGGAATATCTACTAATAGACCCCTAAGCCACTCCGCCTCTTTTCCAGCTCCGGCCAAAACAATAAACTCGGATTCCATGGTTGAATGTGCTATACATGTTTGCTTTTTAGAAGCCCAAGAGATCGCTCCACCCTTAAGGTAAAAACCCAACCACTTGTGGAGTTATTCTATCTCGCACTCGAAAACCAACTAGCATCCATATATTCTTTCAATATATTCGGAAACTCATTATAATATAAAGAAAAATTAAGAATACTTTTCAAATATCCAAAAACTCTACAAATTGCTTTCCAAAGGTCACCGGTAGGATTACAAGTATATCTACTAAATTTACAAACGACAAAAGCGGCATCGGGTCGAGTATGCACAATATACATTAAACTACCAATAATACTTGCATATTCATTTTGTGTAATATCTCTACCGATATTCTTTTGTAATTTACTACTAAAATCAAAAGGAGTGTTATGCTCTTTAATTTTGAGACGTTTGTATTTCATAAGTAGATTACTAATGTAATGAGATTGACATAAAGAAAAACTTTTATCATGCTTTGCAACTCTAATGCCCAAAATAGTCTATCTCTCCTAAATCTTTCATTTTAAACATAGAAGATAGATAACTCTTAGTCTCATTTATTGCAATTATATTGGTGCCAATAATTAACATGTCATCAACATACAAGCATAATATAACGGTGTAGTTAGCATACGATTTAAAATAAATGCATTTATCGGCGGCTAAAACCATATGACATGATAATTGAATCAAACTTCTTATGCCATTATTTCGGAGCTTGTTTTAATCCATAAAGAAATTTAACTAATTTGCAAACCTTCTTTCATTGCCGATTAAAATAAACCGGTTGCTCTATGTAAACCTCTTTCTCTAGGTCACTATTTAAAAATGTGGTTTTTACATCCATTTGATGTACATGCAAACGATAAATAGATGATAATGCAACCAACATACAAATGGATGTAATACCAGCAATCGATGCATAAGAGTCAAAGTAATAGATGCCCTCTTTTTGCCTAAAACCCTTAGCAACCCGTCTAGCCTTAATGGTTTGAGTCGATCCATCCACATTATATTTTCTTTTAAATATCCACTTACAACCAATTGGAATAGATCCGGGAGGCAAGTCAACTAGTTCTCAAGTACCATTAGATATAATCGAGTCTATCTCATCGTTAATAACTTCTTTCCAAAATGTGGCGTCTTCAGAGTTAATTGCTTCTTCATAAGATTTTGGATCATTTTCAATATGCATAATAAATTCAATCTTATGAGTAACATTCTCTCTAAAACCCTCAACTAGAAAACTAATGAAATCGGGACCAAAATTCTTTTCCTTTCTAGGTCTTTGACTTTTCCTAGGTTCAACAACTATATTATCAATTTTCTTCTTTCCAAGTTGCACATCTTGAACATTAGGATTTTCCATTCCATAGCTATTATAAACAGCTTTATTATGAAATTTATCCTTAAAAAATTCAACATCACGTGTAACGCCCCACGCCCCAATACGGATGGTATTGTCCGCTCTGGCCGAAACCGCACGGTTTTACCCTTTTAGAGCAAACCGGACTCGACCAGGAGCCACTTCCCAGAAGGTCACCCATCCTAAGATTTCCCTGGCCCGAACACGTTTAACTACAGAGTTCTCAAGCTTCTGTAGTGCCGATTCACTTAAAAGACGCCTCTGTAATTGAGAATGGTATAATTACATTTATAATGCAGTTCGGTCCTCTTTCGGAATGTGTTCCGAAAATTCCCCATTGTTCTACAGTGGGTCCTACGAACTCGAAAGGTGGCTCCCACGAATTCAAGAGGTGGCCCCCACCCCCTTGGCATGACAATTAGCGTGGCACTTTGTTCCGTAAGTAAGAACCGGGTCCCGACATTCTTCCCACCTTTAAGCAATGGTTCGTTCTCGAACCACAGATCTACTACTGAGGAACCATGCATGGGCCACCATAAATGTAACGCCCCACGCCTCAATACAGATGGTATTGTTCGCTCTGGCCGAAACTATGCGGTTTTGCCCTTTTAGAGCAAAATCGGACTCTACCAAGGACCACTTCCCAGAAGGCCTGAGCACGCTTAACTATGAAGTTCTCAAGCTCATATAGTGTCGATTCACTTAAAAGGTGCCTCTATAATTGAGAATGATATCATTATATTTATAATGCAGTTCGGTCCTCTTTCGGAATGTGTTCCGAAAATTACCCATTGTTCTACAGCGAGTCCTACAGACCGTGGCCCCTACGGATTCAAGAGGTGGCCCCCACCCCCTTGGCATGACAATTGGCGTGGCACTTTGTTCCGAGAGCAAGAACTGGGTCTCAACATTCTTTCCGGCATGACAATGGTTCGTTTTCAAACCACAGACCTACTACTGAGGAACCATGCATGGGACACCATAAATGTAACGCCCCACGCCTCAATACAGATGGTATTGTTCGCTCTGGCCGAAACCGCACGGTTTTGCCCTTTTAGAGCAAACTCGACCAAGGGCCACTTCCGAGAAGGCCCGAGCACGCTTAACTACGGAGTTCTCAAGCTCTTGTAGTGTCGATTCACTTAAAAGGCGTCTCTGTAATTGAGAATGATATCATTATATTTATAATGCAGTTCGGTCCTCTTTCGGAATGTGTTCCGAAAATTACCCATTGTTCTACAGTGAGTCCCACAGATTCAAGATGTGGCCCCCACGGATTCAAGAGGTGGCCCCCGCTCTCTTGGCATGACAATTGGCATGGCACTTTGTTCCGTGAGCAAGAACCGGGTCCCGACATTCTCCCACCTTTGAGCAATGGTTAGTTCTCGAACCACAGACCTACTACTGAGGAATCCTGCATGGGCCACCATAAATGTAACGCCCCACACCTCAATACAGATGGTATTGTTCGCTTTGGCCGAAACCGCACGGTTCTGCCCTTTTAGAGCAAACCGGACTCGACCAGGGGCCACTTCCCCGGAGGTCATCCATCCCCAGACTTTCCTGGCCCGAACACGCTTAATTACGGAGTTCTTAAGCTCCTGTAGTGCCGATTCACTTAAAAGGCGTCTCTGTAATCGTTCTACAGTGGGTCCTCACGGATTCAAGAGGTGGCCCCTCCCCCTTGGCATGACAATTGGCATGACACTTTGTTCCGTATGGCACTTTGTTCTGTGAGCAAGAACCGAGTTCCGACATTCTCCCCACCTTTGAACAATGGTTCGTCCTCGAACCATAGACCTACTACCGAGGAACCTGCATGGGCCACCATAAATGTAACACCCTACGCGCCAATACAGATGGTATTGACCCCTCTGGGAGAAATCGTACGGTTTTGGCCTTTTAGAGCAAACCGGACCCAACCAAGGGCCATTTCCCAGAAGGTCACCCATCCCAAGACTTCTTTGGCCCGAGCATGCTTAACTACGGAGTTCTCAAGCTTATGTAGTGCCGATTCACTTAAAAGACGCCTCTGTAATTGAGGATGTTATCATTACATTTATAATGCAGTTCGGTTCTCTTTCGGAATGTGTTTCGAAAATTCCCCATTGTTCTATTGTGGGTCCCACAGTCTTAAGAGGTGGCCCCCGCTCCTTGGCATGACAATTGGCGTGGCATTTTGTTCCGTGTGGCACTTTGTTCCATGAGCAAGAACCGGGTCCCGACATCACGAGATTCCACAACATTAGATTCCAAGTCTAATAGTCTATATACCTTGTTATTTTCCGTATAACCAATTAATACACTTTTATTCGCTCTAGGACCTAATTTCACCCTTCTAGGATCGGGAACTCTATAATATGCAATGCAATCCCAAACTCTAAAATAAGAAATATTAGGCTTTCTACCTTTGTACAATTCAGATGGACATAAACTAGATTTTTTAGATGGAATCCTATTATGAACGTGATATGTGGTCAACAATGCCTCTCCTCACAAATTGTTAGGTAAACGTACATGCAACAATATAGCATTAATCATGTTTTGAAGTGTACGGTTTTTCCTTTCGACTAAACCATTTTGTTGCGGTGTGTATGGTGCGGCAACTTGATGTATAATGCCATGCTCATCAAAATAATTAGAACTGATATTAGATAAATACTTGCCGTCTCTATCGCTTTTAAGAATTTTGATTTTCTTTTCCAAAAAATTTTCAAGCTCATCTTTAAATTTCTTATAACATTCAAAAGGCTCATCTTTTGTTTATAATAAATAAACATATAAGCATCTGTAGAAGTTGTCAATAAACGTTATAAAATATCGTTTTCCATCTCGTGTCAAAACACCATTTAATTCACATGTATCGGAATAAATTAAATCTAAAACATTTGAAGATCTTTCTATATTTGGAAAAGGCTTTTTGGTCATTTTTGATTGAACACAAATTTCGCATTAGAATTATCATTATGATTAAAAGAGAGCAAACCAAGTTTAGACATGGTTTTAATAGTGTTAGAATTAATATGTACAAGCCTACTATGCCATAATGAATAAGAATCAACAAAAGAGAACGATGATTTTCATTAATGCTTAATTTGTACTTCCCATTACAAGAATAGCTCTTCCCAATAAATATATCATTCTTCGACAAGATTAACTTGTCGGAATCCAACACAATACGAATTCATCTTTTACAAACTAGATCGGCAGATACAAGATTCTTTCAGATATCGGAAACGTGAAGAACATTGATCAAAGTGAGTTTCTTTCACGAAGTAAATTGAAATTCAGCCGTTCCCTTTCCGACCACCTTAGCAACGTTGTTACTTCCCATTTGAACTTCTTGCCCATCGGTCACTTCTTTTTGTATTTTGAAAAGATTTTTTTCATTGCAAACGTGAACCGTGACACCCGAGTCAAACCACCAACCAGAATCCTTAGTAGTCATAAGGATTTTGGTCACCATAGCAATTAAGTTATCCTCGATCTTGTTTGCATGGTTCTTATGGTTCCTTTTCAGAAATTTACATTCATATTTGAAATGTCTCTTTATCCTACAATTGAAGCAAAAACCATTCTTTGTATTTGTTTTATTGGGATTATTCCTTTTCTTGAACTTATCATGATTCTTAGGTTCAACTCATCGTTAAACCTTTTAGATCTATTTTTCTCCTTATTACATAATTTTTCAAGAGTGTTTTCTTTGGTTAATAACGAATCATCCTTTCCATTTTGGATGTGATATTCTTATTCAATGCGAAGATGTCTTTGAATTTGTTCCAAAGTAAAGTCCTCGGTTTTATGAATAAGTTTCTTACAAAATTCATTCCAAGATGGTGGTAGTTTAGTGATAATAGCCCCTACTTGGAATGTTTCCGGTAAAGTAATATTTAAATATAAGATCTTATTAACAATGACTTGTAGTTCATGCACTTGTTCAAGAATGGGTTTGTCATCAAGCATTTTGAAATCAAAGTAATTTACAATTAAAAATTTATTTGTACCTTGCTCCTCCGTTTTATATTTATATTCAAGAGCCTTCCATATCTCTTTTAGTGATATAGTCTTAGTGTAGAGATCGTTGACGCGGTCGGAGAGCGTATTCAAGATGTGGCATCGGCAAAATAATTCGTCTTCCGCTTGCTTCTTTCTTTCTTCTTTCATTTGATCGGTATTGGTAGCGGTAGGTGCCGGAATCGGTGGAAGTATCGGATCAAGGACATAGAAGATGTTTAGAGCTGTAAGTAGGAATGTCATCTTGTCTTGTCACCGAGTAAAGTTTTGACCATCAAAGCGGTCTAACTTCACCAAATCTTGATTCATTAGTTTGATTGAACTAACACTTGTTACCGTTTCCATTTTTAGACGAAAAAGCACTTTAAAATTCTTATATTACAACATCCAGTAGTTTGGATATTCTATTATTCAAGTTTGTATGTGATATTTGTTTCCAAGAATAAATGAGATTTATGCATGCTCAAATTAACTTTCCTACTAGATCCTCAAGAGGAAAAAAAGCCGCTATTTGCTAATCGAACGGCAAAAATTATGTACTTGTTTGCTCTTGTGATAGCCAATCAAAAACTTAGATGTTGCAGTTGCTTCTCTCGTATACTGCAATAATGCGTTACGAAGGTCTAGAGTATGATCCTTCGATTGTAGCAAAAGATGCAAAGGATCTATACAAAGCCGGTGAGAAAAAATTGGGCACAGACGAGAAAGTGTTTGTACGCATCTTCAGCGAGAGAAGCAGAGCACATGTAGCAGCCGTTGCTTCAGCATACCATGATCACCATCACAACTCACTAGAGAAGGTGGTGCCTTTTTTTTTCCTCCTCTCTTTCTTGTGCTCTGATTGCAAATGGAAATAATCGAGTTTATGTTACTAATTTCAGGCTATAAAGGGGGAAGCATCTGGATTATTCGAATTTGCTCTTCTAACTATTCTAAGATGTGCTGAAAATCCTGCCAAGTACTTTGCAAAGGTAAATATTTTCTGTTACAAGACAAAACTTCTTACCACATTTACATAGGCTTCTAAATTGTAATGTCATTATATTTTTACTGAGCCAATTGTTTTTTATTTATTTAAACTGTTCAAACATTCCAAATTTAATGTTTTTTCATGAGAAAGATTCATGATTTCTTAAGAACCTTCAGTATGCTCTTAAAATGTGTTGAGGAATAACCCAAATCTAGCATTTACAAAATCTTTACCTTAGTTCAGTAATCAAATTAGTGCTCATTTTCTCTTATAATTTTATTGCAAGGGGACTATTTCTTTAAACCTAACTTCTTAGCATACAACGTGTTCTTGAGAAACTAATCTGCACTGTTTATCGGAACAATAAAATTTCTTACTGAACAGGCTTTCGAATTTCAATCAGCTTATTTAAACTAAAAGGCTCACAAATATTTTTTTCCCCTGTGAAGATTAGCATATATATGTAAGACATCTAGTGACCTGATTTTCTTCTTCTTTCAAAAAAGTTAAAAGAGTTCGTACGACCCTTACCAAATAAACTATATCATTAAAGATATAAATTAGCAGGGTTACAAAAAAGAAAATACACTAGACATCTCTGGAAAAGAAAATTTCAACCATGAAACTGAGCAGTATAATATCTACATATATGATTTGCCTACAAGCTTTCCTTTTCATTTGTCAGCATAAAAAAAGGGATATCCTACTGAAGAAATCCTTTTCTCTTCAAACCAAAATTGCATTGATTTCGATTAAGTTTAGATTGACTCAAATTTCATCTTTCAGTTATTGCGCAAGTCAATGAAAGGCCTAGGGACGAACGACACCATGTTGACAAGGATCGTAGTGACCAGGACGGAGATTGACATGCAGTACATCAAGGCCGAGTATCACAAGAAGTACAAGAAGACGTTGTACGAGGCAATCCATTCCGAGACTTCAGGCCATTACCAGAAATTCCTCCTCACGCTCGTGGGCCCCAACCATTAGATCGATACAGGGTAGTTAGTAGTGATCGTATGTTCTTGATCTTCAATAAATAATTTGTTGTTTGATCGTGGAAGGGTATTTCTAGAGTTCCTATCATATTGTAAACATATTGATATGGTTTCGCATTGGGGGTGAGTAATAGTTCATATGGTTGTTTAGAACTTTGTTAGCGCTCGATTGTAGCGATGCATGTAAGTTTTCTTATGTAGTGTGCTTTAATCCGACTATCTTTTGGATAGAGAGACCGATATTATATTATTTTGGCTGAAGTTTATTTTGTGCCTTCCAAATTTACCAAATTTTCTAATGTTTCCTTTTCCAAGGGTTTATGCAAAGTGTGTTTGGGAAAATGGATGATAAATTATAAATGTAAATTATATGTTGGTTCTCAGCAAGGGAAAAGGTGTATTATATATCTGTTTTCTCATCAATGAAAATGATTCGTATATAAGTTATCAGTTGAGAAAAAGTTTATTATATATCTTACTTGTATCATCAAAGAAAATGATTTATATGTAGTTTCTCAGCAGGGAAAAGTCTATCTTTGCAATTTGGCTTGAAGGGCTTTATGCATCTTCATGTATAAGAACATAGAAACATGAGCATTTACTTGAGAAATATGTTTATGCATTATTATACATAAGTCCTTCATAATTGATCAAAATGTACTAAAACAGCTAATATTTAATTTTCTCTTTCAACTATTTAAAGTTTGTTTTGGAAGTTATATTATAATTGTTTATGCAAGCATTTGCCACTAATTATTGTCTATTTCAATTGTCTCGAAATTAACATACGTTCATAATATGTCGCTTATATTGTCTTATATAATCTTAATTTATAAAAAGAATTAAATATTACTTGTTAAGAATATTCTAAAGCATGATTTGAAGTTGAATTTGGATAAGAAAATTCCAATATAGCCTTACCTTATAGATGTTATATCCTAATAAATCAGGAACGGTGATGCCTGCAACCAACCCAATCATAATTGTTCTGCTCATCCACTGTGCTTGTATAAGTGAATTTTAGGGTAAATTATCAAAAAAAACCTGGCAAGTTTTCCCGCTGACAAAAACCCCTGGCTCTGAAGCAGTTGTAATAAACCTTTGAAAAAGCTTTTCAGTTATAAAAAATCGTCTGCGGTATCTGTATAGTTGCTTGCTATATCTAATTTTTATACGATATATATGCAATTGTTTGTGATATCCATATAGTTGCTTGCGATATATATGAGCTAATTAGATGTAGCATGCAATTATACAGATATTGTAGAAAAAATTTCCAATGGCTTATTGACAACGCATCGGGACTAGAGTTTTCTGTCAGTGGTAAAACCTGCTAGGGTTTTTTCATAATTTACCGTAAAAACTTTTGATGTTAGCATAAAAAAACATGTCAAATTTTAAAGGGCTATATAATAAAATATAATAAACAAAGGGGGGAAATGGAAAACCCCACACTTTACCAACACAGAAACTCATGGAAGAACCCTAGGTGGGGCTCACAATGGTTGTGGGTCTTTATCTCAGGGGAGACTCGGCGGCCATTCGCTGTTGGGTGGTGGCGCTCACCTCCTATTCGCGCTCTCTCTCTCTCTCTCTCTCTCTCTCTCGTGTTTCTCAACACAATCAATCAAAATGGAGAAGAGAGTTCAGAGCAGCAAAGAGAAGAAGATCAAAAGAAAGGAGGTCCTTTTTTTAAATTTTTTTAATACCCTTTGTTCAGTTTCTATTTTTTAACATCTTTATGCTACTTTTAGTTCATGTGGGTACCTCTCATTTACTAGTTTTGTGTTAGATTTTGTGGTGTTGTAAGATTTTCTTGCTTTTTCTCCATCTGGGTATCTCTCATTTACTATGTTTATGGTGGATTTTTGGGGATTTCAGATGATTGTTTTATTTGGGACGGGTATCAGTTAATTACCAAGTTCTAGGTAATATATTAAGCCAAGTTCCAGATCATGAGATAGCTAGGGATCTTTCTCTTCTTTCAACATTTTATGCTTCCATTTCAATTTATTATGTTTATGAGGGGTTTAGAAGAGCTTGTTCTTTTGGGTTTTTGTGTCTGGAAATTATTTTTATAATTCATCATCATCATCCAAGCCTTTTCCCGTCTAAATGGGGTCGGCTTTGAAGCAAAAGCTTGATATGATAAAGTTTTACGACTGGCTGTGGAGCTGACGTCAAGCCTATGCAAATAAGTGCAAATTTCTGGTTCATACATCTAGATGGCCGGTTGACATCCTCCAGATTCTCATTGATTATGGAGAAGTTTAAAAGAAGGGGAATACACACACACACAGGAGAGTAATCCATTGCAAACCGGTTTGCGTTTTTTAAAAACGGGAACTCCCGACCCACGACATATTTGAACGATCCGATCCGTTCAAGTTGATCACCCTACCCTCAAATATATGTGGATAAAAAATCAAAGGATTTAAGGACCTCTAGCCTATGCATCGGATGACGTTTATGTTGCATCATCGAAAGACATTCATCTTTGCACCCATCGATGCATAGGCTAGAGGTATTTAAATTCTTTGATTTTTCATACACATATATTTGAGGGTAGGGTGATTAACTTGAACGGATCGGCTCGTTCAAATATGTCGTGGATCGGGAGTTCCTGTTTTTAAAAAATGCACACCGGTTTGCAATGGATCACTCTTATATATATATATATATATATATATATATATATATATATATATATATATATATATATATATATATATATATATATGTTCAATCCTAAGGCACAAATACAACCAAGAGCGAAATGGAACATATTCTATTAAATTAGTATTATACTTCGAATATTTGAAATAGATAGAGCCACTTTGATTGTGCTAGTTGAAACATGATTGTAGTTGGAAGTTTTAAGTTTAGGGATAGCGGACGTATTGATGGGTTATTGATACCTAATCTTATTTGTAATCAGGCTTAAAATGTTTAGTGCATTTTGTTTATGATGAATCACTCTGATTCATTGGTACATTAGAGATTTTCATGCGGGCACTTATGGGGAAAGAAATGATTAGAACCAACCCCTTTCACTTGTTCAATTTTGATTAGATTATTTTTATTCCATTGAAATGAAACAGGTTGGCCTAACTATCAATTAATCGAGCAGCTCAAGATTAGCTTTATTAGGCATTTGTATTGAACAAGTTGAGCTCTTCTTGTTTAGGCTAAATCATATTGAAGAAACCAAGTTTACATTAAAATATCGAATTGAAATTTCTTGAATTAAAGATTAATTTTGTTAAAACCTTTACCCTGTTTTAAGATATGGGTTCATCATGACCCCATTTCTTAAATTCAACCCTGATCTCCCTTTTGAACACTCACCCATAAAATTAGTGCACTAGACAACACTTGGTACACGACTAGGTTATCTTTGGTTTAACCTTAAGCCAGATCTCCTAGGATCTTCTTGTGAAATGTCAATCATTATTTAAAAAAATAATTTCAATTGCTTCCCATGAAGCATCATACTCATAAATTACCAATCTAGGGCAAGTCAAAAGTAACTAAACCCTTACCGGGAAAAACTTCTGGTGGAAATAACCAAGAAATTGTACATTAAATAAAAGGCTTGAAAATAAGTAAGTAGACAGTTGAGAAGTACATGAAAGCTACAAGTCCATGTGAATGAGGGTCACCATATTTAAGTAACTCTGGATTTACCGATGAGAAGGGATACCATCTTGATGTTGAGACCAAACAAACACACATATCCATTGTAAATTAAATAAGTTAGCCCAAAGGCAATAAAGCTAGACATAGATAAACACCCTTATGGAAGCGTGAGGTAGGGTTTAAACGATGAATGAACAATAGTATGAATATGCAATGATATCCGAAGTCCAAACTAATGGATGATGAAACATGAACTCCCAAGAGTTTTTTTTACTGTGCTTATAGCCCTAATTATTAATATTGATAGTTTGTCATGCGTTGTGATGTATGTATGGTTATTGTATATTTTGAATGGATCGGGGGATATTTGATCAATGACTATGTACCCATGGCGATTAGGATTCCCACCAACCTTTCATGATATGTTGGGATTCCAAATTCTAGTTTTGTGTTGTTATAATAAGTGTTGGAGAAGAGGCTAGGTAAACAAGTATTGTGGTGATAAATCAGAGAGAGACCACAATGTCAAATTGGGCATCTTGTTTTACCTCCAAATACTCAACTAGATGCTTTGTTATGCCCTTCAAGGTTTGGACGGTGGACATTTATAAAACAAGCAGCATGAATTATTTTTGAAGGCCTGAATAAACCATTGGTTAAATTGATGGAGATTTTTCATTTAGTAGTGGAGATTGTAAGCATTTTAGGACCTTCACTAGTTATTCTGCATCTGCCATCAGGAGATACAATACATATTCAATATTTAGTCTATGTTTATCAACTAACATTCACGAAATCGACTACTTCAAACAAGAAATAGGAGTTTGAGCTTGCAGGTTTATGATCTTTCCATTGGACTTTAGACTTCAAATCAAGAGAAGAAACACTTCGTACATCTTTACTCTACTATATTTAGATACTTTTATGCTTTATCAAGCTCTTTTGCAACTAACTCGATGATAAGTATATTTGCACAGTTATGAGTTTGATGATAACTATATCGCCGCATATTATATTAGGTATTAACATGAAATACTATATGTAGGTGTTGGAGAAGAAAAAGGCAATTGATGAAATAATCAAAACCGCATCTGCTGTAAAGGACCATCTGGCTGCATTTCCACCCTTCTGTCAATTTGACAGGAATGGTAAGGGCAAATATCAAAAGTCTGCTGTTGTTAAAAGAGAAGGAATCTAGTATTCCATATTCCAATTTTTTTGGAGATAACCGCAATGGTGTAGGAGACTAACTGCTCCCATTTGCTTTTGCGTCAGGAAAAATTCACTTAGTAAGAGTAGGTTCACCTAATCCTAGAAATGTCTAAAATTAATATTTGTAAATGGAGAACTACACATTCCTCGTAAATGAAATTTCTATGTTTTTGTGTGGGTACGTGAGAGACTTTGACTAGGCTCCTACAGATGATTTGGAATCAAATCTTATCGATTGCGGAATTTTAAAGGCTAAATTGCAGGAGCCAGGAAATATTCCCCAACGTATAGCAGGATATACCTCTCTTTTCAAAACTTCCTCTTTGTCTCCAAGTTTAACAGTGCTTTTATTTTCGTTAAATCAAACTTCTATTTCTAAAATTACTACAAAACTCTTATTATTTTGCGCAATCTTTTCATTAATATTTTGTAACTAATATTCTTTCTAAGGGGTATTCTTGGGAGAAAAAACGACTTTAATGGAAAATTTTAAAGGCCATTAAAATAGGGGGCAAAGTGTAGGTTGTGAAAAGAGAGAAGTATTCATGCTATACATCCAACAGTAAGGGGTATTTCCTGCAATTTAGCCAAAATTAAATCTACATGGGGAAATGCATAAACAACTGACGTTTTTTTTTTAAAAAAAAATCTTACTGAAAATGACATGTTGGTGCACATCCCGGAATGGAACCACTGGTTATGGACTCGATAGAATTCGAACCTCAAAACTTATAAATAGTATCCCGAAGTGGATGTACCGGTTATGGAGTTGAATTACATTTGAACCTCAAAACCTATAAATAGGATTCTAGTGTGTTTGTGTGTGTATGTGCGTGCGTGCATGTGGTATATTTGTCGTTTAGATGAATTATATCCATATAGAGTCCATTACTTTCTCTCCGTAGCAGCTGATTATGTGCATGGTAATATGAACAGGTCTCTCGGTCTACTTGGAGACGGGATTTGGTGAACAGTTGTCCTCCCCTATGAAAAAATACATACAAAACCTTCTTAAGGTTAATTTTACTCATCTTTGATGCTTGAATTCTTTAAGGTTAATTTTACTCATATTTGATGCTTGAATTCTTTTAATATAGCAATAAGCATAATGCACCTTTCTTTTTTACATGTAATTATTTATAATGTCTAGGCTAATATGGAAGGCCCCTATGGGTCAGAGTGGCCAATAGAAGAAAAAGTGAAGCGTAGGGAAATGGTGGCCCCAGAAGCAAGATATATCTTTGTGCGTGAATCTCCAAATGAAAATCCATTGAACAAAAATGATAAAGGGCATTGTACTCAGTGGCTGGGTGATGGGGATCGCGTCGTTGGTTTTGTTCATTATCGTTTTATAGTAGAGGAAGATATACCAGTTGTTTATGTTTATGAACTTCAGTTGGAAGCTTGTGCAAAAAGGAAGGGATTAGGGAAGTTTCTAATGCAACTAATTGAGCTCATTGCTCGCAAGGTAGGCACAGTTTTCTTTGTTGATATTGAGGCTATCGGCATGGGTTCTTATTTATATCATTGATGATGGTCTTAACTTAAGCATCTTGTTTCTATGGTCTTCTTGCATCTCTCCTTATTCCTACTATCAGCATTCTGTTATGCGGACTAGGAATAATTACACAACCCCCCCCCCCCCCAATTTATTACTGCATATAGCTACTGATACCCCTCAAACGATTTATTAGCGTGAACACCACTCTCTGCCCATCGACCAAAACCCTCCAAAACACTCAAATTTTAGTCTGACAACACTCAAATTTTACTCTGACAACACAAACATGTTCTAGAGTTAAATCATACAATCTTTTGGTCGATTAGCAGAGGGATGTTCTCTAATAAATCGCTTGAGGCGGTATAAGTGTTGGAAGAGGTAATTAAGGGGCTTTTGGAAATTGATCTTAGAATTAGAATATTTCTGGTAGTTTTCGCATTGAACATTGATATCCTTACATTATTGTCAATTAGTGAAAATGCATTTCATTGGTTTTGCAGAATCGTATGGGAGCTGTGATGCTAACGGTGCAAAAGGCTAATATATCGGCTATGAATTTCTACACAAGTAAATTGAGGTAGATAATAAATCGAGGACTAGTTAAAATTAGAAATGCTGTGTTATTATTTATTTAGGGCAATCCCCAACACTGAGCAAATGAATGTTATATTTCACTGCAGGTATATTATATCCACCATTTCGCCATCAAGAGTTGATCCACTGGTATAATATTTTCATCTGCCATTGAGTTTTTCTAAAAATTTACATGGAATTTTATATACTCTTGTTTTCATGCAGATTGGAGCAGAAAAAAGCTATGAAATTCTGTGCAAAACATTTGATAATGAGGCCAAAGCCAAACTGGAGGTACGCTATAAATACACAGGACCACTTTTCCTTTCAAAAAATTCATATTTTTAATCGTCGTTTGACACAACATGCATGTCTTATACGTCGGACACTCGTTTTTGGCACACATAGTTATATCTTCCTTGCAATTCGTTTTGATAAGATGAGTGTGTTTGGCCCTAGTCTTGGAAATGAATACATGATTTCATATTCCATTGGTTTAATATTTTATGGTTCTTCCTTGTGAAAACGTATTATTTATTAACTTCAGCATGGCAATACAATAGGCGGGATGACAAAAGAAATAAGGATCTTGTATGGATTTATAGCTGAATAACACTTTGTATCTCCGTGTTTTGTTTTAACTCGAGCAAAACAGTATTAATCATAAATAGATAAGCCTTCTCAGAAAGATGCCATGCTCAATTTTATACCGTACATTCAACACCATTTTGTAGAAATTCAAAAAAATCCGTTAACCAAGTATCATAAGAAGATTCGGATTATGCTGTAAGAAGAGAAGTTTTTTTTCCCTTGCTGCTTCTAAATCTCCAAAAGATGTCCTTTCTGTTTAAATTGTTCTTTTTTACAGTCGTTCTATTAATGATGCGTAATCAAAGATGACTTGTAGGCTCTCCGAAGGGTGCAAAAATCATGCTGTTCTTTTTTATTCCTTTATACTTTTAATTTCTATACATATTGTGATTTTCTGACATTTTCAACGTAAACTTACACTACACGTAACTGAAATAAATGTCCGAGGATGACTGCACTGATTAAAAGAAGGATTAAATTATCCTTCTTGGTTTATTTTTTGGATCTAGTAAATCATATCATAAACAACGAACTTTTGACTGTTATATTTCATATGACCAATGTTCTTTTATCCTTCTTTTTTGCAGGAAAACACCAATGAAAGAGATTAATGAAGTAAACCTGGCCATCCCAGAGGAACTACTGGACTTATAAACCTTATGTGAAGAGATTAGGGGTTTAGTAATGGCATTAAAAGTGCCTTTATAATATTGATTATTCTTTTTCTGATGGCTGGGAGCTAAATTTTGTTCAGTTGCACCCATAGCCCTATATATAGTACTCAGAGAAACTATACATTGCCAATTTACATTCCTATTATGTTAACCTTGTTATTCAACATGAATGAATGGAGATGGTAGATGATTTTCCTTATCTATGGTGATCACAAGGAAGTTATGGTAATTAAGTGTTGATTAAGCTGTTGTTTTTTTCACCCGGTGGAGGTTTGATGTCTCACCAAAATACTATGAAAACTACGAACTTTTGTGATTGAACTTGGTGAAATTGCAAATAAATACCACAAACTATTTGTGCTTTTCCAATTTAGCAGTAGTCATGTTTCAATTGCAATTATTTTTACTATATGTAAAATAAGGAAATGTTAAGTGTTGCCATACCTGTATCCAGTTATCATTAGAGGATGGGAAAAATTATGTCCTCCCAACTCAAATATTATTATTTTTATCTATCAGGCAGGCATTTAAAAGTTGGATAACAGATGTTGATGAATGCTATTAAATTTAGTATCGTAATTGATAAAATTCGAACAGGGATAGACCATCGCTCAGATTACTCCAGGATTAGACAGAAGATTCTGCTCTCAGAAAAAACCCCTATAACAGAATTTCAATCAAGCATTTACGAAATGAAAAAAGGACAAAGATCATAATTCGATGGATGTGGTCACCTTCGGTGTGATTATCTTCATCATCATCATCCTCTTCATCATCATACTCGTCATCACCATCCAAGGCACCTGCTCTAAACCCTAAAAATGTCGCCTTTTTCTCTTTTGCTGCTGCTGCTGCCACTGCTGCTGCCCCTCTTATTATTTTCGCCGCTCGTTCGTAGTCACTCGCCGTCTTGTCCCTTCTCCTCCCCCGCTGGATCTGATCACTACCATCACGGCGGTGACCACATCCACCACGATGACCACCACCGCCATCACGATCTCGATCACCGGCATCAGATCCGAGTGCGGAAGCTTCCAGAAGAGCTGGTGGAGGAGGAGGATCTGGCGCTCGATGGATTCGATCACCATCACCATCACCATCATGAGGATGAGCATGATGTTGAGCTATCGCCGATAGGGCTTTGGGCTAAGGCTATGGGGTGCTCGCTTCTCGTGAGTCTGGCGTCATTGATTTGCCTCATCATTTTGCCTGTGATCTGCTGTGAGTCAAGTGGTCTCGATTGCTTTGGTTTTCTGTTTTAATGTTTAATGGTTATTGAATCAGTGATTTTTCGAAGCAGTGAAAGGGAAGCCTTCAAAGGACATGGTGGATTCCTTAGCTGTGTTTGGGGTAAATATTTTTTGCTTCTCTAAAATCACTCTTTCAAGACATGCAGGGAGTAATTTTGTTATGCAGTGAAACGGAGGGGGGAAAATTATGACTTTGATGATTCTTGCGGTTTGATGTAAACTTGATTTCATAACTTAAAACAAAAAACTTTAAATTTTACTACTCTTGTTGTAATATTAATTCGATTTGTAGACTTTCTGATCTGTCACTAATCTATGAGACCCAATACTATATCTAGGCCTATATAATGCTTATTGACATATTTCTAATGTTAATTTATCATCTACACTCATAAAGGAGGAGTTCTTCTATCTTCCATTGTACTGAATAAGTAGTAGGTACTTTTTGTAGTTACATGCCGTTGTCAGGGATTTTTTATAGACTATAATTTTATGTTTCTGGCTTATTATGGTTCATGTCATAGAATGTGACAAAGTTTTACGTTGGCTGTCACAAGCCTACCACAACCCTCACCCTTTTTTATAGACTATAATTTTATGTTTCTGGCTTATGATACAAAAAAAAACTGAATTAGAATACTTTGAAGTGATCTTCATTAAGAATTAGTTTGAAACGTTGCTTGTAGCCGCTTCAAAGAGCTTGCAACTGGCTCCTAGTTTAGTATTTAGAGTGCAAAGGGCTTTCTTTAAATGTGTCTGTAAAAGCAAAAGGGCTTCAAATGAAGTGCATCTATTTCTAGGAAACCTAGAGCATCGGTTCCAGTGGAAATTGAATTCTTGTTGCAGAGCAAAATATAACTGGGAACAAGTGATTAGCACAAAAAAGGAGAAAACATTTGGAAGAGAAATATAAAACAGGGAATAAAATAATACTTGCTCCAGAAATTGATTTAGGAATTAGGAGAGATATAATATAGAAAATAGAAATAGAATTTCAAAAAAGAAAGTTATACTCATTATTAAACTTTAGCCAGGTAATTCCCAAGTTTATATAGACTAGCATATCTGGACGCATATCTGGACGTAAAGTATTCGGTTAGTAGTGGGGTTCCGTCCTCCCTTGCCTTGCGACCAAAAAAGGAACGTGGAAAAGAAAAAAAATGGTTACTATCCTTCCAAATGCACTGTACGACTGGTTAGAAAGAAACAAGATACCAAATTAGTTAACAAACAATGTTGATATTTGAGCTGATGTCCTCATTTTCTCCTCCCATATATTAATCTTGTTCCAAAACCCTCCTAATTCTCACTTATACTGGCATAGTTATGCTTCCCCTGGAGCCTAAAGGGACCTCAGTTTAGACATCCATTGATTTGTGGCAAAATTTATAAAGCTCTTCCCTCCCCTCCCACAAAAAATCTTTTCAGTATTCTCAATGCCTACAACTAAATTAATATTAGCCTAAATTGTAATGAATTCATAATGCAATCTACTAAATGATTGCAAAGCCAATGATGAAGTCTTTATCTGAATACCCAAACTAAGGATTGCTAACCTTAACATATTGAAGGGGGCAGAGGTTTCCAAGTCGAGTGCCGTTTGCATTGTTTATTCCTTCAAGCATGCAGCTTTGCTTTAATATTCTTTCCACAGTAAATTCTTACAGAAATGATATTTGCAACCTATCTAGCATATGCAAAATGACGGCATACTATTACATAGATAACTAGATCTTACATATTTTTCGATCTTGACATCTGTAACATGATTGTTATCTCCTCGGTTCTGATTAATTTCACATTCACAGGCTGGGGCAATGCTTGGAGATGCTTTTCTTCATCAACTATCCCATGCCTTTGGTATGATGATTCCTATACCTTATGCATTAAATGTTATTGTTGGCCCTGTTGGAGCTTACTGATATAATTTGGTTTACACATAAGTTTCGTGCTTTTTGAATCTTAATTTTTTGGGTTATCTACCTGATATATATTTCTTTGCAATTTTAATATTACTGAACTTAATTATTAAAAGAACATTAAATGTGACTAAAGGCTTGTTTGATGATTTAATCGAGTCATCAGGTTTGGCTCAAATTACCACTAGATTCAGTTGAAACACATGCAATATTCAGTAACAATAACACAGTTGAAACTTTGATAATAGATAAATTGTTCATGTTTTAGTTCCATCAAGCTCCTCGTTTTTGTTCCACAAGAGATGGATACATTTTCTTGAAGAGGGTCTTATCAGGGGAGCTTCTTAGTTATAATAATAGTTTCTCAAGGGCTTAATTGCGGGAAACCCCCTTTACTTATACCCCAAAAGCAGGAAACCACCCCGGCATTTAAAAACCTGCACTTTGCCCCCTTGATTTGACTCTTGCTAACTTTTCCATCCAAATTACTCATGCCTTGACCAAAATACCCCTCCACCCATAATAAAAAAGAAAAGGAAAAAAAGAATTACTTCTCTCTCACAAACTCCATGGCCTGATCCGATCCACCACCTCCGAACCTCACTCTAGCGAGAGCCCACACTCCGGCGATCTCGCCCAACTCCGCCGAACCCTGATTTATTCTTTAAGAATAGATAGATTGTATTTGATTAGGATTTGTATCTAGGGTTTCAATTAAAGTTTTGAGGTTGGTTTTAATAGAAAGCTTAATTGAAGCCCTAATTCAAAACCTAAACCCTAATTCAAACTAAACCCTAAACCCAAATTTAATTCAAACTAAACACACACCTACATATATATGCTTAAACATATAAGTTCACTGTTAACCCAGGAGGATTTTATATATACGGATTCTATACTATGCTCCCTGAATCTCACCTTCTTTTCTAACCTATTCTCATACAATGAGATATGTTAATAAATAGCCTTAAGCATTTCCTTTATGATTCTAGGGGCTTAAAAAATAAGATGGATGTCTCGCTTGCACTGTTGATTCTCGATAAATCTCATATTTCTTATCATCATGATATGCATAAAAACAATCTCAATATAACCATAATACAACAAACTGATATTTCAATATCTAAATACTCTCGCATCCCTAATCCCAATATATGTCCATTCTTTCAGTTTATGAAATATTTCAATCAATCTCTAAATCCAAAGTCCCATACCTTTGGTAGCCTTACTCAGGTCCCATACCCTGAGCAAGTCTCATCCATCCCTATAACATATGGGTGTTATAGAAATGACCGTTAGAAAACTGGTTTACATATCTATAGCCTAAAGTTAGCCATGCAATATAGATCTTAGGTTTGCTATCTATCAACACAAGCCAATGTAATCTCCTAAAGTTTTACAATATTCGTCTTCAAAGAATATGATATAACAATCTTTCTAAACCGCCAAGTAAACCCTTCTCAAAATTATAATTACTCTATAAAAATATTCATGTCAATCCTCAAAATATCACAAAATATCTTTTTATATATTCCTTTATTTTCTAATCATATCTAAGTTCGCTTAAGATCTAAAACCTAAGCTCCGATACCACTTTATGTCACGCCCTAAATCCGGCTATTAAATTTGCATAAAATCGTTGTGTGACACGCCGCAATTCTTATCCTTAGGAACCGCGTAAAAAATCATTTATATCCTCTATAATAAAAATAACTTTCAAATAAAATATCAATAAAGATTCCAATACATGTCATCTAATCTCATAATGATAATCTCTCAAGTAATCTTCTTATTGCATTAGTTTATTACAATTCCAAATTCTAAAATTATTAACTAAATATAGAACTCTAAATTCTCAAACGAACTGATCTGCTAGCTCACTCCGAATTCTTCATGCTAATATGTAAAATTGTTAAATCACAGCAAGTATTAACTCACATGCTACAACTTATGCAAGCGAGTAACAAAATAAAATAAAATGGTTGCTCGTGGTATAAAAAAACGAAATCGATATCAAATCGAATAACAATATGATGTTTGAGGCCAAATCATCATAATCGAAATGTCATATATAATCATATGAACATAATAATCGCGGTTGGAATAAAAATGAATATCAAGTATACAAGAAACAATGAGGATGAATTAAATATGTTTATAGGCATAGGCTACCACTTATGAACTAATGGCTGAGTTGTCACGTACATACCCGCAACCGATCTGGCCTACAACGGCAAAATCCTTGGGCCTACACGACGACCTACAGCGGTACATCCATAAGACGCTAATATAGTTTAACCCCTACTCATGTACATCCTATAAACTAATCTAACTCAGGTGTACATTTTAGGGGAGGACAAGGAATCGAACCAAATAAATTTTATCAGTCCTCGAAATACATACACATCATACTGATAATTATCATGAATCAAATTAACCAAGATCACAAGTATGTCGAAACAAAACGAGATATCTGGGTGATATATGTGATAATGAAATATAAATATATCCGAAAGTATCAATTATGAGATCATAAATATGTCGAAACAAACAAGATATCCAAGAGATGTATGTAATCATGAAATAATTCCAAAAATATCAAGTATGATAAAATAATAAGGATATCATAAGTTAGAACATGTAAGTCTAATACTTACCTGAATAGCAACCTAGTAGCTCATCACAACTCCAAAAATAAACTTCAATCATTACAAATTTTTATAATAAGATATACAATTAATTTTTACAACCCTAAATCTCTTAAGTTTAATTAAACCCTACTTAGAATTTCTTATGATATTTCAAAAAGCATATTCTTGTTATTTATATTTATTCTAAAATTTACTATATTTAATTTAAGTGATAAAATGCTAAAATAAATTATGTACATTGTTGATGATCTAAATACAATTTCTCGTGTAATACAATTTCTCGTGTTTTAAATTCTCGCTTGAAATCTGAATGAGAGCTAAAATAAATTATTAAAATGCGTAAAGAATAACAATTATCAATTATTCTATGTTATAAATTTACAATCTAAAGTTACATAAGAGATTCAAAACATGATACTTATTTTTATAGGGATCCCAAAATAATTTTTCCCCGTGCATAAACATAGAAGATAAATATTTATGTAGGAGTTAAAATATATGAAGTTATGTGGAGTTCATGATAATATTTCCTTTTCAAATATATAAGTGATTGAAACGAAATACAAAAAATTCTAGAGATTTAGAATTAATTTTCTAATTACTATTTTGTATCATCAAAAAGTGCGTGGTACGTCCATTAAATACTTAATTTACTTTAAATTAAAATAAGACTTAGTATATATGATTTAAGGTTAAAGAAGTAAACCCACTTCTTAATAACCCATACTATATAAGTAAAACTAGAAATCTGTTTTCTTTTATTTATATATTTGATAATTAGATTTATCACAAAAACAGTCTCCGATTACATAAAAATTACATATTTTGCATGCATGTCCTAAACTTTTCTTCAAGCCATTACATCTAAAATATCCAAATATTATACCTTAAAATTATAAAGGAAAGAATTATAAAATAAAAATAAAATATTACCTTTATTCCAAAATTAACTATTATCATAATTTTTTATTCTAAACTAAATTCTTCTCATTTAATTGTTTCAGTTTCTTTTTATTTCTTTCTAACTCATTTGAATGCTCTAGTAAATATGTAGATGAAGTATAATGATGCTATTAAAAATAGTCTCATTTAATAATACAATTGTAATTAAAGATATTTATTATACTCTGATATTTATATTAAAGATCTTTCTTTTTTTAACTCTTACAATAATTTGATTTTTTATGTTTACATTTCTTATCCTAATTATCATAAATAGAAATAAAAGTAAAAGTTTATCTACATAGCTATATTCTTGAAATGATTTTCAAAAGAACTCATACTCCTTTTGTTCTTCTACTTCTTCCTTCTCCTTTTATAATTTTATTAGTAAAATTTAGATATGAAATTTCTAATATTTTACATCGTATATAATGAGAATAATAAATATAAACTCAACTAATCTGTTGGGATTATAAATCTAAAATTTTTAAACATAAAATAATATTTTTGATGCATATTTGACAACTCTTTGTTTTATTAACTGTTTTATTATTATTGTTATTCATGTATATTATTTCCTAACATTTTATTCATAGTGACAAATAAATCGAAGATTTGATTGGACCCAAACCAATATAATATATTATTTTATTTTCACAACAAACAAATCATTTTAGTTTTGCTATATTTTAAATATTTTTTTCTTATAAAATAATCTACCATTTATTAAGATCTTGGATATCTATAAATATCAATCGTAATTCTGTTAACAGTTTTAATCTTTCTTTCTTTCTTTTTATTTTCATTCAAAATCTTTCCATATATTTAAGTCAATCAATACAACCAACCATACTTTTAAGTTACACACACACACACACACATACATATATCATATTTAATATATTCATATTAGTATCAAGGGCATTACATAGTATCATGGGTATTACAGGGTTGCTGTTGGAAGAGGGAAAGATTTTTTAGTATCATTTTCTTTTTAATTTTTGCTAGGGTATTTTGGTCCTATAGCCTAAGTTTTGGACGGAAACTTAACGGTAGTCAAGTGAGGAGGAAAAGTGCAGGTTTTTAATAGTCAGGGCGGTTTCCTGCTTTTAGGCGATAAGTGATGGTTTTTTCCCTGCATTTAAGCCTCTCTAAAGAGGCATAATTAATGATAAAATCAGAACTGGGAAGATTGATTGTTTCAAACTCAAGCCCCACCTTAACCTGATTAAATATCACTTAATGTTCCTTATTCTCACTGGAAGGAGCACACGAAGGAACTAAGAAATAGGCAGGGATGACTTGAGGTCTCACAGGGTTTCTTCAATGGACATTAATGCTATCGTGCTTTCGAAGAATCTTTAGCGAAAAGGTGGAGCGAGGAAGCAACCAATTTGATGCACAAGCGCTGCTGTTATCTAATATTTTATTATGTGTTACATTTGTATTCAAAATTTAACCCATTTTTCCAGGTGGTCAACATTCTCATTCACATGAGCATCACATCAGTGATATAGACAAGCATCATCATGGGCATGGCCACGAACATTCGAATTCACATTCTCATTCCATACAAGACCTCTCGATTGGGCTCGCCATTCTGTGTGAGTATAAAAGGTTATCCTAAACAGTATCATGCCTATACTTCATGTATTTCATTTCACCTAGTCTGTAAATAATCTTTTATACTTGTATATTAAAGATTTCAGCCTAGACAACTTATGGCCCTCCACATTCTGTAGACTGGCAATAATTTAATGAAGATGATTATTAATATATTTTTTAAGTGTATCTTTGAAAATATACTTTCTGAATTGCAAAGAGCCTAAGATCGATTAAAAGAGAGTACCTAAAATTCAAAGTCAAATGCTATTAACTTTTTAAGTTTCCCCCCTTATCTCTATAAGCACAAATGGATGGAGAATATTATCATGTTGTTTTAATCTATAATAATCTATGGTAATGGTCATAATTTAATCAGAACTTTCATACACCATTTATTTGTTGCATTTTTTACATTTTAAACTGTAGATCTAAGCATATAGCTACTTTTGGACGTTTTGTCTACTCGATGCATAGATAAGAAATCTTAAAGTGATTTGACTTTTTGAGTTTTAGGCACTCCTAGATGATAAAGATCAACATGAATGGAATTCAATTTCATTCTTCTATAATCTAATTTGAAGTTGGGAGGATATGCTTCCGAGTCTGATCTACATCTATATATCTATGTATATATGCGTGTATGAATGCATTTATGCCCTTGTAATGCAGTGTAATCCTAATATCTGGTATGTATTACCTAGCTATACATAATCTATTTATATTGCATGTATGCATGAGCTTTTCCCGACCTGAATTGAGCCTCAAGCTTCATCAGCCTAGTAAAATAGCACTAGAGCACCTTTAAGTAACTACAAAGGCTTCCTGACATGTGTACCGTATCTACTGTTGACTTGAATTGGCTATGATTGTTGTCATATCATTTTCAGGATATTAAGATCATTATATTTTATTAACAAGACACACCTTAATGCTTTGAAAATGCTTTTTAGGTTGTCAGTGTAGTTGCTAGGCACCCATGTTGATTACTTTGCCTGAGATTTATATATGGCCTCTGCTTACATTTCTGCAAGCATAATATCATAAAGAAGGCCCAATGTGTCAAAGCTCTGCTTCTGTTCTTATTCTGATGCATGACTATAGTCAGCTTCACTCCCTAAAATTATTAACATAAACAAATGCTCTTTCATCCGCGTCATCATCATTCTATCATCTTGCACTCTCTACACATCTTTTATGGTTACTTTCATTTTACTGTAGACCTTTATCTTTTAATTTCTTCGAGGTAGGCTCCTCCAACTCTTGTTATATTCTCATGTGTATTAACGTTTCTTTTTTATGTACTCAAGCTACTGCTAATTTCTTAGGAGCTATGCTTATCTGCAGCCCTTTCGAGGCATTTTTATTGGCACTGGCCCGTAAGCCCGTAAGCCCCTGACCTATACACACAACACTCCCACACACAAGCACACAACACACACACCTAGGGGGTCAACGAATTTGTTCCGAAAGCGTTAATTTGTGACCACTTGCCCTCTTGGGGTTCCTGGGGTTCAAACCCCGCACTCCCCGCAAGAGGGGAAGTGCGCATACCAACTGAGCTATTGCTCATTGATCCCTTGGAGGCATTTGATAATTATGCATTTTGTAGGAGTCTTGATACAACTTGTGAGATAACTGCATTGCCCAAAAGCTCAAGCTGATGGGATGTTGGCCAACAATGTATATTAGTATCGGAATACAAGGTTTTCCTCTTAGTTCTTGTCTTAAGACCACTGGCAAAGCTAGATAAAAAACCACTTGTCAACCATTTTATCTCACACATGTGCTCTCTTTTTTCAGACAGTTTTTTCCCTCCATCTATTCTAGATATTTTTGTTGTCCATTTAACTGGTCATTAGTTTTATCCTTTATTGTTATACTTTCTTTTTACAGTTGGAATCGTAGTTTTTCTTTCGGTTGAGAAAGTTGTGAGGTATGTTGAAGAGCATTCTGAAAATGGAGCTCATGGCTTCAGTCACGGACACCACCACCCACACAAAATACAACACAAACTAAAGGACCAGGATGAAAATCATGAACCAAATCTGGGGCCTAGTGATACAAAGAGAACAAGTACAGTGGATAAGGTTACAGAAGATGAGTTGTCAGGTTCCGGTTCCGACTTTGCATGCCTAAATGGTGATAAAGAACAAGAAAGTCTTCTCCGCAAGGTAAATTATAGCAAACATGAATCTGAGATAGTTGCGTAGGAACTCCAAAAGTTCCATACATAAGTCTACATAGTCATTTTCTTTCTAACCGTTTTGTGAATTTTCTTTATTTTATTTTCCGCTCATGTCTGCTGTTGTCTAAAAGACGCATCGTGAACTTTTGTGACATCAAATAGCCAGAAATTCGCTGCAATTCAACGTGCTATCTTCCGCAGTCATTACAACAACAACTGAGCCTTTTATCCCAAGCATATAAGGTAGACTACATGAACCAACATGAGAATCACGCCAGGTCCTACACATGAATCCTCCATCTCCACTCACTCCTATCGAACAATATACTTTCATTGAGACCTTTGGCAACCATATCTTTTCGAATCACCTCCATCCATATTTTCTTCGGTCTCCATTTCGCCCTTTTGACATTGCTTATATCGAGAGTATTCATTTGTCGAACCGGTGCTTTCATAGATCTGCGTCGCACATGAATAAACCATCTTAACCGGTTTTCTCGCATCTTCTCCACAGGTGATGCACCAACTTTTGCATGAATATCTTCATTTCGCATCTTATCTTTTCTAGTGTTACCACACATCCAATGAAGCATGCACATCTCCGCTACGTGTATCTTCTGTGTATGATGCTTCTTAAGAGCCCAGCATTTTGTACCATATAATAAGGCATGCCGAATAGCGCTCCGATAAAACTTCCCTTTCAACTTTAACGAGAAGTTACGATCATACAAAATCCATATTGCACTCCTCCATTTCAACCAACCAGCTTGGATCTTTTGATTAATATCGTTATCGATCTCCCCATCATTTTGGATGATGAGACCTAGATATCTAAATTGATCCCTCGGTGATATCTCTTGTCCTTCCAGTGTTATACCAATGTGGTCTCAACGTCTCTGTTTGCTAAATTGCAATGCATATATGTTGTCGTGGACTTGCTTAATCTGAACTTCCAAGATTTCAACGTTTGCCTCCATAACTCTAATTTGGTATTAACCTCTGGTTTCGTCTCATTTACCAGAACAATATTATTAGCAAATAGTATACACCTAGGTATCACATCTTGGATAGTTCTAGTAAGCTCATCCATCACGATGGTAAATAAGAATAGACTTAATGCAGTTCCTTGATATAAACCAATTGTAATCGAAAAATCACTCGTTTGGCCGTCGCAAGTTCTGACATTTGCCACTACTCCATCGTACATATCCTTGATTATGTCAATGTACTTGACGGAGTTCTTTATCATTGTCCCCCATAATATCTTTCTGGGTACCTTGTTGTACGCTTTCTCTAAATCAATAAATATCATATGCAAATCTCTCATCCTCTCTCGAAGACACTTGACAAGTTGACGAAGCAAATGAATAACTTTTGTCGTCGATCGTCCAGGTATGAATCTAAATTGGTTCTCTGTTATCTTAATATCCTTAGCTTGTGTTCAATCATTCTCTCCCAAAACTTTATGGTGTGACACATAAGTTTTATTTCATGATAGTTTGAGCAATTTTGAATGTCACCCTTATTCTCGTAGATATGTATAAGGGTATTTTTTTTCCACTCATTTAATATCTTTTTGGTCTGCTAAATCTTATTAAATAGACATGTCAGCCATTTAATGCCTATTTCTCCTAAATATCTTCAAATCTCGATAGGAATCCCATCTGAACCAACCGTTTTTCTTGATCGCATTCTCTTCAAAACCTCTTTAATCTCAGGTATTCTTATTTTACGCATGAAATCACGGTTTATATCTTAAGATTTAATGACAAGTTCATCCAAATTCTTAGTAAAGCTATCATTGAACAATTTGTCAAAATAATCTCTCCACATTTCCTTAATATTCTCATTTCGAACTAAAACCTTCTGATCTTCCATTTTGACACACTTCACCACACATAAATCTCTGGGCTTTCTTTCTCGCATCCGAGCAATCCAGAATATATCATTTTCAGCCTCTTTAGTATCCAACTTCTTGTAGACCTTAGTTTTAGTTTCCCGAATAGAATTCTTAAGTTCATTTTTAACCATTTTATACTTCTCAAATCTCCTCGCGTCTCTGTTTTTCTTCAAATCTTTATAAGAATCTCTCTTGATTTTAATAGCAGCATTTACTTCTTTGTTCCGCCATGATATGTTCTTAGATGGTGGAGCACCACCTCTCGACTCACCAAATAGATCTCTAGCTACCCTCTTGATACAACTAGCCATCTTGCTGAATTATTTTCAAACTGTCAATCCGTCTCTTAAACTACACGATTTATAAAAACCTTTTGGTTATCTTCTTTTAGTCGCCATCACTTAATTCTAGACTCTAGTTTACGTCTAATCTTCCTAGATCATCTTTTAAATCGAAAATCAAAAACTAAAACTCTATTTTGAGTGGTTACACTCTCACCTGACACTACTTTACAGTCGATACAAGCTCTATCTATCCTTCTCGTCAGAAAAAAGTTTATTTGATTTGTACTTGATCCGCTCCTAAAGGTGATAAGATGACTCTTTTTTCTTAAACCAAGTGTTTGCTACGATGAAATCATAAGATAAGGCAAAATCTAGTTTCAAGCTATCTGCTTTATTCCTTTACTCAAAACCAAAACCTCTATGAATAGTATCAAACCCACCACGACTAGTATCTACATGTCCATTGAGATCACCATCAATAAATAACTTCTCTCCACTGGGTATCTTTTGCACCATCTCGTCTAAATCCTCTCAAATTAGACGTTTACTAACGTCATTAAGACCTATCTGTGATGCATAGGCACTTATAATATTAAGTGTCTCTCCATCTAGAATAAACTTAACCAATAAAATTCTATCACCTTTTCTCGCAATCTCAACTATATCCTCAAGCAACCGTCTATCTATGATTACGCCTATCCAATTACGATTTTTATCTCTACTTATATACCAAATTTTATAACCCCAAGGCTCTTTGACTCTACCCTTTTCACATCCACTTAGATTTTTGCAAACACATAATACTAACTCCTCATAATCAACACCTCCACTAATTCTGTTAGTCTACCTGTAAGAGAACCTATGTTCTAAGAAACTAGACGGATTCTATGAAACCCTTGCTTATTTGTCTCTACACCCGGGATTTGATGTAGCGTGTCGTTTCTGGACGACAATGTAGAAGCTCTTGCATACTTAATACTACATCTGGGATCCGAAATAGCATGTTGCTGAGTAGGGGATGCCCCAACGATATTTTTATCATGGTTCATGTCATAGATTGTGACCAAGTTTTACGTTGGCTGTCATAAGCCTACCACAATCCTCTTGGGACCGGCAGTGGGTTTTATCTTCTGCAATCAATGAATTCGAAAAAGTTCGCGACGAAGCATTGTTGCATTTTTTGTGACCACAATGGAAAAATTGAGAGCATGGCAAGGTGCATCCTAGTTACATATAAATTGAGTATTAGTTTCTGCTAAGGTTAAAAATCTCGGGATCGGTACTGGTATCGGATGATCATTTTTTGGGATTAGAATCGACCGGCTAAGCAATATTGGCATCTAAGCAATATTGGCCATCTTGGATTGAATATACAGGAAAGATAAGAAATATCGGTTTTTTATCCTTGGAGTAAACAAATTTTTTAAGTTAGTATTAATTTCACATAATCAATAAAAATAACTAGAAACAATCTGACTCATTTTTTTAAATAATTAATGATGTGTATAATTATTTTTTAAAAATATGTTGTAAAGATAACTGAAAACTTTTTGACAGCTGATTAGTAATTCATGATGCCAAATGAACCAATCGCCCATTGGTAAACTTACTAACCTATTAATACTCATTAACCTGTTAATAAGGAGTGCCACCTCCCCTTCTGTATAGTGTTCACAATTTTGTCAATAAAAGGTCATGGGCTAGCTCAGGTCCACTAAAATTCCAGCAGAAAAAAACCCAATTGGTAAACCCAATACCAAGGTTTAAAATCTCGTATCGATCTCGGAACTCCGACAGCCGTTTTTGGGATTGGACTTGCCATCTCGGATCGGGATAGGCCGGGATTCCAAACCTTGATTCCTGCATTATGAATATTCAAAACTATCGTGATCATAGCTGTTCGGCGTTGGATATTATTTCTCTTGCTGCAATTTTTTAGAGTTGAATTTGATACTTACTTTAAAATTTTTGTTTAAATTATGGTACAATTCTCAACAATGGCCTTCGATATTCTAGCCTCACTCACTTTTCCTCCCATCAAAATGGGGTTGGTACGGAATTATGACTCACAACAGTAAGAAAGGCTACATGACAACTGACCAAAATTCTAGTACTGTCCATCAACCTCAAATGCCATGCAGAAAGGCATTTTTGACATCCAGTTGTATCAGTAAGCTTCTTAGTTTTATCATTAGATATGTTATTGTTGGCCGAGGCAACACACAGAGAAGGGGCTCACCAATTACCTAGAAAGCCAGCTCGCAGACCTCAGTAAGAGCAATATGTTCCTTTATTGCACCGACACACATACCATGAAGTCTTTTCCATGCCCAGAACTTTTGCAACACGATGCTACCTGGACACCCTCTGGATTTTGCATGCCCTTAGCTGAGTATATGTGTCCTACATGGTCTCTATTTATGACATATTTTTTTAAAATAAAATTTTGGATACGCTTTTTGTCACTTAAGGAGTACACTTCAATAAATTTCTACTTCGCCCCTGATATGTATAATCTGTATAACTTATATATTCTGTTTTAGTTGGCTAAGTTGAATGGTTGTGGTGATACCACTACTATACAAAACTCAAAATATAGGCATCTTGCTTTCCATATGGCCTTCTTTTCGGATATCATAGGGCACCCTTGACAAATTTGAATACAAGCAAAATGTTTAAAATTGCATTCTTTGAACTGTTATATGAGATAATCTAAAAAACATTATTTTTTTGGATGCAATACCTTTCAAATAGCAACGCTGGTTCAAAATTCTTTTATAAAGTTTAATGTTTTCTGCTACATGTGCAGAGCATGTGCAAAAATGCAAGTTTTATCACAATGTATAGGCTATGTTTCATTACAGGCATGGGGTTCGTGAAACTCTTTTATTGAAGGATAATAGAACATTGTAAGCTAATACAGCATAATGTGAAAAAAGTATTGGGCTTTGCTAGAACTCTTTGACTAAAGAAGACCTACATAAAAAATGCCAAGAGTTGCTCTCAGCTAGAAATTCTTTGTGATTATACGCATGACCAAAAACTTCTTTTTGAATTTTAGTGAGATTAAGCTGGCTGTGTACTAATTGAATTCTCGACTTTTGCACAGCGTGCAACTTCAAGTGGTTCTACCAGTGATGATACAAAAGATCTGAATGCGGTGAATGGCCCTGTAAGCAATAAACCATCCTCAAGTGAGACATCATCTTTGAATTCGTCGTCAAGCTTGATCTTTGGTTACCTAAATCTATTCTCTGATGGAGTTGTGAGTTCCATTCCCATACTTTTCTAAGGCAACACTTGCAACAATTTTTTGTTCACCTTATATTTTTTATGATAATAAATGGAAATATTGCAGCACAACTTTACGGATGGAATGGCTTTGGGGAGTGCGTTCTTACTGCATGGTTCAGTTGGAGGGTGGTCTCGTACATTATTTCTGCTTGCTCATGAGCTTCCCCAAGAGGTTATTTTCTTCTTTCTATATTTCACTTGACGGTGCCTTAGTATCTTCAACATTTTATTCTTTCAGCAGGTAGCCTGTGGTGGTATATAGCGACATGATACATCCTCATACATCCACCCCATTCTAGTTATAAACGCCTGTCAATTTTCTTATACTATATATCAAATATATTAAATGGTTCTTGGGGAAAGTCAGTTTAACCTCTCATATATTTAATTTACCTATCAATTGCTACCTTCACATCAAATTTTAGATCTCACATGCGCGCGCGAATAAAACACGGATACTTCATCTTCTCAAACTCCAAAGTGAAGATGACAACCAAAATTTTCTTTCATGTGTTCAGATTGGTGATTTTGGAATTTT
Source organism: Agapanthus africanus (assembly GCA_030015575.1). Lineage (NCBI taxonomy): Eukaryota > Viridiplantae > Streptophyta > Magnoliopsida > Asparagales > Amaryllidaceae > Agapanthus > Agapanthus africanus. Next base: position 98,835,394 of record JASDDO010000014.1, on the reverse strand, counting down.
GGTGCGCTCAGGATTCTCCATCTCCAAAGCTCTGTTCTTCAACTTCTTGTCAGCTTTGGTGGCATTAGCAGGAACCGCCCTGGTAACTTGTATTTTCTTTAACCTTCTTAGAGTCTTGTAGCTGTGATTGTATAGAAATGATGGAAAATCAATACGTTTATTTTATGCAGGCACTGGTTCTCGGAAAGGATCCTGGACAATCATCCTTGATCGAGGTTAGTATCTCATACACAAATATATGATTTTATTCCATTGCAACATTTTATTATTATCATCTATTTTTGGTTGCAGGGGTTTACTGCTGGGGGTTTCATATATATAGCAGTAGCAGGAGTTCTCCCAGAAATGAACAAAGAAAAGATGACGCTAAGAAGCACAGCAATACATTTAACTTCTCTAATACTGGGAATGGCTGTGGCCCTTTCAATTTCCCTTGTAGAGTGAGGTTTTTTTTATTTTGTATATTATCGTGTTACATGTATATTAATATGTTTTGCATGACTAGCAATGAAGTCCAACTAGTGCACGAAGGAACAAATATTTTGCGAGTAGATTGAGGAGGCAGAGGTCTAGTGTAACATCTGGTGCAAGGATAATGGAAAAAGATATGGAAGCTGTTAATTTTATTGAGCATAGGATCTTAATATAGAATGGAAAAATTGGTTTTTTTTTATTTATAATAATTGTTGACTATAGTGGTGGCCTTGAGAGATTTCTGATATCGAAGCTGCAGGAATATAGTGAAAATTTTCCGTATTGGAAAGTTGTATGTTGCTAGTATTAGTCATAATGGTTTAAGCAACAAGGGTATAAGAGGCATTTTTAGAAATATGAGAATTTCCTTAGAACTGCAAATGTGTAAAGAATTGGTCCTTATTATAGCACAATCTAAATGCATCTCTCGTTTACGTTAGGGATCCAATCTAAAGGTGGAAATGAATATAAATATTAGAAAGATTAGGGTTGTACTTGTGCCGGGCTGTGCGGATTTTTAAGAACTCTCATACCAGAAATTGCTTAATCCAATAAAGCTGCAATGGGTTTGTATAGCCAACCCACACTCGCAACCATGGGTTTAGGTTGGTTATGGATGTTATCTACAACGGATGGGCATCAAGCGGTTTACTACGGGTTAAAATAAATTTACTTTTCCATGTATGGTTTGAAGATAAATTTACATAAGAACGTTAATACTTACTACGATTTCATAAACAATACGGTAATAATAGTGAATAAAATAAAATAAATAAGTACTAAACAACAATGCAGAGCCGAATGGGTGAACCTTTTAGAGCCAAAAATAAATCATTATAAAATCTCTCATATGCATAATATTTTTCATGTAGTTTGCATCCAAAACATCTAATCCACAAAAAATAACCCATACTTCACATCCAAATTCCTAACATGATTAACACAAACAAGTAATGTTTAACATATCGATAAAATCTTCTAGCCTAACAATTGGGTTGACCAGTTATGGGTTCACGGGTCCAGCTTATCGGTGGGTTTGGATAGGATGCGGCTAGGTTTTAAATTTATAAATACTCACCGGCAATATTGAATACATTCGACGTGACTCATCCAATCTAATATTATATCGGACAGTCATGAATCAATTCTTTGTTTCATGAGCGAACTGGAGCGGATAGGTGCGGGTTCAACCTGAAGCCCCAATAAAGATATGGTCAAATATATATAATGTTTGTAGAATTAGCTAATGATATTTGACCTAGCCAAAACTTGAGAAAGAAGAAAAGGCAATATATTCTTGGCCATATATCGTGCGTGCCTGTTAGAATAATAAAAGTTATATATTTTTTCCTCCATCAATTCATCAATGACTCTCTTCCTTCTTCAAGCGAGCTATTAATTCGCCGTTGCGACGATCGAGGTCTTCTCTGGCTGCGAATACAAGAATCATCGCCCGTGGTTTCTTTGATTCCACCGACTCCTCACCATCGGTTAGTAATTAATTCCTATGGATTTTGATTTCTTCATTAATTTTTATTGACTTTGTTTTTTATCAAATGTTTTTTTCAAATTTTTTTTGATGTTGATGATGATTTCATGCAGAAGAAGATCATTCTAGTTGAAGCGCAGAGATCACAAGTAGCTAGACCTTTCTTCGTTTCATGGGAAAGGGTTCATTGTGAAGGTTAATAGAAATAAAATAGATTTTTGATTGTATTTGGGGCTCCAATTATAGCTTTGATATGAAGAAGGTACTCCCATCTCCATTTTATAAACATTTCTTCTATGCCCTTCGCCCCAATTGCCTTGCCTTGTCTTCACGAACAAAATTCGTGAGATACTCCTTCCCAAGAAATCCACTCTCTCGCATGACGCGGTCGCGAGTAAGGAATTGAAACACTCAGTAACTACTGGGCCGCGTCGGATATTTGGCCATAAGGGCACAACCACGGTAAGGAATTGAAACACCCAGTAACTGGGCCGCATCGGATATTTGGCCATGAGGCCGCAACCGCTTACATCTCCCACTTGGCCGAAATGGCCAAATAATTTCCAAGCACACTCTTACTATTCGTAATATGTGGCTCAAGATTTAATTACACATCTTCCCACTATCCGTGACATATGTACACGTATTACTTTTCATGAAAACCGAGATCACCATTATCCATGATTTGTCACTTTTCATTATTCATGAAAATTCTTTGACTTAGACATTTCTAAGTTCTATTAAACCAACATGTTTGATGAATATTTCTGTTGGGATGTCCTTCGCTAAGAGATCAGCAAATATAGGTCATCTTGACTTCTTCCTTCTCCATAATATCACGAATATAGTGATATTGTACTTTAATGTGTCTTTCTTTTGAATTGTTTGAACAACTGTGAATTAAGCTGATGACGGCTTGATTATCACAATAAATCTCAATTGGTCTATCCACCAGATTGAGATCCAATTCCTTAAGAAACCGTTTAATCCAAACCGCGCGAGTAGTTTCCATACTACATACTATATACTCAGTTTCTTGTGTGTACCTAGCTACACATATCCATGTTTCTTTCTACCCCAATAAACAGCTGCATCTTCAAAGATGAACAAATGATCCGAAGTGGACTTTCAATCATCTTTCTCCTCCAAAATCAGCATCGGAGTAACCAAGAATCTCAAGTGAGTTTGCTTGATAAATTAACTTATGGTGCACAATACCCTTCAGATACTTCAAAATATAACAGCTTCCCAATGTGCTGAACTAGAATTACTTTGGTATCTACTAACTATACTCACTGGGTACGCCAAATCGGGTCTAGTACACAACATTGCATACATCAGGCTTCCAATTGCTTGAACATATGGGGCATTAAGCGGTTTCTGCTCTTCTGCAGGACATTGTTCTTTACACAACCGCTTTCTAAGAACCAATGGTGTAGATACCGGATTGCAATTCTGCATCCCAAATCTTTTAAGTATTGTGTGTAATAGTTTTCTTGGTTTAAACTTAATATTCTAGACTTTCTATCCATAAGGATCTGTATACCAAGAACATAAGATGCATCTCCCATGTCCTTCATCTTAAATTCACTACTAAGTGCTGATATGATCCTATTCAACACTTCTATGTCATTTTCAGCTAGTAAAATATCATCCACATACAAAGCTAATATTGTAAGACTGCTCCCACTCTTTAAGACATACATATAGTTATCCAATTGTTTGCAACGAAATCAAGTTGGACAACAATATTGTGAAATTTGATATACCATTGTTTAGATAATTGCTTTAAACCATATAAAAATTTCTTCAATCTGTATACATAATTCTCTTGTCCTTCTACTTGAAATCCCTCAAGTTGTCTCATATATATAGTTTTCTTCAACTCTTCATTGAGAAATACAATTTTGACATCCATTTGGAAAAGTTCCAAGTCAAGATGTGCAACGATTTCTAAAACCATCCCGATGGATGCAAACTTAGCTACAGGAGAATATGTATAATCTATACATGTCTTCTGATTAAAACCTTTTGCAACTAATCAGGCTTTGAATTTATCAATAGTCCCATCAGCACGATATTTCTTCTTTAATACCCATTTGCACCCTATCGACTTCCTATCTTCTAGTAAGTCGTATAGTTCCCATACTTTGTTCTTTTCTATGGAATCAAGTTCTTCTTTTATTGCCTCAAACCAAAATGTCGACTGATGCGATTTCATCGTATAAATAAATGTCATGGGATCTGTATGTTCATTAATGTCCAGATCAACTGAGGAACATGATGGTTCATATGAGTACATGTAATAGTCATCCATCCATGCTGGTGACGTTCTAGCTCTTCTATTGCCATTTAGGTTTACAGATTGAACAGGTTCAGGTTGTGTATTTACTATAGGTGTATCATCAATTATAAGTTCATCTTCCAAAATGGAATGGATCTATTTTATCTCTGACAACTAGATCATTTACCGGAACATTATTGCAGTAGTCATCATATTGAGACCGTATGGAACGGTCACCAAAAAATCATATATGATCACTAATGTCTATTAGCAACCGTTTATATTTTAAACGGTCGCTAAAACATGGTCGCTGATTCATGTATTGGTGACCGTTCATGAACGGTCGCTAATATATGTATCAAGGACTATTTGCTCCGGTCGCTAATAAGGAGACACGTGGACATCTCAACGAATTTAATCGTTTCCTAATATCAACGAACGGTCGCTGATAAGGTATTAACGACCGTTCTGTAGCTAATACGGTCGATAATACCTATTTTTCCTGGGAAAAAAATTACAGAAAAATGCTATATTCAGTATAATAATACATAAAATCACAATATATTACGCCACAATAGAGTTTTGCTTACAAATCAATATATATGCACAATCCACAACATATCCAACAAGTTCAACAACAAATACGAACACATACACATACAAACCAACATATAAACACTATCCACGATATATCCACCAATATCAACAACTCAATCAAACACATATGAACTAAATTCTTAATAAACAAGTATACACAAACTAAATTGTTTTGAAAATGAACAACACAATACATACGCTATATATATGTCCAACAATACGAAAAAATGCGTATCTCACTAACTCCCGCCACTTCCATTGTTAAAACATAATCCTTCGCCGTTAATTTATAAGAACCATATGAATACACAGCATGAATTTTAAACATCAAAACTCAACACAGATTAATTGTATACTCGAATTTCTGTAAATAATAACTATACATATCACACTAACTCCCACCGCTACCATCGCCAACAGAAACTCACCTTATATAGTATCGATTCACATCGTTGAAGTTCTCTTGCGAATAAAAAAAGTTACTTAATAACCCTCCCTGTGGGGTCGACTGATCAGGATTATACGGTTCCTGTGGCGGAGGGTAAGGAGAATAAGGATCTTGTGGCGGAGGCGGAGGCCGAGAGTAGTACCCTCCTTGTGATTGCAGAGGTGGAGAATAAGGATAGTACGGCGTTCCCTATGATGAAGGAAGGTAATACGGTCGCTGCGTCGGAGGAGGGTAATATGCCGGCTGCGGTCGCAATGGACCCTGTGCTGACCACGGTTGCGGAGGCGGGACGTATTATTGCGAGAATTGTTCCCACCGCGCCTCCATTTGAACTCTCGGAGCCCGCTTCATCTTCCACCATCTTCTTATCTGCTTCATCCGTCCTCCTGAGCTGCTCATCTAGCTCATTGATCCGTTGTGTCTCAGCCGATTATTGGTGGGAACGAGCGGTCGATGAACTTGAAACAATTCTTTTGGAACTGAACCGCGAAATACTAACGGGACCACCGTATAGGGGAATACAACCGTGTCCCATCGACTGAGGGAAGAGCTGCTCTATAATAGATATTTCGGCCTCCGTAGGAAGAGGATCATCGGCCGGATATTCGGGATTCGATTCCCGATAGCTCATCTTCGCCTCCTCAAAATCCTCTTTCGATATATAAAACAATAATTAACTTTCTTTACGAAGTTAACAAGTGTAATTAATTTACTTACAAAAATTGAAAAATGCAAACTTACCACATGTTGAGTGGTTATATCCATCCTTTTTTCTGACATACCATCTCTCATGTGCAATGCCTTCCAAGTCTCATAGAGGCTCAGCTTTTTCCCGGCATTCTCTTGTAACGGATATTTGATTTATTTATACGTGAAAATATGTAACGATGAAATTAAAAAATCGAACATTTATATAATTAAAGATAAGCTAACCAAAGTAGCCCTATACTGATCAGAAGGAATTGATCCACCACATAGTCATCTGTGGCTTTTCCTCGGTTCTGCTTATTCCTTCCTAATACTTCCTGCTTATTTAGAAAATAATATCTCTAAATGTAATTTAATCTAAATTCGGTATTCAAATTATTTAAGTATATTTTTAATTATCTTTGCTTTGGGTGTATCCCAATACAATAAGAGAAACACGAACTGATCTCTAGGGATGATAGAGGGAAGAGCGGCAAAACGTTCCCAATCATCAGTAAATTTCTCCGACTGTTTGAATTTTTTCTTCAATATTTGACGCCATTTCTTGAATATTTGTGGCATCTCATACCAAACTGTTGGGTCGAAAATTGCATCCCGGTTGATCAAGTCAAAGTCAAAATCAATCCCATGCCAAGTGGGCCCAAGCCCAGGTCAAATGGGCCCATGCCCGAGTCGAGCCCGAACATGAAGCGGCCGGCCTCCCCCATGCCAACATAAAAATCATGTAATAAATAATTTTAATGTAATTTTTTATGCAAGAATGGGCATAAAACCAAATTTTTGTATAGCCTATGGCTTACGTGCAAAAGAAATGAGCACATGAGGTATGAGATGGACAAAATGCCATTTTGTCCATCTCATATCTCAAGGGGCTATATGTAAATGTGTAAGCCTATATAAGACAACACGATGATGAATAAAGGATACACTTTTTCATTCTCCCCAAAAAACTAGGGTTTGTGCCTCCACTCTCTCTTTTTCAAATTCTTCCTCTTCCGTTTCATTTTCTAAATAAATCAAGAGCTTAGCTTTCTTTTTTTTTTAAAACTAAACAAAATTTTACCATAAACCCACCTTCCAAGACTCTATCAAAAGAAGAAAAAGGATGTCTTTTTTTATCATCCAAGATCTAGATCTTGGAGTTTCAAGAGAACCCATTTTGGGTTTCTTCTCAAAAGAGAAAGGGAAAAATCTTTTGGAGTTTAACTCCACAAATAAAATTATTTTGGAGTTTAACTCCACTACAGAAATTCTTTTGGAGTTTAACTCCACAGTAAAATTCTTTTTTTGGGGAGTTTAACTCCACATTAAATCTTTTTAGAAATTTAACTCCATCTAAAATTCTTTTGGAGTTTAACTCCACAGTAAAATTCTTTTTTTTTTTAGTTTAACTCCACATTAAATCTTTTTTTAGGAGTTTAACTCCATATAAAATTCTTTCGGAGTTTAACCCCACATTTAAAATTCTTTCGGAGTGCAACTCCACAATAAAAATTCTTTCGGAGTTCAACTCTATTTAAATTCTTTTGGAGTTTAACTCCACAAAGAAAAATTCTTTTGGAGTTTAACTCCACAATAAAAATCTTTTTTTGGAGTTGAACTCCATTTAAAACTCTTTTTGGAGTTTAACTTCACAAAAAATTTCTTTTGGAGTTCAGCTCCATGTGAAAAAAAATAAAAAATTGGAGCCCTTTTTGCCCCATCATATGCTAGCACGTGAGGGGGAGAGCTCGCATTTAATGGGAGCCCTTTTGGCCCCCTCACATGCTAGGGGTCACATGCTAAGCATGTGATGGCCCCCCTCACATACTATGCTAGCATGTGAGGGGTCACATGCTAAGCATGTGATGTCCCCCCTCACATACTAGCATGTGAGGGGTCACATGCCCAAGCATGTGATGGGCCCTCCACATGTGAGGGGTCACATGCAAAGCATATGATGGTCTAGCATGTGAGGGGAGGCTCCCATTAAATGGGAGCTCAGGCTTCCGACCCCTTTTTTTTTCTTTTTCTTTCTTCTTCTTCCTTCCTTCTTTTCTTCCTTCTTTTCTTTATTTTAATCTTTTTAAAAATAAATAAATAAAAATAAATTATAAATAATATTTAAAAATTAAAAAAAATAATAAATTAAAATAAAAAAAAAGTTTTCTCTAAATATTTATTTACTTATTTATTTTTGTTTTTATATATAGAATATATATATATATATATATATATATCTTTTTTTTTAACAAATGGAATAAAGTAAAACACACACACACACACCAACGCATCGCATTGAGTTCGCATGTCCAGTTTGACCCGTCAATCGGAGGTTCTCTCGCTCCAAAGCCGAGAGGTAATTAACGACAGCTTAGTCCGCGGCTGCCGGAGATTCGGATATCCACAATCAATAAACCCCAGCCTACCCTAGACAGGGGGAATCTGTACTGCGCTTGACAAGCGCGCGCGTATTCCCATCTCAATGGGGTGACGAAAAACACCCTACAGATTCTGGCACGCCCGGTGGGACCAATCTCTCCTCCCATATTTCGGGTTAAACGTTCATGCGAACTCAACCAATATACATATCGATTGCCTATATTGAAATCCTGTTTCTATTTGCAGAGTTAATAATTTCCAATTGCCATCTTCGAACACAAGTCAGTATTTGAACAGCTTTCCTTGGCCCCAGCTGGGGGCAAGACCATCAACACCGACAAAGTAATAAGGCATCTCATGCAAGCTCCAGCGGTGCCCTTGACAACTGCTCAATCGGGTATCTTCTCTAAACTCCTCGTCAGATGACCTCTAAGTCGTTAAACTGGAAACAGATGACCACCACGTCGTTAAACTGGAAACAAATGACCACCACGTCGTTAAACTAGAAACAGATGACCTCTAAATCGTTAAACTGGAAACAGTAGACTTCTAAGTCTTTAAACTGGAAACAGATGACCACCAAGTCTTTAAACTGGAAACAGATGACCTCTAAGTCGTTAAACTGGAAACAGTAGAGCTCTAAGTCTTTAAACTGGAAACAGATGACCACTAAGTCGTTAAACTGGAAACAGATGACCTCCACGTCTTTAAACTGGAAACAGATGACCTCTAAGTCGTTAAACTGAAAACAGTAGACCTCTAAGTCTTTAAACTGGAAACAGCTGACCACCACGTCGTTAAACTGGGAATGATAGACCTCTAAGTCTTTAAACTGGAAACAGCTGACCACCGCATCGTTAAACTGGGAATGATAGACCTCTAAGTTTTTAAACTGGGAACCGCTGACCACCATGTCGTTAAATGCGGAATGATAGACCTCTAAGTGTTTAAACTGGGAACCGTCAACCACTACGTCATTAAACTGGGAATAATCGACCTCTAAGTCGTTAAACTAGGGATGTAAAAATATGTAAATAAAATATATATATATATATATAAAGCCGAAATAATAGGGCAACTCGCAATAAAAATCAGCGAGTAAAAATAAAAATGAAAATAAAGCCGAAATGATAGGACAACCGCGGATAAATAGCCGAAATGATAGAGCAATCGCGACCTTCGTGATAAGAAAAGTTGAAATGATAGAGCAATCGCGGTAAAAAAAGAAAAAAAACGAATAAAAAACGGCGAATGATGAGTCGCTCCTGGTACCATATTCCAGTGTAGCGATATAGACGCCAACCAAATTCTAAATACCAATTGCGAATGATGAGTCGCTTTTTCGTAACATATTCCAGGGTAGCGATGCAGACGCCAACCAAATTCCAAATTTCATACCCCAACGGCGAATGATGAGTTTCTCCTGGTACCATATTCCAGTGTAGCGATGCAGACGCCAACCAAATTCCAAAACGGCGAATGAAGAGTCGCTCCTGGTACCATATTCCAGTGCAGCGGTGCAAACGCCAACAAAGTCCCGAAATTTTTCCGGACCTACGGTCTGGATCATACATCCTGCAAAACCGTATGCAATCCACGGGCGTAAAACGATCCCAATCTCTCCTAAGTCCTACCGGCGAGACCACATTCAAAGTCCCACCGGCGGTTGAAAAAAAAATAAGGTATGTCTACAAGCAAAATGGGCACGGATGAAAACCCGAAAGGGCTCCGTGAGTAAAAATAGCAGGACTGCCGGCTAGTTTGTGAAAACCTGAAAGGACGCAAACTCGTGAAAAAGAGATGAAATGCACTCGCAAAATCCTCTCGACTTTGTGAGGAGAAAATTCCCGCGTGAGATCCTTACGACTCACAAAGGAGCAACACACTTGGGAGTCCCCACGACTCCTAAGAAGAAAATACACCTACGGGATCCTTACGACCCTTAGGAAGAAAATGCTTTTATGGGACTCTTACGGCCCATAAAATTGAAAAGCCTTAGGTGATAGGGATCTAAACCTGTCTCCTAAGCCATCGCTTCCTAACAGGGAAAGGCAAATGATGATTCGCTCCTGGTACCATATTCCAGTGTAGCGGTGCTGATGTCGACCCAAAAAAAAAAACTAATTCCCAAATCCTCCCGGGGCAAATGATGAGTTGCTCCTGGCATTATTCCAGTGCAGCAATGCAGATGCCGACAAAAAACCTATCCCCAAATCCTCTCAAAGGCGAATGATGATTTGCTCCTGGTACCATATTCTAGTGTAGCGATACTGATGTCAACACAAATCAAACCAACCAATTCCAATATCGACCTCTGCGTCAAACAGTCGACACTCCGTGCTGGGGAAACGTCAAGCAGACACTCCGTACTGGGGACACGTCAACCAGCAGACACTCCGTACTGGGGACACGTCGACCAGCGACACTCCGTACTGGGGAAACGTCCAACAGCGACACTCTGTGCTGGGGAAACGTCAAGCAGACACTCCGTGCCGGGGACACGTCAACCAGCGACACTCCGTAATGGGGAAACGTCAAACAGACACTCCGCTTCGGGGAAACGTCGACTAACGACACTCCGTACCGGGAAAACGTCCAACAGCGACACTCCGTAACGGGGAAATGTCAAGCAGACACTCCGTGCCTGGGATACGTCAACCAGCGACACTCCGCCTCGGGGAAACGTCCAACAGCGACACTCTGTGCCGAGGAAACGTCAAGCGGACACTCCGTACCGCGGACACGTCAACCAGCAGACACTCCGTACCGGGGGCACGTCGACCAGCGACACTTCGTACCAGGGAAACGTCTAACAGCGACACTCCGTGCTGGGGAAACGTCAAGCAGACACTCCGTGCAGGGGACACGTCAACCAGCGACATTCTGTAACGGGGAAACATTAAACAGACACTCCGCTTCGGGGAAACGTCGACCAGCGATACTCCGTACCGGGGAAATGTCCAACAGCGACACTCCGTAACGGGGAAACGTTAAGCAGACACTCCGTGCCGGGGACACGTCAACCAGCGACACTCCATCTCGGGGAAACGTCCAACAGCGACACTCTGTGCCGGGTAAACGTCAAGCAGACACTCCGTACCAGGGACACGTCAACCAGCAGACACTCCGTACCGGGGACACGTCGACCAGCGACACTCCGTGCCGGGGGAACGTCCAACAGCGACACTCCGTGCCAGGGAAACGTCAAGCAGACACTCCGTGCCGGGGACACGTCAACCAGCGACACTCCGTAACGGGGAAACGTCAAACAGACACTCCGCTTTGGGGAAACGTCGACCAGCGACACTCCGTATCGGGGAAACGTTCAACAGCGACACTCCGTAACGGGGAAACGTCAAGCAGACACTCCGTGCCGGGGACACGTCAACCAGCCGACACTCCGTCTCGGGGAAACGTCAAGCAGACACTCCGTGTCGGGGGTACGTCGACTACGGACACTCCGCCTCAGGGAAACGTCGACCAGCCGACACTCCGCCTCGGGGAAATGTCAAGCAGACACTCCGTGCCGGGGGCACGTCGATTACAGACACTCCGCCTCGGGGAAACGTCGACCAGCGACACTCTGTGCAGGGGGTACGTCTATCAAATCACTCCGGGCCAGGGAAACGTCTACCACAGAAACTCCGTCTCGGAGACGCGTCGACCGTCCATGTCGTTAAAAGGGTAGTACACCCCAAAAGTGGGAACCAAAGCAAGTTGCCTCCACGTGAAAGAAGATCCATCAATTTCATGAACACGACTCACATATATGGTGTGCATTTATTGATGGGGGCACTTTGTTGGGGTCGAAAATTGCACCCCGGTTGACCAAGTCAAAGTCAAAGTCAACCCCAAGCCAAGTGGGCCCAAGCCCAGGTCAAGTGGGCCTATGCCCGAGTCGAGCCTGAACATGAAGCGGCCGGCCTCCCCCATGCCAATATAAAAATTATGTAATAAATAATTTTAATGTAATTTTTTATGCATGAATGGGCATAAAGCCAAATTTTTGTAAAGCTCATGGCATATGTGCAAAAGAAATGAGAACATGAGGCATGGGATGGGCAAAATGCCATTTTGTAAAGCCCAAGGGGCTATATGTAAATGTGTAAGCCTATATAAGGCAACATGATGATGAATAAAGGATACACTTTTTCATTCTCCCCAAAAAAGGGTTTGTGCCTCCACTCTCTCTTTTTCAAGTTCTTCCTCTTCCTTTTCATTTTCCAAATAAATCAAGAGCTTAGCTCTCTTTATTTTTTAAAACTAAACAAAGTTTTACCATAAACCCACCTCTCAAGACTCCATCAAGAAAAGAAAAAAAAGGTCTCTTTTTTTATCATCCAAGATCTAGATCTTGGAGTTTCAAGAGAACCCATTTTGGGTTTCTTCTCAAAAGAGAAAGGGAAAAATCTTTTGGAGTTTAACTCTACTACAGAAATTCTTTTGGAGTTTAACTCCACGGTAAAAATATTTTTTTGGGGAGTTTAACTCCACATTAAATCTTTTTAGGAGTTTAACTCCATCTAAAATTCTTTTGGAGTTTAACTTCATAGTAAAAATCTTTTTTTTGGGAGTTTAACTCCACATTAAATCTTTTTTTAGGAGTTTAACTCCATATAAAATTCTTTCGGAATTCAAATCCATAATAAAAATTATTTCGGAGTTCAACCCTATTTAATTTCTTTTGGAGTTTAACTCCACAAACAAAAATTCTTTTGGAGTTTTAACTCCACAATAAAAATCTTTTTTTGGAGTTGAATTCTATTTAAAACTCTTTTTGGAGTTTAACTCCAAAAAAAATTTCTTTTGGAGTTCGGCTCCATGTTAAAAAAGATATTAAAAAATAATAAATTGGAGCCTTTTTTGCCCCATCATATGCTAGTACGTGAGGGGGAGAGCTCCCATTTAATGGGAGCCATTTTGGCCCCCCTCACATGCTAGCATGTGAGGGCCCCTCCCCCTCATATGCTAGCATGTGAGGGATCACATGCTAAGCATGCGATGCCCCCCTGCTAGCATGAGAGGGGTCATATGCTAAGCATGTGATGGCCCCTGTGAGGGGAGGCTCCCATTAAATGGGAGCCCAGGCCCCCCCTTTTTTTCTCTTTCTTTCTTTTTCTTTCTTTCTTATTTTCTTTATTTTAATCTTTTTTTTAAAAATAAATATTAAATAAATAAAAATAAATTATAAATAATATTTAAAAATTAAAATAAAAAAAAGTTTCCTCTAAATATTTATTTACTTATTTATTTTTGTTATTATATATAGAAAATATATATATATATATTTTTTAACAAATGGAATAAAGTAAAAAACACACACCCCAACGCATCGCATTGTGTTCGCATGTCCAGTTTGACCCGTCAATCGGAGGTTCTCTCGCTCCAAAGCCGATGAATAATTAACGAAAGTTTAGTCCGTGGCTGCCGGAGATTCGGATCTTCACAATCAATAAACCCCAGCCTACCCTAGGCAGGGGGAATCTGTACTGCGCCTGACAAGCGCGTGCGTATTCCCATCTCAATGGGGTGACGAAAAACACCCTACACGGACATGCGTCCAATGTCCATCTATATCGTCTTGTAAGACGAAATGTTTCTGTAATATAGATTAATAAATATATTATTTAATAAATTTATAACATATAACAGGTATGCATGGAATATTGAAATATAATTGAGTTATGTATTACCAAAAGTGAGCGCCAAGTCCATACGTATACTTCTCAGGGGTTATCTGCAAACGTGGAGCCCATGTTCCAAAAGTCGGTGTCACAGACGAGAATACCGATATAACCGTGGAAATGTGTAGCCCATATATTTGGACCTACGGGCTTCCCATCCACTCATTGAAAAATTGCCCTTTTTCCACGCATATCGTATTTCGTAATTTCGTTTGCAACACCTCTTCCGTGGTGTTCAAACCGGACCAGATTATCCCCCACAGCCCGTGCCTTATCAATACTCGTTTCTGCTGTCTTTATCATTATATCAATTTGAGGTCGAGCAGCAACCCACCACGCTAGTGCCTTCGCATTGTCTCTATCTCGACACGGTTTTTCATTTTGTAAATCGCGAGGAAGAGATAATGTATAAATCCACTCATCGGTGACGGGATCCGAGATCGCCCTAGGTTCTCTACTCTAGTCCATGCACTACTCGTCTAGGTGTGCATACGGATCATGCTGCACTGATGGACCTGCATCCTTCTGATCATATGTACCTACACATTTTAATTTATTATAATCAATGCAATAGTTATTTGAATAAAATAATGCGGTCGATGATTATTTAAAATTCGTAATATATACCTGTACTCTCAGGATCAGTCTATGTCGAGGAGAAAATATCACGATCTCTTTTTTTTGAAGAAAATACTTCGGCAAATTTTCCAAATATACATTTTTGTCCCATTTGTTTCATGCGAGAGTAATGACGATACAAAATATATAATATGCATAAATCATTAAACTAACAAATCAATACATTACAAGTGATTAGAACTGCAAAGTTTTTCATACATCATTTACGTGCAAGTAATTATAAGTTTTTACAACTGCAAACTTTATAAGATAGATTAATTGATCACAATTGTTTACAAATGCAACGTTTATAACACACAAATTATTACAACTGTAAAGTTTTTCATATATCAACCGGATTTGCTTCATCAAGATCAACCTTGTCGGTAGAATTATCGAACAAGGATTTAGGAAGTGTCAGCAATGCAATCCAAGCTTCTTCACGATTAGGATCTTTGACATAGAAACACTGCTCAGGTTGTGAAGCTAATATGAACTTATCATCTCGATAAATTTCTTTATTGAGATTGACAAGCTGAAAACCGTACTCATTTATCTGTATGCAAGCGCACCAACGAACTTTGAATATAACAAATCTTTCTTGCTCATTACTCCAGTAAAATAGCTCTATTATATTCTTCAGCTGACCATAGTATTCTTTTTTTCCCTCCCTGCGGTCTTTCATCATGGGAACTTGAGAAGCACGTTTGTTCAAACGGACAATAAATCCCATTGTTTTAGGTAGTCAATTTCTCGGTTGTAAGAAATTTTAGCTTATTAATACAATATGAACCGTATTGATTCACTTTTGCACTAGAACCTTTAGATAGTCACATGATTATATCCGGGAATTGCATCTCTTTTACTATATCATCTTCAATCTACAATACATTTACACGTAAAATGTATAAACTATATGTGATATATGCATGTGAAATGTGAAATATACAAGACATACGTACGCGTTTACGAAACCACCATGGAAAATGTTTCTTATGTTCTTAATTAATCTTCCAATTAGCACCATTTCCGGAAATCGCATTCATAAGTTCTTCAAAATGTCGGCTAAAAGAATAACAGTATCAATTATTTAGGTATATAGATATAGACACTCAAAATATTGACGCAATTAAAAGTTTTAATTTATATACCTTTTGTGATCGATAATAATTTCATGATTATTAAGAATATACGAATGCGTTTGATCGAGCCACTCCCTCCTGTAGGATCGATCCTCCCCTTGTGGATGTGATATCTGGTCATCATTAATTTGAGAAGGACAGTTTAATCTTGTTTCAATTCCCGCAAGTAACGAGAAGTGAAGTTGAGGCATTCTTTGGCGCAATAACTCTCGGCTATTGACCTTTCCGGTCGATCTCGACTTCGTACTTGCCGTTTCAAGAATCATAAGCATCTAAAACGTTAACGAATACTTTAGACAAATATGAATATTATAATGAATTAAATAATACAATTGACTGAAAAAATATATTATCTTTCTACTGGATACATCCACCTATATGAGATAGATCCAGCAATCATTGCCTTTGTAGCTAGATACACAGAAAGATGAACTACGGCGGTGAAGAAAGATGGCGGAAATATCATCTTTAACTTACAGAAGGTTTCAATAATACTTTTTTGCAGCTCATCGAATTTAGCCATATTTATCACTTTAGAACAAAGTTTATTGAAAAAATCGCAATACTCTATCAAAGTTTTGGTGACATTGGATGGCAAATTATGTCGAAGAGCCACGCGAAGCAATTGATACAGAAGGATATGACAATCATGAGTTTTAAGATTAAAGAGTTTTGGTGGCTTGACCTGCACATTATTTGCTATGTTAGAGGAGTACCCATCTGGGATTTTGATGCTCTTTAACACCTCACAAAATCTTTTCATAACCAATTTTGACATTGTGTGGCTCAAACCTGGTAATTCATAGACACCATCATTACGAATTACCGAATGCAATTCCTGTCGAATTCCAAGCTCCTCTAAACACTTGCAAGCACTCAACTTATCCTTATATTTAAAATCATCCTGTAACAATGTGCCAACAATATTATCAAACACATTCTACTCTACATACATGACTTCAATATTGTGTCGAATCAATAGATGTTTCTAATAAGGAAGATTTCATAATATACTTTTTCTTTTTTCATACACTCAACAATTCATTATTTTCGGATCGCTTCCATTTTTTTTGTTTATTGAAGAAACCATCTGAGTTAAAACGATTAAAACCTTACAGGAATTGACATGATGAAATCTGCTAAAAAATTTCTATCCCTGACAGTTTTTTTGGTGCTTCACCCTTTTCCAATGTTCTATCAAACTTATTTTCCATCTTTCTGTATGGATGATTCACCGATAGCCACTTACGATGAAATCAGTAGCAAAACTTACCACGTGTCTTAAACTGTAGGGCATTGTAATCAAGACCATATGATGGACATCCATTCTTTGCGAAGGTAGACCATCCAGATAACATGTCGAATGCTGGAAAATCGTTGATTGTCCAAATAACAGCCGCTCGCATTCTAAGCTTCTCCTCAGCGTACGCATCATATGTCTTTACTCTATGTTTCCAGAGTTCTATCAGCTCTTCAATTAAAGGTTCCATATAGATGTCGATGTTCTGGCCAGGTGGATATTTTTCAGGAATTAATAAGAAAAGAATCATATACGGTTGCTTCATACGCATTCAGAGAGGCAGATTGTAAGGCATAAGCAATACCGGCCACGTGGACCAACTAGAGCTTATGAGTCCGTAAGGTATGAAATCATCGGTTGCTAAACCTAGACATACATTTCTCGGCTCATCCCCAAAATGATCAACACCGTCTAATTACTCTATGCTTCTGCATCAGCCGGATTCCTCAGCTTCCCGTCTTTGATCCGACGATCGGAATGCCATCGCATACTCTTCGCCATGTACTTTGAAATATATAAATTTTGTAACCTCTTAGCCAGGGGGAAATAACGAAGGATTTTGGTCGAAGTTTTCTTTCTCTTTTTGCTGATATCAGACGTTTCTGCGTTTGAATTTCGCTTAACATTTCTCAACCTAGACAAGTTGCAAGTGGGACACTCATCGAGAGACGCGTAATCCTTGTGATACAGCACGCAGTCATTGGAACATACATCGATTTTCTCATTAGAGAAACTAAGTGTCTTAAAAAAAAAATTTGCCTAGTAATGATTCTATGGAATGCTTTCCTTTCCTTTAGGAATTACCTTATGTAGGAGATCAAGAAGCACGTCAAAGTGCTCGATAGTCATCCCACTGATCATCTTCAAATGGAGGAGTCTTATTACAAATGACAGTCTACTAAATTCCATACAACCTTCGTATAGATCTTGTTCGTTTTTCTCAAGAAGTTTCTGCAATACTTCTACTTCACTGGTGCCTTCAGACGGTTCAACACCATTTATTTTCTCTCCAGCAAATAAATCTTCCAACATCTCATGCATATCATCTATCCTGTCACCCGTCAGCAATTCAGTTTGCGAAGCTGCGGTCTCATTATCCATCCTCGTTTTCTCGTCACGTATTCTCTCACCATGCTAATTCCAATGTATGCAGTTCGGTTCAAAACCCTCTATAAACACATGTTCTTCTATCACTTCACGTCGAAAACAGGCTTTATTCTTACATTTCTTACAAGGACAGAACAAGAGTCTGTTTCAGCTACACTTTGGCTTCTTATCTGCATAATCTAAAAAGGGTTTAAGCCCATCTTTAAATCCGGCGTCTCTCAAAGTATACTTATCTTTTTTTCCCATATGCATAAACGATTTATCCTGAAGAATTCTCATCTGTTATAATACAGATAATAATACGAGTTTAACATATCTTATAAATTTATTATAAGCTCATCATTAAATAAATTTTCAATTTTTAAATAAAATTTCATGATGTGGACGCATCAAAGTATCTAAAGCCATTTAAGATTGGCATAAGTACTCAGGGAAAAATGCCGGGACGAATAATTAGTTTCACGGCCATTAAGGATAAAGATCCTAATTCTCATTGCGAATGCAACACTCGCATTTCACATCCTTCTATTTTTCGTCCATTTCGAGAAAATTTCGGTAGCACTTTCCCCTTGTTCGCCATGTTTGTACATAAATCTGTACACGGGAAAAAAGTGTAAAGCACCGTTGTAACTTCTCGAAATGAACAAAAATACAGGAGGATATGAGATGTGAGTCTTATTGTATTCGTGACATGTCCAAACAGGACAAATCTGACAATTACTGTATGTCAAATTCTCTAGTCGAATACTACACATACGTTTGAAAAAATTGAACATAACACTCAACTCTCACAAACTTATAATATGATCCTATCGATTCAACGGAAAAAAGATTTGACATATACCAATTGTCAGACGGAAAAGTATAGGTCGATCCTAAACAAGTTTAAGACTTTTCAATCTTAAACTTACTAATTAAATAAAAACATAAAAGTCTAGTTAAGTTTCTAATCAAAATTTTAGGGTATCTCTTAATTTTCTATTTAATCGTTTTTTAATCAAGGTCTCAGTTCACTATTATTTGGTCTTAATTAAGATTTCTTAATTAATATAATTAATGTTATAGGTTAGTTAGTGTTAAATAAGTTTAAGACTTTTCGATCTTAAACTTACTAATTAATTGAAAACACAAAACCCTGGTTAGGTTTTTCCAGTCTCTAATTACGGTTTTAATATTTTTGACTTAAGATTATCTTAATTTGTTAATTAGGGTTTATAAGTTGTCATTAAGGTTTTTTAGGATTTATAAATTCTTCAATGTCTTAATTTGTAATTAGGGTTTATAATTTGTAATTAGGTTTTTTTAGAGTTTATAGATTCT
Source organism: Agapanthus africanus (assembly GCA_030015575.1). NCBI lineage: Eukaryota > Viridiplantae > Streptophyta > Magnoliopsida > Asparagales > Amaryllidaceae > Agapanthus > Agapanthus africanus. Next base: position 98,815,862 of record JASDDO010000014.1, on the reverse strand, counting down.
TCAAATCCTACAACTCAATATCAAACAAATTCTTCAATTCCTCATCCTAAAACCCAACACCTAACTTATCTTCAATTCCTCACTTTCCATGTTATATCAAAACAAACAAAATTTTCTATTCCACATTTAATTTTTCGTAAGATTTTACAATCAAAATAAAATAAATTTATAACCCTAACATTCACATTTAATTCAAAAAATTTATAACCTAACATCCACGTCACAATTTCATAATTTAACATCACAATTACATAACAATTTCATAATTCACATCACAAATAATAACCTAATTGAAAATATAATAATTTTAGGAGGAAAAAATCTAACCGTTCCGTTGGATTTTGAACAACCAAGACGATACCAATCACTTACAACAACAAGAGCAATACATAAAAAATTAGACAATAAAATTTAATTTTTTTTAGAGAAATTGGGAAAGAAGGAAGAGAAAATCACCTTGCAAAGGAGGAGCTCACGGGTTGGGAAAAAATTTGGGGATGAATGGGGAGAGAGGAAGCTCTTCGTAGGCTAAATGTGCAAAGATCATTAGCGACCATTTAATACGGTCGTTAATAAAAACGAAACGGTCGCTAATACTATTAGCGACCGTACATTGTATACGGTTGCTGATACTTTATTAGTAACCGTTCAAAAATGAATGGTCGCTAATATACTGTCCCTAATACTTACGTTTTCTAGTAGTGACATCTATTACAATCAAAGATTCTATTTCCGCTTGAACTTATTTCTTTTCCTCTAGGTTTTCTAAAAATATAGCATCTCTACTTTCAATGACTCTCTTTTCTTCATGGAAAAACCTATATCTCTTTGACTTTTCTGGATACCATATAAATCTACACCTCAAAGTTCTAAAATCCAACTTATTTCTAAGTTGAGATGGAATAAGAACATGGGCTACACAATCCCACATTTTAAGATAACTTAGCTCGGATTTGTGCCCATTCCAAAGTTCATATAGTGTTAATTCTACTGATTTAGCGGGAATTCGATTGAGAATATAAGCACTCAATACCGCTTCTCCCCAAAATTTCTTGGAGAGGCCAGAATGAGATAACATACATCTTACTATATTTAACATAACAATATTCCGTTCTTCCTTTCAGCCACACCATTCTGTTGTGCCGAATAAGCCATTGTTGTATACTATTTAATTCCACATTGAATGCAATAGTTATCAAATTCTTTTGAATTGAATTCCCCGCCACTATCAGTTTTCAATATTTTAATATTCCATCCAAGTTTACATTTTATTTCAGTCTTATATCTTTTAAAACATTCAAAACCTTACAATTTTTTGTTTAATAGATATACAAAAGTAAATTTGGAATAGACATATATAAATGTTATGAAATATTCTTTTTTACCGTGAGTTTTAACACTTAAAGGCCCACGAATATCTAAATGAACTAAACCCAACAATTTATTTGCTCTTTGACCTCCTAAAAATGGTTTTCTAGTTATTTTTCCGGTCAAACAATGTATACAAGATAATGTTCTTACACCTATAGGGGTTGGTAAAATGTTTATTTTAATTATCTGATTTATCTTAGATGTACTTGGGTGTCCTAATCTCATATGCCAAAAATCCTAATCAGATAAATAACACAAGGAATGTTTACTGCCGGAGACAGGTCTGAGACGCGGAGACATCTAGCCTGAATACAGGGGCAGATGCTATTTGAAACATATCCATCCACCTCTCCAAAAATGCCAAGTTGATTTATGCCACCGTATATCGGAGGTTTGGATGGATGCGACCGATATAGCATGACTTTATTAGATTCCCTTTCTTTGAGAGGTTTTTTGATTGCGGGGACACTCTTCCCTACAGACGCAAGCCCTTGCAGTTAATTACCCTATGGCGTTGCGATGACAACTTTCATCTTCTCAAAGCAGATCACTTCGTGTCGTATTATATTTGTTTACATAAGGTTGCACGTGGATTGTATACGGAGACTAGTTTATGTCGTCACCCGTAGGATGCAGATTAGTCCAAATCTGTACATATCAGACTTGGGTCTGAACCCAAGTCATATGTTCCATCAGTTCAGGGTATATGTTTAAGAAACATTAGTCATGTATTAGACTAAGATTAACTCAAATATAGCGAGCATATGGGCTCTGTTGATTTATAATCAGAGAAGTTTAACTTCTGAGAACCTAATCCATTTTGGGCTAAATGATGGGCTTTTATATTATCCAGTAGTGCTAAGCACTCATATATATATATATATATATATATATATATATATATTGCTCACATGTGCATCACATGAGACGCTCACACTCAGACGCTCATGTGTATGGCACGTGAGGCGCTAAGTCTGCAGCATCTGAGCGCTCACGCGGATATCACATGAGGCATTGTCTTCATAGCTTTTGAGTACCCACGTGCGTATCACGTGAGGCGCTCAATCTTAGGCACTCACGTGGACATCACACGAGACACTGAGCCTTAATTTTTTTGTGAGCGCTCACGTGGATGTCATGTGAGACGCTGAGTCCTTAGAGATTTAATTTTTGTTCATGTTTTTAGAGAAGTTAAACTTCTGTTAATGCTATTTTGACCATTAACGATCACCAAGATCACTATTTTGAGGATCTAGGATCAACGGAAGGCAAGTTCTTTAGGAACTTGAAGATCTTGTTCATGTAAGAGCTAAGTTCTTGATATTTTTTTAAAGGAACTAAGTTCCTGGAGATAGAAACTCTATCTTTCTTTCCTCCTCCTCCTCCTTATTATTATTATTATTATTGTTTGTTTGATGGTGGGTAAAATACCAAAATTCTTCTCTGGACCTTGAGTTTAAGATTAAGATCCCTTTGTGAGAATTAAATTCACTTTTCGTGGGGGGAATTGTCTTATAGATTTTAGATCCGGAGAAAGAACTAAGTTCTAACGAAAGATTATATCCTGTTTTTATATGCGTGATAAGTATAGGAGAGATATTTCTCCATTGTTTTTACCTAAGATTTGGAAGGATGAAGATGATCTTCAAGGAGAATTCAATTCTCTATTTTTTCTTTTAGAAGCTTATGTGAGGTATTCTGTTTATGAGAGTTAATATCATGAGTTCTTTATATAGGGTATGAGGAACTGTTGATTAGTTGAGAGGATCTTTTATTTAAGAGACCTTGACTTAATTTCATAATCAAGTGGTGATTTTTAATCACTGTTGAATCTTAGATTCAAAACTTTCTGTTTAACAGAGTATATTTTTCTTATTTTTAACAAAATTGAAGAAAATATTTTCCATGTATAGAATTTAATTCTACATTTTGATTCGAACGGTGATTTAATCACCATTGGATTTTTAATCCAAGAGTTCTCTGTTTAACAGAGCAAATTTTTCTCGTTTTAGAAAGATTAGGAAAATATTTTCCCATATAGAATTTAATTCTATCTAAAGTGTCGCTCACGTGTATTGTGCGTGAGACGCTGCCATATATATGGCTTATAGCACTCACGTGCCTTACACGTAAGATGCTGCCATATTATATGGCCTTAGCGTTCACGTGCTTTGCACGCGGGCGCTGCTCACATACTTTACACATGAAGCACTGCTATGTATTTTTTAAAAGGGAACAAATATAAGTTTTTGGGCCAAAATTTTTTGGCGGGAACTAGGAATAATTCAAATCAGAAACTTTATTAATAGTATCATCGGTTACTATAGGGAGACAAAATAAATCATGTTTAAGTACAAATTTGCCCATGACAAAAACTTTCTTATTCTTCCATATTGATACTTAATTATTATAGAAACGGACCTCCGGTCCATTTTTTAGCAATGCAGGAACCGATACCAGATAACGCCTAATACCCGACACATAGTACACATCTTTGAGGACTATATTCCAACACCTTCAACATCTGGATATGTATTATTTCCCATATAAATGCAATGTTCTCCTTTCTTCAATTCCTTTATATCTGATAATCCTAGCCGGGTCTTTACAATATGCCTAGTAGCACCCGAGTCAATCCACCAGCTATCAGTGTCAGCAGTTGCAGTATTACACTCTATCACTCCTACAAACTCATGCTTATATGGTGCTTTGTTTCCATAATGCTTTGATGTACCCGAATTAACTTATTTTCCTGGACAGTCATTCCTGAAACAGCCAAAATTTCTGCAATTATAACAACCCCTTTTAGGTATTTTCTTTCGAGTGCCTTGCTTCTTGAATCTCTTGAACTGAGGTTTTGTAGTCCCTATATTCCAGTTCTTGTTTTTATGTGCATCACGTGAAGGCCTATTCTGCATGACATTCAGCTCTTCATCCTGCACAAAATTCATTTCTAGACCTTTTCTTCCGAATACTGAATCATGCTTTATTACTAACTGAGATGGCAAGTCGGTGACGCATTTAATGACACCATTCAATCTAAACGTTGTGGCGGCCATATGGTAAACTATTCAGAATTGTTGCTATTTGCATTTTCTATGAAATTTCAGTTCTAGCAGTAGATAGATTTTTAGCCATGACAATTTTCTTATTACAATGTTCAATTACATCATCACCTTCTTGCATTCGGGAAGTGTTATATCTATGTAATAAAAGTTGCATGTTCATCTTAGATGTAGTGTCATATTTTTACTTAATTGCATTCCACAACTCTTTTGCACTTTCATAAATTTCAAAAACTTTTATTAAGTTATCTTTCATGAACATTAACATTAGACTTTTAGTTTTCTTGTCATTTAATTTCCACGGCTTATATTCCCTCTTTTGTTCCACAGCAGGGTCATCTATAAGAATAGGAGCAGTGCCCTTTATGACGTTATCTACGTTGCTATGGATAAATTCAAATCTAATTTTCCTATGTTATATATCATAATTGGTACCATTGAGACGTTCTATCTTTAGCCAATTCAGAAGTAATTAATTTACTAGCCATTTTAGAAAAGTTCGAAATATTATACAAAAATGATTTAATTTGATGATAAATTGTTTGAGAAGTAACAATATTATAGATAAAAAAATGATCACGACAGATAAAGAAACGGATATATGAGTAAGTAAACTATGTTAAGGTATAACAATTTAAAATTTTCAAATTAATCGTTTTAAAAAAATTATACCACAGTATAAAATATCTAGAAGCTTTTAACAATTTGAAAAAAAAAATGGATCAAAAAGAATTAATAAAATAAATACAGAAAAGGGTCACAGTGGTTGGAAACTGAGACTGGAAAGGGTATACCAATGTTATAAGGCTAAGAATTACCAACTGAGCTACTAGTGACTTATATGTTATAAATTGAAAAATAAAACAATATAAAATATGTTATTCCACTATTGCAATCAAAAATAATAATCTGGATTCAAAAAAATAAATTTGTGATGTTACCTCATCAACAAATAAAATACCAGATGAGCGAAGAATCGAAACGAGATCAGATAGCAGCGAGTGGAAACGAGATCGAAGCGAGATCCGAATCAAAGAATCGAAGCACTAGAATGGAATCCACGAAGAATCAAAGTGAGATCAGGTAGCAAAGAGCGTAAGCGAGATCGGATCGAGTAGCTCTGATACCAATGAAGGTTAATAGAAATAAAGTAGATTTTTATTGTATTTGGGGCTTCGATTATAGCCGATTCTTATTGATCTGAAGGAGGTACTCTCATCTCCATTTTATACGCATTTCTCATGTACCCTTCGCCTCTATCATCTTGCCTTATCTTCACGAATGAAATTCGCGAGATACTCGTTTCCACGAAATCCACTCTCTCGCGCTTCATGCGGTCGCGAGTGAGGAATTGAAACAAACACGGTCTCAACACCCAACAATTGTGCCGGATCGGATATTTGGCCACAAGGCCACAATTGCTTACAAATTGCTGAATGATTTCCTATTATATACCTTATCGATTTTCTCGCGGCACTTAAATATCCTAAAGTACAAATCGTATGCATTTTGTTTAAAATAATGATAGATTTGATGGTCAACTGAAGAAGCAAAGTATTAACCCTCCTTTCATTAAAGAGACTTTCTTTTACGTACGATGCACGTAAAGAAGATTAATATTTTCATGTGGGTTAGAATGTCGAAAACCAATTCACAATTTGGAAACACTAACGCTAAAAACTTATGTTAAATGGGCCATATAATTGGGTTTGTGTTAGATTATGCTAAAAAATACGTATCTTTTATCAAAATAAATTGAAACACACACACACACACAAACATACAAGAGATCCACAGATACTTCCCTCTCTAGAGGTATGTTTTCCGTTTTCTATTAGCATATAGAAGAAGATTATATTTATCGTACCAGTCCACAACAAGTCGTTTTTTTTCCGTGCACGTATCAAAATGTTCTGTGTTCTAGATAACATTGAGCAAAAACAACAATTTATATTATCAACTATTTTCAAACAATTTCTATCTTAGACGTCTATAATGGAGGAGTGAGAGGTTTGGTCACGGTTGTTGACGGTGGGAAATCCGCAGCCGTGTGTTTTGCTGTCGATGATGGTCATCGACAACATTTTTGAAGATGGAAATAGAAAAGAGAGATGAATAACAGAATAGGCATAATGCATGTATGATGAAAATGCGTAATACTTCATATTTGATTGGGATGGGATGGAGGCGGTCCTTAACTGAAATCTCTTTGCGAAAACGTTGTTCACGTTTCAGTTGGAAACAGAGTAGACCCGGCATGCAACACGGATGACATGCATATCAGGAAGCATGCAGAAAATGTTTACGAGACTTTTGAAACAGGTCAGTGGACATGTGACAGCGTTGAGAGGACGGTGGGCAGTTGAAACTGGGTAGCACCATCTTAGCAGCCTGTCATTGCACCAAAACTCGAATTCTGATAAGGGTTAGATACTTGGTTGTAGAGTACTAATTATTTAATATATAAGATATGGGTATTCTGATGAGCTGATCCTAAAAGTTTTTATATCTTATAAAAGTAATAATATTTATATTTTATGCTAGAGTTATTTTAGTTGATTACACTCTTTTTGAGTAATATATGCATGTTTCAAAGGCGAACTTTATGAAGAATAAGAAAGTAATTAAGCACCATTTGATGAGAAAGTATATTATGAATATGATATATTGGTTTGTTAGAGGGAGATCATTCAATTTATGAATTAGGGCCACATACTTGTTAGGATCAATAGTATCTTGTATGCGTATGCGTTGACGATTCGAGATCCGTTGATTGGACTACAGCAGGGAAGTTTACTTTGGACTTTGGGCCAATTTGGACCGGTCAATTGGTGTAGGCTATCAGTAAATGATGGACAGTATTCATGTTAATTTTCTTGTAAAACCATATATACTTCTATGATATGGAGTAGCCAGGGGTTTCAAGCCAAGACTTAGCCTTTGGAATTGTATGGCTCCCTTCTTTTATATACTGTCACGCCCCGCTTCCCAGTGTACGGCGAAGTGGACGCGACGAGATCCGCTACGTATGTACTCAGAAATACATACGCTAAGCGTAGCTAAGCAATATAAAATAATCACAAGAGACAAATGATATTGAAATAACAGCAACTTTTATTAATAACATTCTTTGTACAATGCATGAAACGAAAATACAACTGGAATGGAAAAAAACAATGCCTAAACAGTGGCATAACAGAAATGAAAAATACTGGAAAGAACAAGATACAATTATCTAGAGCTCTGGGTCTTCTTGAAACTGCTCCAAATCTTCACCGGTGGGCTCGATCTCAGCTTGGTCCAACGCACCTGACGACATTCAAAGAAGAAGGAAATAGAATGTCGTCAGCGAACAGGTCGCTCGGTAAGTCCCAAAGAATAAGAAGAATGAGAATGACAAAGTAACAGTATATATTTTCTAAAGTGTTATATTGTCGGATATTATGAAACATTGTGTAACGCTGTTGTTTGTAGCTTGGTACAGAAGGATGCCAGTGTATACGAGGGGGATCTCTATATGCTAGAGATCAGGGTAAAAGGAAAGTACAAGGAACCGTTATGCCACGGTACAACAGCAATAGAATTCAGGTTAGGTGTCTTAATCTGACCACCTCGTGCCACCTTTAACACCTTCCATACCAATCTACCCCTTAAACCCCGTAGTGTTTTAACAGTATTGTAGTATTGGAATATGTAAATTGAGTGACTGACCAAAACCATGATATCAGTAAACATGTTGTAACTGTATAATCAGGTAAATGGAATATCAGGATAATGGATGAATATCCATGGTTTGATTCAGTCACAAGGAATATATTATTAACTGGATTCAGGGTTTCATGTATTCAAATTGGGTTGGAGTATAAAAGAATATAGGTTGACTTGAATCATATTCGAGTCAGGAATAGTCAGACTCTAACCCGAGTCAGACTAAAAGAAAGATAATTTGAAGTCCAATATTAGTTAGGGGCCTTTTTGTAATTTGTAAAACTTGAGGGGGTTTTCTGTAAAAAGTACCTTTGTATAGTTTTCAAAATACACCTCAAGTATTTAATAATCGTCTTTATTGTTATAATGAATGTGTATTTTATTTGTGTTATTCTAGTGAATATATCCTAATAAAAGTATTAATTGTTTTATTTGAAACTCATGGTATTTTAACGTAACTTTTAATCTTTTAATTTTAGGAAAAAGTGGAAACTTTAGATTATGATAAAATAGGTGTTTAAATGTTAATTATATATATATTAACACATGAATAATTTTATATAAATATTTTATTTAGAGAAAGTCTCATTTTCCTTAAATATCGTATTTTAAACCTTTCGAGACCGAATGCTCCTTGCGGAGGTCTGAATCTCGCACTACTAGCCTGCGGGTGCACGATGAACCGTACTATCCCTAACAGGTTTCCCAAAAGTGGGTTGTAGCGGCACTTTGCTTAGGTTTTATAAACACTTCTCATTTAGGAAAACGGTTTTATAAATATAAGGTATTTATTTGCAAAAGAGTTTAGTTTTCCGTATTTTAGTTGTTAGGGTTTCCTAAGCCAACTAGCCTACTTCTAAGGTCTAAACGATGAGTCATTAGAAGCCTCAAATCGCCTCTTCACCGTCAATTGCGGCCAGCTAAGTGCCAGGTAAGTGGGAAGGAACCACAGTCGTGGGCCTAATTAAAAACCACTAGCCTTAGACACACTTGCCTAGGCACCACAAGACAGTTTAGATAAACGATCGATGTCCATGACCAATCGTGCTTTCATTTTATTAAAAGATTTTATTTAGAAAAGTTTACAACTTAATGCTTTCAATAAAGATTATAAAGATTGGGGTATTTTAGTGAAAAGTCATGTAATTTCGTATTCTGTGATTTGATATTTATCAATTAGGGTTATATTGAGTGTGTGTAGAGGTAGGTCATTACCTCGTGACTTATTTTAAGTTTTGGTGAAGTTTAAAGGTAAAACATGACATGTTAAAGTTGAAGGTATTAACGCGCAAGAATACGGTATTCGAAAACGTTATCATTTTATGTGTGAAATTTCATTCAAATTGGGTTCTACAAGTTTAGTGATCAAAATAAACATATTTAGGAGTGAGGTAATTAATTAAACTAAGAAAAATGAACTTCATGGTATTTTTATGAAAGGAATACGGTTTTGCAAAGAAGTTATCATTTCATATGAAAAAGTTTGATTAAATTGGTTTATGGGTGATTAATAGTCAACATGATATGGGTAGATAATATGTATTAGGTGACAAGTGGAAATTTATAGAAAAACCGAATCGGAAATCGGTTTGTCCGATTTCCGTCGGGTTCCAAAAAGTCGTATTTTTATACTTATAGAAAAGAGAGATAGAAGGGATGGGACTTACGGTTTGGACAAGCTAAGAAAGCTAAGGGATGTGGTGGTTGTCGATTCGTCGAAAACGTCGCGAAGGTTCTGATCCGGTCGCCGGAATCCGTCGTCGATTTCGGCAGCGCTTCGCTTCTTGCTTTTCGTACCGAGTTCTCGAGAATTTGAGAGAGTAGACTTAGAGTTGTGAGGGGAAAAGGTAGAGGATAGGGGTCTTTATATAGGGCTAGGCTAGGGTTAGGGTTTGGATTAAAAATATTAAAAGAAAATATAAAAAAACATTAAAAATTCATTAAAAATCATTAAACCTAGGAGTAAAGGGGATTTATTGGCCAAATCAAAACCGATCCAGGTATAATAAGTATGCAAGAGGGTTGACCAAGTCAAGAGCCAACTTTTCTCAGTTTGTGACTCGGCCGTCCGGATCGGCCGGACCGAGTCGGCCGATTCGCCGGCCGTCGGTGCCGAGTCGGGCCGAGTCAAGGGTCCAATGGCCGGGGGTTTTCCTGAGGAACAACTTGGTATTTTTACTTTTTGTTGTCCAGTACATATTTTGGGAGTTATGGCCTTTTTACCGTTGACTTCCAAAAAAAATTAAAACAAAATAAATACAAAAATAATGTGGGGCATGAGATTTGAACTCCGGTGGCTTGGTTTAGCAGTGCAAGGTATTACCAGTGAGCTACAAGCTCCTTCTTGTAATTATTTTAGAAAAATAAATACTTAAAATGATATCAGCAGCATTAAATATCAAAGTACACTTTAAATTTTAAAACAATTTAATGTACACTAAAAATGAAATTATTTAAAAACAAAATAATTAATTATATATATCTTGTGCTCAGAGTAAAATACTTCTTTATGAATTTAAAAAAAAATTAAAAAAATTTTGTACAGAAAAATGTATATAAAAATTAGGGTTGTTACATATACTATTTCTTTCCTAGTGTGGAACCGGATTTGAGATGTTTGCTTTGTGGACATAGACCGAGTTAGGTCGAACCATATAAATCCAATGAGTCGCTCTTTTCCGAGTTATTAGTTATTTGTTATATTGTGTGCTTGACGTTGATGCGAGGATCAGGGAACCCAAGCGAGGATCAGGGAACCCAATGGTACTCGGATTATTAAGCACATCCTTTAATATTTTAGATTATGTACTCTCTAATTTCATTTTATATTGAGCTTTTTGGTCTTGTATTGTATTTTTCCGTTTCCACGAAATATTCATGAACATCGGATTATTTTATGCAAATGAACCAGACATCCTAAACGTACTTGTATGAAGTTTTCGATATATAACCTATAAAAGTACGCATAAAATAGGCGTCAAAGACCCGCATGACATCCTCCATCATCACTTCCCAGAAGCTTTGGAAGAACATCATAGAAAAATCATCTGGCCTTGGTGACTTGTCCGCTCCTAGTTCTATAACCGCCCGATAGACTTCCTCTTCATTGAATGACATCTCCAAACTTTCAATTTCCTCCAAGATAGTCTTTACATTTTCATCCCAGCCAGCGTCCACCCACCTCCCAGCGCAGTGTCCATTAGACCTTTATAGTATTTTAGAAATACCTTGTTGATCTCATCCCGTTCCATGACTTCGTGGCCATCGTCCTCAATTCGCGGGATGCCATTCATCCTTTTCCTTCCATTATGCATATGTCATAACCCGGAAAAGAGATATCTATGGTTATGATATGATATTAGAATGATGGGAGTATTCTCTGCTATACAACAATGGGAAGTTGCGAATTCCATTCCGAAAAAGGCAACATCAGAACAATAAATGGAATGATATCGCTCTTATAACACAGAGGCACATTTTGGGTGAACCGAAACTCCAGAGTTTGAAGAACTCCGTAGTTAAGTGTGCTCGAGCTAAGGAAATTCTGGGATGAGTGATATCCTGGGAAGTGGCCCCTTCTCGAATCCCCTTCATTCCAAGAGACAAAACCCTTCGGCCAGGGTGGACAATACCGTCCATGTTTGGAGGCGGGTCGTGACAAATATGGTATCAGAGCCGGTCCTTCAAAAGTAGGTATGTGGTTCAAGTACGAACCATTGTTTTAAGGGGGGAGAATATCATAACTCGGAAAAGAGATATCCGTGGTTATGATATGATGTTAGAATGATAAGAGTATTCACTGCTATAGAATAATGGGGAGTTGCGAGTTCCATTCCTAAAGAGGGAATGATCGGAACTATAAATGGAATAATACCACTCGTATAACACAGAGGCGGATTTTGGGTGAACCGGAACTCCGTAGTTAAGCGTGTTCGAGTTAGGGAAATTCTGGGATGGGTGAACTCCTGGGAAGTGGCCCCTTCTTGAGTTCGGTTCATTCCAAGGGACAAAACCGTGCGGTTTCGGTCAGAGCGGACAATACCGTCTGTGTTTGGAGGTGGGTCGTGACAACATTTTATGAAAATAAGGTGTGTTTTTATCACTCTCTTTTAACCATTTCTCCTTAGCCCTTTGGCACCATTATGTCTCTTCTTTAGTATAGATATCGTTCAATTCTACTCTCCATCTTCTCAATTGAAGATACTCCCCTTGTTCTTGCTCTTTATCATCCTTCAATAGCTCCTGTTGTTCTATGTAGCTTACGGGTTCCTTTTTCCTTATTGTTCTTAGCAGTACCTCACTTTAGCTCCATTTTTTAAAAACTTTCCTCAGTCTGGCTAATTTGGCTACTAAGTTGCTTGCTGAGTCCCCTTTGTTGGTTGGGTGTTTCCCATTCTCTTCAATTATTCGTCTAACTTCCTCATCACGTAGCCAAGTTTTTTTGAAATAGAATTTTCTTGGTTTAAAACCATCCTTCCCCAAGCCATCTGACAATAAAATCGGAAAATGATCCGAAGTCAACTTCCACTCACTTCTTGCAGTAGCAAATGGACATTTACTTTCCCAATCCGGGGAAACAAGGATCCTATCCCGTCTAGCTAGCCTCACTTTATAACTATGACTGGACCACGTGTATTTCCTATCCATGACCGGAATCTCCATCAAATTTAACGTTGACATGATATGGTTGAACCTCTCCCTCTCCCTTTTATCGTCAAGGTTTCCTCTTCGTTCATCAGCAAATTAATCGGATGACATTGAAATCTCCTCCCACAACCTAGGGTAAATCCCATTTAGCCCTAATAACCACCAGCTCTTCCCAGAACTCATCACAGTCTTCTTTCCGGTTAGGCCCATAGACTCCACTTAGTATGAAGACCTAGTCATCCTTTAGTCACCGCACTTTACAAGTAATCGAAAATAGTGTTGGATATGATGCCCTCAATGCAATTATTGTAATTGCAGGTAGGTAATTATGATAATTGAGGGAGAACCTAAATAGGTAGTACAATTTTACTCGAAATGATAATATGTTATATGATTTGTCTTTATCATTAATGTATATACGTTTTATTTGTTATTACGTGTCACTGATACATAAAGATAAAGCCTGTAAGATTCTTGCTTGACTACCAGTATTATGATGACGATCATTTGCGTGAGAGCTAGGTAGTGCATAAGCACATCCTTAAATGTCCCTAGTCGTGAGAGTATCGAGACTGGGCATCATATTCCGGAGTAGACTAGTGTATACGTTTCCAGACCCCAACGATGGACGGCGGTCAGTCTCACAAGCCATTGGCGTTGTGTCACCTAAGATAGTATACAGGTGCTCACTGGAGATGAGTACACAGTACGTGAGTACACTGGACGGACTCGCCGAGAACTTCTAGATGATATTATATATATCGTCAGATGGAAGTTCTCTAGTGGCATGAGTACAGATTAGTCTTTTGACCTGAGATCGTCATTTGTTTCATGTGAGTTCTTACTGTACGTAGATTACTACCCTACCACGGCTCAAATGAGTCGTGCAAACAGATTTTAGTTGGGTACAGTCCCGAGCCACATGAAAGCAGTGAGCGATTGTCGGGGATTCGTCTCTCCTGGTATTGCTTCTCGGTTTGTGATGAGCTTGATTCCGACACAACTTACCGGGTTATTAGGGGTCTGACATTATCCACCCCCTAGACCCGGTATGTGATACTCTTTGTCATGCCCTACCCCCAATACAGAAAGTATTATACGATCTGGCCGAAACCGTACGGTTTTGTCCTTCAGGGCGAATCGGACCCGACCAGAGGCCACTTCCCAGGAGGTCACCCATCCCAGAACTTCCCTGGCTCGAGCACGCTTAACTACGGAGTTCTCAAGCTCCTGTAGTGCCGGTTCACTTAAAATGCGCCTCTGTATTGAAGAGTGGTATCATTTCATTTATAGTACAGATCTGCCATCTTTTGGAATGTATTTTGAAGATTCCCCATTGTTCTACAGTGGGTCCCACGGACTCAAGAGTTGACCCCTACGGATTCAAGAGGTGTCCCCTGCCCACTTAAAATGACACTTGGCGTGGCATTTTGCTCTGCGAGCAAAAACCGGGTCCCGACACTCTTAGACGAAGAGATCGGACTTTACGGAGATTGTCACAAGCAGCCTCAGTAGGGTACGAACGGACTTGATTGTCGACCTCTTTTTTGGCATATACCTGGGTAACCGTTACGTATATCTAGTGCCGCTGACATACTTGTGGTTGTGGATTTATCCAGTAACTCACTGCAGCATATTGTCGAGATTTTAGAGTCCCACACAGAGAGTTTTTCCGGTTCAGGCGATATGATGTAGATGACGTATGTTGGTACATACAGGTGTCCAATTAAATATATGTACATGCTACACGTACTTTAATCGGACGGTTGATAATACTAGACGGCTTAGAATTAAGCCAGATTATTAAATCAAGTTTTGATTTAATTATATATATATATATATATAATAAATATATTCTAGTATTATTGTTCACTATTCATTTTCTCTCTCTTGGTTATTCGTATTTTTATACGGATACACGTATATGTATTTTGATACGTATACCGGGTTGTATTTCGTATTTATACGGAATATGTTCTAGAAGGAGGACACTTCATTTATGAATATTCATGAAAATGAGGTGGAGGGTAAAGTGGCTTTAAGCATGGTTGAAGACATGTAGAGAGGAATGAGCTTCAATTTTTTATTACAAAATTTGTATGATATTTTATTTCATGGTTGAGAAAAAAGATGAAGCCATTCCATTCTCTCCATCATCTAATACTTGGTTGATTTTGTGATGGCTACCTTTTCTTCACCTCCCCCTCCTTCTTGATTGTTTTCTTGAGCTTAAAGATGAGTGAAAAAGATAGTGGAAAATTCCTACATTCCCACTCTCCATTTCTAGCAAGGTTGGAGCGTCGGTTATTTCACTAGGTGAAACTGGAGTTTGGATCGGTTCTCTCGGGTGGATCATCTTCGGTAAGGGTGGCCGCCTCTCAAGCTTGTTCCCGACGGCCTACAAAGAGCTTGGAGGGGTCTTCCACGATTGGGTGGACACGCGACAAAGGTTGTAATCTCTTCGAACCTTGTATGTTTAGTTGCTAGTTTTGGTGTATGGTTTGATTCCTAGGGAATATATGTTTTGTGCATGCTTAAAAAATCATTGTTTTTGCTTTCATCTTGGCCACGACTTCCGTGGCGCGAGCATAAGGCACTTAACAAATAGCCCTACCATTTCCTATCGCACATCAAAGTCTTTGGTACTAAAACTTATCAAAATATCCCCTCACCCGCCCGCCGCATGTCTAACCTTCCATACCCAATTGTCTTTGCCAGCTAGGCTTTGAACAATTCTAATACTTGGGTTGTTCAACTTAGTTTCAGATAAACATACAAAATTAGCGCGACTCTTATTAATAACCTTCTTTAAAATACGTTATTTAACCGATGACCTAATCCTCCTTACATTCTAGAATAAACAATCCATAAAACAAGAAAAAGGGAAAGAAATGTCACCTAGAAAAAAGACCTAGAAACGACGTAACATTACTTAGAAGTAATGTCAAGTCCTAGGGTGGGTGATTTGCATTCCTTCGAAGTTGAACAACCCAACACTACTGAATACTATACATATTAAAGACTGTCCTAAACGGTCTCTAATACTAAAGGTACGGTCTCTAAAGAGTATTAGAGAACGTTCTTATTTTAAACGGTCGCAAAAAGAGTGGTCGCTACGTGTATTAGTGACCGTTTACGAATGGTGGCTAATACGAACGGTCGTTAATGACTTATTAGCAACCGTTCGTCACGGTCCCTAATGCTATGCTACGTGGACAAACCAACAACTTTTAACTGTTTTCTGTATCAGTGAACGGTCGCTAATATAGATATAAGAGACCGTTCCTGTAGCTTGAACGGTCGTTAATACCCATATATTTTTGAAATTTTTTTTACAGAAAATGCCTTTTCCCATACAATAATACATTTAATCACAATATAATACGCAACTATATCGTTTCGATCACAAACCATTATATAAACACGATATATCACAAACCAATAGTATTTCCATCACAAACCATTATAAATCCAACAATTTCAACAACTCAAATAATATGAAAAATACGATACTCTCGCTAAATCAACACAGAAAATATTGTTTTGAATACAAATAATATATTACTTACTAAATGTCCAACAATATGAAAAACTCTTAAAATCGCTGTGCGCAATCCAAACTCACTTAACCCTACGAACTCTGCAAATCCAAAACAAGTTTAATAAATATATATATGAACTCAAATCATAATTTTCGAATTAAACAACGCGCTAGCTATATTAATTAACATATGTAAATGCATACCTTACTAACTTCCACCGGTGTCATCGCCACTTGAACCTCGTTTTGAAAAGTATCAATCTGCGTTGTCCAACAATACAAAAAAAACTTTCTAAATCTTTCGCAATCCCAGCTCACTCAACCCTGTGAACCCTGCAAATCCAAAATAATAAATAAATATATGAACTCAAACCATAATTTTCGAACCGACGCTAACTACACTAACACATATATATACGTAATTCACTAATTTCTGCCACTGTCATCGCCATCAGAAGCTCTTCTTGAATAGCATCGAGAGGTATTTTGAAAGTCTTCCTTCCTAATTAGATACCTAATTTATACGCTTGATTTTAATCTACAAATATCAATCATATGTGCACACACACTCACACGTCAACAATGTGCTTGTGAAAGCCTATAGGTTTAGACTCAAACTTAGTTTTAAAGAGTAGAGCGTGATCCATTTTCTCTTATCACATATTATTTTAGATATTTTTCGGTTTTTCTTACATGCACATATTTAAAAGATAAATTGAAAATTATTAACTAACTGGAAGAGTGCTAACATGCACGTATTTTTCGGTTTTACTTATGGCGTTTAGAACAGTGGATAAGTGCTCCACCTCCAAGTATCTGAGAAATATGGCGCATCTGCTCCTCGCTGCAACCTTGGGCTGACAAAAACTTGAGTAAAACATGTATATCAATGAGTCTAAGTTATAAGATAGTTTATATCAAACAAACATTACCCTTCAAACATACATGTCACATACCCTCAATTACCTAAAATTCATCTTACCTTAAATTCATCTAATAATATCTTATACTCCATCTTATCCTAAATTAATCTAACAATCATCATAAATGTCACAAATACCAAGTAGTAAGGTATAATTTGTAGTTAGGGTTTATAATTTGTTATTAAGATTTATAAGTTGTTATTAGGGTTTATTTAGGGTTTATAGATTCTTCAATTTGTACAACCCATCACCACAAATTGCACAACCTAACATCCATATATAATTGAAAAATCCTGACATCCTCATTTAATTTCAAAAATTCATAACCTAACATCCATATCACAATTTCACAAGTTAACTTCAAAATTACATTACAATTCATAACCTAAACTCGCAATTCATAACCTAACATCCATATTTAATTTTAAAAATAATAATTGGAGAAGAAAAAACCTAAACTTTGATCGGATTTTGAACACCAACAACAATACTTAAAAAAAATTAGATAAGAAAAGAGAATTTTTTTAGAAGAATTGGGGGAAATGAAGAGGGAAATCTTGGGGTCAAATTCGCGGGCTGTGAAAATTTTGGGGAAAATGGGAGAGAGAAAGTTATCTTGCGGGCTAAAAGATCAGAGAACAATATGAATCCACCAGTAATAAATCATACAGGACAATAAGATTTTGAATCATTAAATTTACAAAATACATACTAAAATTTAGGATGAATTTGTGAAATATTTTATACGCGGGCGCGCGCACACACACATATATACAGACTCACATACTCATACATATGCGCATGCACGCTCACACACTTACATATACACTCTCACACACTCATACATACACTTGCTCAAGTACGTACGCACGCATACACACTCACACATACGCATAAATACCTACATGCGTGAGCGCACATATGTGCATGTGTGCACACACCCACACACCCACACACAAACACTCTTTAAATTTCTATTTCAAATTCTCAACTCTCATCCATAATCTTAAACCCATCAATCACTCTTAAAATTCTCCATTTTCTCCATTTTAAATCCTAAAACTCAACACCAAACATATTCAATACCTCATCCTAAAATCCAACACCGAACACATTCTTTAAATCCTCATCTTTAATTCTTCATATATCCTAAAACTCAACAGCCTATCAAAGATTTTCATAACTCAACTTCACAATTAGATTTAATTGAAAAAAGTAATAAGCGGAGGTGAAAAACCCCAACCTTGGACCGGATTTAGGAATGAGGATGGCGATTTTGAGCTCCAACGACATCAATAGCAGCAGGAACAACATAGGAAAAAAAATGTGGAAGAATTGGGAAATTTTTAGGAGGAATTTGGGAAATTCGGGGAGAAAGGGAGGGGGGGGAGGAGGGTTTGTAAAATGGGATCCGCGGGTGAAAATTGGGAAGAAGTGGGGGAGCCTTCGCGGCTGAAATATGCAGGTGGTATTAGCGACTGTTTTATACGGTCGCTAATACTTAATACACGGCCGCTAAAATATTAGCGACCGTTTATTAGGAACCGTATATTTTATACGATTTCTAATATCCTATTAGAGACCGTATATAAATGAACGTTCTCTAATACCCCGTTTTTAATACGCACAGTTTCTAGTAGTAAGTTCTAGAATTGTTCAAAGCCTAGATGGCAAAGACAATTGGGTGTGGAAGGTTAAACATGCATCGGGCGTGTGAGGGTGTATTCTAGTAGGTTTTAGTACCGAAGATTTTGATGTGCAAGAGGAAATGGTAGGACTAGTTAGGGCGTGCAAGTTCACTCCCTAACTTCTTTATATTGAGCTTTTTGGTTCTGTATTGTATTTTTCGTTTCCATGAAATGTTCATGAAGGTTTGATTATTTTATTCAAATGAATCAGACATAGGTATCCTAACGTCCTTATATGAAGTTTTCGATGTATAACCTGTAAAAGTACACATAATATATTCAAATCCAGTTGGGTCGGATGCAACATTTGTAACAGTCATTTAGGTTCGAACTAATGTTGCAATAATTTCTTATATTTTACTTCTTCATTTCCATTTCCAAGGAGTCATGTAAATAGGTTGGGTCGGATCCCAAATAGCATGTTCCAAACCCGGTCTCATTTATGGTTTAAGGGCTTAGACTTCGTCCATTTACCAGGTCAAATTTTGAGGTAATATAAGAACACGATTTCTTGTAAATTCCGACCAATTATAGAATATAAAATACAAACCTTTCATTGGAAATAAATAAATTAAGTAATCACAGGTCACCCCAAAGATTTCGTACAATATATAACTTTTACTATAATTTTTCCGATCAGAAAATGCTTATTAAATATAAAAATGGCATTATCGGAAATTGATAATTTGGGATTTCTTTCAATTAAGTTGATGATGCAGATTTAGCCAAATTGTTTCGGTCGCAAAGTTGAACAATATGTAAGTTTGTCCGAAAACTTCAGCATGTGGCACGTTGACTTATATGTTAGTCAAGAATGCATTTGATGTCTGCACATTATTTATGTTATGTTTATTCCGTCTACAATTTCCCAACTTTGTCGGATTTGCTGTGAGGTATAGTGAATCCACGATCAATATGAAAATCATAAAATTGTAATGGATGATCAACGATTTTCTATTGTTTCTTCTTTGAAATAGATGAAGGAAATTACCAAACAGTATTCGATCGGTTTATTTTATTTTATGTTTAATTTTTGTGCTGAAAACATCACTGACATTCAAAATTTCTGAATACTATTTATTTCAAACACGACTTACATTTATACCACATGAAATTTTTCTTTCTTTTTTTCATTTTTAGCTGTTATTTTTGATGATAGATGAAATTGCAATCCTGCAAATATTTTTGTATCTGGTGTGACGTTAATATTGGCTCTTTGAGAAGAATAAGCTTTGCTAGTCCTAGAAAAATTATGTAATTACACTGCAAAGTGCAAACCAAAGTGAGGTGCAGCATTAATAAAAGCATCAAGTATACTATTAAAATGAAGGGAAAATACATGAAAAATACATGGTAATATCTTTACATAGCCAACACACAACAATCAAGTGATGTAGTACATGATAATTAATTTGGACAAGGAGAGGAAAATCATACGTATAGCACTAGGTATCATGCTGCATGCTATAAGCATCATCTATGGAACATGGTGTTTAATTTCATGGGTTTGTGGTGGTAGTGGAAGGAGACGAGGGAGTTTTTGGATTCGACGGAAAGGTTGGTAGAGACGGCAACGGTGGCAAGTAAACTCCAGGGATGGTGGGAAGTTCGGGCAAGGGTGGTAGCTGTGGCAGTTCGGGCAACGGCGGCAATTCAAGCTTCGGCAGAGTTGGAATCTCAGGCAGAGGTGGTAGCTCGGGCTTTGGCAAAGTGGGCACTACAGGCACCGTGGGTTGCTCGTCCTTTTTGATAGTTGGAACCTTGGACAAAGGCGGCAATTCAACCTTGGGCAGTTCAGGCATAGGTGGAAGTTCAACCTTAGGGAGAGATGGAATCTCAGGCAACTTAGGTTTTGGAAGTTCGGGCTTGAGTAAGGTGGGCAGCTCCGGTAGGGGTGGCAACTCAGGCTTGGGCAGGGTGGGCACCACGGGCTGTGGTGTCTCCTCAACCTTCTTGACAGCCGGCACCTTGGGCAAGGGTGGAAGCTCAACCTTAGGCAATTCAGGAAGAGGAGGAAGTTCAGGCTTCGGGAAAGTTGGAATCTCAGGAAACAGGACCGGTTTTGGGAGCTCGGGTAGGGGCAGCAATTCGGGCTTAGGCAGAGTGGGAATCTCAGGCAACGGAGGCAGTTCGGGCTTAGGAATTGCCGGTATTTCAGGCACCGCCGGAGATTCCATTAGACGGCGAGCGGCGTCGCACATGGAGCTGCTTAAGAAGATGAGTGCAATGAGCATGAAGCTCATGGAGAATGCACCATTGGAAGAAGCCATGGTAGATTTGATTATAGGGTGAGACTACAGTCTGTGTTTGTGTGATGGAAAGTAGAGAGTAATGAGCTTGTATTTATAGTGATGAGAGTTTGTGGATTTCTTGGCACTTGGTTCATGAGGTAGGTTGGTTGTTGGCTCTCATGACATGCATGTTTGGTTAGAAAATAGTAGCTACCCTGCTTTACTCTGCCTATTAGTTCACCTTCTTAAGACCCTATAATGATAATTAATTAAAATAATACAAATGCAATTAAGCAGACACAAGAGAATAGGCAACTTAAGATGACTATGCCTTCATCTTACTCAATTCGTCATCATGCTTAGGGTTAGCCAATTAACGACCGACAAGTGTCACGCCGCCTCCTTGTCCAATTATTAACTACGCTTAATTAAACCCAAGGCCGGATCTAGTAAGTACGAGAAAAGGCATGTGTCTCCACGGACTAGAAAGAGATTTATACCGATTACACACGCACACGAGTACTGAAAATATGTCATGACATACATAAATCAATATGAGACTGGCTCAAGTGATTATATGTTTTGTTTCCCAACAAAATGTCAAGTCATGGCTTCCATAGTTTCATTATATATCCACACATGCACCAACTTTTGTAATGATATTTAAGTGGGCATGAATATCATTATGTTTTTTCTTTATTAAAGTGACTCCTGAACGAAACCTTGCCCTGTGTGGTGCTCCCTCGTTGAAAATCTTGGCTTCTAAAGTGTGAAATTTATGGAGAAGCAGAAGTATTAACTTTTTGGGGGAGATATATAAAATGCCTGTGGATTCTCTGGTTTCATGCATATATTGTCGGTCTCTGGTACTTACAGAACACAGAACGATTGAAGTAAAAGACAAAGGCATGCAAAATGATATTGGAGAAGTTAAAGATTACTTTCTTTAAAAAATAGAGCAAGACTTTCTATTCAATAAAATAAATTTAAAAACAAAATATTTAGGCATGCATAATGATATTGGATGAGATTACTTTCTATACATTTTCCACACCTTACAATGCGTTTCACGTCTATCTATCTTCAGTATTGTAAGAGAGGGCTTCTTAAATTGAAATTTTAGTTTAATTTTTTGCACGAAACACAGTAAGAAATACCTTCACAGCTTTAAGAAAAATGAATATTTAAAAATCCTCGTTGATAATTTTTCAATAACCTCAAATCTTAAAAATTAACTATAACAAACCTTTAAAATATTACTCAATAAGTTTCACAAATTAGTCTTATTTTTCTCATGCAAGAGAAGTGAATTTTCTAATTTACCCTATAATAGTCTTTATTATTTGTATTTTTAGGATTACTTTTGGAACTTCATATTTGAAGATCATTAGCAATATATAGAAGCAAAGAACATGCCTCTTGATATTTTAACAAGGCATATAATTTGAAGGAAAACGGTACAAAAAAAGAGGAGTATTGCGAAATAGAGGGTGTAGTATTTTATTTCTAAGAAAAATATTTCATAAAGACAAATTTATACGACACCATCAACACCTTAAAAATGTGGTTAACATCCATGAAGGTATTTTCATCAGAAAAAAAATAAAATAAGGATGCCTTTTTTTAATGAGAAGAAGAAGAAGAAACCATATTCAGTTCATTTTGAAGTTGTTTAGTCTACATACAAGGCGTTTAAGGGTTATTTAGTTCTCATACTTTGCATGAGTCGTGACATTACCAAATGTTTAAAATAGCTCGTTATTTTGCGCTATGTAGCGTAGCTTAGTCTATTCGCTACGTAGCTTTGGAAAAAAAACTTAAATACAAAGTAGCTTACGTTTTTTCTTCAAACAGCTTACGCTTTTAATAAATAATATATGCTACGCTATGCATGTAAGTCCACGGTACCACCCCGGCCGTCTAACAGACGCCAAATGCGGAACAAATTTTTTTTACAACTGGCGCTATCGCGTACTATAACCCGGATCTGCCATTAAAGCTAAACTAACAAACTACAAAGTGGATAGAAGTGTTATACCGAACGATCCGACTCCTTCGGTCTTCAACCATCATCCCACGCTTTATTGCGGCTGCTCCGATCTCCTGAATCTCCAGTCTTCTCGTCCAGGTGGCACCACGTCGACGGATCTTTAAACGGGCTCCCGCCTCTGAACCGAGGCAACTCGGTCGTCAAGTTTGCTAAAAGAGACGACCAAGATGATGTAGAGAATGAGTAGAACACTTTGTCTCGTTACGTCCAAAGCTATGAACGAACGGTTGATGAAGTTTCCTTTTTTGATCGGGTGAAATGAGAAATGAGGCTATCTTAATTTCCATGAATCCAATACAATAATCTTTTCAAAACAACAACCATGATCCTCTCAAGAGAGGGGGCCGACCACTTTATAGCAAGAGGGAGGTGAGGGTAGGAGAGAGGAGGGGGTGACCACAAGGATATGAAGCTTATCATAACCTAAATACAAAGAATGAGTCATACAACACCTAGTATGAACACAATCAATGCAAACCAATCACAATTAACCTAGTCACCTTGTCATTAAATGCACCATTAATGACCTAATGACTCACAAGCCTTGTCACCCTCTCTAGAACCTTCTAAAACACTGACTCACCTCATCAAGAAAAGATAAATCCGTATTTAACCGACTGTTAAATACGGCTGATAGAAAACTGGAAACTGGCAACTTCCAAAAGTGATCCTGAAACGAATTTCAGGATAACCCGGTAATGGTATAAACATACCCGCATTTGTATTACGACCGAATACAAATGCATCTGAGACAAAGATATTATATCTACACAGTATAATACTCGGATCTGACTTAAACCAAAGCCGACCAGTATTATCTGCCCGAAAAACGACACGTGCGAAAACGCACGTGTATTTTCCGAACCCTGCCATAAAACCATACGGCTTCTGCAACGTTTCGCCCGAACTTGGGAAAGTGTCTGTGGGGGACTCTAATGACTCATCAACACACTGGCACTGGGTATAACCTCTAGCACGTCAGAGGTACAAGCTGTACGTGACGGTTGCCTATGTATTGATTGAAAGAGAAGCTGACAAGCGAACTCATCTCATAAACCCTACTGAGCCTAACAGTGACAATATACATACAGTCCGGTCCGTTCGTCTATGAGTATCGCATATCTGCCTAGGGGGCTGGTAACGTCAGACCCCCATTAGCGGTATAAGTCGTGTCAGAGAGTGGCCCAGAACACACTGAGATACTACTGGAGTGCCTACCAGTAAATCTCCTGTCTCGGCCGAGGGCTTTGTGTAATGGCTCTCCTAGACACAACGCGATCTCACCCCCAATACCGGGAGAGACGAATCCCCGACGATCCGCTCACTGCCTCCATGTGGCTCGGGACTGTACCCAACTAAAATCTGTTTGCACAACTCCTTTGAGCGTGGTAGGGTAGTAATCTAAGCACAGTGGGAACTCACACGAGACAAATGACGATCTCAGGTCGACAAACTAACCTGTACACATGTCACCAGGGAACTGCTATCTGACGATATGTATAATACCAACTAGCATGTTCCCGGCGAGTCCTGTCCGGTGTACTCATAACCCAATGAGCACCTGTATACATCTTAGGTGGTCCTACTGACACCAGTGGCTTGTGAGACCGGCCACCGCCCCTCGTCGGGGTCTCGACTGTATACACTAGTCTACTCTGGAGTATCGATGCCCTGTCTCGAAACTCCCACGATTAGGGACACATTAAGGATGTGCTTACAGACCCCAGCTCCCACGTATATGATCGCCATCATACTGCTGGTAGTCAAGCAAGAATCCTATGGGCTCTATCATCATGCAATAGTGAACTAAACCATGTATACGATGATAAAGACAAACCAGATAGCATACTATCATCTCGAGCAAGACTGTCATATCGGTATAGGTCCTTCCTCAATCATTGCAATCACGTACCTGCGATCCAATAATTGACTTTGAGGGCACTATCTCCAACAATCTCCCACTTGCATTTAAGGCTAATTATTGCGATGTCGCATACTCACAGCCCGTGTGATACCGAACATCCAACTCCTCTACTAATCAGTTTCACAAAGCTAGTTTGTAAAACTCTTGTGTTCGAGAAATAGCCTCAGTGAGTGGATCCGCCCTGATGTTTCTTTCTATGTCTCTCTAAATCTCAAGTTCGCAGAGAAAATCATCTCCCGAATCGAGTAATACATGTCTTAGAATATATCTGGATATCTGATGGGACCTAGTTCATAAATGAACTCTAAATCCAAACTTCTAAGACTGTATCGATCACTGAACCTAATCAGTATCCAGCACCATGCCTCCCACAGTATCCTCTTGGACCACCTGTCCATAATACTGTCCCTCGTCAGAGGGAAAACTATAATTCTGACAATCACTCTGTCATCCATGTCACTTTTGAAGCCTGGAATGATAACCGTCTCCCGAAAGAGGCTGCCATTATCAAATCCGTAGAACATGCACTTATGTTCTAAAACTGCTTCCTTATGTTTCTCCAGGATTGGATTAATATAAACTTATTGCATTTAGTGCAAAAACAACATCTGGTGTGGTACTTGACATCTCATGATTGACTCAATTGCCTAAGCAAGTGATCTGCCAATCATGCACATCCCTCTCTCCTTTAGTCTCTAAGACACCTTTAGAGAGGGTGACTCCATCACCTGTAGGTACACCACCATGCCAGGAGTCATCTATTCTAAAATACTATTAGAATACAGTCAAAGTACCCATATTGGGAAACTACCCAAATCTAGATCTAAAACCATAGATCTAGTAACCAGAATGTCTAATATTATATCCATGTCCTTTATGAAGAAACAACTGTGTGATAACCACAGTACAACCGATCGTAGTATAGAAATTTTACTTCCTATTCTGTGTATATCATCCAAATACCAGGACATCTCACCCTACTACCTTCTTAACAGATCCATCCCCTATTCTGATGAAGTCAAACCTATGACTGTCATATCAAAATTAGATGATCTTATCTCCGCTATATCTGCTCAAGCCTATAAATAGACATATGTTACTTATCCACTATACTTCCGCTGCTCCCACTGACTCGATAACCCTCTGGCAGAATAATATCTACGTACACTTCTAAAGTTAGTTTAGAACGACGTTATACTTATCCTCTTGCCGGGTCTCAGTAGTGTCAAGTCTGGGTAAACAAGAACCTCACTGTCACCATCCTTGAGGGTACCGGAGTACCTCTCAGGTGTCTGAGGTTACCCACCATATCTGCGGAGTGGCTATTGGAATGTCAAACCTGATTGAATATATAGGTCCTATTAAATTTTCCGTAATCGTTTGCGGTTCTGGAATCACTTCCAGTTCTACCATACTCCCACTACTGTTTTCTGAAAAAATCCATTTTACTAAAACTGTGGCGAGTCAAGAACAATATCACTATTGATCTTTCAGATGGTAGAAAAGTCAACCCTCGTCAAATCCAGGGTCAACCCACAAACTGCCATTACAGAAACGTGCCTTGAGTTATCCAGTGTCTGGTTTTAAGCATAAGCTGGATATCTCCCCGTACCTTAACATCGTTAAGATATGAACCATTCTATATCCTATATAGAAATAAATGCACTAATTTAATTGGAACCAGATTCAAAAATATGCACCTGTCTCCAGTGCATATCAACTTAATGGAGAGAGGTTAATCAGCATTACTCAACTTAGAAATCCATCCAATTATGAGTAACCCGAAAGAGAAACAAGTTTCTCAAAACCATTACTATCATTTGAATACCAATCACAAGAATCTACATCTTCGATCTCTTTGAAGAATCCCGATACTTGCAATATCTGGTTCTCTACTTTATTCTTATACTCACAACTTCTCATAACTCAGACATTGTATTTCTGCAAAACACTTGTCTAAAAACTAGAGAAGTCATAAGTAAACAGAACATAGTACGATGACCTACCCCTTTGTCTTGACGGACTCTGGACAACATACAATACTCTGTATAAGTTCGCTGAGTTCAAATAACTCAAAACCTGTGCATCGTAGGTTGAAAAACTGTACCCAGGCGATTTCCTCAAATATCACCAATTACAACGAATTTCGATATAATGAAGATGATCACCTTATTCCCAATAACTTACTCCCACGCATCATCTGTAAAAACCATACAGATATGAGAACGAAACCTGGTAAATACATATCCTGGAGCAAGTATCTAATCGGGAAAACAGTTTTCTTTTAACAATGCGCAGTGAACTGAAACATTAAATATCTCGTAGGGGTGTCCTGGTATTCCTAGTAACGCCTCTTCCATAATCCAATTCATGACTATAACCGTATATCTCTATGCCATCTCTCCAAATCCTTTTATTTGTCTTTAGTCGTTACCTTCTGTACACCACCGTTAGGCTAAATGGTTTTCTTCCTTCCCTACCGTTCGGCACCAGCCTATGGTTTGGAAGAAGACTATCCAGTAAGCATAATAGGTGTACTCTCCTAATCCTAGGAGTACTCACAACTTGAGAGAAGGTGGTGATAAAAGACAACTGAATAATACCTTATTCTATTAAAGGTGAAATTGGAGTGGCGATGAAATACGCGGTTTGGTCGTGAATGATAACAGCCGCAATTTACTTTACCCTCTTTCGAATCCCTTTATTTTGTCTTTATATATTACCTTCTGTACACCCTACTTAGGCTAATTGGTTTTCTTCATTTCCTACCTTTCGGCACCTGCCTATGGTTTGAAATAAGACTATCCAATAAGCGTAATAGGTGTACCCTCCTAAACTAAAGAGCCATCGCAACGTGAGAGAATGTGATAATAAAAGACAACTGAATAAACCAATTCTATTTCTCCTGAACCTGGATCCATCCTCGAAGTAGTACCTTCGAGTTCGTATATAACCATACGATGGATCTATCCAATGGAAGTGGATATCCGTAATAATACGGGGTGTTCTGAGAAATACAAAGGGTAAAAGAAAGAGCGGCAATGACTTATGCAACTCAGACAATCCAAAAAGTCAGTATATTAAGAAGGTTCGGTCTACTTGGTTACTGAGTCATAGTCTAGGGTCGGTCAAAAGTCGCTGCCAAAGAGAGAGAGAGAGAAAAGAAACACTCTGCGTGCATTCTAACCTAGATCAGAATGGTTATCAATTTATCTAATCAGGAAACCTCCCACTGTAATCTCAAATTCTCCTCCAAACCTGAAAGAAGAATCAGTCGGGATCACCCGAAGAGTAAACCAACTCATCAGTGAGAATCGGGATCTAACTATCATCGCATGATAATTTGATGGAAGCCACTCAAGTTATCGCACTCCAGAAGGTATGCGCATGCCTGGCAAGTTTGCTTTATGTTTGAAAATCTCGATGTTATTTTTGCCTAATGCTCTTATGACCTTGGCGTTGGTCAAAATATCATAAGTCACATGTCAAGTTCTGCCCGTCATTGTCCAGGTCAATTTGAACCCACCCGCACATGCCCTTGACGTTGGCCAAAATGGTAATACGACTGTCCCAAACCAACACATCTATCTATGCAACATATGAATACCCAGCAACTACCAAACACTATGCCTTGACTTTAGTCAACAAACATAGCTTGAATACTACTGACCACCCATAAGAAATGACGGAGGGCTATGGCTGGTTTTTGGCAAAAATCCTTTAACGTAATGAACTTGATCTCGTTGAAGGAACCTGATAGCTTTTTATAAAAATATAGTGACGAAAAACCTTTGCTAAGGAGGTCACTCCCGGTGAAGGGATCTCGGCTCTTTCCTCGTGGAATGAGGTGCAGGATATTCCAACTGAATACCACGATGCAAAGCAACTTGTAATCGACTATAGTAAAGTTATTACCCTGACTCAAACTTCTGCCCAAGGGGTCACTCCCGGTGAAGGGATCTCGGCCCTTGCCTCGTCGAATGAGGTGCAGGATATTCTAACTGAATATCGCTATGCAAAACAAAAAGAAACGTCTTTATAATAACACTTTTTAAATTGGTTCCAACAACATCAAATATAGGTTTGTTTTATCTTGCATTGATAAGAATCAATACAGTCCCATCAATCATTCACACCAGAAAAGAACAAAAATAAAATGTACGTATATGCCATCCGCATTCGCCACTGGGTCCCGTCATCACCCGTTAGGTTACTTAACTAACGACAGAGCGGGGGCTGGACTAGCGCGGGTGTAAAACATATACAACATCTAATAGCATATATACCAATATACAATAATCGCTCCAGGCGTGATAATATGCAAGATTACAGAAAAGTAATAAATATCACAGAACAATACAGATAATCTGGGATCCCCGGGTTTCACAGAGCCGCTACTGAAACCCGATGTTCCCCTGGTCGTGTGGATAACCTGTGCAATGAAACCTAGACCCCTACGGGTGCGGCAAGTTACCCGCCAAAACCTGAAGCGAGGTAGTCCCCACAACACAGTGAATGGAACACCCGGCATTTCACGGAATCCGGTAAATTGAGCACCCCTCCTTGGGTTAACCTGTACCCCCTACGAGTGCGGCGAATAGTCTGCCAATTCTAGAGTGAGGTCCCTCTGCCTCTCAATGCCATGAGATACGGACCTGTTGCCTTCCAGAACCCGGCTATCCGTGCACTCCTTCGCGGGATAAACCTAGTACAGAAATAAAAATATGTACAACGGGTACATCGACCTCAACCCGGTCATGCCCCAAAAGAATATTATACAACAGGCAGTGACGGATGTCCACATGTTGGACGCTCGCCCCGCAATATCAAATGTACAAATAAATCCAAACTGCACTACCATTGCACACTGCTATCCACCACGACATATCCGCAACATCACAGCACAACACAGAACATCAACGCGAATGTCACGTTCGCAAACCCGTCTAAAAGAACTATAGCAATCAGACGCGGTTTACCGATCAAATGACATTCCCGGTCGGAGATATAATGTAAATACTGCAAACTAACAAGTTTAAAATTTCGATCGACTAAATTTCCCGAAGTGGGCCCCACGTACATCTGCAGTACAGTAACAAAATCTGGGCCCAAAAGAAATATTCCAAAACCCACAAATTCCCAAAACAAGCTCACTGCAAAAAAATGGATCACTGTTCCCACATAACGGCCGAGGTTCCTCGGTCAAACCCTAGGTTTGACCACGGATCCGCGGCGTTACTGTAGGATCACGTGCCCAATTTTCTGACGTAGGCTTAAAAAACCCTGCTTAATTTTCTGACATGATCAAAATAATTTTTAAACACTGTTTAAAATTAACAGAAACTTTGAATTTGGAATTTGCGGTTTTCGAAAATCCGTTCGATCGATATTTTAAACGTGTTAGCGCAAGTTAGTATAACTTAATGGTGAGGCTCTAATACCACTGTAAGTCCACGGTAGCGCCCCGGCCTTCTAACAGATGCCAAATGCAGAATAAAAACTTTTTACAACTGGCGCTATCGCGTACTATAACCCGGATCTGCTATTAAAACTAAACTAACAAACTACAAAGTGGGTAGAAGTGTTATACCAAACGATCCGAGTCCTTCGGTCTTCAACCATTATCCCACGCTTTGTTGCGGCTGCTCCGATCTTCTGAATCTCCAGTCTTCTCGTTCAGGTGGCACCACGTCGACGGATCTTTAAACGGGCTCCCGCCTCTGAACCGAGGCAACTCGGTTGTCAAGTTTGCTAAAAGAGACGACCAAGATGATATAGAGAATGAGTAGAACACTTTGTCTCGTTACGTCCAAAGCTATGGACGAACGGTTAATGAAGTTGCCTTTTTGGATCGGGTGAAATGAGAAATGAGGCTATCTTAATTTCCATGAATCCAATACAATAATCTTTTCAAAACAACAACCATGATCCTCTCAAGAGAGGGGGCCGGCCACTTTATAGCAAGAGGGAGGTGAGGGTAGGAGAGAGGAGGGGGTGACCACAAGGATATGAAGCTTATCATAACCTAAATACAAAGAATGAGTCATACAACACCTGGTATGAACACAATCAATGCAAACCAATCACAATTAACCTAGTCACCTTGTCATTAAATGCACCATTAATGACCTAATGACTCACAAGCCTTGTCACCCTCTCTAGAACCTTCTAGAACACTGACTCACCTCATCAAGAAAAGATAAATCCATATTTAACCGACTGTTAGATACGGCTGATAGAAAACTGGAAACTGGCAACTTCCAAAAGTGATCCTGAAACGAATTTCAGGATAACCCGGTAATGGTATAAACATACCCGCATTTGTATTACAACCGAATACAAATGCATCTGAGACAAAGATATTATATCTACACAGTATAATACTCGGATCCGGCTTAAACCAAAGCCGACCAGTATTATCTGCCCGAAAAACGACACGTGCAAAAACGCACGTGTATTTTCCGAACCCTGCCATAAAACCATACGGCTTCTACAACGTTTCGCCCGAACTTAGGAAAGTGTCTTTGTGGGACTCTAATGACTCATCAACACACTGGCACTGGGTATAACCTCTAGCACGTCATAGGTACAAGCTGTACGTGACGGGTGCCTATGTATTGATTGAAAGAGAAGCTGACAAGCGAACTCATCTCATAAACCCTACTGAGCCTAACAGTGACAATATACATACAGTCCGGTCCGTTCGTCTATGAGTATCGCATATCTGCCTAGGGGGCTGGTAACGTCAGACCCCCATTAGCGGTATAAGTCGTGTCAGAGAGTGGCCCAGAACACACTGAGATACTACTGGAGTGCCTACCAGTAAATCTCCTGCCTCGGCCGAGGGCTTTGTGTAATAGCTCTCCTAGACACAGCGCGATCTCACCCCCAATACCGCGAGAGACGAATCCCCGACGATTCGCTCACTGCCTCTATGTGGCTCGGGAC
The DNA here is from genome assembly GCA_030015575.1 of Agapanthus africanus. Classification (NCBI taxonomy): domain Eukaryota; kingdom Viridiplantae; phylum Streptophyta; class Magnoliopsida; order Asparagales; family Amaryllidaceae; genus Agapanthus; species Agapanthus africanus. The sequence goes on along the minus strand of JASDDO010000014.1, from coordinate 98,783,766 downwards.
TGTACCCAACTAAAATCTGTTTGCACAACTCCTTTGAGCGTGGTAGGGTAGTAATCTAAGCACAGTGGAAACTCACACGAGACAGATGACGATCTCAGGTCGACAAACTAACCTGTACACATGTCACCAGGGAACTGCTATCTGACGATATGTATAATACCAACTAGCATATTCCCGGCGAGTCCTGTCCGGTGTACTCATAACCCAATGAGCACCTGTATACATCTTAGGTGGTCCTACTGACACCAGTGGCTTGTGAGACCGGCCACCGCCTCTCGTCGGGGTCTCGACTGTATACACTAGTCTACTCTGGAGTATCGATGCCCTGTCTTGAAACTCCCACGACTAGGGACATATTAAGAATGTGCTTATAGACCCCAGCTCCCATGTATATGATCGCCATCATACTGCTGGTAGTCAAGCAAGAATCCTATGGGCTCTATCATCATGCAATAGTGAACTAAACCATGTATACGATGATAAAGACAAATCAGATAGCATACTATCATCTCGAGCAAGACTGTCATATCGGTATAGGTCCTTCCTCAATCATTGCAATCACGTACCTGCGATCCAATAATTGACTTTGAGGGCACTATTTCCAACAATGCATACGCTATTTTCATATAGGATTTTCTATTGAAGTTCTTAATATTTCAGTATCTAATCCCACATTATATAAAAACGGTCTCATTAAAGTTCTAACCTCTCAGCTTGAAATCATATTTAGTAGTCATGTTTCGCAAATAGAGATGATTTAATTGATTTTCGATAGATTTAATACTAGTATGAATTGTATATATGAACTCAAGCATTGAAAATTTTGAAAATATTGTTTTTTTTTGGAATTTTGGGGAGCAGAGAAACTGCGGCCGCAAAATATATTGTTATATTACTTATCGTTCAATGTTCTCAAGCTAATTTTATATATTTATAATAATATAATTTATTGTAAATGAGATGATCGTAGTAATAATTAATAATTCATGTAGCTTATATTATGTGCAACGTTTTTTGTGTTTTTCGATATTTAGCAATGGAACGCTATCGCTATTTTGAACACTGGACTACCAAATAAATAACATCGAGAGCGGTTTCATAGCATTATTAAGTTATTGGTGTTATCTTAAAAACTCTTGAAAAATTCAATTGTTTTTGTTAATGAAATTTATCCTTTTCAAGTATATATACATGTGCATTGAGCGTGAGAGTGACTGGTGCAGTAAAAAAATCCTTGTTGTGAACCTCAACTATAAGCTTATAATAGTATTTTCGATGTCAAAATCCGACCATTTATTTACATATAGTGTAAACGACCCTCGGTTCTTTACATAATCATAGTATATTTTTATCTCGTTCCTTGTTAGGTCCAAATTAAACCTAATACACAAAATACATACCGTCTTGGTAATCTAACGAAAACTTTTTGCATTTGTGTTCTATGCAGAATGCGATAAAAAATCATTAAATTGATCCATATTGATAGGCTATGTGAAGACTCATTATAGATCCGATATTGAGTGTATCTATTTAACTCAAAACATTTTTTCCCAGCGAAATTAAATTCCCTTTTGTCACTCAATGAAAAACCTAGCTGCTTAATATCTACCAAGTTTTATATATATATATATATATATATATTCAAAATAGCGATAGATTGTAGCATAACGTTTCACTGCTGAATAGCGAAAAGCGCAAACAGCTTTACGTATAGCATAAGCTGCACGAATTATTAATTATTACTAATAGTTATTATTAGTATCTTATTTACAATAAATTATATATCATATAGATAAAGAACATGAAACAATTAATAACATAACATTATTTTCTTAATTTTCAAATCTTGTGTTCATATGATTCATAATTGTATTAAACGTATCAAAAATCAATCAAATAATCTCTATTTGAAAAGCATGTCTGCTAAATATCATTTCAAATTGAGAGTTGAATTTCAATAAGACTGTTTTCATACAGTTTAAAATTAGATACTGAAATCTAAGAACCGGAATAGAAAATATTATGTGAAAATAACGTATGCATAGAGCATAACGTATACTATTTGTTAAAAAGCATAAACTACTTTTTATTTAAGCTATTTACTGATGCACTACTACAATATCCACTTGCCCCTACGGATTTAGCCATAAGGGCAAACTGTAGCCCCTTCGAATTAATCCGTAGGAATATAAAATAGCATCGTAGGTCCAAAAACCACAGGTGCAAGTATTTGTCCTGAACATGTCCCTACGGAGTAAATATTGCTCCTACGGCGTAATCCGTAGAGGCAATTCATCCTAATCCGTAGGGACATAATCTTTTTTTAATTTATCTATTTATAAAATAAAATAATTGCCCCTACGAAGTTATTCATTGGGCCTTCTAAATGCCCATACGGATTCCATTGGGACAAAATATCAGATATTCTGATATTTTGTCCCTACGGATAAATGTGTAGGGGCAATTGTTTTCCTTACGGATTAATCCGTAGGGACATTATATCAGGATTTTTTCTAAAATGGGACTTCACGTTTTTCCCCGTCCTGTGCATAATAATATATATATCATATAGCTAAATGCAGAAATATTCATAAACAACATCTCACACATAATATATAAAAGAAATAAACAAACTGAATACGAAATCGATTTAAAATCATCATAAACATCCAAACAACCACCGGTATCGTCCAAAATATACAATATGTATCAAATAAGTATATCCATCCTAAAAAATATAAATAAACCTATCTTAACTCGGTCCAGCTCCTCCACCTATAATAATCGCCGTAATCTGGTGCATCTGCTCCTCGGTGCAGCCCTGGGTTGTCAAAAACTTGACTAATGAAGGAGCGGTCTGTACAGGAGTTTGAGTGGGCTGTGGAGCTATAGAAGTGGCCTGCGCAGCTGCAGCAGAGATACTGGCTTGCGGAGCCGCAGTCGAATGAGAGATATGTGGAGCCGCAGCCGAAATAGCCTACCGAATCTGTAAAATTTTGTGTTTGTGTAATAAACGAGTAAGAACAGTGTATTAGATTTTGGTCGAATTCATATCATTATCGGATTATTGCGAAACCGTGAATTTATATATACTTTGTTGAGATTCCACACATTCTGTTGAAATTCATATGTTATGTATGAGAATTTATACATATTGGAATTCCACAAGTTCAAGGTTATACTTTTTCCCCCAATCTAAGAATACTTAGAGACTTGGGCCTAATTTGGGTATCTAGTTTGGAAAACCGTAGTTTATTTTAAATGGAAATAGAAATGATACTTACTCTAACTTGTAAGTCCGTATCTCTCCTTAATTGTTTACCTTTGATTAGATACTTGGTTTTGGAGTTATCTAATTTATAAAGTAATGTTTTCTTCTCAAGTTTTGAGTTTGGATAATTATAACTTTTTAAATTCCAAAATGAAGAAAAATGTGGCATGGTTATGATTATAGAGTTCAGTTTAATTAGATAGTTTTAGTTTGATTAATCAAACTTAAGTCGAAAACCAAATAAGCTTAGACTACTAATATTACATATGCTACTATCTATAATGTGATATAATATTTTACTAATAAGTAATATACGTACCAACATCTCCTTCAACTCTTCTATGGTGGTCTTCAATGCGGCAATATCATGCCCCAGATGTTGCTCATGGGGATAGGGAAAGTAACCGCCGGAGTGGAGACCGACTTCATATGGGCCCTGCCAGGACCAAGTCCTTGGCCTCTCTCCCAACCTCCGTGGTGCCCTCCGTATAGGGCGTCTAGGATGGGGTCAGTATGATTGGATTGGTCTGTCCACTGAAATTGATCACCGATGCCTCCGCCTGCTCCACCACCCGCTTCTACACCCACATTAACCATTAAAACATAAGTATATCATTTAAATTTAAATTTATCAAAAGAAAAATTTTATTCGAATTAGAATAAATATTAACACTTATACAATACTCCAGGGTAGCAGTGTCGGGGAATCGAAGCTCGCCCGTGGTGGGATCTGTCGAGGTGTCGTGGACGGCAAGATACGCGGTCAACACGCTCGGTGTACCACCCTGCGCTGGACTCTGAGTTCTCTGCAATTCGGCAAAAATTTACATATATTATAAAATAACTCTTAATATTGCATTATATCAAAATAGATCTATTGTAGTTTACGGATGCTTCTATGGCACGAGTAATGTTCCTCGAGCCACCTGTGTAAGTAGGGCGGCCCCTCTTCGCCGACTTCCTATTCTCCTTATTTTGATCGATCTATTTCTGTACAACACAATCAGATTTAGTTTTCTAATTAAGCAACACAAAAAAATAAATTATATACAAAATAATGAATTACATTTAAATTACAAATCTGTTTGCGCTCAGACTCATAATACCGGTACAAGAGAGGCCATGTATCTACGTCGACTCTGACAAAGGCCGGAGAATGTAGGAGAGCCGCTTTCTCCGCCTTGGGGGCCAGCCATAGCATGTAGCAATCAATTTTCAGCTCATTCCTATTATATTGGACCTTAGATTGCATGTTCTTCATGAGGCCCAGGTAAAGAGAGTGAAGATCGAGCACTCTGTCAGGGTGATCAAGGTCAGGTACAGGCTGAAAGTCATAATCCAACTGCAAATACAAGAAAATAATGTATTTAAATTATAAGTGTTAAATAATACAAAAATTTATTTGATAAGTCAAATGAAAAAATATATATTAATACCCGAGCCCGATCTCAGAAGAGGGGAAAGGAGCGTCGGTGCTGATTGCCCCACTCAACGTGAAGAGGATACTTCTTTTAGATGCGGCTCTCATCCTTGTTAGGAATATGTATGCCCTAGAGGCCATTATTGTATGATATAGTGGATACTTGGACATATATATAGATGACTTTCTTGCTCGACATGATAGTATGCTATCTGGTTGCTCTTTATTTTAACATGTACACTTGTATTGTTATACTGTCTCTTTGATACATGTTGATAAAGCTCCTTAGGATGTTTTCTTGACTACCAGGACTGTGATGCAGATCATACTACTGGGACTTGTGTAGTCCATAAGCACATCCTTTAACTATTTCTAGTCGAGTGAGTATCGAGACAGGGAATTGATATTCCAGAGTAGACTGGTGTGTACGTTTCTTGACCCTGTAGGGGGCAATGGTTGATCCCATATCTATTGGTGTTTGACATCAAAGATTGTACACATGTGCTCATTAGAGTAGATACACTGAACAGGACTCGCCGAGAACTCTTAGTTGGTACTATACCTAACGTCAGATAGCAGTTCTCTGGTGACACTGGTACAGGTTAGTCTGTAAACCCGAGATCGTCATAGTGTCTTGTGTGGTTCCCACTGTGCTTTGATTTCCTCCCTACCACGGCGCAAAGGAGTCGTGCAAACAAGTGGATTTTGGGTACATTCCCGAGTCACATGGAGGCAGTGAGCGATAAGAGGGGTTTCGTCTCTCCCGGTATTGGGAGTTGATATTGCGCTATGCTCGATTGGCTATAACAGTAAGTCCCTGGCCAGGGCTGATGAGATTTACTGGTAAGAGTTATCAGTAGTTTCTCAAACCGTTATGAGGCATACATCGGCATGACTTATCAAGTTACTGGGGTTTGACGATTCTACCCATAGACTCGATATTCGACATATCAGACGAGAAGACCGGACTGTACGGTAAGTGTTACTTATAGGCTTCATAGGAGTTTGGACAAGCTTGCTTGTTGATCTTCTAATCGCTCAATACCTGGGTAGCCGTTACTTCCAGCTAGTACCGCTGACGGCTTGTGGGTAACTGATGTGATCATTACCTACTGCTGGCGTATTGATGAGTCTTTAGAGTCCCACACAGAAGTTTCCTGGTTCAAGCGAAACGAAGTAGGACACATATATTGATATGTGCGGGGGCCTGATTAAATACGAGTATATGATACCGTATTATAATCTGGCGGTTATTTGATATCAGTTTGGTTATATGTGATATAATCAGATTATTGAATCAAGTGTTGATTTGATAATGTGATATATAAATAAATGATATTAGTCGGTTATATGTGATATAACCGGATTATTAAATCAAATGTTGATTTAATAATTTGATGTGTATTTATATTTGATATAATTATACATTAACTAATATTATAGCTCACTAATTATTTTCTTTTCTTTATATATATATATATATATATATATATATATAATGTAGCATGGTTGGATTTTCTAATTTGTGAAAATAGAAAAGAGGTAGAAAATGAGGAATGGGGTGAAGCAAGGTTTTTATATTTATTTATTCATTTGGTCATACTATTGAAGCATGGTTCCAATTGATTATTGGAAAATATTAATGCTTCAATAATTGTGTGAATATAGAAGCCATTCTTCACTTCATAATTGAGAAGGCTTGCACACTTGTTCTTGTTCTTCACTTGAGCTCTTTTCTCTCTAACTCTCTTCATCTTCCTCCTCACCTCCTCCAAGTCCTAACACTCACATGAGTTTTGAACCTTAGGGCTTGCAAATATCCATAGTGAACAAACAAAACCCCTATTTCACCATCCTACACTTGATTACCACTTAGGTGTAGTATGTTTCCTTCACTAAAGTAAGTTTAGTGAAGAGGTAGCTTGGTTTAGTGAAACTTCGGGTGGATCATCTTCGGCACGAAGATCGCAAAAGGAAGCTTGTTCAATCTTCAAGTGGAGCCTAGTGGAGTCGCGTGGACTACTACACGGAGCTTTTGAAGAGAAGGACACGGTCTACAAAGGTTGTAGTTTTATTTCTTAGTGTAAAGCTCTTGATATCATTGTGTTAAACCCTAATCATCTAGTTTAATCCTTAGTTAGTGTAGCTTAGCACCAATAAATTTTTAAAATTGCATGCTTGATGCCGGTTTAAACCTCATAGTGATGCTAGGGTAGACTCTCAATCCTCCATATACCGACCGAATCTCTCGGCATAATCGCCGGTATAGCGATAATCGGAGGTAAAGAAAAAGGGGAATGGTGCCTCCCCGCAGCTCTATTGGGTCTCAGCCCGTGGGACTGATTCGGCCCTCTAGTCCCCCTCTCGGGGTGGAGCCGCCCTGCATCTACAAAAAATATCAAGACAAAACGGTATTTCAAAATTAAGGATTAACGAAAATTGAAGTGCGATATATACCTCTGGCAACAGCAGCACGAGCCCGGGCCCGGGCAGTAGCACGAGCGGGACGATAGTTCCTCCGGTGAAGAACAGTCGGTGACCCGGATGTGGACGTATTCCCTCCAACTAGAAAATAAATATTGACGATAAAATTACATGAAGTTCATGGTTATTCTTAGAGAATATGTAAAATGAAAAAAATAATTTTCATAAAAATAAAGGCTGACTACATCCACCAAAAAGGTAAAACTAATTGAGAGCTTAAATCATTTGCATTTGGGCCCTTTAGATAGACTATTGTGTCCAAGTTATCGTCTCTTTTGTGAAAAAGATTTTATATTTAAGAATACTAATCTGCAGACTGCGCGGAGGGTACGGAAGTGGCGGGAGTGGCCTCTATGCCAAATGTGGATGCACCACCTACAATTAGACAATTAAAAATAGATTATATAAGTAATTGCAAAAAAGAATATATGTATATCTATAATATAACAATCTGAATCAATATGCATGTAATATAAGATATATAAACATACCTGTAGGTGCGGTGTTGGCCTCTGCCTGGGATGTGGAGGCACCACCTACAGCTAGACAATCAAAAATTTATTATATAAGTAATTGCAAAAATTATGTGTGTATATCTATAATATAACATTCTAAATCAATATGCATGCAATATAGGATATATAAATATACCTGCAGGTGCGGTAGCGGTCTCTGCCTCTAATGTGGACGCACCACCTACAGCTAGACAATTAAAAATTGACTATATAAGTAACTTTAAAATAAATATGCATGTATATCTATAATATTACATTCAAAATGAATATGTGTGCAATATACCTGGAGGTGTGGCAAAGTCCAAACGGAAAGAGTCATCCGAAAGGGATATGGATCGGGGTGCAAGACCAGTCCTGTGGAGCTCCCTACGCGGCTCCCCAGACGGCAGAACCGCTCTGCTTCTGTCTCTGCCGCTGCAGCTACCGCGGATGGTGCTCCTGCCGCCCCTCGCTGCTCCTGCATCGTCATCAGACCTAGATAATAGTACAATCATTACATATGCATGCAATATATGTATAGATCATAAAAACGTGAAGTAATAATATAACATTACTGAAAACCTTTTTCGTTTCGTAGATGTATTAGACATATCTACTTGGATTTCATTATCGATACCATTCCTAACGCACGTAACTTCACGATCGGCCGAAAACAACCCGTCTTTGGAGACAGACGGTCGGAGCACTCTAAGTCTTCTCTCTTCTTCATCCTTATCGCTGTCCTCCATACGATTCTCGAATTCTGGGACATCGTAAACATCTCTGGGTTTCTAACGGCATACAACACTCTATCCTAGATACTTCAAGTACTGTGAGTAGTATGCTTGAAACGCTTGTTGCGGAAAGATATATAGATCGTCCTGACCGTAAAATCAAAGTGTGTTTACACTAGTCAATCGATATTCATCTTTCTAAGTCCCAAGATTGTTTCACCACTTATCCGTATCGGTTCGTATATCTTACCGAATACACTGAAATATATCAAACGGTTCTGATCATCCGGGATATTGGATACCAAGTATGCAATTGAAGTATCCATAATAAATCATACCATCCGATCCTACGGTTGCAATCTCACTATTCTGAGTGGTTCGAGATGTTTCTATGTGCTTAACTTCAAATTTGTATCCAAAGATACCGAATCCTTTATAGTATGTAACCTCCATGTTAGGAAACTGAGCTAAATATCTTGAATCTCTCTATAATGATGCAAACAAGTTCGGATCATGGATCCGACAAAATTTTTTTTACGGCAAATACATAATGATATAAGTTTAGATTAAGACTGGTCATAATAACATGTTATTCGAACAAGTTATATGATCTGCAACCTAAGAGCAAAAATTATCCTAATGATATTTTTCCAATCGTTTATCATTCCAATCAGGATGACCCTCACGCAACTCATCAATATGAATTCTGTTCTCAACAATAAATTATGATATCAATATCATATCATTTCATACACACACACACAAATATAACAATTAATCCAAAAAAAACTTACTCTCTAATTTCTTCAAGACATATGCTATTGAGGAGGATAAACCGATCTATCTTGTTGATAAACATGGGGTATACTATCTTATAATCAGCTTTACCATATGGCTCATCCTGAATTCTTTGAGGCCGGTTAAACTTCATCTCAATGTTCTCGTCCAGATAGCGGGAACAAAATCCGGTTACTTCATCTAGAAGATAATTTTGCATGATAGAACCCTTTGGTCGATTTCTATTGCGTATATATTTTCTTAGACTATAGAGGCACCTAAAGAAAATATGTTAAATAAATAAATATGAGCATATAAGACAACAATAATTTTACAAAATACGTGAAACGAAAAATTCAACGTACCTCTCGACGGGATACATCCATTGATATTGTACCGGTCCGGCAAACTTAGTCTCAGTTGCAAGATGAACCGTCAGGTGTATTATGATATCGAAGAACGACGGCGGGAAAATACGCTCAGCTTGCAAAGTATCAAGAAAATAGAATTTTCTAAATTCTCCAGCGTCACAACATCCAAGGTTTTAGCGCACAATTCCCTAAAAATAAAACAAAGGTCATTGATTACTAGACTAACCGATTCGGAAAGGGAAGTCCTGATGGCTAATAGGAGAAGGTGTTCCATAACAACATGGTGATCATGACTTTTCAGCCCATCGATCTTGCCTTTCATAATTTTTATTTTCTTACTAAATGATCCTGAGAAACATGTGGGAACTTTCAATTCATGCAACACCTGCAAAAATCTTTTCTTCTCCGATTGTGACATATAATACACAGCATTGGGAAGTACAAACTTTCCTGGTTTACCCGCTGTCGCTTTAGGATGCAATTCACTTCTAATTTCCCAGTCCTGAAGATTGATCCGAGCACGGAGGTTGTCTTTCGATTTTATGTCTTTACGAAGAAGCAAATTAAGTATGTGTTCGGATACTCCCTTCTCTATGTGCATAACTTCCAGACAATGACGCACTAAATTTGTTAACCGGTACGGATGTTGGGGTCAAAAATTACACCCCGGTTGACCAAGTCAAAGTCAGTCAACCCCCAACCAAATGGGTACGAGCCCAAGCCCAAGCCCAAGTCAAGACTAAGTATGGAAAGGGCTGGCTCCATGCCAAAAGAAGGCAATAAATTAGTTTACATACATTTTTTTAAGAATTAAATATATGGAAAATGGGCAAAAGGCTAAAATTTTGTAAACCCCATAGCTTATGTGCAAAAAGAAATAAGCACATGAGGCATGAGGAGGCACACGTGCCATTTAGAAAAACCTAAGGAGCTATATGTAAAGTGTGTAGCCTATAAAGGCAAACATGATGAAAAAATTAGGGACAACTCTTTTTATTCCCTTCAAAAATTAGGGTTTTGTGCCTCTTCCTTCCACAAGGTTCTAAACCTTCTACCTTTTTTTGAATTAAATCAAAAATTTAACTCTTCTTTTGCCCAAAAAGAATAGTTTTTCACCATAAAACCCTTTAAGGGGAGTTCAGATCTCCCATCAAATCTCTAAAAGGGGAGATTTTTAAGTCCCACCCCCTTTTCTCTAAGATCTAGCCAACAAAGAAGAGGAAGAAGGGGATCCATCTTAAAAAAAAGTTCCACTTTGGGAAAAATATAAGATTCAAGAGAAGATCCAGAGCTCAAGGGAGAAGAAAGGGGCCGCCTTTTATCATCTTCGAAAATTCTTTAGGAGTTTAACTCCAAATCAATTTTTGAGGAGTTCAACTTTAATGTCACGCCCCGCTTCCCAGAGTGCGCTAAGATCGGCACGTGATAGAGCCAACTATGCTACCTGTGGATAGGAAAGATCCTTCCACAGTCACATTACGGCTGTTTAGAGATATCAAGAACAGTAAAATAAACTAAACTATCTAATACATGTCCATAAGCCAGAATAAATAAGTCATGAAATAAAATAATGCGGAAGCAAAAGATCCAATACAAAAATAAACTGGAATGTACGTCCCATAATGCGGGCTTACATCAGGAATGAAAAATACTGAAAGGAAAACTAAACTAAACTAATAACAGGTCTTCACTGCTCAGCCTGTTGATCAAAATACTCCTGGGCAGCCTGCGATAAGGATAAGGGATCTGGGCCATGCAAAACCCAGACGTCAGTGCATCATAATATCAATAATTCTAAGCAAGCAGGATGTAATGAAATATGCAGGCATGAAGTATGAACAGTAATAAGTTATCAGTAACAAGTAAACAGTAACATGAATATAGGTCAGTGAACAGGATATATACAGGTGAAGTGCAGTGAGTAGTCTAAACTGTGCTATAGGGTTATCTACTCTAAAGTTATTCGAAATCAATTAATGTAGTCCTCATCGTAACCCATCAGTCTATGCCCCGTTCATTCCCCACGGGACCACGGTAAAATGATGTAATAGACTGTGAGTCTATGTCCCGTTCATTCCCCACGGGACCACGGTAAAATGATATAATAGCCCTTTGAGTTACATTCAGCTACATTCTTGATTTCCCCATACCCCCAAGTTATATGTTCAAGTCAGGTATTGATAAATCTGAGTCTAATACCAACACAGGATCAAGCAGGTACAGGTTTGTCTAAATAGACAACAGGATATGTCCGTAGGGACAACAGGTCAAGATTGTCGGCATTAGTAACAAGATCAGGTATCAAGTCAGGCTGTGGTACATCAGGTGATGTCAAGTAGTGCACGGTATCAAGTCAGGTCAAGTAGTGTATCAGGTCATGTCAAATAGTGCACAGGTATCAAGTGGGTGCTCATAATCAAACTGTAATAAGTATGGGTTGCACAAAATCAGGTATAGAGTACTAATAAAATGAAATAACATGAATGGTATGCAAATAGATACAAAATAAATGGTATGGATGCACAACTATCGATTAGGGTTACCTTTTATTTTTCCAATACTAATTAAGATGCACTTTATTAAACATGGGGTGTTAATATAACAGTATTATGTATTAATATGATCTGTAAATGCAGCTATATGTGTACTATATGATATGGATGCAGACGTATATCGAATAACCGTAAAATGATAAACTGGTAAATACGGAATGTAAAATTTAAACAATATGAACTGTTATATTCAATTGGATGCAGTATATTGTAGTATAATATGTAACAAGATAGGTTTGCATACGCTAAATGTAAAATAATACGTACGGATGTACACGGATGTCGGAAAACTGTAAAACGAGAACTTGGGATGCATGATTTAAAATACCAGTGTTATAATTATTAAAATAGATGTATATAAAGTAATGTAGCATGTAGCAAGATAAACTTGCATGCCCTAGATCTGAAATGTATTATACGGATGTAAACGGAACATCGAAAAAACTAAACATGGGGTGCATAAATAATCATTATGGGGTATTATAATTTAAATAGACATAGATTGTAGTAGTATAGCATGTAGCAAGATTAACTTGCCTAGACGGATCATAAAACGGATATGTATGGTACGTCCGACGTCGGCAAAATGTCGCGACGCACGCACGACACACGGGACGGGTCTAAGCAACGCGAGAGGGTGATCACGCAGGTAAGGCATGTTCACTGGGTCGTCTGGATCGTCGGCGTCGAGTCCGGCTCCGACGAACTATGAAATGTAAGATTCAAGAATTTAAAGAAAGAAAAGAAAGAAAGAAAGAAAGAAAGAATGAGGAAGAAGAAGAAGAGAAGGCTTACAAAGGTTCTGCTCTGTGGTTTACAAAGAGATGAGATGGTGTCAACGGCGGTGAACGGAGCTCCGGCGAACTAGGGTTTGGTTTTAGAGGAGTTAGGGTTAGGGTTTAGGCTCGGTTTTGTTGCTGGGGTTTTTGGGTGCAGGGATAGGTGTAGGAGAAGCAATGCAGCGGAGAGGAGAGGTGGAAGGAGATGGCGACGGTGAGGGGTCGTCGGCGACGAGGTGAGGTGGTGGTGTAGGTGTTCTCGGGTTGTAGTAGGGTGTGCAGGGGTTCTGGGAGAAGGAAGAAGGTGGCGAAGGAGAAGGTAACGAGAAGGAGGCGGCAATGGGGAATTTTAGGGTTATGGTTTGAGGAAGAGAGCTCTGGTGATGATGGGTTGAGGAGATGAAGGGCTCGGGGTTAAATAGGAAGAACGACGACGAGATATGGGGGAGTTGTTAAGTGAGGTGATCGTAAGGCTTCGGGAGGTGATGGGATCCTAATTACCGCGAGAGGAGAGAGAAAGATGCGCGAGAGGAGAGAGATAGAGAGTAAGCGAGAGGAGAGAGAGAGGAGGAGGAGGAGAAAGAATCTTGTCGTTTAGTGGGGGAGAGAGAAAGAGACCGTGAGGGGGAAGAGAGAGAGAAGAGAGAAGAGAGAGAGAGAGCTCGAGAGGTGGGGTCCACGGTCAGAGAGAAAGAGAGTGAATGTGAGCTTGTAGGGTGTTTTTCGTCACCCCATTGAGATGGGAATACGCGCGCGCTTGTCAGGCGTACTACAGATTCTCCCTGCCTACGGTAGGCCGGGGTTTAATGATGGTGGGGATCCGAATCTCCGGCAGCCGCGGACTAAGCTGCCGTTAATTACCCCTCGCCTTTGGAGCGAGGGAACCTCCGATTGACGGGTTAAACTGGTCATGCGAACTCAATGTGCAGTGTGCGTGTGTTGTGTTTTGAAAGGGGGTTTTGGTTATATCGGGAGCCACGCAGAGTTTTTACGGGGGTCCCGCTACCCGGATAGTGGGCTGGGGGTCAAGGGGGCTAGCAGCCCCCTGTCCCGTTAGAAATTTTTTTCTAACAGGGACAGTGTCATGGTGTATGTGTGTGTGCACATATGTATATCTATATGTATATACATATAAAAAAAAAGAGGGGGAAGAGGCATCCAAAGAATGCGTGGGGGCAGCACCTTGGGCGCTGTGCGTCTAGGTGCTGTGCGCTCAGGCGCTAGAGTGCCACGTGTCGGCACGTGGGCGCTCTGCGCTTGATCGCTGGGCGCTTGAGTGCAAGCGCGCCACGTGTCGGCACGGGGGCGACTTGCGCTCGAGCGCCTGCGCTCGAGCGCAAGAGAGCCACTTGTCGGAACGGGGGCGACTTGCGCTCGAGCACCTGCGCTGGAGCGCAAGCGCGCCACGTGTCGGCACGGGGGAGACTTGCGCCCGAGCGCCTGCGCTTGAGCGCAAGTGCGCCACGTGTCGGCACGGGAGCGACTTGCGCCCGAGCGCTTGCGCTCGGGCGCACGCCACGTGTCGGCACTGGGGCGACTTGCGCCCGAGCGCTTGCGCTTGAACGCAAGCGCGCCACGTGTCGGCACTGGGGCGACTTGCGCTCGGGCGCTTGCGCTTGAGCGCAAGCGCGCCACGTGTCGGCACGTAGGCGACTTGCGCTCGGGCGCTTGCGCTTGAGCGCAAGCGCGCCACGTGTCGGCACGCGGGCGCTCTGCGCTCGAGCGCCGGCGAGAAAAAGAGGCTTTTAGCCTAAAAAACAGAAGCTATGCTTCAGAAAGGAAATATTTATTGTTATATATATATATATATATGTTATGGAGTTAAAACTCCTAGGATGTTTTGAAGCCGATGAAGGGGGGTTCTTCTTCTTCCTCCTGTTGTTTGGCCGGATCTTAAAGATCAAGAAGTAGGAGATTTTAAAAATCACTCCTTTTTTAGATCTGATGGAAGATCTGAGTTCCTCTTTATGGGTTTTGTGGTGGAAAACTACTTAGTTTTGAAAAAGAAAGAGTAAAACTCTTAATTTAATTCAAAAGAAATGAGAAGGTTTAGAACCTTGGAGAAGGAGCAGGAGGCACAAAGAACCCTAGTTTTTTGGGGAATGAAAAAGTGTTCTTTATTCATCATCATGTTGCCTTTTATAGGCTTACATATTTACATATAGCCCCTTGGGCTTTACAAAAATGGCATTTTAGCCATCCCATTGCTCATGTGCCATTTCATTTTTGCATATAAGCCATGGGCTTACAAAATATTGGCTTTATGCCCATTTTGTTTACATCATGCATAAACAATTACATAAAAATTATTTATTACATGATTTTGTTGTTGGCGTAGGGAGGCTGGCTGCGGGATCGACTTGGGCATGGGCCCGCTTGACCTGGGCTTGGGCCCACCTAGTTTTGGGGTTGACCTTGACTTTTGACTCGGTCAACCGGGGTGTAAATTTTTACCCCGTCAAATTGCCCCCCATCAATAAATGCACACAGCATATGTGGGTCGTGTGCATGAAATTGATGGATCTTCTTTCACGTGGAGGCGACTTGCTTTGGTTCCCACTTTTTAGGATGCACTGCCCTTTTTACGACATGGATGGTCGACGCTTAACGCGTCTCCGAGACGGAGTGTCTGTGGTCGACGTTTCCCTGGCCCGAAACGATTTGGGTTCCCAATTTGCGGGAGCCTGCACTGCCCTTTTTGCGACATAGACGGTTGACGCTCTGATCCGGAGCGATTTGGGATCCCAATTTGCGGGAGCCTGCACTGCCCTTTTTACGACATAGACGGTCGACGCTCTGATCCGGAGCGATTTGGGTTCCCAATTTGCGGGAGCCTGCACTGCCCTTTTTGCGACATAGACGGTCGACGCTCTGCTACGAAGCGATTTGGGTTCCCAATTTGCGGGAGCCTGCACTGCCCTTTTTGCGACATAGACGGTCGACGCTCTGTTACGAAGCGATTTGGGTTCCCAATTTGTGGGAGCCTGCACTGCCCTTTTTGCGACATAGACGGTCGACGCTCTGTTACGAAGCGATTGGGGTTCCCAATTTGCGGGAGCCTGCACTGCCCTTTTTGCGACATAGACGGTCGACGCTCTGATCCGGAGCGATTTGGGTTCCCAATTTGCGGGAGCCTGCACTGCCCTTTTTGCGACATAGACGGTCGACGCTCTGCTACGAAGCGATTTGGGTTCCCAATTTGCGGGAGCCTGCACTGCCCTTTTTGCGACATAGACAGTCGACGCTCTGATCTGGAGCGATTTGGGTTCCCAATTTGCGGGAGCCTGCACTGCCCTTTTTGCGACATAGACGGTCGACGCTATGATCCGGAGCGATTTGGGTTCCCAATTTGCGGGAGCCTGCACTGCCCTTTTTGCAACATAGACGGTCGACGCTCTGTTACGAAGCGATTTGGGTTCCCAATTTGCGGGAGCCTGCACTGCCCTTTTTGCGACATAGACGGTCGATGTTAGAATTGGTTGGTTTGATTTGTTTGACTTGAGTTGACATCAGCATCGCTATACTGGAATATGGTACCAGGAGCGAATCATCATCTGTCATGAAAGGATTTGGGGATTGGGTTTTTTTTGTTTGGTATCTGCATTGCTGCACTGGAATAATGCCAGGAGCAACTCATCATTTGCCCCGGGAGGATTTGGGAATTGGTTTTGTTTTGGCATCTGCATTGCTGCACTGGAATAATGCCAGGAGCAGCTCATCATTTGCCCCAGGAGGATTTGGGAATTGGTTTTTGTTTGGCATCTGCATTGCTGCACTGGAATAATGCCAGGAGCAACTCATCATTTGCCCTGGAAGGATTTGGGAATTGGTTTTTGTTTGGTATCTGCATTGCTGCACTGGAATGATGCCAGGAGCAACTCATCATTTGCCCCGGGAGGATTTGGGAATTGGTTTTGTTTTGGCATATGCATTGCTGCACTGGAATAATGCCAGGAGCAACTCATCATTTGCCCCAGGAGGATTTGGGAATTGGTTTTTATTTGGCATCTGCATTGCTGCACTGGAATAATGCCAGGAGCAACTCATCATTTGCCCCGGAAGGATTTGGGAATTGGTTTTTGTTTGGCATCTGCATTGCTGCACTGGAATGATGCCAGGAGCAACTCATCATTTGCCCCGGGAGGATTTGGGAATTGGTTTTGTTTTGGCATCTGCATTGCTGCACTGGAATGATGCCAGGAGCAACTCATCATTTGCCCCGAGAGGATTTGGGATTTGGTTGGCGTTTGCATCGTTGCACTGGAATATGGTACCAGGAGCGACTCATCATTCGCCACTTGGGGGTTGGGGAGCGATGGCTTAGGAGACAGGTTTAGATCGCTGTCACCTAAGACTTTTCAATTTTATGGGCCGTGGGGGTCCCATAAAAGCATTTTCTCCCTACGAGTTGTAAGGATTTCGCAGGTGTATGTTCTCCTTAGGAGTCGTGAGGACTCCCAAGTGTGTTTTTCCTTCATGAGCCGTAAGGATCCCACAAAGGTTTGTTCTCCTCATGTATCGTGAGGACACATGAGCGGATTTCCCTCGTTCCCAGTTTAATGACTTAGAGGTCGACTGTTTCCAGTTTAACGACTTAGAGGTCGACTGTTTCCAGTTTAACGACGTAGAGGTCATCTGTTTCCAGTTTAACGACTTGGAGGTCATCTCTTTCCAGTTTAACGACTTAGAGGTCATCTGTTTCCAGTTTAACGACGTGGTGGTCATCTGTTTCCAGTTTAACGACTTAGGGGTCTATGTTTCCAGTTTAACGACTTAGAGGTCATCTGTTTCCAGTTTAACGACTTGGTGGTCATGGTGCTTCCAGTTTAACGACTTGGAGGTCATCTGTTTCCAGTTTAAAGACTTAGAGGTCATCTGTTTCCAGTTTAAAGAGTTAGAGGTCATCTGTTTCCAGTTTAAAGACTTAGAGGTCTGTTGTTTCCAGTTTATAGACTTAGAGGTCTATTGTTTCCAGTTTAACGACTTAGAGGTCATCTGCTTTCAGTTTTAAAGACGTGGAAGTCTATTGGATTGATTTGGAATTTTGGGATAGGGGCCGGCATCAGCGTTGTTAACACTGAAGCACATGTGCCAGGACACATGAGTGGATCTTCCCAATGGAGCATAATTCCAAAGGCGGAGGCCAGCCGCGTAACTAGTGGTTGCGGTGGGGCATGGATATGCTGAGGATTATTTGAGCCCGTGGATTGTATACGATAGTCAATTTGGGGACTAGCCGTAGGGCCGGAAGAATTTTGAGAAATTGGATTTTGGTTGGCGTCTGCATCGCTGCACTGGAATTTGGTACCAGGAGGGACTCATCATTCGCCGTTGTTTTTTTTTGTTTGTTTGTTTTTTATTTGTTTGTTTTTTTATGTTTGTTTGTTTTTTTTTACCGCGATTGCTCTATCATTTCAGCTTTTATCATCGCGAAAATCGCGATTGCCCTATCATTTCGGCTATTTATTCGCGGTTGCCCAATCATTTCGGCTTTATTTTCATCTTTATTTTTACTCGCTGATTTTTATTGCGAGTTGCCCAATCATTTCGGCTTTTCATTTTTTCT
Organism: Agapanthus africanus; assembly: GCA_030015575.1. NCBI lineage: Eukaryota > Viridiplantae > Streptophyta > Magnoliopsida > Asparagales > Amaryllidaceae > Agapanthus > Agapanthus africanus. The sequence continues at coordinate 98,765,318 of JASDDO010000014.1, read as the reverse complement.
TTTATTTACACATTTTTTATTTACACATGTATATATATATTTTTTTACATTCCCAGTTTAACGACTTAGAGGTCGACTGTTCCCAGTTTAATGACGTGGTGGTCGATTGTTTCCCAGTTTAACGACATGGTGGTCCTCTTTGCTTATCCCAGCTCCTTGAACATTGATCTTGGCGGAGCTGTGTTGATGACCTAGCTCTGTGGCTTGCCGATACATCCGAGGATTGTGAGGTTTTTCCAAGCTTATATTGTTCTTCTGCCCAATCTTTGAAAACACAGCAGTCTTCAATGGTATGGCTCAGCACTCTATGGTATGGCAAGTATATGGGACTGCCAGTCATATTCATTTCATGTGGCCTCTTCGGGATAGGCAGCTGCAGGCCATTGTTCAGGGCTTCCTCGAATATATCGCGGACCTCATCCCTCCTAAAGGAGTACACCTTCTTCCTTCTCTCCATCAGAGTAGGTGCCCTCACTGACGCCGGTCCCTGAGGCCGATCAATCTTTGGTTCGCCCTGCACATGTCTGGGAGGGTTAGGTTCCCGAAAGGCTTCGGTCTCCATTTGCATGAAATCGGCGGTCGTAGCTTGACCGTTTGCTAACACGCCTTTAGACAGTTCTATCTCTCCCGTCTTGTATTGCCTTTCGACCCAATCTTTGAAGACGAAGCAGTCCTCAATGGAATGACCTATCACCCTGTGATAGGGGCAATATTTTGGGTCGTCGGTCATATTCTCTTCTTGCGGTCTCTTTGATTCTGGCAGTTGTAGACCGTTTCTTAGGGCGTCCCTGAATATCTTGTGGACCTTTTCCCTCTTGAAGGAATAGACCTTTTCCAGCTTCTCTTTCAGAGGCGATCCCTCCCCCGGCGTATGTATCGGAGGGACTGGAGGCTGATTGTGGCCGTTTTTCGCAAAGGCGCTCCGCTTTTAGGTTGAAAGGGATATCAGTTGGCTGCTCCCGGGTACCAATCCCTGGCTCATGAGCCAAAATTTGATTCTGCTGTAATTGCAATCGGGCGACTTGGGTCACGAGATCTGCCACGATATTTGCCAGCTCGTCGACTTTGGAATAGACCTCGGCCATCTTCTCATCCCTGTCTTGAAATTGCCTTTGAAGCCATTGGAATAATGCTTGTTCTGTAGTTCCGGCTATGACAACCGGGTAATCTTTATTGCCTAAGCTCCATTCCGTAGGAACCACGGGCTCCTCTGGCTTATCCGCCTGAGCGGGCTCTTCATCATTTAGATCGAGCCGATGCTGGGTGGCGTCAATCGTATCATCACCATGGCTGTGAAGAAGAGGAGGGTTCGTTTTTTCATGTCCGGCCATGTAGACAGTGTGGATAACACATTCAGCCATTCTTTCATCACTGGCAGCTGGTTTCGCGGAGCGGTCCGAGCTTTGGAAATTCATAAATTTTAACATGGCCAGAGTCCTAGCCCTTTTGTTGGCTCTATATCTGAGCCGCTTCTGCCTCAGCTTCTCTGCCTTAAGCGCTTAGCACGCTTCTGCTCTTCGAGAAGCCGCCATAGGCCGAGTGATGGGGATGCTTGAGAAGACATCTGCCCGCGTGTCAGTCGAAGGTATCGCCTGGGCTTGCCCACGACGTCTGGCAACTTCTTTTGTTCCGATGGATTTGCCCCCAGTTGGGGCCATGGAAAGCCGTCCAGACACCGATTTGTGTTTGGGTTGGGGCGCCCTTGAGATCACCACATTTGGTCTCCTGCCTTTCGAGACCGGTTTGTCTACCACCGGGGCTTGAGGAGCTGGGATTGCGCCAACTGGTATGAACACAATAGAGCCAAATGGTAGCGGCTCCTCCTCCCATTGTCGCCCGAGACTGGCAGGAAGGACCGTCCTGGAGTCTATCTTCATCGTGTAGGAGACGGAAGTCGTGCTGAGAGCTGAGATCGTCCTTGGAGACATTGTTGGAGAGTGATTGCTTGAAAACCTGTATGAAAGAGCATTATTTTAGTATAAATATAGGTATGTATATTGATTGAGTTCGCATGAACGTTTAACTCGAAATATGGGAGGAGAGATTTGTCCCACCGGGCGTGCCAGAATCTGTAGGGTGTTTTTCGTCACCCCATTGAGATGGGAATACGCGCGTGCTTGTCAGGCGTACTACAGATTCCCCCTGCCTACGGTAGGCCGGGGTTTAATGATGGTGGGGATCCGAATCTCCGGCAGCTGCGGACTAAGCTGCTGTTAATTACCCCTCGCATTTGGAGCGAGGGAACCTCCGATTGACGGGTTAAACTGGTCATGCGAACTCAATGTGCAGTGTGCGTGTGTTGTGTTTTGAAAGGGGGTTTTGGTTATATCGGGAGCCACACAGAGTTTTTACGGGGGTCCCGCTATCCGGATAGCGGGCTGGGGGTCAAGGGGGCTAGCAGCCCCCTTGCGGGGTGCGGGGCAGCGCCCCATTAGAAATTTTTTTCTAACAGGGACAGTGTCATGGTGTATGTGTGTGTGCACATATGTATGCATATGTGTACATATGTATATATATATATATGTATATACATATAAAAAAAAGAGGGGGAAGAGGCATCCAAAGAATGCGTGGGGACAGCACCTTGGGCGCTGTGCGCTCAGGCGCTAGAGTGCCACGTGTCGGCACGTGGGCGCTCTGCGCTTGAGCGCTGGGCGCTTGAGCGCAAGCACGCCATGTGTCGGCACGGGGGCGACTTGCGCTCGAGCGCCTGCGCTCGAGCGCAAGCGCGCCATGTGTCGGAACGGGGGCGACTTGCGCTCGAGCGCCTGCGCTGGAGCGCAAGCGCGCCACGTGTCGGCACGGGGGAGACTTGCGCTCGAGCGCCTGTGCTTGAGCGCAAGCGCGCCACATGTCGGCACGGGAGTGACTTGCGCCCGAGCGCAAGCGCTCGGGCGCACGCCACGTGTCAGCACCGGGGCGACTTGCACCCGAGCGCTTGCGCTTGAGCACAAGCGCGCCACGTGTCGGCACCGGGGCGACTTGCGCTCGGGCGCTTGCGCTTGAGCGCTAGCGCGCCACGTGTTGGCACGTGGGAAAGTGCGCCACGTGTCGACACGCGGGCGCTCTGCGCTTGAGCGCAAGTGCGCCACGTGTCGACATGCGGGCGCTCTGCGCTTGAGCGCCGGCGAGAAAAAGAGGCTTTTAGCCTAAGAAACAGAAGCTATGCTTCAGAAAGGAAATATTTGTTGTTATATATATATATGTTATGGAGTTAAAACTCCTAGGATGTTTTGAAGCCGATGAAGGGGGGGTTCTTCTTCCTCCTCCTGTTGTTTGGCCAGATCTTAAAGATCAAGAAGTAGGAGATTTTAAAAATCACTCCTTTTTGAGATCTGATGGAAGATCTGAGTTCCCCTTTGTGGGTTTTGTGGTGGAAAACTACTTAGTTTTGGAAAAGAAAGAGTAAAACTCTTGATTTAATTCAAAAGAAATGAGAAGGTTTAGAACCTTGGAGAAGGAGCAGGAGGCACAAAGAACCCTAGTTTTTTGGGGAATGAAAAAGTGTTCTTTATTCATCATCATGTTGCCTTTTATAGGCTTACATATTTACATATAGCCCCTTGGGCTTTACAAAAATGGTATTTTAGCCATCCCATTGCTCATGTGCCATTTCATTTTTGCACATAAGCCATGAGCTTACAAAATATTGGCTTTATACCCATTTTGTTTACATTCATGCATAAACAATTACATAAAAATTATTTATTACATGATTTTGTTGTTGGCGTGGGGTGGCTGGCTGCGGGCTCGACTTGGGCATGGGCCCGCTTGACCTGGGCTTGGGCCCACCTAGCTTTGGGGTTGACCTTGACTTTTGACTCGGTCAACCGGGGTGTAAATTTTTACCCCAACAGAGCTGTGTAATTAGTTAGGATAAAATATTATTTGTTAGTTTTAAATTTTGTTTGTTGTTAAAAATTGAACTGTTAACGAAATTTGAACTGTTAAACAAATTTTAAATATTAAATAAATTTGAATTTTGGCGGGATGCAAAAATATTCCAAAACAAGCCCATGTCGGGTCTAAAATTTCAAATTTAAAATATGAAAAATATATGCGACGTTCAAATCTCAAAATGAATGCTCAGGTAACGAAAATGCATACCCCCAAGAACGGATGCACGTACGTGCACGTAGCCATCCAAACAAGTCCGTTTCTCTGAACGGGACGAGGAAAAGATGTGCGGATGCTACCACGGGGTTAGGGGTAACAAAGCAGGCTATGCAATATATTTTTAAATTATTTTATATGACTTAAAATGTTATATGGTAAAAGATGCAAATGCTAGATTAAAAGCTAGTATGCAGTTTTCATGAATGTGTACCAGTCTACGTAATAAGTCAAGATAATTCATAAATATGAATTAAACAGGTTTCAAGCATGCGGGTTGGGTCGAATGCTAATACTAAAGTAAAATACTATTCGCACCCAAAACACGAAAAATCAAGAAAAAACCAAAAAGGAAATACGGGAACTGGAATTGGTATAAATGAACTCGGGTGTTACATCTAAGATCCAAATTCTCAAAAGAGTTTAACTCCAAATCCAAACCTCGAAAGAGTTTAACCCCAAAAATCCAGATCTTTTAGGAGTTTAACTCCAAAAAAAGATCCTTTTTTAGGAGTTTAACTCCAAAAGTCACTCGGGAGTTCAACTCCCAGTCTAAGGGCTAAGCCCCTTTTTCCACGGGCGCCCAACGCGCACATGCAGGGTACGTGATCCGCTGGTGCCCAGCGCCCGCATGCCATGCACGTGACCTGCTGGCGCCCAGCGCCCGCATGCAGGGAACGTGACCCGCTGGTGCCTAGCGCCCCCGTGCAGGGCACGTGACCCGCTGGCGCCCACGCGGCAGACGTGTGACCCACTGGCGCCCAGCGCCCGAGTGCAGGGCGCGTGACCCGTTGGCGCTCGACGCCCGCGCGCCACGCTCGTGGCCCCTGGCGTCCGACGCCCGCGTGCCATCTTATGCGTCCTTAGGACGCTCCTCACCCCTCTTTTTCCCTCACGCTCCACACTCAAAACACGTCTCCTGTAAACTCTGCGAAGCACCCGATATACCTAAAACCTCTCAAAATACAACACACGCACACTACACATTGAGTTCGCATGACCAGTTTGACCCGTCAATCGGAGGTTCCCTCGCTCCAATGGCAAAAGGTAATTAACGGCGGTTTAGTCCGCGGCTGCCGGAGATTCAGATCCCCACAATCAATAAACCCCGGCCTACCCTAGGCAGGGGGAATCTGTATATGCCTGACAAGCACACGTATTTCCATCTCAATGGGGTGATGAAATACACGCTACAGATTCTGGCACGCCCGGTGTGACCTTTCTCTCCTCCCATATCTCGGGTCAAGCGTTCATGTGAACTTATTTAACATATATACCAATGTTTGTACTGAAATAATTTTTTTCCATGCATCAATCAACTTTCAACGACGATATCTTTTAAGATGAATTCAGCTTCCGACGCGACCCCGATCCCGTACGTGGTCAAGATCAATGCTTGCGTGATTCTCTCTGCAAGCCTCAGTCGGTAGTGGGAGGAACCGCCCAGCCAATTTGGTTCCGTCATCATCTACCCTGCCAGAAGCGCTCATCTGGCAGAAATCCCGGCAAACCAGGTGGCCAAGACGGTCTCAAGGGGCAAGAGGCCGAACGTTGTGATTGCTAAGGCACCACAACCTAAACTTATGACGGTGTCTGAACAACTCTCTGGTGCTCCAATTGGGGGCAAGTCTGCCGGAATAAGAGGCATCAACAAATGTCGCGGACGAGCTCAGGCGACGACTCCAACAAGTGCACAATCAAGCGTATCTCCAAAGCTCTCCATCGCTCGGTCTACGGTGGCTTCTCGAAGGGATGAAGCCTGCCAAGTGCTTAAAACGGAAAAGTTGAGGCAGAAGAGGCTCAGATATAGAGCCAACAAGAGAGCTAGGACTCCGTCTAAATGGAATTTTGTGAGATTCCAAGGACAGGGTTACCCCGTGACGACAGCCGAGTCGGCCGTAAAAGTCAGCAACTCCTTCGAACCCCTGAAGTCGGTTCAGAAAAATGCCATGACCGTCAGAATTAAGAAGACATCAATTCAGACGATGCTCCAAAATGGTGTGCCTTAGCCCCAACATCGAAAGCATGACACCGTCTCTTTAAGAGTCTATCAGACGCTTTGTGCCGCGCGAAAGCAGCGGGGCAAAGCCAAAAAGGAAGCTCCAGCACCATTTAAGAACCCTGTTAGGCCAGCCACCTTCAATCAATTGCCCACTACAGAAAAATAAGGGCCACGACATCAGTCCTCAAAATCAGCTGCCAAGGATGAAAAGACGGCCGGATATGTTATCCATACGGTCTATATGGAGGGTGCACGTCCCAGCGACAACTTACGCAGCAAAAGCAAGGATGGGGCCACCACATTCCAAGCCCAATCCGGTTTGAATGTGGTTGCCGTTTCCCAAGATCAGCCACCTCCGCTGGACGATGAAAACCCTCTCGATGAGGCCGATAGGCTGAAGGACCTCTCAGTCCATGTGGAACAAGCTCGGACAGCGATGAAGAGCCGACCTTCTGCCCCTGGACCGCAGAGCAAGAGCTGCTTCAAGAGCTTCGAAAGAAGCTCTGGAGCAAAGATAAAGAGATGGCTGTAGGGTTTTTTTCTTCACACCATTGAGATGGGAATACGCGCGCGCTTGTCAGGCGTACTAAAGATTCCCCCTGTCTAGGGCAGGCCGGGGTTTAATGATTGTGGGGATCCGAATCTCCGGCAGCCGCGGACTAAGCTGCCGTTAATTACCCCTCGCCTTTGGAGCGAGGGAACCTCCGATTGACGGGTCAACTATTCATGCGAACTCAATGTGCATTGTGCGTGTGTTGTGTTTTGAAAGGGGTTTGGATATATCGGGGGCCTCGCTACCCGGATAGCGGGCTGGGGGTCAAGGGGGTTAGCAGCCCCCTTGCGGGGTGCAGGACAACGCCCCGGTAAAATTTTTTTTAAGGAGGGATAGTGTTGTGAAGTGTGTGTATGTGTGGGCACACACAGACACACACACACACACATATAAAAGGGGAAAAGCGCCCAAAGGATGCATGGGGCCAGCGTCTCACGTGCCTAGCACGCGAGCTCTAGGCGCTTGAGCGCTGTGTGCTTGAGCGCTGTGCGCTTAGGCGCTAGCGCATCACGTGCTCGGCACGTGAGCGCTGGACGCTTGAGCGCTGGGCGCTTAGGCGCTAGCGCATCATGTGCCCGGCATGTAGGCGCTGGGCACAAGGCGCTCGAGCACTAGCGCTTCACGTGCCCGGTACATGGGCGCTGGGTGCTTGAGCGCTTGGGCGCTAGACGGTCGGGCACTTGTACGCAAGGCGCTCGAGCGCTAGCGCATCACGCGCCCGGCACGTGGGCGCTGGGCACTTGAGCGCAAGGCGCTCGAGTGCTAGCGCTTCACGTGCCCGGCACGTGGGCGCTCGGGCGCCGGGCGCTCGGGCGCCGGTGAGAAAAAGGGGCTTTTAGCCCCAGAAATAGGATTTAAACTCCCAAAAGAGGATTTAGAGTGGAGTTAAACTCCTAAGATGTTTTTGGAGATGATGAAAGGGGCTTCTCCCTTGAGCTCTGGATCTTCCCAAAGTGGGATTCTTGGGAGATGGGTCTCCTTCTTCTTCCCCTCGGTTGGCCGGATCTTGGATTGAAAGGGGGGGTGATTTTAAAAATCTCTCCTTTTTAAGATCTGATGGAAAATCTTAGCTCCCCTTTTTGGGTTTTATGGTGAAAAACTATTTAGTTTTTAGAAAAGGAAGAGTAAAACTCTTAATTTAATTCAAAAGAAAGAAGAAGGTTTTTAGAACCTTGAGGAAGAGGAAGATCACAGATCTTAATTCGTTTTTTTGGGAGAGAGAAAAAGTTGTTGAGATATTTTCATTATTTTTGCCTTTATAGGTTATATACTTTACATATAGCCCCTTGGCCTTTACAAAATGGCATTTAGACTATCCCATGTCTCATGTGCCATTTCTTTTTGCACATAAGCCATGGGCTTTACAAAAATTTGGCTTTATGCCCATTTTCTTACATTTATTCATAAAATAAAATAAAAGAAATACAACAAAATTATTTATTACAAAATTTTTATTTTGGCATGGGGGGAGGCCGGCCGCTTCATGTTCGGGCTCGACCCGGACATTGGCCCACTTGACCAGGGCTTGGGCCCACTTGGCTTGGGGTTGACTTTGATTTTGACTTGGTCAACCGGGATGTAAATTTTTTCCTTAACAAATTACCCCCCCAACAATAAATGCACACCGCATATATGGGTCGTGTTCATGAAATTGATGGATCTTCTTTTACTTGGAGGCGACTTGATTTGGTTCCCGCTTTTAGGGAAGCTGGCACTGCCCTTTTTACGACATGGACGGTTGTTGCTTGACATGTCTCCGAGACGGAGTATCCGTGGTAGACGTTTCCCTGGCCCAGAGTGATCTGGTTCCCGCTTTGTAGGAAGCCTGCACCGCCCTTTTACGACATGGACGGTCGACGCTTGACGCATCCCCGAGACGGAGTGTCCGTGGTAGACTTTTCCCTGGCCCGGAATGATCTGGTTCCCACTTTGTAGGAGGACTGCACTTCCCTTTTCACGACGGATGGTCGATGCTGCCCTTTTTGAGACTTGGACGGTCGGTGCTGCCCTTTTTGCGACTTGGACGGTCGGTTCTGCCCTTTTTGTGACATGGATGGTCGGTGCTGCCCTTTTTGCGACTTGGACGGTCGGTGCTGCCCTTTTTGCGATATGGACGGTCGGCATTGCCCTTTTTGCGACTTTGACGGTCGGTGCTGCCCTTTTCACGACGTGGACGGTCGCTGCTGCCCTTTTTGCGACGTGGATGGTCGATGCTGCCCTTTTTGCGACTTGGACGGTCGGTGCTGCCCTTTTTACGACGTGGACGGTCGGTGCTGCCCTTTCAGCGACTTGGATGGTCGGTGCTGCCCTTTCAGCGATTTGGACGGTCGGTGCTGCCCTTTTTGCAATGTGGATGGTCGGTGCTGCCCTTTTAGCGACTTGGACGGTCGGTGCTGCCCTTTTAGCGACTTGGACGGTCGATGCTGCCCTTTTTGCGACGTGGACGGTTGATGCTGCCCTTTTAGCTACTTGGACGGTCGGTGCTGCCCTTTTAGCGACTTGGACGGTCGATGCTGCCCTTTTAGCGACTTGGACGGTCGGTGCTGGATTTGGCTTGCTCCGCTTCTTGCGGTGTCAGGGATGAAGTTGACTTGTTTCCGAGATGGAGTTTGATTCTGCCAGGGAGGTCATTGGTTGTTTTTCTGATTTGATGTGATTTGGGTTGACATCAGCACCGCTGCACTGGAATATGGTACCAGGAGCGAATCATCATCTGCCATGACATGATTTGGGGATTTTGATTTTGGTTTGGCATTAGCACCGCTGCACTGGAATATGGTACCAGGAGTGAATCATCATCTGCCATGAGGAGATTTCCCTCGTTCCCAGTTTAACGACTTAGGGGTCATCTGTTTCTAGTTTAAGGACTTAGAGGTCATCTGTTCCCAGTTTAAAGACTTAGGGGTCTATTGGATTGGAGTTTGGAATTTTAGGATTAGGGTAGGCATCAGCGTTGCTAACACTGAAGCACATGTGCCAGGAGCAATTCATCATTTGCCTTTTCCTGTTGGGGAGCGATGGCTTAGGAGATAGGTTTAGGTCCCTATCACCTAAGGCTTTTCAATTTTATGAGCCGTAAGGGTCCCATAAAAGCATTTTCTCCCTACGAGTCAAAAGGATCTTGTAGGTGTACTTTCTCTTTAGGAGTCGTGGGGACTCCCAAGTGTGTTTTTCCTTTGTGAGTCGTAAGGATCCCACGAAGGTGTTTTCTTACAAGTCGTAAGGATCCTGTAAGTTTGTTCTCCTCATGTATCGTGAGGACACATGAGTGGGTCTTCCTAAATAGAGCATAATTCCAAGGGCGGAGACCAGCCGTATAACTGGTGGTTGCGGTGGGGTATGGGTATGACGAGAATTATTTGAGCCCGTAGATTGTATACGGTGGTCAATTTGGGGGACCGCCCGTAGGGCTGGGAGAATTTTGGGAGATTGGATTTTGGTTGGCGTCTGCATCGCTGCACTGGAATATGATATCAGGAGCGACCATCATTCGCCATTTGGGGACTTGGAATTTGGATCTTGTTTGGCATCAGCATTGTTGCACTGGAATGATGCCAGGAGCAACTCATCATTTGCCTCGGGAGGACTTAGGATTTGGGTTTTTGGTCGGCATCAGTATCGCTAACACTGAAGCGAAATGCCAGGAGCGACTCATCATTTGCCATTGCCCGTTGGGGAGCGATGGCTCAGGAGATAGGTTTAGATCCCTATCACCTAAGGCTTTTCAATTTTATGAGCCGTAAGGGTCTCATAAAAGCATATTCTCCCTATGAGTCAAGAGGATCTCGCAGGTGTATGTTCTCCTTAGGAATCGTAGGGATTCCTAAGTATGTTGCTCCTTTGTGAGTCGTAAGGATCTCACGCAGGGATTTTCTCCTCACAAGGTCGAGAGGACTTTGCGAGTGTATTTTATCTCTTTTCACGAGTTTGCGCCCTTTCGGGTTTTCACAAACTCGCCGGCAGTCCTGCTGTTTTTACTCATGGAGCCCTTTCGGGTTTTCATCCGTGCCCGTTTTGCTCGTGGAAATACCCCTTTTTTTGGAGATAGGAGTCGTTTACGCCCGTGGATTGTATACGGTTTTGCAGGATGTATGATCCAGACCTTAGGGCTGGTGTGCTCAATTCGCCTGTGACTTGGAGCATTCATGCGTAGTATTTCTTGAGATATCGGCCATTGATGGGTGGCATGGACCTTTCTCCCTCGGCACCTATTAGTTAGTAGGATCCTCCGTCGAACACTTTCTCGATGACGTATGGTCCTTCCTAGTTTGGCTCGAATTTTCCTTAGGCATGTCCATTGAGGATGATCGGTCTTTTGAGGACCAATACCAATTCACTTTTTTTGAAAGCGCGGAGACGGGTCATCTTGTTATAGGCCCGTGACATTTAGGCTCAGTATAGCTCCAGATTTTGCTGCACCGCGAGCCACTTTTCTTTGAGGGCGTCAAGCTCTTCCAGCCGAAGGAGCACGTTTTCCTCCTCTGTCAATTTGTGCTGAACGGCCATTCTTAAGCTTGGAACTTCGACTTCAAGAGGGAGGACCACCTCCACTCCGAAGAGCAATGAGTATGGAGTGGACTGAGTTGGAGTACGGTGCGTGGTACGATATGCCTACAGCGCCTCGTGAAGCTTGAGATTCCAGTCTCTCTTGTTGGCTGAAGCATTTTTCCTCAGGAGCTTGCATAGAGTCTTATTGAAGGCTTCGGCTTGCCCATTGGCTCTTGGATTATAGATGGAGGAATATTTTCAGTCTATCTTGTGTTGAGTAGCGAATCTTGAGACTTTGAAACTCTTGAAAGAAAGCCCGTTGTCAGAAATGATTCTTCTTGGTGTACCGAAGCGGTATAGAATATTATGCTAAAAGAACGTCAAAATATTTTCTGTCTTGACTTCTTTTAGCGGGACAGTTTCAGCCCATCTGGAAAAATAGTCAGTTGCGGCCAATATGAACCGGTGGCCTTTGGATGATGGAGGATCAATTGGGCCAACTATGTCGGTTTCCCAGACTTCGAAGGGCCACGACGCCACCGTAGGATGCAACGGATTGGGATGCTTGTGAATGAAATCACCGTGAATTTAGCAGATATGACATTTCTTTGCATGCTCTCCATAATCCCGTATCATGATGGGCCAGTAATACTCAAATCGTTTAATGTGAAGTCGCATCTTGGGGCCAGATTGGTGAGCACCGCAAACGCCCGAGTGAACTTCTTTCATGATCTTTTGGGCTTCGGCCAATAACAGGCCCCTGAGCCAGAGTTCGTCATACGACCTGCGGTATAGCATGTCATTTACAAACACGTATCAGAGAGCTCTTTTCTTCAGCTAAATTCTCGCAGATTTTCCTTCGGGCAGCTTGTCGTATCGGAGGTACTCTATGAAGGGTTCTCTCCAATCGGGCTCGTCTTGAACGATCGAAGCTTCTTCGGCAGGACTTCTCTTCTGTTCCGCGCTTTCCTCTTCTCGTAGAGATACTGGGGGTAGAATTTGCCGGCTCCTGACTGTGATTAGAATTTCTTCCATGTCAGGATCAGCCAGCTCCTTGGCTAAGCAAGCAAGTACGTCAGCCTTTCCATTCAACGATCTGGGGACTCTCATTAGTTCAATGTGAGTGAACTGTTTCATGAGTTCCACCACTCGGCTTCTGTACTGAGCTAACTCGGGTTTGTATATCTTATAGTCACCGCTTACTTAGTTGACGACAAGCTGGGAGTCACCGTAAACCTGTAGCCAAAGGATTTCCATTTCTATGGCGAGCTCCATACCAGCTATCAGAGCTTCATACTCAGCTTCATTGTTTGTTCGAGGCTCGGTGAGAGCAAAAGAACGTCGTAGGGTTCCCATCGATGGCATGATGAACACCAATCCTATCCCTGCTTTTATCTGCGGGATGCTTGATTTGCCGGAGCTCCTCACTGATGAGGCACCATCGAAGTAGAGCTCCTAATATGGCTCATCTTCCTCGAGGTGCAGCACTTGTTCTTCGGGTAGCTCGCAATTAAGCGGTGACCCCTCTGATACGGGATGAGCAGCAAAGAAGTCTGCAAGAGCTTGCCCTTTTACTTCTTTCTGAGGAGTATAAACTATGTCAAACTCAAGCAGCATGACAGCCCATCTCGACATTCTACCGGCTAGGTTTGCTTTGGTTATTAAGTATCTGAGCGGGTTGACCCTAGAGATCAGCATAAACCGATGAGCGAGCAGATAGTGCCTCAGCTTCTTCACAGCGAACATCAGAGCCAGGCATTCCTTTTCGATCGGGGAATAGTTGTGTTCCGCCCCAACTAACGTTCGACTGAGGTAGTAGAAGGCATTCTCTTTTCCCTCCTCGTTGTTCTGGGCAAGGAGCGTACCGAGTGACTCATCTAGCGCGGCAGTGTAGAGAATCAGCGGTTTATTTGGAATGGGAGCGGCCAGCACTGGAGGGTGCAACAGGTACTGTTTGATGCTTTCGAACGCTTCTTGACATTCGGCATCCTAGACAAAAGGAGCTCCTTTCTTCATGAGCTTTGAGAAGGTCCTACATCTCCCCGATGGATTTGAGATAAACCTTCGTATATAAGCAAGCTTACCTTGAAAAGATCTTAGCTGCGTCAAATTCTTCGAAGGGGGCATCTCCATGATGGCCTTTATCTTTGATGGGTCAACATCGATCCCTCGATGTCGGACTATGAAGCCCAGGAATTTTCTCGACGACACGCCAAAAGCGCACTTCAGAGGATTCATTTTCAGATCGTACTCCCTCAGTCTGGTGAGAACGGTCCTAAGATCTTGGATGTGATCGTCCTTGGGTTTATTCTTGATGACCAGATCATCAACATAACATTCGACGACTTTATGAATTATGTCATCAAAGATATGGGTTATTTCCTTTTGGTATGTAGCACCTGCGTTCTTCAGTCCGAACGGCATCACTTTGTAGCAGTATATTCCGATCGGGGTTCTCAATGCTGTGTGTTTCTCATTCTCAGGCGGCATCTTGATTTGATTATATCCAGACGAGCCATCCATAAAGGTGAACAGCTCATAATTTTATGTAGGGTTCCTAGGCACACTAATGAGGTCTCACAAGGCATCAACCATGCCAAATTCAAAATTTTCCAGTGCCGAGAAACCCTAAACTAGATCGTTAACTAGAGAATAGGCGAAACTACAAGCTAGTAAACAACTTTACTGCTAAGTGAAAGAGACTACAACCTTTGTAGATCCGGTCCTCTACTTCCTTAGCTCCGTAATGATGTCCCTCCACTGCGATCATCGGATCCTGGACTCTAGCGATGGTTTCATCGAAGAAATGATCGGGCTAGGTCGTCGACTTCGATGCCGAAGATGATCTATGTCAAGGCAACTCAAGATCAAGCTCCAACTTCACTAAGTCATGAAACTTGTGAAGAAAACACCCTATACTACATGGCAAGTGGTAGAGGATGAAGAAATAGGAGGTGGGTTCATTTTAGAATTGGATTTCTCACTCTTTTTCTCAAGGCACCATTGAAGCTAGAATGGTTTCTTCTTCTTGAAGAAGAAGAAGAAGAAAAAGAATATCATAAGAATAATAAAATCAAATGATAAATCAAGTGAAGTTATCATAATGCAACCATGGTTGAGTGTAGAGAATAAACTATGGTTAAAGCAAATGGTTAGGGTTAAGGAAAGAAACAAAAATGGTCAAAGCATTTCAAAACTTCAAGAAGCTTCAAGATAAATCCAAAGAAAGCCACCATTTCATTTCTTGCCAAAAAGAATAAATAAATAAATGAATAAGTAAATGAAACCCTAACCATTAACCTAATCATAGTTTAAAGCATACACACACCCAAGTTTGCATGTATCATCAAACATGATACAAACTTGTGTACAAAACTATATCATATATATATAATGTGCACATCAAGTGAGAAAATCCATCTTAAGTGAACCAATACTAGTTAATACAAAGTAATATATCAAATATATAATTATGCATTAAATCATTAAATCAACGCTTGATTTAATAATCCGGCCATACTGCATATAACCGACTAATATTTAGTGTATCAATGTATCGAATCAACACTTGATTCGGTAACCCGGCTATATCTCATATAACCGTCCAATGATACAAATCGCGAGAATAGAATACAGTATCACATACTGGTATTATTCTCGGTCCTGCACATATCTTATATGCGCTCCTATTTCGTTTCGCTTGAGCCAGGAAACCTCTGTGTAGGACTCTAAAGACTCGTCAATACGCCGGCAGCAGATGATGATCATATCAAGCACCCACAAGCCGCAAGCGGTCTGCTAAACGTAACGGCCACCCGGGTATTGAGCGATCAGAAGATCAACGAGCAAGCCCGCTCACACTCCTGTGAATCCAACCAGTAACACTTACCGTACAGTCCGGTCTGTTCGTCTGATATGTCGTATATCTCGCCTAAGGGTGGTAAACGTCAGACCCCAATAGCTCGATAAGTCGTGTCGATATGAGGTCTATAACAGTTCGAGAAACTACTGGTAACACTTACCAGTAAATCTCAGCAATCAGGGATTTCCGGTTATAGCCAATCGAACACAGCGCAACATCAACTCCCTATACCAGGAGAGACGAATCCCCTCCTATCGCTCATTGCCTCCATGTGATTCGGGACTGTACCCAAAAGCCACCGTTTTGCATGCCCTCTTGGTCATGGTAAGGTGGAAATCAAAGCACAGTGGGAATCACACAAGACTCTATGACGATCTCGGGTCTACAGACTAACCTGTACCAGTGTCACCAGAGAATTGCCATCTGACGTAAGGTATAATACCATCTGGGAGTTCTCGGCGAGTCTGTCCAGTGTACCCAGTCTCCATTGAGCACCCGCATATCATCTCTGATGTCAAACACCAATGGATATGAGATCATCCATCGCCCATCTGTATGGGTCGAGAAGGTATACGCTAGTCTACTCTGGTATATCGATGCCCCGTCTCGATACACCCATGACTAGGGACCTTGAAGGATGTACTTATGGATTACCATGTCCCCACTAGTATGATCTGCATCATAGTCCAGGTATTCAAGTACACATCCTAAGGGCTTTACCAACATGTAACAGAGAGACAATCAGTGTACACGTTAAGATAAAGAGCAACCAGATAGCATACTATCATGTCGAGCAAGAAAGTCCTCCCTATATATGTCCCAGCATCCACTACAATATACATCCTATGTACAGTAATGGCCTCTAGGGCATACATATAACTAACAATCTCCCACTTGCATTAGGGCCATCTGTAGCAGTGGTTGCAGTATCTCATACAACCATCCCATAAAAGTCTCTCTCTGGGAAAAGGCCTTTGTGAGTGGATCCGCCGTGTTGTCATCTGAGTCTGCTCTCCTAATCTCGATCCCCTGGAGATCAACCATCTCCATGATGAGGTGACACTGCCTTAGAATATGTCTGGATCACTGATGGGACGGGCGTTCCCTGGCATAAGCCACAACTCCATTGTCACACAATGGGAGGAACGATGTTCATCTCATGAACTAATATACATCCAGACTGCCTCTTTGGTAGCATCTTAAGTAGCGATGTATCCAGCCTTTATCGTCTAGTATGCCACGGTATCTAGCTTGGAACTCTTCCAACATACCGTCCCTTTACTGAGGGTAAAGACAATGCCTGTGACTGACATTCAGTCGTCCTTATCACCCTGGAACCTTTCCAGTGATTCTCCCCAGGATCAATTGATACCATCTTACTACAACTAGTGAGTATCCTAACATCCAATTAGATCTATTTCATAGATCCAAAACCCAGGATTTAAGAGGTATCACTTTGATCCTATATGGAGAATCATTGTGATAAGCGGAGATTGAGCGAGCGTAACATAGGAAACTCCTTCCCTATCAAGAGTATGTCATCCACGTACTCTACGAGGATCACCCCCATACTCCCTACTACCCTTTTGTTTATACAAGGTTCATCTACCATTTTGATGATGTCACACTCTTTGACTAACACATCAAAACAGACGTTCCAACTCCGCGATGCCTGCTTTATCACATAAAACATCTTGCCCACGTTTCCGCTGCTCCCACTGTCTACGAGGCCCTCTGGCTGTGTACTTATAGACGTACTCTTCTAAAACACCATCTAGAAAAGCAGTCATGGCACCCAACCGCCAGATATCGTAGTCATGGTATGTAGCCGTGGCAAGTAGGATCTGGATGGACTTAAGCATAGCTCCTTAGAAAAGGTTTCATCATTATCCACGCCTGGTCGATGATGAAAACCTTTAACAAGTCTAGCTTTGAAAGTCTCAACTTTTCCATCTACACCAAGTAATCTTCTCAAGATATACTTGCTCTTGATGAGGATTTAACCCTTCAGATAAAGCAACCAAAGTCCATACTTTGTTGGTGTATAAGGATTCCATCTCAGATCGCTAAACATCCAGCCATTCTTATAGAGTCCCACTCCTGATGGCCAGCTCGAAAATAGTTGGGTCATCATCTCATGATGCAATCCTCACTCCCACTATCATAGAGAAACAGAAGTATCTTTCAGGTGGGTGAGAAACCCTACTAGATCGGTGGAGAGGCTGAGGTTCGTTGGTATCTACTGAATCCTTTGGTTCTACCAAATCACCTGCTGTAGTTTGTATAGCTGGAACCTTTCCAGTTCTACATAACAGACCTGGCCTCGAGCTTGTCCGAATTTTGCTTTTAGACATAGGCCGGTCAACCCCAAATCTTAACTAGCTTAAGACATGGGCTCTTCCCATACCATATCTCATATGGAGTGGTAGGCTATGATCTGATTCGAACCTAATTCAATAGGTATGCAGCTTCTTAAGTGCATAACCCCCAAAAGGAAATTGGAAACTCAGTAGTACTCATTATAGAGCACACCATGTCATATAGGGTGTTATTGCTCCGCCTCGATATACCATCGTGCTATGGTGTATACGGAGGAGTAATGCTGAGAGAGAATCTCATTCTCCTTTAGAATAGTCCAGGAATTCTATGCACAAGTATTCTCCTCCTTGATCTCATCAAAGGACATAATACTTATACTCGTATTGGTTCTCTACTTCTAACTTATAGTCTGTGAATATCTCAAAAGGTTCGGATATGTGTTTCAACAGGAACATATGACTGAATCTTGAGAGATCATCAGAGAATGTAATGAAGTACAAAGAACCGGTCCTGGCATGTGTAGACAGGGGACCTTACATACATCATCATGTATCAGTCCCAAGAGTTTACTAACTCTTTCTCTGTTTCCAATAAACAGAGCTGAGATCATTATATCTTTGTGACATGACTCGCAAGTTTCATAAGATGTAAATTCAAACTGATTTAAATATGCATCTACTATGTAACTTAAGCTAGTCGGGTCACATTGATATGACCTAGTCTACAAAACCTCAAGAAGTATTCCTTCATTTCTGAACTCTTCCTCTTGTGTGTGTTTTGTATATTAAGAACTGTAGTTTGATTTAGAACGTCAATTCTTTTAGATAACGTGCCTGAACCGATCCACTTTTGATATAGGAAATGTTCAAAACATTTTCCAACAATACAAAATTATATCCTTTCTTTACTGATAAAGACACTGATATGATTTTGTATATCAGGTTCGGTATCTAATAACATTTGTTCAGAATCAATGTATTGGTAATACAGGGTGACAGTGACCAACAGACTTGGCTGCAACACTTGCCCCGTTTTCTGTCTCATGAAACTAATCACCCTTTCTCAGTTCTTTACCTATCTGTAGCCTATGTAACAAATTACATATGCGGGATCCTGATCCGGTATCTCATATCCAGGACGTAAAGAATTCTGAGAAACAGTTCTGTATAATGAACACACCCGAAGATGATGTATCAACATGCACTCTCTTCGTTTGGGCGTCATGGGAATCCTGGTATTCCCCTATTTCCTGCTCGGTCTTATAACAATTATAAGTCGGAGCGGGACCAACATTCCCCAGCTCAGTATAATAAGCGAGTTCGGTCAATAATCCGTATTATTATCTTGATTAAGGCGTGATATGGTCGCTACTTGGAGAGAGAGAGAAGAAAACACTCAGCGTATGCTCTTGCAAGATCAGATTGGTTTTTATTTTATCTAATCAGGATGGCTCCCACTGTTTTTATCAAATCTTCCTTCAAACCCTAAAAGGAAAGGCTAGCCGGGATTAATTACACACTACAAGTTCGCTAATCTTTCAGCCAGGCCAGTGTCGGTACTTTGAGGGAGGTCCCCCGTGCTTTCGCACGAACCTAATTAATGTAAACCTCGTTTTCCAAAGGCGTAACCTCGTTAACACCTTTCTAGACACCTACTTGATCGGCTAATTGTAATGTGTAAACCCAGGAGTAACAATTACTCGCAGTGGGTATCGGGATCCAACTATCTCATAGAAGGTATGCAATCTCATTGCAAATTTCAACACTTGAAATTCCCGATAATATTTTGCCCCAAGCGATCTATGACCTTGACTGAGTCAACAAACCATAGACCGCAAGTAAAGTTCAACCCGTCATTTCTCGATTAAATTAAACCCACCCGCACGACCCTTGACTGAGTCAACAAGGCCGCATGACTACCCTAATCCAATCGCATCATATGCTTTGCAGATAAGCACTAATCAGCTACCGCACACTACGCCTTGACTGAGTCAACAAACGCAGCACGAATACTAACTATTACTTATCTGAAATGACGGAGGGCTACGACAGGTTTTTAAGAAAACCTTTTGCGTAATGAACTTTATATCGTTGTAGAATCAAATGGTTTTAAATGGAGTGTTTTTGAGGCTTTTCTAGTTTTGCTAAAGGGGTCACTCATGAGGCATCAACCATGCCAAATTCAAAATTTTCCGGTGCCGAGAAACCCTAAACTAGATCGTTAACTAGAGAATAGGCGAAACTACAAGATAGTAAACAACTTTACTGCTAAGTGAAAGAGACTACAACCTTTGCAGATCCGGTCCTCCACTTCCTTAGCTATGTGATGATATCCCTCCGCTGCGATCATCGGATCCCGGACTCTAGCGATGGTTTCATCGAAGAAATGATCGGGCTAGGTCGTCGACTTCGATGCCGAAGATGATCTACGTCGAGGCAACTCAAGATCAAGCTCCAACTTCACCAAGTCATGAAACTTGTGAAGAAAACACCCTATACTACATGGCAAGTGGTAGAGGATGAAGAAATAGGAGGTGGGTTCACTTTAGAATTGGATTTCTCACTCTTTTTCTCAAGGCACCATTAAAGCTAGAATGGTTTCTTCTTCTTGAAGAAGAAGAAGAAGAAGAAAAAGAATATCATAAGAATAATAAAATCAAATGATAAATCAAGTGAAGTTATCATAATGCAACCATGGTTGAGTGTAGAGAATAAACTATGGTTAAAGCAAATGGTTAGGGTTAAGGAAAGAAACAAAAATGGTCAAAGCTTTTCAAAACTTCAAGAAGCTTCAAGATAAATCCAAAGAAAGCCACCATTTTATTTCTTACCAAAAAGAATAAATAAATAAATGAATAAGTAAATGAAACCCTAACCATTAACCTAATCATAGTTTAAAGCATACATACACCCAAGTTTGCATGTATCATTAAACATGATACAAACTTGTGCACAAAACTATATCATATATATATAATGTGCACATCAAGTGAGAAAATCCTTCTTAAGTGAACCAATACTAGTTAATGCAAAGTAATATATCAAATATATAATTATGCATTAAATCATTAAATCAACGCTTGATTTAATGATCCGGTCATATTGCATATAACCGACTAATATTTAGTGTATCAATGTATCGAATCAACACTTGATTCGGTAACCCGGCTATATCTCATATAACCGTCCAATGATACAAATCGTGAGAATAGAATACAGTATCACATACTGGTATTATTCTCGGTTCTGCACATATCTCATATGTGCTCCTATTTCATTTCGCTTGAGCCAGAAAACCTCTGTGTAGGACTCTAAAGACTCGTCAATACGCCGGCAGCAGATGATGATCATATTTAGCACCCACAAGCCGCAAGCGGTCTGCTAAACGTAACGGCCACCCAGGTATTGAGCGATCAGAAGATCAACGAGCAAGCCCTCTCACACTCCTGTGAATCCAACCAGTAACACTTACCGTACAGTCCGGTCTGTTCGTCTGATATGTCGCATATCTCGCCTAGGGGTGGTAAACGTCAGACCCCAATAGCTCGATAAGTCGTGTCGATATGAGGTCTATAACAGTTCGAGAAACTACTAGTAACACTTACCAGTAAATCTCAGCAACCCTGGCCAGGGATTTCCGGTTATAGCCAATTGAACACAGCGCAACATCAACTCCCTATACCGGGAGAGACGAATCCCCTCCTATCGCTCATTGCCTCCATGTGATTCAGGACTGTACCCAAAAGCCACCGTTTTGCACGCCTTCTTAGACGTGGTAAGGTGGAAATCAAAGCACAGTGGGAATCACACAAGACTCTATGACGATCTCGGGTCTACAGACTAACCTGTACCAGTGTCACCAGAGAACTGCCATCTGACGTAAGGTATAATACCATCTGGGAGTTCTCGGCGAGTCTGTCCAGTGTACCCAGTCTCCATTGATCACCCGTATATCATCTCTGATGTCAAACACCAATGGATATGGGATCATCCATCGCCCATCTGTATGGGTCGAGAAGGTATACGCTAGTCTACTTTGGTATATCAATGCCCCGTCTCGATACACCCACGACTAGGGACCTTGAAGGATGTACTTATGGACTACCATGTCCCCACTAGTATGATCTGCATCATAGTCCAGGTAGTCAAGTACACATCCTAAGGGCTTTACCAACATGTAACAAAGAGACAATCAGTATACACGTTAAGATAAAGAGCAACCAGATAGCATACTATCATGTTGAGCAAGAAAGTCCTCCCTATATATGTCCCAGCATCCACTACAATATACATCCTATGTACAGTAATGGCCTCTAGGGCATACATATAACTAACATTTGAGGTGTTATCGACCATCATTTCCATGACCGGTAGCGGGAAGTCGTCTTTAGGACATGCCTTGTTGAGGTCCCTGAAAGCCACACAAACTCGGATCTGCCCATTTTTCTTCTTCACTGGGACTATGCATGCCATCCACTTCACATATTTCTCTTCCCTGATGAATCCGGCATCGATGAGTTTCTTGGTTTCCTCAATGACCTTTTCTTCCAGTTCCCTTCTCATTCTTCGAGGAGCTTATTTGACCGGCTTAGCATCAGGAGATATAGCCAGCTTATGCACGACCACTTCAGAGGAAAGGCTAGGCATTTCTTTGTACGTCCACGCGAAGCAGTCGACGAACTCATGCAGCAGGGCGATTATCTGCTCTTTCATTTCCTCTAACAAGAGTGAGCTGATGTAGGTCGGCCTTGGATTATCGGGCGTTCCTAAGTCAATCTCGGTTAGCTCTTCAAAGGTTGCTTGTCCGCCATCTTCGAGCTCTTGAGGAGCTTCTTCTAGCTCGGCTATCTCGTCATCATCATTTGATCTTTTGCTGGTTTCACCAACATGGATCATGTAGCATGCTTTGGAATCAGGTTGAATGAAGCCTATGCCCCGTCTATATGGAATTCGTCCATCGATGAGTGCTCGGACCTGGGGCGGATGCCATAGCCCTTCATAAAACTTTGCTTCGGACTCCGTTTGATATAACCGGCATCCGCACCTTTTGAAATATTCCCGCATCTCGGGTGCATAGTATCTGGGCTTGGGGACGGCTCTTATGCCTCTCTCATAGGGAGGGCACGCGACAGAAAAATCGTCCGGGTGTGATTAGTCGAAAATATTGTATTTTTAACACGGCAATTTCCCTATCTTTTGCATTCATTTAGAAGTGTTCGGTATTCATATTTCACATATTAGAAAAACTGTCGCAAAATATCAGATTGTATGTGTTAGACTCTAAAACCGGCACTATAAAGGAAATTGACTGCATTTCATGGCATCGCATCATCCCTATATATTAATGTACATTTTATATATGTCATGCTTGATGCCACATACTTCATGGGTGTATGAGACTTACACCATGCTTGATATAATGTAGGGTTTATATTTATCTAAGTAATTCAAAAATTGGATGGAAATTGTCATGGCTACAAACTTGTAGAAGCTTGTGGAAATATTGACCAAGTCCACCATTTTTGTTTCACTTATAGATATTTGTTAACCTAACCATTATACCTTAGCCATGGTTCATTCTCTATATGAGTTAGTGTATGACACTAACTCACCCATGGTTGGTATTCCCACCTCATGAGTTTCATTACTCTTGATCACTTCATCTTCTTCTTTATTGAGAAAAAGCTTGCTAGCTTTTTCCTGAGTGAGAAAATATTGTGAGAAAATTAAATCTAAATTTAGCCCATTTCCTACTTCATCATCCTCTACTACATTAGCTATTTAGTTTAGAGTGTTTGCTTCACTAATATACCATTAGTGAAGAGATAGCATGATCTTGAGTCTCCTCGACGTAGATCATCTTCGGCCTCGAAGACTTCGAGCAAGCTTGTTCATTTCTTCATGTGAACCCTTACTTGAGTTCGGGTGTTCACTACTTGGAGCGAAGGGACTACTACAGGGAGCTTTAGAAGTGAAAGACCGGTTTACAAAGTTTGTATTCCTCATTCACTTTGTATGCAAAGTTGTTTGCATGTTGTATTGTTTAATTCTCTAGTTAAGATTCTAGGGTTAGGGTTCTTTAGAACGGCAAAAATTTGAAATTGGCATGGACGATACCTCCCGAAACCTTGCTGCCGCGCTAAGTAACCCTGCATACGAGAGGAGCCTTACTAGACCAGAGACTACGATATATAGAGTAAAAGGCTCCGTGATAATACCCAGAACAACGACGATTGAATTCAGGTTAGGTGTCTTATGGTTGCTGTCTCGTGCCACTTCTAACACCTTCCGTACCAATCTACCCCTTAAAAACCCCGCGATATCTTGATTGTATTGAATTATAAATTTTATTGTCTTATATTATAGATTGTATAGATGGATGACTTGCCGGAACCATGATATCAGTGAATGGGTGGAACTGGAGAATCCTATAGATGGATATATATCAATGGTTCGATTCAGTCAAGTTGTATTGATAGATTAAACAGATTGATTAAATGGATTCCTGGATTCATATTGTATTGTAGTTTATTGTAGTTTTTATACTTGAATCTTATTCAAGTCAGATTAATTATATTGAGACCCAGTCTGAGTCAGACAATTAGAAAAGAAATTGAATCCTGAATTAGGTTTTGGTGTTATCGGTAACCGCTGCACATGGACGGCAGGATTTGTGTCTTTTTCAAAGACGATCACCGTATTGATAACACCGTTTGTTAAGTTGTCTACCTTAAATAGGCAAGCACCCATATCTCCGGCTTTCTGAGACTCAAGAGACTGGTCCCGCTTAAACCTATGTTTACTAGGGTCCTTATTGTAATTTAATATAACTTGAGGGGGTTTTATGTAAAAATAATTTTGTGTAATTTTCAAAATACACCTCAAGTATTTTATTATCATCTTTAAAGTTTTCTTTGATGTATATTTTATCATTGTGACATTTCTAGTGAATAAAACCTATTTTTCTTAATATATGGTATTTATTTGTAAAGTATTGAATTTATATAGAATTGCATGGTATATTCATGTGAAGTGATTCTTTTTTAATTAGAAAAGTTGGAATATTTATACTATATCAAAATTAGATATTTTGATGATACATATATATTTATAAAATAATTTAATTTATTATTTTTCTAGAAATCTCATTTTCTTAGGATATTTGTATTTTTTTAAATCTTTCGAGACCGTATGCTCCTTGCGGAGGTCTGCATCTCGCACTAGTAAGTCCGAAGATGTGCGATAATTCGCACCATCCTGAACGGGTTCCCCGAAATGGGTTGTAGCGGCTCATTGCAAAGATTTGTTAAAAATACATATCTTATAGAAAAAGGTTTTTTATAAGTTTGAGATAGTTTTGTGTAAAAATCGTATTTTTCCAAAACTATGTTCCCAAAGATCATCAAGCTATGTTACATATAAGTGTTGTGAGGAGGTAGGTCATCATCTCGTGAACTATCTAAAAGTATAGCAAGGGGTAATGATGTTTTATGTCGAACTAAACTATATGGTATTTTTTCTGTAAAAGTGCTATAAAAATTGAAATATAAATTCTTTTGATATGAAACTTGTCAATATGTTTTGTTAATATTTAATGATCATGATGTGAGAGTTTGGTATTATTGTGTTTAAGAAAAATATGATTTTTAAGGAAAAACCGAATAGGAAGTCGGATTAACTCCACTTCCGTCGGGTTTTAGAATTCTAAGTTTTTAGAATAGTAAAGAGAAAAGGGAGAAGGGACTTACGGGTTTGAAGTGTAGAGAAGAGGAAAAGTAAGAAGTAGAGGGTGTCAGTGCATCGTTTCGTCGCCGGAATCTCCTCGGATCGTCGTCAGAAGTTCGTCGGAGCTTCGCCCTTTTCTAACTCCACTTGCACACAAAAAGTCTATGGAATTTTCTTGAGAGTTTGGACAGGAATTTCAGTGTGAAGGGTGTGAAAAATTGAGTGGGTATTTATAGGAAAAACTAGGGTTAAGGTGTGATAAAAAAAATGCATTAAAAAGAGTTTAATTGGATTTTTAATTCTCTAGAATAATGCAGGGAATTTGAACAGTATAGGGGTTATGGGGAGGCCAAAAGGTGCAAGTGGGTAAAAAAATTTGGGGAACCGAGCTAATTCGGCCGGCAGCGCCGGCCATTCCGCGCCTCCCGCCGGCCTAGTCGGGCCCCCCCCGACCCCACGTATCCCCGTCGCTCCGTCTTGACTCGTGGACCCGTTTGTTTTTAGTGTGACTCTTGGTTTTTACGAGTTATGCACGTGTAGACTCTTGGGCTTCTCAAAAGATTAAAAGAAATCAAATAAAAAATCATGTGTGGCTGATGGGATTTGAACTCTGGTGCTTTGGTTCAACATTGCAAGGTCTTACCAATGAGCTACAAGCTCTTTCTTGCTGTTCAAAAGCAAATCAAACTTATAATTTGTGCTCAGGAAAAAGTACCACTTTCTGTATTTTTTGAAAAAAATTGTACAGAAAGTTTAGGGTTGTTACATTCTACCCTCCTTAAAAAATTTCGTGCTCGAAATTTGTAAAAGGAAAGTGTAACAGATTCAAGGAAAATTTGGTGATAGAACTATTCGTAGTGTATGAAAAATACGTGAAAGAACGAAAGAATGTGAAGGTTTTGGTAAGATTGTAAAAGAGGTGAGGAAATTTTTGGTTAGGACAAATTCAAAATATATGATAAGATTCAAGGAATATGTATTGTAAGGAATGTTTTCAGTTGCTGGTTCTTGTGTTATATTGCTTAGCTTGTCCACGCAGAACTGAACTGCATGGTAAGGTTCCATACAGCTCAGACCTGCATGGGCTACCAACAAAACCTGTCATGCCCTGCTTTCCAGTGTACGGGCAGAGGACGCGGCGAGGCCGCTACATATATACTCTGACGTAAACACGCTAAGCGTATCTAAGCAATATAAATAAAATGCATAAGAGACAAAGACAATAGGTATAATTGAACAACAACTTTATTTATCAACATTCTTTTTACAATACATCTGAAAAGTAAATACATGGAATGTAAAGCAATGCCTAAACAATGGCATAACAGAAATAAAAAATACAGAATGTAAATATGTACAAAGAATCTAAAGCTCTGGGTCGAAAGCTAGCTGGTCCAAATCCTCGCTGGTGGGCTCGATCTCCTGAAGGTCTGATCCACCTGACAACATTCCAAAGAAGAAAGAGAAAGAATGTCATCAGCGAACAATCGCTCAGTAAGTCCTAAAGATAAGAGAGAAGTAGAATAGACAGAGAGAGTGTAGCTTTTAAAATTGTATTATGTTGTTATAATGTTGTAGTTAGTGTTAACGCTGTTATTTGTAGCTTGGTACAGAAGATGACAGTGTATACGAGAGGAGTCTCACTAGACCAGAGACTACGGTATATAGAGTACAAGGCTCCATGATAATACCCGGAACAACGGCGATTGAATTCAGATTAGGTGTCTTATGGTTGCTGTCTCGTACCACTTCTAATACCTTCCGTACCAATCTACCCCTTCAAAACCCCGCGATATCTTGATTGTATTGAATTGTAAATTGTATTGTCTTATATTATAGATTGTATAGATGGATGACTTGCCGGAACCATGATATCAGTAAATGGATGGAACTAGAGAATCATGTAGATGGATGTATATCCATGGTTCGATTCAGTCAAGTTGTATTGATAGATTGAACAGATTGATTATATGGATTCCTGGATTCATATTGTATTGTAGTTTTATACTTGAATTTTATTCAAGTCAAATTAATTATATCGAGACCCAGTCTGAGTCAGACAATTAGAAAAGAAATTGAATCCTGAATTAGGCTTTGGTGTTATCGGTAACCGCTGCACATGGACGGTGTAACACCCTAGTTCATTTATACCAATTCTAGTATTTCTTTATTTATGATATTTTCCTGATTTATGGTATTTTGGGTGCGAATAGTGTATTTGACATCTGTATCTGCATCCGACCCGACCCGCTTGCTTGAAACCTGTCTTGATTCAAATTTATGATTTGTCCTGAATTGTTACGTGGACTCGTGCACTTCCATATTTACATACTGCATATTGGCATTTATCTGGCATCTGCATTTTTTAAATATAACATTTAAAGTCACATAAAATATTTTAAAAATACATTGCATGGCCTGCATGATACCCCTAACTCTGTCATAGCGTCCGCGCATCTTGTTCTTGTCCCGTTCAGTGAAACAGACTTGTTTGGATGGCTACGTACACGTACGTGCATCCATTCTTAGGGGTATGCATTTTCGTTATCCGGACATTCATTTTTTAATTTTGGTCGTCACATATATTTTTCGTATTTTGAAACTAAATTTTAGACCCGACCCGGGCGTGTTTTGGACTAAGTTTGTATTTACCAGAAAATCAAATTTTATTAATATAATATTATTAAAAATTATAACAGTTTAAATTCTATAACCAAACATATATTTTTTTAAATTTAAAATCTTTTCTCATAAACAACTCTCTCTCTCTCTCTCGCTGTCTCTCTCTCTCTCTTCTGTCTTTCTCTCTCCCACTTTCTCTCTCTTATCGCATCTACTATTCATTTTTCGAATCCCCACACCTTCCTTAACACACCCTATTGTCACCTCCCTTCTCCTCTATCTATCTTCTTCTTCTATTTAAACCGCCGCCACCTATGAGAAAACCCTAACCCTAGCCTCTCGCTGCCGTCGCCGCCTCAACCTCCACCCCCGTCTCCTTACACCATCGACTCCCTCTACTCAACCTCTCTCATCCTCCTCGTCCACCTTCTCACCTCTCTTTCCCTGATGACCCAAGAACCCTCCACTGCACACACCCGACGCCTCACCTCCTACACTCTTCATACTCTTCCCTCCTTCCCGGTACACCCTTGCACAACACCCGAACCCTAAGAACCCATCGTATGCTAACCACCGCTGCACACCTCGTCGTCGTTCCTTCACCTCCAGCGACCCGACTCCATCATCATCGTCAACATCACCCTCGCCTCATCTCTGTCCTAAGCATTACCTGAGAACCTCCTTCTCTTTCTCCTCCTTCTTCTTCTTTCTTCTTCTTTCTAGATCTCGGTTCTTTCCGGTGATCACCCACCAGAGCCGTGCTTGACGCCGACAATCCAGATGACCCAGTGGACGTACCTGTTAGTTATATGTATGCCCTAGAGGCCATTACTATACATAGAATGTATATTGTAGTGGATGCTTGGACATATATAGGGATGACTTTCTTGCTCGATATGATAGTATGCTATCTGGTTACTCTTTACCTTAACGTGTACACTGATTGTCTCTCTGTTACATGTTGGTAAAGCCCTTAGGATGTGTACTTGACTACCTGGACTATGATGCGGATCATACTAGTGGGGACGTGGTAGTCCATAAGTACATCCTTCAAAGTCCCTAGTCGTGGGTGTATCGAGACGGGGCATCGATATACCAGAGTAGACTAGCGTATACCTTCTCGACCCATACAGATGGGCGATGGATGATCCCATATCCATTGGTGTTTGACATCAGAGACGATATACGGGTGCTCAGTGGTGACTGGGTACACTGGACGGACTCGCCGAGAACTCCCAGATGGTATTATACCTTACGTCAGATAGCAGTTCTCTGGTGACACTGATGCAGGTTAGTCTGTAGACCCGAGATCGTCATAGAGTCTTGTGTGATTCCCACTATGCTTTGATTTCCATCATACCACGTCCAAGAGGGCGTGCAAAAAGGTGTCTTTTGGGTACAGTCCCGAATCACATGGAGGCAATGAGCGATAGGAGGGGTTTCGTCTCTCCCGGTATAGGGAGTTGATGTTGCGCAGTGCTCGATTGGCTATAACAGGAAGTCCTTGGCCAAGGCTGTTTTAGGGATTTACTGGTAAGTGTTACCGGTAGTTTCTCGACCCGTTATGAGCCTCTTATCGACACGACTTATTGAGTTGTTGGGGTCTGACGTTTACCACCCCTAGACGAGATATGCGACATATCAGACGAACAGACCGGACTTTACGGTAGTGTTACTCGTTGGATTCACAGGAGTGTGAGCGGGCTTGCTCGTTGATCTTCTGATCGCTCAATACCCGGGTGGCCGTTACGTTTAGCAGATCGCTTGCGGCTTGTGGGTGTTTGATATGATCATCACCTACTGCCGGCGTATTGACGAGTCTTTAGAGTCCTACACAGGGGTTTCCTGGCTCAAGCGAAACGAAATAGGAGCGCATATAAGATATGTGCGGGACTGAGAATAATACCAGTATGTGATACTGTATTCTATTCTCGCGATTTGTATCATCGGTCGGTTATATGTGATATAGCCGGGTTACCGAATCAAGTGTTGATTCGATACATTGATACACATGATATTAGTCGGTTATATGCGATATGACCGGATCATTAAATCAAGTGTTGATTTAATGATTTAATGTATAATTATATATATTTGATATATTACTTTACATTAACTAGTATTGGTTCACTTAAAGATTGATTTTCTCACTTGAATGTGCACATTATTTATATGTGATATATGCAAGTGTACATGTTTGTATCATGCTTGATGATACAAACAAGTTGTGTGTATGAGACTTGAACCATATCAAGGTTAGATTAGGGTTTACTATTTTTCTTAGCATATAACAAAAGAGTGTGACTTTGGTCAAAGTTATCAAGCTTCATGAAGCTTGATGAACATTGACAAAGTCAACTCTTTTGTCATTTGCTTAAGATATTAGCTAACCCAACCCTTAACCCTATGCTATGGTTAATTCTCTACATGAGTTAAGCATGAGGGCTTAACTCAACCATGGTGCCATCATTCATTTGGATAAGTTTCACTTTGGATATTATTCATATGATTCTTTCTTCTTCTTCATCTTCATCAAGCTCACAAAAGCTTGAGAGCTCCAATGGTGCCATGGTAAAAAGAGTGAGAAATCCAATTCTAAACTGAACCCACTTCCTATTTCTTCATTGTCTACTACTTCCCATGTAGTATAGGGTGTTCTATTCACAAAGTTTTTAACCAAGTGAAGGAATAGCTTGAGTTTGAGTCTCCCCGACGTAGATCATCTTCGGCCTCGAAGTCAATGACCTAGCCCGATCATTTCTCCGACGAAACCATTTCTAGAGTCCGGGATCCGATGATCGCAGCGGAGGGACGTCAACACGGAGCTAAAGAAGTGGTGGACTGGATCTACAAAGGTTGTAATCGCTTTCACTTAGTAGAAAAGTCGTTTGCTTGCTTTTCGCCTTAACTTCTAGTTAACGATCTAGTTTAGGGTTTCTCGGCACCGGAAAAATTTTGTTTGGCATGGTTGATGCCTTGTGGAACCTCCTTAGTGTGCCTAGGAACCCTACAGTGGTATCAGAGCCTAACTAGAGCATTAGGCGATGTGTTAACGAAGTTAAAACCCCGATCGAACCCGAATACCGCAAAATACACCCCTCTCTGTACATTTTTTAAAATCTGGGATTTTTCCAAATTAAAAATATCTAAAAATTTCAACAGGGTTTTATTAGAATTACTGTGAAATTCGATGACCTAATCCCACTATCTCGCCGCGGAACCGCGGCCATAGCCTGCTTGGGCCGCGGATCCGCGGCCGTACAGTGTGATTATGACATTTTGTTTGCACAGTAATTCTTGTATCTGTGATTTGAATTTTATGGGTATTTTTAACCTGACTCAAGTGTTGAGTTTTCTGGGGTTTATTTTGTAATCGTCGATTCGATCGGAGAATTTAATTTTGTTATGTTTTCCGGATATTTTTAGAACATGTTAAAAAGTTCGACCGGATATAAATACCCACTTTTTCCCCTGCCGGGAAATTTCTAAGTGTTGGGTTTTTCCGTAGTTTGAAAACATTCTAAGTAGTGCAAGTAACGCGATGGACCCTTTAGAAGACAACAAACCTTAACTCGATTATGTGACCGTCTTGAACTGCCCTTTGAACCTTAGGATTTGGGGCAGTACGGCGTGCCACATGTGAGGCGTTGGCTTGACCCTTCTACGGCTGGACCGTTGGTACTGTGGCATGAAGTGGATGTTTCTTAAACTTATTTCAAGTGTTGAGCTATATCGGGAAAACTTGGGTGTTTGACTGTTCGATCGGAAAGTTTAACATTTTCTGTTTATCTGGAATGTGATACAATATTTGGAATCCACAAGTAGTTATGAGATAACTGATTTGGATGTTATAAACATAGCACTTTATCTCACTTGATCGGTTGCCACGGAATTTTGATGTGATCAAAAGTCCGTCGCAATCACGTAGTGTACGCGGATACTCGCCGGTAAACTTAATAGACAGCCATGTCCCATAGCCCCGACCAAGTGACTATAGGAGAACCCCGTCGTCGAAAGCATCCGTTCGGGTGCTCGCGGTAGCGGTGTTCCGCCTTAGTGCACTTCGTCGACGGCATTGGGGGTGCGGCTGCCTACTAAAGTTTGCGACGAGCATTCGATCAAAATGCCGGGAATCTTGTTGAATTGCCCGACTTGACATTGAAAAGTGTTTTCGATATAAAGACTAAAATGCGGGGTTTATAATTGTTAGGCATGTGATGTCTAAGGAATTCAGATGGTTAGGCATGCGATGTCTAAGGAGGTTGCGGATTCCAACTGTTGTAGTTTTACACTTTCTTTTCTGTGACCGTAAGTGTAATATATGATATCGCCGGTTTCGTTGCTATATGTCAACGACAATTGGGATGCGCACATTTACTTACGTTGATGACATGTGATGTTATGTGTTGCTGGATATGTTATATTGGATCGTCGCGTTTTGAATAGCCGGGGGTTTTATGTGAGATGAGAGTTTTTATTTTCATTCATGTAAAATTTATTGTATGTAATATTCTTTTATTGGGGCACTTCCAGGTAGCGGAAGATGTCATCCATTGTATATTATTTACTTTTCCGCATTAGGATAGACCCAAGGAGGGGAGCACAAGTAACCGGGTTCTGGGGTCTAGTGGGAGGCCATCTCGAGGAGTCGAGTCCGGGTCTCCTAACCCTAGAATTGGTAGGGTTGCTTGCCGCTCTCGTAGGGGTCTAGGGGTGTGGGTTTGGCTATGCATCGCGACCGTGGAATCCGTGTTTTATACTGGCTCGTATTAAAAACACGGACGTCCTAGTATATCCAATATTTCATATGATATTTTCTGCTGCGTTATCTGTGATGTGATCATGTGATTTATTCAGATAGATATGGTATATAGTATATATGATATATTATATAGACGTTGCTTATGTATTACACCCGCGCTAGCCTTGCCTCGCTCTGGCGTTAGTTACCTAACCTAACGGTGCAGACGGGACATCGAGGCGAATGCGGATGGCATAAGCGTATGTTATATTTATCTGTGATGTTTAGGTGGACTTAAATGATGGGACATTCATTAATGAGATTAATGAAAGAAAAGAAACCTAAAAGATATTGTGGAATCGAATTTCAAAATAAAACAGGTAGCTACAGTTCTTGCTTTGCATCGCGGTATTCCTTGTAGAACATCCTGCACCTTATTCGATAAGGAAAGGACCGAGATCCCTTCACCGGGAGTGACTCCTTTAGCAATAACTGGCAGATGCTACAACCCTCGGTTTGTTTTTTGATTGCTTCTATAGTTTTTGCTTTGCATAGCGGTATATATGATATATCCTGCACCTTATTCGATGAGGAAAGGGCCGACGATCCCTTCACCGGGAGTGACCCCTTTAGCAAAACTAGAAAAGCCTCAAAAACACTCCATTTAAAAACATTTGATTCCGCAACGAGATCAAGTTCAAAGCGTTAAAGGTTTTCTTAAAAACCATCCGCAACCCTCCGTCATTTTAGGAAGTAGAGTACTTAGTATTCGTGATACGTTTGTCGACCATAGCCGAGGCGTAGTGTACGGTAGCTAAGTGATGTCTTCCTACACCGCATATGATGCGATTAGTTAGGATAGTCATGCGGCTTTGTTGACCTTAGCCAAGGGTCATGTGGGTGGGTCTAATTAATCACGAAATGACGGGTAGAACTTGACTAGTGCTTATGATTTGTTGACCTTAGCCAAGGTCATAGGTGCTAGGGGTAAAAACCTATATCGGGAATTTCAAGTGTTGAAATTTGCAATGAGATTGCATACCTTCTATGAGATAGTTGTATCCCGATACCCGCTGCGAGTAAAAGTTACTCCTGGGAGAGTTTTACATATTACAATTAGTCGATCAAGTAGGTGTCTAGAAAGGTGTCAACGGGGTTACGCCTCTGGGAAAACGAGGTTTACTGTAATTAGGTTCGTGCGAAAGCACGGGGGACCTCCCTCAAAGTACCGACACTGGCCTGGCTGAAAAATTGGCGAACTTGTAGCGTGTAATTAATCCCGGCTAGTCTTTCCTTTTAGGGTTTGAAGGAAGATTTGATAAAAACAGTGGAAGCCATCCTGATTAGATAAAATAATAACCAATCTGATCTTGCAAGAGCGCACGCAAAGTGTTTTCTTCTCTCTCTCTCTCTCCAGGTAGCAACCATGTCACACCTTAATCAAGATAATAAAACGGATATATTGACCGAACCCGCTTGTTATACTGAGCTGGGGAACGTTGGTCCCGCTCCAACTTATAAATGTTATAAGACAGAGCAGGAAATTGGGGAATACCAGATTTCCCGTGCCGCCCAAACGAAGAAAGTGCATGTTGATGCATCATCTTCGGGTGTGTTCGTTACATAGAACTATTTCTCAGTATCCTTTACGTCCTGGGTATATGATACCAGATCAGGATCCCGCATATGTAATTTGTTACATAGGGTTACAGAAAGGTAAAGAACTGAGAACGGATGATAAGTTTCATGAGGCAGAAAACGGTGCAAGTGTTGCAACCAAGTCTGTTGGTCACTGTCACCCTGTAAAGAAAGAATACATTGATTCTGAACAAATATTATTAGATACCGAACCTGATATACAAAATCATATCAGTCTCTTTATTAGTAAAGAAGGATATAATTTTGTATTGTTGGATAATGTTTTGAACATTTCCTATATCAAAAGTTGATCGGTTCAGGCACGTTATCTAAAAGCATTGACGTTCTAAATCAAATTACAATTCTTAGTATACGGAACACACACAAGAGGAAGAGTTCAGAAATGAACGGATCCTTCTTGAGGTATTGTAGACTAGGTCATATCAATGCGACCTGACTAGCTGAAGTTATATATAGATGCATATTTAAATTAGTTTGGATTTATATCTTGTGAAACTTGCCAGTCATGTCACAGAGATAAGATGACCATAGCTCTGTTTATTGGAAACAGAGAAAGAGTTAGTGAACTCTTGGGTTGATACATGTTGATGTATGAAGGTCCCCTGTCTACACATGCCAAGACCGGTTCTTTGTACTTCATTACATTCTCTGATGATCTCTCAAGATTCAGACATATGTTCCTGTTGAAACACAAGTCCGAACCTTTTGAGATATTCACAGAATATAAGTTAGAAGTAGAGAACCAAAATACGGGTATAAGTATTATGTCCTTTGATGTGATCAGGGAGGAGAATACTTAAGCACGGAAATCCTGGACTATTCTAAAGGAGAATGAGATTCTCTCTCGGCATTACTCCTCCGAATACACCATAGCACGATGGTATATCGGGGTGGAGCAATCACACCCTATATGATAAGGTGTGCTCTGTGATGAGTACTACTGAGTTATCTATTTCCTTTTGGGAGTTATGCACTTGAGAAGCTGCATACCTATTGAATAGGGTTCAAATCAAATCAGTTGCCTACCACTTCATATGTGATATGGAAAGGGATGAGCCCTTCTCTTAAGTCAGTTAAGATTTAGGGTTGTCCGGCCTATGTCTAAAAGCAAAATCCGGACAAGCTCGAGGCAAGATCTGTTGTGTAGAACTGGAAAGGTTCCAGCTATACAAACTACAGCAGGTGATTTGGTAAAACCAAAGGATTCAGTAGATTCCAACGAACCTCAGCCTCTCCGCCGATCTAGTAGGGTTCCTCATCCACCTGAGAGATACTTCGGTTTCTCGATGACAGTGGGAGCGAGGATTGCATCATGAGATGATGACCCAACTAGTTTCGAGCAGGCCATCAGGAGTGGGACTCTGTAAGAATGGCTGGATGCTTAGCGATCTGAGATGGAATCCTTATACACCAACAAAGTATGGACTTTGGTTGCTTTATCTGAAGGGTTAAATCCCCATCCGGAGCAAGTATATCTTGAGAAGATTACTTGGTGTACATGGAAAAGTTGAGACTTTCAAAGCTAGACTCGTTAAAGGTTTGCATCATAGACTAGTTGTAGCTAATGATGAAACCTTTTCTGGGGCATATGCTTAAGTCCATCCAGATCCTACTTGCCACGGCTAC
Organism: Agapanthus africanus; assembly: GCA_030015575.1. Lineage (NCBI taxonomy): Eukaryota > Viridiplantae > Streptophyta > Magnoliopsida > Asparagales > Amaryllidaceae > Agapanthus > Agapanthus africanus. The sequence goes on along the minus strand of JASDDO010000014.1, from coordinate 98,729,609 downwards.
ATACCACGACTACAATATCTGGCAGTTGGGTGTCATGACTGCTTTTCTAAATAATGATTTAGAAGACAGAGTCTATAAGTACACAGTCAGAGGGCTTCGTAGATAGTGGGAGCAGCGGAAACGTGTGCAAGATGTTTTATGTGATAAAGCAGGCATCGCGGAGTTGGAACATCTGTTTTAATGTGGTAGTCAAATATTTTGACATCATCAAAATGGTAGATGAACCTTGTATATACAAAAAGATAGTAGGGAGTATGGTGGTGATCCTCGTAGAGTACGTGGATGACATACTCTTGATAGGGAAGGAGTTTCCTATGCTACGTTCGGTCAATCTCCGCTTATCACAAGGATTCTCCATATAGGATCAATCTGATACCTACTAAATCCTGGGTTTTGGATCTATGAGATAGATCTAATTGGATGTTAGGATACTCACTAGTTGTAGTGAGAAGGTATCAATGGATCCAGGGGAGAATCACTGGAAAGGTTCCAGGGTGATAAGGACGACTGAATGTCAGTCGCAGGCATTGTCTTTACCCTCAATAAAGGGACAGTATGTTGGAAGAGTTCCAAGCTAGATACCGTGGCATACTAGACGATAAAGGCTGGATACATCGCTACTTAAGATGCTACCAAAGAGGCAGTCTGGGTGTATATTAGTTCATGAGATGAACTTCGTTCCTCCCATTGTGTGACAATGGAGTTGTGGCTTATGCCAAGGAACGCCCGTCCCATCAGTGATCCAGACATATTCTTAGGCAGTATCACCTGATCGTGGAGATGGTTGATCTCCAGGGGATCGAGGTTAGGAGAGTAGACTCAGAGGACAACACGGCGGATCCACTCACAAAGGCATTTTCCAAGAGAGAGACTTTTATGGGATGGTTGAATATGAGATACTACAACCACTGCTATCAGATGGCCCTAGTGCAAGTGGGAAATTGTTAGTTATATGTATGCCCTAGAGGCCATTACTATACATAGGATGTATATTATAGTGGATGCTTGGACATATATAGGGATGACTTTCTTGCTCGATATGATAGTATGCTATCTGGTTACTCTTTACCTTAACGTATACACTGATTGTCTCTCTGTTACATGTTGGTAAAGCCCTTAGGATGTGTACTTGACTACCTGGACTATGATGCGGATCATACTAGTGGGGACGTGGTAGTCCATAAGTATATCCTTCAAAGTCCCTAGTCGTGGGTGTATCGAGACGGGGCATCGATATACCAGAGTAGACTAGCGTATACCTTCTCGACCCATACAGATGGGCGATGGATGATCCCATATCCATTGGTGTTTAACCTCAGAGATGATATACGGGTGCTCAGTGGTGACTGGGTATACTGGACGGACTCTCCGAGAACTCCCAGATGGTATTATACCTTACGTCAGATGGCAGTTCTCTGGTGACACTGGTGCAGGTTAGTCTGTAGACCCGAGATCGTCATAGAGTCTTGTGTGATTCCCACTATGCTTTGATTTCCATCATACCACGTCCAAGAGGGCGTGCAAAAAGATGGCTTTTGGGTACAGTCCCGAATCACATGGAGGCAATGAGCGATAGGAGGGGTTTCGTCTCTCCCGGTATAGGGAGTTGATGTTACGCAGTGCTCGATTGGCTATAACAGGAAGTCCTTGGCCAAGGCTGTTTTAGGGATTTACTGGTAAGTGTTACCGGTAGTTTCTCGACCCGTTATGAGCCTCATATCGACACGACTTATCAAGTTATTGGGGTCTGACGTTTACCACCCCTAGACGAGATATGCGACATATCAGACGAACAGATCGGACTTTACGGTAGTGTTACTCGTTGGATTCACAGGAGTGTGAGCGGGCTTGCTCGTTGATCTTCTGATCGCTCAATACCCGGGTGGCCGTTACGTTTAGCAGACCGCTTGCGGCTTGTGGGTGTTTGATATGATCATCACCTACTGCCGGCGTATTGACGAGTCTTTAGAGTCCTACACAGGGGTTTCCTGGCTCAAGCGAAACGAAATAGGAGCGCATATGAGATATGTGCGGGACTGAGAATAATACTAGTATGTGATACTGTATTCTATTCTCGCGATTTGTATCATCGGTCGGTTATATGTGATATAGCCGGGTTACCGAATCAAGTGTTGATTCGATACATTGATACACATGATATTAGTCGGTTATATGCGATATGACCGGATCGTTAAATCAAGTGTTGATTTAATGATTTAATGTATAATTATATATATTTGATATATTACTTTACATTAACTAGTATTGGTTCACTTAAAGATTGATTTTCTCACTTGAATGTGCACGTTGTTTATATGTGATATATGCAAGTGTACATGTTTGTATCATGCTTGATGATACAAACAAGTTGTGTGTATGAGACTTGAACCATATCAAGGTTAGATTAGGGTTTACTATTTTTCTTAGCATATAACAAAAGAGTGTGATTTTGGTCAAAATTATCAAGCTTCATGAAGCTTGATGAACATTGACAAAGTCAACTCTTTTGTCATTTGCTTAAGATATTAGCTAACCCAACCCTTAACCCTATGCTATGGTTAATTCTCTACATGAGTTAAGCATGAGGGCTTAACTCAACCATGGTGCCATCATTCATTTGGATAAGTTTCACTTTGGATATTATTCATATGATTCTTTCTTCTGCTTCATCTTTATTAAGCTCACAAAAGCTTGAGAGCTCCAATGGTGCCATGGTAAAAAGAGTGAGAAATCCAATTCTAAAGTGATTCCACTTCCTATTTCTTCATTCTCTACTATTTGACATGTAGTATAAGGTGTTCTCTTCACAAAGTTTTTGACCAAGTGAAGGAATAGCTTGAGTTTGAGTCTCCCCGACGTAGATCATCTTCGGCCTCAAAGTCAATAACCTAGCCCGATCATTTCTCCAACGAAACCATTTCTAGAGTCCGGGATCCGATGATCGCAGCGGAGGGACGTCAACACGAAGCTAAAGAAGTGGTGGACCGGATCTACAAAGGTTGTAATCCCTTTCACTTAGTAGCAAAGTCGTTTGCTTGCTTGCTTTTCGCCTTAACTTCTAGTTAATGATCTAGTTTAGGGTTTCTCGGCATCGGAAAAAATTTGTTTGGCATGGTTGATGCCTTATGGAACCTCCTTAGTGTGCCTAGGAACCCTACAGTACCTTACCTGCGTGATCACCCTCTTGCATTGCTTGGACTAGTCCCGTGTGTCGTGCGTGCGTTGCGACTTTTTATCGACGTCGGACGTGTCATGCGTATTCGTATCGCGATTCGTCGAGGCAAGTTTATCTTGCTACATGCTACGTTACTGTATTTACATCTATTTGAATAAATATAACACTTGTATTTTAAATCATGCATCCCATGTTTAGTTTTACGGTTTTACGACATCCGTGCGCATCCGTGCAAGTTATTTCATATCTAGTGCATGCAAATTTATCTTGATACATACTAGACTACAATATACTGCACCCAATTGAATATTTTCATTTCATATTATTTAGTTGTGCATCCCGCATTTACCAGTTTATCATTTTACGGTTATTTGACATTTGTGTGCATCCGTATCATTATTTACATATCTAGTCGCATGCTAGTTCATCTTGTTTCATACTAAGTATATTATTATGCATCCATATAAGTAAAATGTTACCCGTTTATCACATTGTACATCCATACTAAAGGTTTACTGTTTTCGGATATCCGTTTGCATCCATATCATTTAAGATATATATAACTGCATCTGTAGATCACATTAATTCATATTATTATTGTAATAACACACCATGCTTAATTAAGTGCATCCTAATTAGTATTGGAACTGTAAATGTAACCCCTAATCGATATTTGTGCATCCATACCATTAATTCTATGTTTATTCGCATACCATGTCACATTATTACATATTGTTGTTATATTGACACCCCATGCTTGATACTGTGCATCCTACTTTGTCATGATGTAACCCTGATCGATAATTGTGCATCTATGTTTTTATTTGTGCACTCGCACTTGCTACAGTTTGATTTTGAGCACCCACTTGATACCTGATACACCACTACTTGACATGATCTGATATACCACTACTTGACATAACTTGATACATATACACTACCTGACATGACCTGATATATCCCTACTTGACATGTTACCTGATTCTGTTTCTAATGCCGACAATCCTGACATGTTGTCCCGATGGACATATCATGTTGTCTATATGGACAAACATGTTCCTGCTTGATCCTATGTTGGCATTAGCTTCAGATTTATCAATACCTGACTTGAATACATAACTTGGGGATAAAGGGAAATCAATGATGAAACCTGACTTGTAACTCAACAGTTCGACGCTTATACTGATCAGTTTTGGGGCTAGGCCAGTTCCGGAATGATGTTGCTGACATCATTCGTCTGTACATGTTTCCTGTTTGTGCTTAGCGGCACGTCTCGGATTCAGCCTCGAGAGTCTGGACCATGGTCCCGGGTACGCACGGGATACTATTAAGTTACATCGACGATTGATTAAATTGATTTCACAGAATTGAGAGTAATTACCCAGTAGTTTAGTCCAGATTTCCCACTACACGTCACATATGCTTTTACCCTTCACTGTTCCACATTCGTGTTACTGTTATACCTTTATTACTGTTCATACTCTTGCCTGCGTGTTTGTTACCCCTGATTATATTATTGTTGATATTATGACGCACTGACGTCTGGGTTTTGCATGGCCCGGATTCTCTACCTTTGCAGCAGGCTAATCAGGAGTATTTCAGTGTATAGGCCAAGCAGTGAGGACCTGTTAGTATTTTAGTTTAATTTTCTTTCAGTATTTTCATTCCTGATGTGTGCCCGTATTTAGGACGTACATTCCAGATTATTATTGTTTATTGGATCTATTGCTTCCGCATATTATTTCTTGACTCGTTTATTCTGGCGTATGGACATGTACTAGATAGTTTATTTCATTTCTACTGTTCTTGATATCTCTAAACAGCCGTAATGTGACTGTGGAGGGATGTTTCCTAGCCACAAGTAGCATGGTTGGCTCTGTCACGTGCCGATCTTAGCGTACTCTGGGAAGCGAGGCGTGACAGGGTTTGTTTGGTATCAGAGCCATAGAATTTAAGTTAATCGGGTTTGATTCTTTTGTAGTTGGATATTGGACCCAATACACGAATCGGAAAATCCGTGATTAGGAACATGTCCTTCCACATTGTTATCATGATTCTTGAATCATATCTTTCTCTTGATCCTTTGCCTTGACGATATCCAAACCACTTTGCATCTCGACTTGAAATCTTTTGGTTCCCTATTGTTTTTCCATGTTCCTTGATTCTGATACTAGGATTTGGGCGACTTGAGTGGAGTTATGTGATTGTTACTATGTACCGCGGCATGGTTACAATATGGTACTCTATTTAAGTAACTTGGAGTTCTAGTCTTGATCCATACCCTTGATTTATGGTCATCATTCATCGCAAGTTTTGAATCTTGTTTATCATACTAATCCTCTTTGGTGTCTTGGTTACAGGATCATGGCAGACAGAAATCTACGATCGTACCAGAGGCGTGTTGATGACGCCGCATTGCTTGGAGTAATTCATGGGATGCTGGAGAACCAGAAGAGGCAGACCGAGCTGAACCAGCGGCAAGCCGAAGCCTTTCAGGAAGATTTGCGGACCGTCCAGCAGTCCGTAAACAATGTTGCGGCCAAACCGGTAGAGCGTGTGGGTATCGTGGCGGATTTTACGAGACTTGGTCCGTCCATTTTCACTGGTTTGGAGGAGCTGTTGCCAGCAGAGCAGTGGCTAGTCGATACGGAGAATTTGCTCGTTGCAGCACAGATTCTAGAGGACAAGAGAGTGGATGTAGCACGCATCCAATTGGTAGACTATGCCCGTGAATGTTGGCTTGTGGAAGAGACCCGTTTGCCCATGCCGATCAGTTGGGCTACTTTCTCGAAGTGTTTCTTGGAGAAGTTTTTTCCGCAGACTGCACGGGAGGAAATGGAAGAAAAGTTCATCAGCTTGAAGCAGAACGGCGCACCTGTGGATGTGCATGCAGCTGAGTAGACACGGCTCGGTAGATTCGCTGGACCTTTGGTTGCCAATGATGCTGATAGGGCACGGAGGTTCATGCGCAGTTTGGATGTGGACATCCATAGGCACATTATATCTCTGGGTTTGACCACTTTCTTGCAAGTGCTTAAAGCAGCCAGGGAGCAGCAGAGTTTATCATTGAAGACAGAGGGTACGCTGCAGCAGGCAGTCGTGGTACAGAAGCCGGCGTTTATGCCGAATCAAGAGCCTATACGCAGAGGTATTTCGGTGAACCGGTATGGCATTAAACCGATGAAGAAGCCAGTCGTGCCCAAGAAAAAGGGAAGGACGATTTGTGGGTACTGCCATCTACCCGGACACATGCAGAGGGAGTGTCGAAGGATGCTTGGACTTTGTTTGGTTTGCGGATCAGCTGATCATACTGTCGGTGTTTGCCCGTCGAAGCTATGTATGAAGGATGATGTTCAGAAGCCACCGCAGAGGCAGTTTCAGGAGCGGAAGCAGTTAACTCAGGGACCCAATCAAGCTCGAGCCTTTATCCTGACGGCTGAAGAGGCCAAGGATTCAGATGAAGTTGTTTCAGGTACCCTACTTGTTCATGATTTTCCCGCATTAGCATTATTCGATTCTGGTGCATCCTATTGTTTTATGTCCTCCAAGTTTATTGCTGCACATTCAATTTTTTGCACGACCCTCTCTAGTTGTTGGGACATACACACTGGAATAGGAAGATCATAGCTAGTAGTGAGTGTAAAGATTGTTTAGTAGTTCTTTGCAGATTTCTTGGTGATCGATACCGGCAGTTATGATATTGTCTTGGGAATGGAATTTCTCAGCACTTTCCACGCTCATATTGATTGCAGAGCAAAGAAAGTATTTTTCCATATTCTTGGACATCCGGAATTTGTTTTTGCGAAAGGAAGCAGTTCTGTCGGGCCAGTCGAGTTTAGGGCTAGGCCGACAAACAGCGTTCTTTCGTCGATGGAAGTTGATAAGGAGGAAGTGCCAGCTGTAGTTCGAGAGTTCATGGACGTGTTCGAGGACATCTCGGGTTTACCGCCAAAACAAGAAGCAGAGTTCACGATCGATCTTGTTCCTGATGCAGCGCCAATCTCAAAGGCGTACTATCCGACGGCACCAGTGGAGTTGGAAGAAGTCAAGAAGCAGGTTACCGAATTGCTAGAGAAGGGTTGGATTCGCAGCAGCAATTCACCTTGGGGAGCTCCGGTTCTTCTAGTCAAGAAGAAAGATGGAACAAGGAGGATGTGTATCGACTATCGAGAATTAAACCGAGTGACTATTAAGAACAAGTACCCGATCCCTCGCATTGGCGAATTATTCGAGCAGCTTAATGGCACGAGGGTATTCTCGAAGCTGGATTTGCGTTCCGGATATCATCAGGACCGAGTTAAATCAGAAGATATTTGCAAGACTGCGTTCCAAACTCGGTATGGACATTACGAGTATTTAGTGATGCCATTCGGAGTCACGAATGCACCGGCGATATTTATGGACTTGATGAACCGAATCTGTTCACCGTTCTTGAACCAGGTTATTGTGGTGTTCATCGATGATATTCTGGTCTACTCGAGGAATTTTGAAGGGCATGCTGAACTCTTGAAGACATGTTGAGAGCTTGCATGTTAGACTTCAAGGGTTCGTGGGAGGATCATCTACACTTGGTGGAGTTTTCTTACAATAACAGCTTTCAGGCGACTATTTAGATGGCTCCATTCGAAGCATTGTATGGTCGCAAGTGTCGTTCACCCATTTGTTGGGACGATATTGGAGAACGAAGATTGTTGGGACCAGATTTGATCGTGCAAACAGTAGAGAAAGTTAATACTATCCGGAATCACATGAAGGCAGCACAAGATCGACAGAAGAGTTGGGCCGACACATCGAGAAGACCTCTAGAGTTCGCTGTTGGTAATTTGTTATTCTTGAAAATATCACCGACTAGAGGAGTGATCCGTTTTGGGAGTCGAGGCAAGCTTAGTTCTCGATTCGTGGGGCCTTTCGAGATTATGGAGCGTGTTGGAGAAATGGCTTATCGATTGGCGTTACCATAATCTTTGGCGAATGTTCATGACGTGTTTCATGTATCTCAACTCCGTAAGTATGTTCGAGATGAAACACACGTGTTAGATCATTCGGAGCTGACTGTAAGGGAGGATTTGACCTTTGAGAAACGACCGATGTCGATTGTTGATCGAAGAGAAAAGGTCCTTAAGAACAAGGTTATCCCTCTCGTACTTGTTTCTTGGGGAAATCGCTCGCATGGAGCATCGACTTGGGAACGAGAAAACGAGATTCGACAGAAGTTTCCACACCTGTTCTTGTAGATTCTTGATTGTTTATCTTTTCTTGTCTTGGGAATTTCGAAAACGAAATTCTTTTTGTGGTTGGGTATAATGTAACACCCTAGTTCATTTATACCAATTCTAGTATTTCTTTATTTATGATATTTTCCTGATTTATGGTATTTTGGGTGCGAATAGTGTATTTGACATCTGTATCTGCATCCGACCCGACCCGCTTGCTTGAAACCTGTCTTGATTCATGTTTATGATTTATCCTGACTTGTTACATGGACTCGTGCACTTCCATATTTACATACTACATATTGGCATTTATCTGGCATCTGCATTTTTTAAATATAACATTTAAAGTCACATAAAATATTTTAAAAATACATTACATGGCCTGCATGATATCCCTAACCCTTTCGTAGCGTCCGCGCATCTTGTTCTTGTCCCGTTCAGTGAAACGGATTTGTTTGGATGGCTACGCGCACGTACGTGCATCCATTCTTGGGGGTATACATTTTCGTTACTCGGACATTCATTTTTTAATTTTGGTCGTCGCATATATTTTTCGTATTTTGAAACTAAATTTTAGACCCGACCCGGGCGTGTTTTGGACTAAGTTTGTATTTACCAGAAAATCAAATTTTATTAATATAATATTATTAAAAATTATAACAGTTTAAATTCTATAACCAAACATATATTTTTTTAAATTTAAAATCTTTTCTCATAAATAACTTTCTCTCTCTCTCTCTCTCTCTGTGTGTGTGTCTCTCTCTCTCTTCTTTCTTTCTCTCCCTCTTTCTCTCTCTTATCGCATCCACTATTCATTTCTCGAATCCCCTCACCTTCCTTAACACACCCTATTGTCACCTCCCTTCTCCTCTATCTATCTTCTTCTTCTATTTAAACCGCCGCCGCCTATGAGAAAACCCTAACCCTAGCCTCTCACTGCCGTCGCTGCCTCAACCTCCACCCCCGTCTCCTTACACCATCGACTCCCTCTCCTCGACCTCTCTCATCCTCCTCATCCACCTTCTCACCTCTCCTTCCCTGACGACCCAAGAACCCTCCACTACACACACCAGTCGCTTGACCTCCTACACTCTTCATACTCTCCCCTCCTTCCCAGTACACCCCTGCACAACACCCGAACCCCAAGAACCCATCGTCTACCAACCACCGCTGCACACCTCGTCGTCGTTCCTTCACTTCCGACGACCCGACTCCATCATCATCGTCCCTCGCCTCATCTCTATCCTAAGCGTTACCTGAGAACCTCCTTCTCTTTCTCCTTCTTCTTCTTCTTCTTCTTCTTCTTTCTTCTTCTTTCTTGATCTTGGTTCTTTCCGGTGATCACCCGCCGGAGCCGTGCTTGACGCCGACGATCTAGATGACCCAGTGGACGTACCTTACCTGCGTGATCACCCTCTTGCATTGCTTGGACCTGTCCCGTCTGTTGTGCGTGCGTTGCGACGTTTTATCGACGTCGGACGTGCCGTGCGTATCCGTATCGCGATTTGTCGAGGCAAGTTTATCTTGCTACATGCTATGTTACTGTATTTACATCTATTTGAATAAATATAACACTTGTATTTTAAATCATGCATCCCATGTTTAGTTTTACGGTTTTACGACATCCGTGTGCATCCGTGCAAGTTATTTCATATCTAGTGCATGCAAATTTATCTTGATACATACTAGACTACAATATACTGCACCCAATTGAATATGTTCATTTCATATTATTTAGTTGTGCATCCCGCATTTACCAGTTTATCATTTTACGGTTATATGACATTCGTGTGCATCCGTATCATTATTTACATATCTAGTCGCATGCTAGTTCATCTTGTTTCATGTTAGGTGTCATGCCCCGCTTTCCATTCTACGGCGAAGGGGACGCGACTGGCCCGCTACGTATTTACTCAGAAACAAATACGCTAAGCATAACTAAGCAATATAAAAGAAAATACACAAGAGGCAAGGTATAATAAAAACATCAACTTTTATTTATTAACATTCTTTTGTACAATGCATGAAAAGGAAATACAACTGAAATAAAAATGATGCCTAAACAATGGCATGGCAGGAAATGAAAAGTACTGAATGGAAAATGTACAATGAAACTAGAGCTCTGGTTCTTCAGCAATGCAAGCTATTACCAATGAGCTACAAGCTTCTTCTTGTAATTATGGAGCTAATTAATTACTTAAAGTAATAACAGTAAATGTAAATACCCCAAGTATACATTAATTTTAAAGCAAATTTTTGTACACTAAAAATGGAGTTGTTACATTCTTTTAACTTGTAATTAAAAAGAAAAATAATTACTTATAACTTGTGCTCAGGCTAAAATACCCTTTTATGGATTTTTTTTGAAATTTTTTTGTAAAAACTTGTATTGGAAATTTGGGGTTGTTACATTCTACCCTCCTTATAAAAATTTCGTCCTCGAAATTTGTAAAAGGAAAGTATAACAGTTTCAAGGAAAGTCCGGTGACTGGAGTATAGATAGTGTATAAAAATAACAAAGTGATACAAGGGTGAAAAAGGCTTACCGGTGTTACCTTGACCTACAGTCTCGGCTTCTACGGCTTCTAATGTGAATGTCTGTCGCCGTGGTACATTCCTTCTAGCTGGAGGCACATTCTGCCTTTGGGGCATGTTTCTCTGCCCTCTAGGCATGTCCCTCATTGCTTGTTGGAATTGGCGAGTAGGCTGTGCAGGTGGTAGAGCAGGTAGTGCAGGACTGTTAGTTGTATGTATGCCCTAGAGGCCAGTATTGTACAGATGATGTATATTATATTGGATGCTTGGACATATATAGAGATGACTTTCTTGCTCGATATGATAGTATGTTATCTGGTTACTCTTTATCTTAACATGTACACTAGTCTCTTTAAACTGTCTTATGGTTACATGTTGGTAAAGCCCTTAGGATGTGTACTTGACTACCTGGACTATGATGCAGATCATACTAGTGGGGACATGGTAGTCCATAAGTACATCCTTCAAGGTCCCTAGTCGTGGGTGTATCGAGACGGGGCATCGATATACCAGAGTAGACTAGCGTATACGCTTCTCGACCCATGAGATGGGCGATGGATGATCCCATATCCATTGGTGTTTGACATCAGAGATGGTGTACGGGTGCTCAGTGGAGACTGGGTACACTGGACGGACTCGCCGAGAACTCCCAGATGGTATTATACCTCACGTCAGATAGCAGTTCTCAAGTGACACTTGTACAGGGTAGTCTGTAGACCCGAGATCGTCATAGAGTCTTGTGTGATTCCCACTGTGCTTTGATCTCCACCTTACCACGTCCATGAGAGCGTGCAAAACGGTGGTCTTTGGATACAGTCCCGAGTCACATGGAGGCAATGAGCGATAGGAGGGGTTTCGTCTCTCCCGGTATTGGGGGTTGATGTTGCGCAGTGCTCGATTGGCCGTAACAGGGAAGTCCCTGGCCAGGGCTGATCAGAGATTTGCTGGTAAGTGTTACCAGTAGTTTCTCGACCCGTTATGAGCCTCACATCGGCACGACTTATCGGTTATTGGGGTCTGACGTTTACCACCCCTAGACTTGATATGCGACGTATCAGACGAACAGACCGGACTGTACGGTAAGTGTTACTGGTTGGATTCACAGGAGTGTGAGCGGGCTAGCTCATCGATCTTCTGATCGCTCAATACCCGGATGGCCGTTACGTTTAGCAGACCGCTTGCGGCTTGTGGGTGCTTGATATGATCATCATCTGCTACCGGCGTATTGACGAGTCTTTAGAGTCCTACACAGAGGTTTCCTGGCTCAAGCAAAACGAAATAGGAGCGCATATGAGATATGTGCAGGACCGAGAATAATGCGTGTATATGATACCGCATTTCATTCTCGCGATATATGTTTCGATTGGTTATATTCGATATGACCTAGTTATCGAATCATTGATTCGATAAATCGATACATTGGATTCTAATCGGTTATGTGCGACATGACCGGATCATTGAATCAAATGTTGATTTAATAATTTAATGTATAATTATATATTTGATATATTACTTTACATTAACTAGTATTGGTTCACTTTAAACGGATTTTTCTCACTTGATGCACATTGTATATGTGATATGCTTTTGTGCACATTTTTGTATCATGTTTGATGATACTTGTTCATTTGGTTAAGTGTAAAGAATTAAACCATGGTTAAGTAGATAATTAGGGTTTTGATTCTTTCTCTCATTTATTTATCCATTCTTTATTTATATAAATGGATAAATGAAAACATAATGGTTTCTTTTTATCATGAAGCTTGTTGAAGCTTCATGAAGCTTTGACTAAAGAAACCATTTGGTCTTCTAGCTTAACCCTACCCCTTCTCTTTTACCATGGTCTTTTCTCTACACTTAACCTTGGTTTAGTTATGATAAGTATTGATTTATTTTGATTTTATCTCAACACTTATCATATTCTTTCTTCTTCTTCATCTTCATCTTCAAGAAAGAAACCTTGATGCCATCAATGGCAACTTGAGTTCTAGTGAGAGAAATCCAATTCTAAAGTGAACCCACCTCCTATTTCTTCACCCTCTACCTCTTGCCAAGTTGTTTTGGGTGTTTTCTTCACAAGTTTCACAACTTTGTGAAGTCGGAGCTTGAGCTTCTGCAACCTCGACGTAGATCGTCTTTGACACGAAGCCGACGACCTATTCCGCTCGTTTTCCCGATGAAACCGACGAATGAGTCTAGGATTCGAAAAGGACAGTGAGAGGATGACTGCGTGGAGCTAAGGAAGTGGATATCCGGATCTACAAAGGTTGTAGCATCTAACTTTTAGTTAAGTAGTTAACTAGTTTACCGTTTCGCCTAGAAATCTAGCCGACGATCCGTATTAGGGTTTCTCGGCACCCATAATTTTTGAAATTGGTATGATTGATGCCTTGTGAGACTTCATTAGAGTGCCTAGGAACCCTACAGTGGTATCAGAGCCTAGCTAGAGCCTTAGGCGAAGTCTAGACGGAGTTTGAAGTCCGAACGAACCCGAAAACCTAACTTTAAGATGCTCTCTGGACTTTTTCTAAATTCTGGGATTTTTCCAGATTAAAAATGCCTAAAAAATTCAGCAGGAAGATCTAAGAATTATGGTGAAACACGAGCTCATGATACATCTATACCGCCGCGGAAACGCGGCAGAAGCATGGCTTCTGCCGCTGTTCCGCGGCCAACTGTTCAAATTGCGCAATACTGTTTGCACAGTAATTCTTGTTTTCTGGTGCTGGATTTTCTGGGAATTTTTAATATTTTCTGGGATTGTTTTGGGGATTCGGTGTTTCGATCGGAGTATCAGATTTTGTCTATGTGGCTTTCCGGATAAATTTTAGAATATGTTAAAAAGTTCGACCGGATATAAATACCCAATTTTTTCCCCTGTCGGGAAATTTCCAAGTGTTGGATTTTTCCGTAGTTTAACGACGTTCTAAGTAGTGCAAGTAACGCGATGGACCCTCTAGAAGACAACAAACCTTAACTCGATTATGTGACCGTCTTGAACTGCCCTTTGAACCTTCGGGTTTGGGGCAGTACGGCGTGCCACATGTGAGGCGTTGGCTTGACCCTTCTACGGCTGGACTGTTGGTACTGAGGCACGAACTGAATGTTGTTAGACTTATTTCATGTGTTGAGCTGTATCGGGAAAACTTGGGTATTCGAATGTTCGATCGGAAAGTTTAACATTTTCTGTTTATCTGGAATGTGATACAATAATTGGAATTCACAAACAGTTATGAGATAACTGAATGAATGTTATAAATCTAGCGGTTTAGTTTCACTTAATATCGAAAAGAGTTTTCGATAATGGGACTAAAATGCGGGGTTTATAACTGTAAGGCATATGATGTCTAAAGAGGTTGCGGATTCCAATTGTTGTAGTTTTACACTTTCTTTTCTGTGACCGTAAGTGTAGTATGTTCATATCGCCGGTTTCGTTGCTATACGTCAACGACAATTGGGATATGCATACTTACTTACGTTGATGACATGTGATGTTATGTGTTGCTGGATATGTTATATTGGATCGTCGTGTTTGAATAGCCGGGTTTTTTTATGTGAGATGAGTGTTTTTTCATTTTCATTCATGTAAAAACTTGTATGTAATATTCTTTTATTTGGGGCACTTCCAGGTAGCGGAAGATGTCACCTTTTGTATATTATTTACTTTTCCGCATTAGGATAGACCCAAGGAGGGGAGCACAAGTAACCGGGTTCTGGGGTCCAGTGGGAGACCAACTCGAGGAGTCGAGTCCGGGTCTCCTAACCCTAGAATTAGCAGGGTTGCTTGCCGCTCTCGTAGGGGTCTAGGGGTGTAGGATTGGCTATTCATCACGACCGTGGAATCCGTGTTTTATACTGGCTCGTATTGAAAACACGGACGTCCTAGTATATCCAATATTTCATATGTTTATTCTGCTGCGATATCTGTGATGTGATTCTGTGATGGATATATTATATAGTATATATGATATATTATATAGACGTTACTTATGTTTTACACCCGCGCTAGCCCTGCCCTGCTCTGTCGTTAGTTACCTAACCTAACGGTGCACGAGGGGACATCGAGGCGAATGCGGATGGCATAAGTGTACGTCATATCTATCTGTGATGTTTAGGTATTTAAATGATGGGACTTCATTAATGTGATTAATGAAAGATAAGAAACCTAAGATGTTGTGGAATCGAATTTTAAAATAAAAAAGGTAGCTACAGTTCTTGCTTTGCATAGCGGTATATATGATATACCCTGCACCTTATTCGATGAGGAAAGGACCGAGATCCCTTCACCGGGAGTGACTCCTTTAGCAGTAACTGGCAGATGCTACACACTCGGTTTGGCTTTGATTGCTTTTAAGAGTTTTTGCTTTGCACAGTGATATATATGATATATCCCGCACCTCATTCGACAAGGAAAGGGCCGACGATCCCTTCACCGGGAGTGACCCCTTTAGCAAAACTGGAAAAGCCTCAAAATCACTCCATTTCAAAACTTCATTTGATTCTACAACGATATCAAGTTCATTACGCTCATGGTTTTATGAAAACCTGCGTAGCCCTCCGTCATTTCAGATAAGTACTACTTAGTATTCGTGCTACGGTAGTTTGGCATTCGTCAAGGCGTAGTGTACGGTAGCTAACTAGTATTTATCTGCTTATGCATATGATGCAGATTGGATTAGGGTATTCGTACGGCGTTGTTTGGCATTCGTCAAGGGTCGTGCGGGTGGGTTTAATTCAATCAAGAAATGTACGGGTTGAACTTGACTAGTGGACTATGGGTTGTTTGGCATTCGTCAAGGTCATAGAACACTAGGGGTAAAATATTATCGGGAATTTCAAGTGTTGAAATTTGCAATGAGATTGCATACCTTCTATGAGATAGTTGGATCCCGATACCCGCTGCGAGTAAGAGTTACTCCTGGGAGAGTTTTACAAATTACAATTAGCCGATCAAGTAGGTGTCTAGAAAGGTGTTAACGAGGTTACGCCTCTGGGAAAACGAGGTTTACATTAATTAGGTTCGTGCGAAAGCACGGGGGACCTCCCTCAAAGTATCGACACTGGCCTGGCTGAAAGATTGGCGAACTTGTAGTGTGTAATTAATCCCGGCTAATCTTTCCTTTTAGGGTTTGGAGGAAGATTTGATAAAAAGCAGTGGGAGCCATCCTGATTAGATAAGATAATAACCATTCTGATCTTGCACGAGCATACGCTAAAGTGTTTTCTTCTCTCTCTCTCCAGGTAGCGACCATTTCATGCCCTAATGAAGATAATAATTTGGATGTATTGACCGAACCCGCATGTTATACTGTGCTGGGGAACGTTGGTTCCGTTCTTTCTTATAAGAGTTATAGGAATGAACAGGATATAGGGGAATACCAGGATTCCCATGCCACCCGAATGAAGAAAGTACATGTTGATGCATTTTCTTCGGGTGTGTTCGTTACGGAGAACTGTTTCTCCATTTGCTCTACGTCCTGGGTATTAGATACCGGGTCAGGATCCCATATATGTAATCAGTTACATGGGCTCAAGAAAGGTAGAGAACTTGGAGAAGGTGATAAAGACATTAGAGTTGGAAATGGTGCAATTGTTGCAGCTAAGACTGTCGGGGAATATCACCTTGTATTACCAACTGGTAATACATTGGTTCTGAACGAATGCTATTACATGCCGAACCTGATATGCAACATTATATCGGTTTCTTTATTAAGTAAAGAGGGATATAATTTTGTATTACAGGATAATGTTATGAACATTTTCCATAACCAAAAGTTGGTTGGATCAGGCACGTTGTGCAATGGCATTTATGTTCTAAATCAATCAACAGTTCTGAACATAACAAACACACAAAAGAGGAAGAGTTCTGAACTAAACGAATCCTTCTTGTGGCATTGTAGACTGGGTCACATCAATGCGACACGACTAGCTAAGTTGCATAAGGATGGTTATTTGAATCCATTCGAATTATCATCTTATGATACTTGCCATTCATGTCTCAAAGGAAAAATGACCAAAGCTCCGTTTAGTGGACACGGAGAAAGAGTTACTGAACTCTTAGGACTGGTACATAGTGATGTATGCGGTCCCATGTCTACCCTTGCCAGGAACGGTTCTTCCTACTTCATTACATTCACTGACGATCTCTCTAGATACGGGCATGTGTTCCTATTGAAACACAAGTCTGAAGCTTTTGAGAAATTCAGAGAATATAAGCACGAAGTAGAGAACCAAACGGGCAAAAGTATTAAGATCCTTCGATCTGATCGAGGAAGAGAATACTTAAGCAATGAATTCCTGGAATTCCTAAAAGAGAATGGGATTCTCTCTCAGCTTACTCCACCTTATACACCACAGCACAACGGTGTATCGGAACGAAGGAATCGCACCCTATTAGATATGGTGCGTTCAATGATGAGTACAGCTGAGTTACCTGTTTCCTTCTGGGGGTATGCGCTTGAGACAGCCATACACCTATTGAATATGGTTCCTACCAAATCAGTGCCTACCACTCCATATGAGACATGGAAAGGGAAGAGACCATCTCTTAAGTATGTTAAGATATGGGGTTGTCCAGCCTATGTCAAAAGACAAAATCCGGACAAACTCGAGGCAAGATCTGTCTTATGTAAGTTTGTAGGATATCCCAAAAATTCACAGGGGTATATCTTCTACCATCCCGAGGAACAAAAAGTGTTTGTTTCTCGGCATGCCACTTTCCTAGAAAAAGGTTTTCTTATGAAACAGATAAGTGGCATTGAGGTAGAACTGGAAGAGGTTCCAGTGACACAAACTATAACAGAGGACTTGGTAGAACCAGAGGATTCAGTAGTACCCGACGAACCTCAGCCTCTCCGCCGATCTAGTAGGGTTTCTCGTCCACCAGAGAGATACTACGGTTTTCTCATTGACGGTGGAAGCGAGGATTGCATCATGGAGGATGATGACCCAACTAGCTTCGAGCAGGCCATCACGAGTGGGGACTTAGTGAAATGGCTGGATACTATGCGGTCCGAGATGGAATCCATGTACACCAACAAAGTATGGACTTTGGACGTTGCTCCTGAAGGGGTAAAACCCATTGGGAGCAAGTGGATCTTCAAGAAGAAACTTGGTGTAGATGGAAAAGTGGAGACTTTCAAAGCTAGACTTGTAGCAAAGGGTTTTTGTCAAAGACCAGGTGTGGACTATGACGAGACCTTTTCTCCAGTGGCTATGCTTAAATCCATCCGGATCATGCTTGCCATCGCTGCTTATCATGATTACGAAATCTGGCAAATGGATGTTAAGACCGCCTTTCTAAATGGTGATTTAGAAGAGTGCGTGTACATGACTCAGCCAGAGGGCTTCGTAGACAGTGGGAGCAGCGGGAAAGTGTGCAAGCTTCTTAAATACATTTATGGATTAAAGCAAGCATCGCGGAGTTGGAACATCTGCTTTGACGTCGTTATCAAAGAGTTTGATTTCGTCAAAAACCCAGATGAACCTTGTATCTACAAGAAGGTGGCAGAGAGTAAGGTCGTCTTCCTCGTATTGTACGTGGACGACATACTCTTGATAGGAAATGATATTCCTATGCTGCAATCGGTCAAGCTCTTCTTATCACAAAGATTCTCAATGAAAGATCTTGGTGATGCCTCCTGCATATTGGGAATTAGGATCTATAGAGATAGATCCAAACGGATTTTGGGTTTGTCCCAATCCAGGTACATTGACACCATACTAAAGAGGTTTAGTATGGAAGAGTCCAAGCGTGGGAACTTGCCCACGATCTCTGGAGTCACTCTCTCCAAAGAGATGTCTCCCAAGACTGATTTGGAGAGAGCTCGCATGCAAGGGATACCCTATGCTTCGGCAGTAGGCTCTATCATGTATGCGATGCTGTGTACCAGACCCGATATAGCATATTCACTAAGTGTAGTGAGCAGGTATCAAGCTGATCCTGGAAAGAGTCACTGGACAGCTGTGAAGAGCATTCTCAAGTACTTACGAAGGACTAGAGATATGTTCTTGGTGTATGGTAACGGAGAGCTCCAAGTGGAGTCCTTTACCGATTCGAGCTTCCAGAGTGATAAGAACGACTCTAAGTCGCAGTCGGGCTTTGTCTTTACCCTTTACGGAGGGGCGGTTAGCTGGAAGAGTTCCAAGCAGGAAACCGTGGCAGACTCGACGATGGAGGCTGAATACATCGCTGCCAACGATGCTGCCAAAGAGGCTGTCTGGATCAAGAAGTTCATTGCTGAACTTGGAGTGGTTCCATCCATTGAGCATCCAATACCTTTGTATTGCGATAACAATGGAGCGGTGGCTTTGGCCAAGGAACCCAGGTCCCATCAGCGATCCAGGCATATTCTGAGGCGGTATCACCTGATCCGGGAGATAGTTGATCGCCGGGAGATCGAGATCAGGAGGGTTGACACGAAGAACAACACGGCGGATCCACTCACGAAGGCCATTCCCCAGATACAGTTTGAGAGACTCTTCGGGATGCTCAGTATGCGATACTACAGCAGCTGGCCCTAGTGCAAGTGGGAGATTGTTAGTTGTATGTATGCCCTAGAGGCCAGAATTGTACAGATGATGTATATTATATTGGATGCTTGGACATATATAGAGATGACTTTCTTGCTCGATATGATAGTATGCTATCTGGTTACTCTTTATCTTAACATGTACACTAGTCTCTTTAAACTGTCTTATGGTTACATGTTGGTAAAGACCTTAGGATGTGTACTTGACTACCTGGACTATGATGCAGATCATACTAGTGGGGACATGGTAGTCCATAAGTACATCCTTCAAGGTCCCTAGTCGTGGGTGTATCGAGACGGGGCATCGATATACCAGAGTAGACTAGCGTATACGCTTCTCGACCCATGAGATGGGCGATGGATGATCCCATATCCATTGGTGTTTGACATCAGAGATGGTGTACGGGTGCTCAGTGGAGACTGGGTACACTGGACGGACTCGCCGAGAACTCCTAGATGGTATTATACCTCACGTCAGATGGCAGTTCTCAAGTGACACTTGTACAGGTTAGTCTGTAGACCCGAGATCGTCATAGAGTCTTGTGTGATTCCCACTGTGCTTTGATCTCCACCTTACCACGTCCATGAGGGCGTGCAAAATGGTGGTCTTTGGGTACAATCCCGAGTCATATGGAGGCAATGAGCGATAGGAGGGGTTTCGTCTCTCCCGGTATTGGGGGTTGATGTTGCGCAGTGCTCGATTGGCCGTAACAGGGAAGTCCCTGGCCAGGGCTGATCAGAGATTTGCTGGTAAGTGTTACCAGTAGTTTCTCGACCCGTTATGAGCCTCACATCGGCACGACTTATCGGTTATTGGGGTCTGACGTTTACCACCCCTAGACTTGATATGCGACGTATCAGACGAACAGACCGGACTGTACGGTAAGTGTTACTGGTTGGATTCACAGGAGTGTGAGCGGGCTAGCTCGTCGATCTTCTGATCGCTCAATACCCGGATGGCCGTTACGTTTAGCAGACCGCTTGCGGCTTGTAGGTGCTTGATATGATCATCATCTGCTACCGGCGTATTGACGAGTCTTTAGAGTCATACACAGAGGTTTCCTGGCTCAAGCGAAACGAAATAGGAGCGCATATGAGATATGTGCAGGACCGAGAATAATGCGTGTATGTGATACCGCATTTCATTCTCGCGATATATGTTTCGATTGGTTATATTCGATATGACCTAGTTATCGAATCATTGATTCGATAAATCGATACATTGGATTCTAGTCGGTTATGTGCGACATGACCGGATCATTGAATCAAATGTTGATTTAATGATTTAATGTATAATTATATATTTGATATATTACTTTACATTAACTAGTATTGGTTCATTTTAAACGGATTTTTCTCACTTGATGCACATTGTATATGTGATGCTTTTGTGCACATTTTTGTATCATGTTTGATGATACTTGTTCATTTGGTTAAGTGTAAAGAATTAAACCATGGTTAAGTAGATAATTAGGGTTTTGATTCTTTCTCTCATTTATTTATCCATTCTTTATTTATATAAATGGATAAATGAAAACATAATGGTTTCTTTTTATCATGAAGCTTGTTGAAGCTTCATGAAGCTTTGACTAAAGAAACCATTTTGTTTTCTAGCTTAACCCTACCCCTTCTCTTTTACCATGGTCTTTTCTCTACACTTAACCTTGGTTTAGTTATGATAAGTATTGATTTATTTTGATTTTATCTCAACACTTATCATATTCTTTCTTCTTCTTCATCTTCATCTTCAAGAAAGAAACCTTGATGCCATCAATGGCAACTTGAGTTCTAGTGAGAGAAATCCAATTCTAAAGTGAACCCACCTCCTATTTCTTCACCCTCTACCTCTTGCCAAGTTGTTTTGGGTGTTTTCTTCACAAGTTTCACAACTTTGTGAAGTCGGAGCTTGAGCTTGTGCAACCTCGACGTAGATCGTCTTTGACACGAAGCCGACGACCTATTCCGCTCGTTTTCCCGATGAAGCCGATGAATGAGTCTAGGATTCGAAAAGGACAGCGAGAGGATGACTACGTGGAGCTAAGAAAGTGGATATCCGGATCTACAAAGGTTGTAGCATCTAACTTTTAGTTAAGTAGTTAACTAGTTTACCGTTTCGCCTAGAAATCTAGCCGACGATCCGTATTAGGGTTTCTCGGCACCCATAATTTTTGAAATTGGCATGATTGATGCCTTGTGAGACTTCATTAGAGTGCCTAAGAACCCTACAAGGACGAGTTGCAGGAGCCTAGATATCTGACCGCTGCGGGTAGTTGGTAGGTGTGTGAGCTGAGTTGTATCTATATGGACAAGTCTCAATTCTGTGATTGGATGCGCCATAAATTAGACACAGGCCTTTTGCGCGTCTACAGTCCTTCCACAAGTGTCCCTTTCTATGGCAGTAGTGGCAAATTTCTTCAGTTCTCCTGGGTTCAAACGATGGCCTGGAAGGGGCTCCTCCTGCCATTTGATTGGCAGGGCGTTTCAAACCGGCAGATTGAGCTCTGCCCCTCGCCTTTATTACTGCCTCATAACTGCGGGCAGCTTCCAAAGCATCCTCATGAGTCAGAAATTTCCCTGTGGCTAGTGCAGCCTGAATTTCCGTGTCCAAACCTTGTTGAAAGCGACGGGCTCTGATCTCGTCCGTCGGTATCAAGTGTGCCGCGAATCGGCTTAGCATGGTGAATTCAGCGTCGTACTCATCTACTGACTTGTCCCATATCGAACCTTGTTGTAGATGAATGAATTGCTGCTTCATGGCAAACCTGGCAGTCACAGGGAAGTACTTCGCGTCGAACTTCTCATGAAAAGTCTTCCATTTAATAGGCTGTACAAGACGGCTTTCTTCCGCCTTCCACCAGTTGCGAGCATTGTCCGTGAGCTGCAATTTCGCCACACGGACCCAAGCTATGTCTGGCACTTGTGCTGCCACCAGATCATCCTCTATACTTTATGCCCATTCCTCAGCTTCAAGTGGGCTTCCCTTTCCGGAGAACTGCTTAGGATGTAAAGCCCTGAATTGCTTTACCCCAGGTGCGTCAGTCTCGGGACGGTTCAAGAGTTGTTGCTGTCCCTCAAGAAGGCTGCGGATCGCCTCAACTAGTACTGTTTGCTCGGTGGGTGGCGTAGGAACAGCAGGAACGATTGGTAATGGAGATGGAGGTGTGTTGTTGACGTTGGTGCTGGTGTTATTCAGGGAATCCATAACCTTGAAAAAGATTTGGGTTAGGACAGATTCAAGTACATGAAATGATAAGATTCAAGGAATATGAAATTGTAAGATTCAAGGAATATGAATTGTAAAGAATGTTTTAGTTGCTGGTTCTTGTGCTATATTACTTAGGTTGTTCACGCAGAACAGAACTGCATGATAGGGTTTCATATAGCTCTGACCTGCATGGGCCACCAACAAAACCTGTCACGTCCCGCTTCCCATTCTACGGTGAAGGGGACACGACTGGCCCGCTACGTATTTGCTCGGAAGCAAATACGCTAAGCGTAACTAAGCAATATAAAAGAAAATACACAAGAGGCAAGGTATAATAAAAACATCAACTTTTATTTATTAACATTCTTTTGTACAATGCATGAAAAGGAAATACAACTGAAATAAAAATGATGCCTAAACAATGGCATGACAGGAAATGAAAAGTACTGAATGGAAAATGTACAATGAAACTAGAGCTCTGGTTCTTCAGCAATGCAAGGTATTACCAATGAGCTACAAGTTTCTTCTTGTAATTATGGAGCTAATTAATTACTTAAAGTAATAACAGTAAATGTAAATACCCCAAGTATACATTAATTTTAAAGCAAATTTTTGTATACTAAAAATGGAGTTGTTACATTCTTTTAACTTGTAATTAAAAAAGCAAAATAATTACTTATAACTTGTGCTCAGGCTAAAATACCCCTTTATGGATTTTTTTTGAAATTTTTTTGTAAAAACTTGTATTGGAAATTTGGGGTTGTTACACTAGGTATATTATTATGCATCCATATGTGTAAAATGTTACCCGTTTATCACATTGTACATCCATACTAAAAGTTTACTGTTTTCGGATACCCGTTTGCATCCATATCATTTAAGATATATATAACTGCATCTGTAGATCACATTAATTCATATTATTATTGTAATAACACACCATGCTTAATAAAGTGCATCCTAATTAGTATTGGAACTGTAAATGTAACCTCTAATCGATATTTGTGCATCCATACCATTAATTCTATGTCTACTAGCATACCATGTCACATTATTACATATTGTTGTTATATTGACACCCCATGCTTGATATTGTGCATCCTACTTAGTCATGATATAACCCTGATCAATAATTATGCATCCATGCTTTTATTTGTGCACCCGCACTTGCTACAGTTTGATTATGAGCACCCACTTGATACCTGATACACCACTACTTGACATGACCTGATATACCACTACTTGACATGACTTGATACATGTACACTACCTGACATGACTTGATATATCCCTACTTGGCATGTTACCTGATTCTGTTTCTAATGCCGACAATCCTGACATGTTGTCCCGATGGACATATCCTGTTGTCTGTATAGACAAACTTGTTCCTGCTTGATCCTGTGTTGGCATTAGCTTCAGATTTATCAATACCTGACTTGAATACATAACTTGGGGGTAAGGGTAAATCAATGATGAAATCTGACTTGTAACTCAACAGTTCGACGCTTATACTGATCAGTTTTGGGGCTAGGCCAGTCCCGGAATGATGTTGCTGACATCATTCATCTGTACATGTTTCCTGTTTGTGCTTAGCGGCACGTCTCGGATTCAGCCCTGAGAGTCTGGACCGTGGTCCCGGGTACGCACGGGATACTATTGAGTTACATCGACGATTGATTAAATTGATTTCACAGAATTGAGAGTAGTTACCCAGTAGTTTAGTCCAGATTTCCCACTACACGTCACATATGCTTTTACCCTTCACTGTTCCACATTCGTGTTACTGTTATACCTTTAGTTCATACTCTTGCCTGCATGTTTGTTACCCCTGATTATATTATTGTTGATATTATGACGCACCGACGTCTGGGTTTTGCATGGCCCAGATTCTCTACCTTTGCAGCAGGTCGATCAGGAGTATTTCAGTATACAGGCCGAGCAGTGAGGACCTGTTAGTATTTTAGTTTAGTTTTCTTTCAGTATTTTCATTCCTGATGTGAGCCCGTATTTGGGACGTACATTCCAGATTATTATTGTTTATTGGATTTATTGCTTCCGCATATTATTTCTTGACTCGTTTATTCTGGCGTATGGACATGTACTGGATAGTTTATTTTATTTCTACTGTCCTTGATATCTCTAGACAGCCGTAATGTGACTGTGGAGGGATATTTCCTAGGCATAGGTAGCATGGTTGGCTCTGTCACGTGCCGATCTTAGCGCACTCTGGGAAGCGGAGCGTGACAAACGGCAAGATTTATGTCTTTTTCAAAAACAATTACCGTGTTGATAGCATCGTTTGTTAAGTTGTATACCTTAAATAGGCAAGCACCCATATCTCCGGCTTCCTGAGGCTTAAGAGACTGGTCCCGCTTAAACCTATGTTTACTAGAGTCCTTATTGTAATTTAATTTAACTTGAGGGGGTTTTATGTAAAAATAATTTTGTATAATTTTCAAAATACACCTCAAGTATTTCATTATCATCTTTAAAGTTTTCTTTGATGTATATTTTATCATTGTGACATTTCTAATGAATAAAACCTATTTTTCATAATATATGGTATTTATTTGTAAAGTATTGAACTTGTATGGAATTACATGGTATTTTCATGTGAAGTGATTCTTTTTTATTTAGAAAAGTTAGAATATTTATATTATATCAAAATTAGATATTTTGATGATACATATATATTTATAAAATAATTTAATTTATTATTTTTCTAGAAATCTCATTTTCTTAAAATATTTGTATTTTTTTAAATCTTTCGATACCGTATGCTCCTTGCGGAGGTCTGCATCTCGCACTAATAAGCCCGAGGATGTGCGATAATCCGCACCATCCCGAACGGGTTCCCCGAAATGGGTTGTAGTGGCGTATTGCAAAAATTTGTTAAAAATACACAACTTATAGAAAAAGGTTTTTATAAGTTTGAGATAATTTTGTGTAAAAATCGTATTTTCCCAAAATTACGTTCCCAAAGATCATCGTGCTATGTTATATATAAGTGTTGTGAGGAGATAGATCATTATCTCGTGAACTATCTAAATGTATAGTAAGGGGTAATGATGTTTTATGTCGAACTAAATTATATGGTATTTTTCTGTAAAAGTGCTATAAAAATTGAAATATAAATTCTTTTGATATGAAACTTGTCAATATATTTTGTTAATATTTAATGATTATGATATGAGAGTTTGGTATTATTGTGTTTAAGAAAAATATGATTTTTAAGGAAAAACCGAATCGGAAGTCGGATTAACTCCACTTCCGTCGGGTTTTAGAATTCTAAGTTTTTAGAATAGTAAAAAGAAGGGGGAGAAGGGACTTACGGGTTTGAAGTATAGAGAAGAGGAAAAGGAAGAAGTAGGGGGTGTCGGTGCGTCGTTTCGTCGCCGGAATCTCCTCGGATCGTCGTCGGAAGTTCGTCGGAGCTTCGCGCTTTGCTAACTCTACTTGCACACAAAAAGTCTATGAAATTTTCTTGAGAGTTTGGACAGAAATTTCAGTTTGAAGGGTGTGAAAAATTGAGTGGGTATTTATAGGAAAAACAAAGGTTAGGGTGTGATAAAAAAATGCATTAAAAATATACATTAAAAAGAGTTTAATTGGATTTTTAAATCTCTGGAATAATACATGGAATTTGAACAGTGTAGGGGTTATGGGGAGGCCAAAAGGTGCAAGGGGGTAAAAAAAATTTGGGGAACCGGGCTGAGTCGGCCGGCGGCGCCGGCCGATCCGCGCCTCCCGCCGGCCGAGTCGCCCCCTCCCCCCCCCCCCGACGCCACGTGTCCCCGTCGCTTCGTCTTGACTTGTGGACCCGTTTGATTTTAGTGTGACTCTTGGTTTTTACGAGTTATGCACGTGTAGACTCTTGGGTTTCTAAAAAGATTAAAAGAAATCAAATAAAAAATAATATGTGGCTGATAGGATTTGAACTCTGGTGCTTTGATTCAGCAGTGCAAGGTCTTACCAATGAGCTACAAGCTCTTTCTTGCTGTTCAAAAGCAAATCAAACTTATAATTTGTGCTCAGGCAAAAGTACCCTTTACTGTATTTTTTGAAAAAATTGTACACGAAGTTTAGGGTTGTTACAATCAATATCACTTTCGTATTTACCACAACACAATCACTAACACTTATATATCGACAATGCATAACAGTCGCCGGATCTCAATGTAAACGATCACTATGCAGCAGGTATAAAGCAAGCACAAAAATAGGCAGAAATGCACTGAACAGATATTCACTAAATTATAACACCCAACGCCATATGGCTTGCAAAATTTACCATAAATCACATGTATAGAATCGACCAAAATAATATAAAAGGAGTACAAAGAACACTTGATTATCTAAGCAGTAAAATTAGTTTCATGTCAAACGGAATTGAGGTTAGGTACTTATCATCATTTTAAACCAGCGATTAGTTGCTGGACTTCCAATTTCAGAACTGGAAGTCCAACTTCGCATGCGGTTTACTATGGATTGTGTTCAGATTCAGGTGTTGTCCCAGTTGAATAAAATCTATTTCTATCCGTTAGGTTTCCAATGCATCAAACAGATTAATAATAGCCTTTCATTACTAGGAGTTATGTCTTATTTAATGTGAAGATGTAAGAAATGTCGCTGCAGAAACTGCAGAACACGTCGACATTCTAAAATACAAACTAAATATCAAACGACTGTGAAACTGCACGAGACTAGATTCATGTGTTAGCTAACTAAATTATATACGCGACTATATGGAGATCTGCACATTTTAAGTTTTATGTAGGTATGTACAGGTGCTTAAATTCAGGTATCCTCATGGAATGCTGCCCCGAACTGCAGTTCAACGCCGCATTCTCAGTCAATTCTCGTTATAATGGCCTATCAACATTGAAGGGCAAACTTTATAGGGTTCTAGATTATCGAGTCGGCTTCGATAAGAACCCTAGAACATCCGGTTTTGATTTGTATTTAATTTACAATGATTTTAATAAAGCAACATACGCGGTAAAATTTCAGATTTGACGTAACTAGATGGAGGTATCATTCATAGTGATGAAGTCAATATTTTTCCCTCAAATTCTTACAAGTTATCTATTATCATTAAAGGGATTCATGGGCCATAAATGCCGCCATTTTTATATAGCGTTTTCATCTAGGGTTTCGTGTTAAATACACAGGTTATGCATAGGCATCAAATGAAACATCCGTTCTCATTAATCGATCCAAACTAAGATTATTCAAATGAATGCTATAGTGATTTTGACATAGGATGGTAAACTCTCAATATAATCGAACGAAGTGGTTTGCTACGAAACTAATTGATTATTAATTATCGATATAGCTATATCCATAGACACATATACACCATATTATGTAACATTATTATTTCAATTAACTAATATAATTATTAGCACGAGTGAGCAAGGGAAGTTGGTTCCACTTGTCTAGCGATAGACGACAACACGGCAGTGAACGACAACGGATGGCACGGGCTCGACGCACGCACGGGCAAGGCACGGCACGACAATAGTGACGAGCTTGAGGGCTCGATGAAATGTCGAGCTTGTCATTGGCACGCGGCGACGGCAAAGGCGTGGCGACGGCACGGGGCAGTGGGTTTATAGTGGTGGAGGCAACGGGGCAGTGGGTTGCCGGCGGGTTTGCAGCGGCTCGGGTGAGGAGTTCGGGGGGCTCGGCATGATGCAGAGATGATAACGAAAGCCGTGGCATGGCGGTGAGGTGCAGCAGAGCTCCGGGTGTGGTGCAGGCGGCGTCGGGAGGATGACGAGGAGAAAATGGGTGTAGAGGGTGTGGGCTCGGTGTCGTGGAAGAGAGGAGGTGATGGGGATGGTCGAAGGAGGAGGCTCGTTGGTGAGGTGGTGGTTGCAGCGGGGTTCAGGTTGGTCGCTGGAGGTTGAGGGGGATGGCGATGTGGTGATGGGTTCGTGGTGGCGGTGAGCTAGAGCTGAAGGAGGAGGACCTGGGGGGGTATCGGTGATGATGAGTGATGACGAGGGGAGAGAGCAAGATAGGCTAAGGAGTGAGAGGAGGCTCGGTGTTGAGACAAGGGTGAGGCGAGGGCGTGGGGGGGGAGGGAGCCGTTGGAGGCAGGGGATTTCGTGGAGGGGATCGCCGGGGAGTTGGCGAGTGGGGTGCGGGTCTCGCGGTGGTAGGCGCAGTTGTGGGCGAGCACGAGAAGAGAGGAGGAACGTTAGAAGGAAATGGGCGGGAAAAATAAAGGAATGAGAAGAAGAAGAAGAAGCGGCATGGGGAGCCGGGTTGGGTCGGGTAAGGGGTTAGGTTTAGGGTTTAGTTAGGTTTAAAGTTTAGAAATTAAAGTAAAATAATAAAAATATAATAAAAATATATATAAAAATGGAAAAAAATTTAGGAAAAATACAGAAAAACATATATACGGAAACTGGGGATTTACATCATGTATAAGAACTCTAACTTACTCCGTAATGCCGCTGCCGCAGTCTCTTACTCGACCTTGTAAAGAACGTTACGTGAAGCTGTATCGAACTGAAGGTCTTATCTTCCATCTTTTCTTTCTTATCTCTGTGGCCGTCTTCGGAATACTGTCTTTTGTAAAAACAATCTTGTGAACCCCTTACTGTTTGACAATAGCCATCATCTTTAACCTCCAAAGGCCGAAGTTGTTTCGCCTATTAAACTTGTCCACCTTATAATGTGTAAATGCTATCTTCCCAAATAATTCAAAAACACCGAATCTGATGCTCTAATACTACTTGTTGTAATTTCTTATGCCCGTGATCCTAGAAGGAATCATACACCACATAAGAGCTGCAGCGGAAAAAATCTATCAGGATTGCGTGCAAACAAACTGCTTGAAAAAGACTAACCGAACAATTTACCAAAACAATGCAAATTATTAGAAGCACATGCCAAACAACAGGAACACAAGATTTTACCCAGATTCGATACAACTTGCACCTAATCCTGCAATCCGATGACGTAAGCTTCCACTATCAAGAAAGTATTACACGAGAACGCCCACACCGATTACCGCCCAAATACAATCCCCTCTCTCTTGGCTTCTAATTTTATTCGGCCGCACAAAATATCAAGGCTATGTGTGTCTATTTTAAAAGCCTACACGATAATTAACTAATAGGAAGTAGGTAGGGATTGGATTTTAGCAAATAGAAAGTGGGACCCGCATGAGATTAGTTATACATGCTTCTCTTTGTGCTGTTGACCTTCTAGGACCCCCTCATGGGCGGCTTGGGCCAACGGGCCAACTCTTGTATCAATTTCTAGACCCGGAATTTTAGGAGTTTTATCCGTACATACTCATCTGAACCTGTTTATTTTCATAAGGAATTTTTCGAGCAGAGTTTAGGCTTGCGTTAAACCGTGTGTCCAAACCTGTCTATACCCAACCCTACCCAATCTGAAGCCGTTTCAATAGATCAACTTCCGAATACAACCCCTGTTATTTTCGATATTAATAAATATGTCCATTACCTATCAAGTATATATATTCTAAAGCTTGTATAGAAATTATACAACTTGAAATCCATTAATTTCATTATCGCAAAGGATCAAATCCATTCGATCCCTATAACTTGGAATCTATCCTAAACCGTGTATGAGATTTTGCATAGATGGTGTTTAAGCCTGTTGGATTTGGACGGATTTTAAGATCAGGATTAAACTTTCGAATTAGCTATAGAAGCGACGCCTATCCACACAGATCTGGTTTTGCCTTACCACCGAGATGGCGGTCCAACAAGATGAATAAAACACTACTCGGTTGTCGTGGTCCAACAAAATCCCTTTGTTTTTTCGGCATAACAACAACAATAGATTACAGACTCAAGATTCCAAAATCATTTGAATAGTATAGAGAAAGAAGGGACAGTTGAATATTGAGCTCAAATTTTCGGACCATATTTCATGGCAAATAATCAAGCATCAAGGATTTAGCCAACTCTTTCTTGTGACCAAATGCGGTCCATTGACCAGCTCAATTCTCAAGTGATGCCGTGGTTCTTTATTTTGATTCCAAGTCTGCTGGCTCACTTGTGTGTGACTCGATCAAAAGGAAACGCTGGGTTTGAGCCGCAGCCAGGTTTAATTGGATCTTAACCTGAACCCGAAACAGATCCATTAAGAGAACCATCAAACCTGCCCCTTTTCATCTTGTCCCAAAAAGCTTATCAGCCGTTCTTATAAATTTCTTTAGCGACGGGGTTATTACATGTAATCTAATGTAATAACCACGTCGCTAAAGAAAATAAATAAGGAAAATTCTTTTTACACCGACCAGATAGATTTCATGTAGGCTACCAAGTGTTTCATTGGATATAAAGTGGATCATGCTATCCACTATTTAGATACTTGTATTCTATATCCCATCTTGTATCCAATTTGAGGTTTGGTAGCCTACGTGGATTCTATCACACCCCGGTAGAAAAAGTATTACTCATAAAATAATATGAGTTAAGTCAACCAACTCTCCTCAAAAAGATTCTGACTAACCCATCCATTGACCATCTCAATCCATTTGACTTGGTTCTTAATTTTGATTCCAATGCTGTCGACCTCTCTTATCCATAACAATACTCGATCAAAGGTGTACCTCCATTCGGGTGTCAGCCAAATCCAAATCCCAACCCGAATCCAATAGCAGATCCACTTCGCGGGTCGGTCAAATACTTTACCAGACCCGCACCCGGTTCCTCCTCGCCTTCCTAAAACTCACGTTTCGCCCCCAAACCCCACACGTGTCCATCATCCGCCCCCTAACTGTTGGGCCCTTGACCAACTCTGGCCGCCGCGTCGGTCCACGTGTTAACCCAACGTCTCGTAATCCGCCACGTGTCCATCCATCTCCCTTTCCTTTTAAGATCGATGGCACCGTGCCAAAACAATCCAAAAGAAAGATCGCTTTTTTGAGCAAATGATTTTCCCTTCTTTCTTCTCTATTTCGCTTAGCTGTCTCTCCTTCTATTTAGAGGCGATTCTCGATTCTTCATTCTCCTCCATAAATTATCATCGCCTCTCAAACCCTAACCCTAATTTCCCCCATTTACCCCCAAATCGAAACAATTTCAGTTGATTGGGATCGAAATGGAGCGATCGCAGCCGTTGATTCTGACCTCAGGCGCCAGCGGTAGGGCCACCGCCATTTTCTCACTCCGAGCTTTACGAAGCCTGCTGCTTTTGTTTTACAGCGTGTTGATGCTGCTCCTGCTGCCGTTCCGGCGGAGATCGTCGATGGAGGGGGAGAAGTCGACGCCTGCGGCGGCGGCGGTGAGGGTGCCGGCGGCGATGGTGGCGAGGAGGACTGCGAAGGAGAGCGAGGCGGCGGCGAGGAGGGCCATGGCTATCCGTAGATTGAAAGAGATCGAGGGAGACGAGACGAAGATGATGAGTTCGAGGGAGTTTTCCTTGTTTTCTACGGCGAGGGGAGATACGCTCTTCACGCAGTCGTGGACCCCAACCGCCATTAAAGCCAAGTAAGCCGCCTTCGTCTTGTGATTTCGAAATTTTAATCCGAATTTTACATGAAAGTTGTAACTTTTATGATGGTAAAATTTGATGATTTGCATTATTCGTTTGCCAATTTGGATTAGAATTAGGAAGTTGAAACACAGCGTGGTTCTGAGAAATTATCATAAATGCATGTGCAAGTTTAGAGATTTAGACTTCGCTACAGGCACGCATCTTTTTTGGTTGGTGTGAGGATAAAGTTGAATGAATAACGTCTCTATAACAAATTGCCAATGTTTGAAAAGCAAACCGACCATTGATATTGACCCACAAATGAAGGTCCTATCACACGGAAGGTAAAATGTCTGGGAGGCTTGCTGAGTATGCGTAGTTCATATTATATTGTTTTAATCAATATTATGTGATGTAGATATTTATGATTGGGAATAAAATTTTAGAGATTTCTCAAGAATTGAAAGTGGTGGCATAAATTGTAGAATATCAGTGCCTAAAACGGGAGAGAGAGGGAGCGAGTGAGTTTGACATTTTAAACACGTTAAGATATTTAAATAGGTTTGACATTTTAAACACGTTAAGATATTTAAATAGGTTGATGAAGTGAATAGCTTTATATAATGAATAAATTGGAGCACTTTTTTTATTTTCTTCAATTGTTTTATTAAAAAAGGAGCGACCATCAATTGATGACATTAGCTACATTCTTGGAGTTTGCGTTATAATAGTAGAGATGTAACATATTGCATGTAACCTACGTTGTGTTTTCCATTTCTGATTTCATCTATCCGGCACTCTTTATTATCTCATTATTTGCGGTACTGATGATAAATTCGATTTTATCGGAGAAGAAAAATTAGTTTGATGTAGATGGCCACCTTTTTGCCTAAAAGGTTAATAGATTGGATCCCGTATACGACATATATATCTAGATCTGAAATGGCGTCCGACTCTCTTTATGATTGTATCTCAAAATGGTCAAGAGCAGTTACAAAAGTAAATCCGTCTTCTTCTCAGATGTACTTACAGTCTTAGACGGTAATAATGTTAAATTCTATAGTTAATTGTTTGTATCGTCTCCTTTGTTCTTCCCAAAGGCTCACACTCCAATTTTGAGGCCCTCTCTCCATTTTTTGGGGGTACCGATTTTGTCTACTAGCATTTGAATAATACAACTATGACATAACATTTTACTCCCGATTGAGCAAAATTGGAAGGAAAAAGCTGATGATTCCTTTACATTGGGAAGTATATTTTTGCTGTTTGTGGGTGGTCCAGGACTATCATGGGCCTAGCTAGGACCACATCTAGATTATTTGAGCATGAATTTTGGGTTCCTGTGATATTCTTCCCAGCTCATTATGGGTCCAGGCTTATCATATTGTTATGGACCTTATGATCCATGTGCCCATAAATTGGAATGTAATAGCCAGATTTAGCATCCTTTGTGAAAAGGAATAAAGCTCAGGTATTTGTCAGGGTGCTCATGACGCTGGCATCTTTTATGTAAAATAGAAAAAAGAAAAGGTTAAAGCGCTTTCAGCAGTTTTTAATATGTCTGGAAAGGAGAGAATTATTAAACTACGTTGATTAATTTGTATGAATCGTTATTTGGATTTTCAAAAATATAAGCAAATGCCTCCTGCCTTCAGAAATTTCTGATCAAGTCGTGCACACCATTTGACCTGAAGATCATACTAGCTATTCAACCATTTCTTTTACCGTTTTCCTGCAATTTAATGAGGAGATCATACAAATTGTCATCTCTGAGTTTCTATTTTCAGAATCCATGTAATAAATGAGTAGTTTACCTTTAATGATTACCCTTCTGCTATCTGCCAATTTAATTTCATAATGCTACTGTTTGGTTTCTCCGCAATATAATAGGCCATATGAGTTACTGTTTATCTTGATGTAAAATACATGCATGGTGTCTAATTCTCATAAAATTTTTCCTCAACCGAACCTTCTTGGTTCTTGTCCACATTCATTGTTATAACTTAGTTGGGTAGAAGATCATTCACATACTGCCCACACTTTACAGCTACATCTTTAAAGTTGTAACCAGCTTGTTTGTCAAGGTGACTGATAATAAACATTCCTATACATTGCAGGGGACTGGTGGTTCTGATGCATGGTTTGAATGAGCACAGGTGTGTTGATTACTCCTCTGAACAAACTTTCAGATTATAATTAGAATTTACAATACTTAAAAAGAATTTTCTTTGTTGCTCCTGCAGTGGAAGATACAATTATTTTGCAAAGCAACTGAATGCTTGTGGGTTCAAAGTGTATGCCATGGACTGGATTGGTAAGCTCTATGCAAATCCCCCCCCCCCTCTCTCTCTCCACACCCCATTGTTCTCAAATTTTGTTGCCCATAATTATCGGATATCATATTCTTGATAAATTACTTTTTTTTAATTCCATACAAATTAGTCCTTGAACAACATCTAGATGTCCGGTGGAAAAACATATGGGTATTCCTAGAATAATGTACATTTTAATCAGTCATAGCAAACAATCTAAATTCCGATGGATCATGTCAATTATAAGCCTGGACCTGTAGTAAAGCTGCAGATAACTGGTGGAAGATGAATGATAGGTTGGTTAGTTAACGTGATTGATGAGTTCCACTTCTTCCATGCCATCATTAAAACCATCTTGATCGAAGACCGAGCCATAAATAAGATTGTTATTGGCTTTATATATCTACAGTGATTCAAGGAGTTCTCATAGTTATATATCACTAAACCCTAACCTTAACTTCAGAGTTATGGTACCCAAGTCACCTATGTTTAAAACCCACTGCACACACATTTATAAAGTGGATAAAGAATCATAACAAATGTTGATGCACAGAAAGTATGTTGATCCTGTTAGTAATCAATCCAGTGACCTTGCACTTTGGAGAGGAAAGTTCTACTGTAGGGCTAAGCTCCTTTGGTAATATGCTTATTGTGTCTCACAATAACTTTGGAGCTCTGTTGTGATGTCGGGGGCTATAACTTGTAAGAAGAGTGACTACAGTCTACTGATGTTTTTCCAGCAGAATTTATTGAGCCATTTAAAAATGTGCTAATCTACATTCCAGCAAAAGATTAAATTATAAATAGTAGTTTAACCTAGAAATTTTATTCAGTACCTTTCTTGTATATCTTATCATAGAATTGGCAATCATAGAAGGCTTTCTTCTTTATGCATTTCATGGTCGATTCATGATTTGTATATGTGGGAGGCTTAATGACTATTTACCCAGTCACCTTAGTCATAATCATGCTACGCCTCACATTAATCTGTCTTTTCATAAGCATTCTTGTAGAGGAATGGATGAAAACGTACTAATGTTCATGCATTTTTCGTGACATACTCTTTGCCAATATTAGTTGATGTTACGCTGCATTTCGTTCATGCATTTTTCATGACATACTCTTTGCCAATATTAGTTGATGTTTGCATTTCTCTCGATTCTTATCTTTTATGCATCTAGTTCTGATGAGTTACAATCCATTTTTATATGTTTGCTTATATTATCACATGCAAATCCAACCAGTTTTTCAGGTTTGAAAGAACCAAAGAATTCCATGACTTGGTCCAAGATTGGCCCTAATCTTGTTTAAGACAAGTCAGGTCAGCTAGCTTTGAGTGCTAAGTTGAATTTTAGATGTCGCAACTAAAATCTGTTATAAAATATGTCATTATGTTCTTAGATTATCTTACTAATTTAAACCATAGAATACCTTTCAAATTGATTTCCAATCCTCCATCAAGACAATTTTGTTCTTCTTTGACATTACTTTTAGGTCTAAACACCCCCAGTATCCTTCGTAGATTGCCTTATCATCATGCTTACTATGAGTGCCGGAAATCATTATGATTGTTTCTCTCGAAAAGATAAGCAGATATAAATATTTAAAACCCATTCAAATTCAAATGTAAAACCTTGTTAAGTTCTAGCTGTTGCTTCATATGTTTGTTATTTATCTTTTTCAGGACATGGCGGAAGTGATTCGTTGCATGGCTATGTTCATTCGCTTGATTATGCAGTCAATGACCTGGTATCGTCACGCGACTGATATTTCAAATACAAGAATATGCACATAAACTGATTGAACTTAATCTGATTGATTTTAAATTCTGACGTGCGCAGAAAGCTTTTTTGGAGAAGGTATTGGCTGAAAACTCTGGGTTGCCATGCTTTTGCTTTGGACACTCCACAGGTGCAGCTATTGTCCTTAAGGTAAAATCTTCAGGTGCAATATATTTTATGGTCACCTATGTTTCCATAATGTTTGAATTAAATATCATGAGCTCGGCACTAAATTGAGTTCTTTTCCTGTTTTAGGCGATATTAGACCCAAAGGTAGAGACCAGGATTAATGGTGTGGTGTTGACATCTCCAGCTATTTGTGTTCAACCATCTCATCCTATCCTTGCGGTGAGTGAATCTTGTGTAGTATCATTCGGAAATTTATTGTTTTAATTTATTACTTTTTGTTGTGTAATTGGAATTACTGAAGGCTGACTTCTTCAAGATCCATGCAATTTAACTTTTCCCATCTTAGTTTAGCATAATTTATAGCATGCTAGTGATTCACACACAAAAGTTCTTTATACCAGAGGATTCATATAAAGATTTTCTTTCTACATTTCTCCAAGAAGGATTGTTAATGGGTTGTCTAAGTAAAATAAAAACCTGAGGACGCTTTAATTTGCGTTATTTATCGGAGTTGAAGTAAAAGCAGACATCCAAGTGGTGTTCATTTGCTGCAGCGGCAAACACTTGCAACTTTCACAACAATTGTGATGCTTATGTCCTGCTAAGTGATGCCATTGAAGTCTCTTTGCTCTTGTGTGATTCACTGGTTTTGGCTAGATTTGAGCTAATTGATGATTATGGTATACGACCTTGGACTAGGTCTATATCAATACATTCGTTAGATTAGGTTCAGTTGCCGAGATATGGTAAAATTAGGTAAAATTAGGTTTTCGATTCTGATTTAGGGACTTTGATGAAATATAACTCCAAGCTGAAACTTAGTTACTATGCATAAATTTAAATGAAAATGCATGCTTCCATTTTCGTTTTGCGTGTTTATGCTTGCATTTATCATGAAAGTCCATGAAAGCAAAAACCATGTCACAACACTTGTCCAATTCTATGAAGTGGAGAGTCATCTAAGCTCCAAATCTGTTAGCTGAAGATCTTAATCCTGTCAACTTTATCTCAGTAACTTTTGCAGAGGTATCATACTGTTTTATGTTAATAATGGTCCAAAAGTATTAGCATTAGAACGAGAGCCGGTGAATTAATCATTCTAAATTATTATTTGTGCATTAGGTGGTAGCACCAATTGTCTCCCTCTTACTTCCAAAATACCAATTTAGCGCCGCAAACAAGAAGGGCCCGCCCGTTTCTCGAGACCCCGAGGCATTAAGAGCCAAATACTCCGACCCCCTCGTGTTCACCGGCGCAATCAGAGTCAGGACTGGCTATGAGATTCTCCGTATCTCTTACCATCTGCAACAAAACCTCAACAAAGTCACCACCCCATTTTTAGTCCTTCACGGCACGGCCGATACAGTCACTGACCCCATAGGCTCACAAAAGCTCTATGAAGATTCATCCTCCGCCGATAAATCGATAAAATTATACAAAGACTTCTTGCATGATCTCCTCTTCGAACCAGAACGAGACGATATTTCAAAAGATATCATTGATTGGTTATGTTGTAGATGTTGAACAAGAGGACGAGTCTAAGGCATTGCTGAAGTGGCACAATGTTTTTTTTAATCTTTGTCGCCACTTCGAGGGGGGTTGCCATGTAATGTGTTGTATTTTATATATTCATCCTGTCGTCATTACATTGTAGTTAAACGCTTTTGGGGACTCTAAATCGTCTAATTTATTGAGGGGCTACGTTTTATCATGGCATTTTTGTAGATGCATTATTATTAGGTTGAATAATGAGTTGGATGTCCAACTGAGAATAAAACTAGAATTCTGGGCACTAGCAACCATACTTACCTACATGAACCTATCAATTCGATGCAGCAGCAGCAGCGGCACAGAAAACACTAATAACGTGGAAGGAGATGGCTTGCAGTGTCCAATGCAGGCATATTGCTGTTAGGTGTTCAGTTTTTCTGTTCATTTGTTTACTCAAAAGCACATGGGTTTGGTTCACTCAAACGTTGGGCAAGAGCGAAGTTCAGATCCCTTGCTTGTTTCGCTTATAAGAAATAAATCTGAAGTAAGATTCAATTAACCTAGGTGTGCTTACCCCTCCCTCACATTCCTAGAATAAAAGATAAATTGTCTTAATAATAAAAAGGAGACGATTAGGAATTGGTAATCATAAACTAAAAGACGAGGTGGCATGAGCGAAGATGGGGTTTTGAAACTTAGGATCGTTTGGTTATTTGAGTCATAAAAATTGAGTTTAGTGGGTGTTGTATTCTTCTTCTTTTAAGCAAAACAAAGGACCAAGCCCAAATTTTAACGCAACAAAAAAACATAAAACACCGTCTCAAAACAAAAATATCATCGGAATTTCTCTGTACTTAATAAAAAATAACCCCTGGAAAGTCCAAAACCAACACTTGACTTTAAGGCTTGTTTGGCAAAAGGTAAGTGATGTAAAGTAAGGATAGTAGACAAGTCAAAAGAAAGAACTTTCTAGAGTAAGTACTTTTTTTTCACTTATGTTTGGTTTGAAATAAGAAAATACAAAGAAAGTTGACATGAATAATGATGTGGCACATATTTTTTTAATTAATAATAAAAAATGGTTAGAGACAAAATATTAGTTTAGATTTCAAAATGTTTTTTTTATTTACTTTCCCCTCCCTTTCTCACCTCTTGGAGGGTAAGTGAAAACTAAAGAGTGACTTTCTAAATGCTACATGGAAGGAAAGTGAAACCACTTTTTATTTTGCAACTTTTCATTTGCCAAACAAAATAATGGAAAGCGATCACTTTCCTTTTACTTTCCCACTTGCTCCCACTTGCTTCTTTACTTTTCATTTGCCAAATAGGCCCTTTAATCCAAAGTGACTTTCATGCCGTACCTACTGTCTGCTGGGTCCTGCCTCCAAGAATCCCATCTACTGGCTTCTCGTGCTCCTTACTTGTTTTTGCTTTCA
The DNA here is from genome assembly GCA_030015575.1 of Agapanthus africanus. Classification (NCBI taxonomy): domain Eukaryota; kingdom Viridiplantae; phylum Streptophyta; class Magnoliopsida; order Asparagales; family Amaryllidaceae; genus Agapanthus; species Agapanthus africanus. The sequence goes on along the minus strand of JASDDO010000014.1, from coordinate 98,690,333 downwards.
TCACAACTATACCTGACCAAAATGCAATATTCGACTCAATACCATTAATCGTATGCAAAATAGAATTTTTTGAATTATTAAAAATTCTATTATTTTTGAAATCTTATTGAACCAAAAGTTTTTACTTAGACGTGCCGAGATCACAACATCCTAAGTATTGTCCCCAACTCAATTAAACAAGCACCAAGTTATCTACTCCATCCAGATCCAGCAACACAGACATAACGCAATTCTTGCCCCTCCTAAACTCCCAACTCAACCCCCATTCCAACCAAACAAACAAAGGAACTCTTGACTTCAATCTCTGGATTTTCCCCCCTTAATGTATGCTAAGTCACAACACCCCTAGTCATCTCAAAAACCCAAAGCATAACTTGACACCAAGGAGCTATAGCTCAGTTGGTATGGCCAGTTTCCCTCCTGGAGAGCGTACGGAGTTTGAACCCCAGGAACTTCAGGATGAGAAGTTGTCACAAATTAACGCTTTCGGGGCAAATTCATAGGTCATCTAGATGTGGTGTGTGTTGTATGCGTAGGTTAAGGCTTACGGGTTAGTGGAAAAATAAATGAATGAACATACTCGGTCCTTCCAAATCTCCCATTCAACCTTAAATCCAACCAAAAGAAAAGGCCCCTTATTAAAAAGGTCTTTCCCAAATTTTCTGTCTGATTTGCTATGAAATTTTTGGTCTAATTTACTACTCGATTCGATGTGTGCATCTATAATGATTTTTTTACCATTTAATAACATCTCCTCAATTTCATGAGCCAATCGAATACAAGAACGGAATACAAGAAGATTAGAGCTTTTTATATATTTATCAAAGATATCAAGATTGGATGAAGATCATCTAGTTTGTATATCTCTTGAACAAGAAACAAAGATATATAACACATAAATGCCTACAAGAAAAGCTATATAAATATGGTTTCTAAGTGTGAATGAACTCCTTCCAAGATCCAAATAACTATTAGAAGTTATGAACAGCAATTTAGAAGTTTTGTAAATGTATGCCATATATATAATCTTTTTCATCAGAAGAGAACAAAAGCAACCCATATACAAGCCATAAGGAAAAACAAAAAACATCCTAACAAGGTACTTCCCGCCTATACTATGCTCCTCTCTATATCTGATTCCCTTCACAAGCTAGCAAAGAAAACCCCACCCCACATTTCCACATGATGCCATGGTACATGAAAGAAGTTAATTAAAATCTCATTACTCTCACCCTACAACATACCAACAACATATCACTACTATAAAAGGCTTCACTAATATCATATGGTAGCTAGCAGAGCTTTAGGGAAACGCTAAGGCAATGGAAAGAACAGAATTGCTGAAGTGTGGGTGCTGTACGGGATTTTGGAGGAGTGCACACTGGAGTATGTAGTGTGCCTGAAGGCGCGATTTGGTGGCGTTTGGGTTTGCGGGTTGTGCACGGAGGCGGTCAAGGACGAGCAGGCCAGGCTCGGGGTTGGGATCAAGGCGGCCCTAATGCTGCATTCTAAGTTCAGAGAGGTGTATGCTAGTGTTGAGGAAGTGCCTACCATTGACATTGCCCACTCCCTTGTCAAGTTACTAATTAAGAAGATTATCTCCACCTCTACTAGTAATTAAGTCTACTTGTTTGTACTTAATTAACTAATTTGCATGGTAGCTAGAGTTGTGTTGTGTGTAAACTTGACATGAGTTTTTGTTGATGTTGCTTGATCTATGGCATCTTAAGACGGTTTTACCATGAAGAGGTAGTGGTATATATGATGTTAGAAAGTGATGATGCTCAATATTGGCGATCTCCAAGATCAGGACACGTGGCAGATGACGTGTACCAGAACTCGGAAGAAAGGGCCCATAGGGGCCGACCAGGCCACCCCCGTACCCGACCTGCAAGCACAAGCTGGCTCACCTCAGAGCCCCCTGCAAATTGGCCTCCTCGGCCTCCGGCTCACCCTCGAGCTATCACAGGACCGAGATGCCTCGGCCACCCCGCTCGTTCCCGAGCTCTCCTGCCAAGACCATCTTCCTCGGCCCTCCGACCGACCAATTCCACCGCTCACATGCGTAACCTCCGCTCCGCGAATCTCGCCATACGCAGATTCTCCACCGGCAACATCCCATGTTCCACGCCATCGCGATCCCCATTAACGGGCGATCCACTCTTTACGCGGGCGTGACGTCGGGAGTGTAACCGCCGGCGAGATTCTCACGCCTGCTGCCTCGTGCTACCGCCACTATATAAACCCCCATCACAGAGGAGTCAAGTAAGCCATTTTTTATTCCACTTAGCCGTTACTCTGCTCGGATCTCGTGCTAACTTGATCGTCGGAGGGTCCTCGGTGGTACCAAACCACCCCGGGGCTTCTTTGCAGGTACTCGGCGTAAACTCCACAAAACCACCAATCTCCTCAAAACCCATTGAGATCCACACGCAACAGGAGATCACCTCCAAGATCCACCGGGAGATCGACGGAAAACAACATCTGACGGAGATCCGAAAAGGACCTCCATCAGTTGGCGCCGTCTGTGGGAAAGAAAACTCCACAAAAACAAAAGTTGGTCTTCCGATCTCCATCCACATGGCATGCGATCACCCTGAAGATCCAGGTACCAGCCGCCGCCTCCCCCTCACCGGAGATGCGGATGAACCTCCTCCGGCGACCGTCATCAACGCCCTCGCCGGCCGAATAGATCAACTGCAGTCCATCGTGGAGGCGCTCCTTCGCGTCCAAACGGCCGGGCCAGGGCCCCAGATCGCCGCTCCTCCACCTCCAGAAGACTCTGCACTCGTCGGCACGGCTGACCACCGGCAGGCTACGTCCCATGGCCATAGATCTCACGGGCCGATACTCTCTGAGGCCCGCCGAGAAGAAGACCGGGATTGGAGGAAGCCCCTAGTAGAATTCCTGAAGGAAGGTATGCTCCCAGAAGATCGAGGGGAAGCCCGCCGCCTCTGAGCCAAAGCCCGCCATTTCGTTTGGAGCAGTGGGAACCTCTACAAGAAAGCATTCACTCAACCTCTGCTTCGGTGCGTCGACCCCCACGAGGCCGACTACGTCCTCCGTGAGGTTCATGAAGGGGTCGGCAGAGCACATCAAGGGGCCCGTACCTTAGTCCAGAAGACGCTACTCCAAGGATATTATTGTCCGACCATCCATCAGGACACTCAGAAGCTCGTCAGAAGATGCAAGAGCTGCCAACTCCATGGCAGCATACCTCGTCTTCCGGCTACCGAGCTAACGGCCCTGACCCCCCCTCCGTGGCCGTTTGCCCAGTGGGGAATGGACATGATAGGCCAACTCCCTACTAGTACGGGCGGGCACAAATACATCCTCGTCGCGGTGGACTACTTTACGAAGTGGATTAAGGCCGTCCCCATCAGAAAACCGGACGCTACCACGACCATCAAGTTCCTGCAGAACAACATAATATTCTGGTTCGGAATCCCGAGGTGTATCGTTACCGACCATAGGATGAATTTCGAAAATGACAAAGTTAAAGGATTCTGCAGCGAATACCATATACTGATAGAGTTTGTCGCGGTCGCGCATCCCCAGTGCAACGGGCAGGCCGAGGTCGCTAACCGGGACGTCATTCGAGGTCTTCGAGCTCGCCTGGAAGGACGGCAGGGTAGTTAGGTCGACGAATTACCCCGGGTTTTATGGGCCTTGCGCACATCGAAGAAGATCCCCACTGGAGAGACCCCCTTCAGCCTCTGCTTCGGTACGGAGGCGATGGTCCCTGCAGAGATCGGGCTGCCCAGTTACAAGGTCGAGCACTTCGAAGACGAAGCAAACACCTCGGCCCTCCGAACTAATTTGGACATCTTGTTGGAGAAGTGGGACCGGACACAGATCAAAGCTACCGCTTATCAACAACAAACTTCCCGCTACTACAACGCACGAGTCAAGTATCGCGCCTTCAAGACTGGAGATTTGGTCTTAAGGCGGAACGAGTTCGTTGACCAGGGCAAGTTGCACAAGTTTTCCCCAAAGTGGGACGGCCCATTCCTCGTCTCCAAAGTATTGCCCGGCGGGGCCTGTTGCTTGCAAGACGCGGCGGGTCGCAAATTTCCACGACCCTACAACGCCGAGAAGCTCAAGTTGTACCTTTGAAAATTGTATCTATGAATATATGTTCTTCTTTGCCAAAGCGATGTAAATTTTCCTAAGTCTTTTGAATTAGAAGAAATTCCTCCTATGTGTTTCCCTCTTCCTCGGTTCAAAGGTCACAGAGTTTGTTTCGTGAAAATACTCAAACGCACCCAGAAGACAAAAAGGAAGCAATAATACGTCGCAAAAAGAGAACTTTATTTATCAAAGGTATTGTGGGCTTCTCATCCTTACATGGAAATTAAAATTACAACAGAGGGGGTACGGGGTCAAGGTAGCACTGCTGGTGGTACTCCATGGAGATCTCCGCCAGCCGAGTCCTAGCCTCTTCAGCCTGTTCCCGGCGATGTTGCCTACGTACCCGGGCCGCCACGGAAGCACCAGGCCCCCTATCTACCGAGCAGGGGCCTGCGATCTGCCTCTTTCGGAAGCACTCCAAAATAAGGGCCAAAGATCAGTCATGTCTGTTCTTCGAGATGAGGCCGAGGACATAGATCGTACGCATCTTGTAGAGCGCCTCATCCAGCAGCTCCTCGGAGAGGGGGTTATACAGCCCGGGGACCTCCTCCAAATTGCGTACATCAACAATTGGAGGAGGGACGACCGACGAGGAAGTAGATGGCCGAAGTGGTCCTCGATGCGCTGGACCACGCCCTGGTATGTCTCCTCGGAAACGGACTGGTCGTACAGGTAGACGTCATCGGAAGTGACGATCTCTTCAATCGCGTAGATATACCCGGCCATCTCAGAAAAGCAATGCTGAAAGAAACCCATCTCCTTATCAATTTATAGCCTCAACAGATTCCCCAAAGGGCCCAAATTTGCGCGCGCGTGGACGCGAATCCGGGGATTTTCTTGACTCTTCCAATACCGAACCGCCACGTGGCGGGCATCCCTTATTTCTCGGCCAACCGAAGTCGGAACGACGCGGATCTTGGAATACCTCACCTCACCTATGTATTTCTGTCATGTGTCGCTCGCAACGGTCACTCTTCCAAATTTTCACACGTCGAGGGAGGTCAGGCGACGCCTCGCAAAATAGAGCAGTTTCCTGCTCCGTCCATCCCTGGCTGGTAGTTTACTACCCATCTACGCTAAGGATCAAAGACCTCCTCAAGAGGCCACCGAGCAGCTACCCTACTCGGTCCATCCCTGGCTGGTGGTTTACTACCCACAGACACCAAGGATCAAAGCCCTCATCAAGAGGCCACTGAGCAGCTTTCCTACTCGGTCCATCCCTGGCTGGTAGTTTACTACCCACCGACGCTGTAATACCCAGCCCCTTTTTATACCAATATCTGTATTTCTCTTTCACCTATAAAATTTATTTATTTTACTTATAATTATTTATTTATTTTAAAACCCCATTAAATCCCAAACCCAAATATTTCCTTTTCTTTTCCCTTACTCCCAAGCCGGCCCAGACAATTCATTTCATTTCAATTATTTCTTAAATTCCCAGCCCAGCCCATTTTTCCTTTTCATTAAACCCAAAATCCTATTTTTCCCTTCAGCCCAACAATTTAATCCCAAATCGTTTATTTAACCCCAAAGCCCAGCACTCCTTCCTCAGCCCATTTCTTTTTATTCATTAAAATTAAATCCAAACCATTTATTTAAGTCTTTCGGCCCGGCCTATTCTCCTCAGCCCATTTCCTTTTTCTAAATTAAACCCTCCCTGGCCCAAGCCCACGCCCGCCCAGCAAACCGACCCGGTCCACACCCTTCCCTTCTTCTTCCCGTTGCGACTTTCCCGCTCGATCGTTCCACCTTCTTCGCCGTAACTCACGCCAACGCCCGCGCCGTTGCCCACGCCACCGCGACCTCAACCACGATTCCCTCGACCTCCTCAAACCCCTCGTCTCTCCTTCTCTCTCCCTGACATCCTCACTCTCCAACTCATCTCATCTCTCCATCTCCACGAAAACCCACGCCGCAGCCACTGCCTTCGTCACTCACCGTCGACACCGACGACGACATCGCGGTCGACGACCCCACCACCTTGCTCACTCCTCCTCCACCAATAACACCCCTCACCACTCCACCCCATCAACCAAGTACCCTGCCGAGCACCCCCTGCACCCGAGCTCGACCACCACCTGCACCCTCGACGCCGGCGATCTCCCTATTACGTCGTCGACGCTTCTGCACCCCGCATCATTATCACCACAGCCCAAGCCCCATCTCTCTCTCCCCCTCTGCAACATCTCTCTCTACACTTCCCTCTCTCTGTTTTCCCTCTCTCTCTCTCTCTCTCTCCATCTCTTTCTCTCTGTCTCCCCTCTCTCTCTCTCTCTGTTACACACTCTCTCTCTCTCTCTCTCTCTCTATTTGTCTAATTCGCTGTCTCTCTCTAAATCTCTCTCTCTCCCTCTCAGCGCCTCTCTCCTGCTCCGGCCAACCAACGCCGCACTTCGCTGCCCCCAGAACAGACCCGAGCTCACCTGAGCCGCTGCCGTCGTCGTTGCTGTGCCGCGCGTGTGTCGTTGCCGCTGTCGTGTGCCCAAAACGTCTCCAGGCAAGTATTTTACTTGCTACATGCTAATCGATTTATGTTACAAACTCAATTCGTATAAATTGCAATGTTACGATTCTCGATTACTTATACTATTTACCTGTTCGATGCATGATCCCAATGAAATTATTCATTTAATTTGACGGAACTCAATTGCATGGTCTGGCCCGTAAGGCAGTGAACCTAGTGTGTAAATCTCATGGGAAAATATGACCGTTAATGACTAAAACGATTACCCCAAATATATCTGTAAAACTGGAACTTTCCCCGTATCTGAAAACCATTAAAATCACCATAAATTATGTACATACTGGAATGATGCGTTCGAGGGCTTAAATCGAAGACGACTCGACGAACTATAACCCTATGCAAGTTTCTATGGTTTCTGTCCTTAAATTGTGACGATATTAGGTTCGGAGTGCGACTCTGGACTGCAGTCCAGAGCGACTCTGATTATTGTTTGCTGTCCCGTAATGTGTACCACCTTGTTTTCCTGAACTCGTATGTTGCGGAACCCTGCAGTTTATAAAAGGTGAATCTGTTATGTAGATAACACAAGTGGTTTCATTCCGTTTCATCGTCGTTTGCTATTTCAATTGTAAATTAAAAGAGCTGGACGTATAACAGTCCAGAACAGATTCAGAAGTGACAAATTAGTGATAAACAGTGTATAACTTTCGACGTACTGACGCGATTGAGAATCCGTCTGTTGCGTTGAATACCCTACTGAAAACCCTAGATATCATTCAACTGTAGCGTCGCTAAATTATGATCCCTACTGGGGTTAAAATACGTTGCGAAACGGACTTCCGATTCTGAAACCGGATTTCCAGCCGTGAACGCTTAAAATGAAATGGCCATATCTAGTAATCCTGAAGCCCGATTGACGTGAAACTAAATTCGCTGGGTAGATAATCAAACATAATATTTATTCCCCGTTCATTTTTTCGTTAAACTGTACACGTATGATTTATGATAAATTATGCAAGTGGTAAAATACTGATTTACGACATCTTAATCATGCTTTACATACTGTTTCCTCATCATATTATAGATATGTCACTGTATTGATAACCTAGTGATCATGTGCATTACCCAGTGTTAGCTATTAGTGGTGATTGTGGCAAGTACGTTAGTGTTCGTGCATGAGTGGATAAGTGAAAGTGACGCGTACTTGTACACAATCAGTGAACCCTATTATTCTATTGCATTGTCGACGTCTGTGGGACGCGTGTAAGTGTGATTATAAGTGGTATGGGACACTTATGGAAGCTCTTGCATGGGTGTAACGGATAAGGCACCAGACACTGCCATTTATCTTGGGTATTAGTCGGGACGTGCTTGTTGGAGATCCTGTCTCCAGTTCTCGCGCAGACTTGTCACAGACCGACTGGTATTTGAGGTTATGGTTAGCGTTTGATGTAGACCACGGGGTGTGGGGTAGTCTGAGTGTGAGTTCAACAGAATCTCGGGAGTCCCATGCCGGCTTATATATATGGAGATATATGGAGATTTACAGGGTACATGATTATTACCATGAGTTATATTTTGGGCCCGTGTTTTTTGCCCTTGGGTGGAGGACACTCGCGAGTGGTTGACTCTCACACTTGGACTGACGATAGGTTTAGTGACCTGTACAGTGAGACTTAGAGACTGATAGGGATAATGGCATTGATATACATTACTTACTGTGTTGACATACCTGGCATACTATTTTACTGCTTTACCGTTCACCTGATCTATTGGACACTTCATTGGTTACTGCATGTGCATACCTATACCGTCTTGATTTACTGTTATATATCTATTATCACTGTTCGGGTTGCCATTTGCATCTTTATATATATTTTGCTATTGTGTCGCTCTGACGACCTGAGTATGCATGCTCAGAGTGAGGAGTGGATCTGGCCTGGACCAGGACCAGACGTGCATCGCGTACATCTTGATCAGCTATCCAGAGTTATACTCTTTTTACCTCCATCAGGTCAGTTCTTTGTATTTGTTTGGTTTTCGTTACTGCATTTCTCATTACCTGTGCATTGTTTACTGATTACCACGTAAAGCTAGAAGCCAAAGTGTGACTGCGGCAGGACATTTCCTTGACCGTAGGAGTATGGCTGGCCTTGTCAACCCCTCGTATTCCGTATTTTGGGAAGCGGTGTGTGACATGGTTTTGTTGGTATCAAAGCCAGGTTTTGCTTCGATTGGGATTGCAGTTTTCCGTGTATAGCTTGACAATCTAAGACATCCCTCGGTCTAGGTTGTAAACTTGTTATTCTTGATCCATATTCACATTGTGTGTTCTGCTATCCATTCGCTAGGGTTTCGGGTGACTTGGCAAAGTTACGTGGTTGTAATTGTGAACTACATCATAGTTACACTACCATACTCTGTTTAAGTGACTTAGAGTCCTACAGTTGATTTCCACTTGTAATGAATTTCATCACACCCGATGTTCTTGATTCCTTACCCAATCCATATTATATTTTAATTCTTATAGCTTGTGCCTTATATCGTCCTCAAAATTATTGTTTCAGGATCATGTCGTCCAACGACTCTTTCCCTATCTCCACTCCCCAGAATCAGACCGTTGAGATTCTGAGTGTACTGCAAGGTCTGAAGGAAGCCCAGGAGCGAACGAACGACTTGTTAGCTGAAGGACTGAGAAAGCAGGTGAATCAGGCACCAGCGGGAGTCTCCAATCGTAAAGGGATCTCTGTTAGACGAGGAAAAGAGAAGAAGATGAAGCGCCCATTTGTTTCCCCGAGACAGAAGCAGCAGAAGACCCAATGTTGTGGGTACTGTAAGAGGCCAGGACATCTTCAGAGGGATTGTCGCCGCGCCCAAGGGAAATGTCTGATTTGTGGATCCAGCGAGCATCTTATCAACGGTTGCCCAAAAAGGAAGGAACTACAAGGAGGAGACTCGTCCACACTCTCCACTTCTGCCAAGTGATGATTATTGCGTAGTTCGAACTTCGAGGATAAGACGGACCCAGCGCGGGATTCAACTCGCATGACGAGAATGCAGCGGCCTAGTAATCGAAGAAGAGTTATCACGTTTTCTGCTTTTAATAAAATGTTGTCATCCTCTTGTAAATATTTCTTTCTGTTTGAAATCTTGTATCCGTCGAACTTTAGTTGAATGCAATAATAACTTTGAATCGTAATATATGTATCATTCTCTTGCTTTTCCCCTTATTTATACTATTCATTACCACAGCATTTTTAATTCTGATTTTTCAGTTCCTGCCCACCGCATATCTTCCTATACTCCGTACCCTTAGCTATTTTCTTGATGTGTTCTACTGTCTAATCATGACTCTTTCTTTTCAGGCCATGGCCCACCCTGAAGCAGCGCCGCATCTAGATGAGAATGCACAGTCATGCGTTTCCTTAGACCGCACGCTGATGAGTTCTGACGATGAGATCAACGGTCCCCAGGTCATTTTCGGAAATAGCGATTCCGAGGACGAAGGAGCCGCCGCCCCAGAGGTTGACATGCTAGACGATTCCGACGAAGAGGAAGGAGACCCTGAAGAGAACCCGATAGAGGAAGATTCCGAGGAAGACCCGATAAAAGAAAATCTAGTGGAGGAAAATCCCATGGGAGAGGATCCAGAAGAAGAGAATCACATGGAAGCAGACCTCGATGAAGAAACTCCAGCCGAGGAAGAAGGACCAGAAGAACAAGACCCTATGGTGGAAGAACTCCCAATGGCGGTCCCTGCGAGGCGCTATGGAAATGAACGTCCCTACCTGAGCGCACGAACCTACCGCATCCTGCTGAACCTCCACAACCGCGACTGACGGGATTTAGCTGTTGTCTTCTCTGGCCAAATAAATTTGTGTATAGTTTAGGGCCATCTGTTACTTTTCGAGAGTGTTTTGTTTCGAATTTTCTAGAATGAAATAAATTTTCTGAGTTCGCAGATCTTTTGATCTTCTTGGTTCACTTGATACTTGATTATTTCTCATATACATTTATTTTCCTCCTGAGACCCCTGACTGTCCACCTCTATACCCTGTGCTATTTTCGACCCTCACTTAGACTAACAAGTACCGCATCCTGATCTTTTGAATGGGCCACCCTTCATCCTTCGTCTATGTCTCGTTTGAGATCCTTCTGGGAGGGAATATTGATAGTAAAATTTCCGAATTAACCGACCCTTCGGATTTTTGATTCACATGATATATCGACCGTTATCCTCCCATACATTCTTTTTCCCTTTGTAGTCCCTTGCTGCTCACCCTTACTTCCTGTGCTGACCCGACCCCAATCCCTTTGACCTTCAGTCTAAAACTGTCACACTCCAACCTTTTGTATGAGCCACACTCCATTGTAATCCCTACCCTAGCTAGCCCTATATATATTTGTGCTTTTCCCTTTTACCCTAACTATATTCAGGGACATCATTATTCGAAAATTTAGTTTTCATTATTTTGTATTTATCGAAGAGTGCGTATTATTGACTACTCCGTTTTATGTATTTTAAGTACACTACTATTCTTCTCATTACACATATTATTTTGGTGCCATGTTTTTATTTTCACCGGGTGGTTTTCTAAGTTATGTTAAAATGGTTTGATTGATACGTTATTTTAAAACTATTTTAAACCACCGACAAGTCCTTCACTGTTTCATTATGACTATGCTTTATATTTATTATTATTTCTACTGTACTACATTTGATATACTACATATTTGGGTTTCGGTTTTATCGAGCACGCCTCGAATATTATTGTTCGTTATTGTTGTTTTATTCTTGTATACATGTAGTTTGCCCTTATGATTGAGTTTGTCTTGTACTTACTTAGACCCACCCTTTGTTACGTTAGTTTTATGCATATATAAACCTTCAAATTTCTTCATCCGCCTATTTCAAGTAAATCATTATATGTTAGTTTGCGATGTGGTAACTTTTCGCTTATTATTTTATAGCTTGTCATTTCTTTTAAATTTCGAGGACGAAATTTTTGTAAGGGTGGTATGATATAATACCCAGCCCTTTTTTATACCAATATCTGTATTTCTCTTTCACCTATAAAATTTATTTATTTTACTTATAATTATTTATTTATTTTAAAACCCCATTAAACCCCAAACCCAAATATTTCCTTTTCTTTTCCCTTACTCCCAAGCCGGCCCAGACAATTCATTTCATTTCAATTATTTCTTAAATTCCCAGCCCAGCCCATTTTTCCTTTTCATTAAACCCAAAACCCTATTTTTCCCTTCAGCCCAACAATTTAATCCCAAATCGTTTATTTAACCCCAAAGCCCAGCACTCCTTCCTCAGCCCATTTCTTTTTATTCATTAAAATTAAATCCAAACCATTTATTTAAGTCTTTCGGCCCGGCCTATTCTCCTCAGCCCATTTTCTTTTTCTAAATTAAACCCTCCCTGGCCCAAGCCTACGCCCGCCCAGCAAACTGACCCGGCCCACACCCTTCCCTTCTTCTTCCCGTTGCGACTTTCCCGCTCGACCGTTCCACCTTCTTCGCCGTAACTCACGCCAACGCCCGCGCCGTTGCCCACGCCACCGCGACCTCAACCATGATTCCCTCGACCTCCTCAAACCCCTCGTCTCTCCTTCTCTCTCCCTGACATCCTCACTCTCCAACTCATCTCATCTCTCTATCTCCACGAAAACCCACGCCGCAGCCACTGCCTTCGTCACTCGCCGCCGACACCGACGATAACATCGCCGCCGACGACCCCACCACCTTGCTCACTCCTCCTCCACCAACAACACCCCTCACCACTCCACCCCATCAACCAAGTACCCTGCCGAGCACCCCCTGCACCCGAGCTCGACCACTACCTGCACCCTCGACGCCGGCGATCTCTCCATTACGTCGTCGACACCTCTGCAGCCCGCATCATTATCACTATAGCCCAAGCCCCATCTCTCTCTCCCCCTCTGCAACATCTCTCTCTACACTTCTCTTTCTCTGTTTTCCCTCTCTCTCTTTCTCTCTCTCTCTCTCTACATCTCTCTCTTTCTCTCTGTGTCTCCCCTCTCTCTCTCTGTTACACACTCTCTCTCTCTCTGTCTAATTCGCTCTCTCTCTCTAAATCTCTCTCTCTCCCTCTCAGCGCCTCTCCCCTGCTCCGGCCAACCAACGCCGCTCTTCGCTGCCCCCAGAACAGACCCGAGCTCACCTGAGCCGCTGCCGTCGTCATTACCGTGCCACGCGTGTATCGTTGCCGCTGCCGTGTGCCCAAAACGTCTCCAGGCAAGTATTTTACTTGCTACATGCTAATCGATTTATGTTACAAACTCAATTCGTATAAATTGCAATGTTACAATTCTCGATAACTTATACTATTTACCTGTTCGATGCATGATCCCAATGAAATTATTCATTTAATTTGACGGAACTCAATTGCATGGTCTGGCCCGTAAGGCAGTGAACCTAGTGTGTAAATCTCATGGGAAAATATGACCGTTAATGACTAAAACGATTACCCCAAATATATCTGTAAAACTGGAACTTTCCCCGTATCTGAAAATCGTTAAAATCACCATAAATTATGTACATACTGTAATGATGCGTTCGAGGGCTTAAATCGAAGCCGACTCGACGAACTATAACCCTATGCAAGTTTCTATGGTTTCTGTACTTAAATTGTGACGATATTCGGTTCGGAGTGCGACTCTGGACTGCAGTCCAGAGCGACTCTGATTATTATTTGCTGTCCCGTAATGTGTACCACCTTGTTTTCCTGAACTCATATGTTGCAGAACCCTGCAGTTTATAAAAGGTGAATCTGTTAGCTAGATAACACAAGTGGTTTCATTCCGTTTCATCGTCGTTTGCTATTTCAATTGTAAATTAAAAGATCTGGACGTATAACAGTCCAGAACAGATTCAGAAGTGACAAATTAGTGATAAACAGTGTATAACTTTCGACGTACTGATGCGATTGAGAATCCGTCTGTTGCGTTGAATACCCTACTGAAAACCCTAGATATCATTCAACTGTAGCGTCGCTAAATTATGATCCCTACTGGGGTTAAAATGCGTTGCGAAACGGACTTCCGATTCTGAAACCGGATTTCCAGCCGTGAACGCTTAAAATGAAATGGCCATATCTAGTAATCCTGAAACCCGATTGACGTGAAACTAAATTCGCTGGATAGATAATCAAACATACTATTTATTCCCCGTTCATTGTTTCGCTAAACTGTACACGTATGATTTATGATAAATTATGCAAGTGGTAGAATACTGATTTATGACATCTTAATCATGCTTTACATACTGTTTCCTCATCATATTATACATATGTCACTGTATTGATAACCTAGTGATCATGTGCATTACCCAGTGTTAGGTATTAGTGGTGATTGTGGCAAGTACGTTAGTGTTCGTGCATGAGTGGATAAGTGAAAGTGACACGTACTTGTACACAATCAGTGAACCCTATTATTCTATTGCATTGTCTACGTCTGTGGGACGCGTGTAAGTGTGACTATAAGTGGTATGGGACACTTATGGAAGCTCTTGCATGGGTGTCACGGATAAGGCACCAGATACTGCCATTTATCCTGGGTATTAGTCGGGACGTGCTTGATGGAGATTCTGTCTCCAGTTCTCGCGCAGACTTGTCACAGACCGACTGGTATTTGAGGTTATGGTTAGCGTTTGATGTAGACCACGGGGTGTGGGGTAGTCTGAGTGTGAGTTCAATAGAATCTCGGGAGTCCCATGCCGGCTTATATATATATAGATATATGGAGATTTACAGGGTATATGATTATTACCGTGAGTTATATTTTGGGCCCGTGGTCCCTTGCCCTTGGGTCTTACCCTTGGGTGGAGGACACTCGCGAGTGGTTGACTCTCACACTTGGACTGACGATAGGCTTAGTGACCTGTACAGTGAGACTTAGAGACTGATAGGGATAGTGGCATTGATATACATTACTTACTGTGTTGACATACCTGGCATACTATTTTACTGCTTTACCGTTCACCTGATCTATTGGACACTTCATTGGTTACTGCATGTGCATACCTATACCGTCTTGATTTACTGTTATATATCTATTATCACTGTTCGGGTTGCCACTTGCATCTTTATATATATTTTGTTATTGTGTCGCTCTGACGACCTGAGTATGCATGCTCAGAGTGAGGAGTGGATCTAGCCTGGACCTGGACCAGACGTGCATCGCGTATATCTTGATCAGCTATCCAGAGTTATACTCTTTTTACCTCCATCAGGTCAGTTCTTTGTATTTGTTTGGTTTCCGTTACTGCATTTCTCATTACCTGTGCATTGTTTACTGATTACCACGTAAAGCTAAAAGCCGAAGTGTGACTGCGGCAGGACATTTCCTTGACCGTAGGAGCATGGCTGGCCTTGTCAACCCCTCGTATTCCGTATTTTGGGAAGCGGGGCATGACCGACGCCAAGGATCAAAGCCCTCATCAAGAGTCCACTGAGCAGCTTCCTTGCTCGGTCCATCCTTAGTGAGTAACTTCTTACCCATCTACGCTAAGGATCAAAGCCCTCCTCAAGAGGCCACTGAGCAGCTTCCCTTCTCGGTCCATCCCTGGCCGGTAGTTTACTACCCACCGACGCCAAGGATCAAAGCCCTCATCAAGAGGCCACCGAGCAGCTTCCCTGTTCGGTCTATCCTTAGTGGGTAACTTCTTACCCATCTACGCTAAGGATCAAAGCCCTCCTCAAGAAGCCACCGAGCAGCTTCCCTGCTCAGTCCATCCCTGGCTGGTAGTTTACTACCTACCGATGCCAAGGATCAAAGCCCTCATCAAGAGGCCACCGAGCAGCTTCCCTGCCCGGTCCATCCTTGGTGGGCAACCTCCTACCCATCTGTACTAAGGATCAGAAGCCCTCAACCTCGGCAAACGACGACCGATCCGGACTAGGTTCTTGTCTAACTCATTCTAAAAGAAGTGGTCGCCGGTCCAACTCGAGGGAGTGGGCAAATCTATACCTATCTACTCGAAGGAGCCAACCGACATACCTTAAGTGAGCGATCGCCACCTCGATTTCGGGGCCATAAGGACACCGACCTTACATCGGCCCTTGTACACTTGGCAAATAACCGGATTTCACTCGATGCGCGATCACCAACTAAAGGACCGGTCGTCGACCTAGCATGTGGCTTGTCATTTGAATTTCCAAAACCTTTTTATAAAACAAAACAGTTTCTTTTTGAAAAACTGTTCCAAACCAGTAACTATTTTTTCAAATAACTCGCATCCCGAGGCTCTCGGTTCGGACCGAGAGCCCTGTGGTGGCATGGGAGAGACCCTAGGGATGTCTCCGGGGGCTTGGTTGGGCTCCCACACCCGAAACCATCATGAAATGGTCTCGGGTGTGGCGCTTGATGTCCCAGCAGCCAACCCATGGCCACAATTTTTATGGCCATGGGATGGAGCCCTCACCTAATGCTCCCGGGGCCTCATGGGTCATGTCCAAGGTCCCTCCCGATATCTTGGGCAGTTTTTGGGTCATTTGGGTTTCGATTCATGCAAGAAATGGTGGTGTTTTGGAGCCGGGGTTGATCTTGAATTTCTGTTTTTGGAAATTCGATTTCGGCTTCGCGGGTTTTGGAATTCGTTGTCCATAGGTTCCGTATTGACGCAGTTGAAGCGTTTAACCTTGTTAATGCGATGTCATATGTGATATGCGGTGTTTAACGTCGCTGAATTATGTGATCAATTCGACAGGGTTGCACATGTGAATCTGAT
Organism: Agapanthus africanus; assembly: GCA_030015575.1. Classification (NCBI taxonomy): domain Eukaryota; kingdom Viridiplantae; phylum Streptophyta; class Magnoliopsida; order Asparagales; family Amaryllidaceae; genus Agapanthus; species Agapanthus africanus. Next base: position 98,673,973 of record JASDDO010000014.1, on the reverse strand, counting down.
ATGTTATATATTAAAGTTTATTTGGTGTGGATTGGATTGTCGCGAAATGAATAGCCCCGTACGTGTTGTGCGATGTGGTTTTCATTTCATTTATTTTATAGCCAATTGTATATTTTTTTATTCGGGACGGGCGGTCGACATGTGGCCGTCGTTTCCGCCTATTTTATTATTATTTGTCATTGCGATCGATGTTACCATTGTATTAATACAGGTATTAGGATTACCCCACGGAGATGCGCACTTGCAGCCGGTTTCTAGATTCCAGCGGGTGGCTATCTCAAGGAGTTGAAATTGGTCACTCGATTCTAGGATTGACGGGCTGCTTGCCGCGCTTGTAGGGGGTTAGGATAGACCCGCGGTGGGGTGTTCAAGTCATTGGATTGGAGAAAGTGCTGGGTGGCCCCATCATGGTGATGATGCCGGGTTGTCTCGTTTCTTAAATTGGCGGATGACTTGACGCACTCGTAGGGGTCTGCTTTTGGCTATGCACGGGCTATTCATGCGACCGGGGTAATTCATGTTTCGTTTGTGGCTCGAATGAAACGCAGGATTCCTAGGTAATCCGACCATTTCAACTCTGTGATGTTGTTTTCCCGCATGCTATAATGTGATTATTTGCATGTGATGATACATTTATATATGTGATATATAGTATATATATAATAAATGCTCTATACGTTTTGCATCCGCGCTAGCCCTAGTCCCGCTCTGCTGTTAGTTAAGTAACCTAACGGTGCATGAAAGGGCCCCGTGGCTAATACTGAAGGCGTATATATGCATTCTATTTTTCCTTTTCATACTGCTTTCTCTGTAATGTTTATATGAGAAGGATAATGTTAGATAATGTGATTATCTAAATGATGGGATTGTATTGATTGCATTAATACAAAGTAAAATAAAGCTATACGTTGTAAGAACCAACTTTTTATAAAGGGGACATTTTAGTCGATTGTTTTGCTTTGCATCATGGCATTCGGTTAGGAATGTCATGCACCTCATTCGATGAGGAAAGAGCTTTGATCGCTTCAGTGTTCGCTCTTAGGTAAAAGTTTGTATCACTAAAATTGTTTTTATAACCGTATTCTTTTGCTTTGCGTCGTGATATTCGGTTAGGAATATCCTGCACCTCATTCGATGAGGAAAGAGTCTAGATTCCTTTACGGGGAGTTCATTCTTGAGCAAAAGTGTATGCGATTATAAACTTTGAAAACCATTCGGTTCCTACGATGAGATCAAGTTCATTACATTGATGGTTTTATTCAAAACCAGTCATAACCCTTTATCATTTCAGGAAGTAGAGTACTTAGTATTTGTGCTACGTTTGTTAACTGTGTCAAGACGTAGTGTACAGTAGCTAAGTGATGTCTTCCTACTCGCATGTTGATGCGATAGGTTAGGACAGTCATGTAACCTTATTGACTGTGTCAAGGGTTATGCGGGTGGGTCTAAATCAAACATGAAATAACTGGTTGAACTTGACTAGTAGCTTATGTTTTGTTGACTGTGTCAACGTCATAAGCCTCTAGGGATAAAAACTAATATCGGGAGTTTCAAGTGTTGAAACTTGCAATGAGATTGCATACCTTCTATAGAGTGGGATAACTTGTTGACCGAGTCAAGGTTATCACACCATGATAGTTTGGGTCTTGATTCCTACTGTGAGTAATAGTTACTCCCGGGAGATTTTCTATACGAAATCCCGGCTAGTTCTCCATTTAGACTTTGAAGGAGAATTCGACAGAACAGTGGGAGCCATCTTGATTAGATAAATATACCAATCTAATCTAAGTTAGAATGCACACTGAGTGTTTCTTTTCTCTCTCTCTGGCAGCGGCCATTGACTCACCTTAAACTAAGACTCGTTAACCTATCAACCAACCTTTTTACAATCTATAGTTTTAGAATGTCTGGATTGCCCTAATCCACGACATAGTCGTATATGTCTTTACATATCCTACTTTCCCTTCTTCTAACTCCAGAACCCTCTATATTCGGTACAGAGATCCATATTTCTTGGAAGACCATCATATGGTTAGATACGAACTCGATGAAATTGTTTCATTCTGAGGATGGCCATTGGTTCTGGATTTGATGAATTGTTCGTTTGTCTCTCCTTCCCACCTTATCTCAAGTACGAGAGCTCCTTATATATAAGCAATGTATACCAGTTCCGCTTATTAGATAGTCTTATTCCAATCCCGAAGCTGGTGCTGAAGGAATGGAAAGAAAAAAAAACCAACTAGTATAAGTTCGATATACAAAAAGGTAAGATGGAGAGACATCAAAAGGGGTTGAAGTGAAAAAAGGAAATTGTGACCACTGTCATGAGATAGGGCAATGGAAAAGACAATACTATGAATACCCGACTAACCCCACTGAAACATTTTTGATGTTTCGGATCTCCTGTGTGTTTGTATTTTGAAAACTGTTCTCGATAAACTCTAAATCCTGGGTATATAGATACCGGATTAGAATCCCACATCTGTAGGGCGTTGCAGATACTGAGAAGGAGCAGAGAATTGAGATTGGTTGATTTTTTTTCCTCAATGTCGGTTTTCGGCATCAAGTTTTGCCTAACAGCAAGCTTTTAGTTGCTTTTATCCAAAAGAACGTTTTTCAATTAACAGCATACGAAAATTGAGTTGGTGAACTATAGGGACTTATACATATTGATGTACGTCGTCCGATATCCATACGGACATGGGGTTGGTTCCAGGTATTACGTATTGAGAATGTGATTCTCTCATATTGCTCATCCGCAGGTGCGCTCCATGATGAGTAATTAGCTGTCAGCAACAGGTTTTGACTTTTGACTAGTAATACTGAGTTGCCTTCTTCAATTTTGGGGATGCACTAGAAATAGATTCATATCAATAGATATTGGTTCCACCTAAACAAGTGCCTCTGTTTCTATGTATGATATAGAAAGGTGTTCATCTTAAAGTTATTAAGATATTGGGTTATCTGGTTTATGCTTAAAACCATAATCTGAACAAACTCGAGGCATGTTTCGGTAATAACAGTTTGTGGGTCATCCCAAGCTTTTGCGAAGGATAGCATCTACCATTTCCAAGTTCAAAAGTGTTCTGTTCTTGACTCGCCAATTTTTTGGTAAAGGAATTTCTTGCAAAAGAAATTAGTAGAAGTATGGTAGAACTGGAAGTGATTTTAGAATTGAAAACGGTTACTGAAAGTTTGGTAGAACCTAATGATCCAATTGACCCTGATAGACCACAGCTACTTCGCAGATTTATTAGGTGACCTCAGCCACCCGAGAGATACTTCTATTTTCTCGTACACAGCGACTAGGAGGCTTGCGTCATGTGATGATGGACATACTAGTTATCAGCAGGCCATAGGAAGTGGTGGCTTCTTACTGATGGCTGGATGCCAAGTTATCCAAGTTGAACTTTATGCACTACAATAAATTATTGACTTTGTTGTGTGCTCCTGAAAGGGGTAAAACCTATAATGAGCAAGCAGATCTTTCGAGGTCGGTACAAATGGAAAGGTATTAACCTAATAAGGATAGACTTGTAGTATACAAGTATTCATCAAATACCCGATGTGAATTGTGATGATACTGTTACTTCAAAATCTGTGCTGAAGTCCATACGGATAAATTTTTTCACTATTGTTTTCATGACTATGATATCTGGTATGAGTATGATTATAACGTCTTTCTAAATTGGATTTAAAAGTATACGTGTATATGACTCTACCAGAGGGTTGTCTTAGTCAGTTGGAGCAGCGGATAGTGTGAAAATTGCTTAAGTCTATTTGCAGACTAAAGCAGGTATAGTGGAGGTGGATCATTTGTTTTTTGATGCTACGGTCAAAGTGTTTGATTTCATCAAAATAAGAGATGAATCTGGTATTTGTAAGAAGGCGGTAGGAGTAGGGTCAGGTTCCTCATATTGATGTATATGACATACTCTTGATAGAAAATGATATTCCTATACTACGATTCGGTCAAATATTGGTTGTTGCTGTTTCTCCTTTATGAATTATAAATATATCATTATTTCTGATGACTAGGTCTATAGAGTTAGACCTGATAAGGGTTTTAGGATTATCCTAATTCAGGTATAATGACACCATTCTAAAGGGTTTAGAATGGACGACTCCTAGCGAGGTAATGTACCCGCAGGTAATGGAGTCACACTCTCTAAAATGATGTCTTTCGGGACTGATAAAGAGACAGACTCGCATGAATGACATTCGATATGGTTCGGCAGTGAGGTCAATCATGCGGTATTATACCAGACAAAATGATGCTTTTACACTTGGTGTAGTAAGCAGATATTAGTCCAATCCTTGAGAAATATAGGAAGAAGTGATGAACATATGAGATGTTCTTACTGTATGGTAATGGAAGACTCTTTCGGGAGGCGATTACCGATTCCAGCTTTCGAGATGACAAGGGTGACAAAGTATCTGTCACGAGTCATTAGTTTACCCTCTTCTGAGGAGCAGTATATTGGAAGAGTTCCAAGAGGGATACTGGGGTAGTCACGGCACTTGATGCTGATAGTGAATCAGCAGAGGATACATCCTAAGTATTTGTTTGGATAAATACGTTCATTTGTGAACAAGGTCCCATAAGCTATCCAAATAATATTCTAAGGTAAGTATCGCTTATTTCGGGAGATAGTTGATCTCCGCAAAGTTGAGATTCAGAGAGATGCAGTTAGAAACATTATAGCGGATCCACTCATTGAGGATATTCCTCGAACACAGTTTGAAAAAATGTTAGTATAGAAATTAGGTATGCAGTAGCACATGAGATGTGTGTGTGCAATACCGCAATAATTGGCGTTGAGTGCAAGTGGGAGATTGATGGATATAGGTGCCCTCAAGGCAATTATTGTAATTGTAGGAATGCAATTTCTGAATTCATGAGGACCTATACAGAGAACAATCTTACTCGAGATGATAGTATGCTATCTGGTTTGTCTTTATAAATTATGTGTATACGTGTTACTAGTTATCACGTATCACTAATACATGAGATAAAACCCATAGGATCTTTGCTTGACTACCAGGATTATGATATGGATCATACTAGTGGGGTGATCAGTCGAAAATATTGTATATTTTAGCCGGCAATTTCCTTAACATTTGCATACATTTAGAAGTGTTCGGCATTCATATTCTACATATTAGCAAATCTGTCACAAAATATGAGATTGCATGTGTTAGACTTTTAAACCGACACTTTAAAGGAAATTAACCGCATTTCATGGCATCACATCATTTCTGTATTTGCGCAACACTTGTCTTGAGTCTATGCAGGAAAATACGGAAGAAAAACCAAAGAGCTGATCAACATTACACCAACTCCATACTTTCAGATCTGGTAGCAGTGCAGAAGGAATTAGACAATTCTGTATATAAAATAAAGGCCCACAACTCAGGCCCAAGAAGCAACAGAGAGCCCAAGCTCTAAGTCTCCACGTCAGCCGCGGAACCGCGGCGGGAGCTTGCTTGCGCCGCGGTTCCGCGCCTCCTATGCCACGTCAGCAGTACAATTTCAGAGCAGAATTCTTATCTCAGGGCCCACAGTTCATTGTAATATGTCAAATTCCATAATTTTCCAGAAGCTACTGCCAGATCAGCAAAGAAGATTAAGGAAGGCTAATCCTAATTAAGCTCCTAATTAATCCTCTTCTAGAAGCTCCTCCTAACTAATTACATCTAGAAGCTTCTCCCCTAACTAACTTTTGGAGGGAAATTTGAATTCTCTCAACAAACTTTTGGAGGGAAACTTAGAATTTGAAATCCTAGATCTAGGGTTAGTTATCTATAAATAGGAGCCTAGATCTAAGGGTTGAGGTTAATCTTCATTAGTTAAATAATTCCCTCTTTCATCATCTTCTTCCACAAGTCTCGTGACAAGGCTTGTGCGAAACCCTAACCCTAATTCCACTCCAAATCCAAGATCTTGAGTACCAAATCAAGCGAGAAGCCTTCAACCTTTTAGGAGCCGAGCCGATCTTCAATCGGGCAAGTGATCCAAGCCGATCCGCGATCCACGGAGACGAGCGAAGCCAAGTCGACGATCAAGTTCTTCCTCTTGTAGTTCTTGAGCGAATGTAACTAAATTGTTGATATAAATAAAAGGTGAAATTCTTTAATCTTGCTTTCTTTTAATTCTTGCATCATGATTAGATCTCAATTTGTAATTGTTGTTCTTGTTGTGATGTTTGAGTAAAACTCCGCTCGTAAAGGAGTCGAGACGATTGTAGAATGATGATGTAACAAATCTTAATACTATTTTTAAGTCCTACGAGTTTTGTAAACCCTGGCAAGTTCAAGAATCGATGACCTAGTTTCGTAGCGATGCTTTCTTGATTGTGATCGCTCGAAATTAGGGATCTACGATCGTTTCTTGAATTTGCTAGAGGCTAGAATATGAATGATATCGATGAATGAACAAGGGATAAGATGAAACCCTAGTTTCACAAGAAATCCCTAATTCTTGTCGATCATCATCAATCTAGTATCAATTCATCGAAGGATAAGAATACGTAATTGTAAGATTACATCACATCTATAGATCCGATCGATTCCTACGAGCCTCATTTCGATTCTTGATATTTGGTTTGGACAAATCATTAAACAATCAATTCTTGATTCTATCTTTTAAATGCTTTCTTAGATCTAGTTTTTTCTCATTCTTGAACTTCAATTTCAAATCATGAATTGTTTTGTTTTCTTTTCATTAAAGTTTCGACTCATCTAATTCAAAAGACGAACGATTACACTTTCCCTGTGGACGATCCGCACTCACATACTAACTACATCCGACACCGTAGTTGATTGCGGTCAAATAATTTTTGATTGTGATTTCTTTACAATTCTATACTACACATCAAGAATTCGTTTCAATCAAATGGCGCCGTTGCCGGGGATAGTGCGCTAATAGTTCGTATTTTGAAATTTGAGTTGAAAATTTTATTCCATCATAATTTTTAGATCTAAACTCGTACAAACCCTAATACGTGTGTTGTGATTTGTTGCGAGAAAATCTGGGATCATTGGAGCTGGAGAAATTTTTTTCTAAAAATTCCATAGGACTCAGCAGCTGAACAGAAGCTCTCTGTAAAAATCTTGTACAGTGATCTCACCATCAAAGCGCGTTTCCGCGGCAAGAACCCTTCAAACGCGGCGGATCCGCGTCCCCCTTGACTGTTCACTGCACAAATTTTCCCCAGTGAGTCTCTATCTTTCTTATCTCCTTCTCTGTCTGCTCCAATTGACAATTTGCTGCAGGTTTCTTTGCAAATAAATCGCAGCGCCGCAAAGCAAAATAAAATTTGTGCGTGTTTTTGATTCTTGTGGTTGTTGCATATTAATACGGAATTTAAGGGGCACGACCAAATTCAAATTAGGTGGGGATTTCATTACCCTTCCTAGGCCCCGAAAATCGCAAAACTTGCATCCGCATTGACCCTCATTAATTAAAAGAAATCTAGAGATGACTCTAAGGACCGTCGCGCTCATTTAGGACAAGAGAAGGCCGTGGGTAATTCATTGTTTATCCGAGTTTTCTTGTGGTGCCTAAGGCGAGTGTGTCTAAGGCTAGTGGTTATTAATTAGGCCCACTGTAGTGGTGGTTCCTTCCCACTTACCTGGCACTTATCCGGCCACAGGGAGACAAAGAGGCAGTGGAGGATTTATCCTGCAACTTGTCTTTTGGCAGTTAGGAGCAGTCTAGAGTTTGACCTAGGTGACCAATAGAATTAGGGTTTTGTGTGTTGCATTTGTTGTGTTGCATCATTTTTTTAAAAAAATCCGTATCATTTTTCAAAACAAACACCAACACTTCATTTCCTCTAATTATACCAACGCTGCCACGTGTGCTACAACCATTTAGCACAATGTTAGGCTGGACACGGGATTCCATTTCCCGTCTTGTCCGCGTTTCTTTTATCGACCCCAGAGTCGGTAATTCTTCATCTTCTCCCCCACTACCCACCACACCCGCGATGGACCCAAATCCATCAAACTTTAACACTACTCTGCCACCGCCCGCAGGTGCGCAAAATCTTCCACGCATTTATCTCCAAGAGAGATGCTATCCTACACGTGTTATCCTTCCCACCTGTCTTTCTATACCACCTGCCATAGGGGAAAATTTTGAAATCAACCCCCAATTCATCAAACTTTTACCCAAATTTCATGGTCTTGATTCTGAACGCATACATGTTTATTTCCAAATTTGAAAACGTATGTGCTTTGATGGGGAATTCACAACTGTCTTTGGATGCTCTGCGTTTACGTCTTCTCCCATTCACTTTGTGCGATTTAGCCGAGAAGTGGCTTTACATCACACCCGCACATTCTATTTCAACATGGGACGAATTCGTTGCAGCATTCCTTAAGAAATTTTATTCCAATCACAAGACCGCCCGTGTTCGGAGCGAAATCTCTAAATTTACCCAACTTCCCAACGAACCATTTTGGAAATGCTTTGAACGGTTCAAGGATCTTCTTATCCAATGCCCTCATCACGGAATCCCCAGATGGGATTTGTGTCGAATTATCTATGAGGGTGTTGATCTCACTACTAGACAGATGCTTGAAACCATGTGTCATTGCCAATTCCTATCTAAAGATAATGGTGAAGCTTGGAAATACTTAGAAGATTTAGCTCAAAACACATCACAATGGGAAAGTGTTAGACCACCACCACCTAGGGAAGATGTCAATCAGCTCGATGTTTCCGTCACCTTGAAAGCCGAAATGGCCGCAATACAAAGGAAACTCGACGCTATAGAAAATAAAATCTCCTCAGCCTCCCTAAACCAATCCACACTTCCCAAAACCGTGTGTGGCTGCTGTTCAAACCCTTCATATTTGACGGAAGAATGTCCTTTGAATGTACCGTTTCAAGGTCACACTAATGCTGCACTTCAGCAAAGACCTGGAAACTATCCCTCTTCTTCCTCATATAATCAAGATTGGAGGAATCACCCGAACTTTGCTTGGAACCAATCACAATCTCAAAATACGGTTCCAATCCTAAACAATTTTCAAAGGGTCCCTCCACCACAACAGCAACCACCACTTCAATTGAGTCAGCACCCCTTCCAACCACAAAATTTTCAAAATCCTGCCAACACTTTTGCACTACATGAAAACTCTTTGCAATTGGCCGGTACTGATAATATCTCTGCACTGGTGCAAACCTTGGTTACTTTCATGAAACAATCCACCCAAGAGTCGGCAAGTTTTCAATCTTCCATTGATAATATGATAAAGATCATTCTCACTCAAAATGAGAATATCAAATCAATGGAAGCACAAATTGAACAAATAACAGCCGAAATAAGTGCTAGAGAAGAAGGGAATCTTCCATCTCAACCCGTACCTGATGCTAGACCTTCACATTACACTAATGTGGACGCTTTTACAACGTTGAGATCTGGAAGAGTGCTAGACAATCATTTGGGTGAACAAATTGATAATGATGAATTGATCATTAACACCCCGGCTTCCACTTCCACTCACACTTCTAGTTCTTACCCTATTTCGTCTAACCTACCTTCTTCTTCCGAGCCTATTCTCCGTATTCCCAAAGGCTCGAACCCTCCACCCACCTCATCTTTTCCACCCCCACAAACTTCTCCACAAATGTTGGACCCAACACTTATTGATAGAGCTCCATTTCCAAATAGGTTGAGGCCCAAGAAACATGATGCCCAAATGGAGAAGATTGTGGACATGTTTAAGGAAGTTAACATCAACATCCCTCTCCTAGATGCTATTCAACAAGTTCCGTCCTATGCAAAAACTCTTAAGAACTTGTGCACTAGGAAGAGGAAGACTCAAGTGCCTAAAAAAATCTTCATGTCGAGTACTGTAGACACGGCTTTTCCCCAACAATTACCACGAAAACGTAAGGACCCTGGCTGTCCTACTATTTCCATTTTTATTGGGGAGAAACACATCAACCGTGCGTTACTTGACCTTGGCGCTAGTGTTAACTTACTTCCTTACTCGGTATATGAGCAACTAGGTATCGGAGTGTTAAAGCCTTCGAGCATAACTCTCCAGATGGCTGACCGATCAATCACCAAACCTAGGGGTAAACTGGAGGATGTGTTAATAAAAATCGGGGAATTTGTATTTCCTGTGGATTTTATTGTACTTGATACACAGCCTGTAGCGAACCCACGGAATCAAATTCCGGTGATTTTAGGTCGCCCCTTTTTGGCCACTTCCAACGCAATAATCAACTGTCGTAATGGTTCTATGACCTTATCTTTTGGGAATAGGTCAATAGAGCTGAACATTTACAAGTTGGGAAGTGTACCCTCCGAACCTACTGCTCAGGTCTGTTCTGTCGACTTAATGGATGTCGACAGCAGCGAATTTGATGATCCTCCTCATATTGATCTTGACTCTTTTCATATGTTATTGTTTGACCCAACTATGTATCATACACATACGGACTCTTCCACCGAGATGTCCGGGTCAACAAATAACACTGATTATGAATTGCTTTTAGAGTCTGAAGATCACCCCGCACCTTGTGATGACATTATTCTCCGGGGTATTGATAGAACTTTTGAGGAAATCTTCGCTGAAAAACTTGCATTTCTGAACAACACGGGTGTTGAGATGAATCATCTCCCGGTCATTGAAATTGAACCTCCACCCCTTCTTCTGAACTGTGAGAAGAATGCGAGTAATCCATCACATACACTGCATCGTCTCTCCAAAATGAGACGCACACACATTCTATTCCACCCCTTACCCTTTCCCCACTTTTTCTTCCACCAACCAGAGCACTGCATTGATAAAATTTTTGAATGGTTGGTGTTAACATTTGGTCTTTGCAAAGCTTGGCATCGACCAATGATTTTTAACCCCCTCATGTGATTTTCAAAGCTTAACATTGCATAACTCAAGTTTGGGGGGGGGGTATGTTTTTCAGGCTCTTGAAAAGAAAAATTTTTATAAAATTTTGAGCCAAAAATAAGTTTGGGGGAGGATCTTCACTTAAATATTTTGCCCCCACTAATAAATTCCTCCCAAGCTTACAGGTTTTTCGAGATTTAGCAGAAGGCAACAGTGAGGACACTGTTGAAAACAAGTTTGGGGGAGGTTTGTGCTTATTTTCGCATCATTTGCATATCATTTGCATAAGCACAAAACATTTTTTTCAAAATCTATAAAAATTTAAAAAATTTCAAAACTATAAAAATATTTTTGTATATAAATAAGATAATGAAAGTTTAGATAGTGAAAAATTACATCCATGAGATTAGAAAAATTTAAGAAAACTAAGAAAATTAGAAGTTTTCTTATACGAACTAGTAATAAGTAGTTATGAGCCGTTGTCCCAAGGGTTAGTAAGATGAAGGAAGTCACTAATCTGAGAATAAAAATAAGTCTGAAAAATAGTTTCTATTCTGGAAGCCAAACATTTTTGAACGTTGCTACCCTGCTATTCTCACTTACACACGTCTTGAAGCCTGGGATAGTAGAGGATACCTTGAAATGCTCTTGTCTTAAAGCCGATGTATGAAGGAAATAAAAAGAAAAAATGAATAAAGAAAATATAAAGTGGTGAGAAAAATGAACACTGGTTTTGTTATCACCAAAGGCAAGAAAAATGTATAGCGAGGGTGCTTCTTCACCTAGTGCCCTAAGGACAACTGGTCTGGGAGTCACTGCTATGCCTGAGGTGGTGCAAGACGAGGAAAATACACCAAGTAAGCAAGCACAGGAGTAATCGGTCGGTTAGTACCTCAAGAAGTATTAACGGTCGCATGAAAGTGTGTGAGCAATTTCGTCTAAATATTCATTGATTAAAAAGTACTGAGGCTGATGGGCAAGAGTATGATAGCTTGAATTGAATTCTCCGGGTGTAGGGATGTTCTTTACACACACGCAGGGTGATATGATCGATGTTTGGAAGAAAGATAGGAATGAAAAATATGACGATGTTTTATTGAGGGAGGACGTGATTTCTGACATCTTTTCATGACCATTAAGATAGGGCTCATGACAACCGAAAAGCTAGCTTAGTTGGAAACCCTAATTTTCAAAGTTTTTCTTTTACAATTCTTGTCTTTAGATGTAATAGTCATGATCTTGCTTTTATTATTGGATTTTGTGGGTGCAATCCGCTGAAAACCCTCAGGAGACAACACTCCTCCTACTAGGGACACCTAGAGGTTTAAAGGCTTGTTGCACGTGCTCAGTGCAATCGTGTTGCCTACGAAAGTGTGCTAGTTAGTTTTTCTCTTTCTTTATTTTCTCCTTCTCTTTTTAATAAAACATTCGCTCGAGACGATCGAAATTAAGTTTGGGGGTATTTGATCAGTCGAAAATATTGTATATTTTAGCCGGCAATTTCCTTAACATTTGCATACATTTAGAAGTGTTCGGCATTCATATTCTACATATTAGCAAATCTGTCACAAAATATGAGATTGCATGTGTTAGACTTTTAAACCGACACTTTAAAGGAAATTAACCGCATTTCATGGCATCGCATCATTTCTGTATTTGCGCAACACTTGTCTTGAGTCTATGCAGGAAAATACGGAAGAAAAACCAAAGAGCTGATCAACATTACACCAACTCCATACTTTCAGATCTGGTAGCAGTGCAGAAGGAATTAGACAATTCTGTATATAAAATAAAGGCCCACAACTCAGGCCCAAGAAGCAACAGAGAGCCCAAGCTCTAAGTCTCCACGTCAGCCGCGGAACCGCGGCGGGAGCTTGCTTGCGCCGCGGTTCCGCGCCTCCTATGCCACGTCAGCAGTACAATTTCAGAGCAGAATTCTTATCTCAGGGCCCACAGTTCATTGTGATATGTCAAATTCCATAATTTTCCAGAAGCTACTGCCAGATCAGCAAAGAAGATTAAGGAAGGCTAATCCTAATTAAGCTCCTAATTAATCCTCTTCTAGAAGCTCCTCCTAACTAATTACATCTAGAAGCTTCTCCCCTAACTAACTTTTGGAGGGAAATTTGAATTCTCTCAACAAACTTTTGGAGGGAAACTTAGAATTTGAAATCCTAGATTTAGGGTTAGTTATCTATAAATAGGAGTCTAGATCTAAGGGTTGAGGTTAATCTTCATTAGTTAAATAATTCCCTCTTTCATCATCTTCTTCCACAAGTCTCGTGACAAGGCTTGTGCGAAACCCTAACCCTAATTCCACTCCAAATCCAAGATCTTGAGTACCAAATCAAGCGAGAAGCCTTCACCTTTTAGGAGCCGAGCCGATCTTCAATCGGGCAAGTGATCCAAGCCGATCCGCGATCCACGGAGACGAGCGAAGCCAAGTCGACGATCAAGTTCTTCCTCTTGTAGTTCTTGAGCGAATGTAACTAAATTGTTGATATAAATAAAAGGTGAAATTCTTTAATCTTGCTTTCTTTTAATTCTTGCATCATGATTAGATCTCAATTTGTAATTGTTGTTCTTGTTGTGATGTTTGAGTAAAACTCCGCTCGTAAAGGAGTCGAGACGATTGTAGAATGATGATGTAACAAATCTTAATACTATTTTTAAGTCCTACGAGTTTTGTAAACCCTGGCAAGTTCAAGAATCGATGACCTAGTTTCGTAGCGATGCTTTCTTGATTGTGATCGCTCGAAATTAGGGATCTACGATCGTTTCTTGAATTTGCTAGAGGCTAGAATATGAATGATATCGATGAATGAACAAGGGATAAGATGAAACCCTAGTTTCACAAGAAATCCCTAATTCTTGTCGATCATCATCAATCTAGTATCAATTCATCGAAGGATAAGAATACGTAATTGTAAGATTACATCACATCTATAGATCCGATCGATTCCTACGAGCCTCATTTCGATTCTTGATATTTGGTTTGGACAAATCATTAAACAATCAATTCTTGATTCTATCTTTTAAATGCTTTCTTAGATCTAGTTTTTTCTCATTCTTGAACTTCAATTTCAAATCATGAATTGTTTTGTTTTCTTTTCATTAAAGTTTCGACTCATCTAATTCAAAAGACGAACGATTACACTTTCCCTGTGGACGATCCGCACTCACATACTAACTACATCCGACACCGTAGTTGATTGCGGTCAAATAATTTTTGATTGTGATTTCTTTACAATTCTATACTACACATCAAGAATTCGTTTCAATCATGGGGCATGGTAGTTTATAAGCACATCATTAAATGTCTCTAGTCATAGAAGTATTGAGACTGGGCATCGGTACTCCAGTTTATACTAGCGTATACGTTTCATGACCCTATACGGGGCGATGGCTGATCCCATAGCCATTGGTGTTTGACACTCATGATTGTATACAGATGCTCATTAGATGAGTTACACTGGACGGACTCGCTGAGAATTCCTAGATGGTATTATACCAATGTCAGATAGCAGTTCTCTGGTGACATGAGTACATGGTAGTCCCTAGACTTGAAATCGCCACAGTGTCTTGTGTGTGTTCCTACTGTACTTAGATTACTATCCCTTTGTCGGGTCCGGATAAGTTTGCTCGTCGACCTGTCTTTATCTTGCTCATACCCTAGACTTGAATTTGTCACTCCCGATATCGGGAGTCGATATCGTACTGTGCAGGACATGACTATAGCCAGAAGTCTGTGGCCACGGCAGTAGAGATAAACTGGTAAGTGTTACCGGTTGTATCTCTTTGGTTATGAGTCCTATATCAGCACGACTTATCGGGTTATTAGGGGTCTGACAGATTCCACCCCCAGACCCGGTATGCAATACTCTTTGACAAAATGACTGGACTGTACGATGATTGTCACTTATAGACTTTGTCGGGTCCGGATGAGTTCGCTCGTCGACCTTCCTTTATCTTGCTCATACCTGGATAGCCGTTACGTGCAGCTAGTGCCACTGACAAGCTTGTGAGTTAACCTGAAAAGGGGTTGAATCTGAAAGTGTTTCAGATTCAATCAGATGGGATCATGTATAACCTACTGTCAGCGTATTAGCAGGTCTTTAAAGTCCCGCAACGAAAGTGCCTGCCCGGGCAAAATGCGATGTGACGTGCATATTGGAATACGTGCATGAGTTTGATAAAACATGTATATTGGATATACGCGTTTAATCGGACGACTTGATAACCGTATAAATGATACAGTTTCTAGTATAGTGTATATTATACACACTCTTTACAATATATGATACCGAGAAGATATTGATGGCATTTCGTGTATGCGATACATGATGTGTACGTGTATATGATACATATACTAATACTTATTTAATATATATATATATATATTAATTCCTACCATTTTATATTATGTGTAATTTAATATACATTTTTATATATGTGTGTGTATATAATATTATATTATTTATTATACTTAATAAATGGTGGGGCCTACCCTCTCTCTTGTATATGTGACAACACACATGAGAGAGAGGGTGGAGAGTGTAGGTGTCATTTGTATACGACATGGGTGGAAAATAATGAGAAAAAAGACAATTCATTATTTTTCCAAGCCATCAAATACATCATCTTCATCCTCTTCACTAGAGCTTTTACTCTCTAAGTTAATGGCAAGTAGAGCCGTGGTGATGGAGTGACAAAAAGAAAGAGTACCCATCGTTCACATTGTCTTCCTTTACGCCTAGTTAACATCTGGAGGAATTTTTTCCGCTCGTTGACGGAGTTGGAGTTCGGGCAGTCCGCTTTCAACACGGATCATTTACGGCGAAGCGGTCGGCGTTCAGATAGGTCCAGAAGCTCACAAAGTCTAGACGGGATCTTCCGGGATCAGCCGGACATGCTACAGAGGTTGTATCACCTCTCTACTCTTTTCTAATTTGCACATTGTATTGTATTTGATGATCTTGGTGATGGATTGGAGTTATGCTTTGTAAAATTATTATTTTTCAAATTCCGCCGCGGCCGTGATTTCAATGATCCTAACCCTCAACTCCAAGTCTTGGATTATATAGAAAAGTTGTAGGGCTATCAATTTGACATTCATATATCTAAGGTTTGTCAAAAGCCGAGTTATATAGATTGAGTTAACTTTTTTTTAAAAACAGTGCGCAAATTAGGACAATCTGTCCAGATTCGACACATGATTTAAAAAGACAGAATTCTATTAATTCCGTCGGTTTTCAGAGATCTCAATGAATTAAGAAAATCTAAGTCTTTCGATCTAGTTGTCAAAAACATTTGAGTTCATGGATTCGGAAGACTAAGTTATAAATTTTCGAAGATAGACGTTCAAAACAGTTTTCCAAATTTCAAAACAGTGACAAAATTACGACGAAAACCTAAACTATGTTCCGTTTCGATTCTGAAATTTTTTTAAGGCGCGTATAAAATCTATCTAATTATTACACCTAGCTTTTTTGAAAGCTTCGAATATTAAAATTATATTTTGGTCCCTTCCTGAAATTGATTTAGTATCAAAATGTTGATTTTAAAACATAGGTGTTCCATTTTACAAACACATGGTTCGTATTCAAAACGATTCTTGTGTAAACTTATGGTATGAAATCACGCGAGTGTAGGATATCGACACAGCGGCAATTTTTATCAAGATTGGAATATTATGAATTAGTTAATCTAACATAGTGAATATAACATGAACACAACATTATCAAGGTATCATTTTAACATCGATTGTTAATAGCTACCTTAAAGGTTTTGGCATAACATAAGATTCATTGTTTAAAAATGTTACAGGACTTACGTTAGCATTGCAATGGAAAGGTGATGAGGAGAGGAGGAAGAAACCACGGGATTTACTAGTTCTTGTAATACGGTATAACAACCGTATTGTCGATGCGATGAAAGCCACCATCGAGTGGCTTTGGACACGGGGACCTTCGATGATGCCGAGGTTTCTAGAAGTCTTAAGAAAAAGATGACTAGAGTTTGAGGAGGAAGTAATGAAGAAGAGAACCATATAAAGATTGGTTATGGTCCTATTAAATCTTCATAACCATTCCAATTTATTGTGTGAATTGATTTTAGGGGTTTTGAAAAAAGAAATTGAAAAGTCATTTATAGATTATGAAAGAGTTTTAAAAAAAATGATCAAAATAATTGCAAGATCAAAGGTTTGAACAAAAGGCCTATGGAGCAGTAGTGAGGTAACTTAACCAATTGGATACAAATTTGCTCTTGCACATATCCAAAAAGAATTAAATAAACCCCAGTGATCAAAAGAAAAGCTGTCTTTTATTAAAAAAGGAAAATACAACGGTGCATGGAATTTGGGGTTATTACACATGAACTTTTTTCAAAAAATACCATGAACGTCCCAAAGTTTTTAAATAGATACCACCGAATTTTTTTATTTCAAGTAAGTACCATGAAATTTCGCTATTTTTTACGTAAATATCATGAAATTATCATAATAAAAAATAGGGAGAACTTTTAGTGTTTTTCATATGAGTGCTATAAGATTTTTTAACAAATTAAAAAATCATAAACTTTCAATGTTTTCCAGATACATATTATGGTCCTTTCTTATTAGAAATAAATATCACAAACTTTATTTATTACAGAGTTTCAAGTAAATGCCATGGGTTTAAATTTTTTTGGAAACTAAATACAACATTTTAACCAATTTTCACATAAATATCATGGCCTTTGTTTTTAGTTACTAATCACCATGCACTTTGTTTCTTGCTAATAAAAAATATCATAGACTTTGATATCAGTAATCTAGAAATATATATAATTGATCGCTTTACATAATCAACTTTATATTATATAAATTTTTTATTGATATTCGTAGATCCTGTGCATCATGCAGGGTTCAACCCTAGTATATACTATACAAAAGTGGAGATTAGGGGTAGTGGAAGAAATGAACTTTTGATATAATTCCAATTGTGTCCTTTCTATGAAAATAAAAAGAAAATACCATGGAACTTTGTTACAAATAAATACCATCAACTTTGTTTGGAATAAATACCAAAAACTTTCTTACAAATAAATATTATGAACTTTCAACATTTCTCATATAAATACCATGGACTTTATTTTCACAAATTTATATCATGGAATTTTATTGTCTTTCAAATAAATACCATTGACTTTTAGTTTACGAATAAATACCATGAACTTTCATCGTCCGCTAGATAAATATCACGGACTTCTTTTCTCACAAATAAATACCATGAACCTTGCCCAGTTTTCAGAAAACTACCATGGACTTTGTTACTAAAGTGGAGATTAGGCTAGTGAAAAAAATAGTGAACTTTTAAGATAATTCCAATTTTGTCCTTTCTATGAAAATAAAAATAAAATACCATGGAATTTTGTTACAAATAGATACCATCAACTTTGTTTGTAATAAATACCATCAACTTTGTTACAAATAAATATCATGAACTTTCAGCATTTCTCCTATAAATACCATGGACTTTATTTTTATGAATTTATATCATGGAATTTTAATGTCTTTCAAATAAATACCATAGACTTTTAGTTCACGAATAAATACCATGAACTTTCATCATCCTCCAGATAAATACATTTGTTTGGTACGGTTAATTACATTTTAATACTGCTCATTTCTTATCATTTTGTCAATAAACAACGCTATTTAATCCGTGTCTTCTCTTTAGTACAGATTACAGGTACACGAATAAAAACACTGGAAACAATGCTCTGCATGCACGGATTACGATAGAATTGA
This sequence comes from Agapanthus africanus, assembly GCA_030015575.1. Taxonomy (NCBI): domain Eukaryota; kingdom Viridiplantae; phylum Streptophyta; class Magnoliopsida; order Asparagales; family Amaryllidaceae; genus Agapanthus; species Agapanthus africanus. The sequence goes on along the minus strand of JASDDO010000014.1, from coordinate 98,655,312 downwards.
GACGAACTGCAAACGGAACAGAAAACCGATCAAGTCTAATGAGTTTTGCAACAATGCATGTTGTGTACAACAAATAGTTCAAAATGGTCCAGCATGATATGCAACATGAATCAAGTGGTTCATGCATATGGCTCATATGGATCAAGTGGGCAAGCACCATCATGAAGAACACAAGTGGCTTGGGCAAGTGGGCGCACAAGTGGTTTGGGCAAGTGGGCATGTTCATAAGTATTTGATAAAGTGTGGTTTGAAGTGTAAACACATTGCCCACTTGCCTTTTGCTCTCTGTTCTTAACTCCATAGTGCAACCAAGTGAGGATCAAAAGAAAAGAAGATACAAGAGAGATGTTTATGAGTTCAGAAGACCGCTATAGAAAGATGGGCCCCATTCTCCCACATCTGGCAGCCAATTTATTCTGTTTGGCCGCAATTGGCGGCCTGGCCTTGGCCAATTATCCTCGTGCTCTTTTGGTGGGTCCTTATTTGTCATGTCAATCCATTTTTATATTTCTTTTTTTTCTGTTTTGAAGCCTATAAATAGCAGATCATAGATTAAGTTGTGGGTTGGATTTTGAAGTGAGAAAAACATATTGTAATACTTGATAACTTCTTCTTCTTCTTCCCCTTACAAACTCTCATTTGAGAGCTTAAAAAGCGGAGGTTGAAGTTGCTATCAATCTTGTAGCTCAAGCCCTCCGTTTTGTGAATAAAGACTTGCACTCTTTTGCTTTAATTTCTTGCTATTTTCTTTATTTTCTCATTCATGTTTTTTCTCTTGTGTTTTCATTTTCTCTTTTATGATAATTGAGCAACTCTTTGGTTGTGGTAATGGTGAGGATGTGAAATGAATGGTTTTGTCTTCCTCCTTCTTTTGTAAATGTTTAAAGTTCTCAAGACTTGATTATAACCATAAGATTGTTTATGGATATGTTTGATATGGTATTTTGATTTTGATGGTTACTTGTAATCTTTATCATATACCTTATTATCTCTACATCATCATCATTTTGTAATGTTAAAATTAGAATCACATTTGTGTTAATCTTGCTAGGTAGTTTAGATATGGTATTTTTCTTATGTTCCTTGACACCCTTCATCAAGTATATACCCTATACTATCACCCATCTACTTAGCAAGATTAATGCAAACTTTTACTTCTTATTTGCTAATTGATGTGTGTTGATAGTGTATACTTACTAATTCTTGTGCTTAATGTTAATACATCATGCGCGAACATAAAAATGGTAAGTGAGAACGTAACGGACAAATTTCTTTCCTCGCGTTGAAATTTCAACATTTTGATGGTTTATGCTTCGTCACCGCCTTGATAAGCCACACTCCATTTCGAAATCAACACAAGGAGGGAACACTCATGATCAAGAGAAAGTTGAAGAATTCACCATGATTTGCCATCTGAACCGAAGCCACGGCCCCTTTTCTTCTCTTATATACTTCGTTTTCTATTTTTTCTGACAAACTAATTCAAAACCGATTCTTTTCTCTTGAACCTGACACAACAACTTCAAATCACCAATTCCCTGTGGATCGACCCGTACTTACCGGCTAGCTATAACGCACCGTGCATTTGCGGTTTATAAATTTTAAAACAAGATCGAGTTCGCGTGTGTCTTATTTCTAAAACATTTCTTTCAAAATGCATAGGCGCGCGCGTAATGTCCCAACAAGTTTTTGGCGCCATTGCCGGGGATGTGGTAGTCATTAAGGGTTGTTATTTCAAGTTCATTTGTATATACAAAACTAACTTTAAAAAAAAATTTAAAAAAACAAAACAAAACAAAAACTAACTTTTGTGACATTTTGTTCATTGTATTTTGATCTGCTATCACTTTGAGATTCATTGAAAAATTTGAATTATGAAAATGGGACACTAAAAGGATAAGGAGAACACATTACAAAGTTCAACTCATAAACTTGGGCGCCGGTTTATTCAAAAAAGCCGCAAATTGCGGCCCTACCTTCTCTGATTGATCCATTTTTTTTGTGTCTGTCCATTGTCTTATTATTGCTCCATTTTTATACATTGAATTTCACAATTGTGTTTGAGCAGCATATTGGCCATATATATCGCTTTTCTGCTAAATTTTCCGATATTTCTGACATTTCAGTTTTAGACGAAATTGCGACCAGCGAATGTGCGAAGCGAATTGAACTTTCAAGATCAAGGCGATAGTGAATTACAATGCCAAACATCCGGGTAGTTTGACCCGCACAAGTGAACATTCAAGCACTTGTGGATCGACTCAATGGGGGTTTCTTAACCTAAACATTCCGGTATGTAATTTCTAGCTCCTTCTCCCTCGAATCCCAACGCATTCTAATATTCTATCTTTTGCAGGATTCTTTGCAAATTCGCCGCCAATAGCCAAAAGAGAAATGACCCGTATTTATTGCACACCTAAGCCTAAAATGTAAAAGATTTGCTTGATCGATCGATTTCTTAAATTCTTTTATTGATTGCGCGTTTGCATACTTTAATATGGATTTAAGGGCAAAGAACCCAACAAGATACAGTAAAAGATTTCATCACCTTTTTCCGTAGCCCACAAATCACAAAATCGAGCATTCGTGCATACCCACAGTAATTTTAAAATCAATTTGTCACGTCCCGCTTTCCAAAATACGGAATACGAGGGGTTGACAAGACCGGTCATGCTCCTACGGTCAAGGAAATATCCTGCCGTGGTCACACTTCGGTTTCTAGCTTTACGTGGTAATCAGTAAACAATGCACAAGTAATGAGAAATGCAGTAACTGAATCAAACAATTACAAAAGAACTAACCAGATGGAGATCAATGCAGTATAGTTCTGAGTAGCTGATCAAGATGTCCGCGATATCCTCGAAGTACGTCAGGTCCTGGTCCTGGCTAGATCCACTTCTCACTCTGAGCATGCATACTCAGGTCGTCAGAGCGACACGATAGCAATATATATATATATGGATAAAAATGGTAACTCGTACATTAATACTGAATATGTAACAGTAAATCAAGAGAGTAAAGACATGAACATGAAGTAGCCGATGCAGGTGTCTAAAAGAGCAGGTGAACATGAAAGCAGTAAAGTAGTATGTCAGGTGTGTTGATTCAGTAAGTGATGCATGTCAATTTCACTATCCCTATCAGTCTCTAAGTCTCACTGTACAGATCACTAAGCCCATCGTCAGTCCAAGTGTGAGAGTCAACCACTCGTGAGTATCCCCCACCCAAGGGTAGGACCCAAGGGCAAGGGACCACGGGCCTGAAAAACGCACGGTAATAATCAGTGATATCCCTATATATATCTCTATATGTGCCGGCATGGGACTCCCGAGATTCTGTTGAACTCACACTCAAACTACCCCACACCCCGTGGTCTACATCAAACGCCAACCATAAACTCAAATACCGGCCGGTCCATGACAAGTCTGCGCCAGAACTGGAGACAGGATCTCCATCAAGCATGTCCCGACTGATACCCAAGATAAATGGACAGTATTTGGTGCCTTACCTGTGACACCCATACAAGTGCTTCCATAATTGTCCCATACCAATTATAGTCACACTTATACACGTCCCACAGACGTCGACAATGCAATAAATCAATAGGGTCCATTGATTGTGTACAAGTATGTGTCACTTTCATTTATCCATTCATGCTTAAACACTGACGTACTTTCCACAATCAAACGCTAAAACCTAACACTGGGTAATGCACATGATCACTAGGTTACCAATGCAATAACATATATGTAGTGTGATGAGAATACGATAATTCAGGCATGATTAAGATGTCATCACTCGGTGTCTTACCACTTGCATAATTCTTCATAAATCATACGTGCATAATTTAGCGAAACAATGAAAAGGGGGTAAATAGTATGTTCAATTATATAACAATCAAAATTGGTTTCACGTTAATCGGGTTTCAGGATCACTAGATATGGCCATTTCATTTTAAGCGTTCACTGCTGGAAATCCAGTTTCAGAATCGGAAGCCCGTTTCGTAACGCATTTTAATCCCAGTTGAGATCAGAATTTAGTGGCGCTACAGTTGAATGAAATTTAGGTTTTTCAATAAGGTTTCTAACGCACCAGACGGATTCTCAATCGCGTCTCTACGTCAGAAGTTACGCACTGTTCAACACTAGGGTATCAGTTCTGGTTCTGTTTGGGACTGCTATACGTCCTGTTCCTTTAAATTGCAGTTTAAAATAGTAAACGAAGATGAAAAGGGGTGAAATCACTTGCGTTATTTAGATAACAGATTGATCTTCAATAAAATGTAGGGTTCCGCAACATACAAGTTCAGACAGCAATCTAGTAAACATTACGAGACAGAAAACAACAACCAGAGCTGCTCTGGACTGCAGTCCAGAGCCGCTCTCCGAACCAATTCTCGTCATAATTACAGTACAGAAACAATTAAGAACTTATATAGGGTTATAGGTCGTCGAGTCATCTTCGATTTGAGCCCTCGAACTCCTCATTTCAATATGTACACAATTAATTGTGATTTTAACAAATCTCAGGTACGGGAAATTCCCAGTTTTTACGGGTGTATTTAGGGGTGTTCGTTTAAGCCATTAACAATTGTATTTTCCAGTAAAATTTCTACAAAGTGCTCATTGCCACACGGGCCAGAATATGCAATCGAGTTCCGTCAAATTAAATGAAGGTTTTCATTTGGATCTTGCACCGAACACTTATGTTATTTAAGTTTTCATGAATCGCAAATAGGGAATTAATACGGTTTGATTTATAACGGAAATAATCTAGCATGTAGCAAGTAGAGTACTTACCTGGAGACATTTTGGCGATGCACGACAGCGGCAACGGCACGAACGCACGACGAACGGTACGGTTAAGGTTCGCGGCCTCGGCTCGAGCTTGGGCTCAGTTAAACACTTACTCGAGACGACGGTCACGACGGCGATGGATGTAGTTACTGTGATATGGCAACATGGCGATCGACGTGGCTACTGTAACTGCGGCTGGAACTATGTCAAAAAGCCGGAAACACCATAGTAGCGACGGCGACTGGAACTCCCTTAACTGAACTGCAGCGACGGCGGCGGAGGCGGCGCTTGGCGAAGTCGTCAGCGACGAGGTGGCTGGAGTTGGATCGTTGGGTGTTGTTGCGAAGGAGAGGATGGAGCTCGGTTAAGGTGCTCGGCTGGGGTGGCTCCGGCGGCGGGCAGCAAGGGGATGAGGTTGCAGCGAGGGTTTGGTGTGGGTTGGTGGTTTTGGAGAGAGGGAGTGAGTTAGTGGGACTCGGGTTTGATGAAGGTGATGATGCTGAGGTTGTAGGGTGTCGACGAGGTGGTTTAGGGCAGTGGGAGCTCGCCGGCATCGAGGTGCAGGGGTGGCTGTGGTGGTGTGCAGTGAGCTCGGCGTGGGTTGGGAGAGCTCGGTGGTGGAAGAGTGCAGGGGGCTCTGTTGATGGAGAGAAGAGAGCGAGGGAGTCGACGAGGTGGTTGTAGTGGTTGTCCTCGTCGTTGTCGGCAGCGGCGAGTGATGAAGTTGGCAGTGGGTTTTTTTTTTTGGAGAGAGAAAATTTTGAGAGCGAGAGTGAGAGGGAGTGAGGAGAAAGGGGAGACGAGGGGTTTGAGGGGGAGCGCGGACGTGGTCGGGATCGCGGGGACGTGGGGTAACGGAATCGGGGCGTGGCGACATGGGTTCGTGAAGGAGGAAACGAAAATCGAGCGGGAAAAAGTTTTGGATGTTGGGGAAGATGGGTAAGGAAGCGGGTCGGGTTTGTGGCGCGGGCTGCTGGGCCGGGCCGGGAAGGAACTCAATTCATTTATTTCTCCTTTGGGCTTTGGGGATTAAATACAAAGGGAAAAGGAAGTTAGGGAGTGGGCCGGGTTCTGGTGATTTAAATAAAATGGGGAAAGAGATAGGGAATTGGGCCGGGTTTGGAAATAAATAAGAATTGGAAAAGTAGAGAAGAGGGGCCGGCTTGGAAAATAAAATAAAAGAATTTTGAAAAATATAAAATAGATAGGTAATAGGGTTTCGGTTTAGGCTAGGGGAAAAACAATGAAGGAGGAAATGAAAGTGCGGTTAGGGTTTATATACATTTAGTTAAATAAATTCTGGTGAAGGGGAAGTGTGAGTGGGCTGAGTTTTTGGGTACAAATAAAATGGAGAAAATAAAAGGGTTTAGATAAATTAGGGTTATGGATGTTAAAACACTAAAAGTAATGATTATAAAATAAATAAATTTTAAGGGTAACAAAAAAATACGGATATTGGTATACAAAAGGACTGGGTATTATATCATACCACCCTTACAAAAATTTCGTTCTCGAAATTTAAAATAAACGATAAGCTATAAAATCATAAGCGAAAAGCTACTACATCGAACACTAATACATAGTAGTTTACAAAAAGTCAGATAGAAAAATTTTGAAGGTCTATATATGTATAAAAAAAACTAACGTAACTGAAGGGCAGGTCTAAGTAGGTACAAGGGGATAAAATAGCAATGACGACCAATAATACTCGAGGCATGCTAGATAAAATCGAGATCCTATATATATATATATATATATATATACATACATATATCAAAATAGTGCAGCTAAAATAATAGTATCAGACACAGCCATTTATAATAGCAACGATAAGCACAATACCTGGGAAAATAAAGTAACAATAATAAAATAGTGCAGGATTTGTCGATAGGTTAAAACATTTTAGAATAACGTATCAATCAAACAATTTTAACATAACTTAAAAAACCACATGGTGAAAATAAGAAACATAGCACAAAATAATATGTGCAATATATGGTTGCGCTACCGAAAAATGGGAAGAATAGTAGTGTACTTAACATGCATAAAACGGAAGTAGTCAATAACACGCACTTTTCGATAAATACAAAATAGTGAAAATTAAATTTTCAAATAACGATGTCTCTAAATATAGTTAGGGCACTAGGAGATAGCACAAAGATGTAAAGGGCTAGTCAGGGTAGGGATTACGATGGAGTATGGCTCATTCAAAAGGTCGGAGTGTGACACTTTAAACTGAAGGTCGAAGAGACCGGGGTCGGGTTAACCCAGTGTGTAAGGGTGAACAGTAATGAACCTCAGGAAGGGAAATGATGTATGGAAAGGAAGACGGTCGATACATCACGCGAATCAAAAATCCAAAGGGTTAGCGAACTCGGAAATTTCACCATCAATTTCTCCTCCAGAAGGATCTCAAACAAGGCACATACGAAGGATGAAGGGTGGCCCATTCAAAAGATCGGGATGCAGTACTTTTTAATCTCAGCGAGGGTCAAGACAGCCCAAGGTGCAGGGGTGGATAGTCAGGGATCTCAGGAGGAAAAATAAATGTATAGGGGAAACAGTCAAGCATCATGTGAACCAAAAAGATCAAAAGATTAGCGAACTCAGCAAATTCATTTCATTCCAGAAAATTTTAAACAAGGCATTCTCGAAAAGTAAAAGATGGCCCTAACTATACATAGATTTTATTTGGCCAGAGGAGACAAAAGCTAAATCACGTCAGTCGCGGTTGTGGAGGTTCAGCAGGTTACGATAGGCTCGCGCGCTCAGGTGGGGGCGTCCATTCTCACATCGCCTCGCAGGGATCGCCACTGGAGGTTCTTCTGCGATGGGGTCTTCTTCTTCTGGTTCTTCTTCCTCGGCGGGAGCTTCTTCATCGAGGTCTGATTCTACGTGATCCTCTTCTGCTGGATCCTCTTCTATAGGATTTTCTTCCACTGGATCCTCCCCAAGGTTTTCCTCTCCTTGATTTTCTTCTATCGGGTCCTCCTCGGAATCCTCCCCTATTGGGTCTTCTTCGAGGTCCTCTTCTTTGTCGTCCGAGTCGCTGATCATGTCAACTTATGGGGCTGCGAATCCCTCGCCCTCGGAGTCGCTGTTCCCGAAAATAACCTGTGGGCCGTTGATCTCGTCATCAGATCTTACCAGCATGTAGTTTGAGGAAACGCACGACCGTGCATCCTCATCTAGAGGCAGCGCTTCTCCAAAGTGGGCTATGACCTGAAAGGAAAGAATCATGATTAGACAATGGGACACATTAAGAAGGTAACCAAAGATACGGTTGCACAGGGAGGGTATGCTGTAGGCAAAGACTGAAAAACAAAATTTAGAATACTGATGCAATTAATAGTATAAATAAAGTGAGAAGCAAGGGAACGATACATACATCACAACTCAAAGTTTTATTGCATTCAGCTAACAGTTCGACGGATACAAGATTTCAAATGAAAAGAAATATTTACAAAGGAGTGACAACACATTTTTTTTTGAAAGCAGAAAATGCGATAACTCTTCTTGGATTTCTAGACCGCTGCAATCTCGTCACGCGAGTTGAATCCTGCGCCGGGTCCGCACTATCTTCGAAGCTCGAACTACGAAATAACCATTATTCAGCGGGAGTGGCGGGTGTGGACGAACTTCCTCCTTGTAGCTCCTTCCTTTTAGGGCAACCCTTGACTAGGTGTTCGCTAGATCCGCAGATCAGGCATTTCCCTTTGGCGCGGCGACAATCCCTCTGAAGATATCCTGGCCTCTTGCAGTACCCACAACATTGGGTCTTCTGCTGCTTCTGTCGCGGGGGAACAAGTAGGCGCTTCATCTTCACCTCTTTTCCTCGTCTAACAGGGATCCCTTTACGATTGGGGACTTCCGCTGGTGCTTGAGTCATCTGCCTTCTTAGTCCCTCAGCTAACAGGCCGTTTGTTCGCTCATGGGCTTCCTTCAGACTTTGCTGTGCATTTAGAATCGATTCTGGGGAGTGGAGATAGGAGAAGAGTCGTTGGAAGACATGGTCCTGAAACAAAAATTTGAGGACGATATAAGGTACAAGATATAAGAATTAAAATACAATATGGATTAGGCAAGGAATCAAGAATATTGGGTGGGGTGAAATTCAAACAAGTGGAAATCAACTGTAGAACTCCAAGTCACTCAAACAAAGTACAGTATTGTAACTATGCTGCAGTTCACAATTACAACCACGTAACTCTACCAAGTCACCCAAAACTCTAACGGATAGATCAAAATGTATAGCCGAATACACTATATGAATCAAGATTAAGAATAACAACTTTACAATCTAGACTGAAGGATGTCTTAGATTGTCAAACACTACACGGAACTGCAATCCCAATCGAAGCATAACCTGGCTCTGATACCAACAAAACCATGTCACGCCCCGCTTCCCAAAATACGGAATACGAGGGGTTGACAAGGCCAACCATGCTCCTACGGTCAAGGAAATATGCTGCCGTAGTCACACTTCGGCTTCTAGCTTTACGTGGTAATCAGTAAACAATGCACAAGTAATGAGAAATGCAGTAACTGAATCAAACAAATACAAAAGAACTAACCAGATGGAGATCAATGCAGTATAGTTCTGAGTAGCTGATCAAGATGTCCGCGATATCCTCGAGGTACGTCAGGTCCTGGTCCAGGCTAGATCCACTTCTCACTCTGAGCATGCATACTCAGGTCGTCAGAGCAACACGATAGCAATATATATATATATATATATATATATATATATATATATGGATACAAATGGTAACTCGTACATTAATACTGAATATGTAACAGTAAATCAAGAGAGTAAAGACATGAACATGAAGTAGCCGATGCGGGTGTCTAAAAGAGCAGGTGAACATGAAAGCAGTAAAGTAGTATGTCAGGTGTGTTGATTCAGTAAGCGATGCATGTCAATTTCACTATCCCTATCAGTCTCTAAGTCTCACTGTACAGGTCATTAAGCCCATCGTCAGTTCAAGTGTGAGAGTCAACTACTCGTGAGTATCCCCCACCCAAGGGTAGGACCCAAGGGCAAGGGACCACGGGCCCGAAAAACGCACGGTAATAATCAGTGATATCCCTATATATATCTCCATATATCTCCATATATGCCGGTATGGGACTCCCGAGATTCTGTTGAACTCACACTCAAACTACTCCACACCCGTGGTCTACATCAAACGCCAACCATAAACTCAAATACCGGTCGGTCCATGACAAGTCTGCGCGAGAACTGGAGACAGGATCTCTATCAAGCATGTCCCGACTGATACCCAAGATAAATGGACAGTATTTGGTGCCTTACCCGTGACACCCATACAAGTGCTTCCATAATTGTCCCATACCAATTATAGTCACACTTATACACGTCCCACAGATGTCGACAATGCAATAAATCAATAGGGTCCATTGATTGTGTACAAGTACGTGTCACTTTCACTTATCCATTCATGCTTAAACACTGACGCACTTTCCACAATCAAATGCTAAAACCTAACACTGGATAATCCACATGATCACTAGGTTACCAATGCAATAACATATATGTAGTGTGATGAGAATACGATAATTCAGGCATGATTAAGATGTCATCACTCGGTGTCTTACCACTTGCATAATTCTTCATAAATCATACGTGCACAATTTAGCGAAACAATGAAAAGGGGGTAAATATTATGTTCAATTATATAACCATCAAAATTGGTTTCACGTTAATCGGGTTTCAGGATCACTAGATATGGCCATTTCATTTTAAGCGTTCACTGCTGGAAATTCGGTTTCAGAATCGGAAGTCCGTTTCGTAACACATTTTAATCCCAGTTGGGATCATAATTTAACTGTTCTACAGTTGAATGAAATTTAGGGTTTTCAATAAGTTTTCTAACGCACCAGACGGATTCTCAATCGCGTCTCTACGTCAGAAGTTACGCACTGTTCAACACTAGGGTATCAGTTCTGGTTCTGTTTGGGACTGCTATACGTCCCGTTCCTTTAAATTGCAGTTTAAAATAGTAAAGACAATGAAAATGGGTGAAATCACTTGCGTTATTTAGCTAACAGATTGATATTCAATAAAATGTAGGGTTCCGCAACATACAAGTTCAGGCAGCAATCTAGTAAACATTACGAGACAGAAAACAACAACCAGAGCTGCTCTGGACTGCAGTCCAGAGCCGCTCTCCGAACCAATTCTCGTCATAATTCAAGTACAGAAACAATTAAGAACTTATATAGGGTTACAGTTCGTCGAGTCTTCTTCGATTTGAGCCCTCGAACGCCTCATTTCAATATGTACACAATTAATTGTGATTTTAACAAATCTCAGGTACGGGAAATTCCCAGTTTTTACGGGTGTATTTGGGGGTGTTCGTTTAAGCCATTAACAATTGTATTTTCCGGTAAAATTTCTACAAAGTGCTCATTGCCACACGGGCCAGAATATGCAATCGAGTTCCGTCAAATTAAATGAAGGTTTTCATTTGGATCTTGCATCGAACACTTATGTTATTTAAGTTTTCGTGAATCGCAAATAGGGAATTAATACGGTTTGATTTATAACGGAAATAATCTAGCATGTAGCAAGTAGGGTACTTGCCTGGAGACATTTTGGCGATGCACGGCAGGGACAACGGCACGAACGCGCGACGAACGGTATGGTTAGGGTTCGCGGCCTCGGCTCGAGCTTGGGCTCAGTTAAACACTTACTCGAGACGACGGTCACGACGGCGATGGATGTAGTTACTGTGATATGGCAACAAGGCGATCGACGCGGCGACTGTAACTGCGGCTGGAACTGTGTCAAAAAGCCGAAAACACCATAGTAGCGACTGGAACTCCCTTAACTGAACTACAGCGGCGGCGGCGGCGGCGCTTGGCGAAGTCGTTAGCGACGAGGTGGCTGGAGTTGGATCGTTGGGTGTTGCTGGGAAGGAGAGGATGGAGCTCGGTTAAGGTGCTCGGCTGGGGTGGCTCCGGCGGCGGGCAGCAGGGTGATGAGGTTGCAGCGAGGGTTTGGTGTGGGTTGGTGGTTTTGGAGAGAGGGAGTGAGTTAGTGGGACTCGGGTTTGATGAAGGTGATGATGCTGAGGTTGTAGGGTGTCGACGAGGTGGTTCAGGACAGTGGGGGCTCGCCGGCGTCGAGGTGCAGGGGTGGCTGTGGTGGTGTGCAGTGAGCTCAGCGTGGGTTGGGAGAGCTCGGTGGTGGAAGAGTGCACGGGGCTCTGTTGACGGAGAGAAGAGAGCGAGGGAGTCGACAAGGTGGTTGTAGTGGTTGTCCTCGTCGGCGGCGGCGGCGGCGAGTGATGAAGTTGGCAGTGGGTTTTGTTTTTTTTTTAGAGAGAGAAAATTTTGAGAGCGAGAGGGAGAGAGGAGAAAGGGGAGACGAGGGGTTTAAGGGGGAGCGCGGACATGGTCGGGGTCACGGGGACGTGGGGTAACGGAGTCGGGGCGTGGCGACGTGGGTTCGTGAAGGAGGAAACAAAAATCGAGCGGGAAAAAGTTTTGTACGTTGGGGAAGATGGGTAAGGAAGCGGGTCGGGTTTGTGGCGCGGGCTGCTGGGCCGGGCCGGGAAGGAACTCAATTCATTTATTTCTCCTTTGGGCTTTGGGGATTAAATACAAAGGGAAAAGAAAGTTGGGGAGTGGGCCGGGTTCTGGTGATTTAAATAAAATGGGGAAAGAGATAGGGTATTGGGCCGGGTTTGGAAATAAATAAGAATAGGAAAAGTAGAGAAGAGGGGCCGGCTTGGAAAATAAAATAAAAGAATTTTGAAAAATATAAAATAGATAGGTAATAGGGTTTCGGTTTAGGCTAGGGGAAAAACAATGAAGGAGGAAATGGAAGTGCGGTTAGGGTTTATATACATTTAGTTAAATAAATTCTGGTGAAGGGGAAGTGGGAGTGGGCTGAGTTTTTGGGTACAAATAAAAGGGAGAAAATAAAAGGGTTTAGATAAATTAGGGTTAAGGATGTTAAACCAATAAAAGTAATGATTATAAAATAAATAAATTTTAAGGGTAACAAAAAAATACGGATATTGGTATACAAAAGGACTGGGTATTACACAATTAGAACTCTGACTTTAAAGATTCGCGCTCAATAGGGCAAGTTAATTGTGCTTAGAACATCGTTTAATGTTATATTGTTCATGGGGGTGTCTAGGCAAGTGTGATAGGCGCTACCGCCGAAAGAGAAAGGGTTATTCTAATTAAATAACTTCGTGAAAGAGTTGGATAACCTCTCCTTATCTATGCACTTACCTGGCTTCGTGATCGGTATATCTTGAGCCCATTTCTCGACACAGTTTTACTTCGACAATTAGGTTCTTGAGTAGATCTAGTTGACTTAGCAAAATATAGACTGCTAGGGATGTGATATTCTTTGTTTTTGTGATTTTGTGAATGCTTGTTGATATAGGTGATACACAGTTCAATTCGATTATTTGCAATCCATATTCTTTTTTTTATACGCATACCCAATTCTTTTATTCCAATTGCCAAGATTCTTCCTACATTCTTGAAAACTACCCTTTCTTAGGGTGTAACCAACCATACCAAAATAGTGATATTCATCCACACCCTAACACTCTTGAACCCAATCCCACATCAAACATAGATCAATTGATTGAAAACTTAAAGAAAGAGGTCGACAAGATGACTACTTTAATATTGCTACCATCACAACCCTCCTTTCCTAAAACAATTGGCATATCAATAGGGTATGATAGTGAGATGGATGCTAAGTTGATCGCTTTAGAGAAAAGTTTAGAAGTGGTGATTGCAGTCGAGAATCAAACAGCTTCGACGCTAGCCATGTTCATACAACAATCTGATCAATTGTTTCACGCTCAATCTAAATCATTGGTTAGAATCGACGAACAAGTAAAACATTTAGCTGTACAGATTCTAGGTAATGAATATAGTCAATTTAAAACCAACAATGCCAATATCTGTCAGTTAGGAAGTCAACTGAGTGAGATAAATGATCAAACAAATTTTGATGATTTCATAGATGATGATGATATAATTGATTTGACTGAGTCTTATAAGGACAAACAAGAAAACCCTCCGAGTCAATCCGACACTAACCTTCAGGTACCAAATAGACATCCTATCACTTTTGATCTTGAGAATGATTTAACTGATGAACTACTTGAAGATGAGATTCTTGCACCGATTGACTATAGTGAAATTTTTTTGAGGAGGAGATTTGTAAATTTGACGGGTATGGTTTCGTTATAGTGTTCAACAAAATTCACAATCAGGAACCCACGACTTTAGTCTTACCGATTGATAGTCTTTGGCGAAACTTTAAAGTGGAAACCTACATTCTTAGATGACATCGACCTACCCAATAGGTCGATATGTTGAGAAAGAACTTGAATTGGGAGATGTGAGCTGTATTGATGAGAATATGGTTGTGGAGGAGTATAGGGAGGAAGATAACATTGAAAAACGTTCTTTCATGCCGAGTTTTGAGGAGATATTTGCGGATGAGCTTGATATTCTTGATGAGTTTGAGTCACGATCACTTTGGAAAAATCCTAAAGACCTCTCTTTTGCTAAACTATTTGAGGATGAACTCTAGTTTTTAAATGAACTTGATCTTAAAACTCAATACATACTTATTGAAAATAAAATTCATCCAGGCAATAATTCTTTGACTCCTTCAAAATTCCGTCATCATCTTCAATGTTTTCTGACCCTGCTTTCACTTACCCATGCCCGATACTAATATCTAACCATTACAATAACATTTTCCTTTTCTTTTACATATAATATTCTTTTTACTAGTCTTGGTAGTTCATTGACAAAATTTTTGAATGGCTGGTACCAATGTCTGGACTAACACAATCTCATAACTTTTAACTGTTGTAATTAGTTAACATTTTGTATATACCTTTTTAGCTTCTTAGCTCTTAGGTTTTCTTTTTGTGAATAAAAACTCATCATGTATCTCTAAGTCTAGCAACAGGAGATGGGGCCAACGATGAGGATATCGTAAATACTAAGTTTGGGAGTGAGCACTCCGTTTACTTTTTGCATCATGTGTAAATTCTGCATTGCATATGCATATATATGAAAAACCCCACAAAAATTTGAAAAATTTTCAAAATATAAAATTTTTGTCGTCAGGTTAAGCTAGTAGGGGAATTTAGACTCGAAATTTGACGGTTTAGTTTGATAAGATAGAAACGACTAAATTCTATTTTTAGAGATTGAAAACTCGAAAAATAACCTTCATTTGAGTTTAACCGTAGCTAATATAAGTCTTTGCATCACATTACATGTGTCGTGAGTTTTGAGAATTAGATGACAAGTTTGATATGTCTTAAAACTTTTAAAAATTGATAAACTTCCTTAGGATCAAACATGTTTTTTCTGAAATAAGTAATATCAAGAATAGTTCATAAAGTGAAGTGGATATGAAAGGATATTATTGAAAGTTTTAATAGAGCCAAAGTCTGAAAAATAACCTATCTGAAACTTGATTGGAGTGAGTACACACCTTATCCACACGAACACATCTTTAGGATGAAAAGAAAAACTGGCAATATCTTCGTTCACACTGCTTTCTGAATATTTTAACGCATAAAAATGAGTGTTTTGTTTTGTGGCCTTGGTGTCTTGGGAAATTAAGTCTCAGGGGTGTCTCTATACCTAATGCCCTAAAACTATCTGATTTGAGAGTCATTGGCCCAAAACTCGCTAAATCTCCAATTGCCAAATAAAATAAGTCAAGCAAGTGTTCTCTTCGAGTTAAAAGTCCTCACGGTTCTTTGTGGAAGAATAATTTTTGCTGGGACATGTTTCGATTATAACAATTTTTTAGCGGAGACATAAAAGTTTGATTTGAAAGATTATAAGACTTTTTGCACGATCACGAAGGTGTATGAAAAAAGACAAGTGAAAAATAGGAGTGAAGAATAAGACTCAGTATTCTGTTAAAGATGATAGAAATTCTGATTTAAAACCTAGCTGGAGAATGAAACTTGAGAAAATCTTAAGTCTTTTCAAACTCGCGTGATCCTTCTGAAGTTTTTCCTGGTCCGTATTTGTGGCATGAAGGCTCTAATCGAAGTTTAAAACGTAACGGCACTATTTGCACAATCATGTAAAGATATATATGAACTTATGTTAAATGAGATGTGAGGAGTGAAAAATAAAGGTTGGACGTTTCTAACTGAGGGTGATAGAATTTCTACCTTAGATACTGAAGTTTAGGATTAGAATCAACAGTTACCTCATGAAACTAGCTTGACGGCATTTTGTGAGTGTAATCCGCTGAAAACCCTCAGAAGACAAAACTTCTCCTATTAGGGACACGTAAAGGTTCAACGGCTTGTTGCACAGGCTCAGTGCAATTGTGTTCCCTGCAAAAGTCAGGTTAGGATTTTGTTTTGCTCGGAACGAGTAAAAGATAGGTTTGGGGGTATTTGTTCGGTACGATTAATTACATTTTAATACCGCTCATTTTTTTTATCATTTTGTCAATAAACAGTGCTATTTAATCTGTGTTTACTCAGTAGTACAGATTATAGGTACGCATGCAAAAACACCGGAAACAATGCTTTGCATGCACGGATTACGACAGAATCTGTGTCTGCTCATATATTCCAACTTTCGAAGTTTTCTAGATAAATGCCATTAACTTTGTTTGTTATAAATAAACGCAATGTACGACTTTTGAGGTTTTTCACATAATACCATGGACTTGATTCTCTACGTACAAATAAATACAATGGAATTTCAACGTTCTCCCAATAAATACTATGAACTTTGTTGTTTATGACTAAAAACCATTAACTTTCATCATCTTCCAGATAAATACCATGGAATTTATTTTCTAAGAAACAAATACCATGAACTTTCCATTTTTTAGAAAACTACCATGAAACATTATTTTTCACAAATACATACAATGAACTTTTGAAACTTTTCAGAAAAATACCATAGACTTTGTTCAGTACAAATAAATACTATGAACTTCACTTTTATAAGATAAATACCAAGTACTTTGTTTGTAACAAATAAATATCATGAATTTTCACCTTTATTCAAAAAAATATCATAGGCTTTGTTCGTTATAAATAGATACCATCATAAATCATGTGCATCGCGTAGGGCATCTGGAATTTTAATTTTTCTAATTTGTAGCTGGAATTTCGTAAAAGTAAGGATAAAGGAGTGCATATGAATTTTACTCTGGAATTTCGTAAAATATCACATAATTTTGGAAAAGTATAATTTTCTATAATATGATGTAATTTTTATTTTAATCACTAAATAATATTTCTTTTTCTGATTTGTTGCTGGAATTTCGTAAAACTAAAGATGTTGGCTAAGTAATTTCTTTCAAATAACTTATTTGTAAGGTACTTCAAAATATTATTTTAATCTCAAAATAGTATATGGAGCAAACCATCTTGCGCTAGCGCAGAGTTATGTTTATGTGTTACTAAAGTGGAGATTAGGGATAATGGAAAAGGAAAATAGTGAACTTTTGAGATAATTCCAATTGTTTCCTTTCCATCATAATGAAAAAAAGAAAATACCATTGAACTTTGTTGCAAAAAAATACCACCAACTTTGGGGTTATTGAAAAAAGAAAATGGTGAACTTATAAGGTAATTTCAATTGTGTCCTTTCCATGAAATTGAAAATAAAATACCATGGAACTTTGTTGCAAAACAATACCACCTGCTTTGTCTGGAATAAATACCTTGAACTTTCAACATTTCTCATATAATACTGTTATGCCCCGCTTCTCAAAAGACGGAGAGCGAAGGTGGACGAGGCCTGCGATGTATTCACATCGAGAAACACTCTTTCTCGATATAAATACGCTAAACGTCTTTATAAACAGTAACATACAAATATATATATATACACACACACAAGAATTTAAAGAAAAATAATCCAACAACACTTATTACAAATTTGAATTCAACCAGACAGAATGTTCAACAAAAGAAGTGACATAAAAGGGTGTAAAGATAAATGTCTCGAACAAAAACATACTGAGATGAATACTAAAAATGAGCTTGAGAAGCAAGTTGATCAAATTCCTCCTCAGTTGTATCGACTTAGCCTTATAGCTTGCCCCATTATCGTTTGACGACATTCCTTAGAAAAACAAGAAAACAAGAAAAGTGGATACCGTTAGCGAACTAAAGTTCGGTAAGTCCCCAATTAAAAAGAATATTTTTTTTAAAATAAACAAAATATAGCATGGAACAATAACATAAACATGAAGATAAAAACGGAAGATCAATAGCATGTGGATCAATAAAATCAGGCATATATCTATCAGGAAAAATATTGTTCCCACCAAAATTTTTGGTTCAAACCTTATTGTTCCCTTTATAAAAATATAGGGCAGCCCCAATGTGTTAAACACGTGATCTCTCACATGCAAATCATGTGAGTAACAGTTTTAGATAGATTTAAATCCTATGACAGCCCCCACATATGCAAAGCACGTGAGCACTCACGTGCAAAGCACGCGAGTACCTGCTGCAGTTAAGATTAAATCTTATGGCAGCGCTCATGTGTTAAACAGGTGAGCAGTCACATGCAAAGCATGTGAGTACCGGCTTCAGATAGGATTAAATTCTATGATAGCTTTCATGTATTAAATACGTGAGCACCCACGTGTTAAACGCATGAGTTCCCTTGCCGCATTCTTGTGGCGCGCTCATATGCAAAGCACGTGAGCATCGCTGCCATATATGTATATGGTAGCACTCACGTGATAGCACGTGAGCGCCCCAATTTGAAACGCTCTCATCTGATAGAATTAAATTCTATATGATAGGCTTAAATTCTATTTGAGAAATATTTTTCCTGATCTTTCTAACATGGAAAGATCTTTTTCTAACAAAGAATTTTTGGATTTAAAATCCAATGGTGATAAAATATCACCAATTAAACCATCTGATAGAATTAAATTCCATGTGGGAAATATTTCCCTGATCTTTCTAAAATAAGAAAGATCTTCTCTGTTAAACAGAATTAAATTTTATGGTTAGGAAAATATCTTCCTGACAAGATATTCATATGTTAGAATTAAATTCTATGTTAGGAAAATATTTTCTAAAATTGTTAAACAAATAAGATATTCATATGATAGAATTAAATTCTATATCAGGAAAATATTTTCCTAATCTTGTTAAAATAAAAAAGAAATCTTCTCTTTTAAACAGAGAGCCTTTCGATTAAAAATCTAACTGTGAATAAAATTTACTGGTTGATCTTTAAGATCAATTTGATTGATTATGAAATCAATCATGATCTCTTAATGAGAGATTTTCTCAAAACAGATTGATTTTTCTCTTCTTCTATAAATAGAAGTAAAGAGATTAAATCTCATAGAAAAGAGACCCCCCCAGAAGCTGCTGTGAAAATACAGAAGGCTACCCATAAGCTTTCACAAAAAAAATAATTTAATTCTCTTCGAAGAAGAAGATCTTCCTCCTCTCAAACCTTAGGTAGAGAAAATACAGAGATAAAATTATCTCTCTTTTGTCTATCATATCATATCTAAGGGTTTAACCTTTTAAAAGAACTTAGTTTTTTCTCTGAATTTGAGATCCACAAGACAAGTCTCCCACAAGATGAGAATTTAATTCTCATCGGGAAGATCTTGTTCTTGAGAATCAGAGATTCATGGAAGAACAAGATTGAAAAGAACAATGGAAGAAATGACATGAAAAGGATGAAGTTTATACTCCAGGAACTGAGTTACTTCATAATTAAGAACTTAGTTCTTAAAGAACCTGATCCCAGATCCTCAAAATAGTGATCTTGGTGATCGTTAATGGTCAAAATACTATTAACATAAATTTAACTTCTCTAAAAATTATGAACAGAAATTAAATCTCTAAGGACACAGAGTCTCACGTGATATCCGCGTGAGCACTCAGAAGAAACCATGAAGACAACGCCTCATGTGATATCTATGTGAGCGCTCAAAAGAAGCAGATGATAGCGTCTCACGTGATATCCATGTGAGCGCACAGAAGCTCAGAGACTCAACGTCTCACGTGCCAAACACGTGAGCGCCAAAGGCCCATGAAGACAATGCCTTATGTGCCATACACGTGAGCGCTCATAAGTAAGGACTTAGCGCCTCACATGCCATACAAGAGAGCACTAGAATGACGCCAGAGACTCGGCACCTCACGTGATATTCACGTGAGCGCTACGTGACTGAGTGCTTAGCACTGTTGGGTGACATAGAAACCCAATATTTAGCTCTAAATTGGCTAAATCTGTGAAGTGAAAACTTCTTTGAGCCCATATACTCACATGTTTAAGTTGATCTTAATTTAAAACAAGATTAATGATCATCAATCATATTTCCAAGCCAATCTTAGTCAAGTATTTGACTAATGATCGTTCATCCATATTGATCTTAGTCCCATATACGACTAACGATCTTTCATCCATTTGATCTTAGTCTTATATACGACTAATGATCGGCCACCCAAATTGATCTTAGTCCAATATATGAATAAATGATGTTTATCTTAGTCTCATATAAGACTAATGATGCTCGGTTCCGATATGATCTTTTCCCTCATATACGGGATTTGGTTCAAGGATACATCTTTTCACACCTTTGATATACGTTGTTGTAATTCCCCAACGTCTTCAGAAAGGTAGCGGGTCCCAACAACCAACAACTCATTTATCGTCCCAACTTGATGAAAGATATGAAATTTCATCAAGACAAGAAATATTCTAATCCTCATATTGATACACCCCATATTTATGCACTTCCATATTGATGTGTACACCTCATATTGACACGCATCCCCTATAAATGTGAATCTCATATTGAGCTCCGGCTTTATACATATATGTATATGTATATTTTTGAGGGAAATATAAATGCCTTCAAATTGGATCGTACACAATATTGGGCGCATCACATGTTATCATCGTTCACTTCGCCACGTAAAATATACACCTATGCGCAAGATGAAAGATGGACCGAAACGTCCTTAAACTAATATTTCGTTTCGAACACGAGAATATTAGACCGAAATGTCCTAAAACTAATATTGGACCGCGATGTTCTTAAACTGATACATTTGACCCTACGGCAGATCTCCATATTGAACACCGTATACAATCCACGGGCACAAACAAGCCATATTCCATCCATGTTTCCCATGGACCGCGATATTGTAACAATCCTAAACTTTCTGTACAACTTTCTATACAAATTTTTCAAAAAAAATACAGAAAAGGGTACTTTTGCCTGAGCACAAGTTATAAGTTTGTTTTGCTTTTTAATAGCAAGAAGGAGCTTGTAGCTCATTGGTAAGACCTTGCACTGCTGAACCAAAGCAACAGAGTTCAAATCCTATCACCCACATTATTTTTAATATTGTTTTATTTTAAATTTTTAGAAGTCCAAGAGCCTACACGTGCATAACTCGTAAAAACCCCACTGCACATATAAAACAAAATAGCCCAGGGAGTAGACCAACCGACGGCGGACCACTGGCAGCGAGCCCCGGCCCTACTCGTCGTGACTCGGCCGGCGACTCGGGCGACTCGGCCCGCCGCCGCCGGTCGAGTTGAGCCGAATCGGCCAATTCCTTTCTTGGACCCTCTGTCTTTTTGTATTCTAGTAACCCCTGTACACTTTATTTCCTCTGCACATTTCCAGAGATCTTAAAATCCAATTAATACCCCCATTAAACCATATTTTTAATACAATTTTTAATACATTTTCAATACAACCTTTCACCTACCCTAACCCTAGTTTTACCCTATAAATACACCCATAAACACACACCCATCACTCACAAATTCTGTCCAAACTCTCAAGAAATTCCTCTAGAACTTTTGTGTACAAGTGGAGTTAGCGAAGGGAGAAACTCCGACAATTTTCCGGCGACGACTCTAGGAGTTCCCGGCGACGAAACGATGCACCGGCGCCTCCTACCACTTCCTCTCCCTCTTCTATAACCTCTAAGCTAGTAAGTCCCTTTTCCCTCTTCACCTTGCTATTCTAAAAACACGTATTTCTAAAACCCGACGGAATCAGAGTTAATCCGATTTTCGATTCGGTTCTCCCTAAAAATTCAACTTTTTCTTAAATACAAACATACCAAACCCTTACATGTTGACTATTAATCATTAACAAGCATGTTGAACAAGTTTCATGGCAATATATTTCATTTTATAACTTTTACTACTCTTTTTCAGTAAAATACCATGTAGTTTACTTTCTACTTTAAAACATCATTAAATTTGCCATACCTTTAATTAGATCACGAGGTAATGACCTACCTCCTTACAATACTCATATGAAATATAGCACAATACCTTTCGGGAACATAGAATACGGGAAAACGAAACTTTACATATAAATACTATTTACTATTAAAACCGTTTTCTACAAGATTACGTATTTTATAAATCTTTGCAAAGCGCCGCTACAACCCTTTTTGGGGAACCCGATCGGGATGGTGTGGATTATCGCACATCCTCGGACTTAGTGGTGCGAGATGAAGACCTACGTAAGGAGCATTCGGTCTCGAAACATTTAAAATACAAATATCTTAAGAAAATGAGATTTCTAGAAAATAATAAATTAAAATTATTTTTATAAATATATATATATATATATATCATCAAAATATCTATTTTTGATATATTATAAATATTTCAACTTTTCTAAAATCACAAGAATCACTTTACATTAAAATACCATGAATTCCATACAAGTTCAATATTACAATTAAATACCCTATATTATAAAATTAGGTTATTTTCACTAGAAATATCACAAATATAAAATCTACATCTATGATAACTCTAAATACGATAATTAAATACTTGTGTGTACTTTGAAAATTATACAAAAGTATTTTTACATAAAACCCCCTCAAGTTCTATAAATTACCCTAAGGACCCTAGTAAATATGGGGTTTAAGCGGGACCAGTCTCTTGAGACTCAGGGAGCCGAAGATATGGGTGCTTGCCTATCTAAAGTAGACAACTTAATAAACGGTGTTATCAACACGGTAATCGTCTTTGAAAAAGACACAAATCCTGCCGCCCATGTGCAGCGGTTACCGATAACATCAAAACTTAATTCAGGATTTCAATTTCTTTTATAATTGTCTAACTCAGACTGAGTCTCATTATATTGATCTGACTTGAATATGATTCAAGTACAAACTACAATTCAACCTGAATCCGTGAATCCATATATTCAATTTATCAATCTATACAACTTGACTGAACCAAACCATGGATATACTTCCATTTACATGATTATCCAGTACATCCATTTCCATTTATACGATATCATGGTTTCGGCAAGTCTTCTTTTTACAACACAAGTCATCCATCTATATACAACAATACAAACAAGACATCGCGGGGTTTATAAAGGGGTAGACTGGTACAGAATATGTTAAAGGTGGCACGAGATGGTCACTTAAGACGTAATTACATCCATGTCGTTGTTCCGTGGTATTATCGACGGAGCATTGTATTCCTGTTGCCCTTAGTCTCTGGTATATAGAGACTCCTCTCGTATACATTGGAATCCTTCTGTACCAAGCTACAAACAACAGCGTTAATACTAAATACAACAGTATAACAAAATAATATAACTTTAAAAGCTATACTCTCTCTCTCTGCCTATTCTACTTCTCCCTTATCTTTGGAACTTACCGAGCGATTTGTTCGCTGACGACATTCTCTTTCTTCTTCTTTGAATGTCGTCAGGTGATTCGGACCTTCCAGAGATCGAGCCTACCAGCGAGGACTTGGACCAGTTTATTGAAGATCCTGAGCTGTAGTTACACTTGTACACATTTCATTTCAATACTTTACATTTCTGTTATGCCACTGTTTAGGCATCGCATTTATCCCATGTATTTACTTTTCCATGTATTGTAAAAAGAATGTGAATAAATAAAGTTGTTGTTCAATTATATTCTTTGTCTCTTGTGCATTTTTATTTATATTGCTTAGATACGCTTAGCGTATTTATTTCAGAGTAAATACATAGCGGCCTTGTCGCGTCCCCTTCGCCGTGTACCGGGAAGCGGGGCGTGACAAATATTCTTAAACTAATATGTTTTGCTCTGCGGACTGTCTCTATATTGACTACCGTATATTGTCCATGGGCTATTCATATATGATCTGATGATCAGTTGAACCCATATGTATACTGTTCCTAAGTCAATCTTAGTCCGATATACGACTAACGATCCTTAGATCAAGCATATATGTCCCATGAATTAATGAGCCTCATTTATATGAGATCTGTCCTATGTTCAAAATCCAAAATCTAATATACGGATTTGGACTAATCTGCGCCCTACGGACATGACAAGATTAGTCTTCGTATACCATCCAAGGGCAACCCCATAATAAACAATACATAACAAAACACGAAGTGAAATACTGGAGAAAGTGAAAGTTGTTATCGTGTTGCGATAAAATAATTAACTGTAGGGGATTGCGCCTGCAGGAAAGAGCGTCCCCACAATCAAAAACCCCTCACAAACGAGTGGGGATATGATAAGTCTGCTACATCGGTTGCATCTATCTAAAACTCTGATATACCGTGCCATAAATCAATTTGGTATTTTCGGAGAGGTGGATGGATATGTTCCATATGACATCTGCCCCCAAATTCAGGCAAGATTTTCTAACCCGGTTCATCTCTGTTTTCGGCGGTAAACTGTTAGTGATATATGCCCTAGAGGCCATTATTGTATCTACCGGTTTGTATATTACTTTTTGGATGCTTGAGATATACACGGATATAATAACAGTCTTGCTCAAAACGGTAGTATGCTACTTGGTTTGTTTCTATCTCAATATGTACATGTGTTTCTTTTAGCATATCGCTTATACATATTGGTAGAGCCCTTAGGATCTTTGCTTGACTACCAGCATTGTGATGGTAGTCACACTAGTGGGGGCTGGGTAGTCTATAAGCACATCCTTATTCAGGTCCCTAGTCGTAGGATTATCGAGACGGAGCATCGATATTCCAGAGTAGACTAGTGTATACGCTTCTCATCCCAGCATGGGAGATGCTCTGTCCCACAGCCATTAGTACATCGTACTGGATATAGTAAGCAGGTGCTCATTAGGTTATGAGTACACTGGACAGGACTCGTTGGGAACTGCTGGTTGGTATTATACTTATCGTCAGGTAGCAGTTCCCAGGTGACATGAGTACAACTTAGTCCCTTGACTTGACATCACTATTCCGTCTCGAGTG
The DNA here is from genome assembly GCA_030015575.1 of Agapanthus africanus. NCBI lineage: Eukaryota > Viridiplantae > Streptophyta > Magnoliopsida > Asparagales > Amaryllidaceae > Agapanthus > Agapanthus africanus. The sequence goes on along the minus strand of JASDDO010000014.1, from coordinate 98,630,238 downwards.
TGTTCCCACTGTACTTAGATCGCTACCCTACCACAGCTGTAATGAGTCGTGCAAACAGGTAGTGGCTGGGTGCAGTCCCAAAGCACTGGGAGGCAGTAGTGGTTAGATTGGATTCGTCTCTCCCGGTATGGGGGTTGATATCGTGCTGTGTTCGGATAGGCATTACACAAAGTCCCTGGCCAGGGAAAGCGAGATTTACTGGTAGGTACTCCAGTAGTTTCTCATGGTGTTTTGAGCTCTACTCCGGTACAACTTATTGCGCTATTAGGGGTATGATGGTTACCGCCCCCTAGGCCCGATATGCGATACTCTTAGACGAACAGACCGGACTGTACGGAGATTGTCACAGATAGGCTCAGTAGGAGTTCGGATAAGTTTGCTCATCGGCCTTCTTATCGATAGATACCAGGGTAGCCATTACGTGCAGATGGTACCGCTGACGTGCTTGTGGTTAAACCCACTATCGAGTCTTTAGAGTCCTACACAGAGAGTTTCCCTGCTTCGGGCGAAACGATGTAGAGTTCGTATGATTTTACGACAGGGTTCGAACATATACGTGTACTTGTGCACAGATCATGTTCGGACGGATAATACTAGTGGGCTTTGGTTTAAGCCGGATCCTAGTATTAGATTATTGGATTAGTTTCGTCTCTTTGTATTCGTATTTTTTGGAATACGGATACGGGTATGTATATACGGTGAGGGGTATTCTTGTAATTTACTCAATAGTGCTTTTAGAAGAAGACACCTCATTTCTTGTATAACCATTTAGATTAAATGGTTAATGAGGTGGTGGTATAAGGTGTGGATTTTCATTAAATGAAGCACGGCTACTTGGTGACTCATGGGGGTGACTCATCTTGTGACTATTGAAGCATACTTGATATTTTCATTTGTGAATTATTGTATGCTTCATTCATCACAAGACTTAGCAATATTCATTTCATTATTATCTTGAACACTCTCTCTCCTCAAGAGCTCTCTTCTTCTTCCTCAAACCCTAATTGTCTCATGTGTTGAGAAACCTAGGGTTCTTGAGACTAAACAATCCATCATCACTCTCTACATCCTCTAGGCTATCTAGTTTAGCGAACTAGGTACCCTAGTTACCTCGGTTTAGAGGTAAGAGCTCAAAGTAGACACTCTCGGGTGGATCATCTTTGACACGAGGAGTCCGACGATCAAGCGTGATCCGTACGCTCTTTAAAGAGCTCAAGAAGAGGAGGAGGAGTACAAGAACCGAAGGACTTGATACTAGGAGGTATAACTTTCTTCCGAGTAGTTAAACTTCATAGTAGTTGTGCTAGCTAGGGTTTATGGTCGATCCTGGGTTCAAGTCGGTGTTGCAAAGCCTATAAAAATCGTTTTTTGCGTATTCCGCCTCCCCGTGAACCCGCAGGGTGCGCGACATCGACTTACATAAACAGATTCCGGCACGCCCGGTGGGATCTTTTCCTCTTTCCACTCCACACTTCGTGTGTCGTGTTTTCCCGTGATCAAATAATTATGGTATATATGTTTGTAGTTGCCCTTGGGTGATAAGATACCGAAGCTGGCATTTCGTCTCTTTGTAGAATGGTGTTTGCTTCCACTCACCGCAACTCAGGCTCTGTCACATCTGGTAGAGTCAAGTATGGGCCACTTACAACTTCAAATCTCTGCAATCTAGCTCTTCAAGAAATTAATGAGTTTTCTTTCGGTCGATATTCCCACCTCCTACCCTTGGTGCCTCAATGCCGAAGGAGGAAGCCCAGAAGAAGTCTGACTTCCATATGCTGGCTCCCCAAGCTTCTGCTCTGCCGACGGCATCGGTCTTCATATGACTGGCTCCTACCGAGTCCCAAGGTTGACACAGGGGCAGAATAGTCATGCTCTTAAAGAAAACAGGGGACAAGCTCAGCAAACTCCCGAGACTGATGTAGCTCCGGTCGCAAGACATGATCGATGTCGATATTGGCGTCATATAAGACAAACTGAAGGCAGTTCTCCATCTAGTCTTGCTTCAACTCCAATGGCAAATGCTGTTGTTCTAATCAGGAACAGTTTCGAGCTGTTGCGAAGGGTCAGGAACAATTCCCCCACCACAGTACTGAAGAAGTCTCTGCAGCCCATGGAGATCCAACGAGGAAAGAAAACGGTTCGCTCCCCAAAAGGACTTTCCTCATCTATATATAAGGTGTGAAAAGGAGGTGAAGAGCTTCGTCGTCCTCTACGGCTCTTGCCCTAAGAATCATCCAAACTCTGACAACTTCCCTTCCAAATACAAAGGGGCTCATTCCAAGGCGGTTCCTTCTCTGATGGTTCTTCCTAAAGCGGCTTGTCACAAAAAAGAAAGGCCAGATAAAGCTCAAGCGTCCGAAGCAAAATCCAGAAGCCAAAGTTCCAAGTGCCCTAAGCCTGGGGGCATGGTAGTTCACATAATGCATATAGTGAGCTCCAAAGATGAAGGTTGAGCCTCTACTAGTCACGGACAACATATTCAGTCTCCGACAAAAGCTCAACTACAACGTGAAAAGTTGCAGAAAATGTTCGCTCAGGCGGCAGCACTCACTAGTCCACCGCCTAAAGAAAATCCCGAGGACGCACCCGAAGAAAGAGTGGGGCAGGAGTCAGATATTGATTTCCTTAAGCACACTCTCAAGAAAAAGGATGAAGAAGCAGCAAAGATGTCCATTAAAATGAACCAGATGGCCTTCTTGATCCAGAATATGGCAGGAACGATGGTCTAATCGAAACCATTGGCAGAGGAACTGCCGATAGTCACTCTTAAATACAAGGGTGACATTTCAAATCCTTCACCAGCCTCATCAACGGCTAAATAGGAAATGATCCCAAAAGCAAAGCTAGACGCATATATCACTCAGCAAGTCAAATCTCACTATACCAGTGAAGTTGCAAATAGGTCGATCAAGACTGGTCGACCGCATCCGGCATGGTAAGATCAAGTACAGTACCTTCCAGAATACATATTTCCGACGTTCTACATGTACAAAGGAACCGGGAATCCTCGCCAACACATCACGCGATTTAAATCCATGTGCGGCAACACAGAAGGAAATGATATACTTCTCCTCCGACAGTTCGTCAGAAATCTGGCGGGCATTGCATTCGAATGGTATGCGGAACTCCTAAATTACTCCATGAATACCTTCGACGAGATGGAGATGCTCTTCTGTCAGAGACACGCCATTGCGAATAAACGCACTACCGTGGTGGCATTGGTCAACGAAAGGGTTGGACCGAATGATACCTGGGTTCAATATGTTACCCGATGGCGAAATCTCTGGTCTAAATGCAAGCAACGCATCGATGAAGTTGCAGCCGTAGGAATGTTTATAGCTACCATTGACCAAAATTCAAAGGCGTTCCCATATATGGCCTTCTTCAAGTCGACGACCTTCCAAGAGCTCATAGATAAACTGGCTCAGTTGAATCAGATGGGTCAAGACCATTTCTTTTCTGAAGAAGATATATGAAAAGCAGAGGCAAGACGACGTTTGTCACCAACACCCAACAAAAAAATAAGCGGATTTGAAGCAACTTGTCGCCAAAATAGCGACAATGCGGGTCCTACCCTTGAAAAGGTTGGGACACGAATACTCGCTCCCCAAAATATGCGCAGGGGGTTTCTTGCTCACTGGAGAAATTCCCCCACCGAAGTACTGAAGAAGTCTCTGCAGCCCGTGGAGATCCAACGAGAAAAGAAAATAGTTCGCTCCCCAAAAAGAATTTCCTTATCTGTATATAAGGTGTGGAAAGGAGGTGAATAGCTCCGTCGTCCTCTGCGGTTCTTCCCCTAAGCTCAGCCAAACTCTGACAACTCTCCTTACAAATACAAAGGGGCTCATCCCAAGACGGTTCCTGCTCTGATGAATCTTCCTAAAGCGGCTTCTCACAAAAAAGAAAGGCCAGATAAATCTCAAGCGTCCGAAGCAAAATCCAGAGGCCAAAATTCCAAATGCCCTAAGCCTGGGGGTATGGTAGTTCACACAATGCATATGGTGAGCTCTAAAGGTGAAGGTTGAGCCTTTACTAGTCACGGACCGCATATTCGGTTTCCGACAAAAACTCAACTACAACGTGAAAAGTTGCAGAAGATACTCACTCTGGCGGCATCACTCACTAGTCCACCGTCTAAGAAAAATCCCGAGGACACACCCGAAGAAAGAGTAGGGCAGGAGTCAGATATTGATTTCCTAAAGTACGCTTTCAAGAAAAGGGATGAAGAAGTGGCAGAGATGTCCGTTAAAATGAACCAGATGGCCTTCTTGATCCAGAATATGGCTGGAATGATGGTCCAATCGGAACCATTGGCAGATGAACCGTCGGTAGTCGCTCTTAAAGACAAGGGTGACATTTCAAATACTTCACCAGCCTCATCAACGGCTAAAGAGGAAATGATCCCAAAAGCAAAGCTGAACGCATATATCGCTCAACAAGTCAAAGCTCACTATACCAGTGAAGCTGCAAATAGGTCAATCAAGACTGGTCGACCGTATCCGAAATGATACGATCAAGTGTAGTACCTGCCAGAATACATATTTCCGACGTTCCACATGTACAAAGGAACCGGGAATCCTCGCCAGCACATCGCGTGATTTAAATCCATGTGCGGCAACACTGGAGGAAATGATATACTGCTCTTCCGACAGTTCTTCAGCAGTCTGGCGGGCATTGCGTTCGAATGGTATGTGGAACTCCTAAATGACTTCGTGAATACCTTCAACGAGATGGAGATGCTATTCTGTCAGTGATTTGCCAGTGCGAATAAACGCACCACCGTGGCGGCGTTGGTCAACGAAAGGGTTGGATCGAATGAGACCTGAGTTCAATATGTTACCCGTTAGAGAAATCTCTAGTCTAAATGCAAGCAGCGCATCGATGAAATTGCAACCGTGGGAATGTTTATAGCTACCCTTGACCAAAATTTAAAGGCTTTCCCAGATATGGCCTTCTTCAAGCCGACGATCTTCCAAGAGCTTATAGATAAACTGGCTCGGTTAGATCAGATAGGTCAAGACCCTTCCTCTTCTGATGAAGATATATGAAAAGAAAAGACAAGACGGTGTTTGTCTCCAACGCCCAACAAAAAAATAAGCGGCTTTGAAGCAACTTGTTGCCAAAATAGAAACAGCGCGGGTTCTACGCTTGAAATTATTGGGACACGAATACACGCTCCTCGAAATATGTGCAGGAGGCATCTTGGTCGCTGGAAAAATTCCCCCACCGCGGTACTGAAGAAGTCTCCGCAGCCCGTGGAGATCCAACGAGAAAAGAAAACGGTTCGCTCCCCAAAAGAACTTTCCTCATCTATATATAAGGTGTGGAAAGGAGGTGAAGAGCTCCGTCGTCCTCTGCGGCTTTTCCCATAAGCGTCAGCCAAACTCTGATAACTCCCCTTCTAAATACAAAGGGGCTCATCCCAAGGCGGTTCTTGCTCTGATGGTTCTTCCTAAAGCGGATTCTCATAAAAAAGAAAGCCCAGATAAAGCTCGAGCGCCCGAAGCAAAATCCAGAGGCCAAAATTCCAAATGCCTTAAGCCTGGGGGCATGGTAGTTCACACAATGCATATGGTGAGCTCCAAAGATGAAGTTGAGCCTTTACTAATCACGGATCGCATATTCGGTCTCTGACAAAAGCTCAACTACAACGTGAAAAGATGCAGAAGATGCTCGCTCAGGCGGGATCACTCACTAGTCCACCGTCCAAGGAAAATCCTGATGACGCACCCGAAGAAAGAGTAGGGCAGGAGTCGGATATTGATTTCCTGAAGTATGCTCTTAAGAAAAGGGATGAAGAAGCGGCAGAGATGTCCGTTAAAATGAACCAAATGGCCTTCTAGATCAAAAATATGGCTGGAATGAAGGTCTAATCAGAACCATTGGCAGATGAACCGCCGGCAATCGCTCTTAAAGACAAGGGTGACATTTCAAATCCTTCATTAGCCTCATCAACAACTAAAGAGAAAATTATTCCAAAAGCAAAGCTGGACGCATATATCGCTCAGCAAGTCAAAACTCACTATACCAGTGAAACTGCAAATAGGTTGATGAAGACTAGTCGATCGTATCCGGTATGGTACGATCAAGTACAGTTGTCACACCCCACCCCAATACAGAGAGTATTGTCCACTCTGGCTGAAACCGCACAGTTTTGTCCTTCGGGGCGAACCGGACCCGATCAGGGGCCACTTCCTAGGAGTTCACCCATCCCAGAACTTCCCTGGCTCGAGCACGCTTAAGTAGGGAGTTCTCAATCTCCTATAGTGTCGGTTCACTTAAAAGACGCATCTGTATTGAAGAGTGGTATCATTTCATTTATAGTTCCGGATCCGCCCTCTTTCGGAATGTATTATTCCCCATTGTTCTACAATGGGCCCCACGGATTCAAAAGGTGGCCCCCACGGATTCAAGAGGTGACCCCGCCCCCTTGGCATGACACTTGGCGTGGAACTTTGTTCCATGAGCAAAAACCGGGTCCCGACATTCTCCCCACCTTTGAACAATGGTTCGTCCTTGAACCACAGACCTACTATCGAGAGACCAGCTCTGATACCATTCTGTCACGCCCCACCCCCAATACAGAGATTATTTTCCGCTCTGGCCGAAACCACACGGTTTTGTCCTTCGGGACGAACCGGACCCGATCAGGGGCCACTTCCCAGGAGATCACCCATCCCAGAACTTCCCTGGCTCGAGCACGCTTAAGTAGGGAGTTCTCAATCTCCTATAGTGCCGGTTCACTTAAAATGCGCATCTGTATTGAAGAGTGGTATCATTTCATTTATAGTTCCGGATCTGCCCTCTTTCGGAATGTATTATTCCCCATTGTTCTATAGTAGGTCCTACGGATTCAAGAGGTGTCCCCCACAGATTCAAGAGGTGGCCCCCGCCTCCTTGACATGACACTTGGCGTGGCACTTTGTTCCATGTGGCACTTTGTTCCGTGAGCAAGAACTGGGTATCGACAACAGTACCCGGCAGAATACATATTTCCGATGTTCTACATGTACAAAGGAACAGGGTGTTGGGATCAAAAATTACACCCCGGTTGACCAAGTCAAAATCAAAGTCAACCCCAAGCCAAGTGGGCCCAAGCCCTGGTCAAGACCGAGCATGGAAGGGACCGGTCCCATGACAAAAAGAATGAAACCATAAATTAGTTTAATGTAATTCTTTTTTTTAAGAAATAAATGTATGTAAAATGGGCAAAAATCCAATATTTTGTAAACTCCATGGTTTATGTGCAAAAAAGAGATAAGCACATAAGGCATGGGGTGGCACAAGTGCCATTTGGCAAAACTCAATGGGCTATATATAAAGTGTGTAGCCTATAAAGGCAAACATGATGAAAAAATCAACAACTTTTTCATTCTCTCAAAAATTAGGATTTATGCTTCCATCCTCACTCTTTCAAGTTCTCCCTCTTACTCTTCATTTTCCAATTAAATCAAGAGCTTAGCTCTCTATTTCTCAAAACTAAATAAAGTTTTACCATAAACCCATTGAAGGAGAGTTTAACTCTCATATCCAATCAAAAAAAAGAGAAGAAGGGAAACCCACCTCCCAAGGCTCCATCAAGAGAAGAAAAGGGGTCTCTTTTCATCACCCAAGATCTAAATCTTGGAGTTTCAAGAGAACCCATTCGGATTTCTTCTCAAAAGAAAAAGGAGGAAATCTTTTGGAGTTTAACACCATAATAAAAATTCTTTAGAAGTTTAACTCCATTTAAAATCCTTTTAGAGTTCAACTCCATAATAAAAATCCTTTTGGGGAGTTTAACTCCACTTAAAATCTTTTGGAGTTTAACCCCATATAAAAACTTTTAGGAGTTTAACTCCAAATAAAATTGTTTTGGGAGTTTAACTTCAAATAATTTTTTTTGGAGTTTAACTCCATTAAAAAAAAAGTCTTTTAGAGTCCACTGAGGAGAATGAGAGCTTTCACCCCCTCTCGCGTGAGGGGTAGGCTTTCCCACTAAGTGAGAGCTTTCCCCCCTCTCGCGTGAGGGGGAGGCTCCCACAAAGTGGGATCCCCTTCTCAGCTCCTACTAAATAGGAGCTTTCCCCCCTCTCACGTGAGGGGGAGGCTCCCACCACAAAGTGGGAGCCCCTGCTCCCTCTCACGTAAGGGATTCACGTGAGGGGGAGTGGGGATTTCCCACTTAGTGGGAGCCCTTCCTCCCTCTTACATAAGTGAGAGGGGCTTCCCCTCCCATTTTTATAATTTTAAAAAAAAAATATATATATATATATATGTATAATAAATAAAATAAAATAAATAAAATAATATTTTAATAAAATGTTTCTTTGAATAATTTTTTTAAAAAAATCATTTGTCGCAAATAGAATAAATAAAGAAAAAATGATGAACATGTCCTTATTGTTTAAAAAAACACACCAACATATCGCATTGATTTCGCATGACCAGTTTGACATGTCAATCGAAGGTTCTCTCGCTTCAAAAGCGATGGGTAATTAACGGCGGTTTAGTCCGCGTCTGCCGGAGATTTGGATCCCTACAAACAATAAAATCCCAGTCGTCTCTAGGTAGGGAGAATCTGTACATGGCTGACAAGCGCGCGCATTTCCATCTCAATGGGGTAACGAAAAACAACCCTACAGATTCTGACACGCCCGGTGAGATTTTTTCCCTCCTCCCATATTTCGGATTAAACATTCATGCAAACTCAATCAACATATATATCAATTGTCAGTACTGAAATCAGACTTCTTTGTGCAGGTTAACACTTTCCAATTGCAATTTTCGGACGCAACAAAATGTCTCTAAGGACAAGCTCAGCTATCAGCACAGCTCTTATCTCCTACACGATGAAGATGGATGCCGGGACGATCCTCCCGGCCAGTCTCGGGCGACAGTGGGAGGATCTGCTGTTACCATTTGGCTCTATTCTGTTCATGCCAGCTAACGTCATCCTAGCTCCTCGAGCTCCGGTAACAGACAGACCGGCTTCAAAAGGCAAAAGGCAAAAGGCCAAATGTGGTGATCCCGAGGGCACCATTACCCAAACGCAAATCGGTGTTTGAATGACTTTCCTTGTCCCTAGCTGGGGGCAATGCCATCAACACCAATAAAGCAATAAGGCGTCTCGAGCAAGCTCCAGCGGTGCCCTTAACAACTGCTCGATCGGGTATCTTCTCTAAGCTCCCCGTCAATCGACTCACGATGGCTTCCTGGATAACAGATGGCCGCCAAGCCCTCAAAATCGAGAAGCTAAGATAGAAAAGGCTCAGATACAGAGCCAACAAAAGGGCTAGGGCTCCTGCTAGTCTGAACTTCGTGGGGTTCCAAGAACGAGGTTACCCCACAACATTAGCTGAATCGGCTGTAACGCTCTCTAACTCTTTCGAACCGCTGAAATTGGTTCAGAAGAACGACATGACCGCAAGAGTCAAGAAAACTGCAATCCGGACTGCGCCACCTAAGGACCCAGCCATGCCAACCGTCTTCAGTCGCCTGTTCTCTCCCGAAGAGGAAGGGCCACGGTGGCGGTCCGAAAGATCAGCCGCCAAAGATAAAAAGATGGCGGGATATGAGGTCCACACTGTCTATATGGTGGGCACATGCAGCAATAGCAAGGATGGGGCTACCATATCTCAAATCCAATCTGGTGTGAATGTGGCTGCCACTTTCCAAGACTAGCCTCCTCTGGAAGGTAATGAAAACACTTCCAGTAAGACTGATAAGCAGAGAGATCTCTCGGTTCATGAGGAGTCAGGCTCGGAAAGTGAAGAGGAGACAATCTTCCATCCCAAAACCGCAGAGCAACAACTTCTCCAAGAGCTTCAGAAGCAGCTCAGAAACAAGGACAAGAAGATGGCCAAGGTTTACTCAAAGATTGACGACTTGACAAATGTCATCCTACAGCTCACGGCTCAAGTTGCCTCTCAGCCGCCCAATCAAGCCAAGTTTCTGCTAATGAACCGGGAAACGTTGTCCCGAAGCAGCAGACGCCTATTCCCTCAAATCCAAAGACGGGCAAACCGCATAAAAGTCGGCCACATTCTACCTCAAGAAATGTCTTGACTAATGACGATAGCCGCCCGCCAACGCAGGATCAGATCATGGATTTGATCACCAACAAAGTCAAAACATTGGTGGCTGAGGCCAAGACACAAAAAGGGGTAGGCATCGGTGGGAGACTATATCCTGCACAATACGATCTTGTGGAGTTTCCCAGTGGCTATGTCGTCCCCAAATTCGAAAGGTTCGATGGGACGGAAAATGCGAACCGGCACATTGCCTAATTTAAAGCATTATGCGCGAATACTGGGGGCAATGATGCGCTCCTTCTCCGTCAGTTTGTCAATAGCTTGATCGATGTTGCTTACCAGATGACTTGATTACGACGTTCGTTCAAATAGAATCCCTGTTCAAGCAAAGGTTTATGAATGTCAGCGATAAAATCGCTATTGTCGACCTTGTAAGGACCGAACTAAAGAACAACGAAAGCAGTATGGATTTTATAGTCCGATGGCGCAATCTCTCTGTCAAATTGAACCGCCGTTGGAACAAGACCAATCCGTCAGTCTTCTTATAGAAAATCTGAACAACTGGATGAAACCTTTCTTGTGCACTGCAGGCCTTAAAACATTCCAAGAGCTGACCAAGAAGGTTCAAATGTTGAAACGCTCAAAGCCCAAGTCCAATCAGGATCTCCAATTCACAAATAGACCGAGATATCAGAGGGACGACAACCGGAAATGCAAAAGTTCTAACAACATCGATTCTCTCAATAAGAAAAGAGCAGGCGGAGCGAAGACTAACAAATCCTGAAAGCCAACTTTGAAGGAAAGGAGAAATAAGGTCTATTTTTTCAGAAGGGACAGAGTCCGTAAAATGTTCAAGGACGCCCTGAGAAACGGTCTGCAATTGCCTAAATCAAAAAGACCACATGAAGAAAACATGATTGATGATCCCTTGTACTGCCTGTATCACATAATGGTGAGCCATACCATTGAAGATTGCTTTATTTTCAAGAATTGGGTTGAAAAACAATACAATGAGGGAGTGGTCTCATTGGCCAAAGACGCGTTAGCAGAAAACCAAGCTACGATCGTCCACTCCGTTCGAACGAAGACCAAAACCCTCTGGAGGAAGATGGCTCAATTGCCCACTTCAGAAAATGACCGAGTCCATCGCAGTTTCTACAGGACACACGTGAACGTCTCTCCAAAAAGACAAAAAGAGCATTGAAGCGCCGTGGGATCAAAATCCAAGGATTTTTGAATAAGCGCACAAATATGACCTCTAAGTCGTTAAACTGGGAAATAAAAGAAAAATGATGTAAAAAATTAAAAATAAATATTAAAAAAAGAAAAAAAAACGGTATGTCCACAATCAAAACGGGCACGGATGAAAACCCGAAAGGGCTCTGTGAGTAAAACCAGCAGAACTGCCGGCGAGTTTGTGAAAATCTGAAAGAGCGCAAACTCGTGAAAAAGAGACGAAAATACACGCGCAAAGTCCTCTCGACCTTGTGAGGAGAATATTGCCGCGTGAGATCCTTACAACTCACAAAGGAGCAATACACTTAGGACTCCTCACGGCTTTTAAGGAGAAAATATACCTACGACATCCTTTCGACTCGTAGGGAGAAAATGTTTTTATGAGACCCTTACGGCTCATAAAATCGAAAAGGCTTAGGTGATAGAGATCTAAACTTATCTCCTAAGCCATTGCTCCCCAATACGCAACGACAAATAATGAGTCACTCCTGACACCACGCTTCAGTGTTAGCGGTGCTGATGCCGACCCAAAACTCAAACCCCAAGATTCCCAAACGGCGAATGATGAGTCTCTCCTGGTATCATATTCTAGTGCAGCGATGCAGACGCCAACCAAAATCAAAATTCCTAAATTCCCAAACGGCGAATTATGAGTCGCTCCTGGTATCATATTCCAGTGCAGCGATGCAAACGCCAACCAAAATCCAAATCTCCAAATTCCCAAACAGTGAATGATGAGTCGCTCCTGGTACCATATTCCAGTGCAGCGATGCAGACACCAACCAAAATCCAAATCCCCCAAATTCTCTCGGCCCTACGGTCTGGATCATATATCCTATAAAGCCGTATATAATCCACGGGAGCAAATGAGCTCTATCACTCCGAAGTCCTACCGGCGAGACTATATTTAAAAGTCCCACCAACGATGAAGCTCCACCAAAGTAAAAAAACGGTATGTCTACAAGCAAAACGGGCACGGATGAAAATCCAAAAGGGCTCCATGAGTAAAAACAGCATGACTGCAGGCGAGTTTGTGAAAATCTGAAAGGGCGCAAACTCATGAAAAGAGATGAAATACACTCGCAAAGTCCTCTCGACCTTGTGAGGAGAAAATCCCCGCATGAGATCCTTACGACTCACAAAGGAGCAACACACTTAGAAATCCTCACGATTTCTAAGGAGAACATACACCTGTGAGATCCTTTCAAATCGTAGGGAGAAAATGCTTTTATGAGACCCTTACGGCTTATATAATTGAAAAGCCTTAGTGATATGGATCTTAACCTATCTCCTAAGCCATCGTTCCCCAACGGGCAACGGCAAATGATGAGTCGCTCCTGGTATTACGTGTTAGTTATATGTATGCCCTAGATGCCATTATTGTACATATGATGTACATTATAGTGGATGCTTGGACATATATAGGGAGGACTTTCTTGCTTGACATGATAGTATGCTATCTGGTTACTCTTTATCTTAACATGTACACTTATTGTCTCTTTGTTACATGTTGATAAAGCCCTTAGGATGTATACTTGACTACCAAGATTATGATGCAGATCATACTAGTGGGGCCAGGGTAGTCGGTAAGTACATCCTTCAATTGTTCCTAGTCGTGGGAGTATCGAGACGGGGCATCGATATTTCAGAGTAGACTAGCGTATACATTTCTTAACCCATGTGATGGGCGATGGATGATCACATATCCATTGGTGTTTGACATCAGAGATGGTATACGGGTTCTCAATGGAGACTGGATACACTGGACGGACTCGCCGAGAACTCCTAGATGGTATTATACCTCACGTCAGATAGAAGTTCTCTGGTGACACTGGTACAGGTTAGTCTGTAGACCTGAGATCGTCATAGAGTCTTGTGTGATTCCCACTGTGCTTTGATTTCCACCTTACCACGTTCAAAAGAACGTGCAAAACGGTGGTTTTTGGGTACAGTCCCGAGTCACATGGAGGCAATGAGCGATAGGAGGGGATTTCGTCTCTCTCAGTATTAGAGGTTGATGTTGCGCTATGCTCGATTGGCCATAACAGGAAATACCTGGCCAGGGCTGCTGAGATTTACCGGTAAGTGTTATCAGTAGTTTCTCGAACCGTTATGGGCCTCACATCGGCATGACTTATCCGGCTATTGGGGTATGACGTTTACCATCCCCAGACTGAGATATGCGACATATCAGACGAAGAGACCGGACTGTATGGTAGTGTTACTTATTGCATTTGCAGGAGTATGAGCGGGCTTTCTTGTTGATCTTCGGATCGCTCAATACTCGGATGGCCGTTACTTCTAGCAGCACCGCTGATGGTTTGTGGGTGACTGATATGATCACCACCTACTGCCGGCGTATTGACGAGTATTTAGAGTCCTACACAGAGATTTCCTGGCTCAGGCGAAACGAAGTAGGAGCACATATGTGATATGTGCGGACCGAGATTAATACGCGTATGTGATACCGTATTCTATTCTCGCGATATGTGATATCGGTCGGTTATATGTGATATAGCCGAGTTATCGAATCAAGTGTTGATTCAATAAGTTGATACATATGATATTAGTCGGTTATATGTGATATAGCCGGATTATTAAGTCAAGTGTTGATTTAATAATTTAATGTATAATTATATATTTGATATATTAAGTTATATTAACTAATATTAGCTCACTTAAGTATTTCTTTTTCTCACTTGTGTACACTTAATATATATGTGATATATATTATTGTGCCATGCTTGTTGCTACATGAAACATGGGTGTATGAGACTCACACCATGCTTATCATAATCAAGGGTTTTATTATTTGAAGTAAATCATAATTAGTTGGAAATTAGCCACATGGTTGAAGCTTGTGGAACTATTGACTAAGTCCACTAATTTTGTTTTACTTAAGATATTTATTAACCCAACCATTATGATTAGCCATGGTTTAGTCTCTACAATAGTTAGTATATGATATTAACTCACCCATGGTTGCCATTCTACACTTGCTTTTTTCCATGGTTGCTTTTCTTCATCTCCTTCCTCAAGCTTTCTAGCTTTTTGGGAGGTGAAGAAAATTAGTGAGAAAAACATTTCTAAAGTGAGTAAAATTCCCACTTCATCAACCTACACTAGACTAGCCATTTAGTTTTGGTTGTTTGCTTCACTAATTCCTAATTAGTGAAGAGGTAGCTTGAGTTAGTGTCTTCTCGACGTAGATCATCTTCGGCCTCGAAGACTTCAAAGCATGCTTGTTCATTTCATGTTGTGGAGCCATTCTAGAGTCCGGGAGTTCACTACTTAGAGCGAAGGGACTACTACACGGAGCTTATGAAGTGAAGGACTGATCTACAAAGGTTGTATTCCTTGTTCGCTTAGATGTAAAGATATTTACATGCTAGTTTCGTCTAATTCTCTAGTTAAGATTCTAGGTTAGGGTTCTTTAGCGCGCCATTTTTTTGAAAACGACATGGTTGATGCCTCCCGAAACCCAGCAGCGCTGCTAGGTAACCCAACAGTGGTATCAGAGCCGTGCTAGAGAATTAGACGATGTTTGTAGAATAACGAAACTGAAACAACTCTAAAACATCGAAACAAAAAACCTAGTTTCTGTCGAATTTTTCAGAGTGTCTAAATTTTTTTTAAGCAGTTGCAGAATGTTACATGAGATGTAACATGAACACCAGAGTAAAACGAGACAATTTCACCGGGTTTGACCCGTCGAGACTTGCACATAAACCGGCCCCACCGGTTTTCCATCATTGTTCTGGCCTCGTTTTGGTTTGGTGTTCCAGTCTATGGGTTTTGGTGTTTCAGGTGTTGCTTGTTTTTACTGAGATTGCATATGATGTTATCTTTAATGTTAAGGCAATTCAGAGTGTTTCGTAGTCGTAATTCTAACATCAGTCCGGGTTATCTTGACGACGTTAAAAAGTTCGAACGAATATCAATAACTTATTTTCTCCCATGCTGGAAATTTTCCAAAAGTTGGATTTTTTCAAGTTTAAAATCTTCAGAAAATCATGCAGGTGATTCTATGGACCCTCTAGAAGAATGAAACCCTAACTTGATTCTAAGACCGTCGGAACTGCCACCAAACCCTTGGGTTTGCGGTAGTTCCGCGGTTCCATAGGTGAGGCAAGGGTTGGCCTTTCTACGGTTGGTCCATAGGTGTTGTGGCATATTCTAGGTATTTTTAAACTGTGCTCAAGTGTTGAGCTCTCTGAGAAATTTTGGGAGTTTGTTGATTCGATCGAAATGTTTAACATCGTCTAGCTATCTGTGATTGTGATACAATATTTGTAATCCACGATAATTAGTTTTGTGAAAACTAATTTGAATTTTATAAATTTAGCAATTTAGTCTCATGTGATCGGTTGCCACGGGATTTTGATATGGATCAAAAGTCCATCGCAATCACGTAGCGTACGCGGATACTCGCCGGGTAACCTTAATAGATAGCCACACCCCATAGCCTCGACCAAGTGACTGTAGGAAAACTTCGTTGCCAAAAGCATCCGTGCGGGTGCTCGCAGCCGTGGTGTTCCGCCTAAGTGCACTTCGTCGACGGCATCGGGGGTACGGCCGTCTACTAAAGTTTCCGACGAGCATTCGATCAGGTTGTCGGGAATCTTGTTGAATTACCCGACTGGTTATTGAAAAGTGTTTTCAATAACGAGACTAAAATGCGGGGTTTATAATTGTTAGGCATGCAATGTCTAAGGAATTCATATGGTTAGGCATGAAATCCGAAGTATGTGATACATTGGGTTTATGATGTCTAAGGTGGTTGCGGATTCCAATTGTTGTAGGTTTTCACTTTCTTTTCTGGGACCGTAAGTGTAATATGTGGTGTATCGCCGGTTTCGTTGCTATATGTCAACGACAATTGGGATACGCATATTTATTTATGTTGATGACATGTGATGTTATGTGTTGCTGTGATATGTTATATTGAATCTTCGTGTTTGAATAGTCGGGGGGTTTTGCGTGAGATGAGAGTTTTTTTATTTTCATTCATGTAAAAACTTATATGTAATATTCTTTTATTGGGCCATTTCCGGGTTGAGGATGATGTCACCATTGATGTATATTATTTACTTTTCCGCATTAGGATAGACCCAAGAAGGGGAGCACAAGCAACCGGGTTCTAGAGTCCAGTGGGAGACCATCTCGAGGAGTCGAGACCGGGTCTCCTAACTCTAGAATTGGTAGGGTTGCTTGCCGCTCTCATAGGGGTCTAGGGATGTGGGTTTGGCTATTCATCACGACCGTAGAATCCGTTTTTTTTACTGGTTTAATTTAAAACACGAAATTCCTAGTATATCCAATATTTCATATGTGGACTTCTGCTACTGATATTCTATGATGTGATCATTTTATATGATGAGATGAATGTTGTTATTATATATATGATATATAATAAACGTTGCTTATGTTTTGCACCCGTGCTAGTCCTATCCCTCTATGCCGTTAGTTAAGTAACCTAACGGTACATAACGGGACACTGTGGCGAATGCGGATGGCATAAGCGTACGTTATACTTTCGTTTCTTTTGTGATGCTTGGGAAGCATAATTGATGGGACTTCATTAATGAGATTAATGAAAAAGAAAAAAACCTAAAGGTGTTGTAGAATCCTGTTTTAAAAACTGGTAGCTCTAGTTCTTGCTTTGCATAGTGATGTTCCTTGTAGAATATACAGCACCTCATTCGATGAGGAAAGAGACGAGATCCCTTCACCGGAAGTGACCTCTTTAGCGAAACTAGCAGATACTACAATCCACTCGGTTTTGTTTTTGATTGCTTCTCTAGTTCTTGCTTTTTATAGTGGTATTCATGAATATCCAGCACCTCATTCGATGAGGAAAGAGCCGAGATCCCTTCACCGGGAGTGACCTCTTTAGCGAAACTAGTAAAAACCTCAAAAACACTCCTTTTCAAAATCACTCGATTTTACAACGATATTAAGTTCATTACGCAAAAGGTTTTATTAAAAACCTGTCGTAGCCCTCCGTCATTTCAGATAAGGACTATTTAGTATTCGTGATACGTTTGTTGACTATGTTAAGGCGTAGTGTGTGGTAGCTGATTAGTGCTTATCTGCTAAAGCATGTGATGCGATTGGAGTAGGGTAGTCGTACGACTTTGTTGACTATGTTAAGGGTCGTACGGGTGGGTTTAATTCAATCATGAAATGTACGGGTTGAACTTGGCTAGCGCTTATGATTTGTTGACTATGTTAAGGTCATAAGTTGCCATGGGCAAAATTTTATCGGGAATTTCAAGTGTTGAAATTTGCAATGAGATTGCATACCTTCTATGAGATAGTTGGATCCCGATACCCACTGCGAGTAAGAGTTACTCCTGGGAGAGTTTTGCACATTACAATTAGCCGATCAAGTAAGTGTCTAGAAAGGTGTTAACGGGGTTACGCCCCTGGGAAAACGAGGTTTATTTTAATTAGGTCTGTGCGAAAGTACGGGGAACCTCCCTCAAAGTACCGACACTGGCCTGGCCGAAAGATTGGCGAACTTGTAGGGTGTAATTAATCTCGGCTAGTCTTGCCTTTTAGGGTTTGAAGGAAGATTTGATAAAAACAGCGGGAACCATTCTGATTAGATAAAATAATAACCAATCTGATCTTGCAAGAGTATACGCTGAGTGTTTTATTCTCTCTCTCTCCTGGTAGCGACCATGTCATACCTTAATCAAGATAATAATATGGATGTATTGACCGAACCTGCTTATTATACTGAGCTGGGGAACGTTGGTTCCGCTCTATCTTATAATTGTTATAAGTCCGAGCAGGAAATAGAGGAATATCCGGATTTTCATGCAACCCAAACGAGGAATGAGCATGTTGATGCATATTCTTCGGATGTGTTCGTTACCGAGAACTGTTTCTCAGTATCCTCTACGTCCTAGGTATGAGATACCGGATCAGGATCACACATATGTAATCTGTTACATGGGCTACTGAAAGGTAGAGAACTGGGATTGGGTGATATGTCTCTAAGTGTAGAGAATGATGTAAGTGTTGCAGCCAAAACAGTTGGCAAATATCACCTTGTATTACCAAATGGTAAATACATTGATTCTGAACAAATGTTATTAGATACCGAACCTGATATACAACATTACATCAATTTCTTTATTAAGTTAAAGAAGAATATAAATTTGTATTGCAGGATAATGTTGTGAACATTTTCCTTAATCAAGAGTTGATTGGATCAGACACGTTATGTAATGGCATATACATTCTAAATCAAACCACGGTTCAAAGTATATAGAACACACACAAGAGAAGTAGTTTAGAAATGAATGAATCCTTCTTGTGGCATTGTAGACTAGGTCATATCGATGCGACACGACTAGCTAAGTTACATAAGGATGAATATTTGAATCCGTTCGAATTTTCATCTTATGATACTTGCCAGTCTTGTCTCAAAAGTAAAATAACCAATACTCCGTTTACTGGAAACGGAGAAAGAGTTACTAAATTCTTGGGACTGATACATGGTGATGTATACGGTCCTATGTCTACAAATGCCAGAGTTGGTTCCTCATACTTTATTATATTCACTGACCATCTCTCAAGATTCGGACATATGTTCCTGTTGAAACACAAGTCTGAAACTTTTGAGAAATTCAAGGAATATAAGCTTGAAGTTGAGAACCAGACGGGTTGAAGTATTAAAGTCCTTCGATGTGACAAGGGAGGAGAATACTTCAGCACGGAGTTCCTGGAATATTTAAAAGAGAATAGGATTCTCTCTTAGCTTACTCCTCCGTATACACCACAGCACAACGGTATATCGGGGCGGAGGTATCGCACCCTATAGATATGGTGCGCTCTATGATGAGTACTGCTGAGTTGCATGTTTCCTTTTAGAGTTATGCACTTGAGAAGTTGCATACCTATTGAATGGGGTTCCATCCAAATCTGTGTCTACCACTCCATATGAGATATGGACTGGGAAGAGACCATGTCTTAAACGAGTTAAGATATGGGGTTGTCCGGCCTATGATAAAAAGCAAAGACCGGACAAGCTCGAGGCAAGGTCAGTTCTGTATAAGTTTGTTGGATATCCCGAACATTTGCGAGGGTATATCTTCTACCACACTGAGGAGCAAAAGATGTTTTGTTTCTCAGCATGCCACCTTTTTAGAAAAGGAATTTCTTATGGAAGAAATTAGTGGTCATGAGGTAGAACTGGAAGGAGTTCCAGCTGGACAAACTAACAGCTGATGATTTAGTGGAACCAAAGGATTCAATAGTCTACAACGAAGCTCAGTCTCTCCGCGAATCTGGTAGGGTTCCTCATCCAACTAAGAGATACTATGGTTTCCTCGGTGACGGTGGGAGCGAGGATTGCATCATGGTAGATGATGACCCAACTAGGTTCAGGAAGGCCATCACAAGTAGGGACTCTGTGAAATGGATAGATGGTATGCGATCAGAGATGGAATTCATGTACACCAACAAAGTATAACTTTGAATGTTGCACCTGAAGGGGTAAAACCCATCGGGAGCAAATGGATCTTGAGAAGATTCTTGGTGTAAATGGAAAAGTTGAGACTTTCAAAGCTAGACTTATAGTAAAAGGTTTTCGTCAATAACCAAGTGTGGATTATGATGAAACCTTTTCTCCAGTGGCTATATTTAAGTCCGTCAGGATTAAAGCACGCATCACGGAGTTGGAACATCTATTTTGATGTGGTAGTCAAAGAGTTTGACTTCATCAAAAATGTAGATGAACCTTGTATATACAAGAAGGTTGTAGAGAGTAAGGTTGTCTTCCTCGTATTGTACGTAGATGACATACTCTTGATAGGAAATGGTTTCCTATGCTACACTCGGCCAAGCTCCTCTTATCACGAGAATTCTCCATGGAAGATCTGGATGATACCTACTACATCTTAAGGATTTAGATCTATAGAGATAGATCTATGTGGATGTTGGGAGTTTCCCAAATCCAGGTACATTAACACCATACTAAAGGGGTTTAGTATGGAAGATTCTAAGCGTGGTTGTTCGCCCACTTACTCAGGAATCACTCTCTCCAAAAGGATGTCTTTTAAGACTGATTTGGAGAGAGCTCGCGTGCAAGGGATACCCTATGCTTCGGCACTAGGCTCTATCATGTATGCGATGTTATATACCAGATCAGATGTAGCTGACTCACTAGGAGTAGTGATCAGGAATCAATCAGATCTTGGGAGAACCACTGGACAGCTGCGAAGGACATTCTTAAGTACTTGAGAAGCACTGAAGAAATGTTCTTGGTGTTTGGTAACGGTGAACTCCAGTGGGAGTCCTTTACCAATTCAATCTTCCAGAGTGATGAGGTCGACTGATAGTCAGTCTTTGTCTTTACCCTCAGTGGAGGGACGATATGTTGGAAGTGTTCCAAGCTAGATACCGTGGCAATCTAGACGATAAAAGCTGAATACATTGCTACCAACGATGCTGCCAAAGTGGGTGTCTGGACATTTATTGTTCATGAGATGAATATAGTTTTCTTACCATTGAGCGTTCAATAACTATTATCGTGACAACAATGGAATTGTGGCTTTGGCTTAGGAACCCCGGTCCCATCAACGATCCAGACATATTCTGAGGCAGTATCACCTGATCAGGAAGATGGTTGATCTCCAAAGGATCGAGGTTAGGAGAGTTGAAACGAAGGATAACACAGCGGATCTACTCACAGAGGCCTTTCCCAAGAGAGACTTTTATGGGACGTTGGGTATAAGATACTACAACAACTGACCCTAGTGCAAGTGGGAGATTGTTAGTTATATGTATGCCCTAGAGGCCATTATTGTACATATGATGTACATTATAGTGGATGCTTAGACATATATAGGGAGGACTTTCTTGCTCGACATGATAGTATGCTATCTGGTTACTCTCTATCTTAACATGTACACTTATTGTCTCTTTGTTACATGTTTATAAAGCCCTTAGGATGTGTACTTGACTACCAGGATTATGATGCAGATCATACTAGTGGGGCCAGGGTAGTCAATAAGTACATCCTTCAATTGTTCCTAGTCGTGGGAGTATCGAGATGGGGCATCGATATTCCAGAGTAGACTAACGTATACGCTTCTCGACCCATGTGATGGGCGATGGATGATCCCATATCCATTGGTGTTTGAGATCAGAGATGGTATACGGGTGCTCAGTGGAGACTGGGTACACTGGACGGACTCGCCGAGAACTCCTAGATGGTATTATACCTCACGTCAGATAGCAGTTCTCTGGTGACACTGGTACAGGTTAGTCTGTAGACCCGAGATCGTCATAGAGTCTTGTGTGATTCCCACTGTGCTTTGATTTCCATCTTACCATGTTCAAGAGAACGTGCAAAACGGTGGTTTTTGGGTACAGTCCTGAGTCACATGGAGGCAATGAGCGATAGGAGGGGATTTAGTCTCTCCGGTATTGGGGGTTGATGTTGCGCTATGCTCGATTGGTCATAACAGGAAATACCTGGCCAGGGTTGCTGAGATTTACCGGTAAGTGTTATCAGTAGTTTTTCGAACCATTATGAGCCTCACATCGGCATGACTTATCTGGATATTGGGGTCTGACGTTTACCACCCCCAGGCTGAGATATGCGACATATCAGACGAAGAGACCAGACTGTTCGGTAGTGTTACTTATTGGATTCGCAGGAGTATGAGCAGGCTTGCTTGTTGATCTTCTGATCGCTCAATACCCGGGTGGCCGTTACGTCTAGCAGCACCGCTGACGGCTTGTGGGTAACTGATATGATCACCACCTACTGCCGACGTATTGACGAGTCTTTAGAGTCCTACACAGAGGTTTCCTGGCTCAGGAGAAATGAAGTAGGAGCACATATGTGATATGTGCGGGACCGAGATTCATACGCGTATGTGATACCATATTCTATTCTCGCGATATGTGATATCGGTCGGTTATATGTGATATAGCCGGGTTATCGAATCAAGTGTTGATTCGATAAGTTGATACATATGATATTAGTCGGTTATATGTGATATAGCCGGATTATTAAATCAAGTGTTGATTTAATAATTTAATGTATAATTATATATTTGATATATTAACTTACATTAACTAATATTAGCTCACTTAAGCATTTTTTCTCTCACTTGTGTACACTTAATATATATGTGATATATATTATTGTGTCATGCTTGTTGCTACATGCAACATAGGTGTATGAGACTCACACCATGCTTATCATAATCAAGGGTTTTATTATTTAAAGTAAATCATAATTAGTTGGAAATTAGTCACATGGTTGAAGCTTGTGGAACTATTGACTAAGTCCACTAATTTTGTTTTACTTAAGATATTTATTAACCCAACCATTACGATTAGCTATGGTTTAGTCTCTACAAGAGTTAGTATATGATATTAACTCACCCATGGTTGCCATTCTACACTTGCTTTTCTCTATGGTTGCTTTTCTTTATATCCTTCCTCAAGCTTTCTAGCTTTTTGGGATGTGAAGAAAATTAGTGAGAAAAATATTTCTAAAGTGAGCAAAATTCCTACTTCATCAACCTACACTAGACTAGCCATTTATTTTAGGTTGTTTGCTTTACTAATTCCTAATTAGTGAAGAGGTAGCTTGAGTTAGTGTCTCCTCGACGTAGATTATCTTCAGCCCCGAAGACTTCAAAGCATGCTTGTTCATTTCATCTTATGGAGCCATTCTAGAGTCGGGGGGTTCACTACTTGGAGCGAAGGGACTACTACACAGAGCTTATGAAGTGAAGGACCGGTTTGCAAAGGTTGTATTCCTTGTTCACTTAGATGTAAAGATGTTTACATGCTAGTTTCGTCTAATTCTCTAGTTAAGATTCTAGGTTAGGGTTCTTTAGCGCGCCATTTTTTTGAAAACGGCATGGCTGATGCCTCCTAAAAACTCAGCGGCGTTGCTAGGTAACCCAACATTACGCATCAGTGTTAGCGGTGCTGATGCCGACCCAAAACCCAAATCCCAAGTTTTCCCAACGGCAAATGATGAGTCGCTCCTGGCACTACGCTTCAGTGTTAGCGGTGCTGATGCCGACCCAAAAACCAAATCCCAAGTCCTCCCGGAGCAAATAATGAGTTGCTCCTGGCATTATTTCAGTGCAGCAATGCTGATGCTAAACAAAATCCAAATTCTATGTTCCTATCAATTTCGAAAATCCCACCAAATAAGGCAAAAATCAAACAGATCAAATCAACGTCCCACCCGGCGGCGCTTCCAAGCTCAAAAGTCCCGCTGGACGGGTAGGGAACTCCCAAAACAAATCAAATCCCGACACCACAGAAAGCGGAGCAAATCAAATGAAATCCCAACAACGTAGAAAGCAGAGCAAGTCAACTTCAATCCTGACACCGCAAGAAGCGGAGCAAGTCAAATCAAGCCTCAACCGTCTAAGTCGCAGAAATGGCAGCACCGACCGTCCAAATCGCAGAAATGGCAGCACCGACCGTCCACATCGCAGAAATGGCAGCACCGACCTTCCACGTCGCTAAAATGGCAGCATATCCTCCACGTCGTCAAAAGGGAACCCAACCAAATCAAGCTCCATATAGAGTAAGATCTATCAATTTCTTGTACACAACCCACACATGCGGTATGCATTTATTGATGGGGGCACTTTGTTGGGATCAAAAATTACACCCCGGTTAACCAAGTCAAAATCAAAGTCAACCCCAAGCCAAGTGGGCCCAAGCTCAGGTCAAGACCGAGCATGGAAGGGACCGACCCCATGACAAAAAGAATGAATCCATAAATTAGTTTAATGTAATTCTTTTTTTTAGAAATAAATGTATGTAAATTGGGCAAAACGCCAAAATTTTGCAAACCCCATGGCTTATGTGCAAAAAAGAGATAAGCACATAAGACATGGGGTAGCACAAGTGCCGTTTGGCAAAGCTCAAGGGGTTATATATAAAGTGTGTAGCCTATAAAGGCAAACATGATAAAAAACAAAAAAAAAAAATTCATTCTCTCAAAAATTAGGATTTGTGCCTCCATCCTCACTCTCTCAAGTTCTCCCTCTTACTCTTCATTTTCCAACTAAATCAAGAGCTTATCTCTCTTTTTCTCAAAACTAAATAAAGTTTTACCATAAACCTATTGAAGGAGAGTTTAACTCTCATATCCAATCAAAAAAAAGAGAAGAAGGGAAATCCATTTCCCAAGGATCCATCAAGAGAAGAAAATGGGTCTCTTTTCATCACCCAAGATCTAAATTTTGGAGTTTCAAGAGAACCCATTTGGATTTCTTCTCAAAAGAGAAATGAGGAAATCTTTTAGAGTTGAACTCCATAATAAAAATTCTTTAGGAGTTTAACTTCATTTAAAATCCTTTTGGAGTTCAACTCTATAACAAAAAATATTTTGGGGAGTTTAACTCCACTTAAAATCTTTTAGAGCGGAACCCTATATAAAAACTTTTGGGAGTTTAACTCCAAATAAAATTGTTTGGGAGTTTAACTCCAAATAAAATCTTTTAGAGTTTAACTCCATTAAAAAAAAGTCTTTTGGAGTCCACAGAAGAGAGTGGGAGCTTCCCTCCCTCACGTGAGGTGGAGGCTCCCACTAAATGGGAGCCCCTGCTCCCTCTCACGGGAGGGAGAGGGAGCTCCCACTAAGTGGGAGCTTTCCCCTTCTCACGTGAGGGGGAGGCTCCCACTAAGTGGGAGCCTCTCATTCCTCTCACGACTGTGAGAGGGGACTTCCCCTCCTTTTTTTTTAATTTTTTTTTAATAAAAAAAATATATAAAATAAATAAAATAAAATAAAATAAATAATTTTTTTTAAGAAATGTTTCTTTGAATAATTTTTAAAAAATCATTTGTCAAAATAGAATAAAGAAAGAAAAATGATGAACACGTTCCTATTGTTTAAAAAAACACCAACATATCGCATTGATTTCGCATGACCAGTTTGACCTGTCAATCGGAGGTTCTCTCGCACAAAAAGCGAGGGGTAATTAACGGCATTTTAGTCCACGGCTGCCGAAGATTTGGATCCCCACAATCAATTAAACCCCAGCCTGCCCCAGGCAGGGGGAATCTGCACATGCCTGACAAGCGCGTGCATTCCCATCTCAATGGGATGACAAAAAACAACCCTATACCGGGAATCCTGGCCAGCACATCGCGCAATTTAAATCCATGTGCGGCAACACTAGAGGAAATGATATACTGCTCCTCCGACAGTTCGTCAGCAGTTTGGCGGGCATTGCATTCGAATGGTATGCAGAACTCCCAAATGACTCCGTGAATACCTTCGATGAGATGGAGATGCTCTTCTTTCAGAGATTCACCAGTGCGAATAAACGCACTACCGTGGCAACGTTGGTTAACAAAAGGGTTGGACCGAATGAGACCTGGGTTCAATATATTACCCGATGGTGAAATCTCAGGTCTAAATACAAGCAGCACATCGAAAAAGTTGCAGCCATGGGAATGTTTATAGCTACCCTTGACCAAAATTCAAAGGCGTTCCCATATTTGGCCTTCTTCAAGGTGATGACCTTCCAAGAGCTCATAGATAAACTGGCTCGGTTGGATCAAATGGGTCAAGTCCCTTTCTCTTCCAATGAAGATATATGAAAAGCAGAGGTAAGCCGACATTTGTCGCCAACGCCCAACAAAAAATAAGTGGCTTTGAAGCAACTTGTCGCCAAAATAGCGACAGCGCAGGTCTTACCTTTGAAAAGATTGGGACACGAATACTCGCTCCCCGAAATATATGCAGGGGGCATCTTGCTCGTTGGCAAAATTCCCCCACCGCGGTACTGAAGAAGTCTTCGCAGCCCGCAGAGATCCAGCGAGAAAAGAAACTGTTCGCTCCCTAAAAGGACTTTCCTCATCTATATATAAGGTCTGGAAAGGAGGTGAAGAGCTCCGTTGTCCTTTGCGGTTCTTCCCCTAAGCGCCGGCCAAACTCTGACAACTCCCCTTCCAAATTCAAAGTGGCTCATCCCAAGACGGTTTATGCTCTGATGGTTCTTCCTAAAGCGATTTCTCATATAAAAGAAAGGCCAGATAAAGCTCAAGCGCCCGAAGCAAAATCCATAGGCCAATGTTCCAAATGCCCTAAGCCTGGGGGCATGGTAGTTCACACAATGCATATGGTGAGCTCCAAAGATGAAGGTCGAGCCTCTACTAGTTACGAACCGCATATTCGGTCTCCGACAAAAGCTCAATTACAACGTGAAAAGTTGTAGAAGATGCTTGCTCAGACGACAGCACTCACTAGTCCACCGCCTAAGGAAAATCCTGAGGACGCACCCGGAGAAGGAGTAGGGCAGGAGTCGGATATTGATTTCCTGAAGCATGCTCTAAAGAAAAAGGATGAAGAAGCGGCAGAGATGTCTGTTAAAATGAACCAGATGGCCTTCTTGATCCAGAATATGGCTGGAATGATGGTCCAATCGGAACCATTGGCAGATGAGCTGCTGGTAGTTGCTCTTAAAGACATGGGTGACATTTCAAATCCTCCGCCAGCCTCATCAACGGCTAAAGAGGAAATGATCCCAAAAGCAAAGCTGGACGCATATATCGCCCAGCAAGTCAAAACTAACTATACCAGTGAAGCTGCAAATATGTCGATCAAGACTGGTCAACCATATCCGGTATGGTACGATCAAGTACAGTACCTGCCAGAATACATATTTCCGACGTTCCACATGTACAAAGGAATCGGGAATCCTCGCCAGCACATCGCGCGATTTAAATTCATATGCGGTAATACTGGAGGAAATGATATACTGCTCTTCCGACAATTCGTCAGCAATCTGGCAGGCATTGCATTCGAATGGTATGCGGAACTTCCAAATGACTCCGTGAATACCTTCGACGAGATGGAGATGCTCTTCTGTCAAATATTCGCTAATGCGAATAAACGCACCACCGTGGCGGCGTTGGTCAACGAAAGGGTTAGACCAAATGAGACCTGGGTTCAATATGTTACCCGATAGCGAAATCTCTGGTCTAAATGCAAGCAGCGCATTGACGAAGTTGCAGCTGTGGGAATGTTTATAGCTACCCTTCACCAAAATTCAAAGGCGTTACCATATATGGCCTTCTTTAAGCCGGCGACCTTCCAAGAGCTCATAGATAAACTGGCTCGGTTGGATCAAATGGTTTAAGACCCTTCCTCTTCCGATGAAGATATATGAAAAGCAGAGGTAAGGCGGCGTTTGTCATCAACGCCCAACAAAAAAATAAGCGGCTTTGAAGCAACTTATCGCCAAAATAGCGACAACGGGGGTCCTACCCTTGAAAAGATTGGGACACGAATACTCGCTCCCCGAAATATGCACATGGGCATCTTGCTCGCCGGCGGACGGACCTCTACGCAAAGTAGTCCTTTCTTCAAAAAACAAAAAAAGGATATTAAGAGACCTATAAGCGGGTCCTGCAATCAAGTGGAATAGCCCGCTTGAACCAGAAATTATGGAAGGGACATAAAAGCCATGTCCTACTCCTAAAATGGATGATGAGGGGAAAATCTCCCAAGTCAAGTTCATTCTTCTAAAGAGGAAGAAGACTCAGCAGAAGGAGTGGCGTGATATCTCGTTCCTTCGTATATGAAGAGATACTCCGTCAGAATTAGAAAGCGATATTGATGAGCAGGGAGAAGATACCGTGTAAAATGCCCAGTATTTCCCGTAAAAACAACCGGATTGATATGATGATAAATGAAGCAGTCCAAGAGGGTGAAAATAGCCTAAGGCGTGAAGTGGCCACTCATACAAAGGCCAGGCAGCAACGTCTAAGCAAGCAAGTATTGGAAGGGATGAGTTATGTAACTCCCCGACCGAATGATAAATGTTGGACCGAAACGTTCTTAAACTAGAATTTCACTCCGAACATGGAGTTGTTGGACCGAAACGTCCCTAAACTAGCATTTCGCTTTCAACACGGAGATGTTGGACCGAAATGCCCCTAAACTAGCGCGTCGCCCCGAACACGGGGATGCTAGACCGAAATGTCCCTAAACTAGCGCGTTGCCCCAAACACGGCGATAATGGACTGCAATATCCCTAAACTAATATGCTCCTTGAGATCGATATTGTAATTAAAGTCCCACCGGCGAAGATTGCAACTTAAGTCTTACTGGCTATACAGCTATTCCAGCGATGAAGCCACCCCAAGTCCAACCGGCAAATACATGGGTTACCTGCGGCGAAGCTACTTTCGAGAGTTCCACCGTTGGCAAAAAACGGTATGTCCATAATCGAAATGGGCATGGACGAAAACCCGAAAGGGTGCTGTGAGTAAAAACAGCAGAACTGCTGATTGATAGAATTTTAGTATGCTAGTTTTAATTACCGCAATCAAGGGTTTCGCTTGGTAGCTAGCCGGATGAGTACGGATCAGTCCATGGAGAGATGGGAATCTTTTTCTTAGTGTTTTAATGAGTTAAGTCTAAATTGTCCGAGTTTGTTCAAGATTAACTATGTGATAAATATGTATGATAAAAGAACTTGTTAGGGTTAGGATTAAGTTAGTTTGAGTTAGGAGTTCGCTCACTCCTTTCGTTTGCCACTCTTAATATCGATATTATGGTAATCGGAAACAACGGGGATTAGCATGACTAGGAAACTTGCGAGTATAAGTTAGGCTTTCCAACGTTTAGTTCCTTCCTTTTGATCCTTGTCCGTCCGTTCTTAGCTCTTAGCCATAGCCTCCGGTCAATTCAACCACAACCAGTCTCACTAGGGTGTCACCACTATCATGTAGGATAGAGTGCCGTAAGGAGTGGATTGTGGTTGCCTTGACGGGAGTTCGAATCAAGTTGTTGGGTAAAGAAAAGAGTGAGAGAGATTTCCTTCTCTCAAACTTTCCTTATCCTATCCTAACAAGTGAGAAACCACTCACCCATTATAAAAGAAAAAGAAAACAAAACAAACAAAGAAGATAGAAAGAAATGAGGTAGAAAAATTACAACTAGCTATTTAGGACCTCACTTAGGCAAGGATCACACTTAAGTATCATGGTTGCAAGGATAAAAGAAAAGAGAAGAAGAACAAACAAACAAACAAACAACTACTTAACAAAGAGAATTACAAGCAACAAATATAAAAACTAAATTATAAGACATGCATATGAAAAGAACTTTCTTTATTCACCATTCACTCAAAAGCTCACTACAATGTTAATGGAGGAAAGATTGAGAAGGAAGAGAAGTTACAAACTAAACTATACTAAATCCTCACAAAAGAATAAGCATCCTCACTTGGCTTGAAACTAGGCTATTTATAGGCAGATAGATAAAACCCTAGGACCAAAATCTGAGACCTTACACAATTACAAAACTACCCTAAAAATATCTTCTGACTCCGAGTTGACTCGGCAGCGGAACCACCGCATAAATGTCATATCGGTCGCGGTTCCGTGGCGCTTTGGATGAGTTTCTGTCTCGTTTTTTCTAGGGTATTCCATGTTGCTTTCTTGCTTTGTTTAGTACACTTAGTTTTTCAGAATCATTCCATTTTTCTCCCAGATTCTCTACAGTCCAAAAAGATGAAAGAATGTGGACTTTTTGCCTTGATTTTCTTGAGCTCCGCGTTATCAACTCGATTCTTGTGCTGCCTCTCTTGTGCTTTGTGCATGAATGACCCTTGATTGACTTTTGTCTCTTGAACTGGTAGGTGGCACCTGACGGATGGTGAGCAGAAACCCGTATTTTTATCTGTTGTTAGCAGTTGTCCTGAATTTGTCATGACTGCTCCTGATTTTCATTGTTTTGAACTGAGAACCTGTAACCTGCAATTATGTAGCAAACACGGATCAAAGGTACCTACCTATATGCAATGAGATCAAGAATGGGTGGTATAAAAGTGCAAAATTCTGATATGAACAACTGCCGGTGAGTTTATGAAAACCCGAAAGGACAATCTCGTAAAAAAATTGTGTATACTTGCAGGGTCCCCTCGACCTTGTTAAAGAGAAAATACCTACGTGAGATCCTTACGAATCATAAAGGAGCAACACACTTAGGAATCCATACAATTACTAGGGAGAAATTACACTTGCGAGATCCTCACGACTCGTAAGGAAAATCCCCCCTATGAGACCCTCACGGCTCATGTGATTCAAAAGTCTTAAGTTACAGGGATCCAAACCCATTCTTAAGCCATCATATCCCCCAAGTTTTACTACAAGTAGTTCAATACTGACGCTTATATACGATCCATGGGCACGAAAAAATATGTTCCCATAAAGTTTCACCGATGGAGAGAAATATTCCCATATTGTGAACAACACTTGTAAGTCTGTACGATTTGCAAAGGGAAAACTCTCTTATAAGATCCTTACTACTTTCAAGGAAAAATACCATTTGGGAATCCCCACGATTCCTGAGGAGAAAATACACCTACGGGATTCTCTCGACCCGTAAGGAGAAATGCCTTAGTGAGACCCTTACGGCTCATAAAGTCAAAAGCCTTAGTCGACAGGATCCTATCCCTATTTGTTAAGCCACCTTTGTTCAAATCAACAAAGGCATATGATGAGTTTCTCCTGGCAATATTCCAGTTGTAGCGATACTGATACCAAGATTGGTATCAAATTCCAAATCTCCAACTCGCAATAAAATCAGCGAGTAAGGAATACTATGCATATGAAATAGCCGAAATGATGTGGTAACTCGAAATAAAAATCAGCGAGCAAGAATACATGCATATGAAATAGCCGAAATGATGGGACAACTCGCAATAAAAAACAATGAGTAAAAATATATGAAATAGTCGAAATGATTGGGCACCGCGAAAAAATAGCCGAAATGATTGGACAATTGCGACTTTCGCGATATGAAAAGCTGAAATGACATAGCAATTGTGGATTAATAAAAAGGTATAAATAAAATAAAAAATTTCCGCCCTACAAGCATGTCAATACCGACTCTTGTATACAATCCACGGGTACAAACAGATGAAAATGAGCAATGTGCTCCATTGAATGCTACCAAGCAAAGAACGCTTCAGCAAAGATTCGAGTCTCAGCGGCGCCATATAAGCTCAAAGACTACCGAGAGCTATTTCGTCCTCCGAAGGATTTAATGGAAGCTTCTCAAGAAAATCAAAAGCGGAGTAATGGAAAAATCCTATCTCCAGCTTGACGTTCCTTCTCGTTCCAGTAAGGTGCAGATGCAATGTCAACAAATGCCAAAAAGGTCCAATCAAAGATGGAGTAAAGGCATATTCCTAACTCCAAGTCTCGATGGCAATATATGCGGCCTAAAGACCAATTCGATGTCCCTCTTACCCCAGCAGAGTACAGATACGGTGTCAACAAAGCTCTAAGGAGCCAAAGCAAAAGTGGAGTGACGGCAAAATCCTAACTCTATATCTCGATGGCAACATCTACAGCCTAGAGATCATCTTGATATTCCTCCCCATGCCAACAGGATGCGGACGCAACTTCAACAGGGACCAAAGGGTCAGAACAAAGTGGAGCAATGACATATTCCTAGCTCCAGATCTCGATGACAATATCTATAGGCTAGAGATTATCTCGGCGTTCCTTCTCATTCCAGCAGGGTGCAGATACGATGTCAACATGGACCAAAGTGTCAAATCAAAGCGGAGTGATGGCATATTTCTAGCTTCGGATCTCAATGGCGATATATATGGTCTAGAGGTCATATAGATGTCTACCCTACTTCAGCGAAGAATCGACACGACTCATCAAAGCAAAAGCGAAGGGATGGCATATTCCTAGCTTTAAGTCTTGCAAGCCTAAAGATCATTGGATGTCATCCCACCCCAGAAGGGTGCGGTTATGACTCATCGGGACTCCAAATCGAGCCTAATCTCAAGTAAAGCGCCATGGCAATACCTAACGCTGGATCTTCTAATGGTAATGTGAATATTCCAACCTGAGGAGACTACTTGAAGATGTCTTGTCCGGCCTCAGAAGGATCAAAGACACGACAGACACGGGGTTACTTGAGCAGCAACCTAATAGACTGTATGTTGAGAATATATCAGCCAACACGACGGTACGATGGAATTAACCCAGTATCACAAACCTAACGGACTCTTGTATCGAAAGGGGTTATCTATATTTCACGTTAGGATACACCTGCAGGATCCCCTCGATTCGTAGGGAGAAACATCTTTATGAGACCCTCACGGCTTATAATGTTGAAAAGCCTTAGGCGAAGGGGATATCAACATGTTTCCTAAGCCACCGTTGCCTTACAAGGAGGTCAAGACTGACTCTTGTATACCATCCACGGGCCACATTTGACAAAATTGCATCCAATGAGAAGAAGAAGTCACTTATGGGTCCTCTCGACTCGTAAGGGGAAAATACTCTTGTGAGATCCTTACAACTCTTAAGAGAAAACACACTTAGGAGTCCTCACTGCTTCTAAGGAGAAAATACAACTACGAGATCCTCTCTACTGATAGGGTGAAACATCTTTATGAAACCCTCACGGCTCATAAAGTTGAAAAGTTTTAGGCAACAGATTTAAACTTGTTTCCTAAGTCATCGCTGCCCTACAAAGAGATCAATATTGACTCTTGTATACTATCCACAGGCCACATTCGTCAAAATTGCATGCCAATGAAGTGAAAAAGCCACTTACGGGTCCTCACGGCTCATAAGGAAAAAAATACTCGAGTAAGATCCTTATGAATTACGAAGGCGATGGATGCTTAGGAATCTACATGATTTCTAAAGAGAATATGCACCTATGAGATCCTTACGACTCATAGGGAGAAAAACTTTCTTGAGATCCTTACAACTCATAGGGAGAAAAACTTTCTTGAGACCCTTACGGATCATAAAGATGAACAAAGCTTTAGGCGATAGAGACCTAAACCTGTTTCCTGAGCCATTAATTTTATGGCGATGCATAACTTTACACTACTTAACCCGCGTACATACTTACATTGGCAAAGTAGTGGAAGGCATTTGTTTCCGCCAAAAATTTTGGCTCAAGGCTTGCTGTTTCCTTTATAAAAATAGATGGCAGCCCTCACGTTTTAAACACGCGATCACTCACATGCAAAGCATGTGAGTAGCGACTTCCGATAGATTTAAATCTTCTGGTTGCCTCCCCACATGCAAAGCACATGAGCACTCACATGCAAAACACGCGAATACTTACTGCATTTAGGATTAAATCCTATAGCTGCGCCCACGTGTTAAACACGTGAGCACTCACATGCAAATTGGCTTCAGATAGGATTAAATCATATAATAGCCCCCACGTGTTAAAAACGTGAGTTCCCTTTCCATATTCTTATGGCAGCGCTCACATACAAAGCACGTGAGCGCCGCTGCCATATATGTATATAGTAGCGCTCACGTGATAGCACACGAGCGCCCCAATTTGAAACGCTCATAGAATTAAATTCTATATGATAGAATTAAATTCTATTTGGGAAATATTTTCCCTGAACTTTCTAGCATGGAAAGATCTTTCTCTAACAGAAAATGTTTGGATTTGAAATCCAATGGTGATAAAATATCACCAATTAAACCATCTGATAGAATTAATTCTATATGGGAAATATTTCTCCGATCTTTCTAAAATAAGAAAGATCTTCTCTGTTAAACAGAATTAAATTCTATGGTTAGGAAAATATCTTCTTATCAAGATATTCATATGATAGAATTAAATTCTATGTTAGGAAAATATTTTCCTAATTTTGTTAAACAAACAAGATATTCATATGATAGAATTAAATTCTATATTAGGAAAATATTTTCCTAATCTTATTAAAACAAACAAAAAATCTTCTCTGTTAAACAGAGAGCCTTTAGATTAAAAATCTAACGGTGAATAAAATTTACCGGTTGATCTTTAAAATCAATTTGATTGATTATGAAATCAATCATGATCTCCAATGAGAGATTTTCTCAAAACAGATTGATTTTTCTCTTCTGCTATACATAGGAGTAAAGAGATTAAATCTCAGAGAAAGGAGACCCCCAAAAGCTTCTCTAAAAATACAGAAGGCTCTCCATAAGCTTCCATAAAAAATAGAGAATTTAATTCTCTTTGAAGAAGAAGATCTTCCTCCTCTCAAACCTTAGGTAGAGAAAACACAGAGATAAAATTATCTCTCCTTTACCTATCATGTCATATCTAAGGGTTTAACCCTTTTAAAGAACTTAGTTTTTTCTCCGGATCTGAGATCCACAAGACAAGTCTTCCTCAAGATGAGAATTTAATTCTCATCGGAAAGATCTTGTTCTTAAGAATCAGAGATTCATGAGAAATCAAGGTTGAAAAGAACATTGGAAGAAAGGGCATGAAAAAGATGGAGTTTATACTCCAGGAACTTAGTTCCTTCATAATCAAGAACATGGTTCTTAAAGAACCTATTCCCAGATTCTCAAAATAGTGATCTTGGTGGTCGTTAATAGTCAAAATACCATTAACAAAAATTTAACTTCTCTGAAAAACATGAACAGAGATTAAATCTCTAAGAACACAGCGTCTCACATGATATCCGCGTGAGCGCTCAAAAAGAACCATGGAGATAGCGCCTCACGTGATATCCATGTGAGCGCTCAAAAGAAGTAGATGATAGCGTCTCGCGTGATATCTACGTGAGCGCACAGAAACTCATAGACTCAGCATCTCATGTGCCATACATGTGAGCGCCGAAGGCCCATGAAGATAGCGTCTCACGTGCCATACACATGAGCGCCCATAAGCAATGTCTCAGCGCCTCATGTGCCATACACGTGAGTGCTTGAAAAACGCCAGAGACTCAGTGTCTCACATGATATTCACGTGAGCGCTACATGACTGAGTGCTTAGCACTGTTAGGTGACATAGAAACTCAATCTTTAGTCGCAAATTGGCTAAAGCTGTGAAGTGAAAACTTCTTTGAGCACATATGCTCACATGTTTAAGTTGATCTTAATCTAAAACGAGATTAATGATCATCAATCATATTTCCAAGCCGATCATAGTCAAATATATGACTAATGATCGTTCATCCATATTGATCTTAGTCCCA
This sequence comes from Agapanthus africanus, assembly GCA_030015575.1. NCBI lineage: Eukaryota > Viridiplantae > Streptophyta > Magnoliopsida > Asparagales > Amaryllidaceae > Agapanthus > Agapanthus africanus. The sequence continues at coordinate 98,594,993 of JASDDO010000014.1, read as the reverse complement.
TATACGACCAACGATCTTTCGTCCATTTGATCTTAGTCTCATATATGACTAATGTCGACCACCCAAATTGATCTTAGTCTAATATATGACTAAATGATCTTTATCTTAGTCTCATATAAGACTAACGATCCTTGGTTCTGACATGTTCTTTTCCCACATATACGGGATTTGGTTCAAGGGTACATCTTTCCACATTTTTGATATACGTCATTGTCATTCCTTAACGTTTTCAGAAAGGTGGTGGGTCCTAACAATCAACAACTTCTTTCTCGTCCCAACTTGATAAAAGATATGAAATTTCATCAAGACAGGGAATGTTCTAATTCTCATATTGATACACCCCATATTTATGCATTTCCATATTGATGTGCACACCTCATATTGACACGCGTCCCATATAGATACATATCTCATATTGAGCTCCGGCTTTATATGTATATGTATATCTTTGAAGGAAATATAAATGTCTTCAAGTTGGATCGCACCCCAATATTGGGAGCATACCATGTTACCATCGTTCACTTCGCCACGTAAAATATACACATGCACGAAAGATGAAAAATGGACCGAAACGTCCTTAAACTAATACTTTGTCCCGAACACGGGAATGTTGAACCGAAATATCCCAAAAATAATATTGGACCGTGATATCCTTAACCTAATACATTTGGCCCTACGGCTGATCTCCATATTGAACACCATATACAATCAACGGGCACAAACAAGCCATATTCAATCCATATCTCCCATAGACCGCGATGTCCTTAAATTGATATATTTTGCCCTACGGACTATCTCCATATTGACTACCGTATGCTATTTATGGGCTATTCATATATGATCATTTGAGCCCGTATGCTCACTGTTCCTAAGTCGATCTCAGTCCGATATACGACTAACGATCCTTAGATCAAACCCATATGTCCCATAAACTGATGGACCTCATTTATTTAAGATCTGTATCTTAAGTTCAAAATCGCAAATCTAATATACGGATTTGGACTAATCCGCGCCCTACGGACGTGACAAGATTAGTCTCCATATACCATCCAAGGGCAACCCCATAATAAACAATATATAACACGACATGAAATGAAATACTGGAGAAAGTGAAAGTTGTTATTGCATTGCGATAACGTAATAAACTGCAGAGGTTTGCGCCTGCAGAGAAGAGCATCCCCACAATCAAAAACCCCTCACAAATGAGGGAGAATCCGATAAGTCTGCTACATCGGTCACATCTATCCAAACCTTCTGTAACAACCCTAAACTTTCTGTACGAATTTTTCAAAATACAGAAAGGAGTACCTAAGACTGAGCACAAGTTATAAATTTGATTTGCTTTTGAACAGCAAGAAAGCACTTATATAGCTCATTGGTAAAGTCTTGCACTGCTGTGACGTAGCCCCTGTGATCGAATCTTCCCAGCCATATTATCTTTTTATTAATTTTTCTTTTAATCTTTTAGAAGCCCAAGGGTTTACACGTGCACTACACGTCAAATGAAAAGACACAGAATAAACAAACACGTGCACTGGGGTATATGAGGCGACAGAGACACATGGCGAGAATCCTAACCTCAACCCCACCGATCCAACCGGAGAGATTAGCCCAAATACCGGCGACGCCGACCCCCCCGTAAGGGATGCTCCCTATTTCTTTGCTCGAGCACCTCTTTACCTACCCCACTTCCCCCATACTGTTTGAATTATCTGAATTTATCCAGAGAACCATAAAAAAACCCTTTAATCCAATTTTTAATGCATTCTTTAACCCTCTAAACCCTAATTTTCCCTATAAATACCACACTCCATTTCACCCCTCCTCACTCAGAATTTCATTACAAAACTCTCAAAAATTTCTAAGTCCTAAGTTGTGTAAGTGGAGTTAGCAAAGGGCAAAGTTCCGAAGAGATTCCGGGGACGACGCCCTGACACTTTCCCTAGCTTTCCCTTTCTCCCCTCTAACATTTTAGCCAGTAAGTCCCATCTCCACCTCTCTTTTTCTATTCTAAAAACTTTCATTTTTAAAACTCGACAAAAGCAGAGTTAATCGAACTTCCGTTTCGTTTTTCTTTAAAAACAATTTAACTTTTCTTAAACAATAAAATACCATACTCTCATATAATTTTTAACAAATATTAGCAAACACATTAAAATAAGTTTCATATCAAAAGAATCTTTTATGCAACTTTTATCGTATTTTTACGGTAAATTACCATATGCTTTACTTTCAACACAAATCAACATAATACTTCTATTACCTTTAGTAAACTCACGAGATAAGGACCTATCTCATCACAACACACATATTGGACATAGCACGATAAACTTTGGAATTCTAGATTATGGGATAATGCGCTTTTACGAATAAATACCCTAAACTTACAAAACCGTTTTCTTTAAAAAAAAGTGTTAACTAATTCCTTGCAAATACGCCTCTACAACCCATTTTGGGGAACCCCAATCGGGATGGTGCGGGTTATCGCACGTCCTCGGGCCTAGTAGAGCAAGATGCAGACCTCTGCAAGGAGCATTCGATCTCGATGGAATTTTAATGCTATTTTTAAGAAATGAGATTTCTACAAAATAAATAAAATTTATTTTTATTAAATATATAAATATATATATATATGAATATTTTCAATTGATCTATTTTAAATACATTATATAATTATTCCATGTTTTCTAAATCAAAACAATCATAATTTACATGAAAGTACCACTTCAATACAATACAATTCCAGTATTTTATTAAAATACCATGAACAATGAAAACTAGGTTCTACTTACTAGAAATTTTACTTTTATAAAATATACATCTATGAAAACCCTAAAGACGATAATTAAATACTTGAGGTGTATTTTAAAAATATATCAAAACTACTTTACATAAAACCCCCTTAAGATATACTAATTTACAATAAGGACCCTAGTAAACATAGGTTTAAGCGGGACCAATTCTCTTGAGCCTCGGGGAGCCGGAAAATATGGGTACTTGCCTATCTAAGATAGACAATCTAACAAACGGTGTTATCAACACGGTAATTGTCTTGGAAAAAGACACAAATCCTGCCGTCCATGTACATCAGTTACCGATAATATCAAAACTAATTCAGGACTTCAATTTCTTTTTAAGTATTTGACTTAGACCGAGTCTCAACCTGACTTGAATATGATTCAAGTATAACTCCATTTATAACATGAATCCGTCTATATCAGAATACAATTTATAATAACATGAACATGACTGAACCGAACCATGGATATATTCCGTTACATGACTATCCATTTACATCCATTCCATTTACTGATATCATGGTTTCGGCAATGTCTTCCATTTACTACAAGACAATACAATACCATCAGTACAATCAATACAATAAACATTATGGGGTTTATAAAGGGGTAGACTGGTACGGAACATGAAGGCGGCACGAGGTGGTCACTAAAAGACGTAATTACATCCATGACGTTGTTCCGTGGTATTTTCGATGGAGTCTTGTACTACGGGTTACCAAAGTCCACGGTGTAACTTGGACACCTCTCGTATACACTAGCATATTCTGTACCAAGTTACAAACAACTGCGTTAACATTATAATCAAACATTACTAATTATACTCTCTTTCTTTCTATTCTATCTCTACCCATCTTTGGGACTTACCGAGTGATTGTTCGCTGATGACATTCCTATTTCTCTTCTTCTTTAGAATGTTGTCAGGAGGACCCGATTCTGAGGAGCTCGAGACCAGCCAGGAGCACTTGGAGTAGTTCACTGAAGACCCCGAGCTATAGTCACTTGTACATATTATCTTTTCAGTTATGTTATTGTTTAGGCATTGTATTCTAGACTTGTATTTACATTTCCAGTTGTACCTGTAAAAGAATATTTAATAAATAAAGTTGATGTTCATTTATATACATGTCTCTTGTGTATATTTTACTTTATATTGCTTAGATACGCTTAGCGTGTTTACTTCGGAGTAAATACGTAGCGGACCTTGCCACGCCCCCTCCCCGTACACCCGAAAGCGGGGCATGACAGGGTTGGTTGGCGGCCCATGCAGGTCAGTGCTGCATGGAACCCTACCATGCAGGTCCACTTCGTATGGACATGCAGGCCAGCTTTGTATGGACATGCGGGTCAGTTCTGCATGGACATGCGGGTCAATTCTGCATGAAGTCCTAAGCAATATAACACAAGAATCAGCAACTAAAAACATTTTTTACATTTCATATTCGTTGAATCTTACAATTTCATAAACATTGAATCTATTCTAACCCAAATTTTTCTTTCAAGGTTATGGATTCTCCAAACAACAGCAGCACCAACATCAACAACACACCACCACCTCTACCGCTTACACCTACCATCGCTGCTCCGATCAATGAGCAGACGGTACTGCTTGAGGCGATCCGCAGCCTTCTAGAAGGACAGCAGCAGCAGACTGCTATTCTAATGAACCGTCGCGGAAGCACCTGAGGTAAAGCAATTCTGGGCTTTGCACCCAAAACAATTTTCGGGAAAAGAGAGCCCTTTAGAAGCTGAAGAATGGGCTCAGAGTATTGAGGATGACCTGGCAGCGGTACAAGTGCCAGAGATCGCTTGAGTTCGAGTTGCAAAGATACAACTCACTGACAACGCCCGAATTTAGTGGAAGGCGAAAGAAAACCGTCTTGAATAACCAATCGAATGGTGGGGTTTTCACGATATGTTCGATGCGAAATACTTCCCTGAGACTGCCCGATTTGACATGGAACATCAATCCATCCATCTACAACAGGGTTTGATGACCAAATCTGTGGATAAGTATGATGCTGAGTTTACCATGCTCAGTAGGTATGATATATCTCAATATTCGATTTTCAACTATCACATACTACACAGCTAATACAAGACCGTAACAGGTTTGCGGCCCATCTCATACCGACTGCTGAGATCAGAGCTAGAAGATTTCAGCAAGGGTTGGACCAGGAAATCTAAGCTGCCTTAGCTACAGGGGATTTCACAACCCATGATTTGTCTTTGAAGGCTGCCCGAAGATACGAGACAGTAGTAAAGAGAAAGAGCAGATCTCAATCTGCCGGAGTAAAACGCCCTGCCACTCATATGACAGGAAGAGCCTCTTCAAGGCCGACTGTTGAACCCAGGAGACCGGAAGAAACCAATAATCAACAAAGTCCAGATTTTTGCTTCTATTGCAAGATAGATGGACACTTGTGGAAGGACTGTAGGCGCGCAAAATGGCTGTTCTTAGTTTGTGGTGTATCCAATCACGGAATTGGAACATGTCCTTATAGACGCAACCCAGTTTCAATTCACAACACTTACCCGCAGCGGCCAGCTGTCCAGGCTCCTGTGCCTTGTCTTGTACTCCCAGCTCCACCTCCACGTGGACCTCCTGCACAGCCTAATCGCCAATTCTATCAGGCACTGAGGAACATGCCTCGAGGGCAGAGAAACATGCCCCAAGGATAGAGGAATGTGCCTCCAGCTAGGAGGAATGTACCCCGGCGTCAGACTTTCACTTTAGCAGCCATAGAAGCCGAGACTGTTGACCAAGGTAACCTTGGTAATCCACTCACACCTTTTCAATCTTACCAAAACTTTTGCATTCTCTCGTTCTTCCAAATATTTTTTATGCATTATCACCAGTTTTATCACCATCACTATTATCAAATTGTTTTGAATCTGTTACACTTTCCTTTTATAAATTTCGAGGACGAAATTTTTATAATGAAGGTAGAATGTAACAACCCTAAACTTTCTATACGAATTTTTTCAAAACACAGAAAGGAGTACCTAAGTCTGAGCACAAGTTATAAATTTGATTTTCTTTTGAACAGTAAAAAGGCATTTGTAGCTCATTGGTAAAGCCTTGCACTGCTGTGACGTAGCCCCTGTGATCGAACCCCCCCAGCCATATTATCTTTTTATTAATTTTTCTTTTAATCTTTTATAAGCCCAAGGGTTTACAAGTGCACTACACGTAAAATGAAAAGACACAGATTAAACAAACACGTGCATTGGGGTATATGAGGCGACAGAGACACGTGGCGAGAATCCCCGCCCCGACCCCACCAATCCAACCGGCGAGATTAGCCTAAATACCGGCGACGCCGGGCCCCCCGTAGGGGATGCTCCCCTTTTCTTTGCCCGTGCACCTCTTCACCTACCCCACTTCCCCCATACTGTTTGAATTCTTTGAATTTATCCAGAGAACAATAAAACACCCTTTAATCCAATTTTTAATGCAAATTTTAATCCATTCTTTAACTCTCTAAACCCTAATTTTCCCTATAAATACCACACTCCATTTCACCATTCTCACTCAGAATTTCATTACAAAAACTCTCAAAAAATTTCAAGTCCTAAGTTGTGCAAGTGGAGTTAGCAAAGGGCGAAGTTCTGACGAAATTCCGAAGAGATTCCGGCGACGAAACGACGCCCCCACACTTTCCCTAGCTTCCTCTTTCTCTTCTATAACCTTTTAGCCATTAAGTCCCCTCTCCCCCTCTCTTTTTCTATTCTAAAAACTTTCATTTTTAAAATTCGACGAAAGCGGAGTTAATCCGACTTCCGTTTCGTTTTTCTTTAAAAAATCTAAGTTTTCTTAAACAATAAAATATTGTACTCTCATATAATGTTTAATAAATATTAACAAACACATTAAAATAAGTTTCATATCAAAAGAATCTTTTATGCAACTTTTATCGTATTTTTACGGTAAAATACCATATGCTTTACTTTCGACACAAATCAACATAATACTTGTATTACCTTTAGAAAACTCACGAGATAAGAACCTACCTCATCACAACACACATATTGGACATAACACGATGAACTTTGTAATTCTAGATTATGGGATAATGCACTTTTACGAATAAATAACCTAAATTTACAAAACCGTTTTCTTTAAGAAAAAGTGTTAACTAATTCCTTGCAAATACGCCTCTACAACCCATTTTGGGGAACCCCGATTGGGATGGTGCGGGTTATCGCACGTCCTCGAGCCTAGTAGAGTGAGATGCAGACCTCCGCAAGGAGCATTCGATCTCGATGGAATTTTTAATGCTATTTTTAAGAAATGAGATTTCTACAAAATAAATAAAATTTATTTTTATAAAATATATAAATATATATATATGAATATTTTCAATAGATCTATTTTAAATACATTATATAATTATTCCATGTTTTCTAAATCAAAGGAATTATAATTTACATGAAAGTACCACTTCAATACAATACAATTCCAGTATTTCATTAAAATACCATGAACAATGAAAACTAGGTTCTACTCACTAGAAATTTTACTTTTATAAAATATACATCTATGAAAATCCTAAAGACAATAATTAAATACTTGAGATGTATTTTAAAAATATATCAAAACTATTTACATAAAACCCCTTCAAGTTATACTAATTTACAATAAGGACCCTAGTAAACATAGGTTTAAGCGGGACCAATTCTCTTAAGTCTCGGGAAGCCGGAGAATATGGGTGCTTGCCTATCTAAGATAAACAATCTAACAAACGGTGTTATCAACATGGTAATTGTCTTGGAAAAAGACACAAATCCTGCCGTCCATGTGCAGCAGTTACCGATAATATCAAAACTAATTCAGGACTTCAATTTCTTTTTAAGTATCTGACTCAGACCGAATCTCAACCTGACTTGAATATGATTCAAGTATAACTCCATTTACAACATGAATCCGTCTATATCAGAATACAGTCTATAACAACAGGAACATGACCGAACCGAACCATGGATATATTCCGTTACATGACTATCGATTTACATCCATTCCATTTATTTATATCATGGTTTAAGCAATATCTTACATTTACTATAAGACAATACAATACCATCAGTACAATCAATACAATAAACATTACGGGGTTAATAAAGGGGTAGACTGGTACAGAACATGAAGGTGGAACGAGGTGGTCACTAAAAGATGTAATTACATCCATACCATTGTTCCGTGGTATTTTCGATGGAGCCTTGTACCACGGGTTACCAAAGTCCACGGTGTAAGTTAGACTCCTCTCATATACACTGGCATATTATGTACCAAGTTACAAACAACTGCGTTAACATTATAATCAAACACTACTAGTTTTACTCTCTTTCTGTTTATTCTATATCTACCCATCTTTGAGACTTACCGAGCGATTGTTCGCTGACGACATTCCTAGTTCTCTTCTTCTTTGGAATGTTGTCAGGAGGACCCGACTCTGAGGAACTCGAGACCAGTCAAGAGCACTTGGAGTAGTTCACCGAAGATCCCGAGCTATAGTCACTTGTACATATTATCTTTTCAGTTATGCCATTGTTTAGGCATTGCATTCCAGACTTGTATTTACATTTCCAGTTGTACCTGTAAAAGAATGTTTAATAAATAAAGTTGCTGGTCATTTATATTTATGTCTCTTGTGTATATTTTACTTTATATTGCTTAGATATGCTTAGCGTGTTTACTTCGGAGTAAATACGTAGCGGACCTTGCCGCGTCCCCTCCCCGTACACCGGGAAGCGGGCGTGACACCTTCGATATACGGTGCCATAAATTAACTTGGTATTTTCGGAGAAGTGGATAGATATGTTCCAAACAGTATCTACCCCCAAATTCATGCAAGACGTCCCAACCCAGCCCTTCTCCGTTTTCGGCGGTAAACAGATATAACTAGAGTGTCATGATATTAGTTATTACAGTGTTTTAAGTTATAAGCTCGAATTATGAGAGTTTTATATGTAACTAGGATATTCCGTAATTCCCATGGGACAACAACAACACGAGATTCATAAGATTCAAGATTTATATGTTATGCAAAATAATGTATGATTCCCTGTTACATATAAATACCCACATTCTTCGAGCTACCTCATCCCCATGATATTCTTGATATTAAAGTACCGATATAAATCCATATAGATATCTATATCTAGTAACACGAGTTTCAATTGCACACATAAGTCATGCTATGTTCACAAGATTCAAGATTTGTAATTCACGAACCTCATGACACATGGTAATATTGATACGTCAATGAAAACATAGTTCAAGCTCAGGTCTGTATATATATAACAAGTTAACAAGACATGAATTTATGAATGCTTGAAATAATTGTAGATAAATGTGAGATTACGAGTGCACGAATTCTTGTAATTAGGAGTCATGTATTCACGGATTCATGTCAAGTTCAAGATGCAATGCCAAATATTTTATTCACACAGCATGAAGTTGTAATCATAACAATTGAATTTCAGGCCAGAAATTAGTTACAAGTTCACATATAGAAACGAACAGTTTTGGGTTGGAATTAGAAGTTATTGCTCAAGGAGTAAATTCTAGTTCAGGAAGTCGTGTAAATTACGAGACTGAGCTTGCCTCGATCAGGTTTTAGCAGAGGGAACTATGGGCATTTTCGTACCACTGCGTAGAGCATGCCAGTGCAGATTTCAGAATGCATGCACTAGTGGTATTTTGCATTTTCGAGTAGATTCTGTTCATTTTATGGTTTTAAATATTAAATAAGAAATGAGCGTCTGTGAGTTATGAACGATTCCCCATAAAAACCTTCGGGTTACGATAAACAGAAGGAGAGTTATGGTTGTTTTATGACAGCTGTGCAGATAATTCCTGCTGCTGTCCAGATTCGATACATATTTTTAAAACATATTTTAAGATGATTTCTATCAGTTTTCAATAAAATTAACATAGAATAAATTTGTAACTAACATCCTGAAATTATTCTAGAAATCAAACGTTTCTCCATTTGGGTTCCTATGTTATAAGTTATGGCTATTTTATTTTACGTCTAAAACAGATTTTGCTAACGAGGAAAAACATGTTTCAAACTTGAAGGAAAAACAACGTACAATCTGAATTAACTTAAATTATGAATTTCGTACTGACCACGGGAGATGTCATGCACCGTAGGTTAGTTAACTACGGCAGAGCGATCGCTGCGCTATTATGAAATTATAAGTACGGTTAAGACCCCCTATTCGAAAGTACAGGATATACCCGTGACATAGGGTATGTAAAAAAAAAAAGATAGATATTCTCATTCATTCTAAACAAATCAAATAATAATGTGCACCAGTGACATGAGGTGCACCGAGAAATACACTCGTGACATGAGGTGCATCCGAAACATAATATAAGCATGAACAAGATGCACATGTGACATGAGGTGCATCGAAAATATAATATAAGCATGAATACAAAAACATCCGTAACATGAGTTGTAAAGTTGCATACCAATGAATAATCAAATCAAAAGAATTAGCTTTTCACACCACTAAGGTAAAAATTAGAGCTTCATATAGAATCATCTTTAAAAAAGTTAGGGTTTTTTTTCTTCTAGAAATCTCCCGAGGCAAAATTAAGGCTTTTCATAGAAAATTTCTCTAAGAAAAATTAGGGTTTTTCATAGAAATCTCCCTTTTTGTTAAAATTATATTTTTATGCAAGTAAACCAAATCAATCATATTAGTACCAAAAAATATACATCTTTTCTACATTTCAAAAAATATACATCTTTTCTACATTTTAAAAAAAATGTTAGATCGAAAACGACATTATGACTCGGTAAGAACCTTTGAATAAAAATTGAGAGAGGGTGATAAAAAGAAAAAGGGAACTTACAGAGAGACAACTTGATTTTTGTTTCAAGTTGTCGATTTTGATGTAGAGATGGCCTCTATTTGATTTTGAGATCTCCGACGTTGGATCGGTGGCCTCTTCTTCTTCATAGTTCTTGATTTTCTACAGAGGGTAGAGGAAAATATTGAAGGAGACAAAGGAGGAGAAAAAATTAAGGTTTGAGGAGGTTAGGCTTTATATATAGAACTAAGGATTAGGACTTCAAGGATTAAGGGCTATGATTAAATTGTGTTAGATCGAACGACTTAGAAGAGGTTTTATAAAAATATAGGTTTTAAATTAAGAACAATTTAATTTAACTCTTTAAAAAAATAAAAATAATCTTTTTTCTCTTAAATAATGGTTTAAAAAAGTTGTAGTAAGGACTCAATAAATTCATTCCCTTTTTTTGAAAAAAATGCTAATAAATATTTTATATTAAAAATTCTTTTCTTTAAAAACAAGATTTCATAATGCAAAATAAAAATAAGTAAATAATTTAAAGAGGCTGAGTTTTGAACTTGAGACATATGGGATAACAATACAGTGTCTCAACCAATATAATACAAATAATAATTAAACATATATTAAGAAATGAATATATATAGAATTTCGAAAGAAAAGATCTTATTATAAAGAAAAGTATATGAATTTTACGGTCGTTACAAATACCATGGGCTTTGTTTTTACGAATTAGTGAATTTCAATTTTCCAAATAAATACCATGGATTTTGTAGTTCACGAATAAAATCCATGAACTTTCATTGTCTTCAAAATAAATACCATGCACTTCATTTTATACAAATAAAAATACCATGGACTTTGTAGTTCAGGAATAAAAACCATGAACTTTCATTGTCTCCAAAATAAATACCATGCACTAAGTTTTATAAAAATAAATACCGTGAACCTTCCCCATTTTCATAAAACTGTCATGGACTTTGTTTCCTATAAATACATACCATGAACTTTCGAAGTTTTTTAGATAAGTACCATGGACTTTGTTTTTAATGAATAGATATCATGGAATTTTAAATTTTTTTAGATAAATACCATGGACTTTGTTGTTCATGAATAAATACTATGAACTTTCATCGTCTTTCAAATAAATACCATAGACTTCATTTATGCAAATATATACCGAGAACTTCCCCCCATTTTAGAGAATTACCATGGACTTTGTTTCACAACTATATACCAACTTTCGAAGTTTTCCAGATAAATGTCATGAACTTTGTTTGCTGCAAATAAATACAATGAACTTTCAACGTTTTTCACATAAATACCAAGAACTTTGTTTTTTACAAATAAATACCATGAAATTTCAACGTTCTGTATATAAATACTATGAACTTTGTTTTTTATGAATAAATACCATAAACTTTCATTGTCTTTCAGGTAAATACCATAGACTTTATTTTTAAAAAGCCAATACCCTGAACTTCCCATGTTTCAGAAAACTACTATAAACTTTATTTTTCACTGATATATAACTACTTTATATTTAAGCTATTTTCCGATGCTATGTAGCGAAGATACTAAGCTACGCTATATGGCGCAGAATAGCAAACTATTTTAAACATTAGGTGAAAGTTCATGGTGTTTATTTGTAACGAACAAAATCCATGCTATTTATCTTTAAAAAGTGAAAGTACATAATATTTATTTGTACAGTACAGAGTCTATGTTATTTATGGAAAACTTCAAAGGTTAATGGTATATATCAGTGAAAAATAAAGTTCAAAACAAAGCATATGTAATCCTAAACCATATGAAGACGGTCTCATTGAAATTCTAATTTCTCAATTTGAAATTATATTTAGTCGACATGTTTCTCAAATAGATATTATTTGATTGATTTTCGATACGTTTAATACATTATGAATCATACATATAAACTCAAGAATTGAAAATTAAGAAAATAATTTTATGTTACTTATTGTTGTATGTTTTATATGTTTATGATATATAATTTATTGTAAATAAGATGATGGTAATAATAATGAATAATTCGTGTAGTTTACACTATGCGCAACGCTGTTTGCGCTTTTCGCTATTCAGTAGTTGAACGCTATACTATATGCTATCGCTACTTTGAACATTGCTTTCACCTTATTTAGATAAATACCATGAACTTTGTTCGCTACAAATAGATACCACCATAAATCCTGCGCATCGCGCAGGACATAACTGTAGTATCTAATAAATGTGTAAATAAAAAAATCTAATAAAACCTGACCCACACGCAGACCCACACGCTGAAACCCAAAATCCGTCCTAATCTTATAAGTATTTAGATATATAATATAATGAGTGTTGAGGGTTATTATTTTATATTCTACCGCTCCCCATAGGTTAAAGGTTTTGTCGGTCGAGTCATGGGTTTTTTCACTGCGGTGTTTTTGTAAAATTAATCTACTTTAAATACGTATATGTCTAAACTCTAAAGTTATGATAAGGATTAAAAAAATATTTTATATTTTAACACATCCCAGCATGTTGAAGGCTCTCTGATCCAAAACCTGGAATTTTTGGGTAGGAGTTATTTATACTCTGTGTGAATGGAACTTATCTTAAATGGGTTGTCACTGCACCAAACCCTAAATTTATGATGAGAATTGAAGATTAATATTTTATGTTCCAATATAAACCCTAAATTTATGATGAGAATTGAAGATTAATATTTTATGTTCCAATATAAACTCAACGGGTTGGCGGATTTTGTGTTTTGGTTTAGACTTTTGGGTCATGTATAAATTGATGAAGACCCAATCCCTAGTTAGATTGACCTCTTTGTAATTTTGCACACTTAAATTCTATTTTTCTTTTTATTAACACCAGGAACAACAAACATATCTTCTTATATATTTTTCTTTTTTCCTCAATTCATTCCCCCAACATAATTTGTTTTCAAAGTTTACAAGTACTCGGTCCTAAATTTGAAAAAGACACCACTAAATTTTTGTAATATTGACCATATCCAAAAATATTCATTCATAAATTATTTGAAGAAACTCATCTTTCATAAAATTAAAATTCAACCAGACTTGTCGCCGTATTGTTAACTTAGCCATCAAGTGTGGTCAGGTATTCAGGTGCTTGTACTTGGTAAAGGCGATCCTTTCATTCAACCTCCATCCATGCTTTAAAAACTTCCTAATTTTATTCAAAAGCGGTCTTATAAAAACCTAAGTCCGACGTCCCCTTCATCACAAATTGCAGTTGGGGATCTAGTTTTTTCTGTTGTTATCTTTTCTCTTGGTACTCTCGAGAGCTCCCTTGCTTTGTAAGTCTTAATCCCAGTCTCCTTACTTTCTTGCGTTTAGGAGATTGAGTATCATGACATTAGTTTTATATATTATATGCAGATCGCCATCTTCAATCATTTCTTTTGATCTAAACACTAACTTCTTTGCGTAATTTAACATACCATGTGTTTTTTCAGATAAAATAGTTATATTCATCATTCTATGTCAATTTTATTGACATCAGAAAAACACGCCAAAATACAAAAACAGCTAAATACAAAGGAAGATAGAATTTTCTTGGTAGTCATGTACATATTTATATACTTTCATTTTTTTTATGATACGTGCAAAATACCAGTAAATTTATTCCGATGATGGTTAATACATTTAAAAGGTATTCATAAAGGAGGATGGCTTACGGGTTAGTTCACTTTAGGTGCGTAAATATAAAAACATATGAGCCGGCGGATCTTTTTAAAAATAATGAGTGCTCGTCCCAAAACACATATATCCCTCAGTGTATTTCACCGATCCAAATCGGCCATCTTGATCTACGTATCATGAAACCCCTATATACAAAAAATCTCGGGATTTAAAGACTTCAAGCGCGTTCATCAAGCAGATAAAAATGTTAACGACTTATCAGTATAGGAAAATTGTTGTCGCTTGATGAACGCGTTAGAGATCTTTAAATCTTGAGATTTTTTTGTATATAAGGGTTTCATCATACGTAAATCATGATGGACGGTTTGGATCGATGAAATACACCGGGATATATGTGTTTTGAGACGATGACTCATTTTTAAAAAGGGGCCGCGGCGAAATACCCTTTTTCCTCTCGCACGCGCGCACGCGCGTGTATATATTTATAATACAAATACCCCTTGGTGAGGCGGACACCCTCTTCTTTCTTCAAAATTAAAAGAAAAAGAAGAAAATCCTCTTCTCCTAGAGCCTCCATGCCATCAAGGAGAGGAAAAAAAATGATGTCTTGCTATATAAATTTACACATAAACCCTTAATATTTACAAATTTACACCTATACTTATTCTCACTTATATGAAATACACATTTATACATAAACCCACATTATTTACAAATTTACATATATACTCATTCTCACAAATGTGAAATATTATATTTGACACGTGCAACGCATATGCACAAGTTCTAATGTGTGTGTGTCTCTCTATATATATGTAAATAAGGGTGGGGAAAAAACATTCTTTGGTTCTCAAAATTATTTTTCTTAGAAATAGACATAATACATTTTTATATTTACTCTTTATGTTTATATTTTTGTTTTACGGAAAAGGAAAGAAAATTTGAGCATGGCCCAAGTATAATGGACTGATGCACCAGCTTGGGCATTACTCACACCGTAAAAACTTCTTTTCTCCAAAACGAGAAATCGCTTGATACCCAAAAAGAACGATTATCCCATCTTTTTTCAAAAAAGAAAAAAAGAAAAAGAAAAATAATAATAAGAGGATTTAAAAAATAAGAAAAATTAAAAAACTTGTGCTTTGGGGCAAAAGTTTGATACATCCCTCTCCCTCTCTCTCTCTCTCTCTCTCACTCAAAACTTCAGCTCCTTTATGCTTCTTCCTAAAAACCCATCTGTATAAATGTAAGAATTTTTTTATTTTAATATTTAATTTTAATCCCTTTTCTCTATTTTCTTCCTTATTTTAGTCGTTTGCTTATCTCTATTTTCCTTCATATTGTTCATGTTTTGTGGGTTTATTTGGGATCCTATCCCTGCATATTTGCTTTGATTAATTGTGTGGTGTTCTGTCATATTTTCACCAAATATTTCAAAGTGTCTGGGTTTGCTGTGGGGATAGTTGCTTTAATTTTGAAGCGACCCAGCTGCAGAAACTGGATTAAAAAAAAAAGAAGCGAAACCCATGTTGATTTTTATTTCCGCAATTTTGATGCTAAAAGGTTCTAATATTAACAAAAATGTCGAGGAAAACCCATTTAAAGTGGCGCTTTAAAATGGAGTCATTTGATGAAATTATTATCAATATCAGCAATCTTTGTTGGTATGATTTATCATTCTCTGTGCCATTATGTAATTCATCTTTTATTTGACGAACATGATCATATAGCAAATATGTCTTTTCCTCCTCTTTTAGATATTTCCATAATTTATGAGAATTTGGACGATAACAACTGGACTCAAGGATTATGACAAGCTTCTCTCATGTCATATCCTCAACCAGGAATTTGGCATTTATTTGGAGAGGGTTGACGTCACATCGACAGCTAGTCATAAAACTTTGTCGAGTCTTTACTTGAGCTTTGTTTTATAGCCGACCCCATTTGGACAGGGAAAAGGCTTAGATGATGATGATGATATTTGCTGAAACAGTGAAAAAGTATATTCTGTCTTGCATCCTAATGCATAATCCTCATTACCACATACCGAAGTTGAATTATATTATGTGAATGAACCCCATTTTGAGACTTGAGTTTTATCATGAATTCAGAGTAATCATAAAAAAAACTAATAAACCCGATCTTTATTTCCTTAATAGACTTGTACAACAACTAACGTCGATGAGAAGATTTCGACTAGCAGGCTATTCTTTCTAGTGTAACACAATTTTACCATGATGATACACATTGTTAAATGGTGTATATAATTCCAGAACATCAAACCTTTTCCTCATTTTTCATACTTGTTCTGATTTAAGCTTCTATGAACTGCTTTTGAATTGGCATTTGGCAGGACTATAGGTGAAATCAATCTTGATTCCTCTTCGCTATTTATCACTTCCTTGCAATGGAGTCACCCGATGTATCCAACGTTTCCGGTGTTAAGCGCAAGTTCACCACTGATCCCCACTCGATTCTCTTTAGTCGAAAGTTGTTTTAGTTACCTCAATAGCAAAGTGCCTCATCGCGTCATGTTCTATAACTGTGGAGATTGGCTCGACTTTCCTGACCCAATTACTCACACTCTTATCAATGTATTTAAAAATGAAAAATCCAGCATTAGGTTTTCGATAGGCAACAAGTCTCTTCTCGTGGAGTTCCTTTCAATGGTTGTGATCAACCTTAGGACTAAGAAACATAAGTCAGTTGCATGGATCGATGAGGCAGGAAAGTGCTTGTTTCCGAAAAATTTCAGCCATGATGATGATGATGATGGGTCCCACGATTAGGATTTCGAGAACTTGGGAAGCAGACCGGTGCGAACAGAGGTTAGCAGCGTGTTGAAATTATGGAGTTTACTTCAGGTCAGACGTCTGCAGTTCAATAAGACAGACGTCTGGACGTGTATGAGAAGCATGTTAGAAACATAGAGCAACGGCAGACGTCTGAAGGACAACTATCCGGATATCTGCAGAAGTCACAAAGCCCAATCTAGAACGCAGGCAGACGTTTGGCCAGGTATGGGTCAGACGCCTGGTCCTGGAAGATGAAGATCTACAGAGTGTAGGCAGACGTCTGATGTCGGCAGATCTGGACGAATCTATGTTTGGTAAAATAAGATTTATCTCTTGTTTTCTATAGGATTAGAGTTTGCCTATATAAATGGACCTTTCATGTATATTCTTGATAGAAAAAATAATTAGAATTGAGGGACCATTATATTGAGAGGGTGACGGCTAGGGATTGTGAGATCTAGAAAGATTTGTGAGAATCTCCTAGAATTGCTCGGTGTACTTGATTCAACAATTATAGTAGACATTGTAGATTCCGCTCTGTTGGGGATTAGTCATATGGTGGGTGAACTTTGTTAACAAATCACTCGTCTCTTTAATTCTTATTTACTTATTCTCACATCGTTATTAATTTATCTTTTCGTTGTTAATTGTGTGATTTGGTTTGTCGCGAGCATTGTTCCATGGAACGACTTTCCCTTCCAACAACTGGTATCACAGCGTGGTCAAGAAATCTAGAGTTCTTCAATTCCACGATTTAGGTTAACGGTGGGTAACGACTCCTATGTCTTCTTTCTCACTTTCTTAGATCGTTATTTTGAAGGCGTTGGTTCAGATCAAGAGAGAAGTTGTGTTTTACTGCGATATTAGACGAAAAGATAGCAGAGATAAAATAAGGATCGAAAAATTCAATGGTCATAATTATGGTTGGTGGCGCATACAGATGGAGTACTATATATACCAAAAGGACATGTATCTTCCATTGCTAGGAGAAAAGCCTAAGAAAATGACTGATGAAACGTGGAACCTTTTGGATAGGAAAGTTCTTGTGACGATCAGATTTTCGTTGACTCCGTAAGTGGCTTTTAACATCTCAAAAGAGAAGACAACCATGGCGTTAATGACGACATTAGCGAAGTTGTATGAGAACCTTTTAACATCAAATAAGATATACTTGATGAAGAAGCGTTTCAACATGAAGATGGCTGAGAGTGGTTCGGTGACAGAACACTTGAACAAGTTCAACAACGTGATGAGCCAGTTAGAATCCGTTTCGATCGTATTTGAAGATGAGATTTGGGTCTTGTTATTCCTATGTTCGTTACTAGAGAGTTGGAAGAACCTAGTTATGGAGGTTAGCAATTCTATCTTAGGGACTCGCACATTTAATGATGCAGTGAGTTGCATATTAAACAATGAGATGTGGAGAAAGGCCGTGAGTGAGAGTTCGGGAATTTCTGCACTTTCGGTGAAGAATCGTGGTAGAACGATGGAAAGGGAAAAGGACAAGAAGGGCAAGTCTAAAAACCGAGAAAAATCACAAGAAAAAATCTAAGATGCGTGTTGGAATTGTGGGAAGAAGGGCCACAGGATAAGTGATTGCAAATCTCCAAAAAAAATCTCAGATGGGAAGGCAAATGAAAATGAAGTCAATATGGTGTCTACACAAGAATAAGGGGAATATGGTCTTTGTCTATCGGTTAACGAGAACACAAAAGAAGATATTTGGTTCCTAGATTCGGACGCATCTTTTCATACACTTCGGGCTGGCATCACTTCAGCGAGTATATTCAAAGCGATCTTGAATATATGACGGTCAACCGTGTAAGATCGTTGGTAAAGGAATGATCATCTTGCAACCATCAGAAGGATGTCAAATAAAACTGAAGAACGCGTGACATATTCCAGATTTGAAGAAAAACTTAATTTCTATAAGTTGGCTGGATAACGAAGATTATATGACGGTGTTTTGGAATTCTTAATGGAAGATTTCCAAAGGATCGTTGGTGGTCGTAAGTAGCAAGTTGAGCGGTTTGTTTTATTCCTTCAGTGGGAGCAGTAGAGATTCGGTTGCATTAGCGACGGGTTCAGAAATAGATTCGAAGACTTCGTTGCGGCATAAACGATTGGGGCACCTCAGCGAGAAGAATGTGAAACTTCTTCAAGGTAGAGGCTTTTTTTCGAGGCTAAAAAAGGTGGAGTTGGGGTTTTACGAGAGTTGTGTTTATAGGAAGCAAAGCGTACTCAGATTTTAGATTGGAAGCATAGTTTAAAAGGCCAAAAAGCTGGAGATGGTGCACACGGACGTATAGGGTCTGGTCTCGGTGGAGTCTTATGGAGGTAATCGGTATTTCGTGATGTTCATCGACGATGCAAGCCGGAAAACATGGGTGTATGCGATGAAGAAAAAATCCAATGTGTTTGGTATATTCAAACGCTGGATTACGCAGGTTAAGAACCAAACATGTGCTAAGATAAAATGCCTTAAGTCCGATAATGAAGGGGAATACTGCACACAGGAGATCGTGGCGTTTTGCTTGCAAAAGAGTATTCGTTAGTTGAAGACGGTATCGAGGACGTCGCAGCAGAATAGCTTCGCTGGAAGGATGAACAGGACGATCGTAGAGCGAGTGAGGAGCATGATCTTGAAAAAGGATGTGCCAAAGTTCCTATGAGCAGCAGCTGTCGATACTGCTTTGTATCTGATCAATAGAAGCCCGGCAAGTGTGCTTGTTGGAGGCATTCTGGAAGAAATTTGGTCAGATAAACTGATTAATTACGCGCATCTAAAAGTATTTGGTTGTATTCTATATTCTTTGGTTGATAAGGCAAAAAAGAATAAGCTTGACTTCAAGTCTAGGAAGTGTGCTTTCATCGGGTATGGTGGAGACGAGTTTGGATATCGACTATGGGATTATATAAGTAAGAAAGTAATATGAAGCTGGAACGTTGTCTTTGATGAGTAGCACTTGTACAAAGAAGAGAAGCAAAGCAAAGATGGTGCAGTATCGGAATTCGTCGAGTTGGACAGAACTCAAGATAGCATTCAGGTACCTATAGGTGGAGATCAGAACGTGGAGGAAATTGCAGTGCAGGATCAGGTTCAAGAACAAAATGATGACCATATTCAGCAAGCAGATGTACCAGTTCTGAGGAGATCTACGTGAGAGAGACGGCTATCTGAAAGACTTATGACCGACTTCGTTCTGTACACAGATTCGAGAGAGCCTGAATCCTTTAAAGAAGCAACAAGCGACGGTGGTAGTAAGCAGTGGGAGAGAGCTATGGACGAGGAGATGGATTCTTTGAAAAAGAACCGTTCGTGAGATCTAGTGAAACTACCTAAGGGTCGAAAGACGTTACTAAACGGATGGGTGTACAAGATTAAAGATGAAGCTGATGGTGTGAAGCGGTAAAAGGCTCGTTTGATAGTCAAGGGATACGCACAAAAGCAAGGTATTGACTATTAAAACATATTTTCTTCAGTGGTGAAGATGACATCTATTCGGGTAATTCTTAGTATCGTGGCGGTGGAGGATTTGCATTTAGAGCAGCTAGATGTCAAGTGTCACGTCCCGCTTTCCAAAAGACGGTGACGACACGTGGCAAACCCGTGACATATTTATTTCGAGAAGGTTCTTTCTCGAAATAAATATGCTAAACGTATTTAAACAATATAAAAATGACATAAGAATAAGCATGAAACTGAAATTTCCAACAACAGTTTTATTTATATTCAACTTCAACAAGTTTAATTACATCGATGGATTATCTGAAAAGAAAATAACATGAAATATAATGCCTAAACAAGTGGCAAATATAAGCTGAAACTGAAAAGGAAATTTATGGATCGGCTTGTGAGCGGATCTGGTCATAATCTACTTTTGTCGGTTCTACCTCCTCATTATCTACATTATCTGACGAACATTCTAAGAAAAAAAAATGGGTGGAATACCCGTCAGTGAATTTGCGCTCGGTAAGTCCCCAAGAAAGATGGGATGCGAATGTATATAAATAAATATGCAAGATGACATATGATATAATATGAATGGAAATAATGAAATATGAACAAGTATAATATGACAATGTTAATGGAAACTATGTAAGCATGATAATGTAATATGAGCATAGCAAATAAATATAGTATGGCTGTGTAGTGTAAGTGTAGTGAATATGAAGTGAATATCAGTGTCTTAAGAGGTCTCTACAAAGTAATCTATACTAGAGTCAGTTCAAGTGTGAATATAACCCAATCTTAAGAGTATTCTCAAACTCAAGGGTAGGGCCTTAGGAGAAAGGAAACTCGGGCCTAAAAGTGACAATATTTCAACTGACGTTGAAATATTCCAAACTCAAAAGTAAGGCCCCAGAGGCTTAGAAACACGGACCCTTACTTGTAAATTCGTGAATTCGTGATGCTAGTATGGGACTAATGAGATTCCGTTGGATTCATACTCAAACTACCCCAACACTCTGTATAATCTAATTTACAAATATAGTCACAAGTCTTATCCGAATTAATGAATACATAAGAAGTGTACCATTTCAAAATTCAAATCAAGTTCATGTATTCATGTCAAGTTGAAGTATTTATGTCAAGTGTTCATATCAAGTCATTACGTATTCATGATTCGGGTCAAGTATAGTTAAACATGTAATAGATTTGATCGAGCCAAGAGTATTCATGTCAAGTGGTGTTCAAGTGTATACATTGGTTTCAAGTATTCTTGTCAAGTTCAAGTGTCAAGTTCAGGTTTAGGTTCGAGTCAAGTTCAAGTTTTCGGGTTCAAGTTCGGGTTCGAGTTTGGGTTCAAGTTCAAATTCGAAGTTAAAATCAAGTTTCGGTTTAAGTCAAGTTTAGGTTTTCAAGTTCAATTTTGAGTTCAAGTTTCGAGTCCTATGTGATTTGATTCCCTGAAATTACGATCTATATTTAGTTAGAGACAAGTGGTGTATCATTGTCTCCGTCACCTCGAGACTTGTCGAGAGAAGACGCCATTCAAACCAGT
This sequence comes from Agapanthus africanus, assembly GCA_030015575.1. Classification (NCBI taxonomy): domain Eukaryota; kingdom Viridiplantae; phylum Streptophyta; class Magnoliopsida; order Asparagales; family Amaryllidaceae; genus Agapanthus; species Agapanthus africanus. Next base: position 98,572,895 of record JASDDO010000014.1, on the reverse strand, counting down.
CTGCAACCTAAATACGTAATATAAACTAATCTTTTGAATTCTAAGGTATTTATTGATAACTTAGTGGTATTATGTAAAATAAACACTTAAATTCTCCATGGAGTTTTATGTTAATTATTCTATTTGAAATTTACCTCGACGGTGTTTTTGATAAAAACATGTTAATTAGAATGTCGGGGGTTTTAATAAAATTATTTTAGATTTAATGGTATTTTAGTGGTAAAACCTAGATTTTAAAAGTTTATGGCATTTTCATGAAAAATCTATCTTTTGGACAACTTGTGCTATTTTCTAAAAATTTGCTTTAATTAAGGAAATAGTGATCATCCAATTCAACATAAATTTTTGTCTTTTATTTTATTTTAAATTTTATAGAAATTGTTTATTTTTCTTTAAAACCGTATTTCCGTGAGGAGTTCTGCATCTCCCTCTACTAAGTTCAGGATGTGCGATAATTCGTGCTAACCATAATTGGGTCCCCTAAAGAAGGTTGTAAAGACGTATTTGCAAAGGAAAATATTTTAGCTAAAAGTTATTTATTATAAAAGAGGGTATTTTATTGAAAATCTAGTTGTGATAAAAAATGACGGAGTTTGTTTGAAAAATATATCCTTGAATTAATTATTAATATTTTATGTTAAACTGTTAGTGGGATTTTATAGAAACTTATCTATTGAAAGTTAAGAAGTTTTATTGTAAACCAGCTCAAAAGAAACTTGATGGTATTTTGTTGTTAATTTATAGAATAGATTTACACCAAATTAGTGATTGTAGGGATCATCTTGCACCCCTTAATGGAGGCCGGATGACAATAATCGAGAGAATAATGGAAAGAATGGCTCTAGTGATCCAAATGCTGGTCCTAACACTGCTATATGAACAAACTATGTGATTAGGTAACTTGCGTCTCTCAAATTACCAAATAATAACGGACAGCTTGTGACCTGCGACACGCAGGCCGTGTGAACAAATACTTCGATCCCCTCGTACCAGAGAGCAACCGGAGTCAGGACCGGCTACAAGATTATCCGAATCTTCTACCATTTGCAGCAGAGCTTGAATAAAATCACCAACCCATATCTAGTTCTCCATGGCACAACCAATACTGTCACTGACCTCTCAAAAACTTTACGAAGATGCATTGTATGAATTGTGATGTATGCCTATAAATTCATGTTCTTGATAATGCATTGTATCGAAATCTATTGAATTAATTTATGAATTCATGTTTTCTGTTCTTGAATATAAAACTAAAAAAATCATTGAAATTTTTTTGTGCTTATATGCAACTGATTAAATTTATGATATCCATCTTTTAAAAAACACTGATAACATAGTGAAAGCCAACCTTTTATTTATTCTCTATGGTATCTGGGACAATTTTCATACTATAGTTTCTATTTTTTTCTTTGCTGCATAGTTTTAGTGCGGTTGTAATAAAAGTAAGGTTAGCTTGTTTTTACCCTCTTTGAAAATAACCTATTCTTAAAAGAGCTAGTGAGATTGTGTCAAATAAAAACACCGCTACACAAAAGTCGAGATTTTTGCCCAAATGATTGAATAAAAAAATACTGCTACGCAAAAGCCGAGGTTTTAGCATAAATGTAAAACAAGGTAACTGGAAATAGGAAGATAGGAACCTAGAAATAGTTATTAAGGTCTTTAAAAGTCTAACCAAAATTATCCTATCAATTAAATAAGTCAATAACCAAAATTATCCTATCCCTTCAAATACCAACTTCCTCGCTTTCATGTTTTTCACTAGTACCATTGCTTTTCTTGCAATGGTTGCTTCGGCTTCTATCACCAATGCGATAGCATCCAAAAGCATCTACTTCGACCAAGACTCACAAATTATGATAAGAGTTAGGGATTTATTTTTGTATTCCAACATGCCCCGGCAGGTCGAAGTTCTTTTGGGCTAACATGGGCTTTTGCGCAACAACATTTAAATAATATGTAAAATAGTCTTATACTCAGGGGGTCAAGTCGGATCGGGCTTAATCCGAACCTAACGCGCTCAATTTTTGGGGTTCTTTCGGCTACGTGTATTTGTCTCCAAACCAGTTTGAGCGGGCTTACTTATATATATATAAAAATCTGTGTATCTAAGCTCGTATTTAAACCGTTCATACTTGAACCCGCCCAATCCAAACATGCTTCAAAAAATCGACCCTCCAACACAAAACCCTCTCATTTCGATATAAATAAACGTACTTGACTCCCAAAATTTTCAAAGGTTGTTTAGAATAGTGATATGCAGTAAATTGAGGAATGCAATGACTATGGTTTTTTATGGATTTTTATAAATCTTTGATGAAACTTGATGTAGTTTTTTTTTTTTTTTTGCTGTAAGTTTTCTAAAAAACAATATGCTATAATTCATATCTAATAGGAAACCCCAAAACCTGATAAAACCCGATCCATCCCTTCAAACAGGAAACCAGTCCGAATTTTTACATAAGTGTTTTGGTATATAATAGTATAAATCCATCAGGTTTGAAAAGCTTCATCAGATATGAGTTTCCCGTTAAAGTTTTGGATTGGATATAAAATAGACGAACACCTGTCTGAGCCGACTCAGTTTCACCCTTAGTTATATTGACCTCATTGTAAAATCGAAAACTTGAAGTCTTAAAGTTCTTTTCCTTGAAAACAATACAAACATCTCTTGCTAATTCACTCTTCAAAAGTAATTTGATTCAAAATTTAAAAAAAAAATTATATTTGGTCCTAAAGTTGAAAAGACTTGCCACTAAAATTTTTGTAATATAGACCATATCCAAAAATATTCATCCATAATGTATTTTAAGAAACCCATTTTCCTAAAATTTTAAATTCAACCCACCTTGACACCTTGACACCGTATTTTTAACTTACCCATCAAGTGCGGTCAGATATTTAGGTGCTTGCACTTGGTAAAGGGAAATATCTGATTCATTCACTATCTATGCTTTAACATCTTTCCAGTTCTATTCACAATTTTGTCTTATAAAGACTCAAGCCGAACGCCTCCTTCGTTACAAATTGCTGGGGCCTCCAATTCTTTCTGCTCTTTCTCTCTTTCTCTGAGTACTTTCGAGGGTACCTTTGCTTTGTAAGTCTCAAAACCAATTGATACTTTTGGTTTTCTCCCTATTTTCTCACATTTGCTTTGTTTCTTTTGTATATTTCCCTTTACCGTTGTTTCTTTTGATCTGAATATTTGAGTCCATATGTAGTTTAACATACTATGTGTTTTTTTCCAGATAAGACGATTATATTGATTGTCTAATGTCAATTTTTACAAAATACAAAATAACTAATTAAGTATAAAGGAACTATAATTTTTTTGGGTAATCAGATGTGTATTTATGTATTTTAGTTTTTATTCAGTAACATATACATCTTAGCCCCACATCACTGAATTCATTTAAAAGGTAAATATAAAGGAGGATTGGAAGAAAAACCAAAATTATTTTAAATAGAAATTATATTATAAATGTAGTTAAAAACACGGTGTTTTTCTACCGGATAAAATAGTTATATCGACCATCTTATGTCACTTTTATTGAAATCGGGAACAACATGTCAAAATATAAAATAATGAAATAAATAAAAGTATCAGATATGTATTTATATACTTTCATTTTTATAATTAGATCGTGCATCATACCTGTAAAATACCAATATATCTTAACCTCAAGTCAGTGAAGTCATTTATTTGGTAAATATAAAGGAGGATTAAAAAAAGAAAAAAAAATTTAGTTTCCATGATTAATTTTTAAAAAAGAAATTACAACCATATCCGCTTCTTTTCTTTTCTTTTTTCATTTTTTTTATTTTACATTTTACGTTTTTATTTTTCTTTCTGTTTGTTGTTTGAAAACTTGTATTGGGGCTAAACTCAAAACTTGAACTTTCTTGTGCTTCTTCCTCAAACCCCCCTGCATAAATGTAAGTCTTTTTAATTTTTAATCTTTTTTTCCCACCATATTTTCTTCCTTATTTCCTTCGCTTAGTTCTCTGCTGCAAATTGCTTTGATTCGTTGTATCGAATGTTTATCATATGTTCATTAAATTTCAATGATTAGGGTTTGTTGTGCAACTGGTTCTTTTGATTTCAAAGAGACCCAGTTGAAGAAATTGGGTAAAATTAGTAAAAGTCATGTTTTTTACCGAAATTTTGATGCTAAAGACCTCTCGCTCTGCCTTTTAGTATAGAGCTTATGAGTTTTAGTATCTCAGTTGATGTGAATGTTAAGAATAAGATATATATTTATGAGATAAATGATTTGATATGTTTAAGAGATTGATAAGATTATTTGATTAGATTTAATTAGATTATTTGTATTTCCTATTTTAAGAAAAACAATTATATATATATATATATATATATATATATATATTCTCTTTATAATGTGCAAATATAATGCAAATACCCCATCTTCTCTTTATTCTCTTTATAATGCAAATACCCCGTGATGAGGTGGACATCCTCTCTTTTCTCAAAAATTCAAAACAAAAAGAAGAAAAATCCTTTTTTCCTAAGGCCTCCACCCCATCCTTCTATTCTCCTAAAGCCTCCACCTCATCAAGGAAGTGTACAAAAAAAATAATGCCTTACAATGTAAATTTACACATAATCTCTTTATAATGCAAATACCCCATGATAAGGTGGACTTCCTCTCTTTTCTCAAAAATTCAAAACAAAAAGGAGAAAAATTCTTTTTTCCTAAGACCTCCAGCTCATCAAGGAAGTGTAAAAAAAAAAATAATGCCTTATAATGTAAATTTACACATAAACCCTCAATATTTACAAATTTACACCTATATAAAAAATCAATTAAATTTGCACATTTACACATAAAACCTCATTATTTATAAATTTACATATATACTCATTCTTACAAATATAAAATATTACATTTGACACGTGCAACGCACGTGCACAAAATTCTAGCCTCTATATATAATGCAAATACCCATGGTTAGAGATTCTCCTTTCCTTTTTTCAAGAAAAATAGAAAAAATGAGAAAAATCCTTACTTTTAAGCGCTCCAAATCATCTCCCTCACCTTTTAAGCCCTCCACATCACCTCTCTCCTTCCAAAAAACAATTAATTGTTTATTTAGAACTCTCCATATCAACAATATTTTTTTAAAAAAAAATAAATAAATAAAACTCTAGAACTCTCCACGTCTTTTTCGGCTCTCCTCCCTTCCCAATTTTTTAAACTGACACGTGCAACGCATGTGCATAAATTCTAGTATATATAAAAGCTAGAGAAGATTCTCCAGCAACTTTGTAATTTAGCCTAAAATTAATTCTCTGGTTACATGGTATCAGAGACTGACCCTAACACCTGGCGCTAACCCTAACTCTTCACCCTCTTCACCCTCTTCACCCCGCTCCTTCATCAGACCACCGCTTCCCCTCCCGCTGCGCCACGCCGTCCCTCGTCGCCTCATCAGACCACCGCTGTGCCCTCATCGCCCCTAACCACTGCCGCTTCCCCTCATCGCCCTCGCCGTCCCTCGTAGCCTCCTCACCAACCCCCAACCGCCGCTGCTCTCATCGCCTTCGTAGCTTCCTCGCCAACCACCAACCGCCGTTGCTCTGATCGCCCTCCACAATAAGTCCCACCCCCAACCTCCAGTGCCCTCATTGCCTATCGCCGATTCCTCGGATCCCCATCGCTGCCCTATCTAATTATCGCTGTAGGTCTGGATCAGATCTAAATCTGGATCAACCGGATGATCATCACTGCCAGCAGTCCTACGCCGCCGTCGGCCGCCATCGACAATATTCTTCCTTAACTCTTATGGATTAAGAGTTAGATATTTGATGTGATTTGTTGTTATTGGATTTGTGTTGATGATTGCTCGGTGTTTCGGGTTAGACAATTGTTTTCTTATTGTGAAGTTGTTAGCACCATTTAATCATGAACGATAAAGAGAAAGCCTCTGAACCATTCGCAATTGTTTCGTATCCTAATTTTATTATAAGAACCCGACTGAACACCGGAAACTATCCTCGATGGAAACATGTCGTGGAAATGTTTGCTAAGGAGCGTAGTTTAATGAAGCATCTCATTGAGCCACCTCCTTCTGATCTTTCTGAAGACTGGGCATCACATGATGCTATGTTGCATCGTTTGATGATTGAGGCTATGGATGAAAAGATTATGTTGCAAGTATTCAAATACACAACTGCTTATTGTATCTGGAGTTATCTCACAGAGATATTTGAACGGAAATTTAATGCTAATATTGCTTTGATGCTTGGAGAGCTCTAAATAAACTTGAGAGCGGAAATAAATCTATCTCCTTTTATTATGGTGAAATCAAGAAATTTGAAACAGAACTCCTTTCTATTTATCCTATTGGTAGTGAAGAGAAGGGATTGAAGACATATCATATTCATATGATGGAGATGACATTTCTTGCCGGTCTTGGTCTCGAATTTGATAATATATGTCCACAAATTTTAGGAGGATCAGAGGTTCCCTCTCTCGCAGATGCTTATAGGGCTATTCTTCACGTCTATCCTTCTTCTGTCGTTGAAAATACTATTGATTCCGTTGTAAAAGAAGGAGAAGACAAATCTGCCCTTATTTCTTCTTATAGTGGTAGAGGACGATGTGGAGCTAGTACACGAGGACGTGGAAGAGGAGGTCGAGGACTTTTTAGAGAAAAGAGACTAGGAGGTGATTGTTTCCGTTCACATTGTGACATGACTAGCCACAATAAGGATAATTGCTATTCTTTTCCTCAGGAGCTCCGATTTCAGTGAGTTGCTAGAGTATCTACTTTTGATATGACATCTGCCATTTCTACTTCTCATGGTGCTTCTGAACTTTCTAAGGAGGAAATATTGCGGTTTAGGTATCTTCTTACAGGATCTATTTTCTCAAGCTCCACTACTGTTCTGGCTAAAGGTAATACATGTCTTCTAACCCATATACCTCCGTCCTCATAGATTATTGACTAGGGAGTATCAGATCATATGACTGGAACTTCAGGTGTTTTCTCCTCCTTATCTAAAATTTCATATACCGGTGGTATTATACTTGCAAACGGTTCAATCTTTAAAGTAGAAGGCATTAGTTCTATTTCTCTTACCCCATATCCGTCTTTATCTTCAGCATTATATGTCACTTCATTTCCTTTTAGCCTGATGTCTGTAAGTAAACTTGTTCATATCTTAAACTGTTCAATAACCTTTTCTCTTTCTGATTGTGGTATACATGATCTGAAGACGGAGGAGGTGATTGGTTCAGAACGTGAACTTGAAGGACTTTATTACTTTGATGGACAACTACTAAAGGTTGCTTGCTCAACAAATAGTGATCTACTGGTTAACCACAATCGCTTAGGTCCTCCTGGTCTGTCTATTTTACAGAAATTAGTTCATTCTTTATCTAGTTTGTCATCGTTAGAGTGTGTCACTTGTGACATGGAAAAGCACAAGTGTGCTTCCTATCAGTTTAGAGTCAATAAACGTGCTGAGAAACTGTTTGATTTAGTGCACTCTGATATTTGGGAGCAATATCCCCATTATGTCAAACCATAGTTTTCGATATTTTATTATTTTTATTGATGATTACTCTCGAGTGACATGGTTATATTTATTGAAATATAGAATTGAAGTCTTTGATTCCTTTAAATTATTTGTTACCAAGGTGCAAAATCGGTTTGGTATTAATATCAAAACTCTGAGAAGTGATAATGTAAAGGATTACTTTAATAAAAAAATTACTCAGTTTCTTAACACTTTTGGTATTATACATCAGTCCTCGTGTCCCTGTATATCTCAACAAAATGGTGTTTCTAAACGAAAGAATAAACATCTGTTGGAGGCTACACGTTCTCTTGTTCCAGATGAATGTTCCTAAATGTTTTTGGGATGGTGCCGTTCTTACTGTTTGCCATCTTATCAACCGTCTACCAAGCTCAGTTTTAGGGGGAGAAATTCTAATCTCTATTTTATTTCCCTCTAAATCTTTATTTTCTCTTCCTCCACGTGTTTTTGGTTGTACTTGTTTTGTCCAGAATCTTAACCTGGTTTATCAAAGCTCGATCCCAAGTCCTTTAAGTGTGTTTTCTTAGGTTATCCTTGGAATCAAAAGGGATACAAGTGTTATAACAAAGAATTCAATAGACTCTTCGTCTCTGTTGATGTGACCTTTCATGAAAGTATCCCTTTTTTTGGTACTAATGTAATACCCTAGTCATTTAGAGATGATTTTCCTATTAATGAAAACGATGTTCTTGTTATCGAATCTTCTCTAGCCAATTCTCATGCTTCAGTGGCACCAAATACTTCAGAACTAGATGTTCATTTAATTGAGCAACCAATCCAGATGGAAGAAAACGAGGAAGAGGGGTCTTGAAGAACTTACACATGTTCCAGACTCATTTGATTCAGACTGATCTTGATCTTCCAATTTCCTTTTGCAAAGATACCCGTACTACTAAGTCTCTCTATACTCCATCAGATTATGTCATATATGCTAGACTTTTTCTCTCGTATAGAACATTTGTTGCTGCTATTGATTCCTATGGTATTCCTTCTTCTACATCTGATGCTCTGGCTCATCTCGGATGGAGGAAAGCCATGGAAGAAGAAATGTTAGTCTTACGCTTGAATGGTATGTGAAAGTTTACCCAGTTACCTGTTGGAAAGAGAGCAGCTGGTTGCAAATGGGTGTATACCATATAGTTAATGCAGACAGCTCATTGTCTCGTTTGAAGGCCAGACTTGTTGCCAGGGGTTATTCTCAGACTTATGGAAAAGATTATGATGAGACTTTTTCTCCTATGGCAAAGATGGTGTATGTACGTATATTCCTATCACCTGCAGCCACGTACAATTGGCCGTTACATCGGCTTGATGTGAAGAATACATTTCTTCACGGTGACTTGAAAGAGAAAGTACATATATGGAGCAGCCACCTGGTTTTGTTACTCAGGGGGAGTCTGGTAAAGTCTGTAAACTTCAGAAATCTTTATATGGTCTCAAACAGTCTCCGCGTGCTTGGTTTGGAGACTAACCATCGTTCAAGCTTTTGGGTTATGCAGAAGCAGCAATGTTCATTCAATTTTCTTTAGAAATCGAGAAGGCTGCAGGATTTTGATGATTGTTTATGTTGATGATATTGTGATCACAGGCGACGTTTCAAAAGGTATTACCGAGTTAAAAGATTATCTTCATAAGAAGTTCAACATTAAAGACTTAGGAGAGTTGAAATGTTTTCTGAGCATTGAGGTGACACGTTCTTCTCCTCAGAGCAGTATCTTTGTAACTCAAAGAAAGTATGTTCTTGATATGTATAAGGAAGCAAAGATGTCTGACTGTAATCCTATCGACTCACTTATGGATCCTAGTGTCAAGCTATATCCAGAACAGGAGGAGCCACTTACCGATCCAGAACGATATCGTAGATTGGTTGGTAAGCTTAATTATTTGACTATGACAATGACTGACTTCACTTTTCCTGTTAGTATAGGTAGTCAGTTTATGGCGTATCTTAGAGATTCACATTGGATTGCAGTGATGCAATCCTTCGCTATTTGAAATCTACACCAGGAAAATGTATTATGTATAAAAACTTTGGGCATTCTAAAGTTACAAGGTTTACAGATGTAGATTGGGCTGGATCGCCAAGTGATCGAAGATCAACCATAGATTTTTATGTGTTTGTTGGAGGCAATTTGGTCTCGTGGAAAAGTAAGAAACAGAATGTTGTCTCACGTTCAATTGCTGAATCAGAATATAGAGTCATGGCTAATACTACAGGTGAACAAGTGTGGATAGTTTCTCTTCTTCGAGAACTTGGTTATCAATCTAAGCAGCCGGTAAAACTTTCTTATGACAATAAGGCTGCCATTTATATTGCCAATAATCCATTTTTTCACGAACGAACAAAGCACATCGAAGTAGATTGCCATTTTGTTCGAGAAAAGATTGAAGAAGGGATCATTGATACAGTCTACGTGAAAACCGACTATCAATTAGCAGACCTATTCACCAAGCGTTTGGGAAGGAGTCGAGTGCAGTTTATTTGTACCAAGTTGAGCATGTGTGGTATATATGCTCTAACTTGAGAGTGCGTGATAAGAATAAATATACATTTGTGAGAGAGATGATTTGATATGTTTAAGAGATTGGTAAGGTTTAGATTTGATTAGATTTAATTAGATTATTTGTATTTTTTATTATTAGAAAAGCAATAACACACACGAGGTAGATGGGATTCTCTAGCTACCTCATAATTTTCCCTAAAAATCAATTCTTTGATTACAGAGAACATAAACATAACAAAAGAATTTTATTATTAATCCCCCCCCCCCCCCGTCGTTACGAATTGTTGGTAGTTTTCTTTCTTTTATCAATCTCTGACATTATGTAATACTTCATGTTTATCTGTATGTACTAAATTAATGTGAAATTTATCCTGCCTCGGGTTACTAATATGCTAGAATTGTCATATTATGCAAATGCCTCATTGTTTGTCTTGAGTTAATTATGAAGACTTTTAATTATGAGCCAATTTAAGCTTAATGATTCACATTGTTAAATAACTTATTAACATATATCATTTAGGAACACCAACCATTTTGCTTAGTTTTCATTTTTTTTTCTTTTTTCTGATTTTAGCTTCTATGAGTTACTTTTGAATTGGCAGGGCTACGATCAAAGTTAATCTTAATTACTCTCCAGTGTTTAACTCCCTAGCAATCCCTTCCTTGCAATGGAGTCACCCAATGTATCCAATGTTTCCGGTGTTAAGCTCATGTTCACCACTGACAGTAACAAATGCAACTGTAGCCCAACTCGATTCTCTTTGGCCGAAAGCTGTTTCAGTTACCTCAAAAGCAATTTGCCTCGCCGCGTCATGTTATATAACTGCGGAGATTGGCTCGACTTCCCTGATCCGATAACCCGCACTCTTATCGATGGATTTAAGAATGAAAAATCTGGCATCAGGTTTTTGATGGGCCGCGAGCCTCTTCTCTTGGATTTCCTTTCAATGGTTGTGATCAACCTTAGGACTAAGAAACAAAAGTCAGTTGCATGGATTGATGAGGCGGGAAAGTGCTTGTTTCCGAAAACTTTCGGCCATGATGGCGATGATGATTTGTCCCAGGAGTTGGATACTGAGAACTTGGAAAATGGATCGGTGCGAACAGAGGGGAGAAGGGAAGTTGCTCCTCCTCCGGAGGTGATTAAGCATGTTGTGGGAGGAAGTGGAGTTCCGAGTGCACCGAGACCTAGGGGCGCTTTAGATATTTTACAGATGAATCTTGAGACTCTTGAAAGGGGAAGCGAGCAATTTTCTTCCATGCAGAGACGGTTTCTTTGTGGAATGGGCCCATTTGCTAGTTCAAGCGCCATAATGTATATCCATCGATATGTTCCTAAGGATAGCACTGGGCTTAAGCGGAAAGGAACTTTTGAGACGGTGATTAAGCTCACTGAAGAAGAGCGAGGAAATGCAAATGTGAAGTTTGCCTGGTTTGGTGCGAAAAAGCTGGATAGCGTTGGAGTTTTGCTTCATGGTTTTGGCACCTATGGGAAGCCAGCCGACGGAATCCTAGGCTCCGGCTTGTATCTCACGCCAGAAGCTCGAGCATTTGCCAGGTATCTTACTAAATACCTTTTTTTTCTATCTTTTTCAATTATCGTAATTAAATAGGAAAATATAAGTAGAATGATGTATTCTTTGTTTTGGGTTTTCGCAGCGTTAATCTATGTGATATTGACGAAAAAGGGATGCAGTACTTGATCATGTGCCGAGTTATCTTGGGTAATATTGAACAAGTTCATCCGGGGACGAAGCAGTTCTGCCCGAGCAGTGGAAGCTATGATTCGGGGGTTGATGATCTTTCGAGCCCAAAACGCTATGTGGTGTGGTCTACACATACGAGCACATATCTTCATCCTGAGTACTTTATAACTTTTAAGCTGGCCCCGGGTATTCAAGGTTACTTTTGGAGCGCAGATGCTTGATGATATAATTATTTCTTGTCGTCTAGAAAAAGCGCAAATAACTATCTGTAGTTTTTCTTTTTTCTAGATTACTTGTTTGGGTTGAAGGATATACGGTACCATGGGGTGATGCCAAACATTGTTTCCGGCTTCTCTAATCTTCAACCAGTAAGGCTCCTACATTGTAAAATATCTTTAATTTATCATATTGTTTAATTTTTTTTTCTTCTTATTATCAATGCTATGTTTCATTGACAGGTGATTTCAGAGCCAAGGAAGGGCCCCAATACACCATGGGCACCATTTCCAGCGCTCCTTGAAGTAATTCATGGGCAAGTCTCTCCATTGGCGATGGAATTAATGCTGCAGCATTACCGAGAGCTAAAGGTATTCTCTTGATGAAGTAAGTGATTTTATGTTCCCAACTACAATTGAATTATTTCTACTTTGTATTATATTTTCTTACAGATGAGGCTTATAACGAGGGAAGAACTGGCGAAGAAGGTAATAGCTATAATTGGAGACCAGATGTTCCTTTCTGCACTGGACCAATTCAAACATGAAGTAAGTTTCGTTACTAAATTGCTCGGTCTTGATACGGGAAGATGATTTTCAATCAACTCTTACTATTGGCAGATTTCAATTAGCAATCTGTATACATGTTCAGTCAGTAACACTTGATATATATGATGCGTGTTATGTTCATTTAGATGCTTACACTGCACAGATTAGACAAAGCTTGTCTGCTATGATTTACTAACGACATGCTACTATGCAAGTCTAATTCTTCTGCAACATATGTTACTTCCTTTATGTCGTGATGAAGCAGTATTAGTCAAGCACACCAATAAACTTAATACTTTGTATGTGAACATCATATTATCATGGGCAATAAACCCTGATTCCTGAAAAGTGTATACATTTTGTTTCCAGCAAACCTCTTGATCTCACATGCAGCATTACGCCCATCACAAACCATCGATCTGTACCTTCTATTGTTAAGCTTGTTTCGCCTGATACTCCAATACAATAACAAAGTGTGAATATTAAATGTCTATTTGCTGTCAGAAGTTTAGTTTGTGATTTTCTATTGGTTATTTTATGGTGGCAGCCGTCAATGTGGTATGAAGACCCCCCTGCAAAGAGGATGAAGCTCGAGGGATCATCTTCCACGCCTCAATCGGACCCGGATGACAATGATCAAGAGAACAATGGAAATAATGGCTCTAGGGATCCTAATACAGGGCCTAACACTGCTATATGAGCAAAACTGTATAACTAGGTAATTTCTGACTCTCAAATTCCCAAACATGATTCGATATCTTTTCTGTATTTCATTTCCTAATTTTCACTGCATAATTTGTTTTCTTTATGTTAATGCATAGCACACTATTGCCTATGCATTTAGCTCTCTTTTATGCATTGGTTTTAGATGTGGTCTACAATCCAAAATTATTGTATTTGCTATATGCACCACGATTTTTCAGCTCCGGGAAGTTTCAATAAACACAACTCCAAGTTAGTTTGGTAATGTGGGTTACTTGAAATTGCTGTATGCATGCAGTGTGGTTAGATTCTCATAACAATGTAGTTTAGAATTATTATAACACAAGGTTAGACTAGGAGTTACTTTCGATATTTCTCTGAGAAGAGATGTATAATGAATTTTAGTAAATGAAATGGTTAATTGCATAAAAATCCCCTCATCTATACCTTGTCTAGTGTATAATAGATTAAATTAAACGCTTAGTTGCGTATAACACCCCTTATCTATACTTTGTATAGCAGTTATCACCTATCAATTGGCTTTATTAGTTTATGACACACCTAAGTCGACAAGCATGCTTCGTTTTCCAAGTCATATATATCGAGACCGAAATAAGAGGTTATATGCTAATAATCTAGTCGAAGGGTGGCAATTGTTAAAGGGTGTTATGTGCAAATCCTAGATATAAACCCGAGGAAATTGTGAGGGTTCTAAATTTATGCTAAATTAAAATTGTTTCTGGAGCTACTTCTTGCCCTTCTAAGTTTTCTGGCAAACAAACAATCTCTAAAGTGTCACTAGTGCCATGCAAATCACAGAATTTAGAAGGACGCCGTGTATATTTCTTATAAATTCACTCGCCTTTAGTCTTAGGAAATAAGGAGATTATGGAAGTCCCTACAAAGTGGAAGATAGGTTGTTCATGAATCTGTTGAAGTGGCCAAAGAGTGTTCTAATTTCCAAATCTTTTACCTCAATTATTGTATATTTCCTCTCAAAGACATTCTAGCTTTTTCTCAACCAAAAAAAAAAAACAAAAAAACAAAAAAACCATTCTAAGCATTATTTTCTTATTGTGACATTTGGTGGTCGCACTAATAGTTTCCCTCTTACTTCCAATAAGGGCCAGCGACCTGGAGGCCATGCAAGCCAAAAACTCCGGTCCCCTCGTATTCACCAGCGAAATCAGAGTCAGGAGCGGCTACGAGATTCTACCCAAATCTGCTACCATTTGCAGCAGACTCGAATAAAATCACCATCTCATATAATTTTCTCTATAGAAACGGCCTATACTGTCACTGACCTCTCAAAAACCATACAAAGCTGCTTTAATTGTATGAAAATATGTTGCATGTCTATAAGTTCATGTTCTTGCTAATGCATTGTGATGGAGGTTGTAATCTCCCTCATATATTGTCTTCTGTTGATCTTGTGGCCAACGGGGCTGAATGGTGGAGATTTGTTATGGAGGATTAGACGTGTGGATCTCAATGGGTTTGTTGGTTGTTGTTGACGCTGAGCTACCTGCAAAAAAAGTCCCGGGATGGAAAACCACTGTAGGACCCTCCGACGATCAAGTATCGGGGAATAATCGAGCAAAGTAGCAACGTTTTGGATTGAGTTCGAGTTACCTGAATCGTCAGGAGGGATTTATATAGGGGTCGCATTGGAGCGAGTCGATGCGAGATACTCGCTGTCCGTTTCGTCCATGCGTCACGTTCGCGTTGACAGCGGGATATACCCATTAATGGCGAGATACGCCCATTAATGGTGAGATACGCTAGCATGAGATGCGGGACGTGGAGCGGCGGAGATTTCGTCGTGTCGAGATACACGGAGCCGTTACGGGAGTGCTCAGGCTCTATGCTTCCGGCCAAACAAGAACACTGAGAATCTCAGTTATAAGATATCTCAGAGACGAGTAAGAGTGCCGAGAAACCTCGGCTATAGGATAGTTAGGGACGAGCTAGAAAGTTGAGGAAGCTCAACTCTATGATTGCTCGGAGACGAGCAATTGACTGGTGGTTAGGCGAAGAGGGAATATACTCAGAAGAGGTCTTTAAAAGGTTGGGTGCAACCTCGGGGGCTAGGCGTGTCCCTAATGCATCATACCTATTCCAGCTCCATAGCCCTCAGGAATCTAATGGGCTTACGTGGACGACACGTCATCTGCAACGTGTCGTGATCTGGGGAATTCTCATTTATGAGTATCATCATTAGCACCCCCACTCTCGTTCCGACCTATTTATGGGTCGGATCGAGAGTGGTCTGCTCGGTCTTCTCTGTTCAGCTTGGTCCAAAAATTCTGCGTGGTAGGTTGTCCGGGAACGACATGGCATTTGGCAATTATAACTCTTTGATCCCTGAGTTCACATGGCGTATCATCGGGCAAGAAGCTGTCCGCCGGGCTCGTGGCGAGGGCTAAGGATTCACGGGTTAGGCCGGACAAGAATTTACCCGCCGTGAGTGGGTGGGACGAGTATGAAGCTGTCCGTCGGTCTCGGAACTGAGCAGGAGTCTACTCATGCGAGGGCTTAGGATTCATGGGTTAGACCGGGCAGCTATTTGTTAGGAATATGTATGCTCTGATACCATGAAAGTCGACCCTAACACCACCATGAGGTTCTTGTGGCATCAAGCATACCCAATTTTAATTTTTTAGTAGTGCTAAGCTAGACTAAACAAGATCTTTGCTAGAATATTAGGGTTATGTTTTGATGATGTGAACAATTAGAGAAAATGAAAGATGGCTATACCTTTGTAGATCGAGTCCTTCATTTCACATGCTCCGTATAGTAGTCCCACGACTCCACTAGGCTCCACTTAAGCCTTTGGACGAGCTTCCTCCGATGACCTTCATGCCGAAGATGATCCACGCGAAGTCCCTCTACCTCAAGCTACCTCTACACTAAACTCTGTAGCGTAGTAAACACGCTACACTCGATCGCTAGTCAAGTATAGGATGGTGAAGTAGAGGACGTTAAAAGCTCACATGTTTGTGTTCAAGCTTCATAGTTCACATCACATGTGAGGGTTGAAACTTGAACTATAGCAATTGAGGAAGAAGCTAGAGAGCAACCATGGGAGCAACTCAAGAAAAATGGCTAAGTGTTGAGAATGGGCTTAGAATGAATAACAACTCTTGACCCCGCACTCATTCAAGCATGGAATTTTGCAATATAAAATTATAACCATGTTTGAATAGCGAGTCAAGATGAATAAACAAAAATAAATCCCATGCTTGCAACCATGCTCTCATTTTCCATCCCATTTCTATTTTCACAAAATAGAATTCTATGCCATGCTTCGTTATATATATATATATATATATATATATATATATATATATATATATTATGAAGAATAATTAGTGAGCTAATGATATTAGTTAAGATATAATTATATCACATATAATGTATATCACATTATTAAATCAACATTTGATTTAATAATCCGGTTATATCACATATGACCGACTAATATCATTTATTTGTACATCACATTATCAAATTAACACTTGATTCGACAATTCGGTTATATCACATATAACCGAACCGATAACAGATAACTGCCAGATTACAATATGATATCACATACACGTATTTAATCAGGCCCACACACACATCACATATGTGTCCTACTTCGTTTCGCTTGAACCAGAGAACTTCTGTGTGAGACTCTAAAGACTCATCAATACGCCAGCAGTAGGTGACGATCACATCAGTCATCTACAAGCCGTCAGCGGTACCAGTTGGACGTAACGGCTATCCGGGTATTGAGCGAGAGCCCGCGGGGTGGAGCGTGCGCACCCTGAGAACACCCCGAGGGGGACCAGAGGCCGGACCCACACCCCAAGGCCACCACAAGGTGGCCTTGGGGGTGGGTGACCCGAGAGCACCCCAATTGGGTGCTCTCGGGTCTGCCTTCCCCTAGGGGCCACCTCGAGGTGGCCCCCGGGGGTGGGTACCCCCCGAGGCCTTCCATTCGATACTTAATTTTGGGATCTTCGCCTCCGCGAAAATTCGGGCAGGTTTCGAGTTCATTTCGACTCCCGGATTGGTTTAAAACGATCGGTTTTGAAACTTTAGCTCACTGGATTTTTCATGTCTTGGAAAAATTGGTTTAGTTTGCTAATTGCGTGCGGAATTCTAATGTCGCGGTTACTTTACAAGCCTAGTGATGTGTGATACAATTATTAGAATCCGGATAAGTTAGTTTTATGAAAACTAGTTAGTATATTATAAACCTAGCCGTTTAGTCTCAATTGATTGATTGCCACGAAGTTTTAATTCGGATCAAAACTCCGTCGCAATTGCGTATTGTACGCGATCACTAAGTCGGGAATCTTGTTGAATTATCCGACAACCAATTGAAAAGAGTTTTCAATTTGAGACTAAAATGCAAGTTTTATAAGTTAGGCATGAAATCCGGAATATGAGATATTCTGGACTTATGATATCTAAGGATATTATGGATTCTAATTATTGTAGTTTTGTATTTTTTTTCCTGCGACCGTAAGTGTAATATGTGGGGTATCCCAATTTCGTTGCTATATGTCAACAAGTTTTAGGGATATGCATATTTACTTACGTTGATGATATGTGATATCATGTGTTGCTGTTGATATGATTTATTGGATCGTCGTGAAAGAATAGCCGGGGGTTCTATGTGAGAGAGTTTTTATTTTCATTCATGTAAAATCTGTATGTAATATTCTTTTATTGGGGCACTTCCGGATTGAGAATGATGTCACCACTGTTGTATATTATTTACTTTTCCGCATTAGGACAGACCCAAGACGGAGAGCACAAGTAACCTGGTTCTAGAGTCCAGTGGGAGACCATTTCAAGGAGTTGAGACCGGTTTTCCTAACTCTAGAATTGGCAGGGTTGCTTGCTGCTCTCGTAGGGGTTTAGGGATATGGGTTTGGCTATTCTTCACGACCGTGGAATCCGTGTTTTACATTACTGGCTAAATTTAAAACACGGACATCCTAGTATATCCAATATTTCATATGTTGCTTCTGCTGCCTGTTTATGTGATGTTGATTATATAACTGCGTGAGACGAATGTACTATTCTATATATATATAATAAACGTTGCTTATGTTTTGCACCCGCGCTAGTCTAGCCGCCGCTCTGCCGGTAGTTAAGTAATCTAACGGTGCATGAGGGGACCAGTGACGAATGCGGATGGCATAAACGTACGTTCTATTTTCGTTTCACTTTTCTGTAATGTTTAGAAAACATTAAATGATGAGACTTCATTAATGAGATTAATGAAAAGAAAGAAACCAAAAGTTGTTATAGAATCAAATTTTCAAAAAAGGTAGCTCTAGTTTTTGCTTTGCATAGTGGTATTCCTTGATGAATATCCAATACTTCATTCGATGAGGAAAGAGCCGAGATCCCTTCACCGGGAGTGACCTCTTTAGCGAAACTAGCAAATTCTACAACCAACTCGGTTTTCTTTTTGATATCTTCTCTAGTTCTTGCTGTGCATAGTGGTATTCCTGAATATCCAGCACCTCATTCGATGAGGAAAGAGCCGAGATCCCTTCACCGGGAGTGACATCTTTAGCGAAACTAGCAAAAGCCTAAAAAACACTCATTTTCAAAATCACTAGATTCTACAACGATATCAAATTCATTGCGCTCATGGTTTTCTTAAAAACCTGCGTAGCCCTCCATTATTTCAGATAAGTGCTATTTTAGTATTTGTGCTACGGGAGTTTGGCCTCCGTCTAGGCGTAGTGTACGGTAGCTGATTAGTACTTATCCGTATCATGAGATGCGATTGGATTATGGTAGTCGTACGGCGTTGTTTGGCCTCCATCAAGGGTCGTGCGGGCGGGTCTAATTCAATCAAGAAATGAACGGGTTGAACTTGACTAGCGGCCTATGGATAATTTGGCATCCGTCAAGATCATAGGACGCTAGGGGTAAAAACCATTATCGGGAATTTCAAATGTTGAGGTATGCAATGAGATTGCATACCTTTGTAACATTTCAAAAAAATAAAATATTATTTTTGGGAATTTTAATAAGGCGGTATAATTAAATACCGATAAATTTGTGAAAAATTTGGAAAATTATGGAAATTATTAAAAGAGGGTGTTTTATGAGAATTATGCAAATTTTAAGTTTTTATGATTAATTATATGCTAATTTAGTGCTAATCGCGATTAAAAATCGCTAATCGGATTTTAAGCTTGTTTTGTACAAATATGCACCATATCTTTTTTTTACACTTGTTGCATTTTTACTACATGTTTTTGGGTGCATGACTTTTGTTTTGGGGTTACTATTGAGCAGAGAAGGAAAATAGAAAAGAAAAGAAAAGAATAGAATATATAGGCAAGGGCATGAGAGAGAAAGGTGAGGGTTTACCTTTGACTTGGTCTTAAGCCATTCCCCCATCATTATTTCACTCATTTCTCTCCTCGCCTTCTTCCCTAGCCGCTGCTGCTGCCCTTCTCTCCTCCTTCACAAACCCCCCCAAAACACCATGAAAATCACCTCAAAACCCAAATTCCATTTCATTAAATAGATGCACAAGCTCAAGGAAAGCACATTAGACCAAGAAAAATCAAATTTTGGACACTTGGGGCAACTCAAGAATTTTCTTGAGTTGCCAAATGAGGTATTTTCTGAACCTTTAGCTTAGTATTTCCATTACTTTTACCCCCATGTTAGATTAGAGCCGATATTGTGTGGTTTGGGTCAAGTTGGAAAATTCTAGTTAGAGTTTATGGAAAATTTGAGTTGTGATGGGTAATTGAGCTCAGTAGAAGCCACACAAACCCCCTAGTGCTAGAATTCAGACCTAAACCAGAGACTAGAACCCTGGAATACGGATTTAGAAAAGTCGATATCGGAAAATTGTGGATTCTGTGAGGGTTAAATGAAATCTGCTAACACTCGGGCTACCTGAAAATTATTTTGCAAGGACAGTGATACATGCAGGTGATTTGGAACATACCCTAAACACCCCAGCCCCTGATTCCATTCCTTGGCCGCAGATTTATTCTGTCTGGCCGCAATTTGCGGCCAGACCTGGACCATTTGGCCTCGTGTTGGTTCTGTGGTTCCCTAATCAAAAAATAGACCCTTGGCATATGCAAAATTGACCAATTTGACCTAGGGTGAAATCTGGGACCATTTTCAATAGTTGCTGTTTTGATTCTGGTTTCGTTTCTCGTATTTTGAATTCTGGATTTGCGTATTTGTGTTTTACCTCGATCACTTGACGTTTGTACGACGATATCGAGGGTGGTTGATGGTTTTGAAAGCGTAGTCCATAGGTTCTAACCTATAGGCCCTAGCGTGTCGTTTTGGTTTTTCCCGATGTGATTTTAATACGCATTCCCGATTGTGTTATCTATGTAGGTACCTTCATGTGGATTCTATATGATGAAGAAGATAAAGGCGACATCGACACCGACACGCAGGATGCAAGGTGAGTAGATTATATCTACGGGGGAAGTCGGGTGGATGGCGTATAACACCCCCGCAGTTCGATACTTAGTATACTATATATATATATATATATATGTATGATAGCGTTATGCGTGACTTGGATATTCAAGATGTGATTAGGTGTACTACGGATAGATTAGTGTTAAGAAGTAAACTATTATAGTTTCCTAGTTGCGAACCCTAGAATAGGTTACCCACCCCACATGCGTATCGGTTTTACTTATACATGTATGATGAGGATAGTGGATGATATTTGGAGATGAGTCGATGAGATTGGGCATAGTGCCGTGAGATCGGTGATATGATGTGGTTCGTATTTCGGATACGACATGAGATCTTAGCGGGCCTTTGGACGTGTGTTTTACACACGCATTTACATAGATGGTATCGGTTTGTACTAGACTTAGATCAGTACCACAGATCATGAGATATGATGATAAGGATATCAGATAATTGATGAGATGAATGTGATATTGACCCGTACCCAGATTTGGGATGCCGTACGATGGATGTACCGTACGAGCTTTATATTGATGATAGATCCGCACTCATGACTCGAGGATGTCATATGATATATTGTATCATATGTGATACTATTGAGGCGGGATCACCGACTATTATCTTTATTTATATGTTTATATCGACTCAGATTTAGGTGGTTTCCATACCCCTCCCGTTTGACTTGTTAGTTAGATCTGTAGTTTGCTTAGTAGATATTAGGCTAGGCCGATGTCATACTTATTTTAAAAACTAACGAATCGGGAGTATTTTAAAGACAGGCAAAGGGATTCTACGGATATTCTCAAAAGACCCATCTTTTCTTAAAAACACCGTAGCCCTTATTTTCCTAAAATCCCCGATTCGTCTTCTTTCAAATGGAAAAACAATATGACATAGATACATTGAGGTAGATACTGCACTGTTGTGTTTATTATTCATTTGCCGCATATTCTTGCTTTTCGCATCGCATTGCATGTTGAAATATATTTATTGTACACTCATACTTGTGCACATACCTATTGTACACTCATACTTGTGTACTTACATATTGTACACTCATACTTGTGTACATACCTATTGTACACTCATACTTATGTACTTACATATTGTACACTTATACTTGTGCACATACCTGTTGTACACTCATACTTGTGTACTCACATATTGTATACTCATATTTGTGCACATACATATTGTATACTCATACTTGTGCACATACATATTGTACACCCATTCTTGCATACATACGTATTTGCACATATATAGATGATTCTGGCTTGATTTGATATTTGGGAACCGCAAGATACTTTTAAAACCGATTCATTTCAAAGGAGCGGTCTTCCCTCGCTATATGCATATTACTGTTTTATGTCGCATCATATACTGATATGCTTACATTTCTTTTATATGTCGCATACATCATGCCTTATGATCATACGCATTGAGATATGTTGTTTCCATGATATTTCTGGATTTGGGAACCGTGGGTATTTCAAAAGAAGAGTATGTATTGTTTTAAAAACCCGGTTACCCTTGATATGATATTTCAGTGCGTCCACCATGTGTTTTCTCGGTTCTGAGAGCGACATGTGAAACCCGATTCGAGGAGGCGGATGAGGCCAATTGCGGGTACATGGTGGACCCGGTATGGTACCCCGGGGCGAGAGAGAGATTTCGTGTGGATGACGATGAGCCTGCCAGAGGGACTACTACCTACCGGTGATAGTGTTTGGGCTCGGCGGATATCCGGAGGATACCGACCGGAGTCGAGAGATGATATGGGCCGATCCAGACTGACAGAGCCCGTGGGCCGATCCGGACTGACGGAGCCCGATATATGAGGATTTACGTGCCGATGCTGGGCACAGCTTTCATGATGTTTTTGAGTGTCGATGCTGGACACTTCGGTTCCATGATTTTGATGTGTCGCGAGGGACACATGTTGACTTATATCCTCATACTTCCATGCCTATGCTTTATGATATTTACATGCATGAGCTTTATGTCATTGGGTGACACGTGGACGATATCCATATACATATAGTCGACATTGATGACATTGATCACATAGTTGGATGATATCCACATATATATAGTCGACATTGATGACATTGATCATATAGTTGGATGATATCCATATACTCATAGACTTCATGATATAGTTGACACTGACTACACTGATTATACCTCACATTATGATATGTTGTTACCTGAGACACTGATAGGAGCACTTGGTACTACACTTATGCATAGATGTTTACCTTTGCCATCTTATCATGCTTCAGACTTATTCATTTGAAGTTTATATATATATATATATATATATATATATATATATATATATATTTGATCGTATTGACCTAGGATTGAGTCATACATACGATTTCTGCTCTGTGATGTTTTCTATTCATGAGTTGGCAACTCATCCCGTTGTGCCACAGTTTCTTGCAGGTTTTGCCGTACAGCTTTCATTGCGGCTTTTCTGGCACACTGCTCCTTTTCTGGGTGATTGCATTAGTAGGTGGGTTCACTCGCATCGTGACCACCCTTGTATTTATTTTATTCAGTTATATCTAGTAATTCCATCAACCAAACTTGTATATTGTTTCAGACTTAGAAAACCAGTTATGTATTATTTCGACCTTAGAGTCACGCGTTGTAGTATTATGGTTTTCATGCTGATTTTGAGTTTTCTTTTGAGTTTTGATTCTCGTCCTTCGGCGTTGTATATTATACTGCTTGCGTGGTTGTGATCGTCGATTGACGAAGAGCTACCTCCCGCTTGGGGATGCCTTTTATCATTGTGCATATATTATTCTTGTTGTACCCTGTTCGGGGCCAGTATTTACAAACGAAACTCTGCCGAAATTTTCAGAAAAGACTAGAGGTTTTAAAAATGCATATTCGGCTTAATTATTTAAAAACCTTGTTTTTAAAATATGTTTTCTTCACTTCTTAAAACTATTTTTCCTTCATTTATTATTCAAAATGGTTTTAGATTTCTGGGCTTTTGGCTTACTTGAATTAGATGAGATCTTATAGACTTCATATGATTCAAGGGCCAGTCACGTGCTATTTCGGGTCGTGACAAAGTTTTACAGTGGGTCTCCATACTTATCTGGTATATATGGGTATACCGGATAATACATGGGGCATTACATTTTCCCCCACTTAGAACAATGGTTCATATTGAGAAACCAGCTCTGATACTACTTTTCAATACAGAGGCGCCTTTTGGATGAATCGGAACTCCGGAGTTTGAAGAACTCCGTAGTTAAGCGTGCTTAAGCCAGAGAAATTCTGGGATGGGTGACCTACTGGGAAGTAGCACCGGGTTCATTCAAAAGGACAAAACCGTGCGGCTTCGGCCAGAGCGGACAATACCATCTGTGTTTGGGGGTGGGTCGTGACAACCTTCTATATGATAGTTGGATCTCGATACCCACTGCGAGTAAGAGTTACTCCTGAGAGAGTTTTGCACTTTACAATTAGCTAATCAAGTAAGTGTCTAGAAAGGTGTCAACTGGGTTTTGCCTATTGGGAAATGAGGTTTATTTTAATTAGGTCCATGCAAAAGCACGGGGAACCTCCCTCAGAGTGCCGATACTGCCTGGCCGAACGATTGGCGAACCTGTAGGGTGTAATTAATCCCGGCTAATCTTACCTTTTAGGGTTTGAAGGAAGATTTGATAAAAACAGTGGGAGCCATCCTGATTAGATAAAAATCCAATCTAATCTTGCAAAGAGCGCACGCAAAATGATTATCCTTCTCTTTCTCTCTCCTGGTAGCGACCAATGAAATGCTTTAATCAAGATAATAATATGGATGTATTGACCGAACCTACTTATTATACTGGACCAGGTTATGCTCTATCTTATGATTGTCATAAGTCTGAGCAAGGAATAGGGGAATATTCAGATTCCCACGCCACCCAAACGAAAAATAAGTATGTTGATGCATTGTCTTCGGGTGTGTTCGTAACTAAGAACTATTTCTCAGTTATCTCTACGTCCTGGGTATTGGATACCGGATCAGGATGCCACACATGTAATTCGTTACATGGGCTATAGACAGGTGGAGAATTGAGAAAGTGTGATATGTCTCTAGTAGTAGAGAATGGTGCAATTGTTGCAGCCAAAGCAGTTGGCAGATATCACCTGGTGTTACCAACTGGTAATACATTGATTCTTAGTGACTGTTATTTCATACCAATAATATTGTGAATGTTTTCCTAAATCAAGTGTTAATTGGATAAGGTATGTTGTATAACAGTATACACGTTCTGAATCAAACTACAGTTCCAAACATACAAAACACACACAAGAGGAATAGTTCAGAAATGAACGATGTCTTCTTAAGGCATTGTAGACTAGGTCATGTCAATAAGATAAGACTAGCTGAAGTTCTATAAGGATGCATATTTGAATCCGTTCAAATTTATATCTTATGAAACTTGCCAGTCATGTCTCAAAGACTAGGTGACCAAATCTCCGTTTACTGAAAACGGAGAAAGAGCTACTGAAATCTTGGACAGATACATAGTGATGTATGCGGTCTTATGTCTACACATGCCAGGAATGGTTCCACATACTTTATTACATTCACCGATGTTCTCTAAAGATACGGATATGTGTTCTTATTGAAACACAAATCTGAATCTTTAGAGAATTTCAAGAAATATAAGTACGAAGTTGAGAATCAGATGGGTAAAGGTATTCAAATCCATCGATATGATCATGGAGAAGAATACTGGAGCATGGAATTCCGAGACTATTTAAAAGAGAATGAGATTCTTTCTCAGCTTATTCCTCCATATACACCACAGCACAACGGTATATCGGGATGGAGGAATCGCACCCTATGAGATATGGTGCGCTCTATGATGAGTACCCGGTCGATGCTGAGTTGCTTATTTCCTTTCAGGGACATGCACTTGAGGAGATGCATACCTATTGAATAGAGTTCCGATCAAATCTGTTGCCTACCACTCCATATGAGATATGGAATGGGAAGAGACCATCTTTTAAATGGGTTAAGATATGGGGTTGTCCGGCCTATGTTGAAAAGCAAAATCCGGACAAGCTCGAGGTAAGGTCAGTTCTGTGCAAATTTGTAGGATATCCCAACCATTCGCGAGGGTATATCTTCTACCACACTGAGGAACAAAAGATGTTTTGTTTCTCGACATGCAACCTTTTTAGAAAAGGAATTTCTTATGGAAGAAATTAGTGGCGATGAGATAGAACTGGAAGTAGTTCCAGCAAACACAAACTATAACTGACGATTTGTTGGAACCGGAGGATTCAATAGTCCCTGACGAACCGCAGCCACTACGCAGATATAGTTGGGTTCCTCATCCACTTGAGAGATACTACGGTTTTCTCATAGACGGATGGGAGTGAGAATTGCATCATGTAGATGATGACCCAACTATTTTTCGAGCAGGCCATCACAAGTGGAGACTATGTGAAATGGCTGGATGCTATGCGATCTGAGATGGAATCCATGTACACCAACAAAGTATTGACTTTGGATGTTGCTCCTGAAGGGGTAAAACCCATCGGGAGCAAGATGATCTTTGAGAAAGATAATTTGGTGTAGATGGAAAAGTTGAGACTTTCAAACCTAGACTTGTTGCTAAGCTTAAGTCCATCAGAATCCTACTTGCCATTGCTACATACCATGACTACGATATCTAGCAGACTGCACGTCAAAACCGCTTTTTTAAATGGTGATTTAGAAGAGAGCGTGTATATGACACTACCAGAGGGTTTCGTAGACAGTGGGAGCATCAGAAACATGTGCAAGCTGCTTAAATCCATCTACGGGTTAAAGCAGGCATCGCGGAGATGGAACATCTGTTTTAATGAAGCTGTCAAAGAGTTTGACTTCATCAAAAAGATGGATGAACCATGTATAAATAAGAAAGTTATAGAGAGTATGGTTGTCTTCCTCGTATTGTACGCGGATGACATACTCTTGATAGGAAAAGGGTGTTCCTATGCTATACTCGGTCAAGCACCTCTTATCACATAGGTTCTCCATGAAAGATTGAACTGATATCTCCTACATCTTGGGGATATAGATCTACAGAGATAGATCTAAATGGATTTGGGATTGTCCCAATCAAGGTACATAGACACCATGCTAAAGGGGTTTAGTATGGATGATTCTAAGCGTGGTAATGTACCCGCTTGTTCAGGAATCACTCTCTCCAAAGAGATGTCTCTTCAGACTGATTTGGAGAGGGCTTGCATACAAGGGCTACCCTATGCTTTGGCAGACATGTCAATCATGTATGCGATGTTATGTACCAAACCACATGTAGCTTACTCACTAGGTGTAGTGAATGAGTATTGAAAAGATCTTTAGGAAAACCACTGGACAGCTGAAGAACATTCTTAAGTGCTTGAGAAGGACTAAAGAGATGTTCTTGGTGTATGGTAACGGTGAACTCTAGGTGGAGTTCTTTATCAATTCGAGCTTCCAGAGTAATAAGGACGATTGAAAGTCAGTCTTGGGTTTTATCTTTACCCTCAATGGAGGGACGGTATGTTGGAAGGGTTCCAAGATATATACCATAGCAGACTCGTTGATAGAGGCTAATTACATCGCTACCAACGATACTGCCAAAGAGGTTGTCTGGATGAATATAGTTCATGAGATGAACTAGGTTCCTACCATTGGGCATTCAATACCTGTGTATTGTGATGACAATGGAGCTGTGGTTTTGGCTTTAGGAACTCCAGTCCTGTCAGCGATCTAGATATATTCTTAGACAATATCACCTGATCAGGAAGATAGTTGATCTCTGAGAGATCGAGGTCAGGAGAGTTGACACAGAGGATAACACAGCGGATTCACTCACCGAGGCCATTCCCCAGATGCTATTCGAGACACTTTTGGGATGTTGGGTATGAGATACTACAACAACTGGCCTTAGTGCAAGTAGGAGATTGTTAGGAATATGTATGCCCTAGAGGCCATTATTGATGATATAGTGGATGCTTGGACATATATATAGAGGACTTTTTTGCTCGACATGATAGTATACTATCAGGTTACCTTTATCTTAACATGTAGACTGGTATTTATACTGTCTGGCTCTTACATGTTAATAAAGCCCTTAGGATATGTACTTGACTATCAGGATTGTGATGAGATCATACTAGTAGGGCCAGGGTGGTCAACAAGTATATCCTTTAATCAGTTTCTAGTAGAGAGTATCGAGACTAGCGCATCGATATTCCAGAGTAGACTAGTGTGTACGTTTCTTGTCTCTTAGAGGGTGATGGCTGATCCCACAGCCATTGGTGTGTGACATTAAAGATTGTACACATGTGATCAATGGAGAATGGGCACACCAAACAGGACTCGCCGATGACTCCTATGTGGTAGTATACCTATCGTCAGATAGCAGTCCTCTGGTGACACTGGTACAGCTTAGTCTGTAGACCTGAGATCATCATAGAGTCTTGTGTGGTTCCCACCGTGCTTTGATTTCCTCCCTACCACGGCTTAAAGGAGTCGTGAAAACATGTGGATTTTGGATACAGTCCCGAGTCACATGGAGGCAATGAGCGATAGGAGGGGTTTCGTCTCTCCCGGTATTGGGGGTTAATGTTGCGCTATGCTCGATTGGCTATAACTGGAAGTCCCTGGCCAGAGCTGCTGCTGAGATTTACTGATAAGAGTTATCAGTAGTTTCTCAAACCGTTATAGGCCAGATATCGGCATGACTTATCACGTTACTGGGGTCTAACGTTTACCATCCCTAGACATGATATGCGACATATCAGATGAAGAGACCGGATTGTACGGTAGTGTTATTGATAGGCTTCATAGAGATTATGGACAAGCTTGCTTGTTGATCTTCATATTGCTCAATAACCGAGTAGCCGTTACGTCCAGCTAGTACCGCTGACGGCTTGTAGGTGACTGATGTGATCGTCACCTACTGCTGGCGTATTGATGAGTCTTTAGAGTCCCACACAGAAGTTCTCTGGTTCAAGCAAAACGAAGTAGGACACATATGTGATATGTGTGTGTGCCTGATTAAATACGTGTATGTGATACCATATTATAATCTGGCAGTTATCTGTTATCGGTTCGGTTATATCTGATATAACCAAATTGTCGAATCAAGTGTTGATTTGATAATGTGATGTACAGGTAAATGATATTAGTCGGTCATATGTGATATAACCAGATTATTAAATCAAGTGTTGATTTAATAATGTGATATACATTATATGTGATATAATTATATCTTAACTAATATCATTAGCTTACTAATTATTCTTCATATTATATATATATATATAATAATAATAATAATAATAATAATAATAATAATAATAATAATAATAATAATAATAATGAAGCATGGCATAGAATTCTATTTTGTGAAAATAGAAATGGGTTGGAAAATGAGAGCATGGTTGCAAGCATAGGATTTATTTTTGTTTATTCATCTTGACTCACTATTCAAGTATGGTTGCAATTTTATATTGCAAAATTCCATGCTTGAATGAGTGGGGGTTCAAGAGTTGTCATTCATTCTAAGCCTATTCTCAACACTTAGCCATTTTTCTTGAGTTGCTCTCATGGTTGCTCTCTAGTTTCTTCTTCTTCCTTAATTGCTATAGTTCAAGCTTCAGCCCTCATATGTGATGTGAACCATGAAGTTTGAACACAAACTTGTGAGCTTTTAAAATCCCCTACTTCACCATCTTACACTTGACCAGCGATCGAGTGTAGCGTGTTTACTACGCTAAAGAGTTTAGTGTAGAGGTAGCTTGAGGTGGAGGGACTTCACGTGGATCATCTTCGGCACGAAGGTCATCGGAGGAAGCTCGTCCAAAGCCTCAAGTGGAGCCTAGTGGAGTCGCGGGACTACTATACGGAGCATGTGAAGTGAAGGACTCGATCTACGAGGGTATAACCATCTTTCATTTTCTTTAGTTGTTCACATCATCAAAACATAACCCTAATATTCTAGCAAAGATCTTGTTTAGTCTAGCTTAGCACTACTAAAAAATTAAAATTGGGCATGCTTGATGCCACAAGAACTTCATGGTGGTGCTAGGGTCGACTTTCAGAATTTACCCACCGTGAATGTGTGCGACGGGCAGAAAGTTTTCCGCTGGCCTCAGAACTAAGCAGCAATCTACTCGCGTGAGGGCTTAGAATTCACAACTTATGTTGGGCAGGAATGTACCCGCTGTGAATGAGTGCAATGGGCAGGAAGCTGTTCGCCGACCTCTGAATCAAGCAGGAGTCTACTCGTGCGAGGGCTTAGGATTCACGGGTTAGGCCGGGAAGGAATCTACCCGCTGTGAATGGGTGCGACGGGCAGGAAGCAGTCCGCCGGTCTCATAGCGAGGGCTTAGGATTCACGGGTTAGGCCGTGCAGGAATCTACATGCCGTGAATAGGTGCGACGGGCAGGAAGCTGTCCGTTGGCCTCAAAACCGAGCAGGAATCTACTCGCGTGAGGGCTAAGGATTCACAACTTATGTTGGGCAGGAATCTACCCGTTGTGAATGAGTGCGACGGGCAAGAAGCTGTCCGGCGGCCTCGGAACCGAGCAGGAATCTACTCACGTGAGGGCTTAGGATTCACAACTTATGTTGGGCAGGAATCTACCCGTTGTGAATGAGTGCGACGGGCAGGAAGCTGTTCGTTGGCCTCCGAACTGAGCAGGAGTTTACTCGTATGAGAGCTTAGGATTCACTGGTTTGGTCGGGCAGGAATCTAAACGCCGTGAATGTGTGCGATGACCAGGAAGCTGTCTGCCGGGCTCGTGGCGAGGGCTTAAGATTCATGTGGCAGACCGGATAGGAATCTACTCGCCGTGAATGGGTGTGACGGGCAGGAAGCTGTCCGCCGGCCTCATGGCGAGGGCTTAGGATTCACGAGTTAGATTGGACAGGATTCTACCCACCATGAATGGTTGAGACGGGTAGGAAGCTGTCCGCCGGCCTCATGGCGAGGGCTTAGGATTCACAACTTATATTGGGTAGGAATCTACCCGCTGTGAATGGTTGCGACGGGCAAGAAGATGTTCATCGGCCTCCTAACTGAGCAGGAGTCTAATCGTGTGAGGGCTTAGGATTCACGGGTTAGGCCGGGCATGAATTTACCCGCCGTGAATGAGTGCAACGGGAAGGAAGCTGTCCACATACCCTGGAACCGAGCAGGAATGTACTCTTGTGAGGGCTTAGGCTTCACAATTTATGTTGGGAAAGAATCTACAATGAGTGTAACGGGCAGGAAGCTGTCCGCCGGTCTTCGAACCGAGCAGGAGTCTACTCGTGCGAGGTCTTAGGATTCACGGGTTAGGCCGGGTAGGAATCTACCCACCGTGAAAAGGTGCAACGGGAAGGTAGCTGTCCACCGGCCTCATCCCGAGGGCTTAGGATTCATGGGTTAGGCCATGCAGGAATCTACCCGTCGTGAATAGGTACGACGGGCAGGAAGCTGTCCGTCGGCCTCGAAACCGAGCAGGAATCTACTTGCGTAAGGGCTAAGGATTCACAACTTATGTTAGGCAGGAATCTATCCGCTGTGAATGAGTGTGACGTGGAAAAACCTGTCCGCTGGTCTTGAAACTGAGCAGGAATCTACTCGCGTGAGGACTTAGAATTCACAACTTATGTTGGGCAGAAATCTACCCGCTGTGAATGAATGCGACTAGGAGGAAGCTATCCGCCGGTCTCTGAACCGAGCAAGAGTCTACTCGTGCGAGAGCATAGGATTCACGGGTTTGGTCGGGCAGGAATCTACCCTTCGGGAATGTGTGCGACGAGCAGCAAGCTGTTTTTCGGGCTCGTGGCGAGGGCTTAGGATTCACGGAGCAGGCCGGGCAGGAATCTACCCGCCGATAATGGGTGCGACGGGCATGAAGCTGCCCGCCGGCCTCGTAGCGAGGGCTTGGGATTCACAGGTTAGGCCGGGCAGGAATCTACCAACCGTGAATGGTTGCGACGGGCATGAAGCTGTCCGCCGGCCTTATGGTGAGGGCTTGCGATTCACAACTTATGTTGGGCAGGAATATACTGGCTGTGAATGGTTGCGATGGGTAGGAAGCTGTCTGCCGGCCTCCTAACCGAGCAGGAGTCTACTCGTGCGAGGGTTTAGGATTCACGAGTTAGGCCGGGCAAGAATCTACCCACCGTGAATGGTTGTGACGGGCAGGAAGCTGTCTGCCGGTCATATGGCGAGGGCTTAGCATTCACAATTTATGTTGGGCAGGAATTTACTCGATGTGAATGGTTGCGACGGGCAGGAAGCTGTTCGCCAGCCTTCTAACTGAGCAGGAGTCTACTCGTACGAGGGCTTAAGATTCACAACTTATGTTGGCCAGGAATCTACCCGTTGTGAATGGTTGCGACGGGTAGGAAGCCGTCCATCGGCCTCCTAACCGTGTAGGAGTCTACTCGTGCGAGAGCTTAGGATTCACGGGTTAGGCCGGGCGGGAATCTACCCACCGTGAATTGTTGCGACGGGCTGAAAGCTGTCCGCTAGCCTCATGGTGAGGGCTTAGGATTCACAACTTATGTTGGGCAGGAATCTACCCGCTGTGAATGGTTGCGACGTGTAGGAAGCTGTCTGCCGGCCTCGTGGCGAGGGTTTAAGATTCATAACTTATGTTGGGAAGGAATCTACCTGCTGTGAATGTTTGCGACGGGCAGGAAGCTGTTCGCCGGCCTCCTAACCGAGCAGGAGTCTACTCGTGCGAGAGTTTAGGATTCACGGGTTAAGCCTGGCAGGAATCTACCCACCGTGAATGGGTGTGACGGGTAAGAAACTGTCCGCCGGCCTCGTGGCGAGAGCTTAGGATTCATGGGTTAGGCCGGGTATGGATCTACCCACCGTGAATGGGTACGACGGGCAGGAAGCTGTCCGCCAGCCTCATGGTGAGGGCTTAGAGTTTACGGGTTAGGCTGGGCAGGAATTTACCAGCCGTTAATGGGTGCAACGGGCAGGAAGCTGTCCGCCAGCCTTGGAACCGAGCAGGAATCTACTCGCGTGAGGGCTTGCTCCTTATCTGCTTGACGTTTGTCTCGCAGGTATTTTGCCAAATGACCCGAGCGGATCAGCTCCTCAATGTAATCACGCAGCTGTTTGCATTTCTCGGTCGGGTGTCCCTATGACCGATGAAAGGTACAATATGGGCCGCGGAGTAGCTTGTCCAACCTTTATATCATCGGTGGCAGCTTTAAGAATCTCTTGCTCTTCGCCTTCTCTAGCAGAAGCAGTTCAGCCAGCAAGACATTCAGAGGCGTGTACTCGTGAAATCTCGGAGAATAAGGTTTTGAACGATCAGCCTTCTTCTTCTCTTCCCGGTCCTTTTTCTTTCAGTCTGTCTGGTCTCACCAGGGAATATTTGCATTCATCTCATACTCGAGTTGGATTTCCCGTTCGGTCCAGACCTTTACCTTGGCCTTGGTCTTAGGTTGCGCTTATGCAAAAGAGCAGAGCCACTCTTTGTGCCTAAGACTGGATCTTAGGGCAGTAATGACTGTCTCATCTCGGTGTTCGGGTACTTCCAGGAGAGCATTGTAGACTTGAAAGATTCCCTGTCCTCATTCTTCATAGTAAATAGGTAGTCGACCGACCACTTTTGCCGCCGGTTGCCGATGAAATGGCTAAGAAACCGAGTGGCCAATTCGTCGAAAGTTGAGATTGAGAGCAGAGTCGGGTCGTGAAACCAGTCTTGCCCAGCCCGGATAAGAGTGGTAGGTAATGCTCGGCACTGAGCTGTGCTCGAGTTATCTTGAAAGCTCATGCCCGCGGTGAACACTGTAAGTGCACGGCGGCGTCCCGGCCGTCAATCCGACGCCGGAATGCGGAAGCGGTGATAAACTTTTATTTTTGCGGACTTTGCAAACCGGCACCACCGCGCACTAAACTCCGGATCGTAACCATTAACAAGTCTACGCTACTAACAAGAAAGGGAAGAGATGTACCGACTGATCCGAGTCCTCCGGTCTTCATCTCCACTCCGATCTCCTCGCGGGATCTCCGTCCGTCTCCTCCTCGTCGGAAAGGGCACCACAACGCCTGTAGCTTTTACGGGCTCCCACCTCAATACCGAGGCAACTCGGGCGCGAAGCTGGCGAATCGACGCGTCCAAGATTTGCTGTAGGAAGTGTATTGTAGAATCGTAGTCTCTTTTTGGGGTGGTTGCTATTTGATGGAGGAATGAAGATTGAGCTTTGGAGGGAAATGAAGCTATCAATTTTTGCATGAAAAATGATATGAGCAAATATATCTCCTCACAAAAATGAACCACTCTCTCTCTCTCAAAAAATTGGCCGGCCTCATCTATATGGAATGGTGGTGGAGGGTGTAACAAAAACCAAGAGGGAGGTGAGTGTAGGAGAATAGAAGAGGTGACCACAACATCAACCATACCTTTCACTTTAAACCCATCCTCATTCAATCAAATCCCATTAAAGCAAAAGCATGGTTGAAAAGCAAAGATTCTTATCATATCAAAACCTTTTGCAAGAAAACCCCTCCACAAATGTAATTTGCAAAACTGCAAATTACCCCCTCCATCGGAAAAGTCCGGCCGGGAAAGAACAAAGGAAAACCGGCCGGAACGGAATGCAAACTGGCAACTCTAGAAAACTGGTCCCGTAATAAATTACAGGAAAACCCCGATACTGTGCATACACACCCGCATCTGTATTCCGTCCGGATACAAATGCAAAGAGACAAAATCTACACTGTACTAAACTAGGACCGGCTTAAACCAAAGCCGGCTAGTGATATCCGTTCGATCCTGATCCGTGCAATACCGCACGTATCTGATCGAACCCTGCCATATACCTATACGGCTACTAGTACAAACCGTCCGATCCTGATCCGTGCAATACCGCACGTATCTGATCGGACCCTGCCATATCTCCATACGGCCTCTACAGCGTTTCGCCCGAAAGCTTGAGTAACTGAAAGTGTGGTGGACTCTAAAGACTCGTCAATACTATGGCTATGGATTTAACCACTAGCCCGTCAGAGGTATAAGCCAATACGTAACGGGCCACCAGCTATTGACTAAAAGGGATGTCGATGAGCGAACTCATCCTGACACCCTACTGAGCCTGTCAGTGACAATATCCGTACAGTCCGGTCCGTTCGTCTATGAGCATCGCATGGCGGGCCTAGGGGGTTGGTAAAAGTCAGACCCCCAAAAGCGGTACAAGTCGTGTCGGAGTGCAGCCCAGAACACCCTGAGATACTACTGGAATACCTACCAGTAAATCTCCTGCCTTGGCCAAGGACTTCGTGTAATGGCTCTCCTAGACACAGCGCGACCTCACCCCCAATACCGGGAGAGACGAAACCCCCGAAGATCCGCTCACTGCCTCCATGTGGCTCGGGACTGTACCCAACTAAAACCTGTTTGCACGACTCCTTTGAGCCGTGGTAGGGTAGTAATCAAAGTACAGTGGGAACTCACACGAGACAAATGACGATCCCCAGGTCGATGAACTAACCTGTACACATGTCATCTGGGAACTGCTATCTGACGTCAGGTATAAGACCAACTAGCATGTTCCCGGCGAGTCCTGTCCGGTGTACTCATGACCCAATGAGCACCTGTATACATCTTAGGTGAACCAACTGACACCAGTGGCTTGTGAGACCGGCCACCGCCCCTCGTCGGGGTCTCGACTGTATACACTAGTCTACTCTGGAGAATCGATGCCCTGTCTCGAAACTCCCACGACTAGGGACCTTTTAAGGATGTGCTAATAGACTCCAGCTCTCACTTATATGATCGCCCTCATACTGCCGGTAGTCAAGCAAGAATCCTAGGGGCTCTATCAACGTGCAATAGTGACCTATCATGTCACCTAAAGCAGTACACGATGATAAAGGTAAACCAGATAGCAAACTATCATCTCGAGTAAGACTGTTCTACCGGGATAGGTCCTCCCTCACTCATTGCAACCACGTGCCTGTGATCCAATAATTGACTCTGAGGGCACTATCTCCAACAATCTCCCACTTGCACTCAAGGCTAATTATTGCGATGTCGCATACTCACAGCCCGTGTGATACCGAACACCCAACTCCTCTACTGGTCAGTCTCACAAAGCTCGTTTGTGAAACTATTGCGTTCAAGGAATAGCCTCAGTGAGTGGATCCGCTCTGATGTTTCTTTCTATGTTTCTCTATATCTCAAGCTCGCGGAGAAAGCCATCTCCCGAAATGAGCAATACCTGTCTTAGAGTGTCTGGATATCTGATGGGACCGAGCTCAAAAATGAACTCCAAATCCAAACTTCTTAGACTGTATCGTCAACTGAACTTAATCAGTATCCTGCGCCATGCCACCCTCAGTATTTCCTTGGACCACCTGTCCAAAATACTGCCCCTCGTCAGAAGGAAAACTATAACTCTGACAACCTCCTTGTCGTCCATGTCACCTAGGAAGCCTGGAGTGATAACCGTCTCCTAAAAGAGGCAGCCATTATCATATCCCTAGAACATTCACTTATGTTCTAAAACTGCTTCCTACTGTTTCTCCAGGATTGGATCAATATCAACTTATTGCATATAATGCAAGAACAACATCTGGTGTGGTACTTGACATCTCATGATTGACTCAATTGCCTAAGCAAGTGATCTGCCAATCATGCGCATCCCTCTCCCCTTTAGTCTGTAAGACACCTTTAGAGAGGGTGACTCCATTACCTGCAGGTACACCACCGTGCCAGGAATCGTCCATTCTAAATACTCTTAGAATGCTGTCAAAGTACCATGATTGGGAAACCACCCAAATCTAGATCTAACACCATAGATCTAGTAACCAGTATGTCTGATATAATGTCCAAGTCCCATGTGGAGAAACCACTGTGTGACGACCAAAGTGTAACCGATCGTAGTATAGGAATATCACTTCCTACTTTGTGTATGTCATCCAAATACCAGGATATCACACCCTACTACCTTCTCAACAGATCCATCCCCTATTCTGATGACGTCAAACCTATGACTGTCACATCAGAAATAGATGATCTACTTCCGCTACATCTGCTTTAGTCTATAAGTAGACATAAGCTACCTGTCCACCAATGCTTCCGCTGCTCCCACTGTCCACGACAACCCTCTGGCAGAGTCATATACACGTACACTTCTAAAACTAGTTTAGAACGACGCTATACTCATCCTCCTGCCGGGTTTAGCAGCCTGGAACAACAACAATGGCAAGTGTGGGTAAACAAGAACTTCCCTGTCACCGTCCTTGAGGCTACCGGAGTGCCTCTCGGGTGCCTGAAGTTACCCACCTTATCTGCGGAGTGGCCAATGGAATGCCAAATCAGATTGAATCTTTAGGTTCCTTATCAAATCTTCAGTAATCGTTTGCGGTTCTGGAATCACTTCCAGTTCTACCATACTCCCACTTCTGTTTTCTGAAAAAATGCATTTCTTTTAAAATTGTGGTGAGTGAAGAACAATATCACTATTGATCTTCCAGATGGTAGAAAATCAACCCTCGTCATAGCCTGGGTCAACCCACAAACAGCCATTACAGAAACGTGCCTTGAGTTATCCAGAGTCTGGTTTTAATCATAAGCCAGACAACTCCCCGTACCTTAACAATGTTAAGATATGAACTGTACTATATCCAATATAGAACCAGAGGCACTGATTTAATTGAACCAGATTCAAATCATGCAGCTGTCTCCAGTGCATGTCAACTAAATGGAAGGAGGCCGATCAGCGTTACTCAACCTAGGAATGCTTCCAATTATGAGTAACCTGAAAGAGAAGCAATTTCTCTTTATCATTACTATCAACTGAATACCATACACAAGTATCTACATCTTCGATCACTTTGAAGAATCCCGATACTTGCTACACCTGGTTCTCTACTCTATTCAAATACCTATAACTCCTCAAAACTCAGACCCTGTGTTTCTACGAAACACATGTCTAAGAACTAGAGAAGTTAAAAGTAAACAGAATATAGTATGAGGACCAACCCCTCTGTCCTAATGGACACTGGACAATATACAATACTCTGTATAAATCCGCTGAGTCTAACAACTCTTTCACTGTGTGTCGTAGGTTGAAAACTGTACTTATGGTTAAGAAGAATTACACCGCTGTTTAATGCTCCTTACCTAACCATCCACTGATATAGGTAAATGTCAACGACATAATATCAAAAGGTATATCTCACTCTATGAAAATAGACGTACAGATATATCAATTTGAAATTGGTGCACAACAGCGGATTTTCAAAACCAAATATTTGCCGACCGGCAAACAGCCCAGGTGATCTCCTCAAATATCACCGATTACAACGAATCCTGATATAATGAGGATGATCATCCAATTCCCAATGACTTACTCCCACTCATCATCTGTAAAACCATACAGATGTGAGAATCATACCTGGTAAATACATACCCTGGAGTAAGTATCTAATCGGGAAATCAGTTTTCTTTTAACAGTACACAGTGAAACTGAAACATTGAAATGTTTCGATGGAGTATCCCGGTATTCCTAGTAATGCCTCTACCATTATCCAGATTCACAACTATAACCGTATAATTCTTTGCCACCTCTCTAAATCCCTTTATATGTCTTTAGTCATTACCTTCTGCACACCCCTTTAGGCCAAATGGTTTTCTTCCTTCCCTACCGTTCGGCACCAGCCTATGGTTTGGAAGAAGACTATCCAATAAGCATAATGGGTGTACTGTCCCAATCCTAGGAACACTCGCAATGCGAGAGAAGGTGAAGATAAAAAACAACCGAATTAAACCTTATTCCTATTTCTCCTGAACCAGAATCCATCCCCGAACTGGAACAAGTTCCTTTCGAGTTCGTATATAACCATACGATGGATTATCCAATAAAATGGGATCTTCGTAGTGATACGGAGTGTCCTGGAGAAATACAAAGGTGATTTAGGATTGGCGAAGAAATACTTGGTTTGGTCGTGAATAGCAGTCGCAATTTACTTTGCCCTCTTACTAATCCCTTGCTTTGTCTGAACTTAATACCTTCTGTACACCGTTTAGGCTAACTGGTTTACTTCATTCCCTACCGGTCAGCACCAGCCTATGGTTTGGAAGAAGACTATCCAATTTGCGTAATAGGTGTACTATTCCTAAACTAAGGAGTACTCGCAACCTGAGAGAGGGTGAAAAGAAAAGACAACTGAATAATCCTATCCGTTTTCTCCAGAACCGGAAACCATCCTCGAATAAATTCCTTCGAGTTCGTATATAACCATACGATGGTTTTGTCCAATGGAAGTGGACGTTCGTAGTAATACGGGGTGTCCTGGAGAAAAAGGGTAAAAGTAGGAGTGGCAATGAGGTTCGCAACTCTGACAATCTAAAAGCCAGTGTTAAGTAGGTTCGGTCAACTTGGTCACTGAGTCATAGTCTTAGGGTCGGGTCAATGGTCGCTGCCAGAGAGAGAGAGAAAAGAAACACTCAG
The DNA here is from genome assembly GCA_030015575.1 of Agapanthus africanus. NCBI lineage: Eukaryota > Viridiplantae > Streptophyta > Magnoliopsida > Asparagales > Amaryllidaceae > Agapanthus > Agapanthus africanus. The sequence continues at coordinate 98,533,700 of JASDDO010000014.1, read as the reverse complement.
CGTGCACTCTAACCTAGATCAGAATGGTTACCAATTTATCTAATCTGGAAACCTCCCACTGTACCTCAAATTCTCCTCCAAACCTGAAAGAAGAATTAGTCGGGGTCACCCGAGGAGTAAACCAACTCATCAGTGGGAATCGGGATCCAACTCTCATCGCACGATAACGTGACGGAATCCGCTCACGGTATCACACTCCAGAAGGTATACGCATATCTGGCAAGTTTCAGTTCTTTTGAAACTCCCGATGTGGATTTCTACCCCATGCTCTTATGACCTTGACTTTGGCCAACATATCATAAGTCACATGTCAAGTTCAACCCGTCATTCTCCAGGTTAATTTGAATCCACCCGTACATACCCTTGACTTTGGCCAAAATAGCAGTACGGCTGTCCCAAACCAACGCATCTATCTATGCTGCATATGAATACCCAATAGCTACCAATCACTGTGCCTTGACTTTGGCCAACATACACAGCTTGAATACTATTGACTACCCATATGAAACGACGGAGGGCTACGAATGGTTTCTGGCGAAAACCTTTAACGTAATGAACTTGATATCGTTGAAGGAACGGATAGCTTTTTAGAAAATATAGTGACGAAAACCTTTACTAAAGAGGTCACTCCCGGTGAAGGGATCTCGGCTCTTTCCCCGTAGAATGAGGTGCAGGATATTCTAACTGAATACCACGGTGCAAAGCAAAAGTAATCGGCTATAGTGAAGTTAATGCCCTGACGCAAACTTCTGTCCAAGGGGTCACTCCCGGTGAAGGGATCTCGGCCCTTGCCTCGTCGACTGAGGAGCAGGATATTCCAAATGAATACCACGATGCAAAACAAAAGTGAACGTCCTTGCAATAACAGCTTTTTGAAAAGTATTCCAACAACATCAGATTAGGTTTGTTTAACTTGCATTGATCCGAATCAACGCAGTCCCATCAATTGATCACACCACAAAGAACGAAAATATACTGACGTACGTATATGCCATCCGCATTCGCCACTGGGTCCCGTCATCACCCGTTAGGTTAGCTAACTAACGGCAGAGCGGGGACTGGACTAGCGCGGATGAAAAACATATACAACATCTACTAATATATATACCAATATATAGTATTTCGCTCAAGGCGTGAATAAAATGCAACATCACAGAAATGTACAGCATCACAGAACAATACAGATATCTGGGATCCCCGGGTTTCACAGAGCCACTACTGAAACCCGACGTTCCCCTGGTCGTGTGGATAGCCTGTGCAATGAAAACCTAGACCCCTACGGGCGCGGCAAGTCACCCGCCAAAACCTGAAGCGAGGCAGCCCCCTTCAGCTCCGTGAATGGACCACCCAGCACTTCACGGAATCCGGTAACTTGGGCACCCCTCCTGGGTCAACCTGTACCCCCTACGAGTGCGTCGAATAGCCCGCCAATCCTAGACTGAAGCCCCTTCCGTCCCAATGCCATGAGATGCGGGCTTGTTGCCCTCCAGAACCCGGCTATCCGTGCACCCCACCGCGGGGCAATCCTAGTACAGAAAGTAAAATATACATACACCGGGTACATCGACTGCAACCAGGTCGTGCCCCTAAAGAATAATACAAACTGGCAGTGACGGCAGTCCACAAGTCGGACGCTCGCCCCGCAATATCAAATGTATATAATACAACAGCACTGTACTAGGATTGCATCCAGGCTATCCCCCACGACCGATCCGCAACATCACAGCATAAACATAGAACATCAACGTGAAAGTCACGTTCGCAAATCCGTCTAACCGGGCTATAGCAGTTAGACCGGATTTACCGATCGAGTGACATTCACGGTCGCAGATATAATGTAAATACTGTGAAAAATGTGTTTAAAATATTTTCCGATTGATCAAACAATTAACAAGTGGGCCCCAAAGAAAACTGTAGCAATCACAGAAAAAATTGGCCCAATTTTAACATTCCAGAAAGCACATTTTCAACTCAGGAACATTCTGCAAAGTTTTGGGGGCATGAACAGTAAAAATTGCCGCGGAAGCGCGGCCGAAGTAGGGTTTTGGCCGCCCTTCCGCGGTGGAATGGTGGGTTCATGGTACCAAATTTTTACAGTATGCTTATAATTCCCTGCACATCACTCTGAGACAACCTGAAAAATTTTTGGACTCAAAAAAAATTCGACAGAAACTGATGTGCTTGAAATACGCGTTTTCGGGACTTTGTTCGATCGGAAACGTAAAACACATTAAACGAAGCTAGACGAAGTTAATGGCGAGGCTCTGATACCACTGTAAGTGCACGGCGGCGCCCCGGCCGTCAATCCGACGCCGGAATGCGGAAGCGGTGATAAACTTTTATTTTTGCGGACTTTGCAAACCGGCACCACCGCGCACTAAACTCCGGATCGTAACCATTAACAAGTCTACGCTACTAACAAGAAAGGGAAGAGATGTACCGACTGATCCGAGTCCTCCGGTCTTCATCTCCACTCCGATCTCCTCGCGGGATCTCCGTCTGTCTCCTCCTCGTCGGAAAGGGCACCACAACGCCTGTAGCTTTTACGGGCTCCCACCTCAATACCGAGGCAACTCGGGCGCGAAGCTGGCGAATCGACGCGTCCAAGATTTGCTGTAGGAAGTGTATTGTAGAATCGTAGTCTCTTTTTGGGGTGGTTGCCATTTGATGGAGGAATGAAGATTGAGCTTTGGAGGGAAATGAAGCTATCAATTTTTGCATGAAAAATGATATGAGCAAATATATCTCCTCACAAAAATGAACCACTCTCTCTCTCTCAAAAAATTGGCCGGCCTCATCTATATGGAATGGTGGTGGAGGGTGTAACAAAAACCAAGAGGGAGGTGAGTGTAGGAGAATAGAAGAGGTGACCACAACATCAACCATACCTTTCACTTTAAACCCATCCTCATTCAATCAAATCCCATTAAAGCAAAAGCATGGTTGAAAAGCAAAGATTCTTATCATATCAAAACCTTTTGCAAGAAAACCCCTCCACAAATGTAATTTGCAAAACTGCAAATTACCCCCTCCATCGGAAAAGTCCGGCCGGGAAAGAACAAAGGAAAACCGGCCGGAACGGAATGCAAACTGGCAACTCTAGAAAACTGGTCCCGTAATAAATTACAGGAAAACCCCGATACTGTGCATACACACCCGCATCTGTATTCCGTCCGGATACAAATGCAAAGAGACAAAATCTACACTGTACTAAACTAGGACCGGCTTAAACCAAAGCCGGCTAGTGATATCCGTTCGATCCTGATCCGTGCAATACCGCACGTATCTGATCGAACCCTGCCATATACCTATACGGCTACTAGTACAAACCGTCCGATCCTGATCCGTGCAATACCGCACGTATCTGATCGGACCCTGCCATATCTCCATACGGCCTCTACAGCGTTTCGCCCGAAAGCTTGAGTAACTGAAAGTGTGGTGGACTCTAAAGACTCGTCAATACTATGGCTATGGATTTAACCACTAGCCCGTCAGAGGTATAAGCCAATACGTAACGGGCCACCAGCTATTGACTAAAAGGGATGTCGATGAGCGAACTCATCCTGACACCCTACTGAGCCTGTCAGTGACAATATCCGTACAGTCCGGTCCGTTCGTCTATGAGCATCGCATGGCGGGCCTAGGGGGTTGGTAAAAGTCAGACCCCCAAAAGCGGTACAAGTCGTGTCGGAGTGCAGCCCAGAACACCCTGAGATACTACTGGAATACCTACCAGTAAATCTCCTGCCTTGGCCAAGGACTTCGTGTAATGGCTCTCCTAGACACAGCGCGACCTCACCCCCAATACCGGGAGAGACGAAACCCCCGAAGATCCGCTCACTGCCTCCATGTGGCTCGGGACTGTACCCAACTAAAACCTGTTTGCACGACTCCTTTGAGCCGTGGTAGGGTAGTAATCAAAGTACAGTGGGAACTCACACGAGACAAATGACGATCCCCAGGTCGATGAACTAACCTGTACACATGTCACCTGGGAACTGCTATCTGACGTCAGGTATAAGACCAACTAGCATGTTCCCGGCGAGTCCTGTCCGGTGTACTCATGACCCAATGAGCACCTGTATACATCTTAGGTGAACCAACTGACACCAGTGGCTTGTGAGACCGGCCACCGCCCCTCGTCGGGGTCTCGACTGTATACACTAGTCTACTCTGGAGAATCGATGCCCTGTCTCGAAACTCCCACGACTAGGGACCTTTTAAGGATGTGCTAATAGACTCCAGCTCTCACTTATATGATCGCCCTCATACTGCCGGTAGTCAAGCAAGAATCCTAGGGGCTCTATCAACGTGCAATAGTGACCTATCATGTCACCTAAAGCAGTACACGATGATAAAGGTAAACCAGATAGCAAACTATCATCTCGAGTAAGACTGTTCTACCGGGATAGGTCCTCCCTCACTCATTGCAATCACGTGCCTGTGATCCAATAATTGACTCTGAGGGCACTATCTCCAACAAACACGTCCAAGCGGTCTTTCGGGTCAAACTTCCTGTCGAAAAAATCCACTTTTGGCGACTTATTCCGGGAAGAGACTCGCTCTCTCAGTAGTTGCTCGGTGAAGGGCTTAGTGAAATAGTTCGCGGAATATTTCGCCGACTTGCCGGTCGAACGGGTAATAAGCTGCACGTCCTCGATCTTCTTCTAGAGGACCTCGATTCGTTGCTGGTACCCTGAGGATTCTCCATAATCGGAGTTCCTGATATCCCTGCTTTGGGCTTGGGCGACGGAACGGCTTCGATTTCGCTCCGTCACGTTCCTCAAGTCCTCGGGATGAACCCTTTACGGCTCCCCCCGACATGCACCATGTGCATGACCTCGGTGGTTATGGTGACGTCGGTCTTCCTTGAAATTAAGCGACCTGACCAACGCCGCCTCGGAGGGAGAGGGAGCGTGGTGAGCGTTGAAATGATAGTTCAGTTGGTCCTGAGATCTCTTCGTTGGACTGTCCGGCCCCCAACGAGTTATGTAATCATTCCTCGTATAGGGTCGCGACTGCCAGAATCGGCATGTCGGTGTTCCGTGATGTCGAGATTGGCACGAGCGAGGCCGAGGACCTGAACGCGTCCCTCTACCGCCTCGTGTGCGCCGCCGCTCTGGGGAGCAGGGGTGGCGGCTCGCCGGGCGTGGTTAGCAGTTTGAATACAAGAGAACGCGTCCACCATGGCTGTCAGTTGGTCGATCCGTGCCGTTAGGGCTTTGACGATGTTGGGAGGAGGAGTGGAACCGCCCTTGCCTCCGTTGCGGAGGACGGGATGGCTCGCGCTAGGGTCTTCGTGTTTGTAGATGCTCGTGCTCGTGTCGCAAACTAGCGACCAAGGTAGAATACAAAACAAAATTTTCTAGAACTTTAGCACGAATATCTACGAGCTATAATAGAAACTAAACACTGAACTAGCAAACAAGAGAAGGTTTTAACTACTCGGATAGTGATAGCTACCTTTGTAGTCGTGTTCTTCGTATTCTTTCCTTCTTCTTACGCTCCTAAGGATTCCAGGAACGAGCTTGGATGCCAGCCTTCGTTATCGAAGAAAATCCACCCGAGAGAACCCAAGGAAAGGCTATATCTTCACACTAAAACCAAGTGAAGAAACTAGTGAACTAAACTTGCTAAGAATATTTTACTAGGAGATGTAGTATAAGCTAATCTCTAAAATTTTCTCTTTTAATCTTTTTCCTTTCTCAAAATCAAAACTCAAGAGAGAGGAAGAGGATGATAGTGGTGATAAATTTGTGAGCTTGGCAACTCAAGAAAAATCCTTATCTCTTTTCATTTCCTTTTCTCTTTTCTTTAATGTGAGACACGGGTGGCCTTGTGATTCACCATGGTGAGTCACAAGCCCACACCCTTCTCTTACATTCAAGAATAGATGAGAAGAAATGAGAGAGCCACCTCATATGTACACATATACATATGTATAAGTGTATATATAAATACACACAAATACAAAAATACAAGTATATGCTACAAATACGGATACCATATTCGTATCAAATACGGATACCGTATTTGTATGAAGAAACAAATACCCATATTTATATCAAGACATAAATACACATATTTATACAAATACCTGTATTCGTATAAATACCGTATTCTGTCAAAATTAAATACGAAAAAGAGAGATACTAAATAGAGATAAATAATGCTAGCTCACATTTCATCCAAATGTAAAAACCTGGCTATCTTTCAAACCTGCTAGTATTAACAAACCGTCCGATTAAAAATACGTGTGCAAAAAATACGTATTTAATCGAGCCCAAGTATGTATTAAAATACATACACTATATCGTTTCGCCTAAGCTGGGAAACTCTCTATGTGGGACTCTAAAGACTCGACAATACGAGAGCGGTGGGTTTAACCACAAGCACGTCAGCGATACTAGTTGTATGTAACGGCTGTCCAGATATTGATCGAAAGGAAGGCCAACAAGCAAAGTTGTCTATATCCCTACTGAGCCTGAAAGTGACAATCTTAGTATAGTCCGGTCTCTTCATATGAGAGTATCATATACTGGGTTTATAGGGTGGAGAACGTCAGACCCCTAATAACCCAGTAAGATGTGGCCCAAAACTATCCCGAGTAACTACTAATCTCACAATTAGTAAATCTCAACTGCTTTGGCCAAGGTCTTATGGTGAAGACAAATCGAACACACCGCGACATCAACTCCCTATACCGGGAGAGAAGAATCCCTTCTATCGCTCATTGACCCCAAGTTCTTCGGGACCGTATCCAACCAAAACTTGTTTGTACGACTCTTTAAAACCGTGGTAGGGTAGTGATTTAAGTATAGTGGGAACACACTCGAGATGAATGGTGATGTCAGGTCTAAAGAATAACATGTGCCTATGTCACCAGAGAAATACTATATGACGTTAGGTATATAACCATCTAAAAATTCTCGGCGAGTTCGTCCAGTGTAATTCATAACTTAATGAGCACCTGTATACTATATTTGGTTCCGAACACTAATGGCTGTGGGATATGCCACCTTCCATCACGGGAATAAGAAACGTATACACTAGTCTACTCCGGAGTATCAATGCCCTATCTTGAAACTCCAACGACCAAGGACAATTTAAGGATGTGCTTATAGACTACCTAGACCCCACGAGTATGATTGCCATCATAACTCTAGTAGTCAAGCAAAAGATCCTCCAGGGTTTACTAACATATAATCGAGATATCTAATATAAAATGGAACATATACACATGTTGAGGTAAATGCAAACCAGATAGCATGCTATCATATTGAGCAAGATTATCCTGTACATATATATCCCAAGCATCCATATGTAATATACAATCATGTACTATACAATAATAGCCTCTAGGGCATATACATCCAACAATCTCCCACTTTCACTAAGCCCGTGTATTGGCGTATCAAAGACCAATCATCTCCAATAGCCGCTCGAGCCGAATCTGTGGAAGTGCCTTCGTGAGTGGGTGGGCAGTGTTGTCCTTTGTATCCACTCTCCTGACCTCGATCTTTCGGCTATCAATGATCTTCCTGATCGGGTGATTGCGTCTTAAGATATGCCTGGATTTCTGATGGGACCGTTGTTCCTTCGCTAATGCTATAGCCCCACCGTTGTCATAATACAAAGGTACTGGATCAATAATAGACGGAACCACCTTAAGTTCATGAATGAACTTTCTCATCCAGACAGCCTCTTTTGTGGCATCGCTGGCAGCAATGTATTCGGCCTCCATCGTCGAGTCAGCTACGGTGTCCTATTTAAAACTCTTCCAACAGAACGCCCTTCCATTGAGGGTAAACACATAAACCGAGACAGACTTGCTGCTTTGGAAGGTTAAATTGATAAAGGACTCTATCTGGAGGTCTCCATTACCGTACACTAAGAATATATCTTTAGTCCTTCTCAGATACTTCAGAATGTTCTTCACAGTTGTCCAGTGCTTCTCTCCTAGGTTGGACTGATACCGGCTTACTACGCTAAGTGCGTAAGCTACATCTGGTCTGGTACATAATATTTCATACATTATAGATCCTACCGCTGAAGCGTAGGGTATAATGCTCATGCGAGCCTTCTTCTCATCAGTCTTAGGAGACATCTCTTTAGAGAGGATGATTCCATGATAAGCCGGTAGATTACCGTGCTTGCAATCTTCTATACCATACCTCTTTAGTATGGTGTCAATGTACCTGGTGTCACGCCCCGTTTCCCAGTGTACGGAATCGGTGATGTAACGAGCCGCAACATATTTACTAAGAAATAAATACATTAAGCGTAATTAAGCAATATATATATATATATATATATATATATATATATATAATGCACAAGAATGACAAGTGATATAAAATAAACAGTAACCTTTATTTACATTCATCTTTACATACAACTGTTTGAAAATGAAAAGATACAATGATATAAACAGTGCCTAAACAGTGGCATACAAACTGAAAGTAAATACAAGGGGAGCTAGAAGTCCGGCTGGGCAGTGAACTGGTCCAAGTCCTCCTGGCTAGGCTTGATCTTCTGAGAGTCCGGTTCTCCTGACGAACATTCCAAAGAAAGAAAAGACAGGAACGTCGTCAGCGAACCGGCGCTAGGTAAGTCCCAAAAGAAAGAATGAAATAGAACAAGTAATGTTAAATGAAACTGTTAAGTTGTACAAGTATACGATTGTTATTCTAACGTAGTTATTTGTAGCTTGGTACAGAAGATATTTGTGTAAACGAGAGGAGTCCATCTTACCCCGTGAACTATGGTAACATGTAGTATAAGGCCTCGTCATGACCTACGGGACAACGACACGAGAGTTCATGTAGGTATCTTTTAAGTGACCATCTCGTGCCATGCTATACGTTTTGTACCAATCTACCCCGTTATCCCCGCGTAATGTATTGTATGTGTTATGTTTACAAGTCTTGCCGAGACCATGGATACAAATTGTTCAAGTAATCAGGTTCAGAATGTAATCTTGTATTCAAGTAGTCATATCAAGTTATAACCATCGCTCGGTCAAATCAAATCAAGTATTCATATTTGATATTGATGTTTGAATTCAAGTATTCAGGTTCAAGTTCATGTATTCATGTTTGACTTTGGAATCAGGTTTGAAATGGACTCTAACCGAGTCAAACAATTGTAACTGATTTAGATCCTGAATTAGATACGGGAGTTATCGGTAACTGCTGCACACGGACGACAGGATTTATGTCTTTTTCCAAGACAATTACCATTGATAACTCTGTTAAATTTTCTACCTTAAATAGGCAAGCACTCACTTTCTCCGGCTCTCTGGGGCCCAAGAGAATTGATCCCGCTTAAACCTATATTTACTAAAGTCCTTAAATATTGTTTTATATAACTTGAGGGGGTTTTATGAAAAATATTTTTAATAAAATTTCAAAATAAACCTCGAGAATTTATTTATATTATTTAGGGTTTTCATAGATATGAATTTTAAGGATTTGAGGTATTTTAGTAATAATTGCTTAGCTTGGGAAGTTCATGGTATTTTATTGTAAAACTTATCTTTTGTTGGTATCTTGATGGTATTTTAGTGAAACTTGTAAATCTTTCATTTTAAAAAAAAATGTAAATTTTTTATATTTTGAAAATATATGGATTTGTAATTTTTATATAATTATTAAAAATTAAATTTTATTTAATTAGAAAAATGTGTTTTTCTTAAAATCCGTATTTAAAATCTTTCGAGACCGAATGCTTCTTGAGGAGGTCTGCATCTCGCTTACTAGTCTAAAGATGTGCGATAATCCGCACCATCCATTAGCGCGTCGCCTAATAAAGGTTGTAGAGCCATAATCGCAAAGGAATTTAAAACACCGTTTAAAAGAAATCCAGTTTTTTATAGTAAGTGGTATTTTCTTGTAATAACGTCTTCGTAAAAAAAATTCACATAAAAGAGATATCATGCTATGCAACCATGTGTGCGTGTGGAGTCCCTGTGAATTTTTCCTAAAGGTATTGTTTTAACAAAACTAAAAAAGATGATATTCAAAGTTCATGGTATTTAAATAAAAAACTTAAATTAAAGCTATTTTGCATGGAATTGTAAGTTAAAATTTATTCTAAACATATATAATTAAGATTATAAGTATCGTGTAAGAATTTGGATGAACAATATATAGGAAAAAGGTAAATTTCAAGAGTTTAGAAATAGATATCGGTATTAACTCCAACCGATATAAGTTTTGAAATGGGATTTCAATGAAGAAGAAAAGAGATTCGGAGGAACTTACTATTAGGTTACGCTAGGAAAAGGTAAAAGAAGGAGAGTTGATTTTCATGGCGTCGCGGAAGCTCCGGAATAGGTTCGATTTTTCGCCGGAAGTTGACCGCTTGCTAAGTCCTCTTTACTCCACTTGTACTTCAATTTTTTTTGAGAGTTTTGGCTATAAAATTCAGAATGATGCCGAGCCAACGTGTGGGATGGTATTTATAGTATAGAATTAGGGTTTTGGAATTAAAATGGTGAATTAAAATGCATTAAATTATGAATTGAAGGGTCTCTGTTTGATTGCAGGGAAATCAAACAGTGCAGGGGAGTTAGGGGTAGGGGAAGAGTCAAGTGTGCATAGCCTGGGGCTCTTTGGCTCAAATCTGACCATAGGGGCCGGTCGATTTGCCTGTTTGGCTGGTCGATCTCGAGGCATTTGCCTTGAGATTCGTGCCACTTGATCCAAACCCTATTTACTCCATTTTCCACATGTTTGATTTTTCTGACTTTTCATTTTTCTGTTTATTGGACTTGTAAACTTTTGGGCTTCCAAAAAGTTAAAAAGAAAAATCAGAAAATAATGTGTCTGATGGGGATCGAACACAGGGGTTACGTCACAGCAGTGCAAGGGCTTTACCGATGAGCTACAAGTTGTTTCTTGCTGTTATTTAACAAAATTTACTTATAACTCAAACTCAGACTGTATAACTCATTTTCTGTACATTAAACTGGAAAATTCCGTACAGTAAATTCAGAGTTGTTACATTTACATAAGGACTAATTTACAAATAAGTGAGGGTATATTGCACGCATGTCTTCTCGTTCCCACGTTGATTTTCCTGGCGAATCTTTTCTCCACATCACTCGGACCAACTTTACTTCCTTGTTCCGCAGTGTCTTCACCTTTCGGTCCAGGATCTCAACGGGTTGTTGCTCGCAAGTTAAGTCGGTCTGGACTGTGAGCTCCGAGTGATCAAGGATGTGGTTGGGGTCTCTCACATATCTTTGTAGCTGGGATATGTGGAACATGTTGTGCACTCCTTCCAATGAGGGCGGTAGTGCCAAATGGTATGCCACTTCTCCAACTCGTTTAAGAATATTGAATGATCCTATGTATCTGGGACCGAGCTTACCCCTCTTACCAAACCAGATCACTCCTCTGTTTGGAGATACCTTCAGAAAAATATGGTCTCCAGGTTGGAACTCCAAGTGTCGACGCTTTGCATCAGCCCAATGCTTTTTTCGATCTTGAGCTATGCGTATTCTTTCCCTGAACGTGCGAACTACGTCTACAATTGCTACGATCATCTCTGGTCCAAAGAGTTTACGATCTCCAACATTGTCCCAACTTAGTGGTGAACGACACTTTCGTCCGTAAAGTGCTGCGAATGGTGCCATTCCAATGCTCGCTTGATAGCTGTTGTTGTATGAGAACTCCACAAGGTATAGGTGATCTTCCCATGAACCTCCGAAGTCTATCATATAAGCTCTTAGCATGTCCTCTAGAATCTGAATTGTTCGCTCAGACTGTCCATCCATTTGTGGATAGTAAACCGTGCTGAAGTTCAGACTCATTCCTATGCTAGCTTGCAGAGTCTGCAAAAACCGGCATCGAAATCTTGTATCACGATCGGAGACGATGCAAACCGATCCTCCATGTAATCTCATGATCTCCTGTATGAGTTCATGGGTATCAAATATAGTACACTTTAAAGTTAAATCTTACTTTAGATTCATGCTTACCTCTATGTACTTCTTTGCTAGCGTCTCGGTTGACTGGCCAACTCGAAATGGAATGAAGTGAGTCGACTTGGTGAGTCGATCCACAATAACCCATATTGCGTCGTTACCCTTCGTGCTGCGAGGAAAGGTAGTCACGAAGTCCATGGTAATGTGCTTCCATTTCCATTCTGGGATTGGTAACGGCTGAAGTAGACCAGCAGTTTTGTGATGTTCAGCTTTCATTTGCTAACACACTAAAAACTTGGCTACGCTTCTGGCTACTTCGCGCTTCATTCCATGACACCAGTAGTGTTGCCGTAGGTTCTTGTACATTTTCGTACCACCAGGGTGTACAGAATAAGGAGAGCTGTGAGTTTCTTCATCGACTCTTCTCGAACTGGGCCGTTTGGTACACACAATTGACTTCCATATCTCAAGGATCCATCTTCGTGGATGATGAAATCAGTTCGAAGTCCACTTTATACTTGTTCTCTGATCTTTTGTAGCTTAGCATCATTTGCTTGAGCTGCCTTGATCTGATTGACAAAAGTAGACTGGACTTATAAGTTCATCAAATACGAAGCGTTACCTGGCATAACTACTTCGATCGCTAATCCGTGCAATTCCTACTGTAGCTTCCACTGAGCGGTAAGATTCATTGATAACGGCTAGCGGCTAGGTGCATCGGGAACTACATTCACCTTCCCAGGATAATACTGTAGATTGATGTCGATGTCCGCCATGAGTTCTAGCCATCTTCTCTACCACATGTTTAACTCTTTCTAAGTAAATACATACTTCAGACTCTTGTGGTCAGTGTATATATCCACTCGTTCTCCCAGAAGATAGTGGCGTCAAATCTTAAGTGCGAAGATAACGGCTACCAACTCCAGATCATGTGTTGGATAGTTGCACTCATGAACTTTCAGTTATCTTGATGCAAAAGCCACAACCTTTCCATACTGGTGTAGAACACATTCTAATCCCTTACCGGACGCATCGCAATGCACAACAAATCCTCCAGATTGATTCGATATTACGAGAATAGGAGCAAAAGTTAATCTTGATTTGAGTTCTATAAAAGCTTGTTCACATGCTTCTGACCACATGAATGCTTCGTCTTTGTATGTGAGCTTGGCAGGGGTGCTGCAATCTTTGAAAGCCTTCAATGAATCGTTGGTAGTATCCTACTAATCCTAAAAAACTTCGTATATCCTTCACCGTCTTTGATGTCGGCCACTCGCTGACAGCTGACACCTTAGCTGGATTTACTGAGATTCCTTTGCCTGAAATGATATGCCCGAGAAATCCGACTTGATCTAGCCAAAACTCACACCTGCTGTACTTGGCATAGAGCTGATGTTGTCGTAATGTCTCAAGGACAATCCGTAAATGCTCGGTGTATTCTTCCCGATCCTTTGAATACACCAGGATGTCGTTGATGAAGATGACAACGAACCTGTCTAAGTACTCTCGGAAAACTTGGTTCATCAGATTCATGAATATGGCAGGTACATTGGTCACTCCAAATGGCATTACGAGATACTCATAATGACCATATCGAGTCCTGAACGCCGTCTTCAGAATATCGGACTCTTTGACCTTCACTTGATGATAATTCGAATGAAGATCTAGTTTCGAAAATACACAAGACCCACTTAGTTGATCGAACAGATCATCGATGCGCGGCAGTGGATATTTGTTCTTAATCGTCACTTCGTTCAGAGCTTGGTAGTCCGCACACATCCTGTATGAACCTCTTTCTTTTTCACAAGTAATACCGGAGATCCCCAACTTGAAGACTAGGATGAATCCAACATTTCTTTAGGAGCTTGTTCAACTTAATGCAGATGTCCTTCAATCCTTCTGGACTTAATCAGTACGGAGCTTTGATTACCGGTTGCGCACCAGGTAGTAAATCAATGCTGAATTCAAGAGCTCGATCGGGAGGCAAACTTGAGATATCTTCAGGGAATACATTCTCAAACTCTCGAACTATCTCTGGCTTTTCTTCTTCCGCCGGTAGAGTAAATACTTCTGCATTCTTTGGCTTAGCACGAAATATTCCTGGCTCCAATCTCCACTCTTGAAGTAGAAGACTGGGTGATCTGGTATCTCAAATACTACCCTCCTTAGACGGCAGTCAATCATAGCATAGAAAACTCCCAGCCAGTCCATTCCCAATACAATATCGAAGTTTGGGATGTCCAGTACTTTGAAATTCACGTAGAATTCTCGTTCACAAACTACAATTGGACACTGATCAAATCCCATAGTTGCTTTCAAAACTCCATTCCCGGAACTGACATTCCAGCATGAAATGAGTAACTTCAAGGGAATCGCATTCGTTCTCACGAATCGTTGCGACATGAAGCAATGTGACGCTCTAATGTCGAACAGTACGAGTGCAGGAAGGATGGCTACTAGTATAGTACCTAAGTTGTGTGAGGTTGGTTTTAGATACAGGAAAAATATAGTGATATACATGGATTGAAAAGATATGAAAGAATTGGGAATTACCTGTGATTACTTGGCCAGTGGCTTCGGCTTCCTCAACCGTCATTGTGAAAGCCTGACGTCTAGGTACATTCCTTCTTGCCGGAGGCACATTACTCTGTCCTTGGGGCACGTTTCTTTGCCCTTGAGGCACGTTTCTTTGTGCCTGGTGGAATTGATGAGGTCCACGTGGAGGTGGAGCAGGGAGAGCAAGTTGGGGTGCAGGAGCCTGAATAGCTGGCCACTGCGGAAATGTGATTGCGGGTCTAGGTGCTGGAGCTGGGTTGAATCGATATGGACATACTCCTATGGCGTGAGTGAATGTGCCACAAACCAAACACATACCATTTACACGCCTGCAGTCTTTCACCAGGTGTCCATTTCTCTTGCAGTAGAAGCAAAAGTCTGGATTAGGCTGGTTAAACTATCCTCCCAGTATCCTGGGTGTAAATGTCGGCCCAGAAGAGGCTCCTCCTGTCATTTGTGTGGCAGGGTGTTTCACACTGGCAGTCAGCGGTCTGCCTTTCTTCTTCACAACTGCCTCATAATATCGAGCAGCCTTCAAAGCTAGATCATAGGTTGGGAAATACCCTGTAGCGAGTGCAGCTTGGATTTTCGGGTCCAACCATTGCCGAAATCGTCATGCCTGGATCTCAGCCGTAGGAATCAGGTGTGTCGCGAACCTGTTATGACCTTGTGTTAGCAGTGTAATGAGTGAAATCAGGAAATTGAATTTTGAGACAATATCTTACCTGCTAAGCATGGTAAACTCAATATCGTATTCATCCACAGACTTCACCCATATCGAGCCTTGTTGTAGATGGATGAACTGTTGTTGCATGTCGAAATGGGCAATCTCAGGGAAGTATTTCGCATTGAACATATCACGAAACCTCTTCCATTCGATAGGTTGGGTGAAACGGCTTTCTTCAGCCTTCCACCAGACTCCGGCGTTGTCTGTTAGTTGCAGTTTCGCAACTCTCACCCAAGCAATCTCTGGCACTTGTGCTGCTGCCAGGTCATCTTCTATCGACTGAGCCCGTTCTTTCGCCTCCAGCTCTCTTTTCCTAAAAAGCGTTTTGGGTGCAATGCCCGGAATTGCTTGACTTCTGGTGCCTTAGCTTTGGGACAGTGCATGAGAATAGCAGTCTGCTGCTGCTGACCCTCCAAGAGGCTCTTGATTACCTCAAGCAGTACCGTTTGCTCGTTGATGGGAGCTGCAACGATGGGTGGTGGTGGTAGAGTAGGCGGTGGAGTGTTTCCATTGACGTTGGTGCTGCTGTTGTTCGGTGAATCCATGACCTTGATAGAAAAGGAATGGTTAGGATAGATTCAAGAAATTTGAAATGTAAGGAATGTATAGTTGCCGATTTTTATTATTCTTATGATATATTGCTTAAGACTTCATGCAGAATTGATCTGCATGGGCCGCCAACAAAACCTGTCACACCCCGCTTTCCAGTGTACGAAATTGGCGACGTGACGGGCCGCAACGTATTTTCTAAGAAATAAATACGTTTAGCATAATTAAGCAATATATATATATATATATATATATATATATATATATATATATATATATATATATATATAATGCACAAGAATGACAAGTGATATAAAATAAACAACAACCTTTATTTACATTTATCTTTACATACAACTGTGTGAAAATGAAAAGATACAATGATATAAACAGTGCCTAAACAGTGGCATGCAAACTGAAAGTAAGTACAAGGAGAGCTAGAAGTCTGGATGGACAGTGAGCTGGTCCAAGTCCTCCTGGCTAGGCTCGATCTCCTGAGAGTCCGGTCCTCCTGACGAACATTCCAAAGAAAGAAAAGACAGGAATGTCGTCTGCGAACTAGCGCTCGGTAGGTCCTAAAAGAAGGATTGTAATAGAACAAGTAATGTTAAATGAAATTGTTAAATTGTACAGGTATACGATTGTTATTCTAACGTAGTTGTTTGTAACTTGGTACAAAAGGTATTTGTGTATACAAGAGGAGTCCATCTTACCCCGTTGACTATGGTAACATGTAGTACAAGGTCTCATCATAACCCACGGGACAACGGTACGAGAGTTCATGTAGGTGTCTTTTAAGTGACCATCTCGTGTCACGCTATACGTTCCGTACCAATCTACCCCGTTATCCTCCTATAATGTATTGTATGGGTTATGCTTATAAGTCTTGCCGAGATCATGAATACAAATTGTTCAAATAATCAGGTTTAGGATGTAATCTTGTATTCAAGTAGTCATGTCAAGTTATAATCATGGTTCGATCAAGTCAAGTCAAGTATTCATATTTGATATTGATGTTTGAATTCAAATATTCAGATTCAAGTTCATGTATTCATGTTTGACTTTGGATTCAGATTTGAAATGGAGTCTAACCGAGTCAGACACTTATAACTGATTTAGATCCTGAATTTGGTTCGGGAGTATCGGCAACTGCTGTACATGGACGGCAGGATTTGTGTCTTTTTTCAAGACAATTATCATTGATAACCTCGTTAAATTTTCTACCTTAAATAAGCAAGCACTCACTTTCTCCGGCTCCCTGGAGCTCAAGAGAATTGATCCCGCTTAAATCTATATTTACTAAAGTCCTTAAATATTGTTTTATATAACTCGAGGGGGTTTTATGAAAAATATTTTTAATAAAATTTCAAAATAAACCTCGAGAATTTATTTATATTATTTAGGGTTTTCATGGATATGAATTTTAAGGATTTGAGGTATTTTAGTGATAATTGCTTAGCTTGGAAAATTCATGATATTTTATTGTAAAACTTGTCTTTTGTTGGTATCTTGATGGTATTTTAGTGAAACTTGTAAAATTTTCATTTAAAAAAATATAAGTTTGTTATATTTTGAAAATATATGGATTTGTAATTTTTATATAATTATTAAAAATTAAATTTTATTTAATTAGAGAAATGCGTTTTTCTTAAAACCGTATTTAAAACCTTTCGAGATCGAATGCTCTGTGAAGAGATCTGCATCTCGCTCTACTAGCCCATGGATGTGCGATAATCCGCACCATCCATTAGCGGATCGCCTAACAAGGCTTGTAAAAGCATAATCGTAAAGGAATTTAAAACACCGTTTAAAAGAAATCCGATTTTTATAGTAAGTGGTATTTTCTTGTAATAACGTCTTCGTAACAAAAATTCATATAAAAGAGGTATCGTGCTATAGAACCATGTGTGCGTGTGGGGTAGGTCATTACCACGTGAAGTTTTCCTAAAGGTATTATTTTAAAATAACTAAAAAAGATGATATTTAAAGTTCATGGTATTTAAATGAAAAACTTAAATTAAAGTTATTTTGCATGGAATTCTAGGTTAAAATTTATTCCAAACATTTATAATTAAGATTATAAGTATTGTGTAAGAATTTGGATGAACATTATATGGGCAAAAGGTAAATTTCAAGGGTTTAGAAATAGATATCGGTATTAATTCCACTTACCGATATAAGTTTTGAAATGCGATTTCAATGAAGAAGAAAAGAGATTGAGAGGGACTTACTATTAGGTTACGCTAGGAAGAGGTAGAAGAAGGAGAGTTGATCTTTGTGGCGTCGCGGGAACTCCGGAATAGCTTCGATTCTTCGCCGGAAGTTGACCGCTTGCTAACTCCTCTTTACTCCACTTGTACTTAGAAATTTTTTGATAGCTATGGCAATAAATTTTAGAATGATACTGAGCTAAAGTGTGGGGTGGTATTTATAGTGTAGAATTAGGATTTTGGAATTAAAATGGTGAATTAAAATGCATTAAAATTGTGATAAATTGTGAATTGAAGGGTCTCTGTTTGATTGCAGGAAAATCAAACATTGCAGGGTAGTTAGGGGTAGGGGAAGAGTCAAGTGTACAGAGCCTGGGGCTCTTTGGCTCAAATCTGACAGTCGAGACCGGTCGATTTGCCTGTTTGGCCGGTCGATCTCGACGCATTTGCCTCGAGATTCGTGCCACTTGATCCAAACCCTGTTTACTCCATTTTCCACATGTTTGATTTTTCTGACTTTTCATTTTTCTGTGTATTGGACGTGTAAACTTTGGGGCTTCCAAAAAGTTAAAAAAATATCAGAAAAAATAATGTGTCTGATGGGGATCGAACACAGGGTCTACGTCACAGCAGTGTAAGGGATTTACCAGTGAGCTACAAGTTATTTCTTGCTGTTATTTAGCAAAATTTACTTATAATTCAAACTCAGACTGTATAACTCATTTTCTGTAAATTAAACTGGAAAATTTCGTACAGTAAATTTTGAGTCGTTACACCTGAACTGTGAAAGTCCCAATATTCTCTTACATCTATCACGATAGATCTTGATCCGCAGAATATAGGTGGCATCACCCAGGTCATTCATGGAGAACTTTTGAGACAAGAATAGCTTGACCGACTGTAGCATATGAATATCATTTCCTATTAGGAGAATATTATCCACGTATAATACTAGGAATATCACAGTTCTCTCTACAATCTTCTTGTAAATACAAGGCTCATCTATATTTTTGATGAAATCAAATTTCTTGACTGTTTCATCAAAATAGATGTTCCATCTCCGCGATGTCTGTTTTAATCCATAAATGGATTTAAGTAACCTGCACACCTTCCCGCTGCTCCCACTGTCTATGAAGCCCTCTGGCTGATCCATATAAACACACTCTTCTAAATCACCATTTAGAAAAGCGGTCTTTATGTCCATTTGCCAAATCTCATAGTCATGGAAGGCAAAAATGGCAAAGATCCGAATGGATTTGAGCATAGTCACTGGAGAACAGGTTTCGTCATAGTCCACACCTGGTCTTTGACGAAAACCTTTTGCAATAAGTCTAACCTTATAGGTTTCCACATGTCCATCTGTGCCAGTCTTCTTCTTGAAGATCCATTTACAGCCGACGGGTTTTACCCCAGGCGGTGCAATGTCCAAAGTCCAAACTTTGTTGGTGTACATGGACTCCATTTCGGACCGCATAACATTTAGCCAATTCACAGTATCCCTACTGGCAATGGCCTGCTCAAAACTAGTAGGATCATTTTCTTCCAAGATGCAATTCTCTCGATCCCTGTCTATGAGAAAACCGTAGTATCTCTCGGGCAGATGAGAAATCCTACTAGTTCTGCAAAGTGACTGAGGTTCGTCAGGGATTATTGAATCCTGTGGTTCATCTAAATCTTCAATTGCAGTTTGTGCATCTGGAATTTCTTCCAGTTCTACCATATTTCCACTAATTTCTTTTGAAAAAAATTGACATTCTAAAAAGGCGGCATTTCGAAAAACAACAATCTTTTGTTCCCCTGGATGGTAGAAAATATATCCTCACGAATGCTTGGAATATTCCACAAACTTATACAGTACCGAACGTGCCACTAATTTGTCCAGATTTTGCTTTTTGACATAAGTCGGACAACCCCATATCTTAATGAATTTAAGACATGGTATTTTTTAATGACCCTAATTTTACTGTACGAAAATTTTCAAGTTAATGTACAAAATAGAGTTTGCAAGCCCGAGTATATTTTAAATGTTTTTATTTAAGAATAGCAAGAAACAACTTGTAGCTCATTGGTAAAGCCTTGCACTGCTGTGACGTAACCCTTGTGTTCGAATCACATCAGCTACATATATTTTTACTGATTTTTCTTTTAAACTTTTTGGAAGCCCAAAAGTTTACACGTGCAATACACTTAAAAATGAAAAGTTAGATAAAACAAACATGTGAAAAATATTGTGTACACAGCCAGGGACACGTAGAAAGAATCCAAGCCCTCACCCACGTGGCCAGCGAGATCGGCTAAATCCCCGGCGCCGACGGTCCCCCCGTAGGGAATAACCCCCGTGTTTTGCCCACTAAACCCCTTGGCTTACCCCTACTACCCCTGTTCTGTTTGATTTCCCTGAAAATTAACAGAGAATTAAAATGAAGCTTTAAATCCAATTTTAATGTTTTTTAATTGTTTCTTCAATTCCAAAACCCTAATTTTACACTATAAGTACAACCCCATACCTTAGGCCTCTTCATTATGAAATCTATTGCCAAAATTCTCAAAAATTTTCTAAATCTAAGAAGAGTACATGTGGAGTTAGCCGTAGGTCAAATTCCGGTAAGGATTCGAGATGTTTCTGACAACCTCGCGACTCTGCGAAAGCTAATACCCTCATCCTCTACCTCCCCTCTCTCCTTTAACTGGTTAGTCCCATATTTCTTCTTCTCTTTCTACTATAAAACTTCGTTTTTTCAAAACATGTCGGTAAGTGGAGTTATACCGACATTTATTTCTAAAACCTTTGAAAACCATAATTCTTCTTAAGAATCACTTATACTCATGTATATACCTTACTTGTAATCATTTAACTAATGTTTAGAAACCAATTTCACTCTAAAACTCCATGTTAGATAACTTTAATTAAGCTTTTACGTTTAAATACCATGAAATTTATATACGACATCTTTTAATTATTTTTGCTTAGCATACCTTTAGAAAACCTCACGAGGTAATGACCAACCTCTCACATACACACATCTTGACATAGCACGATTCTCTTGAACAATATTTTTGTGGCAAAATACGACTTTTCATCAAAATACCTTAAACTATTTAAAACCCGGATTTTTTAAAATTGTGTTACTTAATTCTTTGCAATTATGCCTCTACAACCCATTTTGGGGAACCCGGTTTGGATGGTGCGAATTATCGCACATCTTCGGAACCAGCAGAGCAGGATGCAGCCCTTCTCACTGGCGCATACGATCTCGATGGAATTTTAATACAATTTTTAAGAAAAACGAGGATTTCTATTTAATAATAAAAATGTATTTTTAATAATTATATAAATATTATCAAACCATATATTTTTAAGATATTATTAAATTCCATGTTTTCTAAAAAATAAAATAATTACAGGTTTTATGAAAATACCATCAAGAATCAATACAAGTCAAATTTTACACTAAAGTACCTTGAACTATTCAAGTTTCACTAATATACTTCATTCTTTAAAAATTTACATCCATGAAAACCTTAAATAATATAAATAAACACTTGAGGTTTATTTTGAAAGTATACTAAAAATATCTTTATAAAACCCCAAAAGTTATATTAAATTACAATAAGGACCTTAGTAAATATAGGTTTAAGCGGAACCAATTCTCTTAAGTCTCAGGTAGACGGAGAAAGTGGGTGCTTGCCTATTTAAGATAGAAAACTAAAATGGGGTTATCAATAGTAATTGTCTTGGAAAAAGACACAAATCCTACCGTCCATGTGCAGCAGTTACCGATAATACTAAAATCTAGTTCAGGATCCAAATTTGTTTAAGTGTCCGACTCAATCTGAATCTCAGTCTAATCTGAATCCAATCCAAACATGAATCCAAGTCAACATGAATCTAAACATGAATACTTGAATATGAATACCAGAACAATATAAAACATGCAACATAACTTGACTTGAACGAACCATGGCTATATCTTAAACTTGACTATACGACTACCAATTACATGAACAACTTATACCATGGTCTCGGCAAGTCTGATAACCCTAATTCAATACAATATACACTACGGGGTTTTAACGGGGTAGATTGGTACGGAATGTGTTAAAAGTGGCACGATGATGATCACTAAAAGACACCTACATGAACATCCTGTGCCGTTTTCCCGTGGGTTTTGACTGGGCTTTGTACTTACATGTTACCTTAGTCCACGGAGCAAGTTGGACTCCTCTCGTATACACTGATACATTCTGAACCAAGCTACAAACAACTACGTTAGCATAACAAACACATACTTTACCTATTCTTTTCTCTTTACTTGTCTATTCCATTCTATCTTTTGGGACATACTGAGCGTTAGTTCGCTGACGACATTCCTGTCTTTTCTTTCTTTGGAATGTTGTCAGGAGGACCCAACTCTCAGGAGATCAAGCCCAGCCAGGACGACTTGGAGCAGTTTACAGGGGAGGCAAACTTTTAGGCCTTACTTGTACTATTTTCTTTCCAGTTCATATGTCATTGTTTAGGTATCGTTTTCTATCATTGTACTTTACTTTTCAGTTGTATGTAAAGAATGATTATCAATAAAATGTTGTTGTTTTATTATATCTCTTGTCATTCTTGTGCTTTACATTTATATTGCTTATTTACGCTTAACGTGTTTACTTCTGAGTAAATACGTCACGGCCCGCCGTCTCCTTCCCCGTACACTGGGAAGCGGGGTGTGATAGGTTTTGTTGGCGGCCCACGCAGGTCAGTTCTGCATGGAAACCTAAGCAATATATCACAAGAATTATAAGAATCAGCAACTGTACATTCTTTACATTTCTATTTCTTGAATCTATCCTAACCCTACTTTTTCTTTCAAGGTTATGAATTCCGCGAACAACACGAGCACCAACGTGAATGGAAACACTCCAACTCCTTTACCAGCACCACCTACCGTAGCAGCTCCTATCAACGAGCAGACGGTATTTCTTGAGGCAATCAAGAGGCTCTTGGAGGGACAATAGCAGCAGACCGCTATCCTATTGCACCACCCAGAATCTGAGGCATCCGGAGTGAAGCAATTCCTGACATCGCATCCGAAGCACTTCTATAGGAAAGAGAGTCCCCTGGAGGAAAAGGAATGGGCTCAGTCCATTGAAGATGACTTGGCAATATCACAAGTGCCAGAGATCTCTTGGGTAAGAGTTGTGAACCTGCAACTCACTAATAACGCCAGAGTATGGTGGAAGGCTGAAGAAAACCGTCTTGCCCAGCCGATCGAATGGAAGACATTTCGCGACATGTTCGACGCGAAATATTTTCCCAAGACTGCCCGTTTTGACATGGAGCAGCAATTCATCTACTTGCAACAATGTTCAATGTGAAACAAATCAGTGAATGAATACGATGCTGAGTTCACCATGCTTAGCAGGTAAGATATGTCTCAATATTCAATTTCCTAATATCACATATTACACTGCTAACACAAGGTCGTAACAGGTTCGCTTCACATCTCATACCGACTGCTGAAATCAGAGCCCGACGATTTCAGCAATGGTTAAACCAGGAGATCCAAGATGCATTAGCTATAGGGGATTTCCCAACCCATAATCTTGCTCTGAAGGCTGCCCGAAAATATGAGGCACTTGTAAAGAAGAAGGGCAGACTTCAGTATGTGGGTGTGAAGTGCCATGCTACTCAGATAGCGGGAGGAGCTTCTTTCAGGCCACTGTTTGTACCCAGGAGACCGGGAGTATCTTTTAACTGGCCCAGTCCAGAATTTTGCTTCTATTGCAAGAGGAATGGACACCCGGCGAAGGACTGCAGGCGTGCTAACCGCCTATGCTTAGTTTGTGGCGCATTCACTCACGCCATTGGAGATTGTCCCCGTCGCTTCATCCCAGCTCCTACACCCGGACCAACACTCACTTTTTCGCATCGGCCAGCTATCCAGGCTCCTGCACCTCATCTTGCTCTCCCAGCTCCACCTCTTCGTGGACCTCCTGCATAGCCTACTCGTCAGTTCTATCAGGCATAGATGAATATGCCGCAAGGACAGAGGAACGGACAGAGAAATGTGCCTCCAGTAAGGAGGAATGTACCTAGACAACAGGCTTTCACAATGACCGTGGAAGAAGCTGAAGCCACTGGCCAAGTCATCACTGGTAACTCCCAATCTTTTAAACCTATTCAATCTTTGTATGTATGTGTGTATATATATATATATATATATATATATATATATATATATATCTTTTCCTATACTTAAACATATTCCACACAATTTAGGTACAATCTTAGTAGCTTCCCTTCCTGCCCTAGCACTTTTCGATACTGGAGCATCACATTGCTTTTTGTCGCAACGGTTCGTCCGAACTCATGCGATTCCAGTTAAACCACTCGTATCCAGCTGGAATATCAGTTCAGGGAACGACATTCTAAAGGCAACTCTTGGATACGATCTATGTCCAGTGGTCTTCTGCAGCAGAGAATTTATGCGGACTTCAAGGTGCTGGACATACCGAACTTCGATGTAGTCTTGGGAATGGACTGGCTAGGAACTTTCTTCGCTACCATCGACTGGCATCAAAGGAGGGTAGTGTTCGAGATTCCAGATTATCCGGTCTTTTATTTCAAGAGTGGAGACCGTACCCTGGAGCCTACCACCTACAAGGCTAAACCAAGGAAGGCAGTGATTGCAACAATACAGGCGGAAGAAGACAAGTCAGAGGTAGTTCGAGAGTTTGAGGATGTATTCCCTGAAGATATCTCAGGTTTGCCTCCCGATCGAGCTCTTGAATTCAGTATTGACTTAGTACCTGGTGCACAACCGGTGACCAAAGCATCATATCGCTTAAGTTGAGAAGGATTGAAGGAGATCCGTACTCAATTGGACGAACTTTTGAAGAAAGGATGGATTTGTCCCAGTACTTCAAGTTGGGGATCTCCAGTTTTGCTTGTAAAGAAAATGGAAGGTTTATACAGAATATGCATAGACTATCGAGCTCTGAGCGAAGTCACGATAAAGAACAAGTATCCTCTACCGCGTATCGACGATCTGTTCAATCAGCTAAGTGGGTCTTGTGTTTTCTCAAAACTATATCTTCGTTCTGGTCATCATCAGGTGAAGGTCAAAGAGTCTGATATTCCGAAGATGACATTCAGGACTCGCTATGGTCATTATGAGGTTCTCGTGATACCATTTAGAGTGATCAATGAACCAGCCATATTTATGAATCCGATGAACCAGGTTTTCCGAGAGTACCTAGACAAGTTTGTTGTTATTTTCATCGACGACATCCTGATGTATTCAAAGAATCGGAAAGAGCACGCTGAGCATTTGCGGATTGTCCTGGAGACATTGCGACAGCATCAACTCTATGCCAAGTACAGCAAGTACGAATTTTGGCTAGATCAAGTCGGATTTCTCGGACATATAGTTTCAGGCGAAGGAATCTCTGTGGATCCAGCTAAAGTATCAGCAGTAAGCGAATGGCCGACACCAAAGACAGTGAAGGACATTCGAAGTTTCTTGGGACTAGTAGGATATTACCGAAGATTCTTCAAAGGCTTTTCAAAGATTGCAACACCTCTGACTAAGCTCACACGTAAAGATGAAGCATTCATGTGGTCAGAAGCATGTGAACAAGTTTTTGTAAAACTCAAATCAAGTTTTACATCAACCCCTATTCTCGTAGTACCGGACCAATCTGGAAGTTTCGTTATGCATTGTGATGCATCCGGTAAGGGATTAGGATGTGTTCTACACTAGCATAGAAAAGTTGTAGCCTTTGCATCAAGCTAGTTGGAGATTCATGAGCGCAACTATCCAACACATGATTTGGAGTTGGCGGCCGTTATCTTTGCCCTTAAGATTTGGCGCCGTTATTTGCTTGGAGAGCGAGTGGACATATACACTGACCACAAGAGTCTGAAGTATGTGTTTACTCAGAAAGAATTGAACATGCGGCGGAGAAGATGGATAGAACTTAAGGCGGACTTCGATATCAACTTACAATATCATCTAGGGAAGGTGAATACAGTTCCTGATGCACTTAGTCGCCAGCCACTATCAATGAATCTCACCGCACAGTGGAAGCTTCAACAAGAATTGCACGGGATGGATATAGAAGTGGTTATGCCAGGTAACGTTTCGTATTTGATGAACTTACAAGTTCAGTCTACTATTGTCAATTAGATCAAAACAGCTTAAGTAAGTGATGCCAAGTTGCAAAAGATCCGAGAACAAGTAGAAAGTGGAATGTGAACATACTTCATCATCCACAAAGACGGATCTTTGAGATATGGATGCAGGTTGTGTGTACCACAAGGTTCTGTTCGGGAAGAGTTGATGAAAGAAGCTTACGGCTCTCCGTACTTAGTACATCCTGGTGGTACAAAGATGTACAAAGATCACGGAAACATTGCTAGTGGCATGGCATGAAGCGTGAAGTAACCAGAAGTATAGCCAAATGTTTGGTGTGTCGGCAAGTAAAGGCTGAATATCACAGAACTGCTGGTTTACTTCAACCGTTACCTATCCCAGAATGGAAATGGAAACATATCCCATGGACTTCGTGACTGCACTTCCTCGCAGCACGAAAGGTAACGATGTGGTATGGGTTATTGTGGATCGACTCACCAAGTTGGCTCACTTTATTCCCTTTAGAGTTGGCCAATTTCCCGAGACTTTAGCAAAAAAGTACATGGAGGTAAGTCTGAATCTAAGTAAGATTTAACTCTTCATAATGTACTATTTCTGATACTCATGAACTCATGCAGGAGATCATGAGATTATATGGAGTACTGGTTTGCATCGTCTCCGATCGTGACACCAGATTTCGATCGTAGTTTTGGCAGAGTCTGCAAGCTAGCCTGGGAATGAGTCTGAATTTCAGCACAGCTTACCATCCACAAAAAGATGGACAGTTTGAGTGAACGATTCAAATTCTTGAAGACATGCTAAGAGCTTGTATATTAGACTTCGGAGGATCGTGGGAAGATCACCTACATCTTGTGGAGTTTTCATACAACAACAGCTACCAGGCGAGTATTGGAATGAAACCTTTTATAGCGCTCTATGCAAGGAAGTGTCATTCACCACTAAGTTGGGACGACATCGGAGATAAGAAACTTCTTGGACCAGAAATGATCATGTCAACTGTGGACATAGTTTGCACGATCAGGGAAAGAATGAGCATAGCACAAGACAGACAGAAGCACTGGGCTGATGCAAAACGACGTCATCTGGAGTTCCAACCGGGAGATCATGTGTTCTTGAAGATCTCTCCAAACTGTGGAGTAATTCTCTTTGGCAAGAGGGTAAACTCAGTTCCAGATATATTGGACCGTTCGACATACTCGAACGAGTCAGAGAAGTGACATATTGTTTGGCACTACCACCCTCATTAGAAGGAGGGCACAACGTGTTCCACATATCCCAACTTCGAAAATATGTGAGCGACCCCAGCCACATTCTTGATCACTCCGAGCTCACTATACAGACAGACCTATCCTGTAAGCAACAACCCGTTGAGATCCTGTACAGAAAGGTAAAGACACTATGGAACAAGGAAGTAAACTTAGTCCGAGTGATGTGGAGAAAAGATTCATCAGGAGAATCAACGTGGGAACGTGAGGATGACATGCGTGCAAGATACCCTTTCTTATTTGTAAATTAGTCCTTATATAATTATAAATTTCGAGGACGAAATTTTTATAAGGAGAGTAGAATGTAATGACTCTAATTTTACCGTACAAAATTTTTCAAGTTAATGTACAGAATAGAGTTTGCAAGCCTGAGTATATTTTAAATGTTGTTTTTATTTAAGAACAGAAAGAAACAACTTGTAACTCATTAGTAAAACCTTACACTGCTCTGACGTAGCCCATGTGTTCGAATCCCATCAGCCACATATAATTTTACTGATTTTTCTTTTAAATTTTTTGGAAGCCCAAAAGTTTACACGTGTAATACACGTAAAAATGAAAAGTCAGATAAAATAAACATGTGAAAAATACTATGTACACGGCCAGGGACACGTGGCAAGAATCCAAGCCCCCACCTCACACACGTGGCCGGCGAGATCGGCCAAATCCCCGATGCCGACGGTCCCTTCATAGGGAATAGCTCTCGTGTTTTGCCCACTAAACCCCTTGGCCTACCCTACTACTCCTGTTCTGTTTGATTTCCCTGAAAATTAACAGAGAATTAAGATGAATCTTTAAATCCAATTTTAAATGCTTTTTAATTCTTTTTTCAATTCCAAAACCCTAATTTTACACTATAAATACAACCGCATACCCTAGCCCTCTTCATTCTGAAATCTATTGCCAAAATTCTCAAAAAAATACTAAGTCTAAGAGTACAAGTGGAGTTAGCCTTAGGTTAAATTCCAGCGAGGATTCGAGACGTTTCTGATGACGCGTCGACTCCACGAAAGCTACTACCCTCATTCTCTACCTCCCCTCTTTCCTTTAATTGGCAAGTCCTATATCTCCTCTTCTCTTTCTACTATAAAACTTCTCTTTTTCAAAATATGCCGGTAAGTGGAGTTATACCGACATTTGTTTCTAAAACCTTTGAAAACCACATTTCTTCTTAAGAATCACTTGTACTCATGTATATAACTTACTTGTAATCATTTAACTAATATTTAGAAACCAATTTCACTCTAAAAATTCATGTTAAATAACTTTAATTAAGCTTTTACGTTTAAATACCATGAAGTTTATATACGACATCTTTTAATTATTTTTGCTTGGCATGCCTTTAGAAAACCTCACGAGCTAATGACCTACCTCTTACATACATACATCTTAACATAGCACGATTCTTTTAAACAATATTTTTATGGCAAAATACGACTTTTCATCAAAATACCTTAAACTATTTAAAACCCCGATTTCTTTAAATTGTGTTACTTAAATTTTTGCGATTATGCCTCTACAACCCATTTTGGGGAACCCGGTTTGGATGGTGCAGATTATCGCACATCCTCAGAACCAGTAGAGCGGGATGCAACCCTTCTCACGGAGCATACGATCTCGATGGAATTTTAATATAATTTTAAAGAAAAACGAGGATTTCTATTTAATAATAGTTTTTTTTAATAATTATATAAATATTATCAAACCACATATTTTTAAGATATTATTAAATTCCATATTTTCTAGAAAATAAAAGAATTACAAGTTTCATGAAAATACCATCAAGAATCAATACAAGTCAAACTTTACACTAAAATACCTTGAACTATTCAAGTTTCACTAATATACTTCATTCTTTAAAAATTTACATCCATGAAAATCCTAAATAACATAAATAAATACTTGAGGTTTATTTTGAAATTATACTAAAAATATTTTTTATAAAAACCCCTTTAGTTATATTAAATTGCAATAAGGACCCTAGTAAATATAGGTTTAAGCGGGACCAATTCTCTTGAGTCTTAGAGAGTCGGAGAAAGTGGGTGCTTGTCTATTTAAGGTAGAAAACTAAAACTGGGTTATCAATGGTAATTGTCTTGGAAAAAGACACAAATTCTGCCGTCCATGTGCACCAGTTACCGATAACACCAAAATCTAATTCAGGATCCAAATCCGTTTAAGTGTCTGACTCAATCTGAGTCTCATTCTACTCTGAATCCAATACAAACATGATTCCAAGTCAACATGAATCTAAACATGAATACTTGATCATGAAACCAGAACGATATCAAACATGCAACATAAATTGACTTGACCGAACAATGGCTATATCTTGAACATGACTACATGACTACTATTTACATCCTGAATCAGTTTACATGAACAACTTATACCATGGTCTCGGTAAGTCTGATAACCCTAATTTAATACAATATACACTACAGGGTTTTAACGGGGTAGATTGGTACAGAATGTGTTAAAAGTGGCACGATGATGGTCACTAAAAGACACCTACATGAAGATCCTGTGTCGTTGTTCCGTGGGTTTTGACGGGGCCTTGTACTTACATGTTACCTTAGTCTACGGAGCAAGTTGGACTCCTCTCGTATACACTGATACATTCTGTATCAAGCTACAAACAACTACGTTAGTATAGCAAACACATACTTTATCTATTCTTTTCTCTTTACTTGTCTATTATATTCTATCTTTTGGGACTTACCAAGCGCTAGTTCGCTGATGACATTCCTGTCTCTTCTTTCTTTGGAATGTTGTCAGGAGGACCCGACTCTCAGAAGATTGAGCCCAGCTAGGACGACTTGGAGCAGTTTATAGAGGAGGCAAACTTTTAGGCCTTACTTGTATATTTTCTTTCCAATTCATATGCCATTGTTTAGGCATTGTTTTTTATCATTGTACTTTACTTTTCAGTTGTATGTAAAGAATGATTATCAATAAAATGTTGTTTTATTATATCTCTTATCATTCTTGTGCTTTACATTTATATTGCTTATTTACGCTTAATGCGTTTACTTCTGAGTAAATACGTCACGGCCCACCACGTCTCCTTCCCCGTACACTGGGAAGCGGGGCATGGCAATTTTACCACTCCATATTTCATATAGGGTTTTAGGCACAGATTTAGATGGAACTTGATTCAATAGATATATTGCTGTCTCAATCGCATTCCCCAGAATGAAAGAGGCAATTCAAAACTACTCATTATGGAGCGAACCATATCCAATAGGGTACGGTTTCTCTGCTCCAACACACTGTTGTGCTGTGATATATAAAGAGGAGTAAGCCGAGAGAGAATACCATTCTCTTTTAAGTAGACGAGAAATTTCGTGCTTAAGTACTCCCTTCCTCTATCAGATCGGAGGATATTGATACTTTTGCCTGTCTGGTTCTCTACTTCGTTTCTGTATTCTTTGAATTTCTCAAAAGTTTTAGATTTGTGTTTCTTAAGATACACATATCCGAACCTAAAGATATCGTCAGTGAATGTAATGAAATATAAGAACCCACCCCTTGCATGTATAGACATTGGATAACACATATCACCGTGTATCAGTTCTAGGAGTTCTGTAGCTCTTTCTCCGTGTTCGGTGAATGGAGATTTGGTCATCTTTCATTTGAGACAAGATTGACAAGTTTCATAAGAAGTAAATTCGAACGGATCCAAATATTCATTTTTATGCAACTTAGCTAATGTTTTCTCATTGATATGACCAAGTCTAAAATACCACAAGTAGGTCTCGTTCGTATCTGAACTTTTCCTCTTGCGTGTTTTTTGTACATTAAGAACCGTGTTTTGATTTAGAACATAGATATCATTACACAGTGTATCTTCGGCAACCCCATTACCTGATTAAGGTAAATTTCATGATATTTCTATCTAGAAAAAAGTTATATCCTTCTTTATTAAGTAAAGAAACTGATATGATGTTGCAAAGTATGGAAGGTACATAGTAGCAGTTGTTCAAAATTATAGTATTGCCTTTTGGCAACACCGGGTGATATTCACCGACGGCAGCAGTATCAACTTGTGCTCTGTTCACTACTATGAGGGACATATCAGCTGTCCAACCATCCTACTTTTTCTCAGTACGTATAATAAATTACAGATATGAGATCTTGATCCGGTATCTAGTACTCAGGAAGTAGGACTGACTGAAAAACGGTTCTCAATTATAAGAACACTTGAAGGAGATGCAATAGTATGCTTTTTCTTCACCGGGGTAATCAAGAAATTCATGCAATCCTCTTTCCCTTGCTCATGCTCATGACATTTGTCACAAGAACACTTTAAGTAGGACTGACTGAAAAACAGTTCTTAATTATAAGAACACTTGAAGGAGATGCAATAGTATACTTTTTCTTTACCGGGGTCATCAAGGAATTCATGCAATTCTCTTTCCCTTGCTCATGCTCGTGACATTTGTCACAAGTCAGAGCCGAACCGATATTCCCTAGTCCCGAATAAGAATTCAGGTCGGTTAAGTCATATATTTTATTATCTTGATAAATACGTGACATGGTAGCTACAATTAGGAGAAAGAAAAGAAACACTCAGCGTATGCTCTTAAAAATTTATATTGGTTATTATTTTATCTAAATAGGATAGCTCCCACTATTTTCTCGAATTCTCCTTCAAACCCTGAAAGGAGAACTAGTCGGGATCATATACGCTCCATAAGTTCACTAACTGTTCAGCCAGGTAAGTGTTGGTACTCCGAGGGAGGCTCTTCGTGCTTTCGCACGGACCTAATTAAATAACCTCGTTTCTACAGAGGAATAACCCCGTTAACACTTTTCTAGACACCTAATGGGTTAGTTAGTTGTGAAGTGAAAATCTCCCGAGAGTAATGCTACTCATCAGTGGGATCGGGACCCAATTATCATCGTGTGATAACCTAGATGGAAGCCACTCTAGTCACCACACTCTAGAAGGTATACAATACAAGCAAGTTTCCTGTATATTTGAAACTCCCGATGTGGTTTTTACCCCTAAGACCTTAGTGACCTTGAATAAAGATCAAAATGTCAAAGGGTCCTAGTCAAATTCTACCCGTCATTATCTTGATTGCATTAGACCCACCCGTATGAACCTTGACTAAAGATCAAAATGATCGTACGACTGTCATAACCAATCGCATAACCTAGCAGCAGAAAAGTACTGCTTAGCTATCGCACACTACGTGTTGACTAAAGATCAAAATACGTAGCATGAATACTAAACACTACTGATCTGAAATGACGGAGGGCTGTGGCTGGATTTTGGCAAAAAACCTTTAACGTAATGAACTTGAAATTGTTGAAGGAAACTAGTGATTTCGAAACGAGCGATTCAAGCTCAATTTTAA
This sequence comes from Agapanthus africanus, assembly GCA_030015575.1. Classification (NCBI taxonomy): domain Eukaryota; kingdom Viridiplantae; phylum Streptophyta; class Magnoliopsida; order Asparagales; family Amaryllidaceae; genus Agapanthus; species Agapanthus africanus. Next base: position 98,500,948 of record JASDDO010000014.1, on the reverse strand, counting down.
AAACTTTTGGTTTTGTGAAAAACCGAGTAGTTTTGAAAAGAACCGAGTGGTTTTAAATTTGATCCCAACAACATCATTTTTTAGGTTTATTTTCCTGTATTAATATGAATTAACGCGGTTCCATCAATTAACCCTATCATTACAGAAGAAACGAAAATAGAACGTACGCTTATACCTTCCGTATTCGCCACAGGGTCCCAGGTCTTGGCCGTAAGGTTACTTAACTTTCAGCAGGGTGGGAAAAGGACCAGCGCGGATGCAAAACATAAGTAACGTTTATGGCTATATATATATAGCCATTCGTCTCAAGTAATAATAAAACATCATAGATCATAGGCAGCTAATAAATATCACAGGGATGCGATAAATAAGATGGAATTAGCGGATAAATTAGAAGCCCCGTGTTTCGTTTGAGCCGCAAACGAAAGCAACGTTCCCTGATCATGTGGATAGCTTTAACATCACCTGTACCAAAGACCCCTACGAGCGTGGCAAGCTACCCGTCAATTCTAGAAGTGAGACAACCATCACTCGATAAAATGAGTGGGCCATCTGACACTTTTTTGAATCCGGAAACTTGATCACTCTATCTTGGGTCTATCCTATACCCCTATAAGTGTGGCGAATAGCCCACCAATTCTAGAGCGAGACGGTTCGAACTCGCCACTGCGAAACAACCACCTAACATACTTTAAACCCGGCTATTCATGCACTTCTCCGTGGGTAATCCTAATACATGAATGAAAGAATATACAATGGTAATATCAACCTCAATAGGGTTGTGTTCCAATAAAAATAATATACAACAAGCGGTGACGATGACCACAATCCAGGCGCTCGCCCCGAATATCAAATATACATCTATTACTACGATGAGAGGCTATCCACACGAATATCCGTCTAATCCATCACAAGATAAATATCATCACAGTGGAAGCAAGTGTTTGCAAACTCGTCTAATCACCTATAGCAATTAGACGACGTATACAAACACAAATACGAATTAAAGAAATCAACGATGCAAAAAGTTTTGAATCGACAAATTTCTATATTTTGTAAACCCAAAAATTATAGCTTCTGTCAAATTTTATTTGACCACTAATTTTTTGTTAAAACATATTCAGAGTGATCTTCATGATAAGATAGTGATATTAGACAAAAATGAGACAGTTTAGAGAAGCTTCAACCACCGAAATTAAAGAATTTCCCGCTTCTGGCGGTTTTTGTATCTTTTCGTGTCCTCGTTTTTTCCAGTGTCTTGGGTTTTAGGAAATGTGATTTTTGATCATGTTTGATTTGCCCCAGATTTCACTTACTGTTATCTTTGTATTCGGGCAACCTGAGGATGATAAGGAATGAGAGAGCCACCCCAAATGTACGCATATACATATGTATAAGTGTATATATAAATACACACAAATACACTAATACAAGTATATGCTACAAGTACATACACCCGTATCAAATATGAATACCCATATTTATATTAAGAGAAAAATACTCATATTTATATCAAGACACAAGTACACATATTTATACAAATACCTGTATTCGTATAAATACCATATTCTGTCAAAATACGAATACGAAAAAGAGAGATACTAAATAGAGATAAATAATACTAGCTTACATTTCATCCAAATATGAAAACCTGGCTATCTTTCAAATCTTCTAGTATTAAGAAACCATCTGATTAAAAGTACGTGTACAACAAACACGTATTAATCGAACCCAAGTACGTATCAAAATACGTACACTACATTGTTTCGCCTAAGCTAAGAAACTCTCTGTGTGAGACTCTAAACACTCGACAATACGCTAGTAGTGGGTTTAACCACAAGCACATTATCGGAGCTCGGCGATCTTCGCCGCCTCAAGCACAGCCTCGGTCTCCCTCTTGCTGGCATCCCTTGCCTTCTTCATTATGGTTTAGCGCTTGCCCAACTCCTCCAACTTGACCTCGATGGCGCGGTGGGACTCATTCAGAAGTCGGTGGGACTCCTGGCACTTAGAGATCGTGAGCTCCCCGGTGGCCAATCGGGTTTCGAGGGCGGCTGTCTTCTCCTTCTCCTGCCGCAGCTGAAGGCGCAAACCCTCCGCCCCCGAAGACGATTCCCCCGCCTTCTTTATGGCCGGGGCAATCTCCTCGGATTCCATGTTGACGATAAGGGCGTAATGTTGGAGGACCTAAGGAAAGCAGCTGATGGATTTAAAGGTGTTCAGACTAAGAAAGGGCACTTAAGATAATACTTAAATGGATACCAATCTGAACTGCCTCTTGAGCAATGGCGGCCACTTAGGCCCTTAGGGTCCCCCAGGGAATCTTGCCCCCGGCCGACTGCTCCATGTCCACGAGCAAGCCGTCGGTAATGGAAAGCCCCGACGGGACCATGAAGCAGCATCCCCCTCCTGCACGGGAATCCCATCAGGGATCTCAGTCGACGGTGCACGGGAGACAGTCCTTTTCCTCTTAAGGGGAGCCTCGGTTCCCCCTCCTCCTCCCTCTCCCGGTATTCCGGATCTCGCGCGTGTTTCTGGCTACCCTCGCGGCGGTCATCGGGGGCTCGAGGCGATGCGGAAGGCCTCACCGATGGTGACGGTCTCGGGGCCGAGCTCGGGATATGGTCATGCCCCCGGCCTTCTTCTGGGACGTAGCGGTTATGGCAACTAGGATCTTGGATCGGTTCATTTTTCCTGCAAAAAGAAAATACACAGAAAATTTAGTGATGCAAGAAGGGCAAAGGGAAATTATTCAAGTCTATACAGATTGTCCAAGCTCCTAACTTATCCGCGAAGCGTATGGGGATGAGCTCGGCCTAGCTAAGGACCTGCTCGGAAAGTATGACATCGGCCCGCTGGATCGGCTCCCACATGGACACCGCCCTCGCCTCAGGAGAGGACGACTGCTTCACCCATGGGCAGTCGGCCCTGTGCCACTGTACAGGCACAGGCCAATCCTCTTCCTCGGGTGGCCCGACGAATACAAACTTCTCCTTCCATTCGTGAATGGAAGAAAGAACGACTCCTACTCACGACCCGACCGTCCCTCCTTTGCGTTTTTTGAAAGAAATATACACCTATCTCGGCTCATCCTTGCGGGTGCCAGGGTGATTTTTGTAACAAAGGAAGGAAGTAAGAAGGGTCAGGCTGAAAGGGACGTCGTCAAGTTTCAACCGGACCAGGAACCCGAGGAGAATTCTCCACGAGTTCGGCACTAGCTGGCCCGGGGCAAGTTGGAAGCGACGAAGTACCCCACATACTTCAGTTGGAAAAGGCAGACGCATTCCAGCCCAAAATGCATCCAAGTACAGGCAATCTTCTTGCCCTGCACCTGATCCGCCCTTTCATCCTCCCTAGCAAAACGAAGCGAATAGCTAGGGAGAATGGGGAAGCGAGCCTGAATCTCGGTAAGCTCGTCCATGTTTCTTAAGATGGAGGGCGCATCACGAGCGTTCCCGATAGGCACTTTAGAGGCCCTTGCCGTCGCCTGGCGACGAGCAGCGCGGGTAGCCCTAACTCTATGGAGGGAACTCGACGCAGATGGGGCAGCTGAACAGGCGGGAGAAAACACCCTGGACTCGACTCCAACAACTGGAACCTTATCACCCGACTCGACCCTAACAACTTCTATAGACTCCTCAGAGAAATACATCTAACCTGATTCAAAGGGAAGGTTTCGCCGAGAAAAGGCGTAGGAGATCTGATCTAAAAAGACGGAGGAATGCCAAGCAATCTCTCGCAAAGAAGGAAAATAATGGCGGAAGTGTTAACCCTAGGGGGATCCCCCTCCTATTATACAACTCGAGGGGAAGTATCCGACGGCCCTGATTAATTCCCGCCAAAACAAAGCGTCGCGTCTGCCAGCTGTCGAAGCCCCATGTGTCGAACGACCAATGGAGATGTCCCTTCGGCCGCAGGCGACAGCGACAGCCTGTCGCATCAACCAAACCGCGTCGGACACGCGGCCTGCACCTCAACAGACGTGCGAACGAATCAGCGCCCCCTCTTTAATGCACGATCCTTTCCCTGATCCGCTGATGTCATCAAAGATGTGCGCGGAGATCCAAGCGCCCGGGATACGCCACGTGGGCTCATAAATCTGAACGACGCAACTGCTCTACACCGAGTCGTCCCGAAAATCTGCGCCAATAGATTTTTGCCAACAGGCTGCGCCCAGAAAACCGATCAGACCACTCTAGACCCGACCCATAAATAGGTCGAGACGAGAGTGGGGTATTAATGATGATACTCATAAGTGAGAATTCCCCAGATCATGACACATGGTAGATGACGTGTCCCGGAACTTACGGCATATGAGCAAGCATGATACATTGAAGGCATTCCCCGGGTTTTCGCCCCGAGGATTAACCCGACCTTCGATGGCCTCCCAGAACACTCCTATGCCCGCCTTACAAATAACCATCGGCTCACCTCCGAGCCCTCCTACACGCTGAGCTTTTTCAGCCCTCTCAACTCGCCTCCGAACTATCACAGAACCGAACTTCCCCAGCCTCCCGCTCGTCTCCGAGCCTCCCGCCGAGCTAAGCCTCCCCGGTTCTACCGGGCAATCAAGAACGCAGAGCCCAAGCGACTCTGCCATGGCTCCACGTATCTCGTCAGAAGCGAGATATCCGCCACCCAACATCTCGCGTTTCACGCTGTCGTATCCCCCTATTAACGAGCGTATCTCGTCATTAATGGAGGGATCCCGTCATTCACGTAGGCGTAACGTCAGGGGCGTAACTGACGGCGAAGATATCGTGCCAGCTCGCTCCATGCGACCACTATAAAAACCCCTCTCCCAGAAGACTCAGATAAGGAAATTTTAATCCAACAAGCCGCTACTCCGCTCATTTTCCTCGGCTAACTTGATCGTCGGAGAGTCTACGGTGGTCACCCACCCCAGGACTTCTTTGCAGGTAGTTCGGCTTCACCTCAAAATCAACCTATTGAGATCCACACGCCCAAGAAGACAACCTTCAAATCAAATCTCTGTCATTCAACAACACTCTCCACAAAATCGACGGAGGACAGTATCTGAAGAAGATCAGGCCTCCATCAGATCCTGAGAAACAAATTCTCATAGACCGAGGACTCTAGATCAGAGGATGCACCGCATGTTATTCTATTAACAATTCAAAATGCATATATCAAAAGTTAATTTAATTAAAAATATATAATATAATTTTGAATTGATTTTATAATAAAATAAAAATATTATTATGATAACATTTTTGGAAGACTTTATATCATAAACTAGAGCATGTAAATCACGTTTTTGGAGAAACCGAGATAAACTAATTTTAATACAAATTGGTGTAGGAGTATGCACTGCACCACATGTGTGTTTATTTAGATTTTTGTGCATAAAGAAATTTCAAAGTGTAAATTTATATTAGAGAAATAAAATAACAATGTTGCTGTGCTTTATGCTATAAAAACAAATTTGATTTTTCCTCAGAAAAAGAGAAGATAACAGTTAGATTATTTGATTTGGTTATAATATTAGTGAAAATCTAAATAAAATTTATGTTATCTAAAAATTTATATTATCTTCTCAATTTTTTAGGCCTAACTTTTTTATTCACAAAATGTTTGCAATATATAGTACTTTACTCGAGAAAAACTAAATCTAGTGGGATTGTACCCTTGACCTCTTGCTTAAAATTTCACACAAAATCACTTGAGCAATGGTTCCATTATGCTCTCACATGAACATAATATATATAATATACTCTCATATATAAATCACTGGATCTATACATCGAAATACGGGTTTCTTTTTCTGCAAAATCTCGATAGGGGCACGTGCCCCGCTGAGATATATATGGGTCCGCCCCATTGACAAAGCGAAGCACAAAATTGCCGAGTGTGGGTGTTGAGGGACAGTGGAGGTGTGCACCTTGGTGTATATGGTGTACATTGAGTAGGTTTTGGACACCCAAAAATTAAAGGGTAAATTGTCAGAATCCCCTGGCCTGCTTAGGCCTTTTGCTTTTGTTAAAAAACTCCTGGGCCCAATTAAACCCCCTTTATACTAGCCGCCTATAATATTTAAAATTTTGTATGTAATATCCAAGCGGGTGGAGGGAATAAAAGCCTAAATGAAATGTGACCCATGAATTTTTTCACAAGGATTTTGAACGGCAGGCCTTTCACAACAATTTTGAAAATATCATGAGTTTTTAGACATCTCCCCGATCAGAATGAGGAAGCTTTTTGACAATTTACCCAAAAAATAATTGAAAGTTCGTCTCTTCTGCTTCTTGACTTAATATGCAAAGATCATCGGTCTAAATTTCCCTTTTCTTCTCAATAAGCCCTTGGTCTCAGTTCATAAAAAAAAGGTCCTTGGTTTTAGATTCGTTTTTCTTTAAGGGCCTATTTGGATGACCGGAAATGCAGGAAATAGTTATGAAATAACTTCCAAAAAGCAGTCGGAGAAGTAAAACTAAAACTTACTTCTAATATTTGTTTGTAATATTTTTTGAAGAAAGAAGTAAATAATGAAATGAATTCTTATATTTTTATTAAGAAAAATAAAAAAGAAAATTATTTTTTAATAATAAGAAATTATTACATTTTGGATATATTAAACAGGAGCAATAAAAAATTAATAATTTTTCTTGTTCCTTATACTCCATGGCTTCTTCCAACCCAAAATGAGGTGAAGAAAATTTTAGAAATAAGCATGCCATGTAGGATCCATCTCATCAATTGGAATTAACTTCCAAGTTTTTCTTTCATCAAACAAACTTAAAGCATCAAAAGTAGATTTACTTTGTGAAGAAATACAGATCCGAAATACACAGAATCTGATTCTACAATAGTAAAACAAAGTGTTGGATATAGGTACCCTGAAGAAAATTATTAGAATTGTACATAAACCTATGGATATAACGGTCTTGCTCGAGATGATAGTATGCTATCTGATTTGTCTTTATCATTTATGTGTATATGTTTTACTTGCTAGTATGTATCGCTAATACATATTGATAAAACCCATAGAATTTTTGCTTGACTACCAGGAATGATAGAGATCATACTAGTGGGGTCTGGATAGTCCATAAGCACATCCTTAAATGTTCTTAGTCGTAGCAGTATCGAGACTGGGTATCGGTATTCTAGATTAGATTAGTATATAAGTTTCTTGACCCTGACCGGGGCGATGATGGATCCCACAGCCATTGGTGTTTGACACAGAAGATTGTATACATGTGCTTAATGGGGAATGAGTTTCACTGAATGGACTCACCAAAAACTCCTAAATGGTATTATACATATTGTCAGATAATAGTTTTCTGGTGACATGAGTACAAGGTAGTCTTTTGACTTGAAATCACCATAGTTTTTTGTGTGTGTTCCCACTATACTTTGATTACTATCCTACCACGGTTCTAAAGAGCCGTGCAAACAAGTTTTAGTTGGGTACAGTCCCAAAGTACATGGAAGATATTCGACTCTTCAGGTATTGCGAGTTGATGTCTCACTGTGCTTTATTGACAATAACCATAACTCCCGGCTAGGGCGGTCGAGATAAACCGATAAGTGTTATCAGTTGTGTCTCGGGTAGTTATGAGTTTAACATGAGTATGATTTATCGGGTTAGTAGGGGTCTGACAATATCCAACCCCAGACCCGGTATGCGACACTCTTTGATGAAGAGACCGGACTGTACGGTGACTGTAACTGATAGACTTTGATTGGGTATAGATGAGCTTTCTTTTCAACCTTTCTTCGATCAATACCTGAGTAGCTGTTACGTGCAGCTAGTACTGCTGGCGTGCTTGTGGGTTAACCTGTGAAAGGATTGATTTGAAAGTGTTTCAGATTCAATCGGATATGATCCTAACTTACTGCCGGCGTATCGTCAAGTTTTTAGAATCCCACACAGAGGTTTTTCTCGCTCAGGTGAAACGATATAGTGCGTGTATGGTGATACGTGTGAGAGTTCGATTAAATACGTGTATGTGATACATGTACATTAATCGGATATTTTATAATACTAGCTGGTTTATGTTTAAGCCGTATTATTAAATCAAGTGTTGATATATATATATATATATATATATATATATATATATATATATATATATATATATATATATATATATATGTTTAAGCCGTATTATTAAATCAAGTGTTGATATATATATATATATATATGTTTAAGCCGTATTATTAAATCAAGTGTTGATATATATATATATATATATATATATATTCTCTTTCTATTTCTCACTCATTTGCTATTTGTATATGATATATGTATATGTATATGATATATATACTAATATATTATGTATATGATACTCATACTTCTAGAAATGATGATACATACGGGAGTTCGATTAAACACGTGTATGTGATACACGTGCATTAATCGGACGTTTGATAATATTAGCCGGTTTATTATAAAACCGAATTATTAAATCAAGTATTGATTTAATAATAAAACATATGATGATATGTATTCTAGTATTATATTTACTTCTCATTTGCTATTTGTATATGATACAAATACCTGTATATGTATATGATACATATACTAAAATACTTATGTATATGATACACTTAATCATTCTAGAAGTTATGCTTCATTTCAATTAAAGAATTTCATTTCTTTAAATGAATTAAAGAATAGAAGCATAGTAAAGGGTATGATTACTAGAATGAGAGGATTATTATATTGATAATATCTAACCATTCTAGCATGAAGGGGGCTCCGCTCTTTTGACCATCCCTTCGTTCCTTCATCTTCTTTCTCTCTCTTCATTTTCATAAGAGCAGGAAAGAAATGAGAGAAAATGAGAGAGTAGGCTTACTACATCTCTTCATTTTATTTTTTTAGCAAATTATGAGATTAAGTTACTTCACAAGATGTATGCTTTTGGTGAAGTTAAAGCTTGAGATGAGATTTTTTCCGAAGTGGATCATCTTTGGTGAGGATGTCCGCTTGTAATCTCATATCTACAGTGATGGAGTCTAGCTTAGGTGTTCCATAATTGGGTGGATACGCTACAAAGGTTGTAGCATCTAAACTTATAGTTTAGTTCACATTTTTTTTCAATTACTTGTGTTTAATGAATTTAGGATTGGTATTTGGTGCTATGCTCTTGTAAAATTTTGTTCGTAATTCCGCCGTGGTCTGCAAGTGTTGCGGCCCTAAAACCAAACACTAACACAAAGTTCACACTAGCCCAAGACTCACAACACACAATAGAACAAGAGTATCGTAAATGAGGGAAAGTAGAGGATAAATTCCATTAATAATTTATGAGCATACAAAATAATCGATCTTGGAGAACTTGCACAATATAGGAAAAATGGGAATGTTTTTGTGGTGGAACAAAATGATGCTCGAACTCAATATACTTCGTTCGAGCATGACAAACCGGATTAGTCTCAAGCTTAATAGCACTTTGGTTGTCACCTCGAATAATTGTTCGTTTATGAATTGGAAAAAGAATTGTTAGATATAAGTTCCATGAAGGCAATTATTGTAATTATACATGGACCTATATGGATAGAACATTCTTACTCGATATAAAAGTATGCTAAATGGTTTGCTTCATCATTCATGTGTATATGTTTTACTTGCTATTACTTATCGCAAATACATGTTGATAAAGCCCTTAGGATCCTTACTTGACTATCATGATTATTATGTGATCATACTAGTGGGGCATGGGTAGTCCATAAGCACATCCTTAAATGTTCCTAATCATGAGAGTGTCGAGATAGGGTATCGATATTCCAGAGTAGAAAAAGTTGTGTTATGTATCCGTCGCGTATGGGCTCCACCCCAATAAATAGTATCAAAGCCTGGTTTGTTTAGAAAAAATGGGTGGAGCAAGAAATACTGATGTGGGATGGTGAGTGCTTATGTATCACCATGTTGTATATCACTGAAAAAAAGTTGTGAGTACAACGGTCCCGATTGGTGTTGAAGCGCTTGTATACCACCGATGTTGTATATCACCGAAGGAAGGTTGTGAGTACATTGGTGAAGGTGAGTATGTAGGATACGAGTTAAGCTCGGGATTATTTGGTTGTGACTCGCATCTTTAGTCCCACATTAGGAGTTGATAAGAAGGTGATGTGATATATAATATAACTTGGACATCCACCTATCAGCTCATGCTTTTGGGTTAGAATGGGCCCCAAATTGTGTTATGTATCTGTCACGTGTGGGCTCCACCCCCAACAAATGGTATCAGAGTCTGGTTTGTTTGGAAAAAGGGTGGAGCAAGAAATACCGATGTGGGATGGTGAGTGCTTGTGTATCACCAATGTTGTATATCACTAAAGAAAGGTTGTGAGTACAACGGTCCCGATTGGTGTTGAAGCGCTTATATACTACCGATGTTGTATATCACCGAAGGAAGGTTGTGAGTACAACGGTGTAGGTGAGTATGTAGGATACAAGTCAAGCTCAGGATTGTTGGGTTATGACTCACATCTTTAGTCTCACGTTGGGAGTTGATAAGAAGGCAATGTGATATATAATACAACTTGGACCTTTACCTATCAGCTCGAGCTTTAAGGTTAGAATAGACCCCAAGTTGTGTTATGTATCCGTCACGTGTGGGCTCCACCCCTAACAGGATGAAGGGCGATGGTTAGTCCTATAGCCATTGGTGTATGACACCAAAGATTGTATACTAGTGTTCATTAGGTTATGAGTTACACTGGACGGACTCACTGAGAGCTTCTAGATGGTATTATACCTATCGTTTGATAGCAGTTCTCCAGTGACATGAATACTGGGTAGTCTTTAGACTTGAGATCATCATTTGTCTTGTGTGAGTTCCTACTGTACTTAGATTACTAACCTACCACGACTTTAAAGAGTCGTGCAAACAGGTTTTAGTTGGGTACAGTCCCGAGCCACATGGAAGCAGTGAGTGATCAGAAGGAATTCGTCTCTCCCAGTATAGGGAGTCGATGTCGCGTTGTGCACGGTTGGCCAATACTGTAAGACCTTGGCCAAGGCAGATGAGATTTACCGATAGTAAGATCAGTAGTTTCTTAGGATGGTCTTGAGCTACATCGGCACGACTTATCGGGTTATTAGGGGTCTGATGTTAACCACCCCCTAGATCCAATATGCGACACTCTCAGACGAAGAGACCGGACTATACGGAGAATTTCACTTATAGGCTCAGTAGGAATACAGACTAGCTTGCTTGTCGACCTTCTTTTCGATAGATATCTGGGTAGTCGTTACATATAGCTAGTGCCACTGACGTGCTTGTAGTTATGGATTCTATCCATTAACTACTGCTAGCGTATTTTCGAGTCTTTAGAGTCCTACACAGAGGGTTTCCCGGTTCAGGCGAAATGATATAGTGTGCGTATTTTGATATGTATGGGAGTTTGATTAAATATGTGTATTTGATACACGTACTTTAATCGGGCGTTTTGATAATACTAGCTGGTTTGAAAGATAGTCGAGGTTTGAAAGATAGCCGGATTATCACATATAGATTATATGTGTGAGCTAGTATTATATCTTTCATTTTCTCTCTTTTCGGTATTTGTATTTTGATACGAATACGAGTATTTATACGAATATGATTATTTGTATCTAAATAAAAATACGTGCATTAGTATCTCGATACGAATACGGGTATTTTGTATTATGATACGAATACATGCATATGTATTTGTTGCATATACTTGTGTATGTATATGTGTGTGTATACACACACATACATACATACATGCATACTTGTGTTTGTGTATACGTTCATACACATTCTTTTTAGATCTTCTTGAAAGCTAGGAGATGTGTGTGGGCTTATGACTCACACATGTGAGTCACAATTCCACCCACATATTCACAAAAGAGATAAGACGAAGAGTGAGAGAAAAAAGTGTAGAGTTTTGATTCATACACATCCTCTCATCTTATTCTTTCTTCTCTTGAGTTTGCTTTGCTTCCAAAAAGAAAAGGAAAAGGAGAGAAAGCTAGAGCAATATTAACTGCATCCCTAAGCATCACAATCTAGCAAGTTGTGATATTCAGTTGCTTCACTAGTTTATCTTATGTGAAGGTAGAGCTTGAGTTAGGGTTCCTTCGGGTGGATTATCTTAGACAAGGAGGATCGTCTTCCAAGATCATTTTCGGTGGACTAAGAGCTAAGCTAGACGTATCTACGTTATCGTAGACATGCTACAAAGGTAGTTAGCCTTTCTAAACTTGTAGATAGCTCCTTTTAGTTTGCTAATTTAGTATTTGGTTATGATTCTAGGATCGTAGTGGCGAGTGAGCGGCACGAGCACGAGCAGCTACTTACATGGTATCAGAGCCACCCAAACACTTAAACTAGTAGTAGATGATGCTTATGTTTCGAAATCGAATTTTTTCCATATTTCATTTCCGAATAACCAAGTTTCTGTTGGGATTTTGAAAAGTTCTCTGAAATTTTTTTGAATGATGCCATCATGTTGTATTCACTTTGAAATGAACCCTGAATGAAGATGAACCAAATTGGTCATGGTCTGGCCAACCAAAAATGCCATGTGGCCGACCTGGTCGGCCAGACCAAGCCAGTTTGGCTCAAGCTTCATTCTGGGACTTGATGTGTTGGAAATGGGATTTTTGGTGTAATTCTTTTCTGCCCAGATTTTAGTTTATGTTATTTTTGTTTACAGGCATCACGAGAATGTTTCGAATTGAAACTTTACCATCGTTGATTATCTGTGATGATGTATATGTGTTGGTAAACGTTGTCTAATTGCTATAGGTCGATTAGACGGGGTTGCACATATTTGCTTGTAATGTCGGTATATATATCTCTGTGATGGTTTAGCCGGATTGCCGTGATGGATAGCCCCTTGTGCGATATTGTTTGTATGGTTTTGAGTTTATGTATATTCTTTTTATTCGGGACGAACGGCCGGATTGTGGCCTTCTTTGTCGCTTGATATATTATTCTTTTATTGGAATACATCCAGGATGCAGGCGTTGCTACCATTGTATATTATTAATTACTTGTTCTAGGTTAACCCGCGGAGAAGTGCTCGAGTAGTCGAGTTCTAGAGTGCGGTAGGTGGCCGTCTCATGGTATTTGAAACCGGACCGCATCGCTCTAGAATTTGCGGATTGCTCATCACACTTGTAGGGGTTTAGGTTGACCCACGGAGGAGTGCTCAAGTTACCGGGTTCTAGAAAGCACTGGTTGGCCCACTCATGACATTGAGTGTGGGTTGCCTCACTTCTAGAATTGGCAGGCAACTTTCCACACTCGTAGAGGTCTTGGTTTAATATTATATGGGCTATCTACACGACCGAGGAACGTTGTTTTTCATTTGCGGCTCAAACAAAATACGGGGCTCCTATTTTATCCGCTACTCCATATTGATTATCCAATGCATGTGATGTTTATTATCTACATGTGATGATGATATATATATATATAAATGTTGTTATATATTCTGCATCTGCGCTAGCCCTGTCTCCGCCCTGCCGTAAGTAAAGTAACCTTACGGTGAAGACCCCAAGCCCCGTGGCGAATGCGGATGGCATATAAAGCATTGTATTTTGGTTGTTTTTGGTGTGACTAGGAACTTAAATGATGGGACCGTATTAATTTTGATTAATGCAAGGAAATAAACCTATGATGATGTTGTTAGAATCAAATTTCAAAACTACTCGGTTCTTTTCAAAATTACTCGGTTTTCTACAAAACCAATTGTTTTCAAAATTGAGTTTGAACCACTCGTTTCAAAATCGCTAGATTCCTTCAACGATATCAAGTTCATTATGTTAAGGGGTTTTTTGCCAAAATCTAGCTTTAGCCCTCCGTCATTTCAGATAAGTAACGCTTAGTATTCATGCTATGTACGTTGGTCTCTGTCAAGACATAGTGTATGGTAGCTAAGTGTTGCTTATCTTCTGCATGTAGATGTGATTAGTTAGGACATTCGCATAGCCATATTGGTCTCTATCAAGGGCTTGTGCGAGTAGGTCTAATGTAATCTTGAAATGACGGGTTGAACTTGACTTACGATTTATGGTACGTTGGTCTTTATCAAGACCATAAGCCACTTGGGGTAAAATCAATATTGGGAGTTTCAAATATAAGGAAAACTTGTAAGGAGAGTACATACCTTCTGGAGTGTGGTAACTTGTTAGCTTTCATTAAGGTTATCATGTGATAATAGTTGGGCCCCGACTCCCACTGTGAGTAGGTGATACTCCTGGAAGATTTTCACTTCACAACTAGCTAATCCATTAAGTGTTAACGAGTTTATACCTCTATGGAAACAAAGTTATTTAATTAGGTCCATGCAAAAGCACAGGAAGCCTTCCTCGGAGTACCGACACTGGCTTGGCTGATCGGTTAGTGAACTTGTAAGGTGTACATGATCCCTACTAGTTCTCCTTTTAGGGTTTGAAGAAGAATTCGAGAAAATAGTGGGAGTCATCCTGATTAGTTAAATTAAAAACCAATCTAATCTTGCAAGAGCATACGCTGAGTATTTCTTTTTCCCTCTCTTCAGGTAGAAACCATGTCACACCTTAATCAAGATAATAAAATGTATAACTTGACCAAACCAGCATATTACACAACGTTGATTCGGCTCTAACTTGTGACAACTGTCACGAGTAAGAGTAAGGGAAAGAGAAATGCAAAGACTTCCACATGACCCTGATGAAGAAGGAGCACTCTAATGCATCTTTTTCGGGTGTATTAGTTATTGAGAACCGTTTTTCAGTCAACCCTACCTCCTGAGTACTAGATACCGGATCAGAATCTCATATCTGTAATTTATTATAGGGTTTCAGAAAAAGTAGACTAGTTGGACCGGGTGATGTCCCTTAAAGTTTCGAACGGAGCATAGGTTGATACTGCTGCCTCGGCGAATATCGCCTGGTGTTTCCAAGTGGCAGCACTATAATTTTGAACAACTGTTACTATATACCTTCCATGCTTTACAATATTATATCAGTTTCTTTATTATATAAAGATGGATATAACTTTGTTCTAGATAGAAATATCATGAACATTTACTTCAATCAGGTAATAGTTGCAGAAGGTATATTATGTAATAGTATCTATATTCTTAATCAAAATACAGTTTTCAATATACAAAACACACGCAAGAGAAAGAGTTTAGATATGAACGAAGCCTACTTATGGCATTGCAGACTTGGTCATATCAATAAGAAAAAACTAGCTAATCTACATGAAGATAGATATTGGATCTGTTTGAATTTTCATCTTATGAAACTTGTCGGTCTTGCCTCAAAGGAAACATGACCAAAACTCCATTCACGGGACACGGAGAAAGAGCTACAGAGCTCTTGGGACTCATACACAGTGATATGTGCGATCCAATGTCTATACATGCATGGGGCAGGTTCTCGTACTTCATTACATTCACCGATGATCTTTCTAGGTTCGGATATGTATTTTTGATGAAACACAAATTTGAAGTTTTTGAGAAATTCAAAGAATAAAGAGCGAAGTAAAGAACCAGACTAGAAAAAATATTAAGATCCTACGATTTGATCGAGGAGGTGAATACTTTAGCATGAAATTCTTTGATTTTCTAAAGAAGAATGGCATTCTCTCTTAGCTTACTCCTCCATATACACCACAACATAACGGTGCATCAGAGCGGAGGAACCGCACCCTTTTGGATATGGTTTGCTCTATGATGAGTAATGTCGAGTTACCTCTTTCGTTCTGGGGGTATGCACTTAAGAAAGAGGCATTCCCATTGAATCATGTTCCATCCAAATATGTGCCTAAGATTCTATATGAAATATGGAGTGGTAAAAGACCATGTCTTAAACGAGTTATGATATGGGGTTGTCCGGCCTATATTAAAAACCAGAATCCAGACAAACTTCGAGCACGTTCAGTTTTATGTATGTTTGTGGGATATACCAGGAATTCGAATGGATATATATTCTACCACGTCGAGAAACAAAAGGTGTTTGTTTCTCAACACGCTACCTTTATTGAAAGGATATTTCTTGAAAAAGAACTTAGTGGAAGCACGGTAGAACTGGATGAAGTTCCAGAAACACAAACTCAAACTGAAGATTTGGTAGAGCAACAGGATTCGATAGTCCCTGACGAAGCTCAGCCACTCCGTAGATTTAGTAGGATTTCTCATCCATCCGAAAGATACTACGGTTTTCTTATAGACATGGATAGAGAGGATTACATCTTGGAAGAAGATGATTCTACTAGTTTTGAGCAGGCCATTACCAGTAGAGAATCTGTGAAATGGCTAGATACTATGCGATCCGAAATGGAGTCCATGTACACCAACAAAGTTTGGATTTTAGACATTTCTCTTCCAGAGGTAAAACCCGTTGGATGCAAGTGAATTGTCACGCCCTGCTTCCTGGTGTACAGACAAGGGGACGTGGCGGGTCACGCAACGTATTTACTCAGAAGTAAACACGCTAAGCGTAAATAAGCAATATAATAAAATACATAAGAAAAAAAATGATAAGAGATGTAATTGCATTGCAACTTTTATTTATTAAACATTTCCTAATAATACAACTGAAAATGTAAATACAAGAATGGAAAGCAATGCCTAAACAATGGCATGAACTGAAAGAAAAGTGAGTACAAGTGAAGTCTAGTGGTCATGCTGCTCAGCGGTCTGCTCCAATTGCTCCTTGCCGTTCTCAAACTCCTCAGAGTCGGGTCCTCCTGACAACATTCCAAAGAAAGACGAGAAATAGGAATGTCGTCAGCGAACAATTGCTCGGTAAGTCCCAAAGAGAGATAGAAATAGAATAGACAGATAAAAGGATGTAACTGGTATAATATTTGATTGTTATGCAAATACAGTTGTTTGTAGCTTCGTACAGAATATGCCAGTGTATACGAGAAGAGTCCAACTTACACCGTGGATTATGGTAACCCGTAGTACAAGGCTCCATCGATAAAACCATGGAACAACGGTAATGGATGTATAGTTACGTCTTTTAATGACCATCCCGTGCCACTTTTAACACATTCTGTGCCAGTCTATTCCTTTAAAACCCCGTAATGTCTTTTGTATTGATTGTATTGAAGTAAATTATAGATGTAAGACTTACCGAAACCATGATATCAGTTGTTCATGTAAACGGATAGGATGTAAACGGATAGTCATGTAATCAGAGTATATCTATGGTTCGGTTCGGTTGACTCATGTTGATATTGATTGTATTGTGGTATAAATGGATTCATGTTGAATTGGAGTTTGTACTTGAATTGTATTCAAGGATGGATTGATTTCAGATTAGACTGAAACTCTGTCTGAGTTAGACACTTTAAAACAAATTGAAGTCCTGAAGTAGTTTTGGAGTTATCGGTAACTGCTGCACATGGACGGCAGGATTTGTGACTTTTTCCAAGCCAATTACCGTATTGATAACACCGTTTTTAGTTTGTCTACCTTAAATAGGAAAGCACCCAAATTCTCCGGCTCCCTGAGGCTCAAGAGAACTGGTCCCGCTTAAACCTATATTTACTAGGGTCCTTATTATAATTTAATATAACTTGAGGTGGTTTTATGGAAAATAGTTTTGATATATTTTTAAAATACATCTCAAATATTTTATTATCGTCTTTAGGGTTTTCATAGATGTAATTTTTAAGAGTGATGAGATAGTCTAGTGGATATAAACCTAACTTGAATAGTATATGGTATTTCATGTAAATTGACTTGTATTGATTCTTGATGGTATTTTCATGAATTTTTGTGATTCTTTTCTTTTGATTAGAAAACATAAAATGTATTATATTTAAAATCGATATTTTGATAATATTTATATATATATATATATATAATTATTAAAAATAGAATTTATTTATTAAATAGAAATCATGTTTTTTTAGAAATTGTAATAAAAATTCCATCAAGATCGTATGCTCCGTGAGGAGCTCTGCATCTCGCTCTACTAGTTCCGAGGACATGCGATAACTCGCACCATCCCGATCGGGTTCCCCAAAATGGGCTGTGGAGCCTTATTTGCAAGGAATTAATTAAAACATTTTAAAGAATACGGGTTTTGATAGTTAAGTATTTTAATGTAAAATTGTATTGTCCCAAAAAAAATTGTTCCAAAAGCTATCGTGCTATGTCAAGACGAGTGTTGTGATGAGATAGGTCATTACCTCATGAGTTTTCTAAAGGTAAAACGAGCAAAACGATAAAATAATGTCGTATGTAAACTTGATGGTATTTTACCATAAAAATGAAATAAAAGTTGCAATACATATTATTTTGAATTGAAACTTGTTGTAAATATTGTTTTATGTTTGTTAAAAAATATAAGAAGAGATGGTTAATTTGTTGTTTAAGAAAAGTTGAGTTTTTAAAGAAATGAGAATCGGAAGTCGGAATCCGCTTCCGACGAGTTTTGAGAAGAGAGTATTTTAGATTAGAAATGTAGGAGGGGAGATGGGACTTATAGTTTGAGAATAGAGCGGGGAGGTAGAAGAAGATTTTGAAGGCGTCGTGGAGTCGCGTCGTCGCCGGATTTGTCCCGAAATGTCGTCGGAACTTTGACTTTGGCTAACTCCACTTGTACAACTTTTAGACTTAGAAATTTTGAGGGTTGTGATGTTAGATTTCATAATAGAGAGGACTAAAGTGTAGTGTGGTATTTATAGAATAGAATTAGGGTTTAAGGTATGAATGGAGAATTAAAAATGTATTAAAACTTGGATTAAAGAGGTGAATTAACACTTTCTGTTAATGTGCAGAAAAATCAAACAGAATAGGAGTAGTGGGGGATGCCAAAAGGTGCTTGGGTTAAAATTTTGTACCATTTGCTACAGGGAGGACCGACGGCGCCGGCCCCAAGCCCGATCTCGACGGTCTAGTGGTAGGGTCGGGGTGTGGGATTGTTGCCACGTGTCCTAGTCGCTTCATATAACTCAGTGCACATGTTTGATTTCTGATACTTTTCATTTTTACGTGTTTTGCACGTGTAAACTTTTGGGCTTCCAAAAAATTTAAAAGAAAAATCAACAAAAATATTATGTGGCTGAGGGGATTTGAACACCGGGGCTATGTCACAGAAGTGCAAATCTTTACTAATGAGCTACAAGTGCTTTCTTACTGTTCAAAAGCAATTTAAATTTATAACTTGTGCTCAGGCTAAGGTATTCCTTTCTGTACTTTACAAAAAAAAAATTGTACAAAAGTTTAGGATTGTTACATTCTACCCTCCTTATAAAAATTTCGTCCTCGAAATTTATAAAAGGAAGTTATAACAGATTCAAGAAAAGTTTGATGACAGTGGTGGTGAAAAAATACTGGTAGTGCATGAAAAGTAACGTGATGATGCAAGGGTTTAAAGAGATTGAAGGGAATTACCGGTGTTACCTTGGTCTATAGTTTCGGCTTCCACGGCTGCTAAAATGAAAGCCTGTCGCATGGGTACATTCCTCCTAGCTGGAGGCACATTCCTCTGTCCTTGGGGCATGTTTCTTTTCCCTCAAGGCATGTTCCTCAGTGCTTGTTGGAATTGACGAGGAGGTTGTGCAGGAGGTCCACGTGGAGGTGGAGCCGGGAGAGCAAGACGATGTGCAGGAGCCTGGATAGCTGGCCGCTACGGATAAGTGATGTGAGTTGGAACTGGGTTGCGTCTATAAGGACATGTTCCAATTCCATGAAAGGATGCGCCACAAACTAAGCATAGGCCTTTTGCGCGCCTACAGTCCTTCCACAGGTGTCCATCCTTATTGCAGTAGAAGAAAAAATCTAGACTTCGCCGGTTATTTGTTACTTCCGGTCTCCTGGGTTCAAAAGTTTGTATTGAAGAGGCTTTTCCTGCCATCTGGGTAGCAGGATGCTTCACACCGGCAGATTGAGGTCTGCCCTTCTTCTTCACTACTGTCTCGTATCGACGGGAAGCTTTCAGATCTAGGTCGTGGGTTAGAAAATCCCCTGTAGCTAGAGAAGCTTGGATTTCCTGGTCCAACTCTTGCTGAAATCGTCTGGCCCTGATCTCAGCAGTTGGAATAAGGTATGCTGCAAACATGCTCAACATGGTGAACTCGGCATCATACTTATACACTTATCTGCTCCACATAGAGCCTTGTTGTAAGTGAATGCATTGCTGCTCCATGTCGAATCGGGCAGTCTCCGGAAGATACTTCGCGTCGAACATGTCGCAAAAAGTCTTCCATTCGATCGGCTGGGAAAGACGGCTTTCTTCCTCTTTCCATCATACTCGGGCATTATCTGTAAATTGCAGCTTCGCAACTCTTACCCAAGCAATGTCCGGCACTTATGCTACTGCCAGATTGTCTTCGATTAATTGAGCCCATTCTTCAGCTTCCAAGGGGCTCTCTTTTCCAGAAAATTGCTTCGGATGTAGTGCCCGGAATTGCTTCACTCTAGATGCTTCCGCTTCTGGGAGGTTCATTAGAATAGCAGTCTGCTGCTGTTGTCCCTCTAGGAGGCTCTTAATTGCCTCGAGCAGTACCGTCTGCTTGTTGATCAGAGCTACCACGGTAGGCGTAAGTGGAAGAGGTGGTGGTGTGTTGTTGACGTTTATACTCGTGTTGTTGGGAGAATCTATAACCTTGAAAGAAAAATAGGATTAGGATAGATTCAAAGATTATGAAATATAAAGAATGTTTAGTTGCCGAGTCATGTAATTCTTTTGTTATATTGCTTAAGTTTCCATGCAAAACTGACTTGCATGGTAGGGTTCCATGCACCACTGGCCTGCATGGTAGGGTTCCATGTAGCACTGACCTGCATTGGCCACCAACAAAACCTGTCACGCCCCGCTTCCCGGTGTACAGAAAAGGGAACGTGGTGGGTCACACAATGTATTTACTCAGAAATAAACACACTGAGCGTAAATAAGCAATATAATAAAGTACACAACAAAAAATGACAAGAGATTTAATTGCACAACAACTTTTATTTATTAAACATTTCTTTACAATACAACTGAAAATGTAAATACAAGAATGGAAAGCAATGCCTAAACAATGGCATGAACTGAAAGAAAAGTGAGTATAAGTGAAGCCTAGTGGTCGGCTCCAATTGCTCCTAGCTGGTCTTGAACTCCTCAGAGTCGGGTCCTTCTGACAATATTCCAAAGAAAGAAGAGAAATAGGAATGTCGTCAGCAAACAATCGCTCGGTAAGTCCCAAAGAGAGATAAAATAGAATAGACAGATAAGAGGATGTAACTGGTATAATGTTTGATTGTTATGCTAACGCAGTTATTTATAGCTTGGTACAGAATATGCCGGTGTATACGAGAGGAGTCCAACTTACACCGTGGACTATGGTAACCCGTAGTACAAGACTCCGTCGATAAAACCACGGAATAACGACAATGGATGTATAGTTATGTCTTTTAATGACCATCTCGTGCCACTTTTAACACATTCCGTGCCAGTCTACCCCTTTAAAACCCCGTAATATCTTTTGTATTGATTGTATTGAAGTAAATTATAGATGTAAGACTTGCCGAAACCATGATATCGGTTGTTCATGTAAACGGATAGTCATGTAATCAGAGTGTATCCATGGTTCGGTTCGGTCGAGTCATGTTGATATTGATTGTATTCTGATATAAATGGATTCATATTGAATTAGAGTTTGTACTTGAATTGTATTCAAGGATAGATTGATTTCAGATTAGACCGAGACTCTGTCTGAGTCAGACACTTTAAAACGAATTGAAGTCCTGAATTAGTTTTGGAGTTCTCGGTAACTGCTGCACATAGACGACATGATTTGTGACTTTTTCCAAGCCAATTACCGTATTGATAACACCGTTTTTAGTTTGTCTACCTTAAATAGGCAAGCACCCAAATTCTCCGGCTCCCTGAGACTCAAGAGAACTGGTCCTGCTTAAACCTATATTTACTAAGGTCCTTATTGTAATTTAATATAACTTGAGGGGGTTTTATGGAAAATAGTTTTGGTATATTTTTAAAATACACCTCAAATATTTAATTGTCGTCTTTAGGGTTTTCATAGATGTAATTTTTAAGAGTGATGGGATAGTCTAGTGGATATAAAGCTAACTTGAATAGTATATGGTGTTTTCATGTAAATTGACTTGTATTGATTCTTGATGGTATTTTCATGAACTTTTGTGATTCTTTTCTTTTGATTAGAAAACATGGAATATATTATATATTTAAAATCGATATTTTGATAATATTTATATATATATATATAATTATTAAAAATAGAATTTATTTATTAAATAGAAATCACGTTTTCTTAGAAATTGTAATAAAAATTCCTTCGAGATCGTATGTTCCGTGAGGAGGTCTGCATCTCGCTCTACTAGTCCTGAGGACGTGCGATAATCCGCACCATCTCGACCGGGTTCTCCAAAATGGGTTGTAGAGGCTTATTTGCAAGGAATTAATTAAAACAATTTAAAGAATACGAGTTTTGACAGTTTAAGATATTTTAATATAAAATTATATTTTCCCACAAAATATTATTCTAAAATCCATCGTGCTATATCAAGATGAATGTTATGATGAGATAGGACATTACCTCATGAGTTTTCTAATAGTAATATGAGCAAAACGATAAAATAATGTCGTATGTAAACTTGATGGTATTTTACCGTAAAAATGATATAAAAGTTGCAATACATATTATTTTGAATTGAAACTTGTTGTAAATATTGTTTTATGTTTGTTAAACATTATAAGAAGAGATGGTTAATTTTTTGTTTATGAAAAGTTGAGTTTTTAAAGAAATGAGAATCGGAAGTCGGAATAACTCCGCTTCCGACGAGTTTTGAGAAGAGAGTGTTTTAGATTAGAAATGTAAGAGGGAAGAGGGGACTTACAGTTTGAGAATAGAGGGGGGAGGTAGAGGAAGATTTCGAAGGTGTCATGGAGCCGCGTCGTCGCCGGATTTGTCTCGAAATGTCGCCGGAACTTTGACCTTAGCTAACTCCACTTGTACAACTTTTGAACTTAGAAATTTTGAGAGTTTTGATGCTAGTTCAGAATAGAAAGAGCTAAAGTGTAGTGTGGTATTTATAGGATAGAATTAGGGTTTAGGGTATGAATAGAGAATTGAAAATTTATTAAAACTTGGATTAAAGAGGTGAATTAACACTCTCTGTTAATGTGCAGAAAAATCAAACAGAATAGGAGTAGTGGGGGAGGCCAAAGGGTGCTATGGTTAAAATTTTGTAGCATTTGCTACCGGGGGGCCGGCGGTGCCGGCCCCAAGCTCGATCTCGCCGGTCCAATGGCGGTGTCGTGGTGTGGGATTTCTACCACGTGTTATAGTTGCTTCATATAGCTCAATGCACATGTTTGATTTCTGAGACTTTTAATTTTTACGTGTTTTGCATGTGTAAACTTTTGGGCTTCCAAAAAGTTTAAAAGAAAAATCAGCAAAAATATTATATAGCTGAGGGGATTCGAGCACCGGAACTATATCACAGCAGTGCAAGGCTTTATCAATAAACTACAAGTGCTTTCTTGCTGTTCAAAAAAAATTTAAATTTATAACTAGTGCTCAGGCTAAGATATTCCTTTCTGTACTTTATAAAAAAAACTTGTACAGAAGTTTAAGGTTGTTACATGGATCTTGAAAAGGAAGATTGGTGCAGATGGACAGGCAGAATCCTATAAGGCTAGACTTGTTGCAAATGGTTTTCGTCAAAGACCGGGTGTGGACTATGATGAAACCTTTTCTTCAGTGGCTATGCTGAAATCCATTCAGATCCTACTTGCTATTGCTGCTTTCTATGACTATGATATCTGGCAGATGGACGTTAAAACGGCTTTTCTAAATATATGTTTCGAAGAGTACGTTTATATGGATCACCCAGAGGGATTCATAGACAGTGGGAGTAGCAGAAAGGTGGGAAAATTGTTTAAATCCATATATCGATTAAAGCAGGCATCACGGAGTTGGAATATCTGCTTTAATGAGATAGTTAAAGAATTTGACTTCATCAAGAATGTAGATGAGCCATGTATCTATAAGAAAATTGTAGGGTCTATCGTATTCATCGTCTTATACGTCAATGAAATTCTCCTGAAAGACCTGGGTGATGCCTCCTACATTCTGGGGAAAAATCTATAGAGATAGATCTAAGAGAATGTTGGGATTGTCACAGTCCAGATATATAGACACCATACTAAAGAAATTTAGTATGGAAGATTTTAAGCACGGTAATTTATCCGTGGAATTACCTTCTATAAAGAGATGTCTCCCAAAATTGATGAGGAGAGAGCTTGCATGAGCCTTATACCCTATGTTTCGACGGTAAGGTTTATATTGTATGCGATATTATGTACCAGACCAAATGTAGCTTACGCATTTAGCTTGGTAAGCAGGTATCAATTAAATCCAGGGGAGAAATATTGGATAGGTATGAAGAACATTCTGAAGTACCTGAGAAGGACTAAGGATATGTTCTTGGTATACGGTAATAGAGACCTCCAGATGGAGTCCTTTACCGATTCAAGCTTCCAAAGTGACAAGAATGACCGCAAGTCCGTCTCAGGTTATGTGTTTACCCTCAACGGAAGGACGGCCTGTTGGAAGAGTTCCAAAAAGGGCACCGTAGCAGTCTCGACGATGGAGGCTGAATATATAGCTGCCAAGAATGTTGCAAAAGAAGCAGTCTGGATGAGAAAGTTCATTTCTGAACTTGAGGTGGTTCCGTCTATTGTTGATCCAATTCCTTTGTATTGCGATAACAATGGGGTTATGACATTAGCAAAGGAACCACGATCCCATCAGCGATCCAAGCACATCTTGAGGCGGTATCACCTGATTAGGGAGATCATAGATCGTCTGGGGATCATGGTTCAGAGAGTAAATACGAAAGAGAACACAGCGGATCCATTCACAAAGGTCATCCCTCAAGCGCAGTTCAAACGAATTTTTGAGATGTTGGGTATGCGATATGCCAATAACTGGCCCTAGTGCAAGGATTGGGTACTCGATACGCCAATAACAGACCATAGTGCAAGTGGGAGATTGTTGGATAGCCTTAGAGGCTTTTATTGTATAGGATACTAGAGGTATGTTTGTACAGGACAATCTTGCTTGATATGATTGTATGCTGTTCGTTTGTCTTTATCTTAACATGAGTATATGTTTTACTGGTTATTACATATCATTAATGCATGTTGATAAAACCCGTAGGATCTTTGCTTGACTACCAACGTTATGGTGGCAATCATACTTATGAAGGCTGGGTAATCCATAAGCACATCCTTAAATATCCATAGTCGTAGGAGTATGGAGACTGAGCATCGATATTACAGAGTAGACCAGTGTATACGTTTCTTGACCCCTGACGAGGGGCGATGGTTGGTCCTATAGCCATTGGTGTATGACACCAAAAATTGTATACATGTGCTCATTAGGTTATGAGTTACACTGGACGGACTCGTCGATAACTTCTAAATGGTATTATACCTATCGTCAGATAGCAGTTCTCTAGTTACATGAGTACAGGGTAGTCTTTAGACCTGAGATTGTTATTTTTTTCGTGTGAGTTCCCCTTGTACTTAAATTACTATCCTACCACAGCTTTAAAGAGTCATGCAAACAGGTTTTAGTTGGGTACAGTCCCAAGACATAGAGGCAGTGAGTGATCGGAAAGGATTCGTCTCTCCCAGTATAGGGAATCGATGTCGTGCTGTGCACGGTTGGCCAACACCATAAGACCTTTGCTAAGAAAGATGTGATTTACCGATAGTGAGATCAGTAGTTTCTCGAGATAGTCTTGAGCCACATCGGCACGACTTATCAGGTTATTAGGGGTCTGACGTTAACCACCCCTAGACCCGATATGCGACACTTTCAGACGAAGAGACCGGACTGTATAGAGAATATCATTTATAGGCTCAGTAGGAGTACGGATGAGCTTGCTTGTCGACCTTCCTTTTGACAGATACCTGGGTAGTCGTTACGTACAGCTAGTGCCACTGACGTGCCTGTAGTTATGAATTCTATCCATTAACTACTTCCAGCTTATTGTTGAGTTTTAGAGTCCCATACAGAGGGTTTCTTGGCTCAGGCAAAACGATATAGTGTGTGTATTTTGATACGTACGAGAGTTCAATTAAATATGTGTATTTGATACACGTACTTTAATCGGGCGTTTTGATAATACTAGCAAGTTTGAATGAGGTTTGAAAGATAGCCGAATTCACATATAGATTATATGTGTGAGCTAGTATTATATCTCTCATTTTCTCTCTTTTCGGTATCTGTATTTTGATACGAATATGTGTATTTATACGAATATGAGTATTTGTATGAATACATGTATTTGAATCTCAATACGAATACAGGTATTATTATCTCGATAAAAATACGGGTATTTTGTATTTCGATACGAATACGGGCATTTGTATTATGATACGAATACGTGTATATGTATTTGTTGCATATACTTGTGTATGTATGTATACACATACACTTGTGTGTGTGTGTGTGTGTATACATTCATACACATTCTTTCTTGATCTCCTTGAAAGCTAGGAGATGTGTGTGGGTTTGTAACTTACACATGTGATTCACAATTCCACCCACATATTCACAAAAGAGATAAGAAGAAGAGTGAGAGTAAAAAGTGTAGAGTTTTGATTCATACACATCCTCTCATCTTCTTCTTTCTTCTCTTGAGTTTGCTTTACTTCCAAAAAGAAAAGAAAAAGGAAAAAGAGAAAAAGCTAGAGTAATATTTAACTACATCCCTAAGCATCACAATCTAGTAAGTTGTGATCTTTAGTTGCTTCACTAGTTTATCCTGTGTGAAGTTAGAGATTGAGTTAGGGTTCCTTTGGGTGGATCATCTTCGACAAGGAGGATCGTCTTCCAAGCTCGTTCCCGATGGATTAGGAGCCAAGTTAGGAGTATATACGTTCTCGTAGACATGCTACAAAGTTAGCTAGCCTTTCTAAACTTGTAGATAGCTCTTTTTAGTTTGCTAGTTTAGTATCTGGTTATGATTCTAGGGTCGTAGTCGCTTGTGCTCTCTAGAAAATTTTCATTTTGCATTCCTCCTTGGCCACGAGTTAACGGCACGAGCACAAGCAACTACTTACATATTTTGCCTATGTTAGTATGTACGCGGGTTAAGTAGTGCAAAGTAATACACCGCTAGAGATTTGATGGTTTAGGAAACAGGTTTAGATCCTTGTTACCTAAGACTTTTTCAATCTTCATGAGCCGTAAGGGTCTCACAAAGTTGTTTCCTGTCTACGAGTCGAGAGTATCTCGTAGGTATTTTTTCTCCGTAGGAATCATAAGGATCCCTAAGTGTACTGTTTACTACAAAAAACCAGACTGAGACGCGGGGAGCGCGTCCAGCCTGAATGCGGGGGCTGATACTATTTAGAATATATCCATCCACGTCTCTGAAGATACCAAGTTGATTTATGGCACTATATATCGGAGGTTTGGATGGATGCGACCATTGTAGCTGACTTTTCAGATTCCCCCTCACGAATGAGGGTTTATTGATTGTTGGGACGTTTTTTCCAGCAGGCGCAAGCCCCTGGAGTTATTTACGTTATCACAAAGCAATAACAGCTTTCTACTTCTCCAGGTCTATTACTTTATGCTATCTTGTTTTAAGTTTGTTTATTTTGGATTGCTCTTGAATTGTATATGGAGACTAATATATGTCGTCACCCATAGGGCGCGGATTAGTCCAAATATGTACATATTAGATTTGGGATTGAACTTAGGTTGTATTTCTCATATTGATAAGGTCCATCAGTTCAAGATATCTGAGTTTGTTTAAGGATCGTTAATCTAATTTTAGATTAAAATCAACTTAGGGTTTCGACTAAAGGCCATTAGTCTTATTTGAGACTAAGGACAACTTAGGGTTTTGGCTAAGGATCGTTAGTCTTATATTAGACTAAGATCAACTTAGATAATATGATCTTTTTTTATCTTTAGATCACATATAGGAAGCATATGTTTCAATACTTAGTTTATTTGACTAAGTCCACAAGTAATAGCATGCTGTCATGTGCTCTTGTGCACTTGGGGTATGTATGTGCTTCACATATGGTGCACTTGCATCCCCTTTGAAGGAATGAGCACGTTCATAGCACGGGGTGTGAATGCCATCTATCGCATGTCTTCAGCTTGCACTCATATGTACGACACGTGATGCGCATGTCTCCATGGACGATGTTATTCATCTTGTGCTTACGTGTGTGGCATGTGATGCACATGTCTTTATGGACATTTATTATTCATCTTGCGCTCATGTGTATGGCATGTGATGCGCATTTCTTCATAGACGTTATTTCCCCCTACGCTCATGTGTATGGCACATGATGTGCACGTCTCTATAGATAATATTCTCCCCTTACGCTCACGTGTATGGCATGCGATGTGCAGATCAATAGAGTGCGCCCTAGATTAGGGTGTGGTCTATTTTAAGAAAAGTTTTGGCTTTCAAAGTCTCTGTTCTTTTAATTTTTGGAGTGCATTTATATGGTGCATCCAGTTTTTATGAAAGTTATAGCTTTCAAAGGAGTCGAAACTCAATAAGAAGCAAAAGTTTCAATCTTTTACATGTCGAAACACTTTTATGTGGGTTCTCTTTGAATTCATGGATCTTAGGATTGATCTCTTATAAAAGTCGAAACTTTTGCAAGAGAGGAATTAACCCTAAGGTCATTTGATCTTGTGTATGATAAATCAATAGATTCAAAGAAAAGCAAAAGGTTTTATCATAAAGCTGAAGGTTTTATGTATAAAAGAGAAATTTTCTCTTTTATTTACCTAGCTTTCTAGGGTTTTGTCGAGGATGATGATGATAGAGGTCTTCTTGATTTTCTCGGTTTTGGAGAAGAGGAGCAAGAATTTTTTATTATCAGGGTGATTATAAGCATGATTTCTTAACGTGGGTGGTCATAGGATTTTTCTGCCCAAGGGTTTCTTTTTATAGGATAGATATAATTAGGGTTTGTTCACAACTTCAAGATTTTTTAATTGATTCATATTGATTTAGATCAATTTAGGGTGTGCATGCATCGTTGGATCATTGATCCTCAAATCTATTTGTTAGGCAAATTTAAACAAGAAGATTATCTTCTAAATAAAGATTTAGTTCTTTACCAGAAGCGCATTCTTCATCGGGTGCGATTGCGCATTGCAAGATAGTGCGCATGGCCTGATAGCGCGCACATGCATTGCCTTGCAAGATTTACTTGCACAATGCCTTATGGTTTTTCCTGTGCGCACATGCTATAGCGCAAGTGCTCTTGGGCATTTTATTCTAGGTGTGCACCTAGTATACTTGCGCATCAAGGGGTTGCGCCTTAAATGGGTATGAACATGTAATTTCTCTTATAAATCGTAAGGATCTTACAAGAGTGTTTTCTCCTTACGAATCGAGAGGATACGTAAGTGGTTTCTTCTTCTCATTGCTAGCTTGGTTAGCCAATGGAAGATGTTTGGAAGCAACTTCGTTGTGGGTAGCTCATGGATAGTATATGGTAGTCAATTTGGTGACAGGACTCAGGGCAGCAATGGCTTAGAAAATAGGTTTAGATCCCTGTTACCTAAGACTTTTCAATTTTATGACGCGTAAAGGTCTAATAAAAGCATTTTCTTCTTATGAGTCGAGAGGATCTCATAGATGCATTTTCTCCTTAGAATTCGTGAGAACTCCTAAGTGTCTTTTCCCTTTATAAGTCATTAGGATCCCACAAAGGTAAGTAGCACACCTCTTTGTGCTAACATGACCTGATTTAGTTTATTTACTCATTTTGGAGCATTCAATTTATCCTCTTTTTAGGCGTGGATAAACTCAGACTGACGTTAACATACCCCCGTTAGTATAAGAGGCCGTCAGGTTTTTGATACTGGGTGTAGTCCATCACACCGTTGCTTTGGCTGATTTCTTCTCGATTTACATTCATTCAAAATATTGTTCGAGTAGCCGTGTCCTTGCCATATTCTCCAATCCTTTCTAAGTCGGGATACAACGTCTCAAGTAATCTTCCTAGGCTGGTATTTTCATATTGCCGTTAGAGGATTTAGCGTTAGGCGTCACTATTGTGCTTTACCTTGAGGCCAGACACTTTTTGAGTCCCAAAGAAATCATAACTGCACCCTTCTGAGGTGAGATGACATCTAATGATCTTTAAGCATGTATGTGCTACCATTGAGACCTGGAGTTAGGAGTTTTCCATCACTCCACTTTTTCTTCGACTCCTTCGAGCACCGATACCTTGTTAGGATAGGGTAGACATCTATATAGTCTGTAAGCTACATGCTTTACCATATAGACTTAGCGTTAGGTTGATGTTGTCGCACTGTACTTTACTTTGGAGTCAGACTTCTTGAGTTCTGATCAGTTACAACACCTGATGGAGCACATTGCTCACTTTCATTTGTTTGCGCCCGTGGATAGTATACAAGAGTCGAGGTGGAACTACTTGTAGGGAGGAATTTTTTCCCCCGTGATTGCTTTATCATTTCAGCTTTTCTTATCGCGAAAGTCACGATTACCCTCTCATTTCAGTTTTTTTAATTTTACTCGCTAATTTTTATTGTGAGCTGCCCAATCGTTTTGGTTCTTTTTTATTTTACTCGTTGATATTTATTGTGAGCCGACCAATCATTTCGGTTATTTTATTTTTATTTCCCAGTTTAATGACTTAGGGATCGAGAGTTTGGACTTCAAGTCGGTATCAACGTTGCTAACACTGAAGCACATATGCCAGGAGCAATTAATCATCTGCCTGGAGAAACTTGGGATTTGATAGCTGTTTTGGTATCAGTATCACTACAAATAAAATATTTCCAGGAGCAACTCATCATTTGTCGTTTCCGTCCGGACACTGGTGGCTTAGAAGACAGGTTTAGATCTTTGTCGGATTTTCTAACTTTATGAGCCGTAAAAGTCTTATAAAGGTATTTTCTCCCTATAAGTCGAGAGGATCACATAGGTGTGCCTTCTCCTTAGGATTCGTGAGGACCCCTAACTGTTTGTTCTCTTGCGAATCGTAAGGATCTCACAGGAGTGCTTTCTTCTTGTAAGTCGAGATAACTCACAAGTGTTGTTCATTATATTAGGAATATCGGTCGCCTTTGGTGGGAATTCATGGAAACTTCTTTTTTGTTCCTCTGGATGGTATATAAGAGTCCAGGTCGAACTATTTGTAGGGCAGTTTCTTTCTTTTCACGAGTTTGCGCCCTTTCGGGTTTTCACGGACTCGTTGATAGTCCTGCCGTTTTTACTCACGGCGCCCTTTTAGGTTTTCATCCATGTCCATTTTTCTTGTGGACATACTTTTTTTAGCCTTGCATAACCGGTGGAATTCTCGGATGTGGCCTTACTGCGAGTGACCCAACATCGCTTGCCGATAGGAATTGGGGATAGCTTAACTTGTTTGTGCTCTTGGAGTGGATTATATACAGTAGGCGATTTGGAGACTGGCCGTAGGGCAGGATGCTAATTTAGGGACAAAGCAGTCCATAGGGGGACTTTGAAGGTGCAACATTTTTTACGAATTGCCCATGGATTATGTACGGTGACCAATTTGAAGACCAACCGCAAAGCATCAATGGCTTAAGAAACAGGTTTAGGTCCCTATCGCCTAAAGCTTTTCAATTTTTATGAGCCGTAAGGGCCTCATAAAAGTATTTTCTGCCTACAAGTCGAGAAGAACTCATAGGTGGATTTTTTTCTCCTTAGGAGTCGTGGGGACTCCTAAGTGTCTCTTCCTTTGTGAGTCATAAGGATTTCATAAGAGCATTTTCTCCTCATGTATCGTGAGGACACATGAGTGGGTCTTCCCCTTTCGGTGCAACTTTGTTATGAATTACCCATAAATTGTATACGGTAGTGAATTTGGAGGCTTGCCATAGGGCATCGATGGCTTAGGAAACAGGTTTAGGTCCCTGTCGCCTAAGACTTTTCAACTTTATGAGCCGTGAGGTTCTCATAAAGGTATTTTCTCCCTACGAGTCAAGAGGATCTCGTAGGTGTATTTTCTCCTTATGAGCTGTAAGGACTCCTAATTGTGTTTTCCCCTTATGAGTCTTAAGGATCTCACAAGAGTTTTTTCTCCTTGCAGGTCGAGAAGACTCACAAGTGCTATTCACCATGTCGGGAAGATTACTCGTCTCTGGTGGGACTTGGTCAAAACTTTTTTCATTTCTTTTCTTTCACGAGTTTGCGCCCTTTCAGGTTTTCACAAACTCATGGACAGTCTTGCTATTTTTACTAACGGAGCCCTTTCGGGTTTTCATCTATGCCCTTTTTGCTTATAGTCTAACCTTTTTTGGTCCATTTTAATGGCTTAGTGTTCGATTCGCTCTAATTGAACCAGTTTGTCAAGGAGATCTTGATAGGTGGTGGGTTTTGCGAAAGACAGGAATGGATAAACCTGTGATCATGGATTCAGGGTGCCTATGAACATTTCGATGGTTGGAGCTTCAGCGATCAGCTGCTCACACTTCGATGCAATAGAATATTGCACCACTGTTTCATTCAATCTTCTCTCTTCATTGATCAGCGCGGAGATGGTGGTGCGTTTGCTCGCACTGACGAACCTCTGTGTGAAGCGCAGTTCCATATCATCGAAGGTCTCTACAGAGTCATTTGGAAGCTCTGAGTACTATTTGAAGGCAATATTCGACAGGCTATTGACGAACTGTTGGAGGAGTGGCTTATCATCACCTCCGGTGTTACCGCACATTGCTTTAAACTGTGCGATATGCTGGTAGGGATTCCCTTTTTCTTTGAAGACGTTGAACTTCGGGATTGTGTATCCTGGAGGGTATTGCTTCTTGTCGTACCATACTGGATATAGACGTCCAGTCTTAACCAACTTGGCATTTTCTTTGTTGGCAATGAGGAGTTTGACCTGTTGGGTTAGGTACTCGCTGAGCTGAGCTTTCAAGATCTCTTCATCTTTTGAGGTTGAAGGGGCTTGCAGAGAGCTTGTGGCACCTTCCTTCTCATTATCAGGGACCACTGGTGGTTCTTCGACCGGCAATTCTGACGACTAAGCCATCATCTCACATATCTTCTGCATGAGGAGGGTCATTTTTTTCATGTTGGCGGCCACATCCGCCGCTTCTTTTCTTTTCTTATCAAGAGCTTATTTTAAAGTGTCAACATCAAACTCTTTTCTCTTAAGATCTTCTTATTTGTCTTCCGGATGCATCTTGGACGGTGGGATGACGATTGTTGCTGCTTGAGTTGCCATTTCTTGTAGCTGTTGCTGCTTTTGATCTTGATTCAAGGACTAAGTTTGGGGTCGATGACTGGTGGAAGCGTTGTTTTCACTTTCGTTAAGGTGTATCATCCGCACGATAGGATTATTTGGGTCTTCTGTACGAAGATTTTGACATTTCGCCTTTTGGGATATGCCTTAGGTGATGGGGATCTTTATAGCCTTTGCTTTTTAGGAAGGGCCACTTTGGACTTGGAAGCTGAGTCGTCGGATTTTAGCGGATTCCTGAGCTTCTTAGATTTTAGGGACGAGCTGCTGTTGATAACAGAGCCATGAAACTTTGGTCATCGAGGAAATGTTTGGCTTGATAAATGGGTTTTGGTCACTTGATGCCCCTACGGGTGGTGGAGACTTCTTCAAAACTGCGGTAGGCGAATTTCACCTAACCCTTCTCAGCGGATCGAAATTGTTTTTGGTCGAGACAGCTGCATCTATAGTAGACATAGGTGGAGTTAGCCCTAATCGAGAGATGCCCTAGCCTGTCTTTGCCGGCTCCAGTAACGACGTCGAGCGTATCTTGAAACAGGAGCTTCTTCAGTTTTGGGAGCTTCATATACATGCCCCTTTATGGCTTTGGAGCTTCCAAAGGTGTCGGTCGTTTGAAAACTGACGTTTTTGGCAGCGTAGGATTATTTGATTTCAGTCTGTGGAAGACAGACTGTCTTGGGTGTGAAGTGTCTTTTAGCATTTCGGGAGTAGCATGAGTTGCAGGCGTCAGCCTCTTGATGACTGACTTCTTTGGAGCGGCCAGAATGGTTGAAGCGGCTAGAGTAGCAAAGGTCAGCTTTTGGAAGACTGAGTTCTTTAGTATCACGAGCTTCTTTGTCAAGCCCACGGAGCTTGAATTCAGCCTGTTGGAGATTGAGCTTTTTGATTTTGCAGGCTTCTTAGAAGGGCTTGTGAAGCTTATTGTCAGCCTATCGAAAACTAACTTCTTTGAGGTTTCCTCTTTTGGCATTGTGACACCAATGGTAGAGAGGAGTGGAGGTATTTACCTGAATTGGAGCCTGTTCCATTCTTGCATGAGTTGGGCAGTTGGATGTTGATCAGTGGGACTATAATCTGTCCAAAGAAGATTAGCTAAAGCATGGTGGTCTTAGAGTTGTTGCGAAATGCCATTGAAGTCTGCATAGGGGAGAAAGCACCAGCTTTAGTCTTCCTCGGAATCCAAGAGCAACCATAAACATAACATATCGCGATTTTATTTGTGAAACATGACACACGAAGTGTGAAGTGGAAAGAGAAAAAAGTCCCACCGGGGGTGCCAAAATCTGTTCACCACCGGAAACCGAACTGAGGCGGGGAGCTCTTCTAGCCTGAATTTGGGGGCAGATACATAGGTTTGATCCATCCACCTCTCTAGAAATACCAAGTTGATTTATGGCACCGTATATCGGAGGTTTGGACAGATGTGACTGATGTATGACTTCAGATTCCCTCTCATGGATGAAGGGTTTATTGATTGTGGGGATACTTTTTCATGCAGGCGCAAGCCCCTGCAGTTAATTACGTTATTGCGAAATGATAACAACTTTCTGCACTGCAGGTTTATTCCTTCGTGTGTCGTGATTTAGTTTATTTTGGGTTGCCCTTAAATTGTATACGGAGACTAACATTATCGTCACTCGTGGGGAGCGGATTAGTTCAAATCCGTACATATTAAATTTGGGAGTTTTAGGTCCACGTTGGTATCTTAGTTTACCAATAGGAATGAACTTCGGTCGCATTTCTCATATCGGTGAAGTTTGTCGGTTCAGGGGATACTTGAGTTTATCTAAGAATTGTTAGTCTTGTTTTAGACTAAGATCAATTTAGATATTTTAAAGAAAATTATCTCAAAAGATTGTTTGATCATAAAAAGTTTTAAACTTCAGGACTTGGTCTACATTGACAAAATATGGGTGTTTGGCGCATAGTCTGGCGCATGGCTTAAGCAGCTCGACTCTTAATCATGTGAGTATCACTTGGTGCTCGCCCACGTGTCTACCACGTCTTGCAGTCGATCAGAGCCTTAGCGCTTGCCCACGTGCCGTTCATGTATGGAATCACCAATCAGGGCTCGGCGCTCGCCAACGTGCCTTTCACGTATGGCGCCACCAATTGGAGTTAAGTGCTTACCCGCGTGCCTTTCATGTGCGGTGCTGCTATATTGAACCTAGTGCTGGCCCACGTACCATTCACGTGTGGCATGGATAGGGTTTTGAGAGTCTAAGCTCTTTTTTAGAAAGATTTAATCTTCCAGAGAGATGCTATTTTCTTTGATCATCAAGCCCATATTCTTTTCATGAAAAGACAAGTCCTTGAACCCTAATTAAGATCTTGTTCTTTTTTTAAGACCTGTAAAACCTGAGTTCTTTAGGCAAACATGTTATGTAGGAACTATGTTCCATAAAATAAAAAGAACCCCATCCTTTTTTTATTTCAATGGTGGAAAATACTCATGTTTTTCTTTGGATCTTAGATTGTGAGATCAAAATACCTCCATAAGAATATAATTTCTCATTCTAGGAGCGATTTGTCTCATAGATTTTTTATCTAGAGAAAGAACAGACGCTCTTTATAAGGACTAAGTCTCTTTTTTAAATGGAGGAAATAGGTAAAAGGAGGAATTTTCTCCATTATTTATCTAGAGTTTTGAAAAAGATGGTCATTTCTTCGCAGAGAATTATATTTTCGGTTGTAACCTTTTAGAGGGGTTTCTGTCTCTGAGATTTGATCTCTCCTACTCCTATTTATAGGAGGGGACAATTGTTCAATTAGCTGAGAGAATCTCTCATTTAAGAGATCTCAATTGATTTCATAATCAAGCAATGGTATTTTAAACGCTATTGGATTTTTGATTCAAGAGTTCTCTATTTAAAAGAGAAAATCTTTCTTGTTGTTTTAGAAAGATCGGGGAAATATTTTCCCATAAGAAACTTAGTTTCTATCTGAAGCAAGCGCTTCAAAATCTTGGCTCTGGCGTCACGTGTGTCACGACCCAAAAAAGGCACGTGACTGGCACTTGAATCATGTGAAGTCTATAGGACCCCACCTAATTCAAGTAAGCCAAAAGCCCAGAAATCTAAACCTTTTTAGGGAAAATAGTAGAGGTGAAGTTTTGAAATAACGGTATAATGAAAACAAGTTTTTTCTTTAAAAGATAAGTAATAGTATACGAAAACACAATGTTTTGTAGCTATGTTGAAAACATGTTTCGTCATTGAAAATTTCGGAAGCACCTCCTTTGTATATTTAAACTCGAAAACAAATACAAGTAATAATAAAAAAGGCATCCTAAAACAGGGTATAGCTCTTCGCCGAAAGGCGGAAACAACCACGTACATAATAAATATACAATGCCGAAGGGTGAGAATCAAAACACAGCGAGACAACTAAACATCATCAAGAAAACCAGAAAACAATAATAATACAAAAGCGCGACTCTAAGATCGAAAGAATATACAACGGTGGTTTTTTAAGTCTACTAAATATACAAGTCTGGGTGATAGAGCTTTTAACTAGATACAACTGAACTAAATAGCAAATACAACAGAAATGTAATATACATATCCAATGGTGGTCACGATGCAAGTGAAACCACCCACCAAGCAACCACTCGGAAGAAAGTGATGTGCTAGCAAGTTGCAACGGAACCTGTACGGCCAAACCTGCAAGAAACTATGGCACAACGGGGGTGAGTTGCCAACTTCCGAGTAGAAGACATCAGCGAGTAGAAACCGAATGTATGACCATCTTCTAGGTTATACAGTACAATACAATAATAATAGTAGCACGGTAACATCGAGTAACAGTAGAGATGATAAAATAGACATATGTGTAAGGTCAAGTACTCATATCCGTATCATAAAGCAACTACATGTCATATGTATTATGCATGAATGTATCACTAAATGGGTGTCCAGCAACGACACAGAAAATCAGGAAACCGAGTGCCAAGCATCGACACTCGAAAATATCATGAAAACCGTGTCCATCAGCGACACATCATCCTCATAAATCTCAGGCTCCGTCAGTCCGGATCGGCCCAAATCATCTTATCACACGACTACGATCGGTATCCTCCAGATATCCACCACGTCAAATATCACCGGTCGGTAGAGCTCCCTTGCCGGGCTCAACATCTCTTTATATGGCCTTCTTTCCCCGGGGTACTTCACCGGGTCCATTATGTACCCGCAGATGGTGCATCCCCCTCCTCGAATCGGATATGTGTACACACGTGGCTTAAGAACCGAGAAAACTCATGGTGGACGCCACACACATCATATTACGAGAAACTGCATTTCTTTTAAGAAAATATAATCATGAGTTTATAAATATCACTTGCGGTTTCTCCAAATCCAGAAATCACATGAACACGGAAATCTCCAAAAGAATCACAATCTATAAGTATATAATGAGGTAGTAAATACCGACGTAAAGCCAATGATCAGCACATAACTAGAATGTATGGATGCAAATGCATGTGATATCTAAGAAGAAATACAATGTCTACACTAGCATTTAAGATCATGAATGTAAGACAATACTACTTCTATAGATTGTCAGGTTATATGAATGAAATAAAGGTTCTCTGGTGTGTACGTGGCATGACAATTACCGATGATGTGTGTGAGCCGGCCAGTAGGTGTACGTGCAACATACGCATCATCGGTAATAGTGCAGATGTCCTAACAGACGAGATCATAACAGAAAGTAAAAGGCATAAGCAACAATGAGGTATATCAACTACATACAAGCCATACCGTTTATCATGTTTAAATAGCATGAATCGTTGTTTTTAGAAAACTAGGGACTACGGTGTTTTGAGAAAATATGTGTCTTTTGAAAATCCGTAGCATCCCTCGTTTATACTTGAAAAAGCCTACGATTCATCGGTTTTGAAAATAGGTATGACTCGAGCCTAAGTTAACCTATATCTACGCAACTAAAGACTAAACTAAGAACCTAATCGAAGGTAATAAGAAATCTCTAATATCCCGAGCCGATATATCTAATAGTCGGCGATCCAGCCTCATATCATCACGTACGGTAATAATAAATCGTACGACATTCTCGAGTCAAGAGAGCGGATCAATCATCATATACGTCTCGTACGGTAAAATCCAACGTACGGCATCCTCAAAGTCAAGAGTACGGGTCACATATCATATATATATCATCATTCGTATGGTATCAACATCGTAGAAAATCGTGATCAGGGGTACGGATCTAAGGTCTCGTACAATATAATATTATCAAATCACATGTTATCGCATGTTTGAATACATATCACCCAACAATCCTTTATTATATCATATCATATACGGTGTCTCGACTCAATCACATATCAGAATCTAATGACGTCATGCCCAATCATATCGACTCATATTCATAACATATATTATCCTCATCTCACGTGTATATGTGTGTATGTGTGTGTGTGTATGAACAACCCCACACACACATACACATATGCATATACACACATCAATGTATACCAAGTGTGTGTGTGGGTGTGATAAAGTAAACCAATGACTCACAACCAAGGAACTAAACTAAGATCAAACTATCCTACAAGTACGCTTAATCTATCCTAAAGTCTCCTAGTAACCCTATTTGCTAAGTAACCAAGTCTCACATAAACATATATAATATACATAACCTATTCTACGGTTGTGGGGGTGTTATACGCCATCCATCCGACTTTCCCCGTAGATATACATCTACTCACCTTGATCCTCGCTTGCCAAAATCGATGACGCCTTGCTCTCCTTGTCGTCCCGAAGTCCACACAGAGGTACCTACAGTTTCAAATGCGTCATATAGTAACAAGAATCGAATACAAAAATCAAAACGGCACACGAGACACACATAGGTTAGAACCTATGGCCTACGCATGCAAGAACAACCAAACAATTCTCGACATCGACATACGAATGTCGATCGACCGAGATAAAACACAAATACCAAAACCAAAGTCATTAAAAGTCATAAAACCAAAACAATACGTTAGGAAAACACCTCCAGATTTGCCTCAGGTGAGAATTGGGACAAGTTGCATATAGGATAGATCTTTTTATCAAGTATAGGAGCCATAGAACCAATATGGGGCCCACCTAGCTATCCCAGGCCGCAAATTGCAGCCATTCCTGGTATATTTGCGGCCAAAACTAGGAGATGGGGCCTCGGGTTTCAGGGGTGGCTTCCTAGGTGTCTGCTTGTCTTTAGGTGTTTGCTAAATATTTTTCAGGTCCTCCAGGTCATAACAGATCACTAAATATCATCACAATTTCTGATATCGGGGATCTCCAAGATCAAGTCTTGGGGGCTTCTATACTTGGTTTAGTCCAGGTTTTAGCACTAAGGGGGTTGTAGTCATTAATTACACTCAATTACACCATCACAACTCATAATCTCCACCTAAACCTCATCTTGGAAAATTCCATGATCAATAAACCATAATAGTTTTACTCTAAACTACGATAAGATATGAGGTAAACAAGATTATAAACTAATGGTGTAGGATTATACCTTATTTGGCAACTCAAGAATTTTCTTGAGTTGCTCAAAGTCTTCAAGGTCCAAATTTGATGCCTCCATAGGGTTTGTAGTGGGGTTTGGAGTAGTTTTTGTGAAGGTAATGTGAGATTTTTGTGATGATTTAGGGGTGTTGCATGGTGGATGAGGAGGTGGAGGAAGAGGGAAATGAAAGAGCAGCACAAAGGAGATGGAAGATGAAGAAAGATAAGGAAATGAGCCAAGGTTGCAAAATAAAAGAACCCCCCTCTCTCTCCCTTGCCCTTACCTCTTTGTCCCTTCACTCTCTCTCTCTCTCTCTCTCTCTCTCTCTCTAATAAAACAAAATCATTTTAAATTAAAAGAAGATGCTATGTTTCAACACTAAAATGTAACAAGTGTTTTTGCAACATATTAAGTTGCAAGCCATGCACAATCAAACTTAATGCAAAATTAGTGAAATATTAATCAAGTTTAGTATTAAACTTGTATATAATTAATTATATAATAATTTATAAAATATCCAATTTACATAAATTCTTTCAAAAAATATAATTCTTATTAATCTGTCAACTATCGGTATATAGTTATACCACATCACTAAAACCAATTTCCACACCTTAAAATATTCATAATATTTACTATTTTATTTATTTAAAATCCCCAAAATAATATTTTATTTTTGAAATGTTACAATTTTTCCCCCTTAAATAAATTCGGTCCTCGAATTTAAATTTAAACCCCTAAATACATAAACATTTCAGCAAAACCATAAATTCGTCGAGGCTCCGAAATCATGAATACTTAAAACATATCATAGCACAATGCATGGGCATGAAAACGCGTGCAAAACCCAAAATCGAAACTCCGTCAAGCGTCGTGCAATCATCGGAGTTATGACGAAAATACAAATGTCAAAATCCTATACGAAACCAACATGATATACTCAAAACTATAATATGTATATAATACACATCATTGTAAAATCGTCAAAATATCCAAATAGAAATGCATGCAAAACCCTTTTCAAATCGCCGTGCGATGCACGTATCACGGCACAAGTAGCGGATGTTCATTATGAGGAAAATAGCTATATATATATATATATATATCCTTTGTTTAACATATACGTTCCGCTATTTGAAAAAAAATGATTTAGAAGGGTTTTCTTCGTAAAGTTTCGTGTCAGCATGGATACGTAAGAAAATATTTAGACTATAACTCTTTTTTAAAATCCTCTCGGTAAATATCGATGCATGCGAAAATACCCAGGTACTGTCCTCAGACTATTCCTGCTCGGTTACTAAACCGTAGTATGTATCATAAAAACATGATGCTGGAAATGAAATCAATCTCAATAAAGTATATAAACATGCCACGTGCGTCTGGTGTGCACGGAAATCAAAATAAAAAACAGGTGCCATACATGTGCACATAAGCAAATCTAAGTGCAACGGGTGTGCACGAAAACATATGTCGAGTGCAATGGATGTGCACGACAACAATATCCGATGCATCTGATATGCACGAAGAATCTCGATTTAGTGCATTTGGTGTGCACAAAATCGCATCTATTACGCCATGTGCGTGCAAAAATCCCAATCAAGTGCACAAGGTGCATGAAAACGGATATCAAGTATAAAAATCGAAATCAATAGTATACGACATACACCAAATCAAATCAAGTATACCGTGGTATATAAACTCATAAACATGTGCATCTATGCGCACAAAACCGTATCAAATACTGAGAGTGGGTGTAAACTACACCGAAATTTTGAATCTAAATCAATGAAATCAAAATCAAATGCAGTGGGCATGCGCAAAACGAAAATCAGTACAACTGATACATGAGAATACAAATCAAGTGCAATTACGGTGCACATAGGAAATATCAATCATAAAACGAATCGTCGAAATACCGAAAATCCAGAACAACGGAAACGTGATATCCGAATCACTAAGTCGCAAATCATAATAACCGTCTTCGATGTTCCCCTCCTTCAAAGTCGAAAAGTGTCGGTGCATCCAAGGATGGCAGACCAAGATATCTACTTGCCTCCTGTAGACGGTCTAGCGCCTTCTGTTTTTAGGTTCTTGTTTCTCTCTGCGGATTACCAGTTACATGATTCCTCGGCTCAACAGCCCGATACGGAGTGACGACGGAAACAGTTCCGCGCTGGCGCATTCTCTGAAGATCCCATGACCAATTTTCATGGTCACTCCTAACGTATCTCGTCAATGATGGCAACTCTGGCCCACTGAGTGTGCGTGATATGACCAATCCGGGGTCCAAGTCTTCTCGTGTAGTATTCTAGAAAGATTTTGTCGGGGTCTCTTCAA
Organism: Agapanthus africanus; assembly: GCA_030015575.1. Taxonomy (NCBI): domain Eukaryota; kingdom Viridiplantae; phylum Streptophyta; class Magnoliopsida; order Asparagales; family Amaryllidaceae; genus Agapanthus; species Agapanthus africanus. Next base: position 98,458,878 of record JASDDO010000014.1, on the reverse strand, counting down.
TCTCATCTCTACAGGACTGCCCGGAAGTTATCACCCTTTACTTAATCCGTTTCTTGTTTCGGGACAGTTGCATTCTCATCACGACTTTTCTATGGAATTATAGCTGCATTCAACACCTCTATATAGGCATCCAGTTTCTGATGTCAACGAAGTGGAACATCATCTAGTCAAGATCTCGTACGAATCTCCTACCCCGCTTTTTCTTCAATGTGGACCAATTCATAATTATCTCTTCGTAGCTGTGTGAACTGCGCTCCAAATGGCTGCATTCATATCCAGAGTCTCCTTTCTGAAGCTACGAACTCGGCATCTCTAATATCCTATAGTAGGCATCTGGCCAATTACATTCTCAGGGACTCGTCCAAGTCATCGGAGTGATGCGCTTACGCTCGTGCTGTCTCGATTGACTTACAACATGCCTGTGTGAGGTCTTCTTCTAGCTGAAACTATCAAATCTAACGATCTCGCATCGGGGTGTCCTAATGAACCACATGTCCTAATCATTCATCCATGGGTGACTAGCAATCTTCTATCATACCCCCATGTATAAACTTATGCTACATTAGCTTCAAAGGTCTGGGCGATACATAATCAGCTCAGCAACAGCTGGCTCATCTGTCCGCACGATAGATGTCACGCCTCGCTTCCTAGTATACGGGCAGAGGATGCGACGAGGCCGCTACGTATTTACTCTGAAGTAAATACGCTAATCGTATCTAAGCAATATAAAAATAAATGCACAAGAGACAAGATATAATAAAACAACAACTTTATTTATTCACATTCTTTTTGTACAATGCATGGAAAAGTAAATACATCTGAAAGAAAGCAATGCCTAAACAATGGCATAAAAGAAAAGGAAAAGTACTAAAATAAAAGTGTACAACGTAGCTAGTGCTCTGGATCGTATGCAAGCTGGTCCAAGTCCTCGCTAGTAGGCTCGATCTCTGGAAGATCCGAATCACCTGACGACATTCAAAGAAGAAAGAAAGAGAATGTCGTCAGCGAACAAATCGCTCGGTAAGTCCCAATGATAAGGGAGAAATAGAATAGACAGAAAGAGAAGGTAGCTTTTAAAGTTGTATTATATGAGTATTTGGTGTTAACGCTGTTATTTGTAGCTTGGTACAGAAGGATGCCGGTGTATACGAGAGGAGTCTCTATATGCTAGAGATTAGGGCAAACGGAAAGTACAAGGAACCGTTATGCCACGGTACAACAGCAACTGAATATAGGTTAGGTGTCTTAATCTTGCAGTCTCGTGCCACTTCTAACACCTTCCGTACCAATCTACCCCGTAAACCCCGCGATGTCTTGTATTGTATTATTTGTGTTTGTATTGTCTTGTATATATGGATGAATTGCCGAAACCATGATATCAGTAAATGGATATAACTGGAGAATCATGTAAAATGGAAGTATATCCATGCTTCGGTTCAGTCAATACAGATTAAATAGATAGAATATAAGTATTCAAGGATTCGTGTTGAATTGTAGATTGTACTTGAATCATATTCAAGTCATATTATTAATGAGACTCAGTCTGAGTCAGACAATTAGAAAAGAAATTGAAGTTCTGATTGTTTTGATATTATCGGTAACTGCTGCACATGGACAGCAGGATTTGTGTATTTTTCAAAAAACGATTACCGTGTTGATAACACCGTTGTTAAGTTGTCTGCCTTAAATAGGCAAGCACCCACTTCTCCGGCTCACTGAGGCTCAAGAGATTGGTCCCGCTTAAACCTATATTTACTAGGGTCCTTAGGCTAATTTATAGAACTTGAGGGGGTTTTATGTAAAAATACTTTGTATAATTTTCAAAATACACCCCAAGTGTTTATTTATCGTCTTTAGAGTTGTAATAAATGTAGATTTTATATTTGTGACATTTCTAGTGAGAATAACCTATTTTTCATAATACATGGTATTTAATTGTAATATTGAACTTGTATGGATTTCATGGTATTTTAATGTAAAGTGATCCTTGGAATATAAAAAAAATTAAAATATTTATATTATCACAAAAATAGATATTTTAATGATACATACATATATATTTATATAAAAATAATTTTACTATATATATTATATTTTTAGAAATCTCATTTTCTTAAGATATTCGTATTTTAAATCTCTCGAGACCGTATGCTCCTTGCGGAGGTCTGCATCTCGCACTACTAAGCCCAGGGATGTGCGATAATCCGTACGATCCCAGTCTGGTTCCCCAAAATGGGTTGTAGCGGCATTTTGCAAAGATTTATAAAAAAAATACTTAATCCTTTAGAAAACGGTTTTATTAATTCATGATATTTATTTGAAATGTTTCGTTTTCCCGTATTCTATATTCCCGAAAGGTATTGTGAGGAGGTAGGTCGTTACCTCGTGATCTACTTAAAAGTATAGCAAGTTTGTGATGTTTAAATGTCGAAATGAAACTATATGGTATTTTAGTGAAAAAGTACGGTAAAAGTTACAAAATGAATTAGATTATCGTGAAACTTGATCAACATGTTTATAAATATTTAATAGTCAACATGTAAGAGTTTTGTATGAATTTATTTAAGAAAATGTTGGATTTTTAGAATGAACCGAATAGAAAATCGGTTTAACACCGATTCCGTCGGGTTTTGAAATTTCATATTTTTAGAACAAGATTAGAGAAGAGGGAAGGGAACTTACGGGTTTAGAAGTTAGGGATGAGGAAAGGAGATGGGAGGAGGAGGCGGTGCCTCGTTTCGTCGCCGAGAACTCTTAGGGTTGTCGTCGGAAAATTGCCGAAGCTTTCGCCCTTCGCTATTCCAAAAGTACACTAAGCTTCTAGAAATTTTCTTGAGAGTTTTGTTCAGAGTTTTGGAGTGAGGGGTGTGTGTGTAAGGGTTGTATTTATAGGGCAAGGCTAGGGTTAGGGTAGGTGAAAGGTTGAAATGAAAAAATGTGATAAAATGTATTAAAATATATTAAAAGTGGAGTAATTGGTATTTTAAAGTGTCTCTGTTACTGGTCCAGGGAAATAAAGTATGCAGGTGTACAGGGGAGACCAAAAGGCGCAACTCTTCAGTTAGTGACTCGGCGGTCCGGCCGAGTCCGGCCGCCGGAGGCGGCCTGAGTCGACCGATCCGCCGGCCGATTCGGCCGAGTCCGGCCGATTCGGCCGACCGAATCCCCCCTGTTGGTTCATTATCCCTCTGATAAAGTTAGTTTATCAGGTGTAGTGGGGTTTTGTGAGTTATGCACGTGTAAACCCTTGGTATTCTAAAAATTCAAAATAAAACAATATTAAAAAATAATGTGGGGTATGGGATTTGAACTCTGGTGGCTTGGTTCAGCAGTGCAAGGTATTGCCAATGAGCTACAAGCTCTTTCTTGCTATTAATTAGCAAAACAAATATTTATGGTACTCACAGAAAATGCAAATACCCCAAGTATACATTAATTTTTTTTAAACAAATTTTTATGCACTAAAATTGGAGTTATTACAGTCTACCCTCCTTACAAAAATTTCGTCCTCGATATTTACAACTTTTATTTGAGGACTAGTTTACAAAGAGGTGAGGATATCTTACACACATTTCATCTTCCCTTTCCCAAGTTGATTCTTCTGGAGTGTCTTTTCTCCGCATCACTTGGACCAAGTTGACTTCCTTGTTCCGAAGTGACTTTACTTTCCTGTCCAGGATCTCCACAGGTTGTTACTCACAAAATAAGTCGGGCTATATAGTGAGCTCGGAATGATCAAGAATATGGCTGAGGTCACTCACATACCTTCTGAGTTGGGATATGTGGAATACATTATGCACTCCTTCCAATGAAGGTGGAAGTGCTAAGCAGTATGCCACTTCACCGACTCGTTCGAGTATATCGAACGGTCCAATGTATCTCGGACTTAGCTTACCCCGTCTTCCAAATCGGATCACTCCACGGTTCAGAGATATCTTTAAGAACACGTGATCTCCTGGTTGGAACTCCAAGTGACGTCGCTTTGCATCAGCCTAATGTTTCTATCAATCTTGGGCTATGCGCATTCTTTCTCTGATAGTACGAACCACATCAACAGTCGCTACTATCATCCCAGGTCCAAGAAGTTCCCTATCTCCGATGTCTTCCCAACTTAATGGCGATCGACACTTCCTTCCATACAGTGTTGCAAAAGGTGTCATTCCTATGCTTGCTTGGTAGCTGTTGTTGTACGAAAACTCCACAAGATGTAGGTGATCTTCCCACGATCCTTTGAAGTCTAACATACATACTCTGAGCATATCTTCCAAGATCTGAATAGTTCGCTCAGACTGACCATCTGCTTATGGATGATAAGTCGTGCTGAAGTTCAGACTTGTTCCCAAGCTTGCTTGCAGACTCTGCCAAAATTGCGATCGAAACCTGGTGTCATGATTGGAGACAATGCAGACCGGTACACCATGAAGTCTCATAATTTCCTGTATGAATTCATGGGTATCAGGGATTGTACATATTTAAAGAGTTTAAATCTGAAGTAGATTATTACCTCTATGTACTTCTTTGCTAATGTCTCAGTTGATTGGCCAACTCGAAATGGGATGAAGTGAGCCAACTTTATGAGTCGATCCACAATGACCCATACTGCATCGTTACCCTTTGTGCTGCGAGGAAGAGCAGTTACAAAATCCATCGTGATGTGTTGCCACTTCCATTCTGGGATTGGTAACAGTTGAAGTAATCCAGCTGTCCTGTGATGTTCAGCCTTTACTTGCTGACACACCAAATATTTTGCGACGCTTCTGGCTACTTCACGCTTCATTCCATGCCATCAGTAATTCTGACATAGATCTTTGTACATCTTTGTACCTCCAGGGTGTACTGAGTAGGGAGAGCTGTGAGCTTCTTTCATTAACTCTTCCCGTACAGGACCTTTTGGTACACACAATCTGCTGCCATATCTCAAAGATCCGTCTTCATGGATGATGAAGTCTGTTCTAAGTTCATTCTCCACTTGTTCTCTGATCTTTTGCAACTTAGCATCACTTGCTTGAGCTGTTTTGATCTGATTGACAATAGTTGATTGAACTTGTAAATTCATCAAACTTGAAGTGTTATCTGGCATGACTACTTCAATCTCCATCTGATGCAAGTCTTTTTGTACCTCCCACTGAGCGGTGAGATGCATTGCTAATGGTTGATGACTAAGAGCATCTGGAACCACATTCACCTTCTCTGGATGATATTGCAGGTTGATGTCAAAGTCCGCCATGAGTTCTAACCATCGTCTCTACCGCATATTCAACTCTTTCTGAGTAAACACATATTTCAAATTCTTGTGATCTGTGTATATGTTCACTCGTTCACCAAGAAGATAATGGCGCCAAATCTTAAGAGCAAAGATGACGGCTGCCAATTCCAAATCATGCGTCGGATAATTGCGCTCATGAGTCTTCAGCTGTCTTGAAGCAAAAGCCACAACCTTACCGTGCTGATGTAGAACACATCCTAATCTCTTACCGGATGAATCGCAATGCACTTCGAAACCTCCAGATTGGTCCGTTATAACGAGAATAGACGCTGATGTCAACCTTGACTTGAGTTCTACGAAATCTTGTTCGCATGCTTCTGACCACACAAAGTCTTCATCTTTACGTGTGACCTTGGTCAGGGGTGTTGCTATCTTTGAAAAACATTCAATGAAACTTCTATAATATCCAGCTGAATCCAGGAAACTCCGAATGTCCTTCACTAACTTTGGTGTCGGCCATTCGCCACAGAAATTCCTTCGCCTGATACGATATGTCCAAGAAAACCAACTTGATTTATCCAAAACTCACATTTGCTATACTTGGCATATAATTGATGTTGTCGTAGAGTTTATAGGACAATTCGTAGGTGCTCGGCATGTTCTTTCCGACTCTTGGAATACACCAGGATGTCGTCGATGAAGATGACAACGACCCTGTCTAAGTACTCCTGGAAAACTTGATTCATCAGGTTCATGAATATTGCTAGTGCGTTGGTCACTCCAAATGGCATCACTAGAAATTCGTAATGACCATAGCGAGTTCTGAAAGCCATTTTATGAACATCAGCTTTCTTGACCTTCACCTGATGATAAGCTGAACGAAGATCTAATTTAGAGAAAACATAAGATCCACTTAGCTGATCGAATAAATCATCGATGCGCGGGAGTGGATATTTGTTCTTTATCGTTACTTCGTTCAAGGCTCTATAATCGATGCACATTCTGTATGAACCTTCCTTCTTTTTCACAAATAGTACTGGTGATCCCCAACTTGAAGTGCTGGGACGAATCCATTCTTTCGCCAATAATTCGTCCAACCGAGTTCGTACTTCCTTCAAACCTTCCAGACTTAAACGATAAGGTGCTTTGATCACCGGTTTTGCTTCTCGTACTAAATCAATGCTGAATTCAAGAGCTCGATCGGGAGGCAAAGCTGATATATCATCAGGAAACACATCATCGAACTCTCGAACCACTTCTGGCCTTGATTCTTCCTCCGCTTGAGTTGCTGCAATCACTGCCTTCCTTGGCTTCTCCTTGTATGTACTTGGCTCCAGTATACGCTCTCCACTTTTGAAATAGAAGACCGGATGGTCTGGAATCTCGAATACTACCCTCCTTTGACGACAGTCGATGATAGCATAAAAAGTTCCGAGCCAATCCATACCTAGAACTACATCGAAGTTCGGTATATCCAGCACTTTGAAATCAGCGTAGAATTCTCTGCTGTAGATGACTACTGGACACAAGTTGTATCATATTGTTGCCTTTAGAACGCCATTTCCTGAACTGACATTCCAGCTGGATACAAGCGTTGTGACTGGAATCGCATGAGTTCGGACGAACCGTTGCGACATAAAGCAGTGAGATGCTCCAGTATCAAAGAGTGCTAGCGCAGGTAATGAGGCTACTAAGATTGTACCTAAGGCATGTGGGATATGTTTTAGGTGTAGGTAAAGCTATGTAGATAGGTAGTAAGACTGAAAGAAAATTTGAGATAGAAAGGTTACCAGTGATAACTTGGCCAGTGGCCTCAGCTTCTTCCACGATCATCGTGAAAGCCTGGCGCCGTGGTACATTCCTCCTGGCCCGAGGAGCATTCCTCGGAACATTCCTTTAAGCTTGATGGAACTGATGAGGAGGAGGTGCAGCTTGTGGTCCTCTGGGTGGTGGAGCAGGTAGTGCAAGTCTTGGAGCAGATGCTTGAAGAGCTGGTCGCTGCAGATAGGTGATTGCTAGCCTGGTTGCAGCAACTAGATTTTGTCTTTAGGGACAAGACCCAATATCATGAGCAGCTGAGCCACAGATTAAGTAAAGACGGTTGGCTCTCCGGCAGTCTTTCATCACATACCCATTTCTCTTGCAGTAAGTACAAAAGGTTGGGCTAGGACGATTGTTCGGTACTCCCGGTCTCCTTGGCATAAAAGGTGGCCTTGACGAGGCTCCTCCTGCCATCTAGTTGGCAGGGCGCTTAAATCCAGCAGATTGCAGTCTTCCCCTCGCCTTTACTAATGCCTCATAACGGTGGGCAGCTTTCAAAGCCGAGTCATGAGTCCGAAAATCTCCTGTGGCCAGTGTAGCATGGATTTCCGAATCCAAACCCTATTGAAATCGACGGGCTCTGATCTCATCCGTCGGTATCAGGTGTGCCGCAAATCTTTTTAAAGTATGGTGTTAGCTGTGTAATATGTGATATATTGAAAAATTGAATTATTGAGACATATCTTACCGACTGAGCATGGTGAACTCAGCGTCATACTCATCTACCGACTTGATCCACATCGAACCTTATTGCAAATGTATGAACTGCTATTCCATGTCAAACCTGGCAGTCTCAGGGAAGTACTTAGCATCGAACATGTCGCGGAAAGTCTTCCATTCGATGGGTGGTTCAAGACGGCTTTCTTCCTCCTTCCACCGGTTCCGTGCATTGTCCGTGAGCTGTAATTTTGCAACACGAACCTAAGCTATTTCTGGCACTTGTGCCGCTGCCAGATCATCCTCGATACTCTGAGTCCATTCCTTAGCTTCCAGTGGGCTCCTCTTTCCTGAGAACTGTTTGGGATGTAAAGCTCTGAATTACTTCACCCCAGGTGCTTCAGCCTCGGGACGGTTCAAGAGCTGCTGCTGTCCCTCTAGGAGGCTGCGGATTGCCTCAAGCAGAACCGTTTGCTCGTTGGGTGGAGTAGGAACGGCAGGTGTGATTGGTATTGGAGGTAGAGTCTTGTTGAAGTTGGTGCTGATGTTGTTTGGGGAATCCATAACCTTGAAGAAATTTTTTTGGGTTAGTACATATTCAAGTATTTGAAATGATAAGATTCAAGGAACATGAATTGTAAAGACAGTTTTAGTTGCTGGTTCTTGTGTTATATTGGTTAGGTTGTTCACGCAGAACAGAACTGCATGGTAGTGTTCCATACAACTCTGACCTGCATGGGCCACCAACAAAACCTGTCACGCCCCGCTTTCCAGTATACGGGAAGAGGACGCGACGAGGCCGCTACGTATTTACTCTGAAGTAAATACGCTAAGCGTATCTAAGCAATATAAAAATAAATGCACAAGAGACAAGATATAATAAAACAGCAACTTTATTTATTCATATTCTTTTTGTATAATGCATGGAAAAGTAAATTCATCTGAAAGAAAGCAATACCTAAACAGTGGCATAACAGAAAAGGAAAAGTACTGAAATAAAAGTGTACAATATAGCTAGAGCTCTGGATCGTATGCAAGCTGGTCCAAGTCCTCGCTAGTAGGCTCGATCTGTGGAAGATCCGAATCACCTGACGACATTCAAAGAAGAAAGAAAGAGAATGTCGTCAGCGAACAAATCGCTCGGTAAGTCCCAAGGATAAGGGAGAAATAGAATAGACAGAAAGAGAAGGTGGCTTTTAAAGTTGTATTATATGAGTATTTGGTGTTAACGCTATTGTTTGTAGCTTGGTACAGAAGGATGCCGGTGTATACGAGAGGAGTCTCTATATGCTAGAGACTAGGGCAAACGGAAAGTATAAGGAACTGTTATGCCACGATACAACAGCAACTGAATATAGGTTTGGTGTCTTAATCTTGCAGTCTTGTGCCACTTCTAACACTTTCCGTACCAATCTACCCCTTAAACCCCGCGATGTCTTGTATTGTATTGTTTGTGTTTGTATTGTAAATTGTATTGTCTTGTATATATGGATGACTTGCCGAAACCTTGATATCAGTAAATGGATGTAACTGGAGAATCATGTAAAATGGAAATATATCCATGGTTCGATTCAGTCAATACAGATTAAATAGATAGAATATAAGTATTCAAGAATTCGTGTTGGATTGTAGATTGTAGATTGTATTTGAATCATATTCAAGTCAGATTATTAATGACACTCGGTCTGAGTCAGACATTTAGAAAAGAATTTGAAGTCCTGATAATTTTGATATTATCGGTAACCGCTGCACATGGGCGGCAGGATTTGTGTCTTTTTCAAAGACGATTACTGTGTTGATAACACCGTTGTTAAGTTGTCTGCCTTAAATAGGCAAGCACCCACTTCTCCGGCTCCCTGAGGCTCAAGATATTGGTCCCGCTTAAACCTATATTTATTAGGGCCCTTAGGGTAATTTATAGAACTTGAGGAGGTTTTATGTAAAAATACTTTGTATAATTTTCAAAATACACCCCAAGTGTTTATTTATCTTCTTTAGAGTTGTAATAAATATAGATTTTATATTTGTGACATTTCTAGTGAGAATAACCTATTTTTCATAATACATGGTATTTAATTGTAATATTGAACTTGTATGGATTTCATGGTATTTTAATGTAAAGTGGTCCTTAGAATATTAAAAAAATGGAATATTTATATTATCACAAAAATAGATATTTTAATGATACATATATATATATATATTTATATAAAAATAATTTTACTATATATATTATATTTCTAGAAATCTCATTTTCTTAAAATATTCGTATTTTAAATCTTTCGAGATCGTATGCTCCTTGCGGAGGTCTGCATCTCGCACTACTAAGCCCAGGGATGGGCGATAATCCGCACCATCCCAGTCGGATTCCCCAAAATGGGTTGTAGCGGCACTTTACAAGGATTTATAAAAAAATACTTAATCCTTTAGAAAACGGTTTTATTAATTCATGGTATTTATTTGAAATGTTTGGTTTTCCCGTATTCTATGTTCCCGAAAAGTATTATGCTATGTTGCATATGAGTGTTGTGAGAAGGTAGGTCATTATCTCGTGATCTACTTAAAAGTATAGCAAGTTTGTGATGTTTAAATGTCGAAATGAAACTATATGGTATTTTAGTGAAAAAGTACGGTAAAAGTTACAAAATGAATTAGATTATCGTGAAAAGAGTTTTGTGTGAATGTATTTAAGAAAATATTGGATTTTTAGAAAGAACCGAATCGGAAATCGGTTTAACACCGATTCCATTGGGTTTTGAAATTTCGTATTTTTACAACAAGATTAGAGAAGAAGGAGGGGAACTTACGGGTTTAGAAGTTAGGGATGAGGAAGTGGAGACGGGAGGAGGCACCGGTGCGTCGTTTTGTCGCCGGGAACTCCTAGGGTTGTCGTCGGAAAATTGCCGAAGTTTCGCCCTTCGCTACTCCAAAAGTACACTAAGCTTCTAGGAATTTTCTTGAGAGTTTTGTTCAGAATTTTAGAGTGAGCGTGTGTGTGTAGGGGTTGTATTTATAGGGTAAGGCTAGGGTTAGTGTAGGTGAAATGTTGAAATGAAAAAATGTGATAAAATGTATTAAAATGTATTAAAAGTGGAGTAATTGGTGTTTTAAAGTGTCTCTGTTACTGGTCCAGGGAAATAAAGTATGCAGGTGTACATGGGAGACTAAAAGGCGCAACTCTTCAGTTGGTGACTCAGCGGTCCGGCCAACCGGCGGCGGCGGCCTGAGTCGGCCGATCCGCCAGCCGATTCAGCCGAGTCCAGCTGAGTCAGGCGGCCAGAATCCTCCCTGTCAGTTCATTAACCCTCTGGTACAGTTAGTTTATCATGTGTAATGGGGTTTTTGTGAGTTATACACGTGTAAACCCTTGGTATTCTAAAAATTCAAAATAAAACAATATTAAAAAATAATGTGGGGTATGGGATTTGAACTCTGGTGGCTTGGTTCAGCAGTGCAAGGTATTACCAATGAGCTACAAGCTCCTTCTTGCTATTAATTAGCAAAACAAATATTTATGGTACTCACAGAAAATGCAAATACCCCAAGTATACATTAATTTTTTTTAAACAAATTTTTGTACACTAAAATTGGAGTTGTTACAGTAGACAATGCCTCAATCACCTGGAGTAGACGGTACCATAATAATCTTCGCAATCTAGCTAGCCTCTAGCGATGGCCCGGTCATCTGGTGTAGATCTTGAACGCTCGCGTCAACGAGAAAACATAGTAAAACGATATATCGAAACGCTCATGTCACCGGAATAAATCCTGGTCAGTTCTCGTCCATGACGAGCTCGTGCTAACCACAACTCTAGCCGCAGCTCTCTTTGCTCGTATAGCCGTGATAACAGAAACCACAATCCTATATCGATGAGGATACATCATAGGAACAAATGGAAATGCAATGCATAAGAAATGTACATTCTAAGGCTTCTTAAGCAGAGTAGCGTATCGTAAGTATGCCGCAGAACATACAAACGGTACGTTACTGTGCTTAAGTCACATACTCCATCAACTAAGGTCAACCTACGCGACGAAAGTTTGGGTCTAATACTCCATGACCAAGTCTAAGTTCCGTAAGGTCAAGCCTAGGTTCCGAATATATATACGCCCTAGACTCTGCATAGTCAAACCTAGACTCGAACTAAGGTTAAACATAATGTTCTGATACCAACTTTGTCGCGATCCGGAAAAGGCACGTGACTGGCACTTGAATCATGTGAAGTCTATAGGACCCCACCTAATTCAAGTAAACCAAAAGCCCAGAAATCTAAACCTTTTTAGGGAAAATAGTAGAGGTGAAGTTTTGAAATAACGGTATAATGAAAACAAGCTTTTTTTTTAAAAGATAAGTAATAGTATACGAAAACACAATGTTTTGTAGCTATGTTGAAAACATGTTTCGTCATTAAAAATTTTGGCAGCACCTCCTTTGTATATTTAAACCCGAAAACAAATACAAGTAATAATAAAAAAAAGGCATCCCAAAACGGGGGCTAGCTCTTCGCCGAAAGGCGGAAACAACCACGCAGATAATAAATATACAACGCCGAAGGGCGAGGATCAAAACACGGCGAGAAAACTAAACATCATCAAGAAAACCAGAAAACAATAATAATACAAAAGCACGACTCTAAGGTCGAAAGAAAATACAACAACAGTTTTCTAAGTCTACTAAATATACAAGTCTGGTTGATAAAGCTTTTAATTAGATACAACTGAACTAAATAGCAAATACAACAGAAATTTAATATACATATACAATGGTGATCACGATGCAAGTGAAACCACGCACCAAGCAACCACCCGGAAAAAAATGATGTGCCAGCAAGCCGCAACGGAACTTGTATGGCCAAACCTGCAAGAAACTGTGGCACAACGGGGGTGAGTTGCCAACTCCTGAGTAAAAGATATCAGCGAGTAGAATCCAAATGTTTGACCAACTCCTAGGTCATACAGTACAATACAATAATAATAGTAGCACGGTAACATCGAGTAACAGTAGAGATGATAAAATAGACATATGTGTAAGGTCAAGTACTCGTGTCCGTGTCATAAAGAAACTACATGTCATATGTATTATGCATGAATGTATCTCTAAATGGGTGTCTAACAACGACATGGAAAATTAGAATAAAACTGAGTGCCAAGCATCGACACTCGAAAATATCATGAAAACCATATCCATCAGCGACATATCATCCTCATAAATCTCGAGCTCCGTCAGTCTAGATCAGCCCAAATCATCTAATCACACGACTACGGTTGGTATCCTCCAGATATCCGCCGCGTCAAATATCACCGGTCGATAGTGCTCCCCTGTCGGGCTCAACATCTCTCTATATGGCCTTCTTGCTCTTGGGTACCTCACCGGGTCCATCATGTACCCCCAGACGGTACATCCCCCTCCTTGAATCGGGTATGTGTACACACGTGGCTCAAGAACCGAGAAAACTCATGGTGGACACCACACACATCATATCACGAGAAACCGCATTTTCTTTTAAGAAAATATAATCATGAGTTTATAAATATCACTTGCGGTTTCCCCAAATTCAGAAATCACATGAACACGGAAATCTCCAAAAGAATCACAATCTATGAGTATATAATGAGGTAGTAAATACCGACGTAAAGCCAATGATCAGCGCATAACTAGAATGTATGGATGCAAATGCATGTGATATCTAAGAATAAATACAATATCTACACTAGCATTTAAGATCATGAATGTAAGACAATACTACTTCCACAGATTGTTAGATTATATGAATGAAATAAAGGTTCTCTAGTGTGTACATAGCATGGCAATTACCGATGATGATGTATGTGAGCCGGCCAGTAAATGTACGTGCAATATACGCATCATCGGTAATGGTGCAGGTGTCCAAGCAAACGAGATCATAATAGAAAGTAAACAACAAAAGCAACAATGAGGTATATCAACTACATACGAGCCATACCGTTTATCATGTATAAATAGCACGAATTATTTTTAGAAAAGTGGGGACTGCGGTGTTTTAAGAAAATAGATGTCTTTTGAAAATCCGTAGCATCCCTCGTTTATACTTGAAAAAGCCTATGATTCGTCAGTTTTGAAAATAGGTATCACTCGAGCCTAAATTAACCTATATCTACGCAACTAAAAACTAAACTAAGAACCCAATCGAAGGTAATAAGAAATCTATAATATCCTAAGCCGATATATCTAATAGTCGGCGATCCAGCCTCATACATCACGTACGGTAATAATACATCGTACGACATCCTCGAGTCAAGAATGCGGATCAATCATCATATACGTCTCATACGGTAAAATCCATCGTACAACATTCTCAAAGTCGAGGGTACTGGTCACATATCATATATATATATATATATATATATATATATATATATATATATATATATATATATCATCATCATCATCATCATTCGTACGGTATCATCATCGTACAAAATCGTGATCAGGGGTACGGATCTAAAATCTCGTACAATCTAATATCATCAAATCACATGTTATCGCATGTTTGAATACATATCGCCCAACGATCCTTTATTATATCATATCATATACGGTGTCTTGACTCAATCACATATCAGAATCTCACGGCGTTATGCCCGATTATATCGACTCATATCCATAACATATACTATCCTCATCTCACGTGTATGTATGTATGTATGTATGTATATATGAACAAACACACACACACACACACACACACACACACACACACACACACACACACATGCGCGCGCGCATATACACACATCAATGTATACCAAGTGTATGTGTGTGTGTGACAAAGTAAACCGACGACTCACAACCAAGGAACTAAACTAAGATTAAACTATACTACAAGTACGCTTAATCTATCCTAAAGTCTCATAGTAACCCTATTTGCTAAGTAACCAAGTCTCACATAAACATATATAATATATATAACCTATTCTACGGTTGTGAGAGTGTTATACGCCATCCACCCGACTTCCCCCGTAGATATACATCTACTCATCTTGATCCTCGCTTACCGAAGTCGATGAGGCCTTGCTCTCCTTGTCGTCCCGAAGTCCACGCAGAGGTACCTACAGTTTTAAATGCGTCATATAGTAACAAGAATCGAATACGAAAACCAAAACGGCACACAGGACACACATAGGTTAGAACCTATGACCTACGCATGCAAGAATAACTAAACAACTCTCGATATCGACGTACGAACATCAATCGACCGAGATGAAACACAAATACCAAAACTAAAGTCATTAAAAGTCATAAAACCAAAACAGTACATTAGGAAAACACCTCCAGATTTGCCTCAGGTGAGAATTGGGACAAGTTGCATATATGATAGATCTTTTTATCAAGTATAGAAGCCATGGAACCAAGATGGGGCCCACCTAACTATCCCAGACCGCAAATTGCGGCCATTCCTGGTATATTTGCGGCCAAAACTAGGAGATGGGGCCTCGGGTTTCAGAGGTGGCTTCCTAGATATCTGCTTGTCTCTAGGTGTTTGCTAAATATTTTTCAGGTCCTCCGGGTTATAGCAGATCACTAAATATCATCACAATTCCTATAATTTCCGATATCGGGGATTTCCATGTTCAAGTCTTGGGGGCTTATATACTTGGTTTGGTCCAGGTTTTAGCACTAAAGTGGTTGTTGTCATTAATTACACTCAATTACACCATCACAACTCATAATCTCCCCCTAAACCTCATCTTGGAAAATTCCAAGATCACTAAACCACAATAATTTTACTCTAAACTACGATAAGATATGAGGAAAATAAGATTCTAAATTAATGGTGTAGGATTATAGCTCATTTGGCAACTCAAGAATTTTCTTGAGTTGCTCAAAGTTTTCAAGATCCAAATTTGATGCCTCCATAGGGTTTGTAGTGGGGTTTGGAGTAGTTTTTGTGAAGGGAATATGAGATTTTTGTGATGATTTGGAGGTGTTGCATGGTGGATGAGGAGGTGGAGGAAGAGGGGAATGAAGGAGCAGCACAAAGGAGATGGGAGATGAAGAAAGATAAGGAAATGAGCCAAGATTGCAAAATAAAAGAAACCCCCCCTCTCTCTCTTCCTTGCCCATACCTCTTTGTCCCCTCACTCTCAAAATCTCTCTCTCTCTCTCTCTCTCTCTCTCTCTTTCTCTCTCTCTTTTTAATAAAACAAAATCATTTTAAATTAAAAGAAGAAACCATGTTTCAACAATAAAATATATCAACTGTTTTTGCAACATGTTAAGTTGCAATCCATGCACAATCAAACTTAATGCAAAATTAGTGAAATCTTAATCAAGTTTAGTATTAACTTGTATATAATTAATTATATAATAATTTATAAAATATACAATTTACATAAATTCTTTCAAAAATAATAATTCTTATTAATCTTTCAAACTATCGGTATATAGTTATACTACATCACTAAAACCAATCTCCATACCTTAAAATATTCATAATATTTACTATTTTATTTATTTAAATTCCCAAAAATAATATTTTATTTTCTGAAATGTTACAACGTGCTTTGTACATATGGCGGGAATGGCATCTGCGACATGTGCTTTGCACATGCACGCTGCCAAAAGTGGATTCGGCTCGGCTTTTAAGCACCACTATTTGGAAGGGAACAGTGCGCTCTATGATGAGTATTGCCGAGTTTTCTCTTTCATTTTGGGGTATGCACTAGAAACAATTGTGTACTAATTGAATAAGATTCCATCTAAATCAGTGCCTAACATTCTATATGTGATATAGAATGAAAAGAGGCTATATTTTAAGTTTGTTAAGATATAGGGTTGTCCGGCTTATGTTGAAAGCAGAATCCGGACAAGCTCAAGGCACATTTCAGTAATGTTCAATTTGTGGATTATCCCAAGTATTTGCAAGGGTTTAACTTCTACCACGTTAAAGATCAAAAGTGGTTTTGTTTTCGACACACCACCTTTTAAGAAAAAGAATTGCTTGCAAAAGAAATTAGTGGGAGTATGGTAGAACTGGAAGAAATTCTAGAACCATAAACAGTTATTGAAAAAAGCAGCTAAGCCAAGGCTCTTCGAGCTTTAACAGTAAAAGCGAGAGTGCGATTGGAGAGAGGGTTTTAATAGAACCTGAGTATTCAATTATACTCACCAGCCTTTGGCCACTCCGCAAATGTCACGCCCCGCTTTCCAGTAGACGAAAATGGTGACGTGGCAGGCCGCAACGTATTTACTAAGAAATAAATACTTTAAGCGTAATTAAGCAATATATAAAATGAACAAGAATGATAAGTGATATAAAATAACATCAACTTTATTTACATTCATCTTTATATACAACTGTTCGAAAATGAAAAGATACAATGATATAAAGCAGTTCCTAAATAATGGCATACAGGAAAGTAAGTATAAGGAACTAGAAGTCAGGTTGTGCCGCAAGCTGGTCCAAGTCCTCCTGACTAGGCTCGATCTCCTGAAAGTCTTGTCCTCCTGACAAACATTCCAAAGAAAGAAATAGAAAAGAATGTCGTCAGCGAACTAGTGCTCGGTAAGTCCCAAAAGATGAAAGAGAATATACAAGTAACGTGAAATAAACATGTAAGATGTGTATGATTGATTGCTGGTATATGATAGTTATTATAACGTGGTTGTTTGTAGCTTCATACAGAAGGTAATCATGTATAGGAGAGGAGTTCATCTTACCCCGTGGACTATGGTAACATATAGTACAAGGCCCCGTCATAACCTACGGGACAACGGTACGAGAATTCATGTAGGTGTCTTTTAAACGACCTCTCATGCCACGATATACGTTCCATATCAATCTACCCCTTTATCCCCGTGTATTGTATTGTATAGATTATATTTACAAGTCTTGCCGAAACTATCACGCCCCGCTTCCCGGTGTACGGCGAAGGGGACGCGACGAGGCCGCTAAGTATTTACTCAGAAGTAAACACGCTAAGTGTATCTAAGCGATATAAAAGTAAATGTACACAAGAGACAAATGTAAATGAACAGCAAATTTATTTATTAACATTCTTTTTACAGTACATCTGAAAGTAAATACATGGAATGAAAAGCAATGCCTAAACAGTGGTATAACAGAAATGGAAAGTACTGAAATGAAATGTACAAGTATCTAGAGCTCCGGGTCGAAGGCTAGCTGATCCAAGTCCTCGCTGGTGGGCTAGATCTCCTGAAGGTCCGAATCACCTGACAGCATTCCAAAAAAATAAAGAGAAAGAATGTTGTCAGCGAACAATCGCTCGGTAAGTCTCAAAGAATGAGGGAGAAATAGAATAGACAAAGAGAAAGTGTAACTTTTAAAGTTGTATTATATTGTTATAATGTTGTATTTACTGTTAACGCTGTTTTTTGTAGCTTGGTACAGAAGAGGCCACTGTATACGAGAGGAGTCTCAATAGACCAGAGACTAAAGTGGACGGAATCAAAAGTACAAGGCTTCGTGATAAAACCCGGAACAACGGCAATTGAATTCAGGTTAGGTGTCTTAATGGTTGCAGTCTCGTGCCGCTTTTAATACCTTCCGTACCAATCTACCCCTTAACCTCGCGATGCTTTGATTGTATTGTTTGTATTGTATTGTAAATTGTATTGTCTTGTATTATAAATTGTATAGATGAATGACTTGTTGAAACCATGATATCAGTAAATGGATGTAACTGGAGAATCATGTAGATGGATGTATATCCATGGTTCGGTTCAGTCAAGTTGTATAGATTGATAGATTGAATAGATTGAATATATGGATTCATATTGAATTGTTATATATATACTTGAATCACATTCAAGTCAGATTGATTATATTAAGACACAATCTGAATCAGACAATTAGAAAAGAAATTGAATCCTGATATAGGTTTTGGTGTTATCGGTAACCGCTGCACATGGACGGCAGGATTTGTGTCTTTTCAAAAACGATTACCATGTTGATAACACCGTTTGTTAAGTTGTCTACCTTAAATAGGCAAGCACCTATATCTCTGGCTTCCTGAGGCTCAAGAGACTGGTACCGCTTAAACCTATGTTTACTAGAGTCCTTATTGTAATTTAGTATAACTTGAGGGGTTTTATGTAAAAATAATTTTGTATAATTTTGAAAATACACCTTAAGTATTTTGTTATCGTCTTTAGAGTTTTCATTGATGTATATTTTATCATCGTGATGTTTCTAGTGAATACAACATAATTTCATAATATATGATATTTATTTGTAATATTGGAATTGTTTGGAATTTTCTTGTAAATGGAATGTTTTTCTTGAATTTTGAAAATGTGAAATATTTAAAATATTAAAAATATATATTTTGATATTAATTACATATATATATATATATATTAAAAATATAGGTTTTATTTATAATAGAAATCATATTTTCTAAAGAAAATTGTATTTTTAAATCTTTCGAGACCGTATGCTCCTTGTAGAGGTCTGCATCTCGCACTACTAAGCCTGAGGATGTGCGATAATCCGCACTATCCCGAACAGGTTCCCCAAAATGGGTTGTAGAGGCGCGTTGCAAAGATTTGTTAAAAATACATATCTTGTAGAAAAATGTTTTTATAAGTTTGAGGTAGTTTTGTGTAAAATCGTATTTTCGTAATTCTATGTTCCCAAAGATCATCAGGCTATGTTACATATGAGTGTTGTGAGGAGATAGGTCATTATCTCGTGAACTATCTAAAGGTATAGCAAGGGGTAATGATGTTTTATGTCGAAACTAAACTATATGGTATTTTTCTGTAAAAATGCTATAAAAATTGAAATATAAATTCTTTTGATATGAAACCTGTCAATATGTTTTGTTAATGTTTAATGATCATGATGTGAGAGTTTGGTATTATTGTGTTTAAGAAAAATATGAGTTTTAAGGAAAAACCGAATCGGAAGTCGGATTAACTCCACTTCCGTCGGGTTTTAAAATTCTAAGTTTTTAGAATAGTAAAGAGAAGGGGGAGAAGGGACTTACTAGATTGTAGTATAGATAAGAGGAAAAGGAAGACGCGGGAGGTGTCAGTGCGTCGCTTCGTCGCCGGAATCTCCTTGGATCACCGCCGGAAGTTCGTCGGAGCTTCGCTCTTTGCTAACTCCACTTGCACACAAAAAGTCTAGGGAATTTTCTTGAGAGTTGGGATAGAGATTTGGAAGTGAGGAGGGGCGAGTTTAGGTGTGGTATTTATAGGATAAATTAGGGTTAGGGTGTGATAAAAAATGCATTAAAAAGAGTTTTAATTGGATTTTTATGTCTCTGGAATAATGCAAGGAATTTAAACAGTTTAGAAGTTATGGAGAGTTCAAGAGGCGCAGAACAAAAAAAGAAAAATCGGATTTTGGGCTTAGTCGGCCGGCGGCACTGGCCGATCCGCGCGAGTCACCGGCCGAGTCGGGCCGAGTTGGGTCGAGTCTCCCCGCCACGTGTTCCCGTCGCTTCGCCTTTTGCGGTGGACTCATTTGTTTTTAGTGTAACTTACCCTATTACGTGTAGTGCACGTGTAGACTCTTGGGCTTCTAAAAGATTAAAAAAAATTTAAATAAAAATAATGTGTGGCTGATTGGATTTGAACTCTGGTGTTTTGGTTCAGCAGTGCAAGATCTTACCAATGAGCTACAAGCTCCTTCTTGCTATTCAATAGCAAATCAAACTTATAACTTGTGCTCAGGCAAAAGTACCCCTTTCTGTATTTTTGAAAAAAATTGTACAAAAAGTTTGGGGTTGTTACATTCTACCCTCCTTATAAAAATTTCGTCCTCGAAATTTGTAAAAGGAAAGTGTAACAGATTCAAGGAAAGTTTGGTGATAGAACTATTGGTAGTGTATGAAAAATATTTGAAAGAACGAAAGATTTGAAAATAGTTAAGGAAATTACTAGGTTTACCTTAGTCTACGGCCTCTGCTTCTTCGGCCGCTAGAAGGAAAGCCTGACGCCGTGGTACATTCCTCCTAACTGGGGGCATATTCCTCTGTCTTTAGGGCATGTTTCTCTGCCCTCGAGGCATGTCCCTCAGTGCCTGATGGAATTGGCGAGTAGGTTGTGCAGGTGGTGGAGCAGGGAGTGCAAGACGAGGTGCAAGAGCCTAGATAGCTGGCCGCTGCGGGTAGTTGATGGGTGTGTGAGTTGGGTTGCTTCTATAAGGACAGTTTCCAATTCCGTGATTGGATGCGCCACAAACTAGACACAGGCCTTTTGCACGCCTACAGTCCTTCCACAAGTGTCCTTCCCTCTTGCAATAGAAGAAAAAGTCGGGACTTGGCTGGTTATTGGGTTCTTCCGGTCTCCTGGGTTCAACTGTTGGCCTTGAAGAGGCTCCTCCTGCCATCTGAGTGGCAAGACGTTTCACTCCGGTAGATTGAGCTCTGCCCTTCCTCTTTACCACTGCCTCATATCGTCGGGCAGCCTTCAAAACCAAATCATGGGTTGGGAAATCCCCTGTAGCTAATGCAGCTTGGACTTTCGGGTCCAACCCTTACTGAAATCTTTTGGCCCTGATCTCAGCAGTCGGTATGAGATGGGCCGCAAACCTATTACGGTCTTATATTAGCTGTGTAGTATGTGATATAAAATCGAACATTGAGACATATCTTACCTGCTGAACATGGTAAACTCAGCATCATACTCATCTACTGATTTTGTCCACATTGAACCTTATTGTAGATATATGAACTGTTGTTCCATATCAAAGCGGGCAGTCTCAGGGAAATACTGTGCGTCGAACATGTCACGGAAAGTCTTCCATTCGATAGGCTGATGAAGATGGCTTTCTTCCACCTTCCACCAAGCCCGTGCATTGTCCGTGAGTTGCAGTTTCGCAACACGGACCCAAGCTATCTCTGGCACTTGTGCCGCTGCCAGATCATCTTTAATACTTTGAACCCATTCGTTCGCTTCCAAAGGGCTCTCTTTTCCCGAAAAGTTCTTGGGGTGTAGTGCCCGGAATTGCTTCACTCTAGGTGCTTCCGCTTCTGGACGGTTCAAGAGAATAGCAGTCTTCTGCTGCTGTCCTTCCAGAAGGCTGCGGATTGCCTCAAGCAGAACCGTCTGCTCGTTGATTGGAGCAGCGATGGCAGGTGTAATCGGTAGGGGAGGTGGAGTGTTGTTAACGTTGGTGCTGGTGTTATTTGGGGAATCCATAATCTTAAAAGAAAATTTTGGTTTAGGATAGATTCAAAATATATGAAATGATAAGATTCAAGGAATATGAATTGTAAAGAATGTTTTAGTTGTTGGTTCTTGTGTTATATTGCTTAGGTTGTCCATACAATGCTGAACTGCATGGTAGAGTTCCATATAGCTCTGACCTGCATGGGCCGCCAACAAAACCTGTCACGCCTCGCTTTCCGGTGTACGGCGAAGGGGACGCGAAGAGGCCGCTACATATTTACTCAGAAGTAAACACGCTAAGCATATCTAAGCAATATAAAAGTAAATGTACACAAGAGACAAATGTAAATGAACATCAACTTTATTTATTAACATTCTTTTTACAGTACATCTGAAAGTAAATACATGAAATGAAAAGCAATGCCTAAACAGTGGCATAATAGAATTGGAAAGTACTGAAATCAAATGTACAAGTATCTAGAGTTCCGGGTCGAAGGCTAGTTGATCCAAGTCCTCGCTGGTGGGCTCAATCTTATGAAGGTCCGAATCACCTGACAACATTCCAAAGAATAAAGAGAAGGAATGTCGTCAGCGAACAATTGCTCGGTAAGTCCCAAAGAATGAGGGAGAAATAGAATAGACAGAGAGAGAGTGTGTGTAACTTTTTAAGTTGTATTATATTGTTATAATGTTGTATTTAGCGTTAACGCTGTTTTTTGTAGCTTGGTACAGAAGAGGCCAGTGTATACGAGGGGAGTCTCAATAGAGCAGAGACTAAGGTGGACGGAATCAAGAGTACAAAGCTCCATGATGAAACCCGGAACAACGGCAATTGAATTCAGGTTAGGTTTCTTAATGGTTGCAGTCTCGTGCCACTTTTAACACCTTCCGTACCAATCTACCCCTTAAATCCCGTAATGCTTTGATTGTATTGTTTGTATTGTATTGTAAATTGTATTGTCTTGTATTATAGATTGTATAGATGGATGACTTGCCGAAACCATGATATCAGTAAATGGATGTAACTGGAGAATCATGTAGATGGATGTATATCCATGGTTCAGTTCAGTCAAGTTGTATAGATTGATAGATTGAACAGATTGAATATATGGATTTATATTGAATTGTTATATATATACTTGAATCACATTCAAGTCAGTTTGATTATATTGAGACTCGGTCTGAGTCAGACAATTAGAAAAGAAATTGAATCCTGAATTAGGTTTTGGTGTTATCGGTAACCGCTGCACATGGACGGCAAGATTTGTGTCTTTTTCAAAGACGATTACCGTGTTGATAACACCGTTTGTTAAGTTGTCTACCTTAAATAGGCAAGCACCTATATCTCCGGCTCCCTGAGACTCAAGAGACTGGTCCCGCTTAAAGCTATGTTTATTAGGATCCTTATTGTAATTTAGTATAACTTGAGGGGTTTTATGTAAAAATAATTTTGTATAATTTTCAAAATACACCTCAAGTTTTTTATTATCTTTTTTAGAGTTTTCATTGATGTATATTTTATCATCGTGACATTTCTAGTAAATACAACCTAATTTCATAATATATGGTATTTATTTGTAATATGGGAATTGTTTGGTATTTTTTTGTAAATGGAATGTTTTTCTTGAATTTTGGAAATGTGAAATATTATAAATATTAAAAATAGATATTTTGATATTAATTACATATATATATATATATATATATTTTAAAATATAAGTTTTATTTATAATAGAAATCACATTTTCTAAAGAAAATTGTATTTTTAAATCTTTCGAGACCGTATGCTCCTTGCGGAGGTCTGCATCTCGTACTACTAAGCCCGAGAATGTGCGATAATCTACACCATCCCGAACGGGTTTCCCGAAATGAGTTGTAGCGGCGCATTGCAAAGATTTGTTAAAAATACATATTTTGTAGAAAATGTTTTTATAAGTTTGAGGTAGTTTTGTGTAAAATCTTATTTTCCCAATTCTATGTTCCCAAAGATCATCGTGCTATATTATATATGAGTGTTGTGAGGAGGTAGGTCATTACCTCGTGAATTATCTAAAGATATAGTAAGGGGTAATGATGTTTTATGTCGAAACTAAACTATATGGTATTTTTCTATAAAATTGCTATAAAAATTGAAATATAATTTTTTTTATATGAAACTTTTCAATATATTTTGTTAATGTTTAATGATCATGATATGAGAGTTTGGTATTATTGTGTTTAAGAAAAATATGATTTTTAAGGAAAAACCGAATCGGAAGTCGGATTAACTCCACTTCCGTCGGGTTTTAAAATTCTAAGTTTTTAGAATAGTAAAGAGAAGGGGGAGAAGGGACTTACTTGATTGTAGTGTAGATAAGAGGAAAAGGAAGGAGCATGAGGTGTAGGTGCGTCGCTTAACCGCCGGAATCTCCTCGGATCACCGCCGGAAGTTTATCGGAGCTTCGCCCTTTGCTAACTCCACTTGCACACAAAAAGTCTATGGAATTTTCTTGAGAGTTGGGACAGAGATTTGGAAGTGAGGAGGGGTGAGTTTTGGTGTGGTATTTATAGGATAAATTAGGGTTAGGGTGTGATAAAAAAATGCATTAAAAATATGCATTAAAAAGAGTTTTAATTGGATTTTTAAGTCTCTGGAATAATGCAGAGAATTTAAACAGTGTAGAAGTTATGGGGAGTTCAAGAGGTGCAGAACAAAAAAAGAAAACTAAAATTTAGGGCTGAGTCGGCGGGCGGCGGCGGCCGATCCGTGCGAGTCGCAGGCCGAGTCAGGCCGAGTCGCCCCGCCACGTGTCCCCGTCGCTTCGCCTTATGCAGTAGACTCATTTGTTTTTAGTGTAACTTACCCTATTACGCGTAGTGCACGTGTAGACTCTTGGGCTTCTAAAAGATTATAAGAATTTTAAATAAAAGTAATGTGTGGCTGATGGAATTTGAACTCTGGTGCTTTGGTTCAGCAGTGCAGGGTCTTACCAATGAGCTACAAGCTCCTTCTTATTGTTCAAAAGAAAATCAAACTTATAACTTGTGTTCAGGCAAAGGTACCCCTTTCTGTATTTTTGAAAAAAATTATACAGAAAGTTTGGGGTTGTTACAGAAACCATGGATACAAAATTTTCAAGTAGTCATGTTTAGGATGTAATCAAGTATTCAAATAGTCAAGTCAAGTTATAACCATGATTCGGTCAAGTCAAGTATACATGTTTGATATTAATGTTTGGATTCAAGCGTTCATGTTCATGATTAAGTATTCATGTTTGATTTTAGATTCAGATTTGAATTGGATTCAGATTTGAGTTAGACTCAGACTGAGTCAGACACTTATAAACAGATTTAGCTCTTGAATTAAGTTCGAGAGTCATCGGTAACTGCTGCACATGGACGGCAGGATTTATGTTTTTTCCAAGACAATTACCATTGATAACTCCATTAAGTTATCCGCCTTAAATAGGCAAGCACTCACTTTCTTCGGCTCCTTGGGGCTCAAGAGAATTGATCCCGCATAAATCTATATTTACTAAAGTCCTTAAATATTGTTTTTTTATATAACTCGAGAGGGTTTTATGAAAAATATTTTTAATATAGTTAAAAAGTAAAGCTCGAGGGTGATTAGTATTACTTAGGGTTTTCATGAGTATGGATTTTAAGTATTGGCTATTTTTGTGACAATTACTTTGCTTGAAAAGTTCATGGTATTTTATTGTAAAACTTACCTTTTTGGTATCTTGATGGTATTTTATTGACATTTGTTAATCTTTCATTCTCGAAAAACATAGGTTTATTATATTTTGAAAATATGGATTTATAATTTTATATAATTTTAATTTTAAAATAATAATTTTATTTTATTTAGAAAATTCATATTTCTTACAAACCGTATTTAAATCGTTTCGAGATCGAATGCTCCATGAGGAGGTCTGCATCTCGCTCTACTAGCCCAAGGATGTGCGATAATCTGCACCATCCATTAGCGGGTCCCCTAAAGAGAGTTGTAGATATTTAATCGCAAAGGATATGAAATAACGCTTTAAAAGAAATCTGGTTTTTAAAGTAGTTGGTATTTTATTGTAAAGTTTTCTTCGTAACATATATTCATACAAAAGAGGTATCGTGCTATGGAACCAAGTGTGCGTGTGGGGTAGGTTGTTACCCTGTGAATTTTTCCTAAAGGTATTGTTAAGCATATTTTGTCGAAAAGATATGATAACAAAGTTCAAGGTATTTTAATTTAAAAGTTAAATTATGATTGTTTTACATGAGATTCTTGGATAAAATTTATTCTAAACATTGATATTAAGATTATAAGTGAAATGTTAAAATTGGTTTGATCAAAAGATGAAGGAAAATGGAGTTACAGGCTTTAGAAAAGATGATATCGGTAATAACTCCACTTTTACCGATTTTGATTAAAAAAGAATTTCAATAAAGTGCGAGGGAGTTTGGGAGGGACTTACTGTTTTGAAATCTCAAGGAAAGGGTTAGGAATAGAGGATGATCATCATGGTGTCGCGAGAGCTCCGGATTTGCCTTTGATCTTCGCTGGAACCAACTTTCTTGCTAACTTCTCTTTTACTTCATTTGCACTTAGAACTTTTTAGAGAGTTTTGGCTAGAATTTTCAAAATGGTGTTGAGCCAAGATAGGGGATGGTATTTATAGTGGAGAATTAGGGTTTGGGAATTAAAAGCATTAAAATGGGGTTTTATTGTGAAATGAAAGGTCTCTATTTGATTGCAGGGAAATCAAACAATGCAGAGGAATTAGGGGTAGGTGAAGAGGTGTGTGTGCAAAGCCCAGGGTTCAATAGCCTTATCTTAGCCGTCGGTGCCAGCTATATAGAGCTTTTGGCCGATCAATTTATGCCATCTGGCATCGAGATTCGTGCTAGCTGATTAAATCCCTGCTTACTCCATTTTCCACATATTTGATTTTTTTGAACTTTTTATTTCCCTGTGTATTGCACGAGCAATCTTTTAGGCTTCCAAAAATTAAAAAGAAAAATTCAGAAAAAATATTATGTCTGATGGGGATCGAACACACAGGCTACGTCACAGCAGTGCAGGGGATTTACCGGTGAGCTACAAGTTTCTTCTTGCTGTTATTTCACAAAATTGACTTATAACTCAAACTCAGACTATAAAACTCATTTCTTGTATATTAACAGTAAAATTTCTGTACAAGATTTTAGAGTCGTTACAGCAAATCTAGTAAGCCACCCAAGGGATACTACGATTTTCCTATAGACGGTGACAAGGAGGTTTGCATCATGAATGATGATGACCCTACTAGTTGTCAGCAGGTCATAGAGAGTAGTGACTTCTAAGTATGGATGGATGCCAAGATATTCGAGTTGGACTCTGCACTCCAACAAAATATGGACCTTGTTGGATATTCCTGAAGGGGTAAAACCCATTATGAGGAAGTAGATCTTCCAAAAGAAGATCGGTGCAGATGGAAATATAGTAACCTAATAAAGCTAAATTTGTAGCAAAAGGTTTTTTTCAAATACCCGGTGTGGATTGTGATAAAACTTTTTCTGCGGTGTCTATGCTGAAGTCCATTCAGATACCACTTTCCATCACTGCATTTCAGGACTATGAGATCTGGCAGGTGGACGTCAATAACGCCTTGAGGGCTTTATTGTCAGTGGGAGCAGCGGAAATGTGTACAAGTAGTTTAAGTTCATTTATGGACTAAAGCAGTCATCACGGAGTTGGATCATCGGTTTTGATGTGACAGTCAAAGAGTTTGACTTCAACAATATTATAGATGAACCTAGTATTTGTAAAAAATATGTAAGAAGTATTGTCACATTCCTCATATTGTATGTGGATGACATCCTCCTGATAAAAAATGATGTTCCTATGCTACAATTCGGTCAAACTATGGTTGCCACAAAGGTTTCTCTATATTGGATCTGGGTAATATATCAATCATTTTGTGGACAAGATCTATAGAGATAGATGTAGAAGGATATAAGGATTGTCACAATCCGGATACTCTGACACCATTCTAAAAGAGTTTAGAATGGAAAACTCCTAGCGCGGCAGTGTACCCGCATATAATGGAGTCACTCTCTCTAAAGAGATATCTTTCAGACTGATGAGGAGAGGGACTCGCGTGTATGGCATTCCATATGTTTCGGCAGTAGGGTCAATCATGTGATTTTATGTACGAGACCAGATGTAGGTTATGCACTTACTGTAGTAAACAGATATCAGTTCAATCTTGGAAAAACAAAGGATAGCAGTGAAGAACATTCTTAAATACTTGTGAAGCACTAAAATGATATTCTTGTTGTATGGTAATGGCAGCTTCCAAATGGAAGCAGTTACCGATTCCAGCTTCCAAGATGACATAGATGACAGAAAGTCCGTCACGAGTTATAAGTTTACCTTTTTTTGAGAAGCAGTGTATTAGAAGTGTTCCAAGTAGGATACTGAGGTAGACATGACGCTAGATACTGAGTATGACTCAGCCAATGATGCAGCCTGAGAAGCTGTTTGGATAAATAAATTCAATTATGAACTTGGTCCCATCAGATATCCAGACAGATTCTAAGGCAGTTATTGCTTGATTCGAGAGATATTTGATCTCTGCGAGATTAAGATAAAAAGAGAAGAAATTAGAGACATTGTAGCCGATCCACTCAATAAGGCTGTTTCTCAGATACAGTTTGTGAAACTGATATTAGAGAAGTCGGATATGTGATAAAGCAATAATTGGCCTTGAATGCAAGTGGGAGATTGTTAGATATAGGTGCTTTGAAGGCAATTATTGTAATTGTACATGGACCTATATGTATAGAGAATTCTTGCTTGACATGATAGTATGCTATTCGGTTTGCTTTATCATTCATGTGTATATATTTTACTTGCTATTACGTATTGTTAAAACATATTGATAAAACCCTTAGAATCCTTACTTGACTACCAGAATTATGATATGATCATACTATTAGGGCCTAGGTAGTCCATAAGCACATCCTTAAATGTTCCTAGTCGTGGGAGTCTCAAGACAGTGCATCGGTACTCCAGAGTAAACTAATATATGTGTTTCTTGACCTCGACCGGGGCAATGGTTGGTCCCATAGCTATTGGTGTTTGACACCGAAGATTGTATACAGATACTCATTGGAGAATGAGTACACCGAACGAACTCGCCGAGAACTCATAGATGGTATTATACCTATTGTCATATAACGGTTCTCTGGTGACAATGGTACAGGGTAATATTTTGACCTGAGATCGCCATAGAGTCTTGTGTGTGTTCCCTCTATACTTTGATTATTACCCAACCACAGTTTTAAAGAGCCGTGCATATAGGTTTTAGTAGGGTATAGTCCTGAATCACATGGAGGCAGTGAGCGGTCAAGAGAGGATTCATCTCTCCCGGTATAGGGAGTCGACATCGCGTTGTGCTTAATATAACTATAACAAGAAATCCCTGGCTAGAGTGGTTGAGATAAACTAATAAGTGTTATTATTTGTATATTAGGTGGTTATAAGTTCAATTTCTGCTTGACTTATTGGGTTATTGGTGGTCTGACGGTTTCTACCCCCAGACCCGGTATGCGACACTCTTTGACGATAAGACCGGACTATACAGTAATTATCACTAATAGGCTTTGTTGGGTTCGGATGAGTTTTCTTGTCGACCTACCTTTTGATCAATACTTGGGTAGCCGTTATGTGCAGGTAATACCACTGATGTACTTATGGTTTAACCCGTTAGGGGATTGATCTGAAAGTGTTTCTGATTCAATCGGATATGATCCCAGTAACTCACTACCAGCGTATTATCAAGTCTTTAGAGTCCAACGCCGAAAGTGCCTGCTCAAGTGAAACGATGATGTGGAATAGTATTGTGCGTATAGTTGATATTAGGGATTGGTCCTAGTGTCGTGACATTCGCGGGCCGCGGCGGAAGTAGAAAACAATAATTTTTCAAACATAGAACCAATCCACAACCAAGAATCAACAAATATAAGCAATTATAGAAAACTAAAAAAAACTAAAGGCCAAGTTTGGGTGCTACAACCTTTGTAGCATACCCGATCGCCTATCAGAAAACCCTCGCTAGATTAGTGAGCTCTCGGATATGTGTATAAGCCGATCGTCTCGCCGTAGAAGATCCATGGTGAAATGAGACCATCCGAAGCTCCATCTCCATCTTCAAGTGGAGAATCTCTCTCTAGGGACTTGCTAGGTGTAGAGGAAGTGGATGTGGTCATGAAACTCTCTCTTTTTTTTATTTCCATTCACTAATTCATGAGTTGCCATTTTTGAAGAGGCAAGCTCAAGAGAAAGAAGATGAAGAGGACGGTATAAGAAAAAGAAATGAACGCTTATCTTTTTTCTTTTCCTCTCTTTAAATATATATAAAATTTCAGAGAGAAGAAAATTCTTCTCATCTCATTCTCTCTCTTTCTTTTTAAGTGTCAAGTGTAGAGTGGAGAGGAGCCCCATCCTTTCACATGCTAGTATATTTGTCATCTAATGACAAATATACATGTATTGAATACATGCATACTAAAAGAGAGAGTGGTATATGTATCCAACACACACACACACACATAATAAAGAGAAAGATATATGTATCATAGACATGCACATGTTATGTATTGAATACATAACAACATATTAGTATCGCATACCAATGAGAGGGTGTGTGTATCATATACATTATACTAGAAACCATATCAAGAATACGGTTATTAAGTCAACACTTGACATAATATTTTGGTTTATAAATAAACCGGCTAGTATATCGCATACACGTATTTAATCGAACTCTTGCATGTATCGCTATACGCGCGCCACATCATCATTTCTCCTGGACAGGCACTTTCGTTGCGAGACTCTAAAGATCTATCAATACGCTGGTAGTAGTTTATACAGGATTGTATCCGATTGAATCTAAAACACTTTCAGATTCACCACCCTCATAGGTTAACCCATAAGCTCGCCAACGGTACTAGCTGCATGTAATGGGTACCCTGGTATGAGCATGATAAAGGCAGGTCGACGAGTAAACTCATCCGGACTCGACAATGTCTATAAGCGACGAATACCATACAGTTTGGTCTCTTCATCAAAGAGTATCACATACCAGATCTGGGGGTAGAAATTGTTAGACCCCCAATAACCCGATAAGTCGTGCGACATAGGACACATAACCATTAGAGATACAACCGATACCACTTATCAGTTTATCTCAACTGCCTTGGCCAAGTACTTTTAGTTATAGTCATATCCTGCACAGCGCGATATCAACTCGTTATACCAGGAGAAACGAATCCCTCCGATCGCTCACTGCCTCCATGTGCTTCGGGACTATATCCAACTAAAACCTGTTTGCATGACTTAGTAGAGCCGTGGTAGGGTAGTAATCAAAGTATATTGGGAATACACACAAAACACTGTGGCGATCTTAGGTTAAAAAAGTACCCTGTACCTTCGACCTGCATTGAATGCCGGTTCAGTTGTTGAAGATAAGAGTAAATCGAACCCATATGAAGTCTTACCATGACCGGATTGTATCCATTGGGCAAATAAAGGTTCGATCAAGATTTTTTTTCCGGAGTACCAAAAGCGAGCTTAGTTTTCTCTTTTTTCTATTTTAAAAGTAAAATAATAGGTGTTAAGCTTTTTATCATTCTGGCATCGAGCTATTTTTCGACAGGACCTCCTCTACAGTATCGTCGCCGCAGTAGAGTTTAACCACCAAGTTCGGGAAAGATTGGTGTGGTTCCTGTACGCCTACGACAACAGAATATCAAACTATGAACGAAGAAAAGCATGAGAGAAAAGCATATTGGCTAGTGATTGTGAGGCCTCATTCTTGATTGGAAGGGACACCAAAGGCTTTTGCCCTTCCCTCTCTTGGATAGATAGGGAAGGGCAGAGCTTTTGGTTTTTTCATATTGTTAAATAGTTGCACAATGAAAATAGATGGCGGGTGCCTGATCGAATTGATCAGTTCGTGTAAGAACAAGGTTCAAATCACTCAGTCTGTGAAAGATGAGATGGGACGGTTTGTCAGAGGTCATTCTATTTTTTTAGTTATAGTTTTCATTTCGTAATACTTGTTATGGATAAACCTGATGACTGGTTTGTCCTACCAAAAAGGGAATGGGATTATGACGCGTAACACGGCAAGGAATAACAAAATAAGAAAGAAATTATGTAATATTTTATTTCGATACTAAGAGAGACTGCGTTGTTACGCTAGAGGAAGGATATCTATACTGATTCGGTAAGCAAAGAAAATGAAATGGCTCTTCGCTCGTCCTTCGCTTCATTCGAGTAAGAATCAAAATGCCTAGGTCTATTAGAATGTCGATGATTTTATTTTTAGTGACATACATAGCATAGAGCACTTGCTTTAGTTTAGAACAATGACCTTGACTGTGGAATCCTAAGAAATACATGTGCAATGTGTAGCTTATGTTTGATCTGCTAGAAGAACTCTTTCCTTATGAAAGAGTCTTGTTCTTCCGTATGTGTTTTAACACATCAATTTCACTATCCTATTCTTCCAGCAGAGGAGAGATTTTAGAAGTGAAATCGGTCCATTGATACCTACAATTGTTTCAACCAAAGTCGAGAAAAAAATCTTCGGGATGGATCGGGAAAAGTGACCTCCGGCTCAGCCCCCACGACTTCTTTCCCTTCACTCCATCATATCTCCTACATACCTCTACCAAGGGCCTCCCCCTTTTCCCTTAATCCACTGCCTGGTGGACGATCAAGAGGTGAAACCACTCATGGAGAATCCGAGCAAAAGACCACACTTGATTCTTCATGACCACATAGTATAGGAGAAATGGATCAATTTCATGATATTGGGTCCAAGGCCGGAGAGCAAATTGTAAGTAAATAATTACCCAAAATAGATACTAATTACCCTTCATTTTTTTATTTCTTTACGAAGCTCTTTAATTTTTTTATTTTATAAATTTTAGTTTTTCGTACAAACCTTTGTTGACAAAGTAGACCCCCTACAAAGAAAAAGGGTGTTTCAAGACCTAAGAACGGGGAAGAAGATTGGTGAAGTAAGTCAGATTAAGACTAGAAGACCTACATTTGCCCAGAGCAAGGTTGCCGAAAAATCCTACTCGAAATAGAAACCCACCGATGACGGCTAACGTAGAAGACATATCTTTTCCCCATCCAGCTTAGATAGTTAGCCCCGAAAAGGTGTTTCGGCTACGCTTTGAAATTGACCAAGCAGACCAGCCCTTCCCGAGAGGAGCCAAAAGCGAAGGAGTTTCGGTGAGCAAGAATAATATTAATGATTTGTGAAACATACCATTGACAATATGTTTCCGAGTTGCAAGAAAGAAGACTGACGTCTCGTCTCGGCCACCGTTCACCGGGGCTTCGGTCGCCGGCTCCCTTATCATCAGGTCACTAACTTCCTTGACCTTCCAGCACTGGCAGGCGTCAGCCCCCATACATAGTCATACGAGTTTGCGGAGACCTGTATTTTTGGTAAACCGTCGCCCGAGCCCGGTTACTGCAAGCTCGCAAAAGAATAGGAATCCTCACCATGCGAAGTGGAGCGCTTATCTTGAAGGCTATAATTATGTCCTTAAACATAAATCAGGTCAGGAGAATTATGTAACAGACGCTCTAAGCCGCCGACATCACTTATTGACCTCTATGTCAGTTGAGGTTATTGGATTTGATGAGCTGAAGAAGGCATATCATGGAGATGAAGACTTCAGGGAAGTTTAGACTTCCTTGAAAGGTGGAACAACATGACAGATAGCTTAATGGCCCAGGGCTTCTCCCATTCATTACTCATCTCTCTTGCTCGGGCATTCCAACCATCCCTTCGTGTAGCTCTCTTTACCAACCAACCCTCCAGACTCAACCGGAGGAGGTTTTACGTTAATTCTATGCAAGAATGAAGAAATCATTAGGCTTATTACACTTGGGATGCCTTTTCGGTGGATAAGATGGATGCGCTCCAGCTCACTCAAGAATGGGACGGCAGTGGTCCATCAGCAAGCTCATTATGATTTTGGACGCAGCATATTGGAATCCTGAAGCACCACTGCGGTAGAGGAGGAGCCTTCGCGAAGGTACCGAAGGCGAATCTTACTACATTATTCTAAAAAATCAAAGATGTTTTATTCTTATTGGGAGAGAATCAATAGATTCTTTTTCAGGAGCAATTCATCCTTCCTGAACGTGGCATCTCCGTATTGGCTATGTTTCTTATTCCTCGTTTAGCAGAAACTAATCGAGCTCTGCCTGATCTCCCATCTCACGACCCAAATATGGAACGTGACCGGCACTTAAATCATGTAACATCTAAAGGCGTAACGTAATTCAAGTAAGCCATAAATCCATAATCTAAACCGTAATTAAAGGTAATGTGGTAAAATCTTTGTTTAAAGTGTTAATTTAAAGAGCAAAAGAGTTATATCAAAACCTTTTTGAAGATCGAGTTATTGTTAAAATTTTCGGCAGCATCTCCTTTATAAAAACCGATCCAAACCGATACATAAACATAATATATATAAAAGTATCCCCACTTGGGAGAAATCTCAACGCCATCCGGCGGAACACAATCACAGAGTAGGATATACGATGCTATAGGCGAAGAAATAAGGAAATAAAAAAAGAAAACAATATCCACAACAAAAATATAAAAGGCGGCTCACACGAGCACGACACCCAGAGTCAAATATAATACAAATCTCTTAGTTTTGTCTTTAAGTCAAATATACATGTGGTAGATGGAGTATACTAGATACAAGGTACATGTATAACAGATAGGGTACAAAAGAATACTCGCAACCCACTTAACAAAAGATCACGTCCAAAAGTGGTGGTGGTAGTATGCCCCGCCATAACTACACTGACGGATCGGCCCTGCAAGACACTGTGGCACAATGGGGTTGAGTTGCCAGCTCGTGAGTAGTAAATAACAACATAAGTGGCAATTGCAAGTATGAACGTAATAGCGACAGATCCTAAGTATGAGTTTATCATGATGTATACTAGTATAAGTGCAACATGAATAAATGAGCGAAGTATAAAATCTGGGGTGTAGCAGCTATAAGAAACTGAATATGTCATAATAATTTAAATATGGTGGAACCAAAATTATCATTAATAAATCATCATAAAATCTTATGTCAAGCATCGACACTCGAAATCCCAAAGTCTCAGGCGCCGTTTCTCAGATCGGCTCTCAAATCCATCTGATCACATAACTCCGGTCGGTATCCTCCGGATATCTGCCGAGTCCAAAACTATCACCGATAGGTATTGTTCCTATGCCAGGCTCAATGTATCTCTATATGATCTTCTTGCCCCGGGTATCGTACCGGGTCCACCATGTACCCGCAGACGGTGCCTCCTCTCTCCTCGAATCGGGTATACACATAATTCGGAACTGAGAAAACTCATGGTAGACGCCAAAAATCATATCAAGAGAAAACCGCGTGTTTTTAAATAAATCTATGTTTTGAAAATGTTTTTGTGGTTTCTCAAATCTCATGAAAACAGAAATCTTACGAAAACAACATCATTTAAGAATATGGTGATGATGGCAAATGTATATGATATTGATATGATGCAAGCTAGTATGAATTACACGAAGATCTATCTATCAATAAATATGTAATGCAATGAAAGATATCGTGCGAGTTATATAGTATACGTGGCATGGCAATTACCAATGGTGTGTGTGTGCATATAGGTTAGTGCACGTGCGACATGAACCATTGGTAATGGTGCAAGTGTCCTAGGGTGGAGATATCAATGCGTATGCAATATGGGAATGTGTATAGGTATATGTATATGATCTTTTGTAACTTGATTCTAAATATCGGGTGCTTAACGCCATCCGAACGATTCCCCCATAGATGTGAAATCTACTCACCAGAACGACCTTGAGCTAGTCGAATCCGATCACCTCCTTCCCTTTCCTTGCCGCATCCGAAATCTCCACAACCGATCCTAACATCGAACAAAACTTAGCATATGAGGCTAGAATTCCAATATAACACGTAAACATACACTACACGAACGAACTAACTCTCACGAGTTAACACGTGCGAACTTAGCGTGCTAAACATGTGCAACAAACGTCTAAGACTGCCCCTAAGGGCCGAGAATCAGAATATCCGAATCATATATTAACATATCGCCTAAAATAAGGTAATATGATCCTAGATTTTTGTATATGCAAATTTAGAAAAAGTTGCATATACCAGAGGCCTAATAGAGTCCCAGAGAGCCCCCGACAAAAAACCTACACCCAAATACTCCAAACGAGCTGCAAATTGCGGCCAAAATGAGTTAATTGTTGGCCAAAACTTGGAAAGGAGGGCTCAGGTTTCAAGGGTGTACTTAGGGTCCTATAACAAGATCCCAATAATTGCAACTTTTCTCTGAAGTCTCTGGTTTAATTGCAGATTTTGTTTGAAGCCTTAACCTTAAACTAAAACTAGTTTTGATACTAAATTAAAACATTAAGGTGGTTTAGTGAAAACTTAGTGGTTAAATAAGGATATATAGCACTAAAATACTCTTAACTAATCTAGTTTAGGTTATGGTTACTCTAAAAATTATCACAACCCCAAAATTACCTCAAAACCGTACTTTAGTTCTTTAAAACATCACAAAACAACTATTTAATCTAAGTTTGGGAGTGTTTAAGGCAAAAGTTTAGTGAAACATGTTTAAAAGTTTGGTCATTACCTCAAGATTGATTTGAAAGAGGCCCTAACTTGAAAGGCTTTAAGGTTAAGAATTGGCTTCAAAGACTCATGAAGAGATAAATTGATTTTGGGATGAATTTTGTGGTGATTTGTGGAATGAGATTTATTGTAGGATTAGAGAGAAGGATTTCAAGAAGAGAAGGTGAAGAAAATAAGGAAAGATGAAGAGAAGAGGAAAATAAAGAAGAGAAAGATATAGAGAAGAGGTGATGGCTAATATTAGCTATGGCACCAACATATCCCCTCATTTATTGCACCATACCTTCATGTCTTCCATTTATTATATTTTTCTTTTTATTTTCTTTTCTAGAACCATCCAATTTGTTTAATACTTTTTTTAAAATATAAATTGTGTGTTTAAGTTGTCATGGTTACAAAAACATATTTTAACCTAAACTAACATGTTGTTAATACTGGATTAGTTTATATATGTGTGTGTGTGTATTTAAAATAATTTAATAAATAAACAAATAAATAAATATATAAATATATAAATAAATATATGTGAAAATAATTATTAACTAAGTTTTATTGAAAAACGCATGTTATATCGGTCATTAAATTATAATTAACTCTAATCACATTTTAAGACGTTACATCCCAGAAGCGGAACCTAAGGCTTCAGTTAACATGCCATAAATCATATTTTCTGTATCCCAACCGTTATATGCTTTATTGCACTGCTCCACCTGTATACTTGTATCACGTCGAGGTACTGCAGAAGAAAAAACTGGAAAATCCGATCCAATTTATCGTAATCGGACTATTCACTTGGACTCGAAAGAAGAGCGAAGGCGCCATGCTTACGTTTTTATTCTTGTACATAGATAATGAGATTTTCTATTCTTACTGCAAATTTCTAAGCAATTTGATTTTACTACGAAAAGACAGAACGAGAATAGAGGAATTTAGTTGGGAAGGAAAAATGAGTTGTTTATACTTTAGTAGCTACCGTTTCACTGGCTCTAGTATCCACCGGAAAACATTCAAAAACATCAGGAAAGTAACAAATATTTCTTGGTCACCAGAGAATTGCTATCTGACAATTGGTATAATACCATCTATGAGATCTCGTTGAGTCCGTCCAGTGTAACCCATACTCCAATGAGCACCTATATACAATCCTCGATGTCAAACACCAATAGCTATGGGATCGGCTATCGCCCTCTAACCGAGTCAGAAAACGTACACACTAGTCTAAACTGGTGTACGGATTCCCAGTCTCGATACTTCTACGACTAGGGACATTTAAGGATGTGCTTATGGACTATCCAAGCCCCACTAGTATGATCATTATCATTAATCCTGGTAGTGAAGCAAAGATCTTATGGGCTTTATCTTATGCATTAGCAATATGTAATAACGAGTAAAACGTACAAACATGAAAGATAAAGATAAACCAGATAGTATACTATCATCTCGAGCAAGATTGTACTCCGTATACGTCCTCCTTGAATGTAGTAATTTCATTCCTGCAATTACGATAATTGCATTGATGGCACCTATATCCAACAATCTCCCATTTGCACTTAAGATCAATTATTGCGGTATCGCATGCCCACATCTTATGTGCTATCCCATACCCAACTTCTCTATTAACAGTTTCACAAACTGTGTTTGAGAAACGGCCTCAATGAGTGGATCCACTACATGTTTATAAATTTATCTATTTATATCTCAACCTCGTGGAGATCAACTATTTCCCGAATTAAGCAATACTTGCCTTAGAATTTTTATGGATAGCTGATGGGACCATGTTCATAAATGAACAAATTTATCCAAACAGTTTCTTAGGCTGTATCCTTTGCTGAGTCATAATCAGTATCCAGTGCCATACTACCTCATTATCCCGCTTGGAACCGTTTCCAATATACTGCTCCTCGGAAGAGGGTAAACTTATAACTTGTGACAGACACTCTTACATCCATGTCACCTTGGAAGCTGGAATCGGTAATCACCTCCTGTAGGAGGCCGCCATTACTATACACCAAGAAAATCCTCATATGTTCTTTACTGCTATCCATATAGTTCTCCAGAACTGGACTGTAATCCATATCCTATATGGAGAAACACCTGTTACTACCATAGTTTGACCGATTGTAGCATAGAAATATCACTTCCTATCAGGAGTATACTATCCACATACCATATGAGAAATATGACAATACTCCCTACATCTTTCTTACAAATACCAGGTTCGTCTATCATTTTGATGAAGTCAAACACTTTGACCATATATTAAAACAGATGATCCGCATCCGGTATGCTCGCTTTAGTCTACAAATAGACTTAAGTAACTTACACATGTTCCGCTGCTCCTACTGACTATAATAACCCTGGCAGAGTCATATACACGTACACTTCTAAATCACCATTTAGAAATGCGTTATAGTCATCCACTTGCTAGATCTCATAGTCATGAAAAACAACAGTGGCGAGTTATATCCGTATGGATTTTAGCACATACACTGAAGTAAGAGTTTCATTACAATCCACACCGGGTATTTGATAAAAATGTTTTACCACAAGTCTAGCCTTATAAGGTTACTGCCTTTCCATCTGCACTGATCTCGAAAGATTAACTTGCTCCTAATGGGGTTTACCCCTTCAGAAGCATCCAGCAAAGTCAATAATTTGCCGGAGTGCGTGGAGTCCAACTTGGATAAAAATGCATCCAGCTATCATTCGGAAGTCACCACTTCCTATGAGCTGTTGATAACTAGTAAGGCTGTCATCATCATGATGCAAACCTCCCTATCACTGTCTATGAGAAAACCGAAGTATCTCTCGGATGGTTGAGATCACCTATTAAATCTGTGGAATGGCTAAGGTTTGTCAGGGGCAGCTGTTTCCAGTGCGTATCTTAAATAAAAAGGGCCACTCGGCATTACTTATCATGGAGCGTACCCTCGGAAGAGTAATCTGAGAGATAATCAAATTTTCAATACGGAATACCGAGCATAAGTATCCACATCTTCGACCATTTCGAAGAATCTTGATACTTCTAACGTCTGATTCTCTACTTTATTCTTATACCCTATGAACTTCTCAAAATCATTAGACTTTATATTTCTACAAGAATGTGTGTCTAAAACCAGAAAAATCATAGGTATAATGGAATGAAGTATGAGTACCATCCTCTTGTCTATATGGACACCGGATAACATACATCAATATGCATAAGTCCCATGAGTTCACTAACTCAAACTCCATGTGTTGTAAGCTGAAATCTGTATTTTGGTCAAGAATATCTATATCGTTGTTGAATGCACTTTACCCAATCAGCAAATGATAAGGTAAATGTTCAGAACATAATTTTCAAAATTTATATCCCACGTTATCTAATAAAGAGATGAATATATCAGTTTTAAAAATTGGTGCATAACAACTGTTATTCAAAATCAAAAGTTTGCTTATAGGCAAAACCAGGTGATTTTCCCCAAATAGAAACAATTGCTCCGAATTCCGAGTTTGAGGATCAAATCACCCTTTCTCAATACTCTACTCCTTCTCAACATCTATAACGCCCTATAGATGTGAGATTCTAATCCGGTATCCATATACTTAGGAGTTAGAATTAATTAAGAAATAGCTTTCAATTACAACCACACAGGAAAACTGAAACATAAAAAAGTTTTAAGAAGGTGGTCGGGTATTCCTAGTGAAGCCACTTTCATTGCCCTGGATCATGACAGCAGTTGCAATTTCCTTTCCCTCGCTTCAACCACGTTTGATGTCTCTTCATCTTCCCTTCTGTATACCTAACTTATACTTGTTGGTTTTCTTCTTACCCTTCCTTTCAACTTCGGCCTTAGTATTGGAAGAATACTATCCAACAAGCGTAACTGGTATATTCTTCTTATTTAAGAAGCTCTCAAACTTGAGATAAGGTAGAGAGAGAGGTAAATGAACAATTCACTTTCTCCAAAACCAGTGGCCATCCTCGGAATGAAACAATTTCGTCGAGTTCATATCTAACTATATGAGATGGCATTTCCAAGTAATATAGATCCCTGTATGTGATACAGAGGGCTCTGGAAAAACAAAGTGGAAGTGGAAAGGGTAAGGACATATGCGACTTTGTCATGAATTAGAGCAAT
The DNA here is from genome assembly GCA_030015575.1 of Agapanthus africanus. Taxonomy (NCBI): domain Eukaryota; kingdom Viridiplantae; phylum Streptophyta; class Magnoliopsida; order Asparagales; family Amaryllidaceae; genus Agapanthus; species Agapanthus africanus. The sequence goes on along the minus strand of JASDDO010000014.1, from coordinate 98,418,233 downwards.
CATGAAACTCTAAAACCAAAGATTATAAAAAGGTTCGGTTAACTTGGTATACGGGTTTTAGTTTAAGGTCGGTTATGGTCGCTGCTAGAGAGAAAAGAAACGCTCAGCGCGCACTCTATCAAGATTAGATTGGTTTATTAATTTATCTAATCAGGATGACTCCCACTGTTCTATTGAATCCTCCATCAAACCCTAAAAGGAGAACTAGCTGGGATCATGTACATTTACAAGTTCGCTAATCGGTCATCCATGCCAATGCAAGTACTCCAAGGGAGATCCCCTGTGCTTTCGCACAGACCCAATTTAAAAACATTGTTTCCTAAGAAGCGTAACCTCTTAAACACCTTTCTAGACACCTAATGGGTTAACTAATTGTGACATGAAAATCTTCCGATAGTAAGTATTACTCACAGTGGGAATCGGGACCCAAACTATCACACAGAATGGTATGCAATCACATTGCAAGTTTCAACACTTGAAACTCTCGATATCGGTTTTTATCCCTAATGACTTATGACCTTGACACGGTGAACAAACCATAAGTCTCTAGTCAAGTTCAACCCATCATTTCATGATTAATTTAGACCCACCCGCACGAACCCTTGACAAGGTCAACAAGGATATGCGACCGTCCTAGCTAATCGCATCAATATGCAAGCAGGAAGACATCACTTGGCTACCATACACTACGTCTTGACATGGTCAATAAACGCAGCATGAATACTAAGTACTCTACTTCCTGAAATGACAGAGGGCTATGATTGGTTTTGAATAAAATCTTCAACGTAATGAACTTGATATCATCGAAGGAACCTAGTGGTTTTGCAAATTTATAGTTATATAGACTTTTACTTAAGTGCGGATTCCCTATGAAGAGATCAATGCTTGTACATCATCGAAAAGGTGCGGGATATTCCTAACCGAATACCTCAATGCAAAGAAAAAGTATACAACTATAGTTTCTTTTGAAAAATAGATTGGTTCCAACGTGTTTTAGGTTTGTTTTCTTTACATTAATCTGAATTAATGCAATTCCATTGATTGATGTGGAAAAAAATTGAGTTTTAAAGTGTCTTAAATACCGCAATCAATAACGGTGTCGCAAATAGCTAGCCGATAGTGAGTACGACTCGTCCACAGAGAGATAGTGAATTGCTTTTCTTGTTTTAGACGGGTTAATAGAATAAAAGTTGGATTTTTATCGTTTTATACTAAAGAGCTTTGAAAATTTTATAAGAGAATGGCTTGTAGGGTTTTTCGGATTGGGTAGTTTAAAAGATGGGTTTTTTATTAAAATATTCTTTTTATCTTTTTAATTAATTAATACTAGAGGAATAATGATGAATGTAGATTAGGGTGCTAAGAGAGGTACTATGGATTCTCTTTATTTACCCTTGTTCTTCCATTGATCGTTATTAAGCTAAAACCTTCAATCAAATCAACCTTAACTAAACTCAAATCGAGATCGCAACTTTCATGAATTGAGGGTGCGCCTAAATAAGAGGGTTAAAATTCCCTTTGATTAGAATTTATAAAGAATTAAAAATCATTGAAAGAATTTAAAGTAATTTTCCATCAATTAAACTACGCTCTCCTCCAAACCTTAACAAGTAAAAAATTACTCGCTCATTGAAACCAATTAAAATGAAAAGAAAAGAGAAGAAGAAGGAATGAGAGAGAGACAAGGCTAACTACTAGGGCCCTTACGAAAGTAAGGAGTGTTTTTTAGTATCATTGCCTTAAAAACATTCAACAAGAAGAAGAGGAAAAATAAAACCCATAAAGAAAATCATCAAATCTACGATCTAAATAATTAAAGAGCAATAAAATAAAGTTGTAAGGATTTAAAGTGCGGAAAATTAAATTGCAGAAAGTAAAAGAGATAAGGAATAAAATAACTCTATCTTTTACTCATAACTTGAAGTTTTATACAGAATTTGAATGGTTAAAGAAATAAAGAAGAAACTAAAACTAAACAAAATTCTGAACTTAAACATTAAACCCAAGATGTCTCCCTATTGGGTGCTCTCGCTGCTATTTATAGACTCTGAATGAGGAAACCTTAAAGCTCATATCGACGGATGTAAAAAGATGATCATGCCAAAAAAAACCTAGATCGAACGGCCCACATTCGGCCGCTGATCCGTCGCGATTGTGCTTGTTCCACCGCTGAACCGCCGCGCTTTTGTGGGTTTAGATCTCCAATTTTTTTTCTATGTTTTCATCGCGATTTTAGAAGGTCTTTCAGATAACAATATCTTGAAAATACTTTCGTTTCTCCGCAGTTGCATGAATTTTCAATCTGGTCCCAAACTTGGCAGCTTTCATTGTTGCAATTGATTTGATTTGGATCTCTTGATCCTATTTACGGTCTTGAATTGATTTGTTTTTTTAATATACGCACAATATCTCAAATCAAATTATTAGTAGCATTTATTCCATTAAAGAAAACATTCCAACTTATTTTTGCTCACAAAATTAAATTACTTAATATTTAAGCAACATATAAATAATTGTTTAAAGATATGGTTGCAATTATTTTTCTTAATGATTAAGAATCACATGGATATTTATTTGAATAAGATATGCAACATAATACTCCCAATTATATTACTTATAATTTAAAAAACATATGACAATATCTTTTCATACATAAACCCACATATGTTCTCTAATTATAAATAACACCATTTATTAATGAATAAAAATATGAGAAATGATAGTAAAAATATACAATAAATATGACTGATCAAATACCCCCAAACTTATTCTTTGTTGTCTCGAGCAAACTTTTTTATTTTAAAAGAAAAAGAAAACCTAATACACTTTCATAAGCAACATGATTGTATTTAGCTCGTGCAACAGGTCTTTAAACCTCTAGGTGTCTCTGGTAGGAGGAGTGTTGTCTCCTGAGGGTTTTCAGCGAATACTACCCTAAAAATTCCAAAATTGAAGAAAATAAAGGAAACGAAAATAAGAAAACGAAAACTACATACAAGCATAAGAATATATAAAAGAAAAAACTTGAAAATAAGAGTTTCGAATTACACTAGCTTTTCAGTTGTCATGAGCCATTTCTTGATGATCTTGAAAAGATGCCGGAAATCACTTCTTCCCTCAATAAAACATTGTCTTTAGTCTCCTCCCTACCTCTCCTCCAAATATCGATCATATACCCCTACGTGTGTGTAAAAGTCATCCCTACACTTGGAGAATTCAATTCAAGGTATCACACCCTTTGCCCATAGTCCTTAGAACTTTTTAGTTGGTGAATGTTTTAGATAGATTTGCTCACACATATTTCATACGACTATTAATACTTCTTGAGGCACTAACCAACCGGTTACCGCATGTGCTCACTTATTAAGGCGTGATTAGCAATATCCTAATCTTACAACACCTAAGACTTAGCAGTGACCCTCAAACCAGTTGGTCTAAAGCAGTGGATGATAAGGCACCCTCGCTGTATTTTTTTATATACTGTCTTAAGTAATTACAAAACCAGTGTTCATTTTTTTTAATTTTATTTTATGCGTCATTTATATTTTTTTAATTTATATTTTTTCCTTCATATAAGGCTTACACGCAAGAGTATTTCAAGGTATCCTATATTGTCCTAAGTTTCAAGATGTGTGCAAGTGCGCATAGTAGGGTATCAACATTCAGAAGTTTGGATTTAAGAATAAAGACTATCTTTCAGACTTATTTCTATCCGCAGGCTAGTAACTCCTTTATCTTACTAACCCTTGGGACAACAACTCATGATCACATATTACTAGCTTTAATCTAAAACATCTAATTTTCGTGCATTTCTTAACTCTTTTCCTCTCTTTTATATATATTTTTCACTTTCTAACTTTCATTTTCAAAATCTTCTACTTTTTTATGCAATGCAAAATTTACTATGATGCGTGGATACATACAAAGCTTCCTCCAAACATGTTTGCAGTAGTGTCCTCACTGATGTTGTCTTTTGAGCTCAAAACCTGAATACTTGGAGTGGAAAAATTCAAGAAGATAATTTAAAGAAGGGGTCAAGAGTGGATCACAGTGAAATCCTCCCCCAAACTTGTTCTTGGCATATAACCATGCATGACTTTTTTTGTTTTTTTAAGGAAAAGAAAAAGAAAAATATGCGTCAAAAAAAATAATAATATAAATACCCCCCCCCCCCAAACTTATTTCAAACAGCGTTTCCACTGTTTATGCTTATGAAGTTCAAAGTACGAGAGGAGAAAATCGCATTAGTATATACAAGGCTTTATAAAGACTAAAAATCAACACCAACCTTTCAAATATTTTATTACAATGACACCATGGTTTGTGAAAGAAACTGAAATGGATATATGTGAAGAATACTCGAGACTGTATATGAATGGAATTGATGTTAAGTCTCGAATGGAAAGAACGGAAATGAGAGTGGCGATAAGAGATGATGTGAAGGGAAGACAAAAAGTGTATTCGAAAGGTTTTACGTCTCGGTTGGTAGAGACAAAAAGGTGAGTGTGAATGAAAACGAGAATGTGAAAGATAAGGAGTGGGTAGAATGGTCGCATTCTCGTATGTGATAAGAAGAAAGGGTGGCGGTTCAACTTCTTCAGCCTCAAACGAAGGCACACGAATTTTCGGTAGGTTTTGATTCAGCACAGCATCCAATTTTTCAAGAAATGCAAGTTCTTCGGCAAACATATCTTTGAAACTGTCATCAATGTCCCTAATAATGATCTCATAGAAAAGAAAAGAATCGATATCCATATCAGTGAAATAGTCAGATTCACTAGAAAGGTTGAAAGTTTCAAAGTTAATCTGTTACGCACCAGGATTCAAAACACTCGAGTCGTCAGGAATTGTGGAGATAGGAGACTTGAAAAGCTCGTCTATCTCATCCTTAAAAGAATCTAACTTAGACTATTGTACATCAAGAATCATAGAACTAGAAATATCGGAGTGTGGTTTATCAAACCTTGGTGGAAGTGAAAGAAGATGAGAAGAAGAACAAATGGAAGTGTGTAAAGAAATAGGTAAGCAAACTTGTGTGACGAGCATTGTTGATCCAGATATGGGAGATGAAGGCTGAATATCATTTTGCATATAGGTTGGTAGTAAGAATAGGATCGGTTAATGGTACAGAAAGATATTCACATTCAATGGAAGGGACATGATGAGTCAGGGAATCCAACTCATCCAACATAACGAGTTCATCTTCTAAAATATTCTCATCGCTGATCTTACAAGCACCGTCCGTTAAATCAAATGAATAGTTCTTTAAAAATTCATCAATTATATTATTCTCAATCAATAGATTACTAGTTTCACTTGATAAGATTGAAAGACTGGAAATGTCAAGATTAGTCGGATAAGGGTAAGTTTGATTTGGAATGGTGTAAGGCTCTCTTTCATACTCACGGTTAGGAAAGTCAAATATGTTATTCTTGGGCATCTCTTCAATTAGATTATTGAGCTGTTGATCATCAAATACATTCGGTTGGAGTTCATGGAAAGTGTTGAGATCAAAAGAATTGGTTCTGCTTTGACTAGGAGGGATCCCTAGTTCTTTCTCGCTACTCAATTCCAACTCTACTTTAAAATTAGACATGGTTTGTAAAGAAATTTCAATGAAGGATTCTCTTTGAACCGTAGAACTTCCTAATTGATTTTCAGAAGCACTGTCTAGATAAGATGCAAAAGTTGAGTATAGTTGGAATGTGTTTAATTGTTGGCTACTGGAGAGTTAAATGTGTTCCGCAATATAATTGGATTTACGAATTGCCATATTAGCCTCAAGAGAAGTATCAACATGAAAGGGTGTGAAAGTTTGGTACTGTTGATAAGAGTTAGATGGTTATATCCAATTTTCATAAATAGGATTAGGATTAACATTTTCTTATGAAGAAAATTGAGATTGGTTGAATTGTTGGCGACTGACCTTTTCAATTTGCTCAGCAATGGTCATAGATTTAAAAGTTGCCATATTCGTCTCAAAAAGAGTATCAACATTTTCATATGGAAATGATTGTTATTGTTGTCTTAAGAGTTTTGGAGTAGTGAAAAGTATGAAACTTTGATTACAGGCTTTCATAATATGCTCAGCAATAGACATGGGTTATTACCCCACGAGCCTTAAAACAAGTATCAACATAAGAAGGTGTTGAATTTTGACACGGTTGATAGGAATTTGAGTGTGATATCCAACTATTATTTCTAGATCCCTCTATCATATCCCTCAAAGAAATAGTGGGGTCGGAAGTTCTACCAAAGCAATAACGATATAAAGAAATATCTGGTTGTGTGTACCAAAACTAGCGAAGAGTTGGTCGGCTTGGGTTACCCATCATAAAAGAAATGAAAAGAATTTGAGATGAAAAGAAAAGAGGGTGAAATGGTAAGTTTTTTTTTATTTTTGAAATTGTTTTGCTTAGAGAAAAAGGCAGAAAGAGTGACTCGACTCAACTAATCACAAACATGCACAAACAATATCTAGAATTAGGGTCAACTAAGTCAAATCACTAAACCACTCCTAGACTTCCAAAGGACAAGACATAGAATAAATTTTCTATCACCTCTTTATCAATCTTGTAGCCAGGTAAGTGCCTGGTAAGTGGGAGGTATCTGCTATACGAATCACCGAAATAGCGGGCTTAATTAAGTAAACTACTTGCCTTAGTCACACTAATCTTAGACACCACAAGAAAAATGCGGATAAGCAATAAATTATCCACGACCATCTCTTGTCCTAATTGAGCACGAATGTCTTTAAGGCTTTGTCTAGACTTTTTTAAATTAATGTAGGGGGATGCTTATGCTGGTTTGTGATTTTTGGGGCTTAGGAAGGATAATGAACTCCCCACCTAATCTTGATTTGGGTTTCTTTCCCCTTAAGTCTGTATTATTTGATGCAAAACAATGACAATCCAAAAATCTAAACACGCAAAAAGATTTTTCTTGGCGGCACTGTTTGCAAAGAATTCTGCAAAGAAATATAATTTATTGAAGCTACAGAGAGGGTGTTATGAAGAGAAGAACCTTACTAGAAAAATTCAGCACGTGATCTCTCTGCAAGACCATGGAATCGCAGTCAAACAATATGGATAGCTGCGGATTTGCGGTCAAGGATGGGCCGATCTTCTTACAACTTAGGCACTGTTCTCCACCTTCTCTTTCCTTTTTTCCAGTGTTCAAGTTCTTTGTTGGCTCACTCCAAATGCTCAAGAACTCTGCATACTCAACAAGCCGTCAAAACAAACAAGATGCGGTTTTTATTTTATTATTATTTTATTTTATATTTTTTAAAAGAAAAATCAACTCGAATAACAAGAAAAATAATATTACTATCTCCCCGGCAACGACGTCATTTGATTGATGTGAAAAATTGAGTTTTAAAGTGTCCTAAATACCATAATCAATAACGGTGTCGCAAATATCTAGTCGATAGTAAGTACGGATCGTTCACAGGGAGATGGTGAATTACTCTTCTTGTTTTAGACAAGTTAATTGAATAAAGTTTGGATTTTTATCGTTTTATACTAAAGTGGTTTGAAAACTTTATAAGAGAATGACTTGTAGGGTTTTTCGAATTGGGTAGTTTAAAAGATGGGGGTTTTTATAAAAATATTTTTTTAATCTTTTTAATTAATTAATGCTAGAGGAATAATGATAAATGAGGAATAGGATGCTAAAAGAGATACCAGGGATTCGCTTTATTTACCCTTGTCCCTCCATTAATCGTTATTACGCTAAAACCTTCAATCAAAGCAAGCTTAACTAAACTCAAATCGATATCGCAACTTTCATGAATTGAGGGTGCATCTAAATAAAAGGGTTAAAATTCCTTTTGATTAAAATTTATAAAAAATTAAAAATCATAAAAAGAATTTAAAGTAATTTTCCATCAATTAAACTACGCTCTCCTCCAAACCCTAATAAGCAAGAAATTACTCGCTCATTGAAATCAATTAAAATGAAAAGAAAAGAGAAGAAGAATGAATAAGAGAGACAAGACTAACTACTAGGGCCTTCACGAAAGCAAGGAACGTCTTTGAGTATCATTGCCTTAAAAATATTCAGAAAGAAGAAGGGGAAAAATAAAACTCATAAAGAAAATTATCAAATCTACGATCTAAATAATTAAAGAGCAATAAAATAAAGTAGCAAGGAATTAAAGTGCGGAAAATTAAATTGCAAAAAGTAAAGAGACAAGGAATAAAATAACTCTATCTTTTATTCATAACTTGAAGTTTCATACAGAATTTGAATGGCTAAAGAAATAAAGAAGAATATAAAACTAAACAAAATTCTAAAATTTAAACATTAAACCCTAGATGCCTCTCTATTGGGTGCTCTCGTTGCTATTTATAGACTCTGAAAGACGAAACCCTAAAGCTTATATCGACGCATGTGAAAAGACAATCATGCCCAAAAAAACCTAGATCGAATGGTCCACATTCGGCCACTGATCCGCCGTGATTGTGCTTGTTCCGCCGCTGAACCGCCGTGCTTTTGTGGCCTTAGGTCTCCAATTTTTTCTGTGTTTTCATCGCGATTTTAGGTCTTCCAGATAATAATTTCTTTAAAATATTTTTGTTTCTTTGCAGTTGCGTGAATCTTCAATCTGCTTCCAAACTTGGCTGCTTTGATTATTGCAATTGCTTTTATTTGGATCTCTTGATCCTATTTGCAGTCTTGAATTGATTTGTTACTTTAATACCTGCACAATATCTCAAATCAAATTATTAGTAGTATTTATTCCATTAGAGAAAATATTCCCTCTAATTTTTGCTCACAATTAAATTACTTATTGTTTAAGCAACATATAAATAATTGTTAAAAGATATGGTTACAACTATTTTTCTTAGTGATTAAGAATCACATGGATATTTATTTGCATAAGATATGCAACATAATACTCCCAATTATATTACTTATAATTTAAGAAACATATGACAATATCTTTTTACACATAAATCCACATATGTTCTCAAATTATAAATAACACCATTTATTAATGAATAAAAATAGGAGAAATGATAGTAAAAATATGCAATAAATATAACTGATCACCCATCAATTAGATAATCACATATTATCTAGTATCTTCTCATTCCATTACAGAAAAAATATGATATAAAAAGAAAAATAGAATTCTATAAATGCTATTCGCATTTGCTACGGGGCATTGGGTCTTCACCGTAAGGTTACTTAACTTACAGCAGGACGGAGACAGGGCTAGCATGGATGCAAAATATATATCAGCATTTATTTATATATCATATATATCATCGCAGACAGATAATCAACATTATAGGGAAGCAATAAATATCATCATAGGCAGGTAATCGCATTATAGGCATGCAATGAATATCATAGAAATGGAATGGTCGGATTTTCTAGGAATCCCGCGTTTCATTTGAGACACAAACGAAACACGATAATCTCCGGTTATGTGAATAGCTCGTACATAGCCAACGAAGACCCCTACGAGCACGGCGAGCGGCCCGCCAATCCTAGAAACGAGGCAACTCATACTCAACGTCATGAGTGGGCTACACAATGCCTTCTAGAATCCAGCAACTCGAGCGCTCTTCCACGGGTCTATCCAATACCCCCTGCAAGCGTGGCGAGCAACCTGTCAATTTTGGAACGATGCAGCCCGTTCTCAATGTCTTGAAATGGCCACTTAACGCATTCTAGAATCCGGCTGTCCGAGCGCTTCTCTGCGGAGTAATCCTATAACCTGTATTATATACAATGGCAACTACGACCGCATCCTGGTCGATTCCCGACAAATAATAATACATCCAATGGTAACGATGGCCGCAAGTCGGCCGCTCGTCCCGATAATACAATATACATTGGCTTAGAACAATACATGAAAATGAAAATGATATAACTATTACATCCATTCACACGTGAGGCTATTCGTTGCCACAATCTGAACCAAACCAAACACACCAATCACATATCAACAAGTATGTGCCTGAACCAACTCGATCAATCACATTTATCGCGTTAATTCGGAGCTGTGGCCAATGAATTCCGTAACCGGCGGAATTGCAAACTTGAATTTCCAAAATTGAAACTCAAGTCCAGCCGGCACTAAAAACCTTCTCATTTCTTGCTCAAAACGAGTCGTGAACGACTCGAAAATGCATGGAAGAATCCCCCTCCCAAAACCCCCAAGCCCTGAGGGATCTGGGATTGACCCCAAGCCCAACTTGGGCTCGGGGACGACCTCGAACCAGAGCCAATTTTGGCTCTGGTTCAGCTGATAATTGAGCTCATAAAGGTCTCAATTCAGCCATGAGCCCTTAGGGACTTGGGTGGGCTTTGGCAGGGGGATTTGAGGGGCTCTTAGTCTGAACCGGGAGCCCCATGGCATGAGTTAAAGCAAAAAAATTGGGACTGTTTTGGTGCAGAATTTAAAAAACAGTTTTTAATAAAATGGTTCATGAATTCATTTAGCCGCAATAACAATCACTTGCATTTGACTTGGCTCGGATACCAAATTAGGGATTGGTCCTAGGGTCGCGACATTCGCGGACCACGGCGGAAGTAGAAATCAAAAAAATTTCAAATATGGAACCAATTCACAACCAAGAATCATCAAATACAAGCAATTATAGCAAACTAGAAAAACATAGAGAGCAAATTTGGGTACTATAACTTTTGTACAATATCTGAGGGCCTATCGGAAGACCTTCGCTAGATTATTGAGCTCCTGGATGTGTGTATAAACTGACTGCCTCGCTAGACTAGTGAGCTCCCGGATGTGTGTATAAGTCGATCGTCTCGCCTTAGAAGATCCATAGTGAAAGGAGACCGTCCGAAGCTCCATCTCCATCTTCAAGTGAAGAATCTCCCTCAGGAGACTTGCTAGGTGTAGAGAAAGAAGATGTGGTCATGAAAGTCTCTCTCTCTTTTTGAATTCTCTTCACTAATTCATGAGTTGCCATTTTTGAAGAGTCAACCTCAAAAGGAAGAAGATGAAGAGGATGGCATAAGAAAAAGAAATGAACACTTTTCATTTTCTTTTCCTCTCTTTAAATATATATAAAATGAAAAGAGAAGAAAATTCTTCTCACCTTATTCTCTTTCTCTTTCTTTTTAAGTGTCAAGTGCAGAGTGGAAGAGAGCCCCATCTCTTCACATGCTAGTATATTTGTCATCTAACGACAAATATACATGTATCAAATACATGCATACTAAGAGAGAGAGAGAGAGAGAGAGTGTGTGTGTGTGTGTGTATGTGTTGTATATGTATCTAATACATACACATATTATGTATCATATCACATATTATATATATATATAATAAAGAGAAAGATATATGTATCATATACATACACTCATTATGTATCGAATACATAACAACACATTAGTAGTGTAATAGGTGTACTCTCCTAATATTAGGAGCCCTTACAGCCTGAGAGAAGGTAAATATAAGAGATAACCAAATAATCCTATTCAATTTCTCCAGAAGTCGTGGCCATCCTCGAACAAGTTTCTTCGAGTTCGTATGTAACTATATGAGATGACCTTTCCAAACAATATGGATCTCCGTAGTGATACGGGCTGTTTTGTAGAAATGCAAAGGGAAAGTAGAAGTGGCAGGGATATATGCAACTTGTCGTGAATTTTGACAATCCAAAGCCAAAATGTGTAAGAAGGTTCGGTTAAGTTGGTTCATGAGTTTTAGTTAAAGGTAAGTCATGGTCACTACCAAAGAGAGATAGAGAGAAAAGAAACACTCAGCGTGCACTCTAACCTAGATTAGATTAGTTAACCACTTTATCTAATCTAGATGGCTCCTACTGTTTTCTCAAAAGCTGATTGCAAAGGAGGGTAAATCGGCCACATTAAGATTACCATCCGGAGTTAGGCGCCTTAACCATTCAGCCATGAATTCTCCTTCAAACCTTAAAAGGAGAATTAGCCGGGATAACCCGAGGAGTAAACTACGCATCAGTAGGAATCGGGAACTAACTATCATTATGTGATAATCTTAACGGAAGCCGTCCAAAATTACTACACTCCAGAAGGTATGCGCAAATTTGGTAAGTTTCCCTCATATTTGAAACTCCCGATATGGTTTTTGATCCTAAGACCCTAGTAACCTTGACGGAGTCAACAAATCAAAGACTCCTAGTCAAGTTCAAGCTGTCATTATCTTGACTGTATTAAACCTACTTGCACAACAAGGTCGTACAACTGTCCTTACCAATCGCATTGTATGCTACAAACAAGCACCACTTATCTACCGTACACTACGTCTTGACGGAGTCAACAAACGCAGTACGAATACTAAGCACTGCTCATAGGAAATGACGGAGGGTTACAGCTGGTTTTTAAAGAAAAACCTTTAACGTAATGAACATGATATTGTTGAAGGAACCCGAGCAGTTTTGAAGAGAAATGGTTTAGGCTCCGCATTTAAAACTAGTAACATAAACCTTTGCTTAAGAGCGAACTCCCTATGAAGGGATCAAGGCTCTTCCCTCATAAAATGAGGTGCAGGATATTCCTAACCGAATACCTCTATGCAAAGTAAAAAAAATATGACTGTGGTTTTGAAGAAAACCGAGTAGTTTTAAAAATTGGTTCTGACAATATCATTTAGGTTTATTTTCCTTACATTAATCAGAATTAATGTAGTCCCATCAATTAATCATATCATGCCAGAAAAGAAACGAAAATAGACACTACATATATGTCATCCGCATTCGCCACAAGGTCCCGGATTTTCACCGTACGGTTACTTAACTTGCGGCAGGGCGGGGACAGGACTAGCACGGATGCAAAACATATATAGCGTATACTAAATATATAATATATATAGCAACATTTGTCTCATGCATGATATCAAGTAACATCACAGAAGTATCACAGCAGAAGCAAACACGGTATGAAAATGCGGATAATCAAGAAAAAATACATTTCAATGGAGCCAAATATGAAATGCAATTTTCCCGGTCATGTGGATAGCCCGTAGTATCGGAACCTAAACTCCTATGAATGCGGCAAGCCACCCGCCAATTCCATAAGCGAGGAAACCCCAATCAACGAAGTGAATGGGCCACCCAGCACTTCCAAAATCCAGTGACTTGGACACCCCTCCGCAGGTCAATCCTATGCCCCCTACGAGTGCGGCGAATAGCCTGTCAATTCTAAAGTAAGATACCCCAGTCTCAACGCCATGAGATGGAGGCTCGTTGCCCTCTAGAACCTAGCTACTCGAGCACTCCGCCGTGGGGTAATTCTAGTGCATGTAATGGAAAAACTGAATATACCAAAGTGACTACGTCCGCGACCTGGATGAGCCCCAAAAAATAATACAAGCTGCAGTGACGGCAGTCCACATGTCAGACGCTTACCATGAAATATGAATATACAGTACATCACAGAGAATTACATATAATACTATACACTCCAGGCTATCCATTTCGACAAATCCAACATAACCATAACCACTAAGCAATATCCATCACATAAAATTCAAACTTGCGAGTATCAATTCCGTAACCCCGTCTAATTAATACATATAGCAATTAGACGACGCTTTACCAAACGTTATGATGCACGCAACCATCACAAAGCCTACGACAATTAAATACCGTACACAAATAGCCAACGCTTCAATTTTCCAAAGCACCGAAAATCAAGTGTGCTAAAAACCGACAAGAAATTCCATACTAAAATCCACTCTGGGAATCCGAAATGAGCTCGGATTGATCCGAAATTTTGTGGAGGGCCCCGGAATAAATTTAACGTCGATCCAGAGACACCTAGGGGGTACCACCCCCCTTAGGCCATCCTAAGATGGCCATAGGGGTGGGCAGACCCGAAACCGCCGTTAGAGGTAGTTTTGGGTCCCCCCCCAAGGCCACCATTTGGGTGGTCTCGGGGGTGTGGGCCCTCCTTAGGTCCCCCTGGGACGTCTCCGGGTCCCCGTACACCTCCCTGTGGCTTCTCGGTCCAAACTGAGAGCCCGCGGGGAATCAAAATATCAATGCAACATGAAATTGCTCACTGGTTTAAGCGCAGTTTTTGCGGAGAAAAAACCGACGGGATTTGGAAGTCGTATCTATCTAGTTTATGATGTTTGGGTGGCTTTGATACTATTGAATGTTCCCAGTTCCCTTGCTGCTAACCCGCGGCTAATGTGGAATCCGAAAAACGAAATTTTTTAAGACACTAAAAACTTATACCCAAGAATCTAAACCAAACGCATAAACTAGCACCACAACAAGATAGAAATTACAACTTTTGTAGCGTCTTTATTTGATCCAATTGGGTTGGACTTTAGCATGCTCTCAAGAGATTCGGATCACGCTTGCAAACCGATCTCCCTTCGCCGAAAATGATCCACCCGAGAGAACCATGTTCAAGCTTCAATTTCATCCATGAAGTAACTAAATATCTTAGGATGCTAATCTAGGATTCTTAGTGATGTGTGTGAGTGTTCTAATAATTTTCGTTCTCTTAATTCTCTTGAGTCTCAACTCATGAGAAGGTAGAGGAAGAAGAAGAAGGAGAAGCAATGGAAGAGAAAGAAACAAAAATGGTGGAATGAAAATCTTTCACAAATTCAAGCATGCTTCAACACTTTTGTAAAAAGAATTTTTTCATTTTAAAACTACAACCATGCTTGAATAGTATTTGCAAATGAATTATAAATTTATTTGCCCATACCTTCCACCATATCACTTTTTCATCTCATTTCTTAATTTCTTAAAAAGAAAAACCTTGAAATGAGTTGTCTTTCTTCTATAAATATTCTTGTATAAATATAAGAATACGTCCCTGCAAATACATGCCCGTATTCGTATCAAAATACGAATAACCAAGAGGTAGAAAAATACAATGAAAATAATACTAGAATATACATATCGAAATATACATGTAAATTATTAAATCAAAACTTGATTTAATAATCCGGCTTAATCCTAACCCGGCTAGTATTATCATCCGCCCGATTGAAGTCCGCGTGGCTAGCACACATACCTAATTAGAACCCTGCACGTATCAATATACGGCCACTACATCATATTGCCTGAACTGGAAAAACTCTCTATGTGGGACTCTAAAGACTTGTCAATACACTGGCAGTGAGTTTAACCACAAGCACGTCAGCGGCACTAACTGTACGTAACGGCTATTCATGTATTGAGCGAAAGGAAGGCCGACGATCAACTCATCCGTACCCCTACTAAGCCTGTCTGTAACAACCTCCGTACAGTCCATTCTTTTCGTCTGAGATAATCGCATACCGGGTCTAGGGGATGGATAACGTCAGACCCCTACTAACCCGATAACTCGTACCGGTCTGAAACTCATCACCCACTGAGAAACTACTAACATCACATCAGTAAATCTCATCCACCTTGGCTAAGAATTTCTGGTGATGGCTGACCCAACACAGCTCGACATTGACTCCCAATACCGAGAGAAACGAATCTCTGACGATTGTTTACTGCCTCCATGTGGCTCGTGTTAGTTATATGTATGCCCTAGAGGCCATTACTATACATAGGATGTATATTGTAGTGGATGCTGGGACATATATAGAAGGACTTTCTTGCTCGCCATGATAGTATGCTATCTGGTTGCTCTTTACCTTAACGTGTACGCTGATTGTCTCTCTGTTACATGTTGGTAAAGCCCTTAGGATGTGTACTTGACTACCTGGACTATGATGCGGATCAGACTAGTGGGGACATGGTAGTCTATAAGTACATCCTTCAAGGTCCCTAGTCGAAGGTGTATCGAGACGGGGCATCGATATACCAGAGTAGACTAGCGTATACCTTCTCGACCCATACAGATGGGCGATGGATGATCCTATATCCATTGGTGTTTGACATCAGAGATGATATACGGGTGCTCAGTAGAGACTGGGTACACTGGACGGACTCGCCGAGAACTCCCAGATGGTATTATACCTTACGTCAGATGGCAGTTCTCTGGTGACACTGGTACAGAGTAGTCTGTTGACCCGAGATCGTCATAGAGACTTGTGTGATTCCCACTGTGCTTTGATTTCCACCTTACCACGTCCAAGAGGGCGTGCAAAATGGTGGTTTTTGGGTACAGTCCCGAATCACATGGAGGCAATGAGCGATAGGAGGGGATTCGTCTCTCCCGGTATAGGGAGTTGATGTTGTGCTGTGTTCGATTGGCTATAACCGGAAATCCCTGGCCAGGGTTGCTAAGATTTACTGGTAAGTGTTACCAGTAGTTTCTCGAACTGTTATAGACCTCATATCGACACGACTTATCGAGCTATTGGGGTCTGACGTTTACCACCCCTAGGCAAGATATGCGACATATCAGACGACGAGACCGGACTGTATGGTAAGTGTTACTGGTTGGATTCACAGGAGTGTGAGCGGGCTTGCTCGTTGATCTTCTGATCGCTCAATACTCGGGTGGCCGTTACGTTTAGCAGACCGCTTGCGGCTTGTGGGTGTTTGATATGATCATCACCTGCTGCCGGCGTATTGACGAGTGTTTAGAGTCCTACACAGAGGTTTTCTGGCTCAAGCGAAACGAAATAGGAGCGCATATGAGATATGTGCGGGACCGAGAATAATACCAATATGTGATACTGTATTCTATTCTCGCGATTTGTATCATTGGACGGTTATATATGATATAGCCGGGTTACCGAATCAAGTGTTGATTCGATACATTGATACACTTGATATTAGTCGGTTATATGCGATATGACCGGATCATTAAATCAAGTATTGATTTAATGATTTGATGTATAATTATATATTTGATATATTATTTTACATTAACTAGTATTTGTTCACTTAAGATTATTTTCTCACTAGATTGTGCACATTGTATATATGATATATTTTTATGCACTTGCTTGTATCATGTTTGATGATACATGCAAACTTGGGTATGTGTTTGCTTTAAACTATGATTAGGTTAATGGTTAGGGTTTGAATTATTTATTTATTTGTTTATTTATTCATTTTGGAAAAGATGAAATGGTGGCTTTCTTTTCTTTCTTTGCTTGAAGCTTCTTGAAGCTTCAAAGCATCTTTGAAAGTCTACCATTTTGTTTTTATCCTAAACCTAACCATTACCTAAACCCTAGTTTATTCTCTACATGAGTTTACTAACCCATGGTTGCTTAATGATAACCATCACTTGATTTTCTTTTTGAGATAATTCTTTTTCTTTCTTCTTCTTCATCTTCTTCAAGAGGTGAAGAAAGCTTACTTGAAAATTACAAGTGATGAATCCTAGTGAGAAATCCAAATCCAAAGTGAACCCACTTCCTATTTCTTCATCCTCTACCACTTTCCATATAGTATAGGGTGTTTTCTTCACAAGTTTCATGACTTGGTGAAGTTGGAGCTCGAGTTAGAGTCGCCTCGACGTAGATCATCTTTGGCATCGAAGTCATCGACCTAGCCCGATCATTTCTTCGATGAAACCACCGCGAGAGTCCAGGATTCCGATGGTTGCAGCGGAGGGACGTCATCACGGAGCTATAGGAGTGGTGGACCGGATCTACAAAGGTTGTATTTCCATTCACTTAGTACTAAAGCAGTTTAGTAGCTTGTAGTTCCGCCTAATATCTAGTTAACGATCTTCATTAGGGTTTCTCGGTACATAAATTTTTGAATTTGGCATGGTTGATGCCTTGTGGAACCTCTTGAGTGTGCCTAGGAACCCTACAGCTCGGGACTGTACCAAACTAAAACCTGTTTGCACGAATCCTTTGAGCCGTGGTAGGGTAGTAATCTAAGTACAGTGGGGACTCACATGTGACAAATGAAAATCTTAAGTAAAAAGACTAACCAGTACTCGTGCCACAAGAGAACTTCCATCTGACGATAAGTCCGTCGGGTCCAGAAGTTCTCGACAAGTCCGTCGGGTGTACTCACCTCCAGTGAGCACCTGTATACTATCTTAGATGACTCAACACCAATGGCTTGTGAGACCGGACACCGTCCCTCGTCCCCATCTCAAAAAGTATACACTAATCTACTCCGGAGTATCGATGTCCAATCTCGATACTCCCTCGACTATGGACATTTAAGGATGTGCTTAAGAACCACCCAGCTCCCACGTATACGATCGCTATCATAATGCTGGTAGTCAAGCAATAATCGTACGGGCTTTATCTGTCATGCCCCGCTTCCCAGTATACGGGCAGAGGACGCGGCGAGGCCGCTACGTATTTACTCAGAAGTAAATACGCTAAGTGTAACTAAGAAATATAAAAAAAATATACACAAGAGAAAAATGTAATAAACAGCAACTTTATTTATTAACATTCTTTTACAGTACATGGAAAAGTAAATACATCTGAATGAAAGCAATGCCTAAATAGTGGCATAACAGAAATGGAAAGTACTGAAATGAAATGTGTACAATGAATCTAAAGCTCTGGGTCGTAGGCTAGCCGATCCAAGTCTTCGCTGGTAGGCTCAATCCCCTGAAGGTCCAATCCACCTGACAACATTTCAAGAAGAAAGAGAATGAATGTCTTAAGCGAACAATCGCTCGGTAAGTCCCAAAGATAAGAGAGAAATAGAATAGACAGAGAGAGAGTGTAGATTTTAAAATTATTATAATGTTGTATTTAGTATTAACGTTGTTGTTTATAGTTTGGTACAGAAGGATGCCAGTATATGTAACAACCCTAATTTTCCTATACACTTTTCTATACAAATTTTTTTAAAATTTTAAAATCCATAATGGAGTATTTTAACCTGAGCACTATATATATATATATATATATATATATATATATATATATATATATATATATATATATATAAGTAATTATTTTGTTTTTAAATAACTCCATTTTTAGTGTACATAAAATTGTTTTAAAATTAAAGTATACTTGGGGTATTTAATGTTGCTGTTACCACTTTAAGTAGTTATTTTCCCACAATAATTACAAGAAAGAGCTTGTAGCTCATTGGTAATACCTTGCACTGCTGAACCAAGCCACCAGAGTTCAAATCCTATGCCCCACATTATTTTTGTATTTATTTTGTTTTAAATTCTTTTGGAAGTTAACAGTCAAAACGCCATAATTCACAAAATTTGTACTGAACACAAAAAAGTAAAAATACCATAAATTCCTCCTTGAGTTTCCCCGGCACCCGACTGCCTGACTCAGCCCGACTAGGCCGACTCGGTCCGGCGCCGCCGGCCGGACTCGGCCGGACGGCCGAGTCGTCAACACGGAAAAGTTCCGTGTTGACCTGGTCTTCTCACCTGCACACTCTAAATGCCTGGATCGGTTACCAAATGCCCAATAAATCCTTTTTACTCCAAGGTTTAATGATTTTTAATGATTTTTTTATATAATTTTTATATATTTTTATATTTTTTTATTAAAAACCCTAACCCTAGCCTAACCCTATATAAACTCCCCATACCCTCTACCCTCTCATCCTAAATTGCTAAGTCCACTCTCTCAAAATTCCAAGAGAACTTGGTACGTTAGAAAACGAGCGAAAGGCGAAGCGCTGACGAAATCGACGGAGGAATTCCGGTGATCGTGCTAGGAGCTCTCAACGACGATTCGACACACCGGCAAACCCTCTACTTCCCCCTCACTCTCTAGTGTTGTCCAAACCCGTAAGTCCCTCTTTTCTACCTTTCTTTTCTTTCATTAAAATACGAACTTATAAACCCGACGGAAATCGGAACAAACCGATTTCTGATTCGGTTTTCTATAAAATCTCACTTATCACCAATTCCATAATCCTTAAACATTTTCATGTTGACTACTAATCACTTAAAAATTAATTTGAACAAGTTTTCACACATGAAATGATAGCTTTTTCAATATATCGTATTCTTTCACTTAAATACCATCATGTTTAATTTATCACATTTAACCCTTTAACATTGCTATACCTTAAAGTAGATCACGAGGTAATGACCTACCTCCTCACACACTCATATGCAATCATAACACGCTACCTTGAAAACTTAGAATACGATAAAACAAGATTTTACATTAAAATATCATTTTCTTAATAAAACCTTTTCTAAAAGTTCTAGGTTTATACAATTTTAAAACAATATCTTTTAATAGAAAATACGATAAGTTGTGGACACCGATCGTTTATCTAACCTGAGTTTGTGGTGTTTAGGCAAGTGTGTCTAAGGCGGGTGGTTACTTAATTAGGGCCACTACTTGTAGTGGAGAGCCTCCCACTCACCTGGCACTTACCTGGCCATAATTGGCGGTGAAGAGGCGATTTGAGCCTTCTAATGACTTGTCATTTAGACCATTTAGAAATAGGCTAGTTGGCTTAGGAAACCCTAGAATCTAAAATACGGAAATTTACACCCTTTTACAAATAAATACCTTATCTTTATAAAAACCGTTTTCTAAATGATTAGTATTTATTAAATCCTTGCAAAGCGCCACTACAACCCACCTTTGGGGAACTCGTTAGGGATAGTACAGTTTATCGTGCACCCTCGGGCTTAGTAGTGCGAGATTCAGACCTCCGCAAGGAGCATTCGGTCTCAAAAGGTTTAAAATACGATATTTAAGAAAAATGAGATTTTTGGAAAATAAAATATTTATTAAAAATTATTCTTGTATAAATATATGTATATTTATCATTTAAACACCTATTTTATTATAAGATAAAGTTTCCACCTTTTCCTAAAAAATTATAAGATTAAAAGTTACATTAAAATACCATGAATTTCAAATAAATCAATATTACAAATTAATACCTTTATTTATGTAATTAGGATATTTTCACTAGAAATAAGACAAAATAAAATCACACTCATTATAACTATAAAAACGAATAATAAATACTTGAGGTGCATCTTGAAAACTATACAAAAGTATTTTTACATAAAACCCCTCAAGTTTTATAAATTACAATAATGACCCTAACAAATATAGAACTTCGACTTACATTTCTTTTAGTCTGATTTGGGTTTGAGTCTGATTATTTCTGACTTGAATATGATCCAAGTCAATCTATATTCTTTAATATTCCAACTCAATATGAACACATGAATCCCAGAATCCAGTTAACAATCTATACAACTTGACTGAATCAAACCATGGATATACATCCATTATCCCGTTATTCCATTTACCTGATTATGCAGTTACAATCTGTTACTGATATCATGGTTTTGGTCAGTCATCCAACTTATACAACAATACAATCAAAACACTACGGGGTTTTAAGGGGTAGTTTGGTACGGAAGATGTTAAAAGTGGCACGAGACGGTCAGACTTAAGATACCTAACATGAATCCAATTGCCGTTGTTCCGGGCCTTCTAACGGAGCCTTGTACTCTATATTCCGTTTGCCCTGGTCTCTAGCATATAGAGACCTCTCTTGTATACACTGGCATTCTTCTGTACCAAGCTACAAACAACAGCGTTAATATAATATTACAACAAATAGTATACAACTTTAGAAAATACCTCTTATTCTGTCTTTTCTAATTCTTCCTTATCTTTGGGACTTACCGAGCGACCTGTTCGCTGACGACATTCTATTTCTTTCTTCTTTGAATGTAGTCAGGTGTTTCGGACCCGGCTGAGATCGAGCCCACCGGTGAAGACTTGGATCAGTTTCACGAAGACCCCGAGCTCTAGACATTGTACCTTGTTCTATTCAGTATTTTCATTTCCTGTTATGCCACTGTTTAGGCATCGCTTTTCATTCCAGTTGTATTTACTTTTCATGCATTGTACAAAAGAATGTTATTAATAAACTTGTTATTTCTGTATCTCTTGTCTCTTGTGATTTACTTTTATATTGCTTAAATACGCTTAGCGTATATACTTCTAAGTATATACGTAGAGGACCTCGTCGCGTCCCCTTCGCCGTACACCGGGAAGCGGGGCGTGACAGTGTATACGAGAGGAGTCTCAGTAGACCAGAAACTAAGGTGAACGGAATGTACAAGGAACCGTTTATGCCACGGTACAACAACAATGGAATACAGGATAGGTGTCTTAAATCTTGCAGTCTAGTACCACTTCTAATACCTTCCGTACCAATCTACCCCTTAAACCCCGTGATGTCTTGATTATATTGTTTGTATTGTATTGTAAATTATATTGTCTTGTATTATAGATTGTACAGATGGATGACTTGCCGAAACTATGATATCTATAAATAGATGTAACTGGAGAATCATGTAAATGGAAGTATATCCATGGTTCGGTTCAGTCAAAACAGATTGAATAGATTGAATATATGGATTCATGGATTCATATTGAATTGTAATTTGTACTTGAATTATATTCAAGTCGGATTATTTATAATAAGACTCAGTCTGAGTCAAACAATTGGAAAAGAAATTGAAATCCTGAATTAAGTTTTGATATTATTGGTAACCGCTGCACATGGGCAGCAGGATTTATGTCTTTTTCAAAGACGATTACCGTGTTGATAACACCGTTTGTTGAGTTGTCTACCTTAAATAGGCAAGCACCCATATCTCTGACTCTCTGAGGCTCAAGAGACTGGTCCCGCTTAAACCTATATTTACTAGGGTCCTTATTGTAATTTATAAAACTTGAGGGGGTTTTATGTAAAAATAATTTTGTATAATTTTCAAACTACACCTCAAGTATTTAATTATCGTCTTTAGAGTTTTCATGGATGTATATTTTATCAATGTGACATTTCTAGTGAATAAAACCTATTTTCATAATATATAGTATTTAATTGTAAGTATTGAACTTGTATAAAATTGCATGGTAATTTCATGTAAAGTGATTCTTTTGATTTAGAAAAGTTGGAATATTTATATTATATAAAAAAATAGATACTTTGATGATATATATATATATATATATATATATATATATATATTAAAATAATTTTAATTTATTATTTTCTAGAAATCTCATTTTCTTAAGATATTTGTATTTTTAAATCTTTCGAGACCAAATGCTCCTTGCGGAGGTCTGCATCTCGTACTACTAAGCCCGAGGATGTGCGATAATCCGCACCATCCTGAACGGGTTCTCCAAAATGGGTTATAGCGGCGCTTTGCAAAGATTTGTAAAAAATACATAATCTTGTAGAAAACGGTTTTTTTTATAAGTTGAGGTAGTTTTGTGTAAAATCGCATTTTCCAAAAAGTATGTTTCCCAAATGTCATCTTACTATGTTGCATATGAGTGTTGTGAGGAGGTATGTCATTATCTCGTGATCTATTTAAAGGTATAGCAAGGAATTATGATATTTAATGTCGAAACTAAACTACATAGTATTTTACTGAAAAAGTACGATAAAAATTACAATATGAAATATTTTGCTATGAAACTTGTTCATGATATTTTGTTAATATTTAATAGTCAAGATGTGAGGGTTTGGTATGTTTGTATTTAAGAAAAAATGGAGTTTTTAAGAAAAACCGAATCGGAAGTCGGATTAACTCCGCTTCCGTCGGGTTTTAGAAAGAGAACTTTTTAGAAATCAAGATGGAAAGGAAGAATGGAACTTACTTGTTTTTAGGTTAGAGAAGAGGAAAAGGGTGTGGAAGGAGATGCCGGTGCGTCGTTTCGTTGCCGGGAGCTCCTAAGGTCGTCGGAAATTCGCCGGAGCTTCGCCCTTCGCTAACTCCACTTGTACACAAAAGTTCAAGAGAATTTGAGAGTTTGGACAGAGTTTGTGAGTGAGCGGGTGTGAATTGGAGTGGTATTTATAGGATAATCTAGGGTTTAAGGGTAGATGAAAGGTTGTATTGAAAATCATATGAAAGTTGTATTAAAAAATGGTTTAATGGAGTTTTTAATTTCTTTGTTACTGTGCAAGTGAAATAAACTATACAGGGGTTACCAGAAGACCAAAAGGCACATAACTCATGAAGGACAACTCGGGTTTTAGACGAGTTCGGCCGGCGGCGCCGGCCGAGTCAGTCGCGCCGCCAGCCCGATCCAGCCGAGTCAGGCCGGGTCTGGGGGCCACATGTCCCTTGCCGATTTGTCTACCCCCTGGGTCAATTTGTTTTATATGTAATTTTTGGTTTTTACGAGTTATACACGTGTAGGCTCTTGGGCTTCTAAAAATTTAAAAGAAAATTAATAAAAAATAATGTGGCTAATGGGATTTGAACTCTGGTGCTTTAGTTCAGCCATGTAAGGTCTTACCAATGAGCTACAAGCTCCTTCTTGCTATTAAAAAGAAAATCAAATACTTATAGTACTCACAAAAAATGTAAATACCCTAAATATACAATAATTTTAAATGAATTTTATGTACACTAAAATTGAAGTTGTTACAATCTACCCTCCTTACAAAAAATTTCGTTCTTGAAATTTTCAAATTTATTTTAAGGACTAGTTTACAAATAGGTAGGGGTATCTTGCACGCATCTCATCTTTCCTTTCCCATGTCGATTCTCCTAGAGTGTCTTTTCTCCACATCACTCGAACCAAGTTGACTTCCTTGCTTCGAAGTGACTTCACTTTCCTATCCAGGATCCCCACAAGTTGTTGCTCATAAGATAAGTCGGGTTGTACAGTGAGCTCGGAATGATCAAGAACATGGCTGGGGTCACTCACATACCTTCTGAGTTGGGATATGTAGAACACATTGTGCACTCCTTCCAATGAAGATGGAAGTGCCAAGCGGTATGCCACTTCACCGACTCGTTCGAGTATGTCGAACGGTCCAATATATCTCGGACTTAACTTACCCCGTCTTCCAAATCGAATCACTCCGCGGTTCGGAGATATCTTTAAGAATACATGATCTCCCGGCTGGAACTCCAGTGACATCGCTTTGCATCAGCCCAGTGCTTCTGTCGATTTTGGGCTATGCGCATCTTTTCTCTGATAGTACGAACCACATCAACAGTTGCTACTATCATCTCAGATCCAAGGAGTTCTCTATCTCCGATATCGTCCTAACTTAATGGCGATCGACACTTCCTTCCATAAAGTGTTGCAAAAGATGCTATTCCAATACTTGCTTGGTAGCTGTTGTTGTATGAAAACTCCACAAAATGTAAGTGATCTTCCCACGATCCTCCGAAGTCTAACATACATGCTCTGAGCATATCCTCCAAGATCTGAACAGTTCGCTCAGACTGACCATCTGTTTGTCGATGATAAACCATGCTGAAGTTCAGACTTGTTCCCAAGCTTGCTTGCAGACTCTGCTAAAATTGTGATCGGAACCTGGTGTCACGATCGGAGACAACGCAGACCGGTACTCCATGAAGTCTCATAATTTCCTGTATGAGTTCATGGATATCAGAGATAGTACATTATGAAGAGTTTAAATCGTACCTAGATTCTTACCTCCATGCACTTCTTTGCTAATGTCTCAGTTGATTGGCCAATCCGAAATGGGATGAAGTTAGCCGACTTTGTGAGTCGATCCACAATAACCCATACC
Organism: Agapanthus africanus; assembly: GCA_030015575.1. Taxonomy (NCBI): domain Eukaryota; kingdom Viridiplantae; phylum Streptophyta; class Magnoliopsida; order Asparagales; family Amaryllidaceae; genus Agapanthus; species Agapanthus africanus. Next base: position 98,392,845 of record JASDDO010000014.1, on the reverse strand, counting down.
GCATCGTTACCCTTTGTGCTGCGAGGAAGTGCAGTAACAAAATCCATCGTGATGTGTTGCCACTTCCATTCTGGGATAGGTAACGGTTGAAATAATCCAGCTGCCCTGTGATGTTCAGCCTTTACTTGCTGACACACCAAGCATTTAGCGACGCTTCTGGCTACTTCACGCTTCATTCCATGACACCAGTAATTCTGACGTAGATCTTTGTACATCTTTGTACCTCCAGGGTGTACTGAGTAGGGAGAGCTGTGAGCTTCTTTCATTAACTCTTCCCGAACAGAACCTTTTGGTACACATAATCTGCTGCCGTATCTCAAAGATCTGTCACGCCCCGCTTCCCAGTATATGGGCAGAGGACGCGGCGAGGCCGCTACGTATTTACTCTGAAGTAAATATGCTAAGCGTAACTAACCAATATGAATGTAAATGCACAAGAGACAAATATAGTGAAACAGCAACTTTATTTATTCACATTCTTTCTGTACAATACATGGAAAAGTAAATACAACTGAATGAAAGCAATGCCTAAACAATAGCATAACAGAAAAGGAAAAGTACTGAAAAAGTGTACAATGAACTAAAACTCTGGGTCTTCAATGAAGTGGTCCAAGTCCAAGTCTTCACTAGCGGGCTCGATCTCCGGAGTGTCCAGATCACCTGACGACATTCAAAAAAGAAAGAAAGAGAATATCGTCAGCGAACAAATCGCTCGGTAAGTCCCGAAGATAAGAGAGAAATAGAATAGAGAGTAAGAGAGAGTGTGTAGTTTTTAAAGTTATTATTTTCTTATAGTGTTAAAGCTGTTGTTAACGTAAGTTCAAGGGTGAATGTCAACCAATCTCAAGAGTGTTCTCAAACCCAACAGGCTCCAATCCAGGGGTAGGGAACCACGGGACCGAATCAAATGTTAGTAGCGGGACTTCGACCGTCGTCAAAGTATTCCAAACTCAACAGGTCACAGTCCAGGAGCATGGAAACACGGGCCTTCATGATAGCTTGCTTGAGTTAGTAGACATGGATTCATGATCTAGGAGACTCTTGAGATTCTGTTGGATTCACGAATGAACTACTTCAATACCCCGTGTATTTATTGTATTGATAGTAATGATTGTACTGATGGTATTGTATTGTATTGTCTTGAAAATTGTATTGCATAGGTGACTTGCCGAAACCATGATATCAGTAAAAGAATGTAACTGGAGAATCATGTAAATGGATATAACTGGAGAATCATGTAAATGGAAGTATATCCATGGTTCGGTTCAGCCAAGTTGTATAGATTGATAAATTGAATATATGGATTCACGAATTCATGTTGAATTGTAAATTGTAGATTGTACTTGAATCATATTCAAGTCAGATTATTTATAATAAGACTCAGTCAGAGTCAGAACAATTAAAAAAGTAAATTGAAGTCCTGATTGTTTTGATATTATCGGTAACCGCTGCACATGGGCGGTAGAATTTGTGTCTTTTTCAAAAACGATTACCGTATTGATAACACCGTTGTTAAGTTGTCTACCTTAAATAGGCAAGCACCCACTTCTCTGGCTTCCTGAGGCTTAAGAGATTGGTCCCGCTTAAACCTATATTTACTAAGGTCCTTAGGGTAATTTATAGAACTTGAGGGGGTTTTATGTAAAAATACTTTATATAATTATCAAAGTACACCCCAAGTATTTAATTATCGTCTTTAAAGTTGTAATAATTATATATTTTATATTTGTGATATTTCTAATGAAAATAACCTAAATTTTATAATATATGGTATTAAATTGTAATATTGCATTTGTATGGAATTCATGGTATTTTAATGTAAAGTGATATTTTGATATTACATATATATATATTTATAAAAATAAATTTTAATATTTATATTATAAAATTTATTTATATATATATTACAATATAAATTTTAATATTTATATTGTAATATATAATTTGATTTGGAAGAGTTGGAATATTTATATTATAAAAAAATAGATATTTTGATATTACATATATATATATATATATATTTTTATAAAAATAAATTTTAATATATATTATAGTTCTAGAAATCTCATTTTCTTAAGATTTTCGTATTTTAAATCTTTCGAGAGCGAATGCTCCTTGCGGAGGTCTGCATCTCGCACTACTAAGCCCCGGGACATGCGATAATCCGCACCATCCCAGTCGGGTTCCCCAAAATGGGTTGTAGCGGCGCTTTGCAAAGATTTGTTTAAAAATACTAAATTTTGTAAAAATGGTTTTATTAGTAAAGGGTATTTATATGTAAAGCTTCGTTTCCCGTATTCTATATTCTCAAAAAGTATTGTGCAATGTTTCATATGAGTGTTGTGAGGAGTTAGGTCATTACCTCATGATCTAACTTAAAGGTATAGCAAGATTGTGATGATTTAATGTCAAAATGAAACTACATGGTATTTTACTGAAAAAAGAGCGATAAAAGTTACAAAATGATATAGATTATCATGAAACTTGTTCAACATGTTTGTTAATGATTAATAGTAAACATGTAATGGTTTAATAGGGTTGTGTTTAAGAAAAGTGGGATTTTTAGAAAGAAACCGAATCGGAAATCGGTTTGACTCCGATTCCATCGGGTTTTATTAAAAGATGTTTTTAGAGTAGCAAGGGAGAGAGGAAGGTGGAACTTACAGGTTTAACTTAAAGAGGAGAGGGAGAGGGATTGGGAGGAGGCGCCGGTGCGTCGTCTCGTCGGCAGGATCTCCTAGGGTTGTCGCCGGAAAATTCGCCTCTTTGTTCACTTCAAATGTACACTAGGGTTTCTAGGAATTTCTTGAGAGTTTGCTCAGAATTTTGGAGTGAGGGGGTAGTGTGTAGCGGTTGTATTTATAGGGTTAGGATAGGGTTAGGGTAGATGAAAGGTTAAAAAGAAAAAAATGTGATAAAATATATTAAAATGTATTAAAAGTGGAGTAATTAGGGTTTAAAGAAGGCTCTGTTACTGGTCTAGGTATTTAAACTATACAGGTGTGCAGGGGAGGTTAAAAGACAAATCTTCCATGTTGGTGACTCGCCGGAATCGGCTACTCCGGCTGGCGGCGGCCGCCCGAATCGGCCGGTCCGCCGGCCGAGTTGGCCAATTCCAGCCGAGTCAAACGGCCGAAATCACCCTCGATGCTTCACATGGCCTCTGGTACTGTTAGATTTTTATGTGTAGTAAACTCTTGGTTGTCACCCCCCGCTTTCCGGTATACGGCGAAGGGGACGGGACGAGGCCGCTACGTATTTACTATGAAGTAAATACGCTAAGCGTATCTAAGCAATATAAAAGTAAGCACAAGAGACAAGAGATAATAAACTGAACAGCAACTTTATTTATTAACATTCTTTTGTACAATGCATGAAAAGTAAATACAACTGAAAAAAAAAGCAATGCCTAAACAATGGCATAACAGAAATGAAAGTACTGAATGGAAAGTGTACAATGACTAGAGCTCGGGATCTTTACTGAACTGGTCCAAGTCTTCAACAGTGGGCTCGATCTCTGACGGGTCCAGATCACCTGACGACATTCAAAGAATAAAAAAAGAGAAAAGAAAGAGAATGTCAGCGAACAGATCGCTCGGTAAGTCCAAAGGATAAGGGAGAAATAAAATAGACAGAATAAGAATGTAGCTTTTAAAGTTATATTATATTGTGATGTTAACGATGTTGTTTGTAGCTTGGTATAGAAGAATGCCAGTGTATACGAGAGAAGTCTCTATATGCCATAGACTAGAGGCAAGTATAGCAAAAGGAACCATTTATGCCACGGTATAACAGCAACTGGATTTATATTAGGTGTATTAAGTCTTATTGTCTCATGCGACTTCTAACACCTTCCGTACCAATCTACCCCTTAAACCCCGAGATGTCTTGTTTGTATTGTATTGTATTGTAAATTGTATTGATTGTATAATTGGATGACTGACTGAAACCATGATATCAGTAAATGGATGTAACCGTAGAATCATGTAAATGGAATAACTGGAGAACCATGTAAATGGAATGTATATCCATGGTTCGGTTCAGTCAAGTTGTATAAATTGATAATTGGATTCATGGACTCATGTTGAATTGTAATATTGAAGATTGTAGATTATAGATTGTACTTGAATTTTATTCAAGTCAGATTATAATGAGACTCACTCTGAGTCAGACAATTAGAAAAGTAAATTGAAAGTCCTGATTGTTTTGATATTATCGGTAACCGCTGCACATGGACGGCAGGATTTATGTCTTTTTCAAAGACGATTACCGTATTGATAACACCATTATTAAGTTGTCTACCTTAAATAGGCAAGCACCCACTTCTCCGGCTCCCTGAGGCTCAAGAGATTGGTCCTGCTTAAATCTATATTTACTAGGGTCGTTAGGGTAATTTATAGAACTTGAGGGGGTTTTATGTAAAAATACTTTTATATACTTTTCAAAATACACCCTAAGTATTTATTATTCGTCTTTAGAGTTGTAATGACTGTAGATTTTATATTGTGATATTTCTAGTGAAAATATTCTAATTTCATAAATAAAGGTATTTATTTGTAATATTGATTTGTATGGAATTCATGGTATTTTAGTGTAAAATGATTCTTGTGACATTCTTAGGAAAAGAGTGGATTATTTATAATAATTCAAAATAGATATTTTTATATTACATATACATATATTTATATGAAAATAATTTTTTGTATATATATATAATATTCTAGAAATCCCGTTTTCTTAAGATGTCGTATTTTAAATCTTTCGAGACCGAATGCTCCTTGCGGAGGTCTGCATCTCACACTACTAAGTCCGATGATGTGCGATAATCCGCACCATTCCGAACGGGTTCCCCAAATGGGTTGTAGCGGCGCTTTGCAAAGATTTGTATAAATACCAATCATTAAGGGAAAACGGTTTTATTAATTATGGTATTTATTTGTAAAGATGTCGATTTCCCGTATTCTATGTTCTAGGGTCTCTTAAGTCAACTAGACTGCTTCTAACTGGTCCAAAGCGACAAGTTGTGAGATATCCCTCAAATCGCCTCTTCACCGCCAATTGTGGCCAGATAAGTACAAGTGAAGAAAGAAGAGATCCGCTCACGAATCACCGTGAGACGGGCCTTTTAAAATTACTTTTCTCACTTGTCTAGCCTAGGTACCACAAAGTCAGGTTTAGATAAACGACTGAATGCCCACAACCTTTCTCTGTCCTAATGAGCGCGACAGTCCTTAATTAGCTGAGTCTAGATATTTTTTATTATTAGCTCAAAAGTTATTTATTTGTAAAGATTTCGATTTCCCGTATTCTATATTTCCGAGGGTATCGTGCTATGTTACATATGAATGTGTGAGAAGGTAGGTCGTTACCTCGTGATCTACTTAAAGGTATAACAAGTTTAATGGTTTAAATGTATAATTGAAACAATGTGGTATTTAAATGAAAAATACGATAAAGTGAAATAGCCATCATTTTATGAAATGAAACTTGATCAATTTGGTTGATTAGTGTTTAATAGTCAACATGAGAGAGTTTAAACATAATTGTATTAATGAGAAGTGAAGTTTTATAAGAAAACCGAATCGGAAATCGGATTTGTTCCGATTCCGTCGGGTTTTGTAAATCCGTATTTTTAGAATGGAAAAGAAAGTTAGAAATGGGACATACGGGTTTTGGACAATAACAAGAGTGAGATGGAAGGATAGGAATCGCCGGTGCGTCGCTTCGTCGTCGAGGGTTCGATCGCCGGAAGTTCGCCGGGAATTTCGCCGTAGCTTCGCTTCGTGCTCGTTTTCAAAGTACACATGTTTCTTGAAAATTTTAGAGAGTTGGCTCAGAGTTTGGGGTGAGAGGGTAGAGGGTAGGGATGGTATTTATAGGGTTAGGCTAGGGTTAGGGTAGATGAAGGGTTTTAATTTTAAAAAAATGTAAAAATGTAGGAAAAATTATTAAAAATGGAGTAAATGGGTGTTATTGGACTCTCTGGAAACGATCTAGGGAAATAAAGCATGCATGGGGTATGAGAAGGTGAAAAGGCATAAGTTTTCAGTTGGGAACTCGGCCCTCCGGCCGAGTCAGGGCATGGGGAGGTGAGGGGGTCACCTGAGCAAGGCTCTAGTATACTCAGCTTTTCAGGTTCAGTGGAAAGTTTGGGAGTTATCTCGTGTGAACTGTTGGGCTTCTATAAAATTTAAAACAAAATAAATATTAAAAATAATGTAGGGCATGGGAATTGAACTCTGGTGGCTTAGTTCAGCAATACAAGGTATTACCAATAAACTACAAGCTCCTTCTTATAATTAATTAGCAAAACAAATATTTAACTTGTGTTTAGGCAAAAGTACCCCTTTCTTTAAATTTTGAAAAAATTCTACAGAAAGTTGTACAGGAAATTTATGGTTGTTACATTCTACCCTCCTTATAAAAATTTTGTCCTCGAAATTTGTAAAAGAAAAGTGTAACGGATTCAAGGAAAATTTGGTGACTGAAGTACTGATAGTGTATGGAAAAAAATAACAGAGTGATACAAGGGTTTAAAAATGTGAAAGAGACTTAATATTGTTACCTTGACCTACAGCCTCGGCTTCTACGGCTGCTAAGGTGGAGGCTTGGCCTCTCGGCACATTTTTCCGTATATGCCGGTAACTCGATGCCTGACTAGGTAGAGGTGGTCCATGTGGAGGTGGTGCTGGGAGTGCAAGACTAGGTGCAGGAGCTTAGATAGTCGGCCGCTGCGGGTAGCTGGTGGGTGTGTGAACTGAGTTGCGTCTATAGAGACTGTCTCTAATTCTATGATCGGATGCGCCACAAACTAGGCACAGGCCTTTTGCACGCCTACAGTCCTTCCACAAGTGTCCATCCCTATGGCAGTAGTAACAAAAACCTGGACTTGACTGGTTAATTGTTTCTTTCTGTCTCTGGGTTCAGAAGGTTATATAAGGTAGGCTCCTCCTTCCATCTGGGTGGTAGAGTGCTTTATACCGGTTGGTTCTGCTTCTGATCGGTTCACTAATATAGCAGTCTGCTGCTGCAGTCCAACCAGGAGGCTTCGGATTTCCTCAAGCAGAACCGTTTGCTCATTGGGTGGAGCAGGAACAGCAGGTGTGAGTGGTAATGGTGAAGGTGTGTTGTTGACATTGGTGCTGGCGTTGTTCGGGGAATCCATAACCTCGAAAGAAAATTTTAGGTTATGACAGATTCAAAGTATATGATTCAAGGAATATGAAATTGTAAGATTCAAGGAACATGAATTGTAAAGAATATTTTAGTTGCTGATTCTTGTGTTATATTGCTTAGGTTGTTCACACAGAACAGAACTGCATGGTAGTGTTCCATACAGCCCTGACCTGCATGGGCCGCCAACAAAACCTGTCACGCCCCGCTTCCCAGTATACGGGTAGAGGACGCGACGAGACCGCTACGTATTTACTCTGAAGTAAATACGCTAAGCGTAACTAAGCAATATGAATGTAAATGCACAAGAGACAAATGTAGTGAAACAGCAACTTTATTTATTCACATTCTTTCTGTACAATGCATGGAAAAGTAAATACAACTGAATGAAAGCAATGCCTAAACAATGGCATAACAGAAAAAGAAAAAGTACTGAAAAAGTGTACAATGAACTAAAACTCTGGGTCTTCAATGAAGTGGTCCAAGTCCAAGTCTTCACTAGTGGGCTCGATCTCCGGAGTGTCTAGATCACCTGACGACATTCAAAGAAGAAAGAGAATGTCGTCAGCGAACAAATCGCTCGGTAAGTCCCAAAGATAAGGGAGAAATAGAATAGAGAGTAAGAGAGAGAATGTAGTTTTTAAAGTTATTATTTTCTTATAGTGTTAAAGCTGTTGTTAACGTAAGTTCAAGGGTGAATGTCAACCAATCTCAAGAGTGTTTTCAAACCCAGCAGGCTCCAATCCAGGGGTAGGGAACCACGGGCCCGAATCAAATGTTAGTAGCGGGACTTCGACCGTCGTCGAAGTATTCCAAACTCAACAGCCCACAGTCCAAGAGCATGGAAACATGGGCCCTCATGATAGCTTGCTTGTGTTAGTAGACATGGATTCATGATCTAGGGGGCTCTTGAGTTTCTATTGGATTCACAAATGAACTACCTCAATACCCCGTGTATTTATTGTATTGATAGTAATGATTGTACTGATGGTATTGTACTGATGGTATTGTACTGTATTGTCTTGAAAATTGAATTGTATAGGTGACTTGCCGAAACCATGATATCAGTAAAAGAATGTAACTGGAGAATCATGTAAATGGATATAACCGGAGAATCATGTAAATGGAAGTATATCCATGGTTCGGTTCGGTCAAGTTGTATAGATTGATAAATTGAATATATGGATTCACGGATTCATGTTGAATTGTAAATTGTAGATTGTACTTGAATCATATTCAAGTCAGATTATTTATAATAAGACTCAGTCTGAGTCAGAACAATTAGAAAAGTAAATTGAAGTCCTGATTGTTTTGATGTTATCGGTAACCGCTGCACATGGGCGGCAGGATTTGTGTCTTTTTCAAAAACGATTACCGTGTTGATAACACCGTTGTTAAGTTGTCTACCTTAAATAGGCAAGCACCCACTTCTCCGGCTCCGTGAGGCTCAAGAGATTGGTCCCGCTTAAACCTATATTTACTAGGGTCTTTAGGGTAATTTATAGAACTTGAGAGGGTTTTATGTAAAAATACTTTGTATAATTTTCAAAATACATCCAAAGTATTTAATTATCGTCTTTAGAGTTGTAATAATTGAAGATTTTATATTTGTGATATTTCTAGTGAAGATAACCTAATTTTCATAATATATGGTATTAAATTGTAATATTGCATTTGTATGGAATTCATGGTATTTTAATGTAAAGTGATTATTTGATTTGGAAGAGTTGGAATATTTATATTATAAAAAAATAGATATTTTGATATTACATATATATATATATATTTATAAAAATAAATTTTAATATATATTATAGTTTTGGAAATCTCATTTTCTTAAAATTTTCGTATTTTAAATGTTTCGAGACTGAATGCTCCTTGCGGAGGTCTGCATCTCGCACTACTAAGCCCAAGGACGTGCGATAATCCACACCATCCCAGTCGGGTTCCCCAAAATGGGTTGTAGCGGTGCTTTGCAAAGATTTGTTTAAAAATACTAAATCTTGTAAAAATGGTTTTATTATTAAAGGGTATTTATATGTAAAGCTTCGTTTCCCGTATTCTATGTTCCCAAAAAGTATTGTGCTATGTTTCATATGAGTGTTGTGAGGAGGTAGGTCATTATCTCGTGATCTAACTTAAAGGTATAGCAAGATTGTGATGATTTAATGTCAAAATGAAACTACATGGTATTTTACTGAAAAAGAGCGATAAAAGTTACAAAATGATATAGATTGTCATGAAACTTGTTCAACATGTTTGTAAATGATTAATGGTCAACATGTAATGGTTTAATAGGGTTGTGTTTAAGAAAAGTGGGATTTTTAGAAAGAAACCGAATCGGAAATCAGTCTGACTCCGATTCCGTCGGGTTTTATTAAAAGATGTTTTTAGAGTAGCAAGGGAGAGAGGGAGGTGGGACTTACGGGTTTAGCTTAAAGAGGAGAGGGAGAGGGATCGGGAGGAGGCACCGGTGCATCGTCTCGTCGCCGGGATCTCCTAGGGTTGTCGCCGGAAAATTCGCCGGAGTTTCGCCTCTTTGTTCACTTCAAATGTACACTAGGGTTTCTAGGAATTTCTTGAGAGTTTGCTCAGAATTTTGGAGTGAGGGGGTAGTGTGTAGAGGTTGTATTTATAGGGTTAGGCTAGGGTTAGGGTAGATGAAAGGTTAAAAATAAAAAAATATGATAAAATATATTAAAATATATTAAAAGTGGAGTAATTGGGGTTTAAAGAAGGCTCTGTTACTAGTCTAGGTATTTAAACTATACAGGTGTGCAGGGGAGGTGAAAAGACAAATCTTCCATGTTGGTGACTCGCCGGAATCGGCTACTCCGGCTGGCGGCGGCGGCCCGAGTCGGCCGGTCCACCGGCCGAATTGGCCAATTTCGGCAGAGTCAAGCGGCCAGAATCTCCCTCGATGCTTCATATGGCCTATGGTACTGTTAGATTTTTATGTGTAGTGGGTTTTTTGTGAGATATGCACGTGTAAACTCTTGGTATTCTAAAAATTTAAAATAAAATAATATTAAAAATAATGTGGGGTATGGGATTTGAACTCTGGTGGCTTGGTTCAGCAATGTAAGGTATTACCAATGAGCTACAAGCTCCTTCTTGTAATTAATTAGCAAAACAAATATTTAACTTGTGCTTAGGCAAAAATACCCCCTTCTTTAAATTTTGAAAAAATTCTACAGAAAGTTGTACAGGAAATTTAGGATTGTTACAAGATCCATCTTCATGGATGATGAAGTCTGTTCTGAGTCCATTCTCCACTTGTTCTCTGATCCTTTGCAACTTAGCATCACTTGCTTGAGCTGCTTTGATCTGATTGACAATGGTAGATTGAACTTGTAAATTCATCAAACTTGAAGCGTTACCCGGCATGACTACTTCAATCTCCATCTGATGCAAGTCTTGTTGAAGCTTTTACTGGGTGGTGAGATTTATTGCTAATGGTTGGCGACTAAGGGCATCAGGTACCACATTCACCTTCCCTGGGTGATATTGCAGGTTTATGTCAAAGTCCGCCATGAGTTCTAACCATCGTCTCTGCTGCATATTAAATTCTTTCTGAGTAAACACATATTTCAGACTCATGTGATCTGTGTATATGTTCACTTGTTCACCAAGAAGATAATGGCGCCAAATCTTGAGAGCAAAGATGACGGCCGCTAAGTCCATATCATGCATCGGACAATTGCGCTCATGAGTCTTCAGCTGTCTTGAAGCATAAGCCACAACTTTACCGTGCTGATATAAAACACATCCTAATCCCTTACCAGATGCATCACAATGCACTTCGAAACCTCCAGATTGGTCCGGTATAACGAGAATAGGTGCTGATGTCAACCTTGACTTGAGTTCTATGAAAATTTGTTCGCATGTTTCTGACCACACGAAGTCTTCATCTTTACGTGTGAGCTTGGTCAGGGGTGTTGCTATTTTCGAAAAGCCTTCAATAAACCTTCAGTAATATCCAGCTAGATCCAAGAAACTTCAAATGTCCTTCACTGACTTTGGTGTCGGCTATTCACTTACTGCTGAAACTTTCGCTGGATCCATAGAGATTCCTTCGCCTGATATGATATGTCCAAGAAAACCAACTTGATCTAGCCAAAACTCACACTTGTTGTACTTAGCGTAGAGTTGATGTTGTCGTAGAGTTTCCAAGACAATTCGTAAGTGCTCGACATGTTCTTTCCGACTCTTAGAATACACCAGGATGTCGTCGATGAATATGACAACGAACCTGTCTAAGTACTCTCGGAAAACTTGATTCATTAGGTTCATGAATATTGCTGGTGTGTTGGTCACTCCAAATGGCATCACAGGAAATTCGTAATGTCTATAACGAGTTCTGAAAGCCGTTTTATGAATATCAGCTTTCTTGACCTTCACTTGATGATAACCTTAACGAAGATCTAATTTGGAGAAAACACAAGATCTACTTAGCTGATCAAATAGTTCGTCGATACGTGGTAGCGGATAATTGTTATTTATCGTTACTTCGTTCAAGACTCTATAATCAATGCACATTCTGTATGAACCTTCCTTCTTCTTCATAAGCAATACTGGTGATCCCCAACTTGAAGTGCTGGGACGAATCCATCCTTTCGCCAATAATTCGTCCAACTGAGTTCGGACCTCCTTCAAACCTTCCAAACTTAATCGATAAGGTGCTTTGATCACCGGTTGTGCTCTTGGTACTAAATCAATGTTGAATTCAAGAGCTCGATCGGGAGGCAAACCTGATATATCGTCAGGAAATATATCGTGGAACTCTCGAACCACTTCTGGCTTTGATCCTTCCTCCACTTGAATTGCTGCAATCACTGCCTGCTTTGGTTTTGCCTTGTAAGTACTTGGCTCCAGGGTACGGTCTCCACTTTTGAAATAGAAAACCGGATGGTCTGGAATCTCGAATACTACCCTCCTTTGACGACAGTCGATGGTAGCATAGAAGGTTCCGATCCAATCCATACCTAGAACCACATCGAAGTTTGGTATATCCAGTACCTTGAAGTCAGCATAGAATTCTCTGCTGCAGACGATCACCGGACACAAGCTGTATCCCATTGTTGCCTTTAGAATGCCATTTCCTAAACTGTCATTCCAACTGGATACAAGTGGTGTGACTGGAATCGCATGAGTTCGGACGAACCATTGTGACATAAAGCAGTGAGATGCTTTAGTATCGAAGAGTGCTAGTGCAGGAAGTGAGGCTACTAAGATTATACCTAAAGTATGTTGGATATGTTTTAGATATAGGAAAAATATGTGGGTAGGTATTAAGACTGAAAGGAAAAGCTTGAGAAGAAAAGGGTTACCAGTGATAATTTGGCCAGTGGCCTCAGCTTTTTCCACGGTCATCATGAAAGCCTGTCGCCGTGGTACATTCCTCCTGGCCGGAAGAGCATTCCTCAAAATGTTCCGTTGAGCTTGATGGAACTGACGAGGAGGAGGTGCAATCGGTGGTCCTCTAGGTGGTGGAGCAGGGAGAGCGAGTCTTGGAGCAGATGCCTGAAGGGCTGGTCTCTACTGGTAAGTGACTGCTGGCCTTGGTGCAGCAATTGGATTTTGTCTATGAGGACAAGACCCAATATCGTGAGTAGTTGAGTCGTAGACTAAACAAAGACGGTTGGCTCGCCGATAGTCTTTCATCATATGTCTAACTCTCTTGCAGTAGGTACAAAAGGCTGGGCTAGGCCTGATGTTCGGTACTCCCGGTCTCCTTGGCACAAAAGATGGCCTTGATGAGGCTCCTCCTGCCATCTGGTTGGCAGGGCGCTTAACTCCAGCGACTTGAGATCTACCTCTCATCTTTACCACTGCCTCATAACGGCGGACAGTTTTCAGAGCCGATTCATGAGTCGGAAAATCTCCTGTGGCCAGTGCATCATGGATTTCCGAATCCAAACCTTGTTGAATTCGACGGGCTCTGATCTCATCCGTCGGTATCAGGTGTGCCGCAAATCTATTAAAGTATTGTGTTAGCTGTATAGTATGTGATATATTGAAAAAATCGAATTATTGAGACATATCTTACCGACTGAGCATGGTGAACTCAGCGTCATATTCATCTACTGACTTGGTCCACATTGAACTTTATTGCAGATGGATAAACTGTTGTTCCATGTCAAACCCGGCAGTCTCAGGGAAGTACTTTGTATCGAACATGTCACGGAAAGTCTTCCATTCGATGGGTTGATCAAGACTGATTTCATCCGCCTTCCACCAGACCCGTGCATTGTCCGTGAGTTGTAGCTTCGCAACATGGACCCAAGCTATCTCTGGCACTTGTGCCGCTTCCAGATCATCTTCGATGCTCTGAGCCCATTCCTCAGCTTCTAGAGGCTCTCTTTTTCTGAGAATTGTTTGGGGTGCAAGGCTCTGAATTGCTTCACCCCAGGTGCTTCCACCTCGGGACGGTTCATTAAAAGAGCAGTCTGCTACTGCTGTCCTTCCAGGAGGCTGCGGATCACCTCAAGTAGAACCGTCTGCTCGTTGATCGGAGCAGGGATGACAGGTGTAAGTGGTAGTGGTGGGGGGGGTGTTGTTGACATTGGTGATGGTGTTGTTCGGGGAATCCATAACTTTGAAAGAAAAATTTGGGTTAGGACAGATTCAAAGCTTATGAAATGATAAGATTCAAGAAATATGAATTGTAAAAAATGTTTTAGTTGCTGGTTCTTGTGTTATATTGCTTAGGTTGTCCACGCAGAACTAAACTACATGATAGGGTTCCATACTGCTCTGACCCTGCATGAGCTACCAACATAACCTGTCACGCCCCACTTCCCAGTATACGGGCAGAGGACGTGACGAGGCCGCTACGTATTTACTCAGAAGTAAATACGCTAAGCGTAACTAAGCAATATAAAAGAAATATACACAAGAGACAAATGTAATGAACAACAACTTTATTTATTAACATTCTTTTACAGTACATGGAAAAGTAAATATATCTGAATGAAAGCAATGCCTAAACAGTGGTATAACAGAAATGGAAAGTATTGAAATGAAATGTGTATAATGAATCTAAAGCTCTAGGTCGTAGACTAGCTGATCCAAGGCCTCGCTGGTGGGCTCGATCTCCTGAAGGTCCGATCCACCTGACAACATTCCAAGAAGAAAGAGAAGGAATGTCGTCAGTGAACAATCGCTCGGTAAGTCCCAAAAATAAGGGAGAAATAGAATAGACAGAGAGAGAGTGTAGATTTTAAAGTTATTATAATGTTGTATTTAGTGTTAACGTTGTTGTTTGTAGCTTGGTACAGAAGAATGCCAGTGTATACGAAAAGAGTCTCAGTAGACCAGAGACTAAAGTGAACGGAATGTACAAGGAACCATTTATGCCATGGTACAACAGCAATAGAATACATGTTAAGTGTCTTAAATCTTGTAGTTTCGTGCCACTTCTAACACCTTCCGTACCAATCTACCCCTTAAACGCCGCGATGTCTTGATTATATTGTTTGTATTGTATTGTAAATTGTATTGTCTTGTATTATAGATTGTACAGATGGATGACTTGCCGAAACCATCATATCAGTAAATGGATGTAACTGGAGAATTATGTAAATGGAAGTATATCCATGGTTCGGTTCAGTCAAAACAGATTGAATAGATTGAATATATGGTTTCATGGATTCATATTGAATTGTAGTTTGTACTTGAATCATATTCAAGTCAGATTATTTATAATAAGATTCGGTCTGAATCAAACAATTAGAAAATAAATTGAAATCCTGAATTAAGTTTTGATGTTATCGGTAACCGCTGCATATGGGCGACAGGATTTGTGTCTTTTTCAAAGACGATTACCGTGTTGATAACACTGTTTGTTAAATTGTCTACCTTAAATAGGCTAACACCCATATCTCTGGCTCCCTGAGGCTCAAGAGACTGGTCCCGCTTAAATCTATATTTACTAGGGTCCTTATTGTAATTTATAAAACTTGAAAGGGTTTTATGTAAAATAATTTTGTATAATTTTCAAAATACACCTCAAGTATTTAATCTTTAAAGTTTTCATGGATGTATATTTTATCAATGTGACATTTTTAGTGAATAAAACCTATTTTTCATAATATATGGTATTTAATTGTAAGAATTGAACTTGTATGGAATTGTATGGTATTTTCATGTAAAGTGGTTCTTTTGATTTAGAAAAGTTGGAATATTTATATTATATAAAAAATAGATACTTTGATGATACATACATACATACATACATACATACATACATACATATATATATATATATATATATAAAAAATAATTTTAATTTATTATTTTTTTAGAAATCTTATTTTCTTAAGATATTTGTATTTTTAATCTTTCGAGACCAAATGCTCTTTGCGGAGGTCTGCATCTCGCACTACTAAGCCCGGGAATGTGCGATAATCCGCACCATCCTGAACGGGTTCCCCAAAATGGGTTGTAATGGCGCTTTGTAAAGATTTGTAAGAAATACATAATCTTGTAGAAAACGGTTTTTTTTATAAGTTGAGGTAGTTTTGTGTAAATCGCATTTTCCCAAAAGTATGTTTCCCAAATGTCATCCTGCTATGTTGCATATGAGTGTTGTGAGGAGATAGGTTATTACCTCGTGATCTATTTAAAAGTATAGCAAGGAATTATGATGTTTAATGTCGAAACTAAACTACATGGTATTTTACTGAAAAAGTATGATAAAAATTACACTATAAAATATTTTGCTATGAAACTTGTTCATGATATTTTGTTAATATTTAATAGTCGTTTAGTATGTTTGTATTTAATAAAAGATGGAGTTTTTAAAAAAAACCGAATCGGAAGTCGAATTAACTCCGCTTCCGTCAGGTTTTAGAAAAAGAACTTTTTAAAGATCAAGATAGAAAGGAAGAATAGAACATACTTGTTTTTAGATTAGATAAGAGGAAGAGAGTGTGGAAGGAGGTGCCGATGCGTCGTTTCGTCACCGGAGCTCCTAGGGTCGTCGCCGGAAATTCGCCGGAGTTTCGCTCTTCGCTAACTCCACTTGTACACAAAAGTTCTAGAGAATTTTCTTGAGAGTTTGGACAGAGTTTGTGAGTGAGGGGGTGTGAATTGGAGTGGTATTTATACAATAATCTAGGGTTTAAGGGTAGATAAAAGGTTGTATTGAAAATTGTATGAAAATTGTATTAAAAATGGTTTAATGGAGTTTTTAATTTCTCTGTTACTGTGCAGGTGAAATAAACTATACAGGGGTTACCAGAAGACCAAAAGGCACATAACTCATGAAGGCCAACTCGGGTTTTGGCCGAGTTCGGCCGGCGGCGCCGGCCGAGTCAGTCGAGCCGCCGGCCCGATCCGGCAGAGTCAGGCCAGGTCTGGAGGCCACGTGTCCCTTGCCGATTTGTCTACCCCCTGGGCCAGTTTGTTTTATATGTGACTTTTGGTTTTTACGAGTTATGCACGTGTAGGCTCTTGGGTTTCTAAAAATTTAAAAGAAAATTAATAAAAAAATAATGTGGCTAATGGGATTTAAACTCTGGTGCTTTGGTTCAGCAGTGCAAGCTCTTACCAATGAGCTACAAGCTCTTTCTTGCTATTAAAAAGCAAATCAAATATCTATAGTACTCACAGGAAATGTAAATACCCCAAGCATACATTAATTTTAAATAAATTTTATATACACTAAAATTGGAGTTGTTACATTATCAAAACGTATACATATAATGGTAAAGACAAATCAGATAGCATACTATCCTCTCGAGTAAGATTATTCTACCTATATAGGTCCTCATTCAATTATCATAACCATCTACTTGCAATTACAATAATTGTCTTGAGAGCATTATATTCAACACTAGAGATATTTAAGGATGCGCTTATGGACTACTCAGGCTCCACTAGTATAATCCTTATCATGAATCCTGGTAATCAAGCAAAAATCATATGGGTTTTATTTCATGCATTAGCAATACGTGATTACGAGTAAAACGTATAGACATGAAAGATAAAGACAAACCAGATATTATAGTATCATCTTGAGCAAGATTGTTCTCCGTATAGATCCTCCTTGAATTTATTAATTGCATTCATGCAATTATGATAATTGTATTGTGGGTACCTATATCCAATAGTTGATGCGTGCAGGAGTTCGATTAAACACGTGTATATGATACATATATATTAATCGGACGTTTGATAATACTAACATGTTTATTTATAAGCCGGATTATTAAGTCAAGTGTTTACTTAATATCAATATATATGATATGGTTGCTTGTATTGAGTATTTGATACGCGCACACACTCTCGCTTTAGTATATGATACATATACTTGTTTGTCATTTAGTGGCAAATATGCATGTGGGAGGTAGGGACCACTTGAGGAGACGAGGCTCATTTCCTCTCTCTTTTATATGTGATATAGGGGACAGAGAAAAGGGACGTCTAAGGTATCTTTTTTCATCTTCTTCCCCTCTTTCTCATGAGATGAGAAGAAAAAGAGAGGAACCCAAAAGAGAGAAATTGTGACGACTCCAAAATCTCTATATTTTCGTACTATCTTTCTTTCATAAGATATGGTGTTTAATTGTTTCTGGTATTTGCCGTATATTCTTTTAAAAATATTATCTTATATTCTATTTTCTATTAAATATTTTATTTTATCTTTATTTAATCCCTCCATCAATTTTTCTAATATTTTTCCTAAACCCAATAACTCAAGCCCACTAACCATAAATCCCACCATACATTTTATCTATTATTTTAAAGAGCCGAAAGCCAAAACTCATTTCCTTTTAATTAAACCCAAAACCAAGAGTCATTTGATTTAAACCTCAAGTTACCCCATCCCCTGTTATAAACCCTAAACTATTCATCCCCCCATACGTTTTTATATTTTAACTCTCCAATTTAATAACCCATTCTCATTAAACCCCATCTTCTATATATTCATCTCCCTTCTTCTTCTTGACCTCTTCCCCATTCATATACAATAAACCCACTAGACTTTCAATTCCCCTCACTTTTCTCTCATTCGTCCTTCTCCCTTTCTTCCATTATATATATATATATATATATATATATATATATATATATATATATAATGGAGGAAAGATGCCGTAGGAGAGAATTTCTTCCTATGGCGTCGAAAAAATACACCCTCCCTCATTTTTTCCGACGATCGGCACCCACCATCTTCATCGTTATCATCTAAGATGTGAGTACACCAAATTTCATGTGATTCTACAACTTTTTCACCGTTGATTTAGTGGTTTCAAAATTAACGGTTTACCGACAATACAACTTTTTACATTGCTAAATCAACGGTGAAAAAGTTGTAGAATCACATGAAATTTGGTGTGCTCACATTTTAGATGATAACGATGAAGATGGTGTATAGAGAATAATGGAGGAAAGAGGCCATAGGAGGGAATTTTCTCCTACGGCATCGAAAAAATACATCCTTCCTCATTTTTTTCCGACGATAGGCAACCACCATCTGCATCGTTATCATCTAAGATGTGGGCACACCAAATATCATGTGATTCCACCACTTTTTCACCGTTGATTTAGTAATGTAAAAAGTTGTATTGTCGGTAAACCATTAATTTTGCACCAACTAAATCAACGGTGAAAAATGGTATAATCACATAAAATTTGGTGTATCCAATCTTAGATGATGAAAGATGGAGGTGGTGTATACTGATCGTCGAGAAAAATCATGGAGGATGTATTTTTCCGACGCCATAGGAGGAAATTTCCTCCTATGACACCTTTTCTCCGTTAATCTCATATATATATATATATATATATATATATATATATATATATATATATATAGATGCCATAGGAGGGAATTTTCTCCTATGGCATCGAAAAAATACGCCCTCCATCGTGTTTTACGACGATCGGAATCCATCATATTCATCGTTATCATCTAAGATGTGGGTACGCCAAATTTCATGTGATTCTACAACTTTTTCATCTTCATCGGAATCCATCATTTTCATCGTTATCATCCAACTTGAAGTAAATAGGAATAAGCAGCACACGATTTATAACATACGTCACGCAATCCATATCTTCCACCCATAAAGCTTTAGGTAAATTCTTCGCATACAACAAACTTTTACAAGTCTTCATAAGATACTGAATTTTTCTCTCCACGACTCTATTTTGTTGCAGAGTCTCCGTACAAGAGAGCTCTCTCTTAATGTCATTTTTTCAATAAAAAAAGAAAAATTCGTGCGATATAAATTCGCCGCCGTTGTCGGTCCTCAACTTCTTAATTTTCAAATTAAAAACACCTTCATCGATCTCTTTAAACTCCACAGATTTAGAAAAGTCCTTCGATTTTTCTTTCACAAAATACATCCACATGAATCGTGAAAAATCATCAACAAATAGCAACATATAGTGAGATCCGGAATAAGAGGGAGTGGCACACGAACCCATCAAATCGCTATGAATACAATCCAAAGAAGATTTGCACCGAGAAAGAAACATATCAAATGGAAGGCGATATGTCTTTCTATATTGACAACCCTCACATACACCATCGAAACCAAACGAGTTAATATTTGGAAGCTCATTCACTAGATTCTTCAAAACCATAGCTTCAACTTATCCATATTAAGATGTCCCAATCTCGCATGCCAAATAGAGACGCCATCATTCGCACTTATTTTGCTAATATAAGATGAAGCCGCCGCCAAAACAAATAAATCTTTAACGCTCTTACCGGTATGAATAACAACCTCCTTCAAACTTGTAATATTACGAAGAAACTTCACATCATTAGAGCCAAATAAATTTGATAGCCGGCATCCATTGCATTCGCCACCGAAAAGAGATTTTCTTCATACCGGACACATGATACACATTCTTCAAAGTAATGAGATCATCATCGCAAGCAACGGTAACAACACTCTCTTTCTCCATTGGATGAATAGAATTATCTGCTGGATAATAGCTTCATTGCCACTATAAATTTCACGAGTAGAAAACTTAGAGGCATCGCCGGTAAAATGATGACACGTCCGGAATCGATGATCCAATCGTCATCAAAATTGATGGAAGCCATGGCACCTACGGTAGTAGTCTCCGCCATAAAAAATCTTCCCTAATTTTCATCCCCTTTGGCACCATCTTCTTTCTCGACGACATTACCCGGCTTTAACTTTACACGACAATTTTTTCTCATATGACCATATTTCTTGCATTGATGGCACTGAGGCCCTTTTCGATTTTTATCGCCATTTGTCGGAGAGTCGTTATTTTTCTTTGCATCAAATTTCCTCTCATTTCTTCTGTGATAATTCTTCTTGCTAGAAAAGAGAGCATCACTCTCTCCTCCGGAAATACAACATCCGGCCATTTGGCGAGCTAAAAACTCTTGTGAAGAGAGAAAATTCTAGAACTCCACCAACGAAGGTTGCCGATCCCAACCTTGATAGAAGTGGCATATGGAATGTACTTTTTCTTTCGCCTCCGAATAATATATTTTTTCATTTTAGATTTCGAAATCGGCTCATCCGGATCTAAAATGGGATCTCCAAACATAAATTCTCTATCTTCAAGAAGTATTCAGCGATGGATAGATCAACTTGAGTCGTATTAACTAACTTATTTTCTAAAAATTGCAACCGAACCGCATTCTTCTTATTGAACAACCCATCTAAAATACTCCAAATTTTGGAAGCCGACTTGCAACGCATAATGTGGTTGAACAACTCAGGAGAGATGTTCTCTTCAAGACAAACTCCTCCTTAGCATCCACCACTCTTCAAAGCCTCCGTATTTTCTTCACTATCCGCGGGAACCACCCGATTATTTTCTCCAACAACCTTCCACAATTACTCACCCATAAGATAAGTCTTCAAGCACGTCCTCCATATCTTATAGTTAGAATTATTAAGAATCTCGATACCGAGACCATCGAAACCTCTACGACTACCCGAATTCATTTTCGATATATCACTCTTCTTCTTCAAAGGAATTTTGCAAAGCACCGCTACCGCCCTTATAGCTCTGATACCATTTGAAGAAATACGGATCTGAAATACATGGAATCTGATTTTGCAATAGAGGAACAAAGTTCATATTAACCCAAGACTCACAACACCTAATAGAAGAAGAGTATCATAAACGAGGGAAAGTAGAGAATAAATTTCATTGATAATTCATGAGCATACAAAATTATAGAGCTCGGAGAACTTGCACAACGTAGGAGTAATGAAAATGTTTTTGTGGTGGAATAGTTTCATAAAGAAGAAGAAGTTGTCATAATTTGGCATAGGTTGGATTGATTGATCAAAGATTTTCTCGATTGAGAAAAATGGGAAAATGGAGTCATTAATGGCTTTGGAAAGGATGGAACATAGATGGTTAAGCCAAATTCAAACTTACCCATGCAAACATGGTGGTGGAAAATATGTAGAGAGGAGTGGAGGATGGATGGATGGATGGATGTGGCATGTGTCTCACACATGGACAAACTTCAAAATACAAAATTAGCTCTGAACATAATATCCTCACTATATGGCTCATAAGATAGAAAATAAAAATAAATATAAAAATACTACTAGATAATTTTCAAAAAAACACACTTCAATAAATTTAACACGCTTCCGGTACTTGCATGCTACTTCATGTCAAACAAGCAAACAACCGGAAGTAGGTTTACCGCCGGAAGTAAGTTCAAATATACCGGCAATGATTCTCTAGCACATTTCCAACAGAAATTCTTGATCTTCTATAAAACTGCTTATTTTCATAAATATCCATCCCAAAACAGATTTTTTTGGCCTTGACGTTGCTCGACTCCTCTCTTTGACTTGTTCTTCTTTTCGCTGACAAGTCCATTACAGCTAAATATGCTTAATTATTTGACTGAGAATATGCCACTGTGAGAAAAACGACAAACATCTCTTATTTATTTGCTAATTCACTCCTTTAAATTAATATGCAATGGCGGGATGATCTTTATATTCATTAAAAAGTTTCACCCCCTAGTTATATTGAGCTCATGTAAATTTGAATAATTGAAGTCTTGATGTTCTTTACCCTGAAAACAACACAAACATCTCTTATTTATTTGCTAATTCACTCCTTTAAATTAATTTGTCTCAGAGTTTAAGAAAAAATGCTTGGTCCTAAAGTTGAGAATATTTGCCACTAAAATTTTGTAATATTGACCATATCCAAAAATATTCATCCTTGATTTATTTTAAGAAATTCATCTTTCCTAAAACTTTAAATTCAACCCGTCTTGTCACCATATTTTTAAGTTACCCACTATACGATCAGATATTCAGGTTCTTGCACTTGGTAAAAGGAATATCTGATTTATTGTCGATTCATGCTTTAACATCTTTTCAATTTTATTTATAATTTTGTCTTATAAAGACCCAAGCCGAACGCTCCCTTCATCACAAATTGCAGACCGCGCCGGTTCTTTCTGCTATTGCTCTCTATCTCGGGGTACTTTTAAGATTTCCTTTGCTTTGTAAGTATCAAAACCTATTTATACTTTGGTTTTCTGGCTCTTTCTTGTATTTAGAAGATTACATGCCATGCAATTAGCTTCATTTTTCTTGTATGTTTCCCTCTATATACCTTGCTTCTTTGACGTGGATATTTAAGTCAATATGTAGTTTAACGTACTATATGTTTTTTTTATAAGACGGTTAAACTGTTTGTCATATGTCAATTTTCACAAAATACAAAATGACAAAGTATAAAGAAAGTATACTACTTTTTTGATAATCAAACGTCTGTTTATCTATTTTCATTTTGACATAGTAATTAGGTCGCACGTGCACAATACCGGTAGATCTTAACCCCGTATCAATGAATTAATTTAAAAGGTCAATATAAAAGAGAGCATAACATTTTTTGGTTCCAAATTTATTTTCCGATAGGAAATGTTCTATAAATGTAGTTTAACATGCTATGCATTTTTTCCCAGATAAAATTATTACATCAATTGTATAATGTCAATTTGATTGAAATCGGAACAAACATGCCAAATAGGAACAAAATAGAAAGAAAGACAAAACTATTTTTGGTAATCAGAAACGTATTTATTTACTTTCATTTTTATATGAAATTCAGATAATGCATAGCACGCGGAATACCAGTTAATCCTTACCACACGTAACTAAATTCATCCGAATGGTAAATACAAAGGAGGATAAAAAAGAAAGTTTTTTTTATATCTCGCCCTCAAAATTTTAATATTTCTAAATTTCTCCCGTAAAAGCTATATTTCTAAATTTCTTCTCTAAAATCTTTAAGTTGTTCAAAAATACCTTTGATTAGTTTAAATAAGTATTTGAAGATAATATTTTTCATCTTGAGTTAAAAACGGTTATCAGCTTAGTAAAAACGGAAAATACCCCCTCCTCCTCCCAATGATCGTCTTCTTCTTCACTAATGTCATAAATTGGGAACTAGGGCTAAGGTTCTTCTTAATTATTACTCATTTCCTGCTCCATTATCAAAAAACATAAGATTTATTCTTAAATGTTATCCTTAACCCAACCATGAGAGTTTCATTTCTTCCATTACTCATTTTCTTCGTTTGTATCGTTATAATTGCAATAATAAAAATCACAATCTCCCTCCGCATCAACATACAGAACTGTTATAGAAGAATTTCTCTAATTTTTTGTTTGAAGAAAAGCCATAATTTTGAAATTTAGAAGAATCTTACCCATGGCCTTCAATTTATGACATTAGTGAAGAAAATGATCATTGGGGAGGCTTTTTCATCTTTTACTAAGTTAATAACTGTTATTAACCCAAGAGGAAAAATATTCTTTTTAAATGCTTGGTTAAATTAATTAGGGGGACATTTTTGAACAACTTAAAGATTTTATGGATGAAATTTAGAAATATATTTTTTACGGGAGAAATTTAGAAATATTGAAATTTTGGGGGTGAGATGTAAGAAAAACCCAAAAAGAAAACATTTTTGGGTTCCATAATTACTTATTTTAAAAACAATTTACACTAACATACATTTTTATTTTCACTTTTACATTTAACGTTTTCATTTTCATTTTCATTTTTTTTTGTTGAAAAAAGTAAAAAGAAAAGAAAACTAGAGTATTGCCCAAGTATAATGAAACTTGTGTTTTGGGGCCGAACTTCGATAAATCCAAAACCCTCTCTCTTCACATAAAAACTTTAACTTTTTTATGTTTCTTCCCCAAACCCCTCTGCATAAATGTAAGTTTTTCAATTTTAATCTCTCTTTTCTCTCCTTTAGCTAATTTTCTCGCTTGTTTTTACACCTTTACTTCTATTTG
This sequence comes from Agapanthus africanus, assembly GCA_030015575.1. NCBI lineage: Eukaryota > Viridiplantae > Streptophyta > Magnoliopsida > Asparagales > Amaryllidaceae > Agapanthus > Agapanthus africanus. Next base: position 98,368,375 of record JASDDO010000014.1, on the reverse strand, counting down.
TTTGCCTCTTATTGTTTGTGTTTTGTGGTCTCCTCGCTGCATGTTTGCTTTTAATTTCGCCAATATTCAAGTGCTAGGGTTTGTTGTGTGATTTTTTCTTTTGATTTTGAAGTGACCCAGTTGAAGAAATTGGATGAAATCAGTAAAATTCGTGTTTTTTTACCGCAATTTTGATGCGAAAGATGTCTGCTTTAAGTCAATTTACTAAGGAAACCCATGTAGAGTGCACTTGTTAGTATTATGAAGAAACCCATTTGTAAAAAAATAGAATTATAATATCAAATACCCCTTTTTTTGGTGTTGGGTTAATTATGAGAAAACCCATTTGTAAAAATGTCAAAAAGAAGTAAACATTTGATTAGTAGGCAATTTTTTTGGTGTTTTCCAATTAGGGTTTGAGCACTTTGATGATGCACATTGTTAAATAACATATATCATATAGGAACACCAACCCTTTACCTTGATTTTCCTAGTTATTCTTATTTAAAGCTTCATTGCTTTGGAATTGGCAGGACTAAAGGCAAAGTTGATCTTGAGGGAAATAGTTCAGGGTCCGTAAATTCATTTAGCATCCTTGAGATTTTCTTTTCTTTCTACTTCCTCTCTAGCGTTTAAGTTTCTTCCTCTTCTTTTAATAACGATGGAATCGGCCAGTGTATCCAATGTTTCTGGTGTTAAGCGCAAGTTCGCCGCTGAACCCAATTCTCGTGCCGATGATACCAACAGATGCAACTGTTACCTAACTAAATCGTCTCTGGTCGAAAGTTGTTTTAATTTTCTTGATAGCAAAGTGCCTCGTCGTGTCATGTTCCGTAACAACGGCACCTGGCTTGATTTCCCTAACCCTATTACTCACATTCTCATCAATGGATTCAAGAATGAAAAATCTAGCATTAGGTTTTCGATAGGTAATGAGCCTCTTCTCTTCGATTTCCTATCGATGGTTGTGATCAACCTTAGGACTAAGAAACAAAGGTCGGTGGCATGGATCGATGAGGTGGAAAAGTGCTTCTTTCCGAAAATTTTTGGCCATGAGGATGATGAGGGGTCCCATGAATGGAATTTCGATTACTTGGGAAATAGGTCGGTGCGAACAGAGATGAGATGGGAACCGATTGCTCCCCCTGAAGTCATTAAGCATGTCGTGGAAGGAAGTGGAGTTCCAAGTGCACCAAGACCACGGGCGGCTTCAGAGATTTTGCGAGTGAAGCTTGAGGCTCTTAAAAGGGGAAGTGGACACTTTGATTATATTCAAAAACTTTTTTTCTTGGGAATGGGTCCATTTGCTAGTTCAAGCGCCGTAATGTATATCCATCAATATTCTCCAAAGGATAGCACTGGGCTTAAGAGGAGAGAAACGTTTGAGATGTTGATTAAGCTCACTGAAGCTGAGAGAGGAAATGCAAATATGCGCTATGCATGGTTTGGTGCAACGAAGTTAGATTCTTTAGGAGTTTTGATTCACGGTTTTGGCAATTATGGGAAGCCGTCTGACGGAGTCATAGGCACCGGCTTGTATCTGACACCAGCAGAACGAGCTTTTGCCAGGTGCCTTTTTTCCCATCTTCATTCCTCTTTTTCTATGAAAGTGATACATCTTATTATAATAATAGCGATTTCTTTCTTTTGGCTACTTGCAGCGTGAATCAATGTGATGTTGACGAAAAAGGGATGCAATACTTGATCCTGTGCCGAGTTATCTTGGGCAATATGGAACAAGTCCATCCGGGTTCGAAGAAGTACTGCCCGAGTACGAGGGAATATGATTCGGGTGTGGATAATCTTTCGAGCCCCAAATGCTATGTGGTGTGGCCTACACATGCAAGTACTTGTATCCACCCTGAGTACTTTGTGACCTTTAAGCTGGCCCCAATGGCTCAAGGTAATTTTTGGAACTTGGATGGGTAGTAATGAAATCATTTCTTCATATTTAGAAGTCCAGGTATTTAATTCGAGTAATTTTTTTCCACTTTGTCCCCCCCCCGCCCCCCCTTCTTCCAGAGTACTTGTTTGGGCTGAAGGATACACGGTTCCATGGGGTGGCACCAAACGTTGTTCCCGGCTCTTCTAGTTTGCAATTGGTGACACTTTCTACTTTATGTATATTTTCCTATGCTGAAATTTAAAATACTTTCAATTAGCAATAAATTCTGAGTTTTTCTTAATTTTAGTTCGATTGTTCCATTATTAGACGATCGCTGATCCAAAGAAGGGCCCCACGTCACCATGGGCGCCATTCTCAGTGCTCTTTGAGGCAATTCAAGGGCAAGTTTCTCCTCTGTTGATGGAATTAATACAACATCATCACCTAGAGTTCCAGGTATTAGCTTGGCAAAGCAGCTAATTTTATGATTCCAACTTTAAGTAAATTGATACTTACTTTGAATTTTTATTTCTTTATTTTTCCAGAGGGGGCTTATAACAAGGGAAGAGCTGGTCAATAAGGTTAAAGCTATTATCGGAGACGAGATCCTTCTTTTTATTCTTAGAAGACGTGAACGCGATGTAAGTTGTTGTTTTTAATTCACTTGCTTGATTTTGATGGTGGAACATGATATCTCTAAGCCTCTGTTGGTTTTCAAGTTTCTTGAACCAAATAATACACAAAATTTAACCTTGTGAAATTGAAATTTGCATATTGATACTTCTCCTTCTTCCATTAAAATAGCTTCATCTTTTCGCATTTGGTACTGTTTTACTAGTTTTTCACCCTTAACTAACACATGTCACCTGTCATATGTCATAGTTCATCGTTGGCATAACTATACATTTTCTTTCATGTAAGACATACTTGAAAACTTAAATTTTGCACATAAAATTTGCAAGTCATCTTGTTTCATCCCTTGAGTCTAGTTTATTCTTTTCTGTTGTAGGAAAAAACGATCTATGAGACTCAAACTAATATTTCATGGTCATATGTTGGGTCCATGCTGTTCATTGATTTTAAGGGTTTATGTGCATTGATTATGTGCCTCCTGTATATGAGAACCCTCATCTTTTCCATTGTTATAGAGTCCTCATGGCTTGAACTGCATCTATAAGATTAAGCGCTGCCTTATGCTTATCTATTCATTATTACCCTTTTTTTTAATAGATTTCAAACTGCGTCTTTGACTTCAGCCTTGCATTTTTCGGATGCCTACTCTGCAGTATCCCTCGTATTGCCTATCTTTTATTTCTTGTTGACTTCTTCTGCGACTTGTATTGCTTCCTTGGTATCATAATATGAAGCAGTATTAGGCTATTAGCTCAACAAAACCAATAAACTTACTTTTTTTTTATGCTACATCATGTTTTTTGGTGGGCAGCTGATCCCTGAATCTTGAAATTTTGAAACTTTATGCTTCCAGCAAACCTCATTATGTCACATGCATATGCATAATGCACGTTACAAACTACTGATCTATAATTTTTTTTTTTTGCTGTTAAGCCTGTTTTCTACTTGTATCCCGATACTTCAAATGCAATGCCATAGTATGAATCTCATATGCCTATTTGTCGGCAAAAATATGGTTTGTTATTATTATTTATTATCTGGGTCGTTTGTGGTGGCAGCCATCAGAATGGTTTGAAGGCCCTGCTGCGAAAAGGATGAAGCTCGAGGGATCCTCCACACAACAATTGAACCTGGATGGCAATAATCCGAATGCTCCTAATAATGGCCCTAGGGAACCAACTGCAGGGCCGAATAATGCTACATGACAATAATACATAGTGAGATAATTTCCCTCTCTCTAGTTCCCACACATGAAACCGCGCGGTGCTATTGCTTTCTCATATTTGTTAGCAATCTCTCTCTTTTTGTGTTGTTTGTTAGTTTTTCTTCTTTTTGGTGGCTACGGGCCTTGTTCTTTTCGTTTCCTGTTCGTCTCTTGTACAGGATTTCAATGCTAGGACGTGTAAAACTAAAAAACGGGGATCATTTGATTTCGTCGACTTATCTTGGTCATAGGATCTAAAACTTTTTAGCATTAGGTTTCAGCTATAAGTGAGAAACTTTTTGTTGTGGTTGAATGGTTTTTATGTACCTTTAACTTATTATGGAATTTGAAACAATAAATTAAGCATGGTCATTTTGAGTTAATGATTGTATATTTTTTTATTACTTTTACTGTTGGTTTTCGAAGGATGTTAATGTTTCTGATGATATTATTGCTTTTATTGATATTATTAGTCGTATTACTTTCTTAGCGTCTGTTTCTGGAAGAAGAAAAACCCACTGCTGGTGTTGCTACCCTTATAAAAGGCTTCTGTGCTGTAACAATAGTACAACCTCGCAATTTATCTGTAAGTTATATTTATTTTCTCTGTTCTCTTTTAAGGAACAGTAGTCCTGATGTGAGTGGTCTCTGGACCTCAGGTCTCTTGCTTAACTGTAAAGATGTTTTACTACTAGGCTATTGTCGCGTTCGGCGGCTAACAAATTATATTCTGCAACACATGTAAAGAAGGCAATGCTTTGTCGCGTTCGGCGGCTGCCTGTTTGAAGCAAGCAAGCATGCATCATGTACACATTGAGCAATCTGCACACTTTCAACATTGAAGTGAAGATACTGTAGTGCATTTTAATTCCAACTTATAAACTAATAGGAGTACAACTATGGCCTACCGATATGATTTAGAAACAAATTCTATCAACTTTTTAGCCATTAGATTCATTTTGGAATTTGCACGAATCAATTATGATAAAAAGCATTTATTTATTTCAATCATGATTTCAATTTTGTTCTTTTATTTTTTATTCCCTTGTGATCAACGCTAGACACCCTCCTCTTATCAGTTGAAGTGTCAATCGATGAGCTCAAAGGCGACATGAAACGACGTTGCCCTTATTTTACCATGTGCCTAGTCGCAACATTCTCTTTTGAGTAATTTCAAGAACAAAATTATTTTTAAGGAGTGTAGATTATAACAACTATAAATTTCATGTACTTTCCTTTTAATTTTCCCGTTCGTTAATAAAGGTTTTTCTTTGAATCATTTGTATATAAGTTATTTCTTTTCTAAATCTATACATAGTTTACTCTTGTATCTATTGGTTATCAATTTGTATTGTTATCCCATAGGCCTTGAGTTCAAATCCTATTCTCTCCAACTTGTACGGCATAAATATATATTATTAGGTATGCTATTTATTTAAATTATTATAACTATTATATTGTGTTTATGTTTGCAACAGTTTTTATTATTTTATTATTATGTTTATGTATTTATAAATATTTATTATTTTAAGAGAATAAAAAAATAAAATAAAAGATATATGATTTAGAGATTTGTAGATATGCAAATCCTTACAAATCTTTTTAGACTTTTGATTTGGGGTGTTTTGTGAGAAAACCTTTTAAGGGAGGGTTCAGTGCAAAAGTGTGCAAATCCTATGTAAACCCCATGTTCTTCTTATCTTTTCTCAAACCCATCTCTCTTTCTCTCTGATCAACCGAAACCTGTCATAACCTGGAAAAAAGATATACATGATTATGATATGATGTTAGAATAGTAGGAGTATTCTCTGCTATAGAATAATGGGGTGTTGCGAATTCCATTCCGAAAGAGGACACATAGAATGACATCACTCCTATAACATGGAGTCATCTTTGGGGTGAACCGGAACTCCGGAGTTTAAAAAACTCCGCAGTTAAACGTGCTTGAGCTTGGGAAATTCTGGGATAAGTGACCTCTTGGGAAGTGGCCCCTTTTCTAGTCCGGTTCACCGAACTTCTATTTATGTTTTGGACCTTTTGTTAGATTTAGAATAGACCTACTTATAAATTTGTATCCTTCAAATTCAAATATGCTTATAATTTAGGCTCCTTTGTGCTAATGGGTATTTACATTTCTAGGGAATTACTGAATTAGCCAAAGTTTTTCTGTAAGTATTGCTTTCAAGTTATTTTTTTTCTTAGAAGTTCGGTGATTTTGTTATTTTATTGCCTCTGCAACTTCTCCATGATTGGAGTGATAACTAATCTATATTAGATAATTAAGGTTTGTTAGAGTCGGGGCATTTACTGATTGTTTATTTAACTAGAGCAGAAGGTTTATTTAATACTCTTTATATATATATTGTTTTAATATGTTAGCACAATTTAGATTTTCCATTGGTGGTGATTGTTGTTTTATTTAGTTATACACCGTTCCATCATATACATTATTTTAAGTAATTATTAATTAATAATGTATAGTTGTTAATAGTTGTTTAATAAGCAAAATAAGCGGAAAATATTAGTTAAGCATTTTATTATCATTGTATTTAGCCATAAGTATTTAAATTGATTTGGTTCACTCTATCAATATTCACGGTATAAATATCATAACAGCTGTTTAATTATACATAACAACATATATGCCATGCACATTGGTAACATTCACCTCTATGTAAATGAATGCTAACTACAATTAACAATATATCCATCTGCCTACAAACAAAATGTTATTTATCACACATTATTTTATTTCTATTCCTGCTACTTGATATGATTTAATGTGATAACATGTAACCTTACATTAAACTGAACCTTCATTTTTACACCTCATTTATGAAATTGTCTTCATAAAATTGACTGCAAACTATTGATATTCGAAATTTTATATGATAACTGCTAATCAGAATTATCACTAAATAACCGATCATTTATAACTATTGCCTTACAAAAAAATTATATTCTCTTACTTTCATGTATAGCATTATGCCTACTACTACTGACCATAGTCACAAATTCGTCATTCGGGAATAATTCGGCGAGGTCGAAAATTCGGATTCGGAGAACTATTCGGAAAAAATCGGCAGGTATTCGGGAAAGATTCGGTAAGTGTTCGGGAAATGTTCGGGAAGGATTTCGAGCAATAAATTAATATATGAGACGCTAGGTTTTGATTTTGTGAATTATTTGCTGTTTTTTGAATTATTCGTTGTTTTTTCACATAATTCGGGAATAATTCGTGAATTATTCGCGAATAATTCGCGAATTATTCGGCCAGTTCGGCAATGGCGATTAATTCGGAGATTAATTCGTTCGATCAAAAATTCGCGAATTATTCGCGAATTCGGCGAATAATTCGCGAATTATGTGACTATGCTACTGACCACATACTTGATTATTTATAATGTATGAAACTAGTTTTCAAGAACATGACTTCCTTTACACATGTATTCATGAACCTGTATCAGCTTATAAATTGTTTGATTAATACTTGCTGGGAGTGTTGGGTTAGTTAAAGATGAATAGTTCAGCAGTTTCGGAGTCTGCAACATTTATGTACTTTTGTACTCTTATAATCCTGTAATCTTGTATAAAATCTCATGAAGTAGTTGAACACCTATCTTAATTTCCGTTAGAAATGATCATGACCGATATTTACCAGGAGGTGTTGGGAGTTGAGGACGCGTCGTTCAATTCTTTCGGAGTCTCCATATGTCTGCACTCTACCATCATATATAAAAACATCATGAAAGGGTTGGACACCATCTTAACTTGCGTTAGAATAGAAAACCTACAATTTAATGCCACTAGAATAGTTATTTATTCTTGACATGTTCATCCTTACTTGTATATGAATTTTCGGACCCTTATTATCTTTGTTTTCATGTACCACCGTGTCTATGCTAATAATATATATATTCTTCATTGACATGCGTTTCCTGTAACATGTTTGTCTTTATGTTGTTTTCTTTTATATATGTTGTTGCGTACTTTTATGTCTTTTGTTACTAAAATTATGCGTTGCTGGATTTCATGCAAGTTATTACAATCTTTTAAATACTTTGCTTATTATCTTTTCTTTTTCAGATATAAATGATTTTGATGTGGAACTTACCGTACGCAAGTGCGCTGACAGGCATGCCTTTTTTTTGTTTTCTTTCTTCTTAGGGATATATGTCAGGAGGTACGGATGATGAGGCTCAGTACATGACCGGGCCGGATGAGAAATAGTTCTTTTAGCTAACTTCGTAAGCAAATCCTTAATTTCTTTTCAGTATTTTTCGTTCCATGATCTTCACAGTTTTCATATTATCTTTTTGTCCTTAAATAGTACTTGTGTCCGATTGAACTAACTTTGTAATATTTATTGTTAAATTTATTGTTCAACCATTTTATTATGTTTTAAATTTTTGTATTATTTTTGTATTACTGCTTGTACATACGCTTAGCATATTCATATCAGAAAGGAGTGATTCTCAGTGTGAATACGTCGTGGGTTTGTTACTCCCGTTGCTCGTTTTTGAAAAACGAGTCGTGACAAGTTTTACTCATCTAATAGTACCATCTTGATGCCTCTATCTAACAACAAAAACCTCAATTAGGCTTAATTGTTGTCCAAACTAGCTAATAATTGATCGATGTATGTATGCAATTACGACATATTAGCTCGGATAACAAATGAGCATGCATGCGTAAGAGGACGTTCCGGCGACGTGCATGCCATGTCTCGATCTCGATTGAGAACGGATGGGATCGTACGACCCTTTAATCTCTACCATCTGTATCGATCTATTGCAGTTTCGGTTAGAAACAGCAAGTGATCAGAGTGGATTCTTTTCATAAAAGGTGATAGAACCGTGGTTTATTCACGTATCACCCACAAAAGTTAGGCTATTTTTCAGAAATTGCTACTCATAGGTATTTGGGATCCTCCTTCCGGTGGTTCCATAATTGCGTTTTTAATAGTACAAAATTGATGGAATCACTACTACAAATAAGGGTTGCCCCTACGGATTTATCCGTAGGGGCAAACCACTGCCCCTACGGATATAGCCGTAGGGACAAGAAAATACCCTGTAGGTACAAACGCCGTAGGTGCAAGTTGAAGCCCTGAACTTGCCCCTACGGACAAAAACTTGCCCCTACGGAGTTCTGTGTAGGTCCCGTTTGACCTACGGAGTAGGCCGTAGGGGCAAAAAAATTATTTTATTTACGGTTTTTTTAAAATAGATTACTTGTACCTATGGATGAATCCGTAGGGCTAAGCAATAGCCCCTACGGATACATGTGTAGGTACATATCCGTAGGGGCGTTTGTTTGCCCCTACGCATATATCCGTAGGGGCAATCCCAACCCCCTGATACTGAGATCACAGGGAAAAATATCAGTTATTCTGATATTTTGCCCCTACGGTTTAAACCGTAGGGGCAACATGTGTACCTACGGATTAATCCGTAGGTACATATTATCAGTTTTTTTTTTAAAAAAGGGCTGCCTGATTTTTTCTTGCCCTGTGCACAATAATATATACATCGATCAAATATAAAATTAATCATCACACAACATATATCGCAGTATTCATAATCACATCTCACGCATATAATATACAAAAGAAACCAAAAAACAGAATATGATATAAATATAAACACCGTAGGACCACCAATATCAATATCGTCCAAAATGTAGTACAATATGTATCATATAAATAAATACATGTTTCAAAAAATAAGAATCAAAAAGCTACCCTAGCTCGGTCCAGCTCCAGCTCTGATAAACGCTAGAATCTGGCGTGCCTGCTCCTCGGTCAATAAACCATGCAATTTGGCGCGTGCGGAAGTCTGAGCGGGCTGTGGAGCTGGCGATGTGGTCTGTGCAGCCGCCGTCGTGGTAGTGGCTTGCGGAGCCACGGCTGCGGGAGTATGAGCGGGCGGTGGAGCTATAGGAGCTGTCTGCGGAACCGCAGCCGATGTAGTGGCTTGCGGAGCCGCAGCCGAAGGAGATGCATGTGGAGGCTCGACCGATGTACCATGTCACGTCTGGACCTAACGTGTGTAATAAGCGTGTAAGAACTGTGTATTATTCGAATTCGTATCATTATCAAGTTATTTCGAAACCCCATTTGGATATCTAGTTTGGAAAACCGTAGTTTATTTTAATTAGATATGTATATATGATTAATCAAACCTAAGTCTACAACCAAATAAGCTCAGGCTACGTACTAATATTGGACATGTTGATATCTATAATATGAAATGATATTTTACTATTAAGTAGTATACATACCAGCATCTTCTTCAACTCCTGAACGGTGGCCTTCAAGCTCTCCAGTTCCTGCTGGACACGTCGCTCACTGGAGACAGAGGAAGTAACTGCCGAGGTGGAGTCCAACCTCATATGGGCCCTGCTAGGGCCCAGTCCGCGGCCTCTCTCCCAACCTCCGTGGTGCCCTCCGTGTGCGGCGTCCAGGACTGGGGTCAGCAGCCTCGGATCGCTATGTCCGGTAAAATCGATCCCCGAGGCCTCGGCTTGCTCAACCACCCGCTCCTACACCCACATTAAGCAGTAAAGTATAAGTATACAATTTAAATTTTAACCTTCCAAAACTAAAATTTCAAATATGGGTTGAATAAATATTAACACTTACGCAATACTCCTGGGTAGCGACGTCGGGATATCGAAGCTCACCCGTGGCGGGATCTGTCGAGGTGCTGTGGACGACAAGATATGCGGACATCACGCTCGGTGTACCACCTTGCGCCACGGTCTGAGCTGTCTGCAATATTAGAAAATAACTCTTAATATTAGATATATTAGAAAATAACTCTTAATATTGCATTATATCACAAAGGCCGGTCTATTGTAATTTACCGATAACTCCATGGCTCGAGTAATATTCCTCAAGCCACCTGCGCCGATTTCCTATTCTCTATATTTTGAGCGGCCTGTTTCTGCACAACGCATTCACATTTAGTTTTCTAATTAAGGAACACAAAAAAATAAATTATATCCTAAACAATGAATTACATTTAAAATACATACATGTTTGCGTTGAGAGTCGAAATATTCGCACAATAGAGGCCATGTCTCTACGTCGACTCTCGCAAACGCCGGAGTAGATAGGAGGGCCGCTCTCTCTGCCTCGGGGGTCGCCATCCACAGGGAGTAGCAGTCGGCCTTCAGCTTATTCCTATTGTATCGGATCTTGGTCTGCATGTTCTTCATCAGGCTATTGTACAGAGCATGAAGGTCGAGCACCCTCCCAGGGTGATCAGGGTCGGGTACAGGCTGAAAATCGTAATCCGACTGAAAATACAAAAAAAACATTGTTATTAGATTGCAAGTGTTAATAATAAATATATTGGATAAATCAAATGAAAATATATATTAATACCCTAGCCTGATCAAAGAAGAGGGCGAATGAGCGCCGGTGCTGCTCGCCCCATTCAACGTGAAGTGGATAGTTCTTCACGAGCCAGCTCTCTTCTCCCATATACTGGCCGAACCTCTCGGCATGAGGACCGGTATAGCGATAGTCAAGGGTAAAAAAGATGGGGAATGCTGCCTCCCCCCTAACTCTGTCAGGCCTCAGCCTATGGGACTGATTCGGGCCTCGAGTCCCCCTCTGGGGATGGGGAGGCCCTGCGTCTGCAAGAAATATCAAGACAATCAATATTAAGACAAAGTTGTATTAAGAAATCAAGGTTAAATGAAAATTTAAGTGTGATATAAACCTCCGGTGACTAAAGCACGAGCCTGGGCCCGGGCAGCAGCACGAGCGGGACGATAGTTCCTTCGGTGAGGAACAGCCGGGGTCCCGGATGCGGATGCATCCCCTCCAACTAGAAAATAAATATTGACGCTAAATTTCCATGAAGTTCATATTTATTCCATAGAGCATATGTAAAATGAATAAATATTTTATATTTATTCATACTAACCTACAGACGATGCGGAGGGTACGGAAGTGGCAGGAGTAGCCCCTGCGTAAGATATGGACGCACCATCTATTATTAGACAATTAAAAATAGATTATATAAGTAATTGCAAAAAGAATGTGTAGATCAATAATATAACGTTCTAAATCAATATGCATGCACTATAGGATATATAAACATACCCGCAGGTGCGGTGGTGTCACCACCTTCAGCTAGACAATAATAAAAATTACTATCTAAGTAAGAGCAAAAGGAACGTGTGTATATTTATGATATAGCATTCTAAATCAATATACATGCACTATATGATATATAAACATACCTGGAGGAGCTGGAGTGGCCTCTGTCCCTGATGTGGACGCATCACCAACAACTAGACAATCAAACATTGACAATATAAGTAATTTTGACATAAACAGGTATGAATATCTATAATATTACATTCAAAATGGATATGCGTGCAATATACCTGGAGGTGTGGCAAAATCCACACGGAAGGAGGCATCCGAAGGGGTCTCCGATCTGGGTGCAAGACCGGCCCTCTGAAGCTCCCTACGCAGCTCTCCGAGCGGCCGAACCGCTTTGCCTCTGCCTCTGCCTCTGCCGCGGCTGGAGCTCCTGCCGCCCCTCGCTGGTCCCGACATCGTCATCAAATCTAGATAAATGGTTTGTGGACGCATTAGACAATCATTAAAGTATTGACTATATATGTATAGATCGTAAAATGTGAAGTAATAGTATAACATTACTGATAACCTTTTTCGTTTCGTGGGCGCATTATACATATCTACTTGGATTTCATCGTCGATATCATTTCTAACCCACGTAACTTCATGATCGGCCGAAGACAACCCGTCCTTCGAAACAGACGGTCGGAGCACTCTAAGCCTTCTCTCTTCTTCATCCTCATCGCTGTCCTCGAATTATGGGACATCGTAGACATCTCTGGGTTTCCATCGGCATACAACACTCCATCCCGGATGCTTCAAACACTGTGAGTAGTATACTTGGAACGCTTGGTTCGGAAAGATAAACGGATCTTCCTGACCGTAAAATTGAAGTGTGTTCACACTGGTCAATTCATATTCATCTTTCCAAGTCCCAAGATTACTTCTCCACTTATCCGTATCGGTTCGCGTATCGTACCAAGTACACTGGAATATATAAAAAGGTTCTGATCGTCCGGGATAGTGGATGCCGAGTATACAATTTAAGTACCCATAATAAATCATACCGTCCGATCCTACCGTCGCAATCCCACTATTCTGAGTGGTTCTAGATGTTTCTATGTCCTTAACTTCGAATTTGTATCCAAGAACACCAAATCCTTTGTAATATGCAACCTCCATAATAGGAAATTGAGCTAAACATCTTGAATCACTCTCAAATGATGCAGACAAGTTCGGATCGTGGATCTAACAAAACAAATTTTACGAAAAATACATAACGATACATGTTTAGATTAAAACTGATAGCAATAAAATGCTATTCGAATAACTTACATGATCCGTGACTCAATCACAAAAATTATCTTGATGATATTTTTCCAATCGTTCTTCGTTCCAATCAGGATGCCCCTCACGTACCTCGTTAAAATGAATTCTGTTTTTGACAAATAATGGTGACATTAATATTATATCATTTCATACACACACAAATAAAAATATAACAATTAATCCAAAAAAACTTACTCTCTAATTTTTTCAAGACATACGCAATTAAGCAAGATAAATCGGTATATCTTGTTGATAAACATAGTGTCTACCCTGTTATACTCGGCTTTACCATATGGCCCGTCTTGAATTCTTCGAGGCCGGTTAAGTCTTGTCTCAATGTTCTCATCTAGATAGCGGGAACAAAATGTGGTTGCTTCATCAAGAAGATAACCTTGCATGATAGAACTCTCTGGTCGATTTTTATTACGTATATACTTTTTAAGAGTGTAGAGGTACCTAATGAAAATATGTTGAATAAATAAATACGGGCATACAGGACAACAATAAATTTATAAATTGCGCGAAACGAAAAATTACACGTATCTCTCGACGGGATACATCCATCGATATTGTACCGGTCCGGCTAACTTAGCCTCAGCTGCAAAATGAACCGTCAAGTGTATTATGATATCGAAGAATGACGGTGGGAAAATACGCTCAAAGTTGCAAAGTATCAACGCAATAGAATTTTCTAGTTTATCCAGCGTCACAACCTCCAGTGTTTTAGCACACAACTCTCTAAAAAAAAACATAGATCGTTGATTACTAGACCAATCGATTCGGAGAGAGAAGTCCTGAGGGCTAATGGAAGAAAGTGCTCCACGATAACATGGTGATCATGACTTTTCAGCCCATCGATCTTGCCTTTCACAATTTTTATTTTCTTACTGAATGATCCTGAGAAACCTATGGGAACTTTCAAATCATGCAACACCTGCAGGAATCTTTTCTTCTCCGGTTGTGACATATGATAAGCGGCATTGGAAAGTACAAACTTGCCCGGTTTACCCGCTACCGGTCTAGGGTGCAATTCACTTCTTATTCCCCACTCCTGTAGATCCATCCGAGCATTCAGGTTGTCTTTCGATTTCCCGTCTTTACAAAGAAACAAGTTAAGTATGTGCTCTGATACTCCCTTCTCTATATGCATGACGTCCAGACAATGACGCACTAAATTTGTTGACCAGTACGGAAGCTCGAAGAAAATGCTTAACTTGTTCCAAAATGGTGGTTTGACCTGTTTCGTCGGATCCATCCCGAAGGTCACATTATTGTAACCATCCCATTGAGCAGTCATGTCCTCTCCGGACAATGGGGATGGAGGTCCAAGAAGCTCCTGATGACCATCAAAGTGAACCGTGTCTAACTTATAGGGGTGGTCTGGAGGCAGGAAATATCGATGGCCGCAATAACAAACCTTCCTGCTAAAATTCAAGAATTTCGATGTTGTGTGTTCATGGCAATGATGACATACTTTGTGACCATGTATGGACCAACCTGATAGCATTCCATACACAGGAAAGTCATTAATTGTCCACATTAAAGCCGCACGCAGTATGAAGGTTGTATTTGTGTTTGCATCATATGTCTCTACACCATCAATGAACAAAGATTTCAACTCCTCGATCAGAGGTCGGAGATAGACGTCGATATTGTTCCCCGGTGAGTTTGGTCCGTCGATAAGAAGAGGCATCATAAAGTATGATTGGTCCATAGCCAACCAAGGTGACAGATTATAAATTATCATTACAACGGGCCATGTGCTGTGACTTCCAGCCATATAGTTGAATGGGCAGAAGCCATCAGTAGCCAGTCCGAGCCGGACATTGCGAGGATCGCTACTGAATATTGCGTGCCTCCTATAGAAATCCTTCCATGCCGGTGAATCTCTTAGATGGCTCATTTTTCCATCTTCATTTGGAGGAGCACGGTGATGCCAAATCATTGCCTCGGCTGTTTTCTTGCACCTGAATAGCCTCTGTAGCCTCTGTGTTATGGGAAAGTATCGTGCTATCTTGACAGGTATATCAGGCTTCTTATCAGAATCTTCCGGCTTATACCTGGTCTCTCCGCATGTTGGACACTCTTTCAAATCTGAATTCTCTTTCCGGTACAACACGCAATTTTTAGGACATGCTTGAATCTTCGCGCACTTTAGACCCAAATCAGACATCATCTTCTGGGCTCCGTACCAGCTGTCGGGCACGTTATTTCCCGGGGGCATAGAATCTTTCAAGAACGAAAGAAGCATTGTGAATGACTTGTTACTCCATCCATTTAGGCACTTAATCTGAAAAAGTTGGACGAACCATGAAAGACTGGAATACTTCGCATTCTCATAAATTGGTTTTCTAGCATCATTCATGAAATTTTCATATTTATCCGCACGCGGTCCTTGACCGGAAGGAATGTAATTTTCGGTACGAATAGATTCACCTAGGGCAGCCTCTACCATATCCTCCATTTCTTCTGATGGAAATAAATTACCGTCTTCTCTTTCTGCCGCATTACCGAATTCTTCTTCTTCTCCTGCCGCATTATCGTGTTCTCCTTCTTCTTCTGCCGCATTACTTCATTCTTCTCCTTCCCCATGATATTTCCAAGTTGTATAAAATCTAGTAAACCCATATTTTACAATATGAAGCTCTGCCAATTCTACCTTCTGTCAGTACTTATTGCCACATCTATCGCACGGACAGAGAATCTTCTCTATTATGATCTTATTATGTGCGTGTGCAAATTCAATGAAAGCAGCAACTCCTGTGACAAACTTAGGTTGCATACGTTATTTCCAATCCACATACATCCAGTCCTTAACTCTGACGTACTCATGGGCCATGTTAGACTGTACAACATATAAATTGTAGGTTATGGTGACTACATTGAGAAATATAAGAACGGGATAGTTACTGACAAAGGAGAAAATCCGTGTATATGCTTTGTGTGTGCGTTTGTCGTTGAAAAGAATAAATTATCGAACGTATGTTAACCGATAGACGGGGACTAAGTGACGCTTTTAGTTTCATATATGAGTATCGATGAGAATATGAAGGTTTCATATTATCATCGAGTATCATTTACTGGTTTTAACTTGAACATCTCGAATCACTCTCTAATTATGCGTTTGTTGTGTATTCTTGTTGTATGTGTGTGTTCCGGCTGTCGGGGGTAAGGCTTCTATCCCATTAAGAATGTATAGAGCGAACACCCATCACTTGTGCTTTCAACCGTTTCGAGTAAATTTCGGCAGCACCTCCCCGCTGTTCTCCGAGTACACTGTAATAGAATATATAATCATTTCAAAGCTGTGAAATAACGTTGAAATGAACATCTAATCTATTTTTGTACACGGAAAACCAGCGGAAAGGTACCGACGAAATATCTCGAAACGGATGAAAACACAAGTGAATGAAGGTGTTTGCTTTATACATTCCTAACTTGTCCACACGGGACAAATCTATCGGTTACCATACGATTGAATCTTCTCGTCGCATAAACTATACGACGGTTGTTAGTATCGAGCTATACCGTCCGATATTTAACAATCTTCGTATAGTTCTATGTCACGACGAATATCGCACGTATGTTAACCGATAGACGGGGACTAAGTGGCGCTTTTAGTTTCATATATGAGTGTCGATGAGAATATGAAGGTTTCATATTATCATCGAGTATCATATATTGGTTTTAACTTGAACATCTCGAATCACTATCTAATTATGCGTTAATTGTTTATTCTTGTTGTATGTATGTGTTCCGGCTGTCGGGGGTAAGGCTTCTATCCCATTAAGAATGTATAGAGCGAACACCCATCACTTGTGCTTTCAACCGTTTCGAGTAAATTTCGGCAGCACCTTCCCACTGTTCTCCGAGTACACTGTAATAGAATAGATAATCATTTCAAAGCTGTGAAACAACGTTGAAATGAACATCTAATCTATCCTTGTACACGGAGAACCAGCGGAAAGGTACCGACGAAATATCTCGAAACGGATGAAAACACAAGTGAATGAAGGTGTTTGCTTTATACATTCCTAACTTGTCCACACGGGACAAATCTATCGGTTACCATACGATTGAATCTTCTCGTCGCATAGACTATACGACGGTTGTTAGTATCGAGCTATACCGTCCGATATTTAACAACCTTCGTATAGTTCTATATCACGACGAACATCGCACGTATGTTAACCGATAGACGGGGACTAAGTGGCGCTTTTAGTTTCATATATGAGTATCGATGAGAATATTAAGGTTTCATATTATTATCGAGTATCATATATTGGTTTTAACTTGATCATCTTGAATCACTATCTAATTATGCGTTTGTTGTGTATTCTTATTGTATGTGTGTGTTCCGGCTGTCGGGGGTAAGGCTTCTATCCCATTAAGAATGTATAGAGCGAACACCCATCACTTGTGCTTTCAACCGTTTCGAGTAAATTTCGGCAGCACCTCCCCGCTGTTCTCCGAGTACACTGTAATAGAATAGATAATCATTTCAAAGCTGTGAAATAACGTTGAAATGAACATCTAATCTATCTTTGTACACGGAGAACCAGCGGAAAGGTACCGACGAAATATCTCGAAACGGATGAAAACACAAGTGAATGAAGGTGTTTGCTTTATACATTCCTAAGTTCTCCACACGGGACAAATATATCGGTTACCATACGATTGAATTTTCTCGTCGTACAGACTATACGGCGGTTGTAATATCGAGCTATACCGTCCGATATTTAACGACCTTTGTATAGTTCTATGTCACGACAAATATCGCACGTATGTTAACCGATAGACGGGGACTAAGTGGCGCTTTTAGTTTCATATATGAGTATCGATGAGAAAATGAAGGTTTCATATTTTCATCGAGTATCATATATTGGTTTTAACTTGATCATCTTGAATCACTCTCTAATTATGCGTTTGTTGTGCATTCGTGTTGTATGTGTAACATGATTTTAAACCATTGAGATCAAGATTGATAGAACTGATCATCCTATATTGCAATGGCATTCATCTACCAAAAACTATTATTGCAATGGCATTCATCTATAACAATCAACAATTAAAACTACAAATGTAGGATACTGATATCATAAAGCGTTATACGCAACATATGAATTCACACGACTGAAACATGCATCAAAAAAATATGTTCATCCAAAAGAAAGGCCACTGTCAACAAATATAGACAAATACGTCATAAAAACAGTAACTAATTAACAAGTTGATTAGCATCTGGATCAAGAAAATGATAGGAGAAACAATTGACTATGATCTATAATGACAATTCTATTACCATGACTCTCGACTAACAAAGGTGGGTTTTCGTCCTCGGTAGCTTGATAATTGGGATTTTATGGCGAATAAAAATATGCATATGTCGTTTGACCGGGAACTTCAATAGGAAACTCAATGAGGTCAGGTGTACTGAAGTACGCTTTGTATTTCGCTATATCAAGTGATGAAGCCCAAGCCCTAGCTAGCCCCAGCCCCACCCCAACCGAACCCTATCGAAGGTAAAGAACGTCCTTACACTTTCAATGTTCACGAAAACCTATCGGCTTTCTAAGAAATTTTTTCGAATTTCGTTTCATTGTTTTCAAATTTGACAATTCCTACATATTTCGATTTGGTTTGAGTTGGGGTTGAGATTTCGGGTTAAATTATTGCAAAAATTTAGAATTTATAGATTGAGAATTCAATTACTAGAAGATAGTTACTCCTGTTGATTGATGGCACTATAGTTGTAGCAACTTATCTACAAAGAGATATAAGGGATTATATTGAGCTATTTTTTATTGTACAACTAAAATTTGTGCTGCATTTATGAGAAGAGATAATTGTGACTCAATGTGTCAACTTGCTGACTTCATGCATGAGGGATACAAAAGAGTTATTACAGCATCCTACATTGCAATACAATTTTCATAATTAATATAATAGCTCTGCGGTCTGAAGATAATATCTGTATGTAGTAATTGTTGAGCAGTAGTTTCTGATTATCATTATTTATTTTTGGTTAAAGACACCAAAAACTACAACACGAAAGACACGAATTCTTCCCATGTCTCCTCATGTCTCCATGAAAATTGGGGCAACATCGTCATATACTACATTGTGGACCTGCATAAGATCAACCCCGGTTCCTCCACCATCTACCGCGGCTACGATCCCCCAGCCCCAGCCCCAACCGAACCCTAGCCTCGGCCCCAGCCCAGCCCCAGCCCATCCCCAACCCAACCGAACCCTAGCCCCAGCCCCAGCCCAGCCCTAACCCCAACCGAACCCTAGCCCCAGCCCCAGCCCAGCCCCACCCCAACCGAACCCTAGCCCCAGCCCCAGCCCAGCCCCAGCTCCAATCCCAACCCCAACCGAACCCCACAACCGAACCCTAACCCTAACCCTAACCCTAACCGAACCCGATGCCGACGCCGACGCCGATGCCAAACCCTCACCCCTACCCGAACCTGGCCTGAACTCTAGAGTACATCATCAAAATTAAAAATAATTTGAGATTTAATTACTAACCGTGCGCGCGGTGGAGGAGACGACAGAAATCGGTGGTCGACGACGATCGGCGAAGGAAGCGACGAGGCGCGGGAAGTCGACGAAGGTGTGGGAACGACCGACAAAGGTGGCGACGAGGCGCGGAGCGCGGTGGCGACGAGGCGCGGGAACAGACGATGAGAGGCGCGGGAGTGAGAGAGAGAAATTTTGGGAATGATGAATAATTTTTCTGTGATTTTTTTTTATTGATAACCTATTTAGATGCCCCTACGGACATAACCGTAGGTCCACGGTTTGCAGTTCCATACGGCCAAACAAAAAATTAGAACGTAAGGCACCGTAGGGACAACGATGTGGCCCTACGGATAAATCCGTAGGGGCAAGAAATATTTGCCCCTACGGATTCCTGAGTCCGTAGGGGCAACCCCATATTGTAGTAGTGAATGATGGTATTTACGTTTTTCTGATGGTCAAAAACCTAGAGGACTCGAACATGCAGGTCAAGCCGTTGACTAAAGAGTATCATTGTATGGGTGGGTGGTGTAAGGGAAAAATCTAGTATGCAAGGGCTTGCACCATGCAAGGCCTTGCATGGCCCTTAGATGGGCTATACTTTTGTGTAAGGGAAGCCCATCCAAGGGCTAAAGAAGATTTTTCCGGTGTAACTTACGTTATTAGTAAAATATGACGGTACATGTGGAATTTTTTCCCCAAAAAAGGGTTATAAAGCTAAATAGTTAAACTAATCGTGACCAGTTCAGTCATGGTTCCAATTTAGAATAATTTCTTACCGTTTGTTTTGTTTCTTTAAAATCAAAATGTATATCTTGAGTTCATGGTTGATATCTTGGTGATAGTGTAAGTTATACACATTCACTCTACAATATGAGAAGACATATTCCATCATGAACCAACCTGGTAAATTCCACATAAACTATCTCGTTGGTAATTGGTTGAAACGGTGGGATAGGATTTCAAGTCGTAAAGCTACCCTACTTGCATATTCAGTCGTTGATCCGATGACCTAAGTGGAATCTCCCCGTTGGTAGGAAAAGTATTTGTCTTTGTAAAAATAGCTATAATTAAGTCTTAGTGTAACTAGCTAGCTAGCTAGTTATAGAACTAAGTATAAGAAAATAGAGAAATGCGGGGTCAAAGACATATGGGGTTTCTCTTTTAGTCGGTCACCAAGTCAGCAATCTATCAACTTTTTATGATCGACATCTTTCATTTTGATCAACATATGAAGGCTTGCACACACAAAAACTAATACGATTTCGATACTTATTGCTCTTCAATTGTAGTGTCATAAATTTAATGGTTTTATCGATAATAGAACATTTCTATAACTAAACCAACGGTCAAGGAGTTCTAAAATCACATGGAAATTGATATACAAAATCATATACAAAATCAAGAGGAAAGATGCTTATCATAAAACAAAAAAAATTAGTTATTTTTGACTCTCACAATTTTAAAAAATGTACAAAAAAATTTATGGAGAATAAAAATACTAGAATAAGTACATTTATTAATTATATGCCATATATGGTCTCCATTATAGGGCCATCTTAGCCTCTCTTTTGTCAGATGAACAGCAAAAAGCAGAAATCACTGTTCAATCATAACGAATGGATTGCCAAATCATTTTGCTTTTCCTTTCTCTATCTTCATTAATGTTTACCAATTAGTTATGTATATATATTTATACACAAAGAGTGAGAGAGAGAGAGGGTTTAATCGAGAAAAGGTGCCGTAGGAGGGAATTTCCTCATATGGCGTCGGAAAAATAGATCTTTCATGATTTTTTTCGACGATCGGTATACATCACCTCTATCTTTATCATCTAAGATATGAATACACCAAATTTCAATTATACCATGTTTTCACCGTTGATTTAGTTGGTGCAAAATTAATGGTTTACCGACAATAGAACTTTTTACATTGCTAATTCAACGGTGAAAAAGTGGTGGAATCACATGAAATTTGGTATATGCACATCTTAGATAATGATGATGATGATGATGGATGCCGATCGTCAGAAAAATGGTGGGGGTTGTATTTTTCGACGCCATTGAAGGAAATCCCCTTGTATGGCCTCTCTTCTCTCTCTCTCTCTCTCTATATATATATAAATAAATAAAAGCCTCTCTCCTCTATTATATATATATATAGAGAGAGAATAATGGAGGAAAGAGGCCATAGGAGGGGATTTCCTCCTATGGCGTGGAAAAAATACACCCTCCGCCAATTTTTCCGACGATCGGCACCCATCATCATCATCGTTATCATCTAAGATGTGCGTACACCAAATTTCATGTGAATCCACAACTTTTTCACCGTTGATTTAGTGGGTTTAAAATTAACGGTTTACCGACAATAGAACTTTTTATATTGCTAAATCAACGGTGAAAAAGTTGTAGAATCACATGAAATTTGGTGTACCCACATCTTAGATGATAACGATGAAGATGATGGAGGCCGATCGCCGAAAAAATTGGCGGAGGAGGTATTTTTTCCATGCCATAGGAGGAAATTTCCTCCTATGGCATCTTTTCTCCATTATTCTCATATAGAGAATATATATATATATATATATATATATATATATATATATATATAAATAAATAAAAAAAAGAGGGAGCCTGTGAACATCACTGACTCCATTTATTGGTCCAAGTGTTAATGTTAATGTTGTGTACTCCTATGTATTTCAATGCTTAGCTCCTCAGTTTATCATCTCATGCATCTGTGTCCTTTCGCCTGAAAATTCACAACATGAGCATTCAGCGAGGACAATACCTCATCTAGTAACTGGAAACACGTCACTTGCTAATGGCCCAAGAACTGTATTAGTGTCGCTTTCGTATTAATGGTGCGGATTCGGGCTCGGATCGTATTATTTCACAAGAGAGACCAGTAAATGGAAACACCCCGATCAATTTGTCAATATCGTTATGAAGTTTTCATTTTTGAAATCCACGACTCTGTGAATGAGAAGAATTAAATGATATTTTTTCACCATTTCAGATGAAACAAAACGGCCAATGCTATTAATTTCCTCTTCCTTCTAACCTTTGTATTATTATTTCACAAGTCAATTTACCCTCAACAAAAGAGAAAAATGGGGATGAATCCCAATACAAACAAGTTGCTAAGTTGCTTCAACAACATGTTCTCATATGAGTCCCTTTCATATTGGCCCCCCTCACCTTATCCCTCAATACAAAACAAAACAAAACAAAACAAAAGGAGGGGAAACTGAATTAAATCTGCCAATTAAGTCTAATTTTTAGTAGCGTCACCCTTGCTCTGTGCAGTGCCAATCTGGTCTTCCTAAAGTGAACTCTAAGCTTGGTTTCCTGATTTCTTGATGAGATTCCGACGAGCGATTCGATATGCAAGTATCATTTTGATCCTGCACAAGCATTTCTCTATTAGATTTTTAATTATCTTCATAATATGACATAATGCTTTGTATTATAAAGAGTGAAAACTTTACCTGATCAGTCTGTGATGAGATGGCGGTCGGTCTGAGACTGTCTAAGCAATTTGTGTCTGAATGCAGCCAAGCATCTCTGCTTAATCAAAGATAAGATACTATTTGCATTCAAAAGATGAACAGAAATATAGAAACTGATATGATCAAAGTTCAATTTGTCTTAGCTTTTATCTATCTTCTATATTCATATATGTGCTGCCTCAATGCAGCTATGATGCATCATTTGCGGAACAAGTTCTGATATTCTCACAAGCTAATATGATTGAGTTTTTCATAGAAACAGTAACAGAAAGAATCATCAGTGCTACAATGTTTTAGGATTACAAGAACAAAAAGAAACTGACTGTGATGGTAAGGGAGAGCTGGCTTCTTGCATGTCAACATGTTTTTCTCTATCCACTTCAATTTATTTGAGTTATTTTTGCTATATATCATAATCCAAGTGTCACAATAGACAACTAAACCCTATCTGAAATGCTTGCCAAGCATTGAAAGGTACAATACCCCAAAAAGAAAAAAGAAAAAAAAAAGTGACTAGTAATTTTGTGTTGAGTTCACATTAATTTGTGTTAGATTGGAAAAGCAATTTATACACTCAATATATGTCAAAAACTATAATGCTTTATTTTTGAAACAAAAGAAATATAATAACAACAACTGAGCCTTTTATCCCCAACATATGGGGTAGGCTAAAACAAAAGAACTATGACTTATAATAATATTAGAATGTACTGTATTGAATTTTTTTAGATGAATGTTTACTATTATAACCAGAATACATGGGACATGGTAAAAAATATCTCTCTTTCTCATAAGATAATAATAAAGTAAATTTCCTCATGGAACTCTACCCAAAATATATCAACTCATACTCTTAAACTCATGAATTTACTCGTTTGCCCTTTCAACATTCAAAAGCGAAAGTAATTACTGAAAGGGACCTAATTCTTTTATTTTCAAAAAAATACCAATAATTAACATATTCTTAAAAAAAATAGTTTTTAAATAAGTTGATATACACACACTACAATTATTTATAACATAACTTACACATAAACAATAAATTAATTTTTAATCATATTATAAATATATTACATTTTATAAAAAATAGAACTGTTCATGAAAATGAAATAGCCATATGTTGATAGTAAGTGAAATCTTATTTTTTTAAATGAAATTAGATATCATATATTTTAATGATTACAAAATAAATTATAAATATGTATCTTATACTTATATTTTTATACAACGCATATACACATGCATGACACGTGCAAAAATGGTGCCTAATTTAACCCTCCCTTAGTTGGCCCATCTCACATGTAGGTTTCATTTACAACAACTTATAAATTCATGTTTTAATGCACAATTATCATTAAATATATAAAGATTCATTGAATCTATAATCTTCAACTTAATATTTTTCCCAAGAGCAATAATCCTATTTTCATTTTTCACCTATTATGGTCTTGATCACCACCACGCTCCTGCTCTATAAATTTTTCTATGAGAAATATATATATGAAAAACCTATATATATTTCAATACTCAGAGATTGCTACTTTCTTGCAAAGTTTCATAAAAATATTGAATTAAAGCAAGAAAATATTTATGCTACTCCATATCTTTCAATAAGAATGACCAAAGATAACATTTGCTCAACATTAATTAGCATCACCAATCGAGCTTAATGCATTAAAAATTTCCTCAAAGGTGGCCAGTTAGATTCTCAAAGGGATAGCATCAAAGCAAAAAACATCTTTATACTTTCAAGTTTCTTCCTCGTGACTGATTTTTAAGAAGATCTTCATTGCTAATGATGATGAATTAAATCCTCATGCTTAATCACTTGTCAATAATGTTTTAAATGTCATGGAAAAGATTAAGGCTACAATTAAGGAAGAGAAACATTTAATTTAAGGGGAAGAAAAATCTGAATTCTATGATGATCACTCGAAGGACCCAAAAATTTGTACAATGGAATATAGTTTCATTAAATGAGACCCTTTTATCACAAGAACTAATATGCTAAATATTATGGGCATCAAATTCATCACATTCCACTTTAATTCATAAATATTTATTGAAATAGAAATTAGAATCACACAATTTATCTAAATATATATGAAAAAGGAATTAAAAAATGATATATGGTAAATGCAAGGTACTATTAGATTATGAAATATTTGAGTATAACTGTGTTAGATGTTATGGTTATCATAAATCAGATAAGTTATGATTTAGGTTGTTGAGATTATAATTAGTGTGTTAGATTGTTAGCATTATTAGTTATCGGTTTGTAATGTTATGAGTAGGGGTGGTAATTGAACGAGCCAGCTCGGGTTCGATTAGGGTTCAGCTCGGTATCAGCTCGTTCAAACTCGGTTCATTTATTAATGAGCCGGACATGAGCCAGAAAGCCTGGCTCATTTATTAAATGAGCTGAACTTGAGCTTAGCTAGGCTCGTTCGGTATTGACTCGAGTTCGGCTCGATTACACAGTTTGAAAAAACACAGTAATATGTAATATAGAGCAAATTCTATAAAATTCTCAGGATACTTAATTCAATTAACCGACAGCATATAAAGTGCAATTGAGCTGAATATAAAACCCAACACTTAGACCCATTCCTTACTCTAGATGTTAATTTTTTTAATCTTTTCATATCTTAAAGCACTGGGTCTTAGGTTCTATGATTGTTATCCCCAACCTAATCTTTTACAAAATACTTTCATGTTTTCTTCTGAAACACTTGTAATGGCCATTGACCTATCATCGGTATCCACCAAACGCCTCTTTGTCGTTTTTCTTTCAAAGATCGCTTAATAGAAGATACATTCGAGCTCGACTTTAGCTCGTTTAAGGCTCGGTAAGCTAACGAGCTGAACATAAGCCAGACATGCTCAGCTCGAGACGAACTCGAGCCGAGCTTGAGCTAGCATAAACAAAGCCGAGCCGAGCTTGGACAAGGGTCAGCTCGTTCAAGCTCGGCTCAGTTACATCCCTAGTTATGAGGTGTATAAATTGAGATGATTTAAAATTGATCGAGTTTATTGCTTTCTTATCATGGTATCAAAGCCAATGGTTTGATCCAAAATTTATCTTCATTTATATTTTAGTTTATTATTCCAAAATAAATAAAGTTGTGTCGATAATATATTATCTAATTTAGAAATGAGTTCTCTCAATTTGATCAAAAGCACTTGGCTCCATCAATATCAAGTATCAAGTCCAAGCAGCTATTCTTTTTTTATGATTTCTTATAACAACATGATCTTCTTCCGTCCAACCAGCTATTCTTTTCTTATGACGTCTTCTACTAGAGCTTATTTGGTCCATCTTGCAATCCGCGAAAAAGACCAAATGGTATTAGTCCGCCATGCTCGATACTTTAGATTTGTTGTTCTTCTCAGTCGTTCTATAAGTTGCATATTTTCGTTTAAGATATTATCCAAACACTCTGTTATTAATGAAACTGTTAGATTATGAGATATTTGAATATAACTGTATTAGATATTATGGTTATCATAAATCAGATAAGTACTGATTTATGTTGATGAGATTATGATTAGTGTGTTTGATTTTAGGATTATTAGTTATCAGTTTATTATGTTATGAGGTGTGTAAATTGAGATAATTTATTTCTTAATAAAATTGATCGAGTTTATTGCTTTCTTATCAATGCAAACATAAACCAAATTACTTATATCAATACACGTGCAATTAAAAATAAACCAAATTTATTCCGGTACATATGGAGTTTAATTTAATTTCTTCTAGAGTTTTGCTTCATGGCTGACCCAACTTGGATGGGGAAAGGCGATGATGATGATGAAGTTTTTTCAGTTTGAAAGGATAGGACTACATTTTAATCCATGCCAGGAGAAAATAATACACTAGTGTAAGACTCTTGTGATTTTCATGGTCAACTCCATAATTATTGCATATGATCCTTCGAGAATGGCCTGATTTAATGATTGGACAAGATTCTAATTAGAAAGTGAACTGATTTACCGAGATCAATCTAAGTTATAAGTGGACTTAAGACTGAACTAGTTTATAAGCATTTTATTTAATGTGTATTCTTAGTTTCAAGTACCAATAATTAAGGAATTCATTAGAATTTATAAGCTTGAGCCATAAAGGGTTTTCTTGTGCCCTATAAGACAAGATGTTCTTCTTCTTCTTCTTCTCTCAATAAGATTGCATCTGAGTCTCTCAATAAGCAAGGAAAAAACTACTTCCAACTCAATCAAGATCTATATAAGTGCGCCGGTGTAATAGATGACCATGGAGATAGCCGTTGATTTAATAAGCAATTTGTCATCAACATAACTGAATGACTGAAAAGGATTTATGTATTGCCGACCCTAAAAGTTTGAACTAAAATTTTGTTATTATTATTTTCATTTGTCCAATAATTAAGCAGATCCCTAGCTAGTGTCTACAGAGCACCTCATGATGAAATAGCATATGGCCCTCTATGACTTTCTAACACTATTCAGATGGAATATAAGTCAAATATCACAAATTTTTATAAGAAGTTCAATAGCACAAATATCAAGTACTATAATGGGCAACCGCACAGGAAAGATATTGAAATAGGAGCTTGCATCGATGAGATTAAAATCCTCAAAATTCATTCATTCATTCATTTGAAAATCATATATTAATCTATTGTGAACCAATATAAAACAAATATTAAGGATGCATAAGTAATAATGCAAAATAAACACAACCCTATTGGATGCTAATTAAATGGGGGTGATGTAAGATATCTCAAATCCTTTACATCAATATCGCCAAACTCAAGAAAT
This sequence comes from Agapanthus africanus, assembly GCA_030015575.1. Classification (NCBI taxonomy): domain Eukaryota; kingdom Viridiplantae; phylum Streptophyta; class Magnoliopsida; order Asparagales; family Amaryllidaceae; genus Agapanthus; species Agapanthus africanus. The sequence continues at coordinate 98,340,411 of JASDDO010000014.1, read as the reverse complement.
TGATTTTGAAGTTAGCAGGAAAAAGAAATGAAAATGTAATAATAAGGGAGCACATTATTGCTAGTAAAGTATCATTTGTTATCTGATTTAAGCCAATAGCTACATCTTGTAGCACACATACATGATTTGATGAAGATCAAAAGGGTAAGCCAAAATTTCACATAACACTTAAACACTGATTATGAATACAAACACGACTTTTTCTCACAGCATTTCCCCCTTAAGGCCAAAAGACAAAAAGCTAAAGAAACCCTAGCAGTGAAGTTTCAAGGAAAGATGAAGGAAAAGAAAAACAGTATTTATCTAGTTATCAGGGCATGTCAGGTCAAAAGAGCCATGCATTGAAAAGAAAGATAAAAAAGATAAAGAGTAACAAGTTTAAAGAAAAGAAAAAGACAAACCAAACACCAATTGAACCATTAATTCATCACACCCTATAGAAAAATGCAGTAAAAACCAAGGAGAGAACAGCACTTAGTCAAGGGCCATGGTTTGCCTTTTTGGTCATATGTGAGAGCTTAACAACAGGGGCTTCATTCCAAAAAGCTAGCAAATTAATACAGCGTTCTTCTGTTTATTATCCCTTTTGAACTAGTAAGTGTCACTCTTCTTCTTTTTTATGAGAGCTTTACTTACTTTTTGACACCAAATCCACATATGAATTCTCGCCAATTTAAAGGAAGATAAAGTGTGCCCAATATGTGACCTAAAACCTCATCTCATGCAAAAAGATAAAGTACCCATGTCCTAATATAATATCAATGCATCAACAAAAAGATCAAAAAGGAGAGCTTGCCTTGATGAGTTGCTCCATCTTAATGTAGATGAAGTATAGTACTCCATATCTTGTGTTTGGATTGGGCTATTCGATCCTCCTCGGGCATCAACAAATCGACCCAAGTTGAGATCGTCTTCTATCGATCCATCTGATTGGATGGCCGGGTATTAAACAAACAAAGTAAGTGTATGACAATTAATGTGTGAGCATGGAATGCTGAGCAATGTGAATTACCTGAGGAAGCAGCTGGCCTGTCAGTGGTCTTCACAGTTCTATACATCTGGAAAAAGATAATGAAAAATGAAAAAAAGGGCAAAGTTACTTACTTACTTACTTAAATCAGCTTACTAAATAAAGATGAAGGGAAACACAAATTAAATATAGATTTTCAAAATGTACACATATCTCCCTCACATCTGTTTTCTTTCTTTATTTGTGAGGTTTCTTGTTTTCCCCACATTGTCCATGAGATTGATGCTTTGGGCTTGGTTTCTGTATGGGATTGCATTATTGTGAAATGATGGCTACTTTATTTTCTCTCTCTCTCTCTCTCTAAACAAATGTATGGCAGTGAATTGTCTGTTAGAAGCAAAGACCCATGCATCTATTCATTCATTCATTCAGTCATCTCATTCACTGCTTCCATTGGCTACTGTGCTAACTATGAGACAGAAAATTTCAAGAAACTTAATAAACAAATTACCTGCAAATGGCTCTTGACATGGGCTAGAGTGAGGTCCTTCACATCCATCAGCTCCAACACTGATTTTGGTGTTGCCCCTAAAAAAAATCCAAACAAAATCAAACTAGAAAGATTTAATTAATTTTTTCCTCCAATTTTTTTTTTAACTGGCTATAATGAATTCTTTTTGATTGCTTACTCTCGTGGCCGCCGAGGAGCTCTACGGCATGAACGAACCGGGCATGCAGCGTGCTCGTCCACCGCATCCTCGGCGCCCTCATACTCCTTTTAGCTGGCAGCCTCGGTACGAATCTTATCACATTATGATGGTGGTGGTGGTGGTGGTAGGGGCCACTAATTCTCGACGGCGGCGATTGTTGCTGCAAGATGTTGTTACAAGGGTATCCAGATACTTGGTGGTAAAGAAAAGGCAAGGGGTTGTTATTGTTGTTGCTGTAGATCGGGATTCCTCTAATAGGTTGCATATTGAGCTGTGTAGCGTTCCTGTTGTAAGGGTTTTCGACCGCAGCAGAAGAATAAGGAGGAGCGGAAGATGAAGAGCAGGAGAGAGAAAGGCCGAGATCTGCGATATTGGAGGAAGGGGCTGGTGTTGTATTGGGAGGGCTGATTTGGAGGGAGAGGTCCGGGGAAGACGACACCGTCGATGTGGGCCCCACTACAACCCCTTCAAAGGGCATTTTTAATTAGGGTTTGGAGGGAGGGAGGGACAGGGAGAGGGAGAGGGAGAGGGAGTGGGGGGTGAGAGAGAGAGAGAGAGAGAAGGGAGTTTGCAAATGGGAATAGAATTATTAGAGGAGAGGGGGACATAAAAGGTGGAGCATTCGAAAAAGATTTGGGATTCTTTCTCTCTTTCCTTTGGGAGAAGTGTGTGTGTGTATGTATTATGACACAAGCTCCCTAGAGAGAGAGAATGAAGAGAGAGAGAGAGAGAGAGTGAGAGAGAGGACAGATGGAGGGAGGGGCGGTCAAAAAGACTAATGAGGGGGTTGTTTTGGACGGATCCGGAGTCGCGTCTATTCCCCCATGTTATAATCAACGGTCTGATTCATCTAAAATCAAAACCAACAGTCGAGATTTATGAAAAACATGAGTCTTTGGTATTGGTGTATTGTACGTGCTTTGCACATATGATATGTGGTCAAGATTGTTGAACAATATCCATGCTATATATTATTTTCTAATAGCCGGGTTCCTGGTCCGATTTGTCTATCCGCAGAAGTCATATAAAACAAACAAAGGAATCTAGGGAGAGAGAGCGTGTGTTTTTCTTGGTTTCTCTCTCTAGCTATTGCTCGCTTTTGGTTTCTCTCTCCTCGTTGTACAAGACATCCCGTTTTCAACGGGGAAAAGAGTGAGGGAGAGGTATCTTTTACTGTTGCTTCATCTCTCTCTCTCTCTCTCATAAATGAATGGGGGGAATTGATAGGTGAATCATGAGTTCCAATGTTTAGGACATTTGTATTGTTATTTTGTGAATTAATGTCAAGGCAATAGCTTGTTAGACTTGTTTTGTCACTTCATTAATAATTTATTTTATAAAAATTAAAGCTTTCTACTGACTTATATAAGTTGATGGCTGAGGAGTGTGATTCATGAAATCAGTCTACTCATACAAAATGATAAACCTAAGAATGAGACCGGTGAAAACGAGATCTTGAGGCTTTCAAAAGACAAGTTAGACCCTGAGATGTAGGAAAGGAAAAATTATTACTTGAGACACATACACGTATACATCCGGACAAAAAAAAAGAAGAAATAGAAATGTGGCTTTCACATGCTGTTCAAGGCTGTCCGAAACTTCCCCCTCTCTCACCTCCTACCCCGAATAATTTCTCATAAAAAAGGATTTCAAGAAGTGTAACATCGGTATAAACATGTTTGCAAATGAGTGAGCCTTTTGCATTTTTTTTTGTGAATATTTCCTCACTAATAAATCGGTTGTCAAGAATTGTTGCAAGGTGTGAACGGAAGCTGCATCTTTAATTATTATCGGATCTCTTTAGAAGTTGGTCTTATATCGGTAAATTAAAGTGCAAAGAAAACTGAGCAACAAAATATAGTTGATGCTCGATACTAGAAACTCTCAAGTGGATCTCTTGACTATTTTCTATAAATATTGTACCAAATCAAGTGGGAGTTTTTCTCATGCCAGGACGACTGGTAAAAAATAGAAATATGAAGTAGTGTTGAGATGTCCTGCATTCTTACTAATTTGTTATATTTATATTTAAATATATTTTGTTTGTTTGTTTAGAGTTAAAAATTTAGTTAGTTATTTAGAGATAAATCCTAATTAAATCAATATTATCTATAAGCATCATTGTATAGGCTATAAATATGAAGCTATAAATATGAAGCAATAACCTACGGCTTGGATTGTATGAGCAAGAGAGGACCACCACAATGAAGCCCTAATATCCCAAATATCCCAAAGAGGAGAGATCTATGAGGGAGAAAGTTTATTCTGTATTCTCCATGTAAAAATTTTCATCTGAAAATCTGTTATCTTTTTATCTGAATTAATGAAAATGATCTCTGTTATGCCTGTGGTTTTTCCCGTTTGGGATTTCCACATGAAATCTCTGTGTCTTTTTAAATTGATCTTTTCTATTTTCTGCGATTTGTTTTATCTCTCTTTCTGCATTTATCTCGATCATCCATAACAGACTGGTATCAGAGCTAAAATCGATTCTATTGATCGAGTAAATAGATCCAGAGTGACAAAAGATCACACTTCAATATGACAAACAAAATTGTACTGAGCACGATAAGGCATACGCTCTGCACGCCAACAGAGTCTCGAAGCAAGTAAACAGAAGTATCTTGAAATACTCATGTTCGAATAATTAGCAAGTTATGAATGGAATTCTCTCAAGATGATTTTACTCGAGCTACTAAATCCATAAATAAAAGAAGGATGTGAGACACGAACGATAAGAAGCATAGACCGTATAACGGAATTGGGAAGGAAAATCTTACAATTTTGGATTAAATAACAAATTTTAATAGGCCGCAATCTTTGAAACAAGCAATCTCCATACAGGAGGTACCAATATATATATCACTACAAGGAAATGGGGGAAATTTCGACGACCATTTATTTGTAACATATTTTGACAGCGATAGCCCGTCAAAAGAAATGACAAACAGCTGAAATTTTGTTAATTTTGGTCAACAATTATCTCGACGGATCTATCTCATCGAAAATAGTTTTTGACCTAAATCAATAGAATAACCCCGTGACCCTCCCTAAAACTTTCCCAAATATCTTTTTTTTCCTCGCAAATTATTTCCCCTCCCCTTCCAAATTTGTTTCCCTGCCTCGTCGACACGCACATGCCTCAGATCCGGTCTCCCACCTCTGAGTATCCTCCGCTCAGAGCACCTCCGATCTCCGCACACCATCCGAGCCCTCTACTTCCGATGACCTCCTCCCAGTCTTCTACCTCTGATGCCTCCACCCATCCGAGCTGCCCCTCTGATCCGTCTCCTCCACCACCATTTTGCCTCCATCCCTCTCCTCTCTTAGCCCCGGCCTTCGCTCTACCGCCTCCGACGCCAAAATCCGTAAGTAGTTATATTAATTTAGTTAATTTGTTAGGTTTTTGTTAAAATTAAATAATTTTACGGTTATTGTTTGGATTAATTCTAGGGTTAGTGTCAATTTTAGGTTTAGGGGATGAATTAATTATAGGGTTTGTGTTAGGGTTAGGAAATTTAGGGTTAGGGTTAGGGTTAAGGTTAATAATTTGTTAATTTTAATTAATTTTATGATTAGTTTTAGGGTTATTTTTATTTAGGGTTAGGGGTAATTTTAGGATTATGGTTAATTTTAAGATAATTTTTGTGTGTGCGCGCGCGCACGCACGCTTGTTCGTGTGTGTATGCGAGTGCACATTTTAGGGTTAATCTAATTAGGGTTAATTTTAGGTTTAGGGTTTGTGTTAGGTTGCTAACTTTAGTTAATTTTATTTAGAAGTGCGTGTGTGTGTGTGTGTGTTGTTATTTATAAAGATGTATAGCACATGTAACTAAAATTTTGTGTGATTGTAAGGTAGACGTTGGTGTGATTGCTAATATTTTTTCACATTCTATATACGTCAGTTTTCTGTACACAACTTTATCATTTTTAATTTTCAAGTGAGAAAATAAGCCTAAGTCATCATACCTAAATTAAGTCATCAATTAAATATTAATTAAACTGAAAATATAGATACTTGACATGCCATAAACCAATTAGCTATATACATACTAAACTTAGCCTAAAGACATGTGTTTGTGTGTGTGAGAGAGAGAGTGTGTGAGACTTATCTTTATATAATTTTCGTTGTATGGATGCGTATTTATTTTAATGAATGTAGATACTTTGTTAATAATATCGATTGTTTGAGAATTTACCATTCAAACTGAAAATTCCAAAACCTTAAATAAAATAGTTCAATAACCGACGATACTGAAACGATAACCATCAAAACCAATCTAATTAAGTGTATGATACTCGATGATGAAAAAAGTAAACCAATACATGTCGTCATCGAGTATCTCACATTGATAAAATATCACGACTTAGAACCCGTCTATCAGTTATATACTTACGGTTATTTTCATGATAAAAAACTACGCGTACGTTATCAATCTCGAACGTTTAATCGTTCTTCGTTGACAACCATCTCGTAGTTTATGCGACGAGAATACTAGTCACACTATAACCGATAGATTTGTCCCATTTTGGACAAGTTAAGAAAGTATAACATATGCACTTCCCTGCATACTTATACTTTTCATTCGTTTCGAGATGAATTTAGTCAGTACTTTCCACTTGTTCTCCGTGCACAAATATAGTTGAGATGATCGTATTAATAATGATAGTATTGAGATATTTATCTCTTCTATTGCAGTGTACTCAGAGAACAGTGGGGAGGTGCTGCCGAAATTTTCTCGAAGCGAATGAAAACATAAGTCCAGAAAGTGTATGCGTTATATATTCTTAAAGGGATAGAAGCCTTACCCCCGACAGCCGTTACCCATTAACATTCAAGATAAAAGCGTTAATATTATTTCCAGCCATGATAAATTATTCAAATGTATTTTCGAGACACTGTTGTCATTCTCTTCTTTGTCTATGACTACCTCGTTCTTAGCTTTCTCACTGCGGTATAAAATTGTTAATACCATGTATGATTTTAAAATATTTGTTATGATATAATAATTAATTGTGAACTGTATTAGCTTTTACGTATCGGACAATAATTGATATGACTTGGATAAATAAGAAAAAGTTTGACTCTGAATTTAAAATCGGTGTAGAAAAGTTTATGCAATTCTCATCAAGAGTGGGTGGTGGTCGGATCCCATGTCCCTGTAGGAAATGTTGTAATGGCTGATGTAATAGTCGAGGGGCGGTTCGACTGCATATACTTACTAACAGATTCTGTGAAGGTTACACTATCTGGCATTTGCATGAAGAGGTCGTGGACTATAGAATCGGTGCATATCGTCTGTTGCCGCCTCCTAGGAGAACTCCATCAACCACTGGTTTAAATGATATGATAGACAAGTTATATGATGTCATGAACGATGATACCGTTACGGATGATGCGGTTCCAGATTCTGAATTTGCTAGTTTTTTTTAAGTATGTGGAGGATGCTAAGAAATTTCTTTACGAGGGTGCGACAATGACGAAATTGGATTAGATGGTTCGCATATTTCATCTTAAATGCAAAAGTTTATGGAGCAACAAATCAGTCGATGACTTTCTAAAGATAGAGAAGGAGGCTTATCCGAATTCTGATCTCTCTACAAATTTTCAAGAGATGAAGAAAATTATTGCCGACACCGGTTTCAGTTATCAAAAAATCGATGCATGTCCAAATGACTGCATGTTATTCACGACAGATGATGACATGAACTTAAATAAATTTAGAACTTATGGGGAATCGAGGTGGATATTACCTAAAAGGCCCCCGAGAGATAAGGAGTCAATTCCGAAAATTCCCGTGAAGGTGTTGCGCTTTTTTTCTATTAAGAAAAGACTATAGAGATTATTTCTGTTGTCTAAAACCGCCGAATATATGACATGGCATGCAGATGGTCGTAGAAAGGATGGGGTCTTACGGCATCCCGCTGATGGTATAGAGAGGCAAAGATTTGACGCTCAATTTCCCGCGTTTGCTACGGAAGCTCGTAATGTGGGACATGGATTATCGGCTGATAGAATGGAACTGTTTAAAGGAGGTGCATCTCACAATGTATGGCCTATTACACTAGTAGTTTATAACCTCACACTGTGGATGAGTATGAAACAATCTTACATCATCTCTGTTGATCCCTGGAAGCAACTTTCATGATATTGATATCAATATTTATTTGAACCTGTTGATCGTTGAGTTGAATGAGCTGTGGGAGACTGGCATTGTTGCATGATGTCCACAGAAGGGAGAGATTGACACTGTGCGCAGCGTTACTTTGGAAAATAAACGATTTCACGATGTTGTCAGGATGGAGTACGAAAGGTCATCGTACTTGCCCCTGTTGTCAAGAGAACACCGTCTGTGGAATGCCAGTAAATCGGATTTACTGTTACACTGGATATCGTCGTTGGCTAGATATTGATCATCCTTATTGACGCAATGGAATCAAGTTCAATGGTGAGCAGGAGAATCGGCCCCCTCCTCCTGAGCCAAATGGGATAAAGGCATTTGTGGACGTAGAGCACATCAATATTATTTTTGGTAAGAAACATAAGCATACTATTCCTAATGAGAGATCAAATAACTGGAGAAACATATCTATATTTTATGATTTTCCATATTGGCATTTTTTTAATCTTCGCCATAACTTGGACGTCGTGCACATCGAGAAAAATGTTTGTGAGCTTTTACTGGGTACCCTATTGAATACCAAATTCAAGAACAGAGACACACTAGCGATAAGACAATGGTTTGCTACAAAGAATTTGCGGCCAAAATTGCATCCAACTCCGAAAGAGAATGATAAATGGGCTATTCCACCAGCAAAGCACACGATGTCTGATATTGAGAAGCTGAGTTTCCTTAAGATAGTTAAACAAGTAAAGGTACCGGATGCATATTATGCAAATATCAGCAAATGCGTAAACTAGAAAAAGAAAACTTTCGTCGGCCTAAAAAGTCACGACTGTCATATGATCATGCAGTAATTGCTTCCTATTGCTGTTAGGGCGTTACCAGAAATGACGTTGTATCAGTTGTGACTGATTTGTGTCATTTCTTCACAGAGTTATCTCCAAAGATCAATTGGCAAACGATTTTACAACCCTGCATAATAAAATGCCTCGCATACTTTGTAAAATGGAGATATTTTTTCCACCTTCTATTTTCACCGTAATGTTGCATCATATGGTGCACCTTGCTCAAGAGGCATGTTTAGATGGTCCTGTGAATTATCGGTGGATGTATCCGTTCGAGAGGTAAAACTAACATAACAATTCTTTACTATTCATAACAAATCGAATATTTATAATAAAACGAATTAAATTTGTTTGTATCCGTCAGGTTCATGTACAAAATAAAATGGTATATCCGTAATAGGAGTCAGCCTGAAGGGTCAATCACTGAAGGGTTTCTCGAGGAGGAATATATGACGCTCTGTTTTATGTATCTAAAGGATATTGAGACTGCATTTAATAGATCGAGACGTAATGAGTACACGGTTGACAATAGACATGTAATATCCATTTTCCGGGCCCAAGGAAAGGAACTGGGTAAAGTGAAATCAGGTCACACTGCATCTAAGTAGCTCGGCATGATTCACCGTTACGTTTTATTTAACTGTTCAGATGTGAATAGTTTTATTGGGTAAGTATTTATTATTTTTTTCTTAACATAATTATAGAAAATTTTCAAGTCAAAATTAAATGTTTATTTGCGATATATAAAGTATTGGAATGCTCAGTACCGTCCACCTACTAAACGAACTCGGTAATGGGATATCGATAAGGAGCGACATAAATACTTACCTGTTTGGTTGAAAGCACATGTAAGTTGTAAATTATAAAAACCAAACTACAACTCTTGTTGATATATATATGTTGGGATAAAAAATTACACCCAGGTTGACCAAGTCAAAGTCAAAGTCAAGCCTAAGCCTAAGCCAAGCAAGTGGGTCCAAACCCAAGTCAAGTGGGCCCAAGCTTAAGTCAAGGCCGAGCATGGAAAGGACCAGCCCCATGACAAAAGAATGAAGCTATAAATTAATTTAATATATATTTTAAATAAATGTATGGAAAAGGGGCAAAAAGCCCAAAATTTTGTAAACTCCATGGCTTATGTGCAAAAAGAAATTGGCTCATGAGGCATGGGAAGGCACAAGTGTCATATGAAAAGGCCCAAGGGGCTATATGTAAAGTGTGTAGTCTATATAAGACAAACATGATAAGGAAATCAATAACAACTTTCATTCTCTTAAAAATTCTAGGGTTTGTGCCTCAGTCTTCTCTCTCTCGAGTTTTTTTCTCTCCCTCTTTATTTTCAATTAAATCAAGAGTTTAGCTCTCTTTTTCTTAAAACTAAATAAAGTTTTGCTATAAAACTCTCGAAGGTTAGTTCAGATCTCACATCAAATCCCTAAAAGAGAGATTTTTAATCTCACCTCCTTTTCCCCCCAAGATCCAGCAAAAAAAGATGAGGAGGAAGAAGACCTACCTCCAAAAAATCTCACTTTGGGAAGATCCAAGACTCAAGGAAGAAGAAAGGGGTCCCCTTTGATCATCTCCAAAGATTTTTGATGAATTCAACTCCAAAATCCAAATTCTCAAAGGAGTTTAACTCCAAATCTAGATTTTTTAGGAGTTTAATTCCAAATCTAGATATTTTAGGAGTTTAACTCCAAATCTATACTCAATTCCCGTTCAAGAGTTCAACTCCTAATCTAAGGGCTTAGCCACTTCTTCCGCTGGTATTTCCAGCAGTCGCGTGCCGCGCACGTAACCCGCTGGCACCCAGCGGCCGCGTTCCGCTGGCGCCCATCGGCCACGTGCCGCTCATGCGTTCCGCTGGCGTCCAGTGCCTAAGCGCCTGGCACATAACCTGCTGGCGCCCAGCGACCACGCGCCGGGCACGTGACCCGCTGGCACCCAGCGGTCACGCGACATGTACGTGACCCGCTGGTATCCAGCGGTCACATGTTGTCTCATGCGTACTTAAGACACTTCTCACCTCTCTTTTTCTCACAAGCTCCACACTCAAAACGCATCTCCCATTAGAAAAAAAATTCTAACGGGGCGTTGCCCTGCACCCCGTAAGGGGCTGCTTGCCTCTTAACCCACAACCCGCTATCCGGGTAGCGGGACCCCCATAAACTCTGCGTGGCCCCGAATACGTCCAAAACACAACATACGCACATCGCACATTGAGTTCACATGGCTAGTTTTACCCGTTAATCGGAGGTTCTCTCTCTCCAAAAGCGAGGGGTAATTAACGGCAGCTTAGTCCGCGGCTGCCGGAGATTCGAATACTTACAATTATTAAACCCCGGCCTACCCCAAGACAAGGGGAATCTGTAATAAACTTGACAGCCGGCATGCATTCTTATCTCAATAGGGTGATCAAAAACACTCTACAATACACACACATAATTTAATCTGTTTTACTTTAATAGGTTGAATGAAATTCCAATGAGATACATGTTTCAGAAGATATAAAAGCGCTAGCGTATGATCCAGATGAACAAGCCGAGTATCACCCCAGTTATGTCATTAACGGGTTTAGATTTTACACTAGAAAAAGTGATCAAAATAAAAAGTTTCAGATTACGGCGTTTTTGTCACATCCACCGTTACTAGATATTCATCTTCTAGAGATTCAAATCCAACCATGGGAAAATTGGACTATTACAGGGTGCTTAAAAAAATAATTCGGGTGCGTTCTCATGAACAGACGGTTGTTCTGTTCAAGTGTCTGTGGTACATTGTCCATTATGAACATACTGGGTTCAAAATTGAAAATGACATACTTTTACTCAATTTATCGAAACTTGTTTTTGGTGAAAAGCCTTATATTCTCGCCAGCCAAGCGCCCCAATATTTTTATGTCGCAGACTCTAGGGATGCCCAGAGGGATGTTGCTGTTGTAACAAATCCACGAGATTATTATAACATAGGTGAAAGTGATGTAAGCAAGATTAGTTGTCCTATCATCCCAGTTATATAAGATGATGCTATTCCTTTGGAATTCAACAACGGTTTATCAAGAACAGATATAGAGCCGGAAAAAGCCTCTGATGTGCCAACGACGGTAGAGAAACCAGAAGTCTAATTAAGATTTTAAATATCTTGATATATTAACTTGCTCTTATATGATACCCATAACTTAACTAATGTGAAATATACAATTTACTGCATCTTTCTTTCAGCATATTATTTCATACATTTCATCTTTTTCCGCATATTATCTCTTACGGTTTTGAATTTTAATGTACCGAGATTTTCAAGTTAATTTATATATGAGGTTATATAAGCTGGTTATATGTATTCTGTTCTTGGGCCAGAATTCTAATATCCTACATTTCATCTTTTTCCCCGCATATTATTTCCATCATTTATTGCTCATGTATGATATTTTTTTCAGCAATAATTTTCACTATTATTATTTTATCTAGCATACCAAACTATATTTCGTGAAGTTGTTTTAGATATATCAGGTTCAAATAGCAGGACCGATCAGTCTACCGAGAATGGGGGGCAGTCCTCTCAGAAAAAGAAACGAACTGGGAGAGGACCCGCACGGGCCAATGATATATGGAGAAGGATGTCGCATGCTCTTGGCAAGTCGATTGTATATCTTGCGTTCATAGGAGACGTTGTAATAGGAGCCAGCAAAGAAGTGAAGAAAATGATATCATCGATAGTGAACAGCGAGGACCGCATGTGTCACGCCCCGCTTCCCAGTGGACGGAAACAGTGACATGGCAAGCCCATAACGTATTTATTATGAAGATATGTTAAGAGTAATTAAGTAATATAATAATGTGTAAGAATCACAAGAGTAAAAAATGAAACAGTAATTTTATTTATATTCAACTTTACATACGACTGTCTGAAAATAAAGATATAATAATAAAAACAAATGCCTAGACAATGGCATACTGAAAGTAAGTACAAGCAAGAAGAATCTAGTAGTCTTGCTAAGTAGGAAACTGGTCTAAGTCCTCCGGGCTCGGCTCTATCTCCTCAAAGTTCGGTCCCCCTGACGAACATTCTAAAAAAAGAAATAGAAAGAAATGTCGTCAGTGAACTAGCGCTCGGTAAGTTCCAAAAGAAGCAAGAGAAGATATTATATAATATGAAATGAATAGAGAACAGGTATAATTGTATATGATCATTCACAGGTATAAGATAGTTATTCTAACGTGGTTATCTATAGTTTGATAAAGAAGGTATTTGTTCCTTCATAAAAAAGAGAGAAAAGGGGAGAAAATTCCCCACAGCTCAAGCCTCACGTGTTAAACACATGAACGTCTATATGCAAAGTATATAGGCGCTGCAGTTAAAACAACTCATAGGCTTAACAAGCCTCACGTGTTAAACACGTGAGCGCCTATATGTAAACCATATAGGCGCTGCAGTTAAAACAACTCATAGGCTGAATAAGGCTCACGTGTTAAACACGTGAGCACCTATATGCAAAAGCATATAGACGCTGCAGTTAAAAACAAATGGGATAAAAGAGCCACACGTGTTAAACAACACGTGTTAAACACGTGAGCGTCTACATGCAAAGCATATAGGCGCTGCAATCAAATAACTGGAAAGCCAAACAGGCCTCACGTGTTAAACACATGAGAGTTTATACGCATATGAGCGTTGAGAATAAAGCATGCTAAAACACATGCTAAGGATCACGCGTTAAACACGTGAGTTCTCCTGCTACACTCTTTGGTAAGATAGAATTAAATTCTATGTGATAGAATTAAATTCTATTTGGGAAACATTTTTTCTGATCTTTCTAATACGGAAAGATTCTTCTTTGACAGAGAATTTTGGATTTAAAATCCAATTATGATAAAATATCACCAATCAAACTGCCTGATTAAATTCTATGTGGGAAATATTTTCCTGATCTTTCTCAAGCTAGAAAGATATTCTCTGTTAAACAGAGAACCCTTGGATCAAAAATCCAACGGTGATTATATAATCACCCACCGATCGTCTAATAGAATAAAATTCTATCATAGGAAAAATATTTCTTAATATTTTTAAATAAACAAGAAAACTTCTCTGTTAAACAGAGAGTTTTTAGATTAAAATTCCAACGGTGAATAAAATTCACCAATTGATCTAAAAGATCATTTTAATTGATTCTGAAATCAATCTTGATCTCTCAATCAGAAATTTTCTTAATAAGTTGATTTTTTCTCTTCTCCTATAAATAGGAGCAAAGAGATTAAAGAAATACACACATAGAGAGAAAAAGAGAGATACACATAGATAACCTCCCCATAAGTTTCTGCAATAAGAATATACAGTGAGCTCTTAAGAAGGGAGATAATTTAATTCTCAAAGAAGAAGAAGATTTGCTTCCTTGAAACATTAGGTAAAAAAAACATAAATCTTTTTGCCTCTCTAAGGGTTTAACTTTTCATATAAGAACTCAGTTCTTTCTTTGGTTGATATTTGCAGAAGCAAATCTCCCAAAAGTTGAGAATTTAATTCTCATTGGGAAGATTTTGCTCTGCAGATTCAAAACCTAAGGAAAAAGAACTAAGCTATATAAAAAAAAAGAAGAGAGAAGAAGAACGGGAACATATAGGAATTTAATTCCTCCAAAAAATTAGGGCTTAACCCTATATAAAGAACTTAGTTTTTCAATTAAAAAAAACAAACAACAAAAACAGTGATGATAATCCAAGATCTTCAAAACCAAAATCGTTCTGAAGCCTCACGTGTTTCCCACGTGAGTGCTTTAAACGAATAAAGAGAACAACCAAAACCGCCACACGTGTTTTCCACGTGAGTGCTAAAGCACCTCACCATCAAAAGAAAAAGGGAAGACATATGTTTTGCACGAGAGCTCTAGCCAAGTGCTTAACACTTCAGTAAAAAGGGGGAAATAAAACCCAATGGGCAGTGCCCATATTTGGGTGCCTCACGTGTGTCATGTGAGCGCCACAAAACTCTATTGCTTAGCACTAATCCAGGCCCGCGTTAAACGCACGTGAGCACTGTATGTTTCAGTGCTTAGCACTGTTGGGTAATTATGGATACTCAATCTCAGTCGAAATTGGCTAAGTTTCCTGAGATAAAACCTCTGTGATTTTAATCAACCAAGATCATATTCCTGATGAAACACAAGTCTGAAACTTTTGAGAAATTCAAGGAATATAAATCCGAAGTCGAGAACCAGACGGGCAAAAGTATTAAAATCCTGCGATCCGATCGGGGAGGAGAATACTTGAGCATGGAATTCCGTGACTATCTAAAAGAGAATAGGATTCTCTCTCAGCTTACTCATCCGTATACACCACAGCACAACGGTGTATCGGAACAGAGGAATCACACCCTATTGGATATGGTGCGCTCTATGATGAGCACTACTGAGTTGCCTATTTCCGTTTGGGGTTATGCGCTTGAGACAGCTGCATACCTATTGAATTAAGTTCCATCTAAATCTGTACCTACCATGCCATATGAGATATGGAGTGGGAAGAGACCATGTCTTAAACGAGTTAAGATATGGGGTTGTCCGGCCTATGTCAAAAGGCAAAATCCGGACAAACTCGAGGCACGGTCAGTTCTTTGTAAGTTTGTGGGATATCCTAAACATTCACATGGATATCTTTTCTATCACAGCGAGGAACAAAAGGTGTTTATTTCTCAACATGCCACCTTTTTAGAAAAGGAATTTCTTGCAAAAGAAATTAGTGGCGATGTGGTAGAGCTGGAAGAAGTTCCAGCAGAACAAACTACAACTGAAGATTTAGTGGAACCGGAGGATTCGATAGTTCCCAATGAACCGCAGCCTCTTCGACGATCTGGTAGGATTGCTCATCCACCTGAGAGATACTACGGTTTTCTTGTAGACGGTTGGAGCGATGATTGCATCATGGAAGATGATGACCCAGCTAGTTTCGAGCAAGCTATCACGAGTGTGGACTCAGTGAAGTGGCTGGATGCAATGCGATCTGAAATGGAATCCATGTACACCAACAAAATATGAACTTTGGAAGTTGTTCCTGAAGGGGTAAAACACATTGGGAGCAAATGGATTTTTAAGAAGAAACTTGATGTAGATGGAAAATTTGAGACTTTCAAAGCTAGACTTATTGCAAAGGATTTTCGTCAACGACCAGATGTGGACTATGATGAAACCATTTCTCCAGTGGCTATGCTTAAGTCCATCCGGATCCTGTTTGTCATCGCTGCATTCCATGACTACGAAATCTGGCAAATGGATTTTAAGACTGCCTTTCTAAATGGTGATTTAGAAGAGTGCGTATACATGACTCAGCTAGAGGGCTTCGTGGACAGTGGGAGCAGCGGGAAGGTGTGCAAGCTGCTTAAATCCATTTACGGGTTAAAGCAGGCATCGCGGAGTTGGAATATCTGTTTTGATGTGGTAGTCAAAGAGTTTGACTTTATCAAAAATGTAGATGAACCTTGCATATATAAGAAGGTTGCAGAGAGTAAAGTTGTCTTCCTCGTATTGTATGTCGATGACATACTCTTGATAAGAAATGATACTCCTATACTGCACTCGGTCAAGCTCTTCTTATCGCAAAGATTCTCAATGAAAAATCTAGAGGATGCCTCTTACATCTTGGGGATCAAGATCTATAGAGATAGATCTAAACGGATACTGGGATTGTCCCAATCTAGGTATATTGACACCATACTAAAGAGGTTTAGTATGGAAGAATCCAAGCGTAGGTTTTTGCCCATGATCTCAGGACCCACTCTCTCCAAAAAAATGTCTCCCAAGACTGATTTGGAGAGAGCTCGCATGCAAGGGATACCCTATGCTTCGGCAGTAGGCTCTATCATGTACACGATGCTATGTACCAGACCCGATGTAGCATACTTACTAAGTGTAGTGAGTAGGTATCAAGCAGATCCAAGAGAGAGTCACTGGACAGCTGTGAAGAACATTATCAAGTACTTAAGAAGGACTAAAGAGATGTTCTTGGTGTATGGTAACGGAGAACTCCAAGTGGAGTCCTTTACTGATTCAAGCTTCCAGAGTGATAAGGAAGACTCTAAGTCGGTCTCGGGATTTGTCTTTACCCTCAATGGAGGGGCGGTTTTTTGGAAGAGTTCCAAACAGGAAACCGTGGCAGACTCGACGATGGAGGCTGAATACATCGATGCCAACGATGCTGCCAAAGAGTCCGTCTGGATGAAGAAGTTCATAACTGAACTTGGAGTGGTTCCGTCCATTGTGCATCTAATACCTTTGTATTGCGATAACAATGGAGCAGTGGCCTTAGCCAAGGAACCCAGGTCCCATCAGCGATCCAGACATATTCTGATACGGTATCACCTGATCCGGGAGATAATTGATCGCCGGGAGATCGAGGTCAGGAGAGTTAACACGAAGGACAACACGGCGGATCTACTCACCAAGGCCATTTCCCAGATACAATTTGAGAGACTCTTTGGGATGTTGGGTATGAGATACTACAACAACTGGCCTTAGTGCAAGTGGGATATTGTTAGTTATATGTATGCCTTAGAGGCCATTATTGTACATGTGATGTATATTATAGTGGATGCTTGGATATATATACAGAGGACTTTCTTTCTCAACATGATAGTATGCTATCTGTTTTCTCTTTATCTTAACATGCTGACTTGTATATGTGATACTGTCTTGCTTTCACATGTTGATAAAGCCCTTAGGTGTGTAATTGACTACTAGGACTATGATGGAGATCATACCAGTGGGGCCAAGGGTAGTCCGCAAGTACGCCCTAAAATTGTTCCTAGTCGAGAGTGTATCGAGACAGGGCATCGATATTCCGGAGTAGACTAGCGTATATGCATCTTGGCCCATATGATGAGTGATGGATGATCCCACATCCATTAGTGTTTGTTCCCCTCCGAAAGACGCGACAGAGACAAGGACGTCTTTCCTGAGATTCGGGGCAGATGCTAATTGGTGCTATCCGTCCACCTCTCCGAAGATGCCAAGTTGATTTATTGCACCATGTATCGAAGGTTTAAACGGATGCGGCCGATGTAGCAGATTTCGTCAGATTCCTCCTTGTTTGAAGGGTTTTTGATTGTGGGGACGCTCTTCCCTGCAGGCGGAAGCCCCTACAGATAATTACGCTACCGCATCGCGGTAAGAACTTTCTCCTTCTCCAGATGGTCACTTCGTGTCGTGGGTGTTTGTTTTGTTTGTGGTTGCCCGTAGATTGTATACGGAGACTAATTTATGTCGTTGCCCATAGGACGTGGATTAGTCCAAATCCGTATTTTCTTAGATTTGGGTTTGGGGTTTTGGTTTGAGGATACGTTAGCCATATTTGAGGCTAAGATCAACTTAAACGGGATCATTTAGATCCGACAAAAGAGCATTTGGGGCTCTATTGTTCCAGTTTAGGGACGTAGTGGTTCATGTTCCAGTTTAGGGACATGGGGTCTATTGCCATTTTAGGGACATGGTGGTCCAATAAAATGTATGGCTGTCGGGACCCGTCACCTCTCTGAAGACGTTGAAGGATTACAACGACAGATATCAGAGGAGTTCAGAGATGTACCCTTGAATCAATGAGTTGGTTGAAAGAGCAGATGTGCTCAGTTCAAGATGATTTGAGGACTTATGGCCAGTTTGGGCTAAGTCCAATTATGTTTGAAATATTGGCCCTTTGGGCCATTAGACATCTGTCTGGATTCAGCCCCTCATCATTCAGCAGTGCTAAACAGAGGTTTGGGGGCTCTGACAATATTTTGTCTTTGATGTCCTCAATTTTGAGATTCATTTGGAGGAGGGACTTTTGCCTCTGGAAAATTAACCAATTTGGCTAAAAGTAGTGTTAAACACTAAAGAACAACAGTGTTAAACACTGGAGATAGAACTCTCAAATTAGTGTTAAACACTAAAAGACAATCAGTGTTAAACACTGGAAATATAATCTTCAATTTAATGTTAAACACTAGAAACAATCAGTGTTAAACACTGGAAATATAATCCCCAAATTAGTGTTAAACACTAAAGAAAGAGGGGTCACGTGTGGACACGTGAGAGCGCCCAAAGGTGGGACCAGATCCCTTTTTTCGTTCTGCAATTAAGTGTTAAACACTTCTTCATCTTTTGAGCATCACGTGTTAACACGTGATGGAGATTTATGCACTGATCATTAAAGCACTCGCTAAGGGGTCACGTGGGGACACGTGAGAGCGCCCAAAGCTCATATTTCCTTTGCTTTTTCTTTCTGTGTTTTACAGGTCACATGGGAGCACGTGAGGCATTGCCTCAAAGCTTTCCTCCTTCTCATTTCTGGGGATCTCTTCAGGGGTCACATGGGGACACGTGACCTTGGTCTTTTGCGTGCATGGAGATCTTTTAAGTCTCTTCATTTTATTTTGAGAATTTAATTCTCTGTAAGATTAAGAATTAAATTCTTATTTAGGGTAAAACCCTAATTTCTTTTTAAAGGAATTAATTCCTAAATATATAAAAGAATTAAATTCTTGATTAGGGTTAAACCCTAGTTCTGTCCATTTTGAAGGAATTAAATTCCTGTGAATTTGAGAGAATTAAATTCTCAATTAGAGTTAAACCCTAATTTTATATTGGAGGAATTAAATTCCTATAACTTTGTGAGAATTAAATTCTCAAAACTCAATTCTTCCTCTATGTTTTAGATCTGCATGGCAGGATCTCGACCCGATGAGAATTAAATTCTCAACTTATGGGGAGATGTACACTTTGCAGGTCTTCCACCAGAGAAAAAACCAAGTTCTTTATTTGCAGAAGAGTTAAACTCTTAGGTTTGAGAATTGAATTCTTTTTTTGAAGTGGATCTTTTTCCCTTTTCTCACATAGGGTTTTCTTTGTTGAGAATTAAATTCTCCTTTCTTTTTTCTCTGCAATTTCAAGATCCCAGAATTCTCTCCAAAGTTTTCTCTCTCCAAATTCTCTATATCCCCTTCTCTTCTCTTGGCTCCTATTTATAGGAGGAGGAAGAGAATCAATTTGTTTAGCAAATCTCTCATTGAAAGATTTGATTTGTTTTCATATTTAATATGAGCCTTTAGATCATTCAGTGAATTTTATTCACCGTTGGATTTTAAATCTAAAAGATATTCTGTTTGTTATTTCGTTGAGATTTAGGGAGATCTTTGCTTGTTTAAGATTTTTCTATAAATTGGTGATTTTTAATCACCCTTGGATTTTTAATCCAACGGTCCCCATAATCCTTTTCCATTTGGAAAGATTTAGAAGCTTTTAGAATTTTAATTCTTATTTGGAAAGATTTAGGGAAACTTAGAATTTTAATTCTATTAAACTGTAAGGCTTTCAAAGCCTGTCACGTGCTGGCACGTGCCCCTTGGTCACGTGTGAGCACGTGACCCCCAATCGGTTCCTTTAACAGCCATTTGTTTATGTTGTTGTTTTAACCAGCACGCGTCAACACGTAACTATTAGTCACGTGTAAGCACGTGATACCTCGTTGAGGTATTTTCTGACTTTTAGAATTAAATTCTTTTAAACTGTGAGGCTTTCAAAGCTAGTCACATGCTGGCACGTGACCCTTGGTCACGTGTGAGCACGTGACCCAAAATTGGGTCATTTTTCAGCCGTTTGTTTTTATTTCTATTTTAACTATCATGTGTCAACACGTGACCATTGGTCACGTGTGATCACGTGACACCTCATTGAGGTAATTCCTGATTTTTAATCAGGGAATAGTGCATAGCATATTTGCTCATAACTTTTGATCCCGGATGAATTATGAAGCCCATAATATATCAAATCGAAGGGTTTTTCGAGATACTTCCAATACCATAAGAATTTAATAGTTTCTCCTTTGGGAGTTTATCAAAATACAGGCCGGAAGATACTGGTTCGCATTTCCTTAAGCGTATCGCTGCCATTTGATACCTTGGACTCTTCTGCGCAGAAATTTTTGGCGGGAACAAATGCCCCCCACTAATTTGCCCACGTAAGTATATACGTGGGTAAAGTAGTGCAAAGTTATGAGTAGCCATAGAATTGAGGGCTTAGGAGACAAGTTTAGGGTCCTTATAGCCTAAGACTTTTCAACTTTATGAGCCGTGAGGGTCTCACAAAGACTTTTCTCCTTACGGATCAAGAGGATCTCGTAGGTGTATTTTCTCCTTAGGGGTCGTGAGGACTCCTAAGTGTATTTTCTTTTATAAGTCGTAAGGATCTTATAAGAGAATTTTTCCCTCTTACGAGTTGAGAGGACCCGTAAGCGGTTGTTTCCCTCCTTGTCGAAATTCGACTTCGGAGAGTGAGACCCGTGGATAGTATGCAAGAGACCGTTTTGGATCGACTTGCAGGGTCCCAGTGCTTAGGAAACAGGTTTTTTAATCCCCGCTGCCCAAGGCTTTATCTTACGAGTCGAGACGAATCGAGAAGTTCTCGCAAAGACATCAATTTCCTCACGAGTCGAGACGAATCGAGCATTTCTCGCAAGAATATCCTAACGTTACAGTTAACCTCTGCTCTTTACGACAGAAGTCCGTTAGGGTCTATGGTACTTAGGGTTTTGGCCGTCGTACCGTCGCATCAGCTGATATATTTCTCGATAGGCAATCGTGCTGTTCGAGTAGCCCTGCGACTGCCGTGTATCTGATCCCTTCGGGAGCTGGACAAGACGTCTTCAAGCAATCCTCTTTGGCAGTTTGACCGTCGGAAGAGCAAGCGTTAGGAATTTTGCTATGCCGCTTTTTACTTGAGGTTAGGCTCATTTTGGAGAGCCCCGATGAGTCATTACCACTCCGCGCTGGTGTGGGATGATCTCCGATAGTCTTTCAGGCTTTATATGACTTGCCGTTAAGACCCTGAAGCTAGGAATTTGGCCTTTACTTCGTTTGCTGGCATCGCGTCTGCTGTATCGAGACGAATGTCGCGGTTGTCTCTAGGTTGCTGGTGAACCGTCGAGGTTTGGAACCAGGGATTTTGCCGTGACTCCTTTTGGTGATATTGCGTCTGCTGTGTCGAGATGAACGTCGAGGTGGTGACCACTCCGCACTGATGTGGGATGATCTCCGATAGTCTTTCAAACTTTATATGACTTGCCGTTAAGACCCTGAAGCTAGGAATTTGGCCTTTGCTTCGTTTGCTGGCATCGCGTCTGCTGTATTGAGACGAATGTCGCGGTTGTCTCTAGCTTGCTGGTGAACCGTCGAGGTTTAGAACCAGGGATTTTGCCGTGAATCCTTTTGGTGATGTTGCGTCTGCTGTGTCGAGACGAACGTCGAGGTGGTGACCACTCCGCGTTGATGTGGGATGATCTCCGATAGTCTTTCAGGCTTTATATGACTTGCCGTTAAGACCCTGAAGCTAGGAATTTGGCCTTTGCTTCGTTTGCTGGCATCGCGTCTGCTGTATCGAGACGAATGTCGCGGTTATCTCTAGGTTGCTGGTGAACCGTCGAGGTTTGGAACCAGGGATTTTGCCATGACTCCTTTTAGTGATGTTGCGTCTACTGTGTCGAGACGAACGTCGAGGTGGTGACCACTCCTCACTGATGTGGGATGATCTCTGATAGTCTTTCAGGCTTTATATGACTTGCCGTTAAGACCCTGAAGCTAGGAATTTGGCCTTTGCTTCGTTTGCTGGCATCGCGTCTGCTGTATCGAGACGAATGTCGCGGTTGTCTCTAGGTTGCTGGTGAACCGTCGAGGTTCGGAACCAGGGATTTTGCCGTGACTCCTTTTGGTGATGTTGCGTCTGCTGTGTCGAGACGAACGTCGAAGTGGTGACCATTCCGCACTGGTGCGAGATAATCTCCGATTGTCTTTCACGCTTTATATGACTTGCCGTTAAGACCTTGAAGCTAGGAATTTGGCCTTTGCTTCGTTTGCTGGCATCGCGTCTGCTGTATCGAGACGAATGTCGCGGTTGTCTCTAGGTTGCTGGTGAACCGTCGAGGTTTGGAACCAGGGATTTTGCCGTGACTCCTTTTGGTGATGTTGCGTCTGCTGTGTCGAGACGAATGTCGAGGTGGTGACCACTCCATGTTGGTGTGAGATGATCTCCGGTTGTCTTTCAGGCTTTATATGACTTGCCGTTAAGACCTTGAAGCTAGGAATTTAGCCTTCGCTTCGTTTGCTGGCATTGCGTCCTCTATATCGAGACGAATGTCGCGGTTGTCTCTAGGTTGTTGGTGAACGTCGAGGCTTGGAACTGGGAATTTTGCCGTTGCTCCATTTGTTTGATTGTCGCGTCTGAACCCTGCTGGAGGAAGAACGCTGGGCTGACATCTCGTCTGCTGTATCGAGACGAACGTCGAGGTGGTGACCACTCTATGTGGGATGATCTCCGGTAGTCTTTCAGGCTTTATATAATTTGCCGTTAAGACCTTAAAGCTAGGAATTTGGCCTTCGCTTCGTTTGCTGGCATTGCGTCCTTTATATCGAGACGAATGTCGCGGTTGTCTCTAGGTTGTTGGTGAACCGTAGAGGTTTGGAACTAGGGACTTTGCCGTGGCTCCGCTGTTTGATGATATAGTGTAATACCCAGTTTTTCTTATACGTCTAAATCCGTATTTCTTTTACCTATAAGATTTATTTATAATTATTTATTTATTTTCAAAATCCTATTAAACCCAGATCCTATCTTTCTTTCCTCTGTCTCAGCCATTTTCCTGTTATTGAATTTAGAACACAAAACTAAATCCTTTCCATTTGATTTTTCCCCGCAGCCGCTTCAACCCAAACCCAAACTATAAAGGATCAAGCCCAGCCGTTTCTATTTTTCTAATTAATCTTCTTTTATTTATCCTAGCCTTTTCCGCCGGCCCAGACCTCAGCCCAGTCTACATCTTTCCATTTTCTATTTAATTTCTGCGGCCCGTTTCCCTTTTTCCCAATCTCTTTTCTTTAATTTCCTCGGCCCAAATCTTCTCCAAGCCCACCCCCCAACAGCCGCTTCCAGCCTCCAACCCGCGCCCGCGCCTCGAACCCGACCCGCCTCCTACAATGCTTCTTCCCTCGGCTCACACAAAAATTAAAATTTATTAATAGGAATTTTGTTAAGCACAGCCCGGCCCACTCCTTTTATTCCCATTTATTTTCCAAAACCCCGGCCCGGCCCTCTGTTTCCATTTCCTATAGTTCTTTCTTTTTTTTGCCAGCCCATAAACCATGTAAATTTTCCCTATTAACTTCCATAACGAAAAATTCAATTCTCATTTAAATTTCTTTCATTATTTTACCCATTCCCCCAGCTCACGCCACCCTCTCACACACGTTTTCTTTCTCTCTCTCCTTTTTAATAATTCCCATTTAATTTCCACACGTTACCTCTCTCTCCCTCTCTCTCTCTCTCCACGTACATGCTCTCTCTCTCTCTCCCTCTCTCTTCTTCCCGCTCCCTTCTTCAAACCCACGCTCGCGCTCGTCGCGCCACCGCCGCGATAACCCTCGCCTTCCTCTCTCTCGCCCACCTCCTCACCTCTTTCTCGACTTCTCTCCTTGCAACCATCCCCGACAACGAGACCCACCACGATGAGCCGAAGCAACAGCCAGCCTTGCCTGCACACCTTGTCGCCGTCGGTTCGTCGTCGCCGACGTCTCCGCACCTCAACGCCTTCCATCGCCTGCCCCGAGCTCCACTTGCACCTTTCTCCCACTGCTCTCCTTTCTAACACGATCACCTCCACCACCCCCTAAACTACCGCCGGCTCCAACTCCCATCACCTTCACTAACCCGAGCTCCTCCCCACGGCCGCCTTCCACCTCCGACCATCGTGCGACCCCGACACCATCATCATCATCATTGCCGCTGACAACTCTTCCTTCACCGACATCATCAACTCCCCTTCAACCCACTTTGCCAAGCTCAACTCCGGCCGACCCATCGCCTCACCGACGAGGCCATTTTAGCCATCTCGCCGGCACACCACTACTAACCTTTTCACTACCCTTGCTTTGCCAGCAACCTCCACCTCGCTACAACCACCACCCAATACCCCAAAACTCACCGAGCACCTCTCGCTCGAACTCCAACCCCGACACCACTGCTCCGGCCACCTGCTGCTCGCCGCCGCTGGCAAGTCGTCGTCTCTAGCACCAAGATATCAACCCAGAACCACCATCGCAACAACCCCCTCAAGCTCGAGCCAAGCTTGGCCAAGATTCGTTATGCGTTTGCTACACCGTGCCGGGACGTGTCACTACTGCTTTAGCTGCCACGCCATCAGTTCACCGTGTCCAGGCAAGTATTTTACTTGCTTACATGCTATATACTCAAGTTAGAATCTTTAATTACATTTATCTTAAAGTTACCATCTTAGAACAATAGTGTGCCATACCTGTTCGACGTTTGTTCTCAATGAAAGTACTCATCAAATTTGACGGAACTAAATGGTAATGTTTGGCCCGTATGGATGTGAACCTAGTACAGGAATTTCGTTGGATAATTTGATCGTTAATGACCAAAACAACTACCCCCAAGTTTAACCGTAAAACTAAAATTTTCTTGCACCTGAAAACCGTTAAATTCACCATAAATTATATACATATTGGAATGGTGCGTTCGAGGGCTCAAATCGAAGCCGACTCGACAAAATTTGACCCTATACTAGTTTCCTGATGTTCCTGTACTTAAATTGTGATGATACTTGGATCGGAGTGCGACTCTGGACTGCAGTCCAGAGCGACTTCAATTATTGCTTGCTGTTCCGTAATGGGTACCGCAGGATTTCCTTAACTCGTAGGTTGCGGAACTCTGCTGGTTAGTATAGATAAATCTGTTAGCTAGACAACAAAATTGATTTTATTCTGTTTCGTTACCATTTGTTATTTATTCTATAATTTAAAAGATCGGGACGCATAACAGTCCCAACAGAATCAGAATTGACATGTTAGGGTTAAACATTGTATATCTCCTGACATGCAGATGCGATTGAAGATCCGTCTATTGCGTTGAAAACCTTACTGAAAATCCTAGAATTCATCCAACTGTAGAGTCGCTAAAATCTGATCCCAATTGGGATTAAAATGCGTTCCGAAATGGATTTCTGATTCTGAAACCGGATTTCCAGCCGCGAGCGCTTAAAATGAAATGGTTATAACTAGTTATCCTGGAACCCGATTGGCTTGAAACTAAATTCGATGGATGGACAACTGAACATGCTAAATATTACCTGTTTATCGTTTCGCTAAAATATATATGTACGTTTCATGATAAATCGTGCAAGTGATAGAATACTGTTTCATAACATCTTGATCATGTTCATATACAGTTCACGCATCATATCATGCCCATAACATTGTAGTGATAACCTAGTGATATCGTGCATTTACCCAGTGTTAGTTTCTAGCGATGATTGTGGCAAGTACGTCAGTGTTCGTGTATTCGTGATTAAGTGAAAGTGATACGTACTTGTACACAATCAGTGACCCTATTATTCTATTGTATTGTCGACGTCTGTGGGATGCGTGTACGTGTGACTATAAGTGGTATGGGAAACTTATGGAAGCGCTTGCACGGGTGTCATAGATAAGGCATCCGACACTGCCATTTGTCTTAGGTATTAGTCGGGACGTGCTTGATGGAGGTCCTGCCTCCAGTTCTCGCGCAGACTTGTCACGGATCGATTAGTAGTTAGGGTGATGGTTAGCGTTTGATGTAGACCACGGGGTGTGGGGTAGTTTAAGTGTGAGTTCAACAGAATCTCGGGGAGTCCCATGCCGGCTTATATATTTAGGGAGTTATATGGAGATTTTACAGGGTATGTGATATATACACCGTGATATTCTCGTTACATGTTGGGCCTGTGGTCCCTTGCCCTTGGGTTTCTACCCTTGGGTGGAGGACACTCGCGAGTGGTTGACTCTCACACTTGGACTGACGATAGGCTTAGTGACCTGTACAGTGAGACTTAGAGACTGATAGGGATACTGGCATTTATATTCCTTATATACTGTGTTGGCATACGTGACATATCGTTATACTGCCTTTACTGTTCCGCTTCATTGATTACTGCACATTCATATTCATGCTGTCGTTGATTTACTGTTATTCATATCCATTACCACTGTTAGAACTGTCACTTGATTTTATATATATTATATTGCTATTGTGTCGCTCTGACGACCTGAGTATGCATGCTCAGTTTGAGGAGAAGATTAGCCTGGATCAGAACTAGACGTGCATCACAGACTTCTTGACTTGCTATTCCGAGTTACATTCGTTTGTTCCACTTTCAGGTCAGTTTATATTGTTCCTTTCAGTTACTGCATTTCTCATTACCTGCGCATCATTTTACTGTTTACCATGATAAACTAGAAGCCGAAGTGTGACTACGGCAGGGCTTTTCCTTGACCGTAGGAGCATGGCTGGCCTTGTCTACCCCTCGTATTCTGTATTTTGGGAAGCGGGGGCGTGACATGGTTTAGTTGGTATCAGAGCCCAGGTTTTGCATCGATTGGGATTGCAGTTTTTCCGTGTATAGTTTGGCAATCTAAGACATCCCTCGGTCTAGATTGTAAACTTGTCATTCTTGATCCATATTCACATCGTGTGTACAGCTATCCATTCGCTATGGTTTTTGGGTGACTTGACAAGGTTACGTGGTTGCCAATTGCACTACCGTACTCTATTCAAGTGGCTTAAAGTCCATACAGTTGATTCCCCCACTTATAATAAAATTCAGCACCTCTGATATTTTTGAATCTTTGCTCTATCCATATTATATTTTGATTCGTATAACTTGTGACTTATATCATCCTCAAAATCATTGCTTCAGAATCATGTCTTTCAACGACTCTTCCTCTATCTCCACTCCCCAGAATCAGACTGTTGAGATCCTTAGTGTGCTGCAAGGTCTAAAGGAAGCCCAGGAGCGAACAAATGACTTGTTTGGCTGAAGGACTGAGAAGACAGGTGAATCAGGCATCAACGGCTTGTATCCAATCACAAAGGGATCCCCGCTAGACCGAGGAAAGGAGAAGAAGATGAAGCGTCAATTTGTTCCCCCAGCGGCCGAAGCAGCAGAAGACCCCATGTTGTGGGTACTGTAAGAGGCCAGGACATCTTCAGAGGGATTGTCCACCTCGCCCAAGGGAAATGTTTGATATGCGGGTCCAACAAACATCTCATCAACGGCTGCCCAGAAAGGAAAGAAACTACAGGGAGGAGACTTGTCCACACTCCCCACTTCTGCCGAGTGACGATTATTGCGTAGTTCGCGCTTCGAGGATAAATCGGACCCGACACAGGATCCAACTCGCGTGACAGAATGCAACGGTCCTAACGATCAAAGAAGAATTTTATGTTATCCACTTTCAGTAATAATGTGTTATCTTTTTTTTTTATGAATATTTCTTTCAGTTTGAAAATCTTATGTCCACTGAACTTTTGATTGAATGCAATAAAAACTTGAATCGTAATATATGTATCTTTCTTTTGTCCTTTCCCCTATTTATACCATTCATTATCACAGCATTATTATTCTGATTATTCGGTTCCTGCCACCGTATGTTTCCTATACTTCGTACCTGAAGTTATTTTTCTTGATGCATTCCACTGTCTAATCATGACCTTTCTTTTTCAGACCATGGCCCATCCTGGAGCAGCGCCGCATCTAGACGAGGATGTACAGTCATGTGTTTTCCCTAGACCGCACGCTGATGAGTTTCTGACGATGAGATCGACGGACCCCCAAGTCAATTTCGGAAACCACGATCCAGAAGGCGAAGGAGCAGCCGTTCCAGAGTTTAAACATGATAGCTGATTCCGACGAAGAAGAAGAAGATCCTGAAGAGAACCCTATTAGAAGAAAAACCCGATAGAGGAAGATCCCGAGGAAGATCCGATAGAACAAAAATCCAGTGGAGGAAGGCCCCATGGAAGAGAACCCAGAAGGAGAGGATCACATAGAATCAGATCTCGATGAAAAGCTCTATCCGAGGAAGAAGGACCAGAAATTCAAGATCCTGTGGTGGAAGGACTTCCAATAGAGATACCGGCGAGACGATATGGAAATGGACGTCCCTACCTGAGTGCGCGAGCCTACCGCAACCTACTGAATCTCCACAGCCATGACTGACGGAATTTCTTTCGATGTTGTCTTTCTGGTCAAATAAACTGTGTATAGCTTAGAGCCACTTTTCGCCTTTGGGAATGCCTTGTTTCAAAATTTTCTTGAATGAAATAAATCTTCTGAATTCATAAATCTTGTGATTATTGATTCGCTTGATACTTGTTTATTTTCCCATATCCATTTATTTTCTGCCGAGTTCCCTGACTGTCCACCCCTACTCATTGTGTAGTTTTTCACTCTCATTTCGATTAGAAAGTACCGCACCCTGATCCTTGGAATGAGCCACCCCTTCATCTCTCGTCTGTGCCCGTTTGAGATTCTTCTGCGAGGAGAAACATTTTCTTGTGAAAACTTCCGAGTTCACTAACTCTTCAAATTTTTGATTCGCGTGGTGTACCGACTGTTGTTTTTCTCCCATACCTTTCCTCTGGTATTCCTTTGTTGCTCATTCTTACTTCCTGTGCAGACCCGATCACAGTCCTCCTTGATTTTCAACCTAAAGCCGCCACCCACCGACTTTCTAGATGAGCCACACTTCTTTGCAATCCTTACCCTTGCTAGCCCTATACATTTTTATATGTTTTTCTTATTACCCTATATATATTTAGGGGACTTTATCATTCGAAAATTTGGTTTTCATTATCTTGTATTTGTCGAAAGGTGCGTATTGTTGACTACTTAGCTTTTATGTATTTCAAAGCACCCTACTATTATCTTTATTTTTCAGTAGCGCGACCTTACACCGCGCACATTTTGTTCCATGTTTCTTATTTTTACTATATGAGTTTTCTAAGCTAATTTGAAACTATTTGACCGATGCATTATCCTAAAATGTTTTAACCTACCAACTAATCCTTCATTATTTTATTGTCGTTACTTTTATTTTCGGGTTTTGTACCTATGATTTACCTTATGTTAGAGGGTTGAGCCTTATACTTATTTTTCTGCTTGCTTTTTGATAGACTTAGATGTGCGCATATGTGGGTTTTCGACTTTATCGAACACATTTTGATTATTATTGTTCGTTATTAATACCTATATTCTCGTATACTCGTAGTTGCCCCTTATAGTTATTTCTTACCTTATACCTATGTAGACCTACCTTTCCGTATGTGGTTCTTACTTATATATATTTCAAATTTTCTTCGTCCACGTACTGTTAATAAATCTTTGGTGTTAGTGTGCCAATCTAATAGCTTTCGCTTATGTTTGTATAACTTATCGCTTATTTTAAATTTCGAGGACGAAAATTTTTGTAAGGGTGGTATGATGTAATACCCAGTTTTTCTTATACGTCTAAATCCGTATTTCTTTTACCTATAAGATTTATTTTATAATTATTTATTTATTTTCAAAATCCTATTAAACCCCAGATCCTATCTTTTCTTTCCTCTGTCTCAGCCATTTTCCTGTTATTGAATTTAGAACACAAAAACTAAATCCTTTCCATTTGATTTTTCCCCCGCAGCCGCTTCAACCCAAACCCAAACTATAAAGGATCAAGCCCAGCCGTTTCTATTTTTCTAATTAATCTTCTTTTATTTATCCCAGCCTTTTCCCGCCGGCCCAGACCTCAGCCCCAGTCTACATCTTTCCATTTTCTATTTAATTTTCTGCGGCCCGTTTCCCTTTTTCCCAATCTCTTTTCTTTAATTTCCTCGGCCCAAAATCTTCTCCAAGCCCACCCCCCAACAGCCGCTTCCAGCCTCCAACCCGCGCCCCGCGCCCTCGAACCCGACCCGCCTCCTACAATGCTTCTTCCCTCGGCTCACACAAAAATTAAAAATTTATTAATAGGAAATTTTGTTAAGCGCAGCCCGGCCCACTCCTTTTATTTCCCATTTATTTTCCAAAACCCCGGCCCGGCCCTCTGTTTCCATTTCCTATAGTTCTTTCTTTTTTTTGCCAGCCCATAAAACCATGTAAATTTTTCCCTATTAACTTCCATAACGAAAAAATTCAATTCTCATTTAAATTTCTTTCATTATTTTACCAATTCCCCCAGCTCACGCCACCCCTCTCACACACGTTTTTCTTTCTCTCTCTCCCTTTTAATAATTCCCCATTTAATTTTCCACACGTTTACCTCTCTCTCCCTCTCTCTCTCTCCACGTACATGCTCCTCTCTCTCTCTCCCTCTCTCTTCTTCCCCGCTCCCTTCTTCAAAACCAACGCTCGCGCTCGTCGCGCCCACCGCCGCGATAACCCTCGCCTTCCTCTCTCTCGCCCACCTCCTCACCTCTTTCTCGACTTCTCTCCTTGCAACCATCCCCGACAACGAGACCCACCACGACGAGCCGAAGCAACAGCTAGCCTTGCCTGCACACCTTATCGCCGTCGGTTCGTCGTCGCCGACATCTCCGCACCTCAACGCCTTCCATCGCCTGCCCCGAGCTCCACTTGCACCTTTCTCCCACTGCTCCTCCTTTCTAACACGATCACCTCCACCACCCCCTAAACTACCGCCGGCTCCAACTCCCATCACCTTCACTAACCCGAGCTCCTCCCCACGGCCGCCTTCCACCTCCGACCATCGTGCGACCCCCGACACCATCATCATCATCATTGCCGCTGACAACTCTTCCTTCACCGACATCATCAACTCCCCTTCAAACCCACTTTGCCAAGCTCAACTCCGGCCGACCCCATCGCCTCACCGACGAGGCCATCTTAGCCATCTCGCCGGCACACCACTACTAACCTTTTCACCACCCTCGCCTCGCCAGCAACCTCCACCTCGCTACAACCACCACCCAATACCCCAAAACTCACCGAGCACCTCTCGCTCGAACTCCAACCCCGACACCACTGCTCCGGCCACCTGCTGCTCGCCGCCGCCGGCAAGCCGTCGTCTCTAGCACCAAGATATCAACCCAGAACCACCATCGCAACCCCCTCAAGCTCGAGCCAAGCTTGGCCAAGATTCGTTATGCGTTTGCTACACCGTGCCGGGACGTGTCACTACTGCTTTAGCTGCCACGCCATCAGTTCACCGTGTCCAGGCAAGTATTTTACTTGCTTACATGCTATATACTCAAGTTAGAATCTTTAATTACATTTATCTTAAAGTTACCATCTTAGAACAATAGTGTGCCATACCTGTTCGACGTTTGTTCTCAATGAAAGTACTCATCAAATTTGACGGAACTAAATGGTAATGTTTGGCACGTATGGATGTGAACCTAGTACAGGAATTTCGTTGGATAATTTGATCGTTAATGACCAAAACAACTACCCCCAAGTTTAACCGTAAAACTGAAATTTTCTTGCACCTGAAAACCGTTAAATTCACCATAAATTATATAAATACTGGAATGGTGCGTTCGAGGGCTCAAATCGAAGATGACTCGACAAACTTTGACCCTATACTAGTTTTCTGATGTTCCTGTACTTAAATTGTGATGATACTTGGATCGGAGTGCGACTCTGGACTGCAGTCCAGAGTGACTTCAATTATTGTTTGCTGTTCCGTAATGGGTACCGCAGGATTTCCTTAACTCGTAGGTTGCGGAACTCCACTGTTTAGTATAGATAAATCTGTTAGCTAGACAACACAATTGATTTCATTCTGTTTCGTTACCATTTGTTATTTATTCTATAATTTAAAAGATCGGGACGCATAACAGTCCCAACAGAATCAGAATTGACATGTTAGGGTTAAACATTGTATATCTCCTGACGTACAGATGCGATTGAAGATCTGTCTGTTGCGTTGAAAACCTTACTGAAAACCCTAGAATTCATCCAACTGTAGAGTCGCTAAAATCTGATCCCAATTGGGATTAAAATGCGTTCCGAAATGGATTTCTGATTCTGAAACCGGATTTCCAGCCGCGAGCGCTTAAAATGAAATGGTTATAACTAGTTATCCTGGAACCCGATTGGCTTGAAACTAAATTCGATGGATGGACAACTGAACATGCTAAATATTACCTGTTTATCGTTTCGCTAAAATATATATGTACGTTTCATGATAAATCGTGCAAGTGATAGAATACTGTTTCATAACATCTTGATCATGTTCATATACTGTTCACGCATCATATCATGCCCATAACATTGTAGTGATAACCTAGTGATATCGTGCATTTACCCAGTGTTAGTTTCTAGCGATGATTATGGTAAGTACGTCAGTGTTCGTGTATTCATGATTAAGTGAAAGTGATACGTACTTGTACACAATCAGTGACCCTATTATTCTATTGCATTGTCGACGTTTGTGGGATGCGTGTACGTGTGACTATAAGTGGCATGGGACACTTATGGAAGTGCTTGCACGGGTGTCACAGATAAGGCATCCGACACTGCCATTTATCTTAGGTATTAGTTGGGACGTGCTTGATGGAGGTCCTGCCTCCAGTTCTCGCGCAGACTTGTCACGGATCGATTAGTAGTTAGGGTGATGGTTAGCGTTTGATGTAGACCACGGGGTGTGGGGTAGTTTAAGTGTGAGTTCAACAGAATCTCGGGAGTCCCATGCCGGCTTATATATTTAGGGAGTTATATGGAGATTTACAGGGTATGTGATATATACACCGTGATATTCTCGTTACATGTTGGGCCCGTGGTCCCTTACCCTTGGGTTCTACCCTTGGGT
The DNA here is from genome assembly GCA_030015575.1 of Agapanthus africanus. Taxonomy (NCBI): domain Eukaryota; kingdom Viridiplantae; phylum Streptophyta; class Magnoliopsida; order Asparagales; family Amaryllidaceae; genus Agapanthus; species Agapanthus africanus. The sequence continues at coordinate 98,307,113 of JASDDO010000014.1, read as the reverse complement.
GGAGGACACTCGCGAGTGGTTGACTCTCACACTTGGACTGACGATAGGTTTAGTGACCTGTACAGTGAGACTTAGAGACTGATAGGGATACTGGCATTTATATTCCTTATATACTGTGTTGGCATACGTGACATATCGTTATACTGCTTTACTGTTCCGCTGCATTGATTACTGCACATTCATATTCATGCTGTCGTTGATTTACTGTTATTTATATCCATTACCACTGTTAGAACTGTCACTTGATTTTATATATATTATATTGCTATTGTGTCGCTCTGACGACCTGAGTATGCATGCTCAGTGTGAGGAGAAGATTTTGCCTGGATCAGAACTAGACGTGCATCACAGACTTCTTGACTTGCTATTCCGAGTTACATTCGTTTGTTCCACTTCAGGTTAGTTTATATTGTTCCTTTCAGTTACTGCATTTCTCATTACTTGTGCATCATTTACTGTTTATCATGATAAACTAGAAGCCGAAGTGTGACTACGGCAGGGCTTTTCCTTGACCGTAGGAGCATGGCTGGCCTTGTCTACCCATCGTATTCCGTATTTTGGGAAGCGGGGCGTGACATATAGCGTCTGCTGTGTCGTGACGAACGTCGAGGTGGTGACCATTCCGCCCTGGTGTGAGATGATCTCCGGTTGTCTTTCAGGCTTTATATGACTTGCCGTTAAGACCCTGAAGCTAGGAATTTGGCCTTTGCTCCGTTTGCTTTGTCATGTCCGAATCCTGTTGGAGGAAGGACATTGTTGTGATGTTTCATCTGCTGTATCGAGGCGATCGTCGAGGTGGTGATCACTCCATGTTGGTGCGAGATAATCTTCGATTGTCTTTCCGGTTTTATATGACTTGCCGTCAAGACCCTGAAGCTAGGAATTTGGCCTTTTGCTTCATTTGCTTTGGCGCGTCTGAATCCTGCTGGGGGAAGAATGCTGTGGTGACATTTCATCTGCTGTATCGAGACGAACGTCGAGGTGGTGACCACTCCGCGCTGGTGCGAGATGATCTCCGATTGTCTTTCAGGCTTTATATGACTTGCTGTCAAGACCCTGAAGCTAGAAATTTGGCCTTTTGCTTCATTTGCTTTGGCGCGTCCGAATCCTGCTGGGGGAAGAACGCTGGGGTAACATTTCATCTGCTGTATCAAGATGATCGTCGAGGTGGTGACTACTCCGCGCTGGTGCGAGATGATCTCCGATTGTCTTTCAGGATTTATATGACTTGCCGTCAAGACCCTGAAACTAGGAATTTGGCCTTTTGCTTCATTTGCTTTGGCGCGTCCGAATCCCGCTGGGGAAAGAACGCTAGAGTGACATCTCGTCTGCTGTATCGAGACGAAAGTCGAGGTGGTGACCACTCCGCGCTGGTGCGAGGTGATCTCCGATTGTCTTTCAGGCTTTATATGACTTGCCGTCAAGACACTGAAGTTAGGAATTTGGCCTTCGCTTCGTTTGCTTTGTCACGTCCGAATCCTGTTGGAGGGGGAACGCTGTCGTGACATCTCGTCTGTTGTATTGAGACGAACATCGAGGTGGTGACCACTCCGCGCTGGTGCGAGATGATCTCCGATGGTCTTTCAGGTTTTATATGAGTTACTGTCAAAACTCTGAAGCTAGGAATTTGGCCTTCGCTTCGTTTGTTTTGTCATGTCCGAATCCTGTTGGAGGAAGGACACTGTTGTTGACATTGCGTCTACTGTATCGAGACGAATGTTGAGGTGAAGCTGGGATTTTGTCATCACTCCGCTTTGTTTCGACCATGGGGTCTTTTGTTAACGTCGCATCTGCATCCTGCTGGACTACGAAGGAATGCCATTGTTGACATTTCGTCTGCTGTATCGAGACGAATGCTGAGGTGGAGCTGGGATTTTGCCGTCGCTCCGCTTTGTTTTGACCGTGAGGTCTTTTATTGACGTTGCATCTGCATCTTGTTGGACTGCGAAGGAATGCCGTTGTCGACATTGCGTCTGCTGTAACGAGACGAATGCTGAGGTGGTCTCTAAGTTGTCTGTGAACCGTTGAGATTTAGAACTAAGGACTATGCCATGGCACCGTTTGATGGTGTAGCATCTATGTCCTGCTGGAATGAGGAGGCACACCGTTGTTGGTCTCCAGGCTGTAGATATGGCCATTGAGATTTGGAACTAGGGACTTTGCCATGGCTCCGTTTCGTTGCGACTCTGAGGTCGGTTGTTGACGTCACGTCTGCATCTGGTTGGAGTGAGGGGAAACACCGTTGGTGATCTCTAAGTTGTCGATATCGACGTCGAGACCCTGAAGCTAGGGACCTTCTTTTACTTCGTCTGTTGACATCGTGTCTGCAATATTGCGACAGATGTCGAGGTTGCCTCTAGGTTGTCTATGAACTGTTGAGATTTGGCTTCGTTTTCTGATGGAGCCTGTTGGGAAGGTATGGTTCCCTCTTTATTTGTGCCCATGGATTGTGTACAGGGGTCAATGTGACCTCACCTGCAGGGCAAAAAGTTTCATTCTTTCATTTTTTTAATTCTTTCCACGATGCTCTATCATTTCAGCTTTTTATATCACGAAAATCGCGATTGCCCAATCATTTCGGCTATTTTTCGCGGTGTCCAATCATTTCGGCTATTTTTCTTTTTACTCGCTGCTTTTTATTGCGAGTTGCCCAATCATTTCGGCTGTTTTTGTATGCATACATTTTTACTTGCTGATTTTGTTGCAAGTTGCCCCATCATTTCGGCTATTTCATATGCATTTTTTTGGCTCGCTGATTTTTCTCGCGAGTAGGGGATTTGGGATCTGATACCAATCTTGGCATCAGCTTTGCTGCGACTGGAATATTGCCAGGAGCGAATCATCATTTGCCATGAAAGGACTTGGAATTTGATACTGATTTAGGCATCAGCATCGCTACAACTGGGATATTGCCAGAAGCGAATCATCATTTGCCTCTGTCGATGTCGAACAAAGGTGGCTTAGCAAACAGAGTTAGGATCCCGTCGACTAAGGCTTTTGACTTCATGAGCCGTAAGGGTCTCATAAAGGTGTTTCTCCCTACGAGTCGTGAGGATCTCGCAGGTGCGTTTTCTCCTTAGGAATCGTGAGGACTCCTAAGTGTATGTTCTCTTATAAGTCATAAGGATCATACAAGAGTGTTATCTTCTTATGAGTCGAGAGGACTCACAAGGGTTGTTCACCGTGCGAACATATCCCTAGTCACGGATGGGACTTGGTTAGGGAAACGTTTATTCGCGCCCGTGGATTGTATACAAGAGTCAGTATTGAGCCGCTTGTAGGGCCATATTGGAGGTTGTGGGGGTTGCTTAAGAACAGGTTCAGGTCTTTGTAACTTAAGACTTTCAAATCTTATGAGCCGTGAGGGTCCCATAAGAGAGTTCTCCTTACGAGTCGTGAGGATCTCGTAAGTGTAATTTCTCCTTAGGAATCGTGAGGATCTCTAAGTGTATTGTTCCCTTGTGAGTCGTAAGGATCTCACGCGGGTGGTTTCTCCTTACAAGATCGAGAGGACCCTGTAAGTGTCTTTAACGAGGTTGCGCCCTTTCGGGTTTTCACAAACATTCGCCGGTAGCCCTACTGTTTTTACTCACGGAGCCCTTTCGGGTTTTCATCCGTGCCCATTTTGCTTATGGACGTCTTTTTTTTTAATTCTTTTTATTCTTTATTTTTTCTAACGAAGTTGCGCCCTCTCAGGTTTTCACAAGACTCGCTGGTAGCCCTGCTGTTTTTACTCACGGAGCCCTTTCGGGTTTTCATCCGTGCCCATTTTGCTTATAGACATACCGTTTTTTTACCATTCCAGCCTAAGGATGCTGCGGTAGTAGTTTAAAGACGTTTCGGTCATTTGCAAGTTTTAGGACATTACGGTCCGTTGTTAGTTTAACGACGTTTCGGTCTATAGCCAGTTTTAGGACATAGTGGTCCATCGTTAGTTTAACGACGTTTCGGTCTACAGCCAGTTTTAGGACATAGTGGTCCATTGTTAGTTTAACGACGTTTCGGTCTATATCCAGTTTTAGGACATAGTGGTCCATTGTTAGTTTAACGACGTTTCGGTCTATAAGGCTTTCCCTATGAATGAGCATGATGCCCCCGGCATATCCATCTTTTTCGGAGCGTGTGGTTGTGGCGGGCTCACCTTCCAGTTTTCGGATAGCGCAAACTTGCCCTGTTGGTGTTGGTTTTCAACCCAGTTTTTGAAGACGTAGCAGTTTTCGATCGGATGACCCAATACTTGGTGGTAAGGGCAATAATTAGAATTGTTGACATCGCCTGGCTGTAGCGGACGTTTCGGACTCGGCAGATTGATGAATCCGTTGCGCACTGTCAACTCAAACAGTTTCCTCATTTTATCCTGGGGAAACGAGTAAGGACGTCCCACTCTTTTCTCGAGGGATGGACGTGGACGCATATTGTTTTGGCAAACAACCGGCTTTAAGTTGCTCGACCGTTGTTGAATATTGGCAACGAAGGTTGCTTTCCCTTTGCCCTTTTCATTCCAAGGCTCTGTCTTTGAAGGAGATGGTCTATGACCCATTTGGTCCATTTGGGCTAGCTTGTCAATCAAGGCCTGAAAAGTGGTCGGCTTGAAGAACATCATGAATTGGGATATGGTCGCTTGAGGGTCGAGAGTTCCTACGAACATGTCTACCGCGGGAGCTTCTTCGATGCGTTGTTCGCATTTCGACCATAAGTTCCGTCACCGTATTGCATATTGGACCCATGTTTCTCTAGGCTTCACCTTGGCATTGATCAATGCCATGATCGGGATGCGTTCACTGGCGCTTGCGAACCGTTGAGTGAATAGCAACTCCATTTCTGTAAACATTTTGACGGAGTCGTCGGGAAGCTCCGAGTACCATTCAAAAGCTATGTCTGCTAAACTACCGACGAATTGACGAAGCAAAAGTTTATCATCGCCTCCGGTGTTGCCGCAAAGAGCCCTGAACTGGGCGACATGCTTGTGGGGATTGCCCATCCCCTTGTACACATGGAATTTGGGGATCGTATATCCCGGCGGGTAACTTATTTGGTCATACTAGCCTGGATATGGTCGCCCAGTTTTAACGACTTGGCCGGCCGCTTCATTCGCCTGGTGAGCTCGTATTTGCTGAGCGATGTAATCATCCAAGGCAGCTTTTGAGATGGTCTCCTCTTTGGTTGCTGAAAGAGCCGGAGGAGGGTTCGATGTCTTCTCTCTGTCGTCTTCAATAATGATCGGAGGGTCTTCAGCTGAAAAATCCGGCTGTAACATTATCCCGACCATGTCTTGGAAGAGAAGCGCCATTCGTTTTATGTTGGCAGCTTGTTCCGCTGCCTCTTTGTCCTTCTTTTCGAGGACTCTGCGGAGGAAGTCAGCATCGGTTTCTTGTTCATGATGCTGCTCTGATGATGCTTCCGGGCTTTCTTTTGACCCGGTGAGTGCGGCCATTTGCGTTATCATTTCCTGAAGCTTCTGTTGCTGCTCCTGGGCTTTTGTCACGGATCGGGTGAGCAGTCGATGACCCGCCGAAGCGCGGCTTTCCTCTTTTTTGGAAGCCATGTAAACAGTATGCACCATTATGCCTCCAGACTTGGGGCGTTTAGATTCGGCGCTTTTATGGTTTGCCACGTTCACAGGGGCTTTCTCTGGCCTCCTTCTCTTTTGAGCAGTTGACGTTGAGGGAGCCGTTGCAGGGGGCACCCAAACAGCTGCCGCCTTTTGTTGCTTGATAGAATGGTCCTCTTCTTTCCGGACCTTCATCTTTTTCTGTCGGCAAGAGTAATCTTGATCAATCACCGAGTCTTGGACTTGACGCCAGACCTTGTAAATTTTAGAGGACAGACGCTGAGGAGGCTGTTCCGGCTTCGCCTTCGGTGCATTCTCCATGAGCGGAGGAGATCTCTTCAGCACTGCGGTAGGAGAGTTCCTGCGCACCTTTTTAAGCAGTTCAAAGTTGTTTCCGGTTGGAACAGCAGCATCGATCTCCACTGTTGGAGCTGGTGGAGTAAATCCAGATGGAGAGCTGCCCCCAGCCTTCCGTACTCGGCGCCAGTGGCGATGTCGAGCTTGTCGAGCGGACGGTGTTGGTTCGGCGATGAGGATGGCTTTGTCTTGCCCCCTGTCCAGATGAGGCGCCGCTAGCGCTAGTGTTAGGTTCTTGAAGACTGACGTCTTTCGAGTAGCGGTATCCAATCTGTCAAAGGCAGACCTTCGAGCAGGAATGGGAGCCAGAATAGTCAGTCTTGTGAAGACTGACCCTTTGGCAGGAGAAGCCGCCTTGACGACTTCAGGAGCAGGGATGGCTATCCTCTTCGGAACAAGATTTTCTGGTATTGCAGGCTTCTTCATGGGCCCACATGAGTTTTGGCCCAGTTTGCTGAAAGCTGAGGCATTAGACTTGGGTGACCCGTTGAGAGGGGCCGCGGTAGTTGTAAGCCGATCAAAGACCGACTTCTTTGGAGCTTCTTGCGACGACATTGGGGCATTGAAGCTCATCGATGGGAGCATAGTCCCGAAGAATAGCCCAGTGGTGGCCTGAGCCACCTATTCTACTGGCATCTTGAAAAGGGAGGCCGCTTGAGGAGGCCCGTAGGTCACTCCTCCGGACGGAACAGGGCGAGAGTTGCAATTGCAGTTAGTGCAGTTTGAAGCCATTGATCTTCTGTTTTCTGCACGGAGCAAGACACCAAATATTAGCACCTCGAATCTACAGGCAACCATAGCAAACCGCGATTCATTCGCGAACACGACACACGAACTGTAGAGCGGAAAGAGGAAAAGGTCCCACCGGGCGTGCCAGAATTTGTTCCCCTCCGAAATACGCGACAGAGACAGGGATGTCTTGCCTGAGATTCGGGGAAGATGCTAATTGGTGCTATCTGTCCACCTCTCCGAAGATGCCAAGTTGATTTATGGCACCATGTATCGAAGGCTTAAACGGATGCGGTCGATGTAGCAGACTTCGTCAGATTCCCCCTCGTTTGACGGGTTTTTGATTGTGGGGACACTCTTCCCTGCAGGCGCAAGCCCCTGCAGTTAATTACGCTACCGCATCACGGTAACAAATTTCTCCTTCTCCAGATGGTCACTTCGTGTCGTGGGTGTTTGTTTTGTTTGTGGTTGTCCATGGATTGTATACGGAGACTAATTTATGTCGTCGCCTGTAGGACGTGGATTAGTCTAAATCCGTATTTTATTAGATTTGGGTTTGGGGTTTTGGTTTGAGGATACGTTAGCCATATTTGAGGCTAAGATCAACTCAAACGTTTGTTAAGGATACGTTAGTCCAGTTTGAGACTAAGATCGACTTAACGGGATCGTTTAGATCCGACAAAAGAGCGTTTGGGCTCTATTGTTCCAGTTTAGGGACGTAGTGGTCCGTTGCATGTATGGCCGTCGGGACCCATCACCTCTCTGACGACGTTGAAGGATTACAACGATAGATGTCAGAGGAGTTCAAAGATGTACCCTTGAACCAAAGTTGGTTGGGAGATCTATAGTCCAATTTGGGACTAAAGTCTGTTTGAAGGTTTAAAAATACGTTAGCCATATTTGAGGCTAAGATCAACTTAAACGGGATCGTTTAGATCCGACAAAAGAGCATTTGAGGCTCTATTATTCCAGTTTAGGGACGTAGTGGTCCATGTTCCAGTTTAGGGACATGGGGTCCATTGCCAGTTTAGGGACATGGTGGTCTAATAAAATGTATGGCTGTCGGGACCCGTCACCGCTCTGAAGACGTTGAAGGATTACAACGACAGATATCAGAGGAGTTCAGAGATGTACCTTTGAACCAATGAGTTGGTTGAAAGAGCAGATGTGCTCAGTTCAAGATGATTTGAGGACTTATGGCCAGTTTGGGCTAAGTCCAATTATGTTTGAAATATTGGCCCTTTGGGCCATTAGACATCTGTCTGGATTCAGCGCCTCATCATTCAGCAGTGCTAAACAGAGGTTTGGGGGCTCTGACAACATTTTGTCTTTAATGTCTTCAATTTTGAGATTCATTTGGAGGAGGGACTTTTGCCTCTGGAAAATTAGCCAATTTGGCTAAAAGTAGTGTTAAACACTAAAGAACAACAGTGTTAAATACTGGAGATAGAACTCTCAAATTAGTGTTAAACACTAAAAGACAATCATTGTTAAACACTGAAAATATAATCTTCAATTTAATGTTAAACACTAGAAACAATCAGTGTTAAACACTGGAAATATAATCCCCAAATTAGTGTTAAACACTAAAGAAAGAGGGGTCACGTGTGGACACGTGAGAGCGCCCAAAGGTGGGACCAGATCCCTTTTCTTCGTTCTGCAATTAAGTGTTAAACACTTCTTCATCTTTTGAGCATCACGTGTTGACACGTGATGGAGATTTATACACTGATCATTAAAGCACTCGCTAAGGGGTCACGTGGGGACACGTGAGAGCGTCCAAAGCTCATATTTCCTTTGCTTTTTCTTTCTGTGTTTTGTAGGTCACATGGGAGCACGTGAGACATTGCCTCAAAGCTTTCCTCCTTCTCATTTCTGGGGATCTCTTTAGGGGTCACGTGGGGACACGTGACCTTGGTCTTTTGCATGCATGGAGATCTTTTAAGTCTCTTCATTTTATTTTGAGAATTTAATTCTCTGTAAGATTAAGAATTAAATTCTTATTTAGGGTAAAACCCTAATTTCTTTTTAAAGGAATTAAATTCCCAAATATGTAAAAGAATTAAATTCTTAATTAGGGTTAAACCCTAGTTTTGTCCATTTTGAAGGAATTAAATTCCTGTGAATTTGAGAGAACTAAATTCTCAATTAGGGTTAAACCCTAATTTTATCTTGGAGGAATTAAATTCCTATAATTTTGTGAGAATTAAATTCTCAAAACTCAATTCCTCCTCTATCTTTTAGATTTGCATGGCAGGATCTCGACCCGATGAGAATTAAATTCTCAACGGATGGGGAGATGTGCACTTTGCAGGTCTTCTACCAGAGAAAGAACCAAGTTCTTTATTTGCAGAAGAGTTAAACTCTTAGGTTTTGAGAATTGAATTCTCTTTTTGAAGTTGATCTTTTTCCCTTTTCTCACCTACGGTTTTCTTTGTTGAGAATTAAATTCTCCTTTCTTTTCTCTCTGCAATTTCAAGATCCCAGAATTCTCTCCAAAGTTTTCTCTCTCCAAATTCTCTATATCCCCTTCTCCTCTCTTGGCTCCTATTTATAGGAGGAGGAAGAGAATCAATTTGTTTAGCAAATCTCTCATTGAAAGATTTGATTTGTTTTGATATTTAATATGAGCCTTTAGATCATTCAGTGAATTTTATTCACCGTTGGATTTTAAATCCAAAAGATATTCTGTTTGTTATTTCGGTGAGATTTAGGGAGATTTTTCCTTATTTAAGATTTTTCCATAAATTGGTGAGTTTTAATCATCCTTGGATCTTTAATCCAACGGTCCCCATAATCCTTTTCCATTTGGAAATATTTAGAAGCTTTTAGAATTTTAATTCTTATTTGGAAAGATTTAGGGAAATTTAGAATTTTAATTCTATTAAACTGTAAGGCTTTCAAAGCCTGTCACGTGCTGGCACATGCCCCTTGGTCACGTGTGAGCACGTGACCCCCAATCGGTTCCTTTAACAGCCGCTTGTTTATGCTGTTGTTTTAACCATCACGTGTCAACACGTGACCATTGGTCATGTGTAAGCACGTGATACCTCGTTGAGGTATTTTCTGACTTTTAGAATTAAATTCTTTTAAACTGTGAGGCTTTCAAAGCTAGTCACATGCTGGCACATGACCCTTGGTCACGTGTAAGCACGTGACCCAAAATTGGGTCATCTTTCAGCCGTTTGTTTTTATTTCTGTTTTAACTATCACGTGTCAACACGTGACCATTGGTCACGTGTGAGCACGTGACACCTCATTGAGGTAATTCCTGATTTTTAATTAGGGAACAGTGCATAGCATATTTGCTCATAACTTTTGATCCCGGATGAATTATGAAGCCCATAATATATCAAATCGAAGGGTTTTTCGAGATGCTTCTAATACCATCAGAATTTAATAGTTCCTCCTTCGGGAGTTTATCAAAATATAGGCCGGAAGATAGTGGTTCGCATTTCCTTAAGCGTATCGCTGCCATTTGATACCTTGGACTCTTCTGCGCAGAAATTTTTGGCGGGAACAGTGTTTGACATCAAAGATGGTATACGGATGCTCAGTGAAGAATGGGTACATTGAACGGACTAGCCGAGAAATCCTAGTTGGTATTATACCTATCGTCAGATAGCAGTTCTCCGGTAACACTGGTACAGGTTAGTCTGTAGACCGGAGATCGTCATAGAATCTTGTACGATTTCCCTTGTGCTTTGATTTCCACCTTACCACGTTTAATAGAACGTGCAAAACGATGGCTTTTGGGTACAGTCCCGAATCAAATGTATGAAATGAGCGATAAGAAGGGATTCGTCATTCCTGGTATTGGGAGTTGATGTTGCGCTGTGCTCGATTGGCCATAACAGGGAAGTCCCTAGCCAGGGCTGATACAGAGATTTACTGATAAGTGTTATCAGTAGTTTCTTGACCCGTTATGAGCCTCACATCGGCACGAATTATCGGTTATTGTGGTCTGACGTTGACCACCCCTAGACTAGATATGCGACATATCAGATAAAGAGACCGGACTGTACTGTAGTTTTACTGATAGGCTTTTGCAGGAGTTAGAGCGGGCTAGCTTGCTGATCTTCTGATCGTTCAATATCTGGGTAGCCGTTACGTCCAGCTACTACCACTGACGGTTTTTGAGTGCTTGATGTGATCATCACCTACTGCTGGCGTATTGATGAGTCTTTAGAGTCCTACACAGAGATTTCACTGGCTCAGGCAAAACGAAGTAGGAGCACATACGTGATATGTGCGGGACCTAGATTAATAGGAGTATATGATACCGTATTCTATTTTCGCGATATAATGTATCGATCGGTTATATGAGATATAGCCGGGTTATCGAATCAAGTGTTGATTCGATAAGTCGATACAGTATCGGACGGTTTTATGAGAGATAGCCGGGTTATCGAATCAAGTGTTGGTTCGATAAGTTGATACAAATAATATTAGTCGGTCATATGAGATATAACCGGATTATTAAATCCAAGTGTTGATTTAATGATTTTGTGTATAATTATATATTTGATATATTAATTTACATTAATTAATATTAGCTCACTTGAGCATTTATTTTTCTCACATATGCACACTTAATATATATGTGATATATATTAATTGTGTTTTATTTATGTGTCATGGTTGATGATACATGTAACATGGGTGTATGAGATTTACACCATGATAAATATAATGCAGGGTTTATTTATTTAGAATAAAACAATTATTAGTTAGAAATTTGTCACATGGCATGAAGCTTCATGAAGTTTGGAGACCCATTGACTTAGTTCACTAGTTTGTCTTATACCAGATATTTGTTAACCAAACCATTATCTAAACTCATGATTAAGTATCTACATGAGATATATTAGATATTTTTTCACCCATGGTTGCCATTCTCTCTCACATCTATTATTTGCTTCTTCTTCCTCAAACCTCAAGAGAGCTCTCTAGGTTTTGAGAGAAGCTAAAAATAAGTGAGAAAAGTAATTCTAAAGTGAGCAAAAATCCTACTTCATCATCCTCTACTAGATTAGCACTTTAGTATAGAGTGTTAGCTTCACTAATCCCACATTAGTGAAGAGGGTAGCTTGGGTTTGTGACTTCTCGACGTAGATCATTTTCGGCTGGGAAGTCTTCAAGCAAGCGTGCATCTTTCTTCTTGTGGAGCCGTTCGATAGTCCACAAGATCGCAACTTGGAGCGAAGGGACTACTACAAGGAGCTAAAGAAGTGAAGGACCGGACTACAATGGTTGTAATCACTAATCACTTAGTTATAAAGTAGTTTACAATATGTTTCGTATGATTCTCTAGTTAAAGATTCTAGTTTAGGATTCTTTAAAACGGCAAAATTTTTTAAAATGTCATGGACGATACCTCCCGAAACCATGCTGTCGTTCAAAGGAACCCTACAGTGGTATCAGAGCTTAAATAGAGAATTAGACGAATTATTTAGTATTACGAAACAGAAACTACTCCGAAACTTGAAACACGAAATTGCAGTTTCTGTCGTTTTTTAAAGTTGTCAAATTTTTTTTTAAACATGTGTAGAATGTTATATGGGATATATCATGAACACAGTGAAAATTTCAGGGGTAAGCTCGGATTTTGGCCGAGCAGAGTCATGTTGTGGCCGGCCCAAAAATGATGATTTTTCCTGAAATTTTCAGTGTGTTCCATTGACTGGGTTTTGGTGTTTCAGGTGTTTTTTGTTTTTGCTAAATTTTCATGTTATGTTAACTTTGTGCAAATGCAACACGGAGTGTTTCGTAGTCGTAATTCTAACAGTTATTCGGGTTACTTTAGACGGTGTTAAAAAGTTCGATCGGATATCAAATACCCGCTTTAACCCTTGCCGGAAAATTTTTCAAGCGTTGGATTTTTTCGTAGTTAAAGAGCATTCAAATATCATGCAAGTTATGTGATGGACTCTCTAGAAGAACGAAACCCTAACTCGATTATGTGACCGTCAGAACCGCCACTAAATCCTAGCGTTTGTGATGGTTCAGCGGTGCCACATGTGAGGCCTTGGTTGGCCCTTCTACGGCTGGTTCATTGGTACTGTGGCATATGCTGAATAATTTTAAACTACGCTCAAGTGTTGAGCTTTTTGGGTAATTTTGGGTGTTTGTTGATTCGATCGGAATGTTTAACATCGTCTAGCAATTTTTGGAATGTGATACAATATGTGGAATTCATATAGTTAGGCATGAAATCCAAAGTATGTGATATTTTGGGTTTATGATATCTAAGGTTATTGTGAATTCCAAATGTTGTAGTTCGACATTTTCTTTTCTGCGACCGTAAGTGTAATATGTGGTGTATCGCCGGTTTCGTTGCTATATGTCAACGACAATTGGATACGCATATTTACTTACGTTAATGACATATGATGTTATGTGTTGCTGTGATATGTTATATTGGATCGTCGTGTTTTGAATAGCCGGGGGTTTTATGTGAGATGAGAGTTTTTTATTTTCATTCATGTAAAATTCAATGTATGTAATATTCTTTTATTGGGGCACTTCCGGATTAAGGATGATATCACCATTGTTGTATATTTTTTACTTTTCCGCATTAGGATAGACCCAAGGAGGGGAGCACAAGTAACCGGGTTCTAGAATTCAGTGGGAGACCAACTCGAGGAGTCGAGTCCGGGTCTCCTAACTCTAGAATTGGTAGGGTTGCTTGCCGCTCTCGTAGGGGTCTAAGGATGTGGGTTTGGCTATTCATCACGACTGTGGAATCCGTGTTTTATACAGGCTCAAAATAAAACACGGACCACCTAATATATCCAATAGTTCATATGTTTCTTCTGCTGCTCTGTGATGTGATCACTGTGGATTCTGAGACGAATGACTATATATTATATATGAGATATATAATAGACATTGCTTATGTTTTGCACCCGCGCTAGTCCTGTCCCACTATGCCGTTAGTTAAGTAACTTAACGGTGCATAGCCGGACACTGTGGCGAATGCGGATGGCATAAGCGTACGTTGTATTTTCGTTTCATTTTCTGTGATGCTTAGGAAGCTTTAAATGATGGGATTTCGTTAATGAGATTAATGAAAAGAAAAGAAACCTAAAAGATATTGTAGAATCATATTTTCAAAAAGGGTAGCTCTAGTTTTTTGCTTTGCATAGCGGTATTCTTTGTAGAATATCCAGCATCTCATTCGATGAGGAAAGAGCGGTGATCCCTTCACCGAGAGTGACCTCTTTAGCAAAATCTAGCAGATGCTATAACCCACTCAGTTTTGTTTTTGACTGCTTCTTTTATTTCTTGCTTTGCATAGATGTATTTATGAAATATCCTGCACCTTATTCGATAAGGAAAGAGCCGAGATCCCTTCACCGGGAGTGACCACTTTAGCAAAACTAGTAAGAAGCCTCAAAAACATTCCTTTTCAAAAATCACTTATTTCTACAACTACATCAAGTTCATTACGCTCATGGTTTTCTTAAAAACCTGCATAGCCCTACGTCATTTCAGATAAGGACTATTTAGTATTCGTGCTGCGTTTGTTGGCCTTTGTCAAGGCGTAGTGTACGGTAGCTGAATGGTGCTTATCTGCTTTAGCATGTGATGCGATTGTATTAGGGTATTCGTACGACCTTGTTGGCCTTTTTCAAGGGTCATGCGGGTGGGGTTAATTCAATCAGGAAATGACGTGTTGGACTTGATTAGCATCCTATGGTTTATTGGCCTTTGTCAAGGTCATAGGGCGTTAGGGGCAAAAATATTCGAGAATTTCAAGTGTTGAAATTTGCAGTGAGATTGCATAGCTTCTATAAGATAGTTGGATCCCGATACCCACTGTGAGCAAAAGTTGCTCCCGGAAGAGTTTTGCACTTTATAATTAGCTAACTCATTAGGTGTCTAGAAAGGTGTCAACGGGGCTACGCCTCTGGGAAAATGAGGTTTATTTTAATTAGGTCCGTATGAAAGCACGCGGAACCTCCCTTAGAAATACCGGCACTGGCCGGACTGAATGGTTAGCGAAATTGTAGAATGCAATTAATCCTGCCTGAATTTTCTTTTTAGAAGTTTGAACGAAAATTTGAGAATAGCAGTGGGAAATATCGATTAGATAAGATAAATAACCAATCTAATCTTTGCAAGAGCATACGCTAAGTGTTTTCTTCTCTCTCTCTCTCTCGGTAGCGACCATGTCAGGCCTTAATCAAGATAATAATATGGATGTATTGACCGAACCGGCTTGTTATACTGAGTAGGGGAACGTTGGTTCCATTATTTCTTATAATTGTTATAAGACCGAACAGGAAATAGGGGAATATCCGGATTCCCATGCCGCCCAAACAAAAAATAAGTATGTTGATGCATCTTCTTCGGGTGTGTTAGTTATTGAGAATTGTTTCTCAGTTCACTCTACGTCCTGGGTATTAGATACCGGATCGGGATCCCACATATGTAATATGTTACATGGGCTAAGGAAAGTTAGAGAACTGGGAATAGATGATCATTCCGTAAGAGTAGGCAATGGAGCAAATGTTGCAGCCAAAGCAGTTGGCGAATATCACCTTATATTACCAAATGGTAATACATTGATTCTGAATGAATGCTATTACATTCTGACCCTGATATGCAATCTTATATCAGTTTCTTTATTAAGTAAAGAAGGAAATAATTTTGTAGTGCATGATAATATTATAAACATCTTCCTGAATCAAAAGTTGATTGGATCAGGTTCGTTAAATAATGACATATACGTTCTAAATCAAACCACGGTTCTTAATGTACAAAACATACACAAGAGGAAGAGTTTAGAAAAGAATGAATCCTTATTATGGTATTGTAGACTAGGTCATATTAATGCGACACGACTAGCTAAGTTACATAAGAATGGATATTTGAATTCGTTCGAATTTTCATCTTATGACACTTGCCATTCATGTCTCAAAAACAAGATGACCAAAACTCCGTTTAGTGGACACGGAGATAGAGTTACAGAACTCTTGGAACTAATACATAGTGATGTATGTGGTCCTATTTCTACACATGCCAGGAATGGTTCTTCGTACTTCATTACATTCACTGACGATCTTTTAAGATATGGACATGTGTTCCTGATGAAACATAAGTCTGAAGCTTTAGAGAAATTCAAGGAATATAAATCTGAAGTCGAGAACCAGACGGGCAAAATTATTAAAATCCTGCGATCCGATCGGGGAGGAGAATACTTGAGCATGGAATTCCGTGACTATCTAAAAGAGAATGGGATTCTTTCTCAGCTTACTCCTTCGAATACACCACAGCACAATGGTGTATTGGAACGGAGGAATCGCACCCTATTGGATATGGTGCGCTCTGTGATGAGCACTGCTGAGTTTCCTATTTCCTTTTGGGGTTATGCGCTTGAGACAGCTGCATACCTATTGAATCAAGTTCCATCTAAATCTGTACCTACCACGCCATATGAGATATAGAGTGGGAAGAGACCATGTCTTAAACGAGTTAAGATAAGGGGTTGTCCGGCCTATGTCAAAAGGCAAAATCCGGACAAACCCGAGGCATGGTCAGTTCTTTGTAAGTTTGTGGGATATCCTAAACATTCACATGGATATCTTTTCTATCACAGCGAGGAATAAAAAGTGTTTATTTCTCGACATGCCACTTTTTTAGAAAAGGAATTTCTTGCAAAAGAAATTAGCGGCGATGTGGTAGAGCTGGAAGAAGTTCCAGCAGAACAAACTACAACTGAAGATTTCATGGAACCGGAGGATTTAATAGTTCCCAACGAAACTCAGCCTCTCCGACGATCTGGTAGGGTTCCTCATCCACCTGAGAGATACTACGGTTTTCTCGTAGATGGTGGGAGCGAGGACTGCATCATGGAAGATGATGACCCAACTAGCTTCGAGCAGGTCATCACGAGTGGGGACTCAGTGAAGTGGCTGGATGCAATGCGATCTGAAATGGAATCCATGTACACCAACAAAGTATGGACTTTGGAAGTTGCTCCTGAAGGGGTAAAACTCATTGGGAGCAAATGGGTCTTTAAGAAGAAACTTGGTGTAGATGGAAAAATTGAGACTTTCAAAGCTAGACTTGTTGCAAAGGGTTTTCGTCAACGACCAGGTGTGGACTATGATGAAACCTTTTCTCCAGTGTCTATGCTTAACTCCATCTGGATCCTGCTTGCCATCGCTGCATACCATAACTACGAAATCTGGCAAATGGATGTTAAGACCGCCTTTCTAAATGGTGATTTAGAAGAGTGCGTATACATGACTCAGCCAGAGGGCTTCATGGACAGTGGGAGCAGCGGGAAGGTGTGCAAGCTGTTTAAATCAATTTACGGGTTAAAGCAGGCATCGCGGAGTTGGAACATCTATTTTGATGTGGTAGTCAAAGAGTTTGACTTCATCAAAAATGTAGATGAACCTTGCATATATAAGAAGGTTGCAGAGAGTAAAGTTGTCTTCCTCGTATTGTACGTCGATGACATATTCTTGATAGGAAATGATGTTCCTATGCTGCATTCGGTCAAGCTCTTCTTGTCGCAAAGATTCTCAATGAAAGATCTAGGGGATGCCACTTACATCTTAGGGATCAAGATCTATAGAGATAGATTTTAACGGATACTGGGATTGTCCCAATCTAGATATATTGATACCATACTAAAGAGGTTTAGTATGGAAGAATCCAAGCATGGGGTTTTACCCACGATCTCAGGACTCACTCTCTCCAAAAAGATGTCTTCCAAGACTGATTTGGAGAGAGCTCGCATGCAAGGGATACCCTATGTTTCGGCAGTAGGCTCTATCATATATGCGATGCTATGTACCAGACCCGACGTAGCATACTCACTAAGTGTAGTGAGTAGGTATCAAGCAGATCCAGGAGAGAGTCACTGGACAGCTGTGAAGAACATTCTCAAATACTTAAGAAGGACTAAAGAGATGTTTTTGGTGTATGGTAACGGAGAACTCCAAGTGGAGTCCTTTACCGATTCGAGCTTCCAGAGTGATAAGGACGACTCTAAGTCGGTCTCGGGATTTGTCTTTACCCTCAATGGAGGGACGGTTTGTTGGAAGAGTTCCAAAATGGAAACCGTGGCAGACTCGACGATGGAGGCTGAATACATCGCTGCCAACGATACTGCCAAAGAGGCTGTCTGGATGAAGAAGTTCATAACTGAACTTGGAGTGGTTCCGTCCATTGTGCATCCAATAACTTTGTATTGCGATAACAATGGAGTAGTGGCCTTGGCTAAGGAACCCAGGTCTCATCAGCGATCCATACATATTCTGAGACAGTATCACCTGATCCGGAAGATAGTTGATCGCTGGGAGATCGAGGTCAGGAGAGTTGACACGAAGGACAACACGGCGGATCCACTCACCAAGGCCATTCCCCAGATACAATTTGAGATACTCTTCGGGATGTTGGGTATGAGATACTACAACAACTGGCCTTAGTGCAAGTAGGAGATTGTTAGTTATATGTATGCCCTAAAGGCCATTATTATACATGTGATGTATATTATAGTGGATGCTTGGTTATATATAGAGAGGGCTTTCTTGCTTAACATAATGGTATGCTATCTAGTGGGGCCAAAGGTAGTCCACAAGTAGACCCTAAAATTGTTTCTAGTCGAGAGTGTATCGAGACAGGGCATCGATATTCCGGAGTAGACTAGCGTATACGCATCTTGACCCATATGATGGGCGATGGATGATCCCACATCCATTGGTGTTTGACATCAAAGATGGTATACGGGTGCTCAGTGGAGACTGGGTACACTGAAGGGACTCGCCGAGAACTCCTAGTTGGTATTATACCTATCGTCAGATAGCAGTTCTCCGGTGACACTGGTACAGGTTAGTCTGTAGACCTGAGATCGTCATAGAGCCTTGTGTGATTCCCACCGTTCTTTGATTTCCACCTTATTACGTTCAATAGAACGTGCAAAATGATGGTTTTTGGGTACAGTCCTGAATCACATGTAGGCAATGAGCGATAGGTGGAGATTCGTCTCTCCCGGTATTGGGAGTTGATGTTGCTCTGTGCTCGATTGGCCATAACAGGGAAGTCTCTGGCCAGGGCTGATACAAAGATTTACTGATAAGTGTTATCAGTAGTTTCTCGATCCGTTATGAGCCTCACATCGGCACGACTTATCGGTTATTGGGGTCTGACGTTGACCACCCATAGACTAGATATACGACATATCAGACGAAGAGACCGGACTGTACGGTAATGTTACCGACAGGCTTTTCCAGGAGTTAGAACGGGCTTGCTTGTTGATCTTCTGATCGTTCAATACCTGGGTAGCCGTTACGTCGAGCTAGTACTGCTGACGGCTTGTGGGTGCTTGATGCGATCATCACTTACTGCTGGCGTATTGACGAGTCTTTAGAGTCCTATACAGAGATTTCACTGGCTCAGGCAAAACGAAGTAGGAGCACATATGTGATATGTGCGGGACCGAAATTAATACGCGTATATGATACCGTATTCTATTCTCATGATATAATGTATCGATCGGTTATATGAGATATTGCCGGGTTATCGAATCAAGTGTTGATTCGATAAGTCGATACAGTATCGGACGGTTATATGAGAGATAGCCGGGTTATCGAATCAAGTGTTGGTTCGATAAGTTGATACAAATAATATTAGTCGGTTATATGAGATATAACCGGATTATTAAATCAATTGTTGATTTAATGATTTAGTGTATAATTATATATTTGATATATTAATTTACATTAACTAATATTAGCTCACTTAAGCATTTATTTTTCTCACATATGCACACTTAATATATATGTGATATATATTAATTGTGTTTTATTTATGTGTCATGGTTGATGATACATGCAACATAGGTGTATGAGACTTACACCATGATAAAGATAATGTAGGGTTTATTTATTTAGCGTAAAACAATTATTAGTTGGAAATTTGTCAGATGGCATGAAGCTTCATGAAGCTTGGAGACCCATTGACTTAGTCTACTAGTTTTGTCTTATACTAGATATCTGTTTCAACCATTATCAAAACTCATGGTTAAGTCTCTACATGAGATATATTAGATATTTTCTCACCTATGGTTGCCATTCTCTCTCATATCTATTATTTGCTTCTTCTTTCTCAAAACTCAAGAGAGCTCTCTAAGTTTTGAGAGAAGCTAAAAATAAGCGAGAAAAGTAATTCTAAAGTGAGCAAAAATCCTACTTCATCATTCTCTACTAGATTACCACTTTAGTATAGGGTGTTAGCTTCACTAATCCCATATTAGTGAAGAGGGTAGCTTGGGTTTGTAACTCCTCGATGTAGATCATCTTCGGCTTGGAAGACTTCAAGCAAACGTCTACTTTCTTCTTGTGTAGCCGTTCGAGAGTCCGCAGGATCGCAACTTGGAGCGGAGGGACTACTACTAGGAGCTAAAGAAGTGAAGGACCAGACTACAAAGGTTGTAATCCCTAATCATTTAGTTGTAAAGTAGTTTACAATATATTTCGTATGATTCTCTAGTTAAAGATTCTAGTTTAGGGTTCTTTAAAACGGCGAAAATTTTTAAAATGGCATGGAAGATGCCTCCCGAAACCTTGCTGTCGTTCAGAGGAACCCTACAACTCCCCCTCTGGACTTACCCCACCAGCTCCGATGGTGGAAGTTGATGGTGCTGTTCCAACCGGGAACAACTTTGATCTGCTCAGGAGGGTACGCAAGAACTCACCAACGGTGGTGCTAAAGAAATCGCCTACGCCTGCAGCGGCCTCCTGAGCTTCTACCTGTCCCCGTGTGGAGCAGCTCCATCAGCGGCTCTCCTCACAAATTCACAGGGTCTGGCAGAAAGTCCAGGACTCCGTGATCGATAGAGAATACTCCCGTCGACCGAAGAAATCGAAGGTTCGGCAGGAGGAAGACCACCCCTCCGTCATATAGTGAGGGGCGTCTTCCACACAGGCGCTTGCTACAATAGCTCCTTCAACTTCAACCTCCCATAAAAGGACGGGGCTGGAGAAAACTCCACCGCCTGCTGCAAATTCCAAAGGCAATGGACCCAAATGCCCCAAGTCTGGGGGCATGATCGTGCATACGGTCTACATGGCTTCCAGGAAAGAGGAAAGTCGTGCTTCGGTAGGTCATCGACCGTAAACTCGGTCGCTGACAAAAACTCAGAAGCAACAACAAAAGCTCTAGGAAATACTGATCAAAATGTCAGCACTTACCGGGAAAAAAGAAAGCCCGAAATCAACATCTGAACAGCGCCAGGAGCAGGAGACCGATACAGAGTTCCTGCGAAGGGTGCTTGAAAGAAAGGATAAGGAGGCCGCGGAACAAGCTGCTAATGTAAAGCAGATGGCACTTTTGTTCCAAGACATGGTTAGAATGATGATCCAGCCAGAACCTCTAGCTGAAGATCCACTGATAATCGTTGAGGACGACAGAGGGGAAACATCAAACCCCGTTCCGGTGCTATCAGTGGCCAAGGAGGAAACAATCTCCAAGGCTGCTCTTGATGATTATATTGCTCAACAAATACGAGCATATCAAGCCAATGAAGCAGCTGGCCAAATCGTCAGAACCGGGCGACCGTACCCACGCTGGTATGATCAAATCAAGTAACCACTGGGATATACGATCCCCAAGTTCCATAAAAGGACAGGAAACCCACATAAGCACGTCACGCAATTTAGAGTTCTGTGCGGAAATACTGGAGGTGGCGACAAACTGTTGCTTCACCAGTTCGTTGGCAGCCTATCAGAGACGGCATTCGAATGCTACTCGGAGCTCCCAAATGACTCCGTCGAAACATTCACAGAGATGGAATTGCTGTTCATACAGCGGTTCGGCAGCGCAAGCGAGCGCACCCCGATCACAGCATTAATCAATGCCAGGGTAAAGTCAAGATAAACCTGGGTCCAATACGCGATCCGGTGGCAGAACCTATGGTCAAAATGCAAACAACACATCGAAGAATCCCCTTCCGTGGGCATGTTCATTAGGACTCTTGATCCTCAAACGACCGTGTCCCAGTTCATCACGTTCTTCAAGCTGACCACCTTCCATGCTCTGATGGACAAACTGGCCCAAATGGACCAGATGGGCCACGGGCCTCCCTCCTCGAAAATGAACCTTCGAAATGCCTAGGGTAAAGGGAAAGTGGCCTTTACTACCAACAATAAACAACAACCGAGCGACCCAAAACCAGTGGCTCGCCAAAACAATGCACGTCCACACCTATCCCTGAAAGAAAGGCTAGGACGCGCTTATTCGTTTCCCCATGATAAGTTGAGGAGGCTATTCAAGTTGGTAATGCGTAACAAACTCATCACATTGCCAGACCCACGATGTCCACCGCAACCTGGAGACATTAACAACCCCAACTACTGCTCCTATCACAGAATGGCGAGCCACCCAACTGAGGATTGCTACGTCTTCAAAAACTGGGTCGAGGATCAGTATCAACAAGGAAAGTTCGCGCTGTCTGAGAACTGGAGGGTGAACCTGCCACAGAAGAACACTCCTAAAAAGATGGATGCACTGGGGGCATCATGCTCGCTCGTGGAAGAAACTCCATAAGAAATCGTTCTTTCAGAAAAGACCAAAAGAATGCTGAAGGATCTACAAGCATGTTCGGCAGCCAGGTAGAAAAGTCCACTTGAGCCAGAAATCATCAAGGGGATCCTGAAACCGCGTCCTGTACCGAAAATTGTTTACAAAGGGCAAAATCCGCAAGTCAAGCTTTAAAAGTCTTCGAAGAAAAAGAAGAAGACCAAGAAGCTCGTGCAGCCTGCCCAGTATGACGACAAGCACACAAACATACAAAAGTACATTGACGCGTTAGAAGAGTATAACTAGAAAGCACGGACACCGGTCACCCTTGAAGAGTTCCTCAAGCATATTCTTGAGAACGAATATAGTGACAACGATGAGGAAAACAACTCATTAGAAGAAATCGAAGACTATGTAGCAAGTTGCCACATGGTCTCTTCTTCGTCATTAAATGACGAAGAAGCTCCCTCGGCGTCGGAAAGAAACACAGAGGAACTGGGGGCAGGATTGGCGCTAAAATCCCTGGAACTGCCAGAAGACCCAATCGATAGGCTGTTAAATGAAGCCTTTAGAAAAAGCAAAGCTGACCGAGAATGCAAAACAGCCATATACGAAAAAGCTAAGCGTCGGCAAGGAGGAGTCATAAAGTACTCCGACCAGACCAAAGAACACTTGCAGCAAACAAGAGCAGGATCAAGACAGAGAAGCTGTTTGCCAAATCCCTGTCAACAGGAATGAGGTTGCCACCTCTCAAAGGAAACACTCCCGGGGTTATAAGCCTCAATGGAAAGGATTCACATCCAAACTACTGCCTATATCATCGGATGATTACCCACCCCACCGAAGAATGCAGTGCCTTCAAGAAGTGGCGGTAAGGATATGTTGCCCATCAAAAACACTTCAAGAGAATAAAGCGTGAGCTCGTCGATAGCAAAACAGTGCGACAAGTGTGCATGAGAAGATGGCTGGCAACTCTCATATAGTTGATACTATTTCAGAAAAGGAAAAACTCCAAGTTCTTACCTTCGGGAGTAATTCTGAGGAAGAAATAACTCTCGTCCCTCTCTTCAAGGACTCCACCACCGAAAAAAAGGAGGAGAAGAACTGTGAGAACATTCAGCTGCGTAACCGCATGTTGCCTGCGAAGAATCTCGGACCTACAAACAAAGGTTCGATCAAAAGAGACAAAGGAAAAGAAAAAATCCCTGAGGAAATCACCCTCGTTGGTGGAGTCGTCAGAGAGCTGGTAGCCAGGGTCCCATCTAGAAAAAATAAGGTGGATTACAATGTCCTGACACATCTGAGAAAAACACCCTCACAATTGAGCATACTGGATGCTCTTCTCCTCCCCAAAGAGGCAAGAGGTTCTCTAATCAAGGCATTACAAGAGCCTGATCGGTTCCAAGCATTCCTAGCAAAAGAAAAGATGAAGGACAAGCTGGCAGAAGTTAATATAGCTGACATCATATTCAGTGATGAAGACCTCCTCCTCGGTACGTGCGAACATAAACGCCCAATATACGTCACCGGATACTGCACGATATCAAGATAGGAAAAATCGTTGTTGACAACGGATCCTCCGTCAATCTTCTTAACGTGAAAGTGCTGAAGGAGATTTGCATAAACGTTCAACACTTGGCCTGAGAAAAATTTACCATCTCCGGGTTCAACTCAGAGTCGTTATGGACGCTTGGGTTCATAATACTGACGTTACGCTTCGGGCTGCTCGTCATTGACATCAAATTTCATGTCATTGATGCCAAGACATGCTATAATGCTCTGCTCGGCAGGCCTTGGTTACATGAGTACAGCGTCATCCCTTCTACACAACATTAGTGTATGAAGTGTTAGTATATATGCCCTAGGGGCCATTATTGTATCATACTAGATTGTATATTACTTGATGGAAGCTTGGGATATTCACAGTTGTATATACAGTCTTGCTAAAACTGGTAGTATGCTACTTGGTTTGTGTCTACTTTAATATGTGCATATATTTCTTGTAACGTATCACTTATACATATTAGTAGAGCCCATAGGTTCTTTGCTTGATTACCAGCGTTGTGATGGCAGTCATACTAGTGGGGGCTGGGTAGTCTATAAGCAACATCCTATACAGGTCCCTAGTCGTAGGATTATCGAGACAGGGCATCGATACTCCAGAGTAGACTAGTGTGTACGCTTCTCATCCCAGTCGGGAGATGGTCTGTCTTATAGCCATCAGTACATCATACTGGAGATAGTATACAGGTGCTCGTTAGGTTACGGGTACACCGGATAGGACTCACAGAGGAACTGTTGGTTGGTATTATACCCATCGTCAGTTAACAGTTCCCAGGTGACATGAGTACAGCATAGTCCGCAGACTTGACACTGCTACTTCGCCTCGAGTGTGTCCCACTGTTCTTAGATTGCTACCCTACCACGGCTCAAAGGAGTCATGCAAACAAGTAGCAATTGGGTGCAGTCCCGAGCACTTGGAGGCAGTAGTGGTTAGACAGGATTCTTCTCTCCCGGTATTGGGAGATGATATCGCGCTGTGTCAGAGAGCCATTACGCAAAGTCCCTGGCCAGGGCAAGCGAGATATACTGGTAGGTTCCAGTAGCTTCTCAAGGTGTAATGGGCTTCGCTTCGACACGACTTATACTGCTATTAGGGGACTGACGCTTGCTGCCCCCTAGGCTTGATATGCGATAGTCTTAGACGAACAGACCGGACTGTACGGAGATTGTCACATCAGGCTCAGTGGGAGTTCGGATGAGTTTTCTCATCGGCCTTCTTATCGATATCTACCTGGGGACCGTTACGTACAGCTAGTGCCGCTTGCGTTCTGTGGTTAAACCCACTGCCAGCGTAGTGTCGAGTCTTTAGAGTCCCACACAGAGAGTTTCCCTGCTCCAGGCGAAACGATATAGAGGTTGTATGGTTTCACGACAAGGGTTCGGACGCGTACACGTGTTTACGCACGTACGACTTTTCGGACAGTTTTTACTAGCCGGCTTTGGTTTAAGCCAGATTCTAGTATCGGGTTATTGGATTTATACAGTCTAAAGTTTTTTCGTGTTTTCACGGATTGGAGGGGCATTCTCGTAATTTGTCGGGAAGCTTCTAGAAGAGTGGTGACTTGGGGGGTAAGGTGGCATTGCATTAAATGAGATTAGTGACTCATTTATGTGATTCATCCATGTCATTAATGCATCATAAATGCTTAATGACTCATGGAGATGAATCACTCATATGTATTTATGAAGCATGGTTGTTAAATCTATTATTTTATTTTTGGATAAATAATAATGCTTCATATATATTATGATAGATCATTATCTCATGATCATTCTCATCTTCACCTTCTCTCTCCTCAAGCTCACTCTTTCTTCAAACCCTAACCCTAACCTCTCATGAGTTGAGATCAAGGGTTAGCTAGACTAATACATCCATAACCTCACTCTATATCCCCTAGGTAGTTTAGATTAGCACTTTGAGCAACATAGTTATCTCAAGTTAGAGATAAAGCTTGTAGTAGGAGCTTTCGGGTGGATCGTCTTTGACTCGAGGAGGCCGTTGAGGTGCCGATGTTCCAAGGAGCCTACGAGGAGTGGAGAACAGCAATGAAGACCCGAAGGACATGTAACGTGAGGTATAATTTCAAATCCGAGTAGTTAAACCTCTAGCATATAGTTAGCAATGGTTTAGATACGATTCATGCGCTCAAGTCCGTGTTACGAAGTTTTGATAATCGTTTTTCATATATTCCGCCTCCCCGCAAGTTCGTGGGGTGCGTGACATGGACTTACAGTGGTATTAGAGCCAACTAAACCATTACTAGCTTGTTAGCAACTAATTAGATGTTCGATCGACGGAAAACACGAAAACGAAACACCCCGTACCCTAAGTTTCTGTTAATTTTAAAAGTGTCTGAAAAAATATTTGACATACCTTAAAATTCACAGCAGGGAATTTGATGAATTCTGGGAAAATACGAGCTCACAAAACGACAAGACAGCCGCGGATCCGCGGCCAAACAGTGCTTCTGGCCGCGGATCCGCCGCAGAGTCAACTCGGTTTTGACTTCGATTTTCTCTGTTATTCATTTTTTATGGTTTTTTGTTTTCCTGTATATACTGTTTCTGCCCAGGTTACTTCAGTAAAGGTTTGCTTTTGGGGTAGACACGGAATATGGTAATCGATCAATGTTCTAAGATATTTGCTAATTGGGTTTTTATCTGTAATGTTTAATGTGTTCGTAAACCTCCTATAACTGCTAGTATGTCGGTTGGCAGGGGGTTGCACATTTCTGTAATATTTACTGTTTGTGTATATGAACTGTATTGGGATGTTGTGATGATTAGCCGGGGTTTTGAGATGTGTTTAATATTCATTCATTCAATGTAAATGTAATTTGATGTATTATTCTTTTGCGGGGCACATCCAGGTTGCGGTTGTAGCCACCATTGTATTATTTCTTTTTACTGTTTTTGCTCCTAGGATAGACCCAAGGTAGGGTACACAAACTACCGGGTACGTCAAAATGTTTAGCGGCCTACTCACGTTGTTGAGGAAGACCGCTTCACTTCGGGTATTTGGCGGGTAGTTTGCCGTACCCGTAGGGGTCTAGGGTGGGGTAATGGCTATTCATCACAACTGTGTAATCCGTCTTTTATTGCAGGCTCAAAGCAAATGCGGATTGCTAGTATATCCAATAAAGTTCATCAGTGATCTGGAATACTTATTATTGCGTCTGACGAATGTACAATATCTATATATGATAGCTATTAGACGTCACTTATGTTTTACACCCGTGCTAGCCCAGCCCCCGCTCTGTCGTTAGTTAAGTAACCTAACGGGTGATGACGGGACCCAGTGGCGAATGCGGATGGCATAAGAGGACGTGGTATTTTTCGTTGTTTTCTGCAATGATAGGATAAATGATGGGACGCATTATTATAATGCAAAGAAAATAAACCAAAGTTGAATCGTTGGAACAAATTTAAAAGAAACCACTCGGTTATTTTAAAAGATCAGAATTTTTTAATTGCGGAGTTTTAACCACTCCTTTTAAAAAGTATCAGGTTCCTTCGATTATATCAAGTTCACTACGTTCACGGTTTTGCCAAAACCATTCGTAGCCCTCTGTCATTTCATTTGGGTATTCAGTAGTATTCAAGCTATGTATTTTGGCCCTTAGTCAAGGCATAGTGTTTGGTAGCTGCTGGGGTATTCATTTGTTGCATAGATAGATACGTTGGTTTGGGACAGTCGTATTACTTTTCTTGGCCCTTAGTCAAGAGTATATACGGGTGGGTTCAAATTAACCTGGATAATGACAGGTAGAACTTGACATGTGACTTATGACATTTTGGCCCTTAGTCAAGGTCATAAGAGCATGGAGTAAAAATTTATATCGGGAATTTCTAAAGAAACTGAAATTTGCAGAGAAATGCATACCATTTTGGAGTTTGATGAATATTGGTAGGATTCCTTCAACATTATCATGCGATGATATTTTGGATCCCGATCCTACTGTGAGTATATACTACTTATCAGGAGATTCGTCACTTAACGATCAATGCTATAAACCAAGTAGGTGCCTAGAAAGGTGTCAGCGGGGTTAAGCCCCAAGAGAAAAGAGGTTATTTAATTAAGAAACTTCGTGAAAGCGTTGGAAAACCTCCCTCGAAGTATCGACACTGGCCTGACTGAACGGTTAAGCAAGTATTGTACGGTGAGAATAGTCCTGGCTAATTCTTCTTTTATGGTTTGAGGAGGAATTCGAGAAACAGTGGGAGTCATCCTGTTTAGATAAATTAAAAACCAATCTAAACTTGCAAGGGCATCATGCTAATAGTATTTTCTTCTCTCTCTCAAATTGCAGCGACCTTGTGACCACACATAGGTTACATCTAGATAACAAATTGACTGAATCTGACTTATATGACTGGCAAAGGTCTGTCCAGATGTCCATTGCCTATGACAAGCTGGACCACCCTATTACTACTCAAAATCCCGCCGTCCCAGGTCCAGTTTCCACCGTCACGGATATGAATATCTGCCAGACAAGAGAAAAGGATAAAGCGAAAGCCAAATGCCTCGTGTTAGCTTCAGTTGATGGTGTATACCAGAAGCAGCACGAGAAGATGGACTCAGTTTCCATCTTTCTCCATAACAAAGATTTATATGGAGAGCAGTCTCATATCGCAAGATATGAGACCTCGACCGAATTAATTCAAGCGAGGTTGGCTGTCGGGTCATCTGTAGGGGACAACGTCCTTACAATGACTAGCTATATTGATGAGCTCCAGGACCTGAAGACCACGTTGGGAAACAGGTCAGATACTGACTTGATTTTACAGTCTCTACCTTCTACCCTGAAGGAAACCAGGGAAGTAGAAGGAAAGAGAAGGGCAAAAGTTTCGGGACTGAATGTAGTAAAAAAGGGACGTTCCTATTGTTATGGGATTGGGCATTGGCAGAAAGATTGCAGGGCTTTAGAAGCCAGTAGCCAGGATACGAAGCATGTTGTGGCTTCAGCCTCAAATGTGTTTGTAATTGAGAACTGTTTGTCAATTAACCCTACTTTCTGGGTACTAGATGCCGGAGCAGCATCTCATATCTGTAATTCATTACATGCTTTGAGAAACCGTAGAGTTTTGAAGGTAGGTGATTTGTCTCTCAGAGTTGCAAACGGAATGAGCGTGGACGCTGAATCCGTGGGAGAATATCGCCTAGGTTTGACAAGTAGGCAGATATTGATTCTACGTAACTGTCTGTATGTACCTAGTATGACTTGTAATATCATATCAGTGTCCTCACTTTCAAGAGAGGGATATGATTTTACATTCGTAAGAGATGTAGTTAACATCCACCTAAATCAAGTTCTGATTGGGTCCGGTACATTAGATAACGGTATATACGTATTAAGTCAAGCTCAGGTTTTCAATGTCCAGAACACACTTAAAAGAAAGTCTCCAGAAATAAATCAGCTTTCTTATGGCATTGTAGACTTGGTCACATCAATGAGAGAAAGTTGACTAAGTTATATAGAGAAGGATATTTGAATCCGTTCGAATATCAATCTTATGCTACTTGTGAATCTTGTCTCAAAGGAAAGATGACAAAGACTCCGTTCACTGGACACGGAGTAAGAGCAAGCGAGCTCTTAGGACTCATACACAGTGACGTGTGTGGTCCAATGTCTACACATGCGCGATGTGGTTATTCCTACTTCATTACTTTTACGGATGATTTCTCTAGGTTTGGATATGTCTTTTTAATGAAGCACAAATCCGAGGCCTTTGAGAAATTCCAAGAATACAATAATGAAGTAGAAAAACAAACAGGCAAGAGTATAAAGACACTGAGATCTGATCGAGGTGGTGAATACTTAAGTGCCGAATTCCTGGGTTATTTAAAAGAGAATGGAATTCTCTCTCAGCTTACTCCTCTATACACACCACAACACAACGGTGTATCAGAAATGAGGAATCGAACCCTATTAGATATGGTTCATTCCATGATGAGTAATGCTGAGTTACCACGATCATTCTGGGGATATGCACTAGAATCAGTGCATATCTTTTGAACCAAGTTCCCACCAAGACTGTGCCTACCACACCATATCAGATGTGGAGTGGGACCAAACCCTGTCTAAAACATTTTAAGACATGGGGATGTCCAGCTTTTGTAAAAAAGCAGCATGTGGACAAGCTCGATGCACGATTAGTACAGTGTAAGTTTATGGGATATCCGAAGAATTGCAAAGGATATTATTTCTATTACGCAGAGGAACAAAAGGTTTTTGTTTCTCGTTATGCCCACTTTCTGGAACATCAGTTTTTAGAAAAAGGAACAAGTGGGAGCGTAGTAGAACTGGAAGAAATTCCAGAACCACAAGCTATTACTGAAAGCTTGGAAGAACCAAAGGTTCAGAAGAACGGGACATCCCGACGCCACTCCGTAGGAGTAGTAGGCAATCTCATCCACCTGAGAGATACTGCGGTTTTCTCATAGACGGGGATAGAGAGGATTGCACTATTGACTATGATGAGCCTACTAGCTTCCAGCAAGCCATTCAGAGCGGTGACTCAGTAAAATGGCTGGATGCAATGCGGACCGAAATGGACTCCATGTACACTAACAAAATATGGACTTTGGACGTTGCTCCAGATGGGGTAAAACCCGTAGGATGCAAATGGATCTTCAAAAAGAAGATTGGTGTAGATAGACAGGTTGAAATCTATAAGGCTAGACTTGTTGCAAAGGGTTTCCGTCAAATACCTGGTTTGGACTATGACGAAATCTTTTCTCCAGTGGCTATGCTCAAATCCATTAGTGTCCTTCTTGCTATTGCTGCCTTCCACGATTATGAAATCTGGCAGATGGACGTAAAGATGGCCTTTCTAAATGGTAATTTGGAAGAGAGCGTTTATATGTATCAGCCAGAGGGATTCATTCAGAGTGGGAGCAGCGGTAAAGTATGCAAGCTGCTTAAGTCCATTTATGGACTAAAGCAGGCATCACGGAGTTGGAACATCTGTTTTGATGATACTGTTAAGAAATTTGACTTTATCAAAAATCCAGATGAACCATGCATATACAATAAGATTGTAGGGAGAGCTGTAGTATTCCTCGTCTTGTACGTGGATGACATTCTCCTAATAGGAAATGATATTTCTATGTTACAGTCAGTCAAAAGTTTCTTGTCACATAAATTCTCCATGAAAGACCTAGGTTATGCCACCTACATTCTGGGGATCCAGATCTATCGTGATAGATCAAAAAGGATGTTGGGACTTTCGCAGTTCAGGTACATAGACACCATATTGAAAAGATTCAGTATGGAAGATTCTAAGCGCGGTAACCTACCGGCTTGTCACGGAATCACCCTCTCCAAAGATATGTCTCCCAAGACTGATTTGGAAAGGGATCGCATGTCGATTATACCCTACGCTTCAGCGGTAGGCTCTATAATGTATGCGATGTTATGTACCAGACCAGATGTAGCATACGCATTGAGCGTAGTAAGCCGGTATCAAGCAAACCCAGGGGAGAATCACTGGATAGCAGTAAAGAACATTCTCAAGTACCTGAGAAGGACTAAGGAGATGTTCTTGGTGTATGGCGGAAAATACCTCCAGATGGAGGCCTTTGCCGACTCCGGCTTCCAGAGTGACAAAGATGACTCCAAGTCCATGTCGGGTTATGTCTTTACCCTCAATGGAGGGGCGGTCTGTTGGAAGAGTTCCAAGCAGGAGACCGTTGCTGACTCAACAATGGAAGCGGAGTACATAGCTGCTTGCGATGCCGTAAAAGAAGCTGTCAGGATGAAGAAGTTCCTCACAGAACTTCAGGTGGTTCCTTCCAGTGTTGGTCCAATACCTCTGTATTGCGATAACAACGGCGCTATAGCTTTAGCGAAGGAACCCAGGTCCCATCAGAAGTCCAGACACATCTTAAGGCGGTATCACCTGATCAGGAAGATCGTAGATCGCCGGGAGATCGAGGTAAAAAGTGTAAAGACGGAGAATAACATTGCTGATCCATTCACAAAGGCCATACCTCAGACGCAGTTCGAGAGGCTATTCGAGATGATAGGTCTACGATATGCCAGCTCATGGCCCTAGTGCAAGTGGGAGATTGTTAGTATATATGCCCTAGGGGCCATTATTGTATCATACTAGATTGTATATTACTTAATGGAAGTTTGGGATATTCACAATTGTATATACAGTCTTGCTAAAAATGGTAGTATGCTACTTTGTTTGTGTCTACTTTAATATGTGCATATGTTTCTTGTAACATATCACTTATACATATTAGTAGAGCCCATAGGTTCTTTGCTTGATTACCAGCGTTGTGATGGCAGTCACACTAGTGGGGGCTGGGTAGTCTATAAGCAACATCCTATACAGGTCCCTAGTCGTAGGATTATCGAGACAGGGCATCGATACTCCAGAGTAGATGTCACGTCCCGAAAGTACGGAACATGACCGGCACTTAAACTACGAAACGTCTCGAGGCGTACGTAATCTAAGTAAGCCGAAAACCCAGAAATCCAAAACCAAGAAAACTAGTAGAGTGAAGGAAAACCAATTTAAAATCAAGTAGTTTTAATAGCATAAGCCGAATTATGCGGTTTTAAAAATATCAAATATTTCCTGAAAATTTAGGCAGAGTCTCCTTTGTAAATACTGGCCCCCAAACGGAATACAACATGAATAGTATACGAAATCAAAAAAAGGCATCCCCAAGCGGGAGCTAGCACTTCGTCAATCGACGGTCACAACCACACAAGCAATATAATATACAACGCCGACGGCGAGGATCAAAACTCAAAAGGAAACTCAAAACCATAAGAAATCCGTAGAAATATACGCGCGACTCTAAGGTCGAAAGAATAACATCACTGGTCTCTATCTCAAAAATAAATACATGTTTGGTTGATGGAACTTCTAGATACAACAGAATAATAATATACAAGATGTAATGATGGGTACGATACAAATAAACCCACCTACTAGCAAGTCACCCGGAAAAGGAAATAGTGCCAGCAAAGCCGTAATGAAACCTGTACAGCGAAACCTGCAAGAACTGTGGCACAACGGGGGTGAGTTGCCAACTCGTGAGTAGAAAGACATCTACGCACAGAAATCGCATAAATAACGCAACCTAGGTCAATGATCATAATATATCCTCAAATATATGAATAACATGCATCCTATAACAATGGCTAGGGTAATATCTAACCCGAGTGTGATCTCATGTGCCCGTGTCAGTGCCTCAGGTAACAATATATCATATGAATGAAGTATGAATGCATGAAAACAGAATACATGTAAATGAAGAACTGTTTTCATAAATTAGTGAGATTTCCTTTGTATTTTTAAAATGAGGTATTATAAATGAAATCAGCATCAACAGTGTCTAGCATCGACACAAAACATAAATCTCAATGTCTCAAAGCCTCAGGCTCCGGCTATTCGGACTGGCCTGTATCATCAAATCTCAGTATCTCAATATCTCGAAATCTCAATGTCTTAATCTCAATCTCTAGGGCGCCGTCAGTCCAGACCGGTCCCTACCATCCATCTCAAGACCACGACGGTACCCTCCGGATATCCGACGCGTCGGGTAAAATCACCGGTAGGTAGTCTCCCCCTGCCAGGCTCATCGTCATCACCACGAGCTTCTTGCCCCGGGGTACCTTACCGGGTCCACCATGTACCCGAAATGGTTCATCCAACTCCTCGAATCGGGTCTCGAAATCCATCAGCAAACTCATGGTGGACGACTCATACATCATGGGAAAAACCGCGCTTTTCATTTAAAAAGAGAAAGACGAAGTTTTTATATGTTTTGCGGTTTTCCCCAAATCCAGAAAATCTCATGGAAATCCGAATCCAAAACCTCAATAGCACGTAAAAAGTGAATATATGCATGAGAATCCATGAATGCGGCATAACAATGAATAACAATATGCATGAAGTAGCAGGTAATAACTACAATGTCTAAATTAACATATAAGGCAAGTACACTAATATCATGTCTAAACTATTAGCTAACAGGCTATGTCAAGCAATAATATTTTCTAAGGTGTACGTGACATGGCAATTACCGATGAAGATGTGTGTGAGCCGGCAAGTAAGTGTACGTGGTACATACGCATCATCGGTAATGGTGCTGGTGTCCTAACCACAAGATATCAACAGTAGAATATGAAGCATAATATAAGCATGTGATGCGGAGCGAACAACAATAATGAGCGGGAGCTGAATACTAGACGCAACGATAACTAATCTGCATTAACCTAATATAAGTCCTACAATGGTGCCTTTTGAAATAACACGAATCGTGGGGTTTTGAAAATAGGGGCTACGGTGTTTTTAAGAAAAGATACGTTTTTCAAATATCCGTAGAATCCCTTGACCTGTCTTTTAAAATACGCACGATTCGTAAGTTTTGAAATAGGTAGGAACCGAATCTAATCTAACAACTAACTAAACTAAAGGGCTAAGCTACAAGCTAGACTACAGGTAAGGAAACCGCCTAACATCTGAGTCGATACATATACATACCTGTATATATATTAGTCGGTGATCCCGCCTCAATAATATCATATCCGATACCATATCTATAATTAGACATCCCAAGTCAAGAGTGCGGATCAATCATCAAGATATAGCCCGTACGTAAATCCGTCGTACGGCATCCCCAAATCTGGGTACGGGTCAATATCATATTCCTCACACTATTTCTCTGGTATCCTCTTTATCCAAGATCATAGTCTAGGGTACCGACCTATGTCTAGTACAATACTAATATCCTCAATATACTCATGATCTGACTACTGATCGACAATTTCGTACAAACCGATATCGTCAGCACATATCATCATCAAGGGGTATATATCGCCCGATACGGCCTAATATCAAAATCCTAGCATATCTGCCTCATATCACGATCACATGTCGACCATTTTATTTATAACACTATTCACCCGTATCGCCGCCCCAAGATCCGCTATAACACCAGGACGTACCTCAAGTACGAATCCTGCCATATCACCGATATCACAACCACAAAACAAATCTCATCGACTCAGCTCAATCCCAAGTATCATCCTCAAATCCGTATGTGAACACATAGTCCCATACCCATATGAACACATAACTATAAAGAATCCCATTAGCACATATAAATAGGAATGTATGCAAGTATGTATGTGTGTATGTGTAGTGCAACACTACCCTAGGGTTCGCAACACTAAAATAATCCAACACACCAATATCCATCCTAACATCGTTATTAATCCCAAATAATATATAATAATTGTTGGTGTGTATGCGCATCCATATACACCACCACGGACTGCAGGGGTGCTATACGCCATCCACCCGACTTCTCCTCGTAGATATAAATCTACTCATCTGGTCCTCGCTCGCCGGTGCCGACGTCGCCACGCGCTTGCATGTCGTCTCGAAGTCCACATGGGGTACCTACATATCATAATGCACCGTATCACATTAAAATTCGACTCATGACCAAAACGACACACGAATCCCACATAGGTCAAAACCTATGGTTGCTTTCACAAATCAACCCCAAAACCCTCGATATCGGCGTACAAACGTCGATTGATCAAGAAAAACACCAACCATACCAATCATGGTTTCAAAACTCGCTAACTGTATAAGAGATATGGTTAAATTCGTCAAAACCACAAATTCACCTTAAAAGCCATTTTTCCGAAAATCTAACAAGCAAAAATTACCCGTTTTAGTACAAAACTCGACGTTTAAACAAATCTAATGGCCATAATACTTATTAAATATCTTAAATAAGTTATAAAAACAATTTCCATAATTTAATCCCAATAAATTTCATTAACCCCAACATCCTAGTTTACAATATACCCAAATTTTAACAATTTAGCAAAAATGCACAAACAACAATTTAGCTTGGACTTTCATAAACTAAAAGCATTAAACCACTCAATACAATATTTATAATGACATGAAAACTTAATTATATTTTAATCTAAGCATTTGATAATTTTTCAAAAACTCTAGTTAGCAAACTAGCTTAATTAGGGCATTTATAAGAAATGGTTGTAATTAACAACTAGATTAGCTTTCAACAAGGCTTAGGATGTTAATCCACATCACATATCCATGCACAATTGATCACAACCCAATTCCACAACAAAACCCTAACTTGAATTCCTTAATCATGCAATTAAACTCATCTAAAACCTAATTAATCACTTAATTAACTTAGATTAAAGCAATAATCAACAATTTAACTACATGGTTAAGATTATACCTCCACAATTTTTGTAGATCCCACTTGCCACTAGCCACCCAAATTAGCTTCCATCCCCCAAGATCCATGCTAAATTGGATAAAGAAAAATGGGTAGGGCTTTGATTTTGATTTTATGGGATTTTTGATGCATTTTTTGAATGGTTTTTGAGGTGGAATGAGAGGGGAAAATGGGGGAGATGGGGCTGCCATTTTCGGCCAGAAAATGAGGGAAGGATGAGGGAGTGTGGTGAGGGAATTATGGCCAAGTCAAGGAAAAAACCCCAAGTCAACAAAACCCATACCTCATTCTTTATTAGCTTTCTTTTAATTTCTTGTTTCCTTTTTCCTTTTCTTTTTTACTTGAAGTGGGAAAACAATTGGGGAGGGCTGCTGAATTCTGCATAAAAGAGGAGGAAAAATGGGGGTGTGTGAGTGTGGGGGTGTGTGTAGCAAGTTCCAATTGAAGGAAATACCCCCTTATCTCAATTACATTAATTAACTTCACAATTTTAGCATTTTTCTTCGATATTTTCTAACATCGTTTGACAGTTCCATTTCATTTCAAAAACCACATGATAAAATTTTGTTTAATGTGTTATGATGCACAAAATTCGTTTCAACTCAATCCAGTTTGTAATTTTCCCTAATTAAATGTATTAGTGACGGCTTAAAATAATATTAAAATAATTAATTTCGGAAAATTTTTCAGAAAATTAGAAATTTTACCAGTGGCTCAATAAACACCAAATACTAGTAATTACATAGCTAGAATATGTATATTTAATTTTATATTAAAGATATTTACGTTTTGACTTTTTACGGAAAACCCCCTTATTTTACCGATTTTCCGAAATTACACCGAAACGATTTTCAAAACGTTACAGTAGAGTAGTGTGTACGCTTCTCATCCCAGTCGAGAGATGGTCTGTCCCATAGCCATCAGTACGTCGTACTGGAGATAGTATACAGGTGCTCGTTAGGTTACGGGTACACCGGACAGGACTCGCAGGGGAACTGTTGGTTGGTATTATACCCATCATCAGTTAACAGTTCCCAGATGACATGAGTACAGCATAGTTCGCAGACTTGACACTGCTACTTCGCCTCGAGTGTGTCCTACTGTTCTTAGATTGCTACCCTACCACGGCTCAAAGGAGTCGTGCAAACAGGTAGCAGTTGGGTGCAGTCTCGAGCACTTGGAGGCAGTAGTGGTTGGACAGGATTCGTCTCTCCCGGTATTGGGAGATGATATCACGCTGTGTCAGAGAGCCATTAAGCAAAGTCCCTGGCCAGGGCAAGCGAGATATACTGATAGGTTCCAGTAGCTTCTCAGGGTGTAATGGGCTTCGCTCCGACACGACTTATACTGCTATTAGGGGACTGACGCTTGCCGCCCCCTAGGCTTGATATGCGATAGTCTTAGACGAATAGAACGGACTGTACGGAGATTATCACATCAGGCTCAGTGGGAGTTCGAATGAGTTTTCTCATCGGCCTTCTTATCGATATCTACCTGGGGACCGTTACGTACAGCTAGTGCCGCTTGCGGTTTGTGGTTAAACCCACTGCAGCGTAGTGTCGAGTCTTTAGAGTCCCACACAGAGAGTTTCCCTGCTCCAGGTGAAACGATATAGAGGTCGTATGGTTTTACGACAAGGGTTCGGACGCGTACGTGTGTTTACGCACGTACGACTTTTCGGACAGTTTTTACTAGCCGGATTTGGTTTAAGCCAGATTCTAGTATCGGGTTATTGGATTTATACAGTCTAAAGTTTTTCCGTGTTTTCACGGATTGGAGGGGCATTCTCGTAATTTGTCGGGAAGCTTCTAGAAGAGTGGTGACTTGGGGGGTAAGGTGGCATTGCATTAAATGAGATTAGTGACTCATTTGTGTGATTCATCCATGTCATTAATGCATCATAAATGCTTAATGACTCATGGAGATGAATCACTCATATGTATTTATGAAGCATGGTTGTTAAATCTATTATTTCATTTTTGGATAAATAATAATGCTTTATATATATTATGATAGATCATTATCTCATGATCATTCTCATCTTCACCACCTCTCTCCTCAAGCTCACTCTCTCTTCAAACCCTAACCCTAACCTCTCATGAGTTGAGATCATGGGTTAGCTAGACTAATACATCCATAACCTCACTCTATATCCCCTAGGTAGCTTAGATTAGCACTTTGAGCAACCTAGTTATCTCAAGGTAGAGATAAAGCTTGTAGTAGGAGCTCTCGGGTGGATCGTCTTTGACTCGAGGAGGCCGTTGAGATGCCGATGTTCCAAGGAGCTTACGAGGAGTGGAGAACAACGATGAAGACCCGAAGGACATGTAACGTGAGGTATAACTTCGAATCCGAGTAGTTAAACCTCTAGCATATAGTTAGCAATGGTTTAGATACGATTCATGCGCTCAAGTCCGTGTTACGAAGCTTTGATAATCGTTTTTCATATATTCCGCCTCCCCGCAAGTTCGTGGGGTGCGTGACATGGACTTACATGAAGTATTTCAAAGATGGCTTGGAATACACCATCACGGGAGAGCTAAACCCATTCTCCGTAAACGAGGTCCGAAAATATGAAGATGCAAAGTACTTCTTACCAGACTTCGAAGATACGGAGAGGTATCATAATCCGGAGGATAAACTGAAGTTCGTTGCCACCATCCCGATCTTTGGGAGCGACACCAAAGAAGATAAGGAAATAGTCTACTCGGAGCAACCCTAAGACAACAGGCCCGGACCATCTACTCGTATTCCGGTCTTTGGCAGCGACTCTGAAGAAGAAGATAACGCCGTTTTCTCCATCCGCCCGTCGTTGCAAATCCTCGCCAGAGCGGATCAAAGCCTGCAAATCACAATGGCTCCCCTTGGCATTTTAAGGAACTTGATGCGCTCGATACATATAGCGTATATGAATTACAGACTTTCTACATGCCTCCCAGGCGAAGAGGTGAAAAGGCGATCCTCTTCTATCAATCTCCGGAGACCAGAGTAGAGAAAGAAGTCTGGCACGGTGCCGGTTTTACATTTGATAGGCTTCAACCAATCCGTATGTCAAGATATTACGCGGATGGATAGAAAAGACTATTAAGATGCCAGGGTGTACCCCTCGAACAGACCGTTTGACAAGCGCAATTCTACAAAAAGATTTGGGATATCCCTAGGACCTAGAGAAAGATGCCCAACAGGAAGATGGAGACAACCAGGCTCAGATACGTTTGGTCCAAGAAACGGGAGCGATTCCACAGCTGCCATGTCATCAACAGCTCTGCTGAAGAAGGGAATGCTCTTCCAAATAGCTATGCCATTGAAACAAAGCAAAATCCTGCTCTAAGAATGTCAAATTCATCATTCGAAGAACAAGTTGACAAGCTAATACAAGAATCTTATCAAAAGATTTGAGACGACCATAGCCACGAAATGACAATCTATGAAAAGGCCAGGACGCAACGTCTCAACCAACAATCTGCGAAGAAAGAAGACTGTAATGTCCGTTGTCCCCAACCCACTATATGTTCTCGTGACAAAAGAAAATCCCGAAATGGAGGCAAAAACAGGGTGAAGAACATGAATAATGTTTGGAAACAGCAAAGCAGATCCAAGAAGCTGTATAGTCGAGGAAAAGTCAGCCGGAACCCGTATTTCATGAAGAAAATGGGTAGGGAATACTCTTTCCCTCAAGACAAGACAAGGAAAATGTTCAACCTTGTCATGAAACATCAAATGGTAACGCTCCCGGAGTCTCGGCATCCCGAACAAATAAACGAGGTCCATCGCCCGGATTATTGCTCCTACCACCGAGCAATAGGTCACCCCCTTAAAGATTGCTTCACTTTTAATGACAGGGTTAAAGATCAGTATCAACAAGGTAGGTTCGCTTCATCCGACAGCTGGTGGGTAACCCCCCGCAAAAGCATGAGCCAAAGAGGACCTATACCGCGAGAACAGGACCGACTCAACATCAAGAATGGAAGCAAGCTCGTACTAGTCATCAAAAGACCAATGATCCCCAATCGTGCAAAACGGGGGAAATTTGAGCCGAACTATGAAGGCCCGTACATCATAAACAAAATTTACCAAGGTGGAGCCTACCTGCTTATGGATATGCATGGAGAAAGACCCTTTCGACCAATAAACGACCGGTTCCCTAAAAAATACAATGCTTGACGAGTCATGATTTAGGTCAATGATAGATGACGACGCTTGTGTCCGTTCGCTATCTTTTTGAGTCAGAACCCTAAAAGTAATATCCAAAAGATCCGTCACCTAAAAAATGACGATAATAGATTGAGACGTCCCTAAACTAATACTCGTCCCCGAAATGGGAATGGAGAACCGAGATGTCTTTAAACTAAAATCTTGCTTCAAATACAGCGACAATAGACCGAGAAGTCCTTAAACTAAAATATTGCCTCAAACATGGCGACAATGGACCGAGAAGTTCTTAAACTAAAACTTTGCCTCCAACGGCAACAACGGACCGAGATGTCCTTAAACTAACAACGGACCGAGATATCCTTAAACTAATATTCGCCTAAAAATTGGTGATATTGGACCGAAAAGTCCCTAAACTAGAAACTTCGGCTCAAACGGCGACTTCGGACCGAGAAATTTTTAAACTAACTTCTCCTCAAACATGGCGCATCGCCCTAAATATGGCAATATCCTCTCTTGAGATCTATATTGCAATTGAAACTTCAATGGAGAAGGTTGCAACTCAAGTCCTATCGGCTGCACAGCTACTCCAGCGGTGAAGTCACCCCCAAGTCCCACTGGCAAACAGATGGGTTATGTAAAAAAAATGGGTACTGTTGGGGTCAAAATTTATACCCTAGTTGACCAAGTCAAAATCAATGTATGTAAATGGGAAGAAAGCCAAAATTTTGTAAAACCCATGGTTTATGTGCAAATAGAAACAAGCATATAAGGTATGGGGTAGCACAAGCGCCATTTGGCAAAGCCCAAGAGGCTATATATAAAGTGTGTAGCCTATAAAGGCAAACATGATGAAAATATCTATAACAACTTTTTCTATTCTAAAAAATTCTAGGGTTTGTGTCTCCTTCTCCTTTCTCAAGGTTCTAAAACATTCCCCCCTTTTTAAATTAAATCAAGAGTTTAACTCTTCCCTTTTTCGAAAAGAAATAGTTTTCCACCACAAAACCCTTGAAGGGAAGCTCGGATCTTCAATCAGATCTCGAAAATGGGAGACTTTTAAGTCTCACCCACTTTTCTCCAAGATTCAGCCGATCAAGAGGAGGAGGAAGGAGACCCATCTCCAAAAATCTAACTTTGGACAGATCTAAGGCTCAAAAGAAGCTCCAAGACTAAAGAAGAGAACGGAAAGTCTTCTATTCGATAGGTTGGTCAAGACGGCTTTCTTTCACCTTTTACCAAACCCATGCATTGTCAGTGAGCTGTAGATTTGCAACTCGTACCCAAGCGACCTCTGGCACTTGTGCTGTTGCCAGGTCATGTTCAACGCTTTGAGCCCATTCCTCCGCTTCCAGAGGGCTCTTTTTTCCCGAAGAGTTCTTAGGGTGCAGTGCCCAGAATTGCCTCACTCCAGGTGCTTCCGCTTCTGGACGGTTCAAGAGAATAGTAGTCTGCTGGTACTGTCCTTCCAGGAGGCTGCGGATCGCCTCAAGTAATACCGTCTGCTCGTTAATTGGAGCAGTGACGCCAGGTATGAGTGGTAGAGGTGGAGGAGTGTTGTCGAAATTGGTGCTGGTGTTGTTTGGGGAATCCATAACCTTGAATGAAAAATTAGGGTTAGGATAGATTCAAAGAATAGTAAGATTCAAGGAATATATAATGTAAAAAATGTTTTTAGTTGCTGGTTCTTGTGTTATATTGCTTAGGTTGTCCACGCAGAACTGAACTGTATGGTAGGGTTCCATACAGCTCTGACCTGCATGGCCCACCAACAAAACCTGTCACGCCCCGCTTCCCGGTGTACGGCGAAGGGGACGCGACGAGGTCGCTACGTATTTACTTTGAAGTAAACACGCTAA
The DNA here is from genome assembly GCA_030015575.1 of Agapanthus africanus. NCBI lineage: Eukaryota > Viridiplantae > Streptophyta > Magnoliopsida > Asparagales > Amaryllidaceae > Agapanthus > Agapanthus africanus. The sequence goes on along the minus strand of JASDDO010000014.1, from coordinate 98,265,109 downwards.
GCGTATCTAAGCAATATAAATAAAAATGTATAAGAAACAAAGACAATAGATATAATTGAACAACAACTTTATTTATTAACATTCTTTTTACAATACATCTGAAAAGTAAATACATGGAATTAAAAGCAATGTCTAAACAGTGGCATAACAGAAATGGAAAGTACTGAAATGAAATGTACAAGTAATTAGAGCTCCGGGTCAAAGGCTAGCTGATCCAAGTCCTCGCTGGTGGGCTCGATCTCCTGAAGGTCTGATCCACCTGACAACATTCCAAAGGAGAAAGAGAGGGAATGTCGTCAGCGAACAATCGCTCGGTAAGTCCCAAAGATGAGGGAGAAATAGAATAGACAGAGAGAGAGTGTGTAGCTTTTAAAGTTTTTATAATGTTGTGTTTAGTTTTAACGCTGTTGTTTGTAGCTTGGTAGAAAAGATGCCAGTATATACGGGAGGAGTCTCACTTTCCCCGGAGACTAAGGTATCAGGAGTACAAGGCTCCGTCGATAATACCACGGAACAACGGTATAGATGTAATTACGTCTTGAGTGACCACCTCATGCCACCTTTAACATATTTCATACCCGTGTACCCCTTTGTAAATTGAATTATATAGATGGATGATTTGCCGAAATCATGATATCAGTAAATGGATATAACTGGAAAATCATGTAGATTGATGTATATTCATGGTTTGGTTTAGTCGATACAGATTGAATATATTGAACAGATTGATTATATGGATTCATGGATTCATATTGTAATGTAGTTTTATACTTGAATCTCATTCAAGTCAGATTGTATATATTGAGACTCAGTCCGAGTCAGACAAATTAGAAAATAAATTGAATTCTGAATTAGTTTTTGGTGTTATCGGTAACCGCTGCAAATGGACTGCAGGATTTGTGTCATTTTCAAAGACGATTACCGTGTTGATAACACCGTTTGTTAAGTTATCTACCTTAAATAGGAAAGCACCCATATCTCCGGCTCCCTGAGGCTCAAGAGACTGGTCCCACTTAAATCTATGTTTAGTAGGGACCTTATTGTAATTTAGTATAACTTGAGAGGGTTTTATATAAAATAATTTTATATAATTTTCAAAATACACCTCAAGTATTTTATTACAGTCTTTAAAGTTTTTATTGATGTATATTTTATCATTGTGACATTTCTAATGAATAAAAACCTAATTTCATAATATATGGTATTTATTTGTAATATTGGAATTGTTTGGTATTTTCTTGTAAATGAGATGTTTTTCTTAAATTTTGGAAATGTGGAATATTATAAATACTAAAGATAGATATTTTGATATTAATTACATATATATTTATTTATCAAAAATATAAGTTTTATTTATAATAGAAATCACATTTTCTCAAGAAAATTGTATTTTTAAATCTTTCGAGATCGTATGCTCCTTGCGGAGGTCTGCATCTCGCACTACTAAACCCGAGGATGTGAGATAATCCGCACCATCCCGAACGGGTTCTCTGAAATGGGTTGTAGCGGCGCATTGCAAAGATTTGTTAAAAATACACATCTTATAGAAAAAGGTTTTTATAAGTCAGAGGAGTTTTGTGTAAAATTTTATTTTCCCAAATCTATATTCCCAAAGATCATCGTGCTATGTTACATATAAGTGTTTTGAGGAGGTAGGTTATTACCTCGTGAGTTTTCTATAACTAGAATGGTTAAAAGGTATAAACATGTCAATATGAAATATAAAGGTATTTTAATGTGAACATGGGATAAAACTTACTATGATTATCATTTCATTGTCAAACTTGTTCTATTGCCTTTGTTAGTGTTTAATGGTCATGACATAAGAGTTTAGTAATATTGTGTTTAAGAAAAATAGACTTTTTAAGGAAAAACGAATCAGAAGTCGGATTAACTCCGCTTCCGTCGGGTTTTAGTTTTTGTCGGGTTCCTAGGCACTCTAGTGAGGTCTCACAAGGCATCAACCATGCCAATTTCGAAAAATACGGTGCCGAGAAACCCTAGACTACGGATCGTTGGCTAGATATCTAGGCGAAAAGTAAACTAGTTAACACTTAACTAAGAGATACGGAAATACAACCTTTGTAGATCCGGTTCTCCACCTCCATAGCTCCGCAACGAAGTCCCTTCGCTGTCTAAGTGAACTCCCGGGCTCTAGCGTCGGCTTCGTCGAAGAATAAGCGAGCTAGGTCGTCGATGTCCATGCCGAAGATGATATACGTCGAGGCATCGCTAGATCAAGCTCCACCTTCACCAAGCCATGATAACTTGTGAAGGAAACACACTCTACTACTTGGCAAGAGGTAGAGGATGAAGAAATAGGAAGTGGGTTCAATTTAGAATTGGATTTCTCACTCATTTTCACATTCCACCATTGTTGGTAGAAAGCTTTCTTCAAGGTTGAAGATGAAGAAGAAGAAGATAATGATATGATAAGTTCTTTAGAAAAGAAAAGAATAATAATTCTTATCATAAAGGTAACCATGGTGAAGTGTAGAGAATTAACTTAGGTTAAATGAATGGTTAGGGTCAAGGTTTCATGAAGCTTCCACTAAACAACAAAAAAAGCCACCATTCTTTTCTCCTTTTTTCATCTATTTTCCAAAATGAATAAATAGATAAATAAATGAGAAAAGGAAATAAAACCCTAATCATAAGTTTAACCATGGTTTAATTCTTTACACTTAACCAAGTAAACATGTATCATCAAACATGATACAATCAATTGCACAAAAAGTATATCACATACACAATGTGCACATCCGAGTGAGAATATCCATTTAAAGTGAACCGATACTAGTTGACGCAAAGTAATATATCAAATATATAATTATACATTAAATCATTAAATCAACACTTGATTTAACGATCCGGTCATATCGCATATAACCGACTAGTATCCTATGTATCGGTTTATCGAATCAATGCTTGAATCGATAACTAGGTTATATCGCATACAACCAATCGATACATTCTTCGCGAGAATGAAATACGGTATCACATACACGCATTATTCTCGGTCCCGCACATATCTTATATGCGCTCCTGTTTCGTTTCGCTTGAGCCAGGAAACCTCTGTGTAGGACTCTAAAGACTCGTCAATACGCCGGCAGCGGATGATGATCATATCAAACATCCACAAGCCACAAGCGGTCTGCTAAAGGTAACGGCCATCCGGGTATTAAGCAATCTGAAGATCGACGAGCAAGCCCGCTCACACTCCAGTGAATCCAACCAGTAACACTACCGTACAGTCCGATCTGATCGTCTGATATGTCGCATATCTCGCCTAGGGGTGGTAAACGTCAGACCCCAATAGCTCGATAAGTCGTGTCGATATGAGGTCTATAACAATTCGAGAAACTACTGGTAACACTTACCAGTAAATCTCAGCAACCTTGGCCAGGGATTTCCTGTTATAGCCAATCGAACACAGCACAACATCAACTCCCTATACCGGGAGAGACGAATCCCCTCCTATCGCTCATTGCCTCCATGTGATTCGGGACTGTACCCAAAAACCACCGTTTTGCACGCCCTCTTAGACGTGGTAAGATGGAAATCAAAGCACAGTGGGAACCACACAAGACTCTATGACGATCTCGGGTCAACAGACTACTCTGTACCAGTGTCACCAGAGAATTTCCATCTGATGTGAGGTATAATACCATCTGGGAGTTCTCGGCGAGTCCGTCCAGTGTACCCAGTCTCTACTGAGCACCCGTATATCATCTCTGATGTCAAACACCAATGGATATGGGATCATCCATCGCCCATCTGTATGGGTCGAGAAGGTATACGCTAGTCTACTCTGGTATATCGATGCCCCGCCTCGATACACCCACGACTAGGGACTTTCAAGGATGTACTTATGGACTACCATGTCCCCACTAGTATGATCCGCATCATAGTCCAGGTAGTCAAGTACAGATCCTAAGGGCTTTACCAACATGTAACAGAGAGACAATCAGTGTACACGTTAAGGTAAAGATCAACCAGATAGCATACTATCATGTCGAGCAAGAAAGTCCTCCCTATATATGTCCCAGCATCCACTACAATATATATCCTATGTATAGTAATGGCCTCTAGGGCATACATATAACTAACAATCTCCCACTTGCACTAGGGCCATCTGATAGCAGTGGTTGCAGTATCTCATACTCAACCATCCCATAAAAGTCTCTCTCTGGGAACAGGCCTTTGTGAGTGGATCCGCTGTGTTGTCCTCTGAGTCTACTCTCCTAACCTCGATCTCCCTGGAGATCAACTATCTCCATGATCAGGTGATACTGCCTTAGAATATGTCTGGATCACTGATGGGATGGACGTTCCTTGGCATAAGCCACAACTCCATTGTCACACAATGGGAGGAACAAAGTTCATCTCATGAACCAATATACACCCAGACTGCTTCTTTGGTAGCATCTTAAGTAGCGATGTATCCATCCTTTATCTTCTAGTATGCCAATGTATCTAGTTTGGAACTCTTCCAACATACCGTCCCTCCACTGAGGGTAAAGACAATGCCTGTGACTGACATTCAGTCGTCTTTATCACCCTGGAACCCTTCCAGTGATTCTCCCCAGGATCGGTTGATACCGTCTCACTACAACTAGTGAGAGTCCTAACATCCAATTAGATCTATCTCATAGATCCAAAAACCCAGGATTTAGGAGGTATCACTTTGATCCTATATGGAGAATTATTGTGATAAGCGGAGATTGATCGAGCGTAGCATAGGAAACTCCTTCCCTATCAAGAGTATGTCATCCACGTACTCTACGAGGATCGTCACCATACTCCCTACTACCTTTTTGTATATACAAGGTTCATCTACCATTTTGATGATGTCAACTTCTTTGACTAACACACCAAAATAGACGTTCCATCTCCGCGATGCCTGCTTTATCCTATAAAGCATCTTGCACACGTTTCCGCTGCTCCCACTGTCTATGAGGCCCTCTGGCTGTGTACTTATAGACGCTCTCTTCTAAAATATCATTTAGAAAAGCAGTCATGACACCCAACCACCAGATATCGTAGTCATGGTATGTAGCCGTGGCAAGTAGGATCTGGATGGACTTAAGCATAGCCACTGGAAAAGGTTTCATCATTATCCACGCCTGGTCAATGAAGAAAACCTTTAACAAGTCTAGCTTTGAAAGTCTCAACTTTTCCATCTACACCAAGTAATCTTCTCAAGATATACTTGCTCCTGATGGGGATTTAACCCTTCAGATATAGCAACCAAAGTCCATACTTTGTTGGTGTATAAGGATTCCATCTTAGATCGCTAAGCATCCAGCCATTCTTATAGAGTCTTACTCCTGATGGCCAGCTCGAAACTAGTTGGGTCATCATCTCATGATGCAATCCTCGCTCCCACTGTCATAGAGAAACCGAAGTATCTCTCAGGTGGGTGAGGAACCCTACTAGATCGGCGGAGAGGTTGAGGTTCGTTGGTAACTAATGAATCCTTTGGTTCTTTCAAATCATCAGCTGCAGTTTGTATAGCTGGAACCTTTCCAGTTCTACATTACAGACCTTGCCTCGAGCTTGTCCGGATTTTGCTTTCAGACATAGGCCGGACAACTCCAAATCTTAACTAACTTAAGACATGGGTTCTTCCCATTCCATATCACATATGAAGCGGTAGGCAACTGATTCGATTAGAACCCTATTCAATAGGTATGCAGCTTCTCAAGTGCATAACTCCCAAAAGGAAATAGGTAACTCAGTAGTACTCATCATAGAGCACACCTTATCATATAGGGTGTGATTGCTCCGCCCTGATATACCATCGTGCTATGGTGTATACAAAGGAGTAATGCTGAGAGAGAATCTCATTCTCCTTTAGAATAATCCAGGAATTCCGTGCTCAAGTATTCTCCTCCTTGATCTCATCATAGGACATAATACTTATACCCGTATATTGGTTCTCTACTTCTAACTTATATTCTATGAATATCTCAAAAGGTTCGGACTTGTGTTTCAACGGGAACATCTGTCTGAATCTAAAGAGATCATCAGAGAACGTAATGAAGCATAAAGAACCGGTCTTGGCATGTGTAGACATGGGACCTTACATACATCAACATGTATCATCCCAAGAGTACACTAACTCTTTCTCTGTTTCTAATAAACAGAGCTATAGTTATCTTATCTTTGTGACATGACTGGCAAGTTTCATAAGATGTAAATTCAAACTAATTTAAATATGCATCTATATGTAACTTTAGCTAGTCGGGTCGCATTGATATGACCTAGTCTACAATGCCTCAAGAAGGATTCGTTCATATCTGAACTCTTCCTCTTGTGTGTGTTCCATATACTAAGAACTGTAGTTTGATTTAGAACATTAATGATTTTAGATAACGTGCCTGAACCGATCAACTTTTGATATAGGAAATGTTCAAAACATTATCCATCAATACAAAATTATATCCTTTCTTTTCTACCAAAGAGAGTAATATGATTTGGTATATCAGGTTCGGTATCTAATAACATTCGTTCAGAATCAATGTATTGGTAATACAGGGTGACAGTGACCGACAGACTTGGCTGCAACACTTGCCCCGTTTTCTGCCTCATGAAACTTATCACCCGTTCTCAGTTCTCTACCTTTCTATAGCCCTATGTAACAGATCACATATCAGGGATCCTGATCTGGTATCACATACCCAGGACGTAAAGGATACTGAGAAACAGTTCTCTGTAATGAACACACCCGAAGATGATGCATCAACATGCACACTCTTCGTTTGGGTGGCACGGGAATTCTGGTAATCCCCAATTTCCTGCTCTGTCTTATAACAATTATAAGTTGGAGCGGGACCAACGTTCCCCAGCTCAGTATAACAAGCGGGTTCGGTCAATATTCCGTATTATTATCTTGATTAAGGCGTGATATGGTCGCTACCTGGAGAGAGAGAGAAGAAAACACTCAGCGTGCGTTCTGTCAAGAATAGATTGGTTATTATTTTATCTAATCAGGATGGCTCCCACTGTTTTTATCAAATCTTCCTTCAAACCCTAAAAGGAAAGACTAGCCGGGATTAATTACACTCTACAAGTTCGCCAATCTTTCAGCCAGGCCAGTGTCGGTACTTTGAGGGAGGTTCCCCGTGCTTTCGCACGGACCTAATTACAGTAAACCTCGTTTTCCCAGAGGCGTAACCCCGTTGACACCTTTCTAGACACCTACTTGATCGGCTAATTGCAAAGTGCAAAACTCTCCCAGGAGTAACAATTACTCGCAGTGGGTATCGGGATCCAACTATCATATAGAAGGTATGCAATCTCATTGCACATTTCAACACTTGAAACTCCCGATAAAGGTTTTTACCCCTAGCACCTATGACCTTGGCTAAGGTCAACAAATCATAGGTACTAGTCAAGTTCTATCCGTCATTTCGTGATTAATTAGACCCACCCACATGACCCTTGGCTAAGGTCAACAAAGCCACATGACTGTCTTAACTAATCGCATCATATGTGGTATAGGAAGACATCACTTAGCTACCGTACACTGTGCCTTGACTATGGTCAACAAACACAGCATGAATACTAAGTACTCTACTTCCTAAAATGACGGAGGGTTGCGGCTGGTTTTTGTGAAAACCTTTAACGCTTTGAACTTGGTCTCGTTGCGGAATCAAATGGTTTTTAAATGGAATGTTTTTTTTTGAGGCTTTTTCTAGTTTTGCTAAAGGGGTCACTCCCGTTGAAGGGATCGTCGGCCCTTTCCTCGTCGAATGAGGTGCGGGATATATCATATATATCACTGTGCAAAGCGGAAACTATAGAAGCGATCAAAGACAAACCGAGGGTTGTAGCATCTGCCAGTTATTGCTAAAGGAGTCACTCCCGGTGAAGGGATCTCGGTCCTTTCCCTATCGAATAAGGTGCAGGATGTTCTACAAGGAACACCACGATGCAAAGCAAGAACTGTAGCTACCTGTTTTTATTTTGAAATCCGATTCCACAACATCAATTAGGTTTATTTTCTTTCATTAATCTCATTAATGAATATCCCATCATTTAAGTCCACCTAACCATCACAGATAAATATAACGTACGCTTATGCCATCCGCATTCGCCTCGATGTCCCGTCTGCACCGTTAGGTTAGGTAACTAACGCCAGAGCGAGGCAGGGCTAGCGCGGGTGTAAAACATAAGCAACGTCTATATAATATATCATATATACTATATATAATACCTGTCACAGAACATCATATGATCACAGCACAGATAAAGCACAGCAGAAGAAACATATGAAATATTGGATATACTAGGACGTCCGTGTTTTCAATACGAGCCAGTATAAAACACGGATTCCACGGCCGTGATGAATAGCCAATCCCACACCCCAAGACCCCTACGAGAGCGGCAAGCAACCCTACCAATTCTAGGGTTAGGAGACCCGAACTCGACTCCTTGAGTTGGTCTCCCACTGGACCCCAGAACCCGGTTACTTGTGCTCCCCTCCTTGGGTCTATCCTAGTGCAGAAAAGTAAATAATATACATTAACGGTGACAACTTCCGCAACCTGGAAGCGCCCCAATAAAAGAATATTACATACAAGTTTTTACATGAATGAAAATGAAAAAACACTCATCTCACATAAAAACCCCCGGCTATTCAAACACGACGATCCAATATAACATATCCAGCAACACATAACATCACATGTCATCAACGTAAGTAAATAAGCGCATCCCAATTGTCGTTGACATATAGTAACGAAACCGGCGATACCACATATTACACTTACGGTCACAGAAAAGAAAGTGTAAAACTACAACAGTTGGAATCCGCAACCACCTCAGACATCGCATGCCTGACCAAATGAATTCTTTAGACATCGCATGCCTAACAATTATAAACCCCGCATTTTAGTCTCATTATCGAAAACTCTTTTCAATATCAAGTCGGGCAATTCAACAGGATTCCCGACATTCTGATCGAATACTCGTCGCAAACTTCAGTAGGCGGCCGCACCCCCGATACCGTCGACGAAGTGCACCAAGACGGAACACCGCTGCAGCGAGCACCCGAACGGATGCTTTCGGCGATGGGGTTCTCCTACAGTCACTTGGTCGGGGCTATGGAGTGAGGCTGTCTATTAAGTTTACCCGGCGAGTATCCGCGTACGCTACGTGATTGCGACGGACTTTTGATCACATCAAAATTCCGTGGCAACCGATCAAGTGAGACTAAACTGCTATGTTTATAACATTCATTCAGTTATCACATAACTACTTGTGAATTCCAATTATTGTATCCCATTCCAGATAAACAGAAAATGTTAAACTTTTCGATCGAACAGTCAAACACCCAAGTTTTCCCGATACTGATCAACACATGAAATAAGTCTAACAACATTCAGTTCGTGCCTCAGTACCAACGGTCCAGCCGTAGAAGGGTCAAGCTAACGCCTCACATGTGGCACGCCGTACTGCCCCAAACCCGAAGGTTCAAAGGGCAGTTCAAGACGGTCACATAATCGAGTTAAGGTTTGTTGTCTTCTAGAGGGTCCATCGCGTTACTTGCACTACTTAGAACGTCGTTAAACTACGGAAAAATCCAACACTTGGAAATTTCCCGACAGGGGAAAAGTTGGGTATTTATATCCGGTCGAACTTTTTAACATATTCTAAAATTTATCCGGAAATTCACACAGACAAAAATTTGATAATCCGATCGAAACACCGAATCCCCAAAACAACTCCAGAAAATTCAACTCTTGAATAAAGTTTAAAAAATCCCAGGAAAACCAGCACAGAAATCTGAGAATTACTGTGGAAAACAAAATACACAAAACGACAAAACTGCCGCGGAACCGCCGCACGAGCCATGCTCGTGCCGCGGATCCGCGGCTCATTGATGGAATTAGGGCATACGACTTCACATTAACTCTTAGATATTCCTGCATGTTTTTCTGCATATTTTTAATATCGAAAAATCCACAATTTTCAAAAAAGGACAGAGAGCATGTTAGAAATGGGTTTTCGGGTTCGTTCGGACTTCAAACTCCGTCTGGACTTCGCCTAAGGCTTTAGCCTGGCTCTGATACCACTGTAGGGTTCCTAGGCACTCTAGTGAGGTCTCACAAGGCATCAACCATGCCAATTTCGAAAAATACGGTGCCGAGAAACCCTAGACTACGGATCATTGGCTAGATATCTAGGCGAAAAGTAAACTAGTTAACACTTAACTAAGAGATACAGAAATACAACCTTTGTAGATCCGGTTCTCCACCTCCATAGCTCCGCAACGAAATCCCTTCGCTGTCCAAGTGAACTCCCAGGCTCTAGCGTCGGCTTCGTCGAAGAATAAGCGAGCTAGGTCGTCGATGTCCATGCCGAAGATGATCTACGTCGAGGCATCGCTAGATCAAGCTCCACCTTCACCAAGCCATGATAACTTGTGAAGAAAACACACTCTACTACTTGGCAAGAGGTAGAGGATAAAGAAATAGGAAGTGGGTTCAATTTAGAATTGGATTTCTCACTCATTTTCACATTCCACCATTGTTGGTAGAAAGCTTTCTTCAAGGTTGAAGATGAAGAAGAAGAAGATAATGATATGATAAGTTCTTTAGAAAAGAAAAGAATAATAATTCTTATCATAAAGGTAACCATGGTAAAGTGTAGAGAATTAACTTAGGTTAAATGAATGGTTAGGGTCAAGGTTTCATGAAGCTTCCACTAAACAACAAAAAAAGCCACCATTCTTTTCTCCTTTTTTCATCTATTTTCCAAAATGAATAAATAGATAAATAAATGAGAAAAGGAAATAAAACCCTAATCATAAGTTTAACCATGGTTTAATTCTTTACACTTAACCAAGTAAACATGTATCATCAAACATGATACAATCAATTGCACAAAAAGTTTATCACATATACAATGTGCACATCCGAGTGAGAATATCCATTTAAAGTGAACCGATACTAGTTAACGCAAAGTAATATATCAAATATATAATTATACATTAAATCATTAAATCAACACTTGATTTAACGATCCGGTCATATCGCATATAACCGACTAGTATCCTATGTATCGGTTTATCGAATCAATGCTTGAATCGATAACTAGGTTATATCGCATACAACCAATCGATACATTCTTCGCGAGAATGAAATACGGTATCACATACACGCATTATTCTCGGTCCCGCGCATATCTCATATGCGCTCCTATTTCGTTTCGCTTGAGCCAGGAAACCTCTGTGTAGGACTCTAAAGACTCGTCAATACGCCGGCAGCGGATGATGATCATATCAAACATCCACAAGCCGCAAGCGGTCTACTAAACGTAACGGCCACCCGGGTATTGAGCGATCTGAAGATCGACGAGCAAGCCCGCTCATACTCCAGTAAATCCAACCAGTAACACTACCGTACAGTCCGATCTGATCGTCTGATATGTCGCATATCTCGCCTAGGGGTGGTAAACGTCAGACCCCAATAGCTCGATAAGTCGTGTCGATATGAGGTCTATAACAATTCGAGAAACTACTGGTAACACTTACCAGTAAATCTCAGCAACCCTGGCCAGGGATTTCCTGTTATAGCCAATCGAACACAGCACAACATCAACTCCCTATACCGGGAGAGACGAATCCCCTCCTATCGCTCATTGCCTCCATGTGATTCGGGACTGTACCCAAAAACCACCGTTTTGCACGCCCTCTTGGACGTGGTAAGATGGAAATCAAAGCACAGTGGGAACCACACAAGACTCTATGACGATCTCGGGTCAACAGACTACTCTGTACCAGTGTCACCAGAGAACTGCCATCTGACGTGAGGTATAATACCATCTGGGAGTTCTCGGCGAGTCCGTCCAGTGTACCCAGTCTCTACTGAGCACCCGTATATCATCTCTGATATCAAACACCAATGGATATGGGATCATCCATCGCCCATCTGTATGGGTCGAGAAGGTATACGGTATATCGATGCCCCGCCTCGATACACCCACGACTAGGGACTTTCAAGGATGTACTTATGGACTACCATGTCCCCACTAGTATAATCCGCATCATAGTCCAGGTAGTCAAGTACAGATCCTAAGGGCTTTACCAACATGTAACAGAGAGACAATCAGTGTACACGTTAAGGTAAAGATCAACCAGATAGCATACTATCATGTCGAGCAAGAAAGTCCTCCCTATATATGTCCCAGCATCCACTACAATATACATCCTATGTATAGTAATGGCCTCTAGGGCATACATATAACTAACAGTTTTGAATATTGTTTAGAATATAGAAGAGAAGAGAAATAGGGACTTATGGGATTAGAGCCAAAAGAAGAGGAAGAGGAAGGTTGGGGAAATACCGGTGCGTCATTTCGTCACCGGAAACTTCTCGGATCGTCGTCGGAAGTTCGTCGGAGCTTCTCCCTTTTCTAACTCCACTTGCACACAAAATGTCTATGGAATTTTCTTGAGAGTTTGGACAGAGATTTGGAAGTGAAGAGGGGTGATTTTAGGTGTGGTATTTATAGGAAAAATTAGGGTTTAGGGAAATGAAAGGGTGTGATAAAAATTGTATTAAATTTTGCATTAAAAAAATTAAAAGGGGGTGTTTTAATTCTCTGTTTAATTTCAGAGATTTTAAATAGTGCACGGGGAGTGGGATAGGCCAAAGATCTCTGGGAGTTAAAGAAAATTTGGGATCGGGCTGACTCGGGCCGGCGGCGGCGGCCGATTCACCCGAGTCACCGGCTCGAGTTGGCCGAGTCAGGCCGAGTCAGATTGCCACGTGTCCCCTGATACCGTGTCTTGACTCGTGGACCCGTTTGTTTTATGTATGACTCTTGGTTTTACGGGTTATGCACGTGTGGACTCTTGGGCTTCTAAAAAGATTAAAAGAAAACTAATTAAAAAAATAGTGTGGCTGATGGGATTTGAACTCTGGTGTTTTAGTTCAACAGTGCAAGGTCTTACCAATGAGCTACAAGCTCCTTCTTGCTGTTCAAAAGCAAAACAAATTTATAACTTGTGCTCAGGCTCAAGTACCCTTTTCTGTATTTTTTGAAAAAAATGTACAGAAAGTTTAGAGTTTTTACATTCTACCCTCCTTATAAAAATTTCGTTCTCGAAATTTGTAAACGGAAAGTGTGACAGATTCAAGGAAAATTTGGTAGTGTATGAAGAATAACAAAGTGATACAAGGATTTGAGAATGTGAAAGAGAATTACTAGTGTTACCTTGACCTACAGCCTCGGCTTCTACGGCTGCTAATGCGAAAGTCTGACGCCGTGGTACATTCCTCCTAGCCGATTTTGTCCTTGGGGCACGTTTCTCTGCCCTCGAGGCATGTCCCTCATTGCCTGTTGGAATTGGCGAGTAGGATGTACAAGTGGTGGAGCTGGGAGTGCAAGACGAGATGCAGGAGCCTGAATTACTGGCCGTTGCAGGTAGTTGGTGGGTGTGTGAGCTGGATTGCGTCTATAAGGACATTTTCCAATTCTGTGATTGGACGCGCCATAAACTAAGCACAAGCCTTTTGCACGCCTACAGTCCTTCCACAAGTGTCCTTCCCTCTTGCAATAGAAGCAAAAGTCGGGACTCGGCTGATTATTGGTTTCTTCCAGTCTTCTGAGTTCAACAGTTGGCCTTTAAGAGGATCCTCCTGCCATCTGATTGGCAAGACGCTTCACTCCGGTAGATTAAGGTCTGCCCTTCCTCTTTACCATTGCCTCATATCATTAGGCAGCCTTTAAAGCCAAATCAAGGGTTGGGAAATCCCCTGTAGCTAATGCAGCTTGGATTTCCGGGTCCAACCCTTACTGAAATCTTCTAGCTCTGATCTCAACAGTCGGTATGAGATGGGCCGCAAACCTGTTACGGTCTTGTGTTAGCTGTGTAGTATGTGATATAAAATCAAATATTGAGACATATCTTATTTGTTGAGCATGGTAAACTCAGCGTCATACTCATCTACTGATTTGTTCCACATTGAATCTTGTTGCAGATGTTTGAACTGCTGTTCCATATCAACGCGGGCAGTCTCAGGGAAGTATTTTGCATCGAACATGTCACGGAAAGTCTTCCATTCGATAGGTTGGTCAAGACGGCTTTCTTATGCTTTCTACCAAACCCGTGCATTGTTAGCGAGCTGCAGCTTTGCAACTCGTACCCAAACGACCTCTATCACTTATGCTGCTGCCAGGTCATCTTCAATGCTTTGAGCCCATTCCTCCGCTTCCAGAGGGCTCTCTTTTCCGAAATGTTTTTAGGGTGCAGTGCACGGAATTGCTTCACTCCGGGTGCTTCCGCTTCTGGACGGTTCAAGAGAATAGCAGTCTGCTGCTGCTGTCCTTCCAGGAGGCCGCGGATCGACTTAAGCAATACCATCTGCTCGTTGATTGGAGCAGTGATGGCAGGTGTGTGGTAGAGGTGGATGAGTGTTGTTGACATTGGTGCTGGTGTTGTTTGGGGAATCCATAACCATGAATGAAAAATTAGGGTTAGGATAGATTCAAAAAATAGTAAGATTCAAGGAATATGTAATGTAAAGAATGTTCTTAGTTGCCGGTTCTTATGTTATATTGCTTAGGTTGTCCACGCAGAGCTGAACTGCATGGTAGGGTTCCATACAACTCTGACCTGTATGGGCCACCAACAAAACCTGCCACGCCCCTCTTCCTGGTGTACGGCGAAGGAAACACGACGAGGCCGCTACATATTTACTCTGAAATAAACACGCTAAGCGTATCTAAGCAATATAAATAAAAATGCATAAGAGACAAAGACAATAGATATAATTGAACACTAACTTTATTTATTAACATTCTTTTTACAATACATCTGAAAAGTAAACACATGGAATGAAAAGTAATGCCTAAACAGTGGCATAACAGAAATAGAAAGTACTGAAATGAAATGTAAAAGTAACTAGATCTCCGGGTCGAAAGCTAGCTGATCCAAGTCCTCACTGGTGAGCTCTCTCCTGAAGGTTTGATCCACCTGATAATATTCCAAAGAAGAAAGAGAGGGAATGTCGTCAGCGAACAATCGCTCGGTAAGTCCCAAAGATGAGGAAGAAATAGAATAGACAGAGAGAGAGAGAGTGTAGCTTTTAAAGTTGTTATAATGTTATATTTAGTGTTAACGTTGTTGTTTGTAGTATGGTACAGAAGATGCCAGTGTATACGAGAGGAGTCTCACTTTCCCCGGAGACTAAGGTATCAGAAGTACAAGTCTCTGTCGATAATACCACGCAACAACGACATGGAAGTAATTACGTCTTAAGTGACCACCTCGTGCCACGTTTAACATATTCCGTACCAGTCTACCCCTTTATAACCTCGTAGTATTTATAGTATTGATTGTATTGATTGAACGGAATGTATTGTGTTGTAAATTGAATTGTACAAATGGATGACTTGCTGAAACCATGATATCAGTAAATGGATATATCTGGAGAATCATGTAGATGGATGTATATCCATGGTTCGGTTTAGTCGATACAGATTGAATATATTGAACAGATTGATTATATGGATTTATGGATTCATGTTGTAATGTAGTTTTATACTTGAATCTCATTCAAATCAGATTGTATATATTGAGACTCGGTCTGAGTCAGACAAATTAGAAAATAAATTGAATCCTGAATTAGTTTTTTGTGTTATCGGTAACCGCTACACATGGACGGCAGGATTTGAGTCTTTTTCAAAAACGATTACCGTATTGATAACACCGTTTGTTAAGTTGTCTACCTTATATAGGTAAGCACCCATATCTCCGGCTCCCTGAGGCTCAAGAGACTGGTTCCGCTTAAACCTATATTTACTAGGGTCCTTATTGTAATTTAGTATAACTTAAGAGGGTTTTATGTAAAAATAATTTTGTATAATTTTCAAAATACACCTCAAGTATTTTATTATCGTCTTTAAAGTTTTCATTGATGTATATTTTATCATTGTGACATTTCTAGTGAATAAAAACCTAATTTCATAATATATGGTATTTATTTGTAATATTAGAATTGTTTGGTATTTTCTTGCAAATGAGATGTTTTTCTTAAATTTTGGAAATGTGGAATATTATAAATACTAAAAATAAATATTTTGATATTAATTACATATATATTTATTTATTAAAAATATAAATTTTATTTATAATAGAAATTACATTTTCTAAAGAAAATTGCATTTTTAAATCTTTCGAGATCGTATGCTCCTTTCGGAGGTCTGCATCTCGCACTACTAAGCCCGAGGATGTGCGATAATTCGCACTATCCCGAACGGGTTCCCCAAAATGGGTTGTAGCGGCGTATTGCAAACATTTGTTAAAAATACACATCTTATAGAAAAAGGTTTTTATAAGTCGGAGTAGTTTTGTGTAAAATTGTATTTTCCCAAATCTATATTCCCAAAGATCATCGTGCTATGTTACATATAAGTGTTTTGAGGAGGTAGGTCATTATCTCGTGAGTTTTTTATAACTAGAATGGTTAAAAGGTATAAACATGTCAATATGAAATATAAAGGTATTTTAATGTGAACATGGGATAAAACTTACTACGATTATCATTTCATTGTCAAACTTGCTCTATTGCCTTTGTTAGTGTTTGATGGTCATGACTTTTTAAGAAAAATAGACTTTTTAAGAAAAAACGAATCAGAAGTCGGATTAACTCCGCTTCCGTCGGATTTTAGTTTTGAATATTGTTTAGAATATAGAAGGGAAGAGAAATAGGGACTTACGAGATTAGAGCCAAGAGAAAAGGAAGAGGAAGGTTGGGGAAACACCGGTGCATCGTTTCGTCGCCGGAAACTTCTCTGATCGTCGTCGGAAGTTCGTCGGAGTTTCGCCCTTTGCTAACTCCATTTGCACACAAAAAATCTATGGAATTTTCTTGAGAGTTTGGACAGAGATTTGGAAGTGAGGAGGGGTGATTTTAGGTGTGGTATTTATAGTAAAAATTAGGGTTTAGGGTAAATGAAAGGATGTGATAAAAATTGTATTAAATTTTGCATTAAAAAAATTAAAAGGTGGTATTTTAATTCTCTGTTTAATTTCATAGATTTTAAGTAGTGCAGGGGGGTAGGTCAAAGGTCTCTGAGAGTTAAAGAAAATTTGGGATCGGGCTGACTCGGGCCGGCGGCGGCGGCCGATTTGGCCGAATCACCGGGCCGAGTTGGCCGAGCGGGCCAAGTTAGGTTGCCACGTGTCCCCTGATGCCGTGTCTTGACTCGTAGACCCGTTTGTTTTATGTGTGACTTTTCGTTTTACGGGTTATGCACGTGTAGGCTCTTAGGCTTCTAAAAAGATTAAAAAAAACTAATTAAAAAATAATGTGGCTGATGGGATTTGAACTCTGGTGCTTTTGTTCAGCAGTGCAAGGTCTTACTAATGAGCTACAAGTTCCTTCTTACTGTTCAAAAGCAAAATAAATTTATAACTTGTGCTCAGGCTCAAGTACCCCTTTCTGTATTTTTTAAAAAAAATGTGCAGAAATTTTAGGGTTGTTACATAGCGTCACGGGTCAGAGGAGGAGACGAAAGATAGCAGTTCCTCCGGTACTCCCCATCCTGCCGCCTTTCACAGCCGGTATAAAGGACTTCTCTGCTGATGTGTTTTCTTTATTCCCCGAGTCGACCTTTTGACCCTAATTCATTTTGCAGCAATTGCGCCAACTCCACCTCCTTTCGAGCCTCGCATTCCAATGCCTGCAGGGCCCTTTGCTAAATGCATGTCTTCTAGGGACGCCGTAAATAGCCAGCGACCGTAGAGCGAATTCATCGAGGATCTGAATGTCGATGCCCTCACATCCGCTATGGATTTTGCCATGGAAGTCAATCCAATACTGGCGACACTCATGAATTTCCATGATGAAGCTATCGTCGGCTCTTGGGTTGATTACCGCAGAAAGATCGAGACTTGCCTGCATGAGATTGAGCTCCAGCGTCTAGCTCCTGAAGTATTAACTTCGAACTCTCAGCGAGCTGCTTGGATCGAGCATAGTATTCCTTTCATTCGCCATTTTGAACAAGAGTCAATCCTGAGATGAAAGGAACATGAGGTGGCTTCTTGCGAATCCATCCGACCGCGCGCCCAGATTGAAGCGAATGCTGCACAGCTAAAAGCTGTTTTTGACAATCTCCAGAGATGTATTTCAGATGGGTTGACGCTGAGGCGGACGCTTGACTTCGTCGATTGGGTCATGCAAGACCGTGAAGCTGCCATGCTAGAAGCCGATGGGAAGCTTTCATCCTGTTTATGGCAACGGGCTCAAGTGGAAGCGGAGTTGGCCGCGGCGGCTGATCATGAGAAAGGATTGAAAGGAGCGCGTGAGCGGCTTGCTGATTTGTTGAAGACGCCTCCTCCTCGATAATCGTCTTTGTACCCTTTTTTTATTGACTGTAATCTTGCAATTTATGAATAACATGTATTCATTTCGATTCCTTTGTGAAATGTATCTTGTATTCACTTGCATTCATGAATAAAAGACATATTTTATTTCATATTGGCATGTCCCCTTAGCAAATGCATCTTGTAGATAGTCTATCTTGATCTCTTTACAGGGCAGCGATGGCTTAGAAGACAGGTTCAGATCTGCCGCCTAAGACTTTTCAACTTTATGAGCCATGAGGATCTAATAAATTTTTTTCTCCTTACGAGTCTAGAGGATCCCGTAGGTGTATTTTCTTCTTAGGAGTCGTAAGGACTCCTAAGTGTGTGTTTTCTCTTGAGAGTCATAAGGATCTCATAAGAGAATTTTTACCCTTACAAGTCGAGAGAACTCGTAAGTGGTTGTTTCCCTCCTTGTCGATATTCGACTTTGGAGAGTGTGGCCCGTGAATAGTATGCAATAGTCCATTTTGGACCAGCTTGCAGGGCCCCAGTGCTTAGGAAACATGTCCTTATCCCTATTGCCTAAGGCTTTTCCCTACGAGTCGAGAAGAATCGAGAAGTTCTTGCAAGGACACTAATTTCCTCACGAGTCGAGACTAATCGAGAAGTTCTCGCAAGGGTGTCCTAACGTTACAGTTAACTCCTGCTAATAGAAGTCCGTTAGGGTCTATGGTACTAGGTTTTTTTTACTCGTCGCACCGTCGCGTTGGCCGATATATTCCCCAATATCCAATCTTGCTATTCGAGTAGCCTCGTGACTGTCGTGTCTCTGATCCCTTCGGGGGCTGGACAAGACGTCTTTAAGTAATATTTCAGGTGATATTACCGTCGAAAGAGCAAGCGTCAGGGATATTCCATTTTGCTTTTTACTTGAGGTTAGGCTCAGTTTGGGAGCCCCGATGAGTCATGACCACTCCGTGCTGGAGTAGGATGATCTTCGATGGTCTTTTAAGTCTCATTTGAGTTGCCGTCAAGACCCTGAAGCTAGGAATCTTCCTTTGCTTCGTTTGTTGACATTGTGTCTGCAATATTGCGACGAATGTGGAGGTTGTCTTTGGGTTGTTTGTGAACCGTTGAGATTTGGATCTAGGGGGCTTTGCCATGACTCTGTTTTTTAATGTCGCGTCTGTATCCTGCTGGAGGGAGGAAGAACGCTGTTGTTGATCTCTAGGCTGTGGATGCTGTCGTCGAGACTTGAAATTAGGGACTCTGCCATGGCTCCGGGGTAGTCTCTAGGCTGTCTGCGAACCGTCAAGATTTGGAACTAGGGGACTTTGCCATGGCTCCGAGGTAGTCTCTAGGATGTCTATGAACCGTCGATATTTGGAACTAGGGGACTTTGCCGTGGCTCCGAGGTAGTCTCTAGGCTGTTTGTGAACCGTCGAGATTTGGAATTAGGGAACTTTATCGTGGCTCCGTTTTATTAATGTCGTATCTGCTTCTGGTTGGAACGAGAAGGAACGCCGTTGTTGATTTCTATGCTGTAGATGCAGCCATCGAGATCTAGCTTCCCTTTGACGAAGCCTGGTGGGAAAATGTGCTTCCCTTTTCGTTTGTGCCCATGGATTGTATACAGGGGCCGATGTGATCTTACCTGCAGGGCAAAAGTTTCATTTTACTATTTTTTTCTTTCCATGATGCTCTATCATTTCAACTTTTTATATCGTGAAAGTCGCGATTGCCTAATCATTTCGGCTATTTTTTCGCGGTGCCCAATCATCTCGGCTGTTTTTTCTTTTTACTCGCTGCTTTTTATTGCGAGTTGCCCAAACATTTCGGCTATTTTTATATGCATATATTTTGCTCGCTGATTTTTATTGCGAGTTGCCCAAACATTTCGGCTATTTCATATGCATTTTTGCTCGCTGATTTTTATTGCGAGTATGGAACCCGAGGTCTGATACCAATCTTAGCATCAGCATCGCTGCGACTGGAATATTGCCAGGAGCGAATCATCATTTGAAGTGAAAGGACTTGGAATTTGATACTGATTTAGGCATAGCATCGCTACAGCTGGGATATTGCCAGGAGCGAATCATTATTTGCCTTTGTCGATTCGAACAAACGTGGCTTTGCAAACAGGATTAGGATTTTGTCGACTAAGACTTTTGACTTCATGAGCCGTAAGGGTCTCATAAAGGTGTTTCTTTCTACGAGTCGTGAGGATCTCGTAGGTGCGTTTTCTCCTTAGGAATCGTGAGGATTCTTAAGTGCGTTTCTCTTATAAGTCGTAAGGATATTACAAGAGTGTTTTCTCCTTATAAGTCGAGAGGACTTATAAGTGTCGTTCACCACATGAGGACATTTCTCATCGTT
Source organism: Agapanthus africanus (assembly GCA_030015575.1). Taxonomy (NCBI): domain Eukaryota; kingdom Viridiplantae; phylum Streptophyta; class Magnoliopsida; order Asparagales; family Amaryllidaceae; genus Agapanthus; species Agapanthus africanus. The sequence continues at coordinate 98,244,408 of JASDDO010000014.1, read as the reverse complement.
GGTGGGACTTGGTGGGGAAAACATTTATTTGCGTCTGTGGATTATATACAAAGGTCAATATTGAACCGTTTGTAAAGAAAATTGGGGGATGTGATTTCTTAAGAACATATTCAGATCCCTGTAACTTAAGGCTTTCGAATCCTATGAGCCGGGAGGGTCTCATAAGGAGGATTCTCCTTATAAGTCGTGAGGATCCCATAAGTGTAATTTCTCCTTAGAAATCGTGGGGCTCCCTAAGTGTGTTGCTCCCTTGTGAGTCATAAGGATCTCACGTAGGTATTTTCACCTTACAAGGTCGAGAGGACCTTGCAAGTGTGCATGAATTTTTTTTACGAGTTTACGCCCTTTCGGGTTTTCACGAACTCGCAGGCAGTCCTGCTGTTTGTACTCATGGAGCCCTTTCGGGTTTTCATCCGCGCCCATTTCGCTTGTAGACGTACCATTTTCTTACGATGAAACTCTTGAGAATAGTTTCGGTGCATGTGACCCATCTGTTTGCCGGTGGGATTTGAGTTGCAGTCCTCACCACTGAGACTTGTGCACTTGCATTCTATTATCTTCATGACCCGAATAGGCACGTGACTGGCAGTTGAATCATGTGAAGTCTATAGGACCCCACCTAATTCAAGTAAGCTAAAAGCCTAGAAATCTAAACCATTTAAAGAAAATAGAGTGAAGGAAAACTTATTTAAAAGTTAACAAATAAAATCACTTTGAAAGTCGTAGCAAGCATTTTTTTAAAAGCATTAAGTCTTTCCCAAAAATTTCGGCAGAGTTTCCTTTGTAAATATTGGCCTCCAAACGGGTAAAACACATGAAATACATAAGTAATGAATAAGAGCATCCCCAAGCGGGAGCTAGCTCTTCGCCAATTGGCGGAAACAACAACGCCGAAGGGCGAGGGTCAAAACTCTGAAAGAAATCCAACATCCTCAAGAAAACAAGAGAAGACCCATAATAATACAAGCGCGCGACAATAAGGTCGAAAGAATATATAACTGGTCTTCTAAGTCTATCAAATAATATAAGTCTGGTTGATGTAGTTTACTAGATACAACTGAAATAAATACAAGTACAACGGTGGACAGGATACAAGTGAACCCATCTACCCAAGCAATCACCCAGAATAAAGTGGTGTGCCAGAAAAGCCGCCAAGGAATCCTGTACGGCAAAACCTGCAAGAAACTGTGGCACAACGGGGGTGAGTTGCCAACTCGTGAGTAGAAAACATCATCGAGAAGAAATCGCACGTATGACTCTCTCCTAAGTCATACAATAATATCCTCATAAAATATAACCTGAAACATCTAATAATGGAAAAGGTAATCATCTAAACATAAGTATAATACCAAGTGCTCGTGTCAGTGCCTCAGGTAGCAACATGCCACATATATGATGTACGAATGCATTGAGAATTAAAGCAGAAATTATCTTGCACAAGAAAACTAATTTCTTATCTCAGTAAGATTTTAGTGTAAAAACCGAAGTATCATCAATGAAATCGACAGAAAATCCGTGTCAAGCATCGACACAATATATATATCCCAATATCTCAATATCTCAATATCTCAATATCTCAATGTCTCAATACCTCAATATCTCAATATCTCGTGCTTCGGCAGTCTGGACTGGCCCATATCATCAAATCTCACGACTACGTCGGTATCCTCCGGATATCCGCCGCGTCACAAATAACCGGTCGGTAGTGCTCCCCTGCCGGGCTCAACGCCATCATCTGCGACCATCTTGCTTCGGGGTACCTCACCGGGTCCACCATGCACCCGCAGACGGTTCATCCTCCTCCTCAAATTGGGTGTATGATACCGCTCAAGAACCGAGAAAACTCACAGTGGACACCTCTCACATCATATCACGAGAAAACCGTAAATTTCTATTTTAGAAATGATAATGAGTTTATAAAATCCTTGCGGTTTCTCCAAATCCAAAATCTCATGGAAAATCCGTAATTCCAAAATCGAGAGTCAATAAACAGTGAATAAGCAGCATAAAGCCCTATAATATAGCATGACAAATGAATATACACATGCATGGGTATCTAAGTAAAGAATGAAATATCTAAACTAGCACAGTAATCATATATTGGAACTATCAGCTAACAAGTTATATCAATGAAGTAATATTCTCTAAAGTGTACATGACATGGCAATTATCGATGATGATGTGTGTGAGTCGGCAAGCAAGTGTCCGTGGACATATGCATCATCGGTAATGGTGCTGGTGTCCTAACAATCGATATCATAATAGTTAAGGAAACACATGTATAAATATGCAATGCAATGAGAACATGAATATAACGGAGAATGAATAGTAAACGTAGCATTGAATAATATACATTTCTATATACGAGTCGTACGGTCTTGGCATTTGAAATAGCACGAATTGTGGTTTTTAGAAAATAGGGGCTACGGTGTTTTTAAGAAAAGGTACATCCTTTGAAAAATCCGTAATATCCCTCGAGCTGTCTTTTGAAAATACTCACGATTCGTTAGTTTTGAAAATAAGTATGACTCGAGCCCAGCCCGTCATCCACCTAAACAACTATAGGACTAAACTAAGAGACTAGTCAAAAGGGTAAGGAAATCCACCTAAAGTCTGAGTCGATACATCTAGTAGTCGGCGATCCTGCCTCAATAGCGTCACGTACGGTAAAATACCTAGTACGATATTCTCGAGTCAAGAGTGCGGATCAATCATCATATCTATACTCGTACGGTAAAATCCATCGTACGACATCCCAAAAATTGGGGGTACGGGTCAACTATCATATATGCATCATTATTCATATGTCATCATCATCGAATGATGTCATGATCAGGGGTACTGTTCTAAAATCTCGTACATTCCAATATCATCAACACATATATTCTCGTGTGTATGAAAACACATCGCCCAACGATCCGCTATAAGATTATGGCGTATATCATATCACGACCAAATCACATATCACAATCTCACGGCATCATGCCCGATCATACCGACTCACCTTTAAATATCATATATTATCCTCATCACCCGTGTATACGTATATATGTGTATATATATGTGTGTGTACCAACGCATCCACACACACACATACACACAAATACACACAAACACATATATAAACATATACACCCATAATCATGTCACGTGTGTGCGTGTGTGTGTCAACCTTTACTCTAGGGTTTCGCAACTAAGAAACTAAACTAAAAGCACTTTCTTACTAAGTATTCACGTCTTACAATAACACATATGTAAATGTATAATATTCGCATCCTACCTTCCGAAAGTGCGGGGGTGCTATAAGCCATTCACCCGACTTCCCTCGTAGATATACATCTACTCATCTTGATCCTCGCTTGCTGAAGTCAATGTCGTCATGCTCTTCCTTATTATCCGAAGTCCACGTGAAGGTGCCTACATATATAAACACACAGTATCATAAATAGAATCGCGCACGAAAACCAAAACAGCACACGAATCGCATATAGGTTAAAATCTATGGTTTACGTATGCAAGAATAACCAAACAACTCCCGATATCGACGTACAAACGTCAATTAACCGAGACAAAACGAAATATTCAAAGTTTCAAGTCACTAAAAGTCACACAACAAAACAGCAACTCAAGAAAATGGTTCCAGATTTAGTCTCAGGTGAATTGGGGAAAAACAAGTAGTATAATGGGGTAGTATATAGGGTATGTGAGCTACATAACCAATACTAACACCATCTCCCATGATTCACCCGGCGACATCACCCCTAAATCCGGCCTGCTCAGTTTTGGGTGCTTTGATTGGGTTCGTATTTTCAGGGTGGTCTTCTAGTGGTCCATCTTGGTCTCTGAGGTTGCTAGTTTTTCTCGTACAGGTCTCAGGTCACTCCAGATTCCTTGTAGGCATCACAAGGTACAAAACCGACACGGAAAGTTTCTAAAGTCCAAGTTTTCATGGCCTAGGCTTTGGTTTTTAACACTAAGGGGTTCTAGTCGCCAATTACACATCAATTGCACCATCACAACTCAAGAATCCTCTAAACTTCATCTTGGAATTTTCCAAGATCACTAAACCTTAATTTATCAATTCTAAACTAAACTAGAAGCTATTGAAACTTAATTAATAAGCTAATGGGGAAATAATTAACTCATTTGGCAACTCAAGAAAATTCTTAAGTTGCCCCAAGTGCTCAAAATCTTAACTTGCTTAGTCCACCATACTTGTAGTGAGCTTGTGCACAATTTTAATGAAGGGATACATGGTTTTGAAATGGAAATGGGGGTGTTGTGAGGAGGTGGAGGGAGAGGGTAGCCATGGTGAGAAGAGGAGAGGAAAAATGAAGATGAAGATAATGAGCCAAGGTCAAAGAACCCCACACCCTATCTCTCATCTTTCTCTTGCCCATATCCCTTGTGTTCAGTTGATAAAACTGCACTTTTAATATGACATTTTTCCTACTATTTCTATATAAAAAAAGTGTTTATTATAATATATGACACATATGAGGGTTTGTCTGTAAAAATACTATTTTAATGTGTTTTTATATTATAATTAACATTATGAAGGAAAAAGTAAGCATATAATATCCATGTAATATCTGGCCCATTTAATATGCTTACCTTATTAAATACCTTTGACCAATTCTCTTAAAACTAAAATATCATGACAAATGGTTAAAGATAATATCTCAATAAAAACAAATTCTACTAATATTATTTATTGAGATAATTGTGCAGAAATTATTTCAGGACTGGAATCAAGGAAATCCGAATTATCGAGATCAAATATGCCAAAGATATTCAAGTAAATTGAAGAAACTAATTCTGGCAGAAATGTAGAATTTTTTTTCAAAGTCTAGATACTCAAAAGATTACCAAGTGTTATAGATATGAAGCTACAAAAATTGGAGGCCATGATCTCACCAAAAGGGGGCGGATCCGCGGCCAAACCTTCCAAAGGCCGCGGTTCCGCCGCGGATTTGAGGAGTTGAGATATGCGATTTTGGTGGTTAGGATCCTAACAACTAGTTTCCATATTAGGAAACTAGGGTTCTGGCTCTGTGACTATAAATAAGGACCGAAAGCCTCTTGAAAAAATCATCAAGCTGAAGAGATCACGAAGTCCACGACAGGCTCACGCATCCAGGCTGATCATCAACTGTTCATCTACCTCATTAGAAGAGATCGAGAAGCAAGCTAGTATTTTGTAATCATTTTCTAAGCGAACAAAGTGTAAATGATTTTTGTTGATTAATAAAGATAGTAGTTTTCTTATTCTATCTCTTTGTAGTTTTTAATATGATTTCTCTCTCCATCTTTTCTTCTCCCAACATGCGCGAGTAATTCTTCGCTTGTTAGGGTTCATGGGATTATAGTAGGTTAATGGATGATGAAGATCCTTAAACTCTTTTTAAGTCGTACAAAGTTTATAAACTTTATCAAAAGAATAGTTAACATCCTAATTGGGCGCACTATCAATTCATTGATAATCGCGACCACTATTAGAGATTAGATTAACTATTGTTTTGGTAAAGGCTAGATATGAACGGAGTTCCATGTCGAGATAGGGGTTAAGAGTGGGAACCCTTGTCCCTCCAGAAACCCTAATCTACATGCATCACTGTCATTCTAGTTTTAAATCTATTAAAGGATAAAAAGAGTAATTTTTAATTAATCATCCATAACTACTAAATCCCAATGAACCCTACAAGCCCCCTTTTAATATTAAAGCTACATCCGTAGTTAATCTAGATCTATATTCTGTATCCGTGTTTGACGTAGATCTAGATCCTACAACCATTCTTCACCATTCTTTATTCTTCCTCCTTTCTTTCTCAACACGCCTAAAGTAAGAATAAAATATTCAACGTTTCCCTGAGAACGACCCGTACTCATCTCGGTCTAGCTACACGCGACACCGTTATTGATTGCGGTTACTACAAACACATAAATCTAGATCAATCAAATGGCGCCGTTGCCGGGGATACATGCGTAATATTTTTTTCTTACTATTCGTGTTGAATTCTTATTCGATCTATATCATAAAAATAAACAAAACTGCAAATTGTATATTTAACGATTATTGTGTGAATTTTTCGAGGGAATCTGGAGTAACAGATTTGAGGAAACAGAGATTCAGAGACATTCATCAAGATCAAGAGGAGCAAAGGAGGCCACGTAGCAAAAATCTTCATCAGATCTTCCTAGTCGGCGGCGGAACAACGGCATAAAGAGCCTATTGGCGGTGGAACTGCGGCTTATTAGGGGATTTAGGGTTGCAAACTTCTCCGGTATTTTTTCTATATCTTTCTCTCTCTTCTGAAATCTAATAAAATATCTTTTTTGCAGGATTCTTTGCAAAATTTTTCCGCTCAAAAATCTTTTTGCAAAGTTTTGTAATTGGTTTGTTAATTCATATTTTAATACGAATTTTTAAGGGGCAAGACCAAAATTCAGATTAGGTAGGGATTTTATCACCCTTCCTAAGCCCCACAAATCACAAACCGAGTATCTGCATCAACCCTACATTAATTTAAAAAATATATAGACAAGACTCTAAGGATTGTCGCGCTCAATAAGGACAGAGAAAGGTCGTGGGTAATCTATCGCTTATCCGCATTGCTTTTGTGGTGTCTAAGCAAGTTTGTCTAAGGCAAGTGGTTACTTAATTAGGCCCGCTATTTTCGGTGATTCGTATAGCGGATACCTCCCACTTACCTGGCACCTATCTGGCCACAAGAGTAGTAAAGAGATGGTAGAGGATTGATCCTACGGCTTGCCCTTTGGAAGTCTAGGAGCGGTCTAGAGACTTGACCTAGGTAAGCTTAGTTTTAGGGTTGTTTGTGCATTTTTTTGTGATTTGTCTAAGTCCGACACACTTTTTCAAAAACAAACCAATTTTAAATCATACACACTGCTACTTGCGCTAAACCCGCTTAGTGCATGCTCGGCTGGACACGGGATTCTAGTGCCCGTCTTGTCCGTGTTCCTGCTATCGACTCCGAAGTCGGTGCTTCTTCATTTTCTTTTTCCCCTCCACCCACCACATCGACCGAAATGGACGGTACTCCATCAAATTATAATACCACGCTGCCACCGCCCGTAGGTGAGCAGAATCTACTATGCATCTCTCTCCAAGAAAGATGCTATCCTATCCGTGGTCCACTTCCCACTTGCTTATCTATTCCATCAGCCAATAGGGACAATTTTGAAATCAAACCACAATATATCAATGTTTTACCAAAATATCACGGTCTCGAGTCTGACGACGCATACGTCTTTATTAACAAATTTGAAAATGTATGCGCTATGATGGGTACTTCACAGCTTTCTGTGGATGGTACGCGTCTATGTCTTCTCCCATTCACTTTGTACGATATAGCCGAGAAGTGGCTTTATAACACAGCCACACATTCTATTTCAAACTGGGGAGAATTCGTAACAGCTTTCCTAAAGAAATTCTACCCTAATCATAAGACAACTCGAGTCCGTAGCGAAATAAATCAATTTACCCAGCTTCCCAATGAACCATTCTCGAAGTGTTTTGAACGCTTCAAGGATCTGTTAGTTCAATGTCCTCATCACGGAATTCTTAGATGGGATCTGTGCAGAATCATATATGAGGGCATTAATCCTACAACAAAACAGACCCTTGAATCCATGTGTCAAGGCACCTTCATGAATAAAGATGATGGTGAAGTCTGAAGATTTTTAGAAGATTTCGCAGAAAAATCTTTACAGTGGGAGAGTATTAATCGATCATCGTCTAGGGGTGGTAACCACCAATCTGATGTTTCCATAGGAATTAGAGCTGAAATGGAAGTAATGCAAAAGAAACTCGAAACTATGGAACATAAATTTTTAGCAGCCTCCCTAAATCAGATGTCACTCTCCAAAACTGTCTGTGGATTCTGTTCCGATCCATCTCATCTTACGGAAGAATGTCCTTTAAATTCTCCATTTCAAGGTCAAGAGCATACCAATGCTGCTTTCCAACAAAGACATAGAAACGATCCTTATTCTTCCACTTATAATTAGGGTTGGAGGAATCATCCTAACTTTGCTTGGAACCAATCACAAACTCAAAATACGGTTCCAAATCAAAACAATTTCCAAAGGGGTCCTCCACCACAACAGCAACCACTTCAAATAAGTCAGCACCCCTAAAAATCACAAAATTTTCAAAATTCAGTCAACACTTCTGCACCGCACAACAATTCTTTACAATTGACCGATACTAATAACTCCTCTTCACTCGAACAAACCATGAATTTGCTTCTGACAAATTTCATGCAAGTTTCGGCTGAGATGAAGTCTTCCGTCGATAAAATCCAGAAAAACTCTGACCCCCAAAGTGAGAGTATTAAATCGATGGAAGCACAAATTGCCCGAATAAATGTCGAATTGAGTGCTAGAGAGAAAGGGAAATTTCCAGCTCAACCTTTACCTAATGCTGGCTATTCACATTATGTGAACGCTATCACCATGTTGAGATCTGGAAGAGTGCTTGACAACCATGTTGATGAAGAGATTGATAATAATGAAGAATCAATCGATGATACCCCGGCTGAGATTTTTCCTTCCACTTCCACTTCTCCTTCTGACCCCAGTTCGTCTACCCCACAATTTTCTTTCGAGCCTATTCTCTATTTTCCCCAAGGCTCGAACCCTCAGCACACTTCTTCTAGTCCATCAAAGATGATCCCCACTCCTATTCTTGGATCTTTCCTACCCACACGATCTTCTCCAATATTGGACCCAGCTATTATTGCTAAAACTCCTTATCCGAATCGATCAAGGGGAAACAGACCAAGTCCGCAAATGGAGAAGATCACTGAAATTTTTAAACAGGTTAACATCAATATCCCTCTCCTAAAGCTATACAACAAGTTCCGGCTTATGCGAAAATTCTCAAGGACTTGTGCACTAGGAAGAGGAAGACTCAAGTGCCAAAAAAGGTGTTCATGTCGAGTACTGTAGACACAACTTTTCCCCAACAATTACCTAGAAAACGTAAGGACCCTGGCTGTCCTACAATTTCTATTTCTATCGGGGGTAAACACATTAACTATGCTCTACTTGACCTTGGTGCAAGTGTTAACCTGCTTCCTTACTCAGTTTATGAGCAGTTAGGGATCGGAGAGTTAAAGCCCTCGAACACAACTCTCCAGATATCCGACCGATCAATCACTAAACCTAGGGGTGAGCTTGAGGATGTGTTAATAAAAGTCGGGGAATTTGTATTCCATGTGGATTTTATTGTTCTAGATACACAGCCTGTAGTGAACCCACGGAATCAAATTCCGGTGATTCTCGGTCGACCCTTTTGGCCACTTCCAATGCTATAATCAACTGTCGTAACTGTTCCCCTCCGAATGGCGGCGCGACATGGAATGCCTCGCCTGAGATTCGGGGCAGATGCTAATTGGTGCTATCCGTCCACCTCTCTGAAGATGCCAAGTTGATTTATGGCACCATATATCGAAGGTTTAAACGGATGCGGCCGATGTAGCAGACTTCGTCAGATTCCCCCTCGTTTGAGGGGTTTTTTGATTGTGGGGACGCTCTTCCCTGCAGGCGCAAGCCCCTGCAGTTAATTACGCTACCGCATTGCTGTAACAACTTTCTCCTTCTCCAGATGGTCACTTCGTGTCGTGGGTGTTTGTTTTGTATTTTGTTGCCCGTGGATTGTTTACGGAGACTGAGTTATGTCGTTGCCCGTAGGGCGTGGACTAGTCCAAATCCGTATTATCTTAGATTTGGGTTTGGGGGGTTTGGTTTGAGGATACGTCAGCCATACGTGAGGCTAAGATCAACTCAAACGTTTGTTAAGGATACGTTAGTCTCACTTTGAAACTAAGATCAACTTAACGGGATCATTTAGATCCGACAAAGGAGCGTTTGAGCTCTAATGTTTCAATTTAGGGACATAGTGGTCCATCGTATGTATAGCCGTCGGGACCCGTCACCTCTCTGACGACGTTGAAGGATTACAATGACGGATGTCAGAGGAGCTCAGAGATGTACCCTCGAGCCAGAGTTAATTGGGGGGGGAATTCATAGTCCAGTCTGTTTGAAGGTTTAAGGATACGTTAGCCATCTTTGAGGCTAAGATCAACTTAAACGGGACCGTTTAGATCCGACAAAAGAGCATGTGGGGGCTCTATTGTTCTAGTTTAAGGACATTGCGGTCCATGGGTAGTTTAAGGACGTTGCGGTCCATGGGTAGTTTAAGGACATTGCGGTCCATTATGTGCTCTGGATGCTCCACACGGGTTCACTGCCGTGCTTAGCGAGGACCAGGCTCCGCTCTGGACGTTTTCAACGGGGTCAAAGAGTGACGTTATCCGCATTCCACGTAACCAGGAATTTTTTACTAGATGCTTCACACGGATTCACTGCCGCGCTCGGCTAGGACTAGGCTCCGCTCTGGATGCTTCACACGGGTTCACTGCCGTACTCTGCGAGGACCAGGATCCGCTCTGGACGTTTTCCGCGGGGTCAAAGAGTGACATTATCCGCGTTCCACGTAACCAGGAATTTTGCATTAGACACGGGTTTAAGGACCCTGCAGTCCATATCAATGTGTGGTCGTCGGGACCCGTCACCTCTTTGAAGACATTGAGGGATTACAATGCCAAATATCAAAGGAGTGAAGAGATGTACCCTAGAACCGGAGTGGATTAAATAGTCCTTGACCCAATCTGGGATCGAGACCGATTAATTATGTTATGAGCCCATTGGCCCAGTTAATCACAAATTGAGGACTTATGGCCATCTTGGGCTAAGTCCAATCAGGAGAGGCTTTGCCTCCATCCATTTAGCCAGTTGGGCCAAAGCCTAGTGTTAAACACTACAGAGCAATCAGTGTTGAACACTGGGAACGAGGTTGACAAGTTAGTGTTTAACACTAAAAGATAATCGGTGTTAAACACCAGCAACAAGGCTTTTCAAATTAGTGTTAAACACTAAAACAGATCAGTGTTGAACATTGCAAATAAAGCTTTTTAATTAGTGTTGAACACTAAGGCCCAACAGTGTTTTAACACTGGGTTCGAGAGTTTCAATTTAGTGTTAAACACTAAGGCAAGAGGGGTCACGTGGCAGCACGTGAGAGCGCCCTCCCTTCATTTATTCTGCTGAGATTATCGCGTCTTTCAGAGCATCACGTGCCATCACGTGATGGGCATTCAAATGCCTGTGTATTAAAGCTTCTGTCAAGGGTCATGTGGGTCACGTGGGGTGCTGCCTCAAAGGGGTTTTTTGTAGATCTTCTGGGGGGGTCACGTGGTGACACGTGACCCTGCCTCTATGTATATTGTTTAGAGGATCTGTTAATCTTTTCCAGGAATTAAATTCCTCGCAGGGTTAAACCCTGACAGTAATTTCAGAGGAATTAAATTCCTACTTTCTCTTAAAGGTTTATATTCTGAATAGAGTTGGACTCTGAATTTTCTGCAGGAATTAAATTCCTCGTTCATGTGAAGAACCAAATAGGGTTAAACCCTAATAAAAGCTTTTAAGAAATTAAATTCCCACTCTCTTGTCAAATTATGATCAAGGGAATTAAATCCCCGCTGTTCCAATAGAATTAGGTTCTTAATTAGGGTTAAACCCTGTTTCTTTTTGTTCTGAAGGAATTAAATTCCCATAACACAGGGTCAAGCCCTGGTTTTATTTTAAAGGAATTAAATTCCCATAGTTCTGTGAGAATTAAATTCTCGTGCTTGCATTCCCTCTCTATGTTTTGGATCTGCATGGCAGGATCTCGGCCCATTGAGAATTAAATTCTTAACCACAAGGGGAGATGTGCAGTTTGCAGATCCTCTATCAAAGAGAGAAGAAATATGTTCTTCTGTTTTATATGTCAGAGTTGAACTCTGTTGAGAATTAAATTCTCTTTTTCTTTCAAGGAGCTTTTCCCTTTCTTACCTAGAGTTTTTGCAGAAGATCCAAGTTTCTCAAAGTATCAAAGCTCTCTTCTTTTTCTTTTTCTCTCCTTGTGTCTGTCTCTGTATCTGTCTCTTCTTTTTCTGTATCTCTTGGCTCCTATTTATAGGAGAAGCAGCCGAATCAATCAGTTTTTGACGAATCTTCGTTGAGAGATTTGATTTGCATCCATCATTCGTTTTGGACCTTTGGATTATTAGGTGAATTTTATTCACCATTGGATTTCAAATCCAGGGGTTCCCCTTTGTTGTTTCGGTTAGATTTAAAGGGGAAATCTTTCCAAACCCGAGATTTTCCCATAGATAGATGATATTTCATCACCTCTGAATCTTTAATTTGATTGGTTCCAGATAGCCGCTTTCCTTTGGAAAGATTTGAATTTCTTTCAGAATTTAATTCTGTTGACAAAATGGGCTTTGAAAGCCGGTCACGTGTGACCACGTGACCCATGGTCACGTGTGAGCACGTGACCCCCTTTGGAATGAGCCTTCTCCTTTCCTTTTGCGCTGTCTTCTGGTTGTTGCTTAACCGTCACGTGCCACCACGTGACCCCTGGTCACGTGTGAGCACGTGACCCCTGGTCACGTGTGAGCACGTGACCCTGATCTGGACTCTTTTTCCTTGACTTGATCAGGGAATTGATGTGCCTTTGAATCCGCTTTAAAATGTCACGTGCCAACACGTGACTGCTGGTCACGTGTAAGCACGTGACCCTTTCTTAAGCCCTTTTTCTTTGATGTAGTCAGGAAGCTGAACTTGCTTTGCCGGTACTTTTGGGTGTCACATGCCAACACGTGACTGCTGGTCACGTGTAAGCACGTGACCCTCTTCTCAAGCTTTTTCCATAAGCTTTCCTGATTTTAAATCAGGAAACAAATGCCCCCACAGCGTTGTTCTCACGTGTCAGCACGTGAGTGCAACGCTGTCACCTCTTGCGACCGTTGGATTCCTTTAGGGATTTGGAGAGATGAAACGTTTCCATTGCCTTCTATAAATACCTCTGTCTCTTCATAGGGGCCTTCACTTTGCTCATCTTCTTCTTATGAGAACTTTTTCGGAGAATTTAATTCTCTTCTTCCAGAGCTTAGTTCTCCGCCTTGAAACAATTTTCAGAGTTTAACTCTGTTCGAAAAGATTTCTTTTCCTCAGGTAATGTTCTTGGACAAACGATGGACCTTCACATTCCTCTGGATTTTAAATCCAAAACAAGGGTTTTTACCCTCTTCTCTTCATGTTTTCCCATAAGAACCGCTTAACCTTCAAACTGTAGATCTTTTAGGGTTTAGATGATGTTTGGGGAGATGATGATGGCGTTTCAACTCCATGGAATTTAATTTCCATCCAAAATGTTTCTGGGAATTTAATTCCCTTTTCCTTAATAAGGAATTTAATTCCGACGAAGAACTCGATTTCTTCACACAGAGGCTTCCTGGGGTCTCTTGGTCCGAGGTTGTTCTTCTGCAGTTAATGAAACAGGAGTTTTCTAATGAATCTCATGATCTTTATTTCAGGTATCATGGATGCCCATCTGTATGGTCTTGACGAGATCATTTTCTATGGGAATATTCTTGCACTGGGCCGCAGTCAGAACCAGGAGTTCACCGATGCTCAATGTGCCGAGATTATGAGCCGGTTTGATGAGTACAACCATCGGCTACTCCCCCGTCGCTCTTCTCTTCTGAGGCTGATCGTGTTGGCGATCAGGGAGGCTCTCCCTCTATTCTGTGCTGGTGTGCCCCTTGGGGCATTGGACGCCGCCGAGGATAAAGTACACTCCGTGTATCTGATGCACTTGATCTCAAAGAGAAGGCGGGATAGTCTCATTGATCTCCTGCATCAGATGTTCCAGCAGTCGGCCATACTTTCCGCCTATCGGAGGGTGGAGGACATTCGTGAGGACCCCGATGCTTGTGATCGTGAGAGGAAGCATACTCGGGAGGTTCGAAATGCTTGGAAAATCTTGAATAAAGTTAATTTTGAGTTTCTCAACCCATGTCCCGCATCTGAAGTTTTACTGTTGTAAATGTGTCCTCTGTGTTTTGTATAAACCTCTTGAAGTATGAGTGACAATTGTTATTATGTCTTTCTATGTTTGCATGTCTTTTCTCTGGGATTTCATCATTTTGCTACTGTTGTTGTTGGTGCTTTCAATATGCAGGGTGCCACTCCATTTTTTTTAGTGTATATCAGGTTTAGGCCTCACGTAGTCTGCACGTGGGGTCCCTTGATGTGGCTGTTCACAAAATCTTCTTATGCCCTATTTTCGGCGCACAATATTAGACGCAGAAAAAAAGGGCCTTGGAAATAGTTCCATCTCCTTGATTTTCGATGCCTTTCCTTTTCTGGGCCTTGGAAATAGTTTCACCATGCAAGATTTTCCGTGCACAGCACTTAATGCATTTCCTTATATATGAGGCTATAGCTTCCCTTTTCCTCTCACAAAGAGATTTATATTATTATTATTATTTTTATTTTTTTTTATCTTGGAGTAACTTGTCTCGACAAATAAACGAGCGCCATGGCTTGCAATCGCCCTCATGCTCGTCGACAGCCATGGGAGGTTCCTATTGAGGAAATGGTCCCTCGCTTTGCTGCTCGGTTGGTGGATCCCCTCCTTACCGACAACGAATGCGACTCAGCCATGCATGAACTCTCGATCCGTAGGGGGTCCCCCTCCCGATGGGTTCTCTCTGGCTCCGGATGATTCTCAAGGCCGTGCTTGCCGACATCCCTCCTTACCCGGCGGAGATGACCCTGGCGATGCTCGACGCGGCAGAAGAAAAGCTTGAGGGTTTTCATGACGCGTGCCTGATTACTCAGGCTTTGAAGGATTGCTCAATTTATCTGCTGAGCCAGATCAAGGCCCGGTGAGCTATTATGTCTGCTTTCGCGGACGAACACGGCGCCAATCGATGGGGAGCGACTCCTCGTGAGAATCGTCGCTTTGACGTGCTGGAGAAAGCAGAGAGAGAGATGGAGAATTTTGTCCTCTATTTCATTAACCCTTGTGCCGTTGATCCCACGTTTGGTGACCTTTTCCGTTAGCGTAGAACATTTTTAAATTAGTCCCTCCTTTTTTACGCTTTATGCCGAGATTCCATGTAGGCTTGGTGCTAGTATGTATGTTCCCGCTTGCATAAATAAACTTTGTATTCTTCTCATAAGAACTTTCTTTAATTGCAAATGCTACCATCACTTTCCTGCGCATCAGACCATTTTGGGTATTATGAATGTTCATGCGATTGCAAACGCTATTATTATTATTATTCCCTTTTTGAATACTCATATGATTGCGAACGTATGCTTGAAATATGTCGGAAACTTTTCTTGTTGCCTTTCACATCAGGCGATGTGAGCGCGTTTGCTGTGGTTACGAAAGCGAGCTTACGTGGCCTGATAGAGCGATACGTAGCGAACATAAGGTTGTGGCTCTCGATAAAGCTGCCACGTTCACTTGTGAGAGGGTCGAGGCTCATAAGGCCACTGAGAAAGAGCTTGAAGCCCGGCTCGTTTCGTATCAGGCTCAACAAGCTCAGGCGGAGGCTCGTCTTTTGGAGATCTTGCGTCATGAAGCCGTGGTCCAACAAAAGCAGGATGAGCTGACCAAGTTGCTGAATCGTCCGCCGGCCTGAAACATTTGTATCTTTTCCTTCCTTTTTGTACATACTCATGGATGAGGGTATTTTCTTTTTTGTTTCTTTCATGAATTGTACTTTGTACCCATTTTGGTTTATGAATAAAAGATGCACTTTTCTTCTTAATGATGTGTCCCCTTTTCATTGAATGACTTCTGCGGATATTCTATCTTGATCTCCTTGCAGGACAGCAATGGCTCAGGACTCAGGGTTAAGATCTGCTTCCTAAGGCTTTTGCATCTTATGAGCCACGAGGGTCTCATAAAAAGTTTTTCTCCCTACAGGTCGAGAGGATCCCATAGGTGTGAGTTCTTCTTAAAGATCGTGAGGATCCTTAAGCGGGTTTTCCCTTGAGAGTCGTAAGGATCTCACAAGAGAGTTTTTCTTCCTTACAGGTCATGAGGACTTGTAAGTGTTGGATGCGGTTACCCTTGTCCGTGTTTTACGGAGTTAGGGGTCTCTCCAGGCATCGTAGTTTAAAGACATCACGGTCAAGGTTAAGGACCGCATAGTCCGTGGATTTAGGGACTCCACAGTCCGATGTTAGTTTTAAGACATCATGGTCAAGGTTAAGGACCTCATAGTCCGTGGGTTTAGGGACTCCACAGTCCGATGTGTGGTTGCAGGGACCCGTCACCTCTTTGAAGACGTTGAGGAATTACAATGCCGAGTATCAAAGGAGTGAAGAGATGTACCCTTTAACCAAGGCAAAATCTGTAGGGAATTGGGGTGGTTGATCGTTAGTTTTAAGACATCATGGTCGAGGTTAAGGACGTCATAGTCCGTGGATTTTAAGGACTCCACAGTCCGGTATTTACTCTGGATGCTTCACACGGGTTCACTGCCGTGCTTGGCGAGGACCAGGCTCCGCTCTGGATGCTTCACACGGGTTCACTGCCGTGCTCTGCGAGGACCAGGATCCGCTCTGGACGTTTTCCACTGGGTCAAAGAGTGACATTATCCGCGTTCCACGTGACCAGGAATTTTGCACTAGATACTTCACACGGGTTCACTGCCGCGTTAGGCGAGGACTAGGCTCCGCTCTGGATGCTTCACACGGGTTCATTGCCGTGCTCTGCGAGGACCAGGATCCGCTCTGGACGATTTCCACGGGGTCAAAGAGTGACATTATCCGCGTTCCACGTGACCAGGAATTTTGCACTAGATGCTTCACACGGATTCACTGCCGCGTTAGGCGAGGACTAGGCTCTGCTCTGGATGCTTCACACGGGTTCATTGCCGTGCTCTGCGAGGACCAGGATCCGCTCTGGATGTTTTCCACGGGGTCAAAGAGTGACATTATCCGCGTTCCACGTGACCAGGAATTTTGCACTAGATGCTTCACACGGGTTCACTGCCGTGCTCGGCGAGGACTAGGCTCCGCTCTGGACGTTTTCCACGGGGTTAAAGAGTGACATTATCCGCGTTCTACGTGACCAGGAATTTTGCACTAGATGCTTCACACGGGTTCACTGCCGTGCTCGGCGAGGACTAGGCTCCGCTCTGGACGTTTTCCACGGGGTCAAAGAGTGACATTATCCGCGTTACACGTGACCAGGAATTTTGCACTAGATGCTTCACACGGGTTCATTGCCGCGTTAGGCGAGGACTAGGCTCCGCTCTGGACATTTTCCACGGGGTCAAAGAGTGACATTATCCGCGTTCCACGTGACCAGGAATTTTGCACTAGATGCTTCACACGGGTTCACTGCCGCGTTAGGCGAGGACTAGGCTCCGCTCTGGATGCTTCACACGGGTTCATTGCCGTGCTCTGCGAGGACCAGGATCCGCTCTGGACGTTTTCCACGGGGTCAAAGAGTGACATTATCCGCGTTCCACGTGACCAGGAATTTTGCACTAGATGCTTCACACGGGTTCACTGCAGCGCTCGGCGAGGACTAGGCTCCGCTCTGGACGTTTTCCACGGGGTCAAAGAGTGACATTATCCGCGTTTCACGTAACCAGGAATTTTGCTGATTGTATCCGCATTTCACGGGATGGAGGTTTGACTGTTGGCGATATGTATACCACCGAGCCATAGAACTGGGCGTTGCCGCTGTTCCGCTTAGCTTGAAGTTGTGTCCGTCGTTACGAGACGAGTGTTGGGATGATCTCTAGGTCGCTTGTGACCCGTCGAGATTTAGCTTCTTTCTTTGGTGAAACCTGGGGAAGGGAGGTATGTTCCCTTTTTGTTTATGCCATTGGATTGTATACAGGGTGTGATGGAACATCACCTGTAAGGCATACATTTTATTTTTATTTTATTTCTTTTTCCGCGATGCTCTATCGTTTCAGCTTTTATATCGCGAAGGTCGCGATTGCCCCATCATTTCGGCTATTTTTCGCGATGCCCAATCATTTCGGCTATTTATTTATTTTCTACCCGCTGCTTTTTATTGCGAGTTGCCCCATCGTTTCGACTATTTTTTTTATGCCTTCATTTTTACTTGCTGCTTTTTATTGCAAGTTGCCCCATCATTTCGGCTATTTTATATGCCTTCATTTTTACTTGCTGCTTTTTATTGCAAGTTGCCCCATCATTTCGGCTATTTTGTAGGCATGTGTGGCTTGCTAGCTTTTTTGCCGCAAGCTTGGATTCTGGACACCAATTTCGGCATCAGCACCGCTACAACTGGGCTGTTGCCAGGAGCGGATCATCATTTGCCTCTGTCGCTATTGAACAAAGGTGGTTTAGTAAACAGGGTTAAGGGTCCTGTCGACCAAGGCTTTTGACTTCATGAGCCGTAAGGGTCTCACAAAGGTATTTCTCTCTACAAGTCGTGAGGATCTTGCAGGTGTATTTTCTCCTTAGGGATCGTGAGGATTCCTAAGTGTATGTTCCTCTGCAAGTCGTAAGGATCCTGCAAGAGGGCTTTCTCCTTATGGGTCGAGAGGACCTACAAGGGTTGCTCATCATATGGGTATCTCCCTAGTCACAGGTGGGACTTTACTGGGGCAATGTTTTTTCGCGCCCGTGGATTGTATACAAGGGTCAGTATTGAGCCTCTTGTAGGGCAATATCGAAGGTTGTGGAGGATTTGCTTAAGAACAGGTTTAGGTTTCTGTAACTTAAGACTTTCAAATCTCATGAGCCGTGAGGGTCTCATAAGAGAATTCTTCTTACGAGTCGTGAGGATCTCGTAAGTGTGTTTTCTCCTTAGGAATTGTGAGGATCCCTAAGTGTGTTGCTTCTTTGTGAGTCGTAAGGATCTCACGCAGGTAGTTTCTCCTTACAAGGTCTAGAGGACCCTACAAGTGTCTTTTAACGAGGTTGCGCCCTTTCGGGTTTTCACAAACACTCGCCGGTAGTCCTGCTGTTTTTACTCACGGAGCCCTTTCGGGTTTTCATCCGTGCCCATTTTGCTTATAGACATACCTTTTTTTTTCTTTTTTTTTACAAGGTCGCGCCCTTTCGGGTTTTCACGAACACTTGCCGGCAGCCCTGCTGTTTTTACTCACGGAGCCCTTTCGGGTTTTCATCCGTGCCCATTTTGCTTATGGACATACCGTTTTTTTTATCATTTTTTTATCTTCTTTTTTTTTTTTATCCATCTCGTCAGCCTAAGGATGCTGCGGTAGTAGTTTTAGGGACGTTTCGGTCCGTTGTTAGTTTAAGGACGTTTCGGTCCGTCGATTGTTTAAGGACGTTTCGGTCCGTCGTTAGTTTAAGGACGTTTCGGTCCGTGGTTAGTTTAAGGACGTTTCGGTCCGTGGTTAGTTTAAGGACGTTTCGGTCCGTCGTTAGTTTAAGGACGTTTCGGTCCGTCGTTAGTTTAAGGACGTTTCGGTCCGTCGTTAGTTTAAAGACGTTTCGGTCCGTTGTTATGGGAAGGCCGGCTGCTGCTTGTAAAGTCTGAGCCTGGGAAGATAGCGAGCGGATATAGTCGTCGTCATCTATCATTGACCTAGGCTGTGGCTCATTAAGCATAGTATTTCTTTAAGAAGCGGCCGTTTATTGGTCTGAAAGGCCTTTCACCGTGCATGTCCACGAGTAGATAGGCTCCACCCTGGTAGACCTTATCTATGATGTACGGGCCTTCATAGTTTGGCTCAAATTTTCCCCGCTTGGCGCGATTGGGGATCATAGGTCTTTTGACCACTAGTACGAGTTCGCCTTGGCGGAACGTCCTTGGCCTGGTCAATCTTTCGTACGAGCGCGTCATCTTTGCTTTGTAGGCCTCTAGATGTTGTTGCGCTATGAGCCGGGTTTCGTCGAGGGCATCAAGCTCCTCAAGCCGAAGGTGAGCATTCTCTTCGTCTGTCAGCTCATGGTGGACTGCCACTCGCAGAGAGGGTAACTCTATCTCGAGGGGGAGCACTGCTTCCGTCCCAAATACCAACGCATACGGCGTTGTGTTCGTGGCCGTCTTGAACGTAGTTCGATAAGCCCAAAGGGCTTCTTGCAGCCTTTCGTGCCAGTCTCTCTTATTCCTGGAAACGGTTTTTTTTTATGATCTTCGTCAAGGTCTTATTGAAGGCTTCGGCCAGACCGTTAGCTCGTGGATTGTAAACCGAAGAATATCTCCAGTCTATATTGTGCTGCTGTGCGAAGCGGCTAATCTTATGGCTTCGGTAGGCCGGCCCATTATCGGAGATAATCCGCCGTGGAGTTCCGAACCGATAGATGACGTGCGTCTTGAAGAAATGGAGGATATTCTCCGTCTTCACTTCCCTCAGTGGTACTGCTTCTGCCCATTTGGAGAAGTAATCAGTCGTCGCCAGGATAAAACGGTGTCCCCGGGATGATGCTGGCTCAATGGGGCCTACTATGTCAGTCCCCCACATTTCGAATAACCAACTAGCCACCGTTGGATGCAGTGGATTCGGATGTTGGTGGATGAAGTCTCCTTGAATCTGGCACGAGTGGCATTGCTTCGCATACTCGAGGCAGTCCTGGATCATCGTGGGCCAGTAGTAACCCATCCGTTTAATTTTTAACTTCATCTTTGGGCCTGCTTGGTGAGAACCGCAAAGTCCGTCATGAACTTCCTGAATGACTCTTTCTGCTTCGTCAAGTCCTAAGCATCTCAGCTATAGAGAATCAAACGATCTCTTGTATAGAATATCGTTGACGAAAGCGAAAGATAGAGCTCGTTTCATGAGCTGATGTCTTGAGGACGCTTCTTTGGGCATTCGGTGGGACTTAAAGTAGTCTATGAAGACTTCCCTCCAGTCTTCGGCCTTCTCATGGTCTTTTATTTGTAGGGTCATCTGCTCAGTCGCTCCCTTTTCTTCGCATGATTTCGGAGATATTTCTTCCGGGGCGAGCACTCGACGGCTTTGTACCACGATTCTGACGTCGTCGAGGTTCTCGTCAGCCAGTTCTTTAGCAAGTTTAGCCAATGCATCTGCTTTGCTGTTTTCCGCGCGCGGTATGTTCTCCAAAGTATAGGAGGGAATTTGGGTCAATAGTTGTTGCACCCTTTCGCCGTACTTCACCAACTCCAGCTTGCACGTTTGGTAGTCACCATTTACTTGACAAACGACCAGCCGAGAATCCCCGTATATAAGGAGGTCTTCAATTCCCATGTCGATGGCGATCTCGAGGCCTGCTATCAGAGCTTCGTATTCGGCTTCATTGTTTGTCCTTGGCTCTGTTAAGGAGAAGGCGAAGCGCATTATCGCTCCTTGTGGAGTTGCAAAGATGAGGCCTATCCCTGATTTGATCATTGGGATACCTTGTTTCTGTTTCTTTATGAAGGACGCTCCATCGAAATAGAGTTCCCATCGGGTGCTTCCGCCGCTAATCGCATCAAATGCATGCTCGTCCGGCAAATCACAGTTCAGAGGAGAATCGGTCGGTATCGGGTGCTCGGCGAGGAAGTCGGCAATGGCCTGGCCTTTCACTGCCTTGAGAGGTTGATACGTTATCGAGAACTCCATCAAGAGCAGGGCCCACTTAGCGAGTCGTCCCGTCAATATGGCTTTCGACATCAAATATTTGAGAGGGTCCACCTTCGAAATAAGACGGACTTCATGTGCTAATGCGTAATGTCTAAGCTTTGTTATTGCGAAGATCAACGCCAGGCAGTGCTTTTCAATGGGGGAATAGTTGCTTTCTGCCCCCAGCAGCACTCGACTTAAGTAGTAAAGTGCTCTTTCTTTCCCCTGATCGTCCTCTTGTGCCCATAATGCGCCTAAAGAACCTTCGAGGGCGGTCGTATAAAGAATGAGGGGTTTTCCCTTGACCGGCGCTGCCAACACCGGAGGGTTCTGCAGGTACTGCTTGATCTCGTCTAGTGCACCTTGACATTTGTGATCCCAAGCGAATGGAGTTCCCTTTTTCATCAGGTGGCTGTAAGGACGGCATTTGCCCGAAAGATTAGCGATAAACCGCCGGATGTATGCGAGCTTCCCTTGGAGAGACCGCAACTGCTTGAGGGTTCTTGGCGGAGGCATTTCCATGATCGCCTTAATCTTTGATGGATCTATTTCAATACCTCGGTGTCGAACGATGAATCCCAGGAATTTGCCCGAGGAGACTTCAAACGCGCATTTGAGGGGATTCATTTTCAAATTATATTGCCGAAGGCGTTGAAATACAGTCTCCAGATGCTTTAAATGATCTTCGTATGACATGCTCTTTACTACGAGGTCATCGATATAGCACTCGACGACGTCGTGTATGAGGTCATCAAAGATCTTTGTCATGGCCCTTTGATAGGTAGCGCCAGCATTCTTTAGACCAAAGGGCATAACCCTGTAGCAAAATATACCCAAAGGGGTGCGGAAAGCGGTGTGCTTTTGGTCTTCGGGATGCATCTTTATCTGATTGTATCCTGACGAACCATCCATAAAGGAGAAAACCTCGTGAGTGGACGTGTTATCTATCATTAGCTCGGTTACTGGTACTGGGAAATCATCTTTTGGACAGGCTTTATTGAGATCCCTGAAATCCACGCATATGCGTATCGTCCCATTCTTCTTCATTACCGGGACGATATTGGCGATCCAGTCGGGATATTGGACTTCTTGGATAAATCCGGAATCGATCAGCTTCTTGACTTCGGCGTTGATGCTCATCTCAAGCTCGAGTCGCATCCTCCTTGGCGCCTGCTTGACTGGCTTGATATCTAGGGATATTGCTAATCTATGCACAACAATCTTCGGATCTAATCCTGGCATCTCGGAGTAGTTCCACGCGAAGCAGTCTTTATGCCGTAGAAGCACGTTCTTTAACGCAGCCACCCTCTCTTCGGATAACAGCTCGCTGACAAATGTCGGTCGCGGGTCGTCTGCCGATCCCAACTCGATCTTCTTGAGGTTATCTGCAGTAGTATGTATACCATCTTCCAGTTCTTTCGGAGCGGGCGGAAATTCCGAGATCACCTCATCATTGCTGTTCTCAAAGCACCGGGGAAGGTCATCTACGTTCTCAGGCTCTTCTCCTAATATCGTAATCGTATAACAAGTGCGAACTCGCTCCCCGGACTGAGGTGGACCCGGTTCTGCTCTTGCGGCCTTGGGCTCATGCTTTTCCGGTGGCGTTACCTTCCAGCCGTCGGATAAAGCGAATCTGCCCCGTTGGTACTGGTCCTCGACCCAGTTCTTGAAGGTGAAGCAGTTTTCAGTAGGATGTCCTATGGCTTGGTGATAAGAGCAATAGCTCAGATGAGCAGCCTTGTTAGCTTGCTCAGGATGTCTAGACTCTGGAAGCGCGATCATTTGATGTTTTATAGCGAGCTTGAGTAACTTCTCCGTCTTGTCTCGGGGGAAGGAGTACGCTCGACTCATCTTCTTCATGAGGGACAAATCCGAGCCGTGCAACACCCGACCACGTAACCCTCTAATCCTGCGTCGTTGTTGTCGGCTCCTCTTTCCGCTTCTTGATTTATTTCCGTCTCTGCGTCGGGCCTTTCGTACAACGGATTGACGAGGATGAGCGTCTTTGTCTTTTGCAGCCAGTTGAAATAGACGTTGCGTCCTGGCCTTCTCGTAGATGGCCATTTCGCGGTTGTGGTCTTCTCGAGCTTTCTGACCTACTTTCCTGATAGGCTTGCCCATTCGTTCTTCAAACGACGGACTCGGCGCTTCAATCGCGGGGTCTAGTTTTGATGAGGGGTTGGCATCTCCCGACGAGGCGTCCTCTTCTTCATCAAAGGTATATATAGCGTAGCTGCTGTGAGCCCGTTCCCGTTTTCCGGCTCTTGCGTATCCAAGCCCGAGTGTTTCCATCTTCCCGTTGGGCAATTTGCGTTGAGTCCCGGGGACATCCCAAATCCTGTTGTAGAACCGAGCCTGCCGAACGGTCTGTTCTAAGGGTACTCCTTGGCGCTTTAATAGCTTCTTTAATCCATTTGTATAGTATCTGGGCAGACGGATGGGTTGGAGCTTGTCAAGTGTAGCATCCGCGCCATGCCAGATCTCTTTCTCTATTTTCGACTCTGAGGATCGGTAGAATAGGATCACCTTCTCACCCCTTTGCCTGGGAGGGACGTAAAATGCTTGCAGGTCCTGCACATTATGAGCCTGAAGCGTGTCGAGATCCTTGTAGTGTTCTCGCGGTACCATGGTGATTTGCCAACTATGGTCATCACCAGGGGGTGCTTGTATTGACAGCCGATTGGAGAACACGGCATTAACTTCATCTTCTGAATCACTTCCGAAGACCAACATGGGGGCGGGCGTCCCCAGGTTGTTGCGTTGAGATGGCCCTGCATAAACTATCTCTTCCTCTTCTTCGGTATCGCTTCCGAAAACAGGGATGGTGGCGGCGGTTTTGTTCTCCGGGTTGCGACATCTTTCTGTATCCTCGAAATCTGGCAAAAAGTACTTCGCATCTTCGTATTTGCGGACTTCGTTCACGGAAAATGGGTTTAACTCACCTGTTACGGTATACTCGAAACCATCCTTAAAGTACTTCATACACTGATGTTGTGTAGAAGGGATGATGTTGTATTCGTGTAACCAAGGACGACCGAGCAAGGCGTTGTTGCAGGTCTTGGCGTCAATGACGTGGAATTTGATGTCCGTGACAAGAAGTCCAAAGCGTAATGTTAGTATCACAGATCCGAGAGTCCGTGACGATTGTGAATCGAAACCGGAGATACTAATCTTGTCACGAGCGAGGTGTTGCACGCTCATGCAGATTTCCTTCAACGCCCGAACATTAAGGAGATTGACGGAGGATCCATTATCCACCAGAATCTTTCCTATCTTGATATCATGGCAGTATCCAGAGACATATAGGGGACGGTTGTGGTCGCACGTCCCGAGAAGGAGGTCTTCATCACCGAACGTGACGTCGGCCGTATGCACTTCCTCCAGTTCATCCTTCATCTTTTCAGTGGCGAGGAAGGCTTGGAATTGCTCAGGTTCTTGTAACGCCTTAATTAGTGAGTCTCGCGCTTCTTTTGATAATAGGAGGGTATCGAGAATGCTAAGCTGAGAAGGTAGCTTCCTTAGGTGCACGAGGATGTTATAGTCCACCTTACCCTTCCTAGGAGGGTCTTTGGCAGCCAGCTCGCTCATGACTTGGTCATCTAAAGTGATATCTTCAGTGACCTTTTCCTTTCCTTTATCTTTTCTACTCACGGGTCCGAGATTCTTTTCTGGGAGTGTACGATTGCGCAGCTGAATGTTCTCGCAGATCTCCGATTTCTCCTCTTTCTCTAAAACGGATTCTTTGAAGAGAGGGCCCAGAGCGATTTCTTCATCAGAGTCGCTCCCAAAGGTGAGAACTTGTGACCCCCTGGCGTTTACCATGTAACAGTTGCCAGTAGTTCTGTCGTGTCGATCGATAGTACTTCTTCGCTCTCGATGGCTCTTGCGTTTCATGCGCTTAACATGTTGCCGACGAGCAACATATCCTTGCCACCATATCTTAAAGGCGTCGCACTTCTCTGTGGGGTGTGATATTTTTCGGTGATATGCGCAATAATCAGGGTGCCTCTCCATCCCATCGTGTGTGTTTCCTTCCGAGGGCGGTAGCTTCATCCCCAGTGACATGGCTTTGGCAAACCTTTTTCTCGTCTTGAATATCTTCTTGTTTACTTCGGATGCCTTCCGCTCTGGTAGTTCAACTCTTTCGTTCAGCTGCCCGCATTTGGCTCCTTCCGATGTGGCCATCTCACGCTCCCGGTCCGCTTTACATTTTAGACGAATCTCGTCTAGAAAAGCGTTGATCATTTCGTCTGTTGGCCATGCACGCTCTGGTACAGGCTCTGCCTCCATCTTCTTAGTGCCAGGAGTTTTCTCATCATCGGTAAACGAGTGGGAGATTACGTTACAACTCGCCACATATCCTTCGGATTCATCCGACGAGCTCTCTCCATCATCTTCCTCTTGAAAGATGTGGTTGAGAAACTCTTGCAGTGTGACAGGAGTTCGCGCCTTTTGATTGTACTCTTCCAGCGCGTCGATTTGCTTCTGCAAGTTCGTGTGCTCATTTCCAAGCTTCACGGGCTTCTTGGATTTCTTCTTCTTTTTCTTCGAAGATTTTGACGGTTGGGCGTGAGTATTTGGGCCCTTATCGCGAATCTTCGTAATTGGGTGGGGCTTCAACATTCCTTCGATAATTTGAGGTTCAAGAGGGTCCTTCCATTCGATCGCAGGGCACGCATGAAGGTCTCTCAGCATTCTTTTGGTTTTAGTTGATAGCACGACCTCCCATGGAGCTTCTTCGATAAAGGAGCAGGTTGCCCCCGGTGTATCTACTTTCTTAGGAGTATGCGGTTGTGGTGGGTTCACCTTCCATTTTTCGGACAGTACAAACTTCCCCTGGAGGTACTGGTCTTCAATCCATCCTTTGAAGACGAAGCAATCTTCAATCGGATGGCCTACCGTTTGATGGTAAGGGCAATAGTTAGGATTATTCACCTCGGTGGGTTGCGGCGGTCGCCTTGGATTTGGTAGGTTTATAAGTCTGTTGCGCATTGCCAGCTCGAATAACCGTTTCGTCTTGTCCCGAGGGAACGAGTAAGGACGCTTCATCTTCTCATTATAATACCAACGCCTTTCCTCGAGTTGATCTGCCGGTTTCGGGGCGTTAGGTTGCTGTTGGGCATTCGCAACGAAGGTTGCCCTTCCTTTACCCTTGTCATTTCGAGGTTCCGACTTCGGGGGAGGTGGTCTATGACCCATCTGGTCCATCTGAGCCAACTTGTCGATCAAAGCCTGGAATGTGGTTGGCTTAAAAAACATCATAAACTGGGAGATAGTTGCGTGGGGGTCTAGGGTTCCCACGAACATGCCCACTGCGGGTGCCTCCTCAATGCGTTGTTCGCATCTCGACCACAAGTTCCACTAGCGTATAGCATACTGGACCCAGGTTTCGCCTGGTTTTACCCTGGCATTAATCAGTGCAGTTATTGGAGTGCGTTCGCTGGCATTTGCGAATCGCTGAGTGAACAACAACTCCATTTCAGCGAACGTTTTGATAGAATCGTTCGGGAGTTCCGAATACCATTCGAACGCAGTTTCTGATAAGCTGCCCACGAACTGGCGGAGCAATAGTTTATCATCACCGCCGGTGTTACCGCAGAGGGCCCGGAACTGGGCGACATGTTGATGGGAATTGCCGGTCCCCTTATACACGTGGAATTTTGGTATCGTATAGCCTTGCGGGTATTTAATTTGGTCGTACCAGCTCGGATACGGCCGCCCCGTTTTCACGACTTGACCAGCTGCCTCAGTCGCGTGATGAACCCGGATTTGCTGGGCTATGTAGTCAGCCAAGTCAGCCTTAGAGATTGCCTCCTCCTTGGCCGTTGAGAGGGCTGGTGGTGGATTTGACGTTTCTCCTCGGTCGTCTTCAAGAACGATTGGGGGATCCTCGGCGGGTAAGTCCTGCTGGATCATCATTCCTATCATATCTTGGAAGAGAAGGCCCATCGGTTGTATGTTGGCCGCTTGTTCAGCAGCCTCTTTGTCCTTTTTCTCCAGTGTCCGGCGAAGGAATTCAGCGTCGGTTTCTTCCTCCCGGCGTGCGTCTGAGGATGTTTCTGGGCTTTCTTTTAGCCCGGTAAGTGCGGCCATAGCATTCATCATTTCTTGAAGCTTTTGTTGCTGCTCCTGGGCCTTCGTCACGGATCGGGTTAGCGGTCGGTGGCCCGTAGAAGTGCGGCTTTCCTCTTTTCCAGAGGCCATGTAAACAGTGTGCACCACTATGCCCCCAGACTTAGGGCATCTGGGCTCAGTGCTTTTAGCCGTCGTTGCATGCTGTGGGGTCTTCTCTGGCCTCCTCCTTTTATGAGTCAGTTGATCGACAGCCTTTTGGGGTTTAGCCTGGTGACCAGCTTCCGGTTGGATTTTCAGCTTCTTATGCTGGCGGGAGAAGTTTGGATCGATGATCGAGTCTCGGGCCTGTCGCCAAACTTTATAGATTTTGGAAGACAGCCGTTGAGGAGATCGGGGCTGTTCGGGTTTTATTTCCACAACCTTTTTTAATGGGGGAAGTGGCCTCTTCAGCACTGCAGTAGGAGAATTCCTTCGCACCTTATTTAGCATTTCAAAGCTGTTCCCAGTTGGAACAGCAGCATTAACTTCTGCCACCGGGGCCGATGGAGTCAACCTGGAGGGGGAGTTGCCCCCAGCCTTCCTTACTCGGCGCCAATGGCGACGTCGAGCGTGTCGAGCGGACGGCGTAAGGTCAGTGGTAAGAATGGTTTCGTCTTGCCCCCTATCTGGGTGGGGGGTCTCTGTTGGTATTAGCCTGTCAAAGACCGATGTCCTTTGGGCAGCAGGAGCGGGAGCTAAAGCCGTCAATCTTGTAAAGACCGACCTTTTGGCCGGAGAAGCTGCCTTGACGACTTCGGGGGCAGGAGCGGCCACCTTTTTAGAAGCAGCCTTCTCTGAGATTGTAGGCCCCATGATGGGTTTGCAGGATTTCCGGCCCAATCTAGAGAAGACCGAGGCGTTGACGTTGGGCGACTCGTTGAGAGGAGCCGCGGCAGGGGTAAGACGATCAAAGACCGACTTCTTGAGAGCTTCCGTTGTCAGCACTGGAGCGGTGAAGCCTGTCGGCGGGAGCATGGTCCCAAAGAACAATCCTGTGGTGGCGCGGGTGACCTGTTCCACGGGCATTGTGAATAGCGAAGCAGCTTGGGGTCCGTAGGCTATACCTCCTGGCGAGGCAGAGCGTTGGTTACAATTGCAGTCTGAGCAGTTGGAGAATTTCACGGAAGTAGAAGCCATCGATCCTTTGCTTTCTGCAATAAGCAAGACGCCAATTCTTAGTATCTTGAAACCCAAGGGCAACCAATAGCGAACCGCGATTGGTTCGCGAATCACGACACACGAAGTGTGGAGTAGAAAGAGGAAAAGGTCCCACCGGGCGTGCCAGAATCTGTTCCCCTCCGAATGGCGGCGCGACATGGAATGCCTCGCCTGAGATTCGGGGCAGATGCTAATTGGTGCTATCCGTCCACCTCTCCGAAGATGCCAAGTTGATTTATGGCACCATATATCGAAGGTTTAAACGGATGCGGCCGATGTAGCAGACTTCGTCAGATTCCCCCTCGCTTGAGGGGTTTTTTGATTGTGGGGACGCTCTTCCCTGCAGGCGCAAGCCCCTGCAGTTAATTACGCTACCGCATCGCGGTAACAACTTTCTCCTTCTCCAGATGGTCACTTCGTGTCGTGGGTGTTTGTTTTGTATTTTGTTGCCCATGGATTGTTTACGGAGACTGAGTTATGTCGTCGCCCGTAGGGCGTGGACTAGTCCAAATCCGTATTATCTTAGATTTGGGTTTGGGGGGTTTGGTTTGAGGATACGTCAGCCATACGTGAGGCTAAGATCAACTCAAACGTTTGTTAAGGATACGTTAGTCTCACTTTGAGACTAAGATCAACTTAACGGGATCATTTAGATCCGACAAAGGAGCGTTTGAGCTCTAATGTTTCAATTTAGGGACATAGTGGTCCATCGTATGTATGGCCGTCGGGACCCGTCACCTCTCTGACGACGTTGAAGGATTACAACGACGGATGTCAGAGGAGCTCAGAGATGTACCCTCGAGCCAGAGTTAATTGGGGGAGGGGGAATTCATAGTCCAGTCTGTTTGAAGGTTTAAGGATACGTTAGCCATCTTTGAGGCTAAGATCCACTTAAACGGGACCGTTTAGATCCGACAAAAGAGCATGTGGGGGCTCTATTGTTCTAGTTTAAGGACATTGCGGTCCATGGGTAGTTTAAGGACGTTGCGGTCTATGGGTAGTTTAAGGACATTGCGGTCCATTATGTGCTCTGGATGCTCCACACGGGTTCACTGCCGTGCTTAGCGAGGACCAGGCTCCGCTCTGGACGTTTTCCGCGGGGTCAAAGAGTGACGTTATCCGCATTCCACGTAACCAGGAATTTTTTACTAGATGCTTCACACGGATTCACTGCCGCGCTCGGCTAGGACTAGGCTCCGCTCTGGATGCTTCACACGGGTTCACTGCCGTGCTCTGCGAGGACCAGGATCCGCTCTGGACGTTTTCCGCGGGGTCAAAGAGTGACATTATCCGCGTTCCACGTAACCAGGAATTTTGCATTAGACACGGGTTTAAGGACCCCGCAGTCCATATCAATGTGTGGTCGTCGGGACCCGTCACCTCTTTGAAGACATTGAGGGATTACAATGCCAAATATCAAAGGAGTGAAGAGATGTACCCTAGAACCGGAGTGGATTAAATAGTCCTTGACCCAATCTGGGATCGAGACCGATTAATTATGTTATGAGCCCATTGGCCCAGTTAATCACAAATTGAGGACTTATGGCCATCTTGGGCTAAGTCTAATCAGGAGAGGCTTTGCCTCCATCCATTTAGCCAGTTGGGCCAAAGCCTAGTGTTAAACACTACAGAGCAATCAGTGTTGAACACTGGGAACGAGGTTGACAAGTTAGTGTTTAACACTAAAAGATAATCGGTGTTAAACACCAGCAACAAGGCTTTTCAAATTAGTGTTAAACACTAAAACAGATCAGTGTTGAACATTGCAAATAAAGCTTTTTAATTAGAGTTGAACACTAAGGCCCAACAGTGTTTTAACACTGGGTTCGAGAGTTTCAATTTAGTGTTAAACACTAAGGCAAGAGGGGTCACGTGGCAGCACGTGAGAGCGCCCTCCCTTCATTTATTCTGCTGAGATTATCGCGTCTTTCAGAGCATCACGTGCCATCATGTGATGGGCATTCAAATGCCTATGTATTAAAGCTTCTGTCAAGGGTCACGTGGGTCACGTGGGGTGCTGCCTCAAAGTGGTTTTTTGTAGATCTTCTGGGGGGGTCACGTGGTGACACGTGACCCTGCCTCTATGTATATTGTTTAGAGGATCTGTTAATCTTTTCCAGGAATTAAATTCCTCGTAGGGTTAAACCCTGACAGTAATTTCAGAGGAATTAAATTCCTACTTTCTCTTAAAGGTTTATATTCTGAATAGAGTTGGACTCTGAATTTTCTGCAGGAATTAAATTCCTCGTTCATGTGAAGAACCAAATAGGGTTAAACCCTAATAAAAGCTTTTAAGGAATTAAATTCCCACTCTCTTGTCAAATTATGATCAAGGGAATTAAATCCCCGCTGTTCCAATAGAATTAGGTTCTTAATTAGGGTTAAACCCTGTTTCTTTTTGTTCTGAAGGAATTAAATTCCCATAACACAGGGTCAAGCCCTGGTTTTATTTTAAAGGAATTAAATTCCTATAGTTCTGTGAGAATTAAATTCTCGTGCTTGCATTCCCTCTCTATGTTTTGGATCTGCATGGCAGGATCTCGACCCATTGAGAATTAAATTCTCAACCTCATGGGGAGATGTGCACTTTGCAGATCCTCTATCAAATTCTTCTGTTTTGTATGTCAGAGTTGAACTCTGTTGAGAATTAAATTCTCTTTTTCTTTCAAGGAGCTTTTCCCTTTCTTACCTAGGGTTTTTGCAGAAGATCCAAGTTTCTCAAAGTATCAAAGCTCTCTTCTTTTTCTTTTTCTCTCCTTGTGTCTGTCTCTGTATCTGTCTCTTCTTTTTCTGTATCTCTTGGCTCCTATTTATAGGAGAAGCAGCCGAATCAATCAGTTTTTGACGAATCTTCGTTGAGAGATTTGATTTGCATCCATCATTCGTTTTGGACCTTTGGATTATTAGGTGAATTTTATTCACCATTGGATTTCAAATCCAGGGGTTCCCCTTTGTTGTTTCGGTTAGATTTAAAGGGGAAATCTTTCCAAACCCGAGATTTTCCCATAGATAGATGATATTTCATCACCTCTGAATCTTTAATTTGATTGGTTCCAGATAGCCGCTTTCCTTTGGAAAGATTTGAATTTCTTTCAGAATTTAATTCTGTTGACAAAATGGGCTTTGAAAGCCGGTCACGTGTGACCACGTGACCCATGGTCACGTGTGAGCACGTGACCCCCTTTGGAATGAACCTTCTCCTTTCCTTTTGCGCTGTCTTCTGGTTGTTGCTTAACCGTCACGTGCCACCACGTGACCCCTGGTCACGTGTGAGCACGTGACCCTGATCTGGACTCTTTTTCCTTGACTTGATCAGGGAACCGATGTGCCTTTGAATCCGCTTTAAAATGTCACGTGCCAACACGTGACTGCTGGTCACGTGTAAGTACGTGACCCTTTCTTAAGCCCTTTTTCTTTGATGTAGTCAGGAAGCTGAACTTGCTTTGCCGGTACTTTTGGGTGTCACGTGCCAACACGTGACTGCTGGTCACGTGTAAGCACGTGACCCTCTTCTCAAGCTTTTTCCATAAGCTTTCCTGATTTTAAATCAGGAAACAGTAACGGCTCTATGACCCTATCCTTCGGGAAGATATCAATTGAGCTGAACATTTACAAGTTAGGAAGTGTACCCTCCGAACCTACTTCTCAAGCATGTTCTGTCGAATTAATGGATGTCGACAACAGCGAATTTGATCAGCCTCATGATACTGACTCTTTTCATATGTTGTTATTTGACCCAACTATGTATTATACATACACAGACTCTTCCACCGAGTTGTCCGGGTCAACATCTAACGCTGATAAGGAACTTTTTATAGAGTCTGACGATCACCCTATTTTTTCTGATGATATTTTTCTTCGGGGTATCGATGAAAGTTTTGAGGAAATCTTCGTTGATGAGCTCGCATTTTTAGCAAACACGGGTGTTGAGATGAATCATCTGCAAAACAAAGAAATTGGACCTCCACCCCTTCTTTTGAACTATAAAGAGAATGCGAGTAATCCATCACAATCACTGTTTCGTCTCTCCAAAACGATATGCAAACACATTCTATCCCGCCGTTTATCTTTTCCCCACTTCTTCCTGCCTCTCTACAACATGTTCTTCCACCAATTGATACACTACACTGATAAAATCTTCGAATTGTTGGTGTTGACTTTCGGTCTTTGCAAAGCTTGGCATTGACCAATAACTTTGACCTCCTCTTGTGATTTTCAAAGCTTAACATTGTTTAACTCAAGTTTGGAGGGGGTATAATCTGGCTCTTGAAAATAAAATTTTTACTTAAAATTGTGAGCCAAAAATAAGTTTGGGGGAGGATTTTCACGATCGTATTTATTGCCCTCGTTAATAAATTTCCTCCCAAGCTTACAGGTTTTTGTGATCTAGCAGAAGACAACAGTGAGGGCACTGCTGCAAACAGGCTTGGGGGAGGTTTGTGCTTATTTACGCATTAATTTGCATTATACTATATATAAGCACACAAAAAATTTTAATAATGAAAGTTTGAAAGTGAAAATTTACATATAAAAGATTAGAAAAATTTAAGAAAACCAAGAAAATTAGAAGTTTTCTTAAATGAAACTAGTAATAAGTAGTTATGAGCTGTTGTCCCAAGGGTTAGGAAGATGAAGGAAATCACTAATCTGAGAATAAAAATAAGTCTGAAAAATAGTTCCTATTCTGGAAGCCAAACATTTGAACGTTGATACCCTACTATACGCACTTACACACGTCTTGAAACTCGGGATAGTAGAGAATACCTTGAAATGCTCTTGTCTAAAAGCCAAAGTATGAAGGAAATAATAAATGAATAAAAAGATAAAATGGTGAAGAAAAATGAACACTGGTTTGGTAATCACCAAGGAAGCAAAAAAAAAAATATAGCGAGGGTGCTTCATCACCTAGTGCCATAGACCAACTGGTTTGGGAGTCACTGCTAAGCCTTAGGTGTTGTAAGACGAGAAAAATACTAATATGCCTAATAAGCAAGCACATGAGTAATCGATCAGTTAGTACCTCAAGAAATATTAACGGTCGCATGAAAAATGTGTGAGCAAAATCCATCTAAATATTCATTAATTAAAAAGTACTGAGGTAGATGGACAAGAGTATGATAGCTTGAATTGAATTCTCTGAGTGTAGGGATGTTTTTTTACACACACGTAGTGGTATATGATCGATGTTTAGAAAAAAGATAGGAATGAAAAATAAAGACGATGTTTTATTGAGAGATGATGTGATTTCTAACATTTTTTCACGACCATTAAGATAGGGCTCATAGCAACTGAAAAACTGGTGTAGTTGAAAACTTTTATTTTCAAGTTTTTTCTTTTATAGTTCTTATCTATATATGTAACTTTCACCATCTTTCATTTATTATAGGATTTTGTGAGTGTAATCCGCTGAAAACCCTCAGGAGACAACACACCTCCTACTAGGGACACCTAGGAGTTTAACGCCTTGTTGCACGTGCTCAGTGCAATCGTGTTGCCTACGAAAGTGTGCCACTTAGTTCTTCTTCTCCTTCTCTTGAATAACTAGTTTGCTCGGGACGATCAAAGTTAAGTTTGGGGGTATTTGCTCAGTTGATAAAACTGTACTTTTAAAATGGCATTTTTCCTACTTTTTCTATATAAAAAAGGTGTTTATTATAATATATGACACATATGAGGGTTTATCTGTAAAAATACCATTTTCATGTGTTTTTATATTATAATTAACATTATGAAGGAAAAAGTAAGCATATAATATCCATGTAACATCTGGCCCATTTAATATGCTTACCTTATTAAATACTTTTGACCAATTCTCTTAAAACTAAAATATCATGACAAATGGTTAAAGATAATATCTCAATAAAAACAAATTCTACTAACATTATTTATTGAGATAATTGTGCAGAAATTATTTCAGGACTGGAATCAAGGAAATCCGAATTATCGAGATCAAATCTACCAAAGATATTCAAGTAAATTGAAGAAACTAATTCTGGCAGAAATGTAGAAAAGATTTTCAAAGTGTAGTTACTTAAAAGATTACCAAGTGTTACAGATATGAAGCTACAAAAATTAGAGGCCATGATCTCACCAAAAGGGGGTGGATCCACGGCCAAACCTATCCAATGGCCGCGGTTCCGCCGTGGATTTGAGGAGTTGAGATATGGGATTTTGGTGGTTATGATTCTAACAACTAGTTTCCATATTAGGAAACTGGGGTTCTGGCTCTGTGACTATAAATAAGGACCGAGAGCCTCTTGAAAAAATCATCAAGCGAAGAGATCACGAAGTCCACGACAGGCTCACACATCCAGGCTGATCATCAACTGTTCATCTACCTCCTTAGAAGAGATCGAGAAGCAAACTAGCATTTTGTAATCATTTTCTAAGAGAACAAAGTGTAAATGATTTTTGTTGATTAATAAAGATAGTAGTTTTCTTATTCTATCTCTTTGTAGTTTTTAATCTGATTTCTCTCTCCATCTCTTCTTCTCCCAACATACACGAGTAATTCTTCGCTTGTTAGGGTTCATGGGATTAGGGTATGTTAATGGATGATGAAGATCCTTAAACTCTTTTTAAGTCCTATAAAGTTTTTAAATTTTATCAAAAGAATAGTTAACATCCTAATTGGGCACGCTATCAATTCATTGATAATCACGACCACTATTAGAGATTAGATTAACTATTGTTTTGGTAAAGGCTAGATATGAACGGAGTTCCATGTCGAGAAAGGGGTTAAGAGTGGGAACCCTTGTCCCTCCAGAAACCCTAATCTACATGCATCACTGTCGTTCTAGTTTTAAATCTATTAAAGGATAAAAAGAGTAATCCTTAATTAAACATCCATAACTACTAAATCCCAATGAACCCTACAAGCCCCCTTTTAATATTAAACCTACATCCGTAGTTAATCTAGATCTATATTCTGCATCCGTGTTTAACGTAGATTTAGATCCTACAACCATTCTTCACCATTCTTTATTCTTCCTCCTTTCTTTCTCAACACGCCTAAAGTAAGAATAAAATATTCAACGTTTCCCTGAGGATGACCCGTACTCATCTCGGTCTAGGTACACACGACACCGTTATTGATTGCGGTTACTACAAACACAACTCTAAAATACACATCAATCACCTTGCCATGCCACATTCTTTATTCTTTTCTTTTCTTTTCTTTTTAAAACAAACACAAAACAAAAACCATGCATAAAAGAAAAATGGAGGATTAAAGCTATGGTCATTTAAAAAGGTAACAAGTATTTGCAACATGATTTGTTGCATTTCACATGCATATAACATACTTAATGCAAATTAGAATGCTAATCGAGTTTAGTAATTAACACATTTACAAATAAGTATTTAAAAATCTATAAATGCTCATATCACATAAACACCTTCAATTCAATAATTCTTATAAATTTCCGAATATTTTCTAATATTAATAAAATTTACTATTTTAATTATTTAATTTTCTAAAAAATAATCATTTTATTTTCTGAAATGTTACAATATTCCCCCCTTAAATAAATTCGGTCCCCGTATTTAAATTAAAACTTCCCCAAATACTAAAACATTTCAGCAAAGCAATCAAGTCGTCGGGGCTCCGAAATCATTAATACCTAAAACACATCTTAGCGCAATGCATGCGCATGAAAAACGAGTATATAACCCAAAATCAAAACTCCGTCAAATATCACGCAATTATCGGAGTTATGGTGAAGATACCAATGTCAAAGTCCAATACGAAAACCAACATGATATACTCAAAACTATAACATGTACATAGTACGCATCGTTGTAAACTCGCCAAAACATCTGAAAAGAAATGCATGCCAAACCTTTTTCAAGTCGTCGTGCGATGCGCGTATCACGACACAAGTAGCGGGCGTTTATTGTAAGAATAATAACTATATATGTGTATATACCCTTTGTTTATCATACACGTCCCGCCATTTTGAAAATAATTTAGAAGGGTTTCCTTTGTAAAATGTTTCATGTTGTCTCAGACACATAGGAAAAAAAAATATTGAGACTGTAGCTCCTTTTTAGAAATCCCTTCGAAACTATTGATGCATGCAAAAACACCTAGGTACTGTTCTCAGAATAGTCCTGCTCGGTTGCTAAACCAAATAGTAAATATCATAAAAACGTACTGCTCAAAGGAATTCATACTCAATAGTATATGTAATAATGCCACGTGCGTCTGGTTCCCACAAAAATCGAAATCAATAAATATGCCATACATGTGCACAGAAACAAAACCTAAGTGCAACGGTTGTGCACAAAAACACCTGTCAAGGCAACAGGCGTGCTTGACAACAATATCGGGTGCATCTGATATGCAGAAGAATCCCGATTTATTGCATCTGGTGTGCACCAAAATCGTATCAAGTGCGCCAAGTATGCGCAAGAATCCAACTCAAGTGCACAAGGTGCACGAAAACAAATTTCGAATATCACAATCGAAATCGATGGTATAAAACAAACCTCGATCCAAATCAGGTATACCGTGGTATATAATCTCACAACCACGTGCATCAGTGTGCACAAAATTGAATCAAAGTACTAAAAGTGCATGAAAACTACACTGAAAACATAAGTCAAATCACCTACATACCATAGGCACGAAATCAAAATCAAACATCTCGAACGATATCAAATCGAAATCGAGTGCAACTATGGTGCACGAAAACTCAATCATGCAAATAAATCGCCCAAAATATCGAAATCCAAAATGACGGACACATGATATTCGAATCACCAAATTAAAAATCATAAACACTGTCGTCGATATGTCCTTCCTTCAATGTCGAGAAGGTGTCGGTGCATCCAAAACTAGCAGAGCAAGATATCTACTTACTTTCTGTTCATGGTCTGGCACTTTGTGCCCTTAGACTCTCTTCTCTCACTACGGATTGCCAGTTACATAACTCCTCAGCTCAACGGCCTAATATGGAAATGATGACGGAAACAGTTCCGCTCTGACACATCCTCTAAAGATCTCTGGCCAACTATCATGGTCACTCATAACATGTCTCGTCGATGATACCGAACTCTGGCCTACTGGGTGTGCGTAATACGACCGATCCTGGTGTAACAACCCCAAACTTTCCGTACAACTTTCTGTACAATTTTTTCAAAATTACAGAAAGGGGTAATTTTGTCTGAGCACAAGTTATAAGTTTGTTTTGCTAATTAATAGCAAGAAGGAGCTTGTAGCTCATTGGTAATACCTTGCACTGCTGAACCAAGCCACCAGAGTTCAAATCCCATACCCCACATTATTTTTAATATTGTTTTATTTTGAATTTTTAGAATACCAAGAGTTTACACGTGCATAACTCACAAAAAACCCACTACACATGGAAAACTAACTGTACCAGGGGACTAATGAACCGACATGGAGCACTCCGGCCACCTGACTCGGCCGGACTCGGCTGAATCGGCCGACGGACCGACCAACTCGGGCCGCCGCCGCCGGTCGGACTCGGCCGGACCGCCGAGTCCCCAACATGAAAGTTTGGGCTTTTCATCTCCCCTGTACTTCTGTGCAGTTTAAATATGTAGACAAGTAACAGAGCCCCTTTAAAACACCAATTACTCCACTTTTGATACATTTTAATACATTTTATCACATTTTTTCATTTCAACCTTTCACCTACCCCAAACACTAGCCTTACCCTATAAATACAACCCGTAAACACACACCCCTCACTCAAAAATTCTGATCAAAACTCTCAAGAATTTCCTAGAACCTTAGTGTACTTTTGAAGTAGCGAAGGGCGAAGCTCCGACGATTTTTCCGGCGACAACCCTAAGAGTTCCCAGCGATGAAACGACGCACCGGCGCCTCCTCCCTGTCTCCTCTTCCTCATCCCTAACTTCTAAACCCGTAAGTCCCCATCCCTCTTCTCTAATCTTGTTCTAAAAAAATATGAAATTTCAAAACCTGATGGAATCGGTGTTAAACCGATTTCCGATTCGGTTCTTCTAAAAATCCAACATTTTCTTAAATACATTCACACAAAACTCTTACATATTAACTATTAAACACTAATAAACATGTTGATCAAGTTTCACGACAATCTAATTCATTTTGTAACTTTTACCGTACTTTTTCACTAAAATAGTATATAGTTTCATTTCGACATTTAAACATCAAAAACTTGCTATATCTTTAAGCAGATCACGAGGTAATGACCTACCTCCTCACAACACTCATATGCAATATAGCACAATATCTTTCGGGAACATAGAATACGGGAAAATGAAAAATTTCAAATAAATACCATGAATTAATAAAACCATTTTCTAAAAAGATTAAGTATTTTACAAATTTTTGCAAAGTGCCGCTACAACCCATTTTGGGGAACCCGACTGGGATGGTGTGGATTATCGCATATCCCTGGGCTTAGCAGTGCGAGATGCAGACCTCCGCCAGGAGCATTCGGTCTCGAGAGATTTAAAATACGAAAATCTTAGGAAAACGAGATTTCTAGAAATATAATATATATATATATATATATATATATATATATATATGTATGTATGTATGTATGTATCATTAAAATATCTATTTTGCAATAATATAAATATTCCAACATTTTCTAAAAATCACAAGGATCACTTTACATTAAAATACCATGAAATCCATACAAGTTCAATATTACAATTAAATACCATGTATTATGAAAAATAGGTTATTCTCACTAGAAATGTCACAAATATAAAATCTACATTTATTAGAACTCTAAAGACGATAAATAATTACTTGGGGTGTATTTTTAAAATTATACAAAGTATTTTTACATAAAACCCCTCTCAAGTTCTATAAATTACCCTAAGGACCCTAGTAAATATAGGTTTAAGAGGGACCAATCTCTTGAGCCTCAGGAAGCCGAAGAAGTGGGTGCTTGCCTATTTAAGATAGACAACTTAACAACGGTGTTATCAACATGGTAATCGTCTTTGAAAAAGACACAAATCCTACTGCCCATATGCAGCGGTTACCGATAATATCAAAACAATCAGGACTTCAATTTACTTTTCTAATTGTCTGACTCAGACCGAGTCTCATTAATAATCTGACTTGAATATGATTCAAGTACAATTTACAATATTACAATTCAACATGAATCCATGAATCCATATATTCAATCTATTCGATCTGTATTGACCGAACCGAACCATGGATATACTTCCATTTACATGATTCTCCAGTTACATTCATAATTCTCCAGTACATCCATTTACTGATATCATGGTTTCGGCAAGTCATCCAAATATACAATCTATATTACAACTCAATTACAAGTTGAAATACAATACAAACAATACAATCAAGACATCGCGGGCTTTAAGGGGTAGATTGGTACGAAAGGTGTTAGAAGTGGCACAAGACTGCAACCATAAGATACCTAACCTATATTCCGTTGCTGTTGTACCATGGCATAAACGGTTCCTTGGGTTCCTGATACCTTAGTCATCGGGGCAAGTGAGACTCCTCTCGTATACACTGGTATTTTTCTGTACCAACTTACAAACAACAGCATTAACACTCAATACAACAATATAACAATATAATACAACTGTAAATGCTACACACACACTCTCTCTTACTCTTTGTCTATTCTATTTCTCCCTTATCCTTGGGACTTACCGAGCGATTTGTTCGCTGACGACATTCTTTTTCTTTTTCTTTGAATGTCGTCAAGTGATTCGGATCTTCCAGAGATCGAGCCTACTAGTGAGGACTTGGAACAGCTTGCCTATGACCCAGAGCTTTAGCTTCATTGTACACACTTTTATTTCAGTACTTTCCTTTTTCTGTTATGCCATTATTTAGGCATTGCTTTCATTCAGTTGTATTTACTTTTCCATGTATTGTACAGAAAGAATGTTAATAAATAAAGTTGTTGTTCAATTATACCTTTTGTCTCTTGTGTACATTTCTCTTATATTACTTAGATACGCTTAGCATATTTACTTCACAGTAAATACGTGGCGGCCTCGTCGTGTCCTTTGCCCGTACACTGGGAAGCGGGGCATGACAGGTTTTGTTGGCGGCCCATGCAGGTCAGAGCTGTATGGAACACTATCATGCAGTTCTGCTCTGCGTGAACAACCTAAGCAATATAACACAAGAACCAGCAACTAAAATATTCTTTACAATTCATGTTCCTTGAATCTTATCACTTCATATACTTGAATCTGTCCTAACCTAAATTTTTTTTCAAGGTTATGGATTCCCCAAACAACACCAGCACCAACTTCAACAACACTCCACCTCTACTACCAATCACACCTGCCGTTCCTGCTCCATCCATCGAGCAAACGGTTCTGCTTGAGGCAATACGCAGCCTCCTAGAAGGACAGCAGCAGCTCTTGAACAGTCTCGAGTTTGAAGCACCTGGGGTGAAGCAATTCAGAGCTTTACATCCCAAACAGTTCTCAGGAAAGGGGAGCCTACTGGAAGCTAAGGAATGGGCTCAAAGTATCGAGGATGATCTGGCAGCGACACAAGTGCCAGAAATAGCTTAGGTTCGTCTTGCAAAATTACAGCTCACGGACAATGCACGGAACTGGTGGAAGGCGGAAGAAAGCCGTCTTGAACAACACATCGAATGGAAGACTTTCCGTGACATGTTCGACGCTAAGTACTTCCCTGAGACTGCCAGGTTCGACATGAAATAGTAGTTCATCTATCTGCAACAAGGTTCAATGTGGACCAAGTCAGTAGATGAGTATGACGCTGAGTTCACCATACTCAGTCGGTAAGATATGTCTTAATAATTCGACTCTTCAATATATCACATACTACACAGCTAACACAAGACCGTAACAGGTTTGTGGCCCATCTCATACCGACTGCTGAGATCAGAGCTAGAAGATTTTAGTAAGGGTTGGACCCGGAAATCCAAGCTGCATTAGCTACAGGGGATTTCCCAACCCATGATTTGGCTTTGAAGGCTACCCGAAGATATGAGGTAGTAGTAAAGAGGAATGGAAGACCTCAATCTACCGGTTTGAAACGCCCTACCACTCAAATGGCAGGAGGAGCCTTTTCTAGGCCATCGTTCAAACCCAGGAGAACTAAAGAACCCAATAACCAGCCAAGACCACATTTCTGTTTCCATTGCAAGAGAAATGGACATTTGATAAAGGACTGTAGGCACACAAAAGGCCTGTGCCTAGTTTATGGCGCGTCCAATCACAGAATTGAAACCTGTCCATATAGATACAACTCAGTTCACACACCCACTAACTACCCGCAGCGGCCAGCTATCCAGGCTTCTGCAACCCATCCTGCACTCCCAGCACCACCTCCATGTGGATTTCCTGCACAGCCAAATCGCCAATTCCATCAGGCACTGAGGAACATGCCTCGAGGACAGAGGAATGTGCCTCCAGCTAGGAGGAACGTGCCACGGCGACAGGCTTACACCTTAACAGCTGTAGAAGCCGAGACAGTTGACCAAGCTAACACTAGTAAGTCTCTTTCACATTCTCAAACCCTTATATCACTTTATTATTTTTCATACACTATCAGTACTTCAGTCATCAAACATTCCTTGAATCTGTTACACTTTCCTTTTACAAATTTCGAGAACGAAATTTTTATAAGGAGGGTAGAATGTAACAACCCCAAACTTTCTGTACAATTTTTTCAAAATTACAGAAAGGGGTACTTTTGCCTGAGCACAAGTTATAACTTTGTTTTGCAAATTAATAGCAAGAAGGAGCTTGTAGCTCATTGGTAATATCTTGCACTGCTGAACCAAGCCACCAGAGTTCAAATCCCATACCCCACATTATTTTTAATATTATTTTATCTTTGAATTTTTAGAATACCAAAAGTTTACACGTGCATAACTCACAAAAACTCCACTACACATGGAAAACTAACTGTACCAGGGGACTAATGAACCGAAAAGGAGCACTCCGGCCACCTGACTCGGCCAGACTCGGCCGACTTGGCCGGCGGACCGACCAACTCGGGCCGCCGCTGTCGGCCGGACTCGGGCCGGACCGCCGGGTCCCCAACATGAAAGTTTGGGTTTTTCATCTCCCCTGTACTTCTGTACAGTTT
Source organism: Agapanthus africanus (assembly GCA_030015575.1). Taxonomy (NCBI): domain Eukaryota; kingdom Viridiplantae; phylum Streptophyta; class Magnoliopsida; order Asparagales; family Amaryllidaceae; genus Agapanthus; species Agapanthus africanus. The sequence continues at coordinate 98,201,583 of JASDDO010000014.1, read as the reverse complement.
AAATGTGCAGACCAGTAAGAGAGCCCCTTTAAAACACCAATTACTCCATTTTTAATACATTTTAATATATTTTATCATATTTTTTCATTTCAACCTTTCACCTACCCCAAACCCTAGCCTTACCATATAAATACAACCCTTAAACACATCCCCTCACTCCAAAATTCTGATCAAAACTCTCAAGAATCTCCTAAAACTTTAGTGTACTTTTGAAGTTGAGAAGGGCGAAGCTCCAACGATTTTTCCGGCGACAACTCTAGGAGTTCCCGGCGACGAAACGACGCACCGGCGCCTCCACCCGTCTCCTCTTCCTCATCCCTAACTTCTAAACCCATAAGTCCCATTCCCTCTTCTCTAATCTTGTTCTAAAAAAATACGAAATTTCAAAACCCGACGGAATCGGTGTTAAACCGATTTCCGATTCAGTTCTTCTAAAAATCCAACATTTTCTTAAATACATTCACATAAAACTCTTACATGTTGACTATTAAACATTAATAAATATGTTGATCAAGTTTCACGACAATCTAATTCATTTTGTAAGTTTTACCGTACTTTTTCACTAAAATACCATACAGTTTCATTTCGACATTTAAACATCACAAACTTGCTATATCTTTAAGCAGATCACGATGTAATGACCTACCTCCTCACAACACTCATATGCAATATAGCACAATACCTTTCGGGAACATAAAATACAGGAAAATGAAACATTTCAAATAAATACCATGAATTAATAAAACCGTTTTCTAAAAAGATTAAGTATTTTAAAAATCTTTGCAAAGTGCCGCTACAACCAATTTTGGGGAACCCGACTGGGATGATGCTGATTATCGCACATCCCTGGGCTTAGTAGTGTGAGATGCAGACCTCCGCAAGGAGTATTCGGTCTCGAGAGATTTAAAATACGAAAATCTTAGGAAAATAAGATTTCTAGAAATATAATATATATTAAAATTTATTTTATATATATATATATATATATATATATATATATATATGTGTGTGTGTGTGTGTGTGTGTGTGTGTGTGTGTGTGTGTGTGTGATTAAAATATCTATTTTGTAATAATATAAATATTCCAACTTTTTCTAAAAATCATAAGGATCACTTTACATTAAAATACCATGAAATCCATACAAGTTCAATATTTCAATTAAATACCATGTATTATGAAAAATAGGTTATTCTCACTAGAAATGTCGCAAATATAAAATCTACATTTATTACAACTCTAAAGACGATAAATAAACATTTGGGGTATATTTTTAAAATTATACAAAGTATTTTTACATAAAACCCCCTCAAGTTCTATAAATTACCCTAAAGACCCTAATAAATATAAGTTTAAGAGGGACTAATCTCTTGAGCCTCAGGAAGCCGAAGAAGTGGGTGCTTGCCTATTTAAGATAGAAAACTTAACAACGGTGTTATCAACATGATAATCGTCTTTGAAAAAGATACAAATCCTGCCGCCCATGTGCAGCGGTTACCGATGATATAAAAACAATCAGGACTTCAATTTACTTTTCTAATTGTCTGACTCAGACTGAGTCCCATTAATAATCTGACTTGAATATGATTCAAGTACAATTTACAATATTACAATTCAACATGAATCCATGAATCTATATATTCAATCTATTCAATCTATATTGACCAAACCGAACCATGGATATACTTCCATTTACATGATTCTCTAGTTACATTCATGATTTTCCAGTACATCCATTTACTGATATCATGGTTTCGGCAAGTCATCCAAATATACAATCTATATTACAATTCAATTACAAATTGAAATACAGTACAAACAATACAATCAAGATATCGCGGGGTTTAAGGGGTAGATTGGTACGGAAGGTGTTAGAAGTGGTACGAGACTGCAACCATAAGACACCTAACCTATATTTTGTTGCTGTTGTACCGTGGCATAAACGGTTCCTTGAGTTCCTGATATCTTAGTTATCGGGGCAAGTGAGACTCCTCTCGTATACACTGGTATTTTTCTGTACCAAGTTACAAACAACAGTGTTAACACTCAATACAACAATATAACAATATAATACAACTGTAAAAGTTACACTCTCTCTCTTACTCTATGTCTATTCTATTTCTCCCTTATCCTTGGGACTTACCAAGCGATTTGTTCGCTGATGACATTCTCTTTCTTTTTCTTTGAATGTCGTCAGATGATTCGAATCTTCCAGAGATCGAGCCTACTAGTGAGGACTTGGACCAGCTTGCCTACGACCCAGAGCTTTAGCTTCATTGTACATACTTTTATTTCAGTACTTTCCTGTTTCTGTTATGCCATTGTTTAGGCATTGCTTTCATTCAGTTATATTTACTTTTCCATGCATTGTACAGAAAGAATGTTAATAAATAAAGGTGCTGTTCAATTATACCTTTTGTCTCTTATGTACATTTCTCTTATATTACTTAGATACGCTTAGCGTATTTACTTCACAGTAAATACGTGGCGGCCTCATCGCGTCCTCTGCCCGTACACCGGGAAGCGGGGCGTGACACCTGAGTCCAAATCTTCTCGTGTAGTATTCCAGAAAGATTCTATCGGGGTCTCTCCCAAATCTCGTTTCTGCTGAACTTCTCGGAAGTTATCACCCTTTACTAATTCCACTTCTTGTTCTGGAACACCTACATAAACATCACGACTTCTTCTAAAAGATATATCCATAGCCAACGCCTCTGCAAGAGTATCGCATCTTTGATGTCAACTGAGTGGAACGTCATCTCGTCAAAATCTCATACGAAGCTCTTACTCCACTTTTCTCTAATGTAGACTGATTCGGACTCGTCTCTTCATAGCTGTATGGACTGCGCTACAAACGGCTATACTCATCTCTGGAGTGTCCCTTCCGAAACTACGAACTCGACAGCTCAATATCTTGTGGTAGGTATCTGGCCAACTAAGCCCTTGAAAACTCTTCCAAATCTTCGGAGGAATACTCTTCATTCGTCCGTTTCCTATCGACTTTCAACGTGCCTGTATGAAGTCTTCTCTAGCGGAAATTAATCTATCTGATGACCTCGCATCGGGGTATACAAACGAACCACATGTCCTAGTCATTCATCCATGGGTGACTAGCGATCTTCTATCATATCCCTAAGTACAACTCATACTGCAATAGCTTTAAACATCTGGGGCGATATCTTGTCTGTCGCAACAACAGCTGGCTCATTCGTTCGCACACTACACAATGCCTCAATCCTCAAGAATAGACGATAAATTAACGGTCATCACATTTTAGCCGGCCTCTAGCAGTGGCCCAATCCTCTGATGCTAATCTGAACGTTCGAGAAATCTTAGTAAAAGCAATCTATCAAAATGCTCATGTCTCGAAAAACACAATAAAACGACACATCTATGCAATCGTGTCACCGGAATTATGCCCTGTTCAGTCCTCGTCCAAGACGAGCTCATGTTGACCGCAACTCTAGCCGCAGCTCTCTCTGTCCGTGCAACCATGGTAACAGAAACCACCATCCGGCATTGATGAGGATAGATCAAAGGAACGAATAGAATACGGTGCAAAGAAATGTATATTCTAAGGCTTCTTAAGCGGAGTAGCGTATCGTAAGTATGCCGCGGAACATACACACGGTACATCACTCTATTTAAGTGATCTACTCCATCAACCAAGGTCAACCTATACGACGAAAGTTCGGGTCTGATACACCCTTAACCAAGTCTAAGTTCTGTAAGGTCAAGCCTAGGTTCCGAATATATTTATACGCTCTAGACTCCGCATAGTCAAACCTAGACTCAAACCAAAGTTAAACCTAGCGCTCTGATAGCAATTTTATCACGACCCAAAATGGCACGTGACTGGCACGTGAATCATGTGAAGTCTATAGGACCCCACCTAATTCAAGTAAGCCAAAAGCCGAGAAATCTAAACCATTTATAGAAAATAGAGTGAAGGAAAACTTATTTAAAAGTTAACAAATAAAATCACTTTGAAAGTCGTAGTAAGTATTTTTTTAAAGTATTAAGTCTTTCCCAAAAATTTTGGCAGAGTTTCTTTTGTAAATATTGTCCCCTAAACGGGTAAAACACATGAAATACATAAGTAATGAATAAGGGCGTCCCTAAGCGGGAGCTAGCTCTTCACCAATTGGCGGAAACAACCATGCAAGCAATATAATATACAACGCCGAAGGACGAGGGTCAAAACTCTGAAAGAAATCCAACATTCTCAAGAAAACAAGAGAATAACCATAATAATAAAAGCGCGCGACTCTAAGGTCGAAAGAATATACAACCTTTCTAAGTCTATCAAATAATACAAGTCTAGTTGATGGAGTTTACTAGATACAATTGAAATAAATACAAGTACAACGGTGGTCACGATACAAGTGAACCCACCTAGCCAAGCAATCACCAAGAATGAAGTGGTGTGCCAGAAAAGCCGCCAAGAAATCCTGTACGATAAAACCTGCAAGAAACTGTAGCACAACGGGGGTGAGTTGCCAACTCGTGAGTAGAAAATATCACCGAGAAGAAATCGCATGTATGACTCTTTCCTAAGTCATACAATAATATGCTCATAAAATATAACCTGAAACATCTAATAATGGCAAAGGTAATCATCTAAACATAAGTATAATACCAAGTGCTCGTGTCAGTGCCTTAGATAGTAACATGCCACATATATGATGTACGAATGCATTGAGAATGAAAGCAGAAATTATCTTGCACAAGAAAATTGTTTTCTTATCTCAGTAAGATATTAGTGTAAAAACCAAAGTATCATCAATGAAATCGACAGAAAATCCGTGTCAAGTATCGACACAATATATATATCCCAATATCTCAATGTCCCAATATCTCAATATCTCAATGTCTCAATGCCTCAATATCTCAATATCTTGGGCTATGGCAGTCCGGACTGGCCCATATCATCAAATCTCACGACTACGTCGGTATCCTCCGGATATCCATCGCGTCACAAATAACCGGTTAGTAGTACTCTCTTGCCAGGCTCAACGCCATCATCTGTGACCATCTTGCCCCAGGGTACCGCACCGGGTCCACCATGCACCCACAGACGGTTCATCCTCTTCCTTGAATCGGGTGTATGATACCGCTCAAGAACCGAGAAAACTCAAGGTGGACACCTCTCATATCATATCACGAGAAAACCACAAATTTCTATCTTTAGAAATGATAATGAGTTTATAAAATCCTTACGATTTCTCCAAATCTAGAAATCTCATGGAAAATCCGAAATCCCAAAATCGAGAGTCAATAAACAGTGAATTGCCGGCATAAAGCCCCATAATATTGCATGACAAATGAATATACACATGCTTGGGTATCTAAATAAAGAATGCAATATCTAAATTAGCACAGTAATCATATATTGGAACTATCAGCTAGCAAGTTATGTCAATGAAGTAATATTCTCTAAAGTGTACGTGACATGGCAATTATCGATGATGATGTGTGTGAGACGGCAAGCAAGTGTCTGTGGACATACGCATCATCGGTAATAGTGCGGGTGTCCTAACAATCGATATCATAATAGTTAAGGAAACACATGTATAAACATGCAATGCAATGAGAACATGAATAGAATGAATAGTAAATGCAACTTTGAAGAATATACATTTCTATATACGAGTCATGCGGGCTTGGCATTTGAAATAGCACGAATCGTGGTTTTTAGAAAATAGGGGCTACGTTGTTTTTAAGAAAAGGTACATCCTTTGAAAAATCCGTAATATCCCTCGAGCTGTCTTTTGAAAATACTCACGATTCGTTAATTTTGAAAATAAGTATGACTCGAGCCCAGCCCATCATCCACCTAAACAACTACAGGACTAAACTAAGAGACTAATCGAAAGGGTAAGGAAATCCACCTAAAGTCCGAGTCGATACATCTAGTAGTCGGCGATCCCGCCTTAATAGCGTCACGTACTGTAAAATACCTAGTACGACATCATCGAGTCAAGAGTGTGGATCAATCATCAAATCTATACTCGTATGGTAAAATCCATCGTACGACATCCCAAAAATCAGGGTACGGGTCAACTATCATATATGCATCATCATTTATTTTTCATCATCATCGAACGATGTCATGATCAGGAGTACTGTTCTAAAATCTCGTACATTCCAATATCATCAACACATATATCCTCATGTGTATGAAAACACATCGCCCAACGATCCGCAATAAGATCATGTCGTATATCATATCACGACCAAAATCACATATCACAATCTCAAGGCATCATGCCCGATCATACCGACTCACTTCTAAGTATTATATATTATCCTTATCACCCATGTATACGTATATTTATATATGTGTGTGTGTACAAACGCATCCACACACACACACACACACACACACACACACACACACATATACACATAAACATATACACCCATAATCATGTCACACGTGTGTGTGTGTGTGTGTGTGTGTGTGTGTGTGTGTGTGTGTGTGTGAACCTTTACTCTAGGTTTTCGCAACTATGAAACTAAACTAAAAGCACTTTCCTTCTAAGTATTCACGTCTCACAATAACACATATATATATGTATAATATTTGCATCCTACCCTACGAAAGTGCGGGGGTGCTATACGCCATCTACCCGACTTCCCCCGTAGATATACATCTACTCACCTTGATCCTCACTTGCTGAAGTCGATGTCGTCATGCTCTTCCTTGTTATCCGAAGTCCACATGAAGGTGCTTACATAGATAAACACATAGTATCGTAACAGAATCGCCCACGAAAACCAAAATGGCACATGAATCACACATAGGTTAAAACCTATGGTCTACGCATGCAAGAATAACCAAACAACACCTGATATCGACGTACAAACGTCAAGTGACCAAGAAAAAACAAAATATCCAAAGTTTCAAGTCACTAAAAGTCACACAACAAAACAGTAACTCAAGAAAATGGTTCCAGATTTAGTCTCAGGTGAATTGGGGAAAAACAAGCAGTACAGTGGGGTAGTATATGGGGTATGTGAGATACAGAACCAATCCTAACACCATCTCCCACGATTCACCTAGCAATATCACCCCTAAATCCGGCCTACTTGGTTTTGGGTGCTTTGAATGGGTTTGTATTTTCAAAGTGGTATTCTAGTGGTCCATCTAGGTCTCTGGGGTTGCTAGTTTTTCTCGTACAGTTCTCAGGTCACTCCAGATTCACTGTAGGCATCACAAGCTACAAAACCGACACGGAAAGTTTCTAAAGTCCAAGTTTTCATGGCCTAGGCTCTGGTTTTTAACACTAATGGGTTCTAGTCACCAATTACACATCAATTGCACCATCACAACTCAAGAATCCCCTAAACCTCATTTTGGAATTTTCTAAGATCACTAAACCTTGATGTATCAATTCTAAACTAAACTAGAAGTAATTGAAACTCAATTACTAAGCTAGTGGTGAAACAATTATCTTATTTGGTAATTCCAGAAAATTCTTGAGTTGCCCCAAGTGCTCAAAATCCTAACTTTCTTAGTCCACCATACTTGTAGTAAGCTTGTGCATAATTTTAATGAAGAGAATACATGGTTTTGAAGTGGAAATGAGGGTGTTTTGAGGAGGTGGAGGGAGAGGGCAGCCATGGTGAGAAGAGGAGAGGAAAAATGAAGATGAAGATAATGAGCCAAGGTCAAAGAACCCCTCACCCTCTCTCTCTCTCATCTCTCTCTTGCCCATATCCCTTGCCATGCCATATTCTTTATTCTTTTCTTTTCTTTTCAAAAAAAAAAACACAAAACAAAAACCATGCATAAAAGAAAAATGTTGGATTAAAGCCATGATCATTTAAAAAGGTAACAAGTATTTGCAACATGATTTGTTGCATTCTACATGCACATAACATACTTAATGCAAATTAGAAAATGCTAATCGAGTTTAGTAATTAACCCATTTACAAATAAGTATTTAAAAATCTATAAATGCTCATATCACATAAACACCTTCAATTCAATAATTCTTATAAATTTCCAAATATTTTCTAATATTAATAAAATTTACTATTTTAATTATTTAATTTTCTCAAAAATAATCATTTTATTTTCTGAAATGTTATACTATCGCCGTGTTTGAGGCGACGTTGTTAGTTTAGGGACATCTTGGTCCGTTAGTTTAAGAACATCTCTGTCCAATGTTAATTTAAGAACATCTCGGTCTATAGGAAATTTTGAGACAAGATTTCGCTGGATACTACTTATAAAGTTTGGACTAAGGAAGACAACGAGCGGACATGAGCGTCGTCATCCATAATTAACCTGAGCTGTGAATTGTCAAGCGTAGTATTTCTTAAGGAACCGGCCGTTTATTGGCCGGAAGAGTCTTTCGCTATGCATATCCATGAGCAAGTAGGCTCTATCTTGGTATACCTTGTCTATGATGTAAGGGCTCTCATAGTTCGGCTCGAATTTCCCCCATTTAGCACGATTGGGGATTATAGGTCTTTTTACAACTGGCACGAGTTCGCCTTGGCGGAATGTCCTCAGCCTAGTCAATCTATCGTATGAGCGTGTCATCCTTGCTTTGTAAGCTTCTAGTATTTGCTGCGCCATGAAACGAGTTTCATCGATGGCATTAAGCTCCTAAAGCCGAAGGTAGGCATTTTCTACATCCGTCAGTTCGTACTGAACTGCCACTCGTAGAGAGGGTAACTCTATCTCCAAGGGAAGTACCGCTTTCCTGCCGAATAATAACGCAAATGGCGTTGTGTTTGTGGCCGTCTTGAACGTGGTCCGATAGGCCCAAAGAGCTTCATGAAATCTCTCGTGCCAGTCCTTCTTATTTCTGGACACCATTTTCTTTATTATCTTTATCAAGGTCTTGTTAAAAGCCTCAGCTAGACCGTTAGCTCGGGGATTATAAACTGAACAATATCTCCAATCTATATTATACAGTTGTGCGAAGCGACTGATCTTATGGCTTCTGTAGGCCGGTCCATTATCCGAGATGATCCATCGCAGAGTGCCGAACCGGTAGATGACATGTGTCTTGAAGAAATGGAGAATGTTCTCCGTCTTCACCTCTCTTAACGGTATTGCTTCTGCCCATTTAGAGAAGTAATCAATTGTTGCTAGTATGAACCGATGTCCATTGGATGATGTTGGTTCGATGGGCCGGATTATATAGGTTCCCCACATTTCGAATGGCTAGCTAGCCAATGTTGGGTGTAGCGGATTTGGATGTTGGTGGATGAAGCCCCCGTGAATTTGGCACGAGTGACACTGCTTCGCATATTCGAGACAGTCCTGAATCATCATGGACCAATAGTAACCCATTCTTTTGATCTTCAGCTTCATCTTTGGCCCAGCTTGATGGGAACCCCAGAGTCTGTCATGAGTTTCTTGAACGACACTTCTTGCTTCTTCTGGTCCCAGGCATCTCAGCCACAGATAATCGAACGATCTATTATAAAGAGCTCATGTCTTGACGTCGCGTTTTCGGGCGTTCGATGGGATTTGAAGTAGTCTATGAAGACTTCTCTCCAATCCTCCGCCTTTTCTTCATCCTCCAATTGGAAGGCCTCTTGTTCGGTTGCTTCCTCTCCTTTAGATGTCTTTGGAGATATTTCTGCTGGTGTGAGAATCCAGCGACTTTGCAAAATGATCCTTACGTCATCGAGGTTTTCGTCGGACAGTTCTTTAGTGAGCTTGGCCAACTCATCCGCCTTGCTATTTTCCGCATGCGGTATGCTTTCCAGGGTGTAGGAAGGGATTTGCGTTAGCAAGTGCTGCACTCTCTCGCCATATTTTACCAACTCGGGTTTATACGTCTAATAGTCGCCATTCACTTGGCTGACGACCAGTTGGGAGTCTCTATATATCAGGAGGTTTTCGATTTCGATGTTAATGGTGATCTCGAGACCTGCTATCAAAGCTTCATATTTCGCTTCGTTGTTTGTTCTTGGCTCTATTAAAGAAAGGGCGAAACGCATTATCCCTCCTTGCGGAGTTACGAGGATAAGGCCCACCCTGGCTTTGATTATGGGGGTATTTTTCTTTCGCTTCTTCATAGACGATGCTCCATCGAAGTATAGTTCCCATCGGCTATCACACCCTTCTTTCTCCCTACCGATTGCGTCAAACGCGTGTTTGTCCGGCAACTCGTAGTTTATGGGAGAATTAGCTGGTATCGGATGCTCAGCGAGAAAGTAAGTGATGGCCTTGTCTTTTATTGCCTTGAGGGGTCGATATACAATCGAGAACTCCATCAAGAGGAGGGCCCATTTAGAAAGCCTTCCTGTTAGCAAGGCTCTTGACATCAAATACTTGAGAGGATCCACCTTTGATATGAGATAGACCTCATGTGCCAATGCATAATGTCGGAGCTTCATTACCGCGAAGATCAATACCAGGCAATGCTTTTCGATTGGGGAGTAGTTGTTTTCTGTCCCCAAGAGAACTCGACTCAAATTGTAAAGAGCTCTCTCCTTTCCCTGATCGTTTCTTGTGTCCATAGCACGCCTAACGAACCTTCAAGGGCTGTTGTGTATAGGATGAGGGGCTTTCCCTTGACCGGAGCGGTCAATACCGGCGGGTTCTGCAGATATTGCTTAGTTTTGTCCAGTGCGCTTTGGCATTTGCGATCCCAAACGAACGGGGTCACTTTCTTCATTAGATGACTGTAGGGGCGGCATTTGCCGGAGAGGTTAGCTATGAACCGTCGGATATACACGAGCTTTCCATGGAGAGACCGCAGTTGCTTGAGAGTTCTTGGCGAAGGCATTTCCATAATCGCCTTGATCTTTGACGGGTCTATTTTGATGCCCCGGTGTCGTATGATGAATCCTAGGAATTTGCCCGAGGAACTCTAAACGCACATTTCAGAGGGTTCATTTTCAGGTTGTACTTCCGAAGGCGCTGGAACACTATCTTCAGATGCTCCCAGTGCTCATCGTACGATTTGCTTTTCACCACGAGGTCGTCAATATATTATTCGACAATCTCATGTATGAGTCCATCAAAGATCTTTGTCATGGCCTTCTGGTAAGTGGCACCAGCGTTCTTCAGACCGAAGGGCATCACTTTAAGACAGAATATGCCTAGCGGGGTCCGGAAAGCAGTGTGCTTTTGGTTTTCAGGATGCATCTTGATTTGGTTGTATCCTGAAGATCCGTCCATGAAGGAGAAGACTTCATGCGTGGATGTGTTATCAATCATCAGCTTGGTAACAGGCACTGGGAAGTCATCTTTCGGATAAGCTTTGTTGAGATCCCGAAAATCTACGCAGATGTGTATTGTCCTATTTTTCTTCATTACCGGAACGATATTGGCGATCCAGTCAGGGTAATGAAATTCTTGGATAAAGATAGAGTCGATTAGCTTCTTGACTTCGGCATTGATACTCATCCCAAGCTCAAGCCGCATTCTTCTTAGCTCCTGTTTGACTGGCTTGACGTCCGGCGATATCGCCAGTTTATGCACAGCTATCTCTGGATCTAATCCCGGCATCTCAGAATAGTTCCATGCGAAACAGTCTTTATATTGTATAAGCACGTCCTTTAACGTGGCAACCTGTTTCTCAGACAGCAGCTCACTGACGAACGTTGGCCTTGGGTCGTTTGCCGTCCCCAAGTCGATTTTTCTCAAGTTGTCTGCTGTGGTGTGTATCCCATCTTCCAGCTCTTTTGGCGCCAGTGGAAATTCTAAGATCATCTCGTCCTTATCTTCATTTGCGAAGCACTGGGAGAGGTTGTCCACATTCTCATGCTCTCCCTCCTTTGAGAATGTTATCATATGGCACGTACGAGCTCGTTTCCAAGCTCGATGTTGATCTGAACTTCCTTTCACAGTGTAGGTTATTTTTGGCACATGCTTCCGTGGTGGGATTACTCTCCAACTTTTGGATAGAGCAAACCTACCTTATTGATACTGGTCTTCGACCCAGTCTTTGAAAATGAAGCAGTCTTCAAGAGGATGTTCTATTGCTCGGTGATAGGAGCAATAAGCCGGGTGATGGACCTCGTCTATTTGTTCGGGGCGCTGAGACTTCGGGAGCGTCATCATTTGATACTTCATGAAAAGGCTGAAATTTTCCTTGTCTTTTTTTTGAGGGAAAGAGTACTCCCGACCCATCTTCTTCATAAAAGACAGGTTCCAGTTGACTTTTCCACGCTCGCGTGGCTTCTTGAATCCGCTTCGCTGTCTTTGAACGCTGTCCTTGTCCTTGATCTTATCATTGCTTCTATGTCGGGCTTTCTTTTTGCCATAAGAGCGCACAGCGGATTGGGGGTGAAGGGTATCGTCGTTTTCTCCTTCCGTAACCTGCTGAATGATACGTTGCGTCCTGGCCTTCTTGTAAATGGCCATTTCGCGGTTACGGTCATCCCGAACCTTTTGACCCGCTGCTTTTATTATCTTGTCAATCTTTTCTTCGAATGACGGGCTTGGTATTTGATTGATCTGTAAAGTGTGTGTGGTAACCGCAATCAATAACGGTGTCGCGTGTAGGTCATCCTCAGGGAAACGTTGAATTTTTTAATCTTACTTTAGGCGTATTGATTAGGAAAGGAGGTTGAATAATGAATAGTGGAGAATGGTTGTAAATTCTAGATCTATGTCAATCACGGATGTAGGATATAGATCTAGATTAACTACAGATATAGGTTTTATATTAGAAGGGGGCTTGTAGGGTTCGTTAAGATTTAGTAGTCATGGATGATTAATTAAAAATTACTCCTTTTATCCCTTAATAGATTTAAAACTAGATTGAAAGTGATGCATGTAGATTAGGGATTCTGGAGGGAATAGGGTTCCCACTCTTAACCCCTATCTTGACAAGGATCTCCGTTCATGTCTAGCCTTTACCAAAACAATTGTTAATCTAATCTCTAATCGTGGTCATTAATATCAATGAATTGATAGCACGCCCGATTAGGATGTTAACTATTTTTTTTGATAAAGTTTATAAACTTTATAGGACGTAAAAGGAGTTAAAGAATTTTTAATCATCCATTGATCTACCCTAATCCTACGAACCCTAACAAATGGAGAATTACTCGTGCATGATGGAGATAAAATAACGGATGGAGATCATGATGTAAGAAAAGAAAATAAAATGCAATAAGAATAAAACAACTATCTTTATTAATCAACTTGATCAATTACACTTTGTTCCTTTAGAAAGTGATTACAAAATCCTAGTTTGCTTCTCGATCTTTTCTTAAGGGGGTAGATGAACAGCTGATGATCAACCTAGATTCTTGAGTCATCTTGGACTTCGTGATCTCGTCAGTTTGATGATTTCTAGGTTTAGCCATCGGTCCTTTATATAGTCCAAAAACCAAAAACAAAAGATCCCAAGAATCAGGTGTTGTTGTTGAGATCCAAACCACAAAATCCCACACCCTGAATCGTTGACTCGGCCGCGGATCCGCCGTGTTTTGCATGGTTTGGCCACGGATCTGCGGTCTTTTGGTGAGATATTGGCTTCAGTTTTATGGGGTTGCTTCAATGTGACACGTGGAGATCTTCTGGATATCTGGAATTTGATAATATTTCCTGAGTCTCTGCCAGTATTGATTCTTCAATTTTATCTAACTTTGTGGGCAGATTTTTTTGATTCCCGACATCTCACATCTCGATCTCCTGACCAGAACTAAACCTTACACAATATCTCAATGAATAATGTTAGTAATATTTGGGATAATTGAGATATTATCCTAACCATTTGATATGATATTATAGTTTAAGAGAATTGGTTAAGGATATTTGATATTTAAATGGACTAAATATTATATAGATATTATATGCTTATATTTTCCTTCATAATATTAATTATAATATATAAACATATGAAAATAGTATTTTTACAGATAAACCCTCATATGTGTCATATTTATAATAAACACCTTTTATTATATAAAAATAGTAAGGAAAATGTCATATCAAATGCACGATATTTTCGACTGAACAAATACCACCAAACTTAACTTTGATCGTCCCAAGCAAACTAGTTATTCAAGAGTAGGAGAAAAAGAAAAAGAAAATCCTAAGTAGCATACTTTCGTAGGCAACACAATTGCACTGAGCACGTGTAACAAGCCGTTAAACCTCTAGGTGTCCCCAGTAGGAGGAGTGTTATCTCCTGAGGGTTTTCAGCGGATTATACCCACAAAATCCTATAACAAAAAAAAGATAGTGAAAGTTACATACAAAGATAAGAACTATAAAAGAAAGAACTTGAAAATAAGTGTTTCCAACTACACCAGTTTTTCGATTGTCATGAGCCCTATCTTAATGGTTGTGAAATGATGTTAGAAATCACATCATCTCTCAATAAAATATCGTCTTTAGTTTTCCTGCCTATCTTTCCTCCAAACATTGATCGTATACCCCTACGTGTGTGTAAAAGATATCCCTACACTTAGAGAATTCAATTCAAGCTATAATACTCTTGTCCATCTTTCTTAGTACTTTTTAGTTGGTGAATATTTTTGATAAAATTGCTAATACATTTTTCATGCAACTGTTAATACTTCTTGAGATACTAATCAACCGATTACATAATGTGCTCGCACAATTAGGCGTAATTCCTCGTTTCTCAACACCTAAGGCTTAGCAGTGGCTCCCAAACCAGTTGGTCTAAGGCACTAGGTGATAAAGCACCCTCGCTATATTTTTTTATGCTGCCTTAAGCAATTACAAAACCAGTGTTCATTTTTTTCTTCACCACTTATATATATATATATATATATATATATATATATTCATACTAAGTCTTTTAGACAAGAGCATTTCAAGGTATTCTCTACTATCCCAAGTTTCAAGATGTGTGTAAGTGCGTATAGTAGGGTATCAACATTCAGATGTTTAGCCTCATGAATAAGGACTATTTTTCATATTTATTTTTATCCTCAGATTAGTAATTTCCTTCATCTTACTAACCCTTGGGACAACGGCTCATAACTACTTATTACTAGTTTCGTTAAAGAAAATATCTAACTTTCTTGCTTTCTTAAACTTTTCCTATATTTCATATGTAATTTTTCACTTTCTACTCTTTTATTATAAAAAAAATTGTATAGTGCCAAGTGCCAGAAAATAATTTAGTGAATACAAACCTTCCTCCCAAACCTGTTTTCAGCAGTGTCCTCACTGATGTCATCTTTGAATGCATAGACCTGTAGACTTGGGGAGAGAAATTAAGAGGGGTAAAATAATAGTTAAATGAAAACTACCCTTAAACTTGTACTTTGGCACGCACAGATATTTATTTAAGTCCTTTTTCACTCACCTTCATTCTTAAAATGAGGCAATGTTACTGAGACATGGAGGTGAGACGGAGGAGCTTTAGTTATGATAAAGCGGCTCCTGAAAAAACAGAAGCTCCTCCGCTGGGTCAGCAGAAAAATACGGTTTCAATCTATGCCTATTTAGTTTAAAAATTGAACCGTTTTTAATATTTTCAACTTCTACTTTCTCGTGCAGGTATACATACCACACCACAAAAGGTCCTTTTCAACAAGATTTTAGCTCACCCGGATGAAGACGGAGACTGGAATCATAAAGAAAGACTTGTTGTCCTGGTGTGAAGGTTTTTCTATAAAGGTTTTTATCGTGGAACACTTTAGTCCGGTTCTTTACTGCAACTGCATTATCGTAAGCTTAATCACGGAGTTCGCTTAGCTCATTTAATTGCAGCTTCCGATAGCTGCAGGGTTGATCAAAATCGAAGTTAAGCTCTTTAATAGCCTACATTGCCTTATGCTCGATCTCGACAGGAAGGTGGAAAGCCTTTCCAAACACTAGGCGGTATGGAGACATACCAAGATCGGTCTTATAAGCGGTACGAAATGCTCAAAGAGTATCCGTCAATTTGGTTGACCAATCTTTATGGTTTTTAAAAACCTTCTTCTCCAAAATTTGTTTTATCTGCCTATTGGAAATCTCAGCTTGCCCACTCATTTGGGGATGATAGGGCGTAGAAAATTTGTGGTTGATTGAATATTTCCTTATCAAAATCTCAAAAGACCGATTACAGAAATGCGTACCGTTGTCGCTAATTATAGCGTGAGGGTGCCCGAATCGCGAAAAGATATTTTCTTTAAGGAACTTAATAACAACTTTGTTGTCATTAGTGTGACATGGTATTGCTTCCATCCATTTTGAGATATAATCAACCGTTAACAAAATATATAAATTCCCAAAAGAGTTGGGAAAATGGCCCATAAAATCAATACCCCAAATATCGAATATCTCCACAACCAAGATAGGTTGGAGCGGCATCTCATTTCTTCATGAAATATGACCCATGTGTTGATACCGTGGATAAGTTTTGCAATGATCATATGCATCTTTAAATAATGTTAGCCAATAAAAGCCATATTGCAAAACTTTCTCCGCCGTTTTACGTGGACCAAAGTGACCGCCACATGATTGATCATGACAAAAAGACAATACACTCTTGAATTCATCGTTAGGGACATATTTGCGAATGATTTGATTGGAACAATACTTATAAAAATAAGGTTTATCCCAATAAAAGTGTTTTACTTGGGATAGAAATCGAAGTTTTTCTTGTTTCGACCAATTGCTAGGAATAAGTGCCGTCGCTAGATAATTCACAATATCCACGAACCAAGGTTCGCAGGATACGGTGAAGAGCTGTTTATTAGGGAAGGAATCGTTTATTGGCATGGTCAACGTTGGTGAAGAATTGATGGGTGAAAGATGGTCGGCTACAACGTTTTCACATCCACTCTTGTCTCGTATGACAAGATCAAATTCTTATAACAAAAGGATCCAACGTATTATCCTGGCCTTAGCATCCTTCTTCGATAAAAGGTGTCATAGGGTGGAGTGATCAGTGTAAACCACTATTGGAGAGCCAATCAAGTAGGGCCTGAATTTTTCTAATGCAAATACAACTGCTAAGAGTTCTTTCTCGGTAGTTGTGTAATTAATTTGTGCATCGTTCAAGGTCTTACTTGCATAGTAAATTACATTTGGCATCTTATCAAGGTGTTGTCCTAAGACTGCACCAATAGCAAAATCTGATGTATCACACATAAACTCGAATGGGTGGTTTCAATCCGGAGATGATAGAACGGGGGCTGTAGTGAGAGATCTTTTAAGCGATTCAAAAGCAGCCTCACAATCCGAATTGAAGTGAAATGTTGTATTCTTGGCCAAGAGAAGAGTTAAGGGTCTTGCAATTTTGCTAAAGTTTTTAATGAATCTCCTATAAAATCTCGCATGACCAAGAAAAGATTGTATATCTTTGACGCATTTGGGAGGAAGAACATTATGGATGACATCAATTTTAGCTTCGTCAACCTCAATGCCTTTTCGTGAAATGATATGTCCAAGGACAATACCTTCTTGGACCATGAAATGACATTTTTTCCAATTCAAAGTTAAGTTCTTATCCTTACAGCGGATAAGAACCGCGTCAAGATGGCGTAGGTATTCCTCAAAAGAGTCCCCAAATATGGAGAAATCGTCCATAAATATCTCCAGAAAATTCTCAACCATGTCTGAGAATATCCCCATCATACACCGCCGAAATGTTGCGGGAGCGTTGCATAACCCAAAGGGCATGCGTCTATAAGCAAAAGTACCGAAAGGACAAGTAAATGTTATTTTATCTTGATCTTTTTCAGCGATGGGGACCTGGTTATAGTCAGAGCATCCGTCCAAGAAACAATAGTATTCATGTCCAGCTAATCATTCTAACATCTGGTCAATGAAAGGTAAAGGGAAGTGATCTTTCCTCGTTGTGGCATTGAGTTTTCTGTAATCAATACATACGCGCCATCCAGTTTGGGTGCGTGTTTAGATCAACTCATTAGCCTCATTAGTTATGACCGTGATGTCAGAATTTTTAGGGACTACATGAATAGGACTTACCCATTGGCTATCAGATATTGGGTAAATTATACCACTATGTAGGCACTTGACGATTTCTTTCTTTACCACCTCCTTCATGACGGGGTTTAACCGTCTTTGTGGGTCTCGGGTTGGTTTGGCTTCATCCATCAAATGTATATGATGTTCAACAATTAAGGGACTAATCCCTTTGATGTCAGCCATTGTCCAACCAAATGCTTGCCGATTCGATCTCAATACCGTCAAAGAGCGTTCTCGTACTCTAAAGCTAGAGAAGCGGATATTATCACGGTAAAGACCCATTCTCACCTAAATATACATATTTAAGATGAGAAGGTAGCGGTTTGAGATCTAGAGTCGGCAGAGAGACGATAGAAGGAGGGGTAAGGGAATGATATTCGGACTCCCCAAGAGGTTCATAACTTGCATAGGATATTGACTCGGAAAGCGCTACTGACTTTTGCGATGAGTCAAAAGATTTGAACTCGGGGGTGGACTCGTTGAAAGTATCCTCACTATAATAATTCGCTAGATCAAACACTGATGCACTAGTGTCGTCGAGATCATTATAGTAAAGTTCCTCAATTTCGCAGCTATCGGGAGCTATCTCGATGACAGAACATACATCAATTATATTAGCAAAAGGTTCGGATGGCTGACTTCCTAGCTTATAAATATTAATCTCAATTGTCAACTTTCCGAAGGATAAGTTCATAGAACCGTTACGACAATTAATGACAGCGTTGGAAGTAGCTAAGAAAGGTCGACCGAATATCACCGGGATTTGATTCCGTGAGTTCGCCATAGGCTGTGTATCCAAAACTATAAAGTCCACAAGGAATATGAATTCCCCGACTTTAATCAACACTCCTCTAGCTCACCCCTAGATTGGGTGATAGATCGATCTGCCATCTGAAGAGTGCAGTGGGTAGGTTTTAACTCTCCAATACCTAACTGCTCATAGACAGAATACGGGAGCAAGTTAACACTAGCGCCAAGGTCGAGTAGAGCACGATTGATATTTTTACCCTCAATAGAAATAGATATTGTAGGACAGCCGGGGTCCTTACATTTCTTACGCAATTGCTGGGTAAAAGCCGTACTTACATTACTCGTTAAGAACACCTTTCTAGGCAATAGAGTTTTTCTCTTCCTAGTGCACAAGTCCTTAAGTATTCTCGCATAGGAAGGAACTTGTTGAATAGAATCAAGGAGAGAGATATTTATGTTAACTTGCTTAAACATTTCCACAACCTTCTTCATTTGTGCGTTAGGTTTGTTGGCCCTTAACCTGTTTGGAAACGAAGCTTTATCAATAAGTTTTGAGTCCAACATTTGTGGAGAAGTTTGTGGGGATGGAATCGATCCCAGAATTGGAGTGGGGATCATTTTAGGTAGATTCGAGAAAGTGGGCGAAGTGTTCGAGCCTTGGGGAAAATGGAGAATAGGCTCGGAAGAAGGTGTGAGACTAGACGAAATAGGGTAAGAAGTGGAAGCTGGGGTTTCAATTGATTTCTCATCATCAATCCGTTCACCCATTTGATTGTTCAACACTCTTCCTGATCTCAACGTGGTAACGGCAATCACATTATGACTGTGTGAGTGGCCAGGATTCGGTAGGGGTTGAGATGGAAGTTTCCCTTTTTCTCTCGCACTCATCGCGGCATTTATTTACGCAAGTTGTTCTTCTATCGATTTTATACTTTCATCGTAGGAGGTGGTGGTCTATGTTAATGATCGGATAGAAGACTTTATTTCATTCGTTGATTGCATGGAATGTTTAATAAACATATCCACGCTTTGTTCGAGTGCAGATGAGTTTTCATTCCCGGACGTTTGGAAAGAATTGTTATAAGGTGTAGAATTGTTTGCCGGATTTTGAAAAGGTTGCGATTGAAAGGGGTGCTGACTCTGTGGGTGTGGTTGCTATTACTGTGGAGGAGGTCTTTGATACTTGCTTTGGAACTGGTTTTGATTTTGGTTCCAAGCAAAATTAGGATGATTCCTCTATCCCTGATTGTACGTGGAAGAATAAGGATCGTTTCTAGGTCGCTGCTGAAAAGCAGCACTAGTGTATTTTTGACCTTGGAACGGTGCATTCATAGGACATTCTTTCGTCAGATGTGATGGATTGGAACAACAACCACACATGGTATTAGGGAGCATTACATGGTTTAGGGAGACTGATGAGAATTTGTTTTCTATAGCGTCAAGATTCTTTTGCATTGCTGCCATTTCGGCTTTTACTGCAATGGAAACATCGAGCTGATAGATGCCTCCCTTAGATGAAGGTGGTCTAACGCTTTCCCACTGCAAAGTGTTTTCAGCGAGATCTTCCAGATATTTCCAGGCTTCACTATCATCTTTAGACATAAAATTACATTGAAACATGGTTTCAAGCATCTGCTTTGTCGCTGGATTAATGCCTTCATATATAATTCGGCACAGATCCCATCTATGTATTCCATGATGAGGACATTGGACAAGCAGATCCTTAAACCGTTCAAAGCACTTCCAAAATGGTTCATTGGGAAGCTGGGTAAACTGGTTGATCTCGCTCCGAACACGGGCGGTCTTATGATTTGGGTAAAATTTCTTAAGGAATGCTATCACGAATTCGTCTCAATTGGTAATGGAGTGTGCGGTTGTGTTATAAAGACATTTTTTGGCTAAATCGCATAAAGTGAAAGGGAGAAAACGTAAGTACATAGCATCCATAGACAGTTGTGATGTACCCATCATTGCGCATACGTTTTCGAATTTAGTGATAAAAACATATGCGTCTTCAGACTCAAGCCCGTGAAATTTAGGTAACAGGTTGATGAAGTGGGGTTTAATTTCAAAATTATCCTCATTGGCTGGTGGAATAGATAAACAGATAGGAAGGGGACCGCGTATAGGGTAGCATCTCTCTTAGAGAGAAATGTGCGATGGATTCTGCGCACAAACGGGTGGTGGCAAGATGGTGTTATAATCTGATGGAGAATCGTCCATCTCGGTCGATGTGGTGGGTGGAGAGAAAAAAGAAAATGAAGAAGTATCGACCTTGGTGTTGATAGCAGGAACGCGGACAAGACGGGCACTAGAATCCCGTGTCCAGCCGAGCATGCACTAAGCGAGTTTAGCGCAAGTGGTGGCGTGTGTACGATTTAAAAATGGTTTATTTTGAAAAGTGTGTTGGACTTAGAAAAATCACAAAAATGCACAACTAAGGTTACCTAGGTCAAGTCTCTAGACCACTCCTAGAATTTCAAAGGACAAGTCACAGGATCAATCCTCTACCACTTCTTTATCACTTTTGTGGCTCGGTAAGTGCCATGAAAGTGGGAGGTATCCGCTATATGAATCACCGAAAATAGCGGGCCTAACTGAGAAACCACTTACCTAGACACCACAAAAGAAATGTGGATAAGCGATAGATTACCCATGAGCTTCCTTTGTCCTTAATGAGCGCGACAGTCCTTAGAGTCTTGGTCTAGATATTTTTTAATTAATGTAGGTTGATGCAGATGCTCGTTTTGTGATTTGTGAGGCCTAGGAAGGGTGATGAAATCCCTACCTAATTTGAATTTGGTCTTTGCCTTTTAATGTTCGTATTAACATATGCCCAAACAAATAAATTACAAAACTTACAAAAAGATTTTTGAGCAGTGATATTTTACAAAGAATCCTGCAGAAATGATATTTTATTGGATTTCAGAGGAGAGATAAGGAGATAGAAAAGTTACCAGAGAAGTTAGGAAGAAAGATCCCTCAATTCCACCTCGGTTCCGCCGCAAATATGGTGATTTGGTTACGGTTTGGCGGTGGGAATGAGAGCTCGATCAAAAAATTTTGTTGCAGTGTCCTCATTTGCTCATCTGGGTCTTGATGAATGTCTCTGAGTCTCTATTTCCTCAAATCGGTGACTCCAGATCCCCTTGCAAAATTCACACAATAATTGTTAAATACACAATTTGCAGTTTTATTTATTTTTTATAGATCTTCGGATAAGAATTCAACACGAATAGTAAAAATAAAAAATTACGCATGTATCCCCGGCAACGGCGCCATTTGATTGATCTATAAAGTGTGTATAGTAACCGCAATCAATAACGGTGTCGCGTGTAGCTAGAATGAGATGAGTACGGGTCGTCCTCAAGAAAACGTTGAATCTTTTAATCTTACTTTAGGCATATCGATTAGGAAAGGAGGAAGAATAATGAATAGTGGAGAATGGTTGTAGATTCTAGATCTACGTCAATCACGGATGTAGATTATAGATTAAGATTAACTACGGATGTAGGTTTTATATTATAAGGGGGCTTGTAGGGTTCGTTAAGATTTAGTAGTCATGGATGATTAATTAAAAATTACTCATTTTATCTTTTAATAGATTTAAAACTAGATCGACAGTGATGCATGTAGATTAGGGTTTCTGGAGGGAATAGGGCTCCCAATCTTAACCCCTATCTTGGCATGGATCTCCGTTCATGTCTAGCCTTTACCAAAACACTTGTTAATCTAATCTCTAATCGTGGTCATGAATATCAATGAATTAATAGCGCGTCCGATTAGGATGTTAACTATTCTTTTGATAAAGTTTATAAATTTTATAGGACGTAAAAGGAGTTAAAGGATTTTTAATCATCCATTGATCTACCCTAATCCTACGAACCCTAACAAGCGGAGAATTACTTGCGCATGATGGAGATAAAAGAACGGATAGAGATCATGATGTAAGTAAAGAAAATAAAATGCAATAAAAATAAAACAACTACCTTTATTAATCAACTTGATCAATAACACTTTGTTCCTTTAGAAAGTGATTACAAAATCGTAGTTTGCTTCTCGATCTCTTCTTAAGGAGGTAGATGAACAGCTGATGATCAACCTGGATTCTTGAGTCGTCTTGGACTTCATGATCTCGTCGGTTTAATGATTTCTAGGTTTAGCCCTCGGTCCTTTATATAGCCCAAAAACCAGAAACAAAAGATCCCAAGAATCAGGTGTTGTTGTTGAGATCCAAACCACAAAATCCCACACCCTGAATCGTTGACTCGGCCGCGGATCCGCTGCGTTTGGCATGGTTTGGCCTCGGATCCGCGGCCGTTTGGTGAGATATTGGCTTCAGTTTTTTGGGGTTGCTTCAATGTGACACATGGAGATCTTCTGGATATATGGAATTTTATAATATTTCCTGAGTCTCTGCTAGTATTGATTCTTTGATTTTATCTAACTTTATCGGCAAATTTTTTTGATTCCCGACATCTCACATTTCGATCTCCTGACCTGAACTGAACCTTACAGAATATCTCAATGAATAATGTTAGTAATATTTGGGATTATTGAGATATTATCCTAACCATTTGATATGATATTATAGTTTAAGAGAATTAGTTAAGGATATTTGATATTTAAGTAGACTAAATATTATATAGATATCATATTATTATATTTTCCTTCATAATGTTAATTATAATATATAAACATATGAAAATAGTATTTTTACAGATAAACCCTCATATGTCTCATATTTATAATAAACACCTTTTATTATATAAAAATAGTAAGGAAAATGTCATATCAAATGCACGATATTTTTGACTGAACAGTATTCTCATGGCAGGATCTCGCTTTGGTTTGACATCAACGCCATCTGGAAATGCATTCGTTTCTCCACCAGAATTATTTATAACATGGCAGCCATAGAATCACTTCCTTTTATTGGACTGAACGTATCCAAGGACGTTCGTCTCCATTCTCCCATTGGGTATCTTCCGCTAAGTCCCGGAAACGTCCCAAATCTTGTTATATAACTGGGCTTGTCGAGCAGTCTGTTTGAAGGGTCCGCCTTTGTGTATCAATAGCCTTTTCAGTCGCTCTGCGTAGATCTGGGCAGACAGATTGGTTGAAGCCCGTCGAGCGCAGGTTCGGCACCGTGCCATACTTCTTTCTCCACTTTATTCTCCGTGGATTGGTAGAAAATGATCGCCTTCTCACCTCTTTGCTTAGGAGGGATATAGAAGGTCTGCAGCTCTTGCACGCTGTACGTATCGAGTGCATCAATTTCTTTGTAATGCCGCTGCGGGACCAGGGTAATCTGTAAACCTTGGTCAGCACCAACAAAGGTCTGCATTGGCGTGCGGACGGAGAACACTGCGTTGGCCTCATCCTTAGAGTCCCTGCCAAAGACCAGAATAAGAGCAGATAATCCTGGGCTATTGCCTTAGGGTTGTCCCGAGTAGACCGTCTCTTCATCCTCTTCAATATCGCTCTCGAATATCAGGATAGTGGCGATGGCTTTTTATTTATTCTCCGGTTTGTGACATCTTTCCATGTCTTTGAAGTCTGGTAAGAAGTACTTGGCGTCTTCATATTTGCGAACTTCATTTACGGAGAATGGGTTCAGCTCCCCTGTGAATATGTACTCGAGTTCGTCCTTGAAGTACTTCATACACTGATGTTGTGTAGAAGGGATGATGTTGTACTCATGTAACCAAGGCCTGCCGAGCAGAGCGCTGTAGCAAGTTTGGTATCAATGACATGGAACTTGATGTCGGTGACGAGAAGCCCGAAGCGTAATGTTAGTATTACAGACCTGAGCGCTTATGATGATTGGGAGTCAAAACCAGAGATGGTAACTTTATCCCGAGCCAAGTGCTGAACGTTCATGCAAATCTCCTTCAGTACTCTTACATTGAGAAGGTTGACAGAGGACCCGTTGTCGACCAGGATCTTACCTATCTTGATATCGTGACAATACCCGGTTACATACAGCGGACGGTTGTGCTCGCTCATTCCGAGAAGGAGGTCTTCATCGCTGAAAGTGATATCAGCCGTGTGGACTTTTTCCAGCTAGTCCTTCTTCCAGCTAGTCCTTCATCTTTTCTTCCGCCAGGATGGCTTGAAACTGGTCGGGCTCTAGTAATGCCTTGATCAGGGAATCTCATGTCTCTTTAGACAGGAGAAGGGCATCCAAGATACTCAATTGTAAGGGTATCTTTCTCAGATGTGCCAGGACATTGTAATCCACCTTGTTCTTCTTGAGTGGGTCCTTGGCTATGAGCTCTTCGACCACTCTATCATCGAGAGCAATCTCCTCAGGGACCTTTTCCTTTCCTTTGTCCCTTTTGCCCAAACCTTTGATTGAAGGTCTGAGATTCTTTTCAGGAAACGTACGGTTACGCAGCTGAATGTTCTCACAGTTCTCCATCTCCTCTTTTTTTTCAGAGGTGGATTCCTTGAAGAGAGGGTCGATGGCTATTTTCTCGTCAGAATTGCTTCCGAAGGTAAGAACTTGAGGTTTTGCTCTTGTCGGGATGGCATCAACCATATGACAGTTACCGGCTGTTCCTTCACGCTCGTCAGTCGCGCTTCTCTGTTCCCGACGGGCTTTGGGCTTCATTCGCTTAAATTGTTGTCGATGGGCAACGTATCCCTGCCAGCACTTCTTGACGGCATTACACTTTTCGGTAGGGTGCATGACCTTCCGATGGTATAAGCAGTAGTTCGGATGTACATCCGGTTCGTCGGGGCATATACTCCCGGAAGTATTTTCTTTGAAAGGTGGCAGCTTCATTCCCATTGACAGAGCTTTGGCGAACTGCTTCCTTATCTTGATTCTGCTCTTGCTGGTGGCAAGGGCACTTTGATCCAGTTGAGCTACTTTATGGCTTCTCATCACCGGAGCTTTTTTGGCCTGACACCGATGCTTGGCCTTTTCGTAAATGGCCGCTTCACGTTCTCGATCAGTTTTGCTCTTTTGAAGAGCTTCGTTCAACAGCTTGTCGATGAAGTCATACGACAGTTCCATGGGTTTTGGTTCTAGATTTGCTGTAACAACTCCATTTTTAATGTACAAAGAATTGATTTAAATTCAATGTATACTTGGAGTATTTATTGCAGCTGATATCTCTTTAAGTATTTATTTCACTCCATAATTACAAGAAGGAGCTTGTGGCTCATTGGTAATACCTTGCACTGCTGAACCAAGCCACCAGAGTTCAACTCCCATGCCCCACATTATTTTTGTATTTATTTTATTTTAATTTCTTTTGGAAGTCAACAGTAAAAATGCCATAACTCCCAAAATATGTACTGGACAACAAAAAGTAAATATACCACATTGTACCCCAGAAGTTTCCCCGGCCACTGGAAGCCTGACTCGGCCCGACTCGGCGCCGCCGGCCGGCGACTCGGCCGACTCGGTCCGGCGCCGCTAGCCGGACTTGGCCGGACGGCCGAATCACCAACAGAGAAAAGTTGGCTCTTGACTAGGTCAACCCCCTGCACACTTATTATACCTGGATCGGTTTTAAATTGCCCAATAAATCCCTTTTACTCCTATGTTTAATGAATTTTTAATGATTTTGTATATTTTTATAATTTTTTTTATTAAAAACCCTAACCCTAGCCTAACCCTATATAAACTCCCATACCCTCTACCCTCTCACCCTACATTCCTAAGTCCACTCTCTAAAAATTTCAAGAGAACTTGGTACGTTAGAAAAAGAGCGAAAGGCGAAGCACTGACGAAATCGACGGTGAAATTCCGACGATCGTGCTAGGACCTCTCAACGACGATTCGACGTACCGGCTGTTTACCCTAATCAGAGCAAAGCTCTGTTCAAATTCTGAGGCGGGAAATAGAGCAACGCTTCATCTTGCCCCAATCAGAGCAAAGCTCTGTTCAAATTCCAAGACGGAAGATGAAGCAACGCTTCATCTTCCCCCAATCAGAGCAAAGCTCTACTTTGAAAATTCAAACTTTAATTAAAGAAGCAACGCTTCAGCTGGCCTGCGCTCTGGGCTGCGCGCCACGTGGCAGCGCCGTTGCGCTGCGCTGTGCGCAGCGCCGTTGCGCTGCGCTGTGCGCAGCGCGACACGTGTCAGCGCAGTTGCGCTGCGCTGTGCTCTGCGCGACACGTGTCAGCGCAGTTTCGCTGCGCTGTGCGCTGCGCGACACGTGTCACGCGCTGGGGCGCTTGCGCCAAACAGAATTAAAATTCTAAAACGATCTTTCTGTTCTTGTTAAAAACAAGAAGATTGTCTTCTGTAAAACAGAAGCTCTTGGATCAAAGATCCAACGGTGGGGGAAATTTCCCAAATCACTCAGAGAAAAATCTCTCTAACAAATTTAACTAATCTATGGGCACTATATAAAGACCCCTACACCTCAAATCAAAGGCATGAACATTATTATTGAGAACTCTGAAGAATTGGAGAGAATTCCTCAAGAACAAAAAAGGTAAAAACTTTTAGAAAAAAGAGAAAATTCTCTTAAAAAACGGATCATTAATCTGAGAAGAAGATCAATGATAAAAAAACAAAAATAAGTAATAATAGTGCTTTGCACTTTGCTTATGAACCATTGGTTCTCTAAGATCGAGAAAAATAAGAAACACTTGTTTTCTTTGATCTAAATTGGATCAAGAAATCAAATAGTGCTTTGCACTCTTATGAACCATTGGTTCTGGAATCTTAAGGATTCTTTTCTTAAATCCAAATTGGATCAAGAAATTAAAACAGTGCCTTGCACTTGCAGATCTGCACTATTGTGCTCCTGGACTGGCGCAAGCCACCAGAGAGCGCCATGTGTCAGCCCCATAACCACTTGCGCTATGCGCTTTAAAGATAGAGTATTGCTCTCTGAATTCGGCGCAACTCACCAGAGCGCGCCACGTGTCAGCGGCGCAACGGCACAGCGCACTGGGGCAGCGCACTGCGCCAACTGCGCTTGCGTTCACCAGAACGTGACGCGTGTCACCTCCACATGCGCTTGCGCTCAATAATTGGCGCAAAGCGCCTGACAATCCATTATCAGATAATTAATGCACTGCATTATTTACAGAAGGGCCAAGCCCAATTAAAAAGGGCCTAACAGGCCAAATTAAATGCAATGCATTACTTTAAAAAAAAGAGGGGCAGAGCCCAAATAAAAACAGATTTTTTGCATCATTTATAAAAGGGCAGAGCCCAAATAAAGGTCTAATAGACCAAACAAAAATGCCATGCATTATTAAACAGGAGCAGAGCCCCAGTAAAGGCCTAACAGGCCAAATGCAAATAAAATGTTGAACATTTTCAACTGGACTTAGCCCAATTCTGGCCGTAAGCCCTTAAATTAAATTGAACTGAGCACAAATGCTCTCTCAAATCAATTTACCTCCGGTTCGAGGGTACATCTCCGAACTCCTCTGACACTTCTCGTTGTAATCCTTCAACGACGTCAGAGAAGCGACGAGTCCCAACGACCACACATGGATATGGACTGCGGGGTCCTTAAACTCGTGGACCGAAACGTCCCTAAACTAGTGTTGGGACCGAAACGTCCTTAAACTAATAGTGGACCGAAACGTCCTTAAACTAATGCTGGACCGAAACGTCCTTAAACCAATATTCGTCCCTAAATGGGATTGTTGGACCGAAACGTTCTTAAACTAATAGCGGACTACCACGTCCCTAAACTGGAATACGGACCACCACGTCCTTAAACTGGAATACAGACCACCACGTCCCTAAACTGGAACATGGACTGAAACGTTCTTAAACTAATGGTGGACCGCCACGTCCCTAAACTGGAACATGGACCACTACGTCCTTAAACTGGCGATAGAACGAAACGTCCTTAAACTAATAATGGACCATCATGTCCCTAAACTGGAATATGGACCATCACGTCCCTAAACTGGAGCAATAGAGCCCCCAAATGGTCTTTTGCCGGATCTAAACGGTCCCGTTTAAGTTGATCTTAGCCCCAAATACGGCTAACGTATCCTTAAAAATTCAAATGGACTGTAAAAATCCAAATTGACTTTGGTTCAAGGGTACATCTCTGAACTCCTCTGACATCTGCCGTTGTAATCCTTCAATGATATTATAGAGGTGATGAGTCCCGATGGCCAGATATTAAATGGATTATCACGTTAAGTTGAACTTATTCTCAAACAGGACTATCGTATCCTTAACGAACGTTTAAGTTGATCTTAGCCGCAACGCGACTAATGCATCCTTAAACTAAAAACACCAAACCCAAATCTAAGTAAATACGGATTTGGACTAATCCACGTCCTACGGGCGACGGTATTACTCAGTCTCCGTATACAATCCACGGGCAACCACAAACAAAACAAACACACACGACACAAAGTGAAATTCTGGAGAAGGAGAAAGTTGTTACCGCGATGCAGTAGCGTAATTAACTGCAGGGGCTTGCGCCTGCAGGGAAGAGTGTCCCCACAATCAAAAACCCCTCAAGCGAGGGGGAATCTGATGAAGTCTGCTACATCGGCCGCATCCGTCTAAACGTCCGATACACGGTGCCATAAATCAACTTGGCACCTTCGGAGAGGTAGACGGATAAAACCAAATAGCACCTGCCCCGAATCTCAGCGTCAAGACATCACGGTCCTGTGCGCCGCCTTTCGGAGGGGAACAGATTTTGGCACGCCCGGTGGGACCTTTTCCCCTTTCCACTCCACACTTCGTGTGTCGTCTTCGCGAACGAATCGCGGTTTTTTAATGGTTGCCTTTGGGTTGCAAGTTACTAAGATTTGGTCTTTTGTCTGGCGCAGAACTCAAGCATCAATGGCCTCTAACTGCACCAACTGCTCGAAGTGCCACTGCAACGGACGCTCTACCTCACCTAGAGGTGTAGCATGTGGGCCCCAAGCGGCCTCCTTCCTCGCTTTGCGGGTTGAACAGGTGACCCAGGCCACCACCGGCCTATTTTTCGGGACCATGACCCCGCCTTCAAGCTTCCCTACGCCAATACCTGCACCGGAAGTGAACAAGAAGTCGGTCTTCGACCGGCTCACTGCTACGACGGCCCCTGTCAACGGGTCGTCCATTACCAAGCCAATAACCTCTGTCTTTGCTAGGCTGGATCAAAACTCTGAGGGGCCCACCAAGAAGCCTGTGAATCCCAAGGTGATTGTCCCAAGGAAGGCAATAGCCGCTGCTCCAAAAGTCGTCAAAGCGGCTTTCCCTGTCAAAGAGTCAGTCTTTTCAAGATTGACTATTCCTGCTCCTGCACCTGCTCGAGGATCTGTCTTCGACAGGTTGAATATCATCCCTCAAAGGACAACCTCAGTCTTTGAGAGGTTAACACCAGCAGCGCCTCAACCAGACAAAGGGCAAAAAGAAGACGTCTCTATCTCCGAGCTAGTCCCAATGGCTCGTCATGCTCGACGTCGCCATTGGCGACGAGTGAGGAAGGCAGGGGGCAACTCCCCCTCAGGGCTAACTCCACCTGCTTCAGTGGTGGAGGTCAACGCTGCTGTTCCAACTGGGAACAGCTTTGAACTGCTGAGGAGGGTACGTAAGAAATCTCCAACCGCTACATTGAAAAGATCTCCTCCGCCCGCAGAGAGAGTTTCGGAAACACGGCAAGAACAGCCCCCTCAACGGCTGTCTTCAAAAATATACAAGGTTTGGCGGAAGGTTCAAGACTCCGTGATTGATCCAGACCACTCTCGTCAATAGAAAAAGGCGAAGGTGCAAAAAGAAAAGGACCGTCCTATTAAACAGCAGGGGACAACGATCACCAGGATGCCCACTGCAACGGTCCCCTCCACTTCAACGGCCCACAAAAGAAGAAGGCCGGAGAAAACCCCCGCGCCGGCGACAAATATCAGAGGTGGTGAACCCAAACGCCCTAAGTCAGGGGGCATTGTAGTTCATACCGTCTATATGGCGTCTGGTAAGGAGGACAGTCGCATATCTACGGGTCATCGACCGCTTACGCGATCAGTGACCAAGGATCAGGAGAAACAGCAAAAGCTCCAGGAGATGATGACCGTGATGGCCGCACTCACTGGGCCAAAAGAAACCCCTGAAACGTCCTCGGATGAACGTCAGGAACAAGAAACTGACGCCGAATTCCTTCGTCCCATACTGGAGAAGAAGGATAAAGAGGCTGCGGAACAGGCAGCCAGCATAAAGAAAATGGCCTTCCTGTTTCAGGACATGGTGGGCATGATGATTCAACAAGATCCACCTGCTGAAGATCCCCCGATCATCCTTGAAGACGATAGGGGAGAAACGTCGAATCCTCCTCCAGCTCTCTCAACGGCCAAGGAGGAGGCAATCTCCAAAGCCGACCTGGACGAACATATAGCTCAACAGATCCGGGTTCATCATGCGACTGAGGCAGCCGGTCAGATCGTCCAAACAGGACGACCATATCCGGGCTGGTATGATCAGATACAGTACCCGCCGGGCTATACAATACCTAAGTTCCGCATATATATAGGGATAGGGAATCCGCATCAGCATGTTGCTCAATTCAGGGCCTTATGCGGCAATACTGGAGACGATGACAAATTGATGCTTCGCCAATTCATTAGCAGCTTGTCAGAAACAGCGTTCGAATGGTATTCTGAACTCCCGAATGATTCTGTCAAGACATTCGCTGAAATGGAGTTGCTATTCACTCAGCGATTCGCGAGCGCCAGCGAACGGGCCCCAATAGCAGCGTTGATTAATGCCAGGGTAAGGCCGGGCGAGACGTGGGTCCAGTACGCTAGACGCTGGCGAAACTTGTGGTCGAAATGCGAACAACGCATTGAAGAAGCGCCCGCGGTGGGCATGTTCGTGGGTACCCTAGACCCTCGTGCCACTATCTCACAATTCATGATGTTCTTTAAGCCAACCACATTCCAGGCTTTGATCGACAAGCTGGCCCAGATGGATCAAATGGGTCACAGACCTTCTCCCCCGAAGCCAGAACCGCGGAACGACAAGGGTAAAGGGAAGGCAACCTTCGTCGCGAATGCTCAGTAGCAACCCAGCATCCCAAAGCTAGCGGATCAATCGGGAGAGAGACGGCGGTTCTATATTGAGAAAATGAGGCGCCCCTACTCATTCCCGCGGGATAAGATGAAGAGGCTGTTCGAGCTGGCTATGCGCAATAGGCTTATCAACCTGCCGAATCCAAGGCAACCGCCACAACCCAACGAGGCGAATAACCCCAATTATTGCCCTTATCATCAAATGGCAAGCCATCCGATTGAGGATTGCTTCGTCTTCAAGGGATGGATTGAAGATCAATATCTACAAGTCAAGTTTGCCCTATCTGAAAAGTGGAAGGTAAATCCACCACAGCCGCACACTCCAAAGAAGACGGACACAATAGGGGCAGCTTGTTCTTTTGTCAAGGACGAAAACGATGGAGAAAACTCATCAGATGAATCCGAAGACTACGCAGCGACCTGTCATATGATCTCTCATTCACTGGCGAATGATGAAGAGGCTCCTTGCGCCGAGAAACCAAGGGCGAACCCTAAGCCGGAAATTCTACGGCTGTCAGACGAGTTGATTGATATCTTCCTAAATGAAATTCGTCTGAAAGCAAAAGCCAATCAAGAGCATGAAATGGCCATACTGGAAAGAGCCAAGACATTCGCGTCAAATCAAAAGTCATCCACTGCAGATAAAAACAAATTCAAGTCGAGGAAAAGGTTCGCCAAAGCCCTATCAGCAGGAATGAAGCTACCGCCCTCTGAAGAAAATACTTTCGGTGGAGTAGAGATGCATCCTAACTTCTGTTTATATCATCAGAAGATCATATATCCTACTGAAGACTGTGAATCCTTTAACTGTTGGTGGCAAGGGTATGTCGCTCAAAAGCAACACTTCGACAGGACAAAATGTGAAGCTCATAGACGTCGAAAAAATGCGATAGACGAACGCAAAAGAGCCGACGACGACTGTAATATAGCCGACTCCAAGGGATCGCAAATTATCACCTTTGGAAGCGACTCTGAGGAAGAAGCTGCCTTCAACCCTCTCCTCAAGGAATCTATTTCGAAAATGAAAGAATTGAGGAGTTGCGAGAACGTTCAGCCGTGCAATCGCACGCTGCTCGGAAAAAATCTCGGCCCCGCAAATAAAGGATCGAGCACAAAAGATAAATCAAAGGAAAAAACAGCCCTCGAGGCCAACATTCAACAGCAATCGAGTGGGCCTAGACCGGTTGTTCGCCAAAACAATCTGCGACCACGCCCGTCCCTCGAAGAGAGGTTGAAACGTCCTTACTCGTTTCCGCAAGATAAAACAAGGGGACTGTTCTAGCTGGCGTTGCGCAACCGACTCATAAATCTGGCGGAGCCAAAACGTCCGTCGCAACCAAATGACGTCAATGAGCCCAACTACTGTCCCTATCACCAAGTACTGGGTCACCTGATCGAGAATTGCTACATTTTCAAAAACTGGGTTGAAGATCAATACCAACAAGGAAAGTTCGTCATCGCCGAAAACTGGAAGGTAAGCCCGCCACAACCGCACGCATCGGGAAAGACGGAGACGCCGGGGGCATCATGATCATTAATAGGGAAGGCCCAGAGACCGAAAAGTCAATAAACTAGATGTTCGCCTCAAATACGGCAACGGCGGACCGAAACGTCCTTAAACTAATGATGGACCGCAATGTCCTAAAACTTGCAAGTGGACCGAAACGTCCTTAAACTAACGGCTGACCGCAATGCCCTAAAACTTGCAAACGACCGAAACGTCTTTAAACTACTACCGCAGCATCCGTAGGCTGACGAGATTAAAAAAAAAGGAGAAAAATATAATAAATAAAAACGGTATGTCCATAAGCGAAATGGGCACGGATAAAAACCCGAAAGGGCTCCGTGAGTAAAAACAGCAGGGCTACCGGTGAGAGTTCGTGAAAACCCGAAAGGGCGCGACCTCGTTAAAAAAAAAAGAAAAAAAGAAAAAAAGGTATGTCCATGAGCGAAATGGGCACGAATGAAAACCCGAAAGGGCTCCGTGAGTAAAAACAGCAGGGCTACCGGCGAGAGTTCGTGAAAACCCGAAAGGGTGCGACATCGTTAAGAAAAAAAAATGAGAGAGAGACGGCATGTCCATAAGCGAAATGGGAATGGATGAAAACCCGAAAGGGCTCCGTGAGTAAAAACAGCAGGGCTACCGGCGAGTGTTTGTGAAAACCTGAAAGGGCACAACCTCATTAAAAGACACTTATAGGGTCCTCTCGACCTTGTAAAGAGAAACCACCCTCGTGAGATCCTTACGACTCACAAGGGAACAACACACTTAGGGGTCCCCACGATTCCTAAGGAGAAAATACACTTGCGAGATCCTCACGACTCGTAAGGAGAACTCGCTTATGAGACCCTCACGGCTCATAGGATTTGAAAGTCTTAAGTTACAAAGACCTAAACCTGTGCTTAAGCAAACCCCCACAACTTCCGATATTGGCCTACAAGTGGCTCAATACTGGCCCTTGTATACAATCCACGGGCGCGAAAAAACATTTCCCTAACCAAGTCTCATCCGTGACTAGGGATATGTCCATATAGTGAGTAACCCTTGTAAGTCCTCTCGACTTATGAGGAGAAGACCCTTTTGTAAGATCCTTACGACATGCAAGAAGACATGCACTTAGGAATACTCACGATTCCCGAGGAGAAAACACACCTACAAGATCCTCACGACTTGTAGGGAGAAATGCCTTTGTGAGACCCCTACGGCTCATGAAGTTAAAAGCCTTGGTCGACAGGACCCTTAACCCTGTTTACTAAGCCACCTTTGTTCAACATCGACAGAGGCAAATGATGATTCGCTCCTGGCAACATCCCAGTTGTAGCGGTGCTGATGCCGAAATCGGTGTCTAAAATCCAAGCTTGCGGCAAAAAAAAAAACTAGCGAGCCACACATGCATACGAAATAGCCGAAATGATGGGGCAACTTGCAAAAAAAAAAGCAGCAAGTGAAAATGTATGAATGACAGATAGCCGAAATGATTGGGCAACTCGCAATAAAAAGCAGCGAGTAAAGATAAAATAAATAGCCGAAATGATTGGGCACCGCGAAAAATGGCCGAAATGATAGGGCAATCGCGACCTCCTCGATATAAAAGCTGAAATGATAGAGTATAGCGGAAAAAGAAATAAAATAAAAAAAAGAGAAAGTTTTAATTTATGCCCTACAGGCGATGTTCCATCACACCCTGTATATAATCCAAGGGCGTAAACAAAAAAGAGATCATACTTCTCCCCCAGGTTTCATCATAAGAAGAAGCAAAATCTCGACGGGCCGCAAACGACCTAGAGATCATCCCAACACTCGTCTCATAACAACGGAAACAACTTCAAACAAAGCGGAACAGCGGCAACCTCTAGTTCCATGGCTCGGCGATATACCTATCACCAACAGTCAAATCTCCATTCCGTGAGATGCGGATACAATCAGCAAAATTCCTGGTTACGGGGAACGCGGATATGTAAATCCTGACCCCGTGGAAAACGTCCAGAGCGGATCCTG
Organism: Agapanthus africanus; assembly: GCA_030015575.1. Taxonomy (NCBI): domain Eukaryota; kingdom Viridiplantae; phylum Streptophyta; class Magnoliopsida; order Asparagales; family Amaryllidaceae; genus Agapanthus; species Agapanthus africanus. The sequence goes on along the minus strand of JASDDO010000014.1, from coordinate 98,166,452 downwards.
GTCCTCGCAGAGCACGGCTGTGAACCCGTGCGAAGCATCCAGAGCAGAACCTAGTCCTCGCCGAACACGGCAGTGAACCCGTGGGAAGCATCTAGAGCAAAAATTCCTGGCTACGTGGAACGCGGCTTATGTCAATCCTGACCCTGTGTGAAACATCTAGAGCAAAAATTCCTGGCTACGTGGAAAGCGGCTTACGTCAATCCTGACCCCGTGGAAAACGTCCAGAGCGGATCCTGGTCCTCGCAGAGCACGACAATGAACCCGTGTGAAGCATCCAGAGCGGAACCTAGTCCTCGCCGAACACGGCAGTGAACCCGTGGGAAGCATCTAGAGCAAAAATTCCTGGCTACGTGAAACGCGGCTTATGTCAATCCTGATCCCGTGTGAAACATCCAGAGCAAAAAATTCCTGGCTACGTGGAACGCGGCTTATATCAATCCTGACCCCGTGTGAAACATCCAGAGCAAAAATTCCTGGTACGTGGAACGCGGCTTATGTTAATCCTGACCCCGTGTGAAACATCCAGAGCAAAAAATTCCTGGCTACGTGGAACGCGGCTTATATCAATCTTGACCCCGTGTGAAACGTCCAGAGCAAAAAATTCATGGCTACGTGGAACGCGGCTTATGTCAATCCTGACCCCGTGTGAAACGTCCAGAGCAAAAAATTCCTGGCTACGTGGAAAGCGGCTTATGTCAATCCTGACCCCGTGGAAAACGTCCAGAGCGGATCCTGGTCCTCGCAGAGCACGGCAGTGAACCCGTGTGAAGCATCCAGAGCGGAACCTAGTCCTCGCCGAACACGGCAGTGAACCCGTGCGAAGCATCTAGAGCGGAACCTAGTCCTCGCCGAACACGGCAGTGAACCCGTGGGAAGCATCCAGAGCAACTCCTGACTTCGTGAAATGCGGATAAGGACAACCTCACCCATCACTTGCGGTTCCTCATGACTCGTAAGGGAATAAATTCTCTTATAGGATCCTTACGACTTACAAGAGAAAACACACTTAGGAATCCTCACGATTCCTAAGAAGAAAACCCACTTACGAGATCCTCTCGATCCGTAGGGAGAAAAATCTCTATGAGACCCTCACGGCTCATAGAGTTGAAAACTCTTAGGCGGCAGATCTGAACCTGCGGCCTAAGCCATCGCTATCTCTCGGAGAAATTAAGTTATTTGCTAATTATGTTTATCAAGACAGCATGCTGATAGTAAGAGAAAGAAGAAAGCAACAGAAAGAGCATCCGATTTACATTTGATCAAGCGTTCGAGACACATTCAGTCATGCATAAGCAAAAGACTCAGAACAAAAGATAAGACAGGCTAGGAAAAACAAAAATCTCCATTAATATTGCCAGAAGTTCTTACAATCATAAAAGTAATAAACGAAAAACATTATTCCAAGGGAATAACCTCGGACCCAGGACATGGATTGAGGAACTCGAAAGCGACCCTATCTATGACTTTCCAAGCCTCGCGGACCATCCTAGTGTGCTTTCTTTCGCGAGCACAAGCGTCAGGGTCCCCCCTGATGTCTTCCACCCTCCGATAAGCAGTGAATATGGCAGACTGTTGAAAGACCTCGTGCAAGAGATCAATAAGACTGTCTCGCCGTCTCTTTGAGATAAAGTTCAACAAGTACACCGAGTGCACCTTATCCTCAGCGGCATCTAGCGCCCTAAGCGGCACACCGGAACAGAACAGGGGAAGCGCTTTCCAGATGGCTCCCACGATAAGCTTAAGAAAGGAGGAACGCCGGGGGAGCAGGGACCGTTGTATGCGTCGAAGCGGCTCATGATTTCAGCACACTCCGCGTTTGTGAACTCTCGATTTTGAGAGCGGCCAAGTCTGTAGATATCCCCGTAAGAGATGACCTCGTTAAGAGCATACATATGGGTGTCCATTGTTCCTGTGAAGGAAGATCAGCAAAATTAGCAGACTGACTGATTAGGCGAATTCTTGTTAAAAAATGAGCACAGAGAGTTAAACTCCTCGAGAGCAATGCTCTGCGAATAGGGGTGACTCCTATCAAATTCCAGAATAATGGAAATTTGAAGAAGTCCCCCAAGAACTCTGAGATCATTATTATTAAAAGATGATATAATCCTTTAAATACAAAACTCCATTTTTAATTTTCATTATCCATACGCAAACTCTTAAGAGTTCATCTCATTTTTAGATCAAAGAGATCTATGTTTTGACAAAGATGCAAGGTTCTGTTCATGGGTCAAGAAACCCCGAAACAGGTTCTTGAGAGCAAGGCTCTATTGGTGAAACCTCAGAAGGGTTTTCTTTAGAGCAAAGATCTATAAGAGTAAAACTCTATTAATTAAAATTGATTTAATTCAAGATTAATTCTTACCTAAATAGTTCCTTTTAAAGAAAATCTAAGAGTTTTTAAAAACAAGAGCAGGGCTCTGAGATTCTGAAAATAGAATTTTTGGAGATGATGATCATCTGAGAAGGACTAAAGGTCCTATTTATAGGCATCAAGTGCCCTTTCAACTTTCAAAGTTGCCGCAACGGTTGGAATTCCGCCACCGTTGCGCTCACGTTTGGCGCCACGTAAGCGCAACGGTGGGGGGCATTTGTTTACCCCAATCAGAGCAAAGCTCTGTTCAAATTCTGAGGCGGGAGATGAAGCAACGCTTCATCTTCCCCATATCAGAGCAAAGCTCTGTTCAAATTCCAAGACGAAAGATGAAGCAATGCTTCATCTTTCCCCAATCAGAGCAAAACTCTACTTTGAAAATTCAAACTTTAATTAAAGAAGCAACGCTTTAGCTGGCTTGCGCTCTGCGCTGCGCGCCACGTGGCAGCACAGTTGCGCTAGCGTGGTTGCGCTGCGCTGTGCTCTGCGCGACACGTGTCAGCGCAGTTGCGCTAGCGCGGTTGCGCTACGCTGTGCTCTGCGCGACACGTGTCAGCGCAGTTGCGCTAGCGCGGTTGCGCTGCGCTGTGCTCTGCGCGACACGTGTCAGCGCAGTTGCGCTAGCGCGGTTGCGCTGCGCTGTGCGCTGCGCGACACGTGTCACGCGCTGGGGCGCTTGTGCCAAACAGAATTAAAATTCTAAAAAGATCTTTCTGTTCTTGTTAAAAACAAGAAGATTGCTTTCTGTAAAACAGAAGCCCTTGGATCAAAAGATCCAACGGTGGGGGAAATTCCCCAAATCACTCAGAGAAAGATTTCTCTAACAAATTTAACTAATCTATGGGCACTATATAAAGACCCCTACACCTCAAATCAAAGGCATGAACATTATCATTGAGAACTCTGAAGAATTGGAGAGAATTCCTCAAGAACAAAAAAGGTAAAACCCTTTAGAAAAAAGAGAAAATTCTCTTAAAAATGGATCATTAATCTGAGAAGAAGATCAATGATAAAAAAGAAAAAATAAGTAATAATAGTGCTTTGCACTTTGCTTATGAACCATTGGTTCTCTAAGATCGAGAAAAATAAGAAACACTTGTTTTCTTTGATCTAAATTGGATCAAGAAATCAAATAGTGCTTTGCACTCTTATGAACCATTGGTTCTGGAATCTTAAGGATTCTTTTCTTAAATCGAAATTGGATTAAGAAATTAAAACAGTGCCTTGCACTTGCAGATCTGCACTATTACGCTCCTGGATTGGTGCAAGCCACCAGAGAGTGCCACGTGTCAGCCCCATAACTACTTGCGCTATGCGCTTTAAAGATAGAGCATTGCTCTCTGAACTCGGCGCAACTCACCAGAGTGCGCCACGTGTCAGCGGCACAACGGCGCAGCGCACTGGGGCAGCGCATTGCGCCAACTGCGCTTGCGCTCACCAGAACGTGACGCGTGTCATTTCTACATGCGCTTGCGCTCAATAATTGGCGCAAAGCGCCTGACAAGCCATTATCAGATAATTAATGCACTGCATTATTTACAGAAGGGCCAAGCCCAATTAAAAAGGGCTTAACAGGCCAAATTAAATGCAATGCATTACTTTAAAAAAAAGGGGGGGCAGAGCCCAAATAAAAACAGATGCTGTGCATCATTTATAAAAGGGCAGAGCCCAAATAAAGGTCTAATAGACCAAACAAAAATGCCATGCATTATTAAACAGGAGCAGAGCCCCAGTAAAGGCCTAACAGGCCAAATGCAAATAAAATGTTGAACATTTTCAACTGGACTTAGCCCAATTCTGGCCGTAAGTTCTTAAATTAAATTGAACTGAGCACAAATGCTCTCTCAAATCAATTTACTTCCGGTTCGAGGGTACATCTCCGAACTCCTCTGACACATCTCGTTGTAATCCTTCAACGACGTCTGAGAGGCGACGAGTCCCAATGACCACACATGGATATGGACTGCGGGGTCCTTAAACTCGTGGACCGAAATGTCCCTAAACTAATGTTGGGACTGAAACGTCCTTAAACTAATAGTGGACCGAAACGTCCTTAAACTAATATTCGTCCCTAAATGGGAATGTTGGACCGAAACGTCCTTAAACTAACAGCGGACCACCACGTCCCTAAACTGGAATACGGACCACCATGTCCCTAAACTGCAATACGGACCGAAATGTCCTTAAACTAATGGTGGACCACCACGTCCCTAAACTGGAACATGGACCGAAACGTCCTTAAACTAATGGTGGACCACCACGTCCCTAAACTGGAACATGGACCACTACGTCCTTAAACTGGCGATGGACCGAAACGTCCTTAAACTAATAATGGACCATCATGTCCCTAAACTGGAATATGGACCATCACGTCCCTGAACTGGAGCAATAGAGCCCCCAAATGCTCTTCTGCCGGATCTAAACGGTCCCGTTTAAGTTGATCTTAGCCCCAAATACGGCTAACGTATCCTTAAACATTCAAATGGACTGTAAAAATCCAAATTGACTTTGGTTCAAGGGTACATCTCTGAACTCCTCTGACATCTGCCGTTGTAATTCTTCAACGACGTTAGAGAGGTGATGAGTCTCGATGGCCGGATATTAAATGGATTATCACGTTAAGTTGATCTTTGTCTCAAACAGGACTATCGTATCCTTAACGAACGTTTAAGTTGATCTTAACCGCAACGCGACTAATGCATCCTTAAACTAAAAACACCAAACCCAAATCTAAGTAAATACGGATTTGGACTAATCTACGTCCTACGGGCGACGGTATTACTCAGTCTCCGTATACAATCCACGGGCAACCACAAACAAAACAAACACACACGACACGAAGTGAAATTCTGGAGAAGAAGAAAGTTGTTACCGCGATGCGGTAGCGTAATTAACTGCACGGGCTTACGCCTGCAGGGAAGAGCGTCCCCACAATCAAAAACCCCTCAAGCGAGGGGGAATCTAACGAAGTCTGCTACATCGGCCGCATCCGTCTAAACCTCCGATACACGGTGCCATAATCAACTTGGCACCTTCGGAGAGGTAGACGGATAAAACCAAATAGCACCTGCCCCGAATCTCAGCGTCAGGACATCGCGGTCCTGTGCGCCGCCTTTCGGAGGGGAACACCGGCAAACCCTCTACCTCCGCCTTACTCTCTAACATTGTCCAAACCCGTAAGTCCCCCTTTTCTATCCTTCTTTCCTTTCATTAAAATACGAATTTATAAACCCGATGGAAATCGGAACAAACCGATTTTCGATTCGGTTTTCTATCAAAACTCACTTATCACTAATTCCATAATGCTTAAACATATTCATGTTGACTACTAATCACTTAAAAATTAATTTGAACAAGTTTTCACACATGAAATGATAGCTTTTGCAATATATCGTATTCTTTCACTTAAATACCACCATGTTTGGTTCATCACATTTAACCCTTTAACATTGCTATACCTTAAAGTAGATCACGAGCTAATGACCTACCTCTACACATACTCATATGTAATCATAACACGCTACCTTGAAAACTTAGAATACGATAAAACAAGATTTTACATTAAAATACCATTTTCTTTATAAACCTTTTCTAAAAAGTTCTAAGTTGTATACAATTTTAATGCAATATCTTTTAATAGGAAATACGATAAGTTATGGACATCGATCATTTATGTAAACCTGACTTTGTGGTGTCTAGGCAAGTGTGTCTAAGGCGAGTGGTTACTTAATTAGGGCCACTACTTGTAGTGGAGAGCCTCCCACTCACCTGGCACTTACCTGGCCGCAATTGGCGGTGAAGAGGCGATTTGAGGCTTCTAATGACTTATCGATTAGACCATTTAGAAATAAGCTAGATGGCTTAGGAAACCCTAGAATCTAAAATACGGAAATTTACACCCTTTTACAAATAAATACCTTATCTTTATAAAACCGTTTTCTAAATGATTAATATTTATTAAATATTTGCAAAGCGCCCCTACAACCCACCTTTGGGGAACTCGTTAGGGATAGTACGGTTTATCGTGCATCCTCGGGCTTAGTAGTGCGAGATTCAGACCTCCGCAAGGAGCATTCGGTCTCGAAAGGTTTAAAATACGACATTTAAGAAAAATGAGATTTTTGGAAAATAAAATATTTATTAAAAATTATTTTTGTATAAACATATGTATATTTATCATTTAAACACCTATTTTATTATAAGATAAAGTTTCCATATTTTCCTAAAAAATTACAAGATTAAAAGTTACATTAAAATACCATGAATTTCAACTAAATCAATATTACAAATTAATACCTTTATTTATATAATTAGGATATTATCACTAGAAATAACACAAATAAAATCACACTCATTATAATTATAAAGACAAATAATAAATCCTTGAGTTGTATCTTGAAAACTATACAAAAGTATTTTTACATAAAACCCCCTCAAGTTTTATAAATTACAATAATGACCCTAACAAATATAGAACTTCGACTTACATTTCTTTTAGTCTGACTCGGGTTTGAGTCTGATTATTTCTGACTTGAATATGGTTCAAGTCAATCTACATTCTTTAATATTCCAACTCAATATGAACACATGAATCCCAGAATCCAGTTAACAATCTATACAACTTGACTGAATCAAACCATGGATATACATCCATTATTCCGTTATTCCATTTACCTGATTATGCAGTTACAATCTGTTTACTGATATCACGGTTTTGGTCGGTCATCCAACTTACACAATACATTACTACAATACAATCAAAACACTACGGAGTTTAAGGGGTATACTGGTACGGTATATGTTAAAGGTGGCACGAAGTGGTCACTTAAGGCGTAATTACATCCATGCCATTGTTCCGTGGTATTATCGACGGAGCCTTATACTACAGGTTACCAAGGTCCCCGGTATAAGTGGGACTCCCCTCGTATACACTCATGTCTTCTGTACCAGGCTACAAACAACAGCGTTAATACAATATTACAATATTATAATACAACATTAAAAGCTCTCTCTCTCTCTCTCTCTCTCTCTCTCTCTTACTTTCTGTCTATTTTTCCCTTATCTTTGGGACTTACCGAGCGACCTGTTCGCTGACGACATTCTATTTTTTTCTTATTTGAATGTCGTCAGGTGCTTTGGACCCAGCAGAGATCGAGCCCACCGGTGAAGACTTGGAGCAGTTTCACGAAGACCCCGAGCTCTAGATATTATACCTTATTCTATTCAGTATTTTCATTTCCTGTTATGCCACTGTTTTGGCATCGCTTTTCATTTCAGTTGTATTTACTTTTCATGCATTGTACAAAAGAATGTTATTAATAAATTTGCTGTTATTTCTATATCTCTTGTCTCTTGTGATTTACTTTTATATTGCTTAGATACGCTTAGCCTATGTACTTCTAAGTATATACGTAGCGGACCTCGTCGCGTCCACTTCGCTGTACACCGGGAAGCGGGGCGTGACATCTGCCCCCAGTTTTTCTATATCAGGAGCCTCTTTGCCATTTATCGATGAGTTAGAGATCATGTGGCAAATCGTTACATAATCCTCGGGTTCTTCCGAAGAATCGTCTCCTTCATTAATGTCACTGTTTCCGTCCTCAAGAACATGCTTGAAGAACTCTTCCAGTGTGACTGGGGTCCGTGCCTCTTGGTTGTATTCCACCAGTGCATCGATATATTTCTGCAGACCCGTATGATTGCTGTCGAGCTGGACAGGCTTCTTAGCCTTCTCCTTTTTCTTTGAAGACTTCGGAGGCTTGGCCTAGAGGTTTTGTCCATCTTTACCAACTTTTGGTGTTCGGCGCGGTTTCAGCATTCCGTCAATAATTTCAGGCTCCAGCGGGCATTTCCACCTAATAGCTAGACATGCTTGAAGATCTTTCAGCATTCTTTTAGTTTAGCTGAAATGACCACTTCCCACGGAGCTTCTTCCACAAATGAGCATGATGCTCCCGGCGTATCCACCTTTTTAGGAGCGTGCTGCTGCGGCGGGTTTACCTTCCAGTTTTCGGACAGCGCGAACTTGCCCTATTGGTACTGGTCTTCGACCCAGTTTTTAAAGACGTAGCAATCTTCAATTGGGTGGCCCACTATTCGATGGTAGGGGTAGTGATTGGGATGGTTGACGTCGCCCGATTGCAGTGGACGTCATGGATCCGGTAGAGTGATGAGCCTGTTGCACACCGCCAGTTCGAATAATCTTCTCATTTTATCCCTGGGGAACGAATAAAGACGTCTCAACTTTTCTTCGGGGGATCTTGGTTTGTTGCTTTGGAGAACAACCGGTTTCGGGTCACTCGGTTGTTGTTGAGCGTTGGCGACGAAAGTCGCTTTCTCTTTGCCCTTTTCATTCTGAAGATCTGTGTTTGAAGAGGACGGCCTATGGCCCATCTGGTCCATTTGGGCCAGTTTTTCAATCAAGGCCTGGAAGGTGGTTGCCTTGAAGAAAATCATAAACTGGGATATAGTTGCCTGAGGATCAAGGGTCCCCACGAACATGCCCACAGCAGGAGCTTTTTCTATGCGCTGTTCACACTTTGACCATAAGTTACGCCACCGAATTGCGTATTGAACCCAGGTCTCTCCCGGTTTCACTCTGGCGTTGATTAATGCCGTGATTGGGATGCGCTCACTTGCGCTTGCGAACCGCTGTGTGAACAGTTGTTTTATCTCCGTAAATGTCCTGACAGAGTCATTTGGGAGTTCGGAGTACTATTCAAATGCCGTCTTCGATAAGCTGCCAACCAATTGGCGAAGCAACAGTTTGTCATTACTCCCAGTATTACCGCACAAAGCTCTGAATTGAGCAACGTGCTGATGCGGATTGCCCGTCCCCTTATACACATGGAATTTGAGGATCATATATCATGGCGGGTACTTAATTTGGTCGTACCGGCCTGGATAAGGTCGCCCAGTTCTGACGACTTGTCCTCCCGCTTCGTTCGCTTGATGAGCTCATATTTGTTGAGCTATGTAGTCATCAAGGGTAGCTTTGGAGATCGTCTCCTCCCTGGCTGCTGGTAAAGCCGGAGGAGGGTTTGATGTCTCCCCTCTGTCGTCTTCAATGATTATTGAAGGGTCTTCGGCCGGAGGATCCAGTTGGATCATCATCCCCACTATGTCTTGGAAGAGAAGCACCATTTGTTTTATATTAGCTGCTTGTTCCATGGCCTCTTTGTCTTTCTTTTTAAGAATCCTCCGTAGGAATTTGGTGTCGGTCTCCTGCTCCTGGCGTTGTTTCGATGAACTTCCAGGCTTTTTTTCTGCCCAGTAAGTGCGGCCATCCTAGTCAAAATCTCCTGGAGCTTTTATTGTTGCTCCTGAGCTTTCATCACAGACCATTTGAGTGGTCGATGACTCATGGAAGCACAATTATCCTTTTTTCTGGATGCCATGTAGACGGTATGCACAACCATACCTCCAGACTTGGGGCGTTTGGGTCCACTGCCTTTGAAATTTGCCACAGGCAGGGGGATCTTCTCCGGCCTTCTCCTCTTATGGGAGGTCAACGTTGAGGGGGTCGGGTATGGCAGTAGGATGGTCCTCCTCTTGCCGAGCCTTTGTCTTCTTCAGCCGGCGAGAGTAATCTTTGTCAATTACAGAGCCTTGGACTTTCCGCCAAACTCCATCGATCTTGGAGGACAACTGCTGAGGAGGCTGTTTCGGCTTCACCTGTGTTGTGTTTTTGACAGACGGAGGAGACTTCTTTAAGATGGCGGTTGGAGAGTTCTTACGTACCCTCCTGAGCAGCTCGAAGCTGTTTCCGATTGGAACAGCAGCGTCAATTTCCATCATTGGAGCTGGTGGGGTAAGTCCATATGGGGAACTGCCCTCAGCTTTCCTCACTCGGCGCTGTGGCGACGTCGAGCATGTCTTGCGGATGGGAACGCCTCAGTTATAGAAGCGACATTGTCATGCCCGTTGGTTTGATGAGAGGCTGCTTTTGGTGCCAACCAGTCGAAGATTGATGTCCGTTGAGAGGGAACGTCTAACTTGTCGAAGACTGACTTTCGAATAGGGGAAGCACTTGTAACAACCTCACCCATAGCAGGAGTTAGAACGGCCAGTCTTGCGAAGACTGATCCCTTAGCAGGAGGAGAATCCCTTTTGATGACTTCGTTTACCAGAGCTGGAAAGGCTATCTGCTTCGGGATAACCCCTTCAGGTATTGCGGGTCTCTTTATGGGCCAGTGGAGTTTTGGATCAGCCTATCGAAGACCGAGACGGCAGACTCGGATGACCCGTTGAGAGGGCCCATGGTGGTTGTGACCCGATCGAAGACCGACTTCTTTGGGGCTTCTTGTAATGGCATTGAAGCATTGAACCTCATTGGCGGGAGCATGGTTCCGAAGAACAGTCCAGTGGTGGCCTGAGTCACCTGTTCCACTGGCATTGTGAAAATGGAGGCCGCTTGGGGCCCATAAGTCACTCCTCCAGCAGGGACGGAGTGAGAGTTGCTGTTGCAATTGGTGCAGTTGGAAGCCATCGATATCATTTACTTTTCTGCACGGAGAAAGATGTTCATACCATAATATTGCATTATTATATTCCCCATTCTTATTCTTTTTACAAATAAACAGGTGCTTTTGACGCATGTCTGCTACATATTACAGGTTACAGGTTCTTGGATCTAAAACAGTGAAAAAAACAAAAGACGATACAAAAAAGGGACTTTGACCAACAAATAGAAGGATCTTAATCAAGCCTACACAAAAGATCAGTACAAGGCAACGTAAGGTCCAAGATTACAAAGCAAACGGTTAAAAGTCCACTGCAATTGTTCACTAGAGATCTGGAAGAAATAGAGACGCCAAATTGAATGAAGATCCAAAGAAATAAAAAGCCCAAGAATCCCAAAATTACCAGATGCTACACAAGAATTTATGAGTTGGAAATTTGGAGTCTACTTTGACTAGGTCTTCATATGGGTATTTGTGTAAATGTAGACATGCGAATCAATTGTAACCTAGGGTTTCCTATCCTCTATAAATAGGAACTCTAAATCATTGTATTCCTTTCATGCCTCCCTATGCCTCCCTATGCTTCCCTCATGCCTCTTTTTATGAATAAAATTTAGAAATCTTTTGGAGAGCATCGATGCCTCTTTTCATTTCAAAAATTCAGATCAGACAAGTCTTGTGTTGATATTTGGAGAGAGCTATCTGTAAATTTTAATTCCTTGCCTTAGTTAATTTTAATTCTTGCCCTAGGTAATTTTTCATTCTCTGTCCTAAATTAAATTTAATTCCTTGCCCTAGTTAGATAGTTAGATCTTTAATTCCTTGCCCTAGATAAATGATAGATTTAGTTTTTAGATTTAATAAGAAATCCGAACACCCATCAGAATTAACTCGTTTGAGCGATTAGAAAATTCACAACATCCCTGTAGACCGACCCGTACTCACCGGCTAGCTACATGCGACGCCGTTCTTGATTGCGGTTAATAGATAGTTTTTGAAATCAATCAAATGGCGCCGTTGCCGGGGATGGCATGTCATTTTCTTTTTGCAATTTAGGGTTAATATAAAATTAAAAAATCATAAAAACTGAAAAATAAAAAAAATATAAAAATTTATCATCTTTGTATTTTGTGAAGGGTATTTTTTTTTGAATTTCTCAGGATCTACAATCGAGACGGATCTGGAAAAATCCAGAGTTCGAAACAGAAAAAGATATATCAGAACAGAAAGAGGTTGGAAAATCAGAACAGCAAAATTTTTTTGGAGACCTGAAGCCTCCGTACCGCCGCCATTCCACCGTGCAAGCGCACTCCCGCCGCTGAACCGCCGCGTCATGTTGACGTCATCGCGCGAAATTTTCACTGTTTGTTTCCTTTTTCCCCCCTCTGCAACCTAAAATATATCTTTTGTCAGATCTCCTGCAGAATTCTTTGCGCTAAAAATCTTCTCCCTTCCAATAATTGATTTTGTGCAGGATTCTTTGCGCCGCGCATAAAATAAAAATAATTAATTGCAAATGAATTTACTCTTTTGCATATTTTAATCGGACTTTACAGGGCTATTGACCAAACTCAGATTGGGTGGGGATTTCATTACCCTTCCCAGGACCCCAGAAATCACATAAGGCATTTGCATTGACCAAGTCTTAATTAAAAAATACGAGACTCAGCCTTAAGGACTTCGAGCTCAATAGGACAGAGGACTAGTTCTAGGCATCAGCCGTTAATCCTAACCTGATTTTGCGGTGTCTAGGCAAGTGTGTCAAGGCAAATGGTTACTTAATTAGGACCGCTACTTGTAGCGGGGAGCCTCCCACTTACCTGGCACTTACCTGGCCGCAATTGGCGGTGAAGAGGCAGTTTGAGGTCCTATTTCTAGCCCTTTGGAACAGTTAGGAGTTGTCTAGCTGACCTAGGTGACCCTAGATCTAGGTCTGATTGTGCATTTCTGGTTGATTGCATTTATGTCTAACCCCTTTATCGAAAATTTTTGCAAAACAAATAAAAAAATAATAAGAGGAAATTTTTTATAAAAAGACCTGCAACTTTTGTCACGAAGAAATCCGTGCACCCCAATCTTCTTTCTTTTCTCTTTCTTCTATCATGGGTACCCCACATCATAAATCTCTTGCCGAACTTTGGTATCCCGAACCTAATTTTGCCTCGTATGTCAATTGTTTTGGTCGATTTAAAGAAGATCCCTCCGTGCCTAAAATATCTTTGAAAGATCAAATAGCAACGTCTAGGAGAAACAGTTTGACTTTGCAACCCACTTTGTGTCAACTAAGTCAACCTTTACCACCTTCATATGTTGATACCACTTTTTCAAGTCCTGCTGTAACTCCTAAACCGATATCTATTGCTGAGCACATTGCTCAATCTCGTAGCTGATCTTTCACCCCTCTCCATTCATCTAGTTCTAGGGATCAACAAGTCCATTCACCTTTTTATCCACATGTTGACCCTACCCCTGTCCAACCAATCACTTCCTACCAGTCCTACCCGACTTTCCCACACTCACTAGACCCTGTTTCTACACAGCCATTTGGGAGTTTCACGTATCCAAACAATTTCGAATCTTTTACCGAAACCCCTTCACCACCCAAGTCTAGTTTGGAAGAGTCGTTGGAAGCTTATATTGCAGCAACAAACAAAATGGTTAGGAATGTGGAAGCATCCATTACCGCCCTTATGCAACCTAGTGAACAGACAGCTAGTTTCCAACTAGCTCCAAATTTTTCAATGTATGAGGAGGCGGTTGGACAGAGCGAGATTTTGAGAGGAGCTAGTGAGTTCTACACATTTCCAAATCAGACCTACCCTTACCCAATTGAAGCCCACAACTCCGGTTTTTCATCGATTGTCCTAAATGCTTCACAAGTTATAAACAAAACATCTAACGAGTTATGTGACTACATAATGCTTTATTTGCCAGATTGTGAAGAACCCCTTTCGAGTGAAACCACACTTAATCCTTTCGATCTTTACACCTCCACTCTAGAACCTAAATTGATAAATATCCATACTTTTGATGAGGTGTCAGAAAATATTGATTTTCACTTAATTGAGGATAAGACGCCGGGAATATTTTGGATGATGAACCAGTAGATTTGATTGAAATTTTATGTCCAAGTCATCATTTCGAGTCACTAAATGTTTCTTCCGGATTTCATATGCGTCTTGATTTTGATGACAAGGGCATGGATAGGCTAAATATTGAGGAGAATTATGAGGATAGTATTGAGGAGAGTATTAAGGATAATATTGAGGTTGAACCATTCTTGTTTGATGTGTCAGATTTTCCAATTCATCCTCTTGAACCTTTAACTAAATCACCATCCTTCCTTTCCATCGTTCCGACCATGCAAAAGATCACGCTTGAAGACTATGAGCTTGAAAAATTTTCCATTGAATCTGACACAGTTCTCACAGCCGATAACACTTATGAGTGTTTCACTTTTTCGGACGATATTGGAGACTCACCGTCCGAGTTTGAGTCCTTTGAATTTTCAGATGAGTTAGTTGAACCATCAGACTCGGTTGCTTACAGTCGTTTCAAACCGTTGATGGAATCTTTCAAGTTCGAGATAATTTACTACGGTGAGAATGAGATTATCCCTAATTCACTCCCTTTCGTCCTTCCTATCCTTCCGACCGTACAAGAGACCGTTACGCTTTCATCTCCTATACCAAGTTCGACGTACCCATGCTTTCTTGCGAATCTTGAGGGATTTGACCCCATTTCTCGACGGGTTGATAGGTTAGCGCAATCGCTTTTAACACATCGGTCATCACAAATTGCGCTAATTTATTCACTCGATTTACACCCTCAAGATTGTACTCCACTTCTTTCTCTTTTCCGCCATTCTTCTCCCCCACCGAGACCGTATCTCGTTTCTACCTCCACACGGTCTCGTGTGCTTCTCATCTCTTTTCTTTCCACTCCATTCTTTCACCAACTCGACCATTACCACGATAAGATTTTTGAATGGTTGGTGCTAACTTTTGGCTTGTGTAAGGCCAAGCTTAAGTTTGGAGGGAACCTTGTTGTATATATGTATATAATTTTTTTTGTTTTCTTTTTCTATAAAAAAACCAAAACAAAAAAAATTTCAAAACAATAAAAAAAAATATAAATAAATAAACATGGGAGTGCCGGCAATTTTGACCCTCTTGGTGTAGCATGATAGTGAGGACACTGTCAAGTTTAAGTTTGGGAGTATGCTCGGTAAGTCTTCTTCCTTCGCATTCATGTGTGCATTTTGCATTTGCATACTTATTTGAAAACCCATAAAAATTGAAAATTTTTGAAAAATTATAAAAATTATTGTATTCAATTTTGGCTTATTTGACTAGAGTTTGATAGATAGGTTAACTAGCTAGGAACAACTAGATCTTAGACTTAGTAAATTAAACCCTAAAAATAACCTTCCTTAAAGTTTAACGGTAGAAAGTATATGCCTTTGTAGTTTATTTAGAAATAAGCAAATTTTGGGTTCACTTCTTGGGCTAAGTCGAAACGAAGGAAAAGTATTGATATTTTTATTAAAGTATAAGTTTGAAAAATAATTCCTAGCTTAAGTCTAGATTCTGAAAATGTATACCCTACAATTTGCACAATCATGCACCTTGAAACTTGGAATAGTAGAAGAGACCTTGAAATGCTCTTGTCTAAAGTCCTTAGTACGAAGAAAATAAAAAAAAAATATACAAGTGTGAATAAAGAGATAATAAAAAATGAACACTGGTTTTTGTGATTACTTAAGGCTGCAAAAATAGAAAAATATTTAGCGAGGGTGCTTCATCACCTAGTGCCTTAGACCAACTGGTTTGGGAGTCACACTGCTAAAAGCCTTATGTGTTACAAAACTAGGAATTACGCTTTAATGTGCAAACACATCTTGTAATCGGTTGTTGGTATCTCAAGAAGTATTAACGGTCGCATGAAGATTGTGTGAGCGAAATTCATCTAAAAATTCACCAATTAAAAAGTGCTTTGGACAACGGACAAGAGTATGATTGCTTGATTTGAAATTCCAAGTGTAGGGGTGACATATACACACACGTAGGGGTATGTGATTGGGATTTAGATAAGAGATATGAATGAAGATTATGACTTATATCTTTAATAGAGATGATAAAAATTCCTAAGTTAAGATAGAACCCTAGAAGGAAAACTGAAGAGATGCCAAAAGCTAAGTAAGTCTGCAGAACATATATAATCTTAAGTTAAATGATGAGGAAGTATGAAGAATATGGGTGGATAATTTACGGGTCGACGATAATAGAATTCCTTGTTAGAAAACCTAATTGGAGAATAACAGTCAATGGGCCTAATTGATAGGATTTTGTGGGTAGTATCCGCTGAAAACCCTCAGGAGACAACACTCCTTCTACTAGGGACACCTAGAGGTTTAACGGCTTGTTGCACGAGCTCAGTGCAATCGCGTTTCCCTGTAAAAGTGCGGTTAGGTTTTGGTAGAGAATAAAAAAAAAATAAGTTTGCTCGAGGACGAGCAAAAGATAAGTTTGGGGGTATTTGTTCATACCATTATATTGCATTATTATATTCCCCATTCTTATTCTTTTTACAAATAAACAGGTGCTTTTGACGCATGTCTGCTACATATTACAGGTTACAGGTTCTTGGATCTAAAACAGTGAAAAAGACAAAAGACGACACAAAAAAGGGACTTTGACCAACAAATAGAAGGATCTTAATCAAGCCTACATAAAAGATCAGTACAGGGCAACGCAAGGTCTAAGATTACAAAGCAAACGGTTAAAAGTCCACTGCAATTGTTCATTGGAGATCTGGAAGAAATAGAGACGCTAAATTGAATAAAGATCCAAAGAAATAAAAAGCCCAAGAAGCCCAAAATTACCAGATGCTACACAAGAATTTATGAGTTGGAAATTTTACCATAATTTGGAGTCTACTTTGACTAGGTCTTCATATGGATATTTGTGTAAATGTAGACATGCAAATCAATTGTTACCTAGGGTTTCCTATCCTCTATAAATAGGAACTCTAAATCATTGTATTCTTTTTTTGCCTCCCTATGCCTCCCTATGCCTCCCTCATGACTCTTTTTATGAATAAAATCTAGAAATCTTTTGGAGAGTATCGATGCCTCTTTTCATTTCAAAATTTAGATCTGACAAGTCTTGTGTTGATGTTTGGAGAGAGCCATCTGTAAATTTTAATTCCTTGCCTTAGTTAATTTTAATTCTTGCCCTAGGTAATTTTTCATTCTCTGCCCTAGATTAAATTTAATTCCTTGCCCTAGTTAGATAGTTAGATCTTTAATTCCTTGCCCTAGATAAATGATAGATTTAGTTTTTAGATTTAATAAGAAATCCGAACACCCATCGGATTTAACTCGTTTGAGCGATTAGGAAATTCACAACATCCCTGTGGACCGACCCGTACTCACCGGCTAGCTACATGCGACGCCGTTCTTGATTGCGGTTAATAGATAGTTTTTGAGATCAATCAAAAGACACCAAATCTTAGTACCTCAAATTTAGGGGCATCCATATTAAACCATGATTAGTTCGTGAACACGACACACAAAGTGTGGAGTGGAAAAAGGAAAAGGTCCCACAGGGCATGCAAGAATCTGTTTACTGCCAAAAACTGGGAAAGACAAACGTCTTGCTTGCATTTGGGGGCAGATGCTATTTGGTTTTATCCGTCCACCTCTTCGAAGTTGCCAAGTTGATTTATGGCACTGTGTATCGGAGGTCTGGATGGATGCGGCCGTTGTAGCAGACTTCGTCAGATTCCCCCTCGTTTGCAAGGGGTTTTTTGATTGTGGGGACACTATTACCTGTAGGTGCAAGCCCCTGCAGGTGCAAGCCCCTGCAGTTAATTACGTTACCGCATAGCGATAACCACTTTCTCCTGCTCCATAAGGTCACTTAATGTCGTGTGTGTTTGTTTTATTTTTGGTTGCCCATGGATTGTATACGGAAACTAATTTATGTTATCGCCCGTAGGGCGTGGATTAGTCCAAATCCGTATTTTCTTAGATTTGGGTTTGGTTTGATTTAAGGATCGTTAATCTCGTTTGGGATTAAGATCGACTTAAATGTTTGTTGAGAATACGTTAGTCTAATTTTAGACTAAGATCTACTCAACAGGATTTTTGGGATCATTCAGACCCAACAGAAGAGCATTTGGATTCTATATTGTTTTAGTTTTAAGAACGTTACGGTCCATAGTTAGTTTAAAGACTTTGCGGTCCATTGTAGTTTAAGGACGTTACGGTCCATTATAGTTTAAGGACGTTACGGTCCATAGCTAGTTTAAGGACGTTGCGGTCCGTATTGGGATGTGCCCGTCCATTTAAGAGTACACTAAAGAATTATTGGTTATCGGGACCCACCACCTCTCTAAAGACGCTGAAGAATAACAATGACATTTATCAGAGTTGTGAGGAGATGTACCCTTGAACCAATGTCCGTTGGAAGATCAATAGTCGTGTTTGGGACTAAGACCAATTTGGAAAAATGGTGAGCACATGAGCTTGGTTGATCTGAATTAGGGACTTTTGGTCAACTTGGACACAGCCCACTCAGTCTTCTAATAAAGTGTTAAACACTTGTTTGGGCTCAGTCCTTTTTCTATGCAAAATATGCTAAGCATTGATATGGGCTCTGATGCTCACCCTTTACTTTATCCTCTCTCTTTTTTGTTTTCTATGGAGTGTTAAACACTCTTTATGACGCCCATGTGCAGAACACGTGAGGCGCTGAGCGTCAACCACTGAGTACTAGGCACTCCTTATTGAGCGGCGTCGACGTGAAGGACACGTGAGACGCTTGGCGCTGAGCGCCAACCATTGAGTGTTAAGCACTCTTTATTGAGCAGCGCCCACGTGAGGGACACGTGAGGCGTTTGGCGCTGAGCTCCAACCATTGAATGCTAAGCACTCTTTATTTGAGCAGCACCCACATGAGGGGCACATGAGGCCCTTGGCGCTTTTTCTTTCTTTGTGCATTTTTCTGAAAATGTTCAATTCTCTATTCTCCCCTGGATCTTCGATCCCCAAGAACAAATTAGTCCCCACGAGAATTAAATTCTCATTTGTGGGAGACTTGTCTCATGGGTCTTGGATCCTGGGGAAAGAACTATGTTCTTTTTGAGGGTTAAAGCCTTGGATATGCAGATGAGATATTATGATCTCTATTATCTCTATTTACCTTGAAGAAAGTTCTTCTTCCTTCTTCTCTCTTAAAGCTTTTTTTTACTTGCTCTTCTTTTTGAACTTGAAGTATATGGGGGGGGGGGTTCCTCTGTACAAGACTTGAAGTCTTGGGTCCTTTATATAGTGGAGGCAAGTTTGTTGATTTAGTTAAAGAAATCTCTCATTGAGAGATCCTTAATTGATTTGGGGATTTTATCCACCGTTGGATTTTTGATCCAAGAACTTCTGTTTTATAGAAGATATTTTTCTTGTTTTTAATAAGATTGGGAAAATATTTTCCATACAGAGCTTATTCTGTAGCTTGGTGATTTTTAATCACCATTAGATCTTTAATCCAATGGTGCTCTATTTTATAGAGCGTAATCTTTTTTATTTAAAAAGATTAGAGAAAATATTTTCCCCTATGGAGCTTATTCTGTAGCTTGGTGATTTTTTTAATCACCATTGGATTTTTAATCCAACGGTGCTCTGTTTTACAGAAAGTAATCTTTCTCGTTCAGGAAGATCTGAGGAATATTTTCTCAACAGAATTTAATTCTGTGTTTTGATGATTTATTATCTCCGTTGGATCTTTTATCCAACGGCAGAGAACTTTTAGTTCTGACGTCGGCGCCCTCATGCGGGGAACGTGAGGCGCTGCCTCAGAGTTTTTAACTTTTGGCGCTGGCGCCTTCATGCAACGCACGTGAAGCGCTGCCTCAGAGTTTTTAACTCTCGGCGCTGGCGCCCTCGTATAAGGCATGTAAGGCGCTGCCTCACAGTTAACACCCGGCGCTGGCGCCCTCGTGCAAGGCATGTGAGGCGCTGTCTCTTTTCAAATTTTGAACAAAGCCTTGCTCTTCTATTATTGGGGGGAACAGTCCCCTTTGATCACCTTTGAAGATCTTTGGGGAGTTCAACTCCAAGACCCAAATTCTCAAAGGAGTTTAACTCATATTCCGGATCATTGAGGAGTTTAACTCAAAATCTAAATCTTTTGGAGTTTAACTCCACTCAAAATCCCTTGGTAGTTCAACTCCTAGCCCAGGGGTTAAGCCCCTTTTACGCTGGTGTTTCCAGCGGTCGCGTGCCGTGCACGTGACCCGCTGGCGCCCAGCGGTCGCGTGCCGCGCACGTAACCCCCGGGCGCCAAGCGCCCATGTGTTAGGTATGTGACCCACGGGCGCCAAGCACCCACACGCCTGGCACGTGACCCGCGGGCGCCCACGTGCCTGGTACGTGACCCGTGGGCGACCAGTGCCAACGTGCCATGCATGCGTCTTTAAGAGCTCCTCACCCCTCATTTTCCATGCACCCCACACCAGAAATCATGTCCCCTGTTAGGAAAATTTTTCTAACGGGGCGCTGCCCCGCACACTACAAGGGGGCTGCAGGCATTTTTGACCCTCATCCCACTATCAGGGTACCGAGACCCCCGTAAACTTTGCGAGACCCCCGATATATCCAAAACCCTTTCAAAATACAACACACACACTGAACACTGAGTTCGCATGATTAATTAACCCGTCAATCGGAGGTTCCTTCGCTCCAAAGGCGATGGGTAATTAACGGCAGCTTAGTCCGTGGCTGCCGGAGATTCGGATCCCCGCAATCAATAATCCTCGACCTACCTTAGGCTAGGGGAATCTGTATGCGCCTGACAAGCGACGTGTATTCCCATCTTAATGTGGTGACAAAAAACACCCTACAGATTCTGGTACGCCCGGTGGGACACTTCTCTCCTCCCATATCACGGGTCAAGTGTTCATGCAAACTCATTTAACATATATGTCGATGTTTGTACTGAAATAAAGTTTTTTCCGTGCAGCAATCAACTTTCAAAGATGATGACTTCTAAGATGAATTCATCTTCCGACACGACCCCGATCTCGTACGTGGTCAAGATCAATGCCCGCATGGTTCTCCCTATCAGTCTCAGCCGGCAATGGGAGGAGCCACCCTGTCAATTGGTTCTATCATCATCTACCCTGCTGGAAGCGCTCATCTGGCGGAGGTCACGGCAAACCAATCGGCTAAACCGACCTCAAGGGGCAGGAAGCCGAACGTTGTAGTCGCCAAAGCATCCCACCCTAAATGCAAATTTTTATTTGAATGGCTCTCTACTGTTCCAACTGGGGGAAGGCCGTCAACACCAATGGGGCCATAAAGCAGCTCCAGCAAGCTCAGATGGTGCCTTTGACAATCGCGCGAATGGGCATCTTCTCTGGCCTCTCTGTCAATTAGTCTACGGCGTCTTCTCGAAGAGCCGAAGTCTGCCAAGTGCTTAAAACAGAAAAGTTAAGGCAGAAGCGGCTCAGGTAGCGAGCCAACAAGAGGGCCAGGACTTCAGCCATGTGGAATCTTGTGAGGTTCCAAGAGCAGGGTTACTCCGTGACGACGGCTGAGTTGGCCATAAAAATCAGCAATTCCTTCGAACCTCTGAAGTGGGTTCAGAAAAATGACATGACCGCCAGAATCAAGAAGACAGCTGTTCCCCTCCGAAAGACACGGCGAAGACGCGGCGGACGTCTAGCCTGAATTTCGAGGCATATGCTAATTGGTGCTATCCGCCCACCTCTCCGAAAACGCCAAGTTGATTTATGGCACCATGTATCGAAGGTTTAAACGGATGTGGCCGATGTAGCAGACTTCATCAGATTCCCCCTCATCTGAGGGGTTTTTGATTGTGGGGATGCTCTTCCCTGCAGGCGCAAGCCCCTGCAGTTAATTATACTACCGCATCGCGATAACAACTTTCTCCTTCTCCAGATGGTCACTTCGTGTCGTGGGTATTTGTTTTGTTTGTGGATGCCCGTGGATTGTATACAGAGACTAAGTTATGTCGTCGCCCATAGGGCGTGGACTAGTCTAAATCCGTATCTTTCTTTGATTTGGGTTTGGGGGTTGGGTTTAAGGATACGTTAGCCTCATTTGAGACTAAGATCAACTTAAACGTTTGTTAAGGATACGTTAGTCTAGTTTTAGACTAAGATTAACTTAGCGGGATCGTTTAGATCCAACAAAAGAGCAATTGGGCTCAATTGTTTAGTTTAGGGACATTACGGTCGATAATTAGTTTAAGGACATTACAGTCCATTGGTAGTTTAAGGACATCTCGGTCCAATGTTAGTTTAAAGACATCGCGGTCGAGGTTAAGGACATCATGGTCCGTGAGTTTAAGGACCTCACAGTCCGATGTTAATTTTAAGACATCATGGTCGAGATTAAGGACATCATAGTCCGTGGATTTAAGGACTCCACAGTCTGATGTTAGTTTTAAGACGTCACGGTCGAGATTAAGGACATCATAGTCCATAGGTTTAAAGACCCTACAGTCTATGTTACTTTTAAGACATTACGGTCGAGGTTAAGGACATCATAGTCCATGGGTTTAAGGACCCCACAGTCCGTAGTAATGTGTGGTTGTTGGGACCCGTCACCTCTCTGACGACATTGAAGGATTACAACGACAGATATCAGAGGAGTAAAGAGATGTACTCTCGAACCGATGTGAATTGGTTGAAAGAGCCGATGGGCTTAGTTCAATATAAATTGAGAACTTATGGCCAGAATTAGGCTAAGTCCAATTAAAAATGTTTAACATTTTATTTTTGTTCTGGCTATTAAGCCTTTATTTGGGCTCGGCCCTTTTAATAATGCTAAGTATTGAGTCTTGACATATTTTGTCTTGGTCAGAACAAATTGTGTTCTGACAGTGCGCCACGTGGCGCGCCAGGCGCGTTGCGCCAGTCAAAGAGCGCATTGCGCTTCTGTCGGGTAGCGCACACGAAGAAGACACGTGTCACGCTTAGCGCTAAGCACTAGTTTGTTAGCGCATTGCGCTTTTAATTTATGAGCGGATTGCGCTAATCTGTTGGCGCACCAGTGAGTGACACGTGGCGCGCTTGGCGCTGAGCGCAGAGCGCTGTTTCAGAAGCGCAGAGCGCAGATTGTGTTTTTAGTTGACACGTGGCAGGTTTTGGCGGTGAGCGCCGGTCCAATGAGCGCAAAGGCGCAATTCATGAGTGCAAGGCACTTTTCAATAGCGCAAAGCGCATTTGATCAATTTTAAGATTAAAGAACAGATTTATGTCCTTCAAATGAGGCTTTTTCCTCAAGATCCAAGAACAAAAGTTCTTGTTTTTATAAAAGGCTCTGCCTTTATAGATCAAAAGATTTGTGAATGAAGTAAAATACTTCTTTTATTATTTTTTGATTAGATCTTTTGATCTTTTCTTTTTTATTAAAGACCTTGGTCTTTTTCTTAGATCTCTGATCTTTTTAGAAGATGGCTCTTCTTTTTACAAGATGGTTTCATCTCCATTATTCAAGAATATAGTTCTTTTTTTATCTTGAAGATGATGAAAAATCTTCTTTTTTCTAAGAGCTTTCTCTTCTTTTGCAGAGGGTTTCTCTCTCTCTTTTTCTGTATATATGACTTGAAGTCTAGGGTCCTTTATATAGGACCAAATGATTTGTTAAATCAGTTTAAGAGATTTTTCTCTGCTTGATTTTGGAATATTTCCCACCATTGGATCTTTGATCTTAAGACTTCTGTTCTACAGAAGATAATCTTCTTGTTTTAATAAGATTGAAAAATCTTTCCATAACAGAATTTTAGTTCTGATTATTCAGTAATTTATTATTAGTAGATCTTTTGATCTAACGGTGGGGAATTTTTAATCCCAGCGCTGGCGCACCTTACGCCAGCGCACCTACGTTCGACACGTGGCGCACAGTGCAATTGCGCTAGCGCACCCGTGTTTGACACGTGGCGCGCAGCGCAGAGCGCGGCGCAACTGTGCTAGCGCACCCGTGTTTGACACGTGGCGCGCAGCACAGAGCGCGGCACAACTGTGCTAGCGCACCCGTGTTTGACACGTGGCGCGCAACGCGTCTGGCGCTTGATTCGAAGCATTGTTTCAAACAGAGCTTTGCTCTGATTGAGGGTGCGCTGCCTAGGGCGCAGTGCACCTGGTGCTAGTGCGTCTGCGCTTGACACGTAGCACGCAGCGCGCAGCGTACGGGATCTGAAGCGTTGCTTCAATTTTTGAATTTTGAAATTCAAAACAGAGCTTTGCTCTGATTGGGAGAAGCAGAAGCGTCGCTTCATTTTTAAAACAGAGCTTTTCTCTGATTGGGGGAAAGGAAGCGTCGCTTCATTCCAAATCTTTGAATTTGAACAGAGCTTTGCTCTGATTGGGAGAAGCAGAAGCGTCGCTTCATTTTTAAAATAGAGTTTTGCTCTGATTGGGGGAAACAAATGTCCCCCCACCGTTGCGCTTACGTGGCCCAAATGTGAGCGCAGCGGTGGCAACATCTCAGTCGTTGGATCAACTTTTAGAAATTGAAACGGCTCTCAATACCTATAAATTGGACCTTTGGTCCCTTTGATGATTGTCATCTCCTTCTTGAGAATTATCTCTTCGTCAGAGCATTGCTCTCCTGTTAATAAAAAATCTTTTAAGATTCAGAACTCCGTTAAAATTTAGGTCAAGTTTAAAACTTACACTAGATTAGGGTTTTACCCATTAACAGAGCTTTTCTCTTCATAGATTTTTGCTCTAAAGAAAACCCTTTTAGGGTTTCATTAATAGAGCTTTGCTCTGTTGAACCCATAAATCTAAAGAGATCTTTTCTTGGGGTTCCTTAACCTATGAATCAGAGCTCTGCTTTTTAGATTTCTTAATATTCGATGAAGAACTCTTAAGATTTTTTTCATAGACCTTGAAGATCCCAGAATTTTTTATTTTCAATGATTTTAATTAATTCTTGATGGATTTTTTTTATCATCATTAAAGAGTCAGGCTCTTAGCATTCTCGGGGAATCTCTTTTAAATTCCTTTCACAATTGACTCTGACGAATGTCATTCCTGTTTGTAGAGCATTGCTCTCAAGGATTTTAACACTTCGACTCGAAAGGTCGCTTATCAAATGAGATTCCCTTTTCAGGATTTCTCACAAATTCGAATTTATTAGGTGTTATAATTAAGATTTGTTGCCTGTTTTTTAATAAGAGTTTGCTGAATCGGTCTGTCCGCTAATTCTTGTTGATTTTCTTTTTCAGGAGTTATGGACGCTCATATGTACGACCTCGACGAGATTATCTCTTACGGAGACATCCTCTCACTCGGCCGTTCTCAAATCAAGAATTCACAAACGCCGAGTGTGCCGAAATCATGAGTCGCTTTGACGCATATAATGGTCGGCTGCTTCCTCGACGTTCTTCTCTCCTGAAGCTTATTGTGGGAGCGATCTGGGAAGCGCTTCCTTTATTCTGTACCGGCGTGTCGCTTAGGGCGTTGGATGCCGCCGAAGATAAGGTGCTCTCGGTGTATCTGATGAGCCTAATCTCAAAGAGAAAGTGAGACAATCTTGTCGATCTTCTGCACCAGGCTTTTCAACAGTTGGCCATACTTGCTGCCTATCGGAGGGTGGAGGACATCCGTGGGGATCCCGACGCTTATGATCGCGAAAGAAAGCATACTAGGATGGTTCACCAGGCCTGGAAAATTCTGGAAAAAGTCACTTTTGAGTTCCTCAATCCATGCCCTGGATCTGAGGTTTTGCCATTGTAATTATTTCGATAATGTTTTTATTTACTGCTTTCATAATTGTAAGAACTTTTTCGCAGTATGAATGGAAAGTTTCTCATTTCAGCTTGTTTTATTTTTCGTATTAAATCTTTTGCACATGCATGAACGGGTATGCCTCGGACGCTTAAGTAAATGCGAATCAAATGTTCTCCTTGTCGCTTTCTTCTCCTTACTGTGTTGTTGCCATGTGATTTTAGCAAGTACGGTCTGTGAATAGCATATAGCTGTCGATCTTGGATTCCTTGTAAGATAGTGATGGCTTAGAAAGTAGGATTAGGATCTGTCACCTAAGACTTTTCAACATTATGAGCCGTGAGGGTCTCATAAAGAATTTTCTCCCTACCGGTCGAGAGGATCCCGTAGGTGTAATTTCTCCTTAAGAATCGTGAGGATTCCTAAGTGTGTTTTCTCTTGAAAGTCGTAAGGATCTCACAAGAGAATTTACTCCCTTACGAGTCGTGAGGACCCGCAAGTGATGGATGAAGTTGTCCTTATCCGCATTTCAAGGAGCTAGGGGTTGCTTTGGATGCTTCCCAAGGGTTCACTGCCGTGTTCTGCGAGGACCAGGCTCCGCTCTGGACATTTTCCAGGATACTGTAATTTAAAGACATCACGGTCGAGGTTAAGGACATCATAGTCTGTGGATTTAAGAATCCCACAGTCCGTTGTTAGTTTTAAGACATCACGGTCGAGGTTAAGGACATCATAGTCCGTGAATTTAAGGACTCCACAGTCCAATGTTAGTTTTAAGACATCACGGTCGAGGTTAAGGACATCATAGTCCATGGGTTTAAGGACCCCACAGTCCAATGTTAGTTTTAAGACATCACGATCGAGGTTAAGGACATCATAGTCCGTGAGTTTAAGGACCCCACAGTCCAATGTTAGTTTTAAGACATCACGGTTGAGGTTAAGAACATCATAGTTTGTGGGTTTAAGGACCCTACAGTCCAATGTTAGTTTTAAGACATTACGGTCGAGGTTAAGGACATCGTAGTCCGTGGGTTTAAGGACCCCACAGTCCAATGTTAGTTTTAAGACATCACGGTCGAGGTTAAGGACATCGTAGTCCATGGGTTTAAGGACCCCACAGTCCAATATTAGTTTTAAGACATCACGGTCGAGATTAAGGACATCATAGTCCATGGGTTTAAGGACCCCACAGTCCAATGTTAGTTTAAAGACATTACGGTCGAGGTTAAGGACGTCATAGTCCATGAGTGTAAAGACCTCACAGTCCAATGTTAGTTTTAAGACTTCACGGTCGAGGTTAAGGACATCATAATCCGTGAGTTTAAGGACCTCACAGTCCAATTTTTGCTCTTGATGCTTCCCACCGGTTCACTGCCGTATTCAGTGAGGACCAGGCTCCACTCTGGATGCTTCACACGGGTTCACTGCCATGCTCTGCGAGGACCAGGATCCGCTCTGGACGTTTTCCACGGGGTCAGAAGTGCCATAATTCGCGTTCCACGTAGCCAGGAATTTTGCTCTGGATGCTTCCCACGGGTTCACTGCCGTGTTCAACGAGGACCAGGCTCCGCTCTGGATGCTTCACACGGGTTCACTGCCGTGCTCTGTGAGGACTAGGATCCGCTCTGGACGTTTTCCACGAGCTCAGGAGTGACATAATCCGCGTTCCACATAGCCTGGAATTTTGCTCTGGATGCTTCCCACGGGTTCACTGCCGTGCTCTGCGAGGACCAAGATATGCTCTGGATGTTTTCCACGGGGTCAGGAGTGACATAATCCGCGTTCCATATAGGCAGGAATTTTGCTCTGGATGCTTTCTACGGGTTCACTGCCGTGTTCGGCGAGGACCAGGCTCCGCTCTGGATGCTTAACACGGGTTTATTGCCGTGCTCAGCGAGGACCAGGATCCGCTCTGGACGTTTCCCACAGGGTCAGGAGTGACATAATCCGCGTTCCACGTAACCAGGAAGGATTGACTTTATCCGCATTTCACAGAGTCGGAGTTTGACTCTCGGTCAGCTGTACTCCACCGAGTCATGGAACTGGGAGTTGCCGCTGTTCTGCTTTGCTTGATGTTGTGTCCGTTGTAATAAGACGATTGTTGAGATGATCTCTAGGCTGTTTATGAACCATTGAGATTTGGCTTCTCCTTCTGATGAAGCTTGGGGAGGAAGGGTGTGATCCCCTCTTTGTTTGCACCCCTGGATTGTATACAGGGATTGGCATGGTTTCACCTGTAGGGCAATCATTTCATTTTTTTAATTTCTTTCCGCGATGCTCTATCATTTCAGCTTTCATATCGCGAAGGTCGCGACTGCCCAATCATTTCTGCTATTTTTCGCGGTGCCCAATCATTTCGGCTATTTATTTTTATTTTTACTCGTTGCTTTTTATTGCGAGTTGCCCAATCATTTCGGTTATTTTGTATGCATATATTTTTACTTGCTGATTTTGTTGGCAAGTTGCCCCATCATTTCGGCTATTTCGTATGCATGTGTAGCTCGCTGGCTTTTTGCTGCAAGCTTGGAATTAGACACCGACTTCGGCATCAGCACCGCTACCACTGGGATATTGCCAGGAGCGAATCATCATTTGCCTCTGTCGATATCGAACAAAGGTGGCTTAGTAGACAGGGTTTGGATTCTGTCGACTAAGGCTTTTGGCTTCACGAGCCGTAAGGGTCTCATAAAGATATTTCTCCCTGCGAGTCGTGAGGATCTCGTAGGTGTAATTTCTCCTTAGGAATCGTGAGGATTCCTAAGTGTATGATCTCTTATAAGTCGTAAGGATCTTACAAGAGTGTTTTCTCTTTATAAGTCGAGAGGACTTACAAGGGCAGTTCACCGTGCAGACATATCCCTAGCCATGGATGGGACCTTGTTAGGGAAATGTTTATTTGCGCCCGTGGATTGTATACAAGGGTTAGCATTGAGCCGCTTGTAGGGCAGTATCGGAGGTTGTGGGGCTGCTTAAGAATAGGTTCAGATCCCTGTATCTTAAGACTTTCAAATCTTATGAGCCGTGAGGGTCCCATAATAGGGTTCTCCTTACGAGTCATGAGGATCTCGCAAGTGTGTTTCTCTTTAGGAATCATGGGGATCCCTAAGTGTGTTGCTCCCTTATGAGTCGTAAGGATCTCACGCAGGTGGTTTCTCCTTACAAAGTCGAGAGGACCTTGCAAGTGTCTTTTAACGAGATTGCGCCCTTTCGGGTTTTCACAAAACTCACCGGCAGCCCTGCTGTTTTTACTCACGGAGCCTTTTCGGGTTTTCATCCGTGCCCCTTTTGCTTGTGGACATACCGTTTTTTTTCTTTTTTTATTTTAACGAGGTTGCGCCCTTTCGGGTTTTCACAAGAGTTGCTGGTAGCCCTGTTGTTTTTACTCACAGAGCCCTTTCGGGTTTTCATCCGTACCCATTTTGCTTATGGACATACCATTTTCTTTTTTCTTTCTTCTTCTTTTTTGTATCAGCTTGTGGATGCTGCAATCCACTGTAGTTTATCGGTATCTCGATCAACGGCTAGTTTTAGGACATAGTGGTCCGTTGTTAGTTTAAGGACGTTTCGGTCCGTCGTTAGTTTAAGGACGTTTCGGTCCGTCGTTGGTTTAAGGACGTTTCGGTCCGTTGTTAAGGAAGCCGGCTACTACTTACAGAGTTTAAGCTCAGGAAGATAGCGAGCGGACATAGTCGTCGTCATCTATCGTTGACCTATTCCATGACTCGTCAGGCGTAGTATTTCTTCAGGAAGCGACCATTTATTGGCCTGAAGGGCCTTTCTCCATGCATGTCCATGAGTAGATAGGCTCCACCCTGGTAGACCTTGTCTATGATATATAGGCCTTCATAGTTCGGCTCGAATTTCCCCCGCTTAGCGCGATTGGAAATCATAGGTCTTTTGACCACTAGCATGAGTTCAGCTTGGCGGAATGTCCTCGGCCTAGTCAATCTTTCGTATGAGCGCGTCATCTTTGCTTTATAAGCTTCCAAATTTTGCTGTGCTATAAGCCGGGTTTCATCGAGGGCGTCGAGCTTTTCAAGCCGAAGGTGAGCATTCTCTTCGTCCGTCAGCTCGTAATGAACTGCTACTCGTAAAGAGGGTAGCTCTATCTCGAGGGGGAGTACTGCCTCTGTACCGAATACCAATGCGTATGGCGTTGTATTCGTGGCCGTCTTGAACGTGGTTCGATACGCCCAGAGAGCTTCATGCAGTCTCTCATGCCAGTCCTTCTTATTTCAGGACACCGTCTTCTTCACGATCTTCGTCAAGGTCTTGTTGAAAGCCTCAGCTAGACCGTTGGCTCGGGGGTTATAGATTGAGGAGTATCTCCAGTCTATGTTATGCTGTTGTGCAAAGCGGCTGATCTTGTGGCTTCTATAGGCTGGCCCGTTATCGAAGATAATCCGTCGCGGAGTGCCAAACCGATAAATGACGTGTGTCATGAAGAAATGGAGGATATTCTCCGTCTTCACTTCCCTCAGCGGTACTGCTTCTGCCCATTTGGAGAAGTAATCAGTTGTCGCCAAAATGAACCGATGTCCTCTGGACGATGCTGGTTCAATGGGGCCGATTATGTCAGTTCCCCATATTTCGAACGGCCAGCTAGCCACTGTTGGATGTAGTGGATTTGGATGCTGATGGATGAAGTCTCCGTGAATCTGGCACGGTGGCACTCCTTCGCGTATTCGAGGCAGTCTTGGATCATCGTGGGCCAATAATAACCCATCCGTTTGATCTTCAGCTTCATCTTCGGCCCGGCTTGGTGAGAACCGCAGAGTTCGTCGTGAGTTTCTTGGACGACCCTTTTTGCTTCTTCAGGTCCAAGGCATCTTAACCATAAAGAATCAAATGACCTCTTGTACAGAGTATCATTGACGAAAGCGAAAGATAGGGCTCGCTTCATGAGCTGATGTTTTGAGGACGCATCTTCAGGCGTTCGACGGGATTTGAAGTAGTCTTTGAAGACTTCTCTCCAATCTTCAACCTTCTCTTAGTCTTTTATTTGTAGAGTCATTTGCTCGGTCGCTTCCTTTTCCTTGGACGGCTCCGGAGATATTTCTACCGGTGGAAGAACCCGACGGCTTTGTACCACGATTCTTACGTCATCGAGGTTCTCATCGGCCAATTTTTTAGCAAGCTTGGCTAATGCATCCGCTTTGCTATTTTCCGCACGCGGTATGCTTTCCATGGTATAGGAATGTATTTGGGTTAGCAGCTGCTGTATTCTCTCGCGGTACTTCACCAATTCCGGTTTGCACGTTTGATAGTCACCGTTTACTTGACTGGCGACCAGCTGGGAGTCTCCGTATATGAGAAGGTTTTCAATTCCCATGTCGATAGCGATCTCGAGACCTGCTATCAAAGCTTCATACTCGACTTCATTGTTTTTCCTCGGCTCTGTTAAAGAGAAAGCGAAGCGCATTACCCCTCCTTGTGGAGTTACGGAGATGAGGCCTACCCCTGATTTGATTATGGGCGTGTTTTGTTTACGCTTCTTCATGGAGGATGCTCTATCGAAGTAAAGCTCCCATCGGGTATCACCCCCGTCGATTGTGTCAAACACATATTCGTCTGGCAGTTCACAATTCAAAGGAGAATCGGCAGGTATCGGATGCTCAACGAGAAAGTCGGCGATGGCCTGGCCTTTCACTGCCTTAAGAGGCTGATAAGTTATTGAGAACTCCATCAAGAGCAAGGCCCATTTAGCGAGCCGTCCCGTCAATATGGCCTTTGACATCAAATACTTGAGGGGATTCACCTTCGATATGAGACGGACTTCATGTGCTAACGCATAGTGTCTGAGCTTCGTTATTGCGAAGATCAATTCCAGGCAGTGTTTTTCAATGGAAGAGTAATTGCTTTCTGCTCCCAGTAGAACTCGACTCAAATAGTAAAGGGCTCTCTCTTTCCCTTGATCGTTCTCTTATACCCATAATGCGCCTAAGGAATCTTCGAGGGCTGTTGTATAAAGAATGAGAGGCTTTCTCTTAACCGTAGTGGCCAGTACTGGCGGATTCTGCAGGTACTGCTTGATTTTGTCCAGTGCGCCTTGGCATTTGTGATCCCAGACGAACGGGGTTCCCTTCTTCATCAGGTGGCTGTAAGGACGACACTTTCCTGAGAGATTGGCTATGAATCACCGAATATACGCGAGCTTCCCTTAGAGAGACCGCAATTGCTTGAGAGTCCTTGGTGGGGGCATCTCCATAATTGCCTTGATTTTTTACGGATCTACCTCGATGCCTCGGTGTCGGACAATGAATCCTTGGAACTTGCCTATGGAAACTCCGAACGCGCATTTGAGAAGGTTCATCTTCAAGTTGTATTGCCGAAGGCGTTGAAACACGATTTTCAGATGCTCTAAATGTTCCTCGTATCATTTGCTTTTCACTACGAGGTCGTCGATATAGCATTCGACGACTTCATGTATGAGGTCATCGAAGATCTTCGTCATAGCCCTTTGATAGGTGGCACCGGCGGTCTTTAGACCGAAGGGCATCACCTTGTAGCAGAATATACCCAAAGGGGTCCGGAAAGCGGTGTGCTTCTGGTCTTCGGGATGCATTTTTATCTGATTGTATCCTGACGATCCGTCCATGAAGGAGAAAACCTCGTGGGTGGACGTATTGTCAATCATTCGCTCGGTGACCAGTACTGGGAAGTCATCTTTCGGGCAGGCTTTATTGAGATCCCGAAAATCCACACATATGCGTACTGCCCCGTTTTTCTTCATCACTGGGACAATGTTGGCGATCCAATAAGGATACTGAACCTCTTGGATGAAACCAGCGTCGATTAGCTTCTTGAACTCGGCGTTGATGCTCATCTCAAGCTCGAGCCGCATTCTTCTCGGCGCTTGTTTGATCGGTTTGACGTCTGGAGATATCGCCAATTTGTGCACAGCAATCTCTGGGTCTAGTCCTGGAATCTCGGAATAGTTCCACGCGAAGCAATCCTTATGCTGCATAAGCACATCTTTTAGTGTAGCTACCATTTCTTCAGACAGCAACTCACTGACGAATGTCGGCCGCGGATCACTCGTCATCCCCAAATCAATTTTCTTGAGATCATCTGCAGTAGTATGTATTCCATCTTCCAGCTCTTTCGGCGCCGGCGGAAACTCTGAGATCACCTCGTTATCATCGTTTTCAAAGCACCAGGGGAGGTCATCCATATTCTCGGGCTCTTCTTTTGATATTGATATCATATGACAGGTACGAGCTCGCTTCCAAGACCGATGTTGATCTGGTTCTATTCTCGCTGTAGGCATGGTTTTTGGTTCGTGCTTCTGTGGCGGAGTTATCCTCCAACTGTCAGATAGAGCGAACTTACCGAGCTGATATTGGTCTTCGACCCAGTTCTTGAAGGTGAAGCAGTCTTCGAGAGGATGTCCTATCGCTCGGTGATAAGAGCAATAGTCTGGGTGAGAGACCTCGTTAGCTTGCTCGGGGTGCTTGGACTCCGGGAGTATAATCAGTTGATGTCTTATGGCGAGATCGAGTATCTTCCGTGTTTTGTTCTGAGAAAAAGAGTATGCTCGACTCATCTTCTTTATAAGAGACGAATCTGGATTACTCGATTCCCGATCGCATGGCTTCTTGGTCCCGCTTTGTCGCTCTCGAACGCCTTTCCCGTTCTTTTGTTTGTTTCTTCCTCTGCATTGTGCCTTTTGTACAACGGGTTGACAGGAAGGAGCATTTTCATCTTTCGCAGCCTGTTGAAGAAGGCGTTGCGTCCTGGCTTTCTCGTAGATGGCCATTTCGCGATTGTGGTCGTCTTGAACCTTTTGACTCGCTTCCCTTATAAGCTTGTCCATTTGTTTTTCAAACGACGGACTGGGCATTTTTACGTCGGGAGCTCTTTCTGATTCAGGGTTAGCATTTTCCCAAAAAGCATCTCCCTCTTCATCAAAGTCATGTATGACGTAGCAGTCGTGGAGTAACTCTCGTTTCTTCGATCGAACATATCCAAGCCTGATCGTTTCCATTTTCCCGTTGGGCAACTTTCGCTGAGTTCCAGGGACGTTCCAGATCCTGTTATAGAACCGTGCTTGTTGAGCAGTTTGTTTAAAGGGTACACCTTGGCGTCTCAAGAGTCTCCTTAGTCCGTCTGTGTAATATCTGGGCAAACGGATGGGCTGGAGCCTGTCGAGTGTGGAATCCGCGCCGTGCCAGATTTCTTTCTCCACTTTAGTTTCTCCTGATCGGTAGAATAGGATTGCCTTTTCACCTTCTCGCCTGGAAGGGACATAGAACTTCTGCAGCTCTTCCACACTGTAGATATCAAGCGCGTCTAGTTCTTTATGATACTTGGGCAGAACCATGGCAACTTGCAAACTTTGCTCTTCATCAGCGAATGTTTGTGTTGAAGGCCGAACGGAGAATACGGCGTGGACCTCATCTTTTGAGTCGCTGCCGAAGATAAGCATAGGAGCGGACGGTCCCGGCTTGTTGTACTGGGGTGGCCCTAAATAAACTATCTCTTCCTCTTCCTCGGTATCACTCCCGAGGACCGGGATGGTGGTGATAGCTTTATTCTCTAGTTTATGACATCTTTCTGTGCCTTCAAAGTCTGGTAAGAAGTATTTTGCATCTTCGTACTTTCGGACTTCGTTTACGGAGAATGGGTTCAGCTCTCCTGTTACGGTATACTCGAGACCATCCTTGAAGTATTTCATACACTGATGCTGTGTAGAAGGGATGATGTTGTACTCGTGTAACCAAGGCCGACCAAGCAAAGCATTGTAGCATGTCTTGGCATCGATGACGTGAAATTTAATATCTGTGACGAGTAGTCCGAAGCGCAGCGTCAGTATCACAGACCCGAGGGTCCGTGATGACTGGGAATCGAAGCCGGAGATGGTGATTTTATCACGAGCGGGGTGCTGAACGCTCATGCAGATTTCCTTCAACACCCGCACGTTGAGAAGATTGACGGAAGACCCATTGTTGACCAGGATTTTTCCTATCTTGATATCGTGACAATATCCGGAGACATATAGGGGACGGTTGTGCTCGCACATCTCGAGGAGGAGATCTTCATCGCCGAAGGTAATATCGGCTGTGTGTACTTCTTCCAGCTCATCCTTCATCTTTTCTTCGGCGAGAAAAGCTTGGAATTGCTCTGGCTCTTGTAGCGCCTTGATCAATGAGTCCCTTGGTTCTTTTGATAGTAAAAGAGCGTCGAGAATGCTGAGCTGCGAGGGTAACTTCCTCAAGTGTGCCAAAATCTTGCAGTCCACCTTACTTTTCTTTGGCGGGTCTTTGGCGGTTAGCTCTTTCATGACTTGGTCATCTAAGGCGATATCCTCAGAGACCGTTTCTTTTCCCTTATCTTTTCTGTTTGTAGGTCCGAGATTCTTTTCTGGCAGCGTACGATTGCGCAACTGGATATTTTCGCAGGTCTTCGGCTCTTCCTCTTTCCCAGAGATGGACTCTTTAAAGAGAGGGCTAAGAGCCATTTCCTCGTTCGAGTCGCTCCCAAATGTGAGAACTTGTGATCCCACAGCGTTAATCACGCAACAATTGCAGGTGGTTCTTTTATGCTCTGGTCGTATTTCTTTGCTCCCGACGAGTTTTGCGTTTCATTCGCTTGAAATGCTGCCGGTGAGCGACATACCCTTGCCACCATCTTTTAAAAGCGTTGCACTCTTCGGTAGGGTGCGCAATCTTCCGATGATATAAGCAGTAGCTAGGATGCATTTCTGCTTCATCAAGAATGTTTCCTTCGGAGGGTGGTAGCTTCATCCCCACTGATATGGCTTTAGCAAACCTTTTCCTCGTCTTGAACCTATTTTTATTCACGACAGATGTCCCTTAACTCGGCGGAAGTGTTTCGACTCTTTCGTCCAGTCGCTGACGCTTGGCCTTTTCAAATATGGCCGTCTCACGCTCCCGATCGGCTTTACTTTTCAGATGAATTTCACTCAGGAAGGCGTCGATCATTTCGTCTGACGGCCATAGAAGTTCCGGCTCAGGAGCTGCCCCCAGTCTCTTGGTGCAAGGTGCCTCTTCATCATCTATCAATGAGTGAGAGATCACATGACAACTTGCACTGTAATCCTCAGATCCATCTGATGAGTCTTCTCCATCATTTCCGTCTTCAAGGACGTGGACGAGGAATTCTTGGAGCGTGATCGGAGTCCGCACTTTCTGGTTGTACTCTTCCAGTGCGTCGATATGTTTCTGCAAGTCCGTACGCTTGTCATTAGGCTTCACGGGCTTCTTGGATTTCTTTTTCTTCTTCGGAGATTTCGACGGCTGGGTGTGAGAGCTTTGGCTATCACCACCAATCTTTGGAGCTGGGCGCGGCTTCAGTATCCCTTCGATGATCTGGGGTACTAACGGATTCTTCCACCTGATCGCCGGGCATGTCTAGAGATCATTCAGCATTTTTTTGGTTTTGGCCGAAAGAACGACCTCCCATGGAGCTTCTTCAACAAAAGAGCACGTTGCCCCCGGTGTGTCCGTCTTCTTAGGAGTGTGCGGTTGTGGTGGGTTTACTTTCCACTTCTCAGACAGCGCAAACTTGCTTTGTAGGTACCGATCCTCGATCCATCCCTTAAAGACGAAGCAATCTTTGATTGGATAGCTTACCGTTTGGTGGCAATAATTGGGATTATTCACTTCGCTGGGTTGCGATGGTCGCCTTGGATTCGGCAAATTGATAAGCCTGTTGCGCATCGCCAGCTCGAATAGTCTCTTCATTTTGTCCCGTGGGAACGAGTAAGGACGCTTCATCTTCTCATTATAATAGCGTCGTCTCTCTTCCAGTTGATCCGCTAGTTTTGGGGCACTGGGCTGCTGTTGGGTGTTTGCAACGAAGATCGCCTTCCCTTTACCCTTTTCGTTCCGCGGTTCCGGCTTCGGGGGAGATGGTCTATGACCCATCTGGTCCATCTGGGCCAGCTTATCGATTAGAGCCTGGAACGTGGTCAGTTTGAAGAACATCATGAACTGTGAAATAGTTGCATGAGGGTCTAGGGTGCCCACGAACATGCCCACCGCTGGTGCTTCTTCGATGCGCTGTTCGCACTTCGACCACAGGTTCCGCCATCGGATTGCGTACTGAACCCACGTCTTGCCCGGCTTCACCCTGGCATTGATCAATGCCCTTATTGGGGTGCGTTCACTAGCACTTGCGAATCGTTGGGTGAACAACAACTCCATTTCCGTGAAAGGTTTGACGGAATCATTTGGAAGTTCGGAGTACCACTCGAATGCCGTCTTCAATAAGCTGCCGACGAATTGGCGAAGCAAGAGCTTATCATCGCCGCCGGTGTTGCCACAAAGAGCCCTGAACTGGGCGACATGTTGATGGATATTGCCTGTCCCCTTGTACACATGGAATTTCGGGATCGTGTAGCCCGGCGGGTACTTTATCTGATCATACCAGCCTGGATACGGTCGCCCAGTTCTAACAACTTGGCCGGCCGCTTCATTTGCTTGTTGAATTCATATCTGCTGAGCGATATAATCATCCACGGCGGCTTTGGAGACTGTCTTTTCCTTGGCTGTTGACAGAGCCGGCAGAGGGTTCGATGTTTCTCCTCTGTCATCTTCAATTATTACTGGAGGATCTTCGGCTGGGGGATCCGGCTGGATCATCATGCTCACCATGTCTTGGAAGAGAAGTGCCATTCGCTTTATGTTAGCCGCTTGCTCCGCGGCTTCTTTTTCCTTCTTTTCGAGGACTCTGCGAAGGAAGTCAACATCAGTTTCTTGTTCATGACGCTGTTCAGATGATGCCACCGGGCTTTCTTTTGGCCCGGTGAGTGCGGCCATCGCAGTTAGCATCTCCTGAAGTTTCTGCTGCTACTGTTCCTGAGCTCTTGTGATGGATCGGGTGAGTGGTCGGTGGCCCGTAGAAGCGCGGCTATCCTCTTTCCCGGATGCCATATAGACGGTATGCACCACTATGCCCCCAGACTTAGGGCGTTTGGGCTCAGTGCCTTTGACATTTGTCGCAGGCATGGGGATTTTCTCTGGCCTTCTCCTCTTATGAGCGGTCGAAGTTGAGGGGGCCGTTGTAGCGGGCACCCAAGTGGTTGTCGTCTTTTGCGGCTTACTAAGACAGTTCCCTTCCGGCTGAACCTTCA
This sequence comes from Agapanthus africanus, assembly GCA_030015575.1. NCBI lineage: Eukaryota > Viridiplantae > Streptophyta > Magnoliopsida > Asparagales > Amaryllidaceae > Agapanthus > Agapanthus africanus. The sequence goes on along the minus strand of JASDDO010000014.1, from coordinate 98,128,762 downwards.
GCTTCTTCTGTCGGCGGAGGTAGTCTTGATCGATCACTGACTCTTGGACATGTCGCCAGACTTTGTAACCTTTAGAAGACAGTCGTTGAGGGGACTGTTCCGACTTCGTTTCTGTGACAGTCTCCACCGGCGGCGGAGATCTTTTTAATACGGTGGTAGGCGAATTCCTGAGCACCTTGTTCAGTAGCTCAAAGCTATTCCCGGTTGGCACAGCAGCTATTCCCAGAGGGGGAGTTGCCCCCAGCCTTCCTTACTCGGCGCCAGAGGCGACATCGAGCGTGTCGAGCCGATGGTGTTGGTTCGGTGATGGGGACGGCTTTTTCTTACCCCCTATCCAGATGAGGCGCCGCTAGTGCTAGCCTCTTGAAGACTGACGTCTTTTGAGTGGCGATATCTAATCTGTCAAAGACAGACTTTCGAGTAGGAACGGGAGCCGGAATAGTCAGCCTTGTAAATACTAACCCTTTGGCAGGAGAAGCCACCTTGACGACTTCAGGAGCCGGGGTGGCTATCTTCTTTGGGATGGCCACTTCAGGTATCATGGGCTTCTTGGCAGGCCCATCGGAGTTCAAGCTCGGTCTGGGGAAGACCGAGGAGTTAGAGCTGGATGACCCTTTGAGAGAGGCCGTGGTAGTAGCAAGCCGATCGAAGACCGACTTCTTTGGAGCTTCCGGTGCTGGCATAGGAGCGCTGAAGCTCGTTGGCAGGAGCATGGTCCCGAAAAACAATCCTGTGATGGCTTGGGTGACCTGTTCCACCGGCATCGTGAACAGGGACGCCGCCTGAGGCCCGTAGGCTATGCCTCTGGATGAGGCAGAGCGTACGTTGCAGTTGCAGCCAGAACATTTTGCACAAATGAATGCCATTGATCCTTTGCTTTATGCACCAAGAAAAATGCCAAATCTTAGTACCTCGAACCTTAGGGCAACCATCAGCAAACCGCGATTGGTTCACGAACACGACACACGAAGTGTGGAGTGGAAAGAGAAAAAGGTCCCACCGGGCGTGCCAGAATCTGTTCCCCTCCGAAAAACGCGGCGGACGTCTAGCCTGAATTTCGGGGCAGATGCTAATTGGTGCTATCCGTCCACCTCTCCGAAGACGCCAAGTTGATTTATGGCACCATGTATCGAAGGTTTAAACGGAAGCGACCGATATAGTAGACTTCGTCAGATTCCCCCTCATCTGAAGGGTTTTTGATTGTGGGGACGCTCTTCCCTGCAGGCGCAAGCCCCTGTAGTTAATTACGCTACCGCATCGCGATAACAACTTTTCCCTTCTCCAGATGGTCATTTCATGTCGTGGGTGTTTGTTTTGTTTGTGGTTGCCCGTGAATTGTATACGGAGACTAAGTTATGTTGTCGCCCATAGGGCGTGGACTAGTCCAAATCCGTATCTTTCTTAGATTTGGGTTTGGGGGTTGGGTTTAAGGATACGTTAGCCTCATTTGAGACTAAGATCAACTTAAACGTTTGTTAAGGATACGTTAGTTTAGTTTTAGACTAATATCAACATAACGGGATCGTTTAGATCCAACAAAAGAGCAATTGGGCACTATTGTTTAGTTTAGGGACATTGCGGTCGATAATTAGTTTAAGGACATTACGGTTCATTGGTAGTTTAAGGACATCTCGGTCCAATGTTAGTTTAAAGATATCGCGGTCGAGGTTAAAGACATCATAGTCCGTGAGTTTAAGGACCTCACAGTCCGATATTAGTTTTAAGACATCACGGTCGAGATTAAGGACATCATAGTCCGTGGATTTAAGGACTCCACAGTCTGATGTTAGTTTTAAGACGTCATGGTCGAGATTAAGGACATCATAGTCCATGGGTTTAAAGACTCCACAGTCTATGTTACTTTTAAGACATCACGGTCGAGATTAAGGACATCATAGTCCATGGGTTTAAGAACCCCACAGTCCGTAGTAATGTGTGGTTGTCGGGACCCGTCACCTCTCTGACGACGTTGAAGGATTACAACGACAGATATCAGAGGAGTAAAGAGATGTACTCTCGAATCGATATGAATTGGTTAAAAGAGCAGATGGGCTCAGTTCAATATAAATTGAGAACTTATGGCCAGAATTGGGCTAAGTCCAATTAAAAATGTTTAACATTTTATTTTTGTTCTGGCTATTAAGCCTTTATTTGGGCTCGGCCCTTTTAATAATGCTAAGTATTGAGTTCTGACATATTTTTTCTTAATCAGAACAAATTGTGTTCTGACAGTGCGCCACGTGGCGCGCTAGGTGCGTTGCGTCAGTTAAAGAGCGCATTACGCTTCTGTCGGGTAGCGCACACGAAGAAGACACGTGTAGCGCTTATCGCGAAGCGCTAGTTTGTTAGCACCTTGCGCTTTTAATTTATGAGCTTATTGCTCTAATCTGTTGGCGCACCATTGAGTGACACGTGGCGCGCTTGGCGCTGAGTGCCAGCCCATGAGCGCAGTGCACTGTTTCAGAAGCGCAGAGCGCAGATTGTGTCTTTGGTTGACACGTGGCAGGTTTTGGCACTGAGCGCCGGTCCAATGAGCGCAAAGGCGCAATTCATGAGTGCAAGGCACTTTTCAATAGCGCAAAGCGCATTTGATCAATTTTAAGATCAAAGAATAAATTTATGTCCTTCAAACGAGGCTTTTTCCTCAAGATCCAAGAATAAAAGTTCTTGTTTTTATAAAAGGCTCTGCCTTTATAGATCAAAAGAACTGTGAATGGAGTAAAATACTTCTTTTATTATTTTATGTTTAGATCTTTTGATCTTTTCGTTTTTATTAAAGACCTTGGTCTTTTTCTTAGATCTCTGATCTTTTTAGAAGATGGCTCTTCTTTTTATGAGATGGTTTCATCTCCATTATTCAAGAACATAGTTCTTTTTTACCTTGAAGATGAAAAAAATCTTCTTTTTTCTAAGAGCTTTCTCTTCTTTTGCAGAGGGTTTCTCTCTCTCCTTTTTTGTATATATGACTTGAAGTCTAGGGTCCTTTATATAGGGCCAAATGATTTGTTAAATCAGTTTAAGAGATTTTTCTCTGCTTGATTTGGGAATATTTCCCACCATTGGATCTTTGATCCTAAAACTTCTGTTTTACAGAAGATAATCTTCTTGTTTTAATAAGATTGAAAAATCTTTCCATAATAGAATTTTAGTTCTGATTATTTAATAATTTATTATTAGTAGATCTTTTGATCTGACGGTGGGGAATTTTTAATCCCAGCGCTGGCGCACCTTGCGCTAGCGCACCTACGTTCGACACGTGGCGTACAGCGCAGAGCAACTGCGCTAGCGCACCCATGTTGGACATGTGGCACGTACTGCAGAGCGCATCGCAACTGCGCTAGCGCACCCGTGTTTGGCACGTGGCACGCAGAACAGAGCGCGGCGTAACTACGCTAGCGCACCCGTATTTGACACGTGGCGCGCAGCGCGTCTGGCACTGGACTCGAAGCGTTGCTTCAACTTTTAAATTTTGAATTTTAAAACAGAGCTTTGCTCTGATTAAGGGTGCGCTGCCTAGGGCACAGCACACCTCACGCTAGCACGTCTGCGCTTGACACGTGACACGCAACGCGCAGCGCACGGGATCTGAAGCGTTGCTTCAATTTTTGAATTTTGAAATTCAAAACAGTGCTTTGCTCTGATTGGGAGAAGCAGAAACGTCGCTTCATTTTTAAAACAGAGCTTTGCTCTAATTGGGGGAAAGGAAGCGTCGCTTCATTCCAAATCTTGGAATTTGAACAGAGCTTTGCTCTGATTAGGAGAAGCAGAAGCGTCGCTTCATTTTTAAAACAGAGCTTTGCTCTGATTGGAGGAAACAACAGCGGTCCGAACAATGCCACAAAGGGACGTGTCCTAGCCCCAAAAGAGAAAGCATGACACCATCTCTTCAAGAGTCTATCAGGCACTCTACGCTGCGTGTAAACAGCAGGGCAAATCCAGAAAGGAAGCATCAGCACCACTCATGAATCCAGTCAGGCCAGCTATCTCCAATCGATTGTCCGCTACCAAAATATATGGGCCAAGACCATGGTCCACAAAATCAGTCATCAATAATGAAATGATGGCTGGATATGTTATCCATACGGTCTATATGGCCGGCACGCGTCCCAGCGACAACCTGCACAGCAAGAGCAAGGATGGGGCTACCACATCCCAAGCCCATTCTGGCTTGAATGTGGTGGCCGCTTCCTAAGATCAGCCGCATCCATCGGATGAGGAAAATCCTCTCGAAGAAGCCGATAGGCAGAAAGACCCCTCTTTCCATGTAGAGTCAAGCTCGGACAGCGAGGAAGAGCCGACTTTCCGCCCCAGGACCGCAGAGCAAGAGCTGCTTCAAGAGCTTCGAAAACAGCTCAGTAGCAAAGATAAAGAAATGGCCAAGCTTTACTCCAAAATCGATGACCTGACGAATGTTGTGATGCAGCTTACGGCTCAAATTGCTCGGGTACCTCCTAATCAAGCATAAGTCTCTACTCATGAGCAAGGTGATGACAACCCTAAGCAATCGATGCATGTCACTTTGGGTCCAAGATTGGGTAAGCCACACGAAAGCCGACCACATTCCGCTTCTAGGACTCCTTGGCCCCAGTCATCACTATCCCGCTAACACAAGATCGGATAATGGATTTGGTTATTAGCACGGTTAGAACATTGGTAGCCGAATCCGAAGCTCAGAAAGAAATTGTCAGTAGTGGGCGGCCATATCCCGCACAGTACGATCTGATTGAGTTCCCCAACGGTCATGTCATTCCTAAATTCGGAAGCTTTGATAGGGCGGGAAACGCAAATCAGCACGTTGCTCACTTTAAAGCGTCGTGCGGAAATACAGGGGGCAATGATGCGCTCCTTTTTCGTCAGTTTGTCAATAGCCTGACTGGAGTTGCTTTCAACTGGTATGCGAGTATACCAGATGGGTCCATCATTACCTTTGCCCAAATGGAGTCTTCGTTTTGGCAAAGGTTCATGAATGTCAGTGATAAAATCTCCATTGCTGACCTTGTGAGGACCAAGCCGGGGAAGAATGAAAGCAACACCGGCTTGGATGGTCCCATTCTTGTGTACAGTGCGAACTACCACTGGAGCAGGACCAGTCCGTCAGCCTTTTCATTAGGAACCTCAGTAATTGGATGGTCCCATTCTTGTGTACAGCAGGCCTCAAGACGTTTCAGGAGCTAACCAAGAAAGTCCAAATGCTGGAACGCTCGAAGCAAGAGTCTACCTTAGACTCTACGAAAGACAAGACTTGGAAAAGAAAGAGGGATGACAGCAGTAAAAGCGGGAATTCCAGCAGTACCAATATCTTCAATGCGTCCGACAATGAAGACAAGCGAAAGGCAGGTGATTCCAAAATCAACCGGTCTCGAAAGCCATTGCTGGGAGGAGAAGGGCCTTCCCTAGAGGAGAAAAAGAACAAGGTTTACTCTTTTAGAAGAGGCAAGGTCTGCAAGATATTCAAAGATGCCTTGAACAATGGTCTACAATTGCCGGAGTCGAAGGGACCGCATGAAGCAAAAATGACTGACAATTCCCTGTATTGCCTGTACCGCAGAGTAGTTAGCCACGCGATCGAGAATTACTATATCTTCAAAGACTGGGTCAAGAAGCAATACAAGGCCGGAGAGATCGAGCTGTCCAAGAGTGTGTTGGTGAACAATCAAGTTGCAACCACCAATTTTCTACAGAGAGAAACTGAAGCCTTCTGGAAGCAGACAGCTGAACCCGCTGCCCTGAGAAATGAAACTGACTCACCGCAGCCTCCGTAGAGTACGCACATATCTAATAAGACGAAGAAGATACTAAAGTTACTTCAAAAAGAGCCCAGAACAGAATGGGAATGGCAGAAGAGGCCCACCATTCTAACTGCCAATTCGGCTCAATCAGGCTCAAAATCCAAAAAGCTCAAGAAGAAGAAAAGTGCAGCTCGACGCAATAAGGAGTCTGTAGAGAGATCGACCATTCAAAAATATATCGATTCTCTCGAAGACTATGAACAAAAAGAAAGGACTCTAATTCAATTGATTGAGTTCTTCCTTGTAGAAGCAGCTGAGATTCCGAAGGAGCTAGTAGAAGACTCCAATGAAGAGATCCCTATATTGACCTACTACGCCATCCATCTTCGTAGCGACTCTGAGGAAGAGCTATGTTTTCCTGAAGAGGACAAGGAGCTTGCCCCAAAGGGTAACCAAATCCAGCTTAGAAGCGGTAGGGCTCTACCGCCAAATCAGGGAAACACCCCTAAAGGGAAGGAAAAACAAGTCTCTAATGAAGAAGATGGAAGAGAACTTGCTCATGAAGATTCGAGTCCTTCCCCAGTGGACTATAATGTCTTGGCTCATATCCGGAAGCTTCCGCCTCTCTTAAGCATCTATGATGCTCTGGTCCTATCCAAGGATCTCAGAGATATTCTCATTCATGCTCTACAAAACCCCGAGCGGTACCAAGCTCGCTTTGCAGAAATTAATATAAAAGAATCACAGTACAATCTGCATACTGCCAAAGTCACGTTTAAGGACGAAGACCTGCTACTGAGAACGACTGAGCATAACCGGCCACTTTACGTGACCGGGTACAGCAACGAAGATCGGATTAATCACATATTGATTGATCCGGGATCCTCAGTGAACATTTTGAACTTGCGGACTCTGAAGAGTTTGTCAATGCACGTTCGATACCTGTCAAGGGAAAGGATAGTCATCCAAGACTTCAATCAAAACTGCCAGCAAGTTCTGGGGTCTATAGATCTGCCAATCAAATTTGGGGACCTGCAAACCGAAACTAAGATATACATGATTGACGCTGACACGTCTTATAAGGTTCTTTTGGGACGGTCGTGGCTCCACGATCATTGTTCCATCAACTCTCCATCAATGCATGAAGTATACTAAAAATGGCGAAAAAGATGCATTGACGGAGACATCCAACCGTTCGGTGTGCATGAAGTCCGATATGAAAATTCTCGGTACTTTATGAACCCCCAAAATGTTAAGCCACAACTGACCGAGGACAGAGCGGCCCCAAAATTCAAAAGAAAATCTGAGCCGTCTGTCACTTTCAAAAGCAAAAACCCCCAAGTTCATCCGCTTTTCGGTAGTGACACTGATGAGCCTGATGCTGGAAGTTCATACTTCCATAAAAATCGCCCTCATTTCGGTAGCGATACGGACGATTATGATACTGAAGGCCCATCCAACGGCAAAATCCACCCTTGTTTATGCAGCGACACCGAAGAGTCGGAGGAGGAGAACCTGCCTAGCAACAGCTATACAGATTGGGCCCCACGCAACAAGCAAAGCCACGAGAGACCTTTGAAGTTGCAAAGGGGTCCCTAGCCATCACAGGGGTGCCGGAGCAGATGTGCAAAGAGCTCGATGTATTGTCGGTCTCTACCGTGGACCAGCTGAAAACTTTCTATGTTCCCGGAAGGAAAAATGGACAGAAGGGCATCCTATTTTATGGGTCAAATCTTGTTGTGCACCCGGACGATTTGTCTGTCGCGTGCCTCCCTATGAGAGAGGCATAAGAGCCGTCCTCAATCCCAGATACTATGCGCCTGAGATGCGGGAATATTTCAAAAGGTGCGGATGCCGGTTATATCAAACGAAGTTCGAAGCAAAGTTTTATGAAGGGCTATGACATCCGCCTCAGGTCCGAGCACTCATCGATGGACGAATTCCAGATAGACGGGGCATAGGTTTCATCGAGCCTGATTCCAAAGCTTACTACATGATCCATATTAGGGAAGCCGGCGAAGAGTCAAATGATGAAGACGAGCTAGCCGAGCCAGAAGAATGCCCTCAAGAGCGCGAAGATGGCAGACAAGCAACCTTCGATGAGTTAACCGAGATCAATTTAGGAACGCCTGATAATCCAAGGCCGACCTACATCAGCTCACATTTGTCAGAGAAAATGAAAGAGCAGATAATTTCCCTGCTGCATGAGTTCGTCGACTGCTTCGCGTGGACGTACAAAGAAATTCCTGGCTTATCCCCTGAAGTGGTCGTGCATAAGCTGGCTATATCTCCTGATGCCAAGCCTATCAAACAAGCTTCTCGAAGAATGAGAAGGGAGCTGGAAGAAAAGGTCATCAAGGAAACTAAGAAACTTATCGATGCTGGCATCATCAAGGAAGAGAAGTATGCAGACTGGATCGCATGCATTGTCCCAGTAAAGAAGAAAAATGGGCAAATCCAGGTTTGTGTCGATTTCAGGGACCTTAACAAGGCATGCCCTAAAGATGATTTCTCGCTTCCGGTCATAGAAATGATGGTCAATCACACCTCAAATTACGAGATGTTCACCTTCATGGACGGTTCGTCTGGGTACAATCAGATAAAATGTCGCCTAAGAATGAGAAGTATACAGCATTTCGAACCCCGATCGACATATACTGTTACAAAGTGATGACGTTCGGACTGAAGAACACAGATGTTACATATCAAAGGGCAATGACCAATATCTTTGATGACCTAATCTATAAAGTCGTCGAATGCTATGTTGATGATCTGGTCGTCAAGATTAAAGCCAAGGCTGATCACATCCAAGATCTTAGAACCATTCTCACTAGACTTAAGGAAGACTATTTGAAGATGAATCCTCTAAAGTGAGCTTTTGGCGTGTCATCAGGAAAATTCCTGGGCTTCATAGTCCGACATTGAGGGATCGAAGTTGACACATCAAAGATAAAGGCCATCATAGAGATACCCCCTCCAAAGAGTCTGACGCAGTTAAGATCTTTTCAAAGCAAGCTTGCTTATATACGAAGGTTTGTCTTAAATTTATCGGGGAGATGTAAGCCCATCTCAAAGATCATGAAGAAATGAGCTCCTTTTGTCTGGGATGCCGAATGTCAAGAAGTGTTCGAAAGTATCAAACAGCATTTATTGCACCCTCCAGTGCTGGCCGCTCGCGTTCCAAATAAACCGCAGATTCTCTACACTGCCGCGCTAGATGAATCACTCGGTGCACTCTTTGCCCAGAAAAATGAGAAGGGAAAAGAAAATTCCCTCCACTACCTCAGTCAAACTCTAGTCGGGACGGAACACAACTATTCCCCGATCGAAAAGCAATGCCTGGCTCTGATATTCGCTGTGAATAAGCTGAGGCACTATCTGCTCGCTCATCAGGTTATGCTGATCTCCAAGGTCGACCCGCTCAAACACTTGATGACCAAAGCAAGCCTAGCCGGTAGAATGGCGAGATGGGCTGTCATGCAGCTTGAATATGACATAATCTATACTCTTCAGAAAGTAGTAAAAGGGAAAGCTCTCACTGACTTCCTTGCTGCTCATCCCATATTAGAAGGGTCACCACTCAATTGTGAGTTATCCGATGAACAAGTGCTGCACCTCGAGGATGATGAGCCATGTTGGGAGCTCTACTTCGATGGAGCCTCATCAATGAGGAGCTCCGGCAAATCAAGCATCCCGCAGATAAAAGCAGGGATAGGATTAGTGTTCATCACGCCATCGATGGGAACCCTACGACGTTCTTTCACTCTCTCCGAGCCTCGCACAAACAATGAGGCTGAGTATGAAGCTCTGATAGCTGGTCTGGAGCTCGCCATAGAAATGGAAATCCTTCGGCTATGGGTTTACGGTGACTCCCAGCTTGTCGTCAACCAGGAAAGCAGCGACTATAAGATATACAAACCCGAGTTAGCTTGATATAGAAGCCGAGTGGTGGAACTTATGAAACGGTTCACTCACATTGAACTAATGAGAGTCCTTACGACGTTGAACGGAAAAGCTGACATACTCGCTCGCCTAGCTAAAGAGCTAGCAGATCCTGACATGGACGAAATTCTAATCACAGTTAGAAGCCGGCAAGTTCTGTCTCGAGTCTCTTTGCGTGAAGAAGAAAGTATAGAACAAGAGAAGAATCCTGCCGAAGAGACATCGATTATTCAAGATGAGCCCGATTCGAGAAAACCCTTCATAGAGTACCTTCGATACGACAAGCTGCCCGAAAAAAATCTATGAGGATTCAGCTGAAGAAGAGAGCTCTCCGATACATGTTTGTAAATAATACGATATATCGCAGCTCATATGACCAACTCTGGCTCAGGTGCCTGTCATCGTCCGAAACCCAAAAAGTCATGAAAGAAATTCACTCGGGCGTTTACGGGGCTCACCGGTGCGTCCCAAAAATGCGGCTTCAGATCAAACGGCTGGGATATTACTGGCCCACCATGATAAGGGATTGCGAAGAGCATGCAAAGAAATTCCATCTCTGCCAAATTCACGGTGATTTCATTCACAAGTATCCCAATCCGTTGCATCCTACGGTGGCGTCGTGGCCTTTCGAAGTTTGGGGCACCGACATTGTTGGCCCAATTGATCCTTCATCATCCAAAGGCCATCGGTTCATATTGGCCACAACTGACTATTTCTCCAGATGGGCTGAAACTGTCCCGCTAAAAGAAGTCAAGACAGAAGATATTCTGATATTTTTCCGGCATAATATTCTATACTTCTTCGGTACACCAAGAAAGATCATTTCTGACAATGGGTCTTCTTTCAAGAGCTTCAAAATCTTAAGGTTTGCTACTCAACACAAGATAGACTGGAGATATTCCTCTATCTATAATCCAAGCGCCAATGGGCTAGCCGAAAGCTTCAATAAAACTCTATGCAAGCTCTAGAGGAAAAATGTTTCAGCCAACAAAAGAGAATGGAATCTCAAACTTCATGAGACGTTATAGGCATATCGTACTACACACCGCACTCCAACTCAGTCCACTCCATACTGACTACTCTTCGGAGTGGAAGCAATCCTCCCGCTCGAAATTGAAGTTCCAAGCCTAAGAATGGCTGTTCAGCACGAGTTGACGGCGGAGGAAAATGTGCTCCTCCGGCTCGAAGAGCTCGACGCCCTCAAAGAAAAGAGGCTCGCAATACAGAGAAATCTGGAGCTGTACTGAGCCCAAATGTCATAGGTCTATGACAAGATGACCCGTCTCCGTGCTTTTAAGAAAGGCGAATTGGTGTTGGTCCTCAAAAGACCGATCATCCCCAATCGACATACCAAGGGAAAATTCGATCCAAACTGGGAAGGACCATACGTCATCGAGAAGGTGTTTGATGGAGGTTCCTACCAGCTGATAAATGCCGAGGGAGAAAGGCCCATGCCACCCATCAATGGCCGATATCTCAAGAAATACTATGCTTAAATGCTCCAAGTCGCAGACGAATTGAGCACACCGGCCCTACGGTCTGGATCATATATCCTGTAAAACCGTATACAATCCACGGGCGTAAACAACCCCTATCTCTCCCAAAGTCCTACCGGCAAGACTATATTTAAAGTCCCACTGGCCTTAAAATTAAAAAAAAACAAAAAAAATTGGTATTTCCACAAGCAAAACGGGCACGGATGAAACCCGAAAAGGCTCCGTGAGTAAAAACAGCAGGACTGCTGGCGAGTTTGTGAAAACCCGAAATGGTGCAAACTCTTAAAAAAGAGTTGAAATACACTCGCAAAGTCCTCTTGATCTTGTGAGGAGAAAATCCCCGCATGAGATCCTTACGACTCACAAAAGAGCAACACACTTAGGAATCCCAACGATTCCCAGGGAGAAATACACCAGCGAGATCCTCTCGACTCGTAGGGAGAAAAGCTTTTATGAGACCCTTACGGGTGATAAAATTGAAAAGTCTTAGATGATAGAGATCTAAACCTGTCTCCTACGCCATCGCTCCCCAACAGGCAACGGCAGATGATGAGTCGCTCCTGGCATTGCTTCAGTGTTAGCGGTGCTGATGCCGACCCAAAATCTAAATCCTAAGTTTTCCCAACGGCAAATGATGGGTCACTCCTGGCATTGCTTCAGTGTTAGCGGTGCTGATGCCGACCCAAAAACCAAATCCCAAGTCCTCCTGGGGCAAATGATGAATTGCTCCTGGCATTATTCCAGTGCAGCAATACTGATGCCGACCCAAAAACCAAATCCCAAGTCCTCTTGGGGCAAATTATGAGTTACTCCTTGTATTATTCCAGTGCAGCAATACCGATGCCAAACAAAATCCAAATTCCAAGTTCCTCTCAAATTCAAAAGTCCCGCTAAATAAGGCAGAAAACAAACAGATCAAATTAATGTCCCACCCAGTGGCGCTTCCAAGCTCAAAAGTCCCGCTGGATGGGTAGGGAACTCCTAAAATAATTAAAATCAAATAAATCAACCCTGACACAGCAGAAAGCGGAGAAAGTCAACTTTAACCTCGACACCGCAGAAAGCGGAGTAAGTCAAATCCAAACCCGACACCGCAAGAAGCGGAGCAAGTAAAATCAAGTCATCGACCATCCAAGTCACAAAAATGGCAGCACCGACGGTCCAAGTCGCAAAAAGGGTAGCACCGACCGTCCACGTCGCTAAAAGGGTAGCACCGACCGTCTAAGTCGCAAAAAAGGCAGCATCGACCGTCCAACTGGCAAAAAGGGCAGCACCGACCGTCCAAGTCGTAAAAAGGGCAGAATCGACCGTCCAAGTTGCTAAAATGGCAGCACCGACCGTCCACGTAGCAAAAATGGCAGCACCGACCGTCCACGTCGCAAAAGTGGCAGCACCGACTGTCTACGTCGCAAAAATGGCAGAACCGACCGACCACATCGCAAAAAGGGCAGAACCAACCGTCCACGTCGCTAAAATAGCAGAACCGACCTTCCACGCCGCAAAAATGGAGGAACCGACCTTCCATGTCACAAAAATTGCAGCACCGACCGTCCACGTCGCAAAAAGGGCAGTATCGACCTCCACGTCGTCAAAACGGGAACCAGATCAAATCAACCTCCACGCGAAAGAAGATCTATAAATTTCATGCACATAACCCACATATCTGGAGTGCATTTATTGATGGGGGCAATTTGTTGGGGTCAAAATTTATACCCCGGTTGACCAAGTCAAAATCAAAGTCAACTTAAGCCAAGTGGGCCCATGCCCAGGTCAGAACTGAGCAAGGAAGGGACTGGCCCCATGACAAAAGCAATGAAACCATAAATTAGTTTTAAGGTAATTCTTTTTTTAGAAATAAATGTATATAAATGGGCAGAAAGCCGAAATTTTATAAAACCCATTGTTTATGTGCAAAAAGAAACAAGCATATAAGGCATGGGGTGGCACAAGCGTCATTTGGCAAAACCCAAGGGGCTATATGTAAAGTGTGTAGCCTATAAAGGCAAACATGATGAAAATATCTATGACAACTTTTTCCAGTCTCAAAAATTCTATGGTTTGTGCCTCCTTCTCCTTTCTCAAGGTTCTAAAACCTTCCCCCCTTTTTAAATTAAATCAAGAGTTTAACTGGAGGTTGGAGGTTCGTATGATTAGTTGACCCGTCAATTGGAGGTTCCTTCGCTCCAAATGCGAGGGGTAATTAACGGCAGCCTAGTCCGCGGCTGCTGGAGATTCGGATCCCCACAATCAATAAACCCCGGCCTACCTTTGGCAGGGAAAATCTGTATACGCCTAACAAGTGACGCGTATTCCTATCTCAATGGGGTGACAAAAAACACCCTACAAGTACGTCCATAAGAAAAATGGGCACGAATGAAAACCTGAAGGGGCGCCGTAAGTAAAAACAATAGGACTACCGACGAGTTTGTGAAAACCCGAAAGGGCGCAATCTCGTTAAAAACGGTATGTTCATAAGCAAAATGGGCATGGATGAAAACCCGAAAGGGCGCGTGAGTAAAACCGGCAGAATTACCGGCGAGTTTGCAAAAACCCGGAAGGGCGCAATCTCGTTAAAATAAATACACTTACGAGATCCTCACAACTCGTAAAGAGAATTTCCTCATGAGACCCTTACAGCTCATGGGATTCAAAAGCCTTAAGCTACAAGGACCTGAACCTGTTCTTAAGCCATCACATTCCCCAAGTTGCCCTACAGGCGATCCAATATTGGCCCTTGTATACAATCCATGGGCACAAATAAACAATTACCCCGCCGAGATCCACCAATAACGAGAAATGTTCTCATATGGTGAACGACACTTGTAAGTCCTCTCGACTAATAAGGGGAAAATATTCTTATAAGATCCTTATGACTTATAAAAGAACATACACTTAGGAATCCCCACGATGCCTAAGGAGAAAATACACTTACAAGATTCTCACGACTCATAGGGAGAAATAACTTTATGAGATCCTTATGGCTCATAAAGTCAAAAAGTCTTAGCCGAAATGATCCTAACTCTGTTTACTAAGGCATCTTTGTTCAAATCAACAAAGGCAAATGATAATTCACTCCTGCCAATATTCCAGTTGTAGCGATACTGACGCCTAAATAGGTGTCAAACTCCAAGTCCTTTTAAGGAAAATAATGATTCACTCCTGGCAATATTCCAGTTGTAGCGATACTGATACCTAAATAGGTGTCAAATTCCAAGTCATCTTACGGCAAATGATGATTCGCTCCTGGCAATATACCAGTTGCAGCGATACTAATGCCTAAACAGGTGTCAAACTCCAAGTCCTTTTATAGCAAATGATGATTCGCTCATAGCAATATTCCGGTCGTAGCGATGCTGATGCCAAGGTTGGAATCAGATTCTAAACTTCCAATAAAAACAGCAGTGATTAGCAAAAAAACGCATATGAAATAACCGAAATGATGGGGCAACTCGTAATAACAATCAGCGAGCAAAAAGTATGCATATAAAAATAGCCGAAATATTTGGGCAGCTCACAATAAAAAGCAGCAAGTAAAAATATAAAAATAGCCGAAATGATTGGGCACGGTGAAATAGCCAAAATGATTGGGCAATCGCGACTTTCATGATATAAAGAGCTGAAAAGGTATAGCATCATGGAAATCAAAAATAAAATAAAAGGAAATTCGTTTGCCCTGCAGGTGAGTCTACACTAACCACTGTATACAATCCATGGGCACAAATTAGAAAGGGAACCATGTTTTCCCACCAGGCTCCGTCAAAGGGAGAGCCAGATCTTGATGGCGATATCTACAGCCTAGAGATCAGGCTGACGTTCCTTCTCAGTGCAGACGCAACGTCAACAAAGACCTAAGGGTCGAACAAAAAAGGAGCCATGGCAAATTCTTAGCTCCAAGTCTTGACAGTTCATATACAACCTTGAGACTACCCCGACGTTCCTTCTCATTCTAGCAGGATGCAGACGCAACGTCAACAAAGGCCCAAAGGTCGAAACATAACGGAGCCATGGCAAATTCCTAGCTCCAAGTCTTAACGGTTCATATACAACCTGGAAACAATCCCGGCGTTCCTTCTCATTCTATCAGGGTGCAGACGCAATGTCAAAAAAGCTCTAACAAGCCAAATAAAAAAAAGTGATGGCAAAATCCCAGCTCCGGCTCGACGTTCCTTCTCATTCCATCAGGGTGCAGACGTGAAGTCAACAAATGCTCCAACGGGCCAAATCAAAATGGATCAATGGAAAACTCCTAGCTCCAAGTATTGACGGTTCATATATAACCTAAAAACTACTCCGGCGTTCCTTCTCATTCTATCAGAGTGCAGACACAACGTCAACAAAAGCTCCAACGAACCAAATCAAAATGGAGCAATGGCAAACTCTTAGCTCCAAGTCTTGACGGTTCATATACAACCTAAAGACTACCCCGGCGTTCCTTCTCATTCCATCATGGTACAGACGCAACGTCAACAAAAGCTCCAACGAGCCAAATCAAAATGAAGCAATGGAAAACTCCTAGCTCCAAGTCTTGACGGTTCATATATAACCTAAAGACTACTCCGGCGTTCCTTCTCATTCCATCAAGGTGCAGACACAACGTCAAAAAAAGCTCCAACGAGCCAAATCAAAATGGAGCAATGACAAACTCCTAGCTCTAAGTCTTGACGGTTCATATACAACCTAAAGACTAGCTCGGCGTTCCTTCTCATTCCATCAAGGTGCAGACGCGACGTCAACAAAAGCTCCAACGAGCCAAATCAAATTCGATCAAAGGCATATTCCTAGCTTCGGACTTCAACTGCAATACATACAGCATAGAAGTCCTACAGATGTCTAGCCTACTTCAGTAAAGAAACGGCATGGCATCGTAAAAAAAATCGGGTCTCGACGGCAACTCAAATAAAGCCTAAAAGACTATCGATGATCATTCTACACCACTGCAGAGTGGTTATGACTCATCGGAGCACCAAACTGAGCCTAACCTCAAATAAAAAGCAACACGGCAAATTCCTAACACTTGCTCTTCCAACGGTAATAAAGCCTAAGGAGATTACTTTAAGGAGTCTTGTCCAGCCCCCGAAGGGATAAGAGACGCGACAGTCGCGGGGCTACTCGAACAACAGTTTAAAGACTGTATTTCGAGGAATATATCAACCAACGCGATGGTACCACGGACTAAAACCCTAGTACCACAAAACCTAACGGACTTCTGTTGCAAAGAACAGGGGTTATCTATAAATAACATTAAGACAAGTTTGCCTGTAAACCTAAGGAAGGTAAACTAAATAAACTCCAAAATGAGTACATAAACCAGAAACTCCGAAACGAGTGAATAAACTACAAACTCCGAAATGAGTATATAAACTAGAGACTCCGAAACGATTGAATAAATTACAAACTCCGAAATGATTACGTAAACTAAAAAATCCGAAACGAGTGAATAAACTACAAAACTCCAAAATGAGTAAATAAACTAATGGGAGCTAAATTAAGGCATCAAGAAGCAGAAAGGCGCAAATCATGGGTCACAAGGTTTAGAATTGCATTTCTTAAGGATCGAGATCCAAGCTCACAACCGGACGTATGCTATGTGTTCACGACCGTAAGCAACGTGGTAGAGGGAATCATTTGCTCACAGCTAGTTACGTGTATCAGAAGCTTTCAAGATTAAAATACAAAGTGTGCAGAGGCAAGATGCTCACACGAATATATGATGAAGACGAAACATTCAACAGTCAACGATAACAGAAATACATTTAAATAAACATTCTACTCTACAGGGAAGAAATCACCAAATATGGGATCAGAAATACAGGGGTTAACAAAACAATAAACAAAATTCTACAACTCCCTTTTGGCGTTCTTCACCATGTCGAAGCGCCGATCTTCATGAGGGGTCGCTCTCCATTGGTCAGTGCCGTGCTCATCAGCAAAGGCGGACATAATGGCTCGTTGAGCCCGTATCTGGTTTAGCAACCGAATCGAATAATCTCTCAGAGGTTGGGTAATCAAATGTGCCTCATGGAAGCACTCGATCTTTTCCTCCACTGTGCAGAGAATCGCCGGAGTCATCTCCGCCGGATGAGACAAGATGTCAGCGAGCACGGATAAGAAAATCATCCGGAGCCAAATGGAGCCCATAGAAAGAGGAGAACCCCTACGAGCCAGGAGTTCATACATCATCGTGTCGCATTGGTCATCGGTGAGAAATGGATCTGCGAACTACGCAGCGAAATGAGGAATAACCTCCTCGATAAGTACCTCCCATAGTCACCAACGAGCGTAAAGATGATTTGAAGCTATAACTTTTGGTTTGTTTCTTAAAAAATGGTTACCTTGAGTTCTGTTAAAAGGAATAGTTTTTTTTTCTCTCTCTCTCTTATGAATAAGGAGGAAGATATAACTTCAGATTATAAAGAGAAGCATTCAAGTCTAGGCATAGAAAATTATATGCATGGTGGAATTATTTCTAAGGCAGAGAAAAAGGGCATGGGAAAAGAAGATAGTTGACTCATAGGAATCAGAGTAAGAAGGTGAAAAGATTCCAGCGCTTCACGTGCATGTCACGTAAGCGCTAGCGCCTTAGAATAATTGATAGCGCATAGGAATTAGAGCAAGAAGGTGAAACGATTCCAGCGCTTCACATGCGTGTCACGTGAGCGCTGGCGCCTTAGAATCAATTATAGCACATCACGCGCATACCATGCGAGCGCCAGCGCGAATCTTTAGAATCCATGGCAGCGCCTCACACACATAACACATGGGCGCCGACACTCAATTTTTTTTCCATATATAAGTAGCTACTACTCCACGTGAGGCACAAATGAGCAGTGGTATAAAAAAAAGGAAATTTTGTCATTTATACTCCAGAAAATTTATACAAAGGTGAAAAAAAATAATCAAAATGTTTACAATGGTAAAACACTGAATTCCAGATATGGATTTAGCAATTCAGAAGTAAGTCCGAGTAAAATGCTTCTAACTTCTCTGATCATTTTCTTATGCATTTTCTTACGAATGCAAGCGTCGGGATTCCCGCTGATATCATCCATCCTCTGGTAGGCGGATATTATTGCCGTATGTTGGAAGACGTGATGCAAAACATCGACAAGATCATCTCGCCGTCTATTTGAGATTAAGCCCATCAGGTATACTAAATGCACCTTGTGTTCAGCATCACCAAGTGCCTCGAGCGGCATAGTCTCGTCAAGTCCAGGAAGTGCTTCCCAAATCGCCCCCATGATGATTTTCAAAAGAGCAGAACGGCAAGGGAATAATCGATCGTTATAATCGTCAAAGCAACGCATCACCTCAGCGCATTGGACGTCTGTAAACTCATAGTCTTGACAGCGGCCTTGGACGTGAATGTCCTCATAAGATATAATCTCGTCAAGATCATACAGATGAGAAGCTATATTATCTGAAAAGAAAAATCAGTAAAAGTTTACCAATCAAAATATCAAGATTCTTACAGTATATAGGAGAAAACAGTGGTTCTAATGCCCCATCAATAATGAGGAAGGCACTCATTGTAAGAATCCACAAGAATTCTCATTTAATGAAAAAATCTCATTAAACTGCGGAGTTAAACTCTCTCGAGAAATGAGCTCTACAGTAGATTCAAAAGGGGAATAAAATTCCCAAAAGAATGCTTTAAAAAAAATAAAAAAAATAAAAAATCTCAGAGCTAAGATCTGTAGAAAAACCCGGAATTAAATTCCTTTAATAATGGGATTAAATCCTTGTGGGAAATACACTCTTAAAGATCAGAGTAATAGGGTAAAATTCTAAGATCATTGAGACCGACGGTCTGCCTAAATTATCACAAGAAAATAGCAAAGCTCTGTTAATAGGTTAAAAGAAATCCAAAACAAAAGAGTCTCTTTTTAAGAAAAATGGTTAAAATCCTTACCAAGATTCTTGAAACAGAGTAAAATTCTAAGAGTTTCTTTAGAACAGAGATCTTAGCCGTGAAAATAGAATTGGATTCTCAAAGAAGAACAAAGAGGATGAAGAAACAATGATCATCTAAATGGCCAAACACCCCTTTTATAATACGGGATCGGTGTTCCCCTCCGAAAACCGGAGACGTGACTGCGCAAGTCCGTCTTGCCTGAATTTCGGGGCAGATGCTAATTGGTGCTATCCGTCCGCCTCCCCGAAGATGCCAAGTTGATTTATGGCACCATGTATCGAAGGTTTAAACGGATACGACCGATGTAGCAGACTTCGTCAGATTCCTCCTTGTTGAAGGGTTTTTGATTGTAGGGTCGCTCTTCCCTGCATGCGCAAGCCCCTGCAGTTAATTACGCTACCGCATCGCGGTAACCACTTTCTCCTGCTCCAAATGATCACTTCATGTCGTGGGTGTTTGTTTTGTTTTTGGTTGCCCATGGATTGTATACGGAGACTAATTTATGTTGTCGCCCGTAGGACGTGGATTAGTCCAAATCCGTATCTTCTTAGATTTGGATTTGAGGGTTGGGTTTAAGGATACGTTAGTCTCATTTGAGACTAAGATCAACTTAAACGTTAGTTAAGGATACGTTAGTCTAATTTCAGACTAAGATCAACTTAACAGGATCATTTAGACCCGGCAAGAGAGCATTTGGGCTTTAATGTTTAGTTTTGGGACATTGCGGTCAATTAGTGTAAGGACATTACGGTCCAATGTTAGTTTAAGGATATCTCGGTCGAATGTTAGTTTAAGGACATCTCGGTTCGTGGTTAAGGATATCATAGTCCGTGAGTTTAAAGACATCACAGTCAAGATTAAGGATATCATAGTCCGTGAGTTTAAAGACCTCACAGTCAAGGTTAAGGACATCATAGTCCGTGAGTTTAAAGACCTCACAGTCAAGGTTAAGGACATCATAGTCCATGGGTTTTAAAGGACTCCACAGTCAGTAGAATGTTTGGTTGTCGGGACCCGTCACCTCTCTGAAGACGTTGATGGATTACAACGACATATATCAGAGGGGTTCAGAGATGTACCCTTGAACCGATGTGAGTTGGTTGAAAGATCTGTAGTCCAATTTGGGGCTAAGATTTGTTAACATATTTATGAGCAGATGAGCTGAATTAATATAGTTGGGTACTTATGGCCAATCTTAGGCTAAGTCCAATCAGGTTAAAATGTTTAACATTCTATTTTGGGCTGTTGAGCCTTTATTTGGGCTTGGCCCTTTTGACAATGCTAAGCATTGATTTATATCTTGACAATATTTTTGTCTTTTACTGAATGCAGAGCATTCATCAGAGCTCTGGGCTTATTAAAGAACAATTTATGTTCTGTCAGCGCAACACGTGGTGCACTAGGCACTTTGCGCCAGTCAAAAAGTGCAGTGCGCTTCTGCCACGTGGCGCACATGTAAGGGACATGTGTCGCGCTTGGCGTTATGCACCAGATAATGAGCGCATGATGCCAGTTCATGAGCGCTGAGCGCTAATCCATGAGCGCATTGCTTTCAGTTTAGCGGCGCATACGTGAGTGACACGTGGTGCGCTTGGCGCTGAGCGCCAGCCCATGAGCGCAGTGCGCTATTTTAGAAGCGCTAGTTGTTAATTGGCGCATACGTGATTGACACGTAGCGCATTTGGCGCTAAGCACCAGTTCAGAGAGCGCAGAAGCGCAGTTCAAGAGCGCAAAGCGCATCTGATCAATTTTATGATCTGGGAAACAAATTTATGTTCTTTTAAAAGAGATTTTGTCTCAAGATCTAAGAACAACAGTTTTTATTTTGCAGGAGATGTTCCAATCTCTTATATTGATGAAAGGCTTTGCCTTTATAGATCCATGATCTGTGAGTAGAATTATGTTCTTCTTCTTTTAGGGTGAGATCTTTTGATCTCTTTGTGAAGGACTTTTGTCTTGTAAATCTATGATCTGTGAGAAGTTCTTCTTTCATTTTATGATGAGATCTTTTGATCTCTTTATGAAAGACTTTTTGTCTTTTTGGATCTATGATCTTTTTGAAGAAATGAATTCTTCTTTTTATGAGATGATTTCATCTCTATGTTCATCATCATCCTTTTTACCTTGAAGAAAGATTTTCTTGCAAGAGCTTTCTCTTTGAATTTTCTCAAAATTTTTGGGGGAGGTTTCTCTCTCTTTTTGAGTCTGTATATATCCCTGAGACTTGAAGTCTAGGGGCCTTTTTATAGGGTAGGCTGATTTGTTGAATCAGTTAAAGAGATCTTTCTCTGATTGATTTGGGGATGTTTCCCCACCATTGGATCTTTGATCCTAGGGCTTCTGTTTTACAAAAGGCAATCTTCTTGTTTTTAACAAGATTGGAAAATCTTTCCATACCGAATTTATTCTATCTTTTGGTAATTTTTATTTACCATTGGATCATTGATCAAACGGTGCTTTGATTTACAGAGCACAATCTTGTTATTTGGAAAGATTTTAAGAATCTTTCCTTAACAGAATTTTACTCTGATTAATTAATGATTTATCATTATTATTAGATCTTTGATCTAATGGTGGGGAGCTTTTAGTTCCGGTGCTAGCGCACCCGTGCTCTGCACATGGTGCGCTGCTTGAAGGGCAGCGCACTTTGTGCTAGCGCACCTGTGTTTGACACGTAGTGCACCGCTTGGAGCACAGTGCACCTAGCGCTAGCGCACACGTGGCATGCTGTTTAGAGTGTAGCGTACCTAGCGCTAGCGCCCACGTGCTTTGCACGTTGTGCGCTGCTTAGGGCGCAGCGCACTTGGCGCTGCATCTGAAGCGTTTCTTCATTTCAAAATTTGAATTTTTGAATAGAGTTTTGCTCTGATTGAGCGAAACAAATGCCCCTCCACCGTTGCACTCACGTGGCCCACACGTGAATGCAGCGGTGGCAGCATCTGCACCCTCGTATCAACTGAGAAGTTGAAACGGCACTCAGTGCCTATAAATAGGACCTTTGGTCCTCTGGGATGACCACTGCTCATCGGCTTCCTTGTTTTCTGAGAATTTTTGTTCTCTCACAGAGTATAGCTCTCCATCTTAAGAATTTTCTTTAGGACAAAAACTCTGTCAAAATTTAGGTAAAGATTAAATCTTTTAAAAATTTAGCTCTTCATAGATCTTTGATTTAAAGAAAACCCTTTTAGGGTTTCATTAACAGAGCTTTTGCTCTCTTCAAATCATGAAGAACTCTTAAGAGTTTATTCATGGATCTTGAAGATCTCAGATTTTTTTTAATTCGTACATAAAAAATTGTTTTTAATTTTCTTGATGGATTATTCCATCATTTTCTTCCAGAGCAAGGCTCTTGAGGAATTTTTATTCCTTCATGATCAGAGTTTGACAAGTGTCACTCTGTCACAGAGTACTGCTCTCAAAGGGAGATTTACTCCTCTTCCCGAGAGATCTCTCTCTTGGGGATTTCCTCATTTAATCAACAGTCTCATCAAATGATGAAGCTGTTTTATTAATGATGAACTGTTATCTAGATTTTGTGGGCCCCTTTTGGTCCCTCTTCATTGCATTGCAGTGTGGTACAAATTCTAAAGTACCACGTGTCAGAATTTAAATTAAATTATCGCACTGACAGTTGACTTTTGTCCCTTTTTGCGCAGGAGACGTGTCTTTCGATCCCTTTTCCCATTTGTTCGTTCAGAGGGGGGTTCCCTGGGGCGCCTGTGGACCGGGAAGTCCTAGCATTGATCAAAGATCATGACCCGGAACATAAGAATCTTTACCTCTGGGGGACATGGTATAATCAGATTATTAAGGGTCGGCAGAGCTTTTCGTGCACGGTACTCTCAGAGCCAATCATGGCGATCCATTACGCCGACCCACCCCCGGTGAACTATACCGTGGAAGAAGTCAACTGGACTTCGGGAGGTCTTCTTCAGCCTGCTATGGCTTCGATACCCGTTCAGCCTCCAATGGCTTTGGATACCATGGGGCGACGTATTTGTCAAGGCGAGGCGCGACCGTGGGGACAACCATATATGATCGGCCTAATTCCTCGTCATCCAGCTGGCTATCTGCAATGGGCCCGCTACATTCTGTCAGCGAAGAAGTCACAGTTGTTGAGGCTTGGGTTGTATCCCGCCATTTATGAGGGCCTTTTTCTCGAATCTGGGAGCCGCGGGGTTACTTTCGAGGATATCATTGCTCGTTTTCTCCATCCGGAAGTCCTGTCGAAGGATGCTGCTAAATTCGCCAAACTTGACGACACTTTCGGTTTAGGGTTAAACAACTTCCCAACGGCGGAGGCAGATCAAAAGAGTTTCTTCCTTCCCAACACTCCAGTTGTTTCTTTCGCGGAGGTCGCAGTCCCTGGGATTGATGAGGAAACGTTCTTTTTGGGGTTTCTTGGGCTATGGCTGAGCTGGTTTGCGCTCCCGATGCACCCTCACCGTATGAGGCCATCTGTCTACTATCCGGCCCACCGAATGATTATTGGGGTGAAAGTGGTTGTCGGCGTTGCCGGGTTAGCTCATCTGTATTACGACCTCAGCCAAGTGGCGGATATTACTAAACCAGGAGTAGAGCATGTGAACTTTTCGATGCATTACTTCATGTCATGGCTCGAGCTACATGCACTTGGCATTTTCGGTATCCATAAAAGGCCGTCCTTCTACGACAGGTGCGGTTTCCCCCGGATTATGTGATTAGTCGACGCATCTATTGTAAATCCGTCACTGCGGGAAGCTAGAGGTTTGTTCTTTTGTCCTGGCACGGTTGGAGATGGCATGACTTTCACCGACAAGATCCTGACTATCGGCAAAGAGTACGCGACAACGGAGCAGCCATTGCGAGACATTTTTAAAGATGGAGCCTCTGTTTTGAAAGCTCGGGAAATCCTTCATTTATATTCCATAAGACCGGGCTTTCTAGTGTTTAGGCAAAATGATCTGGCGTTATTAATGAGATACAATCCGTATCGTTTCGCCCAGCAGCTGAGCTACAATCAGGGAGTCCCGCTAGAGGATTTCTTGTTAGAACCTGCTGTCACCAAAAAGGGAATGCGAAACGCGCTGCATCATTTTATGCACGTGAACACGGGGTCCAACTTCTTTATCAGCGAACCGAACTGTGTCCCGAAGGCCCTTAGTGTGTACGTG
Organism: Agapanthus africanus; assembly: GCA_030015575.1. Taxonomy (NCBI): domain Eukaryota; kingdom Viridiplantae; phylum Streptophyta; class Magnoliopsida; order Asparagales; family Amaryllidaceae; genus Agapanthus; species Agapanthus africanus. The sequence continues at coordinate 98,104,530 of JASDDO010000014.1, read as the reverse complement.
GCGTGGTATCAGCATTCAATGGGCGCCATCATTAGGGAGGAGAAGCGACTGCTGCTCGATCGCAAAGGTGCACCCCCTGCTGGTGATCGAAATGTCCCTCTGAAGTGACGGGACATTGTCCCACCTCCCTTAAGAGAAGCTGCGGTGATCGAAGTCCCGCATGACAGGCCCGAGCTACCGATACCCCGGGCTCCTGTAGAAACGGCGACTGTAGCTTCCCCCGATTCTGGTGTGGGTTCAGATATTAGGACTCGTCGCCCCAAGATGCCCACTAAGCGTAAGCTTGTGCTAGCTGCGACCGGAGCTCGCTCGCAGAAGAGGAAGAAAAAGTCGTTCCTTTCTGCCGACGTTGGACTCGGCCAGGAGCCTCATGCTCTTTATGGCGAGGGCCTGAGCGACTATGGGACAAACGAGGGTCTATTCATGCCGCCAGATGACACTGATCTTGCGGCTGCCATTGCAGCTTCTGAGCAATTGGCAAGCCACGAAGCGGGATTGGCCATCCTCTCGCAATCAAGTAACCATCAGCTGTGTCTTTCGTCATTGCATCATATTTTTATCATCATGTTTTTACTGACACTTTTACCCCTTTTTCTTTAACAGGAATTTCCACCGAAGAAGCTCTCGCTGCTTCTCTCAAGACTTTTGAGGAAGAGAAAAGACTTCAAGCATCCTTAGGCATCGATACATTTCAGTTCACCGCGTCTCCGCTCTTGTTTCTGAAGGGTAATCTGACCTCTCCTTTTCATCTTATTACAGGAACTACCTCTACTCAGGTTATTCTAGGCGTGGCACCGAATTCACAAGGCGGTGCGGCGACGCTTCCCGGGTCAGCTATCGAAGTCTCAGTTCCGCCGGTATTGCCGAAAGAAGCTTCACTTAAGCAACTGATGACGGATGCCATAACGGCTCCAGAGGTAACTATTGGCGCGGACGATGACGTCCCGTTGACGGAGGTCTTTATAAGATCTGCCCTTACGGCCCGGGGGGAAAGGAAGCGTAGAATGCACGCGGCAAGGGAGCGTACTGCCGCCTTGGATGCGGGTGCAGGTCCAAACGTTGTTACCCCTGCCCCTACTCCTTCAGAGGATACTTCGGCTGCCTTGTCTACCGCCCACAGATAGGCAGCACGTGCAGCTCGGGAAGCAATCAAAAAACCGACCCAAGGTAACGTGACGTTGGGTTCTTTTGTCAAATTTTTAATTTTCAGGTTCTCATATATCTTATCTTGCAGGACCGATTCTTGCCGAGGAAGTGGTGGGTGATGTGGCGGCAACCACCGAGCCTGAGGTAGCGGTAGGTGAGACGGCTACAATCGTCGAGCCCTAGGTAGCGGTAGGTGAGATGGCTACAACCGCTGAACCCGTGGTAGCCACTCTTTCTCAAGAGTCGGGCACTGCTCCAATCGTCACTCTTTCCCCTTGTGGGTCCTTACCATTGCCGGGCGCTGCGAGTGTTACGACGATTCTCGTGGTGTCGGGGGATGAGGCTACGGGTGGCGAGATCGTTCCGATGGAGGAGGGTGAAGCATTCGCTGCATCCAGGGACGCCCTTGTCGCGGTCTCTACCGGTGACTCACAAGGTAGATTTTGGGTCATTACTCTCCCCTTTATTCTGCAATCCCTTTCAATTTCTTTTTGACAGTGTTTCTCTTATTTCTAATGCAGGTGTGATGAGCGTTGGGGTTGTGCCACCCGAGGAAGCATCTCCAGTTGCTGCTTTGACGGTGACCGCTCCTCTACCTTCTCTCATACCATCTCAACTACTGGAAGGTGCGGATTTGTGACCCATCAGTTTCATTGTAGGCAGTATACTTTATGTACTGACATTGCATTATTATATCCTTGCAGGAGTCCTTTTTTATCACCTGTATCAGCTGCTACACCCACACTTCTCCTTTCAGTTAGAGATTACCTCTTCTAGCGGAGCTGGTGAGTACTGCTTTTAGCTAACGTCTCTTCTTTTCTTCGACGGGTAGTCAAATCGTTTCTAATTTTTCTTTGTTTTAATTGCAGCCCTATAGATCGGAGGAGGAGACGAAAGAACAGTTGCACCGCCGGTACTCCCGATCTTGCTACCTGCTACAGCCGGTATAGTAAACTCCGTTGTTCATGACCTCCCTTATTTCTTGAACCGTTATTTGACTGTGATTTGCTTTGTAGCTGTGACACCGACTTCAGCTTCGTTTGAGTTTCAAGTCATAATGCCAGCAGTCCCCTTCTCTCGACACCCCTCCTCTAAAGGTGCTGTGAATAGCCTGCGCACGTTGATCGATCATCTCGAGGAGCTTGATGCGGAGACTCCTGCCTTTACTGCAGATTTCGCTGCTGAGGTTAATCCCATGCAGGCGACGCTCGTGCACTTTCATAATGAAGGCGTCGTGGAGTCCTGGGTTAATCATTGCAGAAAAACGAGGCCTGTCTGTATGAGCTTGAGTTTAGACGTCCTGCCCCTGAGGTCTTGGCTGTGAACTCCCAGCGGGCTACATGGGTCGAGCAGAGCACCCCTTACTTCCACCATTTTGAACAAAAAGTGGTTTTGAGGCGTAAAGAGCGCGAGGAGACTTTAAGCGAATCTGCTCGTTTGCATACTCAAGTTGATGCAAATGCTGCACAGTTGAAAGTCACCTTTGAAAGCCTTCTACGATGTATTTCTGACGGGCTAACGCTGAGGCAGAAACTCGACCTCATTGAACGAGATGCACAAGGTCGTGAGGTGGCTCAGTGGGTCGTTGACGAGCAACTTTCATCTTATCTGCAGCAACGAGCTCAGGTTGAAGCACAGTTGGCCGTGGCGAGTGACCAGGAAAAGGGGCTGAAGGAAGTGCGTGAGCGGTTAATTGGTCTATTGAAAATGCTTCCCTCTTAATAATTGTTTTTGTACCATTTGTAATTTTGAATTAAATGTATCCAATTTTTTTATTCTTTCATAAGATGTATTTTGTACCCAATTGAATTTATGAATAAAAGATACATTTCTTTCGCAATGTCTTATGTCATCTCTTGACTTTCTTCTTTTCTTTGTTATTAGCATGTCACTCTAGTAAGCATAGCCTGCAGATAATAGAGAGAGTATTCTGTTTTGAATTCTTTGAGAGGTAGTGATGGCTTAGAAAGCAGGTTCAGATCTGCCGCCTAAGACTTTTCAACTTCATGAGCCATGAGGGTCTTATAAAGACTTTTCTCCCTACGAGTCGAGAGAGATCTCGTAGGTGTATTTTCTCCTTAGGAATCGTGAGGATTCCTAAGTGCGTTTTCTCTTATAATTTGTAAGGATCTTACAAAAGAGTTTTCTTCCTTACGGGTCAAGAGGACCTGTAAGTGATTGATGGTGCTGCCATTATCCGCACTTCGTGGAGTCAGGAGTTGCTTTGGGCGTTTCCCATGGGGTCAAAATTGACATTAACCGTGTTCCACGGGACCAGGATTTGCTCTGGACGCTTCCCACAGGGTCAGGATTGACATAGCCGTGTTCTGCAAGGACCAGGATCCTCTCTAGACGTTTCCTACGGGGTCAGAATTGAAATAGACCGTATTCCATGTGATCAGGAATTTTACTCTGGATGCTTCCTACGGGGTCTGATTGACATAGCCGTGTTCTGCGAGGACTAGGCTCCATTCTGGACGTTTCCCACGGGGTCAGGATTGACATAAGCCGCGTTCCATATGACCAGGAATTTGGTTTGGATGCTTCCCACGGGGTCATAGCCATGTTCTGCGAGGACCAGGATCCGCTCTGGACGTTTCCCACGAGGTCAGGATTGACATAGGCCATGTTCCACGTGACCAGGAATTTGCTCCGGATGCTTCCCACGGGGTCATAGCCGTGTTCTGCGAGGACCAGGCTCCGCTCTGGACGTTTTCCACGGGGTCAGGATTGACATAAGCCGCGTTCCACGTGACCAGGAATTTGCTCTGGATGCTTCCCACGGGGTCATGGCCGTGTTCTGCGAGGATCGGGATCCGCTCTGGACGTTTTCCACAGGGTCAGGATTGACATAAGCCGCGTTCCACGTGACCATGAATTTGCTCTGGATGCTTTCCACGGGGTCATAGCCGTGTTCTACGAGGACCAGGATCCGCTCTGGACGTTTCCCACGGGGTCAGGATTGACATAGGCCGTGTTCCACGTGATCAGGAATTTGCTCTGGATGCTTCTAACGGGGTCATAGCCGTGTTCTGCGAGGACCAGGCTCCGCTCTGGACGTTTGCCACAGGGCCAGGATGGACATAAGCCGCGTTCCACATGACCAAGAATTTGCTCTGGATTCTTCCCACGGGGTCATAGCCGTGTTCTGCGAGGACCAGGCTCTGCTCTGGACATTTCCCACGGGGTCAGGATTGACATAGGCTGTGTTCCACGTGAACAGGAATTTGCTGTGGATGCTTCCCACGAGGTCATAGCCGTGTTCTGCGAGGACCAGGCTCCGCTCTGGACGTTTCCTACAGGGTCAGGATTGACATAAGCTGCGTTCCAAGTGACCAGGAATTTGCTCTGGATGCTTCCCACGGGGTCATAGTCGTGTTCTGCGAGGACCAGGCTCCGCTCTGGATGTTTCCCACGGGGTCAGGATTGACATAAGCCGCATTCCATGTGACCAGGAATTTGCTCTGGATGCTTCCCACGGGGTCATAGCTGTGTTCTATGAGGATCAGGCTCCACTCTGGACGTTTCCCACGGAGTCAGGATTGACATAGGTCGTGTTCCACATGACCAGGAATTTGCTCTGGATGCTTCCCACTGGGTCATAGCCGTGTTCTGCGAGGACCAGGCTCCGCTCTGGACGTTTCTCACGGGGTCGGGATTGACATAAGCCGCGTTCCACGTGACCAGGAATTTGCTCTGGATGCTTCCCACGGGGTCATAGCCGTGTTCTGCGAGGACCAGGCTCTGCTCTGGACGTTTCCCACGGGATCAGGATTGACATAAGCCGCGTTCCATGTGACCAGGAATTTTCTCTGGATGCTTCCCACGGGGTCATAGCCGTGTTCTGCGAGGACCAGGCTCCGCTTTGGACATTTCCCACGGGGTCAGGATTGACATAAGACGCGTTCCACGTGACCAGGAATTTGCTCTGGATGCTTCCCACGGGGTCATAGCCGTGTTCTGCGAGGACCAGGCTCCGCTCTGGATGTTTCCCACGGGGTCAGGATTGACATAGGCCGTGTTCTACGTGACCAGGAAGGTTGACTTTATCCGCATTTCACGGAGTCGGGGTTTGACTCTCGGTCATCTGTGCTCCGCCGAGTCATGGAACTGGGAATTGCCGCGGTTCTGCTTTGCTTGATGTTGCGCTTGTTGTAATGAGACGCATGTTGAGTGATCTCCAGACTGTCTGTGAACTGTTGAGATTTAGCTTCTTCTTCCGATGGAACCTGGGGAGAGAAGGTGTGATTCCCTCTTTGTTTGCGCCCCTGGATTGTATACAAGAATTGATGTGATATCACCTGTAGGGCATAAATTTCATTTTTTTATTTCTTTCCGCGATACTCTATCATTTCAGTATTTATATCGCGAAGGTCGCGATTGCCCAATCATTTTGGCTATTTTTCGCAGTGCCCAATCATTTCGGCTATTTTGTATTTATTTGCTCGCTGCTTTTTATTGCGAGTTGCCCAATCATTTTGGCTATTTTTGTATGCATACATTTTTACTTGCTGATTTTGTTGCAAGTTACCCCATCATTTTGGCTATTTCGTATGCATGTGCGGCTCGCTGGCTTTTTTGCTGCAAGCTTGGAATTAGAGACTGATTTCGGCATCAGCACTGCTACAACTGGGATATTGCCAGGAGTGAATCATCATTTGGCTCTGTCGATATCGAACAAAGGTGGCTTAGCGAACAGGGTTAGGATCCTGTCGACTAAAGCTTTTGACTTCATGGGCCGTAAGGGTCTCATAAAGGTATTTCTCCCTGCGAGTCATGAGGATCTCATAGGTGCGTTTTCTTCTTAGGAATTGTGAGGACTGATTTGTGTAGGATTTTACGATCAAAAACAATTTACTGCAATCAAGAACGGCGTCGCTTGGTAGCTAGCCGGTGAGTACGGGTCGGTCCACAGGAATTTTGTGTTTTCCTAATCGCTCTAACGAGTTAATTCCGATGGGTGTCGGATTGATTTATTAAATCTAAAAACTACCAAATTAAGTTATACTAAGATTATCTAGATTTATTGCTAGGGTTAGGTTCAGGGGAAGTTGAGAGATTAAAGGTGTAACGCCTGAGTTAGGGTTAGTGGTAATTGTGTATTAATGTGGGGTTTTTGGTAAAAAGTTTATCAAAACGGGTTTCTAATAATTTATCTGGTTTTATGGTTATTTTTGTAGAATTTTATCACGACCGCACACACTTGTGCATGATAACTAGGGTTAAGCTTAGGGTGACCTAGTTTGGGTGTGCATGGTGGGTTAACCATGTTTAGCCAACCATGGTGGGTTAGGCCTTTGGTTAAGATAATTGAGTTGGTTATGAGCTAATTAGTTTAATTAAGGGGTCTTGGTTTTGTCCAAGGGTGTTTAGGGTTTAGGTTGACTTGCTTGTTGTGAGAGAGAGAGAGAGAGAAAGAGAGAGAGAGATGTGATGGTTGTCATGCTAGCTTTTGTTTAGAGGGAGAATGATGGCTTTAAGGTTGTGTCACACCATTTCAACTCAAACCTTTTTGCATGTCTCACTCACACTCACACCTCTCACTCACACACTCACATCAGCCCATATATCATCATTTCAGCCACCAATTTCAGCACCAAAACAGCAACATCAGCTGCACAACAGCCCCAACTTCTTACATAACACTTCCCCCACAACACACAACCGTTCCCTCAACAATACCTCAACCCCTGCTGCTGCTGCTGCAGCCCATACTTCACAAAATAAAAACTACAACAGCAACACCATCACAAAACAACAGCAACAGGAAGCTTCAGCAATAAACAGTGAAGCAGATCAGCACTTTTCAGCCATGGAATTACAGCTCTTGGGGAAGTAGGAGCAGCACTCTAGCAGCACACACACTTTCTCCTTCCTCTCTTCTCCTTCATCTAGGATCTCTAGATGTATAACCCCTTAACCCGACTCCAAATTGCTAAGGTTATGGTTATCTAGCTTAAATTAGTGTTTATTATATGTTTTAATGGTAGTTTTGGGTAATTTAGGGGAGTTTTGGCAAAGTAATGGTTGTGATGGTTAGAGTAGCCTTATTAGATGCTGTTGAGACTAGATCAACAAAGTTTGGTCCCAGATTTCACACAAATACCCGATTTGTCCGACTTGGCGTAATTTAGCAGTTTTAGCGACTTTTTAGCCTCTGTTAGATCTGCTGTTGACCCGAGCCTTTCAGAATGAAATTGGGAAAACTATAGCATGGTGAGACTAGCAGGGACACACACACAAAGCACGGGGACCCACCTCACATTTGAGGCCGCCGGTTTATTCGTTCTGGCCGCAAATTGCGGCCAGAGTAGGGGGTGGGGTGTTGGGTTTTTGGGAGTGGGGCTCTGCTGGGTAGCTTAGTCTGTTGGTATCTGTAACTTTTTAAGTTAGGCCCAGAGGCATAATCTGGAGCTATAATCGTGTTTTCGATGTTTTAAGTCTTGTGCGACACGCGCGTGATACGCGTGGTTCTGTGGCGCGCTGTGCAACACAGCGCGTCGGAGTAGGTTCTGGTGGGTTTGTGCGCGTCGGAGTAGGTTCTGGTGGGTTTGTGCGCGTCGCGACGTGTCGTGTGCACGCGCGTTTAGTTTCACGCACGCGTATCCCTTTTATCGATATATCATGTTTTGGAGGATTTTTCCTTATATGGTGACTTTTGTAAATTCTAGGTTCGCCGGCAGAGACTTCGAGCGCAGCGGAGAAAGGGAAGCAGGTGGTCGGACACACCTAGCGCGAGATCACGGGTGAGTAGATTTCACATCTACAGTAGACGATCGTTTGGATGGCGCAAGTCGCCCGATAGATTTAGTAAATTTGAAAATAGTAAACTTTAACATTTGCTTGTGACATTAGAAATAATAGTACTTGCATGATAGTTGCTGCAGTTAGGATCTATATGTTGTATCCATATGTGCAAACTTATTCTGTAGGACACATGCATCATTACCAGGTTTTTATATGCAGCATGAGCACTATTCATGTGTACACCCACACCCTGGTAATTGCCATGTCACGACACTAGATAACTATAAATCTGAACATGTTAATTGCTTAGACCTGTGCTATTGCAATAAATATTTAAAATGAAATCATAAGAATTGCTATTCTCGTGCATATATATCATTACATCACTTGCTCATGCCTAGTATAAATCATACATTGCAACTTGAACATTGATACCATTTGCATCCATTATCATTGACATATGCACCCATAATGATTTCACGAGATTTATAATATTTCTGGATTTCGGGGAAACGCCGCAAGATTTCAAACTTATGATCTTTTAAAAATATAAAAGTTGCGGTTTTCTAATGATGTAAAGTGTCGTCCACCATGAGTTTTCTGTGGTTTTCGAGACCCGTTTCGAGGAGGTGGATGAACCGTCTCGGGTACATGATGGGCCCGGTAAGGTACCCCGGGGCAAGAAGATCGCAGGAGATGGCGTTAAGCCTGGTAGGGGACGGATTGCCTACCGGTGACTTCATTTGGCACGGCGGATATCCAGAGGATACCAATCGTGGCCGTTAGATTGAGGCCAGAGATACTTGACATGGATCAGCCGGACGGCTGAGGCCAGAGATACTTGACATGGATATATGAGGTTGAGACAGTTTTGAGGTGTCGTTGCTGGACACAGATTTGTTGATTTCATGGATATTATGCTGATATTTGAAAAGAGTTTCAAAAACAAAGAAAAAATAGTTCTTGTACTTATATGTTGAGATCTTGAGTTGACTCATATAGCATACATACATGTTAGTACATTCATGTGGCATACCAACCTGCTAGTACACTGATGCTGCATACATACCTGCTAGTACATATAGCCATGCCTGCTAGATATGCTAGGATACTTGTGTGCATGTATGCGATAGCCTTTGTAGATGTTATTTGTTACTCACGAGCTGGCAACTCACCCCCGTTGTGTCACAGCTTTTCTGCAGGTCCGTTCCGTCAGCACTATAGCGGCGGACACTTTTGCCTCTTTTGCTCTTTTTGACTAGACTCGAGGCTTTTGCTCATAGGTGGGTTATTATCATTTTGTACCACCTTATGCATTCATTGTATCTAGAGTACTCCATCTGCTATTATTCCAGCTGTACCAGTCTTGTTTGGATTACTGTATATTGACCTAGAGGCGAGGTTGTGAGACTTGTGGATGATATGTTATATTTGGGGTCGAGCTCACTTGAGTCGACATGTTATTTTATCTGTGCTGTCATTCTTACTTATGCACATTGTATTTTACATTGCGTGGGATTTGTGACCACCTTGAGGCGAAGAGCTAGCTCCCGCTTGGGGATGCCATATTCATGTTATTCATTTATATTCCTGTTTTGTACCCGTTTGGGGCTTGTTTTACAAGGAGATTCTGCCGGAATTTTTGGAAAAAAGGAAAGTTGGTTTAATAAGGAAACTTGATGTGGTTTAATGGAGTAAAATACTTTAAATAAATTGGTTTCCTTCACTCTAATTCTTAATTGTGTTTTGTATTCTGGGCTTCGGCTTACTTATTTTACGGACGCTTTGAGACGTTTCGTAACTTAAGTGTTGGTCGCGTTCCATACCTTGCGGGTCATGACAATGTTGGTATCAGAGCCTGGTTTCACCTTTCTGAGTGTAGGATGACCCTTAGTAGATGGAGTAAGTGACTTAAGCAGGGTAGCGTAGCGTACGTATGTCCGTGGCATACTTGCGATACGGTACTCCGCCTAAGTGACTTTAGGATATACTTGCTTGGAATTCCGTATATTTTATTGCACCGTTCTTATTGTCCTGTTTCCTGTACCAGTCGCTATGCCGCAGAGGGCTACCAGAGGTAGAGGGCTGCCGCCCGAGACGAGATTCGAGCTGGCTCGTCCAAGACTAGGACTGAGCAGGGTGGTATGCCTACGCCGCAGGGACAGACTGATCCGCCTTCCCCAGGCCGTATAGATAGACTTGAGTTTGGTATGGAGGAGCTGCGACAGATGATAGGGAGTATGCAGGAGCTACGTCAGATGGTGGGATCCTTAGTTCCGGCCAGTCGTGCACTGAGGCCGGAGGACGTACCCACTACATCCCAGACTACTATGATACCTGCTCCTACTACCACCACCGTGGCCATCCCGGTTTCTCTACAAGTGTTCATGAGGCTGAGACCTCCAGTCTTCACGAGTATCGATGCAGCAGAGGACCCGCAGACGTTCCTTGATAGTTTGGCCAGGATCTGCCGCTCGCTGAGATGTTCCGATGACCGCTGGGTAGAGCTGGCGAGTTTCCAACCAGAGGGCCTCGCACAGATATGGTGGGAGTCAGTTTTGAGAGGTCGAGCTGCAGGTCTACCGCCCATGACCTGGACCGAGTTCACAGCAGTTTTTCTAGCCCGTTTCCTTCCGGAGAGCGTTCATGACGCCAGAGCTCGTAGTTTTGAGGCCTTGATCAAGACTCCAGGGATGACGGTGTCTGAGTATGACGTCCAGTTTACACAGTTGTCCCGATATGCTCCGTACTTGGTGGATACCGAAGCGAAGAGGGTGAAGAGGTTCATACAGGGACTGGATGCCCGGCTATTTCTTGCCATTGGCGCCCAGCACTTCGATAACTATTCAGCGGCTATGGATACGGCGTTGCGGATGGCGGCACGTATTTCAGCGACTTCGGCCGTTCCCAGGCCGAAGAGGATTCGTACCGGCACGCCAGATCAGAGGCAGCATGCCAGATTCTTTCCGAGAGATAGGGCCGGCAGAGAGTTTGGACGAGGTCAGCTATATGGTTCGTATCCACACGGACAGCAGGCGTCGCCATGATGTTTTGGGTGCGGGAGTCTGCACCATCGAATCAGAGACTGCCCGGCGAGACGACAGGGAGTGGCGACAGTTCCGCATATGACCCTACCACCATCACCGCCCCCTCCTCAAAGAGCTCTACCTCCCGCCATAGTCAATGCTGCACGCCAGTTAGGTGCACCCAGAGGCCGTGGACGCGGAGGACCTATCCAGAGAGGAAGAGGAGGCAGAGGCCGAGGCCGAGGTCAGCCCGCTATTGGTGGAGGTCAGGTCCGAGTATTTTAGTTAACACCGCAGGATGCGCAGGCATCCAATGCCGTTGTGACAGGTACCCTATCAGTGTGTTCTGTTGATGCACACGTGTTGTTTGATCCCGGATCCACGCATTCCTACGTTTCCACACACTTCGTGCCGAGTTTGGGTATAGAGTCCGGTCTGCTTGATCAGCCGCTTGTTGTGACCACTCCTGTAGGAGAGTCATTTGTTGCTAGACAATGTTCCGATCCTGTACGGTCCGTATTGGCGAGTGAGAGCTGCCTGTCAACTTGATCCTTCTTGAGATGTTGGACTTCGACGTTCTTTTGGGCATGGATTGGTTAGCCATGTGCTATGCGTCTGTGGACTGCCGCGAGAAGACAGTTAGATTTTTTTGTCCCAGCAAGTCGGCTTTTGTTGTGCAGGAGGACCGTGGTGCCGCCCCTCACATAATGATTTCTTCTCTTCGCGCTGATCAGCTGTTGAGAAATGGATGTCGGGGATTTCTAGCTTATGTTTGCGACACTAGAGCTGCAGATATTCCATTGGACCAGGTTCCGATTGTATGCAAGTTCCCCGATGTTTTTCCTGATGAGCTGCCAGGATTGCCACCTGAGCGCGATGTCGAGTTCTGTATTGATTTGATTCCCGGCTCGGGGCCTATTTCTATACCGCCTTATCGGATGGCCCCGACGGAGCTTAGAGAGTTGAAGGTTCAACTGCAAGATCTGTTAGATAAGGAACTTGTTTGACCCAGTGTTTCTCCATGGGGTTCTCCGGTCCTGTTTGTCAAGAAGAAGGATGGAAGTTTGCGCTTGTGTATCGATTACCACCAGCTGAACAAGATTACCGTGCGAAAAAGGTATCCGTTGCCACGCATTGATGACTTGTTCGACTAGCTTCAGGGTGCGGGCTATTTTTCGAGGATCGACTTGCGATCAGGATACCATTAGCTGCGAGTCCGACAGGAGGATATACCGAAGACAGCTTTCCGTATACGCTATGGCTACTATGAGTTTCTGGTGATATCGTTCGGACTCACCAACGCCCCAGCTGCATTCATGGATTTGATGAACCGTACCTTCAGGCCATATCTCGACTTGTTCATCATAGTGTTCATTGATGATATTTTGGTGTATTCCCGGAGCTGAGAGGAGCACGAGCAGCACTTGCGGATTACGTTGCAGACCTTGAGGGAGCACCAGTTTTTCACAAAATTTTCCAAGTGTGCATTCTGGTTGGACAGCGTTGGTTTCTTGGGTCACGTGATTACGAGAGATGGCATATGTGTAGACCCGAAGAAGATTGAGGCTGTTCAGCAGTGGCCCAGACCGACGTCGGTTACGGAGATCCGTAGTTTTCTAGGCCTGGCTGGCTACTACAGCCGATTCGTTCAGGATTTTTCCCGTATTGCTGCACCTTTGACCGGTTTGACACGGAAGGGAGTTCCTTTCGTTTGGACGGAGGAATGCGACACAGTTTTCAGCAGCTACGGACTTGTTTGACTACGGCGCCGGTATTATTATTGCCTTCAGGATCAGGCGGATTTGTGGTTTATTGTGACGCTTCACGGGTGGGGTTAGGATGCGTATTGATGCAGCATAATAGAGTGATCGCGTATGCTTCGCGGCAATTGAAGAAACATGAACAGAACTATCCCACTCACGATTTGGAGATGGTTGCAGTGGTCTTTGCACTTAAGATCTGGCGACATTACCTCTACGGCGAGTCGTGCCAAATATTCACTGACCACAAGAGCTTAAAGTATATATTTCAGCAGCGAGACCTGAACCTCAGATAGTGTCGTTGGATGGAGCTGGTGAAAGACTAGGATTGCGAGATCTTGTATCACCCGGGCAAGGCCAATGTAGTGGCGGATGCTTTGAGCAGGAGGTCCGGGGGTAGTCTGTCTTGTTTGCACGCAGTGCAGAGGCAGTCGTCAGCAGATTGACAGATTTTATGCGGCAGCCAAGTTGAGTTCGAGTTCACTCCGACAGGGGGACAGCTTGCGCATGTTCGTGCACGTCCGCAGTTACTTGACCGCATTCGAGTGGCACAGCCCAGTGATGACCGACTTTCAGAGATCATGGAGCAAATTAGGCAGGGCAGAGATTCCGAGTTTGTGATCGACGATCAGGGAGTACTACGATTTGGGACTCGATTGTGCGTACCAGATTTGGAGGGACTGCGACGTGAGATTCTTGAGGAGGCGCATAGATCTACATACAGCGTTCATCCAGGTTCCACCAAGATGTACCGTGACTTGAGAGATGTCTATTGGTGGGACGGGATAAAGAGAGATGTCACAGACTTCGTATCAAGATGCCTGACTTGTCAGCAAGTCAAGGCCGAGCACCAGAGGCCAGCAGGAGAGTTGCAGCCCTTGCCCATTCCGGAGTGGAAATGGGAGCAGATTTCAATGGACTTCGTTGTGGGTCTATCCAGGACCAGTCGAGGGTATGACTCCATTTGGGTGATCGTGGATCGATTGACGAAAGCGGCTCACTTCCTGCCAGTGAAGACCACTTTCAGTTTTGCTCAGTATGCCCAGATTTAAATTGACGAGATCGTGCGGTTGCATGGCGTACCGACTTGTATCGTGTCGGATCGAGGCACCCAGTTTACCAGCCGACTATGGCAGAGACTTCAGGAGGCTTTGGGCACTCGTTTGAGTTTCAGCACTGCATTTCATCCGCAGACCGACGGACAGTCAGAGCGGACTATTCAGACTCTCGAGGACATGCTTAGAGCGTGCGTTTTGGACTTTGGTGGTAGCTGGGATCGTCATTTACCTTTAGTGGAGTTCTCCTACAACAACAGCTTCCAGGATACTATTCAGATGGCACCTTTCGAGGCCTTGTATGGGAGGAGATGTAGATCGCCCGTCTGTTGGACTGAGCTGAGCGAGAGCAGTAATTTTGGGCCGCAGGTCGTGCAGGAGACGACCAAGAAAGTGCAGTTGATTCGAGACCGGATGAGAGCAGATCAGAGCAGGCAGAAATCGTATGCAGACAGGCGCCGTCGTAGATTAGAGTTCACAGTTGGCGATCATGTTTTTCTGAGGGTCTCTCCGATGAAGGGCGTGATGCGATTGAAAGGTTCCTAGGCACCCTAGTGAGGTCTCACAAGGCATCGAACATGCCAATTTCAAAAAAAAATGGTGCCGAGAAACCCTAGACTACGGATCGTCGCTAGAATTCTAGGCGAAAAATAAATCTAGTTAACAAATTAACTAAAAGTCGGAAACTACAACCTTTGTAGACCCGGATTTCCGCCTCCTTAGCTCCACGTGGTCATGCCCTCGCTGTCCATCATGAATCCTCGACTCGATCATCGGCTTCATCGGGAAAGCAAGCGGAATAGGTCGTCGGCTTTGTGTCAAAGACGATCTACGTCGAGGTTGCACAAACTCAAGCTCCGACTTCACAAACTTGTGAAACTTGTGAAGTAAACACCCAAAACAACTTGGCAAGAGGTAGAGGGTGAAGAAATAGGAGGTGGGTTCACTTTAGATTTGGATTTTGCTCACTAGATCACAAGTTGTCATTGATGGCATCAAGGTTGCTCACTTGAAGAAGAAGAAGAAAAATGAGCTAGTTATGATAAGTTATGATAAAAAGAAAATAGAAAATCAAATACTTATCATAACTAAACTAGGGTTAAGTGTAGAGAATTAACCATGGTCACTTGGATGGGTTAGGGTTAAGCATGAAGATAAGGATGGTTGCTAAAGTCAAAGCTTCATGAAGCTTCAACAAATGACAAAGAAAGCCACCATTCTCATCTTATTCTTTTCTAAATAAATAAATAAACAAATAAATAAATAAATGAATATGCAAAACCCTAATTATCAAATTAACCATGGATTAATTCTATACACTTAACTAAATGATCAAGTATCATCAAACATGATACAAAAATGTGCACTAAAGCATATCACATATACAATGTGCATCAAGTGAGAAAAAACCGTTTAAAGTGAACCAATACTAGTTAATGCAATGCAATATATCAAATATATAATTATGCATTAAATCATTAAATCAACATTTGATTCAATGATCCGGTCATGTCGCACATGACCGACTAGAATGTAATGTATCGATTTATCGAATCTATGATTCGATAACTAGGTCATATCGAATATAACCAATCGAAACATATATCGCGAGAATGAAATGCGGTATCACATACACGCATTATTCTCGGTCCTGCACATATCTCATATGCGCTCCTATTTCGTTTCGCTTGAGCCAGGAAACCTCTGTGTAGGACTCTAAAGACTCGTCAATACGCCGGTAGCAGATGATGATCATATCAAGCACCCACAAGCCGTAAGCGGTCTGCTAAACGTAACGACCACCCAGGTATTGAGCGATCAGAAGATCGACGAGCTAGCCCGCTCACACTCCTGCGAATCCGACCAGTAACACTTACCATACAGTCCGGTCTCTTCGTCTGATATGTCGCATATCAAGTCTAGGGGTGGTAAACGTCAGACTTCAATAACCCGATAAGTCATGCCGATGTGAGGCTTGTAACGGGTCGAGAAACTACTGGTAACACTTACCAGCAAATCTCTGATCAGCCCTGGCCAGGGACTTCCCTGTTACGGCCAATCGAGCACAGCGCAACATCTACCCCCAATACCGGGAGAGACGAAACCCCTCCTATCGCTCACTGCCTCCATGTGACTCGGGACTGTACCCAAAGACCACCGTTTTGCACGCCCTTATGGACGTGGTAAGGTGGAGATCAAAGCACAGTGGGAATCACACGAGACTCTATGACGATCTCGGGTCTACAGACTAACCTGTACAAGTGTCACCTGAGAACTGCCATCTGACGTGAGGTATAATACCATCTGGGAGTTCTCGGCGAGTCCGTCCAGTGTACCCAGTTTCCACTGAGCACCCGTATACCATCTCTGATGTCAAACACTAATGGATACGGGATCATCCATCGCCCATCACATGGGTCGAGAAGCGTATACGCTAGTCTACACTGGTATATCGATGCCCCGTCTCGATACACCCACGACTAGGGACCTTGAAGGATGTACTTATGGACTACCATGTCCCCACTAGTATGATCTGCATCATAGTCTAGGTAGTCAAGTACAAATCCTAAGGGCTTTACCAACATGTAACTATAAGACAGTATAAAGAGACTAGTGTACATGTTAAGATAAATAGCAACCAGATAGCATACTATCATGTCGAGCAAGAAAGTCATCTCTATATATGTCCAAGCATCCAATATAATATACATAATATGTACAATACTGGCCTCTAGGGCATACATACAACTAACAATCTCCCACTTGCACTAGGGCCAGCTGCTGTAGTATCTCATACCGAGCATCCCGAAGAGTCTCTCAAACTGTATCTGGGGAATGGCCTTCGTGAGTGGATCCGCCGTGTTGTTCTTCGTGTCAACTCTCCTGACCTCGATCTCCCGGCGATCAACTATCTCCCGGATCAGGTGATACCGCCTCAGAATATGCCTGGATCGCTGATGGGACCTGGGTTCCTTGGCCAAAGCCACCGCTCCATTGTTATCGCAATACAAAGGTATTGGATGCTAAATGGATGGAACCACTCCAAGTTCAGTAATGAACTTCTTGACCCAGACAGCTTCTTTAGCAGCATCGTTGGCAGCGATGTATTCAGCCTCCATCGTCGAGTCTGCCACGGTTTCCTGCTTGGAACTCTTCCAGCTAACCGCCCCTCCATAAAGGGTAAAGACAAAACCCGACTGCGACTTAGAGTCGTCCTTATCACTCTGGAAGCTGGAATCGGTAAAGGACTCCACTTGGAGTTCTCCGTTACCATACACCAAGAACATATCTCTAGTCCTTCGTAAGTACTTGAGAATGCTCTTCACAGCTGTCCAGTGACTCTCTCCAGGATCAGCTTGATACCTGCTCACTACACTTAGTGAGTATGCTACATCGGGTCTGGTACATAGCATCGCATACATGATAGAGCCTACTGCCGAAGCATAGGGTATCCCTTGCATGCGAGCTCTCTCCAAATCAGTCTTGGGAGACATCTCTTTGGAGAGAGTGACTCCAGAGATCGTGGGCATATTCCCACGCTTGGACTCTTCCATACTAAACCTCTTTAGTATGGTGTCAATGTACCTGGATTGGGACAATCCCAAAATCCGTTTGGATCTATCTCTATAGATCCTAATTTCCAATATACAGGAGGCATCACCAAGATCTTTCATTGAGAATCTTTGTGATAAGAAGAGCTTGACCGATTGCAGCATAGGAATATCATTTCCTATCAAGAGTATGTCGTCCACGTACAATACGAGGAAGACAACTTTACTCTCTGCCACCTTCTTGTAGATACAAGGTTCATCTGGATTTTTGACGAAATCAAACTCTTTGATAACGACGTCAAAGCAGATGTTCCAACTCCGCGATGCTTGCTTTAATCCATAAATGGATTTAAGCAGCTTGCACACCTTCCCACTGCTCCCACTGTCTACGAAGCCCTCTGGCTGAGTCATGTACACGCACTCTTCTAAATCACCATTTAGAAAGGTGGTCTTAACATCCATTTGCCAGATTTCGTAGTCATGAAAAGCAGCAATGGCAAGCATGATTCGGATGGATTTAAGCATAGCCACTGGAGAAAAGGTCTCGTCATAGTCCACACCTGGTCTTTGACGAAAACCCTTTGCTACAAGTCTAGCTTTGAAAGTCTCCACTTTCCCATCTACACCAAGTTTCTTCTTAAAGATCCACTTGCTCCCAATGGGTTTTACCCCTTCAGGAGCAACTTCCAAAGTCCATACTTTGTTGGTGTACATGGAATCCATCTCGGACCGCATAGCATCCAGCCATTTCACTGAGTCCCCACTCGTGATGGCCTGCTCGAAGCTAGTTGGGTCATCATCCTCCATGATGCAATCCTCACTACCACCATCAATGAGAAAACCATAGTATCTCTCAGGTGGACGAGAAACCCTACTAGATCGGCGGAGAGGCTGGGGTTGGTCGGGTACTACCGAATCTTCTGGTTCCACTAAATCTTCAGTTATTGTTTGTGCTTCTGGAACTTCTTCCAGTTCTACCTCAGAGCCACTAATCTCTTTTGCAAGAAATTCCTTTTCTAAAAAGGTGGCATGTTGAGCAACAAACACCTTTTGTTGTTCACTGTGGTAGAATAGATATCCATACGAATTGCTTGGATATCCTACAAACTTACATAAAACTGATCGTGCCTCGAGTTTGTCCGGGTTTTGTCTTTTGACATAGGCTGGACAACCCCATATCTTAACATACTTAAGAGATGGTCTCTTCCCTCTCCATATCTTATATGGAGTGGTAGGCACTGATTTGGTAGGAACCATATTCAATAGGTGTATGGCTGTCTCAAGCGCATACCCCCAGAAGGAAATAGGTAACTCAGCTGTGCTCATCATTGAACGCACCATATCTAATAGGGTGCGATTCCTTCGTTCCGATACACCGTTGTGCTGTGGTGTATAAGGTGGAGTAAGCTGAGAGAGAATCCCATTCTCTTTTAGATAATCTTGGAACTCATTGCTCAAGTATTCTCCTCCTCGATCAGATCGAAGGATCTTAATACTTTTGCCCGTTTGGTTCTCTACTTTGTGCTTATATTCTCTGAATTTCTCAAAAGGTTCAGACTTGTGTTTCAACAGGAACACATGCCCGTATCTAGAGAGATCGTCAGTGAATGTAATGAAGTAGGAAGAACCATCCCTGGCATGTGTAGACATAGGACCGCATACATCACTATGTATCAGTCCTAAGAGTTCAGTAACTCTTTCTCCGTGTCCACTAAACGGAGCTTTGGTCATTTTTCCTTTGAGACATGAATGGCAAGTATCATAAGATGATAATTCGAACGGATTCAAATAACCATCCTTATGTAACTTAGCCAGTCGTGTCGCATTGATATGACCAAGTCTACAATGCCACAAGAAGGATTCGTTCATTTCTGAATTTTTCCTCTTGTGTGTGTTTTGTATATTGAGGACTGTATTTTGATTTAGAATGAACATGCCATTATGTAGCGAGCCTGATGCAATCAACTTTTGATCTAGGAATATGTTCATAACATTATCCTTTACTACAAAATTATATCCTTCTTTACTTAATAAAGAAACTGATATAATGTTGCACATCATGTTCGGTATATAATAGCACTCATTCAGAATTATTGTATCACCACTTGGTAATACTAGGTGATATTCGCCAACTGCTTTGGCTGCAACACTTCCACCGTTCCCTACTTGAACGGAATGATCACCTTTTCCCAGTTCTCTACTTTTTCGCAGCCCATGTAACATCTTACATATGTGGGATCCTGATCCGGTATCTAATACCCAGGACGTAGGGTGAACTGAGAAACAGTTCTCAATGACAAACACACCCAAAGATGATGCATCAACATGCATGTTCTCCGTTTGGGCGGTGTGAGAATCCAGATATTCTCCAGTTTCCTGTTCATTCTTATAACACTTATAAGATAGAACGGGTTCAACGTTCCCCTGCACAGTATAACATGCGGGTTCGGTCAATACATCCATTTTATTATCTTTATTAAGGCATGAAATGGTCGCTACCTGGAGAGAGAGAGAAGAAAACACTTTAGCTTAAGCTCGTGCAAGATCAGATTGGTTATTATCTTATCTAATCAGGATGGCTCCCTCTGCTTTTTATCAAATCTTCCTCCAAACCCTAAAAGGAAAGACTAGCCGGGATTAATTACATACTACAAGTTCGCCAATCTTTCAGCCAGGCCAGTGTCGGTACTTTGAGGGAGGTCCCCCGTGCTTTCGCACGAACCTAATTAATGTAAACCTCGTTTTCCCAGAGGCGTAACCCCGTTGACACCTTTCTAGACACCTACTTGATCGGCTAATTGCAATGTGTAAAACTCTCCCAGGAGTAACTCTTACTCGCAGCGGGTATCGGGATCCAACTATCTCATAGAAGGTATGCAATCTCATTGCAAATTTCAACACTTGAAATTCCCGATAATATTGTACCCCTAGTGTTCTATGACCTTGACGAATGCCAAACAACCCATAGTCCACTAGTCAAGTTCAACCCGTACATTTCTTGATTGAATTAAACCTACCCGCACGACCCTTGACGAATGCCAAACAACGCCGTACGAATACCCTAATCCAATCTGCATCATATGCATAAGCAGATAAATACTAGTTAGCTACCGTACACTACGCCTTGACGAATGCCAAACTACCGTAGCACGAATACTAATTAGTACTTATCTGAAATGACGGAGGGCTACGCAGGTTTTCATAAAACCATGAGCGTAATGAACTTGATATCGTTGTAGAATCAAATGAAGTTTTGAAATGGAGTGATTTTGAGGCTTTTCTAGTTTTGCTAAAGGAGTCACTCCCGGCGAAGGGATCTCGGTCCTTTCCTCGTCGAATGAGGTGCGGGACATATCATATATATCGCTGTGCAAAGCAAAAACGCAAAAGCAGTCAAAAGCAAACCGAGTGTGTAGCATCTGCCAGTTATTGCTAAAGGAGTCACTCCCGGTGAAGAGATCTCGGTCCTTTCCTCATCGAATAAGGTGCGGGGTATATCATATATACCGCTATGCAAAGCAAGAACTGTAGCTACCTGTTTTATTTAAAATCTGATTCTACAACATCTTAGGTTTCTTTCCTTTCATTAATCATATTAATGAAGTCCCATCATTTAAATACCTAAACATCACAGATAGATATGACGTACACTTATGCCATCCGCATTCGCCTCGATGTCCCCTCGTGCACCGTTAGGTTAGGTAACTAACGACAGAGCAGGGCAGGGCTAGCGCGGGTGTAAAACATAAGTAACGTCTATATAATATATCATATATACTATATACTATATCCATCACAGAGTCACAACACAGATATCGCAGCAGAATAAACATATGAAATATTGGATATACTAGGACGTCCGTGTTTTCAATACGAGCCAGTATAAAACACGGATTCCACGGTCGTGATGAATAGCCAATCCCACACCCCTACACCCCTATGAGAGCGGCAAGCAACCCTGCCAATTCTAGGGTTAGGAGACCCGGACTCGACTCCTCGAGTTGGTCTCCCACTGGACCCTAGAACCCGGTTACTTGTGCTCCCCTCCTTGGGTCTATCCTAATGCGGAAAAGTAAATAATATACAACGGGTGACAACTTCCGCTACCTGGAAGCGCCCCAAATGAAAGAATATTACATACAAGTTTTTACATGAATGAAAATGAAAAACACTCATCTCACATAAAAAACCCCCGGCTATTCGAATACGACGATCCAATATAACATATCCAGCAACACATAACATCACATGTCATCAACGTAAGTAAGTATGCATACCCCAATTGTCGTTGACATATAGCAACGAAACCGGCGATATCACATATTACACTTACGGTCACAGAAAAGAAAGTGTAAAACTACAACAATTGGAATCCGCAACCTCTTTAGACATCACATGCCTAACAGTTATAAACCCCGCATTTTAGTCCCATCATCGAAAACTCTTTTCGATATCTTGTGAAACTAAACTGCTAGATCTATAACATTCATCCAGTTATCTCATAACTGTTTGTGAATTCCAATTATTGTATCCAATTCCGGATAAATAGAATATATTAAACTTTCCGATCGAACATTCGAACACCCAAGTTTTCCCGACACCGATCAACACATGAAATAGGTTCAAAGACATTCACTTCATGCCTCAGTACCAACGGTCCAGCCGTAGAAGGGTCAAGCCAACGCCTCACATGTGGCACGCCGTACTGCCCCAAACCCGAAGGTTCAAAGGGCAGTTCAAGACGGTCACATAATCGAGTTAAGGTTTGTGTCTTCTAGAGGGACCATCGCGTTACTTGCACTACTTCGAACGTCTTTTAACCACAGAAAAATCCAACACTTGGAATTTTTCCGGCAGGGGAAAAGTTGGGTATTTACATCCGGTCGAACTCTTTAACATATTCTACAGTTATCTGAAAAGACACACAGACAAAATTTGATAATCCGATCGAGTCCATGAAATCCCAAAACAACCCAGAAAAAATCAACTCTGAAAAAAATATTAAAAATTTCCAGAAGACTCAGCACTAAATGAAATGAATTACTGTGCAAACCACTTTTACTAAATCCGTACAGTGGCCGCGGAACCGCCGCTCATCATGTGGTGGGGGCCGCGGTTCCGCGCCTAAATAGTTGACTTAGTCAAACGTACTTCACAGTAACTTATTAAATTCCCTGCTGAATTTTTTGGTAATTTTTAATCTTGAAAAATCCACGATTTTATAAAAAGTACAGAGAGCATGTTTGTAATGGGTTTTCGGGTTCGTTCGGACTTCAAACTCCGTCTGGACTTCGCCTAAGGCTCTAGCTAGGCTCTGATACCAGTGAAAGGTTCCTAGGCACTCTAGTGAGGTCTCACAAGGCATCGAACATGCCAATTTCAAAAAAAATGGTGCCGAGAAACCCTAGACTACGGATCGTCGCTAGAATTCTAGGCGAAAAATAAATCTAGTTAACAAATTAACTAAAAGTCGGAAACTACAACCTTTGTAGATCCGGATTTCCGCCTCCTTAGCTCCACGTGGTCATGCCCTCGCTGTCCATCATGAATCCTCGACTCGATCATCGGCTTCATCGGGAAAGCAAGCGGAATAGGTCGTCGGCTTTGTGTCAAAGACGATCTACGTCGAGGTTGCACAAACTCAAGCTCCGACTTCACAAACTTGTGAAACTTGTGAAGTAAACACCCAAAACAACTTGGCAAGAGGTATAGGGTGAAGAAATAGGAGGTGGGTTCACTTTAGATTTGGATTTTGCTCACTAGATCACAAGTTGCCATTGATGGCATCAAGGTTGCTCACTTGAAGAAGAAGAAGAAAAATGAGCTAGTTATGATAAGTTATGATAAAAAGAAAATAGAAAATCAAATACTTATCATAACTAAACTAGGGTTAAGTGTAGAGAATTAACCATGGTCACTTGGATGGGTTAGGGTTAAGCATGAAGATAAGGATGGTTGCTAAAGTCAAAGCTTCATGAAGCTTCAACAAATGACAAAGAAAGCAACCATTCTCATCTTATTCTTTTCCAAATAAATAAATAAACAAATAAATAAATAAATGAATATGCAAAACCCTAATTATCAAATTAACCATGGATTAATTCTATACACTTAACTAAATGATCAAGTATCATCAAACATGATACAAAAATGTGCACTAAAGCATATCACATATACAATGTGCATCAAGTGAGAAAAAACCGTTTAAAGTGAACCAATACTAGTTAATGCAATGCAATATATCAAATATATAATTATGCATTAAATCATTAAATCAACATTTGATTCAATGATCCGGTCATGTCGCACATGACCGACTAGAATGTAATGTATCGATTTATCGAATCTATGATTCGATAACTAGGTCATATCGAATATAACCAATCGAAACATATATCGCGAGAATGAAATGCGGTATCACATACACGCATTATTCTCGGTCCTGCACATATCTCATATGCGCTCCTATTTCGTTTCGCTTGAGCCAGGAAACCTCTGTGTAGGACTCTAAAGACTCGTCAATACGCCGGTAGCAGATGATGATCATATCAAGCACCCACAAGCCGCAAGCGGTCTGCTAAACGTAACGGCCACCCGGGTATTGAGCGATCAGAAGATCGACGAGCTAGCCCGCTCACACTCCTGCGAATCCGACCAGTAACACTTACCATACAGTCCGGTCTCTTCGTCTGATATATCGCATATCAAGTCTAGGGGTGGTAAACGTCAGACCCCAATAACCCGATAAGTCGTGCCGATGTGAGGCTCGTAACGGGTCGAGAAACTACTGGTAACACTTACCAGCAAATCTCTGATCAGCCCTGGCCAAGGACTTCCCTGTTACGGCCAATCGAGCACAGCGCAACATCTACCCCCAATACCAGGAGAGACGAAACCCCTCCTATCGCTCACTGCCTCCATGTGACTCGGGACTGTACCCAAAGACCACCGTTTTGCACGCCCTTATGGACGTGGTAAGGTGGAGATCAAAGCACAGTGGGAATCACACGAGACTCTATGACGATCTCGGGTCTACAGACTAACCTGTACAAGTGTCACCTGAGAACTGCCATCTGACGTGAGGTATAATACCATCTGGGAGTTCTCGGCGAGTCCGTCCAGTGTACCCAGTTTCCACTGAGCATCCGTATACCATCTCTGATGTCAAACACCAATGGATACGGGATCATCCATCGCCTATCACATGGGTCGAGAAGCGTATACGCTAGTCTACACTGATATATCGATGCCCCGTCTCGATACACCCACGACTAGGGACCTTGAAGGATGTACTTATGGACTACCATGTCCCCACTAGTATGATCTGCATCATAGTCTAGGTAGTCAAGTACAAATCCTAAGGGCTTTACCAACATGTAACTATAAGATAGTATAAAGAGACTAGTGTACATGTTAAGATAAATAGCAACCAGATAGCATACTATCATGTCGAGCAAGAAAGTCATCTCTATATATGTCCAAGCATCCAATATAATATACATAATCTGTACAATACTGGCCTCTAGGGCATACATACAACTAACAGCGATTTGGGCGAAAGGGAAAGCTTAGCCCTAGATTCGTGGGTCCCTTCGAAATCCTCGAGCGTGTCGGCGCTGTTGCATATCGTTTGGCTCTTCCACCCAGCTTTTCAGATGTTCACTCCGTCTTTTACGTGTCGATACTACGCAGATAACTTCATGACCCTTCCCACGCGATTCAGCATCAGACCGTTCAGCTTGAGCCCGACCTTTCGTTCACTGTGCAGCCAGTTGAGATATTAGATCGGCAGGTGAAGAAACTTCGATCAAAGGTCCTGCCGTCGGTGAAGGTTCTTTGGCGCAGCCCGAATGGTGAGGAGATCACTTGGGAGGCCGAGGGAGAGATGCGGAAGAAATTCCCTCATCTTTTTGAAGGTACGCGTAGTTGAATATTTTAAAATTCGGGGACGAATTTTCTTAAGGGGGAAGACTGTAACGCCTGAGTTAGGGTTAGTGGTAATTGTGTGTTAATGTGGGGGTTTTGGTAAAAAGTTTACCAAAACGGGTTTCTAATAATTTATCTGGTTTTATGGTATTTTTGTAGAATTTTATCACGACCGCACACACTTGTGCATAATAACTAGGGTTAAGCTTAGGGTGACCTAGTTTGGGTGTGCATGGTGGGTGAACCATGTTTAGCCAACCATGGTGGGTTAGGCCTTTGGTTAAGATAATTGAGTTGGTTATGAGCTAATTAGTTTAATTAAGGGGTCTTGGTTTTGTCCAAGGGTGTTTAGGGTTTACGTTGACTTGCTTGTTGTGAGAGAGAGAGAGAGAGATGTGATGGTTGTCATGCTAGCTTTTGTTTAGAGGGAGAATGATGGCTTTAAGGTTGTGTCACATCATTTCAACTCAAACCTTTTTGCATGTCTCACTCACACTCACATCTCTCACTCACACACTCACATCAGCCCATATATCATCATTTCAGCCACCAATTTCAGCACCAAAACAGCAACATCAGCTGCACAACAGCACCAACTTCTTACATAACACTTCCCCCACAACACACAACCCTTCCCTCAACAATACCTCAACCCCTACTGCTGTTGATGCAGCCCATACTTCACAAAATAAAAACTACAACAGCAACACCATCACAAAACAACAGCAACAGCAAGCTTCAGCAATAAACAGTGAAGCAGATCAGCACTTTTCAGCTATGGAATTACAGCTCTTGGGGCAGTAGGAGCAGCACTCCAGCAGCACACACACTTTCTCCTTCCTCTCTTCTCCTTCATCTAGGATCTCTAGATGTATAACCCCTTAACCCGACTCCAAATTGCTAAGGCTATGGTTATCTAGCTTAAATTAGTGTTTATTATATGTTTTAATAGTAGTTTTGGGTAATTTAGGGGAGTTTTGGCAAAGTAATGGTTGTGATGGTTAGAGTAGCCTTATTAGATGCTGTTGAGACTAGATCAACCAAGTTTGGTCCCAGATTTCACACAAATACCCAATTTGTCCGACTTGGCATAATTTAGCAGTTTTAGCGACTTTTTAGCCTCTGTTAGATCTGCTGTTGACCCGAGCCTTTCAGAAAGAAATTGGGAAAACTGTAGCATGGTGAGACTAGCAGGGAGACACACACAAAGCACGGGGACCCACCTCACATTTGAAGCCGCCGGTTTATTCTTTATGGCCGCAAATTGCGGCCAGAGTAGGGGGTGGGGTGTTGGGTTTTTGGGTGTGGGGCTCTGCTAGGTAGCTTAGTCTGTTGGTATCTGTAACTTTTTAAGTTAGGCCCAGAGGCAAAATCTGGAGCTATAATCGTGTTTTCGATGTTTTAAGTCTTGTGCGACATGCGCGTGATACGCGTGGTTCTGTGGCGCGCTGCGCGACACAGCGCGTCGGAGTAGGTTCTGGTGGGTTTGTGCGCGTCGGAGTAGGTTCTGGTGGGTTTGTGCACGTCGTGAAGTGTCGTGTGCACGCGCGTTTAGTTTCACGCACGCGTATCCCTTTTATCGATATATCATGTTTTGCAGGATTTTTCCTTATATGGTGTAAATTCTAGGTTCGCCGGCGGAGACTTCGAGCGCAGCGGAGAAAGGGAAGCAGGTGGTCGGACACACCTAGCGCGAGATCATGGGTGAGTAGATTTCACATCTACGGTAGACGATCGTTCGGATGGCGCAAGTCGCCCGATAGATTTAGTAAACTTGAAAATAGTAAAATTTAACATTTGCTTGTGACATTAGAAATAATAGTACTTGCATGATAGTTGCTGCAGTTAGGATCTATATGTTGTATCCATATGCGCAAACTCATTCTGTAGGACACATGCATCATTACCAGGTTTTTATATGCAGCACGAGCACTATTCATGTGTACACCCACACCCTGGTAATTGCCATGTCACGACACTAGATAACTATAAATCTGAACATGTTAATTGCTTAGACCTGTACTATTGCAATAAATATTTAAAATGATATCATAAGAATTGCTATTCTCGTGCATATATATCATTACATCACTTGCTCATACCTAGAATAAATCATACATTGCTACTTGAACATTGATACCATTTGCATCCATTATCATTGACATATGCACCCATAATGATTTCACGAGATTTATGATATTTTTGGATTTCGAGGAAACGCCGCAAGATTTCAAACTTATGATCTTTTAAAAATATAAAAGTTGCGGTTTTCTAGTGATGTAAAGTGTCGTCCACCATGAGTTTGCTGTGGTTTTCGAGACCCGTTTCGAGGAGGTGGATGAACCGTCTCGGGTATATGGTGGGCCCGGTAAGGTACCCCGGGGCAAGAAGATCGCAGGAGATGGCGTTGAGCCTGGCAGGGGACGGATTGCCTACCGGTGACTTCATTTGGCACGGCGGATATCCAGAGGATACCGACCGTGGCCGTTAGATTGAAGCCAGAGATACTTGACATGGATCAGCCGGACGGCTGAGGCCAGAGATACTTGACATGGATATATGAGGTTGAGACAGTTTTGAGGTGTCGTTGCTGGACACAGATTTGTTGATTTCATGGATATTATGCTGATATTTGGAAAGAGTTTCAAAAACAAAGAAAGAATAGTTCTTGTACTTACATGTTGAGATCTTGAGTTGACTCATATAGCATACATACATGTTAGTACATTCATGTGGCATACCTACCTGCTAGTACACTGATGCTGCATACATACCTGCTAGTACATATAGCCATGCCTGCTAGAGATGCTAGGATACTTTTGTGCATGCATGCGATAGCCTTTGTAGATGTTATTTGTTACTCACGAGCTGGCAACTCACCCCCCTTATGCCACAGCTTTTCTGCAGGTTCGTTCCATCAGCACTATAGCGGCGGACACTTTTGCGTCTTTTGCTCTTTTTGCCTGGACTCGAGGCTTTTGCTCATAGGTGGGTTATTATCATTTTGTACCACCTTATGCATTCATTGTATCTAGAGTACTCCATCTGCTATTATTCCAGCTATACCAGTCTTGTTTGGATTACTGTATATTGACCTAGAGGCGAGGTTGTGAGACTTGTGGATGATATGTTATATTTGGGGTCGAGCTCACTTGAGTCGACATGTTATTTTATCTGTGCTGTCATTCTTACTTATGCACATTGTATTTTACATTGCGTGGGATTTGTGACCGCCTTGAGGCGAAGAGCTAGCTCCCGCTTGGGGATGCCATATTCATGTTATTCATTTATATTCCTGTTTTGTACCCGTTTGGGGCTTGTTTTACAAGGAGATTCTGCCGGAATTTTTGGAAAAAGGGAAAGTTGTTTTAATAAGGAAACTTGATGTGGTTTAATGGAGTAAAATACTTTAAATAAATTGGTTTCCTTCACTCTAATTCTTAATTGGGTTTTATATTCTGGGCTTCGGCTTACTTATTTTACGGACGCCTTGAGACGTTTCGTAACTTAAGTGCCGGTCGCGTTCCGTACCTTGCGGGTCGTGACAAAGTTGGTATCAGAGCCAGGTTTCACCTTTCTGAGTGTAGGATGACCCTTAGTAGATGGAGTAAGTGACTTAAGCAGGGTAGCGTAACGTACGTATGTCCGCAGCATACTTGCGATACGGTACTCCGCCTAAGTGACTTTAGGATATACTTGCTTGGAATTCCGTATATTCTATTGCACCGTTCTTATTGTCCTGTTTCCTGTACCAGTCGCTATGCCGCAGAGGGCTACCAGAGCGCAGAGGGCTGCCACCCGAGACGAGATTCGAGTTGGCTCGTCCGAGACTAGGACTGAGCAGGATGGTATACCTACGCTGCAGGGACAGACTGATCCGTCTTCCCCAGGCCGTATGGATAGACTTGAGTCTGGTATGGAGGAGCTGCGACAGATGATAGGGAGTATGCAGGAGCTACGTCAGATGGTGGGATCCTTAGTTCCGGCCAGTCGTGCACCGAGGCCGGAGGACGTACCCACTACATCCCAGACTACTATGATACCTGCTCCTACTACTACCACCATGACCATCTCGGTTTCTCTACAAGAGTTCATGAGGCTGAGACCTCCAGTCCTCACGAGTACTGATGCAGCAGAGGACCCGCAGACGTTCCATGACATTTTGGCCAGGATCTGCGCCTCGCTGAGATGTTCCGATGACCGCTGGGTAGAGCTGGCGAGTTTCCGACCAGAGGGAATCGCACAGATATGGTGGGAGTCAGTTTTGAGAGGTCGAGCTGCAGGTCTATCTCCCATGACCTGGACCGAGTTCACAGCAGTTTTTCTAGCCCGTTTCCTTCCGGAGAGCGTTCGTGACGCCATAGCTCGTAGTTTTGAGTCCTTGATCAAGACTCCAGGGATGACGGTGTCTGAGTATGACGTCCAGTTTACACAGTTGTCCCGATATGCTCCGTACTTGGTGGATACCGAAGCGAAGAGGGTGAAGAGGTTCATACAGGGACTGGATGCCCAGCTATTTCTTGCCATTGGCTCCCAGCACTTCGATACCTATTCAGCGGCTATGGATACGGCGTTGCGGATGGAGGCACGTATTTGAGCGACTTCGGCCGTTCCCGGGCCGAAGATGATTCGTACCGGCATGCCAGATCAGAGGCAGCATGCCAGACTCTTTCCGAGAGATAGGGCAGGCAGAGGGTTTGGATGAGGTCAGCTATATGGTTCGTATCCACAGGGACAGCAGGCGTCGCCAGGATGTTTTGGGTGCGGGTGTCTGCACCATCGTATCAGAGACTACCCGGCGAGACGACAGGGAGTGGCGACCGTTCCGCATGTGACCCTACCACCATCACCGCCCCCTCCTTAGAGAGCTCTACTTTCTGCCATAGGCAATGCTCCACGCCAGTTAGGTGCACTTAGAGGCCGTGGACGCGGCGGACCGATCCAGAGAGGAAGAGAAGGCAGAGGCCGAGGCCGAGGTCAGCCCGCTATTGGTGGAGGTCAGGTCCGAGTATTTGAGTTAACACCGCAGGATGCGCAGGCATCCAATGCCGTTGTGACAGGTACCCTATCAGTGTGTTCTGTTGATACACACGTGTTGTTTGATCCCGGATCCACGCATTCCTACGTTTCCACACACTTCGTGCCGAGTTTGGGTAGAGAGTCCGGTCTGCTTGATCAGCCGCTTGTTGTGACCACTCCTGTAGGAGAGTCATTTGTTGCTAGACACATGTTCCGATCCTGTACCGTCCGTATTGGCGAGCGAGAGCTGCCTGTCGACTTGATCCTGCTTGAGATGTTGGACTTCGACATTCTTTTGGGCATGGATTGGCTAGCCATGTGCTATGCGTCTGTGGACTGCCGCGAGAAGACTGTTAGATTTTGTTTTCCCAGCAAGTCGGCTTTTGTTGTGCAGGAGGACCGTGGTGTCGCCCCTCACATAATGATTTCTTCTCTTCGAGCTGATCAGCTATTGAGAAATGGATGTCGGGGATTTCTAGCCTATATTTGCGACACTAGAGCTACAAATATTCCATTGGACCAGGTTCCGATTGTATGCGAGTTCCCCGATGTTTTCCCTGATGAGCTGCCAGGATTGCCGCCTGAGCGCGATGTCGAGTTCTGTATTGATTTGATTCCCGGCTCGGGGCCTATTTCTTTACCGCCTTATCGGATGGCCCCGACGGAGCTTAGAGAGTTGAAGGTTCAGCTGCAAGATCTGTTAGATAAGGGACTCGTTCGACCCATTGTTTCTCCATGGGGTGCTCCGGTTTTGTCAAGAAGAAGGATGGAAGTTTGCGCTTGTATATCGATTACCACGAGCTGAACAAGATTACCGTGCAAAACAGGTATCCGTTGCCACGCATTGATGACTTGTTCGACCAGCTTCAGGGTGCGGGCTATTTTTCGAGGATCGACTTGCGATCAGGATACCATCAGCTGCGAGTCCGACAGGAGGATATACCGAAGACAGCTTTCCGTATACGCTATGGCCACTATGAGTTTCTGGTGATATCGTTCGGACTCACCAACGCCCCAGCCGCATTCATAAATTTGATGAACCGTACCTTCAGGCCATATCTCGACTTGTTCATTATAGTGTTCATTGATGATATTTTGGTGTATTCCCGGAGCCGAGAGGAGCACGAGCAGCATTTGCGGATTACGTTGCAGACCTTGAGGGAGCACCAGCTTTTCGCAAAATTTTCTAAGTGTGCATTCTGGTTGGACAACGTTGGTTTCTTGGGTCACGTGATTACGAGAGATGGCATATGTGTGGACCTGAAGAAGATTAAGGCTGTTCAGCAGTGGCCCAGAGCGACGTCGGTTACGGAGATCCGTAGTTTTCTAGGCCTGGCTGGCTACTACAGGCGATTCGTTCAGGATTTTTCCTATATTGCTGCACCTTTGACCGGTTTGACACGGAAGGGACTTCCTTTCGTTTGGACGGAGGAATGCGACACAGTTTTCAGCAGCTACGGACTTGTTTGACTACGGCGCCGGTATTATCATTGCCTTCAGGATCAGGCGGATTTGTGGTTTATTGTGACGCTTTACGGGTGGGGTTAGGATGCGTATTGATGCAGCATAACAGAGTGATCACGCATGCTTCGCGGCAATTGAAGAAACATGAACAGAACTATCCCACTCACGATTTGGAGATGGCTGCAGTGGTCTTTGCACTTAAGATCTGGCGACATTACCTCTACGGCGAGTCGTGCCAAATATTCACTGACCACAAGAGCTTAAAGTATATATTTCAGCAGCGAGACCTGAACCTCAGACAGCGTCGTTGGATGGAGTTGGTGAAAGACTATGATTGTGAGATCTTGTATCACCCGGGCAAGGCCAATGTAGTGGCGGATGCTTTGAGCAGGAGGCCCGGGGGTAGTCTGTCTTGTTTGCGCGCAGTGTAGAGGCAGTCGTCAGCAGATTGGCAGATTTTATGCGACAGCCAAGTTGAGTTCGAGTTCACTCCGACAGGGGGGCAGCTTGCGCATGTTCGTGCACGTCCGCAGTTACTTGACCGCATTCGAGAGGCACAGCCCAGTGATCACCGATTTTCAGAGATCATGGAGCAGATTAGGCAGGGAAGAGATTCCGAGTTCGTGATCGACGATCAGGGAGTACTACGATTTGGGACTTGATTGTGCGTACCAGATTTGGAGGGACTGCGACGTGAGATTCTTGAGGAGGCGCATAGATCTACATATAGCGTTCATCCAGGTTCCACCAAGATGTACCGTGACTTGAGAGATGTCTATTGGTGGGATGGGATGAAAAGAGATGTCACAGACTTCGTATCGAGATGCCTGACTAGTCAGCAAGTCAAGGCCGAGCACCAGAGGCCAGCAGGAGAGTTGCAGCCCTTGCCCATTCCGGAGTAGAAATGGGAGCAGATTTCGATGGACTTCGTTGTGGGTCTACCCAGGACCAGTCGAGGGTACGACTCCATTTGGGTGATCGTGGATCGATTGACGAAAGCGGCTCACTTCCTGCCAGTGAAGACCACTTTCAGTTTTGCTCAGTATGCCCAGATTTAAATTGACGAGATCGTGCGGTTGCATGGCGTACCGACTTGTATCGTGTCGGATCGAGGCACCCAGTTTACCAGCCGACTATGGCAGAGACTTCAGGAGGCTTTGGGCACTCGTTTGAGTTTCAGCACTGCATTTCATCCACAGACCGACGGACAGTCAGAGCGGACTATTCAGACTCTCGAGGACATGCTTAGAGCGTGCGTTTTGGACTTTGGTGGTAGCTGGGATCGTCATTTACCTTTAGTGGAGTTCTCCTACAACAACAGCTTCCAGGATACTATTCAGATGGCACCTTTCGAGGCCTTGTATGGGAGGAGATGTAGATCGCCCGTCTGTTGGACTGAGCTGAGCGAGAGCAGTATTTTTGGGCCGCAGGTCGTGCAGGAGATGACCGAGAAAGTGCAGTTGATTCGAGACCGGATGAGAGCAGCTCAGAGCAGGCAGAAATCGTATGCAGACAGGCGCCGTCGCAGATTAGAGTTCACAGTTAGTGATCATGTTTTTTTGAAGGTCAATCCGATGAAGGGCGTGATGCGATTTGGGCGAAAGGGAAAACTTAGACCTAGATTCATGGGTACCTTCGAGATTCTCGAGCGTGTCGGCGCTGTTGCATATCGTTTGGCTCTTCCACCCAGCTTTTCAGATGTTCACCCCGTCTTTCACGTGTCGATACTACGCAGATAACTTCATGACCCTTCCCATGCGATTCAGCATCAGACCGTTCAGCTTGAGCCCGACCTTTCGTTCATTGTGCAGCCAGTTGAGATATTAGATCGGCAGGTGAAGAAAATTCGATCAAAGGTCCTGCCGTCGGTGAAGGTTCTTTGGCACAGCCCGAATGGTGAGGAGATCACTTGGGAGGCCGAGGGACAGATACGGAAGAAATTCCCTCATCTTTTTGAAAGTACGCGTAGTTGCATATTTTAAAATTCGGGGACGAATTTTCTTAAGGGGGGAACACTGTAACGCCTGAGTTAGGGTTAGTGGTAATTATGTGTTAATGTGGGGTTTTTGGTAAAAAGTTTACCAAAACGGGTTTCTAATAATTTATCTGATTTTATGGTTATTTTTGTAGAATTTTATCACGACCGCACACACTTGTGCATGATAACTAGAGTTAAGCTTCGGGTGACCTAGTTTGGGTGTGCATGGTGGGTTAACCATGTTTAGCCAACCATGGTGGGTTAAGCCTTTGGTTAAGATAATTGAGTTGGTTATGAGCTAATTAGTTTAATTAAGGGGTCTTGGTTTTGTCCAAGGGTGTTTAGGGTTTAGGTTGACTTGGTTGTTGTGTGTGTGAGAGAGAGAGAGAGAGAGAGAGATGTGATGGTTGTCATGCTAGCTTTTGTTTAGAGGGAGAATGATGGCTTTAAGGTTGTGTCACACCATTTCAACTCAAACCTTTTTGCATGTCTCACTCACACCTCTCACTCACACACTCACATCAGCCCATATATCATCATTTCAGCCACCAATTTCAGCACCAAAACAGCAACATCAGCTGCACAACAGCCCCAACTTCTTACATAACACTTCCCCCACTACACACAACCCTTCCCTCAACAATACCTCAACCCCTGCTGCTGCTGCAGCCCATACTTCACAAAATAAAAACTACAACAGCAACAGCATCACAAAACATTAGCAACAGCAAGCTTCAGCAATAAACAGTGAAGCAGATCAGCACTTTTCAGCCTTGGAATTACAGCTCTTAGCACAGTAGGAGCAGCACACACACTTTCTCCTTCCTCTCTTCTCCTTCATCTAGGATCTCTAGAGGTATAACCCCTTAACCCGACTCCAAATTGCTAAGGTTATGGTTATCTAGCTTAAATTAGTGTTTATTATATGTTTTAATGGTAGTTTTGGGTAATTTAGGGGAGTTTTGGCAAAGTAATGGTTGTGATGGTTAGAGTAGCCTTATTAGATACTGTTGAGACTAAATCAACCAAGTTTAGTCCCAGATTTCACACAAATACCCGATTTGTCCAACTTGGCGTAATTTAGCAGTTTTAGCGACTTTTTAGCCTCTGTTAGATCTGCTGTTGACCCGAGCCTTTCAAAATGAAATTGGGAAAACTGTAGCATGGTAAGACTAGCAGGGACACACACACAAAGCACGGGGACCCACCTCACATTTGAGGCCGCCGGTTTATTCGTTCTGGCCGCAAATTGCGGCCAAAGTAGGGGGTGGGGTGTTGGGTTTTTGGGTGTGGGGCTCTGCTGGGTAACTTAGTCTGTTGGTATCTGTAACTTTTTAAGTTAGGCCTAGAGGCAAAATCTTGAGCTATAATCTTGTTTTCGATATTTTAAGCCTTGTGCGACACGCGCATGATACGAATGGTTCTGTGGCGCGCTGCGCGACACAGCACGTCGGAGTAGGTTCTGGTGGGTTTGTGCGCGTCGGAGTAGGTTCTGGTGGGTTTGTGCGCGTCGCGAAGTATCGTGTGCACGCGCGTTTAGTTTCACGCACGCGTATCCCTTTTATCGATATATCATGTTTTGCAGGATTTTTCCTTATATGGTGACTTTTGTAAATTCTAGGTTCACCGGCGGAGATTTCGAGCGCAGCGGAGAAAGAAAAGCAGGTGGTCGGTCACACCTAGCGCGAGATCACGGGTGAGTAGGTTTCACATCTACGGTAGATGATCGTTTGGATGGCGCAAGTCGCCCGATAGATTTAGTAAACTTGAAAATAGTAAAATTTAACATTTGCTTGTGACATTAGAAATAATAGTACTTGCATGATAGTTGCTGCAGTTAGGATCTATATGTTGTATCCATATGCGCAAACTCATTCTGTAGGACACATGCATCATTACCAGGTTTTTAT
The DNA here is from genome assembly GCA_030015575.1 of Agapanthus africanus. Classification (NCBI taxonomy): domain Eukaryota; kingdom Viridiplantae; phylum Streptophyta; class Magnoliopsida; order Asparagales; family Amaryllidaceae; genus Agapanthus; species Agapanthus africanus. Next base: position 98,068,948 of record JASDDO010000014.1, on the reverse strand, counting down.
ATGCAGCATGAGCACTATTCATGTGTACACCCACACCCTGGTAATTGCCATGTCACGACACTAGATAACTATAAATCTGAACATGTTAATTGCTTAGACCTGTGCTATTGCAATAAATATTTAAAATGAAATCATAAGAATTGCTATTCTCGTGAATATATATCATTACATCACTTGCTCATGCCTAGTATAAATCATACATTGCAACTTGAACATTGATACCATTTGCATCCATTATCATTGATATATGCACCCATAATGATTTCACGAGATTTATGATATTTTTGGATTTCGAGGAAACGCCGCAAGATTTCAAACTTATGATCTTTTAAAAATATAAAAGTTGCGGTTTTCTAGTGATGTAAAGTGTCGTCCACCATGAGTTTGCTGTGGTTTTTGAGACCCGTTTTGAAGAGGTGGATGAACCGTCTCGGGTACATGGTGGGCCCGGTAAGGAACCCGGGGCAAGAAGATCGCAGGAGATGGCGTTGAGCCTAGCAGGGGACGGATTGCCTACCGGTGACTTCATTTGGCACGGCGGATATCCAGAGGATACCGACCGTGGCCGTTAGATTGAGGCCAGAGATACTTGACATGGATTAGCCAGACGGCTGAGGCCAGAGATACTTAACATGGATATATAAGGTTGAGACAGTTTTGAGGTGTCGTTGCTGGACACAGATTTGTTGATTTCATGGATATTATGCTGATATTTGAAAAGAGTTTCAAAAACAAAGAAAGAATAATTCTTGTACTTACATGTTGAGATCTTGAGTTGACTCATATAGCATACATACATGTTAGTACATTCATGTGGCATACCTACCTGCTAGTACACTGATGCTGCATACATACCTGCTAGTACATATAGCCATGCCTGCTAGAGATGCTAGGATACTTTTGTGCATGCATGCGATAGCCTTTGTAGATGTTATTTATTACTCACGAGCTGGCAACTCACCCCCGTTGTGCCACAGCTTTTCTGCAGGTCCGTTCCGTCAGCACTATAGCGGCGGACACTTTTGCCTCTTTTGCTCTTTTTGCCTGGACTTGAGGCTTTTGCTCATATCATTTTTTATCTCCTTATGCATTCATTGTATCTAGAGTACTCCATCTGCTATTATTCCAGTTGTACCAGTCTTGTTTGGATTACTGTATATTGACCTAGAGGCGAGATTGTGAGACTTGTGGATGATATGTTATATTTGGGGTCGAGCTCACTTGAGTCGACATGTTATTTTATCTGTGCTGTCATTCTTACTTATGCACATTGTATTTTACATTGCGTGGGATTTGTGACCGCCTTAAGGCGAAGAGCTAGCTCCCGCTTGGGGATGCCATATTCATGTTATTCATTTATATTCCTGTTTTGTACCCGTTTGGGGCTTGTTTTACAAGGAGATTCTGCCGGAATTTTTGGAAAAAGGGAAAGTTGTTTTAATAAGGAAACTTGATGTGGTTTAATGGAGTAAAATAATTTAAATAAATTGGTTTCCTTCACTCTAATTCTTAATTGGGTTTTGTATTCTGGGCTTCGGCTTACTTATTTTACGGACGCCTTGAGACGTTTCGTAACTTAAGTGCCGGTCACGTTCCGTACCTTGCGGGTCATGACAAAGTTGGTATCAGAGCCAGGTTTCACCTTTCTGAGTGTAGGATGACCCTTAGTAGATGGAGTAAGTGACTTAAGCAGGGTAGCGTATCGTACGTATGTCCGCGGCATACTTGCGATACGGTACTCCGCCTAAGTGACTTTAGGATATACTTGCTTGGAATTCCGTATATTCTATTGCACCGTTCTTATTGTCCTGTTTCCTGTACCAGTCGCTATGTCGCAGAGGGCTACCAGAGCGCAGAGGGCTGCTGCCCGAGACGAGATTCGAGCTGGCTCGTCCGAGACTAGGACTGAGCAGGGTGGTATGCCTACGCCGCAGAAACAGACTGATCCGCCTTCCCCAGGCCATATGGATAGACTTGAGTCTGGTATGGAGGAGCTGCGACAGATGATAGGGAGTATGCAGGAGCTACGTCAGATGGTGGGATCCTTAGTTCCGGCCAGTCGTGCACCGAGGCCGGAGGACGTATCCACTACATCCCAAACTACTATGATACCTGCTCCTAGTACTACCACCGTGACCATCCCGGTTTCTCTACAAGAGTTCATGAAGCTGAGACCTCCAGTCTTCACAAGTACCGATGCAGCAGAGGACCCGCAGACGTTCCTTGGCAGTTTGGCCAGGATCTGCCGCTCGCTGAGATGTTCCGATGACCGCTGGGTAGAGCTGGCGAGTTTCCAACCAGAGGGCCTCGCACAGATATGGTGGTAGTCAGTTTTGAGAGGTCGAGCTGCAGGTCTACCGCCCATGACCTGGACTGAGTTCACAGCAGTTTTTCTTGCCCGTTTCCTTCCGGAGAGCGTTCGTGATGCCAGAGCTCGTAGTTTTGAGGCCTTGATCAAGACTCCAGGGATGACGGTGTCTGAGTATGACGTCCAGTTTACACAGTTGTCCCGATATGCTCCGTACTTGGTGGATACCGAAGCGAAGAGGGTGAAAAGGTTCATACAGGGACTGGATGCCCAGCTATTTCTTGCCATTGGCGCCCAGCACTTCGATGCCTATTCAGCGGCTATGGATACGGCGTTGCGGATGGAGGCACGTATTTCAGCGACTTCGGCCGTTCCCGGGCCGAAGAGGATTCGTATCGGCACGCCAGATCAGAGGCAGCATGCCAGAATCTTTCCGAGAGATAGGGCCGGCAGATGGTTTGGACGAGGTCAGCTATATGGTTCGTATCCACAGGGACAGCAGACGTCGCCGGGATGTTTTGGGTGCGAGAGTCTGCACCATCGTATCAGAGACTGCCCGGCGAGATGACAGGGAGTGGCGAAAGTTCCGCATGTGACCCTACCACCATCACCGCCCCCTCCTCAGAAAGCTTTACTTCTTGCCATAGGCAATGCTCCACGCCAGTTAGGTGCACCCAGAGGCTATAGACGCGGCGGACCTATCCAGAGAGGAAGAGGAGGCAGAGGCAGAGGAAGAGGAGGCAGAGGCAGAGGCCGAGGTCAGCCCGCTTTTGTGGAGGTCAGGTCCGAGTATTGGAGTTAACACCGCAGGATGCGCAGGCATCCAATGCCGTTGTGACAGGTACCCTATCAGTGTGTTCTGTTGATGCACACGTATTGTTTGATCCCCGATCCACGCATTCCTACGTTTCCACACACTTCGTGCCGAGTTTGGGTAGAGAGTCCGGTCTGCTTGATCAGCCACTTGTTGTGACCACTCCTGTAGGAGAGTCATTTGTTGCTAGATACATGTTCCGATCCTGTACTGTCCGTATTGGTGAGCGAGAGCTGCCTGTCGACTTGATCCTTCTTGAGATGTTGGACTTCGACGTTCTTTTGGGCATGGATTGGTTAGCCACGTGCTATGCGTCTGTGGACTGCTGCGAGAAGACAGTTAGATTTTGTTTTCCCAGCAAGTCGGCTTTTGTTGTGCAGGAGGACCATGGTGCTGCCCCTCATATAATGATTTCTTCTCTTCGCGCTGATCAGCTATTGAGAAAGGGATGTCGGGGATTTCTAGCCTATATTTGCGATACTAGAGCTACAGATATTCAATTGGACCAGGTTCCGATTGTATGCGAGTTCCCCGATGTTTTCCCTGATGAGCTGCCAGGATTGCCGCCTGAGCGCGATGTCGAGTTCTGTATTGATTTGATTCCCGGCTTGGGGCCTATTTCTATACCGCCTTATCGGATGGCCCCGGCGGAGCTTAGAAAGTTGAAGGTTCAGCTGCAAGATCTATTTGATAAGGGACTTGTTCGACCCAGTGTTTCTCCATGGGGTGCTCCGGTCCTGTTTGTCAAGAAGAAGGATGAAAGTTTGCGCTTGTGTATCGACTACTGCCAGCTGAACAATATTACCGTGCGAAACAGGTATCCGTTGCCACTCATTGATGACTTGTTCGACCAGCTTCAGGGTGCGGGCTATTTTTCGAGGATCGACTTGCGATCAGGATACCATCAGCTGCGAGTCCGACAGAAGGATATACCGAAGACAGCTTTCCATACACGCTATGGCCACTATGAGTTTCTGGTGATGTCGTTCGGACTTACCAACGCCCCAGCTGCATTCATGGATTTGATGAACCGTACCTTCAGGCTATATCTCGACTTATTCATCATAGTGTTCATTGATGATATTTTGGTGTATTCCCGGAGCCGAGAGGAGCACGAGCAGCACTTGCGGATTACGTTGCAGACCTTGAGGGAGGACCAGTTTTTCGCAAAATTTTTCAAGTGTGCATTCTGGTTGGACAGCGTTGGTTTCTTGGGTCACGTGATTACGAGAGATAGCATATGTGTGGACCCGAAGAAGATTGAGGCTGTTCAGCAGTGGCCCAGACCGACGTCGGTTACGGAGATCCGTTGTTTTCTAGGCCTAGCTGTCTACTACAGGCGATTCGTTCAGGATTTCTCCCATATTGCTGCACCTTTGACCAGTTTAACACGGAAGGGAGTTCCTTTCGTTTGGACGGAAGAATGCGAGCACAGTTTTCAGCAGCTACGGACTTATTTGACTACGGCGCCGGTATTATCATTGCCTTCAGGATCAGGCGGATTCGCCGGTATACTCTAATAAGAACATCAATACTTTTCCTTTGTTTCAACTTAGCCCAAGAATTGAACTCAAAATTTGCCTATTTCTAAATAAACTATAAAAGTATATACTTTCTACCGTTAAACTTTAAGGAAGGTTATTTTTAAGGTTTTTAATTTACTAACTCTTAGATCTAGTTGTTTCTAGCCAGTTAACCTATTTGTTAAACTCAAGTTAAATAAGGCCAAAATTGAATACATTAATTTTTATAATTTTTGAAATTTTTCAATTTTTATGGGTTTTTAAAATAAGTATGCAAATGCAAAAATATGTACAAATGAATGCGAAGAAAGAAGACTTACCGAGCATACCCCCAAACTTAAACTTGACAGTGTCCTCACTGTCATGCCACACCAAGAGGGTCAAAATGTCGGCACTCCCTTGTTTATTAATTTATAAATTTTTTTATTTTATTGTTAAAAGAAAAACAAAAATATATACAGAAAGGCCCCCCTAAACTTCATTGAAACAATGTTAGACATTACTGCTAAACTTTGCATAGACCAAACGTCAACACCAACCAGTCGAAAAATTTATCTGTAAAGAGTATCGGTTAGTGGAAGAACATGTTGTACCGATCCAAAAAGAATTGGGGAAGATAGAGGTGGTGGTATGGAGAGTGTGGAAGTGAATAGATAGGAGGTGGTGATGAATCAAAACGAGAATGGGAATGATCAGCAATCAGTGGAATATTGGCATTCTCGTAGCTTATTAAAAGAAATGGGGGTGGTTCAACTTCAAAAGGAGGAGCTTGACTAACCACACTATCCCCAAGATATTTCTGTGGATCCTTTATCGACTTGGCATCATCCATCATATGCATATGATATTCAATTATAAGAGAACTAATCTCCTTGATGTCCGCCATAGTCCAGTCGAAAGCTTGCCGCCTATCTTGTAAGACCATTAAAAGGGCCGTCTCTTGCTCGAGGGTTAGAGAGGCCGATATGATAATGGGAAAGGTCTCATTCTCACCTATGTAAACATATTTAAGGTGAGACGGCAAGGGCGTGAGTTCGAGTTTCGGAGGCGAAACAATCATAGGTAAAATTGGGGAATTTACCTCGAACTCAAAGGACTCCAACACAGGTTCGAAATCACTGCAAACAACCGATTCGGATGGTTCAATTAACTCATCCAAAAATTCAAAAGACTCATATTCGGGCGGTGAGTCGTCAAAATCATCCGGAAAAGTGAAACATTCATAATCAATATCGGTTGTGTCAACTGTGGTAGATTCGAGGAGGGACGCACTAATGGCGTCAAAACTGTTTTCATCAAACAAAAATCTTTCAAGCTCGCAGTCCTCCTGCGTGATTTCGTGAATAGAGCAAACTTCTCGTATACTAGTTTTAGGCAGGGGGGCAGACTTCCTAACTTGTAAATATTGAACTCACTCGACATCTTCCCGAAGGATAGAGTCATGGAGCCATTGCGACAATTTATTACAGCATTGGAAGTGGCCAAAAATGGTCGACCGAGGATCACCGGAATTTGGTTCCGTGGGTTAGCAACAGGTTGTGTGTCCATAACAATAAAATCAACGGGGAATATGAAATCCCCAACTTTGATCAACACATCCTCTAGCTCACCTCTAGGATGGGTGATTGAGCGATCAGCCATTTGGTGAGTACAACGAGTGGGTTTCAACTCTCCAACCCCTAATTGCTCGTACACGGAGTAGGGAAGCAGGTTAACACTAGACCCAAGATCTAAAAGTGCTCGATTAATTTTCTTATCCCCAATTGTTATTGAAATCGTAGGACAGCCGGGGTCCTTTCGCTTTTGGGGTAAGGGTTGAGGTTGGTTAATAGCACTGCTCACTGCATTAGCCACTAGCACTTTCTTGGGTATTTGAGATTTTCTCTTAGAGGAGCATAAGCCCTTTAAGATTTTTGCGTACGAAGGGACTTGTTGGATTGCATCCAAGAGAGGTATATTTATGCTAACCTGTTTAAATAACTCCACAATCTTCTCCATTTGTGGAGTTGGTTTATTGGGATTCAACCTGTTTGGAAATGGAGCATTTTAAAAATTAGTTGAATCCAATGTCTGTGGAGTAGAATGTAGAGTTGGAACAGATCCCAGTGTGGGTGTGTTCATGAAGTGAGAAGTGGGTCCGTTCGGATTAGAAGAAGAAGAGCCTTTTGAAGAATGAAGAATAGGCTCTCGCGGAGGAGATGGGGGTGAAGAAGAAGAAGGAGAAGAAGGAGAAGAAGATGGAGAACCACCGGCGGGGGTGTCATCACTAGTACCCATATTATTTTGCAACACTTTTCCAGATCTCAACGTGGTCACCGCATTTACATTGTGATATTCATGTGCGTTGTGTGTGTGACCGGGATTTGGCAACGGTTGAGATGGAAGCTTTCCCTTTTCTCTTTCGCTCAACGCAGCAGTTAATTGTGCAATTTGTGCCTCAATAGATTTGATACTTTAATCGTGTGAAGCATTGTTGTGCACCAAAGACTGGACGCAATTTTCCAATCTTGCTGCGGATTCTGTAGATTGCTTGAGAAACGCATCTAGACTTTTTTCTAGTGAGATAACCTTATCATCATTGGGTTGAATCAAATTGTTCGTTTGATTTGGATAAGGTTATGGTTGGAAAGGTTGCTGGTATTGAGTTTGTTGGGGTGCTTGTTGTTGTGGAGGAAGAGGCTTTTGAAAGTTGTTGTTTCCTTGAAATTGTTGATTTTGATTCCAAGCAAAATTTGGGTGACTCCTCCAACCCGGATTATAGGTCGAAGAGTAAGGATCATTTCGTTGGCGTTGCTGAAAGGCAGCATTGACTTGATCTTGTCCTTGAACAGGTGGATTGTAAGGACACTCTTCGGTAAGGTGTGATGGATCCGAACAACAAGCACAAACAGTTCGTAGGGGTAAAGCAAGGGCAGGAGAAGACGATGAGATTTTGGTCTCAATAGCTTCTAGCTTTTTCATAAGTGCGGCCATCTCGGCCTTCATAGCAATCGACATATCTAATTGATGTATGCCTCCCCTAAATTGACCAATAGAAAAAGATGAGGTGGTCTTTGTGCTCTCCCACCGAATTGTTTGTTCACTAAGATCCTCGAGAAACTGCCATGCTTCCTCACTAGATTTGGTTAGAAAGTGACCTTGACAAATGGTTTCTAGCAACTGCTTCATTGCCGGGTTCAATCTCTCATATAATGTTTGGCAAAGTTGCCAATTTTCGATCCTATGGTGAGGGCATTGAACAAGTAGGTCTTTGAATCTTTCAAAACACTTCCAAAATGGTTCGGAAGGAAGCTGGGAAAATTATATTATCTCATTGCGAATTCTCGCGGTCTTGTGATGAGGATAAAACTTTTTAAGAAAAGCTTTAACAAACTCGTCCCAATTTCTAATTGAATGTGATGCTGTGCTGTATAGCCACTTCTAGGCTAAGTCACATAAGGTGAAAGGAATGACCCTTAGCCTTATAGCGTCATCACTTAATTGGGTTGTTTTCATCATGGCGCAAACGTTTTGGAATTTATTGATAAAGATATAGGCATCTTCGGATTCCAATCCATGAAATTTTGGCAGCATATTGATGAAGTGGGGTTTTATCTCAAAATTGTCCCCATTTGCCGGTGGGGGTGAAAGACAGGTAGGTAAAGAGGCGCGGACAGGATAGAAGAGATCCTGGAGCGCGATTCGTTGGAGCGCTACAACAGGCGGGAGATTCGGGTTATTCGCAGCTAACGGAGGTGGAATCAGTCCCGTGGGTAAGGTGTTGTTGGGATTATATCCCGACATACTTTCGGAAGAAGAATTTGAAGGTGGAGGTAAAGAGGTGGACGGAATTTCAACTTCGGTGTCGAAAGGTTCGTCGATTGGTACCAATGAAACATGGACTAATCGGGCGCTAGTGTCCCTAGTCCAAAGTGGCATACACTAAAGGGGTAGTGTAGTCAGAAAAATGAAACACAGAATATGGAGGTAAGATAACGTCAATGAGAAGAAAGTGAGTGGTGGTGGGGTGCAAGGATTTTACGCGACAAGTTGCAAGTTTTTATAAAAGATTTTTTCCTTTTTCCTCTTTTTTTATTTGGAACTGTTTGCAAAAAAGATTTTTGATAAAGGGCTAAGACACACTTTCGATCAACCAAAAATTCACAATCAGGCCTAGATCTAGGTCAGCTGGACAGCTCTTAACTATTCCAAAGGGCTAGAGATAGGACCTCAAACCAACTCTTCACCGCCAATTGCGGCCAGGTAAGTGCCAGGTAAGTGGGAAGGAACCACAGTAGTGGGCCTAATTAAAAACCACTAGCCTTTGACACACTTGCCTAGACACCGCAAAGTCAGGTTAGGATAAACGGTCGATGCCTATAACTAGTCCTCTGTCCTATTGAGCTCGAAGTTCTTAAGGCTGAGTCTAGTATTTTTTATTTAAGATATGGTCAATGCAAATGCCTTATGTGATTTCTGAGGTCCTGGGAAGGGCGATGAAATCCCCACCCAATCTGAATTGGTCAAAAGCCCCTTCAAATCCAATTAAAGATATGCAAAACAGAAAATCACTTGCAATCAAATCTTTTTATTTTATGCGCGGCGCAAAGAATCCTGCACAAGATTTGTTATTGAGAAAGGGAAAGATTTTTTAGCGCAAAGAATCCTGCAGGAGATTTTTCAGAAGATATATTAGAGATTTGCAGAGGAGGAGATCAGAAGACTTACAGATTTTATTTTTTTTACCGCGCTTCCGCCCTTTTTTGGGGCACCGATCCGTCACCTATACCGCGGAACCGCCGCGAATAGCCCCCTTCGACCGCGGATCCGTCACCGGTTGGTCGCTTCGGCACGTTTTTTTTGTCACTAGATCTCCACGGTTCTTCTTGTTGACTCGGTCCTCTAAATTTCTTCTGTTATCTGTTATGATATTCCTCTGTTTGTTAGGATTTGATATTTGCTGTTTTGATCTCTGAAGATTTCCAGCTCCGAACTTGATTGTAGATCCTGCAAAATTCAAACAAAGGTACCCTTCACAAAATAACAAAATGATAAATTTGTGTGTGTGTGTATATATATATATATAGATATATTTTTTGATTTTTGAGTTTTTATGATTTTTTTAATTTTAGATTAACCCGAAATTGCAAAAAAGAAATACTACGCCATCCCAGGCAACGGCGCCTTTGATTTGTGTAGGATTTTACGATCAAAAATAATTTACCGCATTCAAGAACGGCGTCGCTTGGTAGCTAGCCGATGAGTACGGGTCGGTCCACAGGGATTTTTTGTTTTCCTAATCGCTCTAACGAGTTAATTCCGATGGGTGTCGAATTGATTTATTAAATCTAAAAACTACCAAATTAAGTTATACTAAGATTATCCAGATCTAAATCTTGCTAGGGTTAGGTTCAGGGAAAGTTGAGAGATTAAAGGTTTCCTCACCGCTTTCAACGCCCTATTGTAGATCTATTAGGTGTTATGGTAATTATCAATAAATTGGATTAGAATCATTTGGAAAGATGTTTCTTCCTCTAAGTTCGTGTCCTTCCTTTATCGATCCTTACCCTAACCTCCATGGAAAACACGCGCAACCGGTCCTTTATACTACGGTATCACCGTTACCTCGAGGAGTAAGGTGCCGCAGAGAGAGGTGTGTGCGTGCATGCATGGAGTTCTAATTCTTATGTGTGAAGGGGCAAGAAAGGGGTGAGAGATCTTATCTCTCAAACCTTTCCCTAAAGCTAACCCTAACAAGCGAGGAGACTACTCGCCCATTAGGGAATTAAAAGACATTCTAAATTAAATTAAACTAAGCAAAGAAAATAAGGGAACTTACTAATTTTTATTGATGGCTCTCTCCAAACATGAACACAGTACAAATCTGAATTTATGAAGTGAAAAGAGGCATAATTAGAAAAAGTTTTTAGGGTTCTATTTATAGATTCATAGAAACCCTAGGTTACAATTGATTCGCACATCTGTTTTTACAAAAATGCCCTCTAAGAAAAGACCTAGTCAAAGATCCGCGCCGCCTCTGGAATTTTGGTAAAAAATATTTTATCTCCGGACTCTATATGGCCGCGGAACCGCGGCCACAGCAAGGGTTGGGCCGCGGTTCCGCGGCCCAATGATGGCACTGGAGGCTTGTTTTTTCTGGGCTTTTTCTTGGACTCTTAGGCTTCTTATTTCTTTGGTTCTTTTATTAAAATAGCTTCTAGGTTTCTTCCAGATCTCCAGTGAACAATTGCAGTGGACTTTTAACCGTTCGATTTGTAATCTTGGACCTTGCGTTGCCTTGTACTGATCTTTGTGTAGGCTTTATCAAAATCCTTCTGTTTGCTGGTCGTAGTTCCACTTTTGCATCGTCTTTTCTCTTTTTCACTGTTTTAGATCCAAGAACCTGTAACCTATAATATGTAGCAGACATGCGTCAAAAGCACATGTTTATTTATAAAATGAATAAGAATGGGGAATATAATAATACAATATTATGGTGTGAACAAGGACTCCTAAGTGTATGGTTTCTCGTAATTCGTTAGGATCATACAAGAGTATTTTCTCCTTCTAAGTCGAGAGGACTTACAAGGGCTACCCTAGTCACGGATGGGACTTTGTTAGGAAAATGTTTATTCGCCCCCGTGGATTGTATACAAGGGTCAGCATTGAGCCGCTTGTAGGGCAGCATTGGAGGTTGTGGTGACCGCTTAAGAACAGGTTCAGATCCCTGTAGCTTAATACTTTTGAATTTTATGAGTCGTGAGGGTCTCATAAGAGGGTTCTCCTTACGAGTCGTGAGGATCTTGTAAGTGTAATTTCTCCTCAGGAATCGTGGGGATCACTAAGTGTGTTGCTCTCTTATGAGTCATAAGGATCTCACACAGGTGGTTTCTCCTCACAAGGTCGAGAGGACCTTGCAAGTGTGTTTTAATGAGATTGCGCCCTTTCGGGTTTTCACAAAAACTCGCCGGTAGCCCTGCTGTTTTTACTCACGGAGCCCTTTCGGGTTTTCATCAGTGCCCATTTTGCTTATGGACATACTGTTTTCTTTTTCTTTCTTTTTTTATTCTTTTTTTTTTGTCAGCCTTGGGATGCTGCAGTCTACAGTAGTTTATCGACGTCTCGGTTAACAGCTAGTTTTAGGACATAGTGGTCCATCGTTAGTTTAAGAACGTTTCGGTCCGACGCCAGTTTTAGGACATAGTGGTCCATTGTTAGTTTTAGGATATTTCGGTCCGTTGTTAGTTTTAGGGCATTTCGGTCCATTGTTAAGGAAGCTGGCTACTACTTACAGAGTTTAAGCTTAGGAAGATAGCGAGCGGACATAGGCGTCGTCATCTATCGTTGACCTGGGCTGTGACTCGTTAGGCGTAGTATTTTTTTAGGAAGCGACCGTTTATTGGCCTGAAAGGTCTTTCACCATGCATGTCCATGAGTAGGTAAGCTCCACCCTGGTAAACTTTGTCTATGATATACGGGCCTTCATAGTTCGGCTCGAATTTCCCCCGCTTGGCGCGATTGGGGATCATAGGTCTTTTAACCACTAGCACGAGTTCGCCTTGGCGGAACGTTCTCGGCCTAGTCAATTTTTCATATGAGCGCATCATCTTTGCTTTATAAGCCTCCAGACTCTGTTGCGCCATAAGCCGATTTTCATTAAGGGCATCAAGCTCTTCAAGACGAAGGTGAGCATTCTCTTCATCTATTAGCTCGTAGTGAACCGCCACCCATAGAGAAGGTAACTCTATCTCAAGGGGGAGTACCGCTTCTGTGTCGAATACCAATACGTACGGCGTTGTGTTCGTGGCCGTTTTGAACGTAGTTCGATACGCCCAAAGAGCTTCATGCAGTCTCTCATGCTAGTCCTTCTTATTTCGAGACACCATCTTTTTCACGATCTTCGTCAAGTTCTTGTTAAAAGCCTCAGCTAGACCGTTAGCTTAGGGATTATAGACCGATGAATATCTCCAGTATATGTTATGCTGTTGTGCGAAGAGGCTGATCTTGTGGCTTCTATAGGCTGGCCCATTATCGGAGATAATCCGTCGCGGAGTGCCAAACCGATAAATGACGTGTGTCTTGAAGAAATAGAGGATATTCTCTGTCTTCACTTCCCTTAGTGGTACTGCTTCTGCCTATTTAGAGAAGTAATCAGTTGTCGCCAAAATGAATCGATGTCCTCTGGACGATGCTGGTCCGATGGGGCCGATTATGTCAGTTCCCCACATTTCAAACGGCCAGCTAGCCACAGTTGGGTGTAGCGGATCTGGATGCTGGTGGATAAAGTCCCCGTGAATCTGGCACGAGTGGCACTGCTTCGCATATTCAAGGAAGTCTTGGATCATCGTGGGCCAATAGTAGCCCATCCGTTTGATCTTCAGCTTCATCTTCGGGCCGGCTTGGTGAGAACCGCAAAATCCGTCGTGAGTTTCTTGGACGACTCTTTTTGCTTCTTCCGCTCCCAGGCATCTTAGCCATAAAGAGTCAAACGATCTCTTATACAGAGTATCATTGATGAATGCAAAAGAAAGAGCTCGTTTCATGAGCTGATGTCTCGAGGATGCCTCTTCAGGTTTTCGACGGGATTTGAAGTAGTCTATAAAGACTTCCCTCCAATCCATATCCTTTTCCTGGTCTTTTTTTTGTAGAGCCATTTGCTCGGTTGCTCCCTTTTCTTCGGATGACTCCGGAGATATTTCTACTGGTGCAAGAACCCGACGGCTCTGCACAATGATCCTCATGTCATCGAGGTTTTCATCAGCCAGTTCTTTAGCGAGTTTGGCTAATGCATCCGCTTTGCTATTTTCCACACGCGGTATGCTTTCCGGAATGTAGGAGGGAACTTGAGTCGGCAACTGTTGCACTCTCGCGCCATATTTCACCAACTCTGGCTTGCATGTTTGATAGTCGCCGTTTACTTGACTAACGACCAGTTGGGAGTCTCCATATATGAGGAGCTTTTCAATTCCCATGTCGATAGCTATCTCAAGACCTGCTATCAAAGCTTCATATTCGGCTTCATTGTTTGTCCTCGGCTCTGCTAAGGAGAAGGCAAAGCGCATTATCCCTCCTTGTGGAGTCACGAAGATGAGGCCTAACCCAGATTTGATTATAGGGGTGCTTTGTTTACGCTTCTTCATGGAAGATGCCCCATCAAAATAGAGTTCCCACTGGGTATCATCCTTTCTTCTTTCCTCGTCAATCGTGTCAAACGCGTGTTCGTCTGGCAATTCGTAGTTCAAGGGAGAGTCGACAGCTATCGGATGCTCAGCGAGGAAGTCGGCGATGGCCTAGCCTTTCACTGCCTTGAGAGGCCGATAAGTTATCGAGAACTCCATCAAGAGCAGGGCCCATTTAGCGAGCCGTCCTGTTAATATGTCCTTCGACATCAAGTATTTGAGAGGATCCACCTTTGATATGAGATGGACCTCATATACCAGCACATAGTGTCTGGGCTTCGTTATTGCGAAGATCAATGCCAGGCAATGTTTTTCAATGGGAGAGTAATTGCTTTTTGCCCCCAGGAGAACTCAACTCAGATAATAAAGGGATCTCTTTTTCCCTTGGTCGTTTTCTTGTGCCCACAGCGCGCCTAAAGAACCTTCGAGGGCTGTTGTGTACAGGACGAGAGGTTTTCCTTTAACGGGAGCGATGATTGGTTTGAAAGTGTGTGTTTTGTAGTTAACCGCAATCAATAACGGTGTTGCGCGTAGCTAGAACGAGATGAGTACGGGTCGTCCTCTGGGAAACGTGGAACCTTTTACTTTTACTTTAGATGTGTTGAGAAAGAGAGAAGGGATAAAGAATTTTATAGAATGGTTTCTAGATCTACGTTAAACAAGAATGTAAAATATAAATCTAGATTATTTTAAAGATGTAGTTAATATAATAAGAGGGCTTGTAGGGTTCGTTAGGATTTAGTAGTCATGGACGATTAATTAAAAGTTACCATTTTTATCCATTAATAGATTTAGAACTAGAACGACGGTGATGCGTATAGATTAGGGTTTCTGGAGGGAAAAGGAATCCCACTCTTAACCCTTATCTCGACACGGAACTCCGTTCATTATCTAGCCTTTACCAAAACAATCATTAATCTAATCTCTAATCGCGGTCGGAACTAGCAAAGAATTGCTAGCGCGCCCGATTAGGATGTTAATGATTCTTTTGATAAAGTTTCTAAACTTTATAGGACTTAAAAAGGGTTTAGTTATTTTCATCGTCCATTATCCTACCCTAATCCTACGAACCCTAACAAGCGGAGAATTACTCGCGCATGTTGGGAAAAGAAGATGAAAAGATAGAGAGGGAAAACATAATATAAAATACAAAAGAATTAAATAAAATAACTACCTTTATTAATCAACTTGAACAATCTACACTTTGATTCCTTAGAAAATGATTACAAAGACTAGTTTGCTTCTCGATCTCTTCCAAGGAGGTAGACGAACAGTTGATGATCAGCCTGGATGCGTGAGCGTCAGGGGCTTCGTGATCTCTTCGGCTTGATAGCTTTTCCAAGAGGCTCTCGGTGCCTTTTTATAGTGCAAAACAAGAATCTTTTGCTTCAAAAGTTGGTAAAATATAGCAGAGAATCATGCCCCAAAATCTTGCCTCCTAATTCCCTAGAAGTGCGGCGGATCCGCGGCCAAAGGGGGGTATGGCCGCGGATCCGCTGCCAATGGGTGAGATCTCTTGATCAATTTTCTTGTGCTTGCATCTTGTGACATGTGGCAATCCTAGGCACCTTCAGAATTCAAAAATCTTCTCTCGGTTGCGTCCAGACTTGGTCTCCAAGTTTTGCTTCTTAATTTGGCAAGTTTTCTTCAACAAATTGATTTGTTTGATAAATTCTGCATAACAACTTGGAAAATTCTGCACAATAATCTCAAATAATATTTAGTAGACTTAGTTCTACTAGGATTTGGTCAATAGATTTATTTGCATACATTTTCCTATCAAATGATAATAAAAATATATTAACACATGGAAAATAATGTTTTTACACATAAACCCTCATATGTATAATATATCATATTAAAGTCCTTTTTTAATATAAAAATGGTAGGAAAATTGTAATACAAATGTGCAGTTTTATCAACTGAACAAATACCCCCAAACTTATCTTTGATCGTCCCGAGCAAACTAGTTTATTCAAGAGGGGAAAAAGAAAGGAGAAAACTAAGCACACTTTCATAGGCAACACGATTGCACTGAGCACGTGCAACAAGCCGTTAAACCTCTAGGTGTCCCTAGTAGGAGGAGTGTTGTCTCCTGAGGGTTTTCAGCGGATTACACCCACAAAATCCTATACCAAAAGAAAGATGGTGAAATTTACATATAAAGATAAGAACTATAAAAGAAAGACCTTGAAAAGAAGAGTTTCCAACTATACTAGCTTTTCAGTTGTCATGAGCCCTATCTTAATGGTCATGAAAAAATATTAGAAATCACATCATCCCTCAATAAAACATCGTATTTATTCTTCATCCAAACATTGATCATATAACCCCACGTGTGTGTAAAGAACATCCCTTCACTCGGAGAATTCAATTCAAGCTATCATACTCTTGTCCATCTACCTTAGTACTTTTTAATTTGATGAATATTAAGATTTGCTCACACCTTTTCATGCGACCGTTAATACTTCTTGAGGTACTAACCGACCGATTACTCATGTGCTTGCTGATTAGGTGATAATATTTTCCTCGTCTTGCACCACCTAAGGCTTAGCAGTGACTCCCAGACCAGTTGGCCTTAGGGCACTAGGTGAAGAGGCACCCTCGCTATATTTTTTTATTGCTGCCTTGGCGATAACAAAACCAGTGTTCATTTTTTTCCTTTCACCATTTTTATATTTTCTTCATTTTTTTATTTTTTTTCATTTCCTTCATACTTTGGCTTTTAGACAAGAGCATTTTAAAGTATCCTCTACTATCCCGAGTTTCAAGACGTGTGTAAGTGCATATAGTAGGGTATCAACATTCAAATGTTTGGCTTCCAGAATAGAAACTATTTTTCAGACTTATTTTTATCCTCAGATTAGTGACTTTCTTCATCTTACTAACCCTTGGGACAACAGCTCATAACTACTTATTACTAGTTCGTTTAAGAAAACTTTTAATTTTCTTGGTTTTCTTAAACTATTCCTATGTTTTGGATGTAATTTTTTCACTTTCTACTCTTTTGTTATAAAAAAAATTTAAAATTTTTGAAAATGTTGTGCTTATGCAAAATATGATGCAAATTGATGTGTAAATAAGCACAAACCTCCCCCAAACATGTTTACAACAGTGTCCTCACTGATGTCATCCGTTAAGCTCAAAAAACCTGTAGACTTGGGAGGAAATTATTAATGGGGGCAAAAATATATGAAAGTGAAAATCCTCCCCCAAACTTATTTTTGGCTCACCAATTTGAGGACAAAAGTTATGTTCAAGAGCCAAAAATATACCGCAATCAATAACGGTGTCGCGCAATCAATAACGGTGCCATTTGATTCGTTTGAAAGTGTGTGTTTTGTAGTTAACCGCAATCAATAACGGTGTCGCGCGTAGCTAGACCGAGATGAGTACGGGTCATCCTCTGGGAAACATGGAACCTTTTACTTTTACTTTAGATGTGTTGAGAAAGAGAGGAGGGATAAAGAATTTTATAGAATGGTTTCTAGATCTACGTTAAACAAGAATGTAAAATATAGATCTAGATTATTTTAAAAATGTAGTTAATATAATAAGAGGGCTTGTAGGGTTCGTTAGGATTTAGTAGTTATGGACGATTAATTAAAAGTTACCCTTTTTATCCATTAATAGATTTAGAACTAGAACGACGGTGATGCGTGTATATTAGGGTTTCTGGAGGGCAAAGGAATCCCACTCTTAACCCTTATCTCGACACGGAACTCCGTTCATTATCTAGCCTTTACCAAAACAATCATTAATCTAATCTCTAATCGCGGTCGGAACTAACAAAGAATTGCTAGCGCGCCCGATTAGGATGTTAATGATTCTTTTGATAAAGTTTCTAAACTTTATAGGACTTAAAAAGGGTTTAGTTATTTTCATCGTCCATTAGCCTACCCTAATCCTACGAACCCTAACAAGCGAAGAATTACTCGCGCATATTGGGAAAAGAAGATGAAAAGATAGAGAGAGAAAACATAATATAAAATGCAAAAGAATTAAATAAAATAACTACCTTTATTAATCAACTTGAACAATCTACACTTTGATTCCTTAGAAAATGATTACAAAGACTAGTTTGCTTCTCGATCTCTTCCAAGGAGGTAGACGAACAGTTAATGATCAGCCTGGATGCGTGAGCGTCAGGGGCTTCATGATCTCTTCGGCTTGATAGCTTTTCCAAGAGGCTCTCGGTGCCTTTTTATAGTGCAAAGCCAGAATCTTTTACTTCAAAAGTTGGTAAAATGTAGCAGAGAATCATGCCCCAAAATCTTGCCTCCTAATTCCCTAGAAGTGCGGCGGATCCGTGGCCAAAGGGGGGTATGGCCGCGGATCCGCGGCCAATGAGTGAGATCTCTTGATCAATTTTCTTGTGCTTGCATCTTGTGACATGTGGCAATCCTAGACACCTTCAGAATTCAGAAATCTTCTCTCGGTTGCTTCCAGACTTGGTCTCCAAGTTTTGCTTCTTAATTTGGCAAGTTTTTTTCAACAAATTGATTTGTTTGATAAATTCTGCATAACAACTTGGAAAATTCTGCACAATAATCTCAAATAATATTTAGTAGACTTAGTTCTACTAGGATTTGGTCAATAGATTTATTTGCATACATTTTCCTACCAAATGATAATAAAAATATATTAACACATGGAAAATAATGTTTTTACACATAAACCCTCATATGTATAATTTATCATATTAAAGTCCTTTTTTAATATAAAAATGGTAGGAAAATTGTAATACGAATGTGCAGTTTTATCAACTGAACAAGCGACCAGTACTGGCGGATTCTGCAGGTATTGCTTGATTTCGTCCAGTGCGCTTTGGCATTTATGATCCCAGATGAACAGAGTTCCTTTCTTCATTAAGTGACTGTAAGGGCGGCACTTGCCGGAAAGATTGGCTATAAATCGCCGGATATACGCGAGCTTCCCTTGGAGAGACCGCAGTTGCTTGAGAGTCCTTGACCGAGGCATTTCCATAATCGCCTTGATCTTTGACGGATTTATCTCGATGTCTCGGTGTCGGACGATGAATCCTAGGAATTTGCCCGAGAAAACTCTGAACGCGCATTTGAGAGGGTTCATCTTCAAGTTGTATTGCCGAAAGCGTTGAAATACGATCTTCAGATGCTCTAGATGTTCCTCGTATGATTTGCTTTTAACTACGAGGTCGTCGATATAACATTCGACGATTTCATGTATGAGGTCATCGAAGATCTTCGTCATGGTCCTCTGATAAGTGGCACCAACGTTCTTTTGACCGAAGGGCATCACCTTGTAGCAGAATATGCCTAAAGGGGTCCGGAAAGCGGCATGCTTCTGGTCCTCGGGATGCATCTTTATCTAATTTTATCCTGACGAGCCGTCCATGAAGGAGAAAACTTCGTGAGTGGATGTGTTATCTATAATCAGCTCAGTGACTGGTACTGGAAAGTCGTCTTTTGGACAATCTTTGTTGAGATCCCGGAAGTCCATACATATGCGCACCGTCCCATTTTTCTTCATTACTGGAACAATGTTAGCGATCCAGTCAGGATACTGAACCTCTTGGATGAAGCCAGAGTCGATTAGCTTCTTGACCTCGGCGTTGATGCTCATCTCAAGCTCGAGCCGCATTCTTCTCGGTGCTTGTTTGATCGGCTTGACATCCGGGGATATCGCCAATTTGTGCACAGCAATCTCTGGATCTAGTCCCGGCATCTCTGAATAGTTCTATGCGAAGCAATCTTTATGCTGCATGAGCACGTCCTTAAGCGTAGCCACCCTTTCTTCAGACAACAGCTCACTGACGAATGTCGGCCGGGGGTCACTTGCCGTCCCCAAATCAATTTTCTTGAGGTTATCTGCAGTAGTATGTATTCCATCTTCCAGCTCTTTCGGCACCGGTGGAAACTCTGATATTATTTCTTCATCATTGTTTTTGAAGCACCAGGGAGGTCATCCATATTCTCGGGTCCTTCTTCTAACAACATTATCATATGACAAGTACGAGATCGCTTTCAAGACCGATGTTGATCTGGTTCTACTCTCGCTGCAGGTGCGGCTTTTGTTCATACTTCTGCGGCGGGGTTACCCTCCAGCTGCTAGATAGAGCGAATCTGCCTTGCCGATACTGGTCTTCTACCCAGTCTTTGAATGTGAAGCAGTCTTCGAGAGGATGTCCTATTGCCCGGTGATAGGAGCAATAGTCCGGGTAAGAGACTTCACCTGCTTGCTTGGGGTGCTTGGGCTCCGGGAGGGTAATCATTTGATATTTTATGGCAAGATCAAGTATCTTCTGTGTTTTGTCCTAAGGAAAAGAGTATGCTCGACCCATCTTCTTTATAAGAGACGAATCCGGGTTGCTCGATTCCTGTTCACGTGGCTTCTTGGTCCTGCTTTGTCGATGTCGAACGCCTTTCCCGCTTTTTGATTTATTTTTGCCTCCGCGTCGGGCCTTTTGTATGACAGGTTGACTAGGAATAGCATTTTCATTTTTCGCAACCTGCTGAAGAAGGCGCTGCGTTCTGGCTTTCTCATAGAAGTCCATTTCGCGATTATGATCATCTCGAACCTTTTGACCCGCTTCCCTTATAAGCTTGTCCATCTGTTCTTCAAACGACAGGACTTGGCATTTTCACGGCGGGAGCTCGTTCTGGTTCAGGGTTAGCATCTTCCCACAGAGCATCTCCTTCTTCATTAAAGTCATGTATGACGTAGAAATCGCAGAATAGCTCCCATTTCTTTAATCGACATATCCAAGCCCGATTGTTTCCATTCTCCCGTTGGGCAACTTTCGTTGAGTTCCAGAAACGTTTCTGATCCTGTTATAGAACCGTGCTTGTCGCGCAGTTTGCTTAAGGGGTATACCTTGGCATCTCAAGAGTCTTTTTAGTCCGTCTGTGTAATATCTAGGCAAACGGATGGGCTGGAGCCTATCAAGTGTAGAATCCGCACCATGCCAAATTTATTTCTCCACTTTGGTTTTTCCGGATCGGTAGAATAGGATCGCCTTTTCATCTTTTCGCCTGGAAGGGACGTCGAATGTCTGCAGTTCTTCCATACTGTAGGTATCAAGCGCGTCTAGCTCTTTATGATGCTTTGGCGGAACCATGGCAACTTGCAAACTTTGATCTTCATCAGCGAAGGCTTGTATTGATGGCCGAGCAGAGAATACGGCATTGACCTCATCTTCCGAGTCGCTGCCGAAGATCAGCATAAGGGTGGACGGTCCTGGCTTGTTGCATTAGGGTGGCCCTGAATAAACTATCTCTTCTTCCTCCTCAGTATCACTCCCGAAGACTGGAATAGTGGTGATAGCTTTGTTCTTGTCCTCCGATTTGCGACATCTTTCTGTGTCTTTGAAATCTGGAAGGAAGTATTTTGCATCTTCGTACATTCGGACTTCATTCACGGAGATTGGGTTCAACTCCCCCATCACAGTGTACTCGAGACCATCCTTGAAATACTTCATACAATGATGTTTTGTAGAAGGGATGATGTTGTACTCGTGTAACCAAGGCCGGCCGAGCAAAGCGTTATAGCAGGTCTTAGCGTCAATGACATGGAACTTGATGTCCGTGATGAGCAGCCCAAAGCGTAGTGTCAATATTACAGACCCAAGCATCCGTGATGACTGGGAGTCAAACCCGGAAATGGTGATTTTATCACGAGCGAGGTGCTGAACACTCATGCAGATTTCCTTCAACACTCTCACATTGAGGAGATTAATGGAGGACCCATTGTCGACCAGGATTTTTCCTATCTTGATGTCATGACAGTATCCGGAGACATATAGGGGACGGTTATGCTCATACGTCCCCAGGAAAAGATCTTCATCGCCGAAGGTGATATCGGCTGTGTGCACTTCTTCCAGCTCGTCTTTCATCTTTTCTTCGGCAAGGAAACCTTGGAATTATTCAGGCTCTTGTAATGCCTTGATCAAAGAATCTCTCGCCTCTTTGGATAGCAGAAGGGCGTCGAGAATGCTGAGCTGTGAGGGCATCTTTCTCAAGTATGCCAGAACGTTGTAGTCCACCTTACTTTTCTTTGGCGGGTCCTTGGCTGTCAGCTCTTTGATGACTTAGTATTCTAGGGCGATGTACTTAGGGACCTTTTGTTTTCCTTTATCCTTTTTGTTTGAAGCCTGGTTGACGGGTCCGAGATTCTTTTCAGGCAGCGTGCGATTGCGCAGCTGAATGTTTTCACAGGTCTTCAGTTCTTCCTCTTTTTCCAAGGTGGATTCTTTAAAGAGAGGGCCAAGAGTCATTTCTTCGTCAAAGTCGCTCCCGAAGGTGAGAACTTGCAATCCCCTAGCGTCGACCATGTGATAGTTACCGGTAGTTCTTTTACGCTCCTCGGTCGTATTTCTATGTTCCCGACGAGTTTTGCGTTTCATTCGTTTGAAATGTTGTCGGTGGGCAACATATCCTTGCCACCAATTTTGAAAAGCGTGGCACTCTTCGGTGGGGTGCGCAATCTTTCGATGATATAAGAAGTAGCTAGGATGTGTATCTGCTTCATCAGGAGTGTTTCCTTTAGAAGGTGGCAGCTTCATTCCCATCGATATGGCTTTGGCGAACCTTTTCCTCGTCTTGAACCTGCTTTTATTTACGACGAATGTAATTTGATCTGGCGGGAGTGTTTCAACCCTTTCGTCCAGTAGCCGGCGTTTGGCTTTTTCAAATATGGCCATCTCACGCTCTCGAACAGTTTTGCTTTTAAGAAAGTTTCGTCAAGGAATGCATCAATCGTTTCATCTGATGGCCCTAGAAGTTCAGGCTCAGGATCTGCCCCCAGTTTTTCTGCATAAGGAGCTTCTTCATCATTTATCGACGAGTGAGAGATCACATGGCAACTTGCCACATAACCTTCAGATTCATCCGACGAGTCTTCTCTATTGTCATCATCTCCGTCCTCAAGGACGTGGCTGAGAAATTCTTGGAGTGTGACTGGAGTCCATGCTTTTTGATTATATTCTTCCAACGCGTCAATCTGTTTTTGCAGGTTCGTGCGCTTGTCACCAGGCTTCACGGGCTTTTTGGTCTTCTTCTTCTTTTTCGAAGACTGTGATTGCTGGGTGTGAGTGCTTTAGCTATCACCACCAATCTTTGGAGTTAGGCGCGGTTTCAGCATTTCCTCGATGATCTCGGGTTCCAGTGGATTTTTCCTCCTGATCGCCAGGCATGTTTGGAGATCCTTCAGCATTCTTTTCGTCTTGGCTGAAAGAGCGACCTCCCATGGAGATTCTTCTATGAAGGAGCATGATGCCCCCGGTGTATCCGTCTTCTTGGGAGCGTGTGGCAGTGGTGGGTTCACTTTCCAATTCTCGGAAAGGGCAAATTTGCCCTGTTGATACTAGTCTTCGATCCAGCCTTTAAAGACAAAGCAATCTTCAATTGGATGGCTTACCGTTTGATGGTAGGGGCAATAATTGGGACTATTAGTCTCGCCGGGTTGCAACGGTCATTTTGTATTTGGCAGATTAATGAGCCTGTTGCGCACCGCTAGCTCGAACAATCTCTTTGTTTTGTCTCGGGGAAATGAATAAGGACGCTTCATCTTCTCATTATAGAATTGTTGCCTCTCGTCTAGGCGATCAGTTAGTTTTAGGCCACTGGGCTGCTGTTGAGTATTCGCAACGAATGTCACCTTCCATTTACCCTTTTCGTTCCGCGGCTTCGGCTTTGTAGGAGACGGTCTATGACCCATCTGGGCCAGTTTGTCGATCAAGGCCTGGAACGTGGTCGGCTTGAAGAATATCATGAATTAAGAAATGGTCGCTTGAGGGTCAAGAGTGCCTACGAACATGCCCACTACAGGCGCTTCTTCGATACGCTGCTCGCATTTTGACCATAAATTTCACCATCGTATTGCGTATTGCACCCACGCTTCACCCTGGCATTGATCAATGCCGTTATTGGGGTGCGTTCACTAGCACTCGCAAAACGTTGGGTGAATAGTAGCTCGATTTCTGCAAAAGTCTTGACGGAGTCGTTTGGAAGTTCAGAATACCACTCGAATGCCATCTCCGACAAGCTACCAACAAACTGGCGGAGCAGAAGTTTATCATCACCCCCGGTGTTGCCGCACAAGGATCTGAATTGAGCGACATGCTGATGTGGATTCCCCGTCCCTTTATATACATGAAATTTAGGGATCGTATATTTCGGCGGGTACCTTATTTGGTCATACCATCCTGGATAAGGTCGTCCAGTCTTAACGATCTATCCAGCCGCTTCGTTTGCCTAGTGAGCTCATATTTGCTGAGCAATGTAATCATCCAGGGCGGCCTTGGAGATGGTCTCCTCCTTGGCTGCTGAAAGAGCCGGAGGGGGTTCGATGTCTCCCCTCTGTCGTCTTCAATGATGATTGGGAGGTCTTCAGCTGGAGGTTCTGGCTGTAACATTATCCCAGCCATGTCTTGGAACAAAAGAGCCATTCGTTTTATATTGGCTGCCTGCTCCGCAACCTCTTTTTCTTTCCTCTCGAGCATTCTTCGGAGGAATTCAGTATCAGTTTCTTCTTCCCAACGCTGCTCTGAGGTCTCTGGATTTTCTTTCGGCCCAGTGAGTGTGGCCATTGCAGTCAGCATCTCCTGAAGTTTCTACTGCTGTTGTTCCTGAGCCTTCGTTATCGATCGGGTAAGCGGCCGATGACCCGTAGAAGCACGACTTTCCTTTTTTCCGGAAGACATATAAAAAGTATGCACCATCATGCCCCCATACTTGGGGCGTTTAGGTTCGGTGTCTCTGCTGTTCGTCGCAGACACAGGGGCTTTCTATGGCCTTCTTCTCTTGTGAGCAGTTGAAGTCGAGGGGGCCATTGCAGCGGGCACCCAGACGGATGACGTCTTTTGTGGCTTGACAGGATGGTTTTCTCCTTGTCGAGCTTTAAGCTTCTTTGATCAGCGAGAATAGTCCTGGTCAATCACCGATTCCTGGACCTGTCGCCAGACTTTGTAAATTTTGGAGGACAGCCGCTGAGGGGGCTGCTCCGGCCTCTTTTCTGTAGTAATCTCCATAGGTGGAGGAGACCTCTTCAGCACGGCAGTCGGGGAGTTCTTGAGAACCCTCCTAAGCGGTTCAAAGCTATTCCCAGTTGGAACAGCAACATTGATTTCCACCATGGGAGCTGGCGAAGTTAGCCCAGAGGGAGAGTTGCCCCCGGCCTTCCTTACTCGGTGCCAGTGGTGACGTCGAGCGTGTCGAGCGGATGGAGTTGGTTCAGCTATAGGGGTGACTTTCGTCATGCCCCCGTCTTGACGGAGGGTTGTCGCCGGTGCCAGCCTTTTGAAGACTGACGTCCGCCGAGAAGTAATGTCCAACCTATCGAATACAGATCTCTGGGTAGAGGTGACTTCGCCTGGAGCGGGAGACGAAGTGGCCAGCCTTGTGAAGACTGATTTCTTGTCAGGAGAAGCCTTTCCAATGATTTCATCCGCTTGGGCCGGGATGGCTATCCGCTTTGCGATGGCTGCTTTAGGTATTGCTGGCTTGTTGGCATTCTGACCCAAACTGTTGAAAACTTAGGCGTTAGACTTAGGTGACCTGTTGAGAGGGGCCGCGGCAGTGGTAAGTCGATCAAAGACCGACTTCTTTGGGGCTTCTTACGGCAGCATCGGGGCATTGAAGCTCATGGGTGGGATCATAGTCCCAAAGAATAGCCCAGTGGTGGCTTGAGTTACTTGGTCCACCGACATCGTGAACGTGGAGGCCGCTTGGGGCCCGTAAGTTACACCTCCAGATGAGGTGGAACGGGAGTCGCAGTTGCAGCTGGAACATTTTGTGCAGGTAGACGCCATTGATCTTTCGTTTTCTGCACCGAGTAAGACACCAAATCTTAGTACCTCGAACCCAAGGGAAACCATAGCAAACCGCGATTCGTTCGCGAACACGACACATGAAGTGTGGAGTGGAAAGAGGAAAAGATCCCACCGGGCATGCCAGAATCTGTTCCCCACCGAAAACCGGAGACGCGACCGTGCAGGTCCGTCTTGCCAGAATTTCGGGGCAGATGCTAATTGGTGCTATCCGTCCGCCTCTCTGAAGATGCCAAGTTGATTTATGGCACCATGTATCGAAGGTTTAAACGGATGCGGCCGATATAGCAGATTTCGTCAGATTCCCCCTTATTGAGGGGTTTTTGTTTGTGGGGTCGCTCTTCCCTGCAGGCGCAAGCCCCTGCAGTTAATTATGCTACCGCATCGCGGTAACCACTTTCTCCTTCTCCAGATGATCACTTCGTGTCGTGGGTGTTTGTTTTGTTTTTGGTTGCCCTTGGATTATATACGGAGACTAATTTATGTTGTCGTCCGTAGGACGTGCATTAGTCCAAATCCGTATCTTCTTAGATTTGGGTTTGGGATTTGGGTTTAAGAATACGTTAGACTCATTTGAGACTAAGATCAACTTAACAGAATCATTTAGACCCAACAAGAGAGCATTTGGGCTCTAATGTTTAGTTTAGGGACATTGCGGTCGATTAGTTTAAGGACATTACGGTCCAACGTTAGTTTAAGGACATCTCGGTCCAATATTAGTTTAAGGACATCTCGGTCCAAGGTTAAGGACATCATAGTCCGTGAGTTTAAAGACATCACAGTCAAGGTTAAGGACATCATAGTCCGTGAGTTTAAAGACCTCATAGTCAAGGTTAAGGACATCATAGTCCGTGAGTTTAAAGACCTCACAGTCAAGGTTAAGAACATCATAGTCCATGGGTTTTAAAGGACCCCACAGTCCGTAGAATGTTTGGTTTTCGGGACCCGTCACCTCTCTGAAGACGCTGAAGGATTACAACGACATATATCAGAGGGGTTCAGAGATGTACCCTTGAACCGATGTGAGTTGGTTGAAAGATCTGTAGTCCAATTTAGGGCTAAGATCTGTTAACATATTTATGAGCAGATGAGCTCAATTAATATGAGTTGAGGACTTATGGCCCATCTTGGGCTAAGTCCAATCAGGTTAAAATGTTTAACATTTTATTTTGGGCTGTTGAGCCTTTATTTGGGCTTGGCCCTTTTGACAATACTGAGCGTTGATTTATACCTTGATAATATTTTTGTCTTTTATTGAATGCAGAGCATTCATCAGAGCTCTGGGCTTATTAAAGAACAATTTATGTTCTGTCAGCGCAACACGTGGTGCGCTAGGCGCTTTGCGCCAGTCAAAAAGTGCAGTGTGCTTCTGCCACGTGGCGCACATGTAAGGGACACGTGTCGCGCTTGGCGCTGGCGCCAGATGATGAGCACATGAAGCCAGTTTATGAGCGCTGAGCGCTAATCCATGAGCGCATGGCGCTTTCAGCTTAGTGGTGCACACGTGAGTGACACGTGGTGCGTTTGGCGTTGAGCGCCAGCCAATGAGCGCAGTGCGCTATTTCAGAAGCGCAAAGCGCTAGTTGTTAATTGGCGCATACGTGATTGACACGTGGCGCATTTGGCGCTAAGCGCCAGTCCAGAGAGCGCAGAAGCGCAGTTCAAGAATGCAAAGCGCAGTTCAAGAGCACAAAGCGCATCTGATCAATTTATAATCTGGGAAATAAATTTATGTTCTTTTAAAAGAGACTTTGTCTTATGATCTAAGAAAAACAGTTCTTATTTTGCAGGAGATGTTCCAATCTCTTATATTGATGAAAGGCTTTGCCTTTATAGATCCATGATCTGTGAGAAGAATTATGTTCTTCTTCTTTTAGGGTGAGATCTTTTGATCTCTTTGTGAAGGACTTTTGTCTTGTAAATCTATGATCTGTGAGAAGTAAGTTCTTCTTTCATTTTATGATGAGATCTTTTGATCACTTTATGAAAGACTTTTTATCTTTTTAGATCTATGTTATTTTTGAAGAAATGAATTCTTCTTTTTATGAGATGATTTTATCTCTATGTTCATCATCATCCTTTTTACCTTGAAGAAAGATCTTCTTGCAAAAGCTTGCTCTTTGAATTTTCTCAAAGTTTTTGGGGAGGTTTCTCTCTCTTTTTGTATCTGTATATGTTCCTGAGACTTGAAGCCTAGGGGCCTTTTTATAGGGTAGGCTGATTTGTTGAATCAGTTAAAAAGATTTTTCTCTGATTGATTTGGAGATGTTTCCCCACCATTGGATCTTTGATCCTAGGGCTTCTGTTTTACAGAAGGCAATCTTCTTGTTTTTAACAAGATTGGAAAGTCTTTCCATACAGAATTTATTCTGTCTTTTGGTAATTTTTATTTACCATTGGATCATTGATCCAATGGTGCTCTGATTTACAGAGCACAATCTTATTATTTGGAAAGATTTTGAGGAATCTTTCCATAACAGAATTTAACTCTGATTAATTAATGATTTAGCATTATTATTAGATCTTTGATCTAACGGTGGGGAGCTTTTAGTTCCAGTGCTAGCGCACCCGTGCTCTGCACGTGGTGCACTGCTTGAAGGGCAGCGCATATTGCGCTAGCGCACCTGTGTTTGACACGTAGTGCGCTGCTTGGAACGCAGCGCACCTAGCGCTAGCGCACACGTGGCGTGCTGCTTAGAGCGCAGCGCACCTAGCGCTAGCGCCCTTGTGCTTTGCTCATGGTGTGCTGCTCAGGGCGCAGCGCACTTGGCACTGCATTTGAAGAGTTGCTTCATTTCAAAATTTGAATTTTTGAACAGAGCTTTGCTCTGATTGGGGGGAACAATCCGCAGCGGTTCATCTTCCCGTTCCACTAGACAATCCATCGGTTGTAAGGGTGGGCAGCGTTGCACGCACGTGCAAGCCACGTGAGAGCAACGCTAGGGGGCATTTGTTCCCTCATAAAAAAGAGAGAAAAGGGGAGAAAATTCCCAACTGCTCAAGCCTCACGTGTTAAACACTTGAGCGCCTATATGCAAAGTATATAGGCGCTGAAGTTAAAACAACTCAGAGGCTGAATAAGCCTAACGTGTTAAACACGTAAGCGCCTATATGCAAAGCATATAGGTGCTGCAGTTAAAGCAACTCATAGGCTGAATAAGCCTCACGTGTTAAACACGTGAGCACCTATATGCAAAAGCATATAGGCGCTGCAGTTAAAAAAATGGGCTAAAAGTGGCACACGTATTAAACACGTGAGCGCCTATATGCAAAGCATATAGGCGCTGCAATCAAATAATTGGCAAACCAAACAGGCCTCACGTGTTAAACACGTGAGAGTTTATATGCATATGAGCGCTGAGAATAATACATACTAAAACCCATGCTAGGGGTCACGTGTTAAACACGTGAGTTCTCCTGCTGCTCTCTTTGGCAAGATAGAATTAAATTCTATGTGATAGAATTAAATTCTATTTGGAAAATATTTTCCCTGATCTTTCTATTACATAAAGATTCTTCTCTGATAGAGAATTTTGGATTTAAAATCCAATTGTGATAAAATATCACCAATCAAACCACCTGATAGAATTAAATTCTATGTAGGAAATATTTCTCTGATCTTTTTCAAGCTAGAAAGATCTTCACTGTTAAACAGAGAACGCTTGAATCAAAGATCCAACACTAATTATAAAATCACCCACCGATCATCTGATAGAATAAAATTCTATTTTAGAAAAATATTTCCGAATCTTGTTAAACAAATAAGAAAACTTCTCTGTTAAACAGAGAGTATTTAGATTAAAAATTCAACGGTGAATAAAATTCAACAATTGATCTAAAAGATCATTTTTGATTGATTCTGAAATCAATCATGATCTTTCAATCAGAGATTTTCTTAATAAGTTGATCTTTTCTCTTCTCCTATAAATAAAAGATAGGAGATTAAAGAAACACACAAACACAGAGAAGAAGAGACATGCACACAGAGAACTCCCCCCATAAGCTTCTGCAAAAAGAATATATAGTGAGCTCTTAAGAAGGGAGAGAATTTAATTCTCAAAGAAGAAAAAGATTTGCTTCCTTGAAACATTAGGTAAAAAGAAAACATAAGTCCGTTTGCCTCTTTAAGGGTTTAACCCTTCATATAAGAACTCGGTTCTTTCCCTGGTTGAGATTAGCAGAAGCAAATCTCCTTACAGGTTGAGAATTTAATTTTCGTTGGAGAGTTTTTGCTCTGCAGATTCAAAACTTAGAAGAAAAGAACTAAGTTATATAAAAAAAAAAGGGGAAGAGAAGAAGAACAGGAACATATATGAATTTAATTCCTCTAAAAAATTATGGTTTAACCTTACATAAAGAACTTAGTTCTTCAATAAATAAAAAAACAAACAACAACAATAGTGATGATGATCCAAGATCTTCAAAACCAAAATCGTTTTGAAGCCTCATGTGTTTCCCACGTGAGTGCTTCAAACGAACAAAGATAACAACCAAAACTGCCTCATGTGTTTCCCATGCGAGTACTAAAGTACCTCAGCATCAAAAGAAAAAGGGCAGCCATGTGTTTCGCAAGAGAGCTCTAGCCAAGTGCTTAGCACTTCTGTAAAAATGGGGAAATAAAACCCATTGGGCAGCGCCTATATTTGGGTGCCTCACATGTGTCACGTGAGCGCCACAAAACTCTATTACTTAGCACTAATCCAGGGCCCGCGTGAAATGCACGTGAGCACTGTATGTCTCAGTGCTTAGCACTATTGGGTAATTATGGAAACTCAATCTCAGCCCAAATTGGCTAAGTTTCCTGAGGTTAAACCTCTGTGATTTTAATCAACCGAGCACATATTGCTCATGATTTCCCAGATTGATCTTAGTCTCAAGAATGACTAATGATCTTCCATTGATGATATCCCAAATGATATTTATCTAATATCTCCTAAGGTAATCTTAGTCTCAAATATGACTAACGATTCTTAGGTCCACAACAACCCATTTTTCCCTCAAATACGGAATTTGGTTCAAAGGTACATCTCTCCACACCTTTAATATATTTTGTTGAAATTTCTCAACGTCTTTAGAGAGGTGGTGGCCCGATAACCAAAAACTCTTTGGTGCATTTCCAAATTGACGTGGAAACATTAAATCGAATCGTACTCCAAATTGGGTGTATTCTATATCATCATCGTTCACTCCGCCACATAACAAATACACGTGCGCGCAAGATGAATAATGGACCGAAATGTCCCTAAACTAATATTCACCTCAAAAATGGCGATAATGGACCGAAACGTCCTTAAACTAAAATAATATAGCCTAAATGCTTTTTTGTTGGATCTGAAATAAAAATAATCCTAAAAATTGTTAAGTGGGTTGTTCAGTCGAAAATATCACACTTTTGATATAATATTTTCCTTACTTTTGATAAATATTTAAAGGTGTTTATTATAAATATATAACATATTTGGGTTTATCTGTAAAAATATCTATTGCCAAATATTTATATATTATAATTAATATTATAAAGGAAAATTTATGCATATAATATTTATATAATATTTTTATTATGCATATCATATCAAATATTCTAATCAAGATTTCTTAAAAGATATAATATCATACAAATGGTTAGAATAATATCTTTATAACAAATATTACTAACAATATTCATGGAGATATTGTGCAAGATTTGGCCCAGGTCAAGAGATCGGGATATCGAGATGTCAGGAATCAAAAATCTACCTGTGAAGTTAAATAAAATCAAAGAATCAATACTGGCAGAGAATCAGAAATGATATGAATATTCCAGACCACAAATAAATCTCCATGTGAAGAAGCTACAGAAGTTTGAAACCATAAATCCCCCAAACGGCCACGGTTGCACGGCTAAAACCACCAATAAGCGGCCGATCCGTGGTCGATCCAACGAGTTAGGATTTAGGATTTTTAGGCTTGATTTGCAATAACAAACCCTAATAGTGGGGATCTATAGTATCTGGTTTTGGGACTATATAAAGGACCGATGGCTAAAGCTAAAAATCATCATCTTTTACATGAAGCAAATCACCGTCAAAGAACAAGTGATCCACGACAAGTCCGCGATTCGACGTGATAAGACGACGTTAGATTCAATGGAATATCTACTTCCTACGAGGTAGAGATCGAGAGCAACTTCTTCTTCCTCTTGTAATCTAAACTCGAAGGTTTTGTAATTGTGAAGTTGATTAATATAGATAGATCATTAGATTAATTAGTTCGCATTTAATTTCTGTATTTACATTATGATCTCATTCTCTATCCGATCTTCTTCTATCTCCATCATGCGTGAGTAATTCTCCGCTTGATAGGGTTCGCATGATTAGGGTAGAACAATGGATGAGAAAATATTTTAACTTTTTTTATGTCTTATGAAGTTTATAAATATTAGCAAAAGAATCATTAACATACTTATCGGGCGCGCTACCAATTTATTGCTAGTCTCGACCGTGATTTGAGATTAGATTAACAATTATTTTGTTAAGGGCTAGACATGAATAGAGATCAATGAAACAAGGGTCAATAGTGTGGAAATCCTAGTTTCTTCCAAGAACCCTAATCATCATTCATTACTATCAATCTAGTTTTAAATCTATCAAAAGATAAAAGAAGTCATCTTTAGTATTCATCCATGACTACTAAATCCTAATTAACCCTACAAGCCTCTTTTTATATATATTCTATATCCGTATTTAACATAAATCTAGAATCTATTCTCTATTCTTACTCCTTTTAATCAACTCGTCTAAAGTAAGACTAAATGTTCTACGCATCCCTGAGGACGACCCGTACTCATCTCGGCTAGCTACACGCAACACCGTTATTGATTGCGGTTACTATAAATACACTTTCACAGAATCAATCAAATGGCGCCCTTGCCGGGGATATGTGCGTAATTTTTTTCTTACTATTCATGTTGAATTCTTATTCAATCCATATCATAAAAATAAAATAAAATAGCAAATTTTGCATTTAACGATTAGTGTGCGAATTTTATAAGGGGATCTGGAGTTACTGGTTTGAGGAAACAGAGATTCAGAGGCATCAAGAAAATTCCAGAGGAGCAAAGTAGGCACTGTAGAAAAAATTGACAAAAGAGCCCACCTTTCTACGGCGAAACCGCGGCTATTGCATGAAAACGGCGGCGGAACCGCGGCAGTATTATTGAGTTGTGCCCCCAAAGTTCTCTGGTATATTCCTCATATCCTTCTCTTTTCTCTAAAATCCTATAATATATTTTTCTGCAAGATTCTTTGCAAAATATCGCTACTCAAAAATCTTTTTGCGTGTTTTGTTTTGCGGTTTGTTTTTGCATATTTTTAATACGGGCTTTAAGGAGCAAGACCACAATTCAGATTAGGTAGGGATTTCATCACCCTTCCTAGGCCCCACAAATCACTAAACGTGCATGCGCATAACCTATATTAATTAAAAATATCTAGACCAAGAATCTAAGGACCGTCGCGCTCAATTAGGATAAAGGAAGGTCGTGGATAATCTATCGCTTATCCACATTTCTTTTATGGTGTCTAGGCAGGTGTGACTAAGGCAAGTGATTACTTAATTAGGCCCGCTATTTTCGGTGATTCGTATAGCGGATACCTCCCACTTACCTGGCACTTACCTGGCCACAATAATGATAAAGAGGTAGTAGAGGATTGACTTGTCCTTTGAAAGTCTGAGAGCGGTCTAGTGACTTGACCTAGGAGGCCCTAGTTCTAAGTTGTTTGTGCATTTTTTTGATTTGCTGAGTCAACCCTCAAGTCTTTCTTTCCAAAGCAAAACAATCCAAATAAAGCTTAATTCCTTACCATCTCACCCTTTTTCTTTTCACCTTCTTATAATGGGTAAACCAAATAGACGAACTCTTGCCGAGCTTCGCTATCTAGAACCAGATATTCTTGTTTTTGAAATTGCTTCGGTCAAAATTCCGACTCTACTATGTCTTTAAGAGATCGGATAGAGTAAGCGGAAAGAAACATTTGGACACCTCACTCCAGCTCCTATCAACCGCATAAAAATTCTACATCTTCTTATGTTGATACTCTATTTAAAGCGTATGAGGGAACTCCTAAACGCATGTCCATCGCTGAGCATATAGCGAAGGCTAAAAGCTAAAGTTTCAATCCGGTCAACCCGTTGGGACAACAAACACCATCACTTTCTAAGGAAAATATTGTTACTCATTTTGCGGCGTATATGACATCTGTTGCCAATCTCCAATCAACCAACCAATATCAATATTCTTCTTATCACAATATTGATCCTACTCCTGTCCAATTTTCATAACCATTCGATTCCTATCAATCCTACCCGACTTATACACCTTCTCTAGACAATTCTTCTAATCAGTCATTTGGGAGTTTTGCCTATCCACATGAATTTCAATCTTATGCTGAAACCCCTTACCGACTCATATCTAGTCTTGAACGGACAGTGGAAGAATATAGGGTAGCGTCGCGCTGCCATTTAGAGGAATTGAATGCGTCCATAGCCACCCTCATACAATCCAACGAACAAGCAAATAGTTTTCAACTAGCTCAAAAAATTTCAATGTATAATACGGCAATAGGATAAATTGAGAATTTAGGTAGTGAGAGAGAGAGCAGTATACCCTTCCAAATCAAACCTCCTCGTCCCAAATTGAAATCCACAACTCCAGTTTCATAAATCTATCGAGTACGTCAAATGATTCATCAATTGAAAATAGAAGGTTTGATGAGTTATGTGACTTTGTAGTGTTTGATTTACCCGATTGTGACTGGTCCATTTCAAGTGAAACAACACCCAATCCTTATGGTCTCTACACCTCCACGCTATAACCAAAATTTATTGAAAACTCCACTTTTAATGAAGTCTCTGAGAATTTTAACCTTCACTTGATTGAGAATATTGACGCTGGGGATATATTGGATGATGAACCCATAATTTTGGATGAGTTTTTCTCACCAATTCATCAAGTCCTTTCACTTCTGTATGGACATCATCTCGAACTTTTAACTGTTTTTCTCGAACCCCATATGCGTCTGGAAATTGATGATAAATGCATGATCAAAAAGCAGAACGAAATTCAGTCTTCATTTCCCACATCTGGTTTAGCAATGCTCGACACACCAATTTGCTTACCCATTTCATCACCCACATTTTTTGGTTCTTCTTCTAATCTTCCTATAATTTTAGCGAGTGTTGATGAATCACAATCCAATATTTCGAGTTCGATAATTCTTGAAAGACAACTTGATTTAGACTCTTTTAAGAATGAGGTAGATGAGCTTTTCAAGTCTCCTACCTCCATAATTTTTTACAAATCAAGTATGTTGAATTCTGGAACGACACTTATTGACATTGAAACGTTCAATCGAACCATCGATGAAAGTTTTGAAGATATTTTCACCGAGGAACTCGCATTCCTAAACGACACGGATTTTATGATTAATCAACTTCCACCAGAAGAAGTTGAACCACCACCATTTTTTCTTATCCCATACGAGAATGTGACTATTCTTCCTATTCCTAATCATTCCCATTCTCGTTTCCATTCACTATTATTGTTTCGTCTTTATCAACCGAGATGTAAACCATACCACCTCTTATCTCCTCCCCACTTCTTCATGTCGATAGGTGACATGTTCTTCTACCAAACTTGATGCTATATTGATAAAATATTTGAATGGTTGGTGTTGACTTTTGGTCTTTGTAAAACTTTATTTTGACCAATAACATTAAACCCCCCTCATAATTTTACATGCTTAATACTATTTTACTCAAGTTTGAGGGGAGGGGATCTTTTGGCTCTTGAACGAAAAGAAAATTTTTACAAAATTGTGAGCCAAAAATAAGTTTGGGGAGACTTTCACTTTCATTATTTCTTATCCCCGTTACTTACTTTTCCTCCCAAGTTTACAGTTTTTTTTGTGACGCTTAACAGATGACACCAGTGAGGACACTGCTGCAAATATGTTTGGGGGAGATTTTTGCTTATTCACGCATTATTTTGCATTATCATACTATATATAAGCACAAATTTTTTTTGATAATGAAGGCTTGAAAGTGAAAAATTACATATGAAAGATTGGAATAGTTTGAGAAAAGCAAGAAAGTTAGATGTTTTCTTAAACAAAACTAGTAATAAATAGTTATGAGCCGTTGTCCCAGGGGTTAATAAGATGAAGGAAATTACTAATCTGAGAATAAAAATAAGTCTGAAAAATAGTCCCTATTCTTGAGTCTAAGTATTTGAATGTTGATACCCTACTATACGCACTTGCACACATCTTGAAATTTGGGATAGTAAAGGATACCTTGAAATGCTCTTGTCTAAAAGCCTTAGTATAATAAAATAAAAAAAGTATAAGTGGTGAAGAAAAAAATGAACACTGGTTTTGTAATTGCTTAAGGCAGTATAAAAAAAATATAGCGAGGGTGCTTTATCACCTAGTGCCTTAGACCAACTGGTTTGGGAGCCACAGCTAAGCCTTAGGTGTTGCAAAACGAGATAATTACGTCTAAGTGCGTGAGAACATTTTGTAATCGGTCGGTTAGTACCTCAAGAAGTATTAACGGTCGTATGAAGGATGTGTGAGCAATTTCATCGAAAATATTCACCGACTAGAAAGTACTAAGGAAAATGGACAAGAGTATGATAGCTTGAATTGAACTCTCTAAGTGTACGGATGTTTTTTTTACATATGATCGATATTTAGAAGAAAGGTAGGGAGCAAGACTAAAGGCGATATTTTATTGAGAGATGATCTGGTTTCTAATATCTTTTCACTACCATTAAGATAGGGTTCATGGCAACCAAAAAGCTAGTGTAGTTGGAAACATTTATTTTCAAATTTTTTCTTTTATAGTTCTTATCTTTGTATGTAACTTTCATTTTCTTTCTTTTATTATACGATTTTGTGGGTGTAATCCACTGAAAACTCTTAGAAGACAACACTCCTCCTATTAGGGACACCTAGAGTTTTAACGGCTTGTTGCACGTACTTAGTACAATCGTGTTGCCAACGAAAGTGTGCTACTTAGGTTTTTCTTTTTTCTTTTTTTCTCCCTCTCTTGAATAAATAGTTTGTTCGGGACGATAAAAGTAAAGTTTGGGGTATTTGTTCAGTCGAAAATATCGCACTTTTGATATAACATTTTCCTTACTTTTGATAAATATTTAAAACTGTTTATTATAAATATAGAAAATATTTGGGTTTATCTGTAAAAATATCTATTGCCATATATTTATATATTATAATTAACATTATAAAGAAAAATGTGTGCATATAATATTTTTATTATGCATATTATATCAAATATTCTAATCAAGATTTTTAAAAGATATAACATCATACAAATGGTTAAAATAATATCTCCATAACAAATATTACTAACATTATTCATGGAGATATTGTGCAAGATTTGGCTCAGGTCAGGAGATCAGGATATGGAGATATTGGGAATCAAAAATATACCAATGAAGTTAAATAAAATCGAAGAATCAATACTGGCAGAGACACAGAAATGATATGAATATTCTAGACATAAAATAAATCTCCATGTGTCACATTGAAGAAGCCCCAGAAGTTTGAAGCCATAAATCCACCAAACGGCCGCGGTTGCACGGCTAAAACCACCAATAAACGGCGGATCCACGGCCGATCCAATAAGTTAGGGTTTGGGATTTTTAGGCTTGATTTGCAACAACAAACCCTAATACTGGGGATCTATTGTATCTGGTTTTGGGACTATATAAATAACCGACGGCTAAAGCTAGAAATTATCACCTTTTACACGAAGCAAATCACCGTCAAAGAACAAGTGATCCACGATAGGCCCGCGATTCAACGTGAGATTCGACGAAACATGTACTTCCTATGAGGTAGAAATCGAGAGCAACTTCTTCTTCCTCTTGTAATCTAAACTCGAACGTTTTGTAATTGTGAAGTTGATTAATAAAGATAGATCATTAGATTAATTAGTTCGCATTTAATTTCTGTATTTACATTATAATCTCATTCTCTATCCGTTCTTCTTCTATCTCCATCATGCGCGAGTAATTCTCCGCTTGATAGGGTTCGTAGGATTATGGTAGAACAATAGATGAGAAAATATTTTAACTTCTTTAAAGTCTTATAAAGTTTATAAACTTTCGCAAAAGAATCGTTAACATTCTTATCGGGCGTGCTACCAATTTATTGCTAGTCTCGACCGCGATTTGAGATTAGATTAACAATTATTTTGTTAAGGGCTAGACATGAATAGAGATCAACGAAAGGTCAAGGGTCAATAGTGTGGAAAACTTAGTTTCTTTCAAGAACCCTAATTCTCATTCATCACTATCATTCTAGTTTTAAATCTATCAAAAGATAAAAGGAGTCATCTTTAGTATTCATCCATGACTACTAAATCTTAACGAACCTTATAAGCCTCTTTTTATATATATTCTACATCCGTGTTTAACATAGATCTAGAATCTATTCTCTATTCTTCCTCTTTTTAATCAACTCGTCTAAAGCAAGACTAAAAGTTCCACGCATCCCAGAGGACGACCCGTACTCATCTCGGCTAGCTACACATGACACCGTTATTGATTGCAGTTACTACAAACACACTTTCACAGAATCAATCATGGATCTTAGTCTCAAATTGGATTAATATATACTTAACAAAAATCGAGCCCCAAATGCTCATATACATTTAAGTCGATCTTAATCTCAAACTAGATTAACAGTCATTAAATAAAAATACAAATCTAAAATATACGGATTTGGACTAATCCACACCCTACGGGCGACGACATAAATTAGTCTCTGTT
The DNA here is from genome assembly GCA_030015575.1 of Agapanthus africanus. NCBI lineage: Eukaryota > Viridiplantae > Streptophyta > Magnoliopsida > Asparagales > Amaryllidaceae > Agapanthus > Agapanthus africanus. Next base: position 98,030,504 of record JASDDO010000014.1, on the reverse strand, counting down.
TACAATCCACGGGCAAGCCAAACAAACAAACATACACACGACATAAAGTGAACTTCTAGAACAGGAGAAAGTGGTTATCGTGATGCGGTAACGTAATTAACTGCAGGGGCTTGCGTCTGCAGGGAAGAGCGTCCCTACAATAAAAAAACCCTCGTGAAAATGAGGGGGAATCTCATAAAGTCTGCTACAACGGCCGCATTCGTCCAAACTTCCAATATACAGTGCCATAAATTAACTTGGAATTGTCGGAGAGGTTGACGGATAAAACCAAATAGTATCTGCCCCAAATTCTGGCAAGACGATCCATCCCAGTTTTGTCCCCGTTTTTGGCATTGAACAGTATTCATGTATACAAGAGGAGTCCATTTTACCCCGTGGACTATGGTAACATGTAGTACAAAGCCCTATTATAACCCATGGGATAACGACACGTGAATTCATGTAGGTATCTTTTAAAGTAACCTCTCATGCCACGATATACGCTCCATACCAATCTACCCCGTTATCCTTGTGTTTTGTATTATATAGATTAAGATTATAGGTCTTGGCCAAATCCATGGATATAAAATGTACATGTTCATGGTCAAGATGTAATCATGTGTTCAGGTATCATATTAAATTCATGTCAAGTTATACCATGGTTCGATCAAGTCGAGTCAAGTATACAAGTTTGAGTTTGATATTTGAATTCGAGTGTTCAGGTTCATGATCAAATACTCAAGTTCGTGTTTGATTTTGGATTCTGGTTTGAGTTTGGATTCAGGTTGAAGTCAGAATCTTATGAAAGGATTTAATTCTTGAAATTTTGAGGTTCGGGAGTAATCAAGCAACTACTGCATATGGACGGCAGGATTTGTATATTTTCCAAGACAATTGCCATTGATAACTCCGGTAAGTTGTCTAGCCTGAATAGGCAAGCATTCACTTTCTCTGGCTCTCCGAGACTCAAGAGAAATGATACCGCTTAAACCTATATTAGTATATAGTCCTTAAAATATTGTTTTGTATATTTTGAGGGGGTTTTATGAAAAATACTGTAATATAGTTTAAAATACAACCTCGATGGTGATTTATAATATTTAGGGTTTTCATGAATATATATTTTAATTGTTATGGTATTTTGGTGAAAAAACTTTGCCTTTTTAAAACTTTATGGTATTTTATTGAAAACCAGCTCTTTTGGTAACTTGATGGTATTTTATTAAAATTCTAATCTTCCCTTTTTAAAAAAAAAATATAGTTTCATAATATTTTTTTATTGAAAATACGAATTCATAGTTTTATATAATTTTCCAAAATTTTAGTTTTGTTTAGAAAAGTCGTATTTCTTAAAAACTGTATTTTTATTTCTTTTCGAGACCGAATACTCCGTGAGGAGTTCTACATCTCGCTCTATATCTTAAGGATGTGCGATAATCTATACCATCCATTAGCTGGTCTCCTAATGAGAGTTGTAAAGGCGTAATTGCTAAGGATTTCAAAAATACTTTAAAAGAAACCCGTTTTGAAAAATGTGGTATTTTAATGTAAAACTTATTCTTTAAATTAGCCATATGTTTAGAATATCATGGTATACAACCATAGTGTGCGTGTGGGGTAGGTCATTACCCCGTGAAATTTTCTGAAAGGTATTTTAAACAATTATCGAAGTAAGGGTGATACTAAAGTTCGTGGTGTTTTAATGAAAAAGTTCGTTATTTGATTATTTCTCATGAAAATTTTATTAAACCAAAATCTAAATGATTAGAAATAAGATTACGAGTGGTGTGAGAAAGTTAGTTTGACATGTTTTGCTTAATGAGGAGAGTACAAGAGGTTAAAATTACATATATCGGAGTTAACTCCACTTTACCGATATATTTTTAGAAGATGATTTGAGATTAAAGAAAAAGAGAGAAGAGAGATTTACTCATTGTATAGCATTTGGAAGAGATTAAATAAGAGAGGGGGGTTCCATGGCATCGTACAAACTCCGGAAACAACTTCAATTTTCGATGGAAAGAGTTTGGTTGCTGACTCCACTTGACTCCACTTTCACTTAGAAAATTTTGGTATAATTTTGTTAGAAATTTTCATATTAGAGGGGAAATAGGGCATGGGGTAGTATTTATAGTGAAGAATTTAGGGTTTGGAAATTAAAATTTAGATTAAAAAATTAAAATGGGTGTTAAATGGTGAATTGAATAGTTTCTGTTTGATTACAGGAAAATCAAACAGTGCAGCGGAGTTGAGGGGAGCTGAAGGGACAACTGTACAAAGCATGGAGTGATTTGAAGGAAGGTAGACCGTCAGTGACGTCCAGGATCAAGGAATGGGCGGTGGGATTTGGCCCAATTGCCTCGAGAGTCGTGCCACCAGCTTTAAATGGTGTTTACTTCTTTTTGCGCATGTTTGATTTTTTTTGAAACTTTTCGTTTCTCCGTGAATTGCACATGCAACTTTTGGGCTTCCAAAAAATTAAAAAGAAAAATCCTTAAAATAATTGGATCTGATGGGATTCGAACACACAGGCTACGTCACAGTATTGTAGAGCCTTTAGCAGTGAGTTACAAGTTGTTTCTTGATTTTATTAAACAAATTTAACTTATAACTCTTACACAGGCTGAAATACTCTTTTCTATACATAAACAAGTAATTTTTGTACTGGGATTTCAGAGTCGTTACATTCTACCCTTCTTATAAAAATTTCGTCCTCAAAAATTACATAAAAGACTACTCTTCGAATAGCTGAGGGTATCGTGCACGCATATCGTCTTCTCACTCTCATGTCGATTCTCCTGGAGAGTCTTTCCTCCATTTCATCCAGACCAAATTTACCTCCTTATTCCGCAATGTCTTCACTTTTCGGTCCAGGATCTCAACGATTTGCTGCTCACAAGTTAGATCAATCTGTACCGTGAGCTATGAGTGATCAAGTATATGGCGGAGGTCACTCACATATCGTCATAGGTAGGATATGTGGAATACGTTGTGCACTCCTTCCAATGAGGGTGATAGTGCTAAACGGTATGCTGCTTCTCCAATTCGTTCGAGTATGTCGAACGGTCTTATTTTCCTTGAACTTAGTTTATCCCTCTTGCTAAAATGTATCACTCCTCTATTTAGAGAGATCTTTATGAACACATGCTCTCCAAGTTGGAACTCCAGGTGTCGATGCTTTGCATCTGCCCAATATTTCTGTCGGTCTTAGGCTATGTGCATCTTTTCCCTGATCGTGCGAACCACATCAACAGTTGCCACGATCATCTCTGGACCAAAGAGTTCACGATCTCCCACATCATCCTAACTCAATGGGGAACGACACTTCCGTCCGTAGAGTGCTGCGAATGGTGCCATCCTAATACTTGCCTGATAGCTGTTGTTGTATGAAAACTTCACAAGGTGTAGGTAATCTTCCCACGAACCTCCGAAATCTAACATACAGACTCTTAACATATCTTCTAATATCTGAATTTTTCGCTCGGACTGTCCATCTGTTTGTGGATGATAAACCGTGTTGAAATTCAAACTCGTTCCCAAGCTAGCTTGCAGACTCTTCCAGAACTGTGATCGAAATCTCGTATCAAGGTTGGAGACGATGCAGATAGGTATCCTATATAATCTCACAATCTCCTGCATGAGTTTATGGGTATCAAGACAAGTATGATACATATTGAAGTTTTAAATCTTACTTTAGATTTGTACTCACCTCCATATACTTCCTTGCTAATGTCTCGGTTGAATGGCCAACTCGAAATGGAATAAAGTGAGCCGACTTAGTGAGTCGATCCACAATAACCCAAATTATGTCGTTACCCTTCGTGCTGCGAGAGAGATCAGTCATGAAGTCCATGGTAATGTGCTACCATTTCCATTCTAGAATTGGTAACGGTTGAAGTAGACCAGCAGTTCTGTGATGTTCAGCCCTCACTTGCTGACACACCAAACACTTTTCTACACTTCTAGCTACTTCTCGCTTCATTCCATGCCACCAGTAGTATTGCCGTAAATCCTTGTACATCTTCGTACCGCCGGGTTGCACCGAATACAAAGAACAGTGAGGTTCTTTCATCAACTCTTCTCGAACAGGTCCAACTGGCATACATAAACGGCTCTCATACCACAAGGATCCATCTTCATGGATGATGAAGTCAGTTCGTTGTCCACTTTCTACTTGTTCTTAGATCTTTTGTAGCTTGATATCATTTGCTTGAGCTGCCTTGATCTAATTGACAAGAGTAGGCTGGACTTGTAATTTCATCAAATATGAAGCGTTACCTAGCATAACTACTTCAATCTCCAATGCATGCAGTTCTTGTTATAATATCCACTGAGCAGTGAGGTTCATTGCTAATGGCTGGCGACTAAGTGCATCAGGAACTACGTTCACTTTCCAGGATGATACTGTAGGTTGATGTCGAAATCCGCCATGAATTCTAGCAATCTTCTCTGCTGCATGTTGAGTTCCTTCTAAGTAAATACATACTTCAGACTTTTGTGGTTCATGTATATATCCACTCACTCTCCCAATAAATAGTGACGCCGAATCTTGAGGGCGAAGATGACGGCAACCAATTCCAGATCATGTGTTGGATAGTTACGTTCATGAACTTTTATCTGTCTTAATGCAAAAGACACAACTTTTCCATACTGGTGTAGAACACATCCTAATCCTTTGCCGGACGCATCACAATGCACATCGAATCTGCCAGATTGATCCGGTATTATGTAGATAGGAGCGGAGGTTAATCTCATCTTGAGTTCTATAAAAGCTTTTTCACATACTTCTGACCACAGCTTCTGACCACACGAATGCTTTGTCTTTACGTATGAACTTGGTCAGGGGTGCTGCAATCTTTGAGAATCACTCAATGAATCGTCGGTAGTATCCTGCTAAGCCCAAGAAACTTCTTATATTTTTCACCGTCTTTGGTATCGGTCACTCACCGACAGCTGACACCTTAGCTTGATCCGCTGAGATTCCTTCTCTTGAAACGATATTGGTCACCTAGTTATACTTGGCATAGAGCTGATTTTGTCGTAATGTCTTCAGGAAAATCCGTAAGTACTCGGCATGTTCTTTCCGATTCCTTGAATACACCAGGATGTCGTCGATAAAGATGACAACAAACCTGTCTAGGTACTCTCGGAAAACTTGATTCATCAGGTTCATAAAGATGGCGGTGCATTGGTCACTCCAAATGGCATTACGAGATATTCATAATGGCCATAACAAGTTCTATATGCCGTCTTCTGAATGTCGGACTCTTTGACTTTCACCTGATGATAACCTGAACGAGGATCTAATTTTGAAAAGACACAAGACCCACTTAACTGATTGAAAATGTCGTCGATGCAAGGTAGTGGATAATTTTCTTAATTGTCACCTTATTCAGAGCTCGATAGTCCACGCATATCCGGTAGGAACCTTCCTTCTTCTTCACTAGTAACACCGGAGATCCCCAACTTGAAGTACTGGGTCGGATCCAACCTTTCTTCAGTAGTTCGTCCAACTGAATGCGAATCTCCTTCAATCCCTCCGGACTTAATCGAGAGCTTTGATTATAGGTTGTGCACCAGATTGTAAATCAATACTAAATTCAAGAGCTCGATCAGGAGGCAAACCTAATATGTCTTCAGGAAAGACATCCTCGAACTCTTAAACTACTTCAGGCTTTTCTTCTTCAGCAGGTAGGGTGAACACTTCTGCATTCTTCGGTTTAGCACGGTAGCTTCCTGGCTCCAAAGTTCTGTCTCCACTTTTGAAGTAAAAAAAGTGGGTGATCTGGCATCTCAAATATTACCATCCTTTGACGGCAGTCAATGGTAGCATAAAATACTCCCAGTCAATCTATTCCCAGCACAATATCGAAATTTGGTATGTCTAGTACTTTGAAATTTGCATAGAATTCTCGACCGTAAACTACAACTGGCACTGATCATATCCCAAACTTGCCTTCATGAATCCATTCCCGGAATTGACATTCCAGCTTGAAATGAGTGTCTTCACAGGAATCGCGTGCGTTCTCACGAATCGTTGTGACATGAAGCAGTGTGAAGCTCCAGTGTCAAAAAGTATGAGTGCAGGAAGGGTGGCTGCTAGTATAATACGTAAGTGGTATGAGGTTGTATTTAGATTTAGAGATAGTATATCGATGCATAAGAATTGAGAGGTTGAAATGATGGAAGAGTTTACCGGTGATGACTTGTCCTGTGGGTTTGGCCTCCTCGACCGTCATTGTAAAATCTTGTCGTCTCGGTACATTCCTCCTTGCCAGAGGCACATTCCTTTACCCTTGAGGCATGTTTCTCTGTGTTTGATGGAATTAATGCTGAGGCGATATAGGTGGTCCACGTGGTGCTGGTATAGGAAGAGCTAGGTGGGGTGTAAGTGCCTAAATTGCTGGCCTCTGCGGAGCTATAATTGCGGGCCTGGGTGCTGGTGCTGTGTTAATATGATATGGACATGCTCCTATAGCGTAAGTAGATGCGCCACAAATCAAACACAGGCCATTTGCACGCCTGTAGTCCTTCGCTAAGAGTCCACTTCTCTTGCAGTAGAAATAGAAATCTAAACTAGACCGGTTAAACGATCCTCCTGGCCTCTTGGGTGCAAAAGTCGGCCTAGAAGAGGCTTCTCCTGTCATATGGATAGCAGGGTGTTTGATTCCGGCTGCTTAAGATTTACCCTTCTTCTTGACCACAGCTTCATAACGATGTGTTGCCTTCAGGGTGAGTTCATGAGTTTGATAGTCGCCTATGTCTAATGTCGCCTGAATCTCCGGGTCTAAGCCCTGTTAGAATTGTCTAGCCCGAATCTCATCGGTCGGGATCAAGTGTGCCACGAACCTGATAAGATGTTAATGTGAGGATATTGATGTGTTTTCCGGAATAGAATTTGAGACGAATTCCTTACCTGCTAAACATGATGAACTTCGCACCGAACGGATCGCAGAACGACTTCCACTCTATTGGTTGTTTGAGATGGGTTTCTTCGGCTTTCCACCAGACTCTTGCATGGTTGATGAGCTGGAGCTTGGCCACACGAACCCAAGCTATGTCTGGTACCTGTGCTGCTGCAAGGTCGTCCTCGATACTCTAGGCCTATTCCTCAGCCTCAAGAGGACTCTCTTTCCATGAAAAGTTCTTTGGATGCAACACACAAAATTGCTTCACTCCAGGTGCTTCGTCTTCGGGACGGTTCATAAGGATAGCAGTTTGCTGCTACCGACCCTCCAGAAGGCATTTGATGGCATCTAGAAGCACCGTCTATTCGTTGATCGGAGCAGCAATGGTAGGAAGAGGTGGTAAGGTAGGCGGTGGTGTGTTGCCATTGACATTGGTGCTGGTGTTTGGAGAATCCATCACCTTGATAGAAAAGACAGATTATGATAGATTCAAGAAATTTGAAATGCAAGGAATATATAGTTGCTGATTCTTATAATTCTTATGATATATTTCTTAAGACTTCATGCAGAACTGACATGCATGGGCCACCAACAAAACCTGTCACACCCCACATCCTAGTGGATGGAAACAGTGACCTGGCAAGCTTGCAACGTATTTACTATGAAAATACGTTAAGCGTAATTAAGCAATATAACAATGTGCAAGAATGACAAGAGTAAAAAATGAAACAGTAATTTTATTTATATTCAACTTTACATACAACTGTCTGAAAATAAAGATACAATAATAAAAACAAATGCCTAAATAATAGCATACTGAAAGTAAGTGCAGACTGGAAGAAGCTAGTAGTCTGGCTGAGTAGCAAATTGGTCCAAATCCTCCGGGCTCGGCTCTATCTCCTAAAAATCCGGTCCTCCTGACAAACATTCCAAAGAAAAAAATAGAAATGAATGTTGTCAGCGAACTAGCGCTCGGTAAGTCCCTAAAGAAGTAAGAGAAGATAATATATAATGTGAAATGAATAGAGGATAGGTAAAATTGTATATGATCATTCACATGTATAAGATAGTTATTCTAACGTGATTATTTGAAGTTTGATAAAGAAGGTATTCATGTATACGAGAGGAGTCCATCTTACCCCGTGGACTATGGTAACATGTAGTATAAGGCCCCTCATTACCCACGGGACAATGGCATGTGAATTCATGTAGTTTTCATTTAAAGTGACTTCTCGTGCCACGATATACGTTTCATACCAATCTACCCCGTTATCCCCGCATACTGTATTATATAGATTAAGATTATAGGTCTTGGCCGAATCCATGGATATAAAATATACATGTTCATGGTCAAGATATAATCATGTGTTAAGATATTCATGTAAAGTTCATGTCAAGTTATACCATGGTTCGGTCAAGTCGAGTTAAGTATACAAGTTTGAGTTTGATATTTGAATTTGAGTGTTCGGGTTCATGATCTAATATTCAAGTTCGTGTTTGATTTTGGATTCTGCTTTGAATTTGGATTCAGGTTGAAGTCAGAATCTTATGAAAAGATTTAGTTCTCGAAATTTCTTAGGTTCAGAAGTAATCAGGCAACTGATGCACATGGACGGAAGGATTTGTGTCTTTTTCCAAGACAATTTCCATTGATAATTCCGTTAAATTGTCTAGCCTGAATAGGCAAGCACCCACTTTCTCCGGCTCCGCGAGGCTCAAGAGAAATGATACCGCTTAAGCCTATATTAGTATATAGTCCTTAAAATATTGTTTTGTATATTTCGAAGGGATTTTATGAAAAATACTTTAATATAATTTAAAACACAAACTCGATGGTGATTTATAATTTTTCCCTTATAAAAAGAGAGAAAATGGGGAGAAAATTCCCTACTACTCAAGCCTTACGTGTTAAACACGTGAGCGCCTATATGCAGAGCATATAGGCGCCACAGTTAAAACAACTCATAGGCTAAATAGGCCTCACGTGTTAAACACGTAAGCGCCTATATGCAAATCATATAGGCGCTGCAATTAAAAACAAATGGGTTAAAAGAGGCACACGTGTTAAACACGTGAGCGCCTATATGCTTTGCATATATGTGCTGCAATCAAATAATTGACGAGCCAAACAGGTGTCAAATGTTAAACACGTGAGAGTTTATATGCATATGAGCGCTGAGAATAAAGTATGCTAAAACCCATGCTATGGGTCACATGTTAAACACGTGAGTTCTCCTGCTGCACCCTTTAGCAAGATAGAATTAAATTATATGTGATAGAATTAAATTCTATTTGGGAAATATTTTTCCTGATCTTTCTGATACGAAAAGATTCTTCTCTAACAGAGAATTTTTGGATTTAAAATCCAATTATGATAAAATATCACCAAATGAACCATCCGATAGAATTAAATTCTATGTGAGAAATATTTCCTTGATCTTTCTCAAACTAAAAAGATCTTCTCTATTAAACAGAGGACCCTTGTATCAAAGATCAAACGGGGATTATAAAATCACCCATCGATCATTTGATAGAATAAAATTCTATCTCAGGAAAACTATTTCCTAACCCTGTTAAACAAATAAGAAATCTTCTATGTTAAACAAAGAGCCTTCGGATTGAAAATTCAACGGTGAATAAAATTCACCAATTAATCTTCATGATCTCTCAAAGAGAGATTTTCTTAATATACCGATTTCTTCCTTTCTTCTGTAAATAGGAATATGGAGATTAAATCTACACACACACACACACACACACACACACACACAGAGTGTGGAGACACAAAAATAATCCCACACAAGCTTCTGCAAAAAGAAGAGCATAGTGAGATCTTGAGAGAACAAGAGAATTTAATTCTCAAAAAAGAAGACTTTCCCCATTGAAACTAGAGGTAAAAAAAGAGAGATCATATTATCTCTCCTTTAACTATCTAAGGGTTTAACCCTTCATTTAAGAAACTCAGTTCTTTCCCGGTTGAGATTTGCAGAACCAAGTCTCCCTACAGGTTGAGAATTTAATTCTCATTGGGGAGATTTTGCTCTGCAGATTCAAAACCTAGGATAAAAAAATTAAGTTATAAAAAAGAGAAGAGAACAAGAACATATAGGAATTTAATTCCTCAAAAATTTGGGTTTAACCCTATATATTTAAAGAACTTATTTCTTCCATAAAAAAACAGTGGTAATGATCCAAGATCTTCAGAACTAGAATCGTTAGTGCTTAGCTCTATTTTGAAGCCTCACGTATTTCCTACGAACAAAGAGAACAACCAAAACTGTTTCACGTGTTTCCCACATGAATGTTAAAGCACCCCAGTATCAAAAAAGAAGAGACAGCTACGTGTTTTGCACGAGAACTCTAGCCAAGTGCTTAGCACTTATATAAAAAAGGGAGAAATAAAGACATATAAGAAGTGCCCATATTTATGGTGCCTCACGTGTTTCACACGTGAGCGCCACAAGAATCAAGTGCTTAGCACCTATATAAAAAAAGAGGGGAAATAAAATCTAATGGGTAGCGCCCATATTTGTGGTGCCTTACGTGTTTTACACGTGAGATCCACAAAACTCTAGTGTTTAACACTAATCCAGTACCCACGTGAAACGCATGTGAGTACTATATGCCTCAGTGCTTAGCACTATCGAGTAATTATAAAAACTCAATTTCAGCCCAAATTGGCTAAAGTTTCCTGAGGTTAAACCTCTGTGATTCTAAAACAACCGAGCATATATTGCTCATGTTTTCCAAAACTGACCTTAGTCTAAAAAATGACTAATGGTCTATCATTGATGATATCCCAAATGATATTCATCTTATATCTCCTAAGATAATTTTAGTCTTAAATATGAATAATATTTCTTAGGTCTACAACATCCCCTTTCTCCCTCAAATATTGGATTTGTTTTAAGAGTACATCTCTCCGCACCTCTAATATATGTCGTTGTAATTCTTCAACGTCTTTAGAGAGGTGGCAGGTCCCGACAACAAACAACTCTTTGAAACACTTCCAAACTGACATGCACACCTCAAATCGGATTGTGCCCCAAATTGGACACATTCTATATCTCCATTATTCATCTGCAACGAAATAAATACACGTGTACGCAAGATGAATAGTAGACCAAAATGTCCTTAAACTAATATTCGCCTCCAAAATGACGATAGTGGACCGAAATGTCTCTAAACTAAAGTTTCACCTCAAACATGGCGATAGTAGACCGTGATGTCTTTAAACTAAAATAATCGAGCCCAAATGATTATATGTTTAAGTCAATCTTAATCTCAAACAGATTAACGGTCCTTAAATCAATCCAAACCCAAATCTAAAAATATACAGATTTGGACTAATCCACGCCCTACAGGCGACGACATAAATTAGTCTTCATCTACAACCCACAGGCAACCCAAAATAAAAACAAACATACACACGATAAGAAGTGAACCTCCGGAGCAAGAAAAAGTGGTTATCGCGATATGGTAACGTAATTAACTGCAGAGGCTTGCGCCTGCAGGGAAGAACGTCCCCACAATAAAAAAAAACCTCGTAAATAAGGGGGAATCTGATAAAATCTGCAATAACTGTCGCATTCATTCAAACCTCCGATATATAGTGCTATAAATCAACTTGGCATCTTCGGAGAGGTGGAAGGATAAATCCAATTAGCATCTGCCCCAAATTTAAGCAAGACGATCTATCCCAGTTCGTTTCTATTTTCGGCGGTGAACAATAATATTTAGATTTTTCATAACATGTATTTTAATTGTTGTGGTATTTTGATGATAAAACTTACCAGCTCTTTTGGTAACTTGATGATATTTTATTAAAATTCTAATCTTCACTTTTAAAAAAATATAAATTTTTTTGAAAATACGGATTCATAGTTTTATATAATTTTCTAAAAATTTATTTTTGTTTAGAAAATTCGTATTTTTTAAAATCCGTATTTTTATTTCCTTTCGAAACCGAATACTCCATGAGGAGTTCTGCATCTCGCTCTACTATCTCAAGAATGTGCGATAATCCACACTATTCATTAGCGGGTCCCCTAACAAGGGTTGAAGAGGCATAATTGCCAAGGATTGCAAAAATACTAATTAAAAGAAAGCCGTTTTGAAAAATGTGGTATTTTAATCTAAAACTTATTTTTTAAATTAGCTATATATTTAGAATATCGTGCTATACAACCATAGCGTGTGTGTGGGGTAGGTCGTTACTCCGTGAAGCTTTCCTAAATGTATTTTTAACAATTATCGAATTAAGCGTTATACTAAATTTCATGGTATTTTAATGAAAAAGTTCGTTATTTGATTATTTCTCATGAAAACTTTATTAAACCAAAATCTAAATGATTGCAAATAAAATTATGAGTGGTGTGAGAAAGTTAGTTTGACCTATTTTGCTTAATGAGGGGAGTACAAGAGCTTAAAATTATATATATCGGAGTTAACTCCACTTTACCGATATATTTTTATAAGATAATTTGAGATGAAAGAAAAAGAGAGAAGAGGGACTTACTCGTTGTGTAGCGTTGGGAAAAAGTTAAAGAAGAGAGAGGGAGTTCCATGGCGTCGCGGAAACTCCGAAAATGACTTCGATCTTCGACGGAAAGAGCTTGGTTGCTAATTTTACTTGACTCCATTTGCACTTAGGAACTTTTTGGATAATTTTGTTAGAAATTTTCAGAATAGAGGGGTGCTAGGGTATAGGGTGGTATTTATAGTGAAGAATTTAGGGTTTGGGAATTAGAATTTGGATTAAAAAAAATTAAATGGGTGTTAAATGGTAAATTGAAGAGCTTTTGTTTAATTGCAGGAAAATCAAACAGTGCAGGGGAGCTGAAGGGATGAGTGTGCAAAGCATAGAGTGATTTGGAGTAAGGCGAACTGTCGGTGGTGGCCAGGATTAAAGAATAGGCGGTTACATTTGGCCCAACCACCTCGAGATTCGTGCCACCAGCTTTAAACAGTGTTTACTACTTTTTGCGCATGTTTGATTTTTCTGAAACTTTTCATTTCTCCGTGAATTGCACGTGCAACTCTTGGGCTTCCGAAAAATTAAAAGAAAAATCCTAAAAATAATTGGGTCTGATGGGATTCAAACACACAGGCTACGTCACAATAGTGTAGAGGCTTTACGACATATATCAAAGGTGTGAAGAGATGTGCCCTTGAACCAAATTCCATATTTGAGGAAAAAGATCATGGTGGACCCAAGAATCGTTTGTCTTATATGAGACTAAAATTAACTTAGAAGATATAAGATGAATATCATTTTGGATATCATCGATGAGATATCACTAGTTGTATATGCAACTAAAATTAGTTTGGAAATCATGAGTATATGGGCTCGGTTGATTTAAAATCAGAAATGAAGTTTAAGCTCCATAGACTTAGCCAATTTGGACCTAAGATTCGGTTTTTGAACTACCCAGCAGTGCTAAGCACTCAGATATATAGCGTTCATGTGTGTTTCACGTGAGGCTCCGAAATAATGGTAAGCACTAGTCTTTTTTGGCGTTGAAATGGTGTTAAGCACTAGTCTTTTATGGCGCTCATGTGTGTTCCACATGAGGCACTCGGCTTTTAGCGCTCACGTGTGTTTCACGTGAGATGCTGAGTTTTTAGCTTCTTTTGAATGCTCACGTGTGTTTCACGTGAGGTGCTGAGTTTTGGCACTCACGTGTGTTTCATGTGAGACGCTTTCTTTTTAGAGATTTAATCTCTGTTGATATTTTCATATAGGTTAAACCTCTATTAATGGTATTATGACCATTAACGATCACCAAATCACTATTTTAAAGATTTGAGATCAGGTTCTTTAAGAACCAAGTTCTTATTTTATGAGGAAACTAAATTTCTGGATTATTAAGGACTCCATCTTCTTCATGTTTGGATTATTAAGGACTCCATCTTCTTCATGTTCTTTTCTTTTATGTTCTTTTTGACATTTTTCTTCCTTAAATTTTTGATTCTTAAGAACAAGGTCTTCCCGATAAGAATTAAATTCCCAATTTGTGGGGGACTTGTTTTGTGGATTTCAGATCCAGAAAAAGACATATGTTCTTGAGGATGGCTAAACCTTTAGTTGTGATATGCTGGGTAAACGAGATATTTTGATCTCTTCCTTTTTCTTTACCTAGAATTTTGAGGAGGAAAGATCTTCTTCGATGAGAATTAAATTCTCTATTGCCGAAACTTTTGGAGAGCATTCTATATTTTTTTTAGAAGTTTATGGGGGATTTCCTCTCTTCGAGATTTGATCTCTTTGCTCCTATTTATAGGAGAAGAGAAAATATCAATTTGTTTGAGAAAATCTGTTATTGAGAGATCCTGATTGATCAAATTGATTTTAAATATCAACTGGTGAATTTTATTTACCGCTGGATTTTTAATCCAAACGCTCTCTGTTTAACAAAAATAATCATTCTTAATTTGTTTAATAAAATTAGAAAAATATTTTCCTAAGATAGAATTTAATTCTATCAGATGATCGATGGGTGATTTTATAATTATTGTTGGATCTTTGATCCGAGGGTCCTCTGTTTAACAGAGAGAATTTTTCTAGTTTGTGAAAAATCAGGAAAATATTACCCCCGTAAAATTTAATTCTACACTTACGTGCATTGCACATGGAGTGATGGTTTATAGCGCTCACGTGGATATCACGTGCGGCTCTGCCAAGAGACTAGCAGGTGCGTTCAGTTGGATATTCCATAAAACGCTGCTGAGATGCTAGCACTAGTGCTCATGCGGATATCACATGAAACGCTCATGTGTTTAACACGTGTGAACCAATATAAGATTTGATCCTATATGAAGCGGCACTCACATGATTTGCATATGTGTGCGCATGTGTTTAACACGTGGGGGCTTCTCTTTATTTTATAAGGGAACAACAAGCTCTGAGCTAAAAAATTTAGCGTGAACAATAAAGGTGGGAGCAAGAGTCCCTAGCAGGTTTTCATCGAACATGTAAGTATCGTATTTGATATTAATACATTAAAATTATTTTAGAAATTTATGTATGAACTTTCTAAATGTTATATGCAGAAAGAAAGCCATGGTGAAGAGTCTCTTGATCAAATCGAAATCTACCGAGCTCAATTTCAACGGGACAATGGCGTGCCTGCATCGATTGAGGCATAGGGGATATATGTAAGACTCCGTATATGCTGAGATTCTTAATTATTTCAGAATAATTATTGTGTAGTTTTTAGAACGGCAGTAATATATTTCTTCTACAAACAAGCGGCGATGGCGGCTGAGAGAGATCAGTTGATACAGGCGATGGAAGCGGAGCAGGGACACCCGGTTGATGACGCTCAGAGAACATTCATCATAGATAGGGCTTTTATGGAGTTTAGGCCGGATCGTCACGGGAGAGTACAGTGCATGTTCTCCAAGATCACTCCGGGTCATTATAACACTCCTTTCCAGCTAACCGAGCATCCTCCTCCTAGGTTTCAACCGGCAGAAGAATCGGCATCGGGGATACCGATACAGACCAGAGGCTCTAGGACCAGGACCCCTATGTTTCATAGATCGCCCTAAGAGCGGATCTGGAATACGGCGGTTCCTTACGCCGATCGACTGCCGCTACCGCTCCCGCTCCCGCTACTGTTGTCGCTCCCGCTGCCGATCTATTAGCTGGCTGGACTCTCGAGCAGAGGCTTAATCTTAACGACGCGTACGTCCAGGCTGGGAGGCCAGTACCTCCGGTAAGTTCGATAACCCTTACATATATACACAAGCACACACAAAAACAAACAAACGCGCGTGCATAAGCATACATACACACATGCACACAAACAAGCGCGTGCACACACATTTAATTAATATAAAATATCCATACTAATTCATGTATTTTAAACTTTTAATTGCAGGGGCTTTACCCTGGAAATCCATGAGCGCCTCATTCGTGATCGACACTCCCTCACCGTGTTCGTCCTCCGTTAATTTTTCATTTTCCACTTTTGTAAATTTATAATGTTAAGATTGTAATAGAACGCGCAGTATGTATTGTAATCGTATTTGGATAATCGATATTTGAATGGAATGGATTTTGTATTAGAATCGTTATTTAAATAGAATGGAATCGATATTAAATTGAAATAGATTGGATTTGAGATTTTCTCGGTTCTTTTAAAACAAATTCTGTACTGCACTCTATTTCGACAGGTAATTCCCGTCAAAATAGACTAATTTCGACAGAACTGGCCCGTCGAAATAAGTTTATTTCGAAATAAGTTTATTTCGACGGGACTTACCTATCGAAATAGAAAAAAAAAATTTAAATGATTCCAGAAACCAATTTTTTAATTTTAAAACTTTATATATTTCAACGTGTTACGTCTGTCGAGAAAATATCTATTTCAACGGGAAATAGCAGTCGAAATAGATTAACTTATTACGACGAACGTTAGCCGTGGAAATAACCTATCGCGACACAACATATTGCGTCGACGTTCCTTCGTGGCTATTTGGGGTGTCCCGACGAAATAGGCCTATTTCGATGTTAATTTACCATCGAAATATGTATTTATTTACTGTGGTGTGTACACACACGCACACACTACTATATAATGCATGGACTTGGTTAGAAGCTACCCTCACCTTTTTTTAAATAACAAAGAAAAAAATAGAAAAATGCTCCATTCTTAGAGCATCCACATGATCATCATACAAAGAGACAAAAATAATTATTTGTTATGTTAAGAAAACAAATTTTAGAGCCTCCACTTCTTCGAAGAAAAAGACAAAAATAATTAGACTTCACCATTTTTTGAAAGACAAAGAGGAAAGGAACTTTTTAGAACTCGAGACAAAAAAAGAAGTTTGTAGAAATTAGTTTGAATTCCAAATTGATAATACTCTATATTGGCGACCTTTCAGATCAGGACACGTGGCAGATGACGTGTCCCAGAACTCAGAAGAGAGGGCCCACAGGAGCCGATCAGGCCACCCCTATATCCGACCTACAAGCACAAAGCTGGCTCACCTCAGGGCCCCCTGCAAATTGGCCTCCTCAGCCTCTCAGCTCGCCCCGAACTGCCACAGGACCAAGACTCCTCGGCCCTCTCGCTTGTTCCCGAGCTCCCCAGCCGAGGCCATCTTCCTCGGTCCTCCGACCGACCAACAGTACCGCTCACAGACGCAACCGCCGCTCCGCAAATCTCGCCACGAGCAGATTCTCCGCCAGCAACGTCCCACGTTACACGCCATCACGATCCCCATTAATGGGTGATCTGCTATTTACGCGGGCAAGACGTCGGAAGCGTAACTGCCAGTGAGATTCTCGCGCCTGCTGCTGCTTGCTACCGCCACTATATAAACCCCCATCACAGAGGGGCCAAGGAAACCATTTTTTACTCTTTAAGCCGTTACTTTGCTCGGATCTCATCACTAACTTGAGCGTCGGAGAGTTCTCGGTGGTACCAAACCACCACGGGACTTCTTTGCAGGTACTCGGCACCAACTCCCTCACTCCACATCTTCCTCCGAAATCCCATTGAGACCCACACGTAACGAAGGATAATCGACTAAGTCCACCGCGAGATCAACGGAAGACAACATCTGACGGAGTCCTGAAAAGGAGCTCTATCAGTTGGCGCCGTCTGTAGAAACCTAAAACTCCACAAGAACAAAAGTTGGCCTTTCGATCTCCATCCACATGGCATGCGATCACCCTGAAGATCCAGATACCAGCCTCCGTCTCCCCCCAATGGAGGCGCGGATGAACTTCCTCCGGCGACCGTCATCAACGCCCTCGCCGGCCGAATAGACCGACTACAGTCCATCGTGGAGGTGCTCGTCCGTGTCCAAACGGCCGGGCCAGGGCTCCAGATCACCGCTCCTCCTCCTCCAGGAGACTCTGCCCTCGTCGGCACGGTTGACCACCGACAAGCTACGTCCCATGGCCACAGGTCTCACGGGCTGATACTCTCTGAAGCCCGGTGGGCGCTCCACAGCTCCACGCCGGGCTCGCCACGGCGGCTCGAGGACCACCTCGCCCAGGGATCAAAGCCCTCGCCAAAAGACAACCGCGCAGCTTCACTGCCCAGTTATCCTTAGCAGGCCTCCTACGGCCCCTCCAGCGCTAAGAATCAAAATCCTCCTTAGAGGCGGCCGAGCGGCTTCCCTGCTCGGCTATCCCTGGCCGGCAGCTTCCCTACTCGCAACGCCAGGGATCAAAGCCCTCGCCAAGAGGCAATCGCGCAGCTTCACTGCCCGATTATCCTTAGCAGGCCTCCTACGGCCCCTCCACCGCTAAAGATCTAAGCCCTCACTAAGAGGCGGCCCAGCGGCTACCCTGCTCGGTTATCCCTAGCAAGTAGCTTCCCTACCGCAACGCCAGGGATCAGAAAGTCCTCCCAGAGGCAGTCGAGCCCGAAGATCCGTCGCTCGGCCATCCCTGGTGGGTAGCTT
The DNA here is from genome assembly GCA_030015575.1 of Agapanthus africanus. NCBI lineage: Eukaryota > Viridiplantae > Streptophyta > Magnoliopsida > Asparagales > Amaryllidaceae > Agapanthus > Agapanthus africanus. Next base: position 98,012,190 of record JASDDO010000014.1, on the reverse strand, counting down.
CCCTACCGCAACGCCAGGGATCAGAAAGCTCTCCCAGAGGCAGTCGAGCCCGAGTATCCCTCGCTCGACTATCCCTGGCGGGTAGCTTCCCTACCGCAACGCCAGGGATCGGAAAGTCCTTCCAGAGGCAGTCGAGCCCGAGGATCCCTCGCTCGGCTATCCCTGGCGGGTAGCATCCCTACCGCAACGCCAGGGATCAGAAAGTCCTCTAAGAGGCAGTCGAGCCCGAGGATCCCTCACTCGGCTATCCCTGGCGGGTAGCTTCCCTACCGCAACGCCAGGGATCAGAAAGCCCTCCAAAAGGCAGTCGAGCCCGAGGATCCCTCGCTCGGCTATCCCTGGCGGGAAGCTTCCCTACCGCAACACCAGAGATCAGAAAGCCCTCCCAGAGGCAGTCGAGCCCGAGGATCCCTCGCTCAGCTATCCTTCAGGACAAAAGCCCTCGCCAAGAGGCACCGGACTGTAACCCTGCCCAGCCAAGGGTCCTTGGTAGGCTTCTTACAGCCCCTCCCACGCTAAGGACCAAAGTCCTCCCAGAGGCAGTCGAGTCCTTGCTCGGCTATCCCCGACTGGTAGCTTTCTATCACAACCGACAGGGATCAAAGTCCTCGCCAAGAGGCACTGGGCAGTAACCCTGCTCGGTCCCCATCCTGAAGGATCAAAAGTCCTCTCAGAGGCAATCGAGCCTGAGGATCCCTCGCTCGGCTATCCCCGGCGAGTAGGTTCCCTACCGCAACGCCAGGGATCAGAAAGTCCTCCCAGAGGCAGTTAAGCCCGAGGATCCCTCGCTCAGCTATCCCTAGCGGGTAGCTTCCCTACCGCAACGCTAGGGATCAGAAATCCCTCACCAAGAGGCACCGAGCAGCTACCCTGCTCGGCCATCCTTCGCAGGCTTCTCGTGGCCCCTCTAGCGTCAAGGATCAAAGCCCTCGCCAGGAGGCACCGAGCAGCTACCCTGCTCGGCGCATCCCCAGCGGACATCCTCCTGCCCATCAGACGCTGATGGTCTGAAGCCCTCGTCGTGAAGCTACTGAGTTCCTTCTTGCTCGGCGCATCCCCCTGCCCGTCAGACACTGATGGTCTGAAGCCCTCATCACGAGGCCGCCGAGTTCCTTCCTGCTCGGTGCATCCCCAGCGGGCATCCTCCTGCCCATCAGACGCTGATGGTCTGAAGCCCTCGTCGCGAGGCCGCCGAGTTCCTTCTTGCTCGGCGCATCCTCAGCGGGCAACCTCCTTCCCGTCAGACGCTGATGGTCTGAAGCCCTCACCAGGAGGCACCAAGCAGCTACCCTGCTCGGCGCATCCCCAGCGGACATCCTCCTGCCTATCAGATGCTGATGGTCTGAAGCCCTCGTCGCGAGGCCGCCGAGTTCCTTCTTACTCGGCGCATCCTTAACAGGCATCCTCCTGCCCGTCAGACGCTGATGGTCTGAAGCCCTCGTCGCGAGGCCGCCGGGTTCCTGCTCGGTGCAACCCCAGCGGGCGTCCTCCTTCCCATCAGATGCTGAGGATCTCAAGCCCTCATCGTGAGGCCGTCGATTTCCTTCCTGCTCAGCGCATCCCCAGCGGGCATCCTCCTGCCCATCAAATGCTGAGGATCTCAAGCCCTCATCGCGAGGCCGCCGAGTTCCTTCCTGCTCGGTGCATCCCCAGCGGGCATCTTCCTTCCCATCAGACGCTGAGGATCTGAAGCCCTCATCGCGAGGCTTCCAAATTCCTTCCTGCTCAGCGCATCCCCAGCGGGCGTCCTCCTGCCCATCAGATGCTGAGGATCTCAAGCCCTCATCGTGAGGCCGTCGAGTTCCTTCCTGCTCGGCGCATCCCCAGTGGGCATCCTCCTGCCCATCAGATGCTGAGGATCTCAAGCCTTCATCACGAGGCCGACGAGTTCCTTCCTGCTTGGCACATCCCCAGCGGGCATCCTCCTGCCCATCAGACGTTGAGGATCTGAAGCCCTCATCGTGAGGCCACCGAGTTTCTTCCTGCTCGGCGCATCCCCAGCGGGTAGCTTCCTACCCAACAAAAGACATCAGGTCTATCCAAGTTCGAGTAATCCCCCCTCGACTTCGGGGCCATAGAGATACTTCCTTCTCAGCAGCGCTTGGCACACTTGGCAAGTGATCGAAATCAACTCGGTGACCGATCGCTCCGCTTGTCGTTCTTGCACTGGGCTGCATCCCATCAGACGCCGCAGGTCTGCACACGACGCGTCGGCCAACCGACGCTTAACACGCAGACAGTCGCTTCAGTGACAGGATGCACAAACCGGCGCACCTTCCTTAAACGCAGAGATTTTGCCCTGATTCGCTGGCGGAAAAGGCAGCTGACAGCCCGGGGACGCGTCCTGACGAAATCTTAGGAGGGAGCTCTCCCCGGGTGGCCCGGCAGTCCACTCTTGGCCCGACCCGCCAGCTGGTCGGGACAAGAGTGGGGCGCTAATGATGATGCTCTATATTGGCGACCTTCCAGATCAGGACACGTGGCAGATGACGTGTCCCAGAACTCAGAAGAGAGGGCCCACAGGGGCCGATCAGGCCACCCCTGTACCCGACCTACAAGCACAAAGCTGGCTCACCTCAGGGCCCCCTGCATATTGGCCTCCTCGGCCTCTCAGCTCGCCCCGAACTGCCACAGGACCGAGCTCCCCGGCCGAGGCCATCTTTCTCGGTCCTCCGACCGACCAACAGTACCGCTCATAGACGCAACCGCCGCTCCGCAAATCTCGCCACGCGCAGATTCTCCGCTAACAACGTCCCACGTTCCACGCCATCACGATCCCCATTAATAGGCGATCCGCTCTTTACGCGGGCGGGACTTCGGGAGCGTAACTGCCGGCGAGATTCTCACGCCTGCTGCTGCTTGCTACCGCCACTATATAAACCCCCATCACAAAGGGGCCAAGGAAGCCATTTTTTACTCTTTAAGCCGTTACTCTGCTCGGATCTCATCACTAACTTGAGAGTCGGAGGGTCCTCGGTGGTACCAAATCACCCTGGGACTTCTTTGCAGGTACACGGCACCAACTCCCTCACTCCACCTCTTCCTCCAAAAATCCATTGAGACCCACACATAACGAAGGATGATCGATTAAGTCCACCGCGAGATCAACGGAAGACAACATCTGACGGAGGCCTGAAAAGGAGCTCCATCACAAATTCAATTTACAATCTAGTTAAAGTTAAGACAAAAAAGAACTTTCTAAAATTTGTTTTAATCTTATCATTTTTCAAATTCTACTTTCATTTATTTATAACTATCTTTTTTTACTTAAATATCGTAAATAACATATTATAATATTTTCTAGAATACTTTTTATCTAAGTTACTAAAATAACTATTTTATTCACTTATTAACAATCAAAATAATTTTAAACCAAAAACCCTCCCATTTTATATTTATATATGGGCTCAAGATATTTTTTAGACTCTAAATAAGATAACACTACAAACGTGCATTGCATCTGCAAAATGCTAGTATCAAATAATATAACCGTAAGAGTTCTTTTTCGTGAAAGAAACACTCGTTTGTAAATACAGAACTTGGTCGTTTGGAAAAAAAATCATACACTAAATCTCTCCAAATCCAAGAAGTTCTTATAGCTTTCCGGTAAGGAAACAATTTGGTCCTTTCTGCATTGCATCCTGCAGGCCACATTGTTCTACATGTTTAACCCAAATAGAACATCACAAACACCACACACACACATGTTTGAGACATATATGGGTGAAGTTTAAATTAATTGCAAGGTGTTATGTGCAATGTATATATTCGTTTTAGACACACACAATTAAGTAATAATTAGAATATCAAGTAGTGATCAGATCGATGTTGGAGATCGCAACATATTAATTACGCTATGTATTTAAAACAATCCAATCCCTAAGAGTAAACTAATCAATTAACAAGTAGAATATTGATTTCAATTGAGCAACTTGTTATTCACATCAATATCTTGTCAGGTGCCTACTGGGAGTAGCTCCATTGACCCAAATGGTGTTGTTTGACTTTCATTCATGCTTAGCATAATATTAATAAAAAAAACCAATAAAAATTAACTATTTTATTTGAAACAAAATTCATTTCAATTTTATCTTGCACTGGTAGGCACCTTTTATACTTTTATGGAGTTTTTTTCGTTACCCATTGGAATGGATACGCTCGCTTGTCAAATGCTGTATAGATTCCCCCTGTCCAATGATGAACGGGGGTTTATTAATTGTGGGGATCCTAATCTTCAGCAGCCGCGGACAAAACTGCTGTTAATTATCTCTCGTTTTGAGATGAGAGCATCTCCGATTAACTGGTCATATGTACCATACGAACTCATTCTTAAGTATATGTGTGTGTGTGTGTGAGAGAGAGAGAGAGAGAGAAATCGTGTTCGCTTTGGACATAACGGGGCCTCACAGAGTTTACGGGGGCCTCGCCACCCAGTCAGCGGGAGGGGTCCTGCGGCCTGGTCAGCGAGGTTAGGGTTAAGGGGGCTATCAGCTTTTTTGTGGGGCTCGGTACAGCGCCCCGAAAAAAAAATTCTGGTGTGAGAGTGCGTAGGGAAGTGAGAGAGGGAAAAGCGAATATCTCATGGAGACCTCTGTGAGCGGGTATCCTTTAAAGATATCCAAGAGGTATCATAAGTGGTGGAAGATTCCCTTGCGGGGATTTCCAAGAGAGAAAATCCTTTTGTGGAGATTTCCGAGGTGGATACTCCCCTTGCGGGGATATCCAAAGGCAGGAACTCCTCTTTCGGGGGTCTCCGCAGGCACACGATGATGAAGGTCAATGACTTTTATCGGGTTTTTTGTTTGAATATGTTTGCTCGGGACGAAAGACATTGGGTTTCACCCAGAGAGTTCTTCTCCTCTCTTATGCTTCAAACTTGATGAAGAAATTTTGTTTCTTTGTTAAGTTTTGATTTTGGATCTTGACTTTTTTGAGATGAAGCATTCCTTCAAGAGATAGATTCTTTTCTATTCTAATGGGTTGTTTTTATAGAGGAAAAAAATAGAGGAGATGTGACAGACCCAAAAAGAACTCTCTTTTCTTTTGGGACTCTCTTTCTCTCCCTATTTAGGAAGAAGAAGATGAAGAAGAGACTTTTCACTTCTTTTATCGAGGCTCAAAACCCAAAGGATTGAGCAAATGAGAGTTGTTATGATTTTTTCATTTGGATGGGGTTTAAATACTGTAATAACCCTAAATTTCATATACCATCACTTTTATTTTAATTAATAAAAGATGATGTTTTCTGATCTTGAATCGAATTATAAGTAATTCTTGTGAAATAAGTGCAAAAAATAACTTGTAGCTCTTTGGTTAAGCCTCTACACTACTGTCTTATAGTCCGCGTGTTCGAATTCTTGTATCCTAATTATTTTATTTAATTTTCTTTTCATCGTTTTTGGAATCCTAAATGTTTTACAGGAGATACACGGAGTTCTGGGAGTTTGTGAATGAAAAGATAAATCATTTTGAACTATTTGAACCAACTTGAGCCTATGACCATAGACCCGACCCTATCGATCATGATTGAGCCGCCCAGGTCGGCCCAATAAGGAGTTTGGTCATCCAGAACTTGGCAATACAGGCCTCACCCGTGCACGTGCGTCCTTTTAGCTCCCAGCTCTTCGTTTTTATACTCCAAACTGTCCCAATTAAAATCTTTTTGATACCCAATTTCAATGCATTTTAATTCACTATACACCCTTTCTCCATAACTTATAAATCCATGTCCGTCTAAACTCACCCCCCTTTTAAATTCTCCTCTAAAAATCCTCTCAAAATCATTTAAATGTCTTCCCAACTCAGAAGTGTAGAGGCGTCGATCGAATCTACCACGCCTCGCTTCCTAGTAGACGGAAACGGTGACGTGGTAAGCCTGCAGCATATTTATCCAGTGAAAGTCATTCACTAAATAAATATACTATGTGTATTGAAACAATAATACACAACACAAGAATAAATGGAGACTATAAATTTTTTTTTAAAATATCTTTATTTACATTCAAACATAATACAAGAGTTCAAACAAAAAGTAAATACAATAACAGAAATGCCTAAACAAATGGCATATATAAACTGAAAGAAAAGAGTAATTAGTTTAAGCCTGAGCTGCGATTTGGTCGTACTCCTCCTCTGTTGCGTCCACCTCCTCCATTTCCACGGTATTTGACGAACATTCCAAGAAAACAAAAGTGGATAGAATTCCCGCCAGCGAACTAGCGCTCGGTAAGTCCCAAAGTAGAGTAAAAGTGAAAGTGGCAAGTATAGAATAATCATGAAGTAATATATATGTCGAGTAAGAGTATATGTAAATGAACATGGGTATATGTACTATAAATCTCTATATGGTCGCTATATTAACATTAAATTCCAAGTGTGAATGCTAATGCAACCGTAGAAGTATTCACGAGCTCAAAAGTCAGGCCCCAGGTGCAAGAAAACACGAGTCCATTTTATGTGTTAGTATCGAAACTCCAAGCTGTGGAGGAGTCGACCCGACTGAGATTCGAGTAAACAGAATTCAAGTAGGTTAATACGGGAGTCCTGAAGTTCCGTTGGATTCATACCTGAAACTATCCATACTCTCCGAGTAATACACACACACGCGCACACACACATATATATACACTGTTATTTATCCTTAATTGATTGCTTGGTTGATTATAACAAGTTTTGGTTGAAACCATAAATTGCAAAAGAGAATAAATGTAGTCGAGTGAGTTGAGTAAAATGTGAGTTATGTCAATTGCAATCTAGGATCGAGTTAAGTTAGTTCGAGTAGAATGAGTTCGAGTTAACGTTCAAATTTAGGTTTGAGTTTAGAGTTTAAGTTCAAGTTTGGATTCGAGTTATAGACATTTCTTATGAATGAATTTAACTATTGAATTTCTTAAGTTCAGGAGTAATCGGATAACTGCTGCGCATGGACGGCAGGATTTGTGTCTTTTGTCAAGACAAATGCCATTGATAACTCCATTAATTGCAGTGTTATCTAACCTGAATAGGTAATCACTCACTTTCTCTGCCTCCCTAAGGCTCAAGAGAAATGATACTGCTTAAATCTATATTAATCTAGGATCCTTAAAGATTTATTCTAGTTTGTTTACATTATTTGCATTTCTCGAAAAAGTTTTATGAAAAATGTTTTAATATTGTTTGAAAATAAATCTTAAGGGTGATTTAGAATATTAAGAGTTTTATAGAAATGTATTTTACTTTCAATGGTATTTTAGTGATAAAACCTAGTTTTTAAAACTTTATAGTATTTTTCTGATCAAAACTATTACTTTTGGAAATTTGAGGGTATTTTTATTAAAATTTTAATCTTTCATTCAAAAATATATTTTTCACAATTTGTTTTCATTGAAAATACGTATTCATTATTTTTATATAAATTTTCCAAAATTTAATTTGTTTTAAAAAGTCGTATTTCATTAAACCGTAATTTTATTTCCTTTCGAGGCCGAATTCTCCGTGAGGAGTTTTGTATCTCACTCTACTGTCTTAAGGGCGTGCGATAACCTGCATCATCCGTAAATGGGTTCCCCTAGAAGGGTTGTAGAGGCACAATTGCAATAGATTTAAAATATTAATAACAACATTTTTTATAAAAGTAATGGTATTTTAATATAATTGTTTTATTTTGGATAGACTTGTAATCTAGCATACCGTGCTTATCATACCCTGCTTCTCAGTAGACGGAAACAATGATGTGGCAAGCCCGCGTCATATTTATCCAGAGAAGGTCATTTCCTAAATAAATATACTGAGCGTATTGAAACAATAATATACAATGTAAGAATAAATGGAGAATATAAAATTTTCAACAAATATCTTATTTACTCTCAACTTCAAATATTTATAAGTATATGAGTTTCAGCTGGAAAGTAAATATAATAAAAGAAAATGCCTAAGCATGTGGCATACATAAGCTGGAAAAAGAATGAAGCTAAACTAATCCTGAATAGCAATCTGGTGGTAGTCCTCCTCTGTGGCTTCCAGATCCTCCGTCCCGACCGTATCTGACGAACATTCCAAGAAAACAAGAGTGGGTGGAATACCCGTCAGCGAACTAGCGTTCGGTAAGTTCCAAGGATAAAGTAAGAGTAAAAATGACAAGTGTAGAATATACGTATGACTAGTAAAAGTATATGTTCATAGATAAATATGTACTATAGGTCTCTATATGGTCATTATGTTAACGTTAAATTCCAAATGTAAATGTCAACGCAGTCATAGAACTATTCACGAGCTCAAGAGTGGGGCCCCAGAAATAAGGAAAAACGGGCACATTTCTTGTGTTAGCATCGGGGCTCTAGGCTGTGGATGAGTCAACCCGACTGATATTCAAGTAAAATAAAAAAGGTTAATACAGGACTTCTGAAGCTCCGTTGGATTCACATAAGAAACTATTCCAAACACCCCGAGTATACATAGTCTATAACTATATGATATACTTAATCAATTTCGATCATAACATGTCTTGATCGAAACCATAGGTTGCAAAAAGTGTAGAATGAAGTCGAGTGAGTCGAGTAAAGTATGAGTCATTTCAATTGCAATCTTGGTTCAAGTCAAGTTAGTTCGAGTAGACTTGGTTCGAGTTCAAATTCAAGTTTAGATTTGAGTTTGGATTCGAGTTCAAGTTTAGATTCAGGTCATAGTTTTTTTCATATGAATTGATTTAACTGTTAAAGATCTTATGTTCGGGAGAAATAGGCAACTGCTGCATATGGACAGCAGGATTTGTGTCTTTCTTTAAAACAATTGTCATTGATAACTCCATTAAGTTGTCTAACTTGAATAAGCAAGCATTCATTTTCTCCGACTCTTTGGGGCTCAAGAAAAATGATATTGCTTAAACCTATATTAATCTAGAATTCTTAAATATTTATTATTGTTGCTTACTTTGTATTTATATTATTTGCATTTCTCGAGAGGGTTTTGTGAAAAATACTTTGATGTTGTTTAAAAATAAAAAATAAGCTCGTGGGTGATTTATAATATTTAGGGTTTTCATGAACATGTATTTTAATTGTTGTGGTATTTTAGCGATAAAACCTAACTTTTAAAAGTTTATGGTATTTTTATGAAAAGTATTACTTTTTGAAACTTGTTGGTATTTTATGAAAATTATAATATTTCATTTCAAAAAATATAGGTTCATAATTTGTTTTTATTGAAAATACGGATTCATTGTTTTATATGATTTTCCAAAATTTAGTTTTGTTTAGAAAAGTCGTATTTCTTAAAAACCGTATGTTTATTTCCTTTCGAGACCAAATACTCCGTAAAGAATTCTGCATCTCACTCTTCTATCCTTGGAATGTGCGATAATCTGGACTATCTATTAGCGGGTCCCCTAACGAGAGTTGTAAATGCGCAATTGCCAAGAATTTAAAAATATCGATTAAAAGAAACCCGTTTTGAAAAAAATATGGTATTTTAATGTAAAATCTATTCTTTAAATTAACCATATATTTAGAATCTCGTCTATAAAACTATAATGTGCTTGTGGGGTAAGTCGTTACCCCGTGAATGATCTAAAGGTATATACTCTAGTCATTGAAAATACGGTTATTTTAAAGTTCATGGTATCTTTATGAAAACTTCGTTTTATGATTATTTTACATGGAAAATTATATTAAACTAAAAGCTAAATGATATAAATAAGGTTAAGAGTGATGTTAGAATGTTAGTTTGACCTATTTTGCTTATAAAGTGGAGTACAACTGTTAAAATTAACATTATATCGGAGATAACTCCACTTTGTCGATGTGTTTTTAGAAAGCGATTTGAGATGAAAGAAATAGATAGAGAAGGGAACTTACGGGTTTAGATTATCAACGAGGGAGAGGGGAAGCCTTCTGTAACGACTCTGAAATCTCTATACAGAATTCTGTGTTTAAATGTATAGAAAAAGGTATTTCAGCCTGTGTAGAAATTATAAGTTATTTTTGTTCAATAAAAGCAAGAAATAACTTGTAGCTCACTGATAAAGGCTCTACACTGCTGTGACTTAGCCTATGTGTTCGAATTCTATCATTCCCAATTATTTTTAAGATTTTTCTTTTTAATTTTTCGGAAGCCCCAGAGTTGCACGTGCAATACACAGAGACTCAAAAAGTTTCAGAAAAATCAAACGGGATAAATGAGGAGTAAACACCGATTTCAACACGTGGCATGAATCTCGAGACAAATCGACGAGATCTGACCGCCCATTTCCTGCTTCTGGTTGCCGCCACCGACGGTCGAGATGACCCCAATCACCTCCGTGCTTTTCACACACACACCTTCAGCTCCTCTCAACTCACCTGCATTGTTTGATTTTTCTGCAATCAAACAGAGACTTTTCAAATCCTTAATTAACACCATTAAATCTATTTTAATTCATTTTATTTCACACTCTCTCTCTCTCTCATTTTTATCCTATATATACCACCCATGCCTTAACCCTTCTCTTTTCTGAAAATTCCTCAAAATTTCTCTAAGTTCAAGAAAGGTTAAGGCTATTCAAGTGGAGTTAAGCAAGCCAAATGGGAGTAGTGATTAAATTCCGACGACCGGAGTATCTCTACACAACCAATAAGTCCTTTCATCTCCCGCTCTTTTCACTTCAATATAACTTTTAAGACACATCGACAAAAGCGGAGTTGGCATATAACCTTTGTCTTTAAAACAATTTTTGTCACTTTACCATATTTAAAAGTTTATACAAATTCTCTAATATCACTTCAAGGAAATATTTACATCAATTTCCTTTTGACGTAACCAAAATTTCATGTTCAATAATCATATAAATGAATTTTTTTAGAAAAATACCATGAACTTTAATATAACCGTATTTTCAATAACTAGAGTATAAACCTTTAGATCATTCATGGGGTAACGATCTACCCCGCACACACACTATGTTTTCGTAGCACGTTATTGTAAGTATATGGGTAATTCAAAGAAGAAGTTTTTCATTAAAATACTACAGTTTTTACAAAAAGGGGTTCTTTTAAATCGATATTTTAAATCCTTTACAATTACGCCTCTACAACTCTCGTTACAGGATCTGCTAATAGATGGTGTGGATTATTGCACATTCTTGGGATAGTAGAGCGAGATGCAGAACTCCCCATGGAGTATTCGGTCTCGAAAGGAAATAAAAATACGGTTTTTATGAAATACGACTTTTCTAAATAAAAACTAAACTTTGGAAATTATATAAAACTATGAATTCGTATTTTCAATAAAAACAAATTTTGAAACTATATTTTTAATGAAAGATTATAATTTTAATAAAATACCATCAAGTTTCCAAAAGAGATAGTTTTCATAAAAATATCATCAACTTTTAAAAGCTAGGTTTTATCATCAAAACACCACAACAATTAAAATACATGTTCATAAAAACCCTAAATATTACAAATCAACCTCGAGGTTTATTTTTAAACTATATTAAAAAAATTCATAAAACCCCATCGAGATATGCAAACAATATTTAATGTCTCTAGATTAATATAGATTTAAGCGGTATCATTTCTCATGAGTCCTAGGGAGCCGGAGAAAGTAAGTGCTTGTCTATTCAGGTTACACAACTTAATGGAGTGATCAATGGCAATTGTCTTGGAAAAAGAATTAAATCTTACCGTCCATGTGCAGCATGTTAGGAATATGTATGCCCTAGAGGCCATTATTGTATATTATAGTGGATGCTTGGATTTATATATAGAGGACCTTCTTACTCAACATGATGTGTGCAATCTGGTTGCTCTTTATCTTAACATGTGCACTTATTTTAGTTTACTATCTTATTGATATATGTTGATAAATCCCTTAGGATATTGGCTTGACTACCAGGACTAAGATGCGGATCATACTAGTAGAGCTTGTGTAGTCCATAAGCACATCCTTTAACAGTTCCTAGTCAAGAGAGTATCGAGACAGGGCATCAATATTCCAGAGTAGACTAGTGTGTACGTTTCTTGACCCTGTATGGGGCGATGGTTGATCCCATAACTGTTGATGTTTGACATCAAAGATTGTACACAGGTACTCATTGGAGAATGGGTACACCGAACAGGACTCGCCGAGAACTCCTAGACGGTACCATACCTATCGACAGATTGCAGTTCTCTGGTGATACTTGTATAGGTTAGTCTGTAGACCCGAAATTGTCATAGTGTCTTGTGTGGTTCCCACTAAGCTTTGATTTCCTCCCTATCATGGCTCAAAGAAGTCGTGCAAACAGGTGGTTTTTGGGTACAGTCCGAGTCACATGGAGGCAATGAGCGATATGATCGGTTTCTTCTCTCCTGGTATTGGGAGTTGCTGTTGCGCTATACTTGATTGGCTATAACAGCAAGTCCCCAGCCAGGGTTGATGAGATTTACTGATAAGTGTTATCAGTAGTTTCTCAAAAAGTTATAGGCTACACATCGGCATGACTTATAAAGTTAGTGGGGTCTGACGATTCCACCCCCAGACTTGATATACGACATATCAGACGAAGAGACCGGACTGTACGGTAAGCGTTGTTCCCGCCAAAATTTTGGCTCACAACCTGCTCCCTTATTAAAAAAAAATAATAATAATATAATAAAAAATAATAATAATAAAATAATAAATAAATAAATAAATAACAAAAAAATAAAAAAATAAAAATGAAGGGAAAAACTCCACATGCAAAGAATGTAACAAATGCCTCAAAGCCAAGAGTTAAAAGATTGTGAAGCAATGCTTCAGATGCAGCGCCAAGTGCGCTGCGCCCTAAACAGCGCACCACGTGCAAAGCATGTATGTGCTAGCGCTAGGTGCGCTGCGCTCCAAGCAGCGCACCACGTGTCATACACGTGTGCGCTAGAGCAATGTGCGCTGCCTTTTAAGCAGCGCACCACGTGCAAAGCACGGATGCGCCAGCGCTGGAACCTAAAAGCTCCCAAACCGTCAGATCAAAAATCTAATAATAATGATAAATTATTAATTAATCAGAAATTAAATTCTGTTAAGGAAAGATTCCTCAAAATCTTTCTAAATAACAAGATTGTGCTCTGTAAATCAGAGCACCGTTGGATCAATGATCCAATGGTAAATAAAAATTACCAAAATGCAGAACAAATTCTGTAAAGAAGGAAAGATTTCTCAATCTTGTTAAAACAAGAAGATTATCTTCTGTAAATCAGAAGCCATTGGATCAAGGATCCAACAGTGGGGAAATTCAGAAAGATCTCTTAAACTGATTCAACAAATCATTTGGCCCTATATAAAGGCCTCTAGACTTCAAGTCTAAGAGAGATACAGAGAAAAGAGAGAAAAACGCTCTGCAAAAAAAAGAGCAAGCTCTTAGAAAAAAAAGAAGATTTTTCTTCATCTTCAAGGTAAAGAAAGAACTATGTTCTTGAATAATAGAGATGAATCCATCTCATAAAAAGAAGAACCAACTTCTAAAAAGATCTTAGATCTATAAAAAGACCAAGATCTTTTAATTTAAAAGAAAAGATCAAAAAGTTCTAATCATAAAAAAATAAAAAGAAGTAAAATACTTCACTCACAGATCTTTTGATCTATAAAGGTAGAGCCCTTTATAAAAACAAGAACTTTTGTTCTTTGATCTTGAGGCAAAGCCTCCTTTGAAGAACATAATTTTGTTCTCTGATCATAAATTTGATCAAGTGCGCTTTGTGTCTTTGAAAAGTGCCTTGCACTCATGAACTGCGCCCTTGCGCTCCTTAGACCGGCGCTCAGCGCCAAAACCTGCCACGTGTCAACCAGAGACACAATCTGCGCTTTGTGCTTCTAAAAATAGAGCACTGCGCTCATGAGCTGGCGCTCAGCGCCAAGCGCACCACGTGTCACTCACTGGTACGCCAACAAACTAGCGCAGCGCGCTTATAAATTAAAAGCGCAATACGCCAACAAACTAGCGCTCGGCGCTAAGCGCGACACGTGTCCTCCTTATGTGCGCTATCCAGCAGAAGCGCAATGCGCTCTTTCCTTGGCGCAAAGCGCCAGACGCGCCACGTGGTGCACTGTCAGAACATACTTTGTTCTGATAATTGCTATGCATTATTAAAAGGGCCGAGCCCAAATAAAGGCTCAATAGCCAGAACAATAAAATGTTCAACTCATATCAACTGAGCCCATATGCTCATAAACCTGCAAACAGACTTTAGTCCCAAATTGGATTATAGATCTCCCAACCAACATTGGCTCAAGGGTACATCTCTGAACTCCTCTGATATTTGTCGTTGTAATCTTTCAACGTCTTCAGAGAGGTGACGGGTCCCGACAACCATACATTCCATGGACTATGATGTCCTTAACCTTGACCGGGATGTCTTTAAACTAATATTGGACCACCATGTCCTTAAACTGGTAATCGACCGAAATGTCCGTAAACTAAACAATAGAGTCTAAATGCTCTTTTGTTGGATCTAAACAATCAGGTTAAGTTAATCTTAGTCTAGAAATTAGACTAACGTATTCTTAACAAACGTTTAAGTTGATCTTAGTCTCAAATAAGACTAACGTATCCTTAAACCAAACCCCCAAACCCAAATCTAAGAAGATACGGATTTGGACTAATCCACGCCCTACGGGGGACAACATAAATTAGTCTCCGTATACAATCCACGGGCAACCACAAACAAAACAAACACCCACAACACGAAGTGACCATATGGAGAAGGAGAAAGTTGTTACCGCGATGCGGTAGTGTAATTAACTGCAGGGGCCTGTGCTGCAGGGAAAAGCGTCCCCACAATCAAAAACCCTTCAGATGAGGGGGAATCTGACGAAGTCTGCTATATCGGCCGCATCCGTTTAAACCTTCGATATATGGTGCCATAAATCAACTTGGTATCTTCGGAGAGGTGGACGGATAGCACCAATTAGCATCTGCCCCGAATTTCAGGCAAGACGTTTATCGCGTCTGCGTGATTCGGAGGGGAACAAGTGTTACTTATAGGCTCTATGGGAGTTTGGACAAGTTTACTTATTGATCTTCTATTCGTTCAATACCTAGGTAGCCGTTATGTCCAGCTAGTACCGCTGACGGCTTGTAGGTCTCTGATGTGATCATTACCTACTGTTGGCATATTGACGAGTCTTTAGAGTCCCACATAGAGGTTTCCTAGCCCAAGCGAAACGGAGTAAGGCACGTATGGAGATATGTGCGGGAGCTTGATTAAATACGAGTATATGATACCGTATTCTAATCTAGCGATATTTGATATCAGCCGGATTATATATGATATAACCGGATTATTGAATCATGTGTTCATTCAATAATTTGATTTATACATGTATGTTTATATATTTGATATTAGCCGGGTTATATATGATATAACCGGATAATCGAATCAAGTGTTGATTTAATAATTTGATATATATATATATATATATATATATATATATAAACTTATATTGAATATTAGCCGGTTATATGTGATATAACTGGATTATCGAATTAAGTGTTGATTTAATGATTTGATATACATATATCTATTTAATATTAGCCGGGATATATATGATATAACCGGATTATTGAATCAAGTTTTGATTTAATAATTTGATATATATTTATATATTTGATATATATATATATACATATATATATATATATATAAACTAATATTAAGCTCACTTAAGATTTTCTTCTCTTTTATATGTGTGTGTGTGTGTGTGTGTGTGTGTGTGTATTGTATCATGGTTGATAATACAAGGAACTAGGATGTGTGAGAATCACATTGAGTAAGGATAATGATAAATGTTTATGAATTAAATAACATGAAGAACGAGTCATGGCTTTGGATGCTTGGAGTAGTTATGACTCATCTTCAATTCTTGAATTTATTCATAGTTATTTATCAATCTCATTTTATCTCATCTTATCTCTTGAGAAAAATCCAAGTTTATCTTCCTCCTTCATCTCCTCACTAGTTTTCTAGGGTTAAGAAAAGGAAAAAGAAAAGAAATATTTCTAGTGAACAAAATTCCTACTTCATCAATCTACACTACTATAGCCTATTAATAAAGATTGTTAACTTCACTAATACCTTGATTAGTGAAGTATGTGCTTGAGCAAGAGTTATCTCAAGGTGGATTATCTTCGACGATGAAGATTACAAGCAAGCTCGTTCTATTCTTCAAGTGAAGTCAAAGAAGAGTTTTAAGGACTACTACTTGGAGGTTTAGAAGTGAAGTACTAGACTTCAAAAATTGTAGACTCTCTTCACTTAGATCAGAACTTGTTTGCTTAATTTTAAAACCCTAATTCTTTAGTTCGATTCTTATTTAGTATACTTAGACCTTTAAAATTTTAAAATTGCATACTTGATGCTCATAGAAATATAGTAGAGGCGCTAAGATATACTTTCACAGCAGTTGTTGATTTCTCCCAAACATAAGATTTTTAACAGTTTAAATCAATTCATATGAAAAAGGCATGAACTCGAATCTAAACTCGAACCTAAACTTGAACTCGAACTTGGACTCTAACCCAACTCGAATCTAAAGTTGAACATGAACTCGAATGCAGCCTCCTCGAACTAACTTGACTCGAACCAAGATTGCAATTGACATGACTTGCTTTTTACTTGACTTACTCGGCTTCATTTACACCTTTGCAATATATGGTTTCGATCAAGACATGTTATAACCAATCAATCAATTTAATTAAGTATACTATACAGTTATAAGCTATTTATACTCGGGGTGCTTGGGATAGTTTTTTGTGTGAATCCAAAGGAGCTTCAGGAGTTCCGTATTAACCTTTTTTTATATTACTCGAATATCAATCGGGCCGACTCATCCACAGCCTAGCGCCCCGATACTAACACATGAAATGGGCCCGTGTTTCCTTGCTCCTGAGGCCCCATTCTTGAGCTCGTGAATACTTCTACGGCTGCGTTGATATTCACACTTGGAACTTAACATTAATATAGTGACCATATAGAGACCTATAGTACATATTTAATCATGAACATATACTTTTACTCGTTATGTGTGTGTGTGTGTGTTATCTACCTATCATTTTTTTATTCTTATTTTATCCTTGCGACTTACCGAGCGCTAGTTCGTTGACGGGCATTCCACCCACCCTTATTTTTCTTGGAATGTTCATCAGATACAGTCGAGATGGAGGAAGGAGAGATCACAGAGGAAGACTACAATCGGATTGCACCTCAAGATTAGCTTAGCTTCACTTTTTATTCAGCTTATGTATGCCACATGTTTAGATATTTTTCTATATTGTATTTACTTTCCAATTCAAACTCATGTACTTTTAAATATTGGAAGTTGAATGTAAATAAAGATATTTGTTGAAAAAATTTTACAGTCTCCATTTATTCTTGCATTGCGTATTATTGTTTCAGTACGCTCAGTATATTTATTTAGGGAATGACCTTCTCTAGATAAATATGCTTCGGGCTTGCCACGTCATCGTTTCTGTCTACTGAGAAGCGGAGCGTGACACCTTCGGGGGTCATGGTCTCGTCAGAGATACTCCGGTCATCAAGTTTAGCTTGCTACTTCAGTTGGTTGTTTAACTCCACTTGGTACTTAGAGAGTTTGAGAAAATTTTTTATAGAAATTTCAGAATGGGGGGGAGTTAGGAGATGGGGTGGTATTTATAATGAAAAATTTAGGGTTTGGGAATTAAAATTTGGATTAAAAGAATTAAAATGGATGTTGAATGGTGAATTGAATAGTCTCTGTTTAATTGCGGGGAAATCAAATAGTGCAGAAGAGTAGAGGGGAGCTGAAGAGGCGTGTGTGCAAAGCACGGAGTCGATTGGAGCATCATGGACCATCGGCGGCGGGCATATCGAGGAAACGGGCAGTCGGATTTTTGTTAAATAGCTCGAGATTCGTGCCACGTGTTTAGTTTTGTGTTTACTCTTCTTTCCGCCTGTTTGATTTTTCTGAAACCTTTTAATTCTCCTTAAATTGCACGTACAACTCTTGGGCTTCCGAAAAATTAAAAAGAAAAATCTTTAAAAAATTTGGAACTGATAGGATTCGAAGACACAGGCTACATCATAGAAATGTAGAAACTATACTAGTAAGCTACAAGTTATTTTTTGTTTTTATTGAATAAAATTAATTTATAACTCCTACACAGGCTGAAATACTTTTTCTATATAGTAAACAAATAATTTTGTATAGGGATCTTGTCACGCTCCACCCCCAATACAGAGAGTATTGTCCGCTCTGGATGAAACCGCACGGTTTTGTCCTTCGGGGTGAACCGGACCCGATCAGGGGCCACTTCCCAGGAGGTCACCCATCCCAAGACTTCCCTAGCCTGAGCATGCTTAACTACGAAGTTCTCAAGCTCCTGTAGTTCAGATTTTTGTCAAATACCTCAAGATTCGTGCCACGTGTTAAGTTTTGTGTTTACTCCTCTTTGCGTCTGTTTGATTTTTCTGAAACCTTTCGATTCTCCGTAAATTACACGTGCAACTCTTGAACTTCCGAAAAATTAAAAAGAAAAATCTTTAAAAATTTTGGAACTGATGGTATTCGAACACACAGGCTACGTCATAGCAATGTAAAGACTGTACTAGTAAGCTACAAGTTATTTCTTGATTTTATTGAATAAAATTAATTTATAACTCCTGCACAGGTTGAAATACTTTTTCTATACTACTAGTAAGCTACATGTTATTTCTTGATTTTATTGAATAAAATTAAATTATAACTCCTATACAGGCTGAAATACTTTTTCAATACAGTAAACAAATAATTTTGTATAGGAATTTTGTCACGCCCCACCCCTAATACAGAGAGTATTGTCCGCTCTGACCGAAACCACACGGTTTTTTCCTTCAGGGTGAACAGAACCAAATCAGGGGCCACTTTCCAGGAGGACACTCATCCTAAAACTTCTCTAGCCCGAGCACGCTTAACTACGAAATTCTCAAGCTCCTATAGTGCCGATTCACTTAAAAGGCATCTCTGTATTGAATAGTGGTATCATTTCATTTATAATTCTGGATCTGCCTTCTTTCGGAATGTATTATTCCCCATTGTTCTACAGTGCGTCCCACGGATTCAAGAGGTGGCTACAAGTTATCTCTTGCTTTTATTGAACAAAATTAATTTATAACTTCTACACAGACTAAAATACCTTTTCTATAAACAAATAATTTTGTATAGGGATTTTGTCACGCCCTACCCCCAATACAGAGAGTATTGTCCACTCTGCCCGAAACCGTACGGTTTTGTCCTTCGAGGTGAACCGGACCTGATCAGGGGCTACTTACCAAGAGATCACCCATCCCAAGACTTTCTTGGCCTGAGCACGCTTAACTACGAAGTTCTCAAACTCCTGTAATGCCAATTCACTTAAAAGGCACCTCTATATTAAAGAATGGTATTATTTCATTTATAGTTCCGGATCTGCTCTCTTTCAGAATGTATTATTCCCCATTGTTCTACAGTGGGTCCTACGTATTCAAGAGGTAGCCGCCGCCCCTTGGCATGACACTTGACGTAGCACTTTATTCCGTGTGGCACTTTGTTCCGATAGCAAGAACCGGGTCCCGACATTCCCCCCAATTTTGAACAATGGTTCGTCCTCGAACCATAGACCTACTATTGAAGGCTTGTTCCCGCCAAATTTTTTGGCTGAGAGATACTTGTTTCCTTTTTTAAAAAAGGAGAAAGAAGAAAGAGGAAAACAATCCTCACAGTTTGCCACCATGTGTTAAATACGTGGACGTTTATATGCAAATTATATAAGCGCTGAAAACAAATAACCTAAAGGACAAACTGGCCTCATGTTTTAAACACGTGAGTGCTCATATGTAAAATATATGAGCACTGAACATAAACAACAAAAGGCCAAACATGCCTCACGTATTAAACGCGTGAGCATTTATATGCAAAGTATATAAGCGCTAGAAGAAGATAATAATTAAGGGCCAAACTGGCCTCACGTGTTAAATACGTGGGCGCTCATATGCAAAGCATATGAGCGCTGAAAATGAACAAGCTAAAACCCACACTAAGGGTCATGTGTTAAATATGTGAGTTCTCTTACCGTATTCTTTGGCAACACACACATGCAAAGCATGTAAGCGCCACAATTTAAAATGATACCATCTAATAGAATTAAATTCTACGTAAAAGAATTAAATTCTAATTGGGAAATATTTTCCCTAATCTTTCTAATATGGAAAGATCTTTCTCTAACAGAGATTCTTGGATTTAAAATCTAATAGTGATAAAATATCACTCATTAAACAATCTGATAGAATTAAATTCTATTTGGGAAATATTTTCCCTGATCTTTCTAATATGGAAAGATCTTTCTCTAACAGAGAATCTTGGATTTAAAATTCAATTGTGATAAAATATCACCAATTAAACCATTTGATAAAATTAAATTTTATGTGGGAAATATTTTCTTGATCTTTTTCAAATTAGAAAGATCTTCTCTGTTAAACAGAGGACTCTTGGATCAAAAATCCAACGGTGATTATAAAATCGCCCATCGATTATCTGATAGAATAAAATTCTATCTTAGAAAAATATTTTTCTAATCTTGTTAAACTAACAAGATATTTATATGATAGAATAAAATTCTATCATATAAAAATATTTCCTAATCTTTTAAACAAATAAGAAATTTTCTCTGTTAAATAGAGAGCCTTTTGATTAAAAATCCAATAGTGGATAAAATTCACCGATTGATCTAAAATATCATGAAATCAATCATGATCTCTCAATGAGAATGTTTTCAACAAATTGATTTTTCTCTTCTTCTATAAATAGGAGCAAAGAAATTAATCAAAAAAAGAAAGAAGAGGAAAAACAAAAGGAGAGGAGACTCCCTCATAAGTTTCTGTAAGAATACAAAAGGCTCTAAAAACAAGAGAGAATTTAATTATCTCAAAGAAGAAAATTTCCTACCTAAAAGCCCTAGGTAAAGAAAAAAGAAGAGATCAAAATATTTCCTTTACCTAACATACCATGTTTAAGGGTTTAAGCCTTCTCAAAAAATTTAGTTCTTTCTCTGAATCTGAGATCTACAAGACAAATCTCCCACGAGTTGAGAATTTAATTCTTATCGGGAAGATCTTGTTCTTGAGAATCAAAAATTCAGGGAAGAACAAGTTTAAACATGAAGAATATGGAGTCCATGATATTCCAGGAACTTAGTTCCTTCAAATCAAGAACTTAGTTCTTAAAAAACACGATCCAAGATTATCAAAGTAATGATCTTGGTGATTGTTAATGGTCAAAATACCATTAACAGAGATTTAAATTCTTTTAAAACATCAACAGAGATTAAATCTCCAAAAGAACTCAGCGCCTCACGTGAAAAGCACGTGAGCGCTCAAGGCCAAGTATATAGCGCCTCACGTGAGCGTCAGGAAAAATTAGTGCTTAGCACTATTGGAGTGCCTCACGTAAAACGCACATGAGAGCCAGAAAACAAAAAAGTTAGTGTTTAGCACTAGTGCAGCGCCTCACGTAAAAAACACGTGAGCGCCACAAAAAACCAGTGCTTAGCACTATTTCAACGCCTCACGTGAAACATATGCGTGTGCTGTATAACTGAGTGCTTAGCACTGCTGGATATCACAAAAACTCAATCTTAGCCTAAATCGGCTAAGTATATATTTATGATATCCAAATTGATATCCAAACTAATCTTAGTCTCAAATATGACTAATGGTCTCTCATTGATGATATCTAAAATGATAATTCATCCTATGTCTCCTAAAGTAATCTTAGTCTCAAATATGACTAATGATTCTTAGGTCCACAACAACCCATTTTCCCTCAATTACGGGATTTGGTTCAAAATGGTACATCTCTCCACACCTTTGATACATGTCGTCGTATCCTCAATGTCTTCAAAGAGGTGGTGGGTCCCGACGACCAACAACTTCTTTCATTGATGCACTTCCAAATTGATGTGTATGACCGCCCCTAAATTGGGCACATTCCATATCAACATCGTTCACTCCGTCATGTAACAAATACACGTGCGCGCAAGTTGAACTTTAGACCGAAATGTCCTTAAAACTAAATATTCGCCTCAAACACGGCAATCCGATCCTAGCCTGTAACAACCCTAAACTTTCTGTACAAAACTTTTTCAAAATTCAGAAAGATGTACTTTTGCCTGAGCCCAAGTTATAAGTTTGATTTGCTTTTTAATAGCAAGAAGGAGCTTGTAGCTCATTGGTATGACCTTGCACTGTTGAACCAAAGTATCAAAGTTCAAATCCCATCACCCACATTATTTTTAATATTGATTTCTTTTTAAATTTTTAGAAGTTCAATGGTCTACACGTGCATAACTCGTAAAACTCAAAAGTCACATGTAAAATAAACTGACCCAAGAGTATGACCATACGATATTGGACACGTGGCAGCGAACCCCATCCCGACTCGGGCCGGCGACTCGGCCGACTTGGCCGGCGGGGCCGGGTGAACTTGGCCAAAATATGAGTTGGCCTTCATGACTCTTGTGCCTCTTGGTCTTCTTAAAACCCTTGTATACTTTAATTTCTCTTCACAATAACAGAGACATTAAAAACCCCCATTAACCTATTTTTTAATACAGTTTTTAATACATTTTCAATACAACTTTTCATCTATCCTAAACCCTACATCACCATATAAATACCACCCCTAAACACACACCCCTCACTGACAAATTCTGTCCAAACTCTCAAGAAATCACTATAGAATTTTTGTGTACAAGTGGAGTTGGCGATGGGCGAAACTCCAGCAAACTTCCGACGACGACTCTAGGAGCTCCCGGAGACGAAACGGCGCACCGACAACTCCTACGTCCTCCTCTCCCTCTTCTCTTGACTCTAATCTCTTAAATCCCACCTCTCTCTTCTCTAATCTATTCTTAAAATCTTTTTTACTAAAACCCGACAGAAGCGGAGTTAAATCCGACTTCCGATTCTGTTTTCTTTATAAAGTTCAATTTTCCTTAGCACAGCCATATTAAACTCTTACAAATTGACTATTAATTATTAACAAAACAATTTGAGCATGTTTCATAGCAAAATATTTCATTTTGTAACTTTTACCGCTCTTTTTCAGTAAAATACTATGTAGTATAGTTTCGACTTAAAAATATCATTAATCTCGCTATACCTTTAAGTAGATCACGAGATAATGACCTACTCACTCACAACACTCATATGCAAAATAGCACAATACCTTTTGGGAAATATAGATTTGGGGAATACCGTTTTACACAAAACCACCTTTAACTTATAAAAACTGTTTTCTACAAGATTACGTATTTTTACAAATCTTTGCAAAGTGCCGCTACAACCCATTTGGGGAACCCGTTCGGGATGGTGCGGATTATTGCACATCCTCGGGCTTTGTAGTGCGAGATGCAGACCTCCGCAAGGAGCATTCGGTCTCGAGAGATTTAAAATACAAATATCTTAAGAAAATGAGATTTCTAGAAAATAATAAATTAAAATTATTTTTATAAATATATAAATATATATGTATTATCAAAATATCTATTTTTTTAATAATATCAATATTCCAACTTTTCTAAATCAAAAGAATCACTTTAAATGAATATACCATGAAATTCCATACAAGTTCAATATTACAGATAAATACCATGTATATGAAAAATAGACTTTAATCACTAGAAATGTCACAATGATAAAATCTACATCTAAGAAAACTCTAAAGACGATAATTAAATACTTGGGGTGTATTTTGAAAATTACACAAAATTATTTTTACATAAAACCCCCTCAAGTTCTATAAATTACCGTAAGGACCCTAGTAAATATAGGTTTAGGCGGGACCAATCTCTTGAGCCTCAGAGAGCCGGAGAAGTGGGTGCTTACCTATTTAAGGTAGACAACTTTACAAACGGTGTTATCAACACAGGAATCGTCTTTGAAAAAGACATAAATCTTGCCGCCCATGTGCAGTGGTTACCGATAACATCAAAACAATAAGGATTCAATTTCTTTTATAATTGTCTGACTCAGACTGAGTCTTACTATAATCAACCTGACTTGAATGAGATTCAAGTATCAAACTACAATTCAACATGAATTCATGAATCCATATATTCAATCTATTCAATCTATATTGACTGAACCGAACCATGGATATACATCCATCTACATGATTCAAACATCTACATGATTCTCCAGTTATATCCATTTACTGATATCATGGTTTCGGTAAGTCATCCATCTATACAATTCAAGACAATACAATACAATACCATCAATACAATCATTACTATCAATACATATACGGGGTATTGGGGTAGTTCATGCATGAATCCAACAAAATCTCAAGAGTCTTTGTACATCATGAATCCATGTCTACTAATACAAACAAGATATCATGAGGGCCCGTGTTTCCTTACTCCTGAATTACAGCCTGTTGAGTTTGGAATACTTAACAATTGATTCGGGCCCGTGGTTCCCTACCCCTGGATTACAGCCTGTTGGATTCGAGAACACTCTTGAGATTGGTTGACATTCACCCTTAAACTTACACGTTAATACTAAATACAACATTATAACAATATCACACCACTTTAAAAGTTACACACACACACACTCTCTCTCTGTCTATTCTACTTCTCCCCTATCTTTGGGACTTACTGAGCGATTTGTTCGCTGACGACATTCCTTCTCTTTCTTCTTTGGAATGTTGTCAGGTGGATCAGACGCACTAGAGCACGAGACCATTCAGGAGCATTCGGAACAGGCCCTTGAGCAGTACACCGAAGACCCAGAGCTGTAGCCATTTGTACCTATATCATTTCAGTACTTTCCATTTCTGTTATGCCACTGTTTAGGCATCGCTTTCCTTCAGATGTATTTACTTTTCATGCATTGTACAAAAGAATGTTAATAGATAAAGTTGTTGTTTCATTACATTTGTCGCTTGTGTATATTTCTTTTATATTGCTTAGTTACGCTTAGCGTATTTACTTCTGAGTAAATATGTAGCGGCCTCGTCGCGTCTTCTGCCTGTATACTGGGAAGCGGGGCATGACAGGTTTTGTTGGTGGCCCATGCAGGTCAGAGCTGTATGGAATCATACCATGCAGTTCAATCTGCGTGAACAACCTAAGCAATATAACACAAGAACCAGCAACTGAAACATTCTTACAATTACATATTCTTTAAGTCTTATTCTTTGAATCTGTCCTAACCCTATTTTTCATTCAAGGTTATGCATTCCTCAAACAACACCAGCACCAACTTCAACAACAATCTACCTCCACTACCAATCACACCTGCCGTCCCTGCTCCGATCAACTAGCAGACGGTTCTACTTGAAGCGATCCGCAGCCTCCTAAAAGGACAGCAGCAGCAGACTGCTATTCTCTTGAACCGTCCAGAAGCGGAAGCACCCGGAGTGAAGCAATTCCGGGCACCGCACCCTAAGAACTTTTCGAGAAAAGAGAGCCCTTTAGAAGCTGAGGAATAGACTCAGAGTATTGAAGATGATCTGGCAGCAGCACAAGTGCCAGAGATAGTTTGGATCCGTGTTAAGAAACTGCAGCTCATGGACAATGCACGGGTCTGGTGGAAGGCGGAAGAAAACCATCTTGATCAACCCACCGAATGGAATACTTTCCACGACATGTTCGACACTAAGTACTTTCTTGAGACTTCCAGGCTCGACATGGAACAGCAGTTCATCCATCTGCAACAAGGTTCAATGTGGACCAAGTCAGTAGATGAATATGACGCTGAGTTCACCATGCTCAGTCGGTTTGCAGCCCATCTCATACTGACTGCTGAGATCAGAGCTTTAAAATTTCAGCATGGGTTGGACCCGGAGCTGCATTAGCTACAGGAGATTTCCTAACCTATGATATGGCTTTGAAAGCTGCCCGTAGATATGAGGCAGTGGTGAAGAAGAAGGGCAGATCTCAATCTGTCGGGGTGAAGCGCCCTGCCAACCAGATGGCAGGAGAAGCCTCATCAGGACCACCGTTTATACCAAGGAGACCGGGAGTACCAATCAATAGGCCCAGCCCAGCCTTTTGTACCTACTGCAAGAGAGCTGGACACCTGATTAAAGATTGCCGACGAGCAAATGGCCTTTGCCTGATATGTGGATCATCCTCACATACCATAGGAACTTGCCCACACAACCAAACTAATCCTAATTCCGCAGCTAGACCAGCTATCCAAGCTCCACTTACTCGGTTAGCTCTTTCTGCACCACCTCCACGTAGACCATCTTTACCTCGACAACCAGCGATGTATGCACGAAGAAATGTGCCGAGACGCCAGGCTTACACTTTGGCGGCCGTAGAAGTTGAGACGATTGGCTACAGTAATCCTGGTAATCCTCTTTAACCTTTTCAAACTGTTATATCATTTTGTAATTATTCATACACTACCATGTACTGCTGTCACCAAACTTTCTTTGAATCTGTTACACTTTCTTTTTACAAATTTCGAGGACGAAATTTTTATAAGGAGGGTAGAATGTAACAACCCTAAACTTTCTGTACAACTTTTTGTACAAAATTTTTTCAAAATTCAGAAAGATGTACTTTTGCCTGAGCCCAAATTATAAGTTTGATTTGCTTTTTAATAGCAAGAAAGAGCATGTAGCTCATTGGTAAGACCTTGCATTGCTGAACCAAAGCACCAGAGCTCAAATCCTATCACCCACATTATTTTTAATATTGATTTATTTTTAAATTTTTAGAAGTCCAAGAGTCTACACGTGCATAACTCGTAAAACTCAAAAGTCACATATAAAACAAATTGACCCAGGAGTATCACCATACGACATTGGACACGTGGCAGCGAGCCCCGGCCTGACTCGGCCGACTCGGGCCGGCGACTCGGCCGACTCGGTTGGGTGAACTTAGCCAAAATCCGAGTTGGCCTTCATGACTCTTGTGCCTCTTGGTCTTCTTAAAACCCCTGTATACTTTAATTTCACTGCACAATAACAGAAAAATTAAAAAACCCCCATTAACCTATTTTTTAATACAATTTTTAATACATTTTCAATACAACTTTTCATCTACCCTAAACCCTAGATTACCCTATAAATGCCACCCCTAAACACACCCCCTCATTTACAAATTCTGTCCAAACTCTCAAGAAAACCCTATTGAAATTTTGTGTACAAGTGGAGTTAGCGAAGGGCGAAACTCCGGCGAAATTCCGACGATGACTCTAGGAGCTCTCGGCGACGAAACGACGCACCGGAAATTCCTACATCCTCCTCTCCCTCTTCTCTTGACTTTAATCCTATAAGTCTTACCTCCCTCTTCTCTAATCTATTCTTAAAACTTCTTTTACTAAAACCCGACGGAAGCAGAGTTAAATCCGACTTCCGATTCGGTTTTCTTTATAAAGTTCAATTTACCTTAACACAACCATATTAAACACTTACATCTTGACTATTAATCATTAATAAAACAAGTTGAGCAAGTTTTATAGCAAAATATTTCATTTTGTAACTGTTACCGCTCTTTTTCAGTAAATACCATGTATTATAGTTTCGAATTTAAAACATCATTAATCTTGCTATACCTTTAAGTAGATCACGAGATAATGACCTACCTCCTCACAACACTCATATGCAATATAGCACAATACCTTTTGGTAAATATAGATTCGGAAAATACCGTTTTACACAAAAACTACTTTTAACTTATAAAAACCGTTTTCTACAAGATTACGTATTTTTACAAATCTTTGCAAAGCGCTGTTACAACCCATTTGGGGAACCCGTTCGGGATGGTGCGGATTATCGCACATTCTCGGGTTTAGTAGTGCGAGATGCAGACCTCCGCAAGGAGCATTCGGTCTCGAGAGATTTAAAATACAAATATCTAAGAAAATGAGATTTCTAGAAAATAATAAATTAAAATTATTTTTATAAATATATAAATATATATGTATTATCAAAATATCTATTTTTTTAATAATATCAATATTCCAACTTTTCTAAGTCAAAAAAATCACTTTACATGAAAATACCATGCAATTCCATACAAGTTCAATATTACAGATAAATACCATGTATTATGAAAAATAGGCTTTAATCAATAGAAATGTCACAATGATAAAATTTGCATCTAAGAAAACTCTAAAGACGATAATTAAATACTTGGGATGCATTTTAAAAATTACACAAAATTATTTTTACATAAAACCCCCTCAAGTTCTATAAATTACCCTAAGGACCCTAGTAAATATAGGTTTAAGCGGGACCAATCACTTGAGGCTCAGGGAGCCGGAGAAATGAGTGCTTGCCTATTTGAAGAAGACAACTTAACAAACGGTGTTATCAACACGGTAATCGTCTTTGAAAAAGACACAAATCCTGCCGCCTATGTGCAGCGGTTACCGATAATATCAAAACAATCAGGATTCAATTTCTTTTATAATTGTCTGACTCAGACCGAGTCTTACTATAATCAACTTGACTTGAATGAGATTCAAGAATCAAACTACAATTTAATATGAATCCATGAATCCATATATTCAATCTATTCAATCTGTATTGACTAAACCGAACCATGGATATACATCGATCTACATGATTCATACATCTATATGATTCTCCAGTTATATCCATTTACTGATATCATGGTTTCGGTAAGTCATCCATCTATACAATTCAAGACAATACAATACAGTACAAAACAATCAGTACAATCATTACTATCAATACATACACAGGCTATTGGGGTAGTTCATGCGTGAATCCAACAAAATCTCAAGAGTCCCCCTAGATCATAAATCCATGTCTACTAACACAAGTAAGCTATCATGAGGGCCCGTGTTTCCTTGCTCCTGAATTACAGCCTGTTGAGTTTGGAATACTTCAACACTAGGTTGAAGTCCTGTTACTAACAATTGATTCGGGCCCGTGGTTCCCTACCCCTGGATTACAGCCTGTTGGGTTTGAGAACACTCTTGAGATTGGTTGACATTCACCCTTGAACTTACGCGTTAATACTAAATACAACATTATAAAAATATCATACCACTTTAAAAGTTACACACACACACTCTCCCTCTGTCTATTCTACTTCTTCCCTATCTTTGGGACTTACTGAGCAATTTGTTCGCTGACGACATTCCTTCTCTTTCTTTTTTGGAATGTTGTTAGGTGGATCGGACGCACTAGAGCACGAGACCATTCAGGAGCATTCGGAACAGGCCCTTGAGCAGTACACCGACGACCCAGAGCTATAGCCACTTGTACCTATATCATTTCAGTACTTTCCATTTTTGTTATGCCACTGTTTAGGCATCGCTTTCCTTCAGATGTATTTACTTTCCATGCATTGTACAAAAGAATGTTAATAAATAAAGTTGTTGTTTCATTACATTTGTCTCTTGTGTATATTTCTTTTATATTGCTTAGTTACGCTTAGCGTATTTACTTCTGAGTAATTACGTAGCGGCATCGTCGCGTCCTATGTCCGTATACTAGGAAGCGGGGCGTGACATGGCCTAAATTTGCTAAATTTATATTTGTGATATCCAAATTGATCTTCATTCATATCTCCTAACTTAATATTAGTCTAAAATATGACTAACTATTCTTAGGTCTATCACCATCTTTTCCCTCAAATACAGGATTTGGTTTAAGGGTACATCTCTTCACACTTTTGATACGTGTCGTTGTAATTCCTCAATGCCTTTAAAGAGATGGCGGGTCCCAATGACCAACAATTTTTTTCGCTGATGCACTTTTAAATTGCCGTGCATGCCTCGAATTGGATCGTGCCCCAAATTGGGCACATTCCATATCTCCATTGTTCACTTCGTCACGTAACAAATACACGTGGGTGCAAGATGAATAATGGACCGAAATGTCCTTAAACTAATATTCGCCATCAAAAAGACGATAAAGGACCGAAACGTACTTAAACTAACACATCTCTTCAAACATGGCGATAATGGATCAGGATGTCTTTAAACTAAAATAATCGAGCCCAAATGCTCATATGTTTAAGCTGATCTTAATCTCAAACCAGATTAACAATCCATAAATCAACCCAAACCCAAATCTAAAAATATACGGATTTGGACTAATCCACGCTTTACGGGCGACGACATAAATTAGTCTCAGTATACAATCCACGGGCAGCCAAAATAAAAAAAACATACACATGACACGAAGTGAACCTAGGTAATAGGAGAAAGTGGTTATCGCGATGCGGTAACATAATTAACTGTAGAGGCTTGCGCCTGTAGGGAAGAGCGTCCCTAAAATTAAAAACCCTTCGCAAACGAGAGGGAATCTGATAAAGTCTGCTACAACGGTCGCATCCGTCCAAACCTCCGATATACGGTGCAATAAATCAACTTGGCATTTTCAGAGAGGTGGACGGATAAACCCAAATAGCATCTGCCCCCCAGAATTCAAGCCAGACATCCCAACGTCCCGGTCCGTCTTCTGGCGGTGAACAAATTCTGGCACGCCTGGTGGGACCTTTTTCTCTTTCCACTCCACACTTTGTCTGTCGTGTTTTTCCGTGATCAAATAATCGCGGTATATATATTTTTAGTTGCCCTTGGGTGATGAGATACTGAAGCCGGCATTTCGTCTCTTTGTAGAATGGCATTTGATTCCACACACCGCAACTCAGGCTCTGTCACATCTGGTGGAGTCAAGTATAGTCCACTTGCTGGTTTAAATCTCTGCAATCCGGCTCTTCAAGAAATCATTGGGCTTCTCTTTGGGTCTATGCTCCCACCTCCCACCCTCGGTACCTCAACGCCGAAGGAGGAATCCCAGAAGAAGTCTGTCTTCCAAAGGCTGGCTCCTCAAGTTTCTGTTTTGCCGACGGAATCGATCTCCAAGGTACCTTCCAAAGTCCATGGTCGACGCAGGGGGTAGAATACTCAAGCTCTCAAAGAAAATAGAGGGCAGGCTCAGCAAAATTCTGAAGCTAATCAAATTTCGACCGACGTCGATATCGACATCGTACAAAACAAGCTGGGGACAGTTCTCCATCAGCGTTGACTCCACTTGCTTCAACTCTGATGATGAATGCTGCTGTTCCAACCGGAACAGCTTCAAACTGTTGCGAATGGTCAGACAAAATTCTCCCACCACAATATTGAAGAAATCTCCGCATCCTGTGGAGATCCGATGCGAGCAGAGAGCGGTTCGCTCCCCAAAAGAACTTTCCTCATCTATATATAAGGTGTGGAAATGGGTGAATGACTCAGTCGTCATCCGCGGCACTTCCCTTAAACATCAACCAAATTCTGACAAATCCCCTTTCAAATACAAAGGGAGTCATCCCAAGACAGTTTCTGATATAACGGTTCCTCTCAAAGCCAAAGCGGCTTCTTACAAAAAAGAGACGCCTAATAAAATCCAAATGCCTAAGGCAAACTCCAAGGGACAAGATTCTAGATGTCCCAAGCCTGGGGGCATGGTAGTTCACACAGTCTATGTGGTGAACTCTAAAGACAAAGTTCGAGCTTCTACTAGTCACCGATCTCAAACTCGGTCCCTGACAAAAGTTCAACTGCAATGTGAAACGCTGCAGGAGATGCTCGCTCAGGCGGCAGCACTCGCTAATCCATCGCCTAAGGAATATCCCAAGGACGCATCCAAAGAAAGAGTAGGGAAGGAGTCAGATATTGATTTCCTAAAACGCGCTCTTAAAAAGTGAGATGAAGAAGCGGCAAGGATGTCCGCTAAAATGACCCGGGTGGCCCATCTGATCCAGAATATGGCTGGAATGATGGTTCAATCGAAATCACTGACAGATGAATCGCCGGTAGTCGCTCTCAAAGATAAGGGTGACATTGCAAATTCTCTGCAAGCCTCATCAACAGCCGAAGAGGAAATGATTCCAAAAGCAAAGCTGGACGAATATATCGCTCAGCAAATCAAAGCTCACTACGCCAGTGATACTGCAAATAGATCGATCAAGACTGGTCGACCGTATCCGGCGTGCTATGATCAAATACAGTACCTGCCAGTGTACACACTTCCAACGTTCTACATGTACAAAGGAACCGAGAATCCTCGCCAGCACATTGCGCAATTTAAATCCATGTGCGGCAATACTGAAGGGAATGGTATACTGCTCCTCCGATAGTTCGTCAGCAGTCTGACGGGCATCGCCTTTGAATGGTATGCGAAACTTCCAAATGATTCCGTGAAGATCTTCGACGATATGGATATACTCTTCTATTAGAGATTTGCTAGTGAGAATGAACGCACTACCATTGCAGCATTGGTCAACGAAAGGGTTGGACTAAATGAAACCCGTGTTCAATATGTTACCCGATGGCGAAATCTCTGGTCAAAATGCGAGCAACGCATGGACGAAGCTGCAGCTGTGGGAATGTTCATAGCCACCCTCAACCCAAATTCAAAGGTGTTCCCATATATAGCCCTCCTCAAGATGACGAATTTCCAAGAGCTCATGGATAAAATAACTCGATAGGATCAGATAGGTCAAGACCCTTCTTCATCTGATAAAGATGTATGAAAAGCAAAGATAAGGTAGCATTTGTCGCCAACGCTCAACAAAAAATGAGCGGCTCTGAAGTAACATATCGCCAAAATAGCAGCAGTGCAGGTCTCACCTTTGAAAAGATTGGGGCGCGAGTACTTGCCTCCCCCCGAGCCATACACAAGGGGTATATTTCTCACTAGCAGAAAAATCTCTACGTGGGATGGTCCTTTCTTCTCAAAAAACAGAAAGTATATCAAGGGACCTACAAGCGGGTCCTGCAATCAAGTGGAATATCCCACTTGAACTAAAAAACCATGGGAGGGATAAGAAATCCATGTCCCATTCCGAATCAGACAATGAGGGGAAAACCCCCAAGTCAAATTCATTCTTCCTGGGAAAATGAAGACTCGGCAGAAGGAATGACGTGATATCTCGTTCTTTCAGATATGAAGAAGATGCTACATCAGTATCGGAAAGCGACATTGATAAGCAGGGACCAGATGCCATGTAAAATACCCGATACTTCCCGCAAGACAACCCGATGGGCACGATGATAGATGAAGCAGTCCAAGAAAGTGAACATAGTCTAAGGCGTGAAGTGTTCATGCAAACAAAGGACAGGCAATAGCGCCTCAACAAACAAGAGTTGGAAGGGATGAGTTATGCAACTTCTCAACCGAATGATAAAATGGACCGAAACGTCCATAAACTAACGCGTTCCCTTAAAAAACGGAAATGTTGGACCGAAACGTCTCTAAACTAACGCGTTCTCCCAAAAAACGAGAATGTTGGACCGAAACGTCCATAAACTAACAACGGACCGAAACGTCCATAAACTAATATTCGTCCCAAAAACGGGAATGTAAGACCGAAAAGTCCTTAAACTAATTATCCGCCTCAAGCATGGCGGTATCGGACCGAGATGTCCTTAAACTAGAACCTTGCCTCAAATATAGCGACATCGGACCGAGATGTCCTTAAATTAAAACCTCGCCTCAAATATGTCGACAATAGACCGAGAATTCCTTAAAACTAAACTTCGTCTAAAAAGGGCGATAATGGATCGGAATGTCCCTAAACCAGCACATCATCTCCAAAACGGTGATATGTTTCCTTGATATCTATATTGCAATCAAAGTCTCAACGGCAGAGTTGCAACTCAAGTTCCTTTGGCTACGCTGCTAGTTTAGCGATGAAGTCGCCCCCAAATCCCACCAGTAAATAGATGGGTCACCCGCAGTGAAACTACTTTCGAGAGTTCCATCATTCGCAAAAAAACGGTATATCCACGAGCGAAATGGGCACGGATGAAAATCCCGAAAGGGCGCCGTGAGTAAAAACAGCACGATTGCCGGTGAGTTTGTGAAAACCCGAAAGGGCACAATCTCGTTAAAAAAACGGTATATCCACGAGAGAAATGGGCACGGATGAAAACCCGAAAGGGCGCCATGAGTAAAAACAACAAGATTGACGCCGAGTTTGTGAAAACCCGAAAGGGCGCAATCTCGTTAAAAAAACAAAAACGAAAAACGAAAAAACATGGTATTTCCACAAGCAAAATGGGTACGGATGAAAACCCGAAACGGCGCCGTGAGTAAAAACAACAGGACTGCCGGCGAGTTTGTAAAAACCCGAAAAGGGCGCAAACTCATAAAATAAAAAATTCATGTGCACTTACAAGGTCCTCTCGACCTTGTGAGATGAAAATACCTGCGTGAGATCCTTACGACCCACAAAGGAGCAACATATTTAGGAATCCTCACGATTTCTATAGAGAAATTACACTTACGAGATCCTCACGACTTGTAAGGAGAATTCCCCCTATGAGACCTTCACGGCTCATAGAATTCAAAAGTCTTAGGTTACAGGGATCTAAACCTGTTGTTAAGCCATCATATCCCCCAAATTGCACTACAGACGGTCTAATATTGACCCTTGCATATAATCCACGGGCATGAATAAACAATTCTCCACCAAATTCCTCAAATGACGAGAAATGTCTTTATATGGTGAACTACACTTGTAAATCCTCTCGAGTTATAAGGAAAAAAAATACTCTTATAAGATCCTTACGCCTTTTAAGAGAACACACACTTAGGAATCCCCACGATTCCTAAGGAGAAAAACACCTACGAGATCCTCACGACTCGTAGGGATAAATAACTTTATGACACCCTTCCGGCTCATAAAATCAAAAAGTCTTAGTCGACAGGATCCTAATCCTGTCTACTAAGCCATCTTTGTTCAAATCGACAAGGGCAAATGATGGTTCGCTCCTGACAACATTCCAGTTGTAGCGATACTGATGCCTAAACAGATGTCAAACTCTAAGTCCTTTCACGGCAAATGATGATTCGCTCATGGCAATATTCCAGTCGTAGCGATGCTGATACCAAGGTTGGTATCAGATTCCAAACTAGCAATAAAAACAACAGCGAGTAGCAAAATATATGCATATAAAAACAGCCGAAATGTTTAGGTAACCCGCAATAAAAAGAGCGAGTAAAAATATAAAAATAGTCGAAATGATTGAGCAATTGCGACTTTCGTGATATAAAAAGCTGAAAAGATAGAGGATCGCGGAAAGAAAAAAAATAAAGAATGAAATTTCCACTGCCCTGCAAGTAGGTCCACATTGGCTCTTGTATATGATTCATGGGCATAAATAAAAGAAAGAGAACCATATTTTCCCACCAGGCTTCATCAAAGGAAGAGCCAGATCTCGACAGTTCATATACAACCTAGAGACCAACTCGACGTTCTTCTCATTCCAACGGGGTATAGACGTGACGTCAACAATGCTCCAAGGAGCCAAATCAAAAAGGATTAATGGAAAAATCCCAGCTCCAACTCGACGTTCCCTCTCAGGGCAGACGCAACGTCAACAAACAAAAGTGGAGTCATGGCAAAATCCTAGCTCTAAATCTTGACGGTTCATATACAACTTAGAGACTATCGTAGTGTTCCTTCTCACTCCAGCAGGATGTGGATGCAACGTCTACAAAAGACCCAAGGGTCGAAACAAAAATGGAGCAATGCCATATTCCTAGCTCCGGACTTCAATTGCAATACATACACATGGAGGTCCTACCGATGTCTACCCTACTTCAGTAAAGAATCGGTGCGACATCTTCAAAGAAAAAAATGAAGTGATGGCATATTCCTAGATTCGGGTCTTAACGACAACTCATAAAAAATCCGAAATACCATTAGAGATCATCCCCCCCAGAAGGGTGCGGTTATGACTCATCGGAGCTCCAAATTGAGCCTAATTTCAAGTAAAAAGCGTCATGACAAATTCCTAATGCTTGCTCTTCTAACGGTAATATAATCTAAGGAGATTACTTGAAGACGTCTTGTCCAGCCTCCAAAGGAATCATAGACACGACAGTCATAGGGCAATGGCATATTCCTAGCTCCGTATTTCAATTGTAATACATACAGCATAGAGGTCCTATAGATGTCTACCCTAATTCAATAAAGAAATGGCATGACATCGTCGAAACAAAAATGAAGCGACGGCATATTCCCAGCTTCGGGTCTTGACGGCAACTCATATAAAGCCTAAAAGACTATCGGGGATCATCCCACATCAGTGCGGAGTGGTTATGACTCATCGGGGCTCCAAACTGAGCCTAACCTCAAGTAAAAAGTATCATGGAAAATTCCTAACGTATGCTCTTCCGACGGTAATATAACTTAAGGAGATTACTTGAAGATATCTTGTCCAGCCCCCAAAGTGATCAGAGACACGACATTCGCGGGGCTACTCGAACAACAACTTAAAGACTGCATATCAAGGGATACATCAGCCAACGCACGGTACCACGGACTAAAACCCTAGTACCATAAAACCTAACGGACCTCTGTCATAAAGAATGGGGGATATCTATATTTCACGTTAGGATACACCTGCGAGATCTTCTCGACTCATCTCGACTCGTAGGGGGAAACGCCTTTATGAAACCCTTACGGCTCATGAAGGTGAAAAGCCTTAGACGATGGGGATATCAATCTGTTTCCTAAGCACTGTGGCTCTACAAGTAGGTCCAAATTGACTCTTATATACTATCCACGGGCCACATTATCCAAAGTCGCATACCGACGAGGAGGAAAAACCACTTACGAGTCCTCTCGACTCATAAAGGGAAAATTCTCTTGTGAGATCTTTACGACTCTCAAGAGAAAACACACTTAAGAGTTCTCACGACTTCTAAGAAGAAAATACACCTACAAAATCCTCTTGACTCGTAAGAAGAAAAATCTTTATGAGACCTTTACGGCTCATAAAATTGAAAAGTCTTAGGCGACAGATCTAAACCTATTTCTTAAGCCATCGCTGCCCTACAAGTAGGTCAAAACTAACACTTGTATACTATCCACAGGCCACATTTTCCAAAGTTACATGCCAATGAAATGAAAAAGCTACTTACGGGTCCTCACGACTTGTAAGGAAAAAATACCCGATTGAGATCCTTACGACTCATGGAGGCGATGAACACTTAGGAATCCCTATGATTCCTAAGGAGAAATTACACCTACGGGATCTTCACGACTCATAGGAAGAAAAACCTTCTTGAGACCCTTACGGCTCTTGAAGATGAAAAAATCCTTAGAATACAAGGATCCTAAACTTGACTCCTAATCCATCAATTCTATGGCCATCCATAACTCTACACTACTTCACCCACGTACATACTCACATGCGCAAAGTAGTGGGGGATATTTGTTCCCACCAAATTTTTTGGCTGAAAGATACTTGTTCCCTTTTAGAAAAAATGGGAGAGAAAAAAGAGGAAAAGAATCCTCACAGTTTGGCATCCCGTGTTAAACATGTGGACGCTTATATACAAAGTATATAAGCGCTGAAAATAAATAATCTAAAGGCCAAACTGGCCTTACGTGTTAAACGCGTGAGCGCTTATATGCAAAGCATATGAGCTGAACATAAAGAACCAAAGGCCAAACATGCCTCGCGTGTTAAACTCGTGAGCGCTTATATGCAAAGCATATAAGCGCCAGAAGCAGATAATAATTAAGGGCTAAACCGGTCTCACGCGTTAAATAAGTGGGCACTCATATGCAAAGCATATGAGCGCTGAACATAAATAACAAAAAGCCAAATAGGCTTCACGTGTTAAACACGTAAGCGCTCATATGCAAAGCATATGAGCGCTGAAAATGAACAAGCTAAAACTCACATTAAAGGTCACATGTTAAACACGTGAGTTCTTTTACCGTATTCTTTGGTAGCACTCACATGCAAAGCATGTGAGCGCCTCAATTTAAAATGCTACCATTTAATAGAATTAAATTCTATATAATAGAATTAAATTCTAATTGGAAAATATTTTTCCTGATCTTTCTAATATGAAAAGATCTTTCTCTAACAGAGAATCTTGGATTTAAAATCCAATGGTGATAAAATATCACCAATTAAACTATCTGATAGAATTAAATTCTATTTGGGAAATATTTTCCCTGACATTTCTAATATGGAAAGATCTTTCTCTAATAAAGAATATTGGATTTAAAATCCAATTGTGATAAAATATCACCAATTAAACCATTTGATAGAATTAAATTCTATGTAGGAAATATTTTCCTGATATTTCTCAAATTATAAAGATCTTCTCTGTTAAACAGAGGACTCTTGTATCAAAAATCCAACGGTAATTATAAAATCACCCATCGATCATCTGATAGAATAAAATTTTATTTTAGGAAATATTTTCCTAATCTTGTTAAACTAACAAGATATTTATATGATAGAATAAAATTCTATCTTAGGAAAATATTTCCTAATCTTGTTAAATAAACAAGAAATCTTCTTTGATAAACAGAGAGCCTTTTGATTAAAAATCCAACGGTGAATAAAATTCACCGATTGATCAAAAAGATCATAAAATCAATCATGATCTCTCAATGAGAGTGTTTTCAACAAATTGATTTTTCTCTTCTCCTATAAATAGAAGCAAAGAGATTAATCAAAAAGAGGAAAAAAAAAAGGAGAGAAGACCCTCCATAAGCTTCTGTAAAAATATAAAAGGCTCTAAAAACAATAGAGAAATCAATTCTTTCAGAGAAGAAAATTTCCCTCCTAAAACCCTAGGTAAAGAAAAAAGAGGAGATCAAAATATCTCATTTATCTAACATACCATATTTAAGGGTTTAACCCTTCTCAAAGAACTTAGTTTTTTCTCTGGATCTGAGATCCACAAGAAAAGTCTCCCACACGTTGAGAATTTAATTCTCATCGGGAAGATCTTATTCTTGAGAATCAAAGATTCATGGAAGATCAAGGTTGAACATGAAGAATATGAAGTCCATAATACTCCAGGAACTTAGTTCTTTCAATCAGGAACTTAGTTCTTAAAAAACCATATCCAAGATTATCAAAGTAGAGATCTTGGTGATTGTTAGTAGTCAAAATACCATTAACAGAGATTTAAATTCTCTAAAAACATCAACAGAAATTAAATCTTCAAAAGAATTTAGTGCCTCGCGTGAAAAGCACGCGAGCGCTCAAAGCCAAGTATATAGCGCCTCACGTGAAACACACGTGAGCGCCGGGAAAATTTAGTGCTTTGAACTATTGGAGCGCCTTACGTGAAACGCATATGAGCGCCAGAAAATCGAAAAGTTAGTATTTAGCACTAGTGCAGCACCTTACGTAAAGAACACGTGAGCGCCACAAAAAACCAGTACCTAGCACTATTTCAGCGCCTCACGTGATACACACGCGGGTGCTGTACAACTGGGTGCTTAGCACTGCTAGGTATTACAGAAACCCAATCTTAGCCCAAATTGGCTAAGCATATATTTATGATATCCAAACTGATCTTAGTCTCAAACATGACTAATGATCTCTCATTGATGATATCCAAAATAATATTCATTCTATGTTTCCTAAAGTAATCTTAGTCTCAAATACGACTAATGATTCTTAGGTACATAACAACCATTTTCCCCTCAAATACGGGATTTGGTTCTAAAGGGTATATCTCTTCACACCTCTAATACATGTCGTTGTAATTTCTCAACGTTTTTAGAGAGGTGGCGGGTCCCGATGACCAACAACTTCTTTCGCTGATGCACTTCCAAATTGACATGCATGCCTCGAATTGGACCGTGCCCCAAATTGGGCACATTCCATATATCCATTGTTCGCTTCGTCACGTAATAAATACATATGCGCACAAGATAAATAATGGACCGAAATGCCCTTAAACTAATATTCGCCTCCATAAAGGCGATAAAGGACCGAAACGTCCTTAAACTAACACCTCACCTCAAATATGGCAATAATGGACCATGATGACCTTAAACTAAAATAATCGAGCCCAAATGCTTATATGTTTAAGCTGATCTTAATCTCAAACCAGATTAACGATCCTTAAATCAACCTAAATCTAAATCTAGAAATATACGGATTTGGACTAATCCACGCCCTACAGGCGACGACATAAATTAGTCTCTGTATACAATCCACGGGCAGCTAAAATAAATCAAACATGCACACGACACGAAGTGAACCTCCGAAGCAGGAGAAAGTGGTTATCGCAATGCGGTAATGTAATTAACTGCAGGGGATTGCGCCTGCAATGAAGATTGTCCTCACAATCAAAAACCCTTCGCAAACGAGGGAGAATCTGACAAAGTCTGCTACAACGGTCGCATCCGTCCAAACCTCCGATATACGGTGCCATAAATCAACTTGGTATCTTCGGAGAGGTGGACAGATAAATCCAAATAGCATCAGCCTCCCAGAATTCAGGCTAGACGTCCCAACGTCCCGGTCCGTCTTCCAGCGGCGAACAGGGACCAACTTTGATACCATTCTGTAATGCCCAACCCCCAATACAGAGAGAGTATCGTCCGCTCTAGTCGAAACCGCACGGTTTTGTCCTTCGGGGTGAACCGGACCCGACCAGGGGCCGCTTCCCAGGAGATCACCCATCCCAAGACTTTCCTGGCCTGAGCACGCTTAACTACGGAGCTCTCAAGCTCATGTAGCGTCGATTCACTTAAAAGGCACTTCTGTATTGAAGAGTGGTATCATTTCATTTATACTTTCGGATCTGCTCTCTTTCCGAATGTATTATTTTCCATTGTTCTACAGTGGATCCCACGGATTCAAGAGGTGGCCCCCTCGGATTGGCCCCCGCCCCTTTGGCATGACACTTGGCATGGCACTTTGTTTCGTGTGGCACTTTGTTCAGTGAGCAAGAACAGGGTCCCGACAGATTTCAGAGTCATTACAGTGTTATAAAGCCATAGTGTATATGATGGAGTAGTTCATTATCCTATGAGTTTTCTAGAGGTATATATATATATATCGATAAAAGTTACTTTTAAAGTTTGTGGTATTTATGTGAAAAAGTTCATTTTATGTTTATTTCTTATGAAATTTTAATTACATAAAAAAGGTTTAAATGTGAATAATATTTTGAAGTGATATTATGGTATTTGTGTGACATATTGACCTATCAAAGATGATAATTTTTTTTAAAAGAAATGATTTTTAAGGTTAACTCCATTTTGTCGATATGATTTTTAGAAGACGGTTTGAGTCAAAATGAAAAAGAAAAAGAGAAACTTACAGTTTTAGAGCATTAACAAAAAAGGAAAAGAGAGAGGAGAAGCCTTTGGTTATCATGGTAGCGTCGAGAGTGGTTTCGATTTTTAATGGAACGGACTTTGATCGCTAACTCCACTTGACTAGGCTCAACCTATCTTGAACTAAGAAAATTTTTGAGAAATTTTCAGAATAGAGGAGAGATAGAGGATGGGTGGTATTTATAGTGATGAAATTAAGGTGTGTAAATTGAAGAATTTATTTAAAAGAATTTAAAATAGGATCAATAGGGAATTTAAGAGTCCCTGGTTAATTTCAGAGAAATCAAACAAGAAAATAGAGTGGAAGGGAGTTGAAGGGGTGCACGGGCAACGAATGGAGGTGTTGGGAGCTGGGTGAACCGCCGGTAGCGACCAAATTGGGGTTTTAGGGGGTTGTATTTGCGCCACGTGTCTCGAAGTTCGTGTCATGTGTAATATTCTGTGTTAACTCTTCATTTATCCCGTTTGATTTTTCTGAAATTTTTCGATTCTCCGTGTATTGCACGTGCAACTCTTGGGCTTCCAAAAAATTAAAAAAGAAAATATAAAAAATAATTTGGACTAATAGGATTCGAACTTGCAAGATAAAGAACAGCAGTGGAGAGGCTTAATCAGTGAGCTACAAGTTATTTCTTGCTTTTGTTGAACAAAATTAACTTATAACTCCTTATCAGGCTGAAATACCCATTCTATACATTTGAACAAGTTATATTTGTACAGGGATTTCAGAGTCGTTACAGAATCCTTCCCAAACTCTCAAAGTCGAAGCACTCAATGAATCCTACCAAGCTTTTCCTTTCCATTGCTTCACAACTCACTCAAGAGACGTCGGCTGAATGATCCTGCACTCTTTGTCGCATTCGTAACTCGGTTCTTCCAATCGAGGCTTCTTCCTCCTCATCTCTTCGCACGTATTCGTATGATCGGTAACATGTAAGTTCCATCTCTTTCCCTCTCTTGATTTGCTTTTCCTTTGAATCCATTGTCATCGTTAAATCGTAAATCTCCCATCCTCTCATCCTTCTTATCTTTGAATAATTTCTTTCCTTGTCGCAAACACCCTTATATTTTGAACTACGTTCAAGCATAAGTTATTTTCTTTATATCAAAAGAACATCATCATAAACCGTTTCATGAAACAAAAACTTATGAAATTAACTTGCAAATCAAGTCCATGGAATCATTTCATATCAAGTATATCTATAACATGTAGCCAATATTTTTAGGATTCTTTTCATAATATCCTTATTCACATCTACAAGTTTCATGTAACTTCTGCTTTAATAAGAATTGGTTGATATTATTAATTATATTTTTAGTGAAAACGCACGAGGTAACGACCTACCCCACGCACGCGTACTTTTGAATCATAACACTCTTACCTATTCATAACAATATTTCTAAAGATTTAGAATTGTACTAAAATACCCTCAAAGAATTTAAAATAGAATTTAATCTAAATCCTTTTCCTTTACGTATTTTGTCTCACAACCCTCTTTAAGAGAAGCCCATTGTGATAGTACGGATTATCGCACATCTTGAATTTAGTGAGTGAGATGTGGAACTCTTCACGGAGCGCGGTCTCGAAAAGAAATACGGAATTTTAAAACAAAGTAAAACAAATTTAACAATATAAAAATAATTTAATGTGTAACTTAAAAGAAAACAAATTGCAAATTATATTTTTCAATAAAATACCCTAAATTGAAAAGGTTAAGTTTCTATTAAAATACCTTAAGTTTTCCAAAAGATGGATTTTTCATTAAAATACCATAAACTCTTAAAA
This sequence comes from Agapanthus africanus, assembly GCA_030015575.1. Lineage (NCBI taxonomy): Eukaryota > Viridiplantae > Streptophyta > Magnoliopsida > Asparagales > Amaryllidaceae > Agapanthus > Agapanthus africanus. The sequence continues at coordinate 97,969,339 of JASDDO010000014.1, read as the reverse complement.
GTTCGGTTTTGTCACTAAAATAACATGACATTTAAAACATATTTTTATTAAAAACCTTCGAAATTTTAATTAACATATTTTTACCAGAAATACCTTTGAGGTTTCGAAATAAAGTATTTTATATAAAACCCCCTCGAACATTTAATGATATATTTTCACATAAATACCTAGATCTATAAAACAACTATTATTTAAGGTATTTAGGTAACATATGGGTTTACCTAACATATTCTCTCTTGAGACTCGAGGAGCCAGAGATAATGAGTGGTTTCACTTGCCTAATCTTCCTAATCAAACAAAATTAATAAAACTTCACTTAAATACAACTTGACTTGAATACTTGCATTTGACATGACTATTTGATCTTGACATGAACTCAATTATACCTACATGACTTACTCGATCAAACCTATTACATGCTTAACTAGATTTGATCCGAATCATGAATACGTAATGACTTGACCTGAATACGTGTACTTGAGTAGAATACCTGAACTCGACTTGAAACTTGAACTTGTACTCTTCTTATGTATTCATGAATTCGGGCAAGATTTATAACCTTGATTGTAAATTTAGATTACGTGGGGTGTTGGGGTAGTTTGAGTATGAATCTAACGGAATCTCAGGAGTCCCATTACAATTAACATTGCTGTGGTACCGGACTGAAACGGTACAAATAACATCGCTGTGGTACCGGGCTAAAACGTTATATCATGAATTCATGAATAAGAGCTCGTGTTTCAAAGCCTCTGGGGTCTTACTCTTGGGTTTAGAATACTTCAACGGCAGTTGAAGTCCCGTTAGTTTTGGGCTCGTGTTTCCTTACTCCTGGGACATATTCTTGAGTTTGAGAATACTCTCGAGATTGATTGACTTTCACACTTAAAACCACGTTAGTTAACATACCTTATTAGTGACCTCTTTAGAACACATTGATAGTACACTTCATGTTCACCACACCAACACTACACGGCCATACTATACTTATTTACCTTGCTCATATTACACTGCCATACTTACATAATTGTTATTAATATTGCCATATTATTCTTATTCATTTCCATTCATACTATATCACATGTCACCTTACTTTTCTTTTATATACATTCACGTCCCATCTTTTTGGGGGACTTACCAAGCGTAAGTTCGCCGACGGGCATTTCACCCATTTTTTGTTTCTTTGGAATATTCGTCAGATGATCTACCGCGAAGGATTACGATCAGTTCACTTCTGAAGCCGTTCCTTAGTTTTCTTTCCATTTTTCAGTTTCAGTATGCAACTTATTAAGGTATTTTCATTACTCCTTTGTTTTAAAGTTATCTTGTATTCAAAATTATGTGAAATGATAAATGTAAATAAAGTTGATATCGAATTTTAAATTTCTCTTGTTAATTCTTGTATGTTGTGTATATTGCTTATAAACGCATAGCGTATTTATTGCGAGAAATTATATTCTCGAAATAAATAAGTTGCGGGCCTCGTCACGTGCCGTTACCGTCTTTTAGGAAGCGGGGTGTGATAGGTTTTATTGGTGGCCCATGCAGGTCAGTTCTGCATGAATATCGTAAGCAATATGATACAAGAATTATGAAATTCAACATCTTTTACATTCCTTATATTTCAATTCTTTTAAATCTCATACTATTCCTTGAATCAATCTTTAAGTTCTCTTTCAAACTTCCTTGAATATAAACTCTTGACTTTTGAATATTTAAATTCAGTCCATTCTTTACCACTTGCAACTTTGAGAAATGTTTTGTATTCTTGAACCATTCTCGTTTACTTCAAACTTTTTCCCTAGTATCCTCGACTTTCGTCAAAGGAGCGTAGTGTCTGAGAGTCTTCATCCTTTTCTTGCTCTGTTATAATATTCTTCTTATGTAAATTTCGAGAACAAAATTTTTCTAAGGAGAGTAGAATGTAACGATCCTAAATTTCAATTACCATCCCTTTTGTTTTAATTAATACAAGATATTGTTTTCTGATCTTGAATCGTTATAAGTAATTCATGTGAAATACGTATAAGAAACAACTTGTAGCTCACTGGTTAAACCCCTACACTATTGTCCCATAATCCGTGTGTTCGAATCCTTGAACTCTAATTATTATATTAATTTTCTTATTATCGTTTTTGGAATCCTAAATGTTTTACGGGCGATACACGGAGTTCTGGGAGTTTGTGAACGAAAAGATAGATCATTTTGGACTGTTTAAACCAACTTGAGCCTATGACCTGAGACCCAACCCCATAGGCCATGATGGAGCAACCCAGGTTGGCCGAATGAAGAGTTTGGTCAGCCAGAACTAGGAAATACGGGCCCCGCCTGTGCACGTGCGTCCTTTTTCCTCCCAACTCTTTGTTTTCATACCCCAAACTGTCCCAATTAAAATCTTTTTGATACCCAATTTCAATGCATTTTAATTCACTATGCACCTTTTCTCCATCTCTTATAAATCTATGGCCGTCTAAACTCATTCCCCTCTGAAATTTTCCTCTGTAAATCCCCCCTAAACTATTTAAACGTCTTCCCAACTCAGAAATGCAGAAGCGCCGATCGAATCATTCCTAAGCTCTCGAAGTCGAAGCACTAAACGAATCCTACCAAGCTTTGCTTTTCCATTGCTCTATAACTCGCTCAAGAGATGTTGGTGAAAGGTTCCTAGGAACCCTAAAGAGGTCTCATAAGGCATCGGACATGCCAATTTCAAAAAAAATGGTGCCGAGAAACCCTAGACTACGGATCGTTGCTAGAATTCTAGGCGAAAAGAAAAGCTAGTTAACACTTAACTACTTGGATATGGAAATTACAACCTTTGTAGATCCGGATATCTACCTCCACGGCTCTGCAACGAAGTCTTTTCGCTGTCCATGTCGAACCCCGGGCTCAAGTATCGGCTTCGTCGGAGAAACGGGTGAGCTAGGTCGCCGGCTTCGTGTCAAAGACGATCTACGTCGAGGCATCGCAAGTTCAAGCTCCGACTTCACAAAGTGATGAAACTTGTGAAGAAAACACACTCTACAACTTGGCTAGAGGTAGAGGGTGAAGAAATAGGAGGTGGGTTCTCTTTAGAATTGGATTTCTCACTCTCAAGCTCAAGTTGCCATTAATGGCCTCAAGGTTTCTAACTTGAAGATGAAGAAGAAGATGAGCTAGTATTATGATAAGTGATTTTTAAAAAAAAAAGAAAAAGCAAATCTTATCATAATTCTAACATGGGTTAAGTGTAGAGAGCAAACCATGGTAAGTGGGAATAGTTAGGGTTTAGTATAAAGACAAAATGGTCTTTGAGTCAAACCTTCATGAAGCTTCATTAAGCTTCACGACAAAAGAAAACCATTTTGTTTTTATAAAACAATTTAAATAAAAAGGAATGGATAAATAAATGTGTGATAAAATCAAAACCCTAATTATCCTCTTAACCATGGGTTTATTCTTTACACTTAACCAAATAAACATGCATCATCTAATATGATACAAATAAGTGTACAAAAGTATATCACATATACATCATGCACATCAAGTGAGAAAATCCATTTAAAGTGAACCCATATTAGTTAATGTAAAGTAATATATCAAATATATAATTATACATTAAATTATTAAATCAACACTTGATTTAACGACCCGGTCATATCGCATATAACCGACTAATATCAATAGTAACAACTTATCGAATCAACACTTGATCCGATAACCCGGCTATAATGCATATAACCGATCAATGTTACAAATCGCGAGAATCGAATACAGTATCACATACTGGTATTATTCTCGGTCCCGCACATATCTCATATGCGCTCCTATTTCGTTTCGCTTGAGCCAGGAAACCTCTGTGTAGGACTCCAAAGACTCGTCAATACGCCGGTAGCAGATGATGATCATATCAAGCATCCACAAGCCGCAAGCGGTCTGCTAAACGTAACGGCCACCCGGGTATTGAGCGATCAGAAGATCGACGAGCTAGCCCGCTCACACTCCTGCGAATCCGACCAGTAACACTTACCGTACAGTCCGGTCTCTTCGTCTGATACGTCGCATATCAAGTCTAGGGGTGGTAAACGTCAGACCCCAATAACCCGATAAGTCATGCCGATGTGAGGCTCATAACGGGTCGAGAAACTACTGGTAACACTTACCAGCAAATCTCTAATCAGCCCTGGCCAGGGACTTCCCTGTTATGGCCAATCGAGCACAGCGCAACATCAACTCCCAATACCGGGAGAGACGAAACCCCTCCTATCGCTCATTGCCTCCATGTGACTCGGGACTGTGCCCAAAGACCACCGTTTTGCACGCCCTCATGGACGTGGTAAGGTGGAGATCAAAGCACAGTGGGAATCACACAAGACTCTATGACGATCTCGGGTCTACAGACTAACCTGTACAAGTGTCACCTGAGAACTGCCATCTGACGTGAGGTATAATACCATCTGGGAGTTCTCGGCGAGTCCGTCCAGTGTACCCAGTCTCCACTGAGCACCCGTATACCATCTCTGATGTCAAACACCAATGGATATGGGATCATCCATCGCCCATCACATGGGTCGAGAAGCGTATACGCTAGTCTACACTGGTATATCGATGCCCCGTCTCGATACACCCACGACTAGGGACCTTGAAGGATGTACTTATGGACTACCATGTCCCCACTAGTATGATCTGCATCATAGTCCAGGTAGTCAAGTACAAATCCTAAGGGCTTTACCAACATGTAACTATAAGACAGTATAAAGAGACTAGTGTACATGTTAAGATAAAGAGCAACCAGATAGCATACTATCATGTCGAGCAAGAAAGTCATCTCTATATATGTCCAAGCATCCAATATAATATACATAATCTGTACAATACTGGCCTCTAGGGCATACATACAACTAACAATCTCCCACTTGCACTAGGGCCAGCTGCTGTAGTATCTCATACCAAGCATCCCGAAGAGTCTCTCAAACTGTATCTGGGGAATGGCCTTCGTGAGTGGATCCGCCGTGTTGTTCTTCGTGTCAACTCTCCTGACCTCGATCTCCCGGCGATCAACTATCTCCCGGATCAGGTGATACCGCCTCAGAATATGCCTGGATCGCTGATGGGACCTGGGTTCCTTGGCTAAAGCCACCGCTCCATTGTTATCGCAATACAAAGGTATTGGACGCTCAATGGATGGAACCACTCCAAGTTCAGTAATGAACTTCTTGATCCAGACAGCTTCTTTAGCAGCATCGTTGGCAGCGATGTATTCAGCCTCCATCGTCGAGTCTGCCACGGTTTCCTGCTTGGAACTCTTCCGGCTAACCGCCCCTCCGTAAAGGGTAAAGACAAAGCCCGACTGCGACTTAGAGTCGTCTTTATCACTCTGGAAGCTCGAATCGGTAAAGGACTCCACTTGGAGCTCTCCGTTACCATACACCAAGAACATATCTCTAGTCCTTCGCAAGTACTTGAGAATGCTCTTCACAGCTGTCCAGTGACTCTCTCCAGGATCAGCTTGATACCTGCTCACTATACTTAGTGAGTATGCTACATCGGGTCTGGTACATAGCATCGCATACATGATAGAGCCTACTGCCGAAGCATAGGGTATCCCTTACATGCGAGCTCTCTCCAAATCAGTCTTGGGAGACATCTCTTTGGAGAGAGTGACTCCAGAGATCGTGGGCAAGTTCCCACGCTTGGACTCTTCCATACTAAACCTCTTTAGTATGGTGTCAATGTACCTGGATTGGGACAATCCCAAAATCCGTTTGGATCTATCTCTATAGATCCTAATTCCCAATATGCAGGAGGCATCACCAAGATCTTTCATTGAGAATCTTTGTGATAAGAAGAGCTTGACCGCTTGCAGCATAGGAATATCATTTCCTATCAAGAGTACGTCTTCCACGTACAATACGAGGAAGACAACCTTACTCTCTGCAACCTTCTTGTAGATACAAGGTTCATCTGGGTTTTTGACGAAATCAAACTCTTTGATAACGACGTCAAAGCAGATGTTCCAACTCCGCGATGCTTGCTTTAATCCATAAATGGATTTAAGCAGCTTGCACACCTTCCCGCTGCTCCCACTATCTACGAAGCCCTCTGGCTGAGTCATGTACACGCACTCTTCTAAATCACCATTTAGAAAGGCGGTCTTAACATCCATTTGCCAGATTTCATAGTCGTGATATGCAGCGATGGCAAGCATGATCCGGATGGATTTAAGCATAGCCACTGGAGAAAAGGTTTCGTCGTAGTTCATACCTGGTCTTTGACGAAAACCCTTTGCTACAAGTCTAGCTTTGAAAGTCTCCACTTTCCCATCTACACCAAGTTTCTTCTTAAAGATCCACTTGCTCCCAATGGGTTTTACCCCTTCAGGAGCAACTTCCAAAGTCCATACTTTGTTGGTGTACATGGATTCCATCTCGGACCGCATTGCATCCAGCCATTTCACTGAGTCCCTACTCGTGATGGCCTGCTCGAAGCTAGTTGGGTCATCATCCTCCATGATGCAATCCTCTCTCCCACCATCCATGAGAAAACCGTAGTATCTCTCAGGTTGGCGAGGAACCCTACTAGATCGGCGGAGAGGCTGGGGTTCATTGGGAGCTACTGAATCCTCTTGTTCCACTAAATCTTCAGTTTGAGTTTGTGTATCTGGAACCTCTTCCAGCTCTACCACTTTGCCACTAATTTCTTTTTCAAGAAATTCCTTTTCTAAAAAGGTGGCATGTTTAGCAACAAACACTTTTTGTTCCTCACTGTGGTAGAAAAAATACCTATATGAGTTCTTTGGATATCCCACAAACTTGCAAAGAACTGACCGTGCCTCGAGCTTGTCCGGATTTTGTCTTTTGACATAAGCTGGACAACCCCATATTTTAACTCGTTTAAAATATGGTCTCTTCCCACTCCATATCTCATATGGTGTGGTAGGTACAGATTTAGATGGAACTTGATTCAATAGGTATGCTGCTGTCTCCAGCGCATATCCCCAAAAGGAACTAGGTAACTCAGCTGTGCTCATCATAGAGCGCACCATATCTAATAGGGTGCGGTTCCTCCGTTCTGATACACCGTTGTGCTGTGGTGTATATGGAGGAGTCAGCTGAGAGAGAATCCCATTCTCTTTTAGGAAGTTCAGGAATTCATCGCTCAAGTATTCACCACCTTGATCAGATCGAAGGATTTTAATACTTTTTCCGGTTTGGTTCTCGACTTCTTGTTTATATTCTCTAAATTTCTTAAAAGCTTCTGATTTGTGTTTCATCAGGAACACATATCTGAATCTAGAGAGATCGTCAGTGAATGTAATGAAGTACGAAGAACCATCCCTGGCATGTGTAGACATGGGACCGCATACATCACTATGTATCAGTCCCAAGAGTTCGGTAACTCTTTCTCCGTGTCCCGTAAACGGAGTTTTGGTCATCTTGCCTTTGAGACATGACTGGCAAGTGTCATAAGATGAAAATTCAAACGAATTTAAATATCCATCTTTATGCAACTTAGCTAGTCGTGTCGCATTGATGTGGCCCAGTCTACAATGCCACAAGAAGAATTCGTTGAGTTCAGAACTCTTCCTCTTGTGTGCGTTTGTTATGCTTAGAACTGTTGATTGATTTAGAACATAAATGCCATTGCATAACGTGCCTGATCCAACCAACTTTTGGTTACGGAAAATGTTCATAACATTGTCCTGTAATACAAAATTATATCCCTCTTTACTTAATAAAGAAACCGATATAATGTTACATATCAGGTTCGGCATGTAATAGCATTTGTTCAGAACCAATGTATTACCAGTTGGTAATACAAGGTGATATTCCCCGACAGTCTTGGCTGCAACAATTGCACCATTTCCTACTCTTATGTCTTTATCACCTTCTCCAAGTTCTCTACCTTTCCTTAGCCCATGTAACTGATTACATATATGGGATCCCGACCCGGTATCCAATACCCAAGACGTAGAGCAAATGGAGAAACAGTTCTCAGTAACGAACACACCCGAAGAAAATGCATCAACATGTACTTTCTTCAATCGGGTGGCATGGGAATCCTGGTATTCCCCTATATCCTGTTCATTCCTATAACTCTTATAGGAAAGAACGGAACCAACGTTCCCCAGCACAGTATAACATGCGGGTTCGGTCAATACATCCATATTATTATCTTTATTAAGGCATGAAATGGTCGCTACCTGGAGAGAGAGAGAAGAAAACACTTTAGCGTATGCTCGTGCAAGATCAGATTGGTTATTATCTTATCTAATCAGGATGGCTCCCACTGCTTTTTATCAAATCTTCCTTCAAACCCTAAAAGGAAAGACTAGCCGGGATTAATTACACACTACAAGTTCGCCAATCTTTCAGCCAGGCCAGTGTCGGTACTTTGAGGGAGGTCCCCCGTGCTTTCGCACGAACCTAATTAATGTAAACCTCGTTTTCCCAGAGGCGTAACCCCGTTGACACCTTTCTAGACACCTACTTGATCGGCTAATTGCAATGTGTAAAACTCTCCCAGGAGTAACTCTTACTCGCAGCGGGTATCGGGATCCAACTATCTCATAGAAGGTATGCAATCTCATTGCAAATTTCAACACTTGAAATTCCCGATAATCTTTTGCCCCAAACGATCTATGACCTTGACAAGGTCAACAAACCATAGACCGTAAGTCAAGTTCAACCTGTCATTTCTTGATTGAATTAAACCCACCCGCAATACCCTTGACAAGGTCAACAAGGCCGTACGACTACCCTAACTCAATCTGCATCATATGCATAAACAGATAAATACTGGTTAGCTACTGCACACTGCGCCTTGACAAGGTCAACAAACGCAGCACGAATACTAAACAGGACTTATCTGAAATGACGGAGGGCTACGACAGGTTTTTCTGAAAACCTATTGCGTAATGAACTTGATATCGTTGTAGAATCAAATGAAGTTTTGAAATGGAGTGATTTTGAGGCTTTTCTAGTTTTCCTAAAGGGGTCACTCCCGGTGAAGGGATCGTCGGCCCTTTCCTCGTCGAATGAGGTGCGGGATATATCATATATATCGCTGTGCAAAGCAAGAACTGTAGCTACCTGTTTTATTTAAAATCTGATTCTACAACATCTTAGGTTTCTTATCTTTCATTAATCACATTAATGAAGTCCCATCATTTAAATACCTAAACATCACAGATAGATATGACGTACACTTATGCCATCCGCATTCGCCTCGATGTCCCCTCGTGCACCGTTAGGTTAGGTAACTAACGACAGAGCAGGGCAGGGCTAGCGCGGGTGTAAAACATAAGTAACGTCTATATAATATATCATATATACTATATACTATATCCATCACAGAATCACAACACAGATATCGCAGCAGAATAAACATATGAAATATTGGATATTCTAGGACGTCCGTGTTTTCAATACGAGCCAGTATAAAACACGGATTCCACGGTCGTGATGAACAGCCAATCCCACACCCCTAGACCCCTACGAGAGCGGCAAGCAACCCTGCCAATTCTAGGGTTAGGAGACCCGGACTCGACTCCTCGAGTTGGTCTCCCACTGGACCCCAGAACCCGGTTACTTGTGCTCCCCTCCTTGGGTCTATCCTAATGCGGAAAAGTAAATAATATACAAAGGGTGACAACTTCCGCTACCTGGAAGTGCCCCAAATAAAAGAATATTACATACAAGTTTTTACATCAATGAAAATGAAAAACACTCATCTCACATAAAAACCCCCGGCTATTCAAACACGACGATCCAATATAACATATCCAGCAACACATAACATCACATGTCATCAACGTAAGTAAGTATGCATACCCCAATTGTCGTTGACGTATAGCGACGAAACCGGCGATATGAACATACTACACTTACGGTCACAGAAAAGAAAGTGTAAAACTACAACAATTGGAATCCGCAACTTCTTTAGACATCACATGCCTAATCAAATGAAATACTTAGACATCACATGCCTAACAGATATAAACCCCGCATTTTAGTCTCATTATCGAAAACACTTTTCAATATAAAATGAAACTAAACCACTAGATTTATAACATTCATTCAGTTATCACATAACTGTTTGTGAATTCCAATTATTGTATCACATTCCAGATAAACAGAAAATGTTAAACTTTCCGATCGAACAGTCGAATACCCAAGTTTTCCCGATACAGCTCAACACATGAAATAAGTCTAACAACATTCAGTTCGTGCCTCAGTACCGACGGTCCAGTCGTAGAAGGGTCAAGCCAACGCCTCACATGTGGCACGCCGTACTGCCCCAAACCCGAAGGTTCAAAGGGCAGTTCAAGACGGTCACATAATCGAGTTAAGATTTGTTGTCTTCTAGAGGATCCATCGCGTTACTTGCACTACTTAGAACGTCGTTAAACTTCGGAAAAATCCAACACTTGGAAATTTCCTGACAGGGGAAAAATTGGGTATTTATATCCGGTCGAACTTTTTAACATATTCTGGAAATTATCCGGAAATACACAAAAGACGAAATTTGATAATCCGATCGAAATACCGAATCCCTATACAACCCCAGAATACTCTTCTGTAGAATAAATATTAAAATATCCCAGGAAAATCAGCACAGAAATCTGAGAATTACTGTGAAAAGAAAAATGCACAAAACGACAAAACCACCGCTGAACCGCCGCGGCATGCATAGCACGTGCCGCGGTTCCGCGGTGGAAAAGTTGACTTAGGCCCACGAAATTTACAGTAATTCTTAGAAAACCCTGCTTGATTTTCTGCATATTTTTAATACTGAAAAATCCCCAATTTTAAAATCTGGACAGAGAGCATTTTAGGGTTTTGGTTTTCGGTTCGTCCGGCTTTCAAACTCCGTCTAGACTTCGCCTAAGCCTCTAGCTAGGCTCTGATACCAGTGAAAGGTTCCTAGGCACCCTAAAGAGGTCTCATAAGGCATCGGACATGCCAATTTCAAAAAAAATGGTGCCGAGAAACCCTAGACTACGGATCGTTGCTAGAATTCTAGGCGAAAAGAAAAGCTAGTTAACACTTAACTACTTGGATATGGAAATTACAACCTTTGTAGATCCGGATATCCACCGCCACGGCTCCACAACGAAGTCTCTTCGCTGTCCATGTTGAACCCCGGGCTCAAGTGTCGGCTTCGTCGGAGAAACGGGTGAGCTAGGTCGCCGGCTTCGTGTCAAAGACGATCTACGTCGAGGCATCGCAAGTTCAAGCTCCGACTTCACAAAGTGATGAAACTTGTGAAGAAAACACACTCTACAACTTGGCTAAAGGTAGAGGGTGAAGAAATAGGAGGTGGGTTCTCTTTAGAATTGGATTTCTCACTCTCAAGCTCAAGTTTCCATTAATGGCCTCAAGGTTTCTAACTTGAAGATGAAGAAGATGAGCTAGTATTATGATAAGTGATTTTTAAAAAAAAAGAAAAAGCAAATCTTATCATAATTCTAACATGGGTTAAGTGTAGAGAGCAAACCATGGTAAGTGGGAATAGTTAGGGTTTAGTATAAAGACAAAATGGTCTTTGAGTCAAACCTTCATGAAGCTTCATTAAGCTTCATGACAAAAGAAAACCATTTTGTTTTTATAAAACAATTTAAATAAAAAGGAATGGATAAATAAATGTGTGATAAAATCAAAACCCTAATTATCCTCTTAACCATGGGTTTATTCTTTACACTTAACCAAATAAACATGCATCATCTAATATGATACAAATAAGTGTACAAAAGTATATCACATATACATCATGCACATCAAGTGAGAAAATCCATTTAAAGTGAACCCATATTAGTTAATGTAAAGTAATATATCAAATACATAATTATACATTAAATCATTAAATCAACACTTGATTTAACGACCCGGTCATATCGCATATAACCGACTAATATCAATAGTAACAACTTATCGAATCAACACTTGATCCGATAACCCGGCTATAATGCATATAACCGATCAATGTTACAAATCGCGAGAATCGAATACAGTATCACATACTGGTATTATTCTCGGTCCCGCACATATCTCATATGCGCTCCTATTTCGTTTCGCTTGAGCCAGGAAATCTCTGTGTAGGACTCCAAAGACTCGTCAATACGCCGGTAGCAGATGATGATCATATCAAGCATCCACAAGCCGCAAGCGGTCTGCTAAACGTAACGGCCACCCGGGTATTGAGCGATCAGAAGATCGATGAGCTAGCCCGCTCACACTCTTGCGAATCCGACAAGTAACACTTACCGTACAGTCCGGTCTCTTCGTCTGATACGTCGCATATCAAGTCTAGGGGTGGTAAACGTTAGACCCCAATAACCCGATAAGTCGTGCCGATATGAGGCTCATAACGGGTCGAGAAACTACTGGTAACACTTACCAGCAAATCTCTAATCAGCCCTGGCCAGGGACTTCCCTGTTACGGCCAATCGAGCACAGCGCAACATCAACTCCCAATACCGGGAGAGACAAAACCCCTCCTATCGCTCATTGCCTCCATGTGACTCGGGACTGTGCCCAAAGACCACCGTTTTGCACGCCCTCATGGACGTGGTAAGGTGGAGATCAAAGCACAGTGGGAATCACACAAGACTCTATGACGATCTTGGGTCTACAGACTAACCTGTACAAGTGTCACCTGAGAACTGCCATCTGACGTGAGGTATAATACCATCTGGGAGTTCTCGGCGAGTCCGTCCAGTGTACCCAGTCTCCACTGAGCACACGTATACCATCTTTGATGTCAAACACCAATGGATATGGGATCATCCATCGCCCATCACATGGGTCGAGAAGCGTATACGCTAGTCTACACTGGTATATCGATGCCCCGTCTCGATACACCCACGACTAGGGACCTTGAAGGATGTACTTATGGACTACCATGTCCCCACTAGTATGATCTGCATCATAGTCCAGGTAGTCAAGTACAAATCCTAAGGGCTTTACCAACATGTAACTATAAGACAGTATAAAGAGACTAGTGTACATGTTAAGATAAAGAGCAACCAGATAGCATACTATCATGTCGAGCAAGAAAGTCATCTCTATATATGTCCAAGCATCCAATATAATATACATAATCTGTACAATACTGGCCTCTAGGGTATACATACAACTAACAGTTGGTAGATCGAGCTCGCCCTCTTTGTCGCATTCGCGGTCTCAGTTCTTCCAACCGAGATTTCTTCTTCCTCATCCCTTTTCATACGTATTCGTATGAACGGTAACGTGCAAGTTCCATCTCTTTCCCTCTCTTAATTTGTCTTTCCCTTGAATTCATTGCCATCGTTAAATCGTAAGTCTCCCCTCCTCTCGTCCTTATTTTCTTTGAATCATTCCTTGCCTTGTCGCCAAACATCCTTATGTTTTGAACTACGTTCATGAATCCCATGCTTGAATTATTTTCTTTATATCAAAAGCACCACATCATAAACCGTTTCATGAAACAAAAACTTGTGAAATTTACTTGCTAATCAATTCTATGGAATCGTCTCATATCAAGTATCTCTATAACATATAACCAATATTTTTAAGATTCTTTTTATGATAGCCTTAATTACATTTACAAGTTTCATGTAACTTCTAGTTTAACAAGAATTGGTTGATATTGTTAATTATATTTTTAGTAATAACATACGGGATAACGATTTATCCCAGACACGCACACTTTTGAATCATAACACTCTCACCTATTTATAACAATATTTCTAAAGATTTAGAATTGAACTAAAATACCCTGGAAGTTTTTAAAATAGAATTTAACCTAAATCCTTTTCCTTCGCATATTTTGCCTCACGACGCTCTTTAGTGGAAGCCCGTTATGACGGTGCGGATTATCACACATCCTGGGTTTACTAAGTGAGATGCGGAGCTTTTCACGGAGAGTGTTCTCAAAAGGAAATACGGAATTTTAAAACAAAGTAAAATAAATTTAACATTATAAAAATAATTTAATGTGTAACTTAAAAGAAAACAAATTGCAAATTAGATTTTTCAATATAATACCCTAAATTGAAAAGATTAAGTTTCTATTAAAATACCTTAAGCTTTCCAAAAGATAGATTTTTCATTAAAATACATTAAACTCTTAAAAGCTAGATTTTGTCACTAAAATACCACTACATCTAAAACATATTTTTATTAAAAATCCTTGATATTTTAATTAACATATTTTTGCTAAAAATACCCTTAAGGTTTTGAAATAAAGTATTTTATATAAAACCCTCTCGAACTTTTAATGATAATTTTTCACATAAATACCTAAATCTACAAAACAGCTATTATTTAAGGTATTTAGCTAATAGATGTGTTTAAGTGATCCCTTCTCTCTTCAGTCTCGGGGAGCCAGAGATAATGAGTGCTTTCACTTGCCTAATCTCCCTAATCAAAAGAAGTTAATACAACTTGACTTAAATACAATTTGATTTGAATACTTGCACTTGATATTACTACTTGATCTTGACATGAACTCAATTGAATCTACATGACTTACTCGATCAAACCTATTACATGCTTAACTAAACTTGACCCGAATCATGAATACGTAATGACTTGATATGAATACTTGACACAAATACTTGAACTTGTTATGAATATCTGAACTCGACTTGAAACTTGAACTTGTACTCTTCTTATGTATTCATGGATTCAGGCAAAACTCGTAACCTTGATTTTAAATTTAGATTACGCGGGGTGTTGGGGTTATTTGATTATGAATCCAACAGAATTTCTGGAGTTCTATTATAATTAACGTTGATGTGGTACCGAGCTGAAACGGTACAAATAATATCACTGTGGTACTGGGCTGAAATTGTACAATTAACGTTGTTTTGGTACCCGGGCTAAAACGGTACATCACGAATTCATAAATAAGGGCTCGTGTTTCCAAGCCTCTGGGGTCCTACTCTTAGATTTGGAATATTTCAACGACAGTTGAAATCTCGTTACTTTTGGGCCCGTGTTTCCCTACTCCTGGGGTTCTATCCTTGAGTTTGAGAATACTCTTGTGATTGGTTGATATTCACATTTGTACCTACGTTAGTTAACTTACCTTATTAGTAAACTCTTTAGGACACATTAACAGCACACTTCATGTTCACTATATCTACACTACACGGCCATACTATACTTGTTTGCCATACTCATGTTATACTGCCATGCTTACATAGTTGCCATTAACATTGTCATGTTATAGTTATTCATGTTTTATTTCCATTCATACCATATCACATTTCATCTTACATTTCATTTATATATATTCGCATCCCATCTTTCTTGGGGACTTACTGAGCGCAAATTCGCTGATGGGGCATTCAACCCATTTTTTGTTTCTTTGGAATGTTCGTTAAATGATCTAGAGACCGAGGAGGTGGAACCTACTGCGAAGGGTTATGACCAGTTTACTTGTGAAGCCGTTCATTAGTTTTCTTTCCGGTTTTCAGTTTTCAATATGCTATTTGTTTATGCATTTTCATTGCACCTTTGTTTTAAAATTATCTTGTATCCAAAACTAAATGAATAATGAATGTAAATAAATATGATGTTGAATTTTAAATTTCTTTTGTTAATTCTTATATGTTGTTTATATTACTTATAAACGCTTAGCGTATTTATTGCGAGAAATGAACTTCTCAAAATAAATACGCCGCGAGTCTCGTCGCATACCGTTACAGTCTTTTGGAAAGCAGAACGTGACAAATACCCCTTACATGTTTGCACTTGATCCCTTGGGGTTTCAAAATTGGCTTTTTGCTCATTTTTCTTGCACATTCCAATTTGTTTACACATCAAATTTATTTATTATATTTTCATTTTCCTCTCTTGGCATGGGCCAACACCCATTCTTAAGCTTGGACTTGGTTTGGACCAAACTTAGGCCCACTTGGCTCGGGTTCGAGCTTGAGCCCACTTGATTCGGGTTCGAGCTTAGGCCGGGCCTATCTTTCAGGCATTGATTTTGATTTTGACATTTTGACATTTTTAAATTTTGGCAGTGTGGTTTAATTTTTTTACCCCAACACCTTTTCTGTTAGAATGCAGAAAAAGGGCTCGTATACATATATATCGTCATATCGACCGGTCACCAGTATCTATATGAGGCAAAGATCCCTTATATATGTATCCTATACCATCATATCTGCTTGTCACCAGCATCTGTTTGAGGCAAAGATCCCCTATGAATCTGGATGTGCGGTCTCGCTCTCTTCCTGGCTCTCTCCATAGCAACATCTGTCCAAAATGTATTCGTCGTCGAAGTCCAGTTTATGATCATCTAAAATGATGTTTTTTTATCATTGAAAATATTATTAATTCTTTCTGAACTAGAACTAATTTGTTAATTACCTGTTTGATTTGTTGAGATACTTAATTTCTATATTTCTATTATATATATAAAAACTTTTAATAAATGAAGAAGCAAAAATTATGAAATGATACTACTTTATTTCATATGTTTTCAAAATATTAACAACCACCACCGGGCATCACCTAAGAAAACTGCTTTATTTCATTTTAGTAAGAATCAAGAT
Organism: Agapanthus africanus; assembly: GCA_030015575.1. Classification (NCBI taxonomy): domain Eukaryota; kingdom Viridiplantae; phylum Streptophyta; class Magnoliopsida; order Asparagales; family Amaryllidaceae; genus Agapanthus; species Agapanthus africanus. Next base: position 97,952,814 of record JASDDO010000014.1, on the reverse strand, counting down.
GAAGTAATTTGATTTCATTCTCAATTTCTCTTCTTCTTTTCTTGATTCTATATATTCTATTTTAAATAGAAGAGAAAAAATTTAGAAGGGAAAAGAGAGAAATGTGGAGGATTCTAAAGTACTATTTATTTATTTATTTTTAGAAAGGGGAGGGATGAGACGGAGGGCCTAGGAATCAAGGATTTTTCGCCCTTTTTCTTGCCTTTTTAAAAAAAAATTTGAAAGGAGGCCCTTTAACCAACCCCTATTTGCATTATATATAGAGATCATATATATAGATAGATAGATAGATTGGGAGAGATAATCTAGAAGGTTCTAGATAAACAATTAATTAATTTTTAGGAGAGAAAGAGAGCGATGACGTGGAGGGCTTGAGAGGTGAGAGAGATGATATGAAGGGTTTGAGAGGTAAGAATTTTTCTCATTTTTTCTATTTTTCTAAAAAAAATAAGAATGGTGGATCTCTAACCAAGGGTATTTACATTATATATAACTAGAATTTATGCACGTGCGTAGCACGGGTTAGTTTAAAAAAAATTTTGAAGGTAGAAGAGGGGAGAGAGATGTGGAGGGTTCTAGAGTTTTATTTAATATATAACTAGAATTTATGCACGTACGTAGCACGTGTTAGTTTTAAAAAAATTTAAGAAGGGAGAAGAGGGGAGAGAGATGTGGAGGGTTCTAGAGTTTTATTTATTTATTTTAAAAAAAAAAAGGGATTGATGATACGGAAGGTTCTAGATAAACAATTAGTTGTTTTCTGGAAGGAAAGAGAGAGATATGATGTTGAATGCTTAAGAGGTGAGAGAGATGATGTGGAGGGCTTGAGAGGTGAGAATTTTTCTCATAATTTCTTTTTTTGTAGAAAAAAAGAGAAGGGTGAATCTCTAACCAAGAGTATTCGTATTATATATAGAGATATTTGCATTATATATAGAGATGATAATACTAATAATAATAATATATACTAGATTTTGTGTACGTGCGTTGCACGTGTTAATTAAAAAATTGATTTTTTGCAGAACAGAGAGATGTGGAGGTTTCTTTGATAATAATTAAAAAAATAAATTTTTTTTTGGAGAAGAGAGAGAGATGTGGATATTTCTAGATTATGTGGAGGTCTTTTTGATGATGCGAAGGCTTGAAAATGTAGGATTTTTCTCCTTTATTCTTTTTTCCTAGAAAAAAAGAAAAGGGACGGAACTCTATGCAAAGAGTATTTGCATTATATATAAAAAGATAATTGCATTATATATATAAGATATAAATATATATATCGGGAGAGATGATATGGAAAGTTCTAGATAAACAATTAATTGCTTTTAGGAGAGAGAGAGATGACGTGGAGGGCTTGAGAGATGAGAGAGATGACGTGGAGGGCTTGAGAGGTCAGGATTTTTCTTATTTTTTTTTATTTTTTTAGAAAAAATGAGAAGAGTGGATCTCTAACTAAGGGTATTTGCATTATTTGTATAGAATTTATACACGTGCAATGCACGTGTTAGTTTAAATTTTTTTGAGAAGGGTAGAGGGGAGAGAGACGTGGAGGGTTCTAGAGTTTTATTTATTTGTTTTTTTTAAAAGGGATTAATTATGTAGAGGGTTCTAGATAAACAATTATTTATTTTTTACGAGGAGAGATGATGTGGAGAGCTTAAAAGGTGAGAGAGATGGTGTGGAGGCCTTGAGAGATGAGGATTTTTCTCATTTTTTCTTTTTTTCAGAAAAAAGGAGATGGATGGACCTCTAACCAAGGGTATTTGCATTATATATAGAGATTACTAGAATTTATGCACACGTGTTACACGTGTTAGTTTAAAAAATTTAAGAAGGGGAGGGAGAGAGAGAAATGTGAAAGGTTCTAGAGTCTTATTTATTTTTTAAAAAAATTGGGAGAGGGTCCTCTAATCAACCCCTATTTTGCATTTTATATATATATTGAGAGAGATGGTATGGAAGGTTTTAGATAAACAATTAATTGATTTTTAAGAGAGAGAGAGAGAATATATATATATATATATATATATATATTGGGAGAGGTGATACGGAAGGTTCTAGATAAACAATTAATTGTTTTTTAGGAGAGAGAGATGATGTGGAGGGCTTGAGAGGTGAGAGAGATGATGTGGAGGGCTTGAGAGGTGAGGATTCTTCTCATTTTTTTTTTATTTTTCAAGAAAAAATGAGAAGGGTGGACCTCTAACCAAAAGTATTTGCATTTATATACTAGAATTTATGCACGTGCGTAGCATGTGTTAGTTTAAAAAAATTTGAGAAGGGAGAAGAGGGGAGAGAGATGTGGAGGGTTCTAGAGTTCTATTTATTTATTTTTTTTAAAAAAAGGGGATTGATGATATGAAAGGTTCTAGATAAACAATTAGTTGTTTTCTGGAAGGAGAGAGAGATGATGTGGATAGCTTAAGAGGTGAGAGAGATGATGTGGAGGGCTTGAGAGGTGAGGATTTTTCTCATAATTTCTTTTTTTGTAGAAAAAAAGAGAAGGCTGAACCTCTAACCAAGAGTATTTATATTATATATAGAGATATTTGCATTATATATAGAGATAATAATAATAATAATAATATATACTAGATTTTGTGCACGTGCGTTGCACGTGTTGATTAAAAAATTGATTTTTTGGCAGAACAGAGTGATGTGGAGGTTTCTTTGATAATAATTAAAAAATTAAATTTTTTTTTGGAGAAGAGAGAGAGAGAGAGATGTGGATATTTCTAGATTATATGGAGGTCTTTTTGATGATGCGGAAACTTGAAAATGTAGGATTTTTCTCCTTTATTCTTTTTTCCTAGAAAAAAAAGGGGCGGACCTCTATGCAAAGAGTATTTGCATTATATATAAAAAGATAATTGCATTATATATATAAGATATAAATATATATATCGGGAGAGATGATATGAAAAGTTCTAGATAAACAATGAATTGCTTTTAGGAGAGAGAGAGATGACGGGAGGGCTTGAGAGGTGAGAGAGATGACATGGAGGGCTTGAGAGCTAAGGATTTTTCTCATATTTTCTATTTTTTTAGAAAAATGAGAAGAGTGAACCTCTAACTAAGCGTATTTGCATTATTTGTATAGAATTTATACACGTGCGTTGCACGTGTTAGTTTATAATTTTTGGAGAAGGGTAGAGAGGGGGGGAGACGTGGAGGGTTCTAGAGTTTTATTTATTTGTTTTTTTTTTTAAAAAAGGGATTAATTATGTGGAGGGTTCTAGATAAACAATAATTATTTTTTGGGAGGAGAGAGATGATGTGGAGAGCTTATGAGAGAGATGATGTGGAGGCATTGAGAGATGAGGATTTTTCTCATTTTTTCTTTTTTTTAGAAAAAAGGAGATGGATGGACCTCTAACCAAGGGTATTTGCATTATATATAGAGATATACTAGAATTTATGCACGATGCGTTGCACGTGTTTAAAAAAATTTAAGAATGGAAAAAAGGGAAATGTGGAGGGTTCTAGAGTCTTATTTATTTATTTATTTTTAAAAAAGGGAAGGGATGAAATGGAGGGCTTGAGAGGTGTAAGAGATGATGTGGAGGGTTTAAGAGATGAGAATTTTTCTCTTTTTTTCTTTTTTTCAAGTAAAAGGAAAAATGGTGGACTTCTAACCAAGGGTATTTGCATTATATATACTAGAACTTTCTGCACGTGCGTTGCACGTGTCAAATGTAATATTTTATACTTGTGAAAATGAATGTATATGTAAATTTATAAATAATGAGGGTTTATCTGTAAATGTGCAAATTTAATCAATTTTTTGTATAGGCATGAATTTGTAAATATTACAGGTTTATGTGTAAATTTACTTTGTAGGGCATTATTTTTTTTGTCTTCTTTCTTGATGAGGTGGAGGCCTTAGGAGTAGAGAATTTTTCTCCTTTTTCTTTGAATTTTGGAGAAAGAAGAAGATGTCCACCTCATCATGGGTATATTTGCATTATATATGGAGAAGTTATATATATATATATATATATATATATATATATATATTGAGAGAGATAATATGGAAGGTTCTAGATAAACAATTAATTATTTTTTAGGAGAGAGTGGGAGATGATGTGGAGGGCTTGAGAGGTGAGAAAGATGATGTGGAGGTTTGAGAGGTGAGGATTTTTCTCATTTTTCTAGGAAAAAATGAAAAGGGTGGACTTCTAACTAAGCGTATTTGCATTATATATACTAGAATTTATGCACGTGCGTTGCACGTGTTGGTTTAAAAAAATTTGAGAAGGGGGAGAGGGGGAAAGAGATGTGGAAGGTTCTGGAGTTTTATTTATTTATTTCTAAAAAAAGAGGATTGATGACTTTGAGTATTCTAGATAAACAATTAATTGTTTTATGGGAGGAGAGAGAGAGATGATGATGTGGAGGGCTTAAGATGTAAGAGAGATGATGTGGAGGGCTTGAGAGGTGAGAATTTTTCTCCTTTTTTCTTTTTTTCTAGAAAAAAGGAGAAAGGTGAAGCTCTAACCAAGAGTATTTGCATTAAATATAGAGACTAGAATTTATGCACGTGCGTTGCATATGTTAGCTTAAAAAAATTTGAGAAGGGAGGAGAGGGGGAGAGAGATGTGGAGAGTTATAAAGTTTTATTTATTTATTTATTTATTTTTAAAAAGGGATTGATGATATGGAGGGTTCTAGATAAACAATTAATTGTTTTTTGGGAGGAGAGAGAGATGATGTGGAGGGCTTAAAAGGTGAGGGAGATAATGTGGAGGGCTTGAGAGATGAAAATTTTTCTCATTTTTTCTTTTTTTGTAGAAAAAAGAAAAAGAGTGGACATCTAACCAAGGGTATTTGCATTATATATAGAGACTAGTATTTGTGCGCGTGCGTTGCACGTGTTTAAAAAATTTGAGAAGGGAAGAGAGAAATGTGGAGGGTTCTAGAGTCTTATTTATTTATTTATTTTTAAAAAAGGGGAGGGATGAGGTGGAGGGCTTGAGAGAGGTGAGAGATGATGTGGAGGGCTTGAGAGGTGGGGATTTTTCTCATTTTTTCTTTTTTTCTAAAAAAAAGTAGAAGTATGGACCTTTAACCAAGAGTATTTGCATTATATATAGAGATTTGTGCACGTGTGTTGCACGTGTTTAAAAAATTTGAGAAAGAAAGAGAGAAATATGGAGGGTTCTAGAGTCTTATTTATTTATTTATTTTTAAAAAATGGGAGGGATGAAGTGGAGAGCTTGAGAGGTGAGAGAGATGATGTGGAGGGCTTGAGAGATAAGTATTTTTCTCGTTTTTCTAGAAAAAAGAATAAGGGTGGACCTCTAACCAAGGGTATTTGTATTATATATAGAGATTTTTGTAGAAAAAATGAGAAGGGTGGATCTCTAACCAAGAGTATTTGCATTATATATAGAGATATATAGAGATTTTTAAAAAAAAAAAGGATTGATGATATGGAGGGTTCTAGTTAAACAATTAATTGTTTTTTGGGAGGAGAGAGAGATGATGTGGAGGGTTTAAAAGGTGAGAGAGATAATGTGGAGGGCTTGAGAGGTGAGGATTTTTATCATTTTTTCTTTTTTTGTAGAAAAAAAAGAAGGGCGGACCTTTAACCAAGGGTATTTGTATTATATATATACTAGAATTTATGCACGTGCGTTACATGTGTTACTTTAAAAAATTTAAGAAGAGGGGAGAGAAAAAAATGTGGAGGGTTCTAGAGTCTTATTTATTTTTTAAAAAAAATTGGGAGAGGGTCCTCTAACCAACCCCTATTTGCATTATATATATATATATATATATATATATATATATATATATATATATATATATATATATATATATATTGGAAGAGATGATACGGAAGGTTCTAAATAAATAATTAATTGTTTTTTAGGAGGGGGAGTGTGTGTATATATATATATATATATTGGGAGAGATGAGATGGAAGTGTAACATCTTAGAATGCGATTAGTGTTAATTAAGCGATAATACGGATTTTTAGTAAAAAGTTTACCAAAATAGTTTTCAAATATTTTATAAAAATTAATTAATATTTTTATTAATATTTATTTTGGGCTTGCACAGACTTGTGCATGTTAATGTAGGGTTAATTAGGGTTAACCATACTTAAGTAGCCATGGCACCTTAACCCCATATCAATTAAGTGTATGTATTTATTTAAATTGTTTAGTTTTAAAAATAAGGTTTGAATTTGGTTGACTTGGGAGAAAGAGAGGGTTGACAATGGAATCATGAGCATGGGGCATGCATGGCTTGCATTTAATGAGGAGAGAGAAGAGGGGGGCATGGCTCATACTAAACTCACCCCCTCATTTCCCTCACCCTCACTCATACACTCACTCACATTCTCTCATTCACACTCTCATTCTCTCCTTCTCAATTGTTTCCTTATCTCATTCCTTTATCCCCCTCCAACTGAAACCCTAACCCAAATCCTTACAAACCCAAACAAAATCTTCACTAAACTTCACTAAAACCCTTCACAAGTCTAGCTAAAGCCACTAAGATCACTTGGAGTAAGGAAAGCTAGGATTTTTGAGCAAGTGTGGATAGGTAACGATCTCTCACTGTTAATTAGGTGTCTATTATATTGTGTTGCATAGTAATTGCCGTTTAGAACACTAAAAATGTAGTTTTGAACACATATTGTATTTTTAGTGTCATATTAGGGTCACTGTGATCTGCTACGACTACGAATTTTTACTGTAAAATCTAGCAATATAGTAGTGTTGTACTAGAGGCCCTGAGTGTTCACCTGAAACCCTGACCCTACCATGCACTGTTCGACGGGCGAGACAGGGGGAAAATCCAGCAAGCTCGGGTTTTTGGGAGCCTGGGGTGTTGTGATTTTGTGGGTAGCTGTCTGTGTGCTATCCTAGGTGTTTGGTACTGCTAAATTTTTATATAGTGACTGTAGGTAAAATCTGGGAGCACTTAGCTAAATTTAGGCGTTTCGGCAAAGTGCGATACGATTGATCCGACGTAATTTAGTGTTTCGGGTAGCTTGCTGTCGTGGGTTTGTTTTGTTGATGTTGTTACACCCGTTAGCCGTTAAGCGAACCCTTTTGTAGCTTAAGGGAATCGATTCGTAAAATTGGCGTTGTAGCCGTTTATTATTGCTTAGTTTGCTAAATCCACGCGTTATTGTGTTTTGTGTTAATAGGATCGCAGGCGGGGACTTCGGACGCTGCGAAGAAAGGGAAGCAGGTGGTTGGATTTACCTATCTCGAGATCATCGGTGAGTAGATTTAACATCTACGGGGAAATCGCCTGTATGTCGTTAAGCGTCAGGGCTAGATATGATATTATAGCCGCATGTTTATATGCATATATGTTGATTGTGCATGAACATCGTTGCATACCATTACTTGTTGTGCCTTGACTTAGTATCTAGTGGACACTGCATCATTACTGACGGTTCATGTTGCACGAGCACTAAATTGTATGCTACACCCACACCGTCGGTAATTGCCATGACACGCATAACCTATACACATTTGCGGTATTGTATTTTTATTGACATTGATTCTTATTCTATTGCGCATATGGAATGCATCTTGCATACATAGCTACATATACACCTTTATATAATATTGCACTTGATTTTGGAGAGATTGGGAACCGCATGATATATTAAAAATTGGATTTATTTAAAAGAGCGGTTTTCCCTTAATATGCTTATATTATTGTTCTATATTGCATATATCATATTTTATGGATTTACGCATTGAGATACGTATTTCATGTGATTTATGGATTTGAGGACCGTAGGGATATTTCAAGAAATTATGCATTGTTTTGAAAACCCGGTTTCTCTTGATATGATATTTCGATGCATCTACCATGAGTTTTCTTGGTTTTGAGACCTGTGTTAGAAACCCGATTCGAGGAGCTGGATGATCCGTTTGCGGGTTCATGGTGGACCCGGTATGGTACCCTTGGACAAGAAAGGGATGTTGTGCAGTAGACGATGAGCCTGGCAGAGGGACTACTACCTATCGGTGATTGGTTGGACCTGCCGGTTATCCGGAGGATACCGACCGGAGTCGAGAGATGGATATGGGCCGACCGGACTAACGGAGCCTGTGGGCTGATCCAGACTGACGGAGCCCGAGTTATGTGAATTTGCGTGTCGATATTGGACACGAGTTTTCATGATGTTTTCGAGTGCCGATGTTGGGCACTCAGGTTCCATGAGATTTACAGGATATGAGGGCCGATCAGAGTGACGGTGCCTGAGGTATTGGGATTTAGGCTATCGTTAATGGACACCGGTTTTTCCACAATGATGATTCACTGATGATGATACGTTTTATCCCATACTCAGTATTTATTATATATGCATGGTTTCATGTAGTAGTAGTACCTCATGGTGTACCTTGAGTATGATTGTTGCATATTCATATTGCCATATTGATACTATCAGATTGCATGTGATAGAGTATCGTTGTACGTGCATACCTGCGATTATCTGTATAATGTTACTTACTATTCATGAGTTGGCAACTCACCCCCATTGTGCCACAGTGTTTTGCAGGCTAGACCCTCAGAGTAGTCGCGGCAGGGCTTTTTATTGTATCTCTTTCAGCGGATACTGCTACGGTTAGCTTTGAGCCTTTTTGCTATATGTGGGTTCGCGGTTATCACTACTACAATATAGGGTTGCCCCTATGGGTGCAGGAATCTGTAGGGGCAATTTTTTATAGCCCCTACGGATTAATCCGTAGGTCCCCATGGCTGCCCCTACGGTGCCCTACGTTTTAATTTAAAAATATTAAATCGTAATTTGTTGTTTGGCCCTATGGAGCCGCAACGATGGCCCTACGCTTAGTCCATAGGGGCATATAAATGGGTTATTAATAAAAAAAAGCATGGAAAATTCCTCGAACGTTCCAAAAAATTCTCTCTCTCACTCTCCCACGCCTCGATCGCTCGTTCCCGCGCCTCATCGCCACCGCCCTCTGCGTCTCGTCGCCACCTTCCTCGATCGTTCCCAAAACTTCCCGTGCCTCGTCGCTACCGCCCTCCGTGCCTCGTCGTCTCGATCGCTTGTTCCCGCGCCTCCTCTACCCCCCGCTACAGGTATGTAAATCTCAAATTATTTATAATTTTGATGATGTTAGGTCTAAGGTTCAGGGTTCAGGGTTCGGGTAGCGGTGAGGGTCAGGGTTAGGCGTCAGGTTCAGTTTAGGGTAGGGTTAGGGTTAGGGTTTGGTTAGGGTTGGGGTTGGGGTTAGGGTTCGGTTGGGGTTGGGGTTGGGGTTAGGGTTGGGGTTGGGGTTAGGGTTCGGTTGGGGTTGGAGTTGGGGTTAGGGTTAGGGTTCGGTTGGGGTTAGGGTTGGGGTTAAGGTTATGGTTAGGGTTCGGTTGGGGTTAGGGTTAGGGTTAATTAGTTGGGCTTAGGGTTAAGATAATTAGGGTTAGGGTTTGGTTCAGGTTTAGGGTTAGAGGCTAGGGTTAATTGGGTTAATTAAAGGGTAGGGTTAATTTGGGTTAATTAGTGATAATTTGAAAGTGTTAGGGTATTGATTAGGGTTAATTAGATTAATTTAGGTAAATTGGGTTAAGTTTGGGTTGATTAGGGTTAATTAGGTTAATTTGGGTAAATTGAGTTAAGTTTGGGTTAATTAGGGATAATTTGTGTTAGGGTAACGATTATGGTTAATTGTGGTTAATTAGGTTAATTTGGGTTATTTAGGGTTAGGGTTTAGGGTGCAGTAGTTCATTGCAGTAGGATACTCGATGATAACGTAAACATACAACTTTACCGCAAACGCAAGAAAAATTTACCCTAAACTTGAAATTTCGAACCCTTAATAACGAAACGTAAACGTAAAACCTATTCATGTTAAATGTTCAAGTTAAAACCAATATATGATACTCGATGATAATATGAAGCTTTCATCTTCTCATCGATACTCATAAATGAAACTCAAAGCGCCACTTAGTCCCCGTCTATCAGTTAACATACGTTCGATATTCGTCGTGACATAGAACTATATGAATGTTGTTAAATATCGGACGGTATAGCTCGGTATTAACAACCGTCGTGTAGTCTATATGACGAGAAAATTCAATCGTATGATAACCGATAGATTTGTCCCGTGTGGACAAGTTAGGAATGTATAAAGCAAACACCTGCATTCACTTGTGTTTTCATCCGTTTCGAGATATTTCGTCGGTACTTTTCCGCTGGTTCTCCGTGTACAAAGATAGATTAGATGTTCATTTCAACGTTGTTTCATAGTTTTGAAATGATTATCTATTCTATTACAGTGTACTCAGAGAACAACGGGGAGGTGCTGCCAAAATTTACTCGAAACGGTTAAAAGCACAAGCGAATGGGTGTCTGCTCTTTACATTCTTAATGGGATAGAAGACTTACCCCCGACAGTTGAAACACACACATACAATACTAATACACAACAAACACATCATTAGAGAGTGATTCAAGATGTTCAAATTAAAACCAATATATGATACTCGATGATAATATGAAACTTTCATATTCTCATCGATACTCATATATGAAACTCAAAGTGCTACTTAGTCCCCGTCTATCGGTTAACATACGTTCGATATTCGTCGTGACATAGAACTATATGAAGGTTGTTAAATATCGGACGATATAGCTCGGTACTAACAACCGTCATGTAGTCTATGTGACGAGAAGATTCAATCGTATGATAACCGATAGATTTGTCCCGTGTGGATAAGTTAGGAATGTATAAAGCAAACACCTGCATTCACTTGTGTTTTCATCCATTTCTAGTTATTTCGTCGGTACTTTTCCGCTTGTTCTCCATGTACAAACATAGATTAGATGTTCATTTCAACGTTGTTTCATAGCTTTGAAATGACTATCTATTCTATTACAGTGTACTCGGAGAAAAGCGGGGAGGTGCTGCCGAAATTTTCTCGAAATGGTTGAAAGCACAAGAGAATGGATGTCTGCTCTATACATTCTTAATAGGATAGAAGACTTACCCCCGACAGCCGAAACACACACATACAACACGATTACACAACAAACGCACACACAGCACATACACACTAACAATCCTACAGTTAAGCGAAATCATAAATTGAAGCACACATATATAGAATACAACTCATACATGGGTATCCTCAAATCTCACTTTGATTATCGATAATTTATTCTTTTCAACGACAAACGCACACACAAAGCATATACACGGATTTTCTCCTTTGTCGGTAACCATACCGTTCTTAGATTTCTTAATATAATCATCATAACCTACAATTTATATGTTATATGGTTTAACATGGCCCATGAGTACGTCAGAGTTAAGGACTGAATGTATGTGGATTGGCAACAACACATGCAACCTAAGTTTGTCGCAGGATTTGCTGCTTTTATTGAATTTGCACGCGCACATAATAAGATCGTGATAGAGAAGATTCTCTGCCCGTGTGATAGATGTGGGAATAAGTACTGGCAGAAGATAGAATTTGCAGAGCTTCATATCGTTAAACATGGTTTTACTAGACTTTATACAACTTGGCTATATCACGGGGAATGAGAAGAACACAGTAATGCGGGAGAAGAACACAGTAATGCGGCAGAAGAAGAAGGAGAAGACGATAATGGGGCAGGAGAAGAAGGAGAAGACGGTAATGCGGCAGAAGAAGAAGACGGTAATTTCTTTCCAACAGAAGAAATGGAGGATATGATAGAGACTGCCCTAAGTGAATCTATTCGTACCGAAGATGTCATTCCTTCCGGTCAAGGGCCGCGTGTGGATAAGTATGAAAATTTCATGAATGATGCTAGAAAACTAATTTATGAGAATACAAAGTATTCCACCCTCTCATGGTTCGTCCAACTTTTCCAGATTAAGTGTCTAAATGGATGGAGCAACAAGTTATTCACAATGCTTCTTTCGTTCTTGAAAGATTCTATAGCCCCGGGAAATAACGTGCCCAACAGCTGGTACGGAGCCCAGAAGATGATATCTGATTTGGGCCTGAAGTGTGAGAAGATTCAAGCATGTTCTAAAAATTGCGTGTTGTACCGCAAAGAGAATTCAGATTTGAAAGAGTTGTTTAATGTAACACCCGAGCCCAATACTACTATTTTCTGTTATTGGTTGAGTATTAGATATTACTCATTTCATTTATCTTGCTTATTTGGGTCTTACTGTAAAATTTTATCTGGCTAAGTCATTCTGCATATAACAAATTTTAGCATCTAAAATAAAATTGAAAATATTCATCTTGGCCTACTTGACACCCTTAGCCTCGTGGTAGCGTCCGTGCATTGTGTTCTCGTCCCGTTCAGTGAAACGGGCGAGTTTGGATGGCTACGTGCACGTGCGTGTGTCCGTTTTGGGAGTATGCTTTTTAATCATAAAACATTTCATTTTAAAATTTGGAACCCGCCTAAAATCCTATTATTTGAATTTCGAATTTTTGGACCCAACCCGGGCGCAATTTGGAAATGTTTCATTCGGCGCCAAAATCCTAAATTTTAATATTATTAAAACCTTCGCATATATTTTTCTAACTAATCTGATATCTTACTGTTCATTACCTATCTTTTAAATCTTTAAGTTAACCATATGATATTTTTTACAATCTTTTATATCCTTCTCAATTTATTCTCTCAGCCAATCGCAACCTCCCCTTTAACCCCGTGGGCCCCACTTTCTCTCTCTCTCTCTCCACTTTTTCCTCTCTCTCCCTCTCCCTTATATATTCTCTCGTACTTCTCTTTATCATTTTTCTCTTCTTGCTTCATGTCTCGTTTCTCATTTCTTTTAACTGTTCTTTTGTTACCGGAATTCCGTCGTGCCAGGGACGTTTCTCGACGTTCCAGCGAGATACCCCGACCCGTGTGGTTCCTTTGTTCGTCGTTTGGGTTCATTCCGTGAACCGTGCGCCGTCGCGAGTTTTCCCCGCCGACGGTTAACGTTCCGTTTTCCCGATTCGCGACCCATCGAGGCAAGTTAATCTTGCTACATGCTATATACTTTTATAATCTTCATTTTATAATATTATACATTTGAAAATCTTATAGTTTACATATGAAATGTCGTTGAAAAATCGGATATGACAAATTTGAAATTTACTGTACACCTTATCTTATAAAATTCATTATAAATCATAGAAAAATTATTAGGATACGTTCTTTAGTTCGTTACGAAGATAATTCAGAATACTATAACTCTATGAAATATTTACTTGCAAAATAAATTATTTAATTAACGTAAAATGCAAATGAACACGTCTCTAAACTGCTGTCCAGGGAAATTCCAGCAGCAAACTTTCAACTTTGAATATTCATAACTTTTTGTAGGGATAACCTGAGATGCTTATACTTATAAAACTGAAAACTTATTGAATTATCTTTGTTTTGGTATAAGATACGTCTCTTTTGGAGAACATTTGTTATTTTTAAGCTATTTTACAAATTAGGGTGACGCAAAATTTCTGAACGGAACCTTCTTGTGCATGGTTAATCAATACATCTTTTATAGTTACTAATCGCTTTGAATATGCTATCCATATTAATATTATTATATCACATATTGTTTAGTTGTACATCCCACATTACCATTTTATAGTTTTATAACTTTTCGGATACCCGTTTGCATCCATCGCGTTTAAGATACATATAATTGCATCCATAGATCACATCACTACATAATAATATGATATTAACACTCCATGTTTAATAAATTGTATCCTAATTAATATTGGAACTATAAATGTAACCCTAATCGATAACTGTGCATCCATATCCTTGAAATTATATCTATTGGCATATCATATTACATGTTCTAGTTATTGTTCTGATAGTACTCATGCTTGTTTATTTATACACATGTTTATGTTAGTTTGATTATGAGCACCCACATGACATCTTGTGCTTCCTGACATGACCTGTTACACTTCCTACTTGACATGACATGGTACCGTACACTCTTGACGTGACATGACACCTTTATACATTACCTGGTTGACCTGATGTACCATGGCTTTACCTGTTACCTGATCTCATGCCTAATGCCGACAAACCTGACCATTCCTGCTGTCGATCCAGACAGACCTACTTTTACTCGATTTTGTGTTGGCATTAGTCCTTGACTACTGAATATCTGATCTGACATACATAGCTTGGGGGTATGGGGAAATCAAAGGTGAAACCGACTTGTAACTCAACAGTTCGATACTTGTTCTGATCAGTCTTACGGGCTTGGCCAGTCCGGGAGTGATGATGCTGACATCACTCGTCCATCCTACTACCTACTTTTACTGCTTAGCGGCACGTCTCGGGTTCAGCCCCGAGGGTCATGACCGTGGTCCCGGGCACGCACGGGATACTATTGAGTTACATCGACGATTCATCAATTGGTTTCAAGGACTATAGAGTAGAAAACCTGATAGGACAGTTTGGACACCATTGCACACTACCCTGCTTGTTATTCCTTGTTACTGCTTTATTCATGTTCATACTTGCATTGTTTATTACCATGTTTATGCTATATACTTGATGTCATGACGCGCTGACGTCTGGGTTTTGCATGGCCCAGATTCTTTACCACTGTCTACGACCGAGCAGGAGTACTTCAGCCAGCAGGCTGAACTGTGAGTTCCTTAGGGTTTAGTTTATTTATTTCATTTCATTTCCAGATGTGAGCCCGCATTATGGGACATACTGTTTATTCATTGTATTGGATCATTAGCTTCCGCACTTATTGTTTATTGATTCTTGTTATTATGGATTTGGACATGTATTAGTTTAGTTTATTTTACTGTTCTTGATATCTCTACAACCGTAATGTGACTGTGGACGGATGCGTCCTACCCACAGGTAGCATGGTTGGCTATGTCACGTGCCCAATTTTGCGTACTCTGGGAAGCGGGGCGTGACATTTAACATGCGGAGAGGCCAGGTATAAGCCGAAAGATTCTGATAAGAAGCCCGATATACCTGTCAAGATAGCAAGATACTTTCCCATAACACAGAGGCTGCAGAGGCTATTCAGGTGCAAGAAAACAGCTGAGGCAATGATTTGGCATCACCGTACTCCTCCAAGTGAAAATGGAAAAATGAGTCATCTAAGAGATTCACCGGCATGGAAGGATTTCGATAGGAGGCATGCAATATTCAGTAACGATCCTCACAATGTCAGGCTCGGACTGGCAAGTGATGACTTCTGCTCATTCAACTATATGGCTGGAAGCCACAGCACATGGTCCATTGTAATGATAGTTTATAATTTTTCGTCTTGATTGTCTATGGACCAATCATATTTTATGATGCCTCTTCTTATCGACGGACCAAACTCACCGGGAAACAATATCGAGGTTTATCTCCGACCTCTGATCGAGAAGTTAAAATCTTTATTCATTGATGGTGTAGAAACTTACGATACAAACACAAATACAACCTTCATACTGCGTGCGGCTTTAATATGGACAATTAATGACTTTCCTGCGTATGGAATGCTATCAGGTTGGTCCGTACATGGTCACAAAGTATGTCCTCATTGCCATCAACATACAACATAGAAATACTTGAATTTTAGCAGGAAGGTTTGTTATTGCGGCCATCGACGGTTCCTGCCTCTAGATCACCCCTACAGGTTAGACGATGTTCACTTTGATGGTCATCAGGAGTTTCTTGGACCTCCAGCCCCATTGCCCGGAGAGGATGTGACTGCTCAGTGGGATGGTTACAATAATATGACCTTCGGGATAGATCCGACAAAACAGGTCAAATCACCATTCTGGAACAACTTAATCATTTTCTTCGAGCTTCCGTACTGGTCAACAATTTTAGAGCATCATTGTCTGGACGTCATGCACATAGAGAAGGGAGTATCCGAGCACGTACTCAACTTGCTTCTTTGTAAAGACGGAAAATCGAAAGACAACCTCAATGCTCGGATGGATCTACAGGACTGGGAAATTAGAAGTGAATTGCATCCTAAACCGATAGCGGGTAAACCAGGCAAGTTTGTACTTCCCAATACCGCTTATCATATGTCATAACCGGAGAAGAAAAGATTCCTGCAGGTGTTGCATGATTTGAAAGTTCCCACAAATTTCTCAGGATCATTCAGCAAGAAAATAAAAATTATGAAAGGCAAGATCGATGGGCTGAAAAGTCATGATCACCATGTTATCATGAAACACGTTCTCCCATTAGCCCTAAGGACTTCCGTCCCCGAATCGGTTGGTCTAGTAATCAATGACCTATATTGTTTTTTCAGAGAATTATGCGCTAAAACACTGGATGCTGTGACGCTGGAGAAACTAGAAAATTCTATGGCGTTAATATTTTGCAAGTTTGAGCGTATTTTCCCATCGTCATTCTTCGATATCATAATACACCTGACGGTTCATCTTGCAACTGAGGCTAAATTAGCCGGACCAGTACAATATCGATGGTTGTATCCCGTCGAGAAGTACGTGGAATTTTCGTTTCGCTCAATTTGTAAAATTATTCTTGTCCTGTATGTCCGTATTTATTTATTTAATATATTTTTCTTTAGGCATCTTTACACTCTTAAAAAGTATATACATAGAAATCGACCAGAGGGTTCTATCATGCAAGCTTATCTTCTAGATGAAGCAACCATATTTTGTTCCCGCTATCTGGACGAGAACATTGAGACGAGACTTAACCGGCCTCAAAGAATTCAGGACGGGCCATATGATAAAACTGATTATAAGAGGGTAGACACTATATTTATCAACAAGATATACCGGTTTATCCTCCTCAATAGCGCATATTTTGAAAAATTTAGAAAGTAAGTTTTTTTGGATTAATTGTTATATTTGTGTTTGTGTGTGTATGAAATGATATAATATTAATGTCATAATTGTTTCCCTCCGAACACAGAGACGTGACTGCGCAGGTCCGTATTGCCTGAAATTCGGGGCAGATGCTAATTGGTGCTATCCGTCCACCTCTCCAAAGATGCCAAGTTGATTTATGGCACCATGTATCGAAAGTTTAAACGGATGCGGCTGATGTAGCAGACTTCATCAGATTCCCCCTCGTTTGAGGGGTTTTTGATTGTGGGGATGCTCTTCCCTGCAGGCACAAGCCCCTGCAGTTAATTACGCTACCGCATCGCGGTAACAAATTTCTCCTTCTCCAGATGGTCATTTCTTGTCGTGGGTGTTTGTTTTGTGTTCGGTTGCTCGTGGATTGTATACGGAGACTAAGTTATGCGGTCGCCCGTAGGATGTGGATTAGTCCAAATCCGTATCTTTCTTAAATTTGGGTTTGGGAGGGTTGTGTTTAAGGATACGTTAGCCTTATTTGAGACTAAGATCAACTTAAACGTTTGTTAAGGACACGTTAGTCTAATTTTAGACTAAGATCAACTTAACGGGATCATTTAGGTCCGACAAGAGAGCAGTTGGGCTCTATTGTTTAGTTTAATGACATTACGGTCGATAATTAGTTTAAGGACATTACGGTCCAATGTTAGTTTTAAGACGTCGCGGTCGAGGTTAAGGACATCATAGTCCGTGGATTTAAGGACTGCACGGTCCGACGTTAGTTTTAAGACATTACGGTCGAGGTTAAGGAGATCATAGTCCGTGGATTTAAGGGCTCCACAGTCCGATATTAGTTTTAAGATATCACGGTCAAGGTTAAGGACATCATAGTCCAAGGGTTTAAGGACTTCACAGTCCGACGTTAGTTTTAAGACATCACGATCGAGGTTAAGGACATCATAGTCCGTGAGTTTAAGGACCTCACAGTCCGATGTTAGTTTTAAGACATCACGATCAAGGATAAGGACATCATAGTCCGTGGATTTAAGGACTCCACAGTCCGATGTTAGTTTTATGACATCACGGTCGAGGTTAAGGACATCATAGTCCGTGAGTTTAAGGACCTCACAGTCCGATGTTAGTTTTAAGACATCACGGTCGAGATTAAGGACATCATAGTCCGTGAGTTTAAGGACCTCACAGTCCGATGTTAGTTTTAAGACATCACGGTCGAGGTTAAGGACATCATAGTTCGTGGATTTAAGGACTGTACAGTCCGATATTTGTTTTAAGATATCACGGTCGAGGTTAAGGACATCATAGTCCATGAGTTTAAGGATCTCACAGTCCGATGATAGTTTTAAGACATCACGGTAAAGGTTAAGGACATCATAGTCCGTGGATTTAAAGACTCCACAGTCCGATATTAGTTTTAAGACATCACGGTCGAGGTTAAGGACATCATAGTCCGTGAGCTTAAGGACCTCACAGTCCGACGTTAGTTTTAAGACATCACGGTCGAGGTTAAGGACATCATAGTCCGTGAGTTTAAGGACCTCACAGTCCGATGTTAGTTTTAAGACATCACGGTCAAGGTTAAGGACATCATAGTCCGTGGATTTAAGGACTCCATAGTCCGATATTAGTTTTAAGACATCACGGTCGAGGTTAAGGACATCATAGTCCGTGAGTTTAAGGACCTCACAGTCCGACGTTAGTTTTAAGACATCACGGTCGAGCTTAAGGACATCATAGTCCATGAGTTTAAGGACCTCACAGTCCGATGTTAGTTTTAAGACATCACGGTCAAGGTTAAGGACATCATAGTCCGTGGATTTAAGGACTCCACAGTCCGATGTTAGTTTTAAGACATCACGGTCGAGGTTAAGGATATCATAGTCCGTGAGTTTAAAGATCTCACAGTCCGATATTAGTTTTAAGACATCACGGTCGAGGTTAAGGACATCATAGTCCATGAGTTTAAGGACCTCACAGTCTATAGCAATGTGCGGTTGTCGGGACTCGTTACCTCTCTGACGACGTTGAGGGATTACAATGACAGATATCAGAGGAGTAAAGAGATATACCCTCGAACTGGGTATAGATTGATTGGAAGAGCAGATGAGCTCAGTTCAATTTAAATTGAGGACTTATGGCCAGAATTGGGCTAAGTCCAGCTAAAAAAGTTTAACATTTTATTTTTGTTCTGCCTGCTAGGCCTTTATTTGGGCTCTGACATTTTGTCTGGAATTAAATGCATAGCATTTATCAGAACAAAGTATGTTTTGACAGCGCGCCACGTGGCGCACTAGCACAGAGCGCATGGCGCTTCTGTCGGTTAGCGCACACGAGGAGGACACATGTCGCTTAACGCTAAGCGCTAGTTTGTTAGTGCACTGCGCTTTTAATTTATGAGCGCACTGCGCTAGTTTATGGGTACGCCAGTGAGTGACACGTGGCGCGCTTGGCACTGAGCGCCAACCCAAGAGCGCAGTGCGCTGTTTTCAGGAGCGCAAGGCGCAGATCATGTCCATGGTTGACACGTGGCATGTTATGGCGCTGAGCGCCAGTCCAAGGAGCGCAAGGGCGCAGATCATGTCCATGGTTGACACGTGGCATGTTATGGCGCTGAGCGCCAGTCCAAGGAGCGCAAGGGCGCAGTTCATGAGTGCAAAACACTGTCCAATAGCGCAAAGCGCATTTTGATCAATTTAAGATTAAAGAACAAGTCTATGTTCTTCTTAAAAGAGGCTTTGCCTCAAAATTCAAGAACTAAGTTTTTATTCTTATAAAAGGCTCTGCCTTTATAGATCAGAAGATCTATGAAGTAAAAATACTTTCTTTTATGATTAGATCTTGATCTTTTCTTTTTACTCAAAGACCTTGGTCTTTTTTTATAGATCTAAGATCTTTTTAGAAGACATTTCTTCTTTTTATGAGATGTTTTCATCTCTGTTTTTCAAGAAATCAATTCTTTACCTTTCTTTTTCTTCGAGTTTTTCTCAAAATTTGCAGAGGGTTTCTTCTATATGAGACTTGAAGCCTTGGGGGCTTTATATAGGGCCAATCGATTTATTAAATCGGTTTAAGAGATCTTTCTCTTGATTGATTGGGGAATATTTCCCACCGTTGGATCTTTGATCCTAAGGCTCCTATTTGACAGAAGATAATCTTCTTGTTCTAATAAGATTGGAAAATATTTCTATGCAGAATTTGTTCTGTTTTTTGGTAATTTACCATTGGATCATTGATCCAATGGTGCTTAAAGCACAACCTTGTCGTTTGGAATGATTTTGAGAAATCTTTCCTTAACAGAATTTAATTCTGGTTAATAAATGATTTATCATCATTATTAGATCTTTTGTTCTAACGGTGGGAATTTTAATTCCAGCGCTGGCGCACCTACGTTGGACACGTGGCGCGCAGCGCAACTGCGCTAGCGCACTCGTGCTTGCCACGTGGCGCGCAATGCAGAGCGCAGCGCAGTTGCGCTAGCGCACCTGTGTTAGACACGTGGCGCGCAGCGCAGAGCGCAGCACAACTGCGCTAGCGCATCTGTGTTGACACATGGCACGCGGTGCAGAGCGCTGGATCTGAAGCGTTGCTTCAACTTTTTAATTTTGAAAATAGAGTTTTGCTCTGATTGGGGTGCGCTGCCTAGGGCTCAGCACTCCTGGCGCTGGCGTGTCTGCTTTTGACACACGGCGCGCAGCACAGAGCGCAGCGCAACTGCGCTAGCGCACCAGTCTCAGACACGTGACGAGCAGCGCAACTGCGCCAGCGCGCCTGTATTAGACACGTGGCGCGCAGAGCAGAGCGCAGGATTTGAAGCGCTGCTTCAATTTTGACTCTTAAATTTCTAAACAGAGCTTTGCTCTGATTAGGGGAACAGAAGCATCGCTTCATTTCCAGTCTTGGAATTTGAACAAAGCTTTGCTCTGATTGGGGGAAACAAATACTCCCCCACCGTTGCGCTTACGTGGCCCCAAACGTGAGTGCGGCGGCAGCAATATCTCAGTCGTTGGATCAACTTTTGGGTAGTTGAAACAGCTCTCAATGCCTATAAATAGGACCTTTGGTCCCTTTGATGATTTTCATCCTCTTTCTTGAGAATTTTCTCTTATTCAAAGTACTGCTCTTTAGTTTTAAGAACTTTTCAAGAGTAAAACTCTTCCAAAACTTAGGTATAGTTTAAAACTTTTAATAAACTAGGGTTTTACCCATTAACAGAGCTTTGCTCTTTATAGATCTTTGATCTAAAGAAAACCCATTTAGGGTTTTATTTAGCAGAGTTTTGCTCCATAGGTCTAAAGAGATCTAAAGGGAACTAAAGAGAACCCTATTAGGGTTCTATTAATAGAGCTCTTCTCTCTAAAAGTATTTTTCTTGTGATCTCTTAATTCATTAATGGAGCTTTGCTCCTTTCAAATCATATAGAAGAACTCTTGAGAGTTTTTCATGGATCTTGAAGATTTAAGATGGAATTTTATTTATTTATTTATTTATTTTTTTGATGAATTATATCATTTTCTTAGAGTAAAGTTCTCAATGTTCTCGGGGGCCTTCTTTAACTTTCCTTCATAACTGATTTTGACAGGTGTCACTCCTGTCTGCAGAGTATTGCTCTCGAGGAGTTTAACTCCATATGCCTATTTTGAATAAGAAATTGCTTATTCAGTCTGTCTGCTGATCTTTGCTGATTTTCTTTTACAGGAGTGATGGACGCTCATATGTATGATCTCGAAGAGATTATCTCTTACGGAGGCATCCGCCGACTAGGCCGTTTTCAGAATCGAGAATTCACAAATGCCGAGTGTGCCGAAATTATGAGTCGTTTTGACGCATATAACGGTCAACTGCTTCCTCGGCGTTCCCCTCTTCTGAAGCTTATTGTGGGAGCGATCTGGGAAGCGCTCCCTCTATTGTGTACCGGTGTGCCACTTAGAGCATTGGATGCCGCTGAAGATAAGGTGCACTCGGTGTATCTGATGAACCTAATCTCGAAGAGACGGCGAGACAATCTTGTCGATCTCCTGCACCAGGCTTTTCAACAGTCTGCCATACTTGCTGCCTACCGGAGGGTGGAGGACATCCGTGGGGATCCCGATGCTTGTGATCGCGAAAGAAAGCACATTAGGATAGTTCGCTAGGCTTGGAAAATTCTGGACAAGGTCACTTTTGAGTTCCTCAATCCATGTCCTGGATTTGAGGTTTTGCCATTGTAATTACTTTAGTAATATCTTTGTTTATTGCTTTCATAATTGTAAGAACCTTTTTGCAATACGAATGGCAAATTTCTCGTTTTAGCGTGTTTTATTTCACGTTCTGAATCTTTTTTGCAAATGCCTGGATGGGGTGTGCCTCGAACACTTAATTAAGTGCAGATCAGATATTCTCCTTGTTGCCTTCTCCTCTTTACTGTGTTGCTGCCATGTGAATTTAGCAAGTATATAACTGTCAGTCTTGGATTCTTTGTAGAGTGGTGATGGCTTAGAAAACAGGGTTAAGATCTGTCACCTAAGACTTTTCAACTTTATGAGCCGTGAGGGTCTCATAAAGAATTTTCTCCCTACGGGTCGAGAGGATCCCGTAGGTGTAATTTTTTCTTAAGAATCGTGAAGATTCCTAAGGGCATTTTCTCTTAAGAGTCGTAAGGATCTCACGAGAGAATTTTCTGCCTTACGAGTCGTGAGGACCCGCAAGTGATGGGTGAAGTTGTCCTTATCCACATTTCACGGAGTCAGGGGTTGTTCTGGATACTTCCCATGGGCTCACTGCCGTGTTTGGCGGGACCAGGCTCCGCTCTGGACGTTATCCAGGATACCGTAGTTTAAAGACATCGCGGTCAAGGTTAAGGACATCATAGTCCGTGAGTTTAAGGACCTCACAGTCCAATGTTAGTTTTAAGGCATCATGGTCGAGGTTAAGCACATCATAGTCCATGAGTTTAAGGACCTCACAGTCCGGTGTTAGTTTTAAGACATCACGGTCGAGGTTAAGGACATCATAGTCCGTGGATTTAAGGACTCCACAGTCCGATATTAGTTTTAAGACATCAAGGTAGAGGTTAAGGACATCATAGTCCGTAGATTTAAGGACTCCACAGTCCGTGAAATGTGTGGTTGTTCGGACCCGTCACCTCTTTGAAGACGTTGAGGAATTACAACGACAAATATCAAAGGAGTGACAAGATGTACCCTTGAACTAAGGTAAAATTAGTTTAAAATCATTGGGGTTGATTGTTAGTTTTAAGACATCACGGTCGAGATTAAGGACATCATAGTCCGTGAGTTTAAGGACCTCACAGTCCGATGTTAGTTTTAAGACATCACGGTCGAGATTAAGGACATCATAGACCGTGGATTTAAGGACTCCACAGTCCGATGTTTGCTCTGGATGCTTTCCACGGGTTCACTGCCGTGTTCGGCGAGGACCAGGCTCCGCTCTAGATGCTTCACACGGGTTCACTACCGTGCTCTGCGAAGACCAGGATCCACTCTGGACGTTTTCCACAGGGTCAGAAGTGACGTTATCTGCATTCCACGTGACCAGGAATTTTGCTCTAGATGCTTCCCACAGGTTCACTGCCGTGTTCGACGAGGACCAGGCTCCGATCTGGATGCTTCATACGGGTTCACTGCCATGCTCTGCGAGGACCAGGATCCGCTCTGGATGTTTTCCACAGGGTCAGAAGTGACGTTATCCGCGTTCCACGTGACCAGGAATTTTGCTCTGGATGCTTCCCACGGGTTCACTACCGTGTTCGGGGAGGACCAGGCTCTGCTCTGGATGCTTTACACGGGTTCACTGCCGTGCTCTGCGAGGACCAGGATCCGCTCTGGACGTTTTCCACGGGGTCAGAAGTGACGTTATCCGCGTTCCACGTGACCAGGAATTTTGCTCTAGATACTTCCCATGGGTTCACTTCCGTATTCGGTGAGGACTAGGCTCCGATCTGGATGCTTCACACGGGTTCACTGCCGTGCTCTGCGAGGACCAGGATCCGCTCTGGACATTTTCCACGGGGTCAGAAGTGACGTTATTCGCGTTCCACGTGACCAGGAATTTTTCTCTAGATGCTTCCCACGGGTTCACTGCCGTGTTCGGTGAGGACTAGGCTCCGCTCTGGATGCTTCACACGGGTTCACTGCCGTGCTCTACGAGAACCAGGATCCGCTCTGGACGTTTTCCACGGGTTCAGAAGTGACGTTATCCGCGTTCCACGTGACCAGGAATTTTGTTGATTATATCCGCATTTCACGGAGTTGGGATTTGACTCTCTGTCATCCGTACACCGCCGAGTCATGGAACTGGGAGTTGCCGCTGTTCCGCTTTGCCTGATGTTGTGTCTGCTGTAATAAGACATATGTTGAGATGATCTCCAGGCTATCTGTGACCCGTCGAGATTTGGCTTCTTCTTCTTCTAATGAAACCTAGGGAGGAGGAATGTGATTCTTTCTTTGTTTGCGCCCCTGGATTGTATACAGGGATTAATGTAATATCACCTGTAGGGCATAAATTTCATTTTATTTTTCAATTCTTTCCGCGATGCTCTATCATTTCAGCTTTTATATCGCGAAGGTCACGATTGCCCAATCATTTCGGCTATTTTTCGCGGTGCCCAATCATTTCGGCTATTTATTTTATTTTTACTCGCTGCTTTTTATTGCGAGTTGCCAAATCATTTCGGCTATTTCGCATGCATACATTTTTATTTGCTGATTTTGTCGCAAGTTGCCCCATCATTTCGGCTATTTCGTATGCATGTGTGGCTTGCTGGCTTTTCGTTGCAAGCTTGGAATCAGATACCGATTTCGGCATCAGCACCGCTATAACTGGGATATTGCCATGAGCGAATCATCATTTGCCTCTGTCGATATCGAACAAAGGTGGCTTAGCAAACAGGGTTAGGGTCCTGTCGACTAAGGCTTTGACTTTATGAGCCGTAAGGGTCTCACAAAGGTATTTCTCCCTGCGAGTCGTGAGGATCTCGTAGGTGTATTTTCTTCTTAGGAATCGTGAGGACTCCTAAGTGCATGTTCTCCTGTAAGTCGTAAGGATCTTACAAGAGGGTTTTCTCCTTATAAGTCGAGAGGACTCACAAGGGTTGTTCACGGTGCGAACATATCCCTTGTTATGGGTAGGACTTGGTTAGGGAAATGTTTATTCGTGCCCGTGGATTATATACAAGGGTCGGTATTGAGCCTCTTGTAGGGCTGTTTTGGAGGTTGTGGGGGCTGCTTAAGAACAAGTTCAGGTCTCTGTAGCTTAAGACTTTCAAATCTTATAAGCCGTGAGGGTCTTATAAGAGGATTCTCATTACGAGTCGTGAGGATCTCGCAAGTGTAATTTCTCCTTAAGAATCGTGGGAATCCCTAAGTGTGTTGCTCCTTTGTGAGTCGTAAGGATCTCACGCAGGTGATTTCTCCTTACAAGGTCGAAAGGACCCTGTAAGTGTCTTTTATCGAGGTTGCGCCCTTTCGGGTTTTCACAAACACTCGCCGGCAGCCCTGCTGTTTTTACTCACGGAGCCCTTTCGGGTTTTCATCCATGCCCATTTTGCTTATGGACATACCCCTCTTTTTTTAACGAGGTTGCGCCCTTTCGGGTTTTCACAAGACTCGCCGGTAGCCCTGCCGTTTTTACTCACGGAGCCCTTTCGGGTTTTCATCCGTGCCCATTTTTCTTATGGACATATCGTTTTCTTTTTTTTATTCTTTTTTTTTTAACTCTTCTTTTTTTTGTATCAGCTTTGGGATGCTGCAATCCACCGTAGTTTCTCGACATCTCAGTCAACAGCTAGTTTTATGACATAGTGGTCCGTTGTTAGTTTAAGAACGTTTCGGTCCGCTGTTAGTTTAAGAACGTTTCGGTCCGCTGTTAGTTTAAGGACGTTTCGGTCCGCTGTTAGTTTAAGGACGTTTCGGTCTGCTGTTAAGTAAGCCAGTTACTACTTATAGAGTTTAGGCTTAGGAAGATAGCGAGCGGACATAGTCGTCGTCATCTATCATTGACTTAGGCCGTGACTCGTCAAGCGTAGTACTTCTTCAGGAAGCGACCGTTTATTGGCCTGAAGGGCCTTTCGCCATGCATGTCTATGAGTAGATAGGCTCCATCCTGGTAGACCTTGTCTATGATGTATGGGCCTTCATAGTTTGGCTCGAATTTTCCCCGCATGGCGCGATTGGGAATCATAGGACTTTTGACCACTAGTACGAGTTCGCCTTGGCAGAATGTTCTCGTCCTAGTCAATCTTTCATATGAGCGCGTCATCTTTGCTTTATAAGCTTCCAGATTTTGCTACGCCAGGAGCCGGGTTTCATCAAGGGCATCGAGTTCCTCAAGCCGAAGGTGAGCATTCTCTCCGTCCGTTAGCTCATAATGGACTGCCACTCGTAGAGAGGGTAACTCTATCTCGAGGGGAGTACCGCTTCTGTACCGAATACCAACGCGTACAGCGTTGTATTCGTGGCCGTCTTGAACGTAGTTCGATATGCTCAGAGAGCTTCATGCAGTCTCTCGTGCCAGTCCTTCTTATTTCGGGAGACCGTCTTCTTCACAATCTTTATCAGGGTCTTATTGAAAGCCTCAGCTAGACCGTTAGCTCGGGGATTATAAACTGAGGAGTATCTCTAGTCTATGTTATGTTGCTGTGCGAAGCGGCTGATCTTGTGGCTTCTGTAGGCTGGACCGTTATCGGAGATGATCCGTCGCGGAATTCCAAACCGATAAATAGCGTGCGTCTTGAAGAAGTGGAGGATATTCTCTGTCTTCACTTTCCTTAGCGGTACTGCTTCTGCCCATTTGGAGAAGTAATCAGTTGTCGCTAAAATAAAACGATGTCCTCTGGACGATGCCGGTTCGATGGGGCCGATTATGTCAGTTCCCCACATTTCGAACAGCCAGCTAGCCACCGTTGGATGTAGTGGATTTGGATGTTGATGGATAAAGTCCCCATGAATATGGTATGAGTGGCATTGCTTCGCATACTCGAGGCAGTCCTGGATCATCGTGGGCCAATAATAACCCATCCGTTTGATCTTCAACTTCATCTTCGGGCTAACTTGGTGAGAACCGCAGAGCCTGTCGTGAACTTCTTGGACGACTCTTCTTGCTTCGTCAGGTCCCAGGCATCTTAACCACAAAAAATCAAATGACCTCCTGTACAGAGTGTCATTGACAAAGGCAAAAGACAGAGCTCGTTTCATAAGCTGATGTCTTGAGGACGCATCTTCAGGCGTTCGACGGGATTTGAAGTAGTCTATAAAGACTTTTCTCCAGTCCTCAACCATTTCTTGGTCTTTTATTTGCAGGGCCGTCTGCTCGGTCGCTCTCTTTTCCTTGGACGCCTCCGGAGATACTTTTGTCGGTGCGAGAACCAGACGGCTTTGCACAATGATCCTCACTTCATCGAGGTTCTCATCGGACAGTTCTTTAGCGAGCTTAGCTAGTGGATCTGCTTTGCTATTTTCTGCACACGGTATGCTTTCCAAGGTGTAGGAAGGTATTTGGGTCAGCAGTTGCTGTACCCTTTCTCCGTATTTCACTAGTTCTGGTTTGCACGTTTAGCAGTCACTATTTACTTGACTAACGACCAGTTGGGAGACTCCGTATATGAGGAGGTTTTCAATTCCCATGTCGATGGCGATCTTGAGGCCTGCTATCAAAGCTTCATACTCGGCTTCATTGTTTGTCCTCGGCTTTGTTAAGAAGAAGGCGAAACGCATTATCCCTCCTTGTGGGGTCACGAAGATAAGGCCTACCCCTGATTTTATTATGGGCGTGTTCTGTTTGCGATTATTCATGGAAGACGCTCCATCAAAATAAAGTTCCCATCGGGTATCATCACCGTCGATCGCATCAAACGCAAGTTCGTCTGGAAGTTCACAATTCAAAGGGGAATCGGCTGGTATCGGATGCTCAGCGAGAAAGTCGACGATGGCCTGGCCTTTCACTGCCTTAAGAGGTTGATAAGTTATTGAGAACTCTATTAAGAGTAAGGCCCACTTAGCGAGTCGCCCTGTCAATATGGCATTTGACATCAAATATTTGAGAGGGTCCACCTTTGATATGAGACGGACTTCATGCGCCAATGCATAGTGCTTGAGTTTCGTTATCGCGAAGATCAATGCCAAGCAGTGTTTTTCGATGGGAGAATAATTGCTTTCTGCCCCCAGGAGAATTTGACTCAAGTAATAGAGAGCTCTTTCTTTCCCTTGGTCGTTCTCTTGTGCCCATAGTGCGTCTAAGGAACCTTCTATTGGGGTAAAAATTTGCACCCCGGTTGACCGAGTCAAAGTCAAGGTCAACCCCCAAGCTAGGTGGGCCCAAGCCTAGGCCAAGCGGGCCCATACCCAAGTCGGGCCCACGGCCAGCCTCCCCATGCCAATAACAAAATCATGTAATAAATAATTTTTATGTAATTTTTTATACATGAATGTATGCAAAATGGGCATAAAGCCATTATTTTGTAAGCCCATGGCTTATGTGCAAAAATGAAATGGCACATGAGCCATGGGATAGGCAAAATGCCATTTTGTGAAGCCCAAGGGGCTATATGTAAAAACGTAAGCCTATAAAAGGCAACATGATGAATAAAAAAAATACTTTCATTCTCTCAAAAAACCTAGGGTTTGTATTTCTTTCCCTTTTCTGAAGGTCTCAAACCTTCTTCTTTCTTCTGAATTAAATCAAGAGTTTTACTCTTCCTTTTCAAAAACAAAATAGTTTTTCACCATCAAACCCACAAAGGGGAACTTGGATCTGTCTTTAGATCCCAAAAAGGAGAGATTTTGAGATCTTACATCTCTTGATCTTCAAGATCAAGCTAACAGAGGAGGAAGAAGAAGAACCCATTTCACTAAACCCAAAAAAGAAAAACAAAACACACTCAGGAGACCAACTCCTCTCTGATTTCTCTTCCGAGAAACTTTTTTTTAGGTTAAAAGCCACTTTTTCTCGCCGGCGCTCAAGCGCAGAGCGCCCGCGTGTCGACACGTGGCGCTCTTGCGCTCAAGCGCTCAACGTTCGAGCGCAAAGCGCCCCGGTGCTGACACATGGCGCGCTTGTGCTCGAGCGCAAGCGCTCGAGCGCAAGTCGCCCCGGTGCTGACACGTGGCGCGCTTGCGCTCAAGCGCAAGCGCTCAGGCACAAGTTGCCCTCGTGCCGACACGTGGCGCACTTGCGCTCGAGCGTCAGGCGCTGAAGCGCAAAGCACCCACGTGCCGACACGTGGCGCGCTTGCGCTCAAGCGCCCAGCGCTCAAGCGCAGAGCGCCCACATGCCAACACGTAGCACTCTAGCGCCTGAACGCACAGCACCTGGGCGCACAGTGCCCAAGATGCTGCCCCCACGCATCCTTTGGATGCCTTTTCTTCCTTTTTTTTTCTTATATATATACATATATACATATATATATATATATACATATGTACACATACACATACTCCACGACACTGCCCCTGTTAGAAAAAAATTTCTAACGGGGCGCTGCCCCGCACCCCGCAAGGGGGCTGCTAGCCCTCTTGACCCCCAGCCCGCTATCCGGGTAGCAGGAACCCCGTAAAAACTCTGCGTGGCTCCCGATATATCCAAACCCCCCTTTCAAAACACAACACATGTACACTGCACATTGAGTTCGCATGACCAGTTTAACCCGTCAATCGGAGGTTCCCTCGCTCTAAAGGCGAGAAGTAATTAACGGCAGCTTAGTTCGCGGCTGCCGGAGATTCGGATCCCCACAATCATTAAACCCCGGCCTACCCTAGACAGGGAGAATCTGTAGTATGCCTGAAAAGCGCGCGCGTATTCCCATCTCAATGGGGTGACGAAAAACACCCTGCAGATTTTGGCACGCTCAGTGGGAACAATCTCTCCTCCCATATTTCGGGTTAAGCATTTATGCGAACTCAATCATTATACATACATGTATTTATACTAAAATAATGCTCTTTCATGCAGATTTTCAAGAAATCACCTTCCGACGATGTCTTCGATGATGAACTCAGCTCCCGTCTCCTACACGATGAAGATAGACTCCAGGACGGTCCTTCCGGCCAGTTTCGGGTGACAATGGGAGGAGCCGCTGCTACCATTCGGCTCTATTATGTTCATGCCTGTTGGCGCCATCCCGGCTCCTCAAGCCCCGGTGGCAGACAAACCGGTCTCGAAAGGCAGGAGACCAAATGTGGTGGTCGTGAGGGCACCTCAGCCCAAGCACAAGTCCGTTTCCGAACGACTCTCTATGGCCCTAGCTGGGGGCAAGGCCATCAACACCAACAAAGCTACAACGCGTCTCGAGCAAGCTCCAGCAGTGCCTTTGACCACTGCTCGCTCGGGTGTCTTCTCTAAGCTCCCCTCTGATCAACTCATAATGGCTTCCCGGATAGCGGATGCCCGCCAAGCCTTCAAAATCGAGAAGCTGAGGGAGAAAAGGCTCGGATATAGAGCCAACAAAAGGGCTAGGGCTCCTGCCAGGCTAAACCTCATGAGGTTCGAAGAACAAGGCTACCCCACCGAAGATGAGGAAATGGCTGGGTATATGGTCCACACTGTCTACATGGTGGGCACGCGCAGCAAGAGGAAGGACGGGGCCACCACATCTCAAATCCAATCTGGCTTGAATGTGGTTGCCGCTTCCTAAGAACAGCCGCCTCCGCTAGATGATGAAAACCCTCTAGATGAGGATGATAGGCAGAAAGACCTTTCGATCCATGAGGAGTCGGGCTCGGAAAGTGAAGAGGAGCCAATGTTCCGTCCCAAGAATGCAGAGCAGTAACTTCTCCAAGAGCTCCGAAAACAGCTCAGAAGCAAAGAAAAGGAGATGGCCAAACTTTACTCTAAAATTGACAACTTGACGAACGTCGTCTTGCAGCTCACGGCCCAACTTGCCTCTCAGCCACCCAATCAAGCGCAAGGCTCTGCTCGTGAACCGGGAAACGGTGTCCCAACGCAGCCGACGCCTATTCCCTCAAATCCAAAGGTGGGCGGACCGCATGAAAGTCAATCGCATCCTATCTCAGGAAATCTCTTGGCTACTGATGACAGTAGCCCGCTAACTCAAGATCAAATCATGGATTTGGTTTCCAGCAAAGTCAAAACATTGGTGGCCGAAGCCGAAGCGCAAAAAGATATCAACAGTAGTGGGAGACCATATCCTGCTCAGTTTGATCTGGTAGAATTTCCTAGCGGCTATGTCATCCCAAAATTCGGAAGATTCGATGGGACGGGAAATGTGAATCAACACATCACCCACTTTAAAGCCTCATGCGGGAATACTGGGGGCAATGTTTCGCTTCTCTTC
Source organism: Agapanthus africanus (assembly GCA_030015575.1). Taxonomy (NCBI): domain Eukaryota; kingdom Viridiplantae; phylum Streptophyta; class Magnoliopsida; order Asparagales; family Amaryllidaceae; genus Agapanthus; species Agapanthus africanus. The sequence continues at coordinate 97,921,751 of JASDDO010000014.1, read as the reverse complement.
TGCCAGTTCGTTAATAGCTTGACCGATGTTGCTTTCGACTGGTAAGCGAGCATACCGGATGGCTCCGTTACTACTTTCGTCCAAATGGAATCTTTGTTTCGACAAAGATTCATGAGCGTCAGCGATAAGATCACCATTGCCGAGCTCGTAAGGACCAAGCCCAAGAACAACGAAAGCAGCACGGATTTTATAACCCGATGGCACAATCTCTCCGTCAAATACGAACCACCGATAGAGCAGGACCAATCTGTCAGTCTCCTCGTCGGAAATCTCAATAATTGGATGGCCCCGTTTCTATGCACCGCCGGTCTCAAAACATTTCAAGAGCTGACCAGGAAAGTTTAGATGCTGGAGCGCTCAAAGCAGGTGTCTTCCTCGAATTTCCAAAATAACAATAGGTCCTGGAGAAACCGAAAGGACGATAATCGCAAAGGCAGAAATCCCGACGATTCTGAGTCTGTCAACTCTTCGGCTAACCGAAATAAGCATGGGATGAGCGGGCCTAGCGCCAACCAGCCTCGAAAGCCAGTGTTCGGAGAGGGAAGAGAATCTCCACTCAAAGAGATGCTAGATAAGGTCTATTCCTTCAGAAGAGACAAAATCCGTAAAATATTCAAAGACGCCCTGAAGAACGGTCTACAACTGCCAGAGTCAAAAAGACCGCAGGAAGCGAATATGACCGACGACTCCAAATACTGCCCCTATCACAGAGTGATAGGTCATGCCATTGAGGACTGCTTCGTCTTCAATGATTGGGTCGAAAAGCAATACAAGGCAGGAGAGATAGAACTATCTAAAGGCGTGTTAACAAACAGCCCAGCTGCGACCGCCAATTTCATACAAACGGAGACCGAAGTTCTTCGTGAAACTGATTCTCTCAAACATCTGCCTTTCTCTGAAAACAATCGACCACCACGTCATTAAACTGGGAACAGTCGACCTCTAAGTCGTTAAACTGGAAATGTAAAAAAATGTAAATAAACAAAAAAATGTGTAAATAAAAGAAAAATAAAAGCCGAAATGATGGGGCAACTCGCAATAAAAATCAGCGAGTAAAAATAAAGATGAGAATAAAGCCGAAATGATGGGGCAACCGCGAATAAATAGCCGAAATGATAGGGCAATCGTGATCTTCGCGATAAGAAAAGCTGAAATGATAGAGCAATCGCGGTAAAACAAAAAAAACAAAAAAAAATGGCGAATGATGAGTCGCTCCTGGTACCATATTCCAGTGCAGCGATGCAGACGCCAACCAAAATCCAGTTTCCCAAAATTCTTCCAGCCCTACGGCCAGTCCCCAAATTGACTACCGTATACAATTCATGGGCTCAAATAATTCTCATCATATTCATGCCCCACCATAATCACCAGTTACACGGAAGGTCTCCGCCTTTGGAATTATGCTCCATTGAGAAGACCCACTCATGTGTCCTCACGATACATGAGGAGAACAAACCTTTGTGGGATCCTTACGACTCGCAAGGGAAAAACACACTTAGGAGACCTCACGACTCCTAAGGAGAAAATACACCTGCGGGATCCTTACGACTCGTAGGGAAAAAATGCTTTTATGGGACCCTCACGGCCCGTAAAATTGAAAAGCCTCAGGCGATAGGGATCTAAACCTGTCTCCTAAGCCATCGCTCCCCAATCCCCAACTGGCGAATGATGAGTCGCTCCTGGTACCATATTCCAGTGAAGCGATGCAGATGGTAACCAAAACTCAAATTCCTAAGTGGCGAATGATGAGTCGCTCCTGGTACCATATTCCAGTGCAGCGATGCAGACGCCAACAAAGTCCCGAAATTTTTATGGCCCTACGGTCTGGATCATACATCCTGCAAAACCATATACAATCCACGGGCGTAAAACAATTCCAATCTCGCCAAAAATAATAAAATAAAAAGAAAAAAAAGAAGGTATGTCCACAAGCAAAATGGGCACGGATGAAAATCCGAAAGGGCTCCATGAGTAAAAACAGTAGGACTGCCGGCGAGTTTGTGAAAACCCGAAAGGGCGCAAACTCGTGAAAAAGAGATGAAATGCACTCGCAAAGTCCTCTCGACTTTGTGAGGAGAAAATTCCCGCGTGAGATCCTTACGACTCACAAAGGAGCAACACATTTAGGAGTCCCCACGACTCCTAAGGAGAAAATACATCTACGGGATCGTTACGACTCGTAGGGAGAAAATGCTTTGTGAGACCCTTACGGCTCAAAAAATTGAAAAGTCTTAAGCGATAGGGACCTAAAACCTGTCTCCTAAGCCATCGCTTTCTGATAAGCAAGCGCAAATGATGATTCGCACCTGGTACCATATTCCAGTGTAGCGATACTGATGCCAAGCAAAAACCGATTCCCAAATCCTCTCATGACAAATGATGATTCGCTCCTGGTACCATATTCCAGTGTAGCAATGCTGATGTCAACCCAAATCCAATCAAACCAACAACCTCTGCGTCAGAATTATGCTTCGTCTCAGAATGCACCCCGTGTTGAAATGATGCTTCGCCTCGGTGTACCTACCTTCCCTGCCGGAATTATGCTCCGCCTCGGAATTAAATCAACCAACAAGCTCTGCGTCGGAATCATACTTTGTCTCAAAATGTGCACCCCGTGTCAAAATCATGTTTCGCCTTGGTGCATCTGCCTTCCCTGTCGAAATTATGCTTCAGCTCGGAATCAACCAACGACCTCCTCGTCAGAATTATGCTCCGCCTCGGAATCAAGTTAACCAGCAAGCTCTGCGTCAGAATTATGCTTTGTCTCAGAATGCATCCCGTGTTGAAATGATGCTTCGTCTCGGTGTACCTGCCTTCCCTGTCGAAATTATGCTTCGTCTCGGAATCAAGTCAGCCAACAAGCTCTGCGCCGGAATCATGCTCCGTCTCAGAATGTACCCCGTGTCGAAATCAATGCTTCGCCTCGGAATATTTGCCTTCCTTGTCGGAATTATACTTCGCCTAGGAATCTACCTCTGCATCGAACTCATGCTTCGGTCAGAATGTCTGCCGCTCTTCGGAATGATGCTCCGAACTCTGGAATCATGCTCCGCTCATCGGAATGATGCTCCGATCCCCTGGAATCATGCTCCGCTCATTGGAATGATGCTCCGATGCCGGGAATGATGCTCCGCTCATCGGAATGATGCTCCGATCCTTTGGAATCATGCTCCGCTCATCGGAATGATGCTCCGATCCTTTGGAATCATGCTCCGCTCATCGGAATGATGCTCCGATCCCCTGGAATCATGCTCCGCTCTTCGGAATGATGCTGCAAATCCTGGAATCATGCTCCACCCTTCGAAATGATGCTCCGAATCCTGGAATCATGCTCCGCCCTTCGGAATGATGCTCCGAATCCTGGAATCATGCTCCGCCCTTCGGAATGATGCTCCGATATCTAGAATCATGCTCCGCTCATCGAAATGATGCTCTGATTCCTGGAATCATGCTCCGCTCTTCGGAATGATGCTCCGATTCTTGGAATCATGCCTCTACTCTTCGGAATTATGCTTCGACTCTTCGGAATGATGCTCCGACCTTGGAATTATGCTCAGCAAATCGGAATGATGCTCCGATCCCCGGGAATCACGCTCCCCGAGGGATACTCCGACCTTGGAATTATGCTCCGCGAATCAGAATGATGCTCCGATTCCCGGGAATCATGCTCCCCGGGATGATGCTCCGCCCCCGGAATGATGTTCCACCTCGAAGTCCAGCTTCAAGATCCATCAATTTCATGCACACAACTCAAACGTGCGGTGTGCATTTATTGATGGGGGGCAATTTGTTGGGGTAAAAATTTGCACCCTGGTTGACCGAGTCAAAGTCAAGGTCAACCCCCAAGCTAGGTGGGCCCAAGCCCAGGTCAAGCGGGCCCATACCCAAGTCGAGCCCGCGGCCAGCCTCCCCATGCCAACAACAAAATCATGTAATAAATAATTTTTATGTAATTTTTTATACATGAATGTATGCAAAATGGGTATAAAGCCAATATTTTGTAAGCCCATGGCTTATGTGCAAAAATGGAATGGCACATGAGCCATGGGATAGGCAAAATGCCATTTTGTGAAGTCCAAGGGGCTATATGTAAAAATGTAAGCCTATAAAAGGCAATATGATGAATAAAAAAAATACTTTCATTCTCTCAAAAAACCTAGGGTTTGTATTTCTTTCCCTTTTCTGAAGGTCTCAAACCTTATTCTTTCTTATGAATTAAATCAAGAGTTTTACTTTTCCTTTTCAAAAACAAAATAGTTTTTCACCACCAAACCCACAAAGGGGAACTTGGATCTGTCTTTAGATCCCAAAAAGGAGAGATTTTGAGATCTTACATCTCTTGATCTTCAAGATCCAGCTAACAGAGGAGGAAGAAGAAGAACCACTTTCACTAAATCCAAAAAAGAAAAATAAACACACTCAGGAGTCCAACTCCTCTCTGATTTCTCTTCCGAGAAACTTTTTTTTAGACTAAAAGCCTCTTTTTCTCGCCGGCGCTCAAGCGTAGAGCACCCGCGTGCCGACACGTGGCGCTCTTGCGCTCAAGCGCTGCGCTCGAGCGCAAGTCGCCCCGGTGCTGACACGTGGCGCGCTTGCGCTCGAGCGCGAGCGCTCGAGCGCAAGTCGCCCCGGTGCTGACACGTGGCGCGCGTGCGCTCGAGCGCGAGCGTTCAGGCGCAAGTCGCCCCGGTGCCGACACGTGGCGCGCTTGCGCTCAAGCGCAAGCACTCAGGCACAAGTCACCCCCGTGCCGAACGTGGCGCACTTGCGCTCGAGTGTCAGGCGCTGAAGCGCAAAGCACCCACGTGCCGACACGTGGCGCGCTTGCAATCAAGCACCCAGAGCTCAAGCTCAGAGCGCCCACGTGCCGACACGTGGCACTCTAGCGCCTGAGCGCACAGCACCTGGGCGCACAGCACCCAAGGTGCTGCCCCCACGTATCCTTTGGATGCCTTTTCTTCCCTTTTTTCTTATATATATACATACATATATATATATGTATATACATATGTATACATATACATACCCCACGACACTGCCCCTGTTAGAAAAAAAATTTCTAACGAGGCGCTGCCCCGCACCCCGCAAGGGGGCGGCTAGCCCCCTTAACCCCCAGCCCGCTATCAAGGTAGCGGGACCCCCGTAAAAACTCTGCGTGGCTCCCAATATATCCAAACCCCTCTTTCAAAACACAACACATGTACGCTGCACATTGAGTTCGCATGACCAGTTTAACCCGTCAATCGGAGGTTCCCTCGCTCCAAAGGTGAGGGGTAATTAAAGGCAGCTTAGTTCGCGACTGCCGGAGATTCGGATCCCCACAATCATTAAACCCCGGCCTACCCTAGGCAGGGGGAATCTGTAATACGCCTGACAAACGCGCGCGTATTCCCATCTCAATGGGGTGACGAAAAACACCCTAAACCTTCAAGGGCGGTTGTATACAGAATGAGAGGCTTTTCCTTGACCAGAGCAGCCAGCACTGGCGGGTTCTGCAGATACTGCTTGATTTCGTCCAGTGCGCCTTGGCATTTGTGGTCCCAGACGAACGGGGTTCCCTTCTTCATTAGGTGACTATAAGGACGGCACTTTCCAGAGAGATTGGCTATAAATCGCAGGATATACGCGAGCTTCCTTGGAGAGACCGCAATTGTTTGAGAGTCCTTGGCGGAAGCATTTCTATAATTGCTTTGATCTTTGACGGATCTATCTCGATACCTCGGTGTCGGACGATGAATCCGAAGAATTTTCCCAAGAAAACTCCGAATGCGTATTTGAGAGGGTTCATCTTTAAATTGTATTGTCGAAGGCGTTGAAATACGATCTTCAGATGCTCAAGATGTTCCCCGTATGATTTTCTTTTCACCATGAGGTCGTCGATATAGCATTCGACGATTTCATGTATGAGGTCATCGAAGATCGTCGTCATGGCCCTCTGATAGGTGGCACCGGCATTCTTTAGACCGAAGGGCATCACCTTTTAGCAGAATATACCCAGAGGGGTTTGGAACGCGGTGTGCTTCTGGTCCTCGGAATGCATCTTTATCTGATTATATTCTGATGAGCCGTCCATGAAGGAGAAAACTTTGTGAGTGGACATATTGTCTACCATCAGCTCAGTGACTGGTACTGGGAAGTCGGCTTTCGGGCAGGCTTTATTGAGATCCCTGTTCCCCTCCGAATAGGCGGTGCGACGGACGTCTTGCCAGATATTCGGGGCAGATGCTAATTAGTGCTATCTGTCTACCTCTCCGAAGATGCCAAGTTGATTTATGGCACCATGTATCGAAGGTTTAAACGGATGCGTCCGATGTAGCAGACTTCATCAGATTCCCCCTCGCTTGAGGGATTTTTGATTGTGGGGACGCTCTTCCCTGTAGACGCAAGCCTCTGTAGTTAATTACGATACCACACTGCGGTAACAACTTTCTCATTCTCCAGATGATCACTTCGTGTCGTGTGTGTTTATTTTGTGTTTGGTTGCCCGTGGATTGTATACGGAGACTGAGTTATGTCGTCGCCCGTCGGGCGTGGACTAGTCCAAATCCGTATTATCTTAGATTTGGGTTTGGGGGTTTGGGTTTAAGGATACGTTAGCCTCATTTGAGAATAAGATCGACTTAACCGTTTGTTAAGGACACGTTAGTCTAGTTTTAGACTAAGATCGACTTAACGAGATCGTTTAGATCCAACAAGAGAGCAATTAGGGAAGCCCTGTTGTTTAGTTTAGTGACATTGCGGTCGATAGGTAGTTTAAGGACATTGCGGTCCAATGTTAGTTTTAAGACATTACGGTCTCGGTTAAGGACATCATAGTCCGTGGATTTGAGGACTCCACAGTCCGATATTAGTTTTAAGACATCACGGTCAAGGTTAAGGACATCATAGTCCGTTGTTAGTTTTAAGACATTCCGGTCAAGGTTAAGGACATCATAGTCCGAGGATTTAAGGACTCCACAGTCCGGCGTTAGTTTTAAGACATCCCGGTCAAGGTTAAGGACATCATAGTCTATTGTTAGTTTTAAGACATTCCGGTCAAGGTTAAGGACATCATAGTCCGAGGATTTAAGGACTCCACAGTCCGGCGTTAGTTTTAAGACATCCCGGTCAAGGTTAAGGACATCACAGTTCATGAGTTTAAGGACCCCACAATCCGTATCAATGTGTGGTCATCGGGACCTGTCACCTCTTTGAAGACGTTGAGGAATTACAACGCCAAGTATCAAAGTAGTGAAGAGATGTACCCTTGAGCCAAGATAGATTAAATAATCTTTGGCCCAATTTGGAACCAAGACCAATTAATTATATTATGAGCCTATTGGCTCAGTTGAGTTTGAATTGGGGACTTATGGCCTTCTTGGGCTAAGCCCAATCATGTTTGGAATATTGGCCATCTGTTGGTCCATTGAAGGAGAGGCTTTGCCTCTAGAAACTTAGCCAATTGGGCTAAAGGTAGTGTTAAACACTAAAGACCAACAGTGTTGAACACTGGGATTGAGATTAGCAAGTTAGTGTTTAACACTAAAAGATAATCAGTGTTAAACACTAGCAACGGGGCTTTCAAATTAGTGTTAAACACTAAAGCAAATCAGTGTTAAACACTGGAAATAGAGATTCCAAATTAGTGTTTAACACTAAGGCAAATCAGTATTAAACACTGGATACAGAGGTTTCAATTTAGTGTTAAACACTAAGGCAAGAGGGGTCACGTATTAGCACGTGAGAGCGCCCTGCTTCTCTTCATTTTTTTCTGCCAAAAGTATTGAATACTTTGGAGCATCACGTGCTGTCACGTAATATTTGTCTGTTAGAGCTTCAACCGACGGGTCACGTGGGGCACGTGAGGCGTTGCCTCAAAGCTCTTTTCTGTGAATCTTTATAGGAGTCACGTGGTAACACGTGACTCTGGTTCTTTGTATGTCTTAAAGATCTGTTAATCTTTTAAGAATTAAATTCTTCGTAGGGTTAAACCCTAGCAATAAATTTTAGAGGAATTAAATTCCTATTTCCTTCTGAAGACTTATGTTCTTAGATAGGGTTAAACCCTAATTTCTTCTTTTTTAAGGGAATTAAATTCCTGTGATTCTGAGAGAATTAAGTTCTCAATTAGGGTTAAACCCTGATTCTGTCCATTTTGAAGGAATTAAATTCCTATAACATAGGGTTAAACCCTAAGTTTATCTCAAAGGAATTAAATTCCTATAATTCTGTGAGAATTAAATTCTCAAAACTCAATTCCTCCTCTATATTTTAGATCTGCATGGCAGGATCTCAACCCAATGAGAATTAAATTCTCAATTCATGGGGAGATGTGCACTTTGCAGATCCTCCCACCAGAGAAAGAACTAAGTTCTCTTCTTTATATAAGAGTTAAACTCTTTTGAGAATTAAATTCTCTTTTGAAGCCTCTCTTTTCTTACCTAGGGTTTTTCTTTTGCAGAGAATCAAATTCTTCCTTCTGAATTTTCCAAATCCCAAGGCTCTATATCTCTCTCTCTGTATGTCTGTCTATCAAACTCTCTCCTTTGGCTCCTATTTATAGGAGAAGGAAAAGAATCAATCAGTTTTAATGAATCTTTCATTGAAAGATGTGATTTGTTTATTGAAAGATTTGATTTATATTTATCATTAATCATGGCCTTTAGTTTATTAGGTGAATTTTATTCACTATTGGATTTTAAATCCAAAAATATCTCTTTGTTATTTCGGTGAGATTTAAGTGGAAATATTTCCAAGTTCAAGATTTTTTCCATAAATTGGTGATATTTAATCACCTTTAGATTTTAAATCCAACGGTTTCAGATAATTCTTCTCCATTTTGGAAAGATTTGAATGATCTCTCCTCAGAATTTAATTCTGTTAAAGAATAAGGCTTTTAAAGCCGGTCACGTGTGGCCACGTGACCGTTGGTGATGTGTGAGCACGTGACCCCTGGTCACGTGTGAGCACGTGACCCCTGGAATGGGCTTCTCTTCTTCTGCGCTCTGTTCTCTGGCCGCTGCTTAACCATCACGTGCCAACACGTGACTATTGGTCACGTGTGAGCACGTGATGCCTCTTCTGAAGCTTTTTGCTGATTTTTAATCAGGGAACAAATGCCCCCACAGCGTTGTTCTCACGTGTCTGCACGTGAATGCAACGCTGTCACTTTTATGACCGTCGGATCTGCCTTAGTAGTGTAGATGAAACGTTTTACATCCCATCCTATAAATGCTCATGTCCTTTCAGAAGAGCCTCCACTTTGCTTCATCTTCCTCCTTGCAAACTTTTTTTCTGAGAATTTAATTCTCCTTTTCTAGCGCTTAGTTCTCTGCTCCACAATCTTCAGAGTTTAACTCTGTTCAGTGAAAACCCATCTTTTCAGGTAGTGATCTTTGAATGATCGAGGAACCCTTTTATATATTTTTCAAAAACTCTCTGTATATTAAATCCACACCAAGGGTTTCACTCCTCTTAACATGAACCTATTTTTTTCAAGTTCATCAACAAAGATAGAAAACCATTTAATCTTCGAACAGTAGATCTCTTAGGGTTCATATGATCTTTAGGGAGATGATGGTGACGGTTCAAATCCACGGAATTTAATTCCATCCCAAAAAAAAATGTTTCTGGGAATTTAATTCCCCTTTTTCAAAAAGGAATTTAATTTCTTTGAAGAATTCCGTTCTTCCCAGAGAACTTCATGGGTTTTCCTTGCCCTGAGTTCTCTTTCTCAACTGAGAGGAAGAAGTTTGTAATGAATTTTCATGATCGTTATTTCAAGTATCATGGATGCCCATTTGTATGATCTTGATGAGATCATCTCTTACGGGAATATCCGTGCACTAGGCCGCAGCCAGAACCGGGAGTTCACCAACGCTCAATGTGCTGAGATCATGAGCCGCTTCGACGAGTACAATGGTTAGCTACTCCCTCGCCGCTCTTCTCTTCTGAGACTCATCGTGCTGGCGATCTGGTAAGCGCTCCCTCTCTTTTGCACCGGCATACCGCTCAGGACATTGGACGCCGCCGAGGATAAGGTACATTCGGTGTACCTAATGAGCCTAATCTCAAAGAGGAGGCGAGACAACCTCATTGATCTCTTGCACCAGGCCTTTCAACAGTCGGCTATACTTGCTGCCTATCGGAGGGTGGAGGACATTCGTGAGGACCCTAATGCTTGCGATCGCGAGAGAAAACATACTAGGATGGTTCGAAATTCCTAGAAGATCTTAGACAAAGTTACGTTCGAGTTTCTCAATCCATGCCCCGCGTCTGAGGTCTTGCCGTTGTAATCTTTTTTTTTTTAATTTTGTATGAACTTTTTAAAGTATGAGTGATAAGTTTTATGGTGCTCTTCTGTGTTTGCATGCCCTTTTGTGGGATTTTGTCATTTTTGCTATTGTTGCTTCTGATGTGTTTAGCGTGTAGGGCACTATTTCACTTTTCAGTACAAACCTAGCGTGGTGCTCACATGCTCCATATGTGGGGCCCTTTTTATGGGGCTGTTTAATTTTGCATGCCATATTTCTGTGTACGGCATTAGATACTGAAAAGGAGCCTTGGAAATAGTTTCATCTCCTTGATTTCCAATGCTTTCCCTTTTTTGGGCCTCGAAAATAGTCCCTCCCATGCAATATTCTCTGTGCGCAGCATTTAATGCTCCTCTTTACAACCTGAGGCCATGGCCTTCTTTTTCTCTTCACAGAGAAACTTATTCTCAATTTATTGTGATTTATCTTGAGGAAACAACTGAGTGCCATGGCCTACAACCGCCCCCATGCTCGTCGACAACCGTGGGAAGTGCCTATCGAGGAGTTGATTCCTCGCTTTGCTGCACGATTGATGGATCCCCTCCTTACCGACGACAAATGCGACTCGGCGACATATGAACTCTCGATCCGTAGGGGGTCCCTTCTCCCAATGGGATCCCTCTGGCTCCGGATGATTCTTGCTGCCGTGCTTGCCGACATCCCTCCTCACCCGACGGAGATGACCCTGGCGATGGTTGACGCGGCTGAAGAAAATCTCGAGTGTTTTCACGAAGCGTGCCTGATTATTCAGGCTTTGAAAGATTGCTCAGTTCACCTGCTGGGCCAAATAAGAGCCCGGCGGGCTATTATGTCTGCTTTTGCGAACGAACATGGCACCAATCGGTGGAGAGAGACTCCTCGCGAGAACCGTCGCTTTGATGTGCTGGAGAAAGCAAAGAGAGAGATGGAGAATTTTGTTCTTTGTTTTGTTAACCCTTGTGCTACTGATCCTTTGTTTGGCGACCTTTTCCCGTTAGCGTAGTATATTCAAATCAGTGTACTCTTTTTATCATTAGTTTTCACATTCTTTATGTTGAATCTTCATGTATGTTGGGTACTCGTATGTGTGTCTTGCTTACGTAAATGAGCTTCATATTTTTCCCATGAGAGCTTTCTTTAATTGCGAACGCTATCATCATGTTGCGTGCACATCAAAGCTTCGGGTATCATTGCTTTTCGAATATTCATATAGTTGCGAATGCATGCTTGATAGGATATACATCGGAAATTTTTCTTGTTGCTTCCCATACCAGGTGATGTGCGCGTGCTTTAGATCGACTATTGCCGTTGAACGGAGGCTTGTTTATACGGTCTTGAGCGTACATGTCCTATTTCAAAGGCTGCGGCTGTGAAGGCGGGCTTGCGTGGTCTGATAGAGCGATGTGCGGCGAACATGGTATCATGCAAGAAGAGGCTCGGCCGCAAATTCTCGGAGAGGGGGTTAGCCTCTAAAGCGCTGAACGAGCTCCACACCAGTCTTATAGCCAAAGCCAATAGAGCGTATGGACTCTGGCGAGTGCTTCAAGATTCTATCAAAGAGGTGGTGGCCCTCGATAAAGCTGTCGTGTTTACTCGCGAAAAGGTTGAGGCCCACAAGGCTACCGAGAAAGAGCTCGAAGGCCGGCTTGCCTCGTATCAGGCCCAGCAGGCTCAGGCAGAGGCCCTTCTTCTGGCGATACTGAAACATGAAGCTGTGGCCCAGCAAAAGCAAGATGAGCTAGCAAAATTGCTAAATAGCCCGCCAGCTTGAAAAACTTATATCTTTTCTTTTCTTTTTGTACACACTCCTGAATGAGAGTATCTTCTTTTTGTTCTTTCATGAATTGTACTTTGTATTCATTTTGGTTTACGAATAAAGATATATTTTTCTTCTCAATGGTGTGTCTCTTTTTTATTGCATGTGTTCTGCGAACAATTTATCTTGGTCTCCTTGCAGGGCAGCGATGGCTTAGGATTCAGGATTAAGATCTTCCTCCTAAGACATTTGAGCTTTATGAGCCGTGAGGGTCTCATAAAGAGTTTTTCTCCCTACAGGTCGAGAGGATCCCGTAGGTGTAAGTTCTTCTTAAGAATCGTGAGGATTCTTGAGCGGGTTTTCCCTTGAGAGTCGTAAGGATCTCATAAGAGAGTTTTCTTCCTTGCAGGTCGTGAGGACCCGCAAGTGCTGGGTGCGGTCGTCCTTATCTGTATTTCATGGGGTCAAGGGTTGCTTTGGGATGTTTTTCAAGGTACCGTAGTTTAAAGACATCGCGTTCAAGGTTAAGGACCTCATAGTCCGTGGGTTTAAGAACTCCACAGTCCATTGTTAGTTTTAAGACATCACGGTCAAGGTTAAGGACATCATAGTCCGTGGGTTTAAGGACTCCACAGTCCGATGTTAGTTTAAAGACATCACGGTCAAGGTTAAGGACATCATAGTCCATGGATTTAAGGACTCCACAGTCCGAAGTTAGTTTTAAGATATCACGGTCAAGGTTAAGGACATCATAGTCCGTGGATTTAAGGACTCCACAGTCCGACGTGTGGTTACTGGGACCCGTCACCTCTTTGAAGACGTTGAGGAATTACAACGACAAATATCAAAGGAGTGAAGAGATGTACCCTTGAACCAATGTAAAAACAGTCTAGAATCATGGTGGTTGATCGTTAGTTTTAAGACATTACGGTCGAGGTTAAGGACATCATAGTCCATAGATTTTAAGGACTCCACAGTCCGATGTTTGCTCTGGATACTTCACACGGGTTCACTGCCGCGTTCGGCGAGGACCAGGCTCCGCTCTGGGCGTTTTCCGTGGGGTCAAAGAGTGACGTTATCCGCGTTCCATGTGACCAGGAATTTTGCACTAGATGCTTCACATGGGTTCACTGCCGTGTTCGGCGAGGACTAGGCTCCGCTTTGGATGCTTCATACGGGTTCATTGCCGTGCTCTGCGAGGACTAGGATCCACTCTGGACGTTTTCCACGGGGTCAAAGAGTGACGTTATCCGCGTTCCACGTGACCAGGAATTTTGCACTAGATGCTTCACACGGGTTCACTGCCGTGTTCGGTGAGGACTAGGCTCCGCTCTAGATCCTTCACACGGGTTCATTGCCGTGCTCTGCGAGGACCAGGATCTGCTCTGGACGTTTTCCACGGGGTCAAAGAGTGACGTTATCCGTGTTCCACGTAACCAGGAATTTTGCACTAGATGTTTCACACAGGTTTACTGCCGTGCTTGGCGAGGACTAGGCACCGCTCTGGACGTTTTCCACGGGGTCAAAGAGTGACATTATCCGCGTTCCACGTGATCAGGAATTTTGCACTAGATGCTTCACACGGGTTCACTGCCGTGCTTGGCGAGGACCAGGCTCCGCTCTGGACGTTTTCCACGGGGTCAAAGAGTGACGTTATCCGCGTTCCACGTGACCAGGAATTTTGCTTTGGATGCTTCCCACGGGTTCACTGCCGTGTTCTGCGAGGACCAGGCTCCACTCTGGACGTTTTCCACGGGGTCAAAGAGTGACGTTATCTGCGTTCCACGTGACCAAGAATTTTGCTCTAGATGCTTCCCACGGGTTCACTGCCGTGTTCTGCGAGGACCAGGCTCCGCTCTGGACTTTTTTCACGGGGTCAAAGAGTGACGTTATCCACGTTCCACGTGACCAGGAATTGTGTTGATTATATCTGCATTTCATGGAGTAGGGATTTGACTCTTGGTGATCTGTATATCGCCGAGCCATGGAACTGGGAGTTGCCGCTGTTCCACTTCGCTTGATGTTGTGTCCGTTGTGACGAGACGAGTGTTGAGACGATCTCTAGGTCACTTGTGGCCCGTCGAGATTTTGGCTTCTTCTTCTGGTGAAACCTGGGGGGAGGAGTATGATCCCTTCTTTGTTTACACCCCTGGATTGTATACAGGGATTGATGTAACATCACCTGTAGGGCATAAATTTCATTTTTATTTTATTTCTTTTTCCGCGATGCTCCATCATTTCAGCTTTTATATCGCGAAGGTCGCGATTGCCCTATCATTTCGGCTATTTTTTGCGGTGCCCAATCATTTCGGCTATTTTTTTTTTACTCGCTGCTTTTTATTGCGAGTTGCCCCATCATTTCGGCTATTTTTCATGCATACATTTTTACTTGCTGATTTTGTCGCAAGTTGCCCCATCATTTCGGCTATTTCGTATGCATGTGTGGCTTGCTGGCTTTTCGCTGCAAGCTTGGATTTAGACACCAATTTCGGCATCAGCACCGCTACAACTGGGATATTGTCAGGAGCGAATCATCATTTGCCGCTGTCGATGTTGAACAAAGGTGGCTTAGTAAACAGGGTTAAGGGTCCTGTCAACTAAGGCTTTTGACTTCATGAGCCGTAAGGGTCTCACAAAGGTATTTCTCCCTACAAGTCGTGAGGATCTTGTAGGTGTGTTTTTTTTTCCTTAGGAATCGTAAGGATTTCTAAGTGCATGTTCTCTTGTAAGTCGTAACGATCTTACAAAAGGGTTTTTCTCCTTATAAGTCGAGAGGACTTACAAGGGTCGTTCACCGTATGGACATATCCCTAGTCACGAGTGGGACTTTTGTTAGGGAAATGTTTATTCGCGCCCGTGGATTGTATACAAGGGTCGGTATTGAGCCGCTTGTAGGGCAACATCGAAGGTTGTGGGGGGTTTGCTTAAGAACAGGTTCAGGTTTCTGTAACTTAAGACTTTCGAATCTTATGAGCCGTGAGGGTCCCATAAGAGAGTTCTCCTTACGAGTCGTGAGGATCTCGCAAGTGTAATTTCTTCTTAGGAATCGTGAGGACTCCTAAGCGTGTTGCTCCCTTGTGAGTCGTAAGGATCTCATGTGGGTGGTTTCTCCTTACAAGGTCGTGAGGACCCTGCAAGTGTCCTTTAACGAGGTTGCGCCCTTTCGGGTTTTCACAAACACTCGCCGGTAGCCCTGCTGTTTTTACTCACGGAGCCCTTTCGGGTTTTCATCCGTGCCCATTTCGCTTATGGACATACCGTTTTTATTTTTATTATTTTTTTATATTTTATTTATCGGCTTTGAGATGCTGCAATCCACCGTAGTTTATCGACATCTCGGTCAACAGCTAGTTTTAGGACATAGTGGTCCATCGTTAGTTTAAGGACGTTTCGGTCCGTCGTTAGTTTAAGGACATTTCGGTCCGGCGTTAGTTTAAAGACATTTCGGTCCGTCGTTAGTTTAAGGACATTTCGGTCCGTCGTTGAAGAAGGCCGGTTACTACTTATAGAGTTCAGGTTTAGGAAGATAGCGAGCGGACATGGTCGTCGTCATCTATCATTGACCTAGGCCTTGACCTATTAAGCGTAGTATTTCTTCAAGAAGCGACCGTTTATTGGCCTGAAAGGTCTTTCACCGTGCATATCCATGAGTAGATACGCTCCACATTGGTAGACCTTGTCTATGATGTACGGGCCTTCATAGTTCGGCTCGAATTTTCCCCCTTTGGCGCGATTGGGAATCATAGGTCTTTTGACCACTAGCACGAGTTCACCTTGGCGGAAGGTTCTCGGCCTGATCAATCTTTCATATGAGCGCGTCATCTTTGCTTTGTAAGCCTCCAGATTTTGCTGCGCTATGAGCCATGTTTCATCAAGGGCATCAAGCTCTTCTAGCCGAAGGTGAGTATTTTCTTCGTCCGTCAGCTCGTAATGGACTGCCACTCGTAGAGAAGGTAACTCTATCTCGAGGGGGAGTACTGCTTCTGTACCGAATACCAAGGCGTATGGCGTTGTGTTCGTCTTGAACGTAGTTCGATAAGCCCAAAGAGCTTCTTGCAGTCTCTCGTGCCAGTCCTTTTTGTTTCGGGACACCGTCTTCTTTACGATCTTTGTTAAGGTTTTGTTGAAAGCCTCAGCTAGACCGTTAGCTCGGGGATTATAAACTGAGGAATATCTCCAGTCTATGTTGTGTTGTTGTGCGAAGCGACTGATCTTATGGCTTCTGTAGGCTGGACTGTTATCGGAGATGATCTGACGCGGAGTTCCAAACCGATAAATGACGTGCGTCTTAAGAAATGGAGAATATTCTCCGTCTTCACTTCTCTCAACAGTACTGCTTCCGCCCATTTGGAGAAGTAATCAGTGGTCGCTAGGATGAAACGATGTCCCCTGGATGATGCTGGTTCGATAAGGCCGACTATGTCAGTTCCCCACATTTCAAATGGCCAGCTAGCCACTGTTGGGTGTAGAGAATTTGGGTGCTGATGGATAAAGTCCCCATGAATCTGGCATGAGTGGCATTGCTTTGCATATTCGAGGCAGTCCTAAATCATCATGGGCCAATAGTAGCCCATTCGTTTAATCTTCAACTTCATCTTCGGGCCTGCTTGGTGAGAACCGCAGAGTCCGTCGTGAACTTCCAGAACGACTCTTTTCGCTTTGTCAGGTCCCAGGCATCTCAACCACAGAGAATCAAATGACCTCTTGTACAGAGTATTATTGACGAAGGCGAAAGACAGAGCTCGTTTCACAAGCTGATGTCTTGAGGACGCATCTTCAGGCATTCGACGGGATTTGAAGTAGTCTATGAAGACTTCTCTCCAATCTTCAACCTTCTCTTGGTCCTTTATTTGCATAACCATTTGCTTGGTTTCTTCCTTTTCCTCAGATGATTCGGGAGATATTTCTACCGGTGTGAGGACGCGACGACTTTGTACCACGATTCTGACGTCATCGAGGTTCTCATCAGCCAGTTCTTTAGCGAGCTTGGCTAACACGTCCGCCTTGCTATTTTCCGCACGCGGTATGCTTTCCAGCATGTAGCAGGGAATTTGAGTCAGCAATCGCTGTACTCTTTCGCCATACTTCACCAACTCTGGCTTGCACGTCTAGTAGTCGCCGTTTACTTGACTAACGACCAGTTGGGAGTCTCCGTATATGAGGAGGTTCTCAATCCCCATGTCGATGGCGATCTCGAGGCCTGCTATCAAAGCTTCATATTCAGCTTCATTGTTCGTCCTCGGCTCTGTCACGGAGAAAGCAAAGCGCATTATCCCTCCTTATGGAGTTACGAAGATGAGGCCCACCCCTGATTTGATTATAGGCGTGTTTTGTTTGTGTTTCTTCATGGAAGACGCTCCGTCAAAATAGAGTTCCCACCGGGTACCACTTCCGTCGATCGTGTCAAACGCATGTTCGTCTGGCAGCTCGCAACTCAAAGGAGAGTCGGCAGGTATTGGATGCTCAGCGAGAAAGTCGGCGATGGCTTGGCCTTTCACTGCCTTAAGAGGCTGATAGGTTATTGAAAACTCCATCAAGAGTAGGGCCCATTTAGCTAGTCTCCCTGTCAATATGGCCTTTGACATCAGATATTTGAGGGGGTCCACCTTTGATATAAGACAGACTTCATGCGCTAACGCATAATGCCGGAGTTTCGTTATCATGAAGATCAACACCAGGCAGTGTTTTTCGATGGGGGAATGGTTGCTTTCTGCCCCCAGAAGAACTCGACTTAAATAGTAGAGCGCTCTCTCCTTCCCCTGGTCGTTCTCTTGTTCCCATAATGCATCTAAGGAACCTTCGAGGGCAGTTGTATAAAGAATAAGAGGTTTTCCCTTAACTAGAGCAGCTAACACCGGCGGGTTCTGCAGGTACTGCTTGATCTCGTCCAGTGCGCCTTGGCATTTTTGATCCCAGACGAACAGGGTTCCCTTCTTCATCAGGTGACTGTAAGGGCGG
Organism: Agapanthus africanus; assembly: GCA_030015575.1. Lineage (NCBI taxonomy): Eukaryota > Viridiplantae > Streptophyta > Magnoliopsida > Asparagales > Amaryllidaceae > Agapanthus > Agapanthus africanus. The sequence continues at coordinate 97,903,766 of JASDDO010000014.1, read as the reverse complement.
CACTTGCCTGAAAGGTTGGCTATAAATCGCCGGATGTACGCGAGCTTTCCTTGGAGAGACCGCAATTGTTTGAGAGTCCTTGGTGGTGGCATTTCCATGATCGCCTTGATCTTCGACGGATCTATCTCAATGCCCCAGTGCCGGACAATGAACCCTAGGAATTTACCTGAGGACACTCCGAACGCGCATTTGAGTGGATTCATCTTCAAGTTGTATTGCCGAAGGTGTTGAAATACAGTCTTCAGATGCTCGAGATGTTCCTCGTATGATTTGCTTTTAACCACGAGGTCGTCGATATAGCATTCGACGATTTCATATATAAGGTCATCGAAGATCTTCGTCATGGCCCTTTGATAGGTGGCACCGATGATCTTTAGACCGAAGGGCATCACCTTGTAGCAGAATATTCCTAGAGGGGTCCGGAAAGCGGTGTGCTTCTGGTCTTCGGGATGCATCTTTATCTGATTATACCCCGGTGAGCCGTCCATGAAAGAGAAAACCTCGTGAGTGGACGTGTTATCTATCATTAGCTCGGTGACCGGTACTGGGAAGTCGTCCTTCGGGCAAGCTTTATTGAGATCTCGGAAGTCCACGCATATGCGCACTGTCCTATTTTTCTTCATTACCGGGACGATGTTGGCGATCCAATCTGGGTACTGAACTTCCTGGATAAACCCAGAGTCGATCAGTTTCTTGACTTCGGCGTTGATGCCCATCTCAAGCTTGAGACGCATTCTTCTCGGCGCCTGTTTGACTAGCTTAACATCCGGGGATGTCGCCAATTTGTGGACAGCTATTTCTCGATCTAGTCCTGGCATTTCGGAATAGTTCCATGCGAAGCAATCTCTATGCTGCATAAGCACGTCTTTTAATGCAGCCACCTTTTTTTCAGATAGCAGTTCTCTGACGAATATCGGTCGCGGGTCGTTTTCCGTTCCCAACTCAATCTTCTTGAGGTTATCCGCAGTAGTATGTATGCCATCTTCCAGCTCTTTTGGAGCTGGCGGAAATTCTGAGATTACCTCGTCGTCATTGCTGTTTTCAAAGCACCAGGGAAGGTTATTCATGTTCTCGGGCTCTTCTTTTGATACCGTTATCATATGACAGGTACGGGCTCGCTTCCAAGACCGATATGGATCTGGTTCTGCTCTTGTGGCTTTGGGTTCGTGCTTTTGTAGCGGCGTTACCCTCCAGCTGCTGAATAGAGCAAACCTGCCTTGCTGGTACTGGTCTTCGACCCAGTTCTTGAAGGTGAAGCAGTCTTCGAGAGGGTGTCCTATTGCTCGGTGATAAGAGCAATAGTCTGGATGAGAGACCTCGTTGGATTGCTCGGGGTGCTTGGACTCCGAAAGTGTGATCATTTGATGTTTTATAGCGAGGTCAAGTATCTTCCGTGTTTTATTCTGAGGAAAAGAGTATTCCTGACTCATCTTCTTCATAAGGGACAAATCCGGACCGCTCGATTTCCGATCGCGTGACTTCTTGGTCCCGCTTTGTCGCTGTCGAACGCCTTTTCTGCTCTTTGATTTGTTTTTGCCTCTGCGTCGGGCCATTTGCACCACAGGTTGACAGGGAGAAGCATTTTCATCTTTTGCAGCCTGTTGAAGGAGGCGTTGCGTCCTGGCTTTCTCATAGATGGCCATTTCGCGATTATGGTCGTCTCGAACCTTTTGACCCGCTTCTCTGATAAGCTTGTCCATTTGCTCTTCAAATGACGGGCTCGGCATTTTGATTGCAGGATCTTGTTTTGGTTCGGGGTCAGCGTTTTCTGACAGGGAGTCCCCTTCTTCATCGAAGTCATATATGACGTAGCTAGCATAGACTCGTTCCCGTTTCCCGGATTTCACATATCCAAGCCCGAGCGTTTCCATTCTCCCATTGGGCAGCTTGCGCTGAGTCCCAGGGACATCCCAAATCCTGTTGTAGAACCGAGCTTGTCAAATAGTCTGTTTTAAGGGTACCCCTTGGCGTTTCAATAGCTTTTTAGTCCGTTCGTGTAATATTTGGGCAAACGGATGGGTTGGAGCCTGTTAAGTGTAGAATCCACCCCATGTCGGATTTCTTCTTTCTCGACTCTTGTTTCCGTGGACCGGTAGAACAGGATCGCCTTTTCATCTTTTCGCCTGGGAGGGACGTAAAATGTCCGCAGCTCTTGCACGCTATGAGCTTCAAGTGCGTCAAGGTCTTTGTAGTGCTCCCGCGGAACCATGGTGATTTGCAAACTCTGATCATCGCCAGGGGATGCTTGTATTGACGACCGACGGGAGAACATAGCATTAACCTCATCTTCTGAGTCACTTCCGAAGACCAATATGGGGACGGACGGTCCCGGGTTGTTGCGTCGAGACAGCCCAGCGTAAACTATCTCTTCTTCTTCTTCTTCTTCGGTATCGCTGCCGAAAACAGGGATGATGGCGGCGGCTTTGTCCTCCTGTTTGCGACACCTTTCTGTGTCCTCGAAATCTGGCAAAAAGTACTTTGCATCCTCGTACTTGCGGACTTCATTTACGGAGAACGGGTTCAGTTCTCCCATCACGGTGTACTCGAGGCCATCCTTGAAATACTTCATACACTTATGTTGCGTAGAAGGGATGATGTTGTACTCGTGTAACCAAGGACGACCGAGCAAGGCGTTGTAGCAGGTCTTAGCGTCAATAACATGAAACTTAATGTCTGTGACGAGTAGTACGAAGCGTAATGTTAGTATTACGGATTCTAGAGTTCGTGACGACTAGGAGTCAAAACCGGATATGGTAATTTTATCACGAGCGAGGTGCTGAATGCTCATGCAGATTTCCTTCAACACCCAAACATTAAGGAGATTGACGGAGGATCCATTATCAACCAGGATTTTGCCTATCTTGATATCGTGTCGGTATCCAGAGACATATAGGGGATGGTTGTGGTCACACGTCCCAAGGAGAAGGTCTTCGTCACCAAAGTGATATCGGCTGTGTGCACTTCTTCCAGTTCATCCTTCATCCTCTCTTCGGTGAGGAAGGCTTGGAATTGCTCGGGCTCTTGTAGCGCCTTGATTAATGATTCTCTCACTTCTTTTGATAATAGGAGGGCGTCGAGAATGCTGAGCTAAGAGGGTAGCTTCCTCAGGTGCGCTAGGATGTTGTAGTCCACCCTGCTTTTCTTGGGCGGGTCCTTGGCAATCAGCTCTTTTATGACTTGTTCATCTAAGGAGATATCTTCAGCGACCTTTTTCTTTCCCTTATCTTTTCTAGTTGCGGGTCCAAGTTTCTTTTTCGGGAGCGTGCGATTGTGCAGCTGAATGTTTTCGCAGGCCTCTGGTTCTTCCTCTTTCCCTAAGATGGATTCTTTAAAGAGAGGGCCCAGATCCATTTCCTCCTCAGAGTCGATCCCAAAGGTGAGAACTTGTGATCCTCCGGCGTTGACCGTGCAACAGTTACCGATAGTTCTTTTGTGCCCTTCGGTTGTACTTCTCTGCTCCCGACGAGTTCTGTGTTTCATTCGCTTAAAATGTTGCCAGTGAGCAACATATCCCTGCCACCATATCTTAAAAGCGTCGCACTCCTCAGTGGGGTGTGAAATCTTCCGATGATATAAGTAGTAATTAGGATGCATCTCCATTCCATTGCGAGTGTTCTCTTCCGAGGGCGGTAGCTTCATTCCCATTGATATGGCTTTAGCAAACCTTTTCCTCGTCTTGAATCTGTTTTTATCCGCATCGGATGTCTTTTGATCCGGCGGGAGTGCTTCGACTCTTTCGTTTAGTCGCCTGCGTTTGGGTCCCCCTGATGCGGCCATCTCATGCTCCCGATCAGCTTTACTTTTCATACGAATCTCATCCAGAAAAGTGTCGATCATTTCGTCTGACGGCCATACAAGCTCCGGTTCAGGCTGTGCCCCCAGTTTCTCAGTGCCAGGAGTTTTTTCATCATCTGTAAATGAGTGGAAGATCACATGAAAAATCGCCACGTATCCCTCGGATTCATCCGACGAGCTCTCTCCATTATCTTCTTCCTGGAAGACGTGGTTGAGAAACTCTTGGAGTGTGATGAGAGTCTGCGCCTTCTGATTGTACTCCTCCAGCGCGTCAATCTGTTTCTGCAAGTCCGTACGCTTGTCGCCAGGCTTTACGGGCTTCTTGGATTTCTTCTTCTTTTTCTTTGAAGATTTTGACGGCTGGTTGTGAGTTCTCGGGCTATCACCACCGATCTTTGGAGTTGGGCGTGGTTTCAGCATCCCTTCAATGATCTGGGGTTCCAGCGGGTTCTTCCACCTGATCGCCGGGCACGTCTGGAGCTCATTCAGCACTCTTTTGGTTTTTGCTGAAAGCACGATTTCCTATGGAGCTTCTTCAATGAAAGAACAAGTTGCCCCCGGTGTGTCCGTCTTCTTAGGAGTGTGAGGTTGTGGCGGGTTCACCTTCCACTTCTCGGACAGCGCAAACTTGCCCTGTAGGTATTGATCTTCAATCCATCCTTTGAAGACGAAGCAATTCTCAATCGGATGTCTTACCGTTTGATGGTAAGGGCAGTAGTTGGGGTTATTCACCTCACTGGGTTGCGGCGGTCGCCTTGGATTTGGCAAGTTGATAAGCCTGTTGCGTACCGCTAGCTCGAATAGCCTCTTCGTCTTATCCCGCGGGAATGAGTAGGGGCGCTTCATTTTCTCATTATAATACCGCCGTCTTTCTTCCAGTTGATCCGACAGCTTTGGGGCACTGGGTTGCTGCTGAGCGTTCGCAACGAAGGTTGCCTTCCCTTTACCCTTGTTATTCCGAGGTTTCGGCTTCGGGGGAGACGGTCTGTGACCCATCTGGTCCATCTGGGCCAGCTTGTCGATCAAAGCCTGGAACGTGGTTGGCTTAAAGAACATCATGAACTGTGAGATAGTTGCATGAGGATCTAGGGTACCCACGAACATGCCCACCGCGGGCGCTTCCTCAATGCGTTGTTCGCATTTCGACCACAAGTTTCGCCAGCGTATAGCGTACTGGACCCACATCTCGCGTGGTTTCACCCTGGCATTAATCAACGCCGTTATCGGAGTGCATTCGCTGGCGCTTGCGAAACGCTGGGTAGACAGCAGCTCCATCTCCGCAAATGTCTTAATAGAGTCGTTTGGGAGCTCGGAGTACCATTCGAATGCTGTATCCGATAAGCTACCGACGAACTGGCGAAGCAACAGTTTATCATCACCGTCGGTGCTGCCGCAAAGGGCCCTGAACTGGGCAACATGCTGGTGGGGATTGCCTGTCCCCTTATACACATGGAATTTCGGTATTGTATAGCCCGGCGGGTACTTGATCTGATCGTACCAGCTTGGATATAGTCGTCCCGTTTTTACTACCTGACCAGCTGCCTCAATTGCCTGATGGACCCGTATCTGCAGAGCTATATATTCGTCCAAGTCAGCTTTGGAGATTGTCTCCTCCTTGGCTGTTGACAGAGCCGGTGGAGGATTTGACGTTTCTCCCCTATCGTCTTTAAGGACGATCGAAGGATCTTCAGCAGGAGGATCTTGTTGGATCATCATTCCCACCATGTCCTGGAACAGGAGGGCCATTTGCTTTATATTGGTTGCTTATTCAGCAGCCTCTTTATCCTTCTTTTCCAATATCCGGTGAAGGAATTCAGCGTCAGTTTCTTGCTCCTAGCGTTCATCCGAGGATGCTTCGGGGCTTTCTTTTGGCCCAATGAGTACGGCCATCGCGTTCATCATTTCCTGGAGCTTTTGCTGTTGCTCCTGAGCTTTGGTCACTGACGGTGTAAGCGGTCTATGACCTGTAGATGCACGGCTGTCTTCCTTTCCCGATGCCATGTATACAGTATGGACTACAATGCCCCCGGACTTAGGGCTTTTAGGCTCGCCACCTTTAGCATTTACCGCAGGCGTGGGGATTTTCTCTGGCCTCCTTTTCTTGTGGGCCGTTGAAGTTGAGGGGGCCGTTGCAGTGGGCACCCCAGCGGTTGTCGTCCTTTGCTGTTTGATAGGACGTTTCTTTTCTTCCTGCACCTTCGCCCTTTTCTGCTAATGAGAGTGATCTCGGTCGATTACCGAGTCTTAAATCCTCCGCCAGACTTTATAAATTTTGGAGGACAGCCGTTGAGAGGGTTGCTCCAGCTTAGTTTTCGTAACTCTCTCCGCAGGTAGAGGAGATCTTTTCAGCGTAGCAGTCGGAGAGTTCTTACGTACCCTCCTTAGTGGTTCAAAGATGTTCCCAGTTGGAACAGCAGCATTAACTTCCACCACTGGAGCAGGCGGAGTTAGCTCTGAGGGGGAGTTGCCCCCGGCCTTCCTTACTCGGCGCCAGTGGCGACGTCGAGCGTGACGAGCCATTGGGACTGGCTCGGCGATAGGGACAACTTCATCTTGCCCCCTGTCCGAATGAGGCGCTGCCGGTGGCAGCCTCTTAAAAACTGAGGTTGTCCTTTGAGTGGCGATATTCAGTCTGTCAAAGACAGACCCTCGAGTAGGAGCAGGAGCTGGAATAGTCAGCCTTGAAAAGACTGACTCTTTGACAAGAGAAGCCGCCTTGACGACTTCAGGAGCAGCGGTTGTTGCCTTCCTTGGGACAGCCACTTTAGGGTTCATAGGCTTCTTGGCGGGCCCATCAGTGTTCTGGTTCATCCTGGCAAAGAAAGAGGCTACCGGTTTGATATTGGACGACCCGTTGAAAGGGGCCGTTGTAGCAGTGAGCCGATCGAAGACCGACTTCTTGTTCACCTCCGGTGCGGGCACTGGCATGGTGAAGCTTGCGGGCAGGAGCATGGTCCCGAAAAATAGACCGGTGGTGGCCTGGGTCACCTGTTCCACTGGCATGGCAAGGATGGAGGCCGCTTGAGGCGGAGAGTTGGTTGCACTTGCATTTTAAGCAGTTCAAGCAGTTGGAGGCCATTGATTCTTGATTTCTGCGCCAGGAAAAAGACCAAATCTTAGTAACTTGAAATTCGAAGGCAACCATTAACAAACCACGACTCGTTCGCGAAGACGACACACGAAGTGTGGAGTGGAAAGAGAAAAAGGTCCCACCGGGCGTGCCAGAATCTGTTCCCCTCCGAATAGGCGGCGTGACGGATGTCTTGCCTAATATTTGGGGCAGATGCTAATTGGTGTTGTCTGTCTACCTCAACGAAGATGCCAAGTTGATTTATGGCACTATGTATCGAAGGTTTAAACGGATGCGTCCGATGTAGCAGACTTCATCAGATTCCCCCTCGCTTGAGGGGTTTTTGATTGTGGGGACTCTCTTCCCTGTAGACGCAAGCCCCCGCAGTTAATTACGCTACCGAACTGCGGTAACAACTTTCTCCTTCTCCAGATGATCACTTCGTGTCATGTGTGTTTATTTTGTGTTTGGTTGCCCGTGGATTGTATACGGAGACTGAGTTATGTCATCGCCCGTAGGGCGTAAACTAGTCTAAATCCGTATTATCTTAGATTTAGGTTTGGGGGTTTGGGTTTAAGGATACATTAACCTCATTTGAGACTAAGATTGACTTAACCGTTTGTTAAGGACACGTTAGTCTAGTTTTAGACTTAGATCGACTTAACGGGATCGTTTAGATCCAACAAGAGAGCAATTAGGGAAGCCCTGTTGTTTAGTTTAGTGACATTGCGGTCGATAGGTAGTTTATGGACATTGCGGTCCAATGTTACTTTTAAGACATTACAGCCAAGGTTAAGGACATCATAGTCCGTGGATTTGAGGACTCCACAGTCCGACATTAGTTTTAAGGCATCACGGTCAAGGTTAAGGACATCATAGTCCGTTGTTAGTTTTAAGACATTCCGGTCAAGGTTAAGGACATCATAGTCTGAGGATTTAAGGACTCCACAGTCTGGCGTTGGTTTTAAGACATCCCGATCATGGTTAAGGACATCATAGTCTGTTGTTAGTTTTAAGATATTCCGGTCAACGTTAAGGACATCATAGTCCGAGGATTTAAGGACTCCACAGTCCGGCGTTAGATTTAAGACATCCCGGTCATGGTTAAGGACATCATAGTCCATGAGTTTAAGGACCCCACAGTCCGTATCAATGTGTGGTCATCGGGACCATTCACCTCTTTGAAGACGTTGAGGAATTACAACGCCAAGTATCAAAGGAGTGAAGAGATGTACCCTTGAACCAAGATAGATTAAATAGTCTTTGGCCCAATTTGGAACCAAGACCAATTAATTATATTATGAGCCCATTGGCTCAATTGAGTTTGAATTGGGGATTTATGGCCTTCTTGGGCTAAGTCCAATTATGTTTGGAATATTGGCCATCTGTTGGTCCATTGAAGGAGAGGCTTTGCCTCTAGAAACTTAGCCAATTGGGCTAAAGCTAGTGTTAAACACTAAAGACCAACAGTGCTGAACACTGGGATTAAGATTAGCAAGTTAGTGTTTAACACTAAAAGATAATCAGTGTTAAACACTAGCAACGGGGCTTTCAAATTAGTGTTAAACACTAAAGCAAATCAGTGTTAAACACTGGAAATAGAGATTCCAAATTAGTGTTTAACACTAAGGCAAATCAGTGTTAAACACTGGATACAGAGGTTTCAATTTAGTGTTAAACACTAAAGGTAAGAGGGGTCACGTGTTAGCACGTGAGAGCGCCCTGCTTCTCTTCATTTTGTTCTGCCAAAAGTATTGAATACTTTGGATCATCACGTGCTGTCACGTAATGTTTGTCTGTTAGAGCTTCAGCCGAGGGGTCACGTGGGGCACGTGAGGCGTTGCCTCAAAGCTCTTTTCTGCGAATCTTTACAGGGGTCACGTGGTAACACGTGACTTTAGTTCTTTGTATGTCTTAAAGATTTGTTAATCTTTTAAGAATTAAATTCTTCATAGGGTTAAACCCTAGCAATAAACTTTAGAGGAATTAAATTCCTATTTCCTTCTGAAGACTTATATTCTTGGATAGGGTTAAACCCTAATTTCATCTTTTTTAAGGGAATTAAATTCCTGTGATTCTGAGAGAATTAAGTTCTCAATTAGGGTTAAACCCTGGTTCTGTCCATTTTGAAGGAATTAAATTCCTATAACATAGGGTTAAACCCTAATTTTATCTCAAAGGAATTAAATTCCTATAATTCTGTGAGAATTAAATTCTCAAAACTCAATTCCTCCTCTATGTTTTAGATCTGCATGGCAGGATCTCAACCCAATGAGAATTAAATTCTCAATTCATAGGGAGATGTGCACTTTGCAGATCCTCCCACCAGAGAAAGAACTAAATTCTTTTCTTTATATAAGAGTTAAACTCTTTTGAGGATTAAATTCTCTTTTGAAGCCTCCCTTTTCTTACCTTGGGTTTTTCTTTTGCAGAGAATCAAATTCTTCCTTCTGAATTTTCCAGATCCCAAGGCTCTATATCTCTTTCTCTATATGTCTGTCTATCAAACACTCTCCTTTGGCTCCTATTTATAGGAGAAGGAAAAGAATCAATCAGTTTTAGTGAATCTGTCACGCCCCGCTTCTCGGTATACGGCGAAGGGGACGTGACTGGTCCGCTACGTATTTACTCAGAAGCAAATACGCTAAGCGTAACTAAGCAATATAAAAGTAAATACACAAGAGACAAGATATATAAACTGAACAGCAACTTTATTTATTAATATTCTTTTATACAATGCATGAAAAGTAAATACAACTGAAATAAAAGCAATGCCTAAACAATGGCATAACAGGAATGTAAAGTATTGAAAGGAAATGTGTACAATGTCTAGACCTCAGGGTCTTTGCTGTACTGATCCAAGTCTTCTGCAGTTGGCTCGATCTCTGACGGTTCCAAATCACCTGACGACATTCAAAGAAGAAAGAAATAGAATGTCGTCAGCGAACAGATCGCTCAGTAAGTCCCAAAGATAAGAGGAGAAATAGAATAGACAGAGAGTAACAGAGAGAGAATGAGAGTAGCTTTTACAGTTATATTATATTGTTTTATTGTTGTATTTAGTGTTAACGCTGTTTTTTGTAGCTTGGTACAGAAGAATGCCAGTGTATACGAGAGGAGTCTCACTTGCCCCGGAGACTAAGGTATCAGGAACTCAAGGAACCGTTGGGCCACGGTACAACAGCAACGGAATACAGGTTAGGTGTCTTAATCTTACCGTCTCATGCCACTTTTAACACCTTCCGTACCAATCTACCCCTTAAACCCCGTAGTGTTTTGATTGTATTGTTTGCCTTGTAAATTGTATTGATTGTATAATTGGATGACTGACCGAAACCATGATATCAGTAACGGATGTAACTGGAGAATCATGTATGTAACTGGAGAATCATGGATGTAACTGGAGAATCATGTAAATGGAATGTATATCTATGGTTCGGTTAAGTCAATATAGATTGAATAGTTTGAATATATGGATTTATATTGAATTGTAATATTGAAGATTGTAGATTGTACTTGAATCATATTCAAGTCAGATTATACTGAGATTCGAACTGAGTCAAACAATTAGAAAAGAAATCAAAATCCTGAATTAGGTTTTGGTGTTATCGGTAACCGCTGCACATGGGCGGCAGGACTTGTGTCTTTTTCAAAGACGATTACCGTGTTGATAAAACCGTTTGTTAGATTGTCTACCTTAGATAGGCAAGCACCCATAACTCCGGCTCCTTGAGGCTCAAGAGATTGGTTTCGCTTAAACCTATATTTACTAGGGTCCTTATTGTAATTTATATAACTTGAGGGGGTTTTATGTAAAAATAATTTTGTATGGTTTTCAAAATACAAATCAAATATTTAATTATCGTATTTATGTATATACAACAATTTAATGATCAAGATAAATATGTATACATGTTTGAATAGTATGAAATGAGTCAAGTATATTATACGAGTAACTACCAAAAACAATGCTATAAAGAAATATTATGTACGACTAATTAATCAAGTCGAACGAATGCGGAACATAAAAAAAAAATATGGCTCTAAGTGTTTTTCATGCGTGAGTTCCAGTTTCACCTAAATACGACTACCGGTTTGAGAGATATATCTGTTTTCGTATCGTTGCGCAAAACGGATCAGAATCTGTTCAGCACCGTCACATATTTTTAAAACACAGTTTTCTTTATCTTAGATAGGTTTTCAGTAAAACTATAAAACTAAGAAACTCTATATCATTCGATGTATATATCAAAAACACCTGAGTTTTCTCAATTTGGATACCGGTATACCAAGTTATGTGTCCTATAAGTTGACCGATAACTGCAGTTTTCTGTTTTACGATCAGTGAATAAAAATGATGTAATTCCTAAACCGTTGTGCAGTTCTATCTAAAATTTTTACAGCGTGCACAAAATAATATATTCTATTATGTGTAAATTTCCTGAAATTTTCAGAATTAAAAATTAATTTATAAAAATTATTTTAAAACTAAAAGTATTGATATGTCATATGTGAGAAATGAGAAAACCGTGGTATTTATTCGTAACTTCATTTTTTTTTTACAAACTTTAAATAAAGTGATTTAAAATAAAACAACAAATATGCAATCCTACTTGGTCACTATGAAATCTTAACATGTGAATTTAGAGTAATGAAAAAGACTTTACAACCTATATATGTGTGTATGTTTGTGTGTTCATTATTTATATATGTATCCATTTAATTAATTATTTAGGAACTATGATATGTCAAGGAAAGTTTTTCATGGCAATATAAAACAAGAGATACATAAAGAGAAAAGAAAGAGATGGAGGAAGGGAAAGAGAGAAGGGACTTACATACACAAGCCGGTATTATCACCAGGCTTGTCTATCCGATGACAGCCTCGCGTTACTAGCGAGACCTTCTTGAAGACTTCTTCATATTCTTCTTCTTGTACTCGAGGTGGAGAGAGAGAAGTGAGAGATAAAAAATGTGAGGAAACAAAAGATAGAGGAGGACAAATAAAGATGGTGTAATGGTGAATTGTGTATAATAATATATGCATTTAACATGAGAATTAAAAGAGAAATGAAAGGCCACCATTTATTTTGGATATGAAAGGTCTCATTTGTAGGTTATGAGAAGAATAAAAAAATGATAAAAAATAATTGCAAGAATAAGTATTTGAACATGTGACTTATTGAATAACAATGAAAGGACTTAACCAATGAGTTATAAGGTTGTTTATGCATATATTTAATTAGAATTAAACATATGTTGTTGCTTAAAAAGAAAGTGGGCTTTCCAGATAGGCTGTAGAGAATAAGAATGATGGATTTGGGTTAAATATTATGAAAGAAAAAAATAAGAATGAGATGTTAAAAACTTAAATATAAGAAAAAGAAATTGCACACAGAAAAATACATAATAGATTGAGTAATAAAATAATAATAAATTTAATAGAAAAAGGAAAATACCAAGTACAAATAAATACGGTATATTATTGAAGAGGGATAATACAAATATATAAAGATTTTAGGGTCATTACAGAATCTTTCATTGAAAGATGTGATTTTTTTATTGAGAGATTTGATTTATATTTATCATTAATCAGGGCCTTTAGTTTATTAGGTGAATTTTATTCACCATTGGATTTTAAATCCAAAAATATCTCTTTGTTATTTCGGTGAGATTTAAGGGGAAATCTTTCCAAGTTCAAGATTTTTCCATAAATTGGTGATATTTAATCACCTTTAGATTTTAAATCCAACGGTTTCAGATAATTCTTCTCCATTTTGGAAAGATTTGAATGATCTCTCCTCAGAATTTAATTCTGTTAAAGAATAAGGCTTTTAAAGTCAGTTACGTGTGGCCACGTGACCCCTGGTCACGTGTGAGCACGTGACCCCTGATCACGTATGAGCACGTGACCCCTGGAATGGGCTTCTCTTCTTCTGCGCTCTGTTCTCTGGCCGCTGCTTAACCATCACGTGCCAACACGTGACTACTAGTCACGTGTGAGCACGTGATGCCTCTTCTGAAGCTTTTTCCTGATTTTTAATCAGGGAACAATCCCGAAAGTCCACACATATTCGCACTGTCCCATTTTTCTTCATCACCGGGACGATGTTGGCGATTCAGTCAGGATACTGAACCTCTTGGATGAAGCCAGAGTCGATTAGCTTCTTGACCTCGGCATTGAAACCCATCTCAAGCTCAAGCCGCATTCTCCTTGGTGCTTGTTTGATTGGCTTAACATCCGGGGATATCGCCAACTTGTGCACAGCAATCACTGGATCTAATCCTGGTATCTTGGAATAATTCCATGCAAAGCAATCCCTATGCTGCATAAGCACGTCCTTCAACGTAGCCACCCTCTCTTCAGACAATAGCTCACTGACGAATGTCGGCCGCGGGTCATTCGCCGTCCCCAAATCAATTTTCTTGAGATTATCTGTAGTAGTGTGTATTCCATCTTCCAGCTCTTTTGGCACTGGTGGAAATTCTGAGATTGCCTCGTCATCATTATTTTCGAAGCACCAGGGGAGGTCATCCATATTCTCGGTCTCTTCTTCTGATAGTGTTATCATATGACAGGTATGAGCTCGCTTCCAAGACCGATGTGGATCCGGTTCTATTGTCGCTGTATGCGCGGCCTTTGGTTCGTGCTTCTGTGGCGGAGTTATCCTCCAACTGTCGGATAGAGCGAACTTGTCGAGCTGATATTGGTCTTCGACCCAGTTCTTGAAGGTGAAGAAGTTCTCAAGAGGATGTCCTATTGCTCGGTGATAAGAGCAATAGTCTGGGTGAGAGACTTCACCCGCTTGCTCGGGGTGTTTAGACTCCGGAAGTGTAATCATTTGATGTCTTATGGCGAGATCAAGTATCTTCTTTGTCTTGTATTGAGGAAAAGAGTATGCTCGACTCATCTTCTTCATAAGGGACAAATCCGGACCGCTCGATTCCTGAACGCGTGACTTCTTGGTCCCGCTTTGTCGCTGTCGAACGCCTTTTCCGCTCTTTGGTTTGTTTCTGCCTCTACGTCGGGCCTTTTGTACGACAGGTTGACAGAGAGGGGCATTTTCATCTTTCGCAGCCTGTTGAAGAAGGCGTTGAGTCCTGGCTTTCTCGTAGATAGCCATTTCGCGACTATGGTCGTCTCGAACTTTTTGACCAGCTTCCCTTATGAGCTTGTCCATTTGTTCTTTGAATGACGGACTGGGCATTTTCACATCGGGGGCTCTTTCTGGTTCAGGGTTAGCGTTCTCCTATTGAGCATCTCCTTCTTCATCAAAGTCATGTACGACATAGCAGTCGCGGAGTAGCTCCCGTTTCTTAGACCGAACATATCCAAGCCCGATCGCTTCCATTCTCCCGTTAGGCAACTTGCGCTGAGTTCCGGGAACGTTCCAGATCTTATCATAGAACTTAGCTTTTCGAGCGGTCTGTTTGAAGGGTATCCCTTGGTGCTTCAATAGCCTTTTCAAGCCTTCTGTGTAATATCTAGGCAGACGGATAGGCTGTAGTCTGTCGAGCGTAGAATCGGCGCCATGCCAAACTTCTTTCTCTACTCTTGTTTCCGTGGATCGGTAGAATAAGATTGCCTGTTCACTTTTCGTCTGGGAGGGACGTAAAATGTTTGTAACTCTTGCACGCTATAAGCTTCAAGTGCTTCGAGATCTTTGTAGTGCTCCCGCAGAATCATGGTAATTTGCAAACTCTGATTATCACCAGCGAATGCTTGTATTCGTGGCCGGGCGGAGAATATAGCATGGACCTCATCTTCCGAGTCGCTGCCAAAGATCAACATAGGAGCGGACGGTCCTGGCTTGTTGTACTGGGGTGGGCCTGAATAAACTATCTCTTCCTCTTCCTCAGTATCACTCCCGAAGACAGGAATGGCGGTGATAGCTTTGTTCTCTGGTTTGCAACATCTCTCTGTGTCCTCGAAATCTGGCAAAAAGTATTTTGCATCTTCGTACTTACGGACTTCGTTCACGGAGAATAGGTTCAGCTCTCCCGTTACCGTATACTCGAGACCATCCTTAAAGTATTTCATACACTGATGTTGTGTAGAAGGGATGATGTTGTACTCGTGTAATCAAGGCTGGCCGAGCAAAGCGTTATAGCATGTCTTGGCATCAATGACATGAAATTTAATATCCGTGACAAGTAACCCGAATCATAATGTCAATATCACAGACCCGAGAGTCCGCGATGACTGTGAGTCAAAACCGGAGATGGTGATTTTATCACGAGCGAGATGCTGGACGCTCATGCAGATTTCCTTCAACACTCGTACGTTGAGGAGGTTGACGGAAGAGCCATTGTCGACCAGGATTTTCTCTATCTTTATATCGTGGCAGTACCCTAAGACATAGAGGGGACGGTTATGCTCGCACGTCCCAAGAAGGTGATCTTCATCGCTGAAGGTGATATCGGCTGTGTATACTTCCTCTAGCTCGTCCTTCATCTTTTCTTCGGCGGGAAAAGCTTGGAATTGCTCTGGTTCTTGTAGCGCCTTGATCAGTGAATCTCTCACTTCTTTGGATAGTAAAAGGGCGTCGAGAATGCTGAGTTGCGAGGGTAACTTCCTCAAGTGTGCCAGAACGTTGTAGTCCACCTTGTTCTTCTTTGGCGGGTCCTTGGCAGTCAGCTCTTTCATGACTTGGTCATCCAGGGTGATGTCCTCAGAGACCTTTTCTTTTCCCTTATCTTTTCTACTCGTGGGTTCGAGATTCTTTTCTGGAAGCGTGCGATTGCGCAGCTGGATATTTTCACAGGCCTTCGGTTCTTCCTCTTTCCCCAAGGTGGATTCTTTAAAGAGAGGGCCAAGAGCCATCTCTTCGTCAGAGTCGCTTCCGAAAGTGAGAATCTGCGATCCTCCAGTGTTGACCATGCGATAGTTACCGGTAGTTCTTTTATGCTCCTCGGTCGCACTTCTTTGCTCCTGACGAGTTTTGCGTTTCATCCGCTTAAAATGTTGCCGGCGAGCAATATATCCCTGCCACCATCTTTTAAAAGCGTCACACTCTTCGGTAGGGTGCGAAATCTTTCGATGATATAAGCAGTAACTAGGATGTGTTTCTGTTTCACCAGGAGTGTTTTCTTCAGAGGGTGGTAGCTTCATTCCCATTAATATGGTTTTAGCAAACCTTTTCCTCGTTTTGAACTTGTTTTTATCCGTGACGGATGTTCCTTGATTTGGCGGGAGTGTCTCGACTCTTACGTCTAGTCGCCGGCGTTTGGCTCTTTAAAATATGGCCATCTCACGCTCCCGATCAGCTTTACTTTTCAAGAGAGCTTCGTTTAGGAATGCGTCGATCATTTCATCTGACGGCCCCAGAAGTTCCGGTTCAGGATTTACCCCCAGTTTCTTTGTGGAAGAAGACTTTTCATCGTCTGTAAACGAGTGAGAGATCACATGACAACTTGCTACGTAATCCTCTGATCCATCTGATGAGCCTTCTCCATCATTTCCGTCCTCAAGGACGTGGCTGAGGAACTCTTGGAGCATGATTAGAGTCCGCGCCTTCTGGTTATACTCTTCCAGCGCGTCAATCTGTTTTTGTAGGTCCGTGTGCTTGTCGCCAGGCTTCACGGGATTTTTGGATCTCTTCTTCTTCTTCTTTGAAGATTTTGACGGCTGGGTGTGAGTGCTTTGGCTATCACCACCAATCTTTGGAGTTGGGCGCGGTTTCAGCATCCCTTCGATGATCTGGAATTCCAGCGGGTTCTTCCACCTGATCGCTGGGCATGTCTGAAGATCATTCAGCATCCTTTTGGTTTTGGCCGAAAGAACGACCTCCCATGGAGCTTCCTCAACAAAAGAGTACGTTGCCCCCAGTGTGTTCATCCCTTTAGGAGTGTGCGGTTGTGGTGGGCTCACTTTCTACTTTTCGGACAACGCGAACTTGCCCTGTTGGTATTGATCCTCGATCCATCTCTTAAAGACGAAGCAATCCTTGATCGTATGGCTTACTGTTTGATAGTAAGGGCAATAATTGGGATTATTCACTTCATTGGGTTGCGGTGGTCGCCTTGGATTTGGCAAATTGATAAGCCTGTTGCGCACCGCCAGCTCGAACAGCCTTTTCGTTTTGTCCCGTGGGAATGAGTAAGGACGCTTCATTTTCTCATTGTAATGTGCCATCTCTCTTCCAATTGATCCGTTAGTTTTGGAGCACTAGGCTGCTATTGGGTGTTCGCAACAAAGGTCGCCTTCCCTTTACCCTTTTTCGTTCCGCAGTTCCGGCTTCGGAGGAGACGGTCTGTGACCCATTTGATCCATCTGGGCTAGCTTGTCGATTAAAGCCTGGAATGTGGTCGGTTTGAAGAACATCATGAATTGTGAAATAGTTGCATGAGGGTCTAGGGTGCCCACGAACATGCCCACCGCTGGTGCTTCTTCGATGCGTTGTTCGCACTTCGACCACAGATTTCGCCATCGGATTGCGTATTGAACCCAAGTTTCGCCCGGCTTTACTCTCGCATTGATCAATGCTGTTATCGGGGTGCGTTCACTTGCGCTTGCGAATCGCTGGTGAACAACAACTCCATTTCTGTGAAAGTTTTGACGGAGTCGTTTGGAAGTTCGGAGTACCATTCAAACGCCGTCTCTGATAAGCTGCCGACGAATTGGCGGAGCAAAAGCTTATCGTCGCCCTCGGTGTTGCCGCACAGAGCTCTGAACTGGGCGACGTGCTGGTAGGGATTGCCTGTCCCCTTGTATACGTGGAATTTAGGGATCGTATAGCCCGGCGGGTACTTTATCTGATCATACCAGCCTGGATACGGTCGCCCAGTCTTCACGACCTGGCCAGCCGCTTCATTTGCCTGGTGAACTCTTATTTGCTGGGCAATATAGTCATCCAGGGTGGCCTTGGAGATATTTTCCTCTTTGGCTGCTGAAAGAGCCGGAGGAGAATTCGACATTTCCCCTTTGTCGTCTTCAATAATGATCGGAGGGTCTTCGGCTGGAGGATCCGGCTGTAATATCATCCCGACCATATCTTGGAAGAGTAGTGCCATTCGCTTTATGTTGGCCGCTTGCTCTGCGACTTCTTTGTCCTTCTTTTCGAGGACTCTGAGAAGGAAGTCAGCATCAGTTTCTTGTTCGTGGCGCTACTCCGTGGATGTTTCCAGGCTTTCTTTTGGTTCGGTGAGTGTGGCCATCACAGTCAGTATCTCCTGAAGCTTCTACTGTTGCTGTTCCTGAGCCCTTGTGATGGATCGGGTGAGCGGTCGGTGGCCCGTCGAAGCGCGGCTATCCTCTTTTCTGGATGCCATGTAAACAGTATGTACCACCATACCCCCAGACTCAGGGCGTTTGGGCTCAGTGCCTTTAACATTT
This sequence comes from Agapanthus africanus, assembly GCA_030015575.1. Lineage (NCBI taxonomy): Eukaryota > Viridiplantae > Streptophyta > Magnoliopsida > Asparagales > Amaryllidaceae > Agapanthus > Agapanthus africanus. The sequence goes on along the minus strand of JASDDO010000014.1, from coordinate 97,885,566 downwards.
TTCGCGGGCATGGGGATTTTCTCCTACCTTCTCTTCTTATGAGCGGTCAAAATTGAGGGGGCCGTCGCAGTGGGCACCCAGATAGCTTTCCGTGGCTTGGTAGGACGGCTTTCTTGTTGAACCTTCGCCCTTTTCTATCGGTGAGGGTAATCTTGATCAACCACTGAGTTCCAATCCTGCCGCCAGACTTTGTAGATCTTGGAGGACAGCCGCTGAGGGGACTATTCTGGCTTTGCTTCCACAACATTCTCCACCGGTGGAGGAGATCTTTTCAATACGGCGGTAGGAGAATTCCTACGCACCTTATTCAGTAGCTCAAAGCTGTTCCCAGTTGGAACAGCAGTATTAATTTCCGCCGTTGGGGCTGGTGGAGTTAGCCCAGAAGGGGGGTTGCCTCCGGCGTTCCTCACTCAAGGCCAGTGGCGACGTCGAGCGTGTCGAGCTGATGGAGTTGGCTTGGTGATGGGGATGGCTTTCTCTTGCGCCCTGTTCAGGTAAGGGGTTGTTGCTGATGTCAGCCTCTTAAAGACTGATGTCCTATGAGTAGCAGGAGCCGGAGTGGAAGTTAGGGCAGTCAGTCTTGTAAAGACCGACCCCTTGGTAGGAGAAGCCGCCTTGACGACTTCAGGAGCAGGATTGGTTACTCTCTTCGGAATAATCTTTACTTGAGGTGTAGGCTTCATCATGGACCCACCTAAACTTTGGCCCAATCTGGAGAAGACCGAGGAGCTGGAGTTGGACGACCCGTTGAGAGGGGGCGCAGTAGGTGTAAGCCGATCAAAGACCGACTTCTTGGGAGCTTCCGGTGTCAGCACAGGAGCGGTGAAGCTCGTTGGCGGGAGCATGGTCCCGAAAAACAACCCTGTGGTGGCTTGAGTGACCTGTTCCACGGGCATCGTGAAAAGGGAAGCCGCTTGGGGCCCGTAGGCTATGCCCCTAGTTGAGACAGGACGAGAGTTGCAGTTGCATGTAGAACACTTCGAGCAGGTGAACGCCATTGATCCTTTGCTTTCTGCGCCAAGCAAACGCCAAATCTTACTACCTCTAAACCCATAGGAAACCATTAACAAACCGCGATTCGTTCGCGAACACGACACACGAAGTGTGGAGTGGAAAGAGGAAAACGTCCCACCAAGCGTGCCAAAATCTGTTTCCCTCCCAACACAGAGACGCGACCGCGCAGGTCCGTCTTGCCTGAAATTCGGGGCAGATACTAATTAGTGTTATCCGTCCACCTCTCCGAAGATGCTAAGTTGATTTATGGCACCATGTATCGAAGGTTTAAACGGATGCGGCCGATGTAGCAGACTTTGTCAGATTCCCTCTCGTTTGAGGGGTTTTTGATTGTGGGGACGCTCTTCCCTACAGGCGCAAGCCCCTGCAGTTAATTACGCTACCGCATCGCGGTAGCAACTTTCTCCTTCTCCAGATGATCACTTCGTGTCGTGGGTCTTTGTTTTATGTTCGGTTGCCCTTGGATTGTATATGGAGACTAAATTATGTTGTCGCCCGTAGGACGTGAATTAGTCCAAATCCGTATCTTTCTTAGATTTGGGTTTATGGGGGTTGTGTTTAAGGATACGTTAGCCTTATTTGAGGCTAAGATCAATTTAAACGTTTGTTAAGGACACGTTAGTCTAATTTTAGACTAAGATCAACTTAACGGGATCGTTTAGATTCGACAAGAGAGCATTTGGGCTCTATTGTTTAGTTTAATGGCATTGCGATCGATAATTAGTTTAAGGACATTACGGTCCAATGTTAGTTTTAAGACGTCGCGGTCGAGGTTAAGGACATCATAGTCCGTGGATTTAAGGACTCCACAGTCCGACATTAGTTTTAAGACATCACGGTCAAGGATAAGGACATCATAGTCCGTGGATTTAAGGTCTCAACAGTCCGATATTAGTTTTAAGACATCACGGTCAAGGTTAAGGACATCATAATCTATGGGTTTAAGGACTCTACAGTCCGACGTTAGTTTTAAGACATCACGGTCGAGGTTAAGGACATCAGAGTCCGTGAGTTTAAGGACCTCATGAAAGGTTTACCTAGCACCCTATGTAGAGTTTGGAAGCATCACATGTACCAAAGATTAAGTTTTTATGGTGCTAAGTAAACTTACAAAGGATCTATCCTAGAAAAATTAGGGTTTCAAATTTTTCACATCATCATATGAAAGAAATGCTAGGGTTTAGAGAGTACAACCTTTGTAGCTCCCTACGCTAGACTCCTCGGCTACTTGGGGTTTGAAAAAACTCCGCTTGAACTCCTCGAGGTCACTGATGATCCACCCGGAGTCCGCTTTGTCCAAGCTTGCAACTTTATCCGATCAAGTGAACGAAATCAAGCTAACACTCTAAATAAGTGGGCTAGACTTGTGTAGAATGGTGTTGTGGTTCTCTTTCACACTTCAAAATCCAATCTTGATGAGTATATTGCTCACTACAAAGAACTAGAGAGCAAAATGAGAGAGGAAGAAGAAGATGATGGCAATATGAGAAGATAATAAGTTCAACCCTAAAAAGAAAATAGAAAATATATCAATATATATTTTTCTCTTCTCATATCAAACCATGGTTAGGATATTATTGAACTTGAGTTAAAAACACAAAAGGAAAAGTAACCCATGGTCAAAAGGTGGGTGAGAATGGTTAGGTCAAGAGAAGAGTGTAGAAACAAATCAATAATGACCATTTTGCTTTTTTCCTTTTTGTTTTAAATCAAATGCAATTTAATCCATAAATAAAACCATGGTGTGAGTCTTATATTGCCACCATTTTCATGTATATACAACCATGAAGGATGTATGTATGTATGTATGTGTATATGTACATCCATATGTGCATGAATCAATAAAGAAACTATACATGCATGCATACATCCATCATACTCAAGAAAGGATTTCAAGTGAGAAGCTAATGGTTAAATGATAAATCAACACTTGATTTATCAATCCGGCCATATCACATATGACCCCTACCAAAAGCAAGCCGCCCGACCAATATACGGTATCCTATACGCGCATTTTAATCGAGTCCTTGCGCATATCGCATACGCGCACCACAACGTTTCTCCTGGACCAGGAAACTCCATTGTGGGACTCTGAGACTCGTCAATACGCCGGCAGTGGGTGATGATCATATCAAGCACCCCCAAGCCGCAAGCGGTCAGCTAAATGTAACGGCCATCCCGGTATTGAGCGATCAGAAGAGAACAAGCGAACCTGCTACAACTCCCGTCGAGCCAACCGGCAACACTTCCCGTACAGTCCGGTCTCCTCGTCTGATATGTCGCATTTCAAGTCTAGGGGTGGTAAACGTCAGACCCCAATAACCGATAAGTCATGCCGATGTGAGGCTCATAACGGGTCGAGAAACTACTGGTAACACTTGCTAGCAAATCTCTGAATCAGCCCTGGCCAGGGACTTCCTTGTTACGGCCAGTCGAGCACAGCGCAACATCAACCCCCAATACCGGGAGAGACGAAATCCCTCCTATCGCTCATTGCCTCCATGTGACTCGGGACTGTACCCAAAAACCACCGTTTTGCACGCCCTCATGGACGTGGTAAGGTGGAGATCAAAGCACAGTGGGAATCACACAAGTCTCTATGACGATCTCGGGTCTACAGACTAACCTGCACAAGTGTCACCTGAGAACTGCCATCTGACGTGAGGTATAATACCAACTGGGAGTTCTCGGCGAGTCCGTCCAGTGTACCCAATCTCCACTGAGCACCCGTATACCATCTCTGATGTAAAACACCAATGGATATGGGATCATCCATCGCCCATCTCATGAGTCGAGAAGCGTATACGCTAGTCTACACTGGTATATCGATGCCCCGTCTCGATACACCTACGACTAGGGACCTTGAAGGATGTACTTATGGACTACCATGTCCCCACTAGTATGATCTGCATCATAGTCCAGGTAGTCAAGTACACATCCTAAGGGCTTTACCAATATGTAACTATAAGACAGTTTAAAGAGACTAGTATACATGTTAAGATAAAGTGCAACCAGATAGCATACTATCATATCGAGCAAGAAAGTCATCTCTATATATGTCCAAGCATCCAATATAATATACATCATTTGTACAATATTGGCCTCTAGGGCATACATACAACTAACAATCTCCCACTTGCACTAGGGCCAGCTACTGTAGTATCGCATACCGAGCATCCCGAAGAGTCTCTCAAACTGTATCTGGGGAATTGCCTTCGTGAGTGGATCCGCCGTGTTGTTCTTCGTGTCAACCCTCCTGACCTCTATCTCCCGGCGATCAACTATCTCCCGGATCAGGTGATACCGCCTCAGAATATGCCTGGATCGCTGATGGGACCTGGGTTCCTTGGCCAAAGCCACCGCTCCATTATTATCGCAATACAAAGGTATTGGATGCTCAATGGATGGAACCACTCCAAGTTCAGTAATGAACTTCTTGATCCAGACAGCCTCTTTAGCAGTATCGTTGGCAGCGATGTATTTAGCCTCCATCGTCGAGTCTGCCACGGTTTCCTGCTTGGAACTCTTCCAGCTAACCGTCCCTCCGTAATGGGTAAAGACAAATCCCGACTGCGACTTAGAGTCGTCCTTATCACTCTGGAAGCTCGAATCGGTAAAGGACTCCACTTGGAGTTCTCCGTTACCATACACCAAGAGCATCTCTTTAGTCCTTCGTAAGTACTTGAGAATGCTCTTCACAGCTGTCCAGTGACTCTCTCCAGGATCAGCTTGATACCTACTCACTACACTTAGTGAGTATGCTACATCGGGTCTGGTACATAGCATCACGTACATGATAGAGCCTACAGCCGAAGCGTAGGGTATCCCTTGCATGCGAGCTCTCTCCAAATCAGTCTTGGGAGACATCTCTTTGGAGAGAGTGACTCCAGAGATCGTGGGCAAGTTCCCACGCTTGGATTCTTCCATACTAAACCTCTTTAGTATGGTGTCAATGTACCTGGATTAGGACAATCCTAATATCCGTTTGGATCTATCTCTATAGATCCTAATTCCCAATATGCAGGAGGCATCACCAAGATCTTTCATTGAGAATCTTTGTGATAAGAAGAGCTTGACCGATTGCTGCATAGGAATATCATTTCCTATCAAGAGTATGTCGTCCATGTACAATACGAGGAAGAAAACCTTACTCTCTGCCACCTTCTTGTAGATACAAGGTTCATCTGGGTTTTTGACGAAATCAAACTCTTTGATAACGACGTCAAAGCAGATGTTCCAACTCCGCGATGCTTGCTTTAATCCATAAATGGATTTAAGCAGCTTGCACACCTTCCCGCTGCTCCCACTGTCTACGAAGCCCTCTAGCTGAGTCATGTACACGCACTCTTCCAAATCACCGTTTAGAAAGGCGGTCTTAACATCCATTTTCCAGATTTCGTAATCATGATATGCAGCGATGGCAAGCATGATCTGGATGGATTTAAGCATAGCCACTGGAGAAAAAGTTTCGTCATAGTCCACACCTGGTCTTTGACGAAAACCTTTTGCAATAAGTCTAGCTTTGAAAGTCTCCACTTTCCCATCTACACCAAGTTTTTTCTTGAAGATCCACTTGCTCCCAATGGGTTTTACCCCTTCAGGAGCAACTTCCAAAGTCGATACTTTGTTGGTGTACATGGATTCCATCTCGGACCGTATTGCATCCAGCCATTTCACTGAGTCCTTACTCGTGATGGCCTGCTCGAAGCTAGTTGGGTCATCATCCTCCATGATGCAATCCTCGCTCCCACCGTCAATGAGAAAACCATAGTATCTCTCAGGTGGACGAGAAACCCTACTAGATCGGCGGAGAGGCTGGGGTTCGTCGGGTACTACTGAAACTTCTGGTTCTACCAAGTCTTCTGTTATAGTTTGTGTCGCTGGAACCTCTTCCAGTTCTACCTCAATGCCACTTGTCTGTTTCATAAGAAAGCCTTTTTCTAAGAAAGTGGCATGTCGAGAAATAAACACCTTTTGTTCCTCGGGGTGGTAGAAGATATACCCTTGTGAATTTTTGGGATATCCAATAAACTTACATAAGACTGATCTTGCCTCGAGTTCGTCCGGATTTTGTCTTTTGACATAGGCTGGACAACCCCATATGTTAACATAGTTAAGACATGGTCTCTTCCCTTTCCATATCTCATATGGAGTGGTAGGCACAGATTTGGTGGGGACCATATTCAGTAGATGTATGGCTGTCTCTAGCGCATACCCCCAGAAGGAAATAGGTAACTCAGCTGTGCTCATCATAGAGCGCACCATATCTAATAGGGTGCGGTTCCTCCGTTCTAATACACCGTTGTGCTGTGGTGTATATGGAGGAGTTAGTTGAGAGAGAATCCCATTCTCTTTTAAATAATCCAGAAAATCATTGCTCAAGTATTCTCCTCCTCGATCAGATCGAAGGATCTTAATACTTTTGCCCGTTTGGTTCTCTACTTCGTGCTTATATTCTCTGAATTTCTCAAAAGCTTCAGACTTGTGTTTTATTAGGAACACATGTCCGTATCTAGAGTGATCGTCAGTGAATGTAATGAAGTAGGAAGAACCGTCCCTGGTATGTGTAGACATAGGACCGCATACATCACTATGTATCAGCCCTAAGAGTTCCGTAACTCTTTCTCGGTGTCCACTAAACGGAGTTTTGGTCATTTTTCCTTTGAGACATGAATGGCAAGTGTCATAAGATGATAATTCGAACGGTTTCAAATATCCATCTTTATGTAACTTAGCTAGTCGTGTCGCATTGATATGACCAAGTCTACAATGCCACAAGAAAGATTCATTCATTTCTGAACTCTTCCTCTTGTGTGTGTTTTGTAAATTAAGGACTGTATTTTGATTGAGAATGAATATGCCATTATATAACGAGCCTGATGCAATCAACTTTTGATTTAGGAATATGTTCATAACATTATCCTTTACTACAAAATTATATCCTTCTTTACTTAATAAAGAAACTGATATAATGTTGCACATCATGTTTGGTATATAATAGCATTCATTTAGAATCAATGTATTACCACTTGGTACCCTCCGAACGGCGGCCGGGACGCGGGGCGTCTCGCCTGAGGTTCGGGGCAGATGCTAATTGGTGCTATCCGTCCACCTCTCCGAAGATGCCAAGTTGATTTATGGCACCATGTATCGAAGGTTTAGACGGATGCGTCCGATGTAGCAGACTTTGTCAGATTCCCCCTCGTTTGAGGGGTTTTTGATTGTGGGGACGCTCTTCCCTGCAGGCGCAAGCCCCTGCAGTTAATTACGCTACCGCATTGCGGTAACAACTTTCTCCTTCTCCAGATAGTCACTTCGTGTCGTGGGTGTTTGTTTTGTATTTTGTTGCCCGTGGATTGTTTACGGAGACTGAGTTATGTCGTCGCCCGTAGGGCGTGGACTAGTCCAAATCCGTATTATCTTAGATTTGGGTTTGGGGGTTTAGTTTGAGGATACGTCAGCCATACTTGAGGCTAAGATCAACTCAAACGTTTGTTAAGGATACGTTAATCTCACTTTGAGACTAAGATCAACTTAACGGGATCGTTTAGATCCGACAAAGGAGCGTTTGGGCTCTATTGTTCCAGTTTAGGAACATAGTGGTCCATCGTATGTATAGCCGTCGGGACCCATCACCTCTCTGACGACGTTGAAGGGTTACAACGACGGATGTCAGAGGAGTTCAGAGATGTACCCTCGAGCCAGAGTTAATTGGGGGGATTTATAGTCCAATCTGTTTGAAGGTTTAAGGGTACGTTAGCCATCTTTGAGGCTAAGATCAACTTAAACGGGACCGTTTAGATCCGACAAAAGAGCATGCGGGGGCTCTATTGTTCTAGTTTAAGGACGTTGCGGTCCATGGGTAGTTTAAGGACATTGCGGTCCATGGGTAGTTTAAGGACATTGCGGTCCAGTATGTGCTCTGGATGCTTCACACGGGTTCACTGCCGTGCTTAGCGAGGACCAGGCTCCGCTCTGGACGTTTTCCGCGGGGTCAAAGAGTGACGTTATCCGCATTCCACGTAACCAGGAATTTTGCACTAGATGCTTCACACGGGTTCACTGCCGCGTTAGGCGAGGACTAGGCTCCGCTCTGGATGCTTCACACGGGTTCACTGCCGTGCTCTGCGAGGACCAGGATCCGCTCTGGACGTTTTCCGCAGGGTCAAAGAGTGACATTATCCGCGTTCCACGTAACCAAGAATTTTGCATTAGATACGGGTTTAAGGACCCCGCAGTCCATATCAATGTGTGGTCGTCGGGACCCGTCACCTCTTTGAAGACATTGAGGGATTACAATGCCAAATATCAAAGGAGTGAAGAGATGTACCCTAGAACCGGAGTGGATTAAATAGTCCTTGGCCCAATTTGGGATCAAGACGAATTAATTATGTTATGAGTCCATTGGCCCAGTTAATCACAAATTGAGGACTTATGGCCATCTTGGGCTAAGTCCAATCAGGAGAGGCTTTGCCTCCATCCATTTAGCCAATTGGGCCAAAGCCTATTGTTAAACACTACAGAGCAATCAGTGTTGAACACTGGGAATGAGGTTGACAAGTTAGTGTTTAACACTGAAAGATAATCGGTGTTAAACACCAGCAACAAGGCTTTTCAAATTAGTGTTAAACACTAAAACAGACCAGTGTTGAACACTGCAAATAAAGCTTTTTAATTAGTGTTGAACACTAAGGCCCAACAGTGTTTTAACACTGGGTTCGAGAGTTTCAATTTAGTGTTAAACACTAAGGCAAGAGGGATCACGTGGCAGCACGTGAGAGCGCCCTCCCTTCATTCATTCTGCTGAGATTATCGCGTCACGTGCCCTCATGTGAAGGGCATTTAAATGCTTATATGTTAAAGCTTCTGCCGAGGGTCACGTGGGTCACGTGGGGTGCTGCCTCAAAGGGGTTTTTTGTAGATCTTCTGGGGGGGTCACGTGGTGACACGTGACCCTGCCTCTATGTATATTGTTTAGAGGATCTGTTAATCTTTTCCAGGAATTAAATTCCTCGTAGGGTTAAACCCTGACAGTAATTTCAGAGGAATTAAATTCCTACTTTCTCTTAAAGGTTTATATTCTGAATAGAGTTGGACTCTGAATTTTCTGCAGGAATTAAATTCCTCGTTCATGTGAAGAACCAAATAGGGTTAAACCCTAATAAAAGCTTTTAAGGAATTAAATTCCCACTCTCTTGTTAAATTATGATCAAGGGAATTAAATCCCCGCTGTTCCAACAGAATTAGGTTCTTAATTAGGGTTAAACCCTGTTTCTTTTTGTTCTGAAGGAATTAAATTCCCATAACACAGGGTCAGGCCCTGGTTTTATTTTAAAGGAATTAAATTCCTATAGTTCTGTGAGAATTAAATTCTCGTGCTTCAATTCCCTCTCTATGTTTCGGATCTGCATGGCAGGATCTCGACCCATTGAGAATTAAATTCTCAACCTCGAGGGAAGATGTGCGCTTTGCAGATCCTCTATCAAAGAGAGAAGAAATATGTTCTTCTGTTTTTTTTATATCAGAGTTAAACTCTGTTGAGAATTAAATTCTCTTTTTCTTTCAAGGAGCTTTTCCCTTTCTTACCTAGGGTTTTTGCAGAAGATCCAAGTTTCTCAAAGTATCAAAGCTCTCTTCCTTTTCTTTTTCTCTCCCTGTCTCTGTATCTGTCCCTTTTCTGTATCTCTTGGCTCCTATTTATAGGAGAAGCAGCCGAATCAATCAGTTTTTGACGAATCTTCGTGAGAGATTTGATTTGCATCCATCATTCGTTTTGGACCTTTGGATTATTAGGTGAATTTTATTCACCATTGGATTTCAAATCCCGGGATTCCCCTTTGTTATTTCGGTTAGATTTAAAGGGGAAATCTTTCCAAACCCAAGATTTTCCCATAGATAGATCACCTCTGAATCTTCAATTCGATTGGTTCCAGATAATCGCTTTCCTTTGGAAAGATTTAAATCTTCTTCAGAATTTAATTCTGTCAACGAAATGGGCTTTGAAAGCCGATCACGTGTGACCACGTGACCCATGGTCATGTGTGGACACGTGACCCTCTTTGGAATGGGCCTCCCTCCTTCTTTTTGCGCTGTCTTCTGGTTGCTGCTTAACCGTCACGTGCCACCACGTGACCCCCGGTCACGTGTGAGCACATGACCCTTTTTTTGGATTCTTTTTCTTGGTTTAACTGGAGAACAATTCTGATGTTTTGAGCGTCACGTGCCAACACGTGACCCCTGATCACGTGGGAGCACGTGACCTCTTTTGAAGCTTTTTCCTTGATTTGATCAGGGATCCGGTGTGCCTTTGACGCTTTGCATTTAAATGTCACGTGCCGACACGTGACCCTGGTCACGTGGGAGCACGTGACTCTTTCTGAAGCCCTTCTCTTCGATGGAGTCAGAAAACTGAACTTGCCTTGATGATGTGTTTAGGTGTCACGTGCCAACACGTGACTGCTGGTCACGTGTAAGCACGTGACCCTCTTCTGAAGCTTTTTCCATAAGCTTTTCTGATTTTAAATCAGGAAACAGTAATACTAGGTGATATTCGCCAACTGCTTTGGCTGCAACATTTGCCCCATTTCCTACTTGAACGAAATGATCACCTTTTCCCAGTTCTCTACCTTTCCGTAGCCCATGTAACTGGTTACATATGTGGGATCCTGATCCGGTATCTAATACTCAGGACGTAGGGTGAACTGAAAAACAGTTCTCAATAACAAACACACCCGAAGAAGGTGCATCATCATGCATGTTCTCCGTTTGGGCGGCGTAAGAATCTAGATATTCCCCTGTTTCCTGTTCAGTCTTATAACACTTATAAGATAGAACGGGTCCAATGTTCCCCTGCACAGTATAACATGTTGGTTCGGTCAATACATCCATATTATTATCTTGATTAGGGCATGACATGGTCGCTACCTGGAGAGAGAGAGAAGAAAACACTTTAGCGTATACTCTTGCAAGATCAGATTGGTTATTATCTTATCTAATCAGGATGGCTCCCACTGGTTTTTATTAAATCTTCCTTCAAACCCTAAAAGGAAAGATTAGCCGGGATTAATTACACCCTACAACTTCGCCGATCTTTCAGCCAGGCCAGTGTCGGTATTTTGAGGGAGGTTCCCCGTGCTTTCGCACGGACCTAATTAAAGTAAACCTCGTTTTCCCAGAGGCGTAACCCCGTTGACACCTTTCTATACACCTACTTGATCGGCTAATTGTAATGTGTAAAACTCTTCCAGGAGTAACTCTTACTCGCAGTGGGTATCGGGATCCAACTATCTCATAGAAGGTATGCAATCTCATTGCAAATTTTAACACTTGAAATTCCCGATAATGCTTTTGCCCCTAACGTACTATGACCTTGACGAATGCCAAACAACCTATAGTGCGCTAGTCAAGTTCAACCCGTACATTTCTTGATTGAATTAAACCCACTTGCACGACCCTTGACGAATGCCAAACAACGCCGTACGAATACCCTAATCCAATCGCATCATATGCTACAGATAAATAGTACATAGCTACCGTACACTACGTCTTGATGAATGCCAAACAACCGTAGCACGAATACTAAGTAATATCTATCTGAAATGTCGGAGGGCTACGCAGGTTTTTCAGAAAAACCATGAGCGTAATGAACTTGATATCGTTGTAGAATCGTGTGAATTTTGAAATGGAGTGTTCTTGAGGCTTTTCTAGTTTTGCTAAAAGGGTCACTCCCGGTGAAGGGATCGTCGGCCCTTTCCTTGTCGAATGAGGTGCGGGATATATCATATATATCACTGTGCAAAGCAGAAACTATAGAAGCAACAAAAAACAAACCGAGTGTGTAGCATCTGCCAGTTATTGCTAAAGGGGTCACTCCCGGTGAAGGGATCTCGGCCCTTTCCTCATCGAATAAGGTGCAGGGTATATCATATATACCGCTATGCAAAGCAAAACTGTAGCTACCCTTTTATTTTAAAATTTGATTCTACAACATCTTTTAGGTTTATTTTCTTTCATTAATCATATTAATGAAGTCCCATCATTTAAGTCACCTAAACATCGCAGATAAATACGGTGTACACTTATGCCATCCGCATTCGCCTCGATGTCCTCTCGTGCACCGTTAGGTTAGGTAACTAACGACAGAGCAGGGCAGGGCTAGTGCGGGTGCAAAACATAAGTAACGTCTATATAATATATCATATATACTATATACTGTATCCATCAGAACAAATCAAATGATCACATCACAGATATCGCAGCAGAAACATAGATATAATTGTGGGATATACTAGGACGTCCGTATTTAGTATTTAGCCAAAATAGAAAATACGGATTCCACAGTCGCGATGAATAGCCAAGCTCATACCCTGGACCCCTACGAGAGCAGCAAGCGACCCTACCAATTCTGGAGTTTAGGAGACCCGGTCTCGACTCCTCGAGATGGCTTCCCACTGAACCCCAGAACCCGGTCACCTGTGCTCCCCTTCTTGGGTCCATCCTAATGCGGAAAAGTAAATAATATACAACACTGGTGACACAACCTCAACCCGGAAGTGCCCCAAATAAAAGAATATTACATTACATTTGAATTTACATGAATGAAAATATAAAACTCTCATCTCACATAAAACCCCCCGGCTATTCAATTGCGACAATCCTGCACATCATATCTCAGCAACACATAATATCTCATATCATCAACGTAAGTAAGTATGCATTCACCGATTGTCGTCGACGTATAGCAATGACAATCGGTAAATACATACTACACTTACGGTCACAGAAAAGAAAGTGTAAAACTGCAATATCTGGAATCCACATTCTCTTTAGACATCGTAAATGCGAAGTATAACATACCTCGTATTTCATGTCTTATAATATGAATTCCACACATTGCATCTCATTCCAGATAATTAGACGGTACTAAAGTTTTCGAACGAATGATCAACTACCCAAAATTCCCTAAATCTCAACATTTGAGCGGAGTTCAAAAACCCGGAGTGTGACACAGTGGTAGCGGTCCAGCCGTAGAAGGGTCAAGCCAACGCCTCACATATGGCACGCCGTACTGCCCTAAACCCTAAGGTTCAAAAGGCAGTTCAAGGCGGTCACATAATCGAGTTAAGGTTTGTTGTCTTCTAGAGGGTCCACCACAAACAAACTTGCACGTATTTCCGAAAGATTTTAAACCCCGTGAAAAGTGAGCAAATGATACTCGTTCAAATACTTCAATACATTCTAATTTATCCGGAAAAGAAACGAAATGAAAATTCCGATCGAATCGTCGAGTCCAAAACCATCTCCAGAATTTTCAACAGTATATTCATATTAAACATACTCAAAACAATGTACAAGCAGTTTAAGGAGTTACTGTGCAAAAACGAAGCCATGAAGCCACTATATGGCCGCAGAGCCGCGGCGTAAGTCAAGATTTGCCGCTGTTCCGCGGCGGTTTGTTCAGATCATGGGTTCATATTTCACAGTATTTCTTATATTTTCTGTTGTATTTTTTAAGTATTTTTAATTCTGAAAAAAGTCAATTTTTAAAAAATGTCCAGAGAGCACTCAAAATCCGCATTTTCCTGTTCGATCGGAGTTTTAACTTCGTTAAAGTGTCGCCTAATGTTCTAGGTTGGCTCTGATACCAGTGAAAGGTTTACCTAGCACCCTATGTAGAGTTTGGAAGCATCACATGTACCAAAGATTAAGTTTTTATGGTGCTAAGTAAACTTACAAAGGATCTATCCTAGAAAAATTAGGGTTTCAAATTTTTCACACCATCATATGAAAGAAATGCTAGGGTTTAGAGAGTACAACCTTTGTAGCTCCCTACGCTAGACTCCTCGGCTACTTGTTCACACCATAATATTGTATTTTATATTCCCCATTCTTATGCATTTTACAAAATAAACAGGTGCTTTTGATGCATGTCTGCTACATATTACAGGTTACAGGTTCTTGGAGCGAAAACAGTGAAAAAGACAAAAGATGATACAAAAAGTGGACTTTGACCGACAAACAGAAGACTCTTGATCAAGCCTACATCAAAGATAAAATTCACAAAGTACAAGGCAATACAAGGTCCAAGATTACAAAGCGAACGGTTAAAAGTCCACCGCAATTATTCACTGGAGATCTGGAAGAAACATAGAAGCTATTTTAATAAAGAACCAAATAATAAGGAAGCCCAAAGATCCAAGGCCCAATACCTTCTTTTAAAGAGACAGAGACATAAAATTTTACCAAAGGTTGAAGTCTACTTTGACTAGGTCTTCCTAAGGATATTTTGGTAAATGTAGACATGCAAATCAATTGTAACCTAGGGTTTCCTATTCTCTATAAATAGGAACTCTAATCATTGTAATTTCTTATGCCTCCCTATGCCTCTTTTTAATAATAAATTTTAGAATTCTTTTGGAGAGCATCGGTGTTTCTTTTCAATTCATGAATTCAGATCTGACAACCCTGTGTTGATAATTGGAGAGATGCATCTGTAAGTAGATTTAATTCCTTGCTCTAGTTTAGATTTCAATTCTTGCCCTAGGTAATTTTTATTCTCTGCCCTAGATAAATGTTTTTAAATTCCCTAATGAGTGAGTAGTCTCCTCGCTTGTTAGGGTTAGATCTGGGGAAGGTTTGAGAGACGAAGATCTCTCATCCCCTTTCTTGCCCGTCATATATTTTTATAGGACTCCATGCATACCTTCTTATTCCGCTCCCTACGGCACCCTATCCCTCGAGGTAGCGGTGATATCGTAGTATAAAGGCCCGGATTTTAAGGTTTTCCATGGAGGTTAGGGTAAAGATTAAGAAAAGAAGGACAAGGATCTAGAGGAAGAACAATCTTCCCAATCATCCTAATCCCTTTTGTTAAGATTTACCATAACACCTAATTAGATCTTCATATGGGTATAGAAAGCGGTGAGATTTATAGACTTTCCAAACTTAACCTAGACCTAACCTTAGCAAGATTTAGATCTAGATTAATTCAATTTTTAGATTTAATAATCAATCCGAACACCCTTCGGAATTAACTCGTTAGCGCGATTAGGAAATTCACAACATCCCTGTGGACCGATCCGTACTCACCGGCTAGCTTCATGCGACGCCGTTTTTGATTGCGGTTACAAATATTTTTGATCTATTTTTTTAGAAAGCGCAAGCACGCTATAAATCAACCAATCAAATGGCGCCGTTGCCGGGGATGGCGTAGAATTTTCTTTTCGCAATTTCGAGTTAATTAAAATTAAAAAATTCATAAAAATCTAAAAAATCCAAAAAAAAAAATATAAAAATATATATAATTTGTTATTTTTGGAAGGGTACTTTGTTGTGTGAAATCTTGCAGGAACAAACTCGGATCTGGAAATCTACAGAAAGAGAAACAGAAAACCAAATATCAAAACAGAAGGAGAATTCAAAATCAGAGCAGCAAACTTTTTCCCGAGACCCGAGCCCTCCATTGCGCCGCCCTTCCGCCGCGCTAACCAACTTTAGACCGCGGATCCGCCGCGTCTTGTAAGATCAGAGCGTCAGAAAAAATCTTGGGACTCGAGCCAGCTAACCGACCGCGGAAACGCCGCGGGAGGTGGCCTCAGACCGCGGAAACGCGCCATCTTGGTGACTTTAGCTCTTGAAATTGCACTGTAAGTCTCCTCTGTTTTTTCTCTGTACATTTTGAAATATCTTTTCTGAAAATTCCTGCAGGATTTTGTGCGCTATAAAAATATTTCCCGTTCCAAATAACGATCTTGTGCAGGATTTTTGGGCCCCGCTTGAACTAAATTGATTGCAAGTGATATTTTGCTGTTGCATATCTTTTCTATAAAATATTTTGCTGTTGCATATCTGTTCTCTAAAAATCTTTTTGCAACAAAATTTTTCCAAATAAAGGGAAAGAAAAAAATTAATGAAAAATGAAAATAAAAAGGACAAATATTTTATAGAACTTGCAAAATTTTTTAGCCCCAAATAAATCCTTGCACCATCCAACCTTCCTTTTTGTCACCTTTCTTCTTTTAACATGGGTACCCCACATAAAAAATCATTAGCCGAACTTTGGTATCCCGAACCTAATTTTGCGTCGTTCGGCAATTTGTTCTGTCAATTTAAAGACGATCCTTCCTTGCCTAAAATATCGTTGAAAGATCAAATAGAAGCGTCTAGGAGAAATAGTTTGACTTTTCAACCCACTTTGTGTCAACCAAGTCAACCTTCACCACCTACATATGTTGACACCACTTCTTTAAGTCCTTCTGTCACTCCTAAGCCAATGTCCATTGCTGAGCATATTGCTCAATCTCGCCGCCGATCTTTCACCCCTCTCCACACATCTAGTTCTAGGGATCAACAAGACTATATTCACCTTTTTATCCACATGTTGACCCTACCCCAGTCCAAGAACCTTGGTATCCCGAACCTAATTTTGCGTCATATGTCAATGTGTTCGGTCAATTTAAAGACGATCCTTCCATGCCTAAAAAATCTTTGAAAGATCACATAGAGGAGTCTAGGAGAAATAGTTTGAATTTTCAACCCACTTTGTGTCAACCAAGTCAACCTTCACCACCTACATATGTTGACACCACTTCTTTAAGTCCTTCTGTCACTCCTAGGCCGATGTCCATTGCTGAGCATATTGCTCAATCTCGTAGCCGATCTTTCAACCCTCTCCACCCATCTAGTTCTAGGGATCAACAAGACTATTCACCTTTTTATCCACATGTTGACCCTATCCCAGTCCAATCACCCACTTCCTACCAGTCCTACCCGACCTTTCCACCTTCACTAGACACTGCTTCTACACAGCCATTAGGGAGTTTCACATATCCAAACAATTTCGAATCTTTTACCGAAACCCCCTTACCACCCAAGTCTAGTTTGGAAGAGGCGTTGGAGGCGTATATCGCAGCAACAAACAAAATGGTTAGGAATGTGGAAGCGTCCGTGGCCACCCTTATGCAACCTGCTGAACCGGTAGCTAGTTTCCAACTAGCTCCAAATTTTTCAATGTATGAGGCGGCAGTTGGACAGAGTGAGAATGAGAGAGGATTTCCAAATCAAACCTACCCTTACCTAATTGAAGCCCACAACTCCAGTTTTCCATCAAATGTCCTAAATGATTCACAAGTTCAAAATAAAAGCGAGTTGTGTGATTTTGTAGTGTTTGATTTGCCAGATTGTGAAGAACCCCCTTCGAGTGAAACAGCACCTAATCCGTTTGACCTTTACACTTCCACTCTAGAACCTACATTGATAAACATCCATGCTTTTGAGGAGGTGTCTAAAGAAATTGACTTTCACTTGATTGAGGATATAGACGCCGGGAATATTTCGGATGATGAACCTGTCGATTTAATTGAAGTTTTATGTTCAAATCATCATCCCGAGTTATTAAATGTTTCTCCCGAATCTCATATGCGTCTTGATTTTGATGATAATGGCATGGATGAGTTGAATATCGAGGAGAATTATGAGGATAATTATGAGGATAGTACTGAGGATAATATTGAGGTTGAACCATTTTCGTTTGATGTGTCGAATTTTCCAATACACCCTCCTAAATCCTTAACTGATACCCTTCCTCACTCACTTCCTTCCGTCCTTCCTATCGTTTCGACTGTGCAAGAGACCGTTACGCTTTCATCTCCAATACCTAGTTCGACGTACCCATGTTTGCTCACGACTCTTGAGGGATTTAATCTCATTTTTTCGCGGGTTGATAGATTAGCACAATCGCTTTTTACACATCGGTCATTACAAATTGTGCTAATCTATACGCTCCATCCACACCCTCAAATTCGTATTCCCACTTTCTTTGGTTCTTCTAATCTTCCTTTAATGATATCGAGTGTTGATGAATCACAATCCGACATTTTGAGTTCGATAATTTTCAATTGGACCTTCGAGGAAAGTTTCGAAGATATTTTCGCCGACGAACTCGCATTCTTAAATGATATGGATTTTGTGACTAATCAACCTCCACTCGAAGAAGTAGAACCCCTACCATTTCTTCTTCCCCTCCGCCATTCTCCTCCACCCAGACCATATTATCCCTTTCTCTCCACACGGTCTCGTGTGCCTCTCATTTCTTTTCTTTCCACTCCATTCTTTCACCAACTCTACCATTACCACGATAGAATTTTTGAATGGTTGGTGCTAACCTTTGGCTTGTGTAAGGCAAAGCTTAAGTTTGGGGGAACCTTTGTATATATGTATATATATTCTTGTTTTCTTTTTCTATAAAAAATAAAAAAAAAATTTCAAAACATTAAAAATATAAAAAAAAATTGTAAATAAATAAACAGGGGAGTGCCGACATTTTGACCCTCTTGGTTTAGCATGACAGTGAGGACACTGTCAAGTTCAAGTTTGGGGGTATGCTCGGTACGTCTTCTTTCTTCGCATTCATTTGTACATATTTTTGCATTTGCATATTTATTTGAAAAACCCATAAAAATTGAAAATTTTCAAAAATTATAAAAATTACTGTATTCAATTTTGGCTTATTTGACTTGAGTTTGACAAATAGGTTAACTGGTTAGGAACAACTAGATCTTAGACTTAGTAAATTAAAAACCCTAAAAATAACCTTTCTTAAAGTTTAACGGTAGAAAGTATATGTTTTTGTAGTTTGTTTAGAAATAGGCAAATTTTGGGTTCACATCTTGGGCTAAGTCGAAACAAGGGAAGAGTATTGATGTTCTTATTAGAATATAAGTTTGAAAAATAGTTCCTAACTTAAGTCTAGATTCTGAAAATGTATACCCTACAATTTGCACAATCACGCACCTTGAAACTTGGAATAGTAGAGGAGACCTTGAAATGCTCTTGTCTAAAGTCCTTAGTACAAAGAAAATAGAAGAAAAAAAAAAGAAAAAAAGAAGTGAATAAAAAAAAAAATGAACACTGGTTTTTGTGATTACTTAAGGCTGTAAAAATAGAAAAATATTTAGCGAGGGTGCTTCATCACCTAGTGCCTTAGACCAACTGGTTTGGGAGTCACTGCTAAAAGCCTTGGGTGTTGCAAAACTAGGAAGTATGCTTTAAAAGTGCTAACGCATCTTGTAATCGGTTGTTGGTACCTCAAGAAGTATTAACAGTCGCATGAAGGATGTGAAAGCGAAAATTCACTAGTGCTTTGGACAATGGACGGGAGTACGATTGCTTGATTTGAATTTCCAAGTGTAGGGGTGATATTTACACACACGTGGGGATATGTGATTGGAGTTTAGATAAGAGAAAGGAATGAAGAATAGAACTTATGTCTTTAATAGAGTTGATAGAAATTCCTAAGTGGAGATGGAACTCTAGAAGGAAAACTTAAGAGATGCCGAAAGCTAAGTAGATCTGCAAGATATATATAATCTTAAGTTAAATGATGAGGAAGCGTGAAAAATGTGGGTGGATAATTTGCGAGTCAGAAGATAATAGAATTCCTTCTTAGAAAACCTAATTGGAAAACAGAAGTCGAACAGCCAAATTGATAGGATTTTGTGGGTGTAATCCGCTGAAAACCCTCAGGAGACAACACTCCTCCTACTAGGGACACCTAGAGGTTTAACGGCTTGTTGCACGAGCTCAGTGCAATCGCGTTTCCCTGCGAAAGTGCGGTTAGGTTTTTTGTAGAGAATAAAACAATAAGTTTGCTCGAGGACGAGCAAAAGATAAGTTTGGGGGTATTTGTTCACACCATAATATTGTATTTTATATTCCCCATTCTTATGCATTTTACAAAATAAACAGGTGCTTTTGATGCATGTCTGCTACATATTACAGGTTACAGGTTCTTGGAGCGAAAACAGTGAAAAAGACAAAAGATGATACAAAAAGTGGACTTTGACCGACAAACAGAAGACTCTTGATCAAGCCTAAATCAAAGATAAAATTCATAAAGTACAAGGCAATACAAGGTCCAAGATTACAAAGCGAACGGTTAAAAGTCCACCGCAATTATTCACTGGAGATCTGGAAGAAACATAGAAGCTATTTTAATAAAGAACCAAATAATAAGGAAGCCCAAAGATCCAAGGCCCAATACCTTCTTTTAAAGAGACAGAGACATAAAATTTTACCAAAGGTTGAAGTCTACTTTGACTAGGTCTTCCTAAGGATATTTTGGTAAATGTAGACATGCAAATCAATTGTAACCTAGGGTTTCCTATTCTCTATAAATAGGAACTCTAATCATTGTAATTTCTTATGCCTCCCTATGCCTCTTTTTAATAATAAATTTTAGAATTCTTTTGGAGAGCATCGGTGTTTCTTTTCAATTCATGAATTCAGATCTGACAACCCTGTGTTGATAATTGGAGAGATGCATCTGTAAGTAGATTTAATTCCTTGCTCTAGTTTAGATTTCAATTCTTGCCCTAGGTAATTTTTATTCTCTGCCCTAGATAAATGTTTTTAAATTCCCTAATGAGTGAGTAGTCTCCTCGCTTGTTAGGGTTAGATCTGGGGAAGGTTTGAGAGACGAAGATCTCTCATCCCCTTTCTTGCCCGTCATATATTTTTATAGGACTCCATGCATACCTTCTTATTCCGCTCCCTACGGCACCCTATCCCTCGAGGTAGCGGTGATATCGTAGTATAAAGGCCCGGATTTTAAGGTTTTCCATGGAGGTTAGGGTAAAGATTAAGAAAAGAAGGACAAGGATTTAGAGGAAGAACAATCTTCCCAATCATCCTAATCCCTTTTGTTAAGATTTACCATAACACCTAATTAGATCTTCATATGGGTATAGAAAGCGGTGAGATTTATAGACTTTCCAAACTTAACCTAGACCTAACCTTAGCAAGATTTAGATCTAGATTAATTCAATTTTTAGATTTAATAATCAATCTGAACACCCTTCGGAATTAACTCGTTAGCGCGATTAGGAAATTCACAACATCCCTGTGGACCGATCCGTACTCACCGGCTAGCTTCATGCGACGCCGTTCTTGATTGCGGTTACAAATATTTTTGATCTATTTTTTTAGAAAGCGCAAGCACGCTATAAATCAACCAATCACTACTTGGGGTTTGAAAAAACTCCGCTTGAACTCCTCGAGGTCACCGATGATCCACCCGGAGTCCGCTTTGTCCAAGCTTGCAACTTTATCCGATCAAGTGAACGAAATCAAGCTAACACTCTAAACAAATGGGCTAGACTTGTGTAGAATGGTGTTGTGGTTCTCTTTCACACTTCAAAATCCAATCTTGATGAGTATATTGCTCACTACAAAGAACTAGAGAGCAAAATGAGAGAGGAAGAAGAAGATGATGGCAATATGAGAAGATGGTAAGTTCAACCCTAAAAAGAAAATAGAAAATATATCAATATATATGTTTCTCTTCTCATATCAAACCATGGTTAGGATATTATTGAACTTGAGTTAAAAACACAAAAGGAAAAGTAACCCATGGTTAAAAGGTGGGTGAGAATGGTTAGGTCAAGAGAAAAGTGTAGAAACAAATCAATAATGACCATTTTGCTTTTTCCCTTTTTGTTTTAAATCAAATGCAATTTAATCCATAAATAAAACCATGGTGTGAGTCTTATATTGCCACCATTTTCATGTATATACAACCAAGAAGGATGTATGTATATATGTATGTATGTATGTATGTATGTGTATATATACATCCATATGTGCATGAATCAATAAAGAAACTATACATGCATGCATACATCCATCATACTCAAGAAAGGATTTCAAGTGAGAAGCTAATGGTTAAATGATAAATCAACACTTGATTTATCAATCCGGCCATATCACATATGACCCCTACCAAAAGCAAGCCGCCTGACCAATATACGGTATCCTATACGCGCATTTTAATCGGGTCCTTGCGCATATCGCATACGCGCACCACAACGTTTCGCCTGGACCAGGAAACTCCATTGTGGGACTCTGAGACTCGTCAATACGCCGGCAGTGGGTGATGATCATATCAAGCACCCCCAAGCCGCAAGCGGTCAGCTAAACGTAATGGCCACCCGGGTATTGAGCGATCAGAAGAGAACAAGCGAACCTGCTATAACTCCCGTCGAGCCAACCGGCAACACTTCCCGTACAGTCCGATCTCCTCGTATGATATGTTGCATATCAATTCTAGGGGTGGTAAATGTCAGACCCCAATAACCGATAAGTCGTGCCGATGTGAGGCTCATAACGGGTCGAGAAACTACTGGTAACACTTACCAGCAAATCTCTGAATCAGCCCTGGTCAGGGACTTCCCTGTTATGGCCAATCGAGCACAGCGCAACATCAACCCCCAATACCGGGAGAGACGAAACCCTTCCTATCGCTCATTGCCTCCATGTGACTCGGGACTGTACCCAAAAACCACAGTTTTGCACGCCCTCATGGACGTGGTAAGGTGGAGATCAAAGCACAGTGGGAATCACACAAGACTCTATGACGATCTCAGGTCTACAGACTAACCTGCACAAGTGTCACCTGAGAACTACCATCTGACGTGAGGTATAATACCAACTGGGAGTTCTCGGCGAGTCCGTCCAGTGTACCCAGTCTCCACTGAGCACCCGTATACCATCTCTGATGTCAAACACCAATGGATATGGGATCATCCATCGCCCATCTCATAGGTCGAGAAGCGTATACGCTAGTCTACACTGGTATATCGATACCCCGTCTCGATACACCGACGACTAGGGACCTTGAAGGATGTACTTATGGACTACCATGTCCCCACTAGTATGATCTGCATCATAGTCCAGGTAGTCAAGTACACATCCTAAGGGCTTTACCAACATATAACTATAAGACAGTTTAAAGAGACTAGTATACATGTTAAGATAAAGTGCAACCAGATAGCATACTATCATATCGAGCAAGAAATTCATCTCTATATATGTCCAAGCATCCAATATAATATACATCATCTGTACAATACTAGCCTCTAGGGCATACATACAACTAACACCTCACAGTCCGATGTTAGTTTTAAGACATCACGGTCAAGGTTAAGGACATTATAGTCCGTGGATTTAAAGACTCCACAGTCCGATCCGATGTTTGTTTTAAGACATCACGGTCGAGGTTAAGGACATCATAGTCCATGAGTTTAAGAACATCACAGTCCGATATTAGTTTTAAAACATCACGGTCAAGGTTAAGGACATCATAGTCCGTGGATTTAAGGACTCCATAGTCCGATGTTAGTTTTAAGACATCAGCGTCGAGGTTAAGGACATCATAGTCCATGAGTTTAAGGACCTCACAGTCCGACGTTAGTTTTAAGACATCACGGTCGAGGTTAAGGACATCATAGTCCGTGAGTTTAAGGACCTCACAGTCCGATATTAGTTTTAAGACATCACGGTCAAGGTTAAGGACATCATAGTCCGTGGATTTAAGGACTCCACAGTCCAATATTAGTTTTAAGACATCATTGTCGAGATTAAGGACATCATAGTCCGTGAGTTTAAGGACCTCACAGTCCGATATTAGTTTTAAGACATCACGGTCGAGATTAAGGACATCATAGTCCATGAGTTTAAGGACCTCACAGTCCGATGTTAGTTTTAAGACATCACGGTCGAGATTAAGGACATCATAGTCGGTGGATGTAAGGACTCCACAGTCCAATGTTTGTTTTAAGACATCACGGTCGAGATTAAGGACATCATAGTCCATGAGTTTAAGGACCTCACAGTCCGATATTAGTTTTAAGACATCACGGTCAAGCTTAAGGACATCATAGTCCGTGGATTTAAGGACTCCACAGTCCGATATTAGTTTTAAGACATCACGGTCGAGGTTAAGGACATCATAGTCCATGAGTTTAAGGACCTCACAGTCCGACGTTAATTTTAAGACATCACGGTCGAGGTTAAGGACATCATAGTCCATGAGTTTAAGGACCTCACAGTCCGATGTTAGTTTTAAAACATCACGGTCAAGGTTAAGGACATCATAGTCCGTGGATTTAAGGACTCCACAGTCCGATATTAGTTTTAAGACATCACGGTCGAGGTTAAGGACATCATAGTCCGTGAGTTTAAGGACCTCACGGTCCGATGTTAGTTTAAGACATCACGGTCGAGGTTAAGGACATCATAGTCCATGAGTTTAAGGACCTCAGAGTCCGATGTTAGTTTTAAGACATCACGGTCAAGGTTAAGGACATCATATTCCATGGATTTAAGGACTCCACAGTCCGATGTTTGTTTTAAGACATCACGGCCGAGGTTAAGGACATCATAGTCCGTGAGTTTAAGGATCTCACAGTCCGATGTTAGTTTTAAGACATCACGGTCAAGGTTAAGGACATCATAGTCCGTGGATTTAAGGACTCCACAGTCCGATATTAGTTTTAAGATATCATGGTCGAGGTTAAGGACATCATAGTCCGTGAGTTTAAGGACCTCACAGTCCGACGTTAGTTTTAAGACATCACGGTCGAGATTAAGGACATCATAGTCCTTGAGTTTAAGGATCTCACAGTCCGATGTTAGTTTTAAGACATCATGGTCAAGGTTAAGGACATCATAGTCCGTGGATTTAAGGACTCCACAGTCCGATATTAGTTTTAAGACATCACGGTCGAGGTTAAGGACATCATAGTCCGAGAGTTTAAGGACCTCACAGTCCGATGTTAGTTTTAAGACATCACGGTCAAGGTTAAGGACATCATAGTCCATGAGTTTAAGGACCTCACAGTCTATAGCAATGTGTGGTTGTCGGGACCCATTACCTCTCTGACGACGTTGAGGGATTACAACGACAGATATCAGAGGAGTAAAGAGATGTACCCTCGAACCGAGTGTAGATTGATTGGAAGAGCAGATGAGCTCAGTTCAATTTAAATTGAGGACTTATGGCCAGAATTAGACTAAGTCCAGTTAAAAAAGTTTAACATTTTATTTTTGTTCTGCCTGCTATGCCTTTATTTGGGCTCTGCCCTTTAACAATGCCAAGCATTGGGCTCTGACATTTTGTCTGAAATTAAATGTATAGCATTTATCAGAACAAAGTATGTTCTGACAGCGCGCCACGTGGCGCACTAGCAAAGAGCGCATTGCGCTTCTGTCGGTTAGCGCACACGAGGAGGACACGTGTCGCTTAGCGCTAAGCGCTAGTTTGTTAGCGCACTACGCTTTTAATTTATGAGCGCGCTGCGCTAGTTTATGGGTGTGCCAGTGAGTGACACATGGCGCGCTTGGCGCTGAGCGCCAACCCTAAGAGCGCAGTGCGCTGTTTTCAGGAGCGCAAGGCGCAGATCATATCCATAGTTGACACGTGGCATGTTATGGCGCTGAGCGCCAGTCCAAGGAGCGCAAGGGCGCAGTTCATAAGTGCAAAGCACTGTCCAATAGCACAAAACGTATTTTGATCAATTCAAGATTAAAGAACAAGTCTATGTTTTTCTTAAAAGAGGCTTTGCCTCAAGATTCGAGAACTAAGTTCTTATTCTTATAAAAGGCTCTGCCTTTATAGATGAGAAGATCTGTGAAGTAAAAATACTTCTTTTTATGATTAAATCTTGATCTTTTCTTTTTACTGAAAGACCTTGGTCTTTTTTTTTATAGATCTAAGATCTTTTTAGAAGACATTTCTTCTTTTTTTGAGATGTTTTCATCTCTGTTTTTCAAGAAATCAATTCTTTACCTTTCTTTTTCTTCGAGTTTTTCTCAAAATTTGCAGAGGGTTTCTTCTATATCAGACTTGAAGCCTTAGGGGCTTTATATAGGGCCAATCGATTTATTAAATCGTCTTAAGAGATCTTTTTCTTGATTGATTGGGGAATATTTTCCACCGTTGGATCTTTGATCCTAAGGCTCCTGTTTAACAGAAGATAATCTTCTTGTTTTAATAAGATTGGAAAATCTTTCTATGCAGAATTTGTTCTGTTTTTTGGTAACTTACCATTGGATCATTGATCCAGCGGTGCTTAAAGCACAACCTTGTCGTTTGGAAAGATTTTGAGAAATCTTTTCTTAACAAAATTTAATTCTGGTTAATAAATGATTTATCATCATTATTAGATCTTTTGATCTAACGGTGGGAATTTTAATTCCAGCGCTAGCGCACCTATGTTTGACACGTGGCGCGCAGCGCAGAGCGCAGCGCAACTGCGCTAGCGCCCCTGTGTTTGACACGTGGCGCGCAGCGCAGAGCGCTGGATCTGAAGTATTGTTTCAACTTTTTAATTTTGAAAACAGAGCTTTGCTCTGATTGGGGTGCGCTGCCTAGGGCTCAGTGCTCCTGGCGCTGGTGTATCTGCTTTTGACACGCGGCGTGCAGCATAGAGCGCAGCGCAACTATGCCGGCGCACCAGTGTCAGACACGTGGCGAGCAGCGCAACTGCACCAGCGCGCCTGTATCAGACACGTGGCGCGCAGCGCAGAGCGCAGGATTTGAAGCGTTGCTTCAATTTTGACTCTTAAATTTTTAAACAGAGCTTTGCTCCGATTGGGGGAACAGAAGCATCGCTTCATTTCCAGTCTTGGAATTTAAATAGAGTTTTGCTCTGATTGGGAGAAACAAATATCCCCACACCGTTGCGCTTACGTGGCCCCAAACGTGAGTGCAGCGGTGGTAGCATCTCAGTCGTTGGATCAACTTTTGGGGGGTTGAAACGGCTCTCAATGCTTATAAATAGGACCTTTGGTCCCTTTGATGATTTTCATTATCTTGCTTGAGAATTTTCTCTTATTCAAAGCACTGCTCTTTAGTTTTAAGAACTTTTCAAGAGTAAAACTCTTCCAAAACTTTGGTATAGTAATTCAAGATGTTTAGCTCAGTTTCCTAGTATGGAGGTTGTATATTATAAAGGATTCGGTGTCCTTAGATACAAATTCGATATTAAGGACATAGAAATATCTAGAACAACTTAGAATAGTGGGATTGCGAATGTAGGATCGGATGGTGTGATTTATTATGGATACTTAAATTGTATACTCGGCATCCAATATCCCGGACGATCAGAACCTTTTTATATATTTTAGTGTACTTGGTACGATACACAAACCGATACGGATAAGTGGAGAAGCAACCTCGGGAATTGGAAAGATGAATATGGATTGACCAGTGTGAACACACTTCGATTTTACGGTCAGGAAGATTCGTTTATCTTTCCGAACCAAGCGTTCCAAGTAAACTACTCACAGTGTTTGAACCATCCGGGATGGAGTGTCGTATGCCGTTGGAAACCCAGGGATGTTTACGATGTCCCAGAATTCGATGACAGCGATGAGGATGAAGAAGAGAGAAGACTTAGAGTGCTCCGACCGTCTGTTTCGAAAGACGGGTTGTCTTCGGCTGATTATGAAGTTACATGGGTTAGAAATGATATGGATGATGAAATCCAAGTAGATATGTCTAATGCGTCCATGAAACGAATACGGTTATCAGTAATGTTATATTATTACTTCACATTTTACGATCTATACATATATAGCATGCATATGTAATGATTGTCTAATGCGTACACGAACTGTTTTATCTAGATTTGATGACGACGACGGGAGCAGTGTGGGGCGGCAGGAGCTCCAGCTGCGGCACCGGCAGGGGCAGAGGCAGAGGAAAAGCGGTTCTGCCTCCCGGAAAGCTGCGTAGGGAGCTTCAGAGGGCCAGTCTTGCACCCCGATTGGAGACCCCTTCGGATGCCTCCTTCCGTGTGGACTTTGCCACACCTCCAGGTATATTGCACGCATATTCATTTTGAATGTAATATAATAGATATACATGCATATTCATGTCAAAATTACTTACATAGTCATTATTTGATTGCCTAGTTAGTGGTGGTGCGTCCACATCAGGGACAGAGGCCACTCCCGCACCTCCAGGTATGTTTCACGCATATTCATTTTGAATGTAATATTATAGATATACATACATATTCATGTCAAAATTACTTACATAGTCAATATTTGATTATCTAGCTGTTGGTGCTTCCACGTCAAGGACAGAGGCCACTCCCGCACCTCCAGATATGTTTATATATCATATAATGCATGTATATTAACTTAGAATGCTATATCATATACATACATTATTTTTGCTCTTACATACTTACATCATGGGCAGAGCCCACCACCGCACCTGCGAGTATGTTTATATATCTTATCGTGTATACATGTTGATTTAGAATATTATATTATTGATATATGCATTCTTTTTACAATTACTTATATAGTCAATTTTTGATTGTCTAATTATAGGTAGTGTGTCCACGTCTGGTGTAGAGGGCACTCCCGACACTTCCATACCCACCGCTCAGTCTGTAGATTTGTATGAATAAATATAAAATATTTATTCATTTTATATATCTATTAAGAATAAACATGAACTTCATGTAATTTTATCGATATTTATTTTCTAGTTGGAGGGGATGCGTCCACGTCCGGGTCACCGGCTGTTCCTCACCGGAGGAACTATCGTCCCGCTCGTGCTGCTGCCTGGGCCAAGGCTTGTGCTTCTGTCGCCGAAGGTATATATCACATTTCAATTTTCGTTAAATCTTGATTTCTTAATACCACTTTGTCTTAATATTGATTGTCTTGATATTTCTTGTAGACGCAGGACATCCCAATCCCGAGAAGGGGACTCGAGGCTCGAATCAGTCCCACAGGTTGAGGCCCGACAGAGCTAGGGGGAGGCAGCATTCTCCCTCTTTTTTACCCCTGATTATCGCTATACCGGAGATTATGCCGAGAGGTTCGGGCGGTATATGGGGATGAGAGCCGCCTCGTGAAGAAGTATCCACTTCACGTTGAGTGGGGCGACCAGTACCGGCGCTCATTCGCCCTCTTTTGGGATCAGGCTCAGGTATAAATATATATTTTCATTTGATTTATCCAATATATTTATTATTAACACTTGCAATTTAATAACATTGTTTTTTTTGTATTTGCAGTTGGATTACGATTTTTAGCCTGTACCCGACCCTAATCACCATAGGACGGTGCTCGATCTTCACGCTCTGTACCATGGTCTGATGAAGAACATGCAATCGAAGGTCCGATACAATAGGAACGAGCTAAAAATCGACTGCTATTCCCTGTGGATGGCGACCCTCTAGGCAGAGAGAGCGGCCCTCATATATACGCCGGCCTTTGCGAGGGTCGACGTAGATACATGTACTCTATTGTGCCAATATTTCGACTCTCAGCGCAAACAGATATGTATTTTAAATATAATTCATTATTTAATATGTAATTTATTTTTTTATGCTGCTTAATTAGAAAACTAAATCTGAATGTGTTGTGCAGAAACAGGCCGATCAAAATAAAGAGAATAGGAAGTCGGTGAAGATGGATCGCCCCACTTATTCTTATACAGGTGGCTCAAGGAATATTACTCATTCCATGGAGTTAACGGTAAATTACAATAGACCTACTGTGATATAATGTAATATTAAGAGTTATTTTCTAATATATGTAAATTTTTTGCGAATTACAGAGAGCTCAGACCCTGGTACAGGGTGGTACACCGAGCGTACTGTCCGTGTAGCTTGCCATCCACGGCCCCTCGACAGATCCCACCACGGGTGAGCTTCGATACACCGACACCGCTACCCAGGAGTATTGCGTAAGTGTTAATATTTATTCAACCCCTATTTGAAATTTTTGTTTTGAAAAGTTCAAATTTAAATGATATACTTATATTTTACTGGTTAATGTGAGTGTAGGAGCGGATGGTTGAGCAGGCGGAGGCATCAAGAATCGATTTTACTGGACAGAACGATCCGATGTTGCTGACCCCGGTCCTAGATGCCGCACACGGAGGGCATCACGGAGGTTGGGAGAGAGGCCGGGGACTGGGTCCAAGCAGGGCCCATATGAGGTTGGACTCCACTCCGGCGGTTACTTTCTCTATCACCCGTGAGCGACGTCTAGAGTAAGAACTTGACACCTTGAAGGCCACCATCCAGGAGTTGAAGGAGATGATGGTATGTATACTACTTAATAGTAAAATATTATGTCATATTATAGATAGCAACATATCCAATATTAGTATGTAGCCTGAGCTTATTTGGTTGTAGACTTAGTTTTGATTAATCATACATACATAGAACTGTCCAATTAAAATAAACTACGGTTTTCCAAAGTAGATATCCAAACGAGGCCTAAGTCCCTAAGTATTCATAGATTGGGGTTTAGTAATAAACTGATAATGATACGAATTCGACTAATACACAGTTCTTACTCACTTATTACACGCAAAACTAAACAGACACGACAGGATATTTCGGCTGAGGCTCCACATACATCTCCTTCGGCTGCGGCTCCACAAGCCACTACCTCGGCTGCGGTTGCGCAGACCACTCCTACAGCTCCACAGCCCGCTCAGACTCCCGCAGCTACGGCTCCGCAAGACACTACCTCGGCTGCGGTTGTGTAGACCATTCCTACAGCTCCACAGCCCGCTCAGACTCTCGCACCGTCCGCATTGCTCGAGTTGTTGACTCAGGGTTTATCCGAGGAGCAGATGCGTCCGATTACGGCGATTATCAGAGGTGGAGCTGGACCGACTTAGGGTAGCTTTTTGATTTTTATATTTTAAATATGTATTTACTTATATAATACATATTGTATATATTTTGGACGATATTGGTGGTGTTTGCGTGTTCATATTGATTTAGATTGATATCGTATTCTACTTTTTGATTTCTTTTATATATTATGCGTGAGATGTTGATTATAAATACTGCGGTATATATTCTGCTTGTTGATTACTTTCATATATGATGTATATATTATTATGCACAGGACGGGGAAAAAACTGGCAGCATTTTTTTAAAAAAAAAACTGATAATATGTCCCTACGGATTAATCCGTAGGGACACATATTGCACCTACTGTTTAATCCGTAGGGACACAGTTTACCCTTACACATTTATCCGTAGGGACAAAATATCAGGATACCTGATATTTTGACCTTATGGACTCAGTAACGGTGGTTAGGCTTGTCCATACGGAGTAATCCGTAGGGGCCTTAGCTTTACCCTTACACATTTACACGTAGGGACAAAATATCAGAATACCAGATATTTTTCTCCTACACATCTGGACCTACGCATTAAACCGTAGGGGTATGTATTTGTCCCTACGGAGTTATCCGGAGGGGCAACTATTTTATTTTTTTAACCGATAAATTAAATAAATATTTTGTCCCTACGGTTTAATCCGTAGGGACTTATGGACCTATGAATTAAACCGTAGAGGCAATGATTGCTTCGTAGGGGCATATTTGAGGCTAAGACTTGTATCTGCGGCGTGTGCACCTAAGGCGTATTTTTGTGCCTCTACAAATATAGCCGTAGGGGCAGTGGGTTGCCCCTACGGATTTATCCGTAGGGACAACCAATATTTGTAGTAGTGTATCCGTTTATGTTCCTTGTATATCTCATTGTATCCAGTACTCTCCATCTACCACTTCCATGTATTGACTTAGAGACGAGTTGTGATGACGATATTATATATTTTGTGACTCTGGGTGTCGAGCTCGTGTGAGCCAGCCCTTATTATATATGTAGTTTTATCTGTTTATGTTGTTTTTCATTTATACTATCTATTTCTTCGCTACGGCGTCGTATATATGCTTGTGGTGGTTGTTTCCGCCTTTGGGCGTGATTTGCTCCTGTTTGGGGATACTTTATTTTTATACTATGTTTGTACCCGTTTCGGGGCTAGTTTTTACAAAGGAGAAACTGCCGAAATTTTTAAGAAATTAAACTTAAATTTAAAGATTTATACTTGAGATTTCCAAATGATTTTATCACTTACTACTTTTGATGGTTTAGATTTCTGGGTTTTCAGCTTACTTAAATTGCGTTACGCCTGTGGACGTCACGTGGTTTAAATGCCGGTCACGTGCCAAATTTTAGAACGTGACAGGAAGATTCTAGATAAAGAATTAATTGTTTTTTAGAAGAGAGAGATAACGTGGAGGGCTTGAAAGGTGAGAGAGATGATGTGGAAGCCTTGAGAGGTAGGGATTTTTCTTATTTTTTCTATTTTTCAAGAAAAAATGAGAAGTGTGGATCTCTAACCAAGGGTATTTGCATTATATATATATATATATATATATATATATATATATAGAGAGAGAGAGAGAGAGAGAGATAGAGAGAGATAATGCAAATACCCTATGATTAGAGAGAGAGAGAGAGATAATGCAAATACCCTATGATTAGAGATTCATCCCTCTATTTTTTTCAATAGAAAAAGAAAAAGGAGAAAAATCCTCCTCTCTTAAGGTCTCCACATCATCTCCTCTCTCTCTTTTATTCCAAAAAACAATTAATTATTTATCTAGAAGCATCCATATCTTCTCTTCTAACACACACACGTCTTTCTTCTCTTCCAAAAAATAATTAATTGTTTGATTAACACGTGTATCGCACGTGCACAAATCCTAGTGCCTAATAAGATAAAAACCACATGGCTTTTTTTTATTTTCCGAGGAAAAGATAAAAAAAACCACAAAATTCCCTCATTCTTCTCTTAACCCCAAGTTGCCACCTCACCCCGCCCCTCTCTCTTTCACATCTCTCTCTCTCTCTCTCTCTCTAACTTTTAAAATTACTTGGTGTCAAAACAAACACAAGATTTTAAATACTTTGGTAGAAAGGGTGAGTAAAAGTTAAAACAACCCCTTATCGCCAACATATTTTATTTAAAATATTAGGTTATTATAATGCTCATCAATATTAATTATTATAAGCCCTTCCACAAACCTTCTTAAGTTCAAATTCCCTCCTCAAACTCCCAAAAATTCCTTCCAATCTTGCAACAACCATGCATGTGTAGCATTCTTATGTCATACCCACATGCATGATCATCTAGTGGTTGACTCCTCATTTTCCCACATGAATACATTTCCATTCCCTTAGGTTCCATCAAATGATATTTTTATAACTAAAAAAAATACGTAGGGAATTTTCTTGTTGGAAAGTACACCCAACTCTTTAATGCCTTAATTTAAACTAGGGATAATAAGCATGGCTCATGGTGCACCTTGAGAGATGATTGTGAGTGTTCCACTATTCCAAAACCCTAAATATTCCAAAGCCCCACAAATTAAACACCACAATAATTCATGCTCTCTCTCTCTCTCTTCAACCCCGCCCCGCACAAGTACTCCTATATAAAAGGATATTTAGAGTAGGGACACAAGTAGTGAACAAGCACGAGTTCCTAATTTATATTTGTAGGGCATTGGAATTTAAATTTCTGTTTCTAACTACTCTTTGTCACCCAATGTGTGTGCAGGTGCATTTATGAGTCATGAAATGCTCACCCAACCCCCAACTTGAATTCGAGACATTTTACTTGTTGGATTTGTCCCCTGATAAAAATTAAAGATAATTATGTATCGTGTTAATGAACAGTAGCTGGATCTTTAATGGCGGGCCTTTATAATTACCGTTTTCAATACCGAATAGAACCATGATAATTAGAAATGAAGCACTATATTTTGAGTCAACCTTAAAGCCTATATGATTCGATGTAAAAGTTGCTAATATCACCATTTCTTAATGAGAAAGAAAGTTTTATGCTCTACAAACCCTAGATCAACTTTTGTAGGATCATGTTCGACAACATTTCAACATCATTTATAGAGTAGGTACACAAACTAGAAAATTTAGGCACGGTTCGTATTTTATGTTCTTTTATGGATGATTTTGGTGCTTCCAACTTGGTATGTTCAGATTATTTTTCGTGCTAAGATAAACGCTTGATTGTCTAACTTAAAAAAGGGTAAATTATTAAAAAGCCCCCCGGCACGCTCAAGAGTTGTATAAAAATCCCTGCAATTTTCAAAATTGTTGGAAAGGGCCTGTCATTCAAGATAGTTGTGAAAAAACATCTTGTATTTATTTCATTTAGATATTGTATTCTCTCAACCGTTTGGACATTACATGCAACTTCATAGACATTACATGCAACTGTTTAGAATTACAGGCAACTACAACTGTTTAGATATAACAGGCATCTGCGTAGATATTATAGGCAACTGATTCACATGGGGTTTTGATTGGGCCGGATGTCTTTTAACAAGAGAAAAAAACCCAAGGGTTTTACAAAAGTTTGAAGCGGGCCAGGGGCTTTTGACAATTTACCCAAAGAAACAAATATTGTACTTATAATGTATACGGCGACTCCAATATAATTGAGGTTTCATCCAAATGGCATAGGCTTGTTGATGGGGTTTCTGTCTTATATTATATACCAATATATATATCTCCAGCACTACATGGAAAGTTCTTTCAAAATTTTCTTTTCTTCCATTCATTTTGTCTGGGAGGAAATACGGAATGAACTCGCTGAATAAGAAATGATTATTTTAGAAAATACTTCTGATTTGTTCTTCTTCTTACCACCGATATGGAAGAATTTATCAATTTTAAACAATTTTTCCCCTTTTGTTTGTTAAGAAACACATGAAATCACTTCATAAACGTTCTTTTCTATCTTCCAATGTTAACTTTTGTAAGCCTGCTTCCATGCATTTTCTTCAGAAGTGGACAGAGGAGACACTACTATAATCTCGTGTTTCCGGTCATACAAACAATATTTAGGTGCGTACTTTAGGGCTTTGTCAACCACTGTGATGTCAAGAATTTGACTTTAATAAGGTAAAACAAAAGCCAAAGTGCAGATTTATAGGATAGAAGCTCTATTTTCTTCTATCTGATATAATTGAGGACAGATTCTTTTGCAAGTTACGCTACTACAGGGTAGGGATTTGTTCATGGTTTAAACCGTGAACAAAACTCATTTCGGTCACGGTTTAAACCATGAGAGAACCGTGATCCAAACATGCATAAGTAAAGAATGGGTCACGGTTCTGACCGTGATCATAAGACGAAACGTTCACAGGTGTAACCGTGAACGTTTCTAAGCATGAAAAGTTAAAATATCAAATAGTTGGTGGCCTTCAGGTTTTTGTTCACAGTTCCAACCGTGAACAAAACCACTTATAGATCACGGTTACAACCGTGAATAAAACTTGTAACCGTGACCAATAAAACAGACATGTTCCAGATATCGATATCAAGAGCAGCTTTTTATTCACGGTTGTAACCGTGAACAACTATATTTAATCGGTTACAACCATGACAAGTTATTTTTTTTAAAAAAATAATTAAATTTTCCGCGTCCCACATGCGTTAATTTCAATCGCAAGCAATATATAATTTTCATTCACAGGTATCAATGTATAATCATCATTCACGAAATATATTCAAATCTCACGCAATTAATATACGATAATCAAATTAATAAGCTCTGAATCGTATGCAAATATAAACAAAAATTATACATATAATCAATATGATCAATACTTTACTAATCAACAAATCAAAAAATGTATGTGTCAAAAAATCATCTAATATGATCAATACTCCACTAAAGTCCTATTATATGTGTCAACAAATTAAAAAATAGAACTAACGCCATTGGGACGACGATCCACCTCCATCACCACGTGGCCAAAAAAATACGCTCAACTCACTCCGTATGGCTTGCTGGATAGAAGTGGCGTGCGACTGCCTCATGTCTCGGATCTCCGCCTTAAGCTCCTGAAGCTCTTGCCGCGTCTCCTGAAGCTCCTGCCGCGTCTAATGTAGCTCATGTTGCGTCTGATACTGCTGCTCCACATGCTCGCAGTGCCGATGGTTCTCCTGCTGCGGCGCAGCTGCCGTATCCGCCCACTTCTAGGTCATGGCATACTCATGCGCGATCGAACTTCTATCAAAAAATCGATGGGCCCCAGAACCAACTCCGCGCTTATACCCACCGTAATGCCCGTCGGATATCGACAGGGACAATGTCGGTATTGAGTTACCGGGGCTAAGTCCCAAGACGTCCGTCGGCCCCTGGAACTGGGTCTATATATATATATATATATATATATATATATATATATATATATATATATATATATGAGTGTGCGCGCGCACGTGCTTAAAATACGTAATCAACTTGATTATATGAAACTTACTATGTATGTGCCCGTGCCCTTGGATAACGCAGCCCATCCCTTAGCTTCATTGCTGTTGGTGGACTTTCTGTCATACCCCGCTTCCCAATAGACGGAAACAGTGACGCGGCAAGTCCACGGTATATTTATCTAGAGAAGATCATTCCCTAAATAAATATACTAAGCGTATTGAAACAATAATACACGATGCAGGAATAAATTGAGACTGTAAAAATTTTCAACAAATATCTTTATTTACATTCAACATTCAATATTTACAAATATAAGAGTTTATGCTGGAAAGAAAATATTGCAAAGAAAATGCCTAAACAAGTGGCATATATAAATTGAAGGAAAAGAAGCTAAGCTAGTTCTGAGTAGTTATCTGGTCGTAGTCATCCTCTGTGGTTTCAGCTTCCTCCGTCTCGACAGTATCTGATAATGCTCAATATTGGCGATCTCCAAGATCAGGACACGTGGCAGATGACGTGTCCCAGAACTCAGAAGAAAGGGCCCGCATGGGCCGACCAGACCACCCCTGTACCCGACCTGCAAGCACAAGCTGGCTCTCCTCAGAGCCCCCTGAAAATTGGCCTCCTCGGCCTCTCAGTTCGCCCCGAGCTGCCACAGGACCAAGACTCCTCGGCCCTCTCGCTCGTTCCCGAGCTCTCCAGCCGAGGCCATCTTCCTCGGTCCTCCGACCGACCAACTCCACCACTCGTAGACGTAACCGCCGCTCCGCAAATCTCGCCATGCGCAGATTCTCTGCCAACAACATCCCACGTTCCACGCTATCGCGATCCCCATTAATGGGCGATCCGCTCTTTACGCGGGCGTGACGTTGGGAGCGTAACTGCCAGTGAGATTCTCGCGCCTGCTGCTGCGTGCTGCCGCCACTATATAAACCCCCATCACAGAGGTGTCAAGTAAGCCATTTTTACACTCGTATACCATTACTCTGCTCGGATTTCCCCTCTAACTTGATCGTCGGAGGGTCCTCGGTGGTACCAAACCACCCCGGGACTTCTTTGCAGGTACTCGGCAACAGTTTCCTCACCTCACCTCTTCCTCAAAAAACCCATTGAGACCCACACGCAACGGAGGATAATCAGTGAAGTTCACCGCAAGATCAACGGATGACAACATTTGACGGAGGCCCGAAAAGGAGCTCCATCAGTATCTGACGAACATTCCAAGAGAATAAAAATGGGTGGAATGTCCGTCAGCGAACTAGCGCTCGGTAAGTCCCAAGAATAGGTAAGAGTAAAGAAAATTACAAGAGTAGAATATATATATGACGATTAAGAGTATATGATCATGGATAAATATATACTATAGGTCTTTAGATGGTCATTATATTAACGTTAAGTTCCAAGTGTGAATAGCAACCCAGTCGTAGAAGTATTCACGAGCTTAAGAGTGTGGCCCCAGGAGTAAGGAAACACGGGCCCTTTTCATGTGTTAACATCGGGGCTCTAGACTGTGGATAAGTCAACCCGACTGATATTCAAGTAAAATAAAAAAAGAGGTTAATACGGAACTCCTGAAGGTCTGTTGGATTCACACAAGAAACTATCCCAAGCACCCCGTGTATAATATATTATAACTGGTTAATATGCTTATCTGATTTGATTGATTGATGTTTCATGATCGAAACTCTAGATTGCAAAAGATGTAAATTGTATTCGAGTGAGTCGAGTAATGTGCGGGTCATGACAATTGCAATTTGGATTCGAGTCAAGTTGGTTCGAGTAGATTAGATTCAAGTTCATTTTCGGGTTTAGATTAGAGTTCGAGTTTGTATTTGAGTTCGAGTTCAAATTTAGATTTGAGTTTGGATTTGAGTTCATGTCTTTTCATATGAATTGATGTGAATTGTTAAACTCTTATATTTAGAAGAAATCGGCAACTACTGCACATGGACGATAGGAATTGTGTCTTTTTTCAAGACAATTAACATTGATAACTTCGTTAAATTGTATAATCTAAATATGCAAGCACCCACTTTCTCCGGCTCCATGAAGCTCAAGAGAATTGATCCCGTTTAAACCTATATTTATCTAAGGCCCTTAAAATATTATTTGCATATCTCAAGGGGGTTTTATGAAATATATTTTAATATAGTTTCAAAATAAACCTCGAGAGTGATTTATAACATTTAGGGTTTTCATGAGCATGTATTCTAATTATTGGGGGTATTTTCGTGATACAACCTAGCTTTTTGAAAGTTTGTGGTATTCTTATAAAAACTAATACTTTTGGAAACTTGTTGGTATTTTATTTACAATTTTTAATCTTACATTTTAAAAATATAGTTTCTTAATTTGTTTTTATTGAAAATACGGATTTCATAATTTTTATATAATTTTCCTAAAAATTAGTTTTAGTTGAAAAGGTCGCGTTTTTTAAAAAACCGTATTTTTATTCCTTTCAAGACCGAATACTCCGTGAGGAGTTCTGCAACTCGCTCTACTGTCCCAAAGATGTGCGATAATCCACACCATCCATTAGCGGATCCCCTAACGTGGGTTGTAAAGACGTAATTGCTAAGAATTTCAAAATACCGATTTAAAGAAACTCGTTTTGAAACAGTGTGGCATTTTAATGAAAAACTTATTTCTTTAACTTAGCCATAAATCTAGAATACCATGCTATAGAACCATGGTGTGCGTGTGGGTAGGTCGTTACCATGTGGAGTTTTTCTAAAGGTATTTAAACTAATTATTAATGAGAGGACGATACTAAAGTTCATGATATTTCACTGAAAAATTTGTTATATGTTCGTTATATGAAAATTTTGTTAAAAACTAAAAACTCATTGATGTGAATAAGGTTAGGATTATTGTAGTCGTTCCCTCATAAAAAAAAGATGAGAGTAAGAAAGGGGAAAACTCCTCACTATTCAAGTCTCACGTGTTAACACATGAGCGCCTATATGCAAAGCATATAGGCGCTGCAATTAAGCCGCAACTATGCTAAACAAGCCTCACGTGCTAACACGTGAGCGCCTATAAATAGGCGCTGTAATTAAGCTGCAAATAGGATAAACAAGCCTCACGTGGTAACAAGTGAACGCCTATAAATAGGGGCTGCAATTTAACCGCAATTAGGCTAAACCAGCCTCACCTGCCAACACGTGAGCGCCTAAGTGCTGCAATTAAACTGCAAGCCTCACGTGTTAACATGTGAGGACACCTCCTTACGTAGAATTAAATTCTACTTAATAACATAATAAACCGTTGGATCAAGGATCCAATGGTGACTAAACATAGAATTAAATTCCATTGGAGAGAATATTTTCTTTTAAATAGAGAGTTAGTGAATCAAAAATCTAAAATATTTCCTATATCTTTCTATATAGAGAAAGATTATACTCTGTTAAACTGAGTACCCTTAGATTAAAAATCCAATAGTGATTAAAATGTCACCGCTTGATAGAATTTTATTCTATATATGGGAGAATATCCCCAATCTTATTAAAAACAAGAGCAATATCTTTTATAAAAACAGAAATCCTTAGATCAAAAATCCAACGGTGGATAAAATTCCCCAAATCAATTCTGAAACCAATTAAATCAATTGGGATCTCTCAATGAGAGATTTTCTGAGAATTAAACAAACTTCTCTCCGCTATATAAAGAGCCCGAGACTTCAAGTCTCAAAGAAGGCGGAGAGACACACACAAAGAGAGAGAAGACAGAAGTAGAGACAGAAAAAGAAGAGAATTTGATTCTCAGCAAAGATTTGTTTCGTCAGAACATACTAGGTAAAAATAAGAAAAAAACATAGAGATTGTTCCATCCCTTCTTTGCATCTCTAAAGTTTTAACCCTTCATATAAGAACTTAGTTCTTTCTCTGGTTGAGATCTGCAGAAGCAGATCTCCCCACAAGTTGAGAATTTAATTCTCATCGGGGAGATTCTGTCATGAAAATCCAAAGCCTAGGGGAAATAACTGAGTTCAAAGAATTTAATTCTTACAAAAACATATGGGAATTTAATTCCTCTGAAAACTAGGATTTAACCCTATATAAAGAATATGATTTCTGCACAAATAAGAGGAGAACTTGATCCCTCAGTCGATGATAATAATTTGAGACCTTCCAAACCCAAAGCCTAATGATTAGAAATGTCATTAATATGAGATCAAAATCTCCAAGAACACAGAAGAACAGCCTGGTGATTCGTTAGTGTTTAACAATATAACGAGACCTCACGTGTTTTCCATGTGAGTACTTCTAATAAAAAAAAGAAAAGGCCGAGACTGCCTCACTTGTTTGCCACGCGAGTGCTTAAAAGAAGAGCAAGGAGCACTTCCTGAGGCAGTCATGTGCTTTGCACGTGACCCCCGATCAAGAATCTAGCGCTTCTGTATAACAGGGGGGACAAAACCCAAAGAGCAGGGCCCGTATTTAGGGTGCCTCACGTGAGCGCCACGAGAACCAAACGCTTAGCAATTATATAAAAAGGTGAAATAAAACCCAAAGAGCAGAGCCCATATTTGGGGTGCCTCATGTGTTCACACATGAGTGCCTCCAGAGTTCAGTATTTAACACTGATTCAGCGCCTCATGTGGGATACACGTGAATGCTGCATATACTAGTGCTTAACACAGTTGGGTAACTATGGAGACCCAGACCTAACCCAAATTGGCTAAGTTTTCCCAAGGTCAAAACCTTTTCGATTTCCAATCAATCGAGCCCCCTGTGCTCATGATTCCCCAAATTAATCTTAGTCCCAAACATGACTAATGATCTCTCATGATGATATCCAAAACGATATTCATCCCATGTCTCCTAAAGTAATCTTTGTCTCAAATATGACTAATGATTTTTAGGTACAATAATCCATTTCCCCTCAAATACGGGATTTGGTTTTAAAGGTACATCTCTTCACACCTCTGATATATGTCGTTGTAATTCTTCAACATCTTCAGCGAGGTGGCGGGTCCCGACAACCAACAACTCTTTGGTACACTTCCAAATTGACGTTCACGCCTCAAATCAGACCACACCCCAAATTGGGCAAATTCCATATCTCCATTGTTCACTTCATCACGTAACAAATACACGTGCGTGCAAGATGAATGATGGACCGAAATGTCCCTAAACTAAAACTTCGCCTCAAACATGGCGATAATGGACTGTAATGTTCTTAAACTAAAATAATCGAGCCCAAATGCTTATATATTTAAGTCGATCTTAATCTCAAACCAGATTAACGGTCCTTAAATCAACCCAAATCTAAAAATATACGGATTTGGACTAATCCATTCCTTTCGGGCAACGACATAAATTAGTCTCCGTATACAATCCACGGGCAACCCAAAATAAAACACACACACGATACGAAGTGAACTTCTGGAGCAGGAGAAAGTGGTTATCGCGATGCCGCAAGGTAATTAACTGCAGGGGCTTGCGCGTGCATGGAAGAGCGTCCCCACAATCAATAACCCATCATAAACGAGGGGGAATCTGATAACATCTACTACAACGGCCGCATCCGTCCAAACCTCCGATATATGATGCCATAAATCAACTTGGTATCGTCGGAGATGTGGACGGAAAAAACCAAATAGTATCTACCCCCAAACTCAGGCAAGACGATTCATCCCAGTTCATCTCTGTTTTCGGCGGTGAACAGATTCTGGTACGCCCGGTGGGACCTTTTCCATCTTTCCACTCCACACTTCGTGTGTCGTGTTTCGTGAACAAAATTGCGGTTTGTTATGGTTTCTCTTGGATTCGAGGTACAAAGATTTGGTGTCTTGCTCCTATGCTAGGAAAAAGGTCAATGGCTCCCAGCTGCACAAATTGCAACAGCAACTCCCACTCCGCCCCAACTGAGGAGTGACATATGGGCCCAATGCGGTCTCCATCTTTTCAATGCCGGTGAGGCAGGTAACTCAAGCCTCCACTGGATTGTTCTTCGGGACCATGCTCCCGCCAACAAGTTTTAGCACCCCAGTGCCACCACAGGAAGCTCCCAAGAAGTCGATCTTCGATCGACTGGAAACCACCACGGCCCCTCTCAACGTATATACATGCCTGCATCCGCATTCCGACTGAATGCGAATGCGATGAGACTAAAGTAATCCAACAAATCTAATACTAGGATCCGGCTTAAACCAAAGCCCACTAGTATGATCCGTCCGATCATGATCCGTGCAATACCGCACGTATATGATCGGACCCTGCCATATATCATACGGCCTCTACAACGTTTCGCCCGAAACTTGAGAAACTGTCTGTGGGGGACTCTAAAGACTCGTCAATACTTTGGCTATGGATTTAACCACTAGCACGTCAGAGGTATTAGCCATACGTAACGGGCTACCAAGTATTGACCAAAAGGGACGTCGATAAGCGAACTCAACCTGACACCCTACTGAGCCTGTCAGTGACAATATCCGTACAGTCCGGTCCGTTCGTCTATGAGCATCGCATGGCGGGCCTAGAGGGTTGGTAAAACTCAGACCCCCAAAAGCGGTACAAGTCGTGTCGGAGCGTAGCCCAGAACACCATGAGATATTAGTGGAATGCCTACCAGTAAATCTCCTGTCTTGGCCAAGGACTTCGTGTAATGGCTCTCCTAGACACAGCGCGACCTCACCCCCAATACCGGGAGAGACGAACCCCTGCAGATCCGCTCACTGCCTCCATGTAGCTCGGGACTGTACCCAACTAAAACCTGTTTGCACGACTCCTTTGAGCCGTGGTAGGGTAGTAATCAAAGCACAGTGGGAACTCACACGTGACAAATGACGATCTCAGGTCGATGAACTAACCTGTACACATGTCACCAAGGAACTGCTATCTGACGCTAGGTATAATACCAACTAGTATGTTCCCGGCGAGTCCTATCCGGTGTACTCATAATCCAATGAGCACCGTATACATCTTAGGTGAACTAACTGACACCAGTGGCTTGTGAGACCGGCCATCGCCCCTCGTCGGGGTCTCGACTGTATACACTAGTCTACTCTGGAGTATCGATACCCTGTCTCGAAACTCTCACGACTAGGGACCTTTTAAGGATGTGCTTATAGACCCCAGCTCCCACATATATGATCGCCATCATACTGCTGGTAGTCAAGCAAGAATCCTAAGGGCTCTATCAACGTGTAATAGTGATCAGTAATGTCACCTAAAGCAGTACACGATGATAAAGATAAACCAGATAGCATACTATCATCTTGAGTAAGACTGTCCTACCGGTATAGGTCCTCCCTCAATCATTGCAATCACGTGCCTGTGATCCAATAATTGACTCTGAGGGCGCTATATCCAACAATCTCCCACTTGCACTCAAGGCTAATTATTGCGATGTCGCATACTTACAGCCCGTGTGATACCGAACACCCAACTACTCTACTAATCAGTCTCATAAAGCTCGTTTACGAAACTATTGTGTTCGAGGAATAGCCTCAGTGAGTGGATCCGCTCTGATGTTTCTTTCTATGTCTCTCTTTATCTCAAGTTCGCGGAGAAACCCATCTCCCGAAATGAGCAATACCTGTCTTAGAATATGTCTGGATATCTGATGGGACCTAGCTCATAAATGAACTCCAAATCCAAACTTCTTAGACTGTATCGTCAACTGAACTTAATCAGTATGCTGTGCCATGCCTCCCTCAGTATCCA
Organism: Agapanthus africanus; assembly: GCA_030015575.1. Classification (NCBI taxonomy): domain Eukaryota; kingdom Viridiplantae; phylum Streptophyta; class Magnoliopsida; order Asparagales; family Amaryllidaceae; genus Agapanthus; species Agapanthus africanus. The sequence continues at coordinate 97,841,965 of JASDDO010000014.1, read as the reverse complement.
CCTGGACCACCTGGCCAAAATACTGCCCCTCGTCAGAGGGAAAACTATAACTCTGACAGTCACTCTGTCATCCAGGTCACCTTGGAAGCCTGGAATGATAACCGTCTCCCGAATGAGGCTGTCGTTATCATATCCCTAAAACATCCATTTATGTTCTTGTAACAACCCTAATTTTCTTATACACTTTTTCTATACAAATTTTTTTAAAATTTTTCAAAATCCACAAAGGGGTATTTTAGCCTGAGCACAAGATATAGGTAATTATTTTGTTTTTAATTACAAGCTACAAGAATGTAATAACTCCATTTTTAGTATACAAGAAATTACTTTAAATTTAATGTATACTTGGAGTATTTACTCTTGCTGCTATCATTTTAAGTAATTAAATAACACCATAATTACAAGAAGGAGTTTGTAGCTCATTGGTAATATCTTGCATTGCTGAACCAAGCCACCAGAGTTCAAATCCCATGCCCCACACGATAAAATAAGATTTTTCATTAAAATACCATTTTCTTTATAAACCTTTTCTAAAAGTTCTAGGTTTTATAAAATTTTAAAACAATATCTTTTAATAGGAAATACGATAAGTCATGGACATCGATCGTTTATCTAAACCTGACTTTGTGGTGTCTAGGCTAGGCAAGTGAGAAAAGATAACTTTAAAAGGCCCGTCTCACGATTTGTGAGCGGATCCCTCCTTTTCTCATTTGTACTTACCTGGCCACAATTGGCGGTGAAGAGGCGATTTGAGGCTTCTAATGACTTGTCGTTTAGACCAATTAGAAATAGGCTAGTTGGCTTAGGAAACCCTAGAATCTAAAATACGGAAATTTACACCCTTTTTTTTCAAATAAATACCTTATCTTTATAAAACCGTTTTCTAAATAATTAGTATTTATAAAATCTTTGTAAAGCGCCACTACAACCCACCATTGGGGAACTCGTTAGGCATAGTACGGTTTATCGTGCACCCTCGGGCTTAGTAGTGTGAGATTCAGACCTCTGCAAGGAGCTTTCGGTCTCGAAAGGTTTAAAATACGACATTTAAGAAAAATGAGATTTTTTGGAAAATAAAATATTTATTAAAAATTATTCTTGATAAACATATGTATATTTATCATTTAAACACCTATTTTATTATAAAATAAAGTTTCCACCTTTTCCTAAAAATTACAAGATTAAAAGTTACATTAAAATACCATGAATTTCAAATAAATCAATATTACAAATTAATACCTTTATTTATGTAATTAGGATATTTTCACTAGAAATAAGACAAAATAAAATCACACTCATTATAACTATAAAGATGAATAATAAATACTTGAGGTGTATCTTGAAAACTATACAAAAGTATTTTTACGTAAAACCCCCTCAAGTTTTATAAATTACAATAATGACCCTAACAAATATAGAACTTCGACTTACATTTCTTTTAGTCTGACTCGGGTTTGAGTCTGATTATTTCTGACTTGAATATGATTCAAGTCAATCTATATTCTTTAATATTCCAACTCAATATGAACACATGAACCCCAGAATCCAGTTAACAATTTATACAACTTGACTGAATCAAACCATGGATATTCATCCGTTATTCCGTTATTCCATTTACCTGATTATGCAGTTACAATCTGTTTACTGATATCATGGTTTTGGTCAGCTATCCAACTTATACAATACAATCAAAACACTACGGGGTTTAAGGGGTAGATTGGTACGGAAGGTGTTAAAGGTGGCACGAGGCGGTAAGATTAAGACACCTAACATGAATCAAATTGCCGTTGTTCCGGGTTGTATAACGGAGCCTTGTACTCTATTTTCCGTTTGCTCTGGTCTCTAGCATATAGAGACCCCTCTTGTATACACTGGCATTCTTCTGTACCAAGCTACAAACAACAGCGTTAATACAACATTGCAACAAATAGTATACAACTTTAGAAGATACATCTTATTCTGTCTTTCTAATTCTTCCTTATTTTTGGGACTTACCGAGCGGCCTGTTCGCTGACGACATTCTATTTCTTTCTTCTTTGAATGTCGTCAGGTGCTTTAGACCCAGCAGAGATCGAGCCCACCGGTGAAGACTTAGATCAATTTCATGAAGACCCCGAGCTCTAGAAATTGTACCTTGTTCTATTCAGTATTTTCATTTCCTGTTATGCCATTGTTTAGGCATCGCTTTTCATTCCAGTTGTATTTACTTTTCATGCATTGTACAAAAGAATGTTATTAATAAAGTTGATGTTATTTCTATATTTCTTGTCTTTTGTGATTTACTTTTATATTGCTTAGATACGCTTAGCATATGTACTTCTGAGTATATACGTAGCGGACCACGTCGCGTTCGCTTCGCCGTACACCGGGAAGCGGGGCGTGACAGGTTTTGTTGGTGGCCCATGCAGGTCAGAGCTGTATGAATCCCTATCATGCAGTTCTGGTCTGCGTGAACAACCTAAGCAATATAACACAAGGATCAGCAACTAAAACATTCTTTACAATTCATGTTCCTTGAATCTTGCGATTTCATATTCCTTGAATCTTATCATTTCATGTACTTGAATCTGTCCTAACCCAAAATTTTTCTTCAAGGTTATGGATTCCCCGAACAACACCAGCACTAATATCAACAACACACCTCCAGCACTACCTCTCACACCAGCTGTTCCTACGCCACCTACCGAGCAAACAATGCTATTTGAGGCGATCCGCAGCCTTCTTGAGGGACAGCAACAACTCTTGAACCGCCCCGAGACCGATGCACCAGGGGTAAAGCAATTCAGGGCTTTGCACCCCAAGCAGTTCTCTGGTAAAGGAAGCCCTCTTGAAGCTGAAGAATGGGCACAAAGCATCGAAGATGATCTGGCAGCAGCACAAGTGCCAGACATCGCTTGGGTCCGTGTGGCGAAACTACAGCTCACGAATAATACTCGCAACTGGTGGAAGGAGGAAGAAAGCCGTCTTGTACAACCTATTGAATGGAAGACTTTTCGCGAGAAGTTCGACGCGAAATACTTTCCTGTGACTTCCAGGTTTGCAATGGAGCAGCAGTTCATTCATCTACAACAAGGATCGATGTGGGACAAATCAGTAGATGAATACGACGCTGAATTCACCATGTTAAGCCGATTCGCAGCACACTTGATACCGACGGACGAAATCAGAGCCCGTCGCTTTCAACAAGGACTGGACACGGAGATTCAGGCTGCTCTAGCCACGGGAAAATTTCCGACACATGAAGATGCTTTGGAAGCTGCCCGCAGTTATGAGGCAGTGATAAAGGCGAGGGGAAGACCCCAATCTGCCGGTTTGAAACGCCCTGCCACTCTAATGGCAGGAGGAACCTCTTCCAGGCCATCGTTTGAACCCAGGAGAACTGAAGAAATTTGCCATTACTGCCATAGAAAGGGACATTTATACAAGGACTGTAGGCGCGCAAAAGGTCTGTGTCTAATTTATGGCGCTTCCAACCACGGAATTGGGAACTGTCCTTACAATAGCAACTCAACTCACACACCCACCAACTACCCGCAGCGGCCAACCATCCAGGCTCCTGCAACTCGTCCTGCACTACCTGCTACACCACCTGCACAGCCTACTCGCCAATTCAAACAAGCAATGAGGGACATGCCTAGAGGGCAGAGAAACAGGCCCCAAAGGAAGAATGTGCCGCCAGCTAAAAGTAATATACCACGGCGACAGACCTTCACATTAGAAGCCGTAGAAGCCGAGACTGTAGGTCAAGGTAACACCGGTAAGCCTTTTTCACCATCGTATCACTTTTTATACACTACATTCACCAAACTTCCTAGCACTGTTACACTTTCCTTTTACAAATTTCGTGGACGAAATTTTTATAAGGAGGGTAGAATGTAACAACCCTAATTTTCTTATACACTTTTTCTATACAAAAATTTTTAAAATTTTTCAAAATCCACAAAAGGGTATTTTAGCCTGAGCACAAGATATAGGTAATTATTTTTTTTTTAATTACAAGCAACAAGAATGTAATAACTCCATTTTTAGTGTACAAGAAATTACTTTAAATTTAATATATACTTGGAGTATTTACTCTTGCTGCTATCATTTTAAGTAATTAAATAACACCATAATTACAAGAAGGAGTTTGTAGCTCATTGGTAATATCTTGCATTGCTGAACCAAGCCACCAGAGTTCAAATCCCATGCCCTCACATTATTTTTATATTTATTTTGTTTTAAATTTTTGGAAAGTCAACAGTCAAACCGCCATAACTCACAAAACTTGAACTGAAGACAAAAAGTTAGATGCACCAAAATTCCCCCCAGGAAAAAACCCACCTTTCGGCGCCCTGACTCGGCCGGCGGACCGGCCCACTCGGGCCGGCGCCGCCGGCCGGACCGCCGAGTCACCTGAATGAAAAAGTTCCCTCTTAAAGTAGTCAACCCCCCTGCACACACTAATTTCCTAGATCGGTTACCGAATGCACAATAAATCCCTTTTACTCCAAAATTTTAATGATTTTAATGATTTTTCATATATTTTTATAATTTTTTTTAATTAAAACCCTAACCCTAGCCTAACCCTATATAAACCCCCCATACCCTCTACCCTCTCATCACTTTTTCTAAGTCCACTCTCCCAAAATTCCAAGAGAACTTGGTACGTGAGAAAACGAGCGAAAGGCGAAGCGCTGACGAAATCCCGGCGATCGTACTAGGACCTCTTCACAGCGTTTCGACGCACCGGCAAACCCACTACCTTTCTCTCACTCTCTAGCGTTGTCCAAACCCGTAAGTCCCCCTTTTCTATCCTTCTTTTCTTTCATAAAAATACGATTTTATAAACCCGACGGAAATCGGAACAACCCGATTTCCGCTTCGGTTTTTTATCAAATCTCACTTGTCACCAATTCCATAATGCTTAAATATATTCATGTTGACTACTAATCACGTAACAACTAATTTGGATAAAGTTTCTTATATGAAATGATAGCTTTTTCAATATATCGTATTCTTTCACTTTAATACCACCATATTTAATTTTTCATATTTAACCCTTTAACATTGCTATATCTTAAAGTAGAGCACGAGGTAATGACCTACCTCCACACACACTCATATGTAATCATAATACGCTACCTTGAAAACTTAGAACACGATAAAACAAGATTTTTCATTAAAATACCATTTTCTTTATAAACCTTTTTTTAAAAGTTCTAGGTTTTATACAATTTTAAAACAATATCTTTTAATAGGAAATACGATAAGTCGTGGACATCGATCGTTTATCTAAACCTGACTTTGTGGTGTATAGGCTAGGCAAGTGAGAAAAGGTAACTTTAAAAGGCCCGTCTCACGATTTGTGAGCGGATCCCTCCTTTTCTCATTTGTACTTAGCTGGCCATAATTGGCGGTGAAAAGACGATTTGAGGCTTCTAATGACTTATCGTTTAGACCAATTAGAAATAGGCTAGTTGGCTTAGGAAACTCTAGAATCTAAAATACGGAAATTTACACCCTTTTTTCAAATAAATACCTTATCTTTATAAAACCGTTTTCTAAATGATTAATATTTATAAAATCTTTGCAAAGCACCACTACAACCCACCTTTGGGGAACTCGTTAGGGATAGTACGGTTTATCGTGCACCCTCGGTCTTAGTAGTGCGAGATTCAGACCTCCGCAAGGAGCTTTCGGTCTCGAAAGGTTTAAAATACGACATTTAAGAAAAATGAGATTTTTTGGAAAATAAAATATTTATTAAAAATTATTCTTGTATAAACATATGTATATTTATCATTTAAACACCTATTTTATTATAAAAAAAAGTTTCCACCTTTTCCTAAAAATTATAAGATTAAAAGTTACATTAAAATACCATGAACTTAAAATAAATCAATATTACAAATGAATACCTTTATTTATTTAATTAGGATATTTTCACTAGAAATAAGACAAAATAAAATTACACTCATTATAACTATAAAGATGAATAATAAATACTTGAGGTGTATCTTGAAAACTATACAAAAGTATTTTTACATAAAACCCCCTCAAGTTTTATAAATTACAATAATGACCCTAACAAATATAGAACTTCGACTTACATTTATTTTAGTCTGACTTGGGTTTGAGTCTGATTATTTCTGACTTGAATATGATTCAAGTCAATCTATATTCTTTAATATTCCAATTCAATATGAACACATGAACCCCAGAATCCAGTTAACAATATATACAACTTGACTGAATCAAACCATGGATATTCATCCATTATTCCGTTATTCCATTTACCTGATTATGCAGTTACAATCTGTTTACTGATATCATGGTTTTGGTCAGTCATCCAACTTATACAATACAATCAAAACACTACGGGGTTTAAGGGGTAGATTGGTACGAAAGGTGTTAAAGGTGGCACGAGGCGGTAAGATTAAGACACCTAACATGAATCCAATTGCCATTGTTCCGGGTTGTATAACGGAGCCTTGTACTCTATTTTCCGTTTGCCCTGGTCTCTAGCATATAAAGACCCCTCTCGTATACACTGGCATTCTTCTGTACCAAGCTACAAACAACAGTGTTAATACAACATTACAACAAATAGTATACAACTTTAGAAGATACCTCTTATTCTGTCTTTCTAATTCTTCCTTATCTTTGGGACTTACCGAGCGACCTATTCGCTGACGACATTCTATTTCTTTCTTCTTTGAATGTCGTCAGGTGCTTTGGACCCAGCAGAGATCGAGCCCACCGGTGAAGACTTAGATTAGTTTCACGAAGACCCCGAGCTCTAGACATTGTATCTTGTTCTATTCAGTATTTTCATTTCCTTTTATGCCATTGTTTAGGCATCGCTTTTCATTCCAGTTGTATTTACTTTTCATGCATTGTACAAAAGAATGTTATTAATAAAATTGCTGTTATTTCTATATTTCTTGTCTCTTGTGATTTACTTTTATATTGCTTAAATACGCTTAGCGTATGTACTTCTGAGTATATACGTAGCGGACCACGTCGCATTCCCTTCGTCGTACACCGGGAAGCGGGGCGTGACAGTTCTAAAACTGCTTCCGAATCTTTCTCCAGGATTGGATTAATATCAACTTATTGCATCTACTGCAAAAACAACATCTGGTGTGGTACTTGACATCTCACGATTGACTCAATTGCCTAAGCAAGTGATCTGCCAATCATGCACATCCCTCTCCCCTTTAGTCTGTAAGACACATTTAGAGAGGGTGACTCCATCACCTGTAGATATACTACCGTGCCAGGGGTCGTCCATTCTAAAACACCTTTAGAATGTTGTCTAAGTACCCAGATTGGGAAACCACCCAAATCTAGATCTAAAACCATAGATCCAGTAACCAGAATGTCTGATATTATATCTATATCCTTATGTGGAGAAACCAATGTGTGACAACCAAAGTATAACCGATCGTAGTATAGGAACTTCACTTCCTACTCTGTGTATGTCATCCAAATACCAGGACATCACACCCTACTACCTTCTTAACAGATCCATCCCCTATTCTGATGAAGTCAAACTTATGACCATCACATCAGAAATAGACGATCTATCTCCGTTATATCTGCTTTAGTCCATAAATAGACATAAGCTACTTGTCCACCAATATTTCCGCTGCTCCCACTGACTACGACAACCCTCTGGCAGAGTCATATACACGTACACTTCTAAAGCCAGTTTAGAACGACGCTATATTCATCCTCCTGCCGGGTCTCATAGCCTGAAACAACAACAATGGCAAGTCTGGGTAAACAAGAACCTCCCTGTCACCGTCCTTGAGGCTACCGGAGTACCTCTCGGGTGCCTGAGGTTACCCACCATATTTGCGGAGTGGCCAATGGAATGTCAATCCTGATTGAATCTTTAAGTTCTTATCAAATTTTCAGTAATCGTTTGCGGTTCTGGAATCACTTCCAGTTCTACCATACTCCCACTACTGTTTTCTGAAAAAATCCATTTTTATTAAAACTGTGGAGAGTCAAGAACAATATCACTATTGATCTTCCAGATGGTAGAAAGTCAACCCTCGTCATAGCCTGGGTCAACCCACAAACAGCCATTACAGAAACGTGCCTTGAGTTATCTGGAGTCTGGTTTTAAGCATAAGCCGGAAAACTCCCCGTACCTTAACAATGTCAAGATATGAACTGTTCTATATCCAATACAGAAACAGAGACACTGATTTAATTGAACCAGATTCAAATCATGCAGCTGTCTCCAGTGCATGTCATCTAAATGGAGAGAGGTCGATCAGCATTACTCAACTTAGGAGTGCTTCCAATTATGAGTAACCTGAAAGAGAAACAAGTTCTCTTAATCATTACTATCAACTGAATACCATACACAAGTATCTACATCTTCGATCACCTTGAAGAATCCCGATACTTGCAATACCTGGTTCTCTACTTTACTCTTATACCTATAACTTCTCAAAACTCAGACCTTGTGTTTCTATGAAACACTTGTCTAAAAACTAGAGAAGTCATAAGTAAACCGAATATAGTACGAGAACCAACCCCTCTGTCCTAATGGACACTGGACAACATACAATACTCTGTATAAGTCCCCTGAGTTGAATAACTCAAACCCTGTGTGTCGTAGGTTGAAAACTGTACTTATGGTTAAGAAAAATTACACCGTTGTTTAATACTCCTTACCTAACCATTCACTGATATAGGTAAATGTCATAGACATAATTTCAAAAAGGTATATCTCACTCTATAAAAATAGACGTACAGATATATCAATTTGAAATTGGTGCATAACAACGGATATTCAAAACCAAATATTTGCCGTCCGGCAAACTACCCAGGCGATTTCCTCAAATATCACCAATTACAACAAATTCTGATATAATGAGTATGATCACCTAATTCCCAATAACTTACTCCCACTCATCATCTGTAAAACCATACAGATGTGAGGATCATATCTGGTAAATACATACCCTGGAGCAAGGGCTAATTGGGAAATCAGTTTTCTTTTAACAATACACAGTGAAACTGAAACATTGAAATGTTTCGTAGGGGTATCCTGGTATTCCTAGTAATGCCTCTTCCATTATCCAGATTCTTGACCGTAACCGTATATTTCTTTGCCATCTCTCCAAATCCCTTTATATGTCTTTAGTCGTTACCTTCTGTACACCCCCTTTAGACTTAAATGGTTTTCTTCCTTCCCTACCGTTCGATACCAGCCTATGGTTTGGAAGAAGACTATCCAATAAGTATAATGGGTGTACTGCCCTAATCCTAAGAGCACTCGCAACATGAGAGAAGTTAAAGATAAAAGACACCTGAATAAACCTTATTCCTTATTTCTCCTGAACCAGAATCCATCCCCGAACCGGAACAAGTTCCTTTCGAGTTCGTATATAACCATACGATAGAGTATCCAATAAACTGTGGATTTTCGTAGTGATACAGAGTGTCCTAGAGAAATACAAATGTGAAGTGGAGTGGTAATGAAATACTTGGTTTGGTCATGAATAGCAGTCGCAATTTACTTTGCCCTCCTTCTAATCCCTTTATTTGTCTTTACTTAGTACCTTCTGTACACCATCGTTAGGTTAATTGGTTTTCTTCATTCCCTACCGGTCGGCACCTGCCTATGGTTTGGAAGAAGACTATCCAATTTGCGTAATAGGTGTACTGTCCTAATCCAAGGAGCACTCGCAACCTGAGAGAAGGTAAAAGGAAAAGACAACTGAATAATTCTATTCATTTTCTCCAGAACCGGAAACCATCCTCGAATAAATTCCTTCGAGTTTGTATATAACCATACGATGGTTTTATCCAATAGAAGTGGACGTTCGTAGTAATACGGGGTGTTCTGGAGAAAAGGGTAAAACTAGGAGTGGCAATGAGGTATGCAACTCTGACAATCCAAAAGCCAGTGTTTAAGAAGGTTCGGTCAACTTGGTTACTGAGTCATAGTCAAGGGTCGGGTCATGGTCGCTGCCAAAGAGAGAGAGAAAAGAAACACTCAGCTTACACTCTAACCTATATCAGAATGGTTATCACTTTATCTAATCAGGAAACCTCCCTCTGTAACCTCAAATTCTCCTCCAAACCTGAAAGAAGAATTAGTCGGGATCACCCGAGGAGTAAACCAACTCATCAGTAGGAATCGGGATCCAACTATCATCGCATGATAACGTGATGGAATCCACTCACGTTATCACACTCCAGAAGGTATGCGCATATCTGGCAAGTTTCAGTTTCTTTAGAAACTCCCGATGTGATTTTTACCCCATGCTCTTATGACCTTGACGAAGGTCAACAAATCATAAGTCACATGTCAAGTTCTACCTGTCATTGTCCAGATTAATTTGAACCCACCCGTACAAGCCCTTGACGAAGGTCAACAAGGCTATACGATTGTCCCAAAACAACGCATCTATCTATGCAGCAGAAAGGTAACAAGCAGCTACCATTCACTATGCCTTGACGAAGGTCAACAAACATAGTATGAATACTACGTGCTACCCGTCTGAAATGACGGAGGGCTACGAATGGTTTTTGGCGAAAAACCTTTAACGCAATGAACTTGATATCGTTGAAGGAACCGGATAGCTTTATAAAAATATAGTGACGAAAACCTTTGCTAAAGAGGTCACTCCCGGTGAAGGGATCTCGGCTCTTTTCCCGTAGAATGAGGTGCAGGATATTCCAACTGAATACCACGATGCAAAGCAAAAGCAATCGACTATAGTGAAGTTATTGCCCTGACACAAACTTCTGTCCAAGGGGTCACTCCCGGTGAAGGGATCTCGGCCCTTGCCTCGTCGACTGAGGTGCTGGATATTCATAACCGAATACCACTGTGCAAAACAAAAGAGAAATTCCTTGCAATAACAACTTTTTGAAAAATGTTCCAACAACATCAGAATAGGTTTGTTTAGCTTGCATTGATCCGAATCAACGCAGTCCCATCAATTGATCACACCAATAAAGAACGAAAATAATGATGTACGTATATGCCATCCGCATTCGCCACTGGGTCCCGTCATCACCCGTTAGGTTACTTAACTAAAGACAGATCGGGGACTGGACTAGCGCGGATGCAAAACATATACAACATCAACTAGTATATATATCAATATATAATATTCGCTCAAGGCGTGATAAAAATGCAACATCACAGAAATGTAATAAGCATCACAGAACAATACAGATATCTGGGATCCCCGGGTTTCATAGAGCCGCTACTGAAACCCGACGTTCCCCTGGTCGTATGGATAGCCTGTGCAATGAAATCCTAGACCCCTACGGGCGCGGAAAGTTACCCGCCAAAACCTGAAGCGAGGCAGCCCCTTCAACAAAGTGAATGGACCACCCAGCACTTCACGGAATCCGGTAACTTGGGCACCCCTCCTTGGGTCAACCTATACCCCCTACGAGTGCGACGAATAGCCCGCCAATTCTAGAGTGAAGCCCCCTCCGTCTCAACGCCATGAGATGCGAGCCCGTTGCCCTCTAGAACCCAGCTATCCGTGCACCCCACCGCGGAGTAATCCTAGTACAGAAAGTAAAATATACAACGGGTACATCGACCTCAGCCCGGTCGTGCTCCAAAAGAATAATATACAAACAGGCAGTAACGGCAGTCCACATGTCGGACGCTCGCCCCGCAATATCAAATGTACATAATACCAAAACTGTACTAACATTGCATCCAGGCTATCCACCATGACAAATCCGCAACATCACAGCACAACACAGAACATCTACGTGAATGTCACGTTCGTAAATCCGTCTAAAAGGGCTATAGCAGTTAGACAGGATTTACCGATCAAATGACATTCACGGTCGCAGATATAATGTAAATACTGTGAACTAATATATTTAAAATCTTCGATCGACTAAATTTTCCGAAGTGGGCCCCAAGCACAACTGTAGCACTCAAAATAAATCTGGGCCCAAAAAGAATATTCCAAAAATCCCAATTTCAACTCAGAAAGAAACTGCAGAAATTTAGTACGGCTCTGACACTTTATTGCCGCGGAACCGCGGCCCGAACAGGGGTTTGGCCGCGGTTCCGCGGTCCTACTGAAGCATCACTGTACCGAATTTTTACAGAAGCTTTAAAACCGCCTGCACGAATTTCTGCAACACTCAAATTAATTTTTCGAGCACAAAAAATTTCAACAGATAACTGGACATGAAAATGGGCTTTTTAGAAAATCCGTTCGATCGAACTTTTAAACACACTAGAACAAGCTAGAGTAGGTTAATGGCGTGGCTCTGATACCAGTGTAAGTGCACGGCAGCGCCTCGGCCGTCATTCTGAGGCCAAAATGCGGAAACGAAACTTTTACAAAACTTGTAAATCGGCGTTACCGCGCACTATAAACCCGGATCGGGCCATTAACCTAATGCAAGCAAGCTAGAAAATGGGAAGAAAGCTATACCGAGCGATCCGTGTCCTTCGGTCTTCGGCCTACATCCCGATCTCCTCGCGGAATCTCCGGTCTTCTCCTCCTCGTCGAAAAGGGCACCACATCGCCGATTCTTTTTACGGGCTCCCGCTTCATCCGAAGCAACTCGGGCACGAAGTGTGCTAGCCGACGTACCCAAGGTGAAGTAGAGAATGTTGTGATCACTTTGTCTCTTGCATCCATGGCTTTGGATGGAGGTTAAACTGTTGCCATTGATGGAAGCAATGAGCTAGAGGAAGAAGAAGAAGAACAAGAGCTTTTCTTTTTCTTTTCTTTTCTTTTGTTGTGTTTCTTCAAATGAGAGTGAGAGAGTGAGTGTATATCAAAAATTACAAGACTAAAACTACAACCATGGAAGCCCCCCTCTCTCTCCATCTCATTTCAACACACAAATCAATCAAAAAATATGACATGTGCATAAGAAATAAGACCATGAGTCATCTATATGTCCATGTCACATTTAATGCAATGCATGATGAATTCTAGCTCACAATTTTCATTAACCAAACATTAATCCAAATGTTCGGTCCAACAAAAAGATCCAGCAACATCTAAAGTAAACTCGTGACGGATCACAAGGATACCCCTCACCTGTATATACATGCCTGCATCCGCATTCCGACTGAATGCGAATGCGATGAGACTAAAGTAATCCAACAAATCTAATACTAGGATCCGGCTTAAACCAAAGCCCACTAGTATGATCCGTCCGATCATGATCCGTGTAATACCGCACGTATATGATCGGACCTGCCATATATCATACGGCCTCTACAACGTTTCGCCCGAAACTTAAGAAACTGTCTGTGGGGAACTCTAAAGACTCGTCAATACTTTGGCTGTGGATTTAACCACTAGCACGTCAGAGGTATTAGCCATACGTAACGGGCTACCAGGTATTTACCAAAAGGGACGTCGATGAGCGAACTCATCCTGACACCCTACTGAGCCTGTCAGTGACAATATCCGTACAGTCCGGTCCGTTCGTCTATGAGCATCGCATGGCGGGCCTAGGAGGTTGGTAAAAGTCAGACCCCCAAAAGCGGTACAAGTCGTGTCGGAGTGTAGCCCAGAACACCCTGAGATATTACTGGAATGCCTACCAGTAAATCTCCTGCCTTGGCCAAGGACTTCGTGTAATGGCTCTCCTAGACACAGCGCGACCTCACCCCCAATACCGGGAGAGACGAACCCCTGCAGATCCGCTCACTGCCTCCATGTGGCTCGGGACTGTACCCAACTAAAACTTGTTTGCACGACTCCTTTGAGCCGTGGTAGGATAGTAATCAAAGCACAGTGGGAACTCACACGAGACAAATGACGATCTTAGGTCGAAGAACTAACCTGTACACATGTCACCAGGGAACTGCTATCTGACGCTAGGTATAATACCAACTAGCATGTTCCCGACGAGTCCTGTCCGGTGTACTCATAACCCAATGAGCACCTGTATACATCTTCGGTGAACCAACTGACACCAGTGGCTTGTGAGACCGGCCACCGCCCCTCGTCGGGGTCTCGACTGTATACACTAGTCTACTCTGGAGTATCGATGCCCTGTCTTGAAACTCCTATGACTAGGGACCTTTTAAGTATGTGCTTATAGACCCCAGCTCACACGTATATGATCGCCATCATACTGCTGGTAGTCAAATAAGAATCCTAAAGGCTCTATCAACGTGCAACAGTGATCAGTAATGTCACCTAAATCAGTACGCGATGATAAAGATAAAACAGATAGCATACTATCATCTTGAGTAAGACTGTCCTTCCGGTATAGGTCCTCCCTCAATCATTGCAATCACGTGCCTGTGATCCAATAATTGACTCTGAGGGCACTATATCCAACAGTTTGGGGGGAGGTTTGTATTCACTGAATTATCTTTTGGCACTAAGCACTACAAAAAAAATTTGATAATGAAAGTTTGAAAGTGAAAAATTTACATATGAAAGATAAGAAGAGTTTGAGAAAACCAAGAAAATTAGATGTTTTCTTAAACGAAACTAGTAATACGTAGTTATGCGCCGTTGTACCAAAGGTTAGTAAGATGAAAGAAATTACTAATCTGAGCATAAAAATAAGTCTGAAAATAGTCTCTATTCTTTAAACCAAACATTTGAATGTTGATACCCTACTATATGCACAGTCACACATCTTGAAACTTGGGATAGTAGAGAATACCTTGAAATACTCTTGTCTAAAAGCCTTAGTATGGAAAATAAAATTATATATATATATAAGTGGTGAAGAAAAAAATTGAACAATGGTTTTGTAATTGCTTAAGGCAGCATAAAAAAATACAGCGAGAGTGCTTTATCACCTAGTGCCTTAGACCAACTGGTTTGGGAGCTACTGCTAAGCCTCAGGTGTTGCAAGACAAGAAATTACGCCTAAATGAGTGAGCACATTTAGTAATTGGTCGATTATTACCTAAAGAAGTTTTAACGGTCGCATGAAGGATATATGAGCAATTTCATCTAAAATGCTCACCGATTAAAAAGTACTTTGGAAGATAGACAAGAGTATGATAGCTTGAATTAAATTCTCTGAGTGTAGAGATGTCTTTTACACACACGTAAGGGTATATGATCTATGTTTGGAAGAAAGATAGGGAGGAAGACTAAAGGCGATGTTTTATTGAGCGATAATATGATTTCTAACATTTTTCATGATCATTAAGATAGAGCACATGGCAACTGAAAAACTGGTGTAGTTGGAAACTCTTATTTTCAAGTTTTTTCTTTTATTGTTCTTATTTTTGTACGTAACTTTCAATTTTTTTCCTTTTATTGTACGATTTTGTGGGTGTAATCCGCTGAAAACCCTCAGAAGACAACATTCCTCCTACTAGGAACACCTAGAGGTTTAGCGGCTTGTTGCACGTGCTCAGTGCAATCATGTTGCCTACGAAAGTGTGCTACTTAGGTTTTTTTATTTTTTTCTCTCTCTATTGAATTAAGTTTGGGGGTATTTGTTCAGTCGAAAATATCGCACGTTTGATATAACATTTTTCTTACTTTTCTTAAATATCTAAAGGTGTTTATTATAAATATAGAATATATTTGGGTTTATCTGCAAAATACTATTTACCATATATTTATATATTATAATTAACATTATAAAGGAAAATATATGCATATAATATTTATATAATATTTTTATTATGCATATCATATCAAATATTCTAATCAAGATTCTTTAAAAGGTATAACATCATACAAATGGTTAGAATAATATCTCTATAACAAATATTAATAACATTATTCATGGAGATATTGTGCAAGATTTAGCTCAGGTCAGGAGATCGGGATATCGAGATGTCAGGAATCAAAAATCTGCCGATGAAGTTTAATTAAAATCAAAGAATCAATACTGGTAGAGACTCAGAAAAGATATGAAGATTCCAGACATCAAATAAATCTCCATGTGTCACAATGAAGAAGCCCCAGAAGTTTGATACCATGATCCCACCAAACGGCCACGGTTACACGGCAAATATACCATAAAAGTGGCGGATCCGCGGCCGAACCAACGAGTTAGGGTTTGGGATTTTTAGGCTTGATTTGCAATAACAAACCCTAATACTGAGGATCTAGGGTATCTAGTTTTGGGACTATATAAAGGACCGAGGACTAAACATAGAAATCATCACCTTTTACACGAAGCAAATCACCGTCAAAGAACAAGTGATCCACGACAGGTCTGCGATTCGACATGATAAGACGACGTGAGATTCGACGGAGCATCTACTTCCTACGAAGCAGAGATCGAGAGCAATTTCTTCTTCCTCTTGTAATCTAAACTCGAAGGTTTTATAATTGTGAAGTTGATTAATAAAGGTAGATTATTAGTTTAATTATTTATCATTTAATTTTTGTATTTACATTTTGATCTCTATACATTCTTCTTCTATCTCCATCATGCACGAGTCATTCTCCACTTGATAGGGTTCGTAGGATTAGGGTAGAACAATGGATGAGAAAATATTTTAATTTTTTTTACGTCTTATGAAGTTTATAAATTTTAGCAAAAGAATCGTTAACATCCTAATCGGGCGTGCTATCAATTTATTGATAGTCTTGACCGCGATTTGAGATCAGATTAACAATTGTTTTGTTAAGGGCTAGATATGAATAGAAATCAATGAAGGGACAAGAGACAATAGTGTGGAAACCCTAGTTTCTTCTAAGAACCCTAATTTTCATTCATCACAATCAATCTACTTTTAAATCTATCAAAAGATAAAAAGAGTCATCTTTATTAGTCATACATGACTACTAAATCCTAACGACCCCTACAAGCCCTCTTCTTATGTAATCTATATCCGTATTTAAACTAGATTTTAAAACTATAAATTCACATCCATATTAAACATAGATCTAGAATCTATTTTCCATATTATTTTATTCTATTCAACTCGTCTAAAGCAAGATTAGAAGTTCCACGCATCCCTGAGGACGACCCGTACTCATCTCGGCTAGCTACACGCGACACTGTTATTGATTAAGGTTATTTACTACAAACACTTTTCACAAATCAATCAACAGGCTTCCACTCTGAGGCAGTACTCAACCCAGGTACGCACCAATACCTCGTCATGTTAAGTGGCAAGAACAGATAAGGAAGCGTTGGCTTCAGCAGCGAATTCTTCGGCTGCGACAGAAGTACCAATGCGAAGGTCTTCAATGAGAGCCGCCAGCAAATACATGCTCTATTTTGCCATCCTCTCAGACACGTGTTGGGCATAAGGACCTGGCGGCATGAAAATCCGGGACTCTAATGGAGTCAGGGCTGGCAAAACTGTGAAGATATATGTGCGGTGAGTTGTATTTCCAAATATAGAGTAAACAAAGCGATGCTAAAATTAAAGTGTCACTTACCCACAGTCATTCAAGGAGGGTTTGAGAGATCCCCAGGTTCATCAAGAATCTCGACTTCGTCGTCGACTTCCAGAACTGTGGTTTAAAATGAAGGGCATATCAGCATCATTATAAAAATATAAAACAATAAGGGCAAAAGAATACCGACCTTGGCCAGAAGAAAGGACTATGATTTGTGTAGGTATCGCCGTGGGGCCTCCATGTCAAGCAAACGCTGGAAGGTTTTCCTCGAAGAAAGATCCACGATAGAAGCTGCCAGCTCCCGCAATTCTGAGGGAAAGAAAGGTTCACATAACGGAAGGGTTGTTAAACAAAATGTATATGTATATAAGATTACCTTCGATACTTCGCCCACCCTGAACTGGAGGGATGGCAGCTTCAGCAGCCTTCTCTACACCCTCAGGTGCATCACTGAGGATATTTGTGAAAGCTATAGCCGGCGTGGCAGTCTCCAAAAGAGGGACAAAAGACGCCGCTAAAGGCCCCAAGGCGGGGATAACAGTTTCAGCAATCTCTTTTACACCCTCCGGTGCGTCACTAAAGATATCCATAGGATCTATAGCCGGTGAGACTACCTCTGCTGGAGGAGTAGACGCTGAAGGAACAGAAGCCACCACCGCGAGCTCTACAGCAGGGATAATAGCTTCAGTAATCTCCTCTACACCCTCCGTTGCGTCACAGGAGATATTCGTAGAATCCACATCCATGGCACGATCTGGGCTCGAAATTACTTACGCTGCAGAAGGCCCTACAAATTTTAAAAAATAATAATAATGCAACATGAAAGTAATACAAACTATTTGCTGAAAAGGGCAAGAAATATACGTACCAATACCCCAAAGAGCCTGAAGGATGTTCTGTTCGAGCTGCTGCACTTTTCTGTTCAGATACACTCGTCGGGCTTCAATCGAAAATGGATCCCTACCCGCTTTCAAAGCAGCTTCATCTTCAGAGGCGTCCAACACCAGCTGTTTCTGTCACGCCCTCTTCCCGGTATAAGGCAAAGGGGATGCGATAAGGCCACTATGTATTTACTCAGAAGTAAATACGCTAAACATAACTACGCTATATAAAAGAAATATACACAAGAGACAAATGTAATGAACATCAACTTTATTTATTAACATTCTTTTACAGTACATGGAAAAGTAAATACATCTGAATGAAAGCAATGCCCAAACAGTGGCATAACAGAAATGAAAAGTACTGAAATGAAATGTGTACAATGAATCTACAGCTCTGGGTTGTAGACTAGCTGATCCAAGTCCTTGCTGGTAGGCTCGATCTCCTGAAGGTCCACATCACCTGACAACATTCCAAAGAAGAAAGAGAAGGAATGTCGTCAGCGAACAATCGCTCGGTAAGTCCCAAAGATAAAGGATAAGTAGAATAGACAGAGAAAGAATGTAGCTTTTAAAGTTGTATTATATGGTTAACGCTGTTGTTTATAGCTTGGTACAGAAGGATGCAAGTGTATACGAGAGGAGTCTCAGTAGACCAGAGACTAAAGTGAACGGAATGTACAAGGAACCGTTTATGACACGGTACAACATCAACGGAATACAGGTTAGGTGTCTTAAATCTTACAGTCTCGTGCCACTTCTAACACCTTCCATACCAATCTACCCCTTAAACCCCACGATGTCTTAATTGTATTGTTTGTATTGTATTGTCTTGTAATTGAATTGTATAGATGGATGACTTGCCGAAACCATGATATCAGTAAATGGATGTAACTGGAGAATCATGTAGATGGAAGTATATCCATGGTTTGGTTCGGTCAATACAGATTGAATAGATTGAACAGATTGATTATATGGATTCATAGATTCATATTGAATTGTAATTTGTACTTGAATCATATTCAAATCAGATTATTTATAATGAGGCTCAGTCTGAGTCAGACAATTAGAAAAGAAATTGAAATCCTGAATTAGATTTTGGTTTTATCGGTAACCGCTGCACATAGGCGGTAGGATTTGTGTGTTTTTCAAAGACGGTTACCGTGTTGATAACACCGTTTGTTAAGTTATCTACCTTAAATAGGCAAGCACCCATATCTCCAGCTCCCTGAGGCTCAAGAGACTGGTCCCGCTTAAACCTATATTTACTAGGGTCTTTATTGTAATTTATAAAACTTGAGGGGGTTTTATGTAAAAATAATTTTGTATAATTTTCAAAATACACCTCAAGTATTTTATTATCGTCTTTAGAGTTTTCATAGATGTAGATTTTATATATGTTACATTTCTAGTGAGATAAATACATTTTACATAATACATGGTATTCAGTTGTAAAGTATTGAACTTGTATGGAATTTCATGGTATTTTCATGTAAAGTGATTCTTTTGATATAGAAAAGTTGGAATATTTATATTATATCAGAAAATAGATATTTTGATGATACATACATACATATATATATATATATAAAATAATTTTAATTTATTGTTTTTTTTAGAAATCTCATTTTCTTAAGATATTTGTATTTTAAAATCTTTCGAAACTGAATGCTCCTTGCGGAGGCCTGAATCTCGCACTACTAAGCCTAGGGATGTGCGCTAATCCTCACCATCCCAGATGGGTTCCCCAAAATGGGTTGTAGCGGCACTTTACAAAAATTTGTAAAAATACGTAATCTTGTAGAAAACGGTTTTAATAGTAAAAGATATTTAATTGTAAATTCGTATTATCGTATTCTATGTTCCCGACAGGTATCGTGCTATATTGCATATGAGTGTTGTGAAGAGGTAGATCATTACCTTGTGATCTATTTAAAGGTATAGCAATGAAATGTGATGTTTAATGTCCAAACTAAACTACATGGTAGTTTACTGAAATAGTACGATAAAAATTGCAATATGAATTATTTTGCTATGAAACTTGTTCATGATATTTTATTAATGATTAATAGTCAAGATGTGAGAGTTTGGAATAGTTGTGATTAATGCAAATTGTACTTTTTAAAGAAAACCGAATCGGAAGTCGGATTAACTCCGCTTCCGTCGGTTTGAGAAATACAAGTTTTAAGAATAGAGAATAGAACAGGGAAGAGGGACTTACTGGCTTTTGGTTTAGAGGAGAGGAAGAGGGAAGTAGGTTCCGGTGTGTCGTTTTCTCGCCGAGAGCTCATAGGGTCGTCGTCGGAATTTCGCCGGAGGTTCGCCCTTCGCTAACTCCACTTGCACACAAAATTATAGAGAGTTTTCTTGAGAGTTTTGGACAGAGTTTGTGAGTGAGGGGTGTGGAATTGAGTGGTATTTATAGGAAAAGATTAGGGTTAGGGTGAGAAAATGTATTAAAAATAGAGTAAATAGAGGTTTTTATTGGATCTGTTAATGTGCAGGGTTTTTAAAGTGTACAGGGGTTATAAAGAGGCCAAATGACACAACTTTCATGAAGGGGGAATCGGATTTGGCTCGGAATCGTCCGGCGCCGCCGGCCGATCCGCCGGCCCGATTCGGCCGAGTCGGGCCGGGGCTCGCTGCCATGGGTCGCTCGTCGTTTGGTTTGCACAGTTGGGTAGTTTGTTTTATATGTGACTCTTGGTTTTTACGAGTTATGCACGTGTAGGCTCTTGGGCTTCTAAAAATTTAAAAGAAAACAATATAAAGAATAATGTGGGTGATGGGACTTGAACTCTGGTGCTTTGGTTCAGCAGTGCAAGGTCTTACCAATGAGCTACAAGCTCCTTCTTGCTATTAAAAAGCAAAACAATTACTTATAGTACTCACAGGAAATGCAAATACCCCAAGTATACATTAATTTTTAAACAAATTTTTTGTACACTAAAATTGGAGTTGTTACAGTTTCAAAGCACGTTCCCCTTCTAGCGTCAAATGAGTTATCGGTAATATGGCTGGAGCCGGATCGACATCATGAAATATGACAGCGGGATGTTTTCCTTTCTTGGAGGGAACGTTTTCAGCCTCATCTTGTAAGCGCTTTAAAGCCTCGGCCAACTGCGCGGCTTCCTCGGCAGACGAACCAAGAAAAAGAAGACCGTCGTTCGGTTCCTACGTAGATATTAGCCCATCCTGAATAAAGAGTTCAGATTCAAGAAAAGTGTCGAGTAGGCCGGCCACCGATTTCTTTCTCTTTTTGGAGCATGTGCTAACACTAGTTGAGGAGCGCTTCCTCCCATTCAGCCCCTTTACGCGAAGTTACCCAATTTCGCCTTCGGCATGACCCTTTGGCGACACCACCGCTGGTGCTTTATCAGGAGCCTCTATCTCGGCTCTAGTACGTACCGGCATACCAGCAATATGGGGTACTGATTCTACTGGAGCGGATTTAGGGATAAGCAATGGACCGCTGTCCCTCATAGGAGGGCAAACAACCGACTGCGGCCATAATGAAGCACTGATAAATTGAGCTGGAGCAGGAGCTCTATACTCGAAAAGCACCCGTCTCTCTTTTGCGATGATGGGACTGACCCGATGGCGATACCAACCCTTGAAGGGTCCCAGGGGCCTCGGAAGATAGTCGGGCTCCGGGATCATGAAAAAAGAGCCCGTATTCAACCACATGAAGTGATGGATAACATTGCGGGCTAGCTCGAGAGAGGGAGTAGGCTCAACTAGAGAAAGGCTTCGAGTGGGACGCCCTGGTTGTAACCTAACTACTGGGCGAAGCGATGTGGATTATACCGCACAAAGAGGGCAGTATCATTCCAACGGAACACCAGATACCCTTGCCTGATTGAGTATAAGTGCATGATCTCTGTTGGCTTTAAAGCTGGAACCCCGTTCTTTTATAAATCAACCAACTGTTCAACGGGTCCCACAGAAGCAGAAAGGACTCGATCGCTAAAGACCATCCCGCCTTCGTTTGAATACGGATTAAGTAATACGAGCAAAGACACTAGCTGGGTCGGTTCAGGAGCGAAAGCATCAACTGGCCTCATAATCCATGGGAATGTGTATAACTCATAGAAAGTAGGCCGCCGATGTGCTGCAAACACTCTAACACGTGCATCTCTATCCACGACGTGAAGTAGTGGAAGGAGAAGTTCACGGTATCCACACCTGGGTTCGAAGTATTGGCGGCAGTGCCTAACCCGTGATATAGATGCAATAATCCCGCAACACCAACAACTAATCGCGCTCCTTCAGCTATCCGATGAGCAGGATAGAAGACGGAGGCTCTCATGAAACGTCGATGCATCGGCATGGCGAACCAGCTAAGCCAGAGACTGATAAAGCCGACAAAGAAAGTTTCTTCGTCCATGCCAGGGGCCGCGATCGCATCAAAAGCCACGGCCGATGAGTTTGGAACATAAAACTGTGGTAAGTCTTCTTCTTTGGCCAGCAATTTCTTCAACCTGAATCCAAAAGGATCTTCAATTTTTGCGAATTTTGGAGCCTTCTTGGATAAGACATCCTCGCGGAGAAAGCAGGTAATGAAAGCGTCAAAAGTGACACCTTGCCTTTCCGATATCATGAACAGTTTTTCAAAAATACCCAGGGCCTTGATTAGACTCAGGTGCTTATGACGAACGGCGTTCTCAGTCATCAGGCCATCAAGCATAGCGGGCACCGTAGCAAAGATGTACTCATCAGAAGGCAGTAACTCTTCATAATGCTCTCCCCTGATCGGCAACCCTGAAATTTCACGAAACTCCTCCGGTGAGATCGAGACATCACGATCCCCTAGAAAGAACGTATTTGTGAGAAAATTCCAGTGGTTCAAGAAAGTCTTGACCCACCAGACGTAAGGAGCATGATAGTAGAATAATGACGCATATACTGCTCGATACAACCCAGCCTTCTGCAGCCGTACGCGTTGGGCGGAAAGAATGTATCGAGCCCAAGAAAAGTAGCCCATAGGATGGCGCAGGGTAATGCCTACCTTATACTCCTGCCCCCAGGGTCGAGCTTCACCCTGACATATCCGGCCTCCCAAGATATCAATGGCCATCATAGGTTGATTAGGTATCCTAGTCATTGACGGCTTAAGCCAGCCCATGGGAGTCTAATTAACCGCTTCCACCGCATAATCCGTACGCAGACGTTCTATCAATGACATCAAGTGGATAGGTTCTGTTGGCACTTCACAAGTAAAGCTACGACGGATCCTGATGATATGACCATACCACACACCCCATAAGAGAAGACTTATATAGTCCTTGTCATGCACCCTAATCATCGCCATTAACTTCCTCGTCCGATGGCTATTGCGGAAAAGCGACTTCTGAGCGAGTGTAAGGGAAGTAAGGAAGTGAGGCCATTGTTTCTGAAATAAAAGAATGGAAAATCCATTAAAAACAAAAAAAAACATGATGTTTGTTTCGTGAGACCACGGGATGCAAAACCAATGGACCCCTACAAAATCAATATAGCGGCTCACCAATGATGAGGCAAGATACTCATTGCGAGAATAAAAAAGGATTCTCATTAAATAAATACTGGAGTTTAAACAACTCTTAGCACCCTAAAAAATGATGAAAATGATGAGTTCTGTTAAAATGCCCAACGAATTCAAACCTGTGAAAATGAGGTTAAAATCCTAAAAAGAAGATATGCTCAAGAACACCAGGGAATAAATTTCCTAAAAGGCCTCTGATACTTTCAGAGCTAAGCTCTTTAATGAGGAATCAAATTCCTTTTAAATAATAGAATTAAATTCCAGAAACCCCCATGATGAGGAAATGAAGAAACAGAATTAAATTCCAACGATCCTCAAAGATCAGAGGAGAAACGCCCGATCTTTGAAGACATCAGAATTTACCACACAAAAATTATGTCTTTTTTGATCTCTAAGAGATCAGCTCCAGAAAAGAGCAAGAGATCCAAAGAAAATTAGAGAAAAGGGTATTTTTTTCCTAAGAGACAATTGTCATTCAAGATCTTTACCCAAAAGAGTTTTTTTATAGAGTTTAACTCTGAAATTTCAGCAGGCAGAGAACAAATCTCTTAAAGGAGAATTAAATTCTCAAGAGAAAGATTATGGAAGAAGACGAAGAAACAGTGGCCATCTCAAGGGCCAAGCCCTCGCATTTATAAGACATGATGGGAGTGGTTCATCTCCCCGTTCCCCTAGGCAATCCAACGACCGTAAAAGTGGACGGCGTTGCACTCACATACAAGCCACGTGAGAGTAACGTTGTGGGGACATTTGTTCCCTCATAAAAAAAGATGAGAGAAAGAAAGGGGAAACTCCCCATTATTTAAGTCTCACGTGTTAACACGTGAGCGCCTATATGCAAAGCATATAGGCGCTGCAATTAAGCTGCAAATAGGCTAAACAAGCCTCACGTGGTAACACATGAGCGCCTATAAATAGGCGCTGCAATTAAACCGCAACTAGGCTAAACAAGCCTCACGTGCTAACACGTAAGCGCCTATAAATAGGCGCTGCAATTAAGCTGCAAATAGACTAAACAAGGCCCGCGTGCTAATACGTGAGCGCTTATAAATAGGCGTTACAATTAAACCGCAACTAGGCTAAACCAGCCGCACAAGCCAACACGTGAGCGCCTAAGCGCTGCAATTAAACCGCAAGCCTCACGTGAGGACACCTCCTTGCGTAGAATTCATTTCTATTTAATAACTTAATAAACCGTTGGATCAAGGATACAACGGTGATTAAACAGAGAATTAAATTCTATTGGAGAAAATATTTTCTGTTAAACAGAAAGTTAGTGGATCAAAGATCCAAAATATTTCCTATATCTTTCTAAACAGAGGAAAATATACTCTGTTAAACTGAGCACCCTTAGATTAAAAATCCAATGGTGATTAAAATGTCACCACTCGATAGAATTTTATTCTATATATAGGAGAATATCCCCAATCTTGTTAAAAACAAGAACAATATTTTCTAAAAAAAACAGAAGTCCTTGGATCAAAGATCCAACGGTGGGTAAAATTCTCTAAATCAATTCTGAAACCAATTAAATCAATTGGGATCTCTCAATGAGAGATTTACTGAGAATTAAACAAACTTCTCTCCACTATATAAAGAGCCCGAGACTTCAAGTCTCAAAGAGGGCGGAGAGATACACACACAGAGAGAGAGAAGACAGAAGTAGAGACAGAAAAAAAGAGAATTTGATTCTTAGCAAAAAAAAATTTCGTCAGAACATACTAGGTAAAAAAAAGAAAAAAAACACAGAGATTGTTCCATCCCTTCTTTGCCTCTCTAAGGATTTAACCTTTCATACAAGAACTTAGTTCTTGCTCTGGTTGAGATCTGCAGAAGCAGATCTCCCCATAAGTTGAGAATTTAATTCTCATCGGGAAGATTCTGTCATGAAGATTCAAAGCCCAGGGGAAAGAACTGAGTTCAAAGAATTTAATTCTTACGAAAACATATGGGAATTTAATTTCTCTGAAAACTAGGGTTTAACCCTATATAAAGAATTTGATTCCTGCACAAACAAGAGGAGAACTTGATCCCTCATACGATGATAATAATTTGAGACCTTCCAAACCCGAAACCTAATGACTAGAAATGTCATTAATAGAAGATCAAAATCTCCAAGAACACAGAAGAACAGCATGGTGATTCTTTAGTGTTTAACACTATAACGAGACCTCACATATTTTCCACGTGAGTACTTCTAATGAATAAAAAGAAAAGGCCGAGACTGTCTCACGTGTTTTCTACGCGAGTCCTTAAAAGAAGAGTAAGGAGCACTTCCTAAGGCAGTCACGTGCTTTGCACGCGACCCCCAATCAAGTGTCTAGCACTTCTGTATAACAGAGGGAACAAAACCCAAAGAGCAGGGCCCGTATTTCGAGCGCCTCATGTGCACACGTGAGCGCCATGAGAACCAAGTGCTTAGCACTTATATAAAAAGGGAAAATAAAACCCAAAGAGCAAAGCCCCTATTTGGGGTGCCTTATGTGTTCACACGTGAGCGCCTCCAGAGTTCAGTGTTTAACACTAATTCAGCATCTCATGTGGGATACACGTGAAGGCTGCATATACCAGTGCTTAGCACTGTTGGGTAACTATGAAGACCCAGACCTAGCCCAAACTGGCTAAGTTTTCCCAAGGTCAAAATCTTTTCAATTTCCAATCAACCAAGCCCTCTATGCTTATGATTCTCCAAATTGATCTTAGTCCCAAACATGACTAATGATCTCTCATGATGATATCCAAAACGATATTCATCCTATGTCTCCTAAAGTAATCTTAGTCTCAAATACGACTAATGATTCTAAGGTACAATAACCCATTTTCCCTCAAATACGGGATTTGGTTTTAAGGGTACATCTCTCCACACCTCTGATATATGTCGTCGTAATTTTTCAACGTCTTCAGCGAGGTGGCGGGTCCCGACAACCAACAACTCTTTGGTACACTTCCAAATTGACGTGCACACCTCAAATCAGACCGCATCCCAAATTGGGCACATTCCATATCTCCATTGTTCACTTCATCGCGTAACAAATACACGTGCGCGCAAGATGAATGATGGACCGAAATGTCCCTAAACTAAAACTTCGCCTCAAACATGGTGATAATGTATCGTGATGTCCTTAAACTAAAATAATCGAGCCCAACTGCTCAAATGTTTAAGTCGATCTTAATCTCAAATCAGATTAACGGTCCTTAAATCAACCCAAATCTAAACATATACGGATTTGGACTAATCCACGCCCTAAGGGCGACGACATAAATTAGTCTCCGTATACAATCCACGGGCAACCCAAAATAAAAAACACACACGACACGAAGAGAACTTCCGAAGCAGGAGAAAGTGGTTATCGCGATGCGGTAACATAATTAACTGTAGGGGCTTGTGCCTGCAGGGAATAGCGTCCCCATAATAAAAAAAAACCTCGTAAACGAGGAGGAATCTGATAAAGTTTGCTCCAACGGTCGCATCTGTCCAAACCTCCGATATATGGTGCCATAAATCAACTTGGTATTTTTGGAGAGGTGGACAGATAAAACCAAATAGCATCTGCTCCCAAACTCAGGCAAGACGGTCCATCCCAGTTCGTCTCTGTTTTCGGCGGAAGACCGGACCGAGACTTTGGGACGTCTGGCCTGAATTCTTGGGGCAGATGCTATTTGGATTTATCCGTCCACCTCTCCGAAGATACCAAGTTGATTTATGGCGCCGTATATCGATGGTTTGGACGGACACGGCCGTTGTATCAGACTTTACCAGATTCCCCCTCGTTTGCGAGGGAGTTTTGATTGTGGGGACGCTCTTCCTTGCTGGCGTAAGCACCTGCAGTTAATTACATTACTGTATCGTGATAACCACTTTCTCCTGCTCCGGACGTTCACGGTGTATAATACGTATATTTTTAGATTTGGGTTTGGGTTGCTTTAAGGATCGTCAAACTGGTTTAAGATTAAGATCGACTTAAAACGTATGAGCATTTGGGCTCAATTATTTTAGTTTAAAGATATCGCGATCCATTATTGCTATATTTGACGATAAATTTTAGTTTAGGGAAATTTCGGTCCATTATCGGAGGAGAATATTAGTTTAAGGACGTTTCGGTCCATTATCGCCGAGGCGAATATTAGTTTAAGCACGTTTCGGTCCATTATCGCTATTTTGGAGGAGAATATTAGTTTAAGGGCGTTTCAATCCATCCCAGTTCGTCTCTGTTTTCGGCGGCGAACAGATTCTAGCACGCCCGGTGTGACCTATTCCTTTTTCCACTCCACATTTCATGTATCGTGTTTTTCCATGATCAAATAATCGCAGTATAAATGTTTGTAGTTGCCCTTGGGTGATGGGATACTGAAGCCGGTGTTTTGTCTCTACCCTAGAACGGCGTTTGCTTCCACTCACCGCAACTCAAGCTCTGTCACATATGGTAGAGTCAAGTATGGGCCACTTGCAGTCTCAAATCTCTGCAATCCGGCTCTTTAAGAAATCAATGGACTTATCTTTGGGTTTATGCTCCCACCTCCCACCCTCGGTACCTCAACGCTGAAGGAGGAATCCCAGAAGAAGTCTGTCTTCCACAGGCTGGCTCCTCAAGTTTCTGCTTTGCCGACGGAATCGATCTCCAAACAACTAGTACCTTCCAAAGGCCATGGTCGACGCAGGGGGAAGATTATTCAAGCTCTTAAAGAAAACAGGGGGCAGGCTCAGCAAAATTCTGAGGCTAATCAAATTCTGGCCGTAAGAAAGAGTCGACGTCGATATCGGCATCGTACAAAACAAGCTGGGGGCAGTTCTCAATCAGCGTTGACTCCACCTGCTTCAAATCTGATGATGAATGCTGTTGTTCCAACCGGGAACAGTTTCACCCGAAGGGTCAGACAAAATTCTCCCACCGCAATATTGAAGAAATCTCCGCAGTCCGTGGAGATCCCACGAGAGCAGAAATCGGTTCGTTCTCTAAAAGAACTTTCCTTGCTTATATATAAGGTGTGGAAGCGGATGAAGGATCAGTCGCCAACCATAGAACTTCCCCTAAACGTCAGCCAAATTCTGATAGATCCCCTTTCAAATACAAAAGGACTCATCCTAAGACGGTTCCTCCTAAAACCAAAGCGGTTTCTCACAAAAAAGAGATGCCTAATAAAATCCAAATGCCCGAGGCAAACTTCAAAGGTCAAAACTCCAATCACCTCAAGCCTGGGGGCATGATAGTTTATACAGTCCACATGGTGAACTCCAAAAACGAAGTTCATGCATCTACTAGTCATGGACCACATACTCGGTCCATGACAAAGGCTCAACTGCAACATGAAAAGATGCAGGAGATGCTTGCTAAGGCGACAGCGCTCGCTAATCTATCGTCTAAGGCACACCTGGAGAAAGAACCCGAAGACACACCTGGAGAAAGAACAGAGCAGGAGTCGGATATTGACTTCCTAAAGCGCGCTCTCAAAAAGAGAGGTGAAGAAGCGGCAAAAATGTCCGTTAAAATGAACCAGATGGCCCTTCTGATCCAGAATATGGCTAGAATGATGGTTCAATTGGAATCACTGGCAGATGAACCGACGGTAGTCGCTCTTAAAGACAACGGTGACATTTCAAATCTTCTGCAAGTCTCATCAACGGCCGAAGAGGAAATGATGCAAAGCTGGACGAATATATCGCTCAGCAAATTAAAGCTCACTATGTCATTGAAGCTGCAAATAGGTCAATCAAGATTGGTCGGCCATATCTCGCCTGGTACGATCAAATACAGTACCCGTCAAAGTACACACTTCCAACGTTCCACATGTACAAAGGAACTGGGAATCCTCACCAGCACATTGCACGATTTAAATCCATGTGCGGCAATACTGGAGGAATTGATATCCTCCTCCTCCGATAGTTCGTCAGCAGTCTGGTGGGCATCGCCTTCGAATGGTATGCGGAACTCCTAAATGATTCCGTGAAGACATTCGATGAGATGAATATGCACTTTTGTCATAGATTCTCTAGTGAGAATGAACACACTACCATAGCGGCGTTGGTTAACGAAACGGTTGAACTGAATGAAACCTGGGTTCAATATATTACCCGATGGCGAAATCTCTGGTCAAAATGCGAGCAACGCATCGACGAAGCTGTAGCCGTGGGAATATTCATAGCCACCTTTGACCCAAATTCAAAGGTGTTCCCATTTATGGCCCTCTTCAAGCCGACGACCTTCCAAGGGCTCAGAGGTAAAATGACTCGATTGGATCAGATGGTTCAAGACCCTTCATCTTCCGATAAAGATGAATGAAAAGCAGAGGCAAGGTGGCGTTTGTCGCCAACGCTCAACAAAAAATGAGCGGCTCTGAAACAATATGTCACCAAAATAGCGACGACATGGGGTACTCGCTCCCCCCCCCCCGAGATATACACAGAGGGCATATTTCTCATTGGCGGAAGAACCACTATGTGGGTGTTTCCCCAATAAAAGAGAAAATCTCTGTTCAAAATTTGAAAGGTAGCGCCAAGAGTTAAAAACTCTTAGGCAGCGCCTTACGTGCCTTGCACGATGGCGCCAGCGCCAAGAGTTAAAAACTCTGAGGCAGCGCCTCACATGCCTCACACGAAGGCACCAGCGCCAGAACTAAAAGCTCTATGTTAGACAGAGCCGTTGGATCAAAAGATCCAACGGAGATGATAAATTATCAAAATGCAGAATTAAATTCTGCCGAGGAAATATTTCTCAAATCTTTCTAAACAAGAAAGATTACTCTCTATAAAACAGAGCACCGTTGGATTAAAAATCCAATGGTGATTAAAAATTACCTATCTGCAGGATAAATTATGTATGGGAAAATATTTTCCTAATTTTGTTAAAAACAAAAAAGATATCTTCTGTAAAACAGAAGTCTTTGGATCAAAGATCCAATGGTGGATAAAATCCCCAAATCAATTAAAGATGTCTCAAGGAGAGATTTCTTTAACTAAATCAACAAACTTGCCTCTACTATAAAAAGGACCCAAGACTTTAAGTCTTGTACGGAGGAACCCACCATAAACTTCAAAAAAAAAAAAGAGAAAGAGAGCAAGCAAGAAGAAAGTTTTAAGAGGGAACAAAGAAGAATACCTCTTTTCGAAGTAAATAAAAATAATAGAGATCAGAGCATCTCATCTGCATATTCAAGGGTTTAACCCTTATAAAAGAACTTAGTTCTTTCTCTAGATCTGAGATCCATGAGACAAGTCTTTCATAAATGAGAATTTAATTCTCATTGAGATGAACTTGTTCTTGGGGATCAAACATCCAGAAAAGAAAAGAGAATTGAACTCTTCAAACCAGAATATACGAAGAAAACCTAGTGCCAAGCATCTCACGTGCCCATTACGTGGGCGCTACTCAATAAGGAGTGCCTAGCACTCAGTGGTTGGTGCTCAGCGCCAAGCGCCTTATATGCCCCTCACGTGGGCGCTACTCAATAAGGAGTGCCTAGCACTCAGTGGTTGGCGCCAAGCGCCTCACGTGCCCCTAACATGGGCGCTACTCAATAAGGAGTGCCTAGCACTCAATGGTTGGCGTTCAGAGCCAAGCGCCTCACATGCCCCTCACGTGGGCGTTACTCAATAAGCAGCGCCTGGCACTCGGTGGTTGACGCTCAGCGCTAAGCGCCTCACGAGCTCCGCATGTGGGCGCCATAAAGAGTGTTTAACACTCTATAAAAAACAAAAAAATGGGAAAAGTAAATAAAAGTGCGAGCGTCAGAACCCATATAAATGCCCAGCATTGTTCGCCCAGAAAAGGGACTGTGCCCAAGCAAGTGTTTAGCACTTTATTTAAATGACAAAGACTAAGTGGGCTGAGCCCAAGTTGATCAAATCCCTAATTCAGATCAACCGAGCCCATATGCTCATTATTTTCCAAATTGGTCTTAGTCCCTAACACGACTATTGATCTTCCGACAGGATATTCATCTCACACCTTCCCTCAATCCGGAAATTAGTTCAAGGGTACATCTATCCATACCTCTAATACATGTCGTTGTAATTTTTCAACGTCTTCAGAGAGATGGCAGGTCCCGACAACCAACAACTCTTTGGTGCACTCCCAAATTGATGAATACATCCCACTATGGACCGAAACGTCCTTACACTAAAACAATAGAGCCCAAATGCTCATTTGTTGGATCTGAATGATCCCAAAATCCTGTTGAGTAGATCTTAGTCTAAAATTAGTGTCACGCCCTGCTTCCCAAAAATACTGGAGTGGAGACGCAACGAGGCCCGCGACGTAGCTATACTGAGAGATAACCCAACTCAATACAGCAACGCTAAGCGTAAGTAATGCAGGAGTACACAAAATGCACGATAAATAAAGAACTTTATTTCTTAACCAACATTTATTACAATGAATTTCAAATCTCATTACATAGATAAAGCACGAAAGGAAATAAAGCAAACCCTAAACATGTGGCAACTAAGGAAAAAAAATAAATGACTAAAACCCTAATAGAGCGTTGCAATGGAAGCATAGTCTTCCTTTGGAGCTTCAATCTCCGTCGTCCTGACCTGCTCTTCTCCTATGGCTGACGGACATTTCGGGAGAAAAAGAAAAGAAATGTCCGTCAGCGAGTTAAACTCGAGTAGAATTCCCAAGGGAAAAAAATATGGTTACAAGAATAAGTTAAAATATAGTATAGGAAGATTAAACTGATAAACATAATGTCGCACAATCATATAGGTAGAAGTGTGGGTAAGATGTCGGTTAGTAATTACTTTTCACTACAGTTTGCTTAATTCTTAAGGTATAACGAGTTATGATAAACATGGTAGTTATGTCTTTTAAGTTCATTCAAGTGCATCGGGATATCAAAGCTAGGTTGCACTGTTTTATTTTAAAATCACAAATACATGGTCAGTAAACAGTTAGCATCCCGTTTATACCCGGAATCAAGAAAACAAGATTACCCCGTCTATGCCCGGGATCATGGAAACAAGATTACCCCGTCTATGCCCGGGATCACAGAAACACGGTCATTGCACACGTACATTGCACACGGTCATTGCACACGATCATTACTCACGTTCATTGCACACGATCATTACACACGGTCATTGCACAAGATTATTAAATATGATTATTAAATTGTTAAGATTACCAGTCAATGAGGAGACAAGTATAAACGGGGTTTCACAAGCCTAGTTGAAAGGAAGATATATAGTATATTATTATAAAACACGGGATTTAGAAAACTCGGGGTGTTTTAATGTAGAAATGGTTTCATCACAGTTCAAGGTATTTTAGTAACAGTAATACCGAAAGATAATTAGCATGGTATATTTAATTAATTAAGATATGTTAGTTTACCTATGATTAAGTTCATTATTAATGTTGCAAGTATGTGGTCCATTAATTTAGTAGTAGATTACACGTAGGAAGTCACTTCATAGCCATATTATTTTGTTTACTGTAATTAACAGTAGAGTTTAAAGATAACTTGTGATATTATTTTAGTATAACAGATATACATAAACTCATATCAATTTTCAGTATAAACCACAGTTAGAAGAAACAACGGGGTAAGAAAGGGAGGCGGAATCCTACCTTGAGTTAAGATGTTGATTGATGAGGATAATACATTGCCCTGTACGGAAATGCTAAAAACTCCGTGCTCAGATTTTTTTTTTTGGACGATCGGGTAGCACCGCAGCGTCGGCATCGTTGAGATGAAGAACCAGATATTTTATTTGGAATTTTCGGAGTTATATTGAAGAAGAAAACTCAAGAGAGAGGGGTCCTATTTATAGGGTTTAATTATAACAACAAAATCGCCAATACCCGTTTAAAATAACACCAGAAAACCAAAAAAAATCCGCGCCCAATCATTGACCGCCGCCGCCAGCCAATCGCGAGGCGCCGCGTGGCCATGCCCACACGTTCTCGCATTGACTGCGCCCACGTGAGTGCTGGCCCGGCCGATTTCTGGCCGTTGGATCTAGGATCCAACGGCCACGATTAATTCCCCCTATATATATATTTTTTAATAAAAAAATACTTTAAACAGTTTTAAAAATCGAATTTGATTTTAAAAAATAACTAAAAATATTTTAAAATACTGGGAAAATATGGGAAAAATCTAGAAAATCTATTTTGATATTATCTTCAAATTGGGATGGAATTTGGGATGAAAATAATTTGTATGTAACATATCTTAAAATCTTTCCCTTCTAAAAATTTATTTTAAATTTCCAGAAATTCCTAAAAATCGTACTAATGAATTTTATTTATTATTATTTATTATTTTTTATATATATATGAAAAGATTCTCAAAGCGTTTTCTGACAGCGGAAAAAAATAATTATGAAAATTTGTAAAAGCCTTTAGAAGGCTCCAGCAATTATATTTAAATACTTTAAAATTATTAAAATATAAAACAATTATTTCAAAACATTTCCTACTAAAATGGAAAAATATTTTGGCATGTGGAAAATTATAAAAATGAATTATTTGGTATTTTAAAATCACAGTCGTTACAATCTACCCTCCTTAAAAACAATTTCGTCCTCAAAATTTTCTTAAAGGAGTATGTCGTAACAGGATAAGAAAGATAAGGATGCGTTGTTGTAAAGCATTTTCGGGCACCATCGGTTGATATGGAAGGACAGTTTAGAAGTCATGAGGTTTGTTGGATAGGACAAGATTACTAGGAAAAGCTCTAAGGGAATTGAAATTGATTTAGGAAGATAGGCAAGTGAAATTTTTGCGGAAGTATAGCAATGATAACCGGATACAAATCAAAGAGTCAAAAGGAGTTACCAGGATGTTCCATGAATTCATCCTCTATGGCTGATAAACTGAAAACTTGACGCTTGGG
The DNA here is from genome assembly GCA_030015575.1 of Agapanthus africanus. Taxonomy (NCBI): domain Eukaryota; kingdom Viridiplantae; phylum Streptophyta; class Magnoliopsida; order Asparagales; family Amaryllidaceae; genus Agapanthus; species Agapanthus africanus. The sequence goes on along the minus strand of JASDDO010000014.1, from coordinate 97,807,424 downwards.
CGTGCTTCTCTGTGCTTGATGTGGTACTTGCCGCTGAGAAGGTAAGGGTGGTCCTTGCTGTGTTTCTCTATAGACTGTTGGTCTGGATGCCAGAGTAGTCCTGGGTTCCTGTCGAGGACAACTGTTTGCCCTATGCTCCGCCGACCCGCATATCAAACAGAGACCTTTAAGCTTACGACAGTTCCTCTTGAGATGCCCCAACTTATTACAGTAGTTGCAGATGATCGAGGAAGGATCAAAAAATGCCTCATTATGTATTCTTGACTGAAAATCTCTATTTGGTCTTGAGGATGTCCCTCCTGAAATCTTACTGGCAGGTCGCTTGTTCCCGATCGTCTGATTATTTTGCTTTATTCGTCTCTCTAGGTCCTTGAAATTATGGGCAACGTCGAGGATCTCGTCATATGTGCGGTAGGCAGTAGTAGACATTGCGGACTGGGTCTTCAAGTCCAAACTCTGTTGGAACCGTTTAGCACGTAGCTCTGGAGTGGCCACTAGGTGTGGTGCAAAGCGGCTTAGCATTGCGAACTCCGGCCATGCTCATCAACTTCTTTCTCCCACATAGATCCCTGTTGGAGATGGACAAACCTTCTTTCCATCTCAAGATGTGCCACCGCTGGGAAGAACTGAGCATCAAATCGTTCCTTAAAAGTATCCCAGTTAATCGGTTTTATTAACCGACCCTCCTCGGCCTGCCACCAGATTCTAGCATTCTTAGTTAGTTGAAGCTTTGCAATGTCTACCCAAGCTTCAATTGGAACTTGTGCGGCGACGAGATCGTCGACTGTGTGATGGATCCATTCTTCAGCTTCGAGTGGTGTCTCCGTCCCTGTGAAAGACTTAGGGTGTAGCGATCGAAATTGCTTGACTCTGGACATCCCTCGATTTTTAGAGGCCAAAGCTTGCTCAATCAGAGATGCCTGTTGCTGGCGACTCTCGAGCAATTCTTTCTGTAGGGCGGCGGTTTGCTGCTGCTGGTTCTCGAGCAGTCCTCGCATCATTTCCATCATAGCTGCGGCTTGTCCGTCACCATTCCTGCGTTCTCGCCTGTTACGGTTTCCATTGCGTCCTGCCATTGCCTTGAAAATAAACAAGGATCAAATCGAATTCAAAACAGATTCAAGAGGAATGATAGACGTTGAAGTGGGAAGCATATTCTATACCAAGAAAATGAGTAAGTATCAAAGATGGATTCAAGGGAAGGGATTCAAAGGTTTTTAACAAAGGTTGGTTAATGTCATGCCTTGACATACTGGACCTGCATGGGCCACCACTAAAACCTGTCACGTCCCGCTTTCCAAAAGTACTGGAGTGGAGACGCGACGAGGCCCGCGACGTAGCTATACCGAGAGATAACCCAACTCAATACAGCAACGCTAAGCGTAAAGTAATGCAGGAGTACACAAAATGCAAGATAAATAAAGAACTTTATTTCTTAACCAACATTTATTACAATGAATTTCAAATCTCATTACACAGATAAAGCAAGAAAGGAAATAAAGCAAACCCTAAACATGTGGCAACTAAGGAAAAAAATAAATGACTAAAACCCTAATAGTGCGTTGCAATGGAAGCATAGTCTTCTTTTGGAGCTTTAATCTCCGTCGTCCTGTCCTGCTCTTCTCCTATGGCTGACGGACATTTCGGGAGAAAAAGAAAAGAAACGTCCATCAGCGAGTTAAACTCGAGTAGGATTCCCAAGGGAAAAAAAATATACGGTAACAAGAATACGTTAAAATATAGTATAGGAAGATTAAACCGATAAACATAATGTCGCACAATCATGTAGGTAGAAGTGTGGGTAAGATGTCGGTTAGTAACTACTTTTCACTACAGTTTGCTTAATTCTTAAGGTATAATGAGTTATGATAAACAGGGTAGTTATGTCTTTTAAGTTCATTCAAGTGCATCGGGATATCAAAGCTAGGTTGCACTGTTTTATTTTAAAATCACAAATACATGGTCAGTAAACAGTTAGCATCCCGTTTATGCCCGGAATCAAGAAAACAAGATTACCCCGTCTATGCCCGGGATCACGGAAACAAGATTACCCCGTTTATGCCCGGGATCACGGAAACACAGTCATTGCACACGTACATTGCATACGGTCATTGCACACGATCATTACTCACGTTCATTGCACACGATCATTACTCACGTTCATTGCACACGATCATTAAATATGATCATTAAATTGTTAAGATTACCAGCCAATGAGGAGACAAGTATAAACGGGGTTTCACAAGCCTAGTGGAAAGGAAGACATATAGTATATTATTATAAAACACGGGATTTAGAAAACTCGGGGTGTTTTAATGTAGAAACGGTTTCATCACAGTTCAATGTATTTTAGTAACAGTAATACCGAAAGATAATTAGCATGGTATATTTAATTAATTAAGATGTGTTAGTTTACCTATGATTAAGTTCATTATTACTGTTGCAAGTATGTGGTCCATTAATTTAGTAGTAGATTACACATAAGAAGTCACTTCATAGCTATAGTATTTTGTTTACTGTAATTAACAGTAGAGTTTAAAGATAACTTGTGGTATTATTTTAGTATTACAGATATACATAAACTCATATCAATTTTCAGTATAAACTATAGTTAGAAAAAACGACGGGGTAAGATAGGGATGGCGGAATCCTAGCTTGAGTTGAGATGTTGATTGATGAGGATAATATGTTGTCCTGTACGGAAATGCTAAAAACTCCGCACTCAGATTTTTTTTTTTGGACGATCAGGTGGCACCGCAGTGTCGGCGTCGTTGAGACGAAGAACCAGATATTTTATTTGGAATTTTCGGAGTTATATTGAAGAAGAAAACTCAAGAGAGAGGGGTCCTATTTATAGGGTTTAATTATAACAACAAAATCCCCAATACCCGTTTAAAATAACACCAGAAAACCAAAAAAAATCCATGCCCAATCATTGACCGCCGCCGCCAGCCAATCGCGAGGCGCCACGTGGCCATGCCCACACGTTCTCGCGTTGACTGCACCCACGTGAGTGCTGGCCCGGCCGATTTCTGGCCGTTGGATCTAAAATCCAACGGCTACGATTAATTCCCCCTATATATATATTTTTTTTAATAAAAAAATACATTAAACAGTTTTAAAACTCGAATTTGATTTTAAAAAATAACTAAAAATATTTTAAAATACTGGGAAAATATGGGAAAATCTAGAAAATCTATTTTGATATTATGTTCAAAATGGGATGGAATTTGGGATGAAAATAATTTGTATGTAACATATCTTACAATCTTTCCCTTCTAAAAATTTATTTTAAATTTCCAGAAATTCCTAAAAATCGTATTAATGAATTTTATTTATTATTATTTATTTTATATATATATATATATATGAAAACATTCTCAAAGCGTTTTCTGACAGCGGAAAAAAATAATTATGAAAATTTTTAAAAGCCTTTAGAAGGCTCCAGCAATTATATTTAAATACTTAAAAATTATTAAAATATAAAACAATTATTTCAAAACATTTCCTACTAAAATGGAAAAATATTTTGGCACGTTGAAAATTATAAAAATGAATTATTTGGTATTTTAAAATCACAGTCGTTACAATTAGACTAATGTATCCTCAATAAACATTTAAGTTGATCTTAATCTCAAACGACATTAACGATCCTTAGATCAAACCAAATCCAAATCTAAGAATATACAGATTTGGACTAATCCACGCCCTACGGACGACAACATAAATTAGTCTCCGCATACAATCCACGGGCAACCAAAAATAAAACAAACACACATGACACGAAGTGAACCTCTGGAGCAGGAGAAAGTGGTTATCGCGATGCGGTAACATAATTAACTGTAGGGGCTTGCGCCTATAGGGAAGAGCGTCCCCACAATCAAAAACCCCTCACAACGAGGGGGAATCTGACGAAATCTGCTACAATAGCCGCATCCCTCCAAACCTCCGATACATGGTGCCATAAATCAACTTGGCATCTTCGGAAAGGTGGATGGATAAACCCAAATAGCATATGCCCCTAAATTCAGACAAGACTACCCATCTCGGTTTCGTCGCCTGTTTTCGACGATGAACAGTGGGTTGGTCCTTTCTTCTTAAAGAACAGAAAGGATATCAAGGGACCTACAAGCAGTGCAATCAAGTAGAATATCCTACTTGAAACAAAAAAATACGGAAGGGATGTGAAATCCATGTCCCACTCCGAATCGGACGATGAGGGGGAAAAACCGCAAGTCAAATTCTTTCTTCCGAAAAAGAGGAAGACTCGGCAGAAAGAATGACGTGATATCTCATTCTTTCGTATATGAAGAAGACACTCTATCAGTATCAAAAAGCGACATTGATAAGCAGGGGGTAGGTGCCATGTAAAATACCCGGTACTTCAGAATGAATGTTCGTTATATGAAAATTTTGTTAAAAACTAATTGATATGAATAAGGTTAGGATTATTATAGCATGTTTGTTTGATCTCGTTTGCCTATCACATGGCTTGCAAAGGTTAAAAGGAAAGCGATATCGGAGATAACTCCTCTTTTGTTGGTTTATTTTAAAAAGTGGTTTGAGATCGAAAGAGAGAGGGATGAAGGGACTTATTGTTTTTATATGAATAAGAAGAGGTTGAAGAAACTCTCGGGGGTCGTGGTTTCATCGGAGATGCTCTAGTCGTCGAGTTTGGCTCGCTACTCCATTTGAGAGGCTTAACTTCACTTGGCACTTAGAAAATTTTTAAAGAATTTTCGCTAAAATTTCATAATGGTGAAGAGCTAAGGCAAGGGGTGGTATTTATAGTGAAGAATTAGGCTTTGGGAATTAAAATTTTGGATTAAAAAGTATTAAAAAGATGTAAAATGGTGAAATGAAGGGTCTCTGTTTGATTGCAGGGAAATCAAATAGTGCAGAGAAGTTAAGGGGAGCTGAAGGGACAAGTGTGTAAAGAACGGAGCCCATTGGTGCTCATCAGACCGTCAGCGCTGTCCCATTAGGCAATTTGGACGGTCGGATCTTGAGGTTCTGCCACGAGATAATGCCACGTGGGTATTTCTGTGTTTACTCCATTTTGCGCATGTTTGATTTTTCCGAAACTTTTCATTTCCCCGTGTATTGCACGTGCAACTCTTAGGCTTCCAAAAATTAAAAAGAAAAATCAAAAAAATAATTGTGTCTGATGGGAATCGAACACACAGGCTACGTCACAGCAGTGTAGAGGCTTTACTAATGAGCTACAAGTTGATTCTTGCTTTTATTAAACAAATCTAGTTTATAACCCTTACACAGGCTGTAATACTCTTTTCTGTACAATAACAAGAATTTTCTATACGGTGACTTCAGAGTCGTTACATTCTACCCTCCTTATAAAAATTTCTTCATCGAAATTTACAATTACATAGAGACTAATTTTTCAAATAGGTAAGGATATCGTGTATGCATATTCTCTTCTCCTTTCCAGGTTGATTCTCCCGGCGAATAATTTCTCCATATCACTCGAACCAATTTTACCTCCTTGTTCCGTAATGTCTTCACCTTTTGGTCCAGGATCTCAACTAGTTGTTGCTCGCAGGTTAAGTCAGTCTGTACTGTGAGCTCTGAATGATCAAGTATATGGCTATAGTCACTCAGATATCGTCGTAGTTAGGATATGTGGAACACGTTGTGCACTCCTTCCAATGAGGGTAGTAGTGCCAAACGGTATGCCACTTCTCCAACTCCTTCGAGTATGTCGAACGGTCCTTGTATCTTGGACTGAGTTTATCCCTCTTACCAAAACGGATCACTCCTATGTTTGGAGAAACCTTCAGTAATATATGGACTTCAGGTTGGAACTCCAGGTATCGGCGCTTTGTATCTGCCTAATGCTTCTTTCGGTCTTGGGCGATGCGCATTCTTTCCCTGATTGTGCGAACTACGTCCACAGTTGCCATGATCATCTCCGGTTCAAGGAGTTCACGATCTCCAACGTCGTCCCAACTCAGCGGGGAACGACACTTCCGTCTGTAGAGTGTTGTGAATGGTGCCATCCAAATGATTGCCTGATAACTATTGTTGTATGAAAACTCCAAAAGGTGTAGGTAATCTTCCCACGAACCTCCAAAATCTAACATACAGGCTTGTTCACCGCCGAACACAGAGACGCAACCGCGTAGGTTCGTCTTGCCTGAATTTGGGGGCTGATGCTATTTGGTTTTATTCGTCCACCTCTCCGAAGATGCCAAGTTGATTTATGGCACCATGTATCGAAAGTTTAAACGGATGCGGCCGATGTACTAGACTTCGTCAGATTCCCCCTCGTTGAGGGGTTTTTGATTGTGGGGACGCTCTTCCCTGCAGGCGCAAGCCCCTGCAGTTAATTACGCTACCGCATCACGGTAACAATATTCTCGTTCTCCAGATGGTCACTTCGTGTCGTGTGTATTTGTTTTGTTTTTTGTTTTGGTTGCCCGTGGATTGCATATGGAGACTAATTTATGTTGTCACCCATAGGGCGTGGATTAGTCCAAATCCGTATTTTCTTAGATTTGGGTTTGTGTTGGGTTCAAGGATACGTTAGTCTCATTTGAGACTAAGATCAACTTAAACGTTTGTTAAGGATACGTTAGTGTAATTTTTAGACTAAGATCAACTTAACAGGATCATTTAGATCCAATAAAAGAGCATTTGGACTCTGTTTTTTTAGTTTAGGGACTTTGCGGTCTAGTTTAAAGACATCTCAGTCTGTAAAGTTTAAGGACATCATAGTCCATGAGTTTAAGGACCCCACAGTCCGTAAAGTTTAAGGACATCATAGTTCATGAGTTTAAAGACCTCACAGTCCATGGAATGTCTGGTTGTCGGGACCCATCATCTCTCTGAAGACGTTGAAGGATTACAACGACAAATATCAGAGGAGTGAAGAGATGTACCCTTGAACCAATATTGGTTGGGAGATCTGTAGTCCAATTTGGGACGAAGATCAAAGATTTATGAGCATATGGGCTCAATTAATCTGAATGAGGGTTCTGTGGCCACTTTGGGCTCGGACCACTTAGTTAAAAATGTTGAACATTTAGCAATGCTGAGTATTGGTTTAGATTCTGACAACCTTTTTGTCTTTTATTGGTGCTGAGCACTTATTATAGCTCCGGGGCCTTTATTTTTAGAACAATTTATATTCTCTTAGCGCACACGTGAGGAGCACGTAGCGCGCTTGGCGTTGTGCGCCAGTTAATGAATGCATTGCGCTTCTAGTGAAGTAGCGCACACGTGAGGAGCACGTGGCGCACTTGGTGCTGAGCGTCAGACAATGAGCGCATTGCACTTCTAGTGAAGTAGCGCACACGTGAGGAGCATATGGCGTGCTTACAATGAGCGCATTGCGCTTCTGGTGAAGTTTGGAGCGCTAAGGCTCTGCAACGCTATGCGTTAATTTTGGAGTGCTGAAGCGCTTCTCTTGATTGGAGCGCTATGGCTCTGCAGCGCTGTGCGCCAGATTTGGAGCGCTGAGCACTAGATTTAATTAGAGCGCTAAGGCTCTTTTTAGGCGGTTTTGCGCTCTGAGAATTAAGTTCTCTCTTATAAGAGACTTTGTCTCATGGATTTAAGAACAAAATTCATACTTTATAGAAGATATTTTCAATCTCTTATGTTTTGGTGAAAAGGCTTTGCCTTTATGGATTTATGATCCTAAGAGAATTGAATTATTCTCCCCCCTTTTATAATGAGATATTATAATTTTTGATAGACAATTTGTCTTATAGATCTATGATTTGAAGAAGATTAAGTTCTTCCCCTTATTTTTTATGATGAGATACTTTGATCTCTGTTATGAAAAGACCTTGGTTTTATAGATCTATGATCTTAGAAAAAGAAGTAAATTCTTCTTTTATATGAGATGATTTCATCTCTCTGTTCTCTTTTTACCTTGAAGAAAATCTTCTTCTTCTAAGAGCTTGCTCTTCGTCTTTGAAATTTCTTAAAGTTTATGGGGGGTTCCTCTCTATTAGACTTGAAGTCTTAGGGCCTTTATATAGGGCAAGCTAATTTGTTGAATCAGTTGAAGAGATCTTTTCTCTAATTGATTTGGGTATTTCCCCACCGTTGGATCTTTGATCCTATAGCTCCTGATTTACAAAAGGCAATCTTCTTGTTTTTTAACAAGATTGGGAAATCTTTTCCCACACAGAATTTATTCTGTATTTTAGTAATTTTTAATCACCGTTGGATCATTGATCCAACGGTGCTCTGATTTGCAGAGAAAAATCTTTTTTGTTTGGAAAGATTATGAGGAATGTTTCCTTAACAGAATTTTATTCTGGTCAACTGATAATTTTTAATCATGTTCGTTGGATCTTTGATCCAACGGTTGGGAATATTTAGTTCCAGCGCTAGCGCTCTCGTGATGCACTGCTTAGAGTGCAGCGCACTTAGCGCTAGCGCTTACGTGCTTTGCACGTGGTGCGCTGCAGCACTCTTAGCGCTAGAGCTCATGTGCTTTGCACGTGAGCGCTGCCTCAGAGTCTTTGACTCTCAGCGCTGGCACTGTTATGAAGCGCTGCTTCATTTCAAAATTTGAAATTTGAACAGAGTTTTGCTCTGATTGGGGGAAACAAGGCTCTTAGCATATCTTCCAGAATCTGAATTGTTCGCTCGGACAGTCCGTCTGTTTGTGGATCATACGCCGTGCTGAAATTTAAAATCGTTCCCAGGCTAGCTTGCAGACTCTGCCAAAATTGTGATTGGAATCTTGTATCACAATTGGAGACGATGCAAACAGATACTCCATGTAATCTCACGATCTCCTGCATGAGTTTATGGGTATATAAAATGGTACATCTTGAAGGGTTTAAATCTTACTTTAGATTTATGTTCACCTCCATGTACTTCTTTGCTAACGTCTCGGTTGACTGGCCAACTCGAAATGAAATAAAGTGAGCAGACTTGGTGAGTCGATTCATAATAACCCATATTGCGTCGTTACCCTTCGTGCTTCGAGGAAGGGCGGTCACGAAGTCCATGGTAATGTGCTGTCATTTTCATTCTGAGATTGGTAACGACTAAAGTAGACCAACAGTTTTGTGATGTTCAGCCTTCACTTACTGACACACCAAACACTTGGCTACACTCCTTGCTACTTCTCGCTACATTCCATGCCACCAGTAGTGTTGTCGTAGATCCTTGTACATCTCCGTGCCACCGGGGTGTACCGAATAAGGAGAGTTGTGAGCTTCTTTCATCAACTCTTCTAGAATAGGTCCGACTGGCACGCATAAACGACTTCCATATCGCAAGGATCCATCTCCGTGGATGATGAAGTCAGTTCATAGTCCACTTTCTATTTGTTCTCGGATCATTTGTAACATGGCGTCATTTGCTTGAGCTGCCGTGATCTGATTTATTAGAGTGGAATGGACTTGTAAGTTCATCAAGGATGAAGCGTTACCTGGCACAACTACTTCAATCTCCAATCCATGTAGTTCTTTTTGTAACTTCCACTGAGCGATGAGGTTCATTGCTAATGGCTGGCGACTAAATGCATCAGGAACTACGTTCACCTTTCCGGGATGATACAATAGGTTGATGTTGAAATCTTCCATGAGTCTAGCTGTCTTCTCTGTCACATGTTTAATTCCTTCTGAGTAAATATATACTTCAGACTCTTGTGGTCAGTGTATATATCCACTAGTTCTCCCAAAAGATAATGGCGCCAAATCTTGAGTGCGAAAATGACGGCTGCCAATTCTAAATCATGTGTTGGATAGTTGCATTCATGTACCTTTAACTGTCTTGATACAAAAGCCATAACTTTTCCATGCTGGTGTAGAACACATCCTAATCCTTTATCGGATGCATCACAATGCACCACGAATCCTCTAGATTGATCCGGTATTATAAGAATTGGTGCAGAGGTTAATCTCGACTTGAGTTCTAAAAAAGCTTTTTCACATGCTTCTGACCACACGAATGCTTCATCTTTACGTGTAAGCTTGGTCACGGGTACTGCAATCTTTGAGAATTCTTCGATGAATCGTCAATAGTATCCTGCTAAGCCTAAGAAACTTCGTATATTTTTCACCATCTTTGGTGTCGGCCACTCGCTGACAGCTGACATCTTAGCTGGATCCACAGAGATTCCTTCGCTTGAAACAATATATTCGAGAAATTCGACTTGATCTAGCCAAAATTCACACTTGCTGTATTTGGCGTAGAGCTGATGTTGTCACAATGTCTCCAGGACAATTCATAAGTGCTCGGCGTGTTGTTTCCGATTCTTTGAATATACCAGGATGTTGTCGATGAAGATGACAACAAACCTGTCTGGGTACTGTTTCCCCCAATCAGAGCAAAGCTCTGTTTTGAATTTCAAAATTCAAAAATTGAAGCAGCGCTTCAGATCCCGTGCGCTGCGGGCTGTGCGCCACGTGTCAAAAGCAGACACGCTAGCGTCAGGAGCGCTGCACCCTAGGCAGCGCACCCCAATCAGAGCAAAGCTCTATTTCAAAATTCAAATTTTAAAAGTTGAAGCAACGCTTGAGATCCAGCGCTCTGGGCTGCGCGCCACGTGTCAAGCAAGGGTGCGCTAGCGCAGTTGCGCCGCGCTCTGCGCTGCGCGCCACGTGTCAAGCACGGGTGCGCTCGCGCCAAGTGCGCCAGCGCTGGAATTAAAAGAATTCCTCAACGTTAGATCAAAAGATCTAATAATAATAAATTATTAATTAATCAGAATTAAAATTCTGTTCTTGAAAGATTTTTCCAATCTTGTTGAAAACAAGAAGATTGCCTTCTGTAAAACAGAAGCCCTAAGATCAAAGATCCAACGGTGGGCAAATATCCCCAAATCAATCAGAGAAAGATCTCTTCAACTAATTTAACAAATCAATTGGCCCTATATAAAGGCCCCAAGACTTCAAGTCTCAAAAAAAAGGAAAAAACCCTCGGCAAACTTTGAGAAGAACTCAAAGAGAAAGAAAGGCAAGCCTTTGAAGCAAGAAGATCATTTCTTCATCTTTAAAGGTAAAACAATTAATTCTTGAACAATAAAGATGAAATCATCTCGTAAAAAGAAGAAACGCCTTCTAAAAAGATCTTAGATCTATAAAAAAGACCAAGGTCTTTGATTAAAAAGAAAAGATCAAAAGACCTAATCATAAAAATATAAAAAAAGAAGTATTTTACTTCATTCATAGATCTTCTGATCTACAAAGGCAGAGCCTTTTAATAAAAAACAAGAACTTTGGTTCTTGGATCTTGAGGCAAGGCCTCCTTTGAAGAACATAAACTTGTTCTTTGATCTTAAATTTGATCTGATGCGCTTTGCGCTACTGGAAAGTGCTTTGCACTCTTGAACTGCGCTTTTGCGCTCCTTGGATCGGCGCTCGGCGCCAAAACATGCCACGTGTCAGCCACAAACAGCGCACTGTGCTCTTGGGATGGCGCTCAGCGCTAAGCGCGCCATGTGTCACTCACTGGCGCACCCATAAACTGGCACAGCACGCTCATAAATCAAAAGCGCAGTGCGCTAACAAACTAGCGCTTAGCGCTAAGCGACACGTGTCACCCTCATGTGCGCTAGCGCAATGCGCTCTTTAATCGGCGCAAAGCGCCTGATGCGCCATGTGGTGCGCTGTCAGAACATACTTTGTTCTGATAAATGCTATGCATTCAATACCAGATAAAATGTCAGAGCCCAATAGTTGGCATTATTAAAAGGGCAGAGCCCAAATAAAGGCCTAACAGGCAGAACAAAAATAAAAATGTTAAACATTTTTTTAAATGGACTTAGCCCAATTCTGGCCATAAGTTCTCAAATTAAATTGAACTGAGCTTATCTGCTCTTCCAATCAATTTACACCCGGTTCAAGGGTACACCTCTTTACTCCTCGGATATCTGTCATTGTAATCTTTCAACGTCGTCAGAGAGGTGACGGGTCCCGACAACCACACATTACTACGGACTGTGGAGTCCTTAAACTCATGGACTATGATGTCCTTAACCTTGACCGTGATGTCTTAAAACTAATATCGGATTGTGGAGTCCTTAAATCCATGGACTATGATGTCCTTAACCTCGACCGTGATGTCTTAAAACTAACATCGGACTGTGGAGTCCTTAAACCCATGAACTATGATGTCCTTAACCTCGACCGTGATGTCTTAAAACTAACGTCGGACTGTGGAGTCCTTAAATCCACGGACTATGATGTTCTTAACCTTGACCGCAATATCTTAAAACTAACAATGGACCGTAATGTCCTTAAACTAATTATCGACTGCAATGTCACTAAACAATAGAGCCCAATTGCTCTCTTGTCGGATCCAAATGATCCAGTTAAGTTGATCTTAGTCTAAAATTAGACTAACGTATCCTTAACAAACGTTTAAGTTGATCTTAGTCTCAAATGAGGCTAACGTATCCTTAAACCCAAAATAACCCAAATCTAAGAAAGATACAGATTTGGACTAGTCTACGCCCTACGGGCGACAACATAACTTAGTCTCCGTATACAATCCACGGGCAACCAAACACAAAACAAACACCCACGACACGAAGTGACCATCTGGAGAAGGAGAAAGTTGCTACCGCGATGCGGTAGCGTAATTAACTGCAGGGGCTTGCGCCTGCAGGGAAGAGCATCCCCACAATCAAAACCCGCTTAAGCGAGGGGGAATCTTACGAAGTCTGCTACATCGGCCGCATCCGTTTAAACCTTCGATACACGGTGCCATAAATCAACTTGGTATCTTCGGAGAGGTGGACGGATAGCACCAATTAGCATCTGCCCCCAGATTCAGGGAAGACGTCTAATCTTCCCGGCTTCCAGTGGTGAACAGATTCTGGCACGTCCGGTGGGACCTTTTACTCTTTCCACTCCACACTTCGTGTGTCGTGTTCGCGAACCAATCGCGGTTTGCTAATGGTTGCCTTTGGGTTTCAAGGTACTAAGATTTGGCGTTTTGCTTGGTGCAGAAATCAAAGGATCAATGGCGTTCACCTGCTAAAAGTGTTCCACATGCAACTGCAGCCCACGTCCTGCCTCAACTGGAGGCATTACCTACGGGCCCCAGGCGGCTTCCCTGTTCACGATACCCGTGGAACAGGTCACTCAAGCCACCACAGGGCTGTTTTTCGGGACCATGCTCCCGCCAACGAGCTTCACCGCTCCCATGCCCATACCAGAAGCTCCAAAGAAGTCGGTCTTCGATCGACTTACAACTACTGCGGCCCCTCTCAACGGGTCGTCCAGCACCGGCGCCTCGGTCTTCTCCAGATTGGGCCAAAATTCCTGTGGGCCCACAATGAAGCCTGCAATCCCAGAGAAGGTTATTCCGAAGAGAGTAACAAACCCCGCTCCCGAAGTCATCAAGGCAGCTTCTCCTGCCAAGGGGTCGGTCTTTACAAGACTGACTGTCCCAACTCCCACTCCCGTTCCTGCTACTCAAAGGACATCAGTTTTCAACAGGCTGATGCCAGCAGCATCCCCTCGCCTGGACAGGGGGCAAGCCAAAGTCATCCCCGTCCCCGAACCAACTCCAACAGCTCGACACGCTCGACGTCGCTACTGGCGCCGAGTAAGGAAAGCCGGGGGCAAATCCCCCTCTGGGCTAACTCCACCAGCCACAACGGCGGAAATTAATGCAGCTGTTCCAACTGAGAACAGCTTCAAGCTGCTGAATAGGGTGCGCAGGAATTCTCCTAACGCCGTACTGAAAAGATCTCCTCCTCCGGTGGAGAATGTCGCGGAAGCAAAGCCAGAACAGTCCCCTCAGCGGCTGTCCTCCAGAATCTACAAAGTTTGGCGACAGGTTCGGAGCTCAGTAGTTGATCAAGATTACCCTCGCCGACAAAAAAGGGCGAAGGTTCAACAAGAAAAAAGCCATCCTGCCAAGCCACGAAAAGCTATCTGGGTGCCCACTGCGACGACCCCCTCAATTTTGACCGCTCATAAGAAGAGAAGGCCGGAGAAGATCCCTATGCCTGCAACAAATGTCCAAGACACTAAGCCCAAACGCCCTAAGTCTGGGGGCATAACGGTCCATACTATTTACATGGCATCCGGGAAGGAGGACGGCCGTGCTTCTACGGGCCACCGACCACTCACCCGATCCATCACAAGAGCTCAGGAACAACAGCAGCAGAAGCTTCAAGAGATGCTGACTGCAATGACTGCACTCACCGGACCAAAAGAAAGCCCGGAGGCGTCATCGGAACAACGTCACGAACACGAGACTGATGCTGAATTCCTTCGGAGAATGCTCGGAAAAAGAGGACAAAGAGGCTGCGGAACAAGCGGCTAATATAAAGCAAATGGCTCTTCTGTTCCAAGACATGGTGGATATGATGATCCAGCAGGACCCTCCAGTTGAAGATCCTCCGATTATCCTCGAATACGACAGAGGAGAAATATCAAATCCACCTCCAGCTCTTTCAGCAGCCAAGGAGGAAACTATTTCCAAGTCCGTCCTGGATGACTATATCGCTCAGCAAATAAGAGTTCACCAGGAAAATGAAGCGGCCGGCCAAGTCGTCAAAACTGGGCGACCATACCCAGGCTGGTATGATCAGATAAAATACCCGCCGGGCTATACGATCCCTAAATTCCATGTGTACAAGGGGACAGGCAATCCCCATCAACACGTCGCCCAGTTCAGAGCTCTGTGCGGTAACACCGGGGGCGATGATATGCTTCTGCTCCGTCAATTTGTCGGCAGCTTGTCGGAAACGGCGCTTGAATGGTACTCCGAACTTCCAAACGACTCCGTCAAAACTTTCGCAGAGATGGAGTTGTTATTCACCCAGCGATTCGCGAGTGCTAGTGAACGCACTCCAATAACGGCATTGATCAATGCAAGGGTGAAGTCGGGCGAGATTTGGGTTCAATACGCAATCCGATGGCGGAATCTGTGGTCGAAGTGCGAGCAGCGCATCGAAGAAGCACCAGTGGTGGGCATGTTCATGAGCACCCTAGACCCTCATGCAACTATTTCACAGTTCATGATGTTCTTCAAACCGACCACGTTCCAGGCTTTAATCGATAAGTTGGCCCAGATGGATCAGATGGGTCACAGACCGTCTCCTCCGAAACCGGAACCGCGGAACGAATAGGGTAAATGGAAGGCGACCTTCGTTGCGAATACTCAACAGCAGCCCAGTGCTCCAAGGCTAACGGATCAATTGGAAGAGAGACGGCGCTATTACAATGAGAAAATGAAGCGCCCTTACTCATTCCCGCAGGATAAAACGAAGAGGCTATTCGAGCTGGCGATGCGCAACAGGCTTATCAATTTTCCAAATCCAAGGCGACCATCCCAACCCAGCGAAGTGAATAATCCCAATTATTGCCCTTACCACCAAACGGTAAGCCATCCGATCGAAGATTGCTTCTTCTTTAAGGGATGGATCGAGGATCAGTACCAACAGGGCAAGTTCGCGCTGTCGGAGAAGTAGAAAGTGAACCCACCACAACCGCACACTCCTAGGAGGATGGACACACCGGGGGCAACGTGCTCTTTTATTGAAGAAGCTCCATGGGAGGTCGTGCTTTCAGCCAAAACCAAAAGGATGCTGAATGATCTCCAGACATGCCCGGCGATCAGGTGGAAGAACCCGCTGGAACCTCAGATCATCGAAGGGCTGCTGAAGCCGCGCCCAACTCTAAAGATTGGTGGTGTTAGCCAAAGTGCTCACACCCAGCCGCCGAAATCTTCGAAAAAGAAGAAGAAATCCAAGAAGCCCGTGAAGCCTGGCGACAAGCGCACGGACCTACAAAAACAGATTGACGCGCTGGAAGAGTATAACCAGAAGGCGCGGACTCCAATCACGCTCCAAGAATTCCTCGGCAAGGTCCTTGAGGACGAAGATAATGGAGAAGACTCGTCGGATGGATCTGAGGATTACATAGCAAGCTGCCATGTGATCTCTCATTCATCGCTAGACAATGAAGAAGCTCCTTGCACAGAGAGACCGGGGGCAGGTCCCGAGCCGGAACTTCTATGGCCGTCAGAAGAAATGATCGACGCCTTCCTTAATGAAATTCATTTGAAAAGTAAAGCTAATCAGGAGTGTGAGATGACCATATTTGAAAGAGCCAAACACCGGCGACTAGACGAAAGAGTCGAGACACTCCCGCCGAATCAAGGAACATCCGTCGCGGATAAAAACAAGTTCAAGACGAGAAAAAGTTTTGCTAAAGCCATATCAATGGGAATGAAGCTACCACCCTCTGAAGGGAATGCTCCTGGTGAAACAGAAACATATCTTAGCTACTGCTTATATCATCGAAAGATTTCGCACCCTACCGAAGAGTGCGACGCTTTTAAAAGATGGTGGCAGGGATATGTTGCTTACCGGCAACATTTTAAGCGGATGAAACGCAAAACTCGTCGGGAACAAAGAAGTGTGACTGAGGAGCATGAAAGAACTACCGGTAACTGTCGCATGGTCAACACCGGGGGATCGCAGGTTCTCACTTTCGGAAGCGACTCTGACGAAGAGATGGCACTTGGCCCTTTCTTTAAAGAATCCACATTGGGGAAGGAGGAAAAACCGAAGGCCTGTGAAAACATTCAGCTGCGCAATCGCACGCTTCCAGAAAAGAATCTCGGATCCACGAGTAAAAAAGATAAAGGAAAAGAAAAGGTCTCCGAGGATATTGCCCTGGACGACCAAGTCATGAAAGAACTGACCGCCAAGGACCCGCTAAAGAAGAGTAAGGTGGACTATAACGTTCTGGCGCACTTGAGGAAGTTACCCTCGCAACTCAGTATTCTCGACGCCCTTCTACTATCCAAATAAGCGAGAGATTCACTGATCAAGGCGCTACAAGAGCCAGAGCAATTCCAAGTTTTTCTTGCCGAAGAAAAGATGAAGGACGAGCTGGAGGAAGTACACACAGCCGATATCACCTTCGGCGACGAAGACCTCCTCCTTGGGACGTGCGAGCACAACCGTCCCCTCTATGTCTCAGGGTACTGCCACAATATAAAGATAAGCAAAATCCTGGTCGACAATGGGTCTTCCGTTAATCTCCTCAACGTGCGAGTGTTGAAGGAAATCTGCATGAGCGTCTAGCATCTCGCTCGTGATAAAATCACCATCTCTGGTTTTGACTCCCAATCATCGCGGACTCTTGGGTCTGTGATATTGACATTACGATTCGGGCTACTTGTCACGGATATTAACTTTCATGTCATTGATGCTAAGACGTGCTATAACGCTTTGCTCGGCCGGCCTTGGTTACACAAGTATAACATCATCCCTTCTGCACAACATCAGTGTATGAAATACTTTAAAGATGGTATTGAGTATACCGTAACAAGAGAGCTGAATCCATTCTCCGTGAACGAAGTCCGCAAGTACGAAGATGCAAAATACTTTTTGCCATATTTCGAGGACATAGAGAGATGTCGCAAGCAAGAGAACAAAGCTATCACCACCATTCCTGTCTTCGGGAGTGATACTGAAGAAGAGGAAGAGATAGTTTATCCAGGCCCGCCACAGTACAACAAGCCAGAATCATCCGCTCCCATGTTGATCTTTGGCAGTGACTCGGAAGATGAAGTCCATACTATATTCTCCGCTCGGTCTTCAATACAAACATTCGCTGATGAAGAGCAAAGTTTGCAAGTTGCCATGGTTCCGCCCAAACATCATAAAGAACTTGACGCGCTTGATACCTACAGTGTGGAAGAACTGCAGACGTTCTATGTCCTTCCCGGGCGAGAATGCGAACAGGTAATCCTATTCTACCGATCCACGGAAACAAGAGTGGAGAAAGAAGTTTGGCATGGCGCGGATTCTATACTTGACAGGCTCCAGCCCATTCGCCTGCCTAGATATTACACAGAAGGCTTGAAAAGGCTATTGAAGCGCCAAGGGATACCCTTCAAACAGACCACTCGACAAGCTCGATTCTATAACAGGATCTGAAACGTTCCTGGAACTCAGCGCAAGTGGCCCAACGGGAGAATGGAAGCGATCGGGCTTGGATATGTTCGGCCCAAGAAACGGGAGCTACTCCGCGACTGCTACGTCATACATGACTTTGATGAAGAAGGAAATGCTCAATGGGAGAATGCTAACCCTGAACCAGAAAGAGCCCCCGACGTGAAAATGCCCAGTCCGTCATTCGAAGAAAAAATGGACAAGCTTATAAGGGAAGCTGGTCAAAAAGTTCGAAATGACCATAATCGCGAAATGGCCATCTACGAGAAAGCCAGGACGCAACGCCTTCTTCAACAGGCTACGAAAGATGAAAATGTCCCTCCCTGTAAAACTGTTATACAAAAGGTTCGACGCATAGGCCGAAACAAGTCAAGGAGCGGAAAAGGCGTTCGACAGCGACAAAGTGGGACCAAGAAGTCACGCGATCGAGAATCGAGCGGTCCGGATTTGTCCTTTATGAAGAAGATGAGTCGAGCATACTCTTTTCCTCAAGACAAGACAAAGAAGATACTTGATCTTGCCATAAGACATCAAATGCTTACACTTCCGGAGTCTAAACACCCCGAGCAAGCCAACGATGTCTCTCGCCCAGACTATTGTTCTTATCACCAAGCGATAGGATATCCTCTCGAAGACTGCTTCACCTTCAAGAACTGGATTGAATACCAATATCAGCTCAGCAAGTTCGCTCTATCCAGCAGTTGGAGGGTAACACCGCCGCAGAAATATGAACCCAAATCCGTGAGAGTAGAACCAGATCAACATCGGTCGTGGAAGCGAGCTCGTACTTGTCATATGATAACACTATCAAAAGAAGAGCCTGAGGATAGGGATGACCTCCCCTGGTGCTTCGAAAACAATGATGACGAGGTGATCTCAGAGTTTCCACCAGCGCCAAAAGAGTTAGAAGATGGAATACATACTACTGCAGATAACCTCAAGAAGATTGATTTGGGGACGGCAAGTGACCCGCGACCGACATTCGTCAGTGAGCTGTTATCTGAAGAAAGGGTGGCTGCGCTAAAAGACGTGCCTATGCAGCATAGAGATTGCTTCGCATGGAACTATTCCGAATACCAGGATTAGATCCAGAGATTGTTGTCCACAAGTTGTCAATATCCCCGAACATCAAGCCAATTAAACAAGCACCGAGAAGAATGCGGCTCGAGCTTGAGATGAGTATCAACGCCGAGGTCAAGAAGCTAATTGATTCTGGCTTCATCCAAGAGGTCCAGTACTCTGATTGGATCACCAACATCGTCACAGTGATGAAGAAGAATGGGACGGTACGCATCTGCGTAGACTTTCGGGATCTCAATAAAGCCTGCCCGAAGAACGAATTCCCAGTACCGGTCACCGAGCTGATGATAGACAATACGTCCACTCACTAAGTCTTCTCCTTCATGGACGGATCGTCAGGATATAACCAGATAAAGATGCATCCCGAGGATCAGAGGCACACCGCTTTCCGGACCCCTTTAGGTATATTCTGTTATAAGGTGATGCCTTTCGGTTTAAAGAACGTCGGTATCACTTATCAGAGGGCCATGACGAAGATCTTCGATGACCTTATACATGAAATCGTCGAATGCTATATCGATGACCTCGTGGTTAAAAGCAAATCATACGAGGAACATCTCGAGCATCTGAAGATCGTATTTCAACGCCTTCGGCAATACAACTTGAAGATGAACCCTCTCAAATGCGCGTTCGGGATGTCCTCAGGTAAATTCCTAGGATTCATCATCCGACACCGAGGTATCGAGATAGATCCGTCAAAGATCAAGGCGATCATGGAAATGCCTCCGCCAAGGACTCTCAAAAAATTGCGGTCTCTCCAAGGGAAGCTCGCGTATATCCGGCGATTTATAGCCAATCTCTCTGTCAAGTGCCGTCCTTATAGTCACCTGCTGAAGAAGGGAATCCCATTCGTCTAGGATCATAAATGCCAACGCGCGCTGGACGAAATCAAGCAGTATCTGCAGAACCCGCTAGTGCTGGCCGTCCCGGTCAAGATAAAGCCCCTTATTCTTATACAACAGCCCTCGAAGGTTCCTTAGACGCATTATGGGCACAAGAGAACGACCAAAGGAAAGAAAGAGCTCTCTATTACTTGAGTCGAGTTCTCCTGGGGGCAGAAAGCAATTATTCTCCCATAGAAAAACACTACCTGGCGTTGATCTTCACGACAGCGAAACTCCGGCACTATGGATTGGCGCATGAAGTCTATCTCATATCGAAGGTGGATCCTCTCAAATATTTGATGTCAAAAGCCATATTGACGGGACGGCTCGCTAAATGGGCCTTGCTCTTGATGGAGTTCTCAATAACTTACCAGCCTCTTAAGGCAGTGAAAGGCCAGGCCATCGCCGACTTCCTCGCTGAACATCCGATACTAGCCGATTCCCCTTTGAATTGCGAACTGCCAGACGAACATGCGTTTGACACGATCGACGGTGGTGATACCCGATGGGAGCTTTATTTCGATGGAGCATCCTCCATAAAGAAGCACAAACAGAACACGCCTATAATCAAATCGAGGGTAGGCCTTATCTTCGTGACCCCACAAGGAGGGATAATGCGCTTTGCCTTCTCCTCGACAGAGCCGAGGATGAACAATGAAGCCAAACACGAAGCGTTGATAGCAGGTCTCGAGATTGCTATCGACATGGGAATTGAAGACCTCCTCATATACGGAGATTCCCAGCTGATCGTTAGTCAAGTAAATGGCGACTATCAGACGTGCAAACCAGAGTTGGTGAAATACGGCGAAAGAGTGCAGCAACTGCTGACTCAAATTCCTTCCTACACCTTGGAAAGCATACCACGTGCGGAAAATAGCAAGGCGGATGCATTAGCCAAGCTCACTAAAGAACTGGCCGACGAGAACCTTGATGACGTGAGGATCGTTGTGCAAAGCCGTCGGGTTCTTGCTCCGGCAGAAATATCTCCAGAGTCATCCGAAGAAAAGGAAGCGACCGAGCAAATAGCTCTATAAGTAAAAGACCAAGAGAAGGTTGAAGATTGGAGAGAATTCTTCATAGACTAATTCAAATCCCGTCGAACACCTGAGGATGCGTCCTCAAAACATCATCTCATGAAGAGAGCTCTATCTTTTGCCTTCGTCAATGATACTCTGTACAAGAGATCATTTGATTCTCTATGGTTGAGATGCCTGGGACCTGAAGAGGCGAAGAGAGGTGTTCAGGAAGTTCACGACGGACTCTGCGGTTCTCACCAAGCCGGGCCGAAGATGAAGTTGAAGATCAAACGAATGGGTTATTATTGGCCCACGATGATCCAGGTCTGCTTTGAGTATGCGAAGCAATGCCACTCGTGCCAGATCCATGGGGACTTTATCCATCAGCATCCAAACCCACTACATCCAACGGTAGCTAGCTGGCCGTTTGAAATGTGGGGAACTGACATAATCGGCCCTATCGAGCCAGCATCGTCCAGAGGACATCGATTCATTTCGGCAACAACCGATTACTTCTCCAAATGGGCAGAAGCAGTATCGCTAAGGGAAGTAAAGACGGAGAATATCCTCCATTTCTTCAAGACACACGTCATTTATCGGTTTGGAACTCCGAGACGGATCATCTCCGATAACGAGCCAGCCTACAGAAGCCACAAGATCAGCCGTTTCGCACAACAACATAACATAGACTGGAGATACTCCTCAGTTTATAACCCCCGAGCTAACGGTCTAGCTGAGGCTTTCAATAAGACCCTGATAAAGATCGTGAAGAAGACGGTGTCCCGAAATAAGAAGGACTGGCACGAGAGACTGTAAGAAGCTCTCTGGACGTATCGAACTACGTTCAAGACGGCCACGAACACAACTCCATACGCATTGCTATTCGGTACAGAAGTGGTACTCCCCCTCGAGATAGAGCTACCCTCTCTACGAGTGGCAGTTCATTACGAGCTAACGGACGAAGAGAATGCTCACATTCGCCTCGAGGAGCTCGATGCCCTTGATGAAACCCTGCTCGTGGCGCAGCAAAATCTGGAAGCTTATAAAGCAAAGATGACGCGCTCATATGAAAGATTGACCAGGCCGAGGACATTCCGCCAAGGCGAACTCGTGCTAGTGGTCAAAAGACCTATGATCCCCAATCACGCCAAGCGGGGAAAATTTGAGCCGAACTATGAAGGCCCGTACATCATAGACAAGGTCTACCAGGGTGGAGCCTATCTACTCATGGACATGCATGGTGAAAGACCTTTCAGGCCAATAAACGGTCGCTTCCTGAAGAAGTACTACGCTTGACGAGTCACGGCCTAGGTCAATGATAGATGACGATGACTATGTCCGCTCGCTATCTTCCTAAGCCCAAACTCTATAAGTAGTAACCGGCTTGCTTTACAACGGACCGAAACGTCCTTAAACTAACAACAGACCGAAACGTCCTTAAACTAACAGCGGACCGAAACGTTCTTAAACTAATAACGGACCACTATGTCCTAAAATAGCTGTTGACCGAGATGTCGATAAATTACGGTGGATTGCAGCATCCCAAAGCTGATACAAAAATAAAAAAAATAAAAAAAAAGAAAGAAAACGGTATTTCCATAAGCAAAATGGGCACGGATGAAAACCCGAAAGGGCTCCGTGAGTAAAAACAGCAGAGCTACCGGCGAGTCTTGTGAAAACCCGAAAGGGCGCAACCTCGTTAAAAAAAAGAATAAAAAAAACGGTATGTCCATAAGCAAAATGGGCACGGATGAAAACCCGAAAGGGCTCCGTGAGTAAAAACAGCAGGGCTACCGGCGAGTGTTTGTGAAAACCCAAAAGGGCGCAACCTCATTAAAAGACACTTACAGGGTCCTCTTGACCTTGTGAGGAGAAACCACCTGCGTGGGATCCTTACGACTCACAAGGGAGCAACACACTTATGAATCTTCACGATTCCTAAGGAGAAATTACACTTGCGGGATCCTCACGACTCGTAAGGAGAATCCTCTTATGAGACCCTCACGGCTCATAAGATTTGAAAGTCTTAAGCTACAGAGACCTGAACCTGTTCTTAAGCAACCCACACAACCTTCGATACTGCCCTACAAGCGGTGCAACACTGACCCTTGTATACAATCCACGGGCGCGAATAAACATTTCCCTAACAAAGTCCCATCCGTGACTAGGGATATGTTCGCACGGTGAACAACCCTTGTGAGTCCTCTCGACTTATAAGGAGAAAACTCTCTTATAAGATCCTTACGACTTACAGGAGAACATGCACTTAGGAATCCTCACGACTCCTAAGGAGAAAACACACCTACGAGATCCTCACGGCTCGCAGGGAGAAATACCTTTATGAGACCCTTACGGCTCATGAAGTCAAATGCCTTAGTCGACAGGATCCTAACCCTGTTCGCTAAGCCACCTTTGTTCGATATCGACAGAGGAAAATGACGATTCTCTCCTGGCAATATTCCAGTTATAGCGGTGCTGATGCCGAAATCGGTGTCTAATTCCAAGCTTGCGGCAAAAAGCTTGCGAGCCACACATGCATACGAAATAGACGAAATGATGGGGCAACTTGCAACAAAATCAGCAAGTAAAAAATGTATGCGTGCAAAATAGCCGAAATGATTGGGCAACTCGCAATAAAAAGCAGCGAGTAAGAATAAAATAAATAACCGAAATGATTGGGCACCGCGAAAATATCCGAAATGATTGGGCAATCGCGACCTTCGCGATATAAAAGCTGAAATGATAGAGCATCGCGGAAAGAAATAAAATAAAAATGAAATTTATGCCCTACAAGTGATATTACATCAATCCCTGTATACAATCCAGGGGCGCAAATAAAGAAGGAATCACACTCTTCCTCCCCAGGTTTCATCAGAAGAAGAAGCCAAATCTCGATGAGTCACAGATAGCCTGGAGATCATCTCAACGTTCATCTCAGCAGACACAACATCAAGCAAAGCGGAACAGCGGCAACTCCCAGTTCCATGACTCGGCGGTATACAGATGACCGAGAGTCAAATCCCAACTCCGTGAAATGCAGATATAATCAAAAAAATTTGGTCACGAGGAACGCGGATAACGTCACTTCTGACCCCATGGAAAACGTCCAGAGCGGACCCTGGTCCTCGCAGAGCACGGCAGTGAACCCGTGTGAAGCATCCAGAGCGGAGCCTAGTCCTCGCCGAACACGGCAGTGAACCCGTGGGAAGCATCTAGAGCAAAATTCCTGGTCACATGGAACGCGGATAACGTCACTTCTGACCCCATGGAAAACGTCCAGAGCGGATCCTGGTCCTCGCAGAGCACGGCAGTGAACCCGTGTGAAGCATCCAGAGCGAAGCCTAGTCCTCGCCGAACACGGCAGTGAACCCATGGGAAGCATCTAGAGAAAAATTCCTGGTCGCGTGGAACATGGATTATGTCACTTCTGACCCCGTAGAAAACGTCCAGAGCGGATCCTGGTCCTCGCAGAGCACGGCAGTGAACCCGTGTGAAGCATCTAGAGCGGAGCCTAGTCCTCGCCGAATACGGCAGTGAACCCGTGGGAAGCATCTAGAGCAAAATTCCTGGTCACGTGGAATGCGGATAACGTCACTTCTGACCCCGTGGAAAACGTCCAGAGCGGATCCTGGTCCTCGCAGAGCACGGCAGTGAACCCGTGTGACGCATCCAGAGCGGAGCCTAGTCCTCGCCGAACACGGCAGTGAACCCGTGGGAAGCATCTAGAGCAAAATTCCTGGCTACGTGGAACACGGATTATATCACTTCTGACCCTGTAGAAAACGTCCAGAGCGGATCCTGGTCCTCGCAGAGCACGGCAGTGAACCCGTGTGAAGTATCCAGAGCGGAGCCTAGTCCTCACCGAACACGGCAGTGAACCCGTGGGAAGCATCTAGAGCAAAATTTCTGGTCACGTGGAACGCGGATAACGTCACTTCTGACCCCGTGGAAAATGTCCAGAACGGATCCTGGTCCTCGCAGAGCACGGCAGTGAACCCGTGTGACGCATCCAGAGCGGAGCCTAGTCCTCGCCGAACACGGTAGTGAACCCGTGGGAAGCATCTAAAGCAAAATTTCTGGCTACGTGGAACATGGATTATGTCACTTCTGACCCCGTAGAAAACGTCCAGAGCGGATCTTGGTCCTCGCAGAGCACGGCAGTGAACCCGTGTGAAGCATCCAGAGCGGAGCCTGGTCCTCGCCAAACACGGCAGTGAACCCGTGGGAAGCATCCAGAGCAAACATCGGACTGTGGAGTCCTTAAATCCATGGACTATGATGTCCTTAATCTCGACCGTGATGTCTTAAAACTAACATCGGACTGTGGAGTCCTTAAATCCACGGACTATGATGTCCTTAACCTCGACCGTGATGTCTTAAAACTAATATCGGACTGTGGAGTCTTTAAATCCACGGACTATGATGTCCTTAATCTCGACCGTGATATCTTAAAACTAACAATCAACCGTAATGATTTTAAACTAATTTTACCTTGGTTCAAGGGTACATCTCTTCACTCCTTTGATATTTGTCGTTGTAATTCCTCAACGTCTTCAAAGAGGTGACGAGTCCCGACAACTACACATTTCATAGACTGTGGGGTCCTTAAACCCATGGACTATGATGTTCTTAATCTCGACCGTGATGTCTTAAAACTAACATCGGACTGTAGAGTCCTTAAATCCACGGACTATGATGTCCTTAACCTCGACCGTGATGTCTTAAAACTAATATCGGACTGTGGAGTCCTTAAATCCACAGACTATGATGTCCTTAACCTCGACCGTGATGTCTTAAAACTAACAATCAACAGTAATGATTTTAAACTGATTTTACCTTGGTTCAAGGGTACATCTCTTCACTCTTTTGATATTTGTCATTATAATTCCTCAACGTCTTCAAAGAGATGACGGGTCCCGACAACCACACATTTCATGGACGGTGGAGTCCTTAAACCCATGGACTATGATGTCCTTAAGCTCGACCGTGATGTCTTAAAACTAACATTGGACTGTGGAGTCCTTAAATCCACGGACTATGATGTCCTTAATCTCGACCGTGATGTCTTAAAACTAACGTCGGTCTGTGGAGTCCTTCAATCCACAGACTATGATGTCCTTAACCTCGACCGTGATGTCTTAAAACTAACATTGGACTGTGGAGTCCTTAAATCCACGGACTATGATGTCCTTAACCTCGACCGTGATTTCTTAAAACTAACGACGGACTGTGGAGTCCTTAAATCCACGGACTATGATGTCTTTAATCTCGACCGTGATGTCTTTAAACTATGGTGTCCTAGAAAACGTCCAGAGCAGGGCCTGGTCCTCGCCAAACACGGCAGTGAACCCGTGGGAAACATCTAAAGCAACCCCTAACTCCGTGAAATGCGGATAAAGACAACTTCATCCATCACTTGCGGGTCATCACGACTCGTAAGGGAGTAAATTCTCTTGAGAGATCCTTACGACTTTCAAGAGAAAACACACTTAGTAATCCTCACGATTCTTTAGGAGAAATTACACCTACGGGATCCTCTCGACCGGTAGGGAGAAAATTCTTTATGAGACCCTCACGATTCATAAAGTTGAAAAGTCTTAGGTGACAGATCCTAACCCTGTTTTCTAAGCCATCGCCGCTCTACAACGAGCCCAAGATTGACAGCTATACGCTATCTACAGACCGCACTTGCTAAAGTCACATGGAAAACAACACAGCAAGAAAGAAGAAAGCAGAGAAATGACACAAGATATTACGAAGAACGTGTATCTTTTATTCATGAATTCGATTGGGTAAAAAATACATTATATGAAAGAATAAAAGAACAAATACATTTTTTTCAAAATTACAAATGGTACAAAATTTTTATTGAGAGGAAAGCGCTTTCAATAATCCAGTCAGCCGCTCGCGCACTTCCCTCAGCCCCTCTTCCTGATCAGCTGCCACGGCCAACTCCGCTTCGACCTGGGCTCGCTGCTGCAAGTAAGACGAGAGTTGTTCCTCGACGGCTCGCTGAGCTGCTTCACGATCTTGTGCATCACGCTCAACGACATCGAGCTACTGCCTCAATATTAACCCATTAGAGATACATTGCAGAAGGCCTTCGAAGATAACTTTCAACTGGGCAGTGTTCGCGTCGACCTCAGCATGCAGTCGAGCAGACTCGCTTGAAGTGTCTTTACATTCCCTTCGCTTTAAAGCAACTTCTTGTTCGAGATGGTGGAAGTAAGAAGCGCTGTGCTCGATCCATGCCTCCCGTTGAGTGCTCATAGCCAGAATCTCGGGTGCGGGACGCTTAAGCTCAAGCTCATGCAAGCAAGCCTCGATCTCCCTGCAGCGATTAACTCAAGACTCAACGATGCCCTCACCATGAAAGTTCATGAGCGTCGCCAGCATAGGGTTAACCTCTACGGCAAAATCCGCAGCAGATGTGGGAGTCTCTGCGTCAAACTCCTCAATATACTCACTAAGCATGCGTAGACTGGTCACAGCACCTTTGGATGATGGATGCCTGGAAAAAGATCCTGTCGGCATTATAATACGAGACTCGAACGGGGTTGGAGTCGATGTGATTGCTGCAAAATAGATCATAATCAGATGTCGGCTCAGGAAATTAAAAAAAACACGCAAAAAGTAGAGCCTAATATACCGGTTGCGGCAGGAGGCAGAGCTGGGAGTACTGGTGGCGCAACGACAGCCTCGTCCCCTCTTTCGATTCGTAAGGCTATAAGCAATATAAAGAAGAGTTAGCAATAGTGCAACTGCTCGTTAAAGAAGAGGACGTCGTTTAAAGAAAATACTCACCGACACCAGCATGCAGACTAATCTCGGACAAGAAGGAGAAGTGTGGGTGTACAGGTGATCAAAAAGGACTCCTACAAAGACACAATAATGCAACGTCGGTACATAAATTATACAGCCTAGAGATAAGGCCGGTGGGTCACAAATCCATACCTTCCAGCGTCTGAGACGGTGCGAGAGAAGGTAGAGAAGTGGTCACCGTCAGAGCGGTAACTGACGGCGCTGCCTTGGGTAACGCGACATCAGCACTAGCCGCACCTGCATTAGAAACAAGATAAACCCTGTCAAGAAGGATTGCAGAATAAAGAGAGAAGGGCGGTGACCCAAGATTTACCTGATGAGTCGCCGGCCGGAGCCGTGATGAGGGCATCACTTGATGCAACGATGGCGTCTCCCTCCTCCATTGGGATGGTCTCACCTCCCGTTGCCTTATCGCCTGACTCTACAGGAGTCATCGTCACGCTCGCGACGCCAAGAGACGATAAGGAGCTGTAGGTGGGGAGAGCGATAATCGGGGCGGTGCCCGACTCTTGAGAAAGAGCGGCCATCTCGTGCCCAGCGATCGTACTCGTTTCGCCCGCTACCACCTCGGGCTCAGTGGTCGCAGCCGTCTCGTCCATCGCTGCCTTAGGCTCGTCCGTAGTAGCCGTTTCATCCACTGCTGCCTCAGGCTCGGCCGTAGCAACCGTCTGACCCGCCGCCATCTCGGGCTCGGCATTGGTAGCCACCTCGGGCATAGCAGTCGTGACTGTCTTGTCAACCACTATCTCAGGCCCGGCAACTATGGTTACATTGCCTACCGTCGCATCGGGTTCAGCAACTACCTCCTCCACCGCCTCCTCAGGCTCAACGGTCACCGCCACTCCTTCAGTAAGACGCGGCCCTGCAGGACAAGATATATAAGAACTGATAGTTTAAAGCTTTGACAACAAAGCCTCAAAAACACATTGCCTGAAGTTGATTTACCGTTGGCTTTCCGAGCTGCACGTGCCGCCCGTCTATGAGCAGTAGACAAGGCAACCGGAAGCTCCTCTAAAGGAGTAGCAGCGGGAGTAACGGCGCTTGAACCTGCTCCTGCAGCCAAAGCAGCGCTACGCTCCCTTGCTGCACGCCTCAGGCGCTTCCTTTCCTCCCGGGCCGTCACGACAGACCTTTTGGAAGCCTCCTTCAGCAAGGCATCGTCGTCCGCATTCAGGGTTACCTCCAAAGCCGTCAAGGCTTCCATCATTGGTTTTTTAAGCAGGGCCTCCTGCGGCAATGACGAAGAGGTCGGGACTTCGGTATCTGGCCCGGGGAGAATTTCTACATCAGCTTGCGGGATAGGCCTTGTGGTCCCTGCGATAAGACAAAGAGAGGGTTAGATTACTCATAAGAAATGGAAGCAGAAACATAGCGAACCGAAATGTACCAAGGCCTAAGGATGCTCTAAGTCGTTCCTACTCCTCGAAAGTCTTGAGAGAAGCAGCGAGAGCTTCTTCGGTAGCAATTCCTATTAAAGAAGGAAAAGCGTTAGTCACAAACAATGATAGAGGTATGATGCAATGACGAAAAATACAACTAATGATTACCTGATTGCACAAGTTTAGCCAACCACTCATCGCGCCTTGCCAATCGCTCGGAAGCTGCGATGGCAGCCGCCAGATCAGTGTCATCTGGCGGCATAAATAGGCCGTCGTTGGTCCCGTACTCACTCAAGCCCTCGGTATAAGGAGCATGAGGTTCTTGACCAAATACAACGTCAGTAGAGAGGATCGACTTCTTCTTCCTTTTTTGCGCGCGAACCCCGGTTGCATCCAAAATCAGCTTACGCTTCGTGGGCACTTTGGGACGGCGGGTCCCGATATCCGAGCCCACGCCGGATTCAGGTGAAACCACGTTTACCGTCTCCACGGGAGCACGGGGCGCTGATGGCACATCCACGGGGTCACGAGGCAATCCACGTGTGGGGCTTAGTACACGTGGAGGCTCAACTACAGCATCTCCTCTTAGTGGAGGAGGGACAAGGGTCCTTCGCTTTAAGGGGACGTTGCGATCACTGGCGGGGGGTGCACTCTTGCAATCAAGCAGCATCCGCTTCTCTTCCCTGATGACAGTGCCCATCGCGTGTTGATACCAGGCCCCGTATATGTTGAGGGTCCTTGGAATGCAACTCGGCTCACTAATGAAGAAGTGGGAGCCCGTGTTTAACCGCATAAAGTGATGCAGTGCACTCTGTATTCCCTCTCTGGTGGCCGCTGGCTCTTCCAAAAACGCCTCCAGTAGGACCCCCTGCTTATAACTTAGCTGCTGGGCAAAACGATGGGGGTTGTATCTCATAAAAGGTGCCGCATCATTTTGCCTGAATACGAGGAAGCCCGGCCTGATGGAATATAGATGTAGAATCTCTGGAGCTTTCAACACGGAGGACCCGTCCTTGAAACTGTCACGCAACGCCAGCACAGTCTTGGAAGTTTCCTGTCCGATTGTCAGGACCTTGTCCGTGAAAGAAATACCCGCTCCGACTGTGCGCGGACGAAGAAGCAACCCCCTAGTCTCCCGCTGAGGCGGATTCACGATAGAAGCGTCGATCAGCCGCATAATTCTCGGGAATCTGTACTTCTCATAAAACAAGGGTCTTTTATGAATACCAAACACCCCGAGCACGTGTACTTCCATCCACGAAGTAAAGTAGTGCATCGGGAAATTGGCGGCTTGCACCCCCGGTTCAGTTGTGTCTGCCGCCACGCTAAGACCATGGTACAAGTAGGCCAGCCCGGCAATCCCGATGGCCAATTGTATGCCAGGCACCATTCAATGTGCTGAGTAGAATACGGACGGCCTCATATAGCGAGGGTGCATGGGGAGCGCGAACCAGCACAACCATAGCCCCAGAAACCCGAGAAAGAAAGTCTCCCCGTCGATACCTGGAACAGCGATTTCCGACAAAGGGATGATTGCGGCATCGGGGAGATAAAAGCCTTTTTGATCATCTTCCAGTACTAGTCGACGATCTAAGCCAAAACCGAAGGGATCGTCAAGCTTGGCAAATTTTTCACCCCGTTGCGATAGAATCTCCGGTCGAAGAAAACGGGCGATGAAGTCTGCGAAACTAACTCCCCGGCCTCCGGATTCCAAGAAAAGACTCTCGTACATATTCAGCACCTTTATCAAACTCGGAAACTGGTGCTGAATAGAGTTCTCTGGCGTTAAGTCCATCACCAATGGCTTGGTGGCAAAAACGTATTCATCCGGAGGAAGCGGCTCCTCATAATGCTCCCCCTCACCGGCAGACCGGAAATCTTAGCAAATTCTTCTAGAGAGATGGAAACTTCTCTGTCTATTAAAAGAAAGGTATGGGTTGGGATGTTCCATTGCTCCACGAACACCTTAATCCACCATGTTGGAGGAGTAGAGTACTGAAACAGCGAGGCGTAAACCGCAGGGTATAGACCGATCTTCAGCAAATGCGCCTTCTTCACTGACAAAATGTACCTGGCCCACTGCAAATACCCGGCCGAATGTTGAGGGGTCAACCCAATGTTGTAGGGTTGTCCCCAAGGGCGCGACTCGCCCTGGCATATGCGCCGCCCCAAAATATCCAAGGATGCCGGCAGCTGCATGGGTATGGCAGCAATCAAAGGTTGAAGAAGACCCTCCGAAGTCCAATTAACGACCTCCACCGCATAGTTCACCGGGGGTATGTCTGCATACAAGATTGATGAGATCGGATCCGATGGCGTCGCACAAGAGAAGCTTCGGCGGCCTTTGATAATTTGGTCGTACCGCCTACCCCACAGGTGAAGGTTTTTGTATACCGGGTCATAGTCCTTAATAAGAGCAACAACCTCTCGATCTACCGGTGCTTCAGGGAATCCTCCCTCTGAGCGGAAAAACGGGAAAGAGAGATCAGAAGACATGTCGCCTGCAAGAAAGAACGAAATTCAATTATCAGTGTCATAATTTAATTTTAAAAATCCCGACGCTCGGTACTTTAAAATCTGTGCCACACTGCAATGCAGTGGAGAGGGGACCAAAGGGGGACCCACAAAATTCAGATGACAATGCATCAATTAATAAGACAGCCTCATCATTGGATGAGACTGTCAATTAATGAGGAAATCCTCAAAGAATATTCTCATTGGATGAGAAATCCCTCGGGAGAAGGAGAAAATCTCCCTTCTAGAGCAAAGCTCTATAACAGAGTGATACTTGTCAAACTCTAGTCACGAGGGAATAAAATTCCTTAAAGAGCCTAGCTCTGTAATGATGATGGAAAATCCATCAAAGATTAATGAAAATTAATTCTTAAGAATTAAAATTATGGGATCTTAAAGATCCATGAAAAAACTCTTAAGAGTTCTTCATCAAAAGATCAAAAGATCTATATATTGTTAAAAGAGTAGAGCTCTGGCTCATGGGCTAAGAAACCCTAAGAAAAAATCTGTTTAGATCTATGGGTTCATGAGAGCAAGGCTTTGATTATGAAACCCTAAAGGGGTTTTCTTTAGATCAAAAGATCTTTGGAAAGCAAGGCTCTGTTAATGGGTAAAAACCCTAATTTATTAGAATTAATTTAATTTAATTTTACCGAAATTTAGTAGAGTTTTAACTCTTGAAAGTTCTTGAACAAGAGAGTAAGGCTCTGAATAAAATTCTTGAGAAGAAGATGAAGATAATCCGAGGACCAAAAGGTCCTATTTATAGGCGTTGAATCGCCTCCTCAACTTCTGAGTTGATCCAAAAGCTTAGATGTTGCCACCGCTGCACTCACATGTGCGCCACGTGAGCGCAACGGTGGGGGAGGGCATTTGTTTCCTCCAATCAGAGCAAAACTCTGTTTTGAATTTCAAAATTCAAAAATTGAAGCAGCGCTTCAGATCCCGTGCGCTGCGTGCCACGTGTCAAAAGCAGACACGCCAGCGTTAGGAGCGCTTCGCCCTAGGCAGCGCACCCCAATCAGAGCAAAACTCTATTTCAAAATTCAAATTTTAAAAGTTGAAGCAACGCTTGAGATCCAGCGCTCTGCGCTGTGCGCCACGTGTCAAGCACGGGTGCGCTAGCGCAGTTGCGCTGCGCTGCGCGCCACGTGTCAAGCACGGGTGCGCTAGCGCAGTTGCGCCGCGCTCTGCGCTGCGCACCACGTGTCAAATGCAGGTGCGCTAGCGCCAAGTGCGTCAGCGCTGGAATTAAAAGAATTCCTCAACGTTAGATCAAAAGATCTAATAATAATAAATTATTAATTAATCAGAATTAAAATTCTGTTCTTGAAAGATCATTCCAATCTTGTTGAAAACAAGAAAATTGCCTTCTGTAAAACAGAAGCCCTAAGATCAAAGATCCAACGATGGGCAAATATCCCCAAATCAATCAGAGAAAGATCTCTTCAACTAATTTAACAAATCAATTGGCCCTATATAAAGGCCCCAAGACTTCAAGTCTCAAAAAAAGGAAAAAAACCCTCGGCAAACTTTGAGAAAAACTCAAAGAGAAAGAAAGGCAAGCCTTTGAAGAAAGAAGATCATTTCTTCATCTTTAAAGGTAAAACAATTAATTCTTGAACAATAAAGATGAAATCATCTCGTAAAAAGAAGAAACGTCTTCTAAAAAGATCTTAGATCTATAAAAAAGACCAAGGTCTTTGATTAAAAAGACCAAGGTCTTTGATTAAAAAGAAAAGATCAAAAGACCTAATCATAAAAATATAAAAAAAGAAGTATTTTACTTCATTCATAGATCTTCTGATCTACAAAGGCAGAGCCTTTTAATAAAAAACAAGAACTTTGGTTCTTGGATCTTGAGGCAAGGCCTCCTTTGAAGAACATAAACTTGTTCTTTGATCTTAAATTTGATCTGATGCGCTTTGCGCTACTAGAAAGTGCTTTGCACTCTTGAACTGCGCTTTTGCGCTCCTTGGATCGGCGCTCGGCGCCAAAACATGCCACGTGTCAACCACAAACAGCGCACTGTGCTCTTGGGATGGCGCTCAGCGCTAAGCGCGCCATGTGTCACTCACTGGCGCACCCATAAACTGGCACAGCACGCTCATAAATCAAAAGCGCAGTGCGCTAACAAACTAGCGCTTAGCGCTAAGCGACACGTGTCACCCTCATGTGCGCTAGCGCAATGCGCTCTTTAATCGGCGCAAAGCGCCTGATGAGTCACATGGTGCGCTGTCAGAACATACTTTGTTCTGATAAATGCTATGCATTCAATACCAGATAAAATGTCAGAGCCCAATAGTTGGCATTATTAAAAGGGTAGAGCCCAAATAAAGGCCTAACAGGCGGAACAAAAATAAAAATGTTAAACATTTTTTTAACTGGACTTAGCCCAATTCTGGCCATAAGTTCTCAAATTAAATTGAACTGAGCTTATCTGCTCTTCCAATCAATTTACACCCGGTTCAAGGGTACACCTCTTTACTCATCGGATATCTGTCATTGTAATCTTTCAACGTCGTCAGAGAGGTGACGGGTCCCGACAACCACACATTACTACGGACTGTGGAGTCCTTAAACTCATGGACTATGATGTCCTTAACCTTGACCGTGATGTCTTAAAACTAATATCGGATTGTGGAGTCCTTAAATCCATGGACTATGATGTCCTTAACCTCGACCGTGATGTCTTAAAACTAATATCGGACTGTGGAGTCCTTAAACCCATGGACTATGATGTCCTTAACCTCGACCGTGATGTCTTAAAACTAACGTCGGACTATGGAGTCCTTAAATCCACGGACTATGATGTTCTTAACCTTGACCGCAATATCTTAAAACTAACAATGGACCGTAATGTCCTTAAACTAATTATCGACTGCAATGTCACTAAACTAAACAATAGAGCCCAATTGCTCTCTTGTCGGATCCAAATGATCCAGTTAAGTTGATCTTAGTCTAAAATTAGACTAACGTATCCTTAACAAACGTTTAAGTTGATCTTAGTCTCAAATGAGGCTAACGTATCCTTAAACTCAAACCCCCAAACCCAAATCTAAGAAAGATACGGATTTGGACTAGTCCACGCCCTACGGGCGACAACATAACTTAATCTCCGTATACAATCCACGAGCAACCAAACACAAAACAAACACCCACGACACGAAGTGACCATCTGGAGAAGGAGAAAATTGTTACCGCGATACGGTAGCGTAATTAACTGCAGGGGCTTGCGCCTGCAGGGAAAAGCGTCCCCACAATCAAAAACACCTCAAGAGAGGGGGAATCTGACGAAGTCAGCTACATCGGCCGCATCCGTTTAAACCTTCGATACACGGTGCCATATATCAACTTAGTATCTTCGGAGAGGTGGACGGATAGCACCAATTAGCATCTGCCCCCAGATTCAGGGAAGACGTCCAGTCTTCCCGGCTTCCAGCGGTGAACAAGTACTCTCGGAAAACTTAGTTTATCAGGTTCATAAAGATGGCAGGTGCATTGGTCACTCCGAATGGCATTATGAGATATTCAGAATAACCATAACGAGTCCTAAAAGCCGTCTTCGGAATGTCGGACTCTTTGACTTTCACCTGATAGTAACACGAACGAATATCTAGCTTTGAAAA
The DNA here is from genome assembly GCA_030015575.1 of Agapanthus africanus. NCBI lineage: Eukaryota > Viridiplantae > Streptophyta > Magnoliopsida > Asparagales > Amaryllidaceae > Agapanthus > Agapanthus africanus. Next base: position 97,772,186 of record JASDDO010000014.1, on the reverse strand, counting down.
GACACAAGATCTACTTAACTGATCAAAAAGTTCATCGATGCGTGCTAGTGGATACTTTTTCTTAATCGTCACTTCGTTCAGAGCTCGATAATCCACACACATCTTGTATGAACCTTCCTTCTTCTTCACCAGCAGCACCGAAGATCACCAGCTTGAAGTACTGGGACGAATCCAACCTTTCTTCAGGAGTTCGTCCAACTAAATGCAGATCTCCTTCAATCCCTGTTCATAACATAATATTGCATTTTGTATTCCCCATTCTTATGCATTTAAGAATAAAAACAGGTGCTTTTGACGCATGTCTGTTACATATTACAGGTTACAGGTTCTTGGCGCGAAAACAGTGAAAAACACAAAAGACGACACAAAAGAAGGACTTTTGACCAACAATTAGGAGGATCTTAGTAAAGCCCAGCAGAAGAACGCTTCACCACCAACAAGGCAACGCAAGATCCAAATTTGAAAGAAAGACGGTTAAAAGATCCATTGCAAAGTGTACACTGAAGATCTGGAATTAATACAGAAGCCCAACTGATAAAAGGAATAAAGAATAAAGAAGCCCAGAGTAACCTAAAGAAGCCCAGGAAAAACAATTAAATGATCTCATCATTGGGCCGCGGAACCGCGGCCCAAGCGCACCAATGCCGCTGTTCCGCGGCCCTTTAAAGTCTTCATGGAAAGAAAAATTTACCTAAATGTTCTGAAGGCTATGGAAAGATTTTCTGGGGGTATATTTGTAATTGTAGACATGCGGAGCAATTGTAAACCTAGGGTTTCTATGTCCTATAAATAGAACCCAAAAGCTTTGTATTTTCTCATGCCTCCCTTCATTAATAAATTTTAGAATTCTTTTGGAGAGCATCGGTGTTTCTTTTCCATTCAGAAATTCAGATCTGACAAACCTGCATGGATGATTGGAGGGATGCATCTGTAAGTATTTTAATTCCTTGCCTTAGATGTTAGCTTTGGGAAAGGCTTTTGAGAGATGAGATCTCTCATCCCTTTCTTACCCATCAATTAGAATCTATAGGACTCCATGCATACATGCACATACCGCTCTCTACGGCACTCTATCCCTCGAGGTAGCGGTGATACCGTAGTATAAAGGCCCGGTTGTGATGTTTTCCATGGAGGTTAGGGTAAAGATTGATAAAGGAAGGACAAGAACCTAGAGGAAGGAACACCTTCCCGAACGGATCTAATCCACTTTATTGATAATTACCATAACTCCTCTTAGATCCTAATTTGTGTATAGAAAGCATTGAGATTTATTTACATTTCCAAACCATTCCTAAACCTAACGCTAGCAAGAATAGATTTAATTAATTGCCCTAGAATAATTAGATTTTTAGATTTAATAAACAACCGAACACCCTTCGGAATTAACTCGTAAGAACGAATCGGAAATTCACAACATCCCTGTGGACCGACCCGTACTCACCGGCTAGCTGCAAAGCGACGCCGTTCTTGATTGCGGTTACAAATATTTTTGATCTAACTTTTAGAAAGCGCAAGCACGCTAAAACTCAACAATCAAATGGCGCCGTTGCCGGGGATGGCGTAGAATTTCCTTTTCGTAATTTCGGGTTAATCTTAAAACATAAAAAATTCATAAAAATCTGAAAAATCAAAAAAATTATAAAAATATATATCATTTGTTATTTTTGGAAAGGATACTTTGTGGTTGAATTTTTTGCAGGATATACAAATTCGGATCTGGAGATTTCCAGAAAGCAAAACAGAAAACGGGATATCAGAACAGAAGAGATTTTAAACAACAGAACAGTGATTTTTTTTTGGAGCAGCGAACCCCCTAAACCACCGCCTTTCCGCGGCCATAACTTGCTTTAGGCCGCGGAAACGCGCTCTGCTTGACGATTCGTCGTGTGAAAAAAAAATTTTGGGATCCGCGCCGACTTTAACGCCGCGTTACCGCGGTGGGAACCCCCATTTGGCCGCGGATTAGCTGCGTTCTGGTGACAACATCTTCTGAAAAAATTTCTGTAAGCTTCCCTGTTCTTTCTCTGCAAATATTTCCATATATTTTCTGAAAATTCCTGCAGGATTCCGTGAGCTATAAAATATATTCCCTTCCAAATAACAATCTTGTGCAGGATTTTTTTGGGCCCCGCTTGAACTAAATTGATTGCAAGAAATATTTTGTTGTTGCGTATCTTTTCTCAAATATCTTTTTGCAACAGTTTTTTCCAAATAAAGATTCTTGTGATATGCTTAAGATAATAACTGATTGCAGGTAATATATTTTCGGTTGCATATCTTTAATTAAAAATCTTTTTGCAACGATTTTCAAATAAAGAAAAAAAAAGGGGGATAAATCTTTTATAGAAAACTTGCAATCTTTTGCCCCAAATAAATCCTTGCACCATCACCCAACTTTCTTTCTTTGAACCTTTCTTCTTCTAACATGGGTACCCCACATAAAAAATCACTTGCCGAACTTTGGTATCCTGAACCTAATTTTGCGTCGTTCGGCAATTTGTTCGGTCAATTTAAAGACGATCCCTCTATGCCAAAAAAATCTTTGAAAGATCACATAGAGGAGTCTAGGAGAAACAGTTTGACTTTTCAACCCACTTTGTGTCAACCTAGTCAACCTTTACCACGTACATATGTTGACACCACTTTTCCAAGTCCTGCTGTAACTCCTAGGCCGATGTCCATTGCTGAGCATATTGCTCAATCTCGTAGCCGATCTTTCACCCCTCTCCACTCATCTAGTTCTAGGGATCCGCATGATTATTCACCTTCTTATCCGCATGTTGACCCTACCCCAGTCCAAGAACTTTGGTATCCCGAACCTAATTTTGCATCATACGTCAATGTGTTCGGTCAACTTAAAAACGATCCCTCCATGCCTAAAAAATCTCTGAAAGATCACATAGAGGAGTCTAGAAGAAACAGTTTGACTTTTCAACCCACCTTGTGTCAACCGAGTCAACCTTCACCACCTACATATGTTGACACCACTTCTTTAAGTCCTTCTGCCACTCCTAGGCCGATGTCCATTGCTGAGCATATTGCTCAATCTCGTAGCCGATCTTTCACCTCTCTCCACACATCTAGTTCTAGGGATCAACAAGACTATTCACCTTTTTATCCACATGTTGACCCTACCCCAGTCCAATCACCCACTTCCTACCAGTCCTACCCGACTTTCCCACCGTCACTAGACCCTGTTCCTACACAGCCTTTTGGGAGTTTCACATATCCAAACAATTTTGAATCTTTTACCGAAACCCCCTTACCACCCAAGTCTAGTTTGGAAGAGGCGTTGGAGGCGTATATCGCAGCAACAAATAAAATGGTTAGGAATGTGGAAGCGTCCGTGGCCACCCTTATGCAACCTAGTGAACCGGTAGCTAGTGTCCCGCTAGCTCTAAATTTTTCAATGTATGAGGTGGCAGTTGGACGGAGTGAGAATGAGAGAGGATTTTCAAATCAAACCTACCCTTACCCAATAGAAGCCCACAACTCCTGTTTTCCATCAATTGCCCTAAATAGTTCACCTGTTGAAAATAAAACTGAGTTGTGTGATTTTGTAGTGTTTGATTTGCCAGATTGTGAAGAACCCCTTTCGAGTGAAACCGCACCTAATCCTTTCGATCTTTACACCTCCACTCTAGAACCTACATTGATAAACATCCATGCTTTTGAGAAGGTGTCTAAAGAAATTGACTTTCACTTGATTGAGGATATAGACGCCGGGAATATTTCGGATGATGAACCTGTCGATTTAATTGAAGTTTTATGTTCAAATCATCATCCCGAGTTATTAAATGTTTCTCCCGAATCTCATATGCGTCTTGATTTTGATGATAATGGCATGGATGAGTTGAATATCGAGGAGAATTATGAGGATAATTATGAGGATAGTCTTGAGGATAATATTGAGGTTGAACCATTTTTATTTGATGTGTCGGATTTTCCAATTCAGCCTCCTGAACCTTTGACTGTTATATCACCCTCCCTCTTTCCCATTGTTCCGACCGAACAAATGACCGCTACGCTTTCTTCTCCTATACCAAGTTCGGCGTACCCATGTTTTCTCACAACTCTTGAGGGATTTGATCCCATTTCTCGACGAGTTGATAGGTTAGCGCAATCGCTTTTAACACATCGGTCATCACAAATTGCGCTAATTTATTCACTCAATTTACACCCTCAAGATCGTCCTCCACTTCCTTCTTCTTTTCGCCATTCTTCTCCCCCACCGAGACCATATTCTACCATTCTTCTTTCTACACGGTCTCGCGTGCTTTTCATATCTTTTCTTTCCATCCCATTCTTGCACCAGCTATACCATTTCCACGATAAGATTTTTGAATGGTTGGTGCTAACTTTTGGCTTGTGCAAGGCCAAGCTTAAGTTTGGGGGGAATCTTGTACATATGTAAATATTTTTTTTGTTTTCTTTTTCTATAAAAAAAAAAAATTCAAAACATTAAAAAATTATAAATAAATAAACAGGGGAGTATCTGCATTTTGACCCTCTTTGTTTAGCATGACAGTGAGGACACTGTCAAAGTTCAAGTTTGGGGGTATGCTCGGTACGTCTTCTTCCTTCGCATTCATATGTACATTTTTGCATTTGCATACTTATTTGAAAACCCATAAAAATTTGAAAAATTTCAAAAATTATAAAAATTAATGTATTCAATTTTGGCTAATTGACTAGAGTTTGACAAATAGGGTAACTGGTTAGGAACAACTAGATCTTAGACTTAGTAAATTAAAAACCCTAAAAATAACCTTTGTTAGAGTTTAACGGTAGAAAGTATATGCCTTGTAGTTTATTTAGAAATAAGGCAAATTTTGGGTTCACTTCTTGGGCTAAGTCGAAATAAGGGAGGAGTATTGATGTTCTTATTAGAGTATAAGTTTGAAAAATAGTTCCTAACTTAAGTCTAGATTCTGAAAATGTATACCCTACAATTTGCACAATCACGCACCTTGAAACTTGGAATAGTAGAGGAGACCTTGAAATGCTCTTGTCTAAAGTCCTTAGTATAATGAAAATAAATAAAAAATAAAAAAAAAGGTGAATAAAGAAAAGAAAAAAATGAACACTGGTTTTTTTGATTATTTAAGGCTGCAAAAATAGAAAAATATTTAGCGAGGGTGCTTCATCACCTAGTGCCTTAGACCAACTGGTTTGGGAGTCACTGCTAAAGCCTTGGGGGTTGCAAAGACTAGGAAGTACGCTTTAAAGTGCAAACGCATTTTGTAATCGGTCGTTGATACCTCAAGAAGTATTAACGGTCGCATGAAGGATGTGTAAGCAAATTTCATTCACCAACTAATTAGTACTTTGGACAATGGATGAGAGTACGATTGCTTGATTTGAATTTCCAAGTGTAGGGGTGATCTATACACACACGTAGGGGTATGTGATTGGAATCTAGATAAGAGAAAGGAATGAAGAATAGAACTTGTATCTTTAATAGAGTTGATAGAAATTCCTAAGTGGAGATAAAACCCTAGAAGGAAAACTTAAGAAATGCCGAAAGCTAAGTAGATCTGCAGGATATATATAATCTTAAGTTAAATAATGAGGAAGTGTGAAGAATATGGGTGGATAATTTGCGAGTCAAAAGATAATAGAATTCCTTGTTAGAAAACCTAATTAGAGAACAAAAGTCAATGGGCCAAATTGATAGGATTTTGTGGGTGTAATCCGCTGAAAACCCTCAGGAGACAACACTCCTCCTACTAGGGACACCTAGAGGTTTAACGGCTTGTTGCACGAGCTCAGTGCAATCGCGTTTCCCTGCAAAAGTGCGGTTAGGTTTTTTGTAGAGAATAAAACAATAAGTTTGCTCGAGGACGAGCAAAAGATAAGTTTGGGGGTATTTGTTCATAACATAATATTGCATTTTGTATTCCCCATTCTTATGCATTTAAGAATAAAAACAGGTGCTTTTGACGCATGTCTGCTACATATTACAGGTTACAGGTTCTTGGCGCGAAAACAGTGAAAAACACAAAAGACGACACAAAAGAAGGACTTTTGACCAACAATTAGGAGGATCTTAGTAAAGCCCAGCAGAAGAACGCTTCACCACCAACAAGGCAATGCAAGATCCAAATTTGAAAGAAAGACGGTTAAAAGATCCATTGCAAAGTGTACACTGAAGATCTGGAATTAATACAGAAGCCCAACTGATAAAAGGAATAAAGAATAAAGAAGCCCAGAGTAACCTAAAGAAGCCCAGGAAAAACAATTAAATGATCTCATCATTGGGCCGCGGAACCGCGGCCCAAGCGCACCAATGCCGCTGTTCCGCGGCCCTTTAAAGTCTTCATGGAAAGAAAAATTTACCTAAATGTTCTGAAGGCTATGGAAAGATTTTCTGGGGGTATATTTGTAATTGTAGACATGCGGAGCAATTGTAAACCTAGGGTTTCTATGTCCTATAAATAGAACCCAAAAGCTTTGTATTTTCTCATGCCTCCCTTCATTAATAAATTTTAGAATTCTTTTGGAGAGCATCGGTGTTTCTTTTCCATTCAGAAATTCAGATCTGACAAACCTGCATGGATGATTGGAGGGATGCATCTGTAAGTATTTTAATTCCTTGCCTTAGATGTTAGCTTTGGGAAAGGCTTTTGAGAGATGAGATCTCTCATCCCTTTCTTACCCATCAATTAGAATCTATAGGACTCCATGCATACATGCACATACCGCTCCCTACGGCACTCTATCCCTCGAGGTAGCGGTGATACCGTAGTATAAAGGCCCGGTTGTGATGTTTTCCATGAAGGTTAGGGTAAAGATTGATAAAGGAAGGATAAGAACCTAGAGGAAGGAACACCTTCCCGAACGGATCTAATCCACTTTATTGATAATTACCATAACTCCTCTTAGATCCTAATTTGTGTATAGAAAGCGTTGAGATTTATTTACATTTCCAAACCATTCCTAAACCTAACGCTAGCAAGAATAGATTTAATTAATTGCCCTAGAATAATTAGATTTTTAGATTTAATAAACAACCGAACACCCTTCGGAATTAACTCGTAAGAACGAATCGGAAATTCACAACATCCCTGTGGACCGACCCGTACTCACCGGCTAGCTGCAAAGCGACGCCGTTCTTGATTGCGGTTACAAATATTTTTTATCTAACTTTTAGAAAGCGCAAGCACGCTAAAACTCAACAATCAATCCCTCCAGACCTAATCGGTACGGAGCTTTTATTACTGGTTGTGCGCCGAGTTGTAAATTGATGCTGAATTCAAGAGCTCAAGGAAAGCAAACCTGATATATCTTTCGGGAATACATCCTCGAACTCTCGAACTATTTCTGCCTTTGATTCTTCCGCTTGCAACGCTGCAACCTCTGCCTTCTTTGGTTTTGCTTTGTAAACGCTAGGTTCTAAGGTACGGTCTCCACTCTAGAAATAGATCGCTGGATGATCTGGTATTTCGAACACTACCATCCTTTGGCGACGGTTGATGGTAGCGAAGAAAGTTCCCAGCCAGTCCATTCTCAAGACTACGTCGAAATTTGGTATGTCCAGCACCTTGAAGTCCGCATAAAATTCTCGACTACAGATGACCACTGGACACAGATCGTATCCCAAAGTCACTTTTAGAACGTCGTTCTCTGAACTGACATTCCAGCTGGATACGAGCAGTTTAACTGGGATCGTATGAGTTCGGACGACCGTTGCGACATAAATCAATATGATGCCCCAGTGTTGAAGAGCACTAGAGCAGATAAGGAAGCTACTAAGATTGTACCTAAATCATGTGAGATAAGTTTAAGTATAACAAATATAAGATGACTATGAATTGAAAGGACTTGAAAGAGGATAGGGAAGGGATAGATTCAAAGAATTTGAAATGCAAGGAATGTAAATGTTTGTTGAACTCATTAATTCTTATGGTATATTGTTTACAACTTCATGCAGAACCGACCTACATGCGCCACCAATAAAACATGTCACGCCCCGCTTCCCAATAGACGGAAACGGTAACATGGCAAGCCCGCGGTATATTTATCCAAAGAAGTTGATTCCCTAAATAAATATACTAAACGTATTGAAACAATAATACATAATACAAGAATAAATTGAGTCTGTAAAAAATTTTCAACAAATATCTTTATTTACATTCAACTTCCAATATTTACAAATACAAGAGTTTATGCTGGAAATTAAATACAATAAAGAAAATGCCTAAACAAGTGGCATACATAAACTGAAGGAAAAGAAGCTGGGCTAGTCCTGAGTAGCTATCTGGTCATAGTCCTTCTCTGTGGCTTCAACTTTCTCCGTCTCGACAGTATCTGACGAACATTCCAAGAGAAAAAAAATGGGTGGAATGCCCGTCAGCAAACTAGCGCTCGGTAAGTCTCAAGAATAGGTAAGAGTAAAGAAAATGATAAGAGTAGAATATATATATGACGAGTAAGAGTATATGATCATGGGCAAATATACACTATAGGTTTCTAGATGGTCATTATGTTAACGTTAAGTTCCAAGTATGAATGTCAACGTAGCTGTAGAAGTATTCACGAGCTCAAGAGTGGGGTCCCAGGAGTAAGGAAACACGGGCACATTTCACGTATTAATATCGGGGCTCTAGGCTGTCGATGAGTCAACCAGACTACTATTCGAGTAAAATAAAAAAGAGGTTAATATGGGACTCTTGAAGCTCTGTTGGTTTCACACAAGAAACTATCCCAAGCACCCCGTGTATAATATATTATAACTGGTTAATATGTTTATCTGATTTGATTGATTAATGTTTCTTGATCGAAACCCTAGATTGCAAAAGGTGTAAATTGTATTCGAGTGAGTCGAGTAATGTGCGAGTCATGACAATTGCAATCTGGATTCGAGTCAAGTTGGTTCGAGTAGATTGAATTCGAGTTCATATTCGGGTTTAGATTAGAGTTCGATTTTGTATTCGAGTTCGAGTTCGAGTTCGAGTTCGAGTTCAAGTTTAGATTTGAGTTTGAATTTGAGTTCATGTTTTTTCATGTGAATTGATATAAATTGTTAAACTCTTATATTCAGGAGAAATCGACAACTGTTACATATGGACGACAGTATTTGTGTCTTTTTTCAAGACAATTGTCATTAATAATTCCGTTAAATTGTCTAACCTGAATAGACAAGCACTCATTTTCTCCGGCTCCCTGGAGCTCAAGAGAATTGATCCCGCTTGAACTTATTTTTATCTAAGATCCTTACAATATTGTTTGCATATCTCGAGAGGGTTTTATGAAGAATATTTTAATATAGTTTCAAAATAAACCTCGAGGGTGATTTATAACATTTAGGGTTTTCATGAGCATGTATTTTAATTATTGGGGTATTTTAATGATATAGTCTAGCTTTTTGAAAGTTTGTAGTATTTTTAAGAAAACTACTACTTTTGAAAACTTGGTGATATTTTATTTACAATTTTTAAACTTTCATTTGAAAAATATAGTTTCTTAATTTGTTTTTATTGAAAATACGGATTTCATAATTTTTATATAATTTTCCTAAAAATAGCTTTTATTTGAAAATGTCGCGTTTCTTAAAAACCCAAATTTTTATTCCTTTCGAAACCGAATACTCAGTGAGAAGTTCTACATCTCGCTCTACTGTCCCAAGAATGTGCGATAATCTGCACCATCTATTAGCGAGTCCCCTAACGAGAGTTGTAGAGGCGTAATTGCCAAGAATTTCGAAATACCGATTTTAAAAAACCTGTTTTGAAATGGTGTGATATTTCAATGAAAAGCTTATTTTTTTAACTCAGCCATAGATCTAGAATACCGTGTTATGGAACCATGGTGTGCGTGTGGGGTAGGTCGTTACCCTGTGAAGTTTTTCTAAAAGTATTTAAACCAATTATCGATGAGAGAGCGATACTAAAATTCATGGTATTTTATTGAAAAAGTTTGTTATATGTTCGTTAATATGAAAATTTTGTTAAAACTAAAAACTAATTGATGTGAATAAGGTTAGGATTATTGTAGCGTGTTAGTTTGATCTCGTTTGCTTATCACATGGTTTGCAAAGGTTAAAAAGAAAGCGATATCGGAAATAATTTCTCTTTTGTCGGTTTGTTTTAAAAAGTGGTTTGAGATAGAAAGAGAGAGTGATGAAGGGACTTACCGATTTTATATGACTAAGAAGAGATTGAAGAAACTCTCGAGGGTCGTGATTTCGTCGGAGATACTCCATTCGTCGAGTTTGGCTCGCTACTCCACTTGAGGGGCTTAACTCCACTTGGCACTTAGAAGATTTTTAGAGAATTTTTGCTAGAATTTTAGAATGGTGAAGAATTAAGGCATGGGGTGGTATTTATAGTGAAGAATTAAGGTTTGGGAATTAAAATTTTGAATTAAAAAGTATTAAAAAGAAGTTAAATGGTGAAATGAAGGGTCTCTATTTAATTGCAGGAAAATCAAACAGTGCAAAGAAATTAAGGAGAGCTGAAAGAACAAGTGTACAAAGTACGGAGCCCACTGGAACTCATCAGACCGTCGGTGCCGTCCCATAGGGCAATTTGGATGGTCGGATCTCGAGGTTCTGCCTCGAGATTCGTGTCACGTGAGTATTTCTGTGTTTACTCCATTTTGCACATGCTTGATATTTCTGAAACTTTTCATTTTCCCGTATATTGCACGTGCAACTTTTGGGGTTCCAAATTAAAAAGAAAAATCAAAAGAATAATTGTGTTTGATGGGAATCGTACGCATGGGCTACGTCACAGCAGTGTAGTGGCTTTACTAATGAGTTACAAGTTGATTCTTGTTTTTATTAAACAAATCTAATTTATAACTCTTATACAGGCTGTAATACTATTTTCTGTACAATAACAAGAATTTTCTGTACAGTGATTTCAGAATCGTTATACTTTCTTTCTCTGCGACGAAATTAGGATTTAATTTAATAATTAATTAACGATATAGAAAACATATAGAATTAAGCGTCAAAATACTCACTAAGTGCCACCGAGTATTGTCTTGCGAGCGCTTCCCTTGGATCGAGATAGCGCGTTCTCGCACGCCATTGTTCCGGTTCTGCTTATTTCGAACCTACATCGTCTAGCAAAAATAAAGATTATAATAGATTTTAGAATATGATTTCATATTATATTGTTAAAATCTTAAAAATTAAATTGATATCTGCACATCATCGCGCTCAAAATAGGCAACAAGAAGCGGCCAACCCTCTCACAGGATCTCCATCGCTATGACCTCCACTAAGTGTATCCGCTGATTCTCGGTCGTCGCGGCCCAGGAAAGGTAAAGTTCACTCTTCACTTCCCATCGACGATATCGCTTGATCACTTGACACTGGCCTAGGAATTGAACGAGAGCGCGATCTATATCAAATGGCATGTACACGCCATCCTCGTCGGGCATGCCAACAGATCTATAATTCTTCCTGGTCTGAAATTGAAATATATTAAACAAATAATTATATGTATATGTATATGTATATGTATATGTATATGTATATGTATATAACGACAATTGAAATTTAAATGTATGAAAGGGTATGTTATACCTCTTCTGACCCAAGATGTGCGTAAGCAAAATCGGTGAAAAAATAAACACCGTTAAGAAAAAAATCAGTGGCTCTATAGAAAATGTTGAAGTATATCTAACTCTTGTAGTGAAGGTACGGGAATACTATATTGGAAGAAAATGGAACGTAGTAAAGTTCTTATAGATAAGAGTCATGAAATTAAAATTTCGTGACAAATACGAAATAGACGGATAATAAGAAGCGTTGGTGTTAAGTTTAATTGATGACTTCGTTAAATTTGGTTTCAATTTTTATTGGATTGGGCTCTCCTCAAACTCCTATTGAGAAGTTTCTCCTTCTAATCTCAAATCTCGAGAATTGGATTCTTCTTCCAAGAAAGATGATGATAATATTAAATGTTTTTTATTTGATGTCGAGGATAATGGCTATAGAGGTAAGGCACCTATCCTATTAAGAATGTATAAATCATACACCCATTCATTTCTGCTTTCATCCGTTTCGAGAAAATTTCGGCAACCCCTTCCCGCTGTCTCCGAGTACACTGTAATAGAATAAATAATCATTTCAATACTGTGAAACACCATTAAAACGAATATCTAATCTATCGTTATACACGGAGAACCAGCGAAAAGGTACCGAAGAAATATCCCGAAACGAATGAAAAACATAAGTGAATGCAGACGTCTATTTATACATTCCTAATCTGTCCACACAGGAAAAATTTATCGGTTATGATACGATCAAATATTAATTCTCGTCATATAAACTACACGACGGTTGTTAGAAACCGAACGATAACGTCCAGTGTTTAACAAGTTTCCTGTAGTTTTATGTCACGACGAACACCTAACGTATGTTAACTGATATACGGGAACTAAGTCACGTTTTCATTTTCACATATGATTAATTATCGATGAGAATATGAAAATTTTATATTATCATCGAAAATCATACGCTTAATTTAGGATTTGATTTCAATTAGTTTTACATTTACGTTTCAAATACAAGGTTTTGAAGTTCTAATTTTAGGGTAATTTTTTTTAAAGATGAGGGTTTTCTTAATTGAGTTTAAGATTTTGGATTTAGGGTTGGTAGGATTTGAAAAGAGTTCAATGTAGAGAAAAATAATGATGAGTCAAGATTTGTGTATGTTTGTATTTGTGCGTGTGCGCCTGTGTGTGTATGTGTTTATGTGTGCGCGTGTGTGTGTGTGTCTATGTCTATGTGTATGTGTATGCTTGTGTGTGTGTATGCACATACACACATACACACACATGCAGAATATATATTTGATAACGGTTATAATCCTAACACTAATTAACCCTAACCCTAACAATTAATCCGAACTCTCACCATTAACTCTAATTATAATCCTAACCCTAATTAACCCTAACATCATAAACAATTCATCTTCTTAAATTAACTAAATTATTATAAATTTCACTAAAATACTCTTAGCCGTTGATTGTTTTCCATTAAACTACCATAAAATTTTACTAAAAGTCTAGTTTGCCCAATTTTACCTTTTTACACTAAAATACCCTTAACTATTGTTGTAATTTCACTAAAATACTTTTAACTATTATTGTTGCAATTTACTCTAAAACACCCTAACCCTTAATGCTATCCATAATCCTAACCCTAAACCCTAACCTTCCCTACCCGTAACCCTAACCCTAACCCTAATCCTCACTCGGCTCTAACCCTCAACCCAAACCCTAACTCTCCCGGACCCCTTAGCTACAACACCAACACCAATATCGCCACCAACATCAGCAGTAGCACCACCAACACCAACACCAATACTAACACCAATAATATCAAAACCAACACTAAGGGAGAACATTGAAAACAGAAGTAGCAGCAACAATTCAACAACAGAAATTTTAATTTAATTTTATGAAAAGTATAATTAAACCAAAATATAAATAAATTCATACTTACCTCTTTACAATCGGTGGTGAAGTCTTCGACGGGGGCTCACTCCAGCGACGACGACGACGGAGGCTTTGATTGCGGCTTATGACTTCGATCCAGGGCCGGGCTTGACGACGGAAGAGAAGAAGCAAGGGCTTCGAATGGGATGTCCACGACGGCGAGGACAGACAGCTCCGGCGACAGGCGAGACGGCGACTGCAAGCGATCGAGGAGAGGAGCGACACGAGAGGTTTTCTTGGAGGGAAAAATTAAGGATCGGAGAAAAGAGAGGAAGATTTGGGATTTATCATGAGTGGTGAGTGGACCAGCCACTCATAGGATTGTGTCATGGTTATAGGCGTGACGATAGAAAAAAAAACCGTGATTAAATTTAGGTTACGGTTTAAACCGTGACCAATTTCTCGTTACTTTAGCCTTTTTTTTTAATAGCGTCCAGCATATACAAAACATGTGAAGTAAAGAATTTTTTTTCAAAATGTAAATACAATTCATAAAAGGGTGGGTCAAACAAAACTGGGCCTCACACAACCGCTCATTGCCTCAATGGACTAATATGATTCGATTTTTAAAAATATATTCTCACATTGAGCATAATTTTTCCCCCCTTGCTTTTTCAAGATTCATATCCAAATTAAGATTGAGGGCATGGCATGGCAGAAAAAGTAAAGAATCATTGAACAAGTGAACATGTGGTCGTGGCATGAAATATTTAAACTTTACATGAAATGATACAAAGATGCTTCAATTCAATCCAAAGCTTCATTATCACCGGCCTCCTTCATCAAAGAAAAGCGATTGCATGTCTCGACTCTTTCTTTTTTTCCCTTCTTAATTTGAGTCCTTATTAGGCTATGGAGTAAGCAATCTCTCCTTGAATCGGCTTGAAAGTAGACTCGTGCAGTCAATATCCTATTTTATATATTTTTTATCTTGAAAAATTCAGACGCTTGAAAATTCTTCTCTCTAAAATAGTTTATGTCAACATTCCCCCCCCCCCCCCCCCACCATCCCACTACCTTAGAAAAAAGAAACAAAAACTTGGACAGGAACTCGTCATTTTAAATATTTAAACTGGTCAAATTTTTTATAAAATATATCTAATAATATGCAGATGCAAACCTCTAGAATACGTGAACCATAAGTCTTAATAGCATTATAGATAATAGGATGTACTTTGTTGAGATGATGTCTTGTATCTCAGTAGGTACCACACATTTAAGGAGGACCGAGGAACCTACCACTGTTTTCGGACGTTCCGTTCTGAATTTTTAGTAGGGATGGTATTGTAATTTTAGGAATTTTAGGTATATTTTGGAAAATTCGATATTTGTATTGCGTATAAGTATATGCTAATATAGAGAGTATAGAGAGATACAGAAGAGGAAAAGAGACCCCAAAGAGATGTTGCTCTTTAAACCCTGTTGTAATAAATTAAGTTGAAAGAATCTCTTTAATTTCTGGAGGGCATATGTGCTTGTAGTAAACGTCGCTAAATCAGGTGGTGTTTGTTTTTGTCTTGTTTCTTAACTGATTGTCGTATTTAGTATTTACGAACTTCATGTTTATCGGTTTAAATAAAACTTTTCATATCAGTATTGGATAGAGTTAATGCAACAATAGCCAAATAAGCTTGGGAAAAGATATAAAGTACGAAATCGTAATATATACAATAGAATATAGGGCTACGGTCAATCACAACCGCATGGCTGCAGACGAGTGACGCAGCCCCGAAGTATGGGGCCCATCCAACTTAACCCAGGCCCTGGTCCCACCAGCCACCAGTTTTCCTCTTTCCGTGGCTGGACGCCCATAGCCTCGTGGCTGCAAGTGACCGCCACCCAATTAATCTCTATATACAGTGGACATCTATGAATAATTTACCCTTCAAAAGAGTATAAACAAAAGTCTACAAATAACTCCTTCATCCACTCTCAAGAACAACTCAAGTATATCATATAAGTTGAGACGATATTGTTGTCGCATTATCTTTAGCATTGATAAGTTTATAAATAGCAACGCACTGATTATGTTTTTTTAAGGATATACACACGAGTTATGTGGTAACCATTATGATAAATATGTTAGTTGTGAGTCATATACTATTGGGTCGTGTTTGGTACATGGAATGTAAGATTACAGAAAATCCTTATATTCCGAGGAATATGATGACCATGCATCTAATTATAAAGAATCTTGTATTACCATACTTGGTACATTTCAATCATCCATGGTAATATATGTATGCAACCGTCAACCGACGACGAACAATATGAGGTGCGGCCGGAGACGAACAATGGCGGGGAGCGGCGAACATCTGACAGGTGGCCGGCCGACGGCGTGAGGCGAACGTTCAACCGGAAGAAGACCGGCGGCCAACGGCAAGGTAGGCCGGCGGCGAACGTCCGACCGACGGCGGACGGCAAGAGAGGCCGGTGGTAGCTAGCGAGAAAGGTCGACAGCAAAATATCGGACTAACGTTGAGGGGCAAGGGAGGCCGACGGCGAACGGCCGGCGGAGAACTTCAAACTGGCGACCGGCCAGTAGCACCCAACGAGGGAGGTCGGCGGCTGGCCGACTAGTCAGCTGGCGGCGAGGGAGGCCGACGGCGGACGGCGGATGGCGGATGTCGTGTTAGGTAGGTATATTTCATGGTAATTTAGGATAGACGTCTGTTTTGGGAGGAATTGGATTCCGATTAAATGAAGTAATTTGATAACCACGGTAATGCAATATTTTCAGAAATAT
Organism: Agapanthus africanus; assembly: GCA_030015575.1. Lineage (NCBI taxonomy): Eukaryota > Viridiplantae > Streptophyta > Magnoliopsida > Asparagales > Amaryllidaceae > Agapanthus > Agapanthus africanus. The sequence goes on along the minus strand of JASDDO010000014.1, from coordinate 97,755,985 downwards.
TTTTTACACCTGAAATAGTAAGAAGGTTATATTCCATGGAAATCTGCCTTAGATTAGCCTCTATGATGCGCACCCTTGCTGTTATGGTAAACAAAGAAGTGGTAGCTGTGCAGACTCATATAAGGAATTGAATGTAGCTGACAGAGGATGAGCTGACTGTATTTAATTGCTGCTTCGGATCACTTCAAATTTTTTTTATAGAATATGATTTGGTTTCTTCATCATTACTTCATTCATTCATCTTGTTCCTTTGACTCAACGTCTCTCCGCGCTCTCTCTCTCTCTCTCTCTCTCTCAGTAATGAACGTTGTATATATAGGAGTTGGGAGCTCAAAGATTAATGACTAACAAACTAGGAGAGAAATATTACATGCATGATATCAGCAGTACACCTTTTATTTTTTCACATCATGTCCAGAATTAGCTCAAAAAGAAGTTATGGCCATTCATCATTTAGGTGATGGTCATACTTCAAATCAATTCAACCAACCCAATAAATTGACCTGAACATTATTTGAGGTAGCTATATTGCTTGAATTATGTGTGTGATGACGCTCAATAACGGTAATTTCTTAGATCATGACACGTGGCGGATGACGTGTCATATGTGTACGCCAGTTAGGTCCCTGAGGGCCACGGAGGGGGAACCGGTGTGCTACAGTGGGGGCTTCTCTCGAACCCCGTCTCCGAGGTTGCACCCCACTCCTCGCCCCCGAGTACTTCAGCAGCCACGCCAACTGTCCCTTTGCTCTACTCCGAGCCTCCATTCGGACTGAGCTTCCTCGCTCTCCCGGCTCGCCTCCGAGCCATCCTCTGGCCCGAGAAGTCTCCCGACCTTCGGTGGCCTTCCAGACCACCTACAGCTCACCTCCGGGCTGCCACAGAATTGGCCTCCTCGGCCCTCTCAGCTCGTCTCCGGGCTACCACAGAACCAAGATACCTCGGCTCTCCCGCTCGTCCGCGAGCTCTCCCGCCGAGGTCATCTTCCTCGGTCTCATCGACTGATCAACAGCACCGCTCACAGGCGCAACCGCCATCCCGCGAATCTCGCCATGCGCGAGATATCCGCCGGCCACATCCCACGTTCCACGCCATCACGATCCCCATTAATGAACCTGTCTCGCCATTAATGGGAGATCCCGCTCATCACGCGAGCGTGACGTCGGGAGCGTAACGGCCGGCGTGATTTTCGCGCCTGCCCTGCCTGCTACCACCGCTATATAAGCCCCTTCTTCAGACGATTCAAGTAAACCATTTTTACTCCACTAAGCCGTTACTCTGCTCGGATTTCCTCTCTAACTTGACCATCGGAGAGTCCTCGGTGGTACAACCACCCCGGGACTTTCTTGTAGGTAGCTCGGTAACAACAACCTCAAACCCATTGAGATCCACACGCTTCAGGAGCCTGCCTCCAGATCCAATCTCAGCCATCCATCGCCGCCGTCGGCAGATCAATGGAAGGTAATATGTTGGCGTGATCCAGGTCGCGTCAGCCGGCGCCGTCTGTAGAAAAACCTTGATTCCACAAGAACGAAAGTTTATCTTCCGATCTCAATCTAATGGCAAGCGATCATCACGATGATCTAAGCACTAGCCGCCACCTCCCCCTTAACGGAGGCACGGACGAACTTCCTCCGCCGAATGCCATCAACGCCCTTGCCTGCCGGATAGACCGACTCGCGCCCGTCGTGGAGGCGCTCATCCGTGTCCAAACGGCAGGACAAGATCCCCAGACCGCCGGTCCCCCCTGCGGGACCGGAACCCCTACAGAGGGAGAGAAGACTCTGCTTGCATATGCACTGCCGACCACCGCCTCGCTTCCTCTCACAGCCGTAGATCTCCCGGTCCGACATATTCTATGACCCGCTGGGCACCACACAGCGCCAGGGATCAAAGTCCTCACCAAAAGGCAACCGAGCGTCTACCCTGCTCGGTTATCCCTGGCTGGTAGTTCCCTACCCCACGACGCCGGGGATCAAAGCCCTCGCCAGGAGACACCGAGCAGCTTCACCGCTCGGACCATCCTTAGCGGGCCTCTTCCGGCCCTTCCTGCTCTAAGGATCAAAGGCATCACTAAGAAGCAACCAAGCGGCTACCCTGCTCAGCTATCCCTGGCGGGCAGCTCCTTACACGCAGCGCCAGGGATCAAAGCTCTCATCAAGAGGCAACCGAGCGGCTAGCCTGCTTGGTCATTCCTGGCTGGTAGCTCCTTACCCGCAGCGCTAGGGATCGAAGCCCTCATCGAGAAGCAGCCGAGCGGCTACCTTGCTCGGCTATCCCTGGCTGGTAGCTCCTTACCTGCAACGCTAGGGATCAAAGCCCTCATCAAGAGGCGACCGAGCGGCTACCCTGCTCGGTCATCTCTGGCCGGTAGCTGCTTACCCGTCAGCGCCAGGGATCAAAGACCTCATCAAGAGGCGACCGAGCGGCTACCCTGCTCGGTCATCCCTAATTGGTAGCTCCTTACCTGCAGCGCCAGGGATAGAAGCCCTCATCGAGAGGCGGCCTCCTTACCCGCAGCGTCAGGGATCGAAGCCCTCATCGAGAGGCAGCCGAGCGGCTACCCTGCTCGGCTATCCCTGGCTGGTAGCTCCTTACCCGCAACGCTAGGGATCAAAGCCCTCATCAAGAGGCGACCGAGCGGCTACCCTGCTCGGTCATCTCTGGCTGGTAGCTGCTTACCCGCAGCGCTAGGGATCAAAGCCCTCATCAAGAGGCGACCGATCGGCTACCCTGCTCGGTCGTCCCTAATTGGTAGCTCCTTACCTGCAGCGCCAGGGATCGAAGCCCTCATCGAGAGGCGGCCGAGCAGCTGCCCTGCTCGGTCATCCCTGGCTGGTAGATCCTTACCCGCAATGCCAGGGATCGAAGCCCTCATCAAGAGGCAGTCGATCGGCTACCCTGCTCGGCTATCCCTGGCTGATAGTTCCCTACCCCATGATGCCAGAGATCAAAAGCTCTCGCCTAGAGGCACCGGGCAGTAACCCTGCTCGGCCCATTCTTAAGGATCAAATCCCTCGCCAAGAGGCACCGGGCAGTAACTCTGCTCGGCCCGTCCTTACTAGGCCTCTTACGGCCCTTCCCATGCTAAAGATCAAAAGCCCTCGTAAGAGGCAACCGGGCCTGCCCTTGCTCGGTTATCCCTGGCTGGTAGCTCCCTACCCCAAAACGCCAGGGATCAAAGCCCTCGCCAAGAAGCACCGGGAAGTAACCCTGCCCGGCCCGTCCTTAAGGATCAAAGCCCTCGCCAAGAGGCACCGGGCAGTAACCCTGCTCGGCCTGTCCTTAGTAGGCCTCTTACGTCCCCTCCCGCGCTAAGGATCAAAAGCCCTCGTCAAGAGGCAACCGGGCCCGCCCTTGCTCGGTTACCCCTGGCTGGTAGCGCCTTACCCCACGACGCCCGGGATCGAAGCTCTCACCGAGAGGCAGCCAAGCGGCTACCCTGCTCGGCTATCCCTGGCCGGTAGTTCCCTACCCCATGACGCCGGGATCAAAAGCCCTCGCCAAGAGACAGTCGAGCCCATCCTTGCTCGGTTATCCCTAGCTGGTAGTTTCCTACCCCACAACGCCAGGGATCTAAGCCCTCGCTAAGAGACAACTGAGCAGCTTCACTGCTCGGTTCATCATTAGCAGGCCTCTTATGGCCCCTTTAGCGCTAAGGATCGAAGCTCTCATCAAGGGGCAATCGAGCAGCTATCCTGCTCGGTCATCTATGACTAGTAGTTCACTGTCCACCAACACCAAGGATCAAAGCCCTCACCAAGAGGCCACCGAGCAGCTACCCTGCTCGGCGCATCCCAGCGGGCAACCTCCTGCCCATCAGACGCTGAGAATCCGAAGCCCTCTTCGCGAGGCCGCCGAGTTTCTTCCTGCTCGGCGCATCCTTAGTGGGTAGCCTCCTGCCCATCAGATGCTGAGGATCCGAAGCCCTCATCGCGAGGCTGCCAAGTTTCTTCCTGCTCGGCGTATGCCCAGCGGGCAGCCTCCTGCCCATCAAACGCTGAGGTTCCGAAACCCTCATCGCGAGGCCGCCGAGTTTCTTCCTGCTCGGCGCATCCCCAGCGGGCAGCCTCTTGCCCATCAGACGCTGAGGATCCGAAGCCTTCTTCGTGAGGTCTCCGAGTTTCTTCCTGCTCGGCGCATCCCCAGCGGGCAGCCTCCTGCCCATCAGATGCCGAGAATCTGAAGCCCTCTTCGCGAGGCCGCCGAGTTCCTTCCTGCTCAGCGCATCCCCAGCGGGTAGCTTCCTATCCTACAAAGACACGGATCCAAGACCCGCCGAATAAACTCACACTCAAACGCGCGATCAGCGCCTCAACTCCGACAAAGGGAGGATACCGACCTTCCCACACTCGTCCTTCATTCGACTCATACTCGATGTGCGACAACAAGAATGCCGTGTCGTCCCCGAACAATCCACCATGAGAAATTACCAGCGCCAAGCCGCACAGAAAGAACCAAGCAGTCCACTCTCGACCCGACCCACAAATAGATCGGAACGAGAGTGGGGGGCTAATGATGATGCTCAATAACGGCAATTCCTTAGATCATGACACGTGGCGGATGACGTGTCACATGCGTACGCCAGTTAGTCCCCTGAAGGCCACGGAGGGGGAACCGGTGTGCTACAGTGGGGGCTTCCCTCGAACCCCGTCTCCGAGGTTGCACCCCACTCCTCGCCCCCGAGCACTTCAGCAGCCACGCCAACTGTCCTTTTGCTCTACTCCGAGCCTCCCTTCGGGCTGATCTTCCTTGCCCTCCCGGCTCGCCTCCGAGCCATCCTCCGGCCCGAGGAGTCTCCCGACCTTCTGCGGCCTTCCAAACCACCCACAGCTCACCTCCGGGCTGCCACAGAATTGGCCTCCTCGGCCCTCTCAGCTCGTCTCCAGGCTACCACAGAACCAAGATATCTCGGCTCTCCCGCTCGTCCGCGAGCTCTCCTGCCGAGGTCATCTTCCTCGGTCTCATCGACCGATCAACAGCACCGCTCATAGGCGCAACCGCCATCCCGCGAATCTCGCCATGCATGAGATATCCGCCGACCACATTCCACGTTCCACGCCATCACGATCCCCATTAATGAGCCTGTCTCGCCATTAATGGGAGATCCCGCTCATCACGCGGGCGTGACGTCGGGAGCGTAACGGCCGGCGTGATTCTCGCGCTTGCCCTGCCTGCTGCTGCTATATAAACCCCTTCTTCGGACGGTTTAAGTAAGCCATTTTTACTCCACTAAGCCGTTACTCTGCTCGGATTTCCTCTCTAACTTGACCATCGGAGGGTCCTCGGTGGTACAACACCCCGGGACTTCCTTACAGGTAGCTCGGCAACAACAAGCTCAAACCCATTGAGATCCACACGCTTTAGGAGCCTGCCTCCATATCCAATCTTAGCCGTCCATCGCCGCTGTCGGAAGATCAACGGAAGGTAACATCTTGGCGTGATCTAGGTCGCGTCAATGTCATTTCGTTCTTTTATATATATCTGTCAGCAGATCAACGGAAGGTAACAACTTGGCGTGATCCAGGTCGCGTCAGTGTCATTTCGTTCTTATATATATATATATATATATATATATAGAGAGAGAGAGAGAGAGAGAGAGAGAGAGAGAGAGAGAGACACATATATATATATATATATATATGACTTAATTAAACTTAAATATAATTCCATGTAGCGCATTTATCATTTTTTCCCTCTTCTATAGACTTTTCCATGGTTTATGAGAATTTAGAGAATACCAACTGATCATCTAGGATTTTGAAAAGTCTATTGTCTGGTCATGATTTTCTGAAATAAGAATCTGGTAATTATTTCGAGAAAGTTAATGTCAACAGCCGGTAATAAAACTTCATCAAACTTTTAGTGGAGTTTTGCCTCATATCCGGACCAATTTGGATGGGAAAAGGTTTAGTAGCTAAATTGATCAATGGCCTTCAACGCCTATTACCACTTTGGAGTTAATTTTGGTATCAGATACCCAAGGTTCATATCTCCTCATTTCTTTTAAAAACATCGCTATTCAAATCTTAGATTTAAACTCATAAAAAGAACGCTCGAGCATCATAGAATAATGCCTCTCAACTGTCATCACTTTAAAACGGTGCATGTAAACCCAAGTCAAACTTTACCATACACGCATTTAAAATTGAATAAATTCTTTGTTATACAAAATACCATTTGACAAAGGTGAATATGTATGTATATGTATATGAAAAGATAAATATTTTTATGGAACAACAAATGTTGAAGAAGAGGAAGCATAGAGTAAGAAGATAAGATAACAAAATTAGATGCCAGAAATAACTCAAATTCTGGCAGGACAAGCTGGTTGAGGGCACACTCTCAAATTTGATTAATTCCCAGACTTAATTGTATTCACCCAAACATAGAAAAGCTTAACTACACTGGACGCTGACGCTTTACCAACCACACAACTCTGTGTACGTGCTCTGCCTACACATCCAATCATGTCACACGAACCAACATCCAGTTTCACTGTTGTGAAACATAGCTGTTGGGGTTGAAACTTCTCTCTTATGTATATAAATTACACCCTTCTGTGTGTAGCTACGGAAAATAATTTTGGTCGCACCGTACATGGGAATAAGAAAAGGTAGCAGTAAATTGAGTTCGTCAAGATAGGAACCTTGCAAGTCTCAATAAGTTTTTTTTAACAAAAAAAAACTACCGAAGAACCGTGCTTTGCATTTCCAGAGAGCAAACAGGGTTGAGGGAGCCCTGCCAAACTAAAACAGGACACCCGTCCTACGTAGCACAATGAGCAGGCCTACAGTATATACATCGATCGACTGACCTCAAAACAAAATAAATATATGTCAAAAATTAAAATTAAAGAAATAGAATGGTGCATGGTCCACCATATATATGAAGCAGCATTTCCATGACACCATGATGTTCTAAATAAGAGCCAGAGATTGTCCCATGAAGTGAAAGGTCTATACTCCTCTTATTGCGCAATAATAAGTAAAAAAATACTCTAAAAAAGGTGCGTTCTTCCAGTTTCTGAACCCATCACGTATTATATATTATTATAATATATATTATACAGAGAAGCTCTACTCTCATTTATCCCTACTCTTATATATTAAGGATATGTTCCAGAAAGTAGGGTAACATCAATGCTCACATGGGCTCAATGCAATTGCAATATATATATATCGCAAGCAATTTCTATGCAGGGCCCCTCCCCTTGCAAAATTTATGTGATGGAATGTGTCATTCAAGTCATTAGATTCCCACTTGCATCACAACTGATAGATGCAACTTGAATGGTGTGTGTGTGTGTGTACACTGTGTGTAAAAAAGAAAAGAACGGAAGCTGTCTATTCTCCGACAAACATATCTCACTGGTATCATCCGCATCACTTTTAAATAGCTAGCCGCCCTTAATGGAGTAAAGGTGCCATCTACATGTACTGGTTGTTGTTGATCACTTTTTAAAATTCAACTTCTCTGCAATATAGCCAAAAAAAGTGAGTATATATATATATATATAGAGAGAGAGAGAATAACATAGGAAAGAGGCTATAGGAGATAATTTATTCGTATGGCGTCGAAAAAGTACGTCCTTCCTCATTTTTTCCGACGATCGTCACCCATCATCTTCATCGTTATCATCTAAGATATGGATACACCATATTTCATATGATTATACAACCTTTTCACCGTTGATTTAGCAATGTAAAAAGTTCTGCTGTCGGTAAACCGTTAATTTTGAAACCACTAAATCAACGGTGGAAAAGTTGTAGAATCACATAAAATTTGGTGTACCCAGATAATAACGATGAAGATGTTGGGTGCCGATCGTCGAAAAAATGAGTGAGGGTGTATTTTTTCGACGCCGTAGGAGGAAATTCGCTCTTATGGCATCTTCTCTCCATTATTCTCACGTGTGTGTATACATATGATATTGCCGTCCACTGCAGCAACCAATATGCGCCACCTGTCCCTCCTCAAACCCTGCTCATTTGATATTGTCACATGGATTTGATCTGACCGTGTACAACAATGGTGTGTCTCCTACCATCGGAATCTTCTCTTTTCATCTTCACTTCACTGTAAGACTAGTATACTGTAAGACCAGTATACTGCTAATATATATATATATATATATATATATATATATATATATATATATTTGACTTTCTGGTTCGAGTTAATGGATATGATGACTTGTATTTTCAGAATGTATCACATCACATATTGAAAGACATGATAAAGACCTCAACCCACATTGCGTCAAATCTTGAAAATGCTTCATTACAAACTGGTCCGCGTTTTTAAAAAACAGAAACCCACTTTGGTATCTTTTTTGAACAAAAATGGCTCGATCCACGACATATTTAAACCATCCGAACTGTTCAAGTTGATCACCCCCACCTTCAATTATATGTGTATGAAAAATCAAAGGATTTGAAAACCTGTAACCCACGCATCAGATGAAGTTAATGTCGCTATATTTGAAAGACGTTCGTTTTGCACTCATTCGATGCATGGATTAGAGGTCTTCAAATCATTTGATTTTTCATACATATAGACTCGAAGGCAGGGTGATCAACTTGAACGGTTCGGATGGTTCAAATATATCGTGGATCGAGAGTTGCCATTTTTCAAATACACAGGCCCCTTAAGTCCAGTATAGTCTCAGCCAGCCCAACCTTTTGAGGCCCGATCCATAGAGGTCTTGTCATGACCTCCAAGTTCCAAAAACCAGAATTATCATGCCACAGATTTTACTGATTAATGCAAATCACTTCACCTAGCATTCCTTACAGTACAGTGGCAAAGCTTCTTGTCGTTTGTCGCTGCAAACAATATGACGGTAAATAATTGTTGTTGTAAATGGCAAAAGAAAGGTTAATTTCCATGGTTTACCTAATTCTATCTCGCGTACTTACCTTTTTGGTGAGGGAAGTTGAAGAAGAAACATGCGACATGGGGATTTATTCGCTAAGAACTCGAGCTCCGGTGAGCGTGGAAATGGATGATGGGCGCCGGCCGAAGGTGGGGCTGCTTCATTTTGCTGGACTGATCTTTGTGCTACTGCTTCATTTTGTTTAGGTGGTGTAGTTGTTGACTGTGTTTGTGTGTGTTATTTTGTGGTGATTGTATCGAATTTGTTTTGCTTTACCGCATTAGCGACAAACAAATCTATCTTGTGGCGATTGTTTTAAATATAAAAAAAATTAGAAAAAAGAAAGTTTTTGAGAGTTAAAAATTTCATGATTTTCGATGATATTATAAATAAATATAAAAAAATCAAAGAAAATGGGATATTTAGACATTTTTAAATTCCCTATTTTCAAGTTAAAATATTAAAAATTTTAAGTAAACAAAAAATTCGAGGTTTATAAAAATTTCTCGATTTTCTTATGCTATAGCATGCATAATATTGAGAAAACGGGAAAAACTGAAAATTTTAAGATTTTAAAGAATTTTTCAATTTTTCGTATCGTATAACAGCATGTAAAATTAGAAACGTGGAAGAAAACAAAAAAATATTTAGTTTTAAAAATCTCATGATTTCTGCAATCTATATCAAACAAAAAATATTGAAAAACTAAAGAAAACAAAAATACTTTAGAGTTTCAAAGACATTGCGATTTTTGTATGCTTTAAGAAATAAAATATTGAAAAGCCAAATAAAACATAAAATTTTGAGATTTTTAAAAAAAAACACTGTTTTCATATGCTACGTACAGTGTGAAAAATATTGAAAGTTTGACGAAAACAAAAAATTAAAGATTTTTTAAAATTTCGTGATTTTCATGTGTAGTCAAGATTCCCAATAAACTAGAGTCTCGGTCACTCGAATATGATTTATTTATTCTATTATGTTTCTAGTAGCAATTAGAGACTTTTTCTTCTTTTACTTCAAATAAATTTTTGTCTGCTTGATATTCGGAAGTTCTTCAAAGGTATGAACAAGTAAAATATTAAGAAATCAAAATAAACAAAAAATTCTGAGATTTTTGAAATTTCATGATTTTCATGTACTATATATAGTATCAAAAATAATTTATAAAAAAAAGAAAACAAAATATTTTAAAAGATTTTTGAAAGTTTTGCGGCTTTCATTTTCTATATCATGCAAAATATTGTAAAAGTGAAGAAAACATAATATTCTTGAGATTTCTGAAAAATTTGCGATTTATATTTGTTATAACAAACAAAATGTTGAAAAACCGAATAAAACAGAAAAAAATTGGATTGTCGGAAATATTGCAATTTCATTATATATATATATATATATATATATATATATAGAGAGAGAGAGAGAGAGAGAGAGAGCAAAACTATAAAAAACCGAAGAAAACTAAAAAATTTAGGATTTTTTAAAATTATGGTATTTTTTAATATTTCACGATTTTCATGTGCTATAATATAGCTTATAAAAAATTTTAAAACCAAGGAAAAAAACCCTCAAGATATTTAGAAAATTAATGATTTCCACGTTCTATAACTAAGAAAATATAAACGAAGGAGGAAACTTTTTGGGTATTTTTGAATAGTTCCGGATTTTTGTGTGGTATAACAAGCAAAATATTAGAAAACCGAATATAACGGAAAATATTGAGATATTTGAAAATTTCATGATTTTCGTGTTATATAAAATGCATAATATTTGAAAATTTGAAGAAATCAAATTTTTTTTTGAATTTGTAAAAAATTCGCGTTCATTCGCTATATGTAAAATATTGAAGACTATAAAGAAACAGAAAATTTTCAGATTTTTGAAAATATCACGATTTTCATATGCTAGCAAGTAAAATATTGGAAAACGAAAAGCACATAATTTTTTTAGATATTTGAATTTTTTCCCGATTTTCGTCTGGTTAGTATGCAAAATATTGAAAAATTGAATAGAACTGGAATTTTTGAATATTCTGCAATTTTCATGTGTTATCGAAAACAAAATACAAAGAGAAAAATTTGAGATTTTTAAAAATTATGTAACTTTTTTGTCTGCCATGTACAATATTATAAATTTGATAAAAAAAGTAATTTGAGACTTTTATAAATTTCACGATTATAATGTATTATAGCATGCAAAATATTTAAAAAAGGAAGAAAACATAAAAAGTTTAAATTTTTGAAATTTCATGATTTTCGTTTACTATAACATGTATAATATTAAAATAGAAAGAATACAGGAAACTTTTCAGACATTTTAAATTTTTTCGATTATCGTGTTTTATATCATGGAAAATATTGAAAAACTGAATAAAACAAAAAATATTTTACTTTTGAAAATTTTATGATTTTATTGTGCTATATAGCAACCAATATATTGGAAAACCGAGCAAAACAGAGTTTTAAGGTTTTTAAAAATTTCGCCATATTTATGTATAGCATGCAAAATGTTGAATTCCGAAGAAAAAACCAAAATATTTGGAGTTTTTTTAACATTTTGTGACAAGAAGTATATTGACTAATTGACGAATAAAGAAAATTTTGAGATTTTAAAAATTTTGTGATTCCCATATGCTACAACAAACAGAATATTGAAAAACCGAAGAATAATGAAAAATGTAAGAATATTGTATCTAAAAGTTGATCTTTCGAATATTGTATATATAAAGTTCATAAATATGAGATACTACAACTTACTATTATATAACATTAAACTTTTAATTTAATATGATTTTTCTTGACTTCGAACTTCGTATCTGTGCATTGTGTGAGGAAGGGGGAGCCCTTGACCATTTGCTAACTATCAAAAAGAAAATACGAGAAAACCGAATTAGGATAAAATCGTTACGTCCCAAGCCATAAAACCAAGTAAGTCAGTCAGACACATGGTATTTTTTTAGCCGAAACCACAATGATGCCTAACAAAAGCACATTCTTAAGACCACATACAAAGTACAGGATATAATGTTCAGTAACTGCATAATTTTTTTTCGAATTGAACTGGGTAACTCACATTTTGTTTTTGCAACAAAACTAGATTTTACATTTGCCAATATCTAAAAAAGGTAAATGGAGCCTTCATGGTCCTATAGGGTGCACTCTAAAAAAAAGAGCAATATTTTTCCTATCCGCAATTTGTCTCTTTGGTAATCTTTTGAATAAACAAATTGCGGTAGGAAAAGGATTTTTGAAAGAAACTACTACTACAATAATGGGATGCCCCTACGGATTAATCCGTAGGGCCATAAAATACCCCCGTAGAGGCAAAGGCCGCATGTGTAAGTTTTCGTCCTGAACATACCCCTACGGAGTAATAATTGCCCCTACGTCTTACTCCATAGGGACACATATCCCTATGGGTTACTTCGTAGGGACAAATTATTTATTTAATTTATTGGTTTATAAAATAAAATATGTGTCCCTACTGAGTTATCCGTAGGTCCTGATACTTATCCCTGCGGATATATCCGTAGTTCCATATCAATACCCCTACGGATAAATTCGTAGGGGCAAGTTTAACCCCTGTTACTGAGTCCACAGAGACAAAATATCAAATATCCTGAAATTTTGTCCGTACGGATAACTGCGTAGGGGCAAATATTGCACCTACGGATTAATCCGTAGGTGCAATCGATCGCCCTACAGATTAATCCGTAGGGACAAAATATCGATTTTTAAAAAATGGAGGTTGCTGTTTTTTCCCCGCCTTGTACACAATAATATATATATCATATTACCAAATACAGAAATATTCATAATCAACATCTCACGCATAATATATAAAAGAAAAATAAAGAAACAAAATACGATATCAATCTAAATTATCGTGACCAATCAAACAACCACCAAAATTGTCCAAAATATATACAATATGTATCAAGTAAGTACATACATCCTCAAAATTATATTAAAAAAAGCTACTCTAACTCGATCCAGCTCCTCCATCTCTGAAAACCGCCGAAATCTGGTGCATCTGCTCCTCGGTGCTGCCCTGAGTCATCAAAAACTCGACCAATGAAGAAGCGGACTGTGCGAGAGTCTAAGCGGGATATGGAGCTGCAGGAGTGGTCTGCGCAACCGCAGCCGAGGTAGTGGCTTGCAAAGCCGTAGCCGAAGGAGATGCATGTGGAGCCACGGCCGAAGCAGCCTGTCGTATCTGTTACATTTTGTGTGTAATAAACGAGTAAGAATGCTTAGGGACTTAGGCCTCGTTTGGATATCAAGTTTGGAAAACCGTAGTTTCTTTTAATTAGATAGTTTTAGGTAAGTATGATTAATCAAAACTAAGTCTATAACCAAATAAACTCAAGCTACTAATATTGCATATGTTACTATCTATAATGTGATATAATATTTTACTATTAAGTAGTATACGTACCAACATCTTCTTCAACTCTGCGACGGTGGTCTTCAAGACGGCAACATCATGCTCTAGACGTCGTTCAGGAGGGGGGGAGGGGAAGTAACCGCCGGAGTAGAGTCCAACCTCATATGGGCCCTGCTAGGACCCAGTCTCCGGCCTCTCCCCCAACCTCCGTGGTGCCCTCCGTGTGCGGCGTCTAGGACTGGGGTTAATAGCATCGGATCGGTCTGTCCAGTAAAATCGATTCCCAATGTCTCTGCCTGCTCCACCACCCACTCCTACACCCACATTAACCATTAAAATATAAGTATATCATTTAAATTTGAACTTTTCAAAACAAAAATTTCAAACATGTTAGAATAAATATTAACACTTACGCAGTACTCCTGGGTAGCGGTGTCGGGGAATCGAAGTTCGTCCGTGGCGGCATCTGTCAAGGTGCCGTGGACGGCAAGATACGCGGTCAGCACGCTCGGTGTACCACCCTGTGCCAGGGTCTGAGCTTTCTGCAATTTGCTAAAAAATTATATATATTATAAAATAACTTTTAATATTACATTATATCAAAATAGATCTATTGTAATTTACCGATGCCTCCATGGCACGAGTAATGTTCCTCGAGCCTCCTGTATAAGTGGGGCGACCCCTCTTCGCCGACTTCCTATTCTCTTTATTTTGATCGGTCTATTTCTGCACAACACATTCAGATTTAGTTTTCTAATTAACCAACATAAAAAAATAAATTATATACTAAACAATGAATTAAATTTAAATTACAAACCTGTTTGCGCTGAGAGTCGAAATATTGGCACAAGAGAGGCCATGTATCTACGTCGACTCTCGCAAAGGCCGGAGTATATAAGAGAGCTGCTCTCTCTGCATCGGGGGTCTCCATCCACAGAGAATAGTAGTCGATCTTCAGCTCGTTCCTATTGTATCGGACTTTTGATTGCATGTTCTTCAATAGGCCCCGGTACAGAGCATGAAAATCGAGCACTCTCTCTGGATGATCAGGATCGGGTATAGGCTGAAAGTCGTAATCCAACTACAAATACAAAAAAAATAATATATTTAAATTGCAAGTATTAAATAATAATAAATATATTAGATAAGTCAAATGAAAATATATATTAATATCTGAGCCTGATCCCAAAAGAGGGAAAATGAGCGTCGGTGCTGATCGCCCCACTCAACGTGAAGTGAATACTTTTTTAGGATGCGGCTCTCATCTCCCATATACCGGCCGAACCTCTCGGCATAATCGCCGGTATAGCGATAGTCGGGGATAAAGAAGAAGGGGAATGGTGGCTCCCCCCTAGCTCTGTCGGGCCTTAGCCTGTGGGACTAATTCGGCCCTCGAGTCCCCCTCTCGGGATGGGGCTGCCCCGCATCTACAAGAAATATCAAGACAAGGAATATTAAGACAAAGTGGTATTAAGAAATTAAGGATTAACGAAAATTGAAGTGCGATATATACCTCCGGCAACAGCAGCACGAGCCTGGGCCCGGGCAGCAGCACGAGCGGGACGATAGTTCCTCCGGTGAGGAACAGCCGGTGACCCAGACGTGGACGCGTCCCCTCCAACTAGAAAATAAACATTGACGATAAAATTATATGGAGTTTATGTTTATTCTTAGAGAATATGTAAAATGAATAAATATTCTATATTTATTCAAACTAACCTGTAGACTGAGCGGAGGGTACGGAAATGGCAGGAGTGGCCTCTACGCCAGATATGGACGCACCACCTATAATAAGACAATTAAAAATAGATTATATAAGTAATTGCAAAAAGAATGTGTAGATCAATAATATAACATTCTAAATCAATATGCATGCAATATAGGATATATAAACATACCCGCAGGTCCGGTGGTGGCCTCTGCTCGAGATGTGGAGGCACCACCTACTGCTAGACAATCAAAAAATGATTATCTAACATATATAAGAGTACAATCATTAATATTACATTCAAAATGAATATGCGTGCAATATACCTGGAGGTGTAGCAAAGTTCACACGGAAGGAGTCATCCGAAGGGGATACCGATCGGGGTGCAGGAAGGGGATACGCCCTACGCAGTTCTCCGGACGGCAGAACCACTCTGCCTCTGCCTCTGCCTCTGCCTCTGCCGCGGCTGATGCTCCTGCCGCCCCTCGTTGCTCCGGTGGACGTCATCAAACCTATATAAGAGTACAATCATTACATATGCATGCAATACATGTATAGATCGTAGAAATATAAAGTAATAATATAACATTACTGATAACCTTTTTTGTTTCGTGGCATATCTACTTGGATTTCATCGTCGATATCATTTCTAACCCAAGTAACTTCACGATCATCCGAAGACAACCCTGTCTTTTGAAACAGACGGTCGGAGCACTCTAAGTCTTCTCTCCTCTTCATCCTCATTGCTGTCCTCCATACGATCCTCGAATTCTGGGACATCGTAAACATCCCTGGGTTTCTAACGGCATACGACACTCCATCCCGGATGCTTCAAGCACTGTGAATAGTATACTTGGAACGCTTAGTTCGGAACGATAAATGGATCGTTCTGACCGTAAAATCGAAGTGTGTTCACATTAGTCAATCCATATTCATCTTTCCAAGTTCCGAGATTGTTTCTCTGCTTATCCGTATCGGTTCATGTATCGTACCAAGTACACTGAAATATATAAAACAGTTCTGATCGTCCGGGGTATTGGATGCTAAGTATGCAATTTAAGTATCCATAATAAATTACACGATCCGATCCTACCGTCACAATCCTACTATTCTGAGTGATTCGAGATGTTTCTATGTCCTTAACTTCAAATTTGTATCCAAGGACACCGAATTCTTTATAATATGCAACCTCCATACTAGGAAACTGAGCCAAACATCTTGAATCTCTCTCCAATGATGCAAACAAGTTCGGATCGTGGAACTGACAAAACAAATTTTACGACAAATACATAACGATATAAGTTTAGATTAAAACTAGTAACAATAATATGTTATTCGGACAATTTACATGATCTGCAACCCAATCGCAAAAATTATCCTAATGATATTTTTTCAATCGTTCATCATTCCAATCAGGATGCCTCTCACGTGCCTCATTAATATGAATTATGTTCTCAACAATAAATTATGACTTAATATTATATCATTTCATACATAAACAAATATAAATATAACAATTAATCCAAAAAAAACCACTCTCTAATTTCTTCAAGACATACGCTATTAAGGAGGATAAACCGATATATTCTGTTGATAAACACAGTGTCTACTCTCTTATAGGACGCTTTACCATATGGCCCATCCTGAATTCTTCGAGGCCGGTTAAGTTTCGTCTCAATGTTCTCGTCCAGATAGCGGAAACAAAATATGGTTATTTTATCTAAAAGATAACCTTGCATGATAGAACCCTCTAGTTGATTTCTATTGCGTATATACTATTTTAGAATGTAGAGGTACCTAAAAAAATATGTTAAATAAATAAGTACGGGCATATAGGACAACAATAATTTTACAAATTGCGTTAAACGAAAAATTCCACGTACTTTTCGACGGGATACATCCATCAATATTGTACCGGTCTAACTTAGCTTCGGTTGCAAAATGAACCGTCAGGTGTATTATGATATCGAAGAATGACGGTAGGAAAATACACTCAAATTTGCAAAGTATTAATGTGATAGAAATTTCTATATTCTCCAGCGTCACAACATTTAGGGTTTTAGCGCACAATTCTCTAAAAAAAGCAACAAAGTTCATTGATTGCTAGACAAACCGATTCGGGAAGAGAAGTCCTGAGGGCTAATAGGAGAAGGTGCTCCATAATAACATGGTGATCATGACTTTTCAGCCCATCGATCTTGCATTTCACAAATTTTATCATCTTGCTAAATGATCCTGAGAAACTTGTGGGAACTTTCAAATCATGCAACACCTGCAGGAACCTTTTCTTCTGCGGTTGTGACATATGATACGCGGTATTGTGAAGTACAAACTTGCTTGGTTTACCTGATATCAGTTTATAATGCGATTCACTTCTAATTTCCCGGTCTTGAAGATCTATCTGAGGACGAAGGTTGTCTTTCGATTTTCCGTCTTTACAAAGAAGTAAGTTGAGTACGTGCTTGGATACTCCCTTCTCTATGTGCATGACGTCCAGACAATGACGCACTAAATTTGTTGACCAGTACGGAAGCTCGTAGAAAATACTTAACTTGTTTCAGTATGGTGGTTTGACCTGTTTTACCGGATCTATCCCGAAAGTCACATTATTGTAACCATCCCACTGAGCAGTCACGTTCTCTCCGGACAATGAGGCTGGAGGCCCAATAAGATCCCGATGATCATTAAAGTGAGCAGCGTCTAACCTGTAGGGATGATCTAGTGGCAGGAAACGCCGATGGCCGCAATAACAAATCTTCCTGCTAAAATTCAACCATTTCGATGTTGAATATTGATGGCAATAAGGGCATGCTTTGTGACCATGTACGGACCAACCTGATAACATTCCATACGCAGGAAAGTCATTAATTATCTACATTAAAGCCGCACGCAGTGTGAAGGTTGTATCCGTGTTTGCATCGTAAGTCTCTACACCATCAATGAATGAAGATTTTAACTCATCGAGAGGCCGGAGATAGACGTCGATATTGTTTCCCGATGAGTTCGGTCCGTCAATAAGAAGAGCCATCATAAAGTATGATTTATCCATACCCAACCAAGGCGACAGATTATAAATTATCATTACAGCGGGACATGTGCTGTAGCTTCCAGCCATATGGTTGAATGGGCAGAAGCCATCACTAGCGAGTTCGAGCCTGACATTGTAAGGATCACTACTGAATATTTCATGCCTCCTATCGAAATCCTTCCATACCGGTGAATTTCTTGGATGAATCATTTTTCCATCTTCACTTGAAACAGCACGGTGATGCCAAATCATTGCCTCGGTTGTTTTCTTGCACCTGAATAGTCTCTGCAGCCTCTGTGTTATGGGAAATTATCGTGCTATCTTGACAGGAATATAGGGCTTCTTATCATATTCTTTCGGCTTATACCTGGCCTCTCCGCATGTTGAACACTGTTTCAAATCTGAATTCTCATTCCGGTATAACACGCAATTTTTAGGACATGCATGAATTTTCTTACACTTCAGACACAAATCAGACATCATCTTTTTGAAAGGATGAGGTGTTTAAGTTGTGCCTCAGTGGCCGGGCCACACAATTCGCACCCCCATTTTTCACTTTATTATTACAAAACTTAAGATTTATTTAATAATTTGAGCAGCCTATCTTGTCATTCCCTTTAGAAAAAATTAATTGATGCATGTGTGCGTGTGTGTATACGAGAATAATGATGAAAAGAGATAGACTATAAATGACATCTCTTATGTCAATGACACCAAAAGGATATTAAATGAATGGAATTGGGATATAGATGGAATATAATGAAATAGAGCCACTTTGAGGTACCCTATGAAATGAGGCATGGAACGGAGCCACTACGAAGAAGTTCTGGGAGTTACGAAGGAAGTTTCGGACTCATGAGTTGAGAACGGGAGTTGAACTCTATGAGGTCGAATCTCCCGTTGTTTCTCAGTAGCTCAGTGGTAGAGCGGTCGGCTGTTAACTGACCGGCCCTGATGCTTTTTCGTTAGGTAGCATAAAAAAATACACCCTTCACGGTATATTTTGTTGATCGCTATCCGTCATAACCATCTTTATCATGTAAGATGTGGATACACCAAATGAATGATTCCACTATTTTTTCACTGATGAATTAACAATTTAAAAAGTTCTGTTGTTGGTAAACCATTAATTTTGCATCCACTAAATCGATGGTGAAAGGTGAAGGAATAACATGAAATTTAGTGTATCCACATCTTACATAATAAAGATGACGATGATGGGTGTGATCGTCGAAAAAAACCGTGGAAGGTGTATTTTTTCGACGCCATATGAGGAAATTTCTTCCAATGGGACTTTTCCTCTCTTGTGTGCGTGTGGTGGGGTGGGAGAGGGAGTGATCCACTGCAAACCGGTCCACGTATTTTAAAAACGGAAACTCCCGATCTACGATATATTTTAATGATCCGATCCATTCAATTTAATACCCTCATATATGTGTATGAAAAATCAAGAGATTTAAAGATATCCAGCCTATGCATCGGATAAAGTTTATGTTGCGTTATCGAAATACGTTCATTATTGCACCTATCGATGCATAAGCTAGAGGTCTTTAAACCTCTTGATTTTTCATATACATAAATTTAAGGGTAAGTTGATCAACTTGAACGGGTCGGTTCGTTAAAATATGTCGTTGATTAAAATTTCCCGTTTTTAAAATCCATGGGTTTACAATGGATCGCTCCCATATATATATATAAATTGAAAGGTATATTTCTATAAATAAATAAAAAAATAACATATTGTGTTCATTTTGGGACTATTCAGTCTAATTGTGTTTTCCCAAACCATGCTTATTTGGTATTAGTACATGGATTTGGTCCGACGGCGTACAGCAAAGCTGTGTCTCCTACCATCATCAGTCTTCTTTCTTTATTTTCAGCGTCCACCAGAAGTAAAGACTTGTATGCTGCTAATATATTGTAAAAGAAAAGGGGAATGAGCCGACGACCCTTTTTTAAAACTAAGCCGCCACCTCAACATACATATATCTTTCGTGTGTTTCACCGATCCAGCCCGGCCATCTTAATCTACACGTTAGAGGTCTTTAAATCCCGACATTTTTTGTACGATTTTATAAGATATAGACGAACATGACCTGTTTGAATCGGTAAAATACACGGAGTATGTGTGTTTTGGGACGCCGGCTCACTTCTAAAATAGAGCCGCCGGCTCATACCATCTTTTCCTTTATATTGTAATTATATCATTTCTAATATTTAATTAATGGAGTTCTGATTTACTTTCAATTCCATTATGGTACCATTTATCTTTTGACTTTCTGATTTGGTCAGTAGATGTGATGTTGTGTATATTCCGAAGATGTCACAAGTTCAAGACATATAAAGACCCCGCTCTGCAATGCGTTAAATCGTTACAAATACAATTTTTTTTAAGGAACAACCTTTTAGTTTGTTTATTTATTTAGGGGTGTGTTTCACCATGACAACCTCGCACCCTAGCTTTGCTTGTGGGCTGCAGAGAGCATTTGTGTAGCTGAGGTCCATTTCTAACTGGTAGCCCTTGAACAGCGTATGCCGCACTTAAAACTCCAGATTATTCTCAACCAGCCCAATTTCTTGAGCCCAAATTCATAGAGGTCTTATCACGGACCTCCAAATTTGAAAGACAGTATAGTGGTAAAGCTTCTTGCTGTTTGTCACTACAATATGATGGTAAATAATTGGTTTTTTTTAACTTGGCGAACAAAGGATTCCACAATTTAACAAATTCTATCTTGCGAGCTTGCTTTTTTCGGTGAGGGAATTTGAAGCCACATGGAAACATGCAGCCTGCAGGGGATTTATTTGCTGCAAAATCGAGCTCCGATGAGCACGGAAAATGGATGATGCGTTCTGGCTGAAGGTGGAATTGTTTCATTTAATTTGTTTAGGAGCTAGCTATATGTATGATTGGATGGTGTAGTTGTTGAGTGTGAGTTATTTTGTGATGGTTGTTTTGAATTGGTTGCGCTTTACAGTGTTAAAGACAGACGACAATTCTATTTTGTGTGTGCCGCCCGTGGTTATGTGGTTTTGATGTACTTGTTCTACCTCTATGCAAGAATATTCCTTAAAATAATCCCTTATTTAGTTTGGGATTTAATGAAAAAATTGCTATCTAGCAACTATTTAATTATTTTATTATATTTAGGTCATGCAAATTTTTTTATTGGCTTCTTACTCGGTATTTATTATTATTTTATCCCATACGACTAGACTTATATGGTGAAAAAGTTATGATCAGCCACTTCTTTAAAATATCTTTCTACATTTTCTCTTATACTTGGATTTTACGGTTAAATTATTGGCAAAATTCATTACTTTTTTATGCTAAAGATTAAGTCAACATCTACACCCATGACAAAGTTTGAAATTTATCATTGCAAATAAGCCATGAAATCAAGCTCAACATCATCCCACCCGTGACGGGGATGAATGACACCACGCAAATAAACATATATATTTATCCTAATATTTGACATAAGTTGCCAACATACACGTAGGTAAGGTTTTATGGCCCATTGTTCTATTTCATAGCGATAAATTTGATATGTGAACCTCTTGTTACTCAAAGTCGTGTTTAATCGCTCCAAACTAATAAAATCCAAACCCACGCCCAAAGCTCACCCGAACTCCTTGGATTGAATTCGGCTTTTTCTATCCATTTTTAATGGGCAAGTTAAAGTGGCTAGAAAACCCGTTCGACCCGATCTGTGCATAGACTTAAACATATTCGTGAATTATGTTTAGATATAGTAGTATTTTACACGTACGATGCACATTAGTAATTGAGAGAGATATACAGAGTTGGTTATTGAAAGAGATAGTGGGGGGAGTAATTAGTCGAGAGAGAGAGAGAAGGAGAGAGTAGTTAGCAAATTTTAACTTTTGTTTTGTGCTAGAAAAAATGAGAAAGTGATGAGGCTCGATATCGGCAACTCTCCAGATGCTGACACGTTGCAGATGATGTGTCCCAGAACCTACAAGAAAGGATCAAGAACTTCAGTTGGGATCATGCCTCCGGCCCGAGGGGTCTCCCGACCTTCGGTGGCCTTCCAGACCAACCCCCCGGCTCGCCTCCGAGCTATCACAGAACCAAGATGCCTCGGCCTCCCGCTCTTGCCCGAGCCTCCCGCCGAGCTCATGACCCACAGCACTGATCACATGCATCTCCGCCACGGCTCCGCAAATCTCGCCATGCGTGAGATATCTGCCGTCCACGATCCAGCGTTCAACGCCATCACGATCCTCCATTAACGAGCCTATCTCGTCATTAATGCGGGATCCTGCCTATCATGCAGGCGTGACGCCAAAGGCGTAACGGCCGGCGTGAATCTCGCGCCCGCCTGCCTATTGCTGCCGCTATATAAACCCTTCTCTCAGACGATTCAGGTAAACCATTTTCACTCCAATAGGTCGTTACTCTACCAAAATATCTCGACTAACTTGATCATCGGAGAGTTCTCGGTGGCACAACCACCCCGGGACTTCTTTGCAGGTAGTTCGGCCCAAACCTCATAAAACCCATTGATATCCACACGCTTCAGAAGACAACCCTCCAAATCTAATCCCAGCCGTCCATCAGCACTCGCAGCAAATCAACGGATCAACGGAAGATAACATCTGAAGGAGATCCAGAGCTCTATCAGTTGGCGCCGTCTTTGGGAAACGCAGTTCCACTCAACGAAAGTTTATCTTCCGATCCCGACTTCATGGCGAGCGCTTCATGGCGAGCGATCACCGCGACGATCCAAGCGCTAGCCACCGCCTCCCCCACAATGGAAGCGCGGACGAATCTCCTCCCCCGAACGCCATTCACGCCATATCCGCTCGGATAGATGACTCGCGTCCGTCGTGGATACACCCGTCCGTGTCCAAACGGCAGGGCAAGTTCCCCAGGTCGCCGCTCCCCCACCTCGGACCGGGACCCCTACAGAGGGAGAGAAGACTCTGCCCGCGTCGGCACTGCCGACCACCGCCTCACTGCCTCTGGCGGCCGCAGATCCCTTGGACCGACATATTCGATGACTCGCTGGGCGCCGCACAGCTCAACACCGAGATCTTTCGCCAGAGCGCCTCGCCCCAAGCCCTATTGCGCCCTTGTTCTTCCCGAGGAGGTGTCGGTCAGCTCGCCTGCACCCAGGCATGACCGGCACCCCCTCCCTCAACGAGGTCGTGCGGACGGGACTCACAACGGCAGCTCAAAGACGACCTCGCCAGAGGACCTAAGGAACCTCATCGAACGGAACCCGGGCCATGGCCAGACACAGGCCTCCAACAGCAGAGGCCAAAGATCAGAATGTGCCGAATCATCGAGATACCACGGCCGACTCGACGCCCTCGAAAAGAAAATCGAATGCATGCATCGGGAAAGTCGTCATTCGAGCGACGGGGCTAAATATGCCGCCGACTCTCTCACGAAGCACTTCACCGAAGAGCTGCTCGCCGTCCACGTCTCCTCGCGGAACAAACCCCCGAAGGTCTCACTCTTCGACGGTAAGTCCGACTCGAAGGACCATTTGGACGCCTTCACGGCCGGGATGAGCTTCCAGGATTGTTCTGCCGCCGCCCAATGCCGCGCTTTCCCCGCCACCGTCATTCGCTCTGGACGAGACTGGTTCCGAGGACTTGCACCACACTCAATCTCTACCTTCGATGAGCTGGCCACCCAATTCCTTGACCACTTCGTCGGGAACAGATGGCAGAAGCGGACCGTCGACCATCTCTTCACCATAAAGAGCGGAGACAAAGAATCCTTCAAAGGATACGTCACCCGCTTCTACAACGGCCTCCTCGAGATCCAAGAACACCGAGACGAAACGGTATTACGGCACTTAGGTCGGGTCGCACAAGGAGGGGTTACGCTCCTTTGCATTAGCGCAGCCTAAGACCATGGCCGAGGTAAAGGCCTGGACCGAACGTAAGATCCAGTTTGAATCCGAGGTGAACGCCAATCTGCCTCGGACAGAACAAGCTGATCACAAGAAAAGGGCCCGGGAAGAGAAAAAGAAGATTGAGCGGCCGAAACCCTACCCCCTGAAGTTTCAGGAGTACACCCCGCTCAACGTCTCCCAGACGGTACTGCTGGAGGAGGCTAAGGGCGAGAGGTTCTTCAAACCCCCAGTCTCGAACAAGGCGGCAAAGCGCACACGGGGCCCCTGCTGCAACTTCCACAGGTCGCAGGGCCACTCCACTGAGAACTGCAAACAGCTCCGAGACTACATCGAGGAGCTAATCCGCTCGGGGCACCTGGCAGCGTACTTACGAGACAAGCGGCAAGCCGACCGTGAGCAAGAGCAACGTTCCCCTCCCGACGAGTTGACAATCGGCCAAATCATGGTTATGTCAGCGGGGGGTTCGACGAGGACCGACGAGATATGGCATCCCTCCCCGATCGAGGGACCTGTCGGCCACCTGAGGAAGAGGGCCAAAGCAGCCGAGCCGATCGTTTTTACCGACGAGGACTTCCACGGTATTTCCCTGCCTCACAATGACCCGCTGGTGATCACAGCCCAGGTCCACCGCTACGAGGTACAGAGGATACTGGTCGACTCAGGAAGCTCGGTGGACATCCTCTTTTACGACTGCTTTCTGCGCATGGGACTCACCAAATCGAACCTAAGGCCGACCTCCCACGTCCTGTCAGGGTTCACTAACCACTCCATCCCGGCGGAGGGGGTAATCACTCTGCAATTTAACATCGGGGATGCGAGCCGTACGCGCACCGTGCCTGTGGAATTCATCGTAGCAAGAATCCCATCGGCCTACAACATCCTCCTCGGCCGCCCTACACTGAACTCCCTCAGGGCCCAGATATCGACTTACCACCTGGCGATGAAATTCCTACTCGACCAAGGCGGCATAGGTCGGGCCTACGGGGACCAACGAACAGCAAAGGTATGCTTCACCCCAACATCTACGTCTGAGCGGCCAAACAATGATGTTGAAGGTGAGGGTGACATCAGGGGTTCCCTAGACACTTGAGACGAGCAGAAAGAGGTCCGAAGGACCCCGGTGGAGCCACTAACAGAGGTCCCCCTCGTAGAAGGGGACGACAAAAGAAGCGTTCAGATCGGGTCACTTTTGACGGGGACTCAGCGAGAGGATCTGGTTCGCTTCCTCAGAAATAACTCTGACGTGTTCGCCTAGGCACCTGCCGACATGCCTGGGATCGACCCCAAAATTATATCTCACAAGCTCGGGGTAGACCCTACGGTCCGACCCGTCATGCAGAAAAAATGAAGGTTCGCCCCGATCAAACAAAAGGCGATCGAGAACGAGGTGGACAGGCTCCACGCCGCCAACTTCATTCGGAATGTGTCTTACTCGGAATGGTTGGCGAACGTAGTCATGGTTAAGAAATTGAGCGGGAAGCGGCGCATGTGCGTCAACTTCACCGACCTCAACAAGGCCTGCCCGAAAGAAAACTATCCCCTCCCTCGGATAGATCAGCTCGTCGACAGCTCGGCAAGCCACGAGCTATTGAGCTTCATGGATGCTTTCTCCGGCTACAATCAGATCTGTATGAATCTGGCAGACGAGGATCTCACCGCATTCAAAACGGACCGGGGGGTATACTGCTAAAGGTGATGCCTTTCGGCCTCAAAAACGCCGGAGCTACGTACCAACGCTTGGTCAATCGCATGTTCAAGCCGCAGATCGGCAGGAACATGGAAGTCTACGTCGACGATATGCTAGTCAAATCGGTCTTATCGGGCGAACACGCCAAGGATCTGGGTGAGGCCTTCGACGTCCTTTGCAAATACAAGATGAAACTGAACCCCTCCAAGTGCGCATTTGGGGTCACCGGTGGAAAGTTCCTCGGTTTCATGATCACCCACCGTGGAATCGAAGCTAACCCGGAGAAAATCAACGCCATCCTCAACATGGCCACATCCAAGACTAACGTCGAAATCATGCGGCTGACAGGGCGGGTAGCCGCTCTGAGTCGTTTCATGTCAAGGTCTGGGGAGAAATGCCTCCCGTTCTTCAAAGCTCTAAGGAAAATTCCAAGGTACGAGTGGTCAGAGGAGTGCCAGACCGCCTTCGAGCAATTAAAAAGGCACCTTGCGACTCCACAGCTGCTCACCCGGCCACTTGAAGGGGACGAGCTATCGCTATATCTGGCGGTATCCGACCAAGCTGCAGGCTCGGTGCTCGTCCGTGAGGTCGACGGAGCCCAGAAGCTTGTATACTATGTGAGCCACGTCTTCAAGGACGCGGAAACGAGGTACCCAGCCATAGAGAAGATCGTCTTGGCACTCATCGTGGCCTCAAGGAAACAACAGCACTATTTCCAGGCCCACACCATCCTCGTTCTTACCGAGAGGCCTTTGGGGGCTATCCTCGCCTCCCCCGAGTCCTCTGGCCGCTTGAAGAAATGGAGGTGAGAGTTGTCCCAGTTTGGCATAAAATACCGCCCGAGGCAGGCTATCAAAGCACAAGCCCTGGTCGATTTTATCGTCGACCATCCCCAGCAAGGAGCCGGAGTCCATGCCAGCCCCCGCAGTTCAACCCTCAGTCGATGGAAAGCCCGACTCCATCCTTGATTGGATCCTCTACGTCGACGGATGCTCGACCGAGGAAGGCTGCGGTGCCGGCCTCATTATTCGGGGCCCGAACAAGGTAGAAATGGAGTATTCTCTGAAGCTTGGGTTCAAAGCCTCAAATAACGCTGCGGAATACGAGGCCTTGCTGGTCGGACTGCGCATAGCCTTCGGACTGGGGCTGAAAACGATTCGGATCCGCAACGACTCCGCCATGGTCATTAGCCAAGTGTCCGGCCGATTCGAGGCACGGGAGCCTCTGATGGTGAAGTCTCTGACCGAGGTAAGGAGGCTGCGAAAGGACTTCCACGAAGTCTAGGGGGAGCAAATCCCCAGATAGGTAAACGCCCAGGCCGACGCTTTGAGTAAGCTGACTTCGT
Organism: Agapanthus africanus; assembly: GCA_030015575.1. Taxonomy (NCBI): domain Eukaryota; kingdom Viridiplantae; phylum Streptophyta; class Magnoliopsida; order Asparagales; family Amaryllidaceae; genus Agapanthus; species Agapanthus africanus. The sequence goes on along the minus strand of JASDDO010000014.1, from coordinate 97,729,059 downwards.
CTTATACGGCCAACAATAAGAGGAACATCCTCTTCGAGGTCTTGCCACGGCCCAGCGTGAAAGACGGGGCAACAATGCTCTAAGTGTATACAGCCCGGGAAAAAGACCAGGATTGGAGAAAGCCCCTCGTGGAATTCCTGAGGGAAGGTACGCTCCCAGAAGATCGGGGAGAAGCCCGCCGTCTCCAAGCCAAAGCTTGCCATTTCGTCTGGAGCAATGGGAACCTCTACAAGAAGTCCTTCACTCAGCCCCTGCTCCGGTGCGTCGATACCCATGAAGCCGACTACGTCTTCCGTGAGATCCACGAAAGGGTCGGCGGTGCACACCAAGGGGCCCGCACCTTAATCCAGAAGGCATTGCTCCAGGGGTACTACTGGCCAACAATTCATCAGGACGCCCAGAAGCTCGTTAGGAGATGCAAAAGCTGCCAACTCCACGGAAGCATATCTCGCCTTCCGGCTACCGAGCTAACCGCCTTAACCTCCCCATGGCCATTTGCCCAATGGGGGATGGACATGATAGGCTAGTTCCCTACCGGTACGGACGGGCACAAGTACGTCCTCATCGTAGTGGACTACTTCACGAAGTAGATCGAGGCCATCTCCATCAGAAAACCGGACCCTCCACGACTATCAAGTTCCTACAGAACAACGTAATACTTCGGTTCGGCATCCCGAGGTGTATCATCACCGACCATGGGACAAATTTCGAAAATGAAAAGGTCAAGGAATTCTGGAGCGAATATCATATTCTCATGAAGTTTGCCGCGGTCGTGCATCCCCAATGCAATGGGCAAGCCGAGTTCGCTAATCCCGATGTCCTCCGAGGTCTTCGGACACGCCTAGAAGGACGCCAAGGCAATCGGGTCGAGGAATTGCCCCGGGTCCTATGGGCCCCGCGCACGTCGAAGAAAACCCCCACCGGGGAGACCCCTTTCAGCCTCTGCTACGGTACCGAGGCAATGGTTCCAGCGGAGATCGGGCTCCCCAGTCACCGGGTCGAGTATTTTGATGACGAAGCAAACACCTCAGCCCTACGAACTAACATAGACATCTTGTTAGAGAAACGAGACCGGGCTCAGATCAGAGCTGCCACCTATCAGCAGGAAACCGCCCGCTAATACAATGCACGAATCAAGCGTCGCTTCTTCAAGACCGGAGACTTAGTCCTAAGGCGGAACGAGTTCGTTGATCAAGCCAGGCTGCATAAGTTTTCCTCAAAATGGGACGGTCCTTTCTCGTCTCCGAGGTCCTGCCCGGCGGAGCCTACCGCCTACAAGACGTAGATGGTCGCCAATTTCCATGACCTTACAACGCTGAGAATCTCAAGCTGTACCTCTGAAAAGAACATCTGCGCATGTATATTTCTTCCTTAACAAAAGTGATGTAAATATTTCTTGAGTTCTTTTTTTTTAACAATAAAAGAGAAGCACTAGAACATTGCAAGAAGAAGAATTTTATTCATTCAAACGGTACCACGGGCTCCTCAACCTTACAGAAAAAGGAAAAAGTTATAACAGAGGTGGAACGGGATCAAGAAAGTACTCCTGGTGGTACTCGAAGTAGATCTCCGCTAGCCGGGCCCTAGACTCTGCAGCCCGCTCCCGTCGATACTGCACGCGAACTCGGGACGCCACGGAAGCACCCGACACTCTGCCCTCTGCGCCTTGGCTCACGAGGTACCTCATTTTGAAGCACTCCAGAATGAGGGCTAAGGATCGGTCGTGCCTGGCTTTCGAGATGAGGCCGAGGAGGAAGATCGAGCGCACCTTGTCGAGCGCCGTCCAACGGCTCCTCGAAGAAGGGGTTATCCAACCCCGGGGACCTCCTCCAAATTGCGTACATCAGCAACTGGAGCAGGGACAACCGCCGAGGGAGAAGCCAGCCGACGTGACCCTCGAGGCGCTGAACCACTCCCCAGTACCCATCCTCAGCCAAGGATTGGTCATACAAGAAGACGTCGTCGAAGGTAATGATCTCTTCGATTGAGTACATGCGCCCAGTCATCTCATAAAGCGATGTCGAAGAAGTTGCAGTCTTCTTCTCTATTTATAACCTCAAACAAAATCCTTAAGGACCCAGATTTGCGCGCGCATGGGCGTGAATCCCGAGATCCATCAAGATTACTCCAATTCCGCGCCCCCACATGGAAGAACTGACGCAACTTCCCGAAACGTTACGCCTCCCCCAAGCTTTACTGACACGTGCGGCCTGCGACGGTCACTCTTCCCAATGCTCACGGACCAACGGAGGTTAGACTGAACCTCGCGGATCCACCAAGCAGATACCCTGCTCGGTCCATCCATAGTATGCCACTACATGGGTCCTTTGGCAAAGCAACGTAAATTCTTTTTTATTTAAACAAACAAGAAGGACAAAACAATCGAGCATTGCAGAAAAGAAGAATTTTATTGATTCAGAAAGGTATTGTAGGCTCCTCAGCCTTACATTACATAAAAAAAGACTACAGCAGTAGGGGAAGGGGGTGCAGGAAATATTGCTCATGGTACTCCGAGGATATTTCCGCCAGCCGAGCCCTCGCTGCCTCGGACCTTTGCCTCTGATTCCGTCCGCAGACATCGGCGTGATGCCTCAATTGGTAACACTCGAGGACGAGTGCCACCGAGCGATCCCGTCGACCCATCGAGATCAGGCCAAAGCGGCACAAAGACCTCAGCTTACCAACCGCCTCGTCCTTCAGCTGCTCGGACAAGGGGTTGTACAGCCCCGGTGACGCCCTCCAGATGGAGTACATCAACAGCTGGAGCAGGGGTGAGCGTCGGGGAAGCAGCCGGCCTAAATGATCCTCAGTGCGACCTATCACTATCTGCACCGTATCATCGGTGCAATACTGGTCGTACAGGTACACGTCCTCGAAATTTATGATCTCGGGGATGGTGAAAGGAAAAGTGTCCATTCTTACGTTTTGGGGATAGAGAAAGGAGTGCCCAACAAGCCCTCCGCTTTATAGCCCCACAGCGCCCTCAAGAGTCCAACAGTCGCTCGTTCCTTCCAATGCCGTGCCGCCACGCGGCGGATATCCCGCCTCTTTCGGCAAACCGAAATCGGAACGCCGCAGCTCTTACACTTTGCCTCCCCCCACGCGTTTGTGACACGTGTCACCCGCGACGGTCGCTCTTCCCAACGCTCACGCCACGGACCAGGGAGGGTCGGACGAAACCTCACAAGGCCGAGCAGCTACCCTGCTCGGTCCATCCTTAGCAGGCCTCTCTATGCCCTCCCGCGCTGCTCGGTTATCCCTGGCTGGTAGTTCCCTGCCCACCGACGCCAAGGATCAAAGCCCTCACCGAGAGGCAACTGGGAAGCAACCCTGCTCGGTTATCCCTGGCTGGTAGTTCCCTACCCATCGACGCCAAGGATCAAAGCCCTCACCAAGAGGCAACTGGGCAGTAACCCTGCCGGTTATCCCTAGCTGGTAGTTCCCTATCCACCGACGCCAAGGATCAAAGCCCTCACCAAGTGGCAACCGGGCAACGACACTGCCCGGTTATCCCTGGCTGGTAGTTCCCTACCCACCGACGCCAGGGATCAAAGCCCTCGCCAAGAGGCAACCGAGCAGCAACCCTGCTCGGTCCATCCTTAGCAGGCCTCTCTATGCCCTCCCGCGCTAAGGATCAAAGCCATCACCAAGAGGCAACCGGGCAGCGACCCTGCTCGGTTATCCCTGGCTGGTAGTTCCCTACCCACCGATGCCAGAGATCAAATCCCTCGCCAAGAGGCAACCGTGCACAACCCTGCTCGGTCCATCCTTAGCTGGCCTCACTATGCTCTTCCGCGCTAAGGATCAAATCCCTAACCAAGAGGCAACCGGGAAACGACCCTGCTCGGTTATCCCTGGCTGGTAGTTCCCTACCTACCGATGCCAGGGATCAAAGCCCTCGCCAAGAGGTAACCAGGCAGTGACCATGCTCGGTCCATCCTTAGCAGGCCTCTCTATGCCCTCCCGCGCTAAGGATCAAAGCCCTCACCAAAAGGCAACCGGGCATCAACCTTGCTCGGTTATCCCTGAATGGTAGTTCCCTATCCACCGACACCAGGGATCAAAGCTCTCACCAAGAGGCAACCGGGCAGCGACCCTGCTCGGTCCATCCTTAGCAGGTCTCTCTATGCCCTCCCGTGCTAAGAATTAAAGCCTTCACCAAGAGACAAATGGGCAGCGACCTTGCTCGGTTATCCATGGCTGGTAGCTCACTACCCACCGACGCCAAGGATCTAAGCTCTCATCAAGAGGTCGCCGAGCAGCTACCCTGTGTTTCCTGATTTAAAATCAGGAAAGCTTACGAAGAAGGCATCACGTGCTAGCACGTGACCAGCAGTCACGTGTTGGCACGTGACATTTAAAAGCATCGGCAAAGGCAGATTCAGCTCCTTGATTAAATCAAAGAAAAGGCTCCAGAAAGGGTCACGTGCTCACACGTGACCAGGGGTCACGTGTTGGCACGTGACGGTTAAACAGCGGCTAGAAAACAGAGCGCAGAAAAGAGAAGAAAGCTCGTTCCAGGGGGTCACGTGCCTACACGTGACCAAGGGTCACGTGGTTACACATGACCGGCTTGCAAAGCCTTTCTATTTAACAGAATTAAATTCTGAAAGGCATTCAAATCTTTCCAAAGGAGAATAATTATTTGGAACCGATTGGATTAAAAATCTAAACGTGATTAAATATCACCTATTTATGGAAAAATCTTGAACTTGGAAAGATTTCCCCTTAAAATCTAACCGAAATAACAAAGGGAAATCTCTGGATTTAAAATCCAATGGTAAATAAAATTCACCTAATAATCCAAAGGACCAGATGAATGATGAATGCAAATCAAATCTCTGAATGAATGCAAATCAAATCTCTCAATAAAAGATTCATTAAAACTAATTGATTCTGCTCCTTCTCCTATAAATAGGAGCCAACAGGGATACATACAGGGGGAGATATAGAGAGGGATATACAGAAAGACAGAGATATATAGAGAGAGAAAATAGAGCCTCGAGACTTTGGAGGAATTTGGATCTACTGCAAAAGAAAAGCTTAGGTAAGAAAGGAGAGGCTTTTTTTTAAAAGAGAATTTAATTCTCAAAAGAGTTTAACTCTGATATTAAGAAGAAGAACTTAGTTCTCTCTTTAGCAGAGGATCTGCAAAGTGCACATCTCCTCATGAATTGAGAATTTAATTCTCATTGGGTTGAGATCCTGCCATGCAGATCCAAAGCATAGAGAGAGAATGGAAATTTGAGAATTTAATTCTCATAGAATTATAGGAATTTAATTCCTTTGAATTAAAGTTAGGGTTTAACCCTATGTTATAGGAATTTAATTCCTTCAAAATGAACAAAACTAGGGTTTAGCCCTGACTGAGAACATAATTCTCTCAAACTCATAGGAATCTAATTCCTTTAAGAAAAGAAATTAGGGTTTAACCCTATCAAGAATATAATTCTTCAGAAGTTTAGGGTTTAACCCTATCAACAGAACTTTAACGCATACAGAGACCCGCCGAATAAAACTCTGAAGTAGGTATCTCACGTGTTACCACGTGACTCCTAAAAGAGAACTTTGAGGCAATGCCTCACGTGCCCCACGTGATCTCTAAAGCACACAAAAGAAAAAGAAACAGAAAAGAGCTTTAGGGCGCACTCACGTGCCGACACGTGACCCCTAATGAACATTCTAACAGATCAAAGCGCAAGCCCCCATCACGTGCCCACACGTGATGGCTTTTAGAATTAAAAGTGTTAAACACTTATCTGTAGAAAAAAATAAAGGGAAACCGGGCGCTATCACGTGCTACCACGTGACCCCTTGGCTGATACTTTAACGAACAAGCACCAAAATGCCCATCACGTGACAGCACGTGATGCTCCGAAGTATTCAATACTTTTGACAGAATAAAATGAATTGAGGGCGCCATCACGTGCTACCACGTGACCCCTCTTACCTTAGTGTTTAACACTAGAGTTGAAACCTCTATATCCAGTGTTCAACACTGATTTTCTTAGTGTTTAAACACTAATTTGGAAAACTCTATTTAATGTGTTTAACACTGACTTTCTTAGTGTTGAACAATAACTTGGAAAACCCTGTTTCCAGTATTTAATATTGATCTGCCTTAGTGTTAAACACTAATTTGAAATCTCCACTGCCAGTGTTTAACACTGATTTGTTTTAGTGTATAAACACTAATTTGAAAGCCCTGTTGCTGGTGTTTAACACTAACTATCTTTTAGTGTTAAACACTAACTTGTCAATCTCATTCTCAGTGTTCAACACTGATTGATTTTTAGTGTTTAACACTAACTTTAGCCCCATTGGCTAAGTGTCTAGAGGCAAAGGCTCTTCTCTAATGGACCAACAGAGGACCAATATCCTAAACATGATTGGACTTAGCCCAAGCTGGCCATCAGTCCTCAATTCAAATTCAACTGAGCCAATGGGCTCATAATATAATTAATTGGTCATGGTTCCAAATTGGGCCAAAGACTGTTCAATCTACTTTGGTTTAAGGGTACATCTCTTCACTCCTTTGATACCTGGCGTTGTAATTCCTCAACGTCTTCAGAGAGGTGACGGGTCCCGATGACCACATATTGATACGGACTGTGGGGTCCTTAAACTCACGGACTATGAGGTCCTTAACCTTGACCGGGATGTCTTAAAACTAACGCCGGACTGTGGAGTCCTTAAATCCATGGACTATGAGGTCCTTAACCTTGACCGTGATGTCTTAAAACTAACGCCGGACTGTGGAGTCCTTAAATCCACGGACTATGAGGTCCTTAACCTTGACCGTGATGTCTTAAAACTAATGTCGGACTGTGGAGTCCTTAAATCCACGGACTATGAGGTCCTTAACCTTGACCATGATGTCTTAAAACTAACATCAGACGGTGGAGTCCTTAAATCCACGGACTACGACTTACTTAACCTTGACCGCAACGTCTTAAAACTAACACTGGACCGCAATGTCCTTAAACTACCAATTGACCGCAACGTTACTAAACTAAACAACAGGGCTCCCTTAATGGCTCTATTGTTGGATCTAAACGATCCCGTTAAGTCGATCTTAGTCTAAAAACTAGACTAACGTATCCTTAACAAACGTTTAAGTCGATCTTAGTCTCCAATGAGGCTAACGAATCCTTAAACCCAAACCCCCAAACCCAAATTTAAGATAATACGGATTTGGACTAGTCCACGCCCTACGGGCGACGACATAATTCAGTCTCCGTATACAATCCACGGGCAACTAAACACAAAATAAACACACACGACACAAAGTGACCATCTGGAGAAGGAGAAAGTGGTTACCGCGACGCGGTAGCGTAATTAACTGCAGGGGCTTGCGCCTGCAGGGAAGAGCGTTCCCACAATCAAAAACCCCTCAAGCGAGGGGGAATCTGATGAAGTCTGCTAAATCGGACGCATCCGTCTAAACCTTCGATACACGGTGCCATAAATCAACTTGGTATTTTCGGAGAGGTAGACAGATAGCACCAATTAGCATCTGCCCCGAACCCCAGGCGAGACGTCCGCCGTCGCGCCGTCGTTCGGAGGGGAACAGATTCTGGCACGCCCAATGGGAACTTTTCCTCTTTCCACTCCATACTTCGTGCGTCGTGTTCGCGAACCAAACACGGTTCGTTAATGGTTGCCCTTGGGTTTCAAGGTACTAAGATTCAGCGTCTTGCTTATTGCAGAAAGCAAAGAATCAATGGCTTCCGCTTGCGCGACATGCTCCAACTGCAATTGCAACCAACGCTCTGCCTCACCAGGAGGTATAGCCTACGGACCCCAAGCTGCTTCGCTATTCACAATGCCCATGGAACATGTCACTCGAGCCACCACAGGGTTGTTTTTTGGGACCATGCTCCCGCCGACAAGATTCACCGCTCCGGTGCTGACAGCGGAAGCTCCCAAGAAGTCGGTCTTCTCCAGACTAGGCCAGAGCTCCTGTGAAACCACGATAGGGCCTACAATCCCAGAGAAGGCTGCTCCTAAGAAAATAACCAGTCCCGCTCCTGAAGTCGTCAAGGCGGCTTCTCCTTCCAAAAAGTCGGTCTTTACAAGGTTGATTGTTCCAGCTCCCGCTCCTGCTATCCGAAGGACATCAGTCTTTAACAGGCTGGCACCAGCAGCGACCCCCCACCTACACAGGGGGCAGGATGAGGCTATCGCCATCACGGAGCCGATGCCATCAGCACGACACGCTCGACGTCGTTACTGGCGCCGAGTGAGGAAGGCCGGAGGCAACTCCCCTTCTGGGCTAACTCCTCCAGCCCCGACGACAGAAGTTAATGCTGCTGTTACAACTAGGAACAGCTTCGAGATGCTAAATAAGGTGCGTAGGAATTCTCCTACCGCGGTGCTAAAGAAGTCTCCCCATCCGCTGAAAAAGGCTATAGAAGTAAAGCCAGAACAGCCCCAATCTCCTCAACGGCTGTCCTCCCGAATTTATAAAGTCTGGCGGCAGACCCGAGACTCGGCGATCGATCCAAATTTCTCCCGCCAGCACAAGAAGCTGAAAATTCAACAGGAAGTCAGTCACCAGGCTAAGCCACGAAAAGCAGTCTGGGTGCCCACCTCAACGGCCCCCTCAACTTCCACTGCTCATAAAAAGAGGAAGCCGGAGAAGACCCCGGGCCTGCAACGAAAGCTAAAAGCGCTGAGCCCAGACGCCCTAAGGCTGGGGGCAGGATGGTCCATACTGTATACATGGCATCGGGGAAGGAAGACAGCCGTGCGTCTGCAGGTCATAGACCGCTTACACGGTCGGTGACCAAAGCTCAGGAGCAACAGCAAAAGCTCCAGGAAATGATGATCGCAATGGCCGCGCTTACTGGGCCGAAAGAAAGCCCCGAGGCGTCCTCGGATCAGCAACAAGAACAGAAAACCGACGCTGAGTTCCTCCGGAGGATGTTGGAAAAGAAAGACAAAGAGGCCGCGGAACAAGCGGCCAATATAAAGCAAATAGTCCACTTATTTCAAGACATGGTTGGGATAATGATTCAACAGGATCCTCCCACGGAAGATCCCCCAACCGTCCTCGAAGATGATAGAGGAGAAACATCGAATCCGCCACCGGCTCTTTCAACTGCCAAGGAGGAGACAATCTCCAAGGCTGACTTGGACGACTATATAGCCCAGCAGATCCGGATTCATCATGCGACTGAAGCAGCTGGTCAAGTCGTAAAAACTGGACGACCATATCCGAGCTGGTACGACCAAATCAAATATCCGCCGGGTTATACAATACCAAAATTCCACGTGTATAAGGGGACCGGCAATCCCCACCAACATGTTGCCAGTTCAGGGCCCTTTGTGGTAACACCGGCAGTGATGATAAACTGTTGCTTCGCCAGTTCGTGGGCAGCTTATCAGAAACAGCGTTCGAATGGTATTCGGAACTCCCGAACGATTCCGTCAAGACGTTCGCTGAAATGGAGTTGCTATTCACTCAGCGATTCGCAAGCGCCAGCGAACGCACTCCAATAACGGCGTTGATTAATGCCAGGGTGAAACCAGGCGAAACGTGGGTCCAGTATGCTATACGCTGGCGAAATTTGTGGTCGAAATGCGAGCAACGCATTGAGGAAGCGCCCGCGGTGGGCATGTTCATGGGTACCCTAGACCCTCATGCAACTATCTCCCAGTTTATGATGCTCTTTAAGCCAACCACATTCCAGGCTCTAATCGACAAGTTGGCCCAGATGGACCAGATGGGTCACAGGCCGCCTCCCCCGAAATCAGAACCTCGGAATGACAAGGGTAAAGGGAAGGCAACCTTCGTTGTGAACGCACAGCAACAACCCAGTGCCCCAAAGCTGGCGGATCAGCTGGAAGAAAAGCGGCGGTATTACAACGAGAAGATGAAGCGCCCCTACTCGTTCCCGCGGGATAAGACGAAACGGTTATTCGACTTGGCAGTACGCAACAGACTTATAAACCTGCCAAATCCAAGACGACCGCCACAACCCATTGAGGTGAACAACCCCAACTATTGCCCCTACCATCAAACGGTAAGTCATCCGATTGAGGATTGCTTCGTTTTTAAAGGATGGATTGAAGATCAATACCTCCAGGGGAAGTTTGTGCTATCCGAAAAATGGAAGGTGAACCCGCCACAGCCGCATACTCCTAAGAAAGCAGATACACCAGGGGCAACCTGTTCCTTTATTGATGAAGCTCCATGGGAGGTCGTGCTGTCAACTAAAACAAAAAGAATGCTGAGGGACCTTCAGGCGTGCCCGACGGTCGAATGGAAGGACCCGCTTGAACCTCAAATCATCGAAGGGATGTTGAAGTCGTGCCCAACTACGAAGACTCGTGGTGATAGCCCGAATACTCACACCCAACCGTCAAAATCATCGAAGAAAAAGAAGAAGGAATCCAAAAAGCCCGTGAAGCCTGGAGACAAGCGCACGAATTTACAGAAACAGATTGATGCGTTGGAGGAGTACAATCAAAAGGCGCGGATTCCCGTCACACTGCAACAGTTCTTCAACCACGTCTTTCAGGAGGAAGATGATGGAGAAAGCTCGTCAGATGAATCCGAGGGATATGTGGCAAGCTGTCATATGATCTCCCATTCGTTTACGGACGATGAAAGAACTCCTGGCACTAAGAAACTTGGGGCACAGCCTGAGCCAGAACTTGTATGGCCAACAGATGAAATGATCGACGCCTTTCTAGACGAGATTCGTTTGAAGAGTAAAGCCGATCAGGAGCGTGAGAGGGCCGCATTGGAAGGAGCCAAACGCAAGCGACCAAACGAAAGAATCGGAGCACTCCCGCCAGATCAAAAGATGTCCGATGCGAATAAAAACGTGTTCAAGACGAGAAAAAGGTTTGCCAAAGCCATGTCAATGGGGATGAAGCTACCACCTTCGGAAGAGAACACATTCGATGGGGCGGAGAGGCACCCTAATTATTGCTCATATCATCGGAAAATTTCGCACCCCACTGAGGAGTGCGACGCTTTTAAGATGTGGTGGCAAGGATATATTGCTCACCGGCAACATTTTAAGCGCATGAAACGCAAGACTCATCGGGAACGAAGAAATACGGCCGAAGAACACAAAAGAACTACCGGCAATTGTTACACGGTTAACGCCGGAAGGTCATAAGTTCTTACCTTTGGAAGCGACTCTGATGAAGGAATGGCTCTGGGCCCTCTCTTTAAGGAATCCGTTTTAGGGAAAGAGGAAGAACCAGAGGCCTGCGAAAACATTCAGCTGCGCAATCGCACGCTCCCGGAAAAGAATCTCGGACCCGCGAATAGAAAAGATAAGGGAAAGGAGAAGGCCACTGAGGATATCACCTTAGATGATCATGTTACGAAAGAGTTGGCTGCCAAAGATCCTCCCAGGTAGGGTAAAATGGACTACAACATCCTAGCGCACCTAAGAAAGCTACCTTCTCAGCTCAGCATTCTCGACTCCCTCCTATTATCAAAAGAAGCGCGAGATTCATTAATCAAGGCGTTACAAGAACCCGAGCAATTCCAAGCCTTCCTCGCCGCGGAAAGGATGAAGGATGAACTGGAAGAAGTGCACGCGGCCGACATCACTTTCGGTGACGAAGACCTTCTCCTCGGGACGTGCGACCACAACCGTCCCCTATACGTCTCCGGATACTGTCACGATATCAAGATAGGCAAAATCCTGGTTGATAATGGATCCTCCGTCAATCTCCTTAATGTTCGGGTGTTGAAGGAAATTTGCATGAGCGTGCAGCACCTCGCTAGTGACAAAATTACCATCTCCGGTTTCGACTCCCAGTCGTCACGGACTCTCGGATCCGTGATACTAACATTATGCTTTGGACTACTCATCACAAACATCAAATTTCACGTCATTGACGCCAAGACCTGCTACAACGCCTTGCTCGGTCGTCCTTGGTTACATGAGTACAACATCATCCCTTCTACACAGTATCAGTGTATGAAGTACTTTAAGGATGGCTTCGAATATACCGTAACAGGTGAGCTGAACCCATTTTCCGTGAACGAAGTCCGCAAGTACGAAGATGCGAAGTATTTTTTGCCAGATTTCGAGGATACAGAAAGGTGTCGCAAGCCGGGGAACAAAGCCGCTGCCACCATCCCTATTTTCGGGAGCGATACCGAAGAAGGAGAAGAGATAGTTTACGCGGGTCCGTCCCGACGCAACAACCCGGGACCGTCCGCCCCCATATTGATCTTCGGAAGTGACTCGGAAGATGAGGTTAATGTCGTGTTCTCCAGTCGGCCGTCAATACAAGTATCCCCTGGCGATGATCAGAGTTTGCAAATCACCATGGTGCCACGGAAACACTACAAGGATCTCGACGCACTTCAGGCTCACAATGTGGAGGACCTGCAGACGTTTTACGTCCCTCCCAGGCGAAAGGGTGAAAAGGTGATCCTATTCTACCAATCTACAGAAATGAGAGTGGAGAAAGAGATATGGCATGGCGCGGATGTTACGCTTGACAGGATCCAACCCATCCGTTTGCCCAGATACTACACAAATGGACTAAAGAGGCATTTGAAGCGCCAAGGGGTACCCTTAAAACAGACTGTTCGACAAGCTCGATTCTACAACGGGATTTGGGATGTCCCTGGAACTCAGCGCAAATTGCCCAACGGGAGAATGGAAACGCTCGGCCTTGGATACGTGAGATCCGGTAAACGGGAGCGAATCCACGGTAGCTACGCCGTATATAACTTCGATGAGGAGGAAAACGCCCTGCCCAGTAATGCCAACCCCTCGTCAAAACTGGATCCTACGAGCGAAATGCCGAGTCCGTAATTTGAAGAACGAACGGGCCAGCCTACAGAAGCCATAAGATTAGCCGCTTCGCGCAACAACATAATATAGACTGGAGATACTCCTCAATTTATAATCCACGAGCTAACGGTCTGGCCGAGGCCTTCAATAAGACCTTGACAAAGATCATAAAAAAGACGGTGTCCCGAAATAAGAGGGACTGACACGAGAGACTGCAGGAGGCTCTTTGGGCATATCGAACTACGTTCAAAACGGCCACGAACACGACGCCATACGCATTGGTATTCGGTACGGAAGCGGTACTCCCCCTCGAGATAGAGCTACCTTCTCTACGAGTGGCAGTCCACCACGAGTTGACAGGCGAAGAAAATGCTCACCTTCGGCTTGAGGAGCTTGATGCCCTTGATGAAACACGGCTCGTAGCACAACAAAACTTGGAGGCTTATAAAGTAAAGATGACGCGCTCATATGAAAGATTGACCCGACCGAGGACATTCCGCCAAGGCGAACTCGTGCTAGTGGTCAAGAGGCCTATGATCCCCAACTGCACCAAGTGGGGAAAATTCGAGCCGAACTATGAAGGCCCGTACATCATAGACAAGGTCTATCAGGGTGGAGCCTATCTACTCATGGATATGCATGGTGAAAGGCCTTTCAGGCCGATAAACGGCCGCTTCCTAAAGAAATACTACACTTAATGAGCCACAGCCTAGGTTAACGATAGATGACGACGACTATGTCCGCTCGCTATCTTCCTAAGCTCAAGCTCTATAAGTAGTGGTTGGCCTTCTCCACGACGGACCGAAACGTCCTTAAACTAACGACGGACCGAAACGTTCTTAAACCAACGACGGACCGAAACGTCCTTAAAACTACTACCGCAGCATTCTTAGGCTGATGAGATGAATAAAAAAAATAATAAAATAAATAATAAAAAAAAACAAAAAATACTGTATGTCCATAAGCAAGAAGGGCACGGATGAAAACCCGAAAGGGCTCCGTGAGTAAAAACAGCAGGGCTACCGGCGAGTATTCGTGAAAACCCGAAAGGGTGCGACCTCGTAAAAAAAATAATAAAATAAAAAGAATAAAAAAAACGGTATGTCCATAAGCAAAAAGGGCACGGATGAAAACCCGAAAGGGCTCCGTGAGCAAAAACAGCAGGGCTACCGGCGAGTGTTTGTGAAAACCCGAAAGGGCGCAACCTCGTTAAAGGACACTTGCGGGGTCCTCACGACCCTGTAAGGAGAAACCACCCGCGTGAGATCTTTACGACTTACAAAGGAGCAAACACTTAGGAGTTCTCACAATTCCTAAGGAGAAAATACACTTGCGAGATCCTCACGACTCGTAAGGAGAACTCTCTTATGGGACCCTCACGGCTCATAAGATTTGAAAGTCTTAAGTCACAGAGACCTAAACATGTGCTTAAGCGAAATCCCCCATACCCTTCGACAATGCCCTACAAGCGGCTCATACTGACCCTTGTATACAATCCACGGGCACGAATGAGCATTTCCCCAGCAAAGTCCCATCCGTGACTAGGGATACGTCCGTATGATGAGCAACCCTTATAAGTTCTCTCGACTTATAAGGAGAAAGCCCTCTTGTAAGATCCTTACGACTTACAGAGGAACATACACTTAGGAATCCTTACGATTCCTAGGGAGAAAATGCACCTACAAGATCCTCACGACTTGTAGGGAGAAACACCTTTGTGAGACCCTTACGGCTCATGAAGTCAAAAGCCTTAGTTGACAGGACCCTAACCCTGTTTGCTAAGCTACCTTTGTTCAATATCGACGGAGGCAAATGATGATTCGCTCCTGACCATATCCCAGTTGTAGCGGTGCTGATGCCGAAATCGGTGTCTAATATCAGATTTACGGCGAAAAGCCAGCAAGCCACACATGCATATGAAATAGCCGAAATGATGGGGCAACTTGCAATAAAAACAGCAAGTAAAAATGTATGCATGAAAAATAGCCGAAATGATGGGGCAACTCGCAATAAAAAGCAGCGAGTAAAAATGAAATAAATAGCCGAAATGATTGGGCACCGCGAAAAATAGCCGAAATGATAGGGCAATCGCGACCTCCGCGATATAAAAGCTGAAATGATAGAGCATCGCGGAAAAAAAAAGAGAGAGAGAGAGAAAAGTTTTAATTTATGCCCTACAGGTGATGTTCCATCACACCCCGTATACAATCCAAGGGCGTAAACAAAGGAGTGATCATACTTCCCCCCAGGTCTCATTAAAGAAAGAACCTAAGTCTCGACGGGCCGCAAGCGACCTAGAGATCATCCCAACACCCGTCTCATAACAACGGACACAACTTCAGACAAAGCGGAGCAGCGGCAACCCCTAGCTCCATGGCTCGGCAATATACATATCACCAACAGCCAAACCTCCCTTCCGTGAAATGCGGATACAATCAGCAAAATTCCTGGTTACGTGGAACGCGGATAACGTCACTCTTTGACCCCGTGGAAAACGTCCAGAGCGGATCCTGGTCCTCGCAGAGCACGGCAGTGAACCCGTGTAAAGCATCCAGAGCGGAGCCTAGTCCTCGCCGAACACGGCAGTGAACCCGTGTGAAGCATCTAGTGCAAAATTCCTGGTTACGTGGAACGCGGATGACATCACTCTTTGACCCCGTGGAAAACGTCCAGAGCGGATCCTGGTCCTCGCGGAGCACGGCAGCGAACCCGTGTGAAGCACCCAAAGCGGAGCCTAGTCCTCGCCGAACACGGCAGTGAACCCGTGTGAAGCATCTAGTGCAAAATTCCTGGTTACATGGAACGCGGATAACGTCACTCTTTGACCCCGTGGAAAACGTCCAGAGCAGATCCTGGTCCTCGCGGAGCACGGCAGCGAACCCGTGTGAAGCATCCAAAGCGGAGCCTAGTCCTCGCCGAACACGGAAGTGAACCCGTGTGAAGCATCTAGTGCAAATATCCTGGTTACGCGGAACGCGGATAACGTCACTCTTTGACCCCGTGGAAAACGTCCAGAGCGGATCCTGGTCCTCGCGGAGCACGGCAGCGAACCCGTGTGAAGCATCCAGAGTGGAGCCTAGTCCTCGCCGAACACGGCAGTGAACCCGTGTGAAGCATCTAGTGCAAAATTCCTGGTTACGTGGAACGCGGATAACGTCACTCTTTGACCCCGTGGAAAACGTCCAGAGCGGATCCTGGTCCTCGCAGAGCACGGCAGTGAACCCGTGTGAAGCATCCAGAGCGGAGCCTAGTCCTCGCCGAACACGGCAGTGAACCCGTGTGAAGCATCTAGTGCAAAATTCCTGGTCACGTGGAACGCGGATAATGTCACTCTTTGACCCCACGGAAAACGCCCAGAGCGGAGCCTGGTCCTCGCCAAGCACGGCAGTGAACCCGTGTGAAGCATCCAGAGCAAACACCGGACTGTGGAGTCCTTAAAATCCACGGACTATGACGTCCTTAACCTCGACCGTAATGTCTTAAAACTAATAATCAACCACCCTGATTCTATATTGATTCCACCTTGGTTTAAGGGTACATCTCTTCACTCCTTTGATACCTAGCGTTGTAATTCCTCAACGTCTTCAAAGAGGTGACGGGTCCCTGCAACCACACATCGGACTGTGGGGTCCTTAAATCCACGGACTATGAAGTCCTTAACCTTGACCGTGATGTCTTAAAACTAACATCGGACTATGGAGTCCTTAAATCCACGGACTATGAGGTCCTTAACCTTGACCGCGATGTCTTAAAACTAATATCGGACTGTGGAGTCCTTAAATCCACGGACTATGAGGTCCTTAACCTTGACCGTGATGTCTTAAAACTAACATCGGACTGTGGAGTCCCTAAATCCACAGACTATGACGTCCTTAACCTTGACCGTGATGTCTTAAAACTAACATCGGACTGTGGAGTCCTTAAATCCACGGACTATGACGTCCTTAACCTTGACCGCGACGTCTTTAAACTACGATATTTTGAGCAACCCCTG
The DNA here is from genome assembly GCA_030015575.1 of Agapanthus africanus. Lineage (NCBI taxonomy): Eukaryota > Viridiplantae > Streptophyta > Magnoliopsida > Asparagales > Amaryllidaceae > Agapanthus > Agapanthus africanus. Next base: position 97,712,286 of record JASDDO010000014.1, on the reverse strand, counting down.
ACCCCGTGAAACACGGATAAGGGCGACCACATCCAGCACTTGCAGGTCCTCACGACCTGTAAGGAAGAAAACTCTCTTGTGAGATCCTTACGACTCTCAAGGGAAAACCCGCTTAAGAATCCTCACGATTCTTAAGAAGAACTTACCCCTATGGGATCCTCTCGACCTGTAAGGAGAAAAACTCTTTATGAGACCCTCATGGCTCATAAAGCGCAAAAGTCCTAGGAAGCAGACCTTAACCCTGAATCCTAAGCCATCGCTGACCTACGAGGAGATCAAGATAAATTGTCCGCAAAACTCATTCAATGAAAGAGACACACCATTGAGAAGAAAAATGTATCTTTTATTCACAAAATGGATACAAAGTACAATTCATGAAAGAACAAAAAGAAGATACTCTCAGTCATGAGTATGTACAAAAACAGAAAAAAGGGAAAAGATACAAGTTTTCAAGCCGGTGGGCGATTTAGCAGCTTGGTCAGCTCATCCCGCTTTTGCTGGGCCACGGCCTCATGATTTAAGATCGCCAAAAGACGGGCCTCCGTCTGAGCCTGCTGGGCCTGATACGAAGCAAGCCGGCCTTCAAGCTCTTTCTCGGCGGCCTTGTGTGCCTCGACCCTTTCATGAGTGAACACGACAGCTTTATCAAGAGCCACCACCTCTTCGATAGACTCTTGAAGCACCCGCCAGAGCTCATACGTTTTATTGGCTTTGGTTGTAAGGCTGGTCTGAAGCTCGCTCAATGCCTTGGAGGCCAGTTCCCTCTCCGAGAATTTACGGCCGAGCCTCTTCTCACACAACAATGTGTTCGCCACGGCAACCTCGGAAACAAGACGTATACGCTCAAGGCCGTATAAACGAGCCTCCAGTCGACAGCAACAGTCAATCTAAAACACGCTCATATCACCTGGTATGGGAAGCAACAAAAAGTTCTCGGTATACATCCTATCAAGCATGCATTCGCAACTATATGAATATCCGAAAAGAAATAATACCCGAAGCTCGGATATGCATGCAACATAGTAACAGTGTTCGCAATTAAAGAAAATTCTCATGGGAAGAACACAAAGTTCATTTATGCAAGCAAAAACATACATACGGATACCCAACACACATTAAAGTTCTACGTAAAGCAAGCGAAAACTAATTTGAAGGTACTACATTAGCGGTAAAAGGTCGCCGAATAAAGGATCGACAGCGCAAGGGTTGACAAAACAAAAGACAAAATTCTCCATCTCTCTCTCCGCTCTCTCCAACACGTCAAAGCGCCGGTTCTCGCGAGGAGTTGCTCCCCACCGATTGGCGCCATGTTCGTCCGCAAAAGCAGACATAACAGCCCGACGGGCTCTTATTTCGCTCAAAAGGTGAACCGAGCGATCTTTCAAAGCTTGAGTGATTAGGTACGCTTCGTGAAAGCCCGCGAGCTTTTCTTCGGCCGCGTCAAGCATCGCCAGGGTCATCTCCGCCGGGTGAGGATGGACGTCGGCAAGCACGGCAGCAAGAATCTTCCGGAGCCAGAGGGAGCCCATTGGGAGAGGAGACCCCCTGCGGATCGAGAGTTCATACGCCGCGGAGTCGCATTCATCGTCAGTAAGGAGGGGATCCACCAATCGGGCGGCGAAGCGGGGGATCATCTCCTCGATAGGAACTTCCCATGGCTGTCGACGAGCATGAGGGCGATTGCAGGCCATGGAGCTCGGTTGTTTCTCAAGACAAATCACACCAAAATGAAAATAAATCTCTTTGTGAAGAGAAAAGAAGGCTATGGCCTCAGATATAAAGAGGTGCATTAAGTGTTGAGCGCAGAAAATTTTGCATGTTAAAGCTATTCCCAAGGCCTAAAAAAGGAAAGGCATCGGAAATCAAGGAGATAGAACTATTTCCAAGGCTACTTTTCTGCATCTGATATTGTGCACTAAAAATATGGCGTTGGAAAGTTTTTTGAACAGTTTCATCAAAAGGACCCCACGTGTGGAGCACGTGAGCCCCAAACTCGACGTGCACTAAAAAATGGAATTAGCACCCTGCGTATTAAAAGCGCCAACAACAACAATAGCAAAATGATAAAATCCCACAGAAAGGCATGCAAACATATAAAGACATAATAGAACTTATCATTCATACTTTAAGAAGTTCATACAAAATAAAGAGAACACGTTTACAATGGTAAGACCTCAGACGCGGGGCACGGATTGAGAAACTCCAGCTTAACTTTGTCCAAGATCCTCTAAGCATTTCGAATCTCCTGAGTATGTTTTCTCTCACGATCACAAGCGTCGGGGTCCTCGCGAATGTCCTCCACCCTCCGATAGGCGGCAAGTACGGCCGACTGCTGAAATGCCTGGTGCAAGAGATCAATGAGGTTGTCGCGCTTTCTCTTCGAGATTAGACTCATCAGATACACCGAATGTATCTTTTCCTCGGCAGCGTCCAATGCCCTGAGCGGTACACCGGCGCAGAAGAGAGGAAGCGCCTCCCAAATCGCCAGCACGATGAGTCTCAAAAGAGAAGAGCGACGGGGGAGTAGCCGATGGTTGTACTCGTCAAAGAGGCTCATAATCTCAGCACACTGAGCATTAGTGAACTCCTGGTTCTGACTGCGGCCCAGTGCATGAATGTTCCCATAGGAAATGATTTCGTCATGACCGTACATATGGGCATCCATAATACCTGAAATAAAGGTCATGAGAATTGTTGCAAACTTCTGTTCCATTAATTGCAGAAGGACAACCTAGGGCAAAGAGACCCTAAGAAGCCTCCATGTGAAGAAACCGATTTCTTCATAGGAATTAAATTCCTTATTAAGAAAAGGGGAATTAAATTCCCAGAAACTTTTTTGGGATAGAATTAAATTCCATAAATTTTAACCTCCACCATTATCTCCCTAAAGATCATATGAACCCTAAAAAGATCTACTGTTGAAGGTTAAATGGTTTCATACTTTGGTTGAAAAACTTGAAGAAAAAATGGGTTCATATTCAAAAAGGGTAAAAACCCTTGTTTTGGATTTAAAATCCAGAGGAATGTGAGAGTTCATCGTTCATTCAAGAGCATTACCTGAAGAAAAGAGTCTTTTTGAACAGAGTTATACTCTAAAAATGTTTCAAGGCGGAGAACTAAGCTCTGGAAGAAGAGAATTAAATTCTCAGAAAAAGTTTGCAAGGAGGAAGACAAGCAAAAGTGGAGGCGTTTCTGAAATGACCCCTATATTTATAAGATATGATGGAGACGCTTCACCTCCCCAAATCCCTAGAGAAATCCAACGGTCACAAAAAGTGACAGCGTTGCATTCACGTGCAGACACGTGAGCACAACGCTGTGGGGGCATTTGTTTCCTGATTTAAAATCAGGAAAGCTTACGAAGAAGGCATCACGTGCTAGCACGTGACCAGCAGTAACGTGTTGGCACGTGACATTTAAAAGCGTCGGCAAAGGCAGATTAAGCTCCTTGATTAAATCAAAGAAAATGCTCCAGAAAGGGTCACGTGCTCACACGTGACCAGGGGTCACGTGTTGGCACGTGACGGTTGAACAGCGGCTAGAAAACAGAGCGCAGAAAGGAGAAGAAAGCTCATTCCAGGGGGTCACGTGCCTACACGTGACCAAGGGTCACGTGGTCACACGTGACCGGCTTGCAAAGCCTCTATATTTAACAGAATTAAATTCTGAAAGGCATTCAAATCTTTCCAAAGGAGAATGATTATTTGGAACCGATTGGATTAAAAATCTAAACGTGATTAAATATCACCTATTTATGGAAAAATCTTGAACTTGGAAAGATTTCCCCTTAAAATCTAACCGAAATAACAAAGGGAAATCTCTGGATTTAAAATCCAATGGTGAATAAAATTCACCTAATAATCCAAAGGACCAGATGAATAATGAATGCAAATCAAATCTCTGAATGAATGCAAATCAAATCTCTCAAAGAAAGATTCACTAAAACTAATTGATTCTGCTCCTTCTCCTATAAATAGGAGCCAACAGGGATACATACAGGGGGAGATAGAGAGAGGGATATACAGAAAGACAGAGATATATATAGAGAGAAAATAGAGCCTCGAGACTTTGGAGGAATTTGGATCTTCTGCAAAAGAAAAGCTTAGGTAAGAAAGGAGAGACTTTTTTTTAAAAGAGAATTTAATTCTCAAAAGAGTTTAACTCTGATATTAAGAAGAAGAACTTAGTTCTCTCTTTAGCAGAGGATCTGCAAAGTGCACATCTCCCCATGAATTGAGAATTTAATTCTCATTGGGTTGAGATCCTGCCATGCAGATCCAAAGCATAGAGAGAGAATGGAAATTTGAGAATTTAATTCTCATAGAATTATAGGAATTTAATTCCTTTGAATTAAAGTTAGGGTTTAACCCTATGTTATAGGAATTTAATTCCTTCAAAATGAACAAAACTAGGGTTTAGCCCTAACTGAGAACATAATTCTCTCAAACTCATAGGAATCTAATTTCTTTAAGAAAAGAAATTAGGGTTTAACCCTATCAAGAATATAATTCTTCAGAAGTTTAGGGTTTAACCCTATCAACAGAACTTTAACGCATACAGAGACCCGCCGAATAAAACTCTGAAGTAGGCACCTCACGTGTTACCACGTGACTCCTAAAAGAGAACTTTGAGGCAATACCTCACGTGCCCCACGTTATCTCTAAAGCACACAAAAGAAAAAGAAACAGAAAAGAGCTTTAGGGCGCACTCACGTGCCGACACGTGACCCCTAATGAACATTCTAACAGATCAAAGCGCAAGCCCCCATCACGTGCCCACACATGATGGCTTTTAGAATTAAAAGTGTTAAACACTTATCTGTAGAACAAAATAAAGGGAAACCGGGTGCTATCACGTGCTACCACGTGACCCCTTGGCTGAAGCTTTAACGGACAAGCACCAAAATGCCCATCACGTGACAGCACGTGATGCTCCGAAGTATTCAATACTTTTGATAGAATAAAATGAATTGAGGGCGCCATCACGTGCTACCACGTGACCCCTCTTGCCTTAGTGTTTAACACTAGAGTTGAAACCTCTATATCCAGTGTTCAACACTGATTTTCTTAGTGTTTAAACACTAATTTGGAAAACTCTATTTACAGTGTTTAACACTGACTTTCTTAGTGTTGAACACTAACTTGGAAAACCCTGTTTCCAGTATTTAACATTGATCTGCCTTAGTGTTAAACACTAATTTGAAATCTCCACTGCCAGTGTTTAACACTGATTTGTTTTAGTGTATAAACACTAATTTGAAAGCCCTGTTGCTGGTGTTTAACACTAACTATCTTTTAGTGTTAAACACTAACTTATCAATCTCATTCTCAGTGTTCAACACTGATTGATTTTTAGTGTTTAACACTAACTTTAGCCCCATTGGCTAAGTGTCTAGAGGCAAAGGCTCTTCTCTAATGGACCAACAGAGGGCCAATATCCTAAACATGATTGGACTTAGCCCAAGATGGCCATCAGTCCTCAATTCAAATTCAACTGAGCCAATTGGCTCATAATATAATTAATTAGTCTTGGTTCCAAATTGGGCCAAAGACTGTTCAATCTACTTTGGTTTAAGGGTACATCTCTTCACTCCTTTGATACCTGGCGTTGTAATTCCTCAACGTCTTCAGATAGGTGACAGGTCCCGATGACCACATATTGATACGGACTGTGGGGTCCTTAAACTCACGGACTATGAGGTCCTTAATCTTGACCGGGATGTCTTAAAAGTAACGTCAGACTGTGGAGTCCTTAAATCCATGGACTATGAGGTCCTTCACCTTGACCGTGATGTCTTAAAACTAACGCCGGACTGTGGAGTCCTTAAATCCATGGACTATGAGGTCCTTAACCTTGACCGTGATGTCTTAAAACTAACGTCGGACTGTGGAGTCCTTAAATCCACGGACTATGAGGTCCTTAACCTTGACCGTGATGTCTTAAAACTAACATCGGACTGTGGAGTCCTTAAATCCACGGACTACGACGTCCTTAACCTTGACCGCAACGTCTTAAAACTAACACTGGACCGCAATGTCCTTAAACTACCTATTGACCGCAACGTCACTAAACTAAACAACAGGGCTCTCTTAATAGCTCTATTGTTGGATCTAAACGATCCCGTTAAGTCGATCTTAGTCTAAAAACTAGACTAACGTGTCCTTAACAAACGTTTAAGTCGATCTTAGTCTCCAATGAGGCTAACGAATCCTTAAACCCAAACCCCCAAACCCAAATCTAAGATAATACGGATTTGGACTAGTCCACGCCCTACGGGCGACGACATAATTCAGTCTCCGTATACAATCCACGGGCAACTAAACACAAAATAAACACACACGACACAAAGTGACCATCTGGAGAAGGAGAAAGTGGTTACTATGACGCGGTAGTGTAATTAACTGCAGGGGCTTGCGCCTGCAGGGAAGAGCGTCCCCACAATCAAAAACCCCTCAAGCGAGGGGGAATCTGACGAAGTCTGCTACATCGGACGCATCCGTCTAAACCTTCGATACACGGTGCCATAAATCAACTTGGAATTTTCGGAGAGGTAGACGGATAGCACCAATTAGCATCTGCCCCGAACCCTAGGCAAGACGTCCGCCGTCGCGCCGTCGTTCGGAGGGGAACACCCTGCTCGGTCCATCCTTGGCTGGTAACGTCTTACGCCACGACGCCAAGGATCCAAAGCCCTCATCTAGAGGCCGCCAAGCATCCACCCTGCTCAACTCCCTACACATCTTACCAAGCAATCTCCACCTCGACTTCGGGGCCATAGAGATACCATCATTTCACCGGTCTTTGCACACTTGGAGAATAGTCGAATTCAACTCGACGTGCGATTGCTAGACGAAAAACCGACCTAACATGAAAGCAATACCGTGCAAATACAAATGTTTACCACAAACAAAAATAAAATGCGCACGCAAAGAAACTGCAAAAAGATTTTTTATTCATAAAAAGTCGGAAGTTTTTACAAAGGTATTATGGGCTCCCCAGCCTTACAAAAACGCCCGGAGGCTTACAAAATTTTATTGCAAAGAAAATAAAGAGGCGAGGAAGTTCAGGCCTCGGGGCCAGGGAGGACATCAACGAGCAGCGCTTCCACTGCGACGACCGGGGTGGCATCTTGTAGGTCGGCGCCCGCAGCGGAAGCCTCGACGCCGGTGGTCGGGACGACTGACTTATCCCTAACGCTCCTACCGGGGGCTTCTTCCCTTGCAGCACTCCCGGCGGCGTCCCCCTGTGCCTCATCCCCATGTGGGTACTCACCCAGGAGCTCGCCGTCAGGGAACTCCGGCATCATGGCCTTGACGGCGTCGAGGGCGTCGTACCAAACGATGGTGGAGGATCCAACGAGATCGGTGTAGAACTGGTCCGACTCCTTATAGCTCTCCACCGCCTTCGACGCCAGAAGCTCGGCCTTCGACGCCCGAAGCTCGGCACGCCTCGTCCCCTCCTTCGCCGCCTCGTTCTCCTTCCGGAGGGTGCTCACTGTCTTCTCCAGTGTGGCGACGAGCACCCTGGAGTCTTCCAACTGGGCCTCGGCGTCCCGGGCAGCCTCTCGATTCTCGGTCGCCACCCGGTCTTTAAGGGCGGCGACCCTCTCCATCGCCGCCTCCAGCTCCAACCTTGAGCTCTCCTCCCGCGAGGAGAACTCGCCCACAGCCCGCATCTCCGGGGCTATCTCCTCGTCCTCCATGTTGACGACGAGAGCGACGTGCTGGAGGACCTGAAGAAAAGAAAGAGGGTTAAAAACGAAAGGGAGGCACCCAATCACGCGAACAAAAATGCCGAATGAAGAACCAAGTGGGGTACGAACACTAACCTGCACGGCCTCTTGGGCTATAGTCGCCATTTGGGCCCGGAGGGTACCCTGAGGGATTCTGTCCCTGGCCGACCTTTCCATCTCCAAGAGCAGGCTGTCGGCGACGGAAATCCCAGAGGGCACCTCGAAGCGACGCTCCCCATCGTCCATGAGGATCGGGGAAGCTGGAGAGCAGGGCACCGTCCTATGGAACCTCTTAAGGAGCGACGCGGGAGAACCAGTCTCGCTTCCCACCTCAGGAGCCCGGGGCTCTTGCTCCCGAGCACACTTTCGGCTCGGCGAACGACTGGACTCGGAGGCCCGGGGCGCGCTTGGGCGCCTTGATAGAGCGGCCGCCGGTAGAGCCAGAGCAAACGAGGGACGAGAAGGGCCGGCACCTGCGGCCTTCTTCCCCTTCTTCATGTCAACCAGGGCTGCTCGAAATTTGCCTAGGTCCATAGGTTCTGGATAAGACAAAATACAGAGGAGTCAGCGATGCCAGAAAAGTAAAAGAACGCACAAGTCTAAAGAGGTCACCTGAAAACTCCCGACTTACCCGCGAACTGGGCGGGGCTGAGCCCGGCCCAACTAAGGGCCCGCTCAAACAGCAACACATCAGCCTGGGGGATGGGCTCCCACTCTGACACCGCCATCGCATTGCGATCATTCGACCGACTCACCTGCGGACAGCTGGCCCTATGCCACTGGGTAGGCACAGGCCAATCCTCACCCTCGGGCGGCGCAACAAACAAAAACTTCTTCTTCCATTCATGAATGGAAGAAGGTACTACGACAACCCCCGACCCGGCAGAGCCCCCTCTTTCCTAAAAGAGATGTATAGCCAGCTCGGCTCACCCCTGCGAGCGCCAGGGTGGTTTTTGTAACAGAGAGAAGAAACCAGTGGACTCCGGCGGAAAGGGATCGAACGTAATTTCAACCGGACCAGGAACCCAAGAATAATCCTCCAAGAGTTCGGCACTAACTGGCCCAGGGCTAACTCAAAACAATTTAGCGCCGTACTCACCTCAAAGGAGAAGGGCAGACGCATCCCGGCCTAAAAGGCTTCCAGGTATAAGGCAATCTCCTTACCCCGTACCTGGTCTGCCCTCTCCCCCTTCTCGGCCAGACGAAGCGAATAGCCGGGAGGAATGTGAAAATGAGTCCGGATGGTGGCGAGCTCGTCCGCGTGCCTCAGCATGGATGACGCGCCATGAACACCCGTGACTTGCGCTCTGGGGACCACCCCCATCGCACGACCCCGGGGAGCATGACTGACCCTAATCCCCGGGGGGACTCCGACTCAGAGGAGGAGAATGAAGAAGTAGAAGAGGAAGCTTCAGAAGATTCCCTAGACTCTACCCGGACTACATCTACAGACTCCTCGGAAGAAGACATCTAACCTGATCAAAGGGAGGCGTCCTTGGGAATCAAACGCAAAGAATCCGACCTGAGGAGAAAAGCGTCGGGCTAACACGACTAGGGACGAGGGAATTATGAAGAGGTATAAGCCCTGATAGGGATCCTACCTCTATTTATAGCTGCCGGCGTATGCATCCTACGGCTTCGATCGCCTCCCGCCAAAACAACGTTTTGCAACCAACGGCCGACAACGTTCCACCTGTCGCCCTCATATTGGGCGCGTCCCATCGGGCGCGGGAACGCCTGCGGCACGTCTCGCCAGCCAACCAGCGCCAGACACGTGGGCCGTAGCTTCGACGAACGTACACACGATCCGGCGCTTCCCTTTTAATGCGAGATCTCTCACCTGATCCGCTGACGTCATCAAGAAAATACTACTCTTTGCCTGGGAATGAGCGTCGACGATATCTTCGAGTGAGAGCTCATCTTGGATGATCGGTCAGACCACTCTCAACCCGACCCAGGGACGGGTCGAGATGAGAGTGGGGGTTAATGATGAGGTTCGATATCGGCGACTTTCCAGATGCTGACACGTTGCAGATGATGTGTCCCAGAACCTACAAGAAAGGATCAAGAACTTCAGTTGGGATCACGCCTCGGGCCTCCGGTCCGAGGAGTCTCCCGACCTTCAGTGGCCTTCCAGACCATCCCCGGCTCGCCTCCGAGCTATCACAGAACCAAGATGCCTCGGCCTCCCGCTCTTGCCCGAGCCTCCCGCCGAACTCATCTTCCTCAGTCTCACCGACCGACACGCAACACTGATCACAGGAGCCTCCGCCACGGCTCCGCAAATCTCGCCATGCGCGAGATATCCGCCGTCCACGATCCCGCGTTCAACGCCATCACAATCCCCCATTAACGAGCATGTCTCGTCATTAATGCGGGATCTTGCCTATCACGCGGGCGTGACGCCAGGGGCGTAACGGCCGGCGTGAATCTCGCGCCCGTCTGCCCATTGCTGCGGCTATATAAACCCTTCTCTCAGACGATTCAGGTAAGCCATTTTCACTCCAATAGGCCGTTACTCTGTCAAAATAACTCGACTAACTTGATCGTCGGAGAGTCCTCGGTGGCACAACCATCCCGGGACTTCTTTGTAGGTGGTTCGGCCCAAACCTCATAAAACCCATTGAGATCCACACGCTTCAGGAGGCAATCCTCCAAATCCAATCCCTGCCGTCCATCAGCGCTCGCAGCGGATCAACGGAAGATAGCATCTGAAGAAGATCCAGAGCTCCATCAGAAAGTTTTATAGCTATTTAGAAGGTTGTCATTGAAATTGGATTCTCAATTTTGAGACCCGCTTCTTTTAACACACTATAACAGCAGAGATTACTTGAGCCTTAAAATATTAGAACTTCAAATGTTATATTATGAAATTTTTTAAAATATCTCTCACAACACCCAGCACAACTTTCAGAATTTTGGTGAACTGGAAAGAGGCAAGTAATGTTCAAATATTATCAGATATATGCACTTCATTAAAATACTAAAATAATACCTGCAATGTAAAAAATAAATCCCTTATCACTCTTCACAAATTCTTCCCCCCATTTCACACTTTCGTTGCATGGAATTTATATTAGTTTAGATAACAAAAGCGGAGAAGATAGAATCATAAACAACAAGCGGAAAGAATTTAATTAACAGAAACTATTATCACATGATTAATTATATTAAAATTGTGAGAAGGATACATAAACACCCCTTTTAAGTTTGGGTTAAATTAGTTGATAAATATCACAAACCCCAATTGTAGGATAATTCTTTTTACACACTTCAACAGTTATTATGAGATTGCAATGTAAATATGTCCTAGACACACTTAGGGGCAGTAAAATATCGAATTAATTGCTACATATACGCATAACTTCAATTGTGGCTAGAGCAACAACAAAATGTCAAGAAAATTGATCTCAAAATCCCAATGGATTCGAAGATACCAGAACTAAATACCATCCATAAGTAAGCCAGCAGCACACTTACTATGTTTCATATGTGAATTCAACTAGCAAAGGTAGAAGCTTAAATTTATATCAGTATAAATAAATAGGCATGACACTTGTTCCAGCAAGACCACCATAGCCTAGCAAGGATTGTCGGAAAAAGAACACGCAGACCGAATACTCCAACAACATTATATCCATAGTCATCGCTTTATAAAAAGGAATGTAAGGCATAACCAAGGCGGTCATACCCCACGCCACCAACCAGGTCTGCATAACAAGGGCTATAAGGAAAAGCCGGGAAATCTGATTTCACCCCGCTAACCATCTCAATCTCACCATTTGTCAGACTATATAGAACGACCTTAGTCACTACTACGAGAAAAACCATATCCAAATCTGAATGAAAAGCAAGAAAATCAATGAAATTTCCGGATCGTTGCCGTTGCCTTGCGAATCGTTGCCTTTTCCGAATTGCCGGATTGGAAACATAGAAATGTTGCTTGTTTCCAAGTAGAAGTAGACCATTGCAGCAATCATAATATTCAATGTACTTGGACAATGCATGCAAGGGTATAAAAGTAACCTCTATAACAGTTGTTTTTCTTCTTCCTCTTCTTTTTTCAAATCAACGTGCCCACTGACCGGGATTGAACTTGCAACCTCTCGCATTGGAGAGTAAATTGGTTCTAACTGTGCTACGCCCAATTGATCTCTATAAGAGTTGTTTGTTACTTTTATTTGCATACATGACAGCATAAAGTAAGAAGACAAATTTTTAGAGCATTTTTGGAGTACAGGGTGCATATACCGGGCCTCTGTAAAGGGAAACTATAGCTAAATCTTTATTTCGGATTTATTCGAAAGGCCTGTTTCCATTAGAGTTTTATTTCCCAAATAAAAACTGATCTGATCGATACATATTAGAAATTTTTCGCTTGAAGAGCCACATATACTTAGTAACATATTAAAAAAAATTATGCACATACACGCACTAATTAAATATATGAATTATGTTTCATATATTTGCCAGACTTACAACTAACTAAGAGAATTGTAATTTTAATTCCACGTCAATTTATTAAAAAGGAAAATTAATTTTATAAAGAAAATTAATTTACTAAGAGAACTCGAACTTATCATGATGATGATCTAAGAGAAGTTGAAACTTACGATGATAATGATGATGGTCTAAGAGAACTCGAACTTATGATGGTAATCATGATGATGATCTAAAGAGAAGTATGTTTAATTTTTACTAATATCTTGAAGATATAATTATACCTAAATTAAACCTATGTTTAGTATTTACTAATATCTTATGATGATAATGATCTAAGAGAAGTATTTACTAATACCTAAATGGAACTTGTGATGATAATGATGATGATGATCTAAGAGCAGTATTTACTAATACCTAAATTAAACCGTCAGATCTAGAAGCAAGGGCTGAGATTGGAGATATTAGAGTTTAGTATTTACTAATACCTTGCATGGGCGATGCACGTGTTCAAATAAAAACCATGCTCAATTTTTTAATTTAAACTCATAAAAATTAGACAACATTAAAACTTGCACATCGGGAGTGGTTAATTTGTTTTCAAATTAATTCACAATAATTCTAATAGTTATTTAAGATTAGTAAAGATGATTGTATAGTTATAGCTGGTTCGATTGATAATTGTATTTATTAAATATTTGTTAAAGAAAATTCTGCATTTAATTTGTTTTGCTGTTGATGTGACGCTATTTGAGGCTACATTATACCATCAAATTGAAATCAATTTGGGAATCCTAAAGTTTTATAGTTACTAGTATTTTGCACGTGCGATGCATGTAAGTGTATAATGAATATTATATTATTTAAATAAATATTATGTCATGTAAACATTTAAGTTTTAGAATATACTTACAGAGATATTTCTAAAAATTGGGACAAAATGGCCCAGATGTGGAGAAAGATAGAGAGAGCTTGAAGCTTGAATTTAATGTGAAAATATATAAATAAGGGTTGATGATCTGGTACGCTTCATGTGAGCAATAGCTTGAAGGATTTTTCTCCTTCTATAAAAAAAAAATATTTGGAGCTATAAATGATATAAAACCTTACAAAGCTTTAGAAAAAAAAACATTTACATAATTTAAACATTATTCATACCGAAATAAAACCTCCTCTTATATAGTATTCCTCCTTCACTTACTCATCTTCTCTGGATAGAGACGTCTCTCGGATGGAGAATGGCTTTCTGTGAGACTTTCCCTTTCGATGAGAAAATCAATGTAGTATTCTACTTGTTCATCTATATAATTTTTATAATGGATTGAAGATATAATCTTGTTATCGCTATTTGATTTTAAGATGGAGGAAATAAAGGTAGTTTGACAGATGATGGTGGGATTAGTTTTCATAATTAAACCTTTTGGTTTCCATGAATTTGAAAAGACCCATCAAATTTTAGCGATATTTTTTCTTTTTCTATTTTCAAATAAATTGAAAAGGGACACGTGTGCTCTTCTTAAATGGTGTTAGTTGAAATTGAGAATCGATCAAATATCCTACAAGTTTTGTAGTAATAATAGTAAAGATAAATATAATAGTAGAGATGGACCATGCCAGCATGGGAAAGGGGGACCGGTTTGAACAAAAAGTGACACGTATCTTTCTTTCATCGGGTGTCAAATGGACGGTTCGGACCATCCGCATTTGAGTAATTGCTTGTGACGGAGAAAACGGACACGGGTAGAAATGCCTAGATTTAAACAGATGTATAATCTCATACCCGTCACCCAACCCACTCAAATGTGCCTAACACATACCAATGTATTAAATATATATCGGATATCATAATCGTATCGGATGGGTGTTTTCAATATTGGATAGCGGTATCGGATGATATATCACCGATACGAGTTAAATATCATGCATTCATATCAGATAATGGTATCGAGTATATCGGTATCGGATATATTAGGTGTATCGGAAAATTCTATATACATATTGGATATATTGATCTAGTTTACGAGGAACATTACACACGTTTATTTTTATAAATTTTATAATAAAATACTATAGCATCTGTCACAGAGACAGAGACTTATATTGTGATGACATGGAAGGAAGCGCAATAAAATAATGCATGCTATTAAAGAATTTAAATAAAAAAACTAAATTCTCATATAGGGGAGAGAGAGAGAGAGAGAGAGAGAGAGAGTGCGCATCATGGGTTTGAAAAAAAATTGTATATGTATATTATAAGTTATATTGTTAAGGGGTTTCGGTTTCGGATATTAGGTGAAAGTGGAAAACCAAAAAATTAATCCATACATTTTCTACCCGATAAGTACCGTATCGCAGATAAATGAGCCGGTACGATATAGCCGATATATCAACCGATATTTATTATATCGGCTGATATTGGGTTAAAACGATATACTCTCTTATCGATACGAAATTTATCTTTGCCCGACTGATACCGATATATCAGCTAATATATTGAGCTATACCACCGATATTTTTTTGCACTGCACATACCCTGCTGCGTCTGATCTTGTCAGACAAGCGACAGAATCCAACATGGATTATCTAACCCGTGCGTGAAAGTGTCTTAGATTTTATACAGGGACATGCAGGATTTATTACTGTAAGTGCAAGGTACAAGTGTTTGGATACCGTAAATTCAAGGTGCATGAGTTGTTAACGGTCACTAACTGTAAATTCAGGGACTCGCACGGCGCATAGTCTAACCTTAGAAGGTATTAAACACATTCGAAACGATGTTATCGGGTAACGTGATCTACCGCAAAAATATGTGTGTATTTGTATAGGACACTTCTTATTAAGAGCTCAAGTTAGAATGAACATCATAGCGTGGTGTTCTATCGCATTTTTTACACGTTGCTCAGGAAATTCCAGCCATGAGCATTATATCACATGAAAAATGTTTAAATGAATTAATTATCGCGATTTAGCCTAAACCATGCATGTCATGTCAACCACGAAAAGACGTCGATATACGGTAGGTTAGTTAACTACGGCAGAGCGGTCGTAGTCGTAGGATTGAGCATGATTTATATGTAATATTCTATAATTAAATACACCCCTATATTTCATTTATAACACATATCAAGAATCTAAAAGTAAGATTTAGACGTAGCTCTATCCATAACCATAAGAACACGCGGAAGTCACGATTGAACTAGATCTTCCTCACCTTTCTTTCTTTCAGACGGCTCTCAATGGGGAAAACCAATTATTAGATTAAGAACAGGAGAGGGGATCTAGCCTATATATAATGAATCTCATTGGGACCTTCCATAAAAGATCCAATAAGATAAAGGCTTACATTGACCGTCCGATCACATTATATCCGATAAAAGGTGTGCTAAAACCCATTAATTCAATAAGATCACATAACTTTATTAGGCCTACTAGCATGGTTCAAAACTACATAATATTGGTCTAGCCCACTTTAATAAATTATAATTAATGAGAGCCCATAATTAGATAAATGTAACATTCTCCCACTTGGGCATCATTAATTAAAAAAATATTTACATTAAAAAAAATTTAAAATGTATTTTAGAAAATAATTTAATTTGCAAATGACTCTTGAGCTGAGCAACATAAAGCACTATATGTGGCCACAAAATTAAAATTTATATAATTATGTGACAACATTTCAAGAAACATTCCGGTCTAATAGAATGCCTAACACTGAATCATGACAGTAGATATATTCTCAATAATATAAAGCCATCCATGATCACAAATGCTAGAAATCCTATCGACATGGATCAAATGTGATGGTGTAGCAAGAAAATAGTACTCTTTATGTGATCTTTATTTATATACTATTTTTTTATTGTCGATTCTCAGATTTCTCCTTAACAGAAATCCAATTGCACTATGTCCTTATGAGAAATTACATAAACTAATTCTTCTTTAACTTTATAAGGAATTAAATTTCTCTAAATTCTTATGAGAAATTCGTAAAACGATTCCTCTTTAACTTTATAAGGAATTAAATTTCTCTAAATTCTTATGAGAAATTCATATGAAAACAATTTCTCTTTAACCTTATGAGGAATCAAATTCCTCCAAACCTTATGAGAAATTTACCGGCCTTAAAATAGGCTCGTATACCCATTTTTCTTCAGGTATACCTTTACGACAAATCCGTCATACTCAAAAACGGTACCACGATTTTTAAGATTTCATATAAAATGACATGTCATAAGTATAATGTGCACAATAAATAAATAATGAAGTGTCAAACAAATAACATAAATGATGATGATCAATAAAGAAACTAAAAAGTTTATAAACACACTCTAAAATATGAATATATTGTCATGAAAAATATGAATCAACTCCCACTAACCAAGCATATCAAAAGACTCAATAATACCAATGTTATCAACATGTTTCTTGAAGATTATTGTTTTAGACCCTTGGTCAAAGGATCAGCGAGCATGTCTGTCACGCCCCGCTTCCCAAAATACGGAATACGAGGGGTTGACAAGGCCAGCCATGCTCCTACGGTCAAGGAATATCCTGCCGTAGTCACACTTCGGCTTCTAGTTTTAACTGGCAATCAGTAAATAACACGCAGGTAATGAGAAATGCAGTAACTGAAACAAACAATGTAAAGAACTGACCTGATGGGAAACAAAAGGGTATAACCCTGGATAGCAAGTCGAGGTGTCTGTGATATACGTCTAGTCCTGATCCAGGCTAAATCTTCTCCCCACACTGAGCATGCATACTCAGGTCGTCAGAGCGACACAATAGCAATATAATATATATAAAATCATGTGACAATTCTAACAGTGATAATAGATATATGTAACAGTAAATCAATGACGGTAAAGGTATGAACATGCGGTAATCAATGCAGCGGAACGGTGAAAGCAGTATAATGATATGCCACATATGTCAACACAATAAGTATATATGGTATATCAATGCCAGTATCCCTATCAGTCTCTAAGTCTCACTGTACAGGTCACTAAGCCTATCGTCAGTCCAAGTGTGAGAGTCAACCACTCGCGAGTGTCCTCCACCTAAGGGTAGAACCCAAGGACAAGAGACCACGGGCCCAACATGTACATCACGGTGATAATCACATACCCTGTAAATCTCCATATATCTCCCTAAATATATAAGCCGGCATGGGACTCCCGAGATTCTGTTGAACTCACACTCAAACTACCCCACACCCCGTGGTCTATATCAAACGCTAACCATAACCCTAAATACCAATCGGTCTGTGACAAGTCTGCGCGAGAGCTGGAGGCAGGACCTCCATCAAGCACGTCCCGACTAATACCTAAGATAAATGGCAATGTTTGGTGCCTTATCTGTGACACCCGTGAAAGAGCTTCCATAAGTGTCTCATACCACTTATAGTCACACGTACACGCATCCCACAGACGTCGACAATGCAATAGAATAATAAGGTTCACTGATTGTGTACAAGTACGTATCACTTTCACTTAATCACTTATACACGAATACCGACGTACTTGCCACAATCATCACTAAAATCTAACACTGGGTAAATGCACGTTATCACTATGTTATCAATGCAATGACATGGGTATGATATGATGCGTAAACAGTATATGAAGCATGATTAAGGTGTCACAAAATAGTATTCTATCACTTGCACGATTTATCATGAAACGTACGTGTATAGTTTAGCGAAACGATAAACAGGTAATAATTAGTATGTTCAGTTGTCCATCCATCGAATTTAGTCTCATGCCAATCGGGTTCCAGGATCATTAATTATAACCATTTCCTTTTAAGCGTTCACGGCTGGAAATCCGGTTTCAGAATTAGAAATTCGTTTCGCAACGCATTTTAATTCCAGTTGGAATCAGATTTTAGCGACACTACAGTTGAATAAAATCTAGGGTTTTCAGTAAGGTTTTCAACGCAACAGACGGATCTTCAATCACATCTGTACGTCAGGAGTTATACACTGTTTAACATTAATATGTCATCTCAGAATCTGTTCTGGACTGTTATACGTCCACATCTATTAAATTACAGATTAAATAACAAACGATAACGAAACAGGATGAAACCACTTGTGTTGTCTAGCTATCAGATTTACCTATAATAAACAGCAGAGTTCCGCAACCTACAAGTTAAGGAAATCTTGTGGTACCCATTACGGAACAGCAAGCAACAATTGGAGTCGCTCTGGACTGCAGTCCAGAGTCGCACTCCGATCCAAATATCGTCATAGTTTAAGTACAGGAATATCTGGAAATTAGTATAGGGTTAAATTTCGTCGAGTCGGCTTCGATTTGAGCCCTCGAACGCATCATTCCAGTATGTATATAATTTGTGGTGATTTTAACGGTTTTCAGGTACAAGGAAATTCCAGCTTTTCTAGTAAACTTGGGGGTAGTTGTTTTAATCTTTAACAGTCGTATTTTCTAATGAAATTCACACACTAGAATCACATCAATACGGACCAAACTATACCAATGAGTTCCGTCAAATTAGGTGAGTATTTTCATTGAGAACACACGTCGAACAGGTATGGTACATAATTGATCTAAAATTATAATTTTGCGATCTATGTAATTTAAATGTGTAACTTGAATATATAGCATGTAGCAAGTAAAAGTACTTGCTTGGAGACGTACGGTAGATGCAGTACAGCACGGCACGGAAACGGCGACAAGGGTTTGGCTCGGCTTGATCTCGGCACAGGCTCGGAGATGGAGACGGGCTGCTGCGGACGGCGTCAACAAGTTCAGGCGATGGGCGATAGCGTAGAGGCCACAGGTGACGGCTAGGAGTTGTAGTTGCGTGGTGAAGGTGGCTCTGGAGAGGTTGGGAGGCCGGAGGCTATAGAGTTGTAAAGAGAGAGAGATTGAGTATTGAGAAGAGAGAGAGGAATGAGAGAGATAGAGAGAGAACTGAGGGAGAGAGGGAGGAAGAACTGAGAGAGAGAGCACAGAGCGAGGGCACAGAGAGAGAGAGAGATAGTGAGAGAGAGAAAAGAGCAGAGTGAGAAAGAGAGAAATTGAGGCAGAGGAAAAGAAAGAGAGAGAGGGATAGAGTACCAGAGAGATTGCGAGAGGGGAAGAGAAGGGATGATGTTGGCGACGGTGGTGATTGAACGGCGATGAGGCGGGGGGTCGGCTCGGGTGTCGACGAGATGCGATGGGCCCGTCGGCGAGAGGGTGCAGGAGGTGGAGCTCGGGTTTGAGGTGGAGGCGAGGGTTGTTAGGTCGTCGGAGGGATGCTGGAGGTGGTGAAGGCGGAGGCGACGTAGGCGTGAGATGGTCGTAGTCGTCGACGTCGTCGTCGGGAAGTGGTTGCAGAAAGTTTGAGGAGGAAAGGAGAATGAGGGAGAGAGCGAGCGAGGAAGAGGGAGCAGTGTGTAGAGGAGAGAGGTGGAGGCGCGCGTGTCGTGGTAACGTTCGCAAGCGGGGCGCGAGGAGTGACGACGTGGGCGCAGACGAAGGGTGCGGCGGAAATCAAGGAGCACAGTAACGAGCGCGAAGGAATGAGAGACGTTGGGGAAGAGGGAGTGGGCGAAGCGGGTCGGGTCAGGGGGTGAGCGAGAGCGGGCCGAATGGGAGTGGGCCAGGAGGAAATAAAATAAAAGGATTGTGGAGAAAAAAGTGAAGGCCGGGCCGAAGGAGAAAAGATTTGATGGGGAAAAAAAAAGAGAAGTGGGCCTGGCTAAGGATTGGGCCGAGGGGATATAAGGGAAAAAAAGTTTTAATTATTAAAATGTAATGGGCTTGGGGTTTAGGATAAAATGAAAGGTGAAAAAAGAGTTGAGCTGAGGGATTTGGCTGGGCTGATTTTTAAAAGAATTCCTTTTAATTAAACCTTGTGGGCTGAGGATTGAAACGGATCGAGAATTTAAATAAAAGAAAATCAATTTCCATTATCACTTAACTTGGGCTGAGGATAAGGAAAATATAAGATATAATAAGGTTTGGGTTTTATTGATAGAAGAAAATGGGGTTTAGAAGAAATAAATTTATAAATAAAATAAATGATTTATAATTAAGAATAAATAGAATTCTAAAGTAACAGAATACAAATTTTGGTATAAAAGTGGCTGAGTATTACATCATACCACCCTTACAAAAATTTCGTCCTCAAAATTTAAAATAAACGATAAATAATACAAACATAGGCGAAAGTTATTATATTGCAACTAACACATAAAGATTTACTTGAAATGGGCGGATGAAGAAATTTGAAGGTTTATATATATAAGAACACATACAAAAATATAGGTTTTAAATAAGTATAGGACAAGAACAGCTACAAAGGCAACCTATGAGAATAGCAATAACAACAATAATGAACAATGATATTCGAGGCGTACTTGATAAAATCGAAACTCAAATATGTGCACGTATAAGTATATCGGAGGTAGCACGGCAACATAATAAGTATAAGGCACAATTATTTATAATAGTAAATGTAGATACACTACCGAAAAATAAAGTAACGACAATAAAATAGTGAAAGATTTGTCGGTAGGTTGAAAACATTTTTAGGATAATGTATCGATCAAGTAGTTTTAAAATAACTTAGAAAACTCATATAGTGAAAATAAGAAATATGGAACAAGAATATGCGCGGTGTAAGGTTGCGCTACTGAAAATAATAGGAAAGCTAGTAGTGGAGTACTTGAAATGCGTAAAACGGGAATAGTCGATAAAACACACTCTTCGATAAATATAAAATAATGAAAACCAAATTTTCGAATACTAATGTCCCTATATATATATTTAGGGTAATAGGAAAAAAAACACAAAGAGGTATAGGGCCAGCTAGGTTATTGATTACAAGGAAGTGTGGCTCATTCAGAAGGTCGGAGTGTGGCGGCTTTAGGCTGAAGATCATGGAGACTGGGATCGGGTCAGTACAGGACGTAAAGATGAGCAACAAAGGAATACAAAAGGAAGAGTGTGGGGGGGAAAAACAACAGTCGGTGCATCACACTAATCAAGATTTGAAGGGTTAACGAATTCGGAAATTTCCCTAAAATTTTCTCCTCCCAGAAGGATCTCAAACGAGGCACAGACAGAGGATGAAGAGTGGATCTCTAAAAGATCAGGTGTGGTACTAGTTAATCTCAGTGAGGGTTAAGACAAAGTAAGGAGTAAGGGTAGACAGATCTCAGTAGAAAAATAATTGTATAGAAGAAATAATCAAGTATCAAGAGAACTAAGAAGATTGAAGAATTAGCGAACTCCGCAATTTATTTCATTCCAGAGGATTATAAACAAAGCATTCTCAAAGATAAAAGGTGGCCCTAATCTATACACAGATTTATTTGGCCAGATAAGACAATCATCAAAAGAAATCCCGTCAGTCGCGGTTGTGGAGATTCAGCAGGTTGTGGTAGGCTCGCGCACTCAGGTAAGGGTGTCCATTTCCATAACGCCTCGCGGGCATCGCCATTGGAAGTTCTTCCACAGCAGGGTCTTGATCTTCCGGTCCTTCTTCCATGGGTGGAGCTTCTTCATCGAGGTCCGATTCCATGTGATCCTCTCCTTCTGGGTTCTCTTCCATGGGGTCTTCCTCCACTGGATTTTCTTCTGTCGGATCTTCCTCGGGATCTTCCTCTATCGGGTTCTCTTCAGGTTCTCCTTCCTCTTCGTCGGAATCAGCTATCATGTTAAACTCCGGGGCGGCTGCTCCTTCGTCTTCGGAATCGCTGTTTTCGCCAATGAGCTGGGGACCGTTGATCTCATCGTCAGAACTCATCAGCGTGCGGTCTAAGGAAACGCATGACTGTGTATCTTCATCTAGATGCGGCGCTGCTCCGGAATGGGCCATAGCCTGAAAGAAAAAGAGTCATGATTAGACAATGGAACACATCATGAAAATAGTTAAGTGTATGAAGTGTAGAAAGATATGCGGTGGCAGGAATTGAAAAATATCAGGATAACAATGCTGTGATGATGAATATTATAAATAAGGAGAAAGCAAGAGAATGATACATATATTACGATTCAAAGTTTTATTGCATTCAACTAAAATTTCAACGGATACAAGGTTTCAAACGGAAAGAAATATTTATAAGAAAATGACAACATTATTACTGAAAGTAGAGAAACATGAAAATTCTTCTTTGATCACTAGGCCGCTGCATCCTCGTCCCGCAAATTGGATCCTGTGTTGGATCCGCTTTATCCTCAAAGTACGAACTACACATAAATCCTCACTTGGCAGAAGTGGGGAGTGTGGACGAGTCTCCTTCTTGTAGTTCTTTTCTTTCTGGACAACCGTTGATGAGATGTTTGTTGGACCCGCATATCAGACATTTCTCTTGGGCGCGGCGACAATCCCTCTGAAGATGTCCTGGCCTCTTACAATACCCACAACATGGGATCTTCTGCTGCTTCTGCCGCGGGGAAACAAATTGACGTTTCATCTTCTTCTCTTTTCCTCGTCTAACGGGGATCCCTTTATGATTTGAGATTCCCGTTGGGGCCTGACTCACCTGCTTTCTCAGTCCTTCAGCCAACAAGTCGTTTGTTCGCTTCTGGGCTTCCTTTAGACCTTGCAGTACACTCAGAATCTCAATGGTCTGATTCTGGGGAACGGATATAGATGAAGAGTCGTTGGAAGACATGATCCTGAAACAACAATTTTTCAGGATGATATAAGTCACAAGCTATACGAATCCAAATATAATATGGATAGGACAAAGATTCAAGAATATCAGAAGTGATGAATTTCATTACAAGTGGAAAATCAACTGTATGACTTTAAGTCACTTAAACAGAGTTTGGTAGTGTAATCGTGATGTAGTTCACCATTACCACCACGAAACTTTGCCAAGTCACCTGAAACCCTAGCGAATGGATAGCTGAACACACGATGTGAATATGGATCAAGAATGACAAGTTTACAACCTAGACCAAGGAATGTCTTAGATTGCCAAGCTATACACGGAAAACTGCAATCCCAATCGAAGCAAAACCTGGCTCTGATACCAACTAAACCATGTCACGCCCCGCTTCCCAAAATACGGAATACGAGAGGTTGACAAGGCCAGCCATGCTCCTACGGTCAAGGAATATCCTGCCGTAGTCACACTTCGGCTTCTAGTTTTAACTGGCAATCAGTAAATAACACGCAGGTAATGAGAAATGCAGTAACTGAAACAAACAATGTAAAGAACTGACCTGATGGGAAACAAAAGGGTATAACCCTGGATAGCAAGTCGAGGTGTCTGTGATATACGTCTAGTCCTGATCCAGGCTAAATCTTCTCCCCACACTGAGCATGCATACTCAGGTCGTCAGAACGACACAATAGCAATATAATATATATAAAATCATGTGACAATTCTAACAGTGATAATAGATATATGTAACAGTAAATCAATGACGGTAAAGGTATGAACATGCGGTAATCAATGCAGCGGAACGGTGAAAGCAGTATAATGATATGCCACTTATGTCAACACAATAAGTATGTATGGTATATCAATGCCAGTATCCCTATCAGTCTCTAAGTCTCACTGTACAGGTCACTAAGCCTATCGTCAGTCCAAGTGTGAGAGTCAACCACTCGCGAGTGTCCTCCACCCAAGGGTAGAACCCAAGGGCAAGGGACCACGGGCCCAACATGTACATCACGGTGATAATCACATACCCTGTAAATCTCCATATATCTCCCTAAATATATAAGCCGGCATGGGACTCCCGAGATTATGTTGAACTCACACTCAAACTATCCCACACCCTGTGGTCTACATCAAACGCTAACAATAACCCTAAATACCAATCGGTCTGTGACAAGTCTGCGCGAGAGCTGGAGGCAGGACCTCCATCAAGCACGTCCCGACTAATACCTAAGATAAATGGCAGTGTTTGGTGCCTTATCTGTGACACCCGTGCAAGAGCTTCCATAAGTGTCCCATACCACTTATAGTCACACGTACACGCATCCCACAGACGTCGACAATGCAATAGAATAATAAGGTTCACTGATTGTGTACAAGTACGTATCACTTTCACTTAATCACTTATACACAAACACTGACGTACTTGCCGCAATCATCACTAAAATCTAACACTGGGTAAATGCACGTTATCACTATGTTATTAATGCAATGACATGGGTATGATATGATGCGTAAACAGTATATGAAGCATGATTAAGGTGTCATAAAATAGTATTCTATCACTTGCACGATTTATCATGAAACGTACGTGTATAGTTTAGTGAAACGATAAACAGGTAATAATAGTATGTTCAGTTGTCCATCCATCGAATTTAGTTTCATACCAATCGGGTTCCAGGATCATTAATTATAACCATTTCCTTTTAAGCGTTCACGGCTGGAAATCCGGTTTCAGAATCAGAAATCCGTTTCGCAACGCATTTTAATCCTAGTTGGAATCAGATTTTAGCGATGCTACAGTTGAATGAAATCTATGGTTTTCAGTAAGGTTTTCAACGCAATAGACGGATATTCAATCGCATCTGCACGTCAGGAGTTATACACTGTTTAACATGAATATGTCATCTCAGAATCTGTTCTGGACTGTTATACGTCCACATCTATTAAATTACAGATTACATAACAAACGATAATGAAACAGGATGAAACCACTTGTGTTGTCTATCTAGTAGATTTACCTATAATAAACAGCTGAGTTCCGCAACCTACAAGTTAAGGAAATCTTGTGGTACCCATTACGGAACAGAAAGCAACAATTGGAGTCGCTCTGGACTGCAGTCCAGAGTCGCACTCCGATCCAAATATCATCACAGTTTAAGTACAGGAATATCTGGAAATTAGTATAGGGTTAAAGTTAGTTGAGTCGGGTTTGATTTGAGCCCTCGAACGCATCATTCCAGTATGTATATAATTTATGGTGATTTTAGCGGTTTTCAGGTACAAGGAAATTCCAGCTTTTCTAGTAAACTTGGGGGTAGTTGTTTTAATCTTTAACAGTCGTATTTTCTAATGAAATTCACACACTAGATTCACATCAATACGGACCAAACTATACCAATGAGTTCCGTCAAATTAGGTGAGTATTTTCATTGAGAACACACGTCGAACAGGTATGGTACATAATTGATCTAAAATTGTAATTTTGCGATTTATGTAATTTAAATGTGTAACTTGAATATATAGCATGTAGCAAGTAAAAGTACTTGCCTGGAGACATACGGTAGACGCAGTACAGCACGGCACGGAAATGGCGACAAGGGTTTGGCTCGGCTTGATCTCGGCACAAGCTCGGAGATGGAGACGGGCTGCTGCGGACGGCGTCAACAAGTTCAGGCGATGGCCGATAGCGTAGAGGCCACAGGTGACGGCTAGGAGTTATAGTTGGGTGGTGAAGGTGGCTCTGGAGAGGTTGGGAGGCCGGAGGCTATGGAGTTGTAAAGAGAGAGAGATTGAGTATTGAGAAGAGAGAGAGGAATGAGAGAGATAGAGAGAGAACTGAGGGAGAGAGGGAGGAAGAACTGAGAGAGAGAGCACAGAGCGAGGGCACAGAGAGAGAGAGATAGTGAGAGAGAGAAAAGAGCAGAGTGAGAAAGAGAGAAATTGAGGCAGAGGAAAAGAAAGAGAGAGGGGGATAGAGTACCAGAGAGATTGCGAGAGGGGAAGAGAAGGGATGATGTTGGCGACAGTGGTGATTGAACGGCGATGAGGCGGGGGGTCGGCTCGGGTGTCGACGAGATGCGATGGGCCCGTCGGCGAGAGGGTGCAGGAGGTGGAGCTCGGGGTTGAGGTGGAGGCGAGGGTTGTTAGGTCGTCGGAGGGATGCTGGAGATGGTGAAGGCGGAGGCGACGTAGGCGTGAGATGGCCGTAGTCGTCGACGTCGTCGTCGGGAAGTGGTTGCAAAAAGTTTGAGGAGGAAAGGAGAATGAGGGAGAGAGCGAGCGAGGAAGAGGGAGCAGTGTGTAGAGGAGAGAGGTGGAGGCGCGCGTGTCGTGGTAACGTTCGCAAGTGGGGCGCGAGGAGCGACGACGTGGGCGCAGGCGAAGGGTGCGGAGGAAATCAAGGAGCACAGTAACGAGGGCGAAGGAATGAGAGACATTGGGGAAGAGGGAGTGGGCGAAGCGGGTCGGGTCAGGGGGTGAGCGGGAGCGGGCCGAATGGGAGTGGGCCAGGAGGAAATAAAATAAAAGGATTGTGGGGAAAAAAGTGAAGGCCGGGCCGAAGAAGAAAAGATTTGATGGGGAAAAAAAAAGAGAAGTGTGCCTGGCTAAGGATTGGGCCGAGGGGATATAAGGGAAAAAAAGTTTTAATTATTAAAATGTAATGGGCTTGGGGTTTAGGATAAAATGAAAGGTGAAAAAAGAGTTGGGCTGAGGGATTTGGCTGGGCTGATTTTTAAAAGAATTCCTTTTAATTAAACCTTGTGGGCTGAGGATTGAAACGGATCGAGAATTTAAATAAAAGAAAATCAATTTCCATTATCACTTAACTTGGGCTGAGGATAAGGAAAATATAAGATATAATAAGGTTTAGGTTTTATTGATAGTAGAAAATGGGGTTTAGAAGAAATAAATTTATAAATAAAATAAATGATTTATAATTAAGAATAAATAGAATTCTAAAGTAACAGAATACAAATTTTGGTATAAAAGGGGCTGGGTATTACAATATCCTCGGTCCCAATATGCTCAATAATTATTACTTTTTCTTTCACCAGATCCCCGACTAATAGATACTTCACACCAATGTGTTTAGATCATGTGCTCCTTTTATTGTTCTTTATGAAAAACTATGCTGCGCTATTATCACAATAAATTTTTAATAGTCTAGAGATGGAATCAAGCACAACAAGTTTAGTAATCATGTCCTTCAATCATGATGATTGTGTAGCAGCAAGGAAATAAGCAATAAACTCAGCATGCATAGTAGAAGATGCCACAAGAGTTTGCTTGGCGCTCTTCCAAGATATTGCACCGCCAGCTAACATGAAGATGTAACCTGAAGTCGACTTTAAATTATCTGAACAATTAGCATAATCTGATCTGAATAACCAACCACCTCCAAACTGTCAACTTTTCTGTAAACAAGTATGAAATCCTTCATTCGCTTTAAATACCTCATAATCTTCTTGACAGCTACCCAGTATGCCATATCTGATTTAGAATAGTACCTACCAAGTATACAAACAGCAAAAACAATGTCTGATTTTGTGCAAAACCGTGCATACATTAGACTACCCACTGCAATAGCATAAGGATAATTCTCCATCGCCTTTCTTTTAAGCTCATTTTTAGGACATTGACTTTTGCTAAAATTATCTCCTTTCACCACGGGCACATCTCCTGACCAACTGTCTTGCAAATTAAACTTTTCAAGCACACGACTAATATATGCCTTTTGAGACAACTGCAATAAGCTACGTGATCTATCTCGATGAATCTCTATGCTTAAAACAAATGAAGTATCTCCCATATCTTTCATATCAAAACTCCTTGACATTATGTAGTTGGTCTCATTTAGCAATTTTACATCACTACTTGCAAGCAAAATATCATCTACATATAAAACAAGATAAATATATTTGCTTCCACTGACCTTGCAATATAAACATTCATCAATTTTAGTTTCCACAAAACCGAAAGAATTCACCATCTCATCAAATTTATGGTGTCATTGACGAGAAGCTTGCTTAAGACCATAAATCGACCTTTTCAATTTGCACACTAAATTTTCTTTGCCAATTTCTTGAAAACCTTCAGGTTGATCCATATAGATTTTTTCATCCAAATTGCCATTTAGAAAATATGTTTTCATATCTATCTGATGAAGTTCCAGATCAAAGTGAGCCACTAAAACCATAATAATTCTAAAAGTGTCTTTTGTAGAAACTGGAGAAAAGGTCCCATGATAATCAACACTTTCTTTCTGAATGAACCTTTTAGCAACCAATTTGGCCTTATGGTGCTCAATTTCACCTTTGGAGTTTCTTTTAGTTTTGTACACCCATTTGTAGCCAATGGGTCACAACCGGTAGGTAACTCAACTAGCTCCCATACTTTATTAAGTTCTATAGACTTTAATTCATCTTCCATAGCAATAAACCATAAATCAAAATGAATGCTAGAAACTACGTCACTAAAAGTAACAGGATCGTTGACTTCACTAATGTTATAATCTCCTTCGCCAAGATACACATAAAAATCATCAGGAATTGCATTTCTTCTTTGTCTGTTGGATCTTCTAACTGGTGCTTCTGGAGCATTCTCCATATTGGGAGGCACGATATCAGGAATAGGAAAATCATCTACAACTTGTTGCTCAATATCAATATTAACTGGTGAAGGTAGAACAACACTATCTTGCAATATGGGCAAAGGTATAGAAACGCATTTCCCCTATCTATGCTCCTTGACAGCCGAAGAGTCCTGAAGATCTGCAATATCAAACTCTAAAAATTTTGCAGTTTGAGATTCAACAATTCTAGTGCCATTAGAGGGTCGATAGAATCTATATCCTTTGGAATGATCGGGATATCCAATAAAATAACAACGAATGGTTCTGGGATTTGTTTTCTTTTCAAAAGGGTTATAAACTCTCACCTCTGCTGGACAACCCCAAATCCTCATATGATTTAAGCTAGACTTTCTACCGGTCCATAACTTAAAAAGGTGTCTTAGGGACAAATTTGCTAGGGACCATATTGAGAATGTACAAGGCTGCCCTGATAGTATCTCCCCAAAGATACTAAGGTAGGTTACTTCTACGCATCGTGCTACGCATCATATCCTTAAGAGTACGATTTCGCCTCTCAGCTACCCTATTCTGTTCAAGACTATCAGGCACAGTATGTTGGCCAATGATCTCATAATCTTTCAAATAATTAGCAAAAGGCCCTAAATATTGTCCAACATCACCATGTTTATCATAATATCCACCACCATGGTCAAATCTAACAATTTTGACAACTTTTCCCAATTGTTTCTCTGATTCAGTTTTAAAGATTTTAATCTATCAAGTGCATTAGATTCTTACTTAATTAGATAAACAAAACCATAACGGGAAAAATTATCAATAAACAAAAGGTCTCAGAATAAGGTCCACTAATATCAGTATGCATAATTTCCAAAAGATTCAAACTACGAGAGGCACCTTTCTTCTTGGTCTTAGTTAATTTACCTCAGTTGACACAAATATCTAAATCATCAAAATCAAGAGAGGGTAAAATTTCATCTCTTATCGATCTTTCTATTCATTCTTTGGAAATGTGACATAAACGTTTATACCATAGATTGGAAGATCTTTCATTAATCAGAGGTCTATTCGACATAGTTTTACCAACAAAACAAGTCATATTGTTATCATTGTCAGGAGTCAAGCAAACTCTATATAATCCATCAGATAAGGCACAATTACCAACATCAATAGAATTTAGAATTAAACGTATTTTTCCATTTCCAAAAAGAAGACTAAATCCCAATTTGTCCAATAACGAAACTGAAATCAAATTTCTTCTAAAAGATGGTACATAAAAGATGTTCTCTAATACAAGATGATAACTAGACTCTAAAAGAAGGACTAATGTGTTGAAGTCAAAATTTACACCCCGGTTGACCAAGTCAAAATCAAAGTCAACCCCAAGCTAGATGGGCCCAAGCCCAGGTCAAGCGGGCTCATACCCAAGTCGAGCCCACAGCCAGCCTCCCACATGCCAACAACAAAATAATGTAATAAATAATTTCTATGTAATTGTTTATGCATGAATGTAAACAAAATGGGCATAAAGCCAATATTTTGTAAGCCCATGGCTTATGTGCAAAAATGAAATGGCACATGAACCGTGAGATGGCTAAAATGCCATTTTGCAAAGCCCAAAGGGCTATATGTAAATATGTAAGCCTATATAAGGCAACATGATGATGAATAAAACATATACACATTTCATTCCCCCAAAAAAACTAGGGTTCTTTGTGCCTCCTGCTCCTTCTCCAAGGTTCTAAACTTTCTCATTTTTTTGAATTAAATCAAGAGTTTTACTCTTTCTTTTCCAAAACTAAGTAGTTTTCCACCACAAAACCCGCAAAGGGGAACTCAGATCTCCCATCAGATCTAAAAAAGGAGTGATTTTTAAAATCTCCTACTTCTTGATCTTCAAGATCCGGCCAAACAATAGGAGGAAGAAGAAGACCCCCTTTATCAGCTTCAAAACATCCTAGGAGTTTTAACTCCATAACATATATATATATATATATATATATATATATATAACAACAAATATCTCCTTTCCGAAGCATAGCTTCTGTTTCTTAGGCTAAAAGCCTCCTTTTCTCGCCGGCGCTCAAGCGCAGAGCGCCCGCGTGCCGACACGTGGCGCGCTTGCGCTCAAGCGCAAGCGCCCGAGCGCAAGTCGCCCCGGTGCCGACACGTGGCGCTCTTGCGTTCAAGCGTAAGCGCTCGAGCGCTAGTCGCCCCGGTGCCGACACGTGGCGCGCTTGCGCCCCAGCGCAAGCGCTCGGGCGCAACTCGCCCCCGTGCCAACACGTGGCGCACTTGCGTGCAAGTCTCCCCCGTGCCGACACGTGGCGCGCTTGCGCTCGAGCGCAATTCACCCCCGTGCCGACACGTGGCGCACTTGCGCTCAAGCGCCCAGCGCTCAAGCACAGAGCACCCACGTGCCGACACATGGCACTCTAGCGCCTGAGCGCACAGCACCTAGGCGCACAGCGCCCAAGGTGCTACCCCCACGCATCCTTTGGATGCCTTTTCCCCCTCTTTTTTATGTACATACATATATATGTACATATGTATACATATGTGCATACACACATACTCCACGACACTGTCCCTGTTAGAAAAAAATTTCTAACGGGGCGCTGCCCCGCACCCCGCAAGGGGGCTGCTAGCCTCCTTGACCCCCAGCCCGCTATCCGGGTAGCGGGACCCCCATAAAAACTCTGCGTGGCTCCCGACATACCCAAAACCCCCTTTTCAAAACACATCACACGCACACTGCACATTGAGTTTGCATGAACAGTTTAACCCATTAATCGGAGGTTCCCTCGTCCCAAAGGCGAGGGGTAATTAACGGCAGCTTAGTCCGCGGCTGCCGGAGATTCGGATCCCCACAATCATTAAACCCCGACCTACCCTAGACAGGGGGAATATATAGTACGCCTGACAAGCGCGCGTATTCCCATCTCAATGGGGTGACGAAAAACACCCTACATAATGTTCCTATAAACTTGATCTCCACATCGACTCCATTTTCTACTTTAAGCTTGGAATCCCTTATGCTTGGTCTCCTTCTTCTTTGGAACTCCTACAATGTCATAACAACATGAACAAAAGCTCCACCATCAATCCACCAATAATCTAAAGAAACATTAATAAAA
The DNA here is from genome assembly GCA_030015575.1 of Agapanthus africanus. Taxonomy (NCBI): domain Eukaryota; kingdom Viridiplantae; phylum Streptophyta; class Magnoliopsida; order Asparagales; family Amaryllidaceae; genus Agapanthus; species Agapanthus africanus. Next base: position 97,680,754 of record JASDDO010000014.1, on the reverse strand, counting down.
TTAGACTCAACATAAATAAGAGCTAAAGGATTTACCTTTTTATTTGTTCTTCTTAACTAATCAAGACTTGTACTTAAAACAATTGACCTTCTTATGACCGGGTTTCATACAGAAAAAACACTTAGAATTATTTGGTGTGCCAACTTTTTGATTCTCTCGATTGTAGGTTTGACCATTACCATGCCTTTTGAAATTCTGAACTTTCATGGGACCACTAAGCTTAGGCTTCTTATCGTATCCATGATGCTTCCCATAGTTAGGATTAGACCGAGCCACTAGCAATACAGTTTCAGTCTTTTGCTTCTTAATTTTGTCATCTTCAGTAACACATTTGGTGATAAGATCAGGGATTTTCCAAGTTTTGTTTTAATTAGTGTAAGCAGTTTTGATGACACCAAATTCAGAAGGTATAGCTTTCAAGGCACAACTAACAATGAAATTATCGGGCATGGAAATATCAAGGGTTTTGAGTTTGGTTTGGAGATGTTCTCTAAGGATATATTCTCTAATCCTTTTGACACTATCATACTTATTAGTAACAAGATCATCTATAAGATGGCTAGACTTCACCTTATCAGAAATTTTATATCTCTCCTCCACTGCAGTGAAAAACTCTTTTGTCTTTGTGGTCTCACGCATAATACGAATCAGATGCTCAGAAATTGACTTTCACATTTCAATGAGACTGAGCCTGTTAGATCTCTCCCACTTAGTATGAAATTCCTTATGTTCAGTAGTACTCTCAGCCATGAGCTTCGCGGGTTCATCTTCACGTAAAGCCAAATTAATGTCCACAATACCAAGAGCAAAATCAATGTCTTACTTCCATCGCTTGTAATTAGTTCCAATCAGGACTTCTATAGTGGTGTTATTATTATTAACTGAAAATGTAACTGCATGAGTCAAAAACAAATAACCACAAGTTAAAGTTGATATGGACAATAAATCATATGAATAGGCTTTAAAATAAAACTTGATAAACTTATTCATTTAAAAGACTCCAATACATCACCACAATCTTCCCTTTGGGCAGAGAATTGCAACATGCAGTAAGATCTTCACACATGGACACAGCTAATGAGAATACACTAATTTCAAAAATACCCCTTTTAGGCAGATAAGTTTTAGGCTTATATATTGTCACCGTAACATGGTACATGCCATCTCCTGTAACATATAATATCCCCCTTTGGACAGGCTACGAAATATTACCCAAATGAGATTACCCTAAAACCGGATGAGAAACAACTTTCAAATCTCAATGCGTGAACCACTTTGGCGACAAACATACATATCAACTTTGAGTCTTTCTCGAATGGGAGTATAAATAATTATCCCTTTAACTTCTTAATCGAATCATGCTCTTAAGATATGGAACCTTATGCATGTCTTGATTTAAATCGTGTTATAATATTTTAACATATAAAGAATATGTCACGTGAAAATAGAGACTTGATAGCTATTTTATGGCAAATTAATAGCATGATAGTTAACTAATTGCAATAAAATAATAAAAGAATACATATAACACCGACGCATGTATAAATGCTAAGATATTGAAATATAAATAAAATGTATAAAAAAATGTTATAAAACCGTCCTTGCGGATCTTAATATGCTATTTCAGAAACAAATAAAATTGCATTTGCAAAAATAAAAAAAATATTATTTGGGTTGATAAGTGGGCTATGGACCAGCGTTAGTGGGTTATGGACCAGCTGAATTGTATTTCACAGACACGCGCGGTTCGGATCGGATCAAATTCGGGTCCACTGAACCGGATCAGGTTTAAACAAATGGATCGGGTTAAACCGGAATTGGGTTGGGTTTAAATAAACGGGTCGGGTTTTAAAAAATTAAAACTATCCTTTCACTGTTCATCATCTTCCCCTTTACCCAATCAAAAAACAAAAAACAAAAAACAATATTTGGCATCTACTGATCTAATTCAAGGCATCAACAAATCTAAATATGCAACTAAATTTCATCAAAGCATGACCAATTAATCACTACTCAACTGAAAAGTTCCAAGTTTTCTTTAGTGTATTTAACTGAATAACAAGCCGATTCACAACTGCATCTACAACATCCATTCAATATTTGGCAGCATATCATTCAAAATTTAAGTGCTCAATGCTTTCGTTTCACGCTTTGTTTTAAAATCAGATTTTGAAACCAATTGATTCATCAAAAAAAAAATTCAACGATATGTTTCCCTCAATCAATATAAATACCAAACAGCTAATAAAAAACCTAATTAAATCAACAAAAATTCTATTTTCTCCGATCATGGAAAAAAACACAGAACTTCAATACTGATTATGCATAACCAAGACTTCAAAACAAATTTCAGAAATAGTAAAAAAAATTGTATCCTAGATCATGGTTTTAGGAAAAACATAGGTTTGGTTCCGATACCAACTGTAATATTCTATAATTAAATGCACTCCTATGTTTCACCTATAACACATATCAAGAATTTAAAAGCAAGATTTAGACGTAGCTCAATCTGTAACCATAAGAACACGCTGAAGTCACAATCGAGCTAGATCTTCCTTTCCTTTCTCTTCTTCAGACGACTCTCAATAGGAAAAACCAATTATTAGGTTAAGAGCAGCAGAGGGGATCTAGCCTGTATATATAATGGATCTCATTGGGTCATCCCATAAAAGATCCAATAAGATAAGCGCCTACACTTACCGTCCGATCACATCATATCCGATAAGAGGTGTGCTAAAACTCATTAACCCAATAAGATCACATAACTTTATTAGGCCTACCAACAAGTCTCAAAACTACATAATATTGGTCCACCCCACTTTAATAAATCATAATTAATGATGGCACATAATTAGATAAATCTAACAATATATTTATTGGACTTTGTATTGTGTTTTGCATTTAAATTGTTCTTCTTTTTTCTGCTGTACTCGTAAAATACAAAGTTAAAGTATAAAACACAATGCAAAGTCTTATAAAATCATATGACACTTAAGTGCAAACATGCAGGGACACCTGGATCTTTTTTATCTCTGAAAAAAAAACACTGTATTAAAAGAAGGAAGAAGCATATGTATGGTACCTGACTCGTACACAACAACAATATATCCTACACGTTTAGTGCGAACCTAGTTATCAATTTCTTGTTACATTCCAAGCATTGATAACTGCATGCAGTCACCTAAAAGCTATTAAAATTTTGATGTCATTCTCAACGATTGAGCCCTCCACTCTCAAAGCTAGCATCTCTGTTTTTAGTGGTGTACGCATCATGATTAATCAAAGGAAACATATATATGAATATTTATTTGGGTTTAAAACTTTAAAAATATATACATTCTAGGCTTCATCTGTTGTATATATGTTAATTAATTTAATCATTACATTAACATGGATCCAAGATTAAGTTAATGCCTAACCCACAAAAACCCTACTCCAGCTGTGTTCTTTCCATCAGTTTAACTTTTAAAAAAAAATAAAGTTTATGAATACTTAATGAATATCCTTTTTGCCATATATACTTGTCACGAGGTGCAACCCACCCTCGATAAGCTTTTCATATTATTTCTTACTAATTTCCTTTACAAGCAACTCAAATATATAACGTTCTGAAGTGAAAGCTTCTTTGTTCAATATAGATTCTCGATTTGAGCCATGGCTAATGTTGGTCTTGTGCTTATTATCATTGCAGCGAGTTCTCTGTTATTTTCCTCAGGCTTCGCCGAGCTCCGAAGGGTCGAGCACCCGACGAAAAGAGAAGGTTCATTGAGCTTGTTAGCAGTAGGAGACTGGGGAAGAAATGGAGCCTTTAATCAGTCTCAAGTGTCTTATCAGGTTTATATATATTTGTATCTCATCTTTCATCACCTTTGTTTGTTCTTAATTCATAAAAATTACTTATGTTTTTCACTTGTAGGATATCTACGGCTTCGAATTTTCTTTTGGAGTAATTTACCTCTCGGGCTAAATTTTAGTAAAAGAACATCATGATTTTTTCCAAGCTATTCAAATAATTACCATACACTCTATAAATTTTACTACAATATACCATAGGGTATTAAATTGAGAAATGCTGAAAACTATGTTATTTATTTGCAATTTACTGGATTAACATCTGTTAGGAATTATCTCTACTAATATAAGGCTATAAAGGCAAAGGGTTATTTAATTTGAAATTGATTGATGATGTGGCTCTTATTTATTCAGATAAATCAAACAAAAAACATCATTATTTTATGTGCAATGCACGCGATTAAATGCCACATTATTACTATTATTTTACAAGTGTGATGCACGTAATTAAATTGCTATGTCGTCGTTATTTTATAAGTATGATGCGTGTAGTTAAATTAATTAAAAAATTTACCATAAAAATCTTTATAATTACCTTGAAAGCAAGTGTCGAAAAAGCTAATACAAATAGGTAATTTATCTACGGTGAAAGCCCGTCCTATTTTAGTGAAATTTATGCCAAAATTTGTTAAGACTCTGAAGTATTGGGATAGTTGACTTTCTCATGCCCCACCTGGAAAGAATCTTCTGAATAAGATCTTAGATTTGGATTTATTCATGGAGGCAGGAACAGGGGGTCTTACCCTAATTTTTACTTTTGGAATCACAAATTATTATTCTAGTAATGTATAGATGATGGTATAATTTCTAGGGTGAGAGGGTGTATACGTGGTTAAAAATTTGGTGAAAGCAGCATGTATAAATTTCGCTGTTGGTAAAACATAAATGACGGAAAAACATTATGCGGTTTGATCGTTTTACAAGAAAACATTATGTGGTCTTCTCGTTAGTGAAGAAACTTAAAACATGCGTTACAAGTAAAAAACCATTTTGCTGTTAAATATGTTATTAAACGACATTTCTATCCCTTATCTTTAATTTTGGAAAATTGGAATACTCATCAAAAGTACCATCCAACTTGGTAGTTTTAGTGAAAACCCCATCCTGAAGTGTGTGGTCAGTGAAAAACCATCTTGCACGATGGGTTTTTCCCTAACGGTACAAACTTCAGAATGTTTTTCGTTAACGGAAAATCCACTGGATGGTTTCTCGTAATAAGATGAAACCATATAATGGTTTTTGGTAAATACCCAAATAATTACCTACAAAATAAAAGCTCTGAAGTTGAAATGTAATGGAATTTACTCTGTTTTTTTTTTGAGGCATTTCAACCATGTTCTATTATTTTATTATTGAGCTTAATGGGGTTACGGCCGCCCACGGCTTCTTAGCTGTGGCAATAGTGTTAGACATCCCTGCTGGGTTGGAGAGAGCGGCGGTGGATGTCATGCCTCAATGGCCGGACCACACGATTCTTTATTATTACATGCTGGGAGACTTATTTTAATGTTTTGATTAGGGTATCTTGTCATTCTTTTCCTTTACAGAAATTAATTATAATCGATATATACATCATTGTTATTCTTCTAATCTATTCTTGGTATTTCAACAGATGGGGAAAATAGGGGAGGAGCTTGACATAGACTTTGTGATTTCAGTTGGTGACAATTTTTATGAGAGTGGATTAATTGATGTCAATGACAAGCAATTTGAAATGTCCTTCACCGACATTTACACTGCTCAAAGCTTGCAAAAGCAATGGTATGCTGGTAAGTAATTGAAAAACCAACAAAAATATAAAACTTTCACACGTCAGCAATCGTTAGTTCGTTTCAAATTTTGTGTAGTTTTGGGAAATCATGACTATAGAGGCAATGCGCTTGCACAATTGGACCCGCTTCTTCGAAATATCGATAGCCAATGGGTTTGTATGAGGTCATTCATTGTTGACACAGGTGAGAAGATTTTCTAAATTAAGTTTAAATGTAACTGAAAAGAAATGTAACTGAATCAAATTTTTTTCCCTCTTTTTTTAATAGAGATTGCAGAATTTTTCTTCATAGATACTACTCCTTTTGTTAAGAAGTATTGGACTAATCCAGAAAAGAGTCATTATGATTGGAGAGGAGTAGCACCTGGCCATGAGTACATCTCAAACCTATTAAAGGTATCACAGACCGATATTAAACTACAATATCTGCACATGTGATGCATATGACCGATGGCCGCTGTTCGTTTTTTCTATATGGAAAATGGAGCAAAAGTCATGTCCACAAGCACTTTGGGAATCGAAACAACATTTTCTCATCAGTTAAAATAGTAGAGCTATGTAAAATTTAATTGCTTTGATTTGATAATTAGGACTTGGACTCAGCATTGCAAGCATCTACTGCAACATGGAAGATAGTCATCGGGCATCATACCATACAAAGCGTTAGCGAGCATGGAGAGACCGTTGAGCTTGTGGACATGCTTCTTCCAATACTTGACGTAATTAGCTTCTCAATTCACTTTAGAACCAATTAATATAGGCTAATATTCAGTAAAAATACCAAGACCTTTTTCGCTTCTTGGATATATACTTTATGAATTGCAAATTAACACCATAAAATAAGCGTCTTTCAAATAAATACCCAAAGCTTGCATTATTTTCCATTTTTATATCATACCCAGAACATCCTTGTGCGCTTAGTATATAACAAAAATGATGCATGTTATTGAACTGCAAAATCCCCCATGGTATATATTTGAAAATGCTAGGATCATGGCATGTATAGACAATTTATCAATCCGATAATAGTTGAAAGCTCATGGTATTCTAGTGAAAATTTGCCCATCTAATCCAATCAAACCTCATACTAAGCCCTAACCCTGAAGTGATTGCAGACTTATGGAGTTGATCTATACATCAATGGACACGATCATTGCCTTGAGCACATTAGCAGCACTAATAGGTAACCTCTGGATTGCTCCTCAAGGAGCTCAACTTCTTTCAATACACAGTTTGCTTCATATCCTAAACAAGAATTTATCGATTCTTTGCAGTCCTCTTCAGTTTATAACAACCGGCGGAGGATCAAAGGCTTGGAGAGGTATCTACACTCCGACGAACGAGAAGTTACGACTGTTCTATGACGGGCAAGGGTTCATCTCCTTGCAAATCAAAAGGATCGAAGCAAAAATCATGTTCTATGATGTCTTTGGAAATGTTTTGTACCAATGGAGCTATATGAAAGAACCCAATCCATTCAAGTAGGAAAATAAAAAGAGCCCTTGTGTATATTGTCATTGGTTTTGAGTTTTGTTGTTCATTATTGAGGAAACATTGTTTGTCTTGAACAATTTTACTTAACCTATATAAGATTAAAAAGGGGAATTTTACTTAGCCTATGGTATAACATCATCACACAAAAGCTTTACTAGATTGATCGGTTTTTATACCATAAAGATTCTATATTTCATTATCCTATGCATCATCATCACCCACAGGTCACAACCACCCCTCAACTTGAATCATTGTCCCATCTTTCTTCTTCTCATAACGGCTACCTCTGATAATTAAGATTTGACTAAGAAAACATCTTTAGGGACCTGTATAAACTGTTGCATATTTGTTTCATTTGCTTTAAATTTTACTTTTATTTTGTTCTTGAATTCTTCTCATTGAAGCCCAATTTAACAGGAATGTGAGAGAACATGTTCACTATAATGAGGCCATTCTTGTTGTAACAGTTGTTGTTATTATAGGGAAACATAGAAGGAAGAGAAATCTTCACGAAAAAAACTCACATTAGAAGCAGAATTATTGGTTGCCCCTCAGATTACAAGGGTTCCACCATCTTAAACAAAACAAGAAATTTAACAATCAAAAGCAAAAGATAAAAATGGGCTGGATAAATTTGACAAGGAAGAGCAGCACCCTTGAGGACGTTGTTCGGATAATTCTGAATACAGAAGTGTGAGAAAAAGGTTAAGCAAGCCATCACCATTATCTCAAAACTTGTAGCGAACCTTTCCCTTCGACTCACCTCGGATTGTAGGAAAGCAGAATTAGAAGCATTTCCTATGCACGATTGAGGGTCCGGATTCATCATACTCTGCCTTTGCGATCCACATCTGCCATTGACAACATCCCGTTAGTATTTTCTTGGGCAAAGCTAAAGAGAAATATCAAAGGCAAAACTCTGCCAGCATTGTTCACATTCAAGTTGAAAGATACTCTAGGATGCAGATTCATAATACAAGGACATTTTAATTTCTGGGTTGAGATAAGATTTTACAAGTACGAAATAGGGACTGCACCTGTGCAAGAAGCAAAAAATGTGGAATGTTCATATCTATATTCTAGTGTGAGGAAAGTTTATGGCTGAAAAATCAAAAAAGAGAGAAAAATATATAAAAGTTGCATCAGTGATCCTAATATTTATACTCAAAAAACAAAGTATATAAAATCGATTTCCACACTACTTGTCATGAGCAGATTGCAAATATATACTGTAAGCTCATTGATAGTTAATCCTTATGGTATTCAGAAATCCATTAGGCCATCTATAGAGTAACCATGAAAACCATGCAATCAATCGACAAATAGGAAAGAAGAAAAGGATAGAAGTTGAGGGCTGGGTTTATAACATCGACCCTCAACCAAAAAAAGGAATAATTTCTAGACATCATCATGATAGATTGTACGAAGCAAAAGGTAATACTTGGAGAATTCAGAAATCCATTTAGCTATATGCACAATTTGACTGTAATTATAACAAAGCTTGAGAAAAATCTTCATCATGGTGTACATGACTACACTTTATTCAGTTGCTCCAAGTTTGAAACTTGAAAAATAAATAATGCAAAGATTTTTGAACCAGAAATATATGGAAAAAGGACAGGTATTCATCAACCTGGTGGAAAATAAATTTCTCATCATAAATCCTTCCAAACCAAACTGGCAAAACTAGGGTATTGGTAAAACCAAACTGGCCATATCCCATAAGCAACAAGTTATGAACAATTCAAGAAATGTTTACATAACAAGGGCAGCATTGTGGTACCATTTAGGTGTTTAGCAAAGCATCACAAAGAATTGCTTTCAGTAATTTATTCATTAAAATGTGTGAATGCTTGATTGACTGGAAAACCCTAGTGATGGTGATGCTTGAATGACTGGAAAACCCTACTGGCATAAGCAGTAATTTGCTGGGGAAAAAACATTCTTCAAGTAAATACTACCTGCTGGAAGGTGCTAAGGGACGCCAAGATGGAACCACCAATCCAAACACTGTACTTCCTCTCAGGCGGAGCCACCACCTTAATCTTCATGCTGCTTGGTGCAAGTGCAGTTATCTCCTTGCTCATCCTATCGGCAATACCCGGGAACATAGTGGACCCACCGCTGAGCACAATGTTTCCATACAGATCCTTCCTGATATCCACGTCACACTTCATAATGGAATTATAAGTCGTCTCGTGAATGCCAGCAGCTTCCATCCCGATCATCGAGGGCTGGAAAAGGACTTCAGGGCATCGGAATCGCTCAGCGCCGATGGTGATCACTTGGCCATCAGGGAGCTCATAGCTTTTCTCTACAGAGGAGTTGGTCTTTGAGGTCCCAAGCTCCTGCTCGTAATCGAGAGCGATGTACGCGAGCTTCTCCTTCACATCTCTTACAATTTCACGCTCAGCTGTGGTGGTGAAAGAGTACCCGCGCTCGGTGAGGATCTTCATGAGAGCATCGGTCAAGTCCCGACCAGCCAAATCCAGACGAAGGATTGCATGAGGGAGGGCATATCCCTCATAGATAGGGACTGTGTGACTGACACCATCACCAGAATCCAGCACAATACCTATAATATGAATTAACAGCAGCATGAGAAATTCAAGATCAGCCATCTTTTTGGTGAATATATAAAAACTAAGGTAATAATATAATATTTTTGACACTTCAGCAGTATTTCTGCCAGGTCATAGGTTGAATTTAACATGTGAGCTTTGTGAACTATTTAGGCTCTTAACTTCCTAATAAGTTGACTAAATGCAGATATCACAAGAGTCCTGAACTAGTAGTAGTTATGATTATATTATGCACGACATGAATACCAGTCAGCCTTCCAAGTTCCAAAATTTGTAAAATTGGCAGAGACTTAGAAAATGAGGAACCCATCGTACATAATGAAACAAACAACTGATAACATAATTGATTTTGTTGAATATTAGTAATGTGTGAATATTGTCATAATTAAATATGTAGCCAATCTAATAATTCCACTATGTATAACGGCCAACTGTAAAAGTACGAGTAAAAAAATTGAGGAGCTCTGTTTGCATTTGCCACTTCCTCCATTTGTCAAAAATTCCTAGATTTTTTAATAGTTCACCAAGATAAAGCTTCTATAGAACTTCTGCCAACAGTAATCATTTCTAGATTATATACGATATAGAGAGATGAACTAGGTTTGATATTACAACATAAGGAGGTTAAAAGTAGAGAAGATAAATTGTTTATAGTAATCAAATGGTAGACTCTTTTGTTACCTGTTGTGCGACCACTAGCATAAAGAGAGAGAACAGCCTGGATAGCAACATACATAGCAGGAGTATTGAAGGTCTCAAACATGATCTGAGTCATCTTTTCACGATTAGCCTTGGGATTAAGGGGTGCTTCAGTAAGGAGAACAGGGTGTTCTTCTGGAGCCACACGAAGCTCATTGTAAAACGTGTGATGCCAGATCTTTTCCATATCATCCCAGTTGTTGACAATACCATGTTCAATGGGGTACTTCAGAGTTAAAATACCCCTTTTAGATTGAGCTTCGTCGCCCACATATGCATCTTTTTGGCCCATGCCAACCATCACACCAGTGTGACGTGGACGTCCAACAATGCTAGGGAAAACAGCCCTTGGAGCATCATCTCCAGCAAATCCAGCCTGTAAATGGAAAGGTAAAGAGAAAATAATAAGTTGATACTTGGAATGCAGCTGTTACTAAGGACTTGCATATAGAACAATACAATGTACAATTGTACATTGTCAAGATCATTTGGCTTTCTCCTTCTGACATTTATAATATAGTTTGAGAGTACATCATTTGCTCCAGGCAAACGGGTCCATACACCCCTTAAAGATTTTTAAAGAATTATATGGTTTACAAAATCATTATAAAGAGTTCATTCGAAACATACCTTAACCATACCAGTCCCATTGTCACAAACAAGGGGCTGAATATCCTCGGCATCTGCCATCTTCTACCTCTGAAAAAAAAAGTATGTGCAACTCTCAGATCCATTATAAACCATAAATTTGAAAATTATATCATGATGTTCCTTAATTATATGTGAAGCGACTAAGCGAGAGATGTTAGGAACTAAAATATCCAGTAATCACGCCGAGGTGCAAACGAATGCTTGGTAATATAGAAAACCCTTATTCAGTTACAATATACTTGAAAAGTAGCATTACGGGTAATTAAAAGAATCAGCAACTAAAACAGCCATACAATGGATAAGGTAGGGGCACATTTAACCACCTAAAATAAATAATGCACAATCATCCAACCATAGATGGCATCACACCAAATCGCATATCAAGTAAAGGAGGAATAATCGGTTTAAGCTATAGGAAATATCAATGTAACACAATTTGTCGGAAAACTAACTTTCGCCTTGAATAAATTTCAAGATCTTTTAATATTAAACTTACATGTTTAGTTAGTCCAGCCCATAACATATAGATACAAGAAACAATTGGCCATAAAATCCCATCGAACAATTCAACTTCTTCTGACCCCAAGAAAATATGTTTTACGGTTCAATCCCAACCAGTATATACCTGTATCCTCCATTAATCCAGGCCAATAACAACGAAATTCAAAAACAGTGCAGCCAATCCCGTGACTTCCGTCAAACAATTTTAATCTAGCATGTGCACTCAATTATGATATGATACAAATTACAATTACACTCCATCCAATTCCAAACCCTAATTCGTCAAGAGATCATGTAATCAGACTTTACAAACAAGTGCGAAACGGCTCAGACAACAGATCTAAGAAGAACTATCAGAAATTACAAATTTCTTACAGCCTTTCCTTTTTCACATGACCGGAAACGTATGGTCATGGTGAGACATATAGTATACCACCAACATCAAGAATGAAATTAATGTTCACAAGAAGGGCTTTATTGTCCATCATTTAGTTGTTTTAAATTAAGAAAAAATCTATATTTGTTGCAAGCAAATGACTCATTATCCATCATTTGGTTGTTTTGAGATTTAAAATCCAAAGCACGTTTTGGGTTTTGTCGAACAAAAATCAAGTGTAAAATGCTATATTGATTGCAAATTTGCAATGTGTTGAAACGAGGTCCGTTATGGCACTCTCATACCAAATATTGCAATATTGTTACCGCCATTAAAAAAGAAATCGTCATCTTGCAGCTTAGATTATTACTACCAACTCAAATGTTTCTTCACAAACGTTAGAAATGAAAAACGAAGCTTCAAAATTTGCCTTGGTATCAAATATCTACCCAATATCTTCTAGCGTATAATAGGGATCTCACTTTCGAATTAAACTTGGGGTTTAATGTAGGATAAAATATCAAAGCACAAAATAAAAATCGAGGCTTTTAACATCGCTGGATTGAAGAACATTCCTCCTTGGAAATCAAACATAAAGAAAATGCCATCAAATCGAGAAATGCGATGCAATTAAATAGAAAGGGATCGGATCGCAGTCACCTTGGAACGAGCCGGCGATCGATCGATCGATCGAAGGAAGAGAGAGAGGATGGGGGACGATCGAAACCCTAGATCTCGTTCTCGTTTTCTCGATCTGCGAGCTCTCGTGATAATAATGAGAGGTGAGTGGGGTTTATTTTGAAGAAAAGGAATGAAGGGGCGTTAAAAGCGAGGAGGGAAATTTTATGGAGGCCCGCTTCGTTCGCTGCTTGATCGTTGAAATGGGCGCCCGCTTCTCCCTCCCTCCCTCCCTCTCTCAAATCACCTCACGCTTTTGTTGCGGATCCTGACCCGGATCCGACCCGAATGAAGTGTTGGATCCAGGTCTGATCTTTGCTTTTGCCGATCTGGAACTAGGAGGGGAGAGATGCGTGTAATCATTAGATCAGTAAGGGGATGGGATCCGATCCGATCCGATCCGTTGAAAAGTGAGAGAGTGGTGAAAACCTTTAATAGTGGATGAAAGAGGGGTTATCTTCTTCTTTTTATTAACTTTTAAGTGTATTTATTACTGTTTTGAGCATAAATATAAAATATTAATAATATTTTCACTTTTATTAGGTTTTGTTTATTGCCACGTAACCTCTACTTCATTGTCTGACCTATGTTCCATTGTTGCCAAACGAACAGTGTTTTGAAAATTTTTATTGCTTTCCTATCATTCTCGTTCTTAATACCTTTTTCAATTTCTCACTTTTTTGTTTTTCCAATTGCCTAACTGGGCCTCGGGGCTACAAAAATACGGAAATATTTTATGTCATACCTGTTGCATGCGGCGTTTTGTTGGCGCATTGAGTTGGAGATAAAGGAACATGCAGATGTATGTATGTGTCTGAGCTCTACCTCGGAAAGGTTTACCTCATCCTTTCGAGTTGTCTTTTGGCAATTAGATTTTTTTCTAAACTATTCTTATGTGGTCAGTTGCCAATACATCTATTAGCAAACAATGATATATACAGTGGCAAACATCTTCAAACCCATCGTATAGACCTTTTTTTCCGCTTCGTCTGTTGCTGTGAAAATAAGCTAGCCCCGCTATTGTTCATAACTATCATTTATTAGAGACATGATTTCAATAGCTGCTATGGCCAAGCATCAATTCGAAGGATGGTAAGGATAATATTTTGCGTACTAAATCAGTTGTATGCTTTTTATGTAAGTTGCTTGCTTACTTAGTGATAATGCTCGATATCGATGACCTCCAAGATCTGGACACATGGCAGATGACGTGTCTCAAGACTCGGAAGAAAGGGCCCACAGGGGCTGACCAGGCCACCCTGTGCCCGGACTGCCAGCACAAATTGGCCCACCTCGGGGTCCTTTGCGAATATGCTTCCTCGGCCACTCAGCAAGCCCCGAGCTGCCACAAGACCAAGACTTCTCGGCCTCCTCGCTCGTCCTCGAGCCCCCGGTCGAGGCCGTCTTCCTCGGTCCTCCGACCAACTCCACCACTCACAGGCATAACCGCCGTTCCGCAAATCTCGCCATGTGCGGATTCCCCGCCGGCAGCATCCCACGTTCCACGCCATCACGATCCCCATTAATGGGCGATCCGCTCTTTGCGCGGGCATGACGTCGGGAGCGTAACTGCCGGCGAAATTCTCGCGCCTGCCGCTGCATGCTACCACCGCTATATAAACCCCCATCACAGAGGAGTCAAGTAAGCTATTCTTTACACTTTACGCCGTTACTCTGCTCGGATCTCATCACTAACTTGAGCGTCGGAGGGTCCTCGGTGGTACCAAACCACCCCGGAACTTCTTTGCGGGTACTCGGCGACAGCCTCCTCACCCCGCCTTCTCCTCTCAAAACCCATTGAGACCCACACACAGCGAAGGATAACCAGTCGAGTTCGCCTCGAGATCAACGGAAGACAACATCTGACGGAGGCCCCAAAAAGGAGTTCCATCAGTTGGCACCATCTGTGGGAAACTGATAACTCCACAAAATACAAAGTTGGCCTTCCGATCTCCGCCCGCATGGCAACCGACTCCCCTAAGGATCCAAACGCCCGCTACCGCCTCCCTCGCAACGGGGACGCAGGCGGACCCTCGCCCGAGGTCGTCGGTCTCCCCGCAGGCTGCCACCCCACAGGCTCCGGCGGCCGCCCGACCAAAAGGGCTAGGGGCCGGGAGCTCATCACCTTTGGCGACGAGGATCTCCACGGCATATCTGTGCCCCATAGCGACCCGCTGGTGATCGTAGCGCGGATTCACCGATACGAGGTCCACCGAATACTCATCGATTCAGGCAGCTCGGCGGACATCCTCTTACACGACTGCTTTCGGCGAATGGGGCTGGCCCCAACGGACTTGAGGCCGACCTCCCACATCTTCTCGGGATTCACCAACCACTCCGTCCCGGCGGAAGGGGTGGTCACCCTTCAGTTCACGATCGGCGAGCCCGGCCGCACGCGCACGCTACCGGTAGACTTCATTGTGGCTAGGGTCCCCTCGGCCTACAACGTCCTCTTCGGCCGGCCGACTCTGAACTCCCTCTAGGCCCAGATCTCGACATACCACCTGGCGATAAAATTCCCCCTCGGCTGAGGGGGGTGGGCCGGGCCTACGGAAGCCAACGGGTCGCGGAGGTAGGTCTGGCGGAGGCATCTTCCCCCGAGCAGCACGCTGATAGCGCCGATTCATGCGACGACATGGAGGGGTCCCTGGACACCCGGGACGAGCGGAAGGAAGTCCGTAGGGCACCGGTCGAGCCACTGACCAAGGTGCCCTTAGCGGAAGGAGACCCAGGGAAGACCGTCCAGGTCAGGTCACTCCTGACAGGAACCCAGCGGGATGACCTGACCGAGTTCCTCCGGAGCAATTCAGACGTCTTCGCCTGGGCCCCGGCCGACATGCCTGGGATCGACCCCAAAATCATCTCCCACAAGCTCGAGGTTGATCCTACAACCCGACCCGTCAGGCAGAAGAAGAGAAGCTTCGTCCCGGTCAAACAAAAGGCCATCGAAGAAGAAGTTGACTGACTCCTCGCCGCCAACTTCATCAGGAACGTGCCCTACTCTGAGTGGCTGGCCAACGTGGTCCTGATCAAGAAGTCGAGTGGGAAGTGGTTGTTCCCCTCCGAAAGATGGCGCACAGGACCGCGACGTGTCCTGACGCTGGGATTCGGGGCAGAAGCTATTTGGTTTTATCCGTCCACCTCTCCGAAGATGCCAAGTTGATTTATGGCACCGTGTATCGGAGGTTTAGACGGATGCGGCCGATGTAGCAGACTTCGTCAGATTCCCCCTCGCTAGAAGGGTTTTTGATCGTGGGGACGCTCTTCCCTGCAGGCGCAAGCCCCTGCAGTTAATTACGCTACCGCTCCACGGTAACAACTTTCTCCTTCTCCAGAATTTCACTTCGTGTCGTGGGTGTTTGTTTTGTTTGTGGTTGCCCGTGGATTGTATACGGAGACTGAGTAATACCGTCGCCCGTAGGACGTGGACTAGTCCAAATCCGTATTTACTTAGATTTGGGTTTGGTATTTTTAGTTTAAGGATGCATTAGTCGCGTTACGGCTAAGATCAACTTAAACGTTTGTCAAGGATACGTTAGTCCTGTTTGAGACTAAGATCAACTTAACGGGGTGATTCATTTAATATATGGCCGTCGGGACTCGTCGCCTCTCTGACGTCGTTGAAGGATTACAACGACAGATGTCAGAGGAGTTCGGAGATGTACCCTTGGACCAAGGTCGATTTGGAATTTTATCGTTCATTTGAGTGTTTAAGGATACGTTAGCCGTATTTGGGGCTAAGATCAACTTAAACGGGACCGTTTAGATCCGGCAAAAGAGCATTAGGAGGCTCTATTGTTCCAGTTTAGGGACGTAGTGGTCCATACTCCAGTTTAGGGACGCGGTGGTCCATATTTCAGTTTTAGGGACGTGGTGGTCCAATATTAGTTTAAGGACGTTTCGGTCCACGAGTTTAAGGACCCCGCAGTCCACATTGATGTGTGGTCGTTGGGACCCGTCACCTCTTTGACGTCGTTGAGGAATTACAACGATGGATGTCAAAGGAGTTCGAAGATGTACCCTCGGACCGATTGTAAATTGATTTAGTAGAGCAATTTTGCTCAGTCAATTTAATTTAAGGACTTATGGCCAAAATTGGGCTAAGTCCAGTTGAGAATATCCAACGTTTTATCTGCTTTTGCAGAGCATTTCTTTTTATTTTTATTTGGGCCTTGCCCAGGAAGGATGCAGAGCATCAGTTTTGTTTTGGGCCCTGCCCTTTATAATGATGCAGAGCATCAATTTCATTTGGGCTCTGCCCTTTATTGCTTTGCAATTTACTTTGGCCTGTTAGGTCTTTCTGATTTGGGCCTGGCCCTTCAAGTAATGCATTGCATTTGTGCAGACCACTAAGAATCTTTTTTTTAGATTCAAGAACAGAAGTGCAAGGCACTTTTTAATCTTCTGATCTAAATTTAGATCAAAGAAAAACAAGTTTTTCTTTTCTTGTTTTTCTTTATCCCAGAGAACCAAGGGTTCATAACAAGTGAAAGGCACTATTTATTTTTTATTTATTTTATTTATTTACTTATTTATTTGTTTTTGAAGATCCATGATCTTGTTCTTAGATCAATGATCTGTTTCTAAGAGAATTTTCTCTTCTTTTAAAGGTTTTACCCTTTTTTGTATTCTTCAAAAGTTCTCAAGAGTTTTTTTCTCTCGTTTTTTTTAGCAAGATCTTCCTTCTCCTGAATTAAGGTCTGGGGTCATTTTTATAGTGCCCATTAATTAGTTAAATTTGTTACATAGATCTTTTTCTGAGTGATTTGGGGAATTCTCCCCACCGTTGGATCTTTGATCCAAAGGCCCCTGCCTTATACAAGAAAATCTTCTTGTTTTAACAAAATTTATTCTGTTTTGCGCAAGAATCCCCAGTGCGTGACACGTGTCGCGCAGTGAAGCGCTTGCGCAGCTGCGCAGACACGTGCCGCGCAGCGCAGCGCTTGCGCAGCAGTGTTTGCGCAACTGCGTAGACACGTGCCGCGTAGAGATGCAAGTTGCGCAAACACGTGCCGTGCAGAGGTACGCTTGCGCAACAGTGCTTGCGCAACTGCGCAGACACGTGCCGCGCAGCGGTGCGCTTGCGCAGTTGTGTTTGCGCAACTGCGCAGACACGTGTCACGCAGCGCAGCGCTTGCGCAACTGAGCGTTGCTTTTGTTTTTTAAAGAGCCTTGCTCTGATTGGACGCACTGCCTTGGGCGTTGTGCTGGCGTGTCAAATTTTGACACGTGGCGCATTGCGCGCAACGCACGGAATTTGAAGCGTTGCTTCAAAGATTTGAATTTTAAAATTCAAACAGAGCCTTACTCTGATTGGGGGAACAAATGCCCCCCACCGTTGCGCTCACGTGGCGCGCACGTGAGTGCAGCGGTGGCAAGATCCTAGCCGTTGGATCAAGGGGGTCAGTTGAAGGGGCGCAGGCGCCTATAAGTAGGACCCTTGGTCCTCAGAAAATTCTTTACCACTTCAAGAATTTTGACTCAGAGCCTTGCTCTTGCTTAAGAATTTTCAGAGCCTTGCTCTTGATTTTTTTTTCAAGAACTCCAGAGTTCATAACCATCGTAGGTATTTAATAAAATAAAATTAAATTAAATTAAATTAAAGCTGATTAATAGAGCCTTGCTCTCATAAATCTTTGATCTAAAAAGAACCCCTCTGGGGTTTCATCAACAGAGCCTTGCTCTCAAAAACTCACAGATTTACAGAGATCTGGTCCATGGGTTTTAACCCATGAACAGAGCTTTGCTCTTGGATCCACTGTAGATCTTTTTTAGATTTTGAAAAATAAAGCACTTTTTTTTTTTTATAAGTTTTCATGGGTTTTTCAAGATTCCAAAAATTCTAATTCTAAGTAAAAAAAAATTGATGGATCTTTCCATTATTACCACAGAGCTATGTTCTTTTAAGGAATCTTGTTCCCTTGAGACCAGAGTTTGACAAATGCCACTCTGTGACAGAGCTTTGCTCTAAAAGAGGAGATTTTCTCCTTGTCTCTAGGGATGTCCCATCAATGAGGGTATTTTCTTGGGGACCTTTTTATTAATTGACAGTCTCATCTAATGATGGGGTTGTCTTATTAAATGATGTACCGTCATCCAGATTTTGTGGGTCCCCTTTTTGTCCCCTACCCATTACATCACAGTGTGGAGTAATATTTTAAAATCCAAGTGTCAACACTAACGGTTATTTTTGTCTTTCTACAGGAAACATGTCTGACGACTTGTCTTTCCCCTTTGCTCGCTCGGAAGGAGGGTTCCCCCATTCGCCGGTGGACCGGGTGGCGTTCGCTTTGATTAAAGATCATGACCCCGAGTGCAAGAAACTCCACCTGTGGGGAAGGTGGTACAGCCAAATCATCCAAGGCCGTCGCAGCTTCAGCTCCGCCTCGCCCTCTGAGCCCATAGTTACGATCCCTTATGCGGACGAGCCCCCGGTGAAGTATGCCGTGGAGGTTAAAAACTGGAATTCTGACGACCTCCTCCAGCCTGCGATCGGTGCCATCCCAGTGCAGCCGCCGGCGGCGATAGACATCTTGGGGAAGCGAATCTGTCAGGGTGAAGCACGCCCTTGGGGACAGGCTTACAATATTGGATTGATCCCACGACCGCTTGCCGGATATTTGCAATGGGCCCGGTACATCTTATCGGCGAAAAGGACTCATCTATCGAGGATTGGTTTATATTCGGCCATCTACGTTTCTCTTTTTGAGTATTCCTCTCTTCCAACGTGGTGGGTCAAGACCTTTATTGAACAATGGAATATCCCCACTCACACCTTCCTGATGGCGGATAGGGAAGTCTCTATC
Organism: Agapanthus africanus; assembly: GCA_030015575.1. NCBI lineage: Eukaryota > Viridiplantae > Streptophyta > Magnoliopsida > Asparagales > Amaryllidaceae > Agapanthus > Agapanthus africanus. Next base: position 97,661,344 of record JASDDO010000014.1, on the reverse strand, counting down.
TCCTTGGAGGAATTCGCTGAGATTTCGGGTCTACCAATGAGGGGAGAGCACTACGAGGAGCTGCTTCCTCCTGACGAGTACGTCTTTGCCACCAAGCAGCTGGTGTTTGACTTAACTCCGGAGAATGCCATTCAGCATCAGTATCCGGGCTTGGTGAAGGTGTTGGAGATCTATGAGGAACTCCATTTGGGATCGGGCGAGCGGGGCGTCAGTTTCGCAGATTTTATTGCTCGCTTTATTCTCCCGGAATTCCTATCAGGGCAGGGCGAGAAGTTCGCTCAGCTTGCTGACCCTTTTGGTTTCGGCTTGGACCGCCGACCTGTATCGGAAAATGACCAGCGGGATTTTTATCTCCCCGGCACTGCCAACGTCCCTTTCTCAGAGATCGACGTTCCTGGCATGGACGAGGAGACCTTTTTTATAGGGTTCTTGGGTTTATGGTTATGCAGCTTCGCGCTTCCCACGCACCCACGCCTCATGCGGCCCTCCGTCTTTTACCCGGCGCATCGAATGGTGGCTGGTTTGCAGTTATCGGTAGGGATCGCCGGGCTGGCTTACCTCTATAATGGACTTAGCGTAGCGGCGGACGCTAGTGAGCCTGGAGTACAGCCTGCCAACTTCCCGATGCACTATTTCACTTCTTGGACGGAGATGCACGTGCAAGGGGTGTTTGGTGCTCATAAGACTCCTCCGTTCTTTGAGAAATGTAGACTTCCGAGAATCATGCGGTTGGTCGGGGCTTCAATTGTGGTCGCATCCCCGCGGGATTCTAGGGGACTGCTCCTGCGTCCACATCTGGTCGGAGCGAAGATTTCTTTTGTGGATAAGGTCATCACCATAGGCTCAGAGACCACTAAGTCAGTGGTGCCACTACGTGATGATTTTAAGGGCGGGGCTTCTGTACTGAAGGCTCGGGAAATCCTCCACCTCTACTCCATTCGGCCGGGCTATCTAGTGTTTAGGCAGAATGAGACAGCTCTGTTTATGAGGTATAACCCACACCGATTTGCCCGGCAATCGAGTTACAACCAAGGGATCCCGATGGAAGCTTTTCTGGAAACACCCGTGGCCAACCAAGAGGGGATAAGGAATGCGATGCATCATTTCATACGGCTTAATACAGGTTCCTATTTCTTTATCAGTGAACCCAGCTGTGCCCCTAAGATGCTTAATTCATATGTGGCCTGGTATGCGCACGCGATGGGCCCAATTATCTTAACGGAGAAGCGTATGCTGGTTGACCGTAGGGGTGCGCCTCCTGGCGGTGATCGCAAGGCTCCCTTGCAGCCAAGGATCCAGGTCATTCTCCCGATAAAAGATGCCGGAGTTGATCGACCACGCGTGTTGAGCCCCCCGCGTGGATTGCCACTGCCTGCTACGGTGGATGCACCACCGGCGCCCCGTGCTCCCACAAAGACGGTTAATGTGGTATCGCCAGGGTCCGGCGCAGGAGCAGATATCGGGACCCGCCGCCCTAAAATAACTGCCAAGCGCAAATCTATTCCGGGTGGATCTAAGGCTGGCGGACAGAAGAAGAAGAAGAAGTCCGTCCTTTCCCTTGACGCGGTCCTCAGCTTAGAGCCTGCAGCTCCTCCCAACGAAGGCATAAGTGAATATGGCAGCAATGAGGGCTTCTTGGTAGACCCTGCAGACACCAACTTGGCTGCCGCCATTGCAGCTTCGGAGCGATCGGCGAGGCTCGAAGCGATGTTAAGTAAACTCGCTGAGTCAGGTAATCATCAGCCACTTTCTTCGTCATTTTATTGCACTTTTTATTATTATCTTTAACTAATATTTGCCCGATTTTCAACAGGTGTCTCTACTGAAGAGGCTATCGCTGCCTCTTTGAAAACCTTCCAAGAGGAGGAGGAGAAGCGTGCTCTAGCAGGAGTTGGTATGTCCCACCCCTTTCTCTTTTATAAGGAAAGTTTGTCATCTTTTCTGATGGTCAACCTAACCTTCTTTCGTTTCTTAGCAGGGGTTATATCAATTGATGCGGGGATCCTTCCCGAGCCTGTTACTGAAGTCCCGGTCTCGTCGAGGCTGCTGGAGGAGCCTCGACTTGACAAAACGACGAGGGATGCCCTGAAAAATCTGGAGGCATCCCTATTCACGGATGAGGACGCCTCAATTAAAGAAGCCCTAGTGGCATCCGTCTCAACGGCTCGGGAGGAGCGGAAGCGGTTGAGACGCGAAGCAAAGACGCGCAGGGCTGCTTTGGCCGCGGGAGCGGGCCCTAGCACTATTCCTCGCGCTGACACTCCTTCTGAAGAGGTCCCTGTCGCTCTATCTACTGCTCATAGGCAAGTGGCGCGCGCGGCCCGAAGTGCAAACAATAAATCCCCTTCAGGTAGCATCTCTTTCAGAACCTTGTTGTAAGAATTATTATAAAGCCATTGGCTCATATGCATTCCATCTTGCAGGGCCAAGTCCGACTGAGGGGGAGGCAGAGACCGTTGTACCCAGGGAAACAGCGAAAGCGGTGCCTGCCGAACCCGAGCCGACGGTGAGCAACGTCGTTCGTGCCACGGGACCCGAAGCAGAGGTTGGGGGACCTGCAGCCGAGAGGGTCATGGACGCCGAACCTGAAGTGGCGACAGATTAGATGATTGTCTTAACCGAGCCGAAGGTAGTAGAGGGCAAGGCGCTTGAGGCTGGAGACCTCGCGGCGCCGATGGATGAGACAACCGTGACCGCAGAACCCGAGGGAGTATCGGGTGAGGCGGCCACGATTCCTGAGGAGGAGCTAACCGCTCTTTCCCAGGAATCTGGCAATACCCCAATCATAGCCCTCCCCGCGTATGGTACCCTGCCGTCTCCAGGGCTTGCGAGCACAACAACGGTTCCCATTGAGTCGGGTGATGAGGCTACGGGCGGTGGCCTCATGTCAATGGAGGAGGGGATTGCCTCAGTTTCGGCTGGCAGCTCGTCGGGTAAATTTCGAGTTACCAGCGTTTTTCTTTTTATATATCTTGCGATCTCTTCTAACAAGTTTGTCTTTGCAGGTGCGGCCAGTGCCGACGCTCCATTGCTCGAAGGAGCACCGTCAACTACTGCTTTGGCGGTGGCCACCTCCCCGCCTTCCCTTGTACCATCAAGGATATTGGAAGGTATGGATTTACGACTCATGAGTTAATCTTTTAAACGTGTAGCTTCTGTACTAACGTTATACCACTGTGTCCTTTTAGGAGTGCTCTTTGATCATCTATACCAAGTGTTGCTCCCACACTTCTCCTTCCCATCCGAACTCGCTTCTCCTTCTAGTAGTGCCGGTGAGTGTTATTTCGATGTCTTTATTTACTCCCTTTTTTAGCAATGGGATGATTTCTGACTTTTCCTCTTCCTTATTGCAGTGCCACAAATCGAAGGAGGGGACGCAAGACCTGCCACGCCACCGGCCCTTCCGGCTTTGCCGTCCGTTGCAGCTGGTATAGTAAATTGCCTTTTTGATAACCCTTCAACATCTCTTGAACCATCGTTTAACCATGTTTTGTTTTGCAGCTATTGTTCCGGCTCCGGTCCCTCTTGAGTCTCGCGTCCTTTCACCGGCAGGCCCTTTCTTGAAACGTCCATCTTCAAAAGGTGCTGTGATGAGTTTGGGCATGCTGAGCGGGTATATCGAAGAGCTTAATATGGACGCTCTCCCTTCTGCCGTGGATTTCGCCATGGAGGTTAACCCGATGTTGGCGGCGCTCGTAAACTTTCACAACGAAGGCGTCGTTGAATCTTGGGTTAACCACTGCAGAGAGATTGAGGCCTGCCTGCATCGGTTGGAGTCGACGCGCCCTTCTCCTGAAGTTTTGGATATAAGCACCCAACGGACAGCTTGGCTCGAGCAAAGCACTTCTTACTTCCGCCATTTGGAGCAAGAAGCAGCGTTACGGTTGAAGGAACGTCAGGAATCTTCAAGCGCAACTGCTCGCCTGCGCGCTGAAGTTAGGACGAACGCTGCCGAGGTGAAAGCTGTCTTCGAAGGCCTGCTGGAGCGTATTTCTAATGGGCTAGCACTGAAGCGGAGACTTGATGCCGCCGAGCGTGATGCCCGAGGCCGTGAAGCAGTTCAGCAGGTCGTTGGGGAACAGCTTGCATCCTTCAGGCAGCAGCGGGCTCAAGCAGAGGCCGAACTGACGGTGGCGGCTGGTCAAGAGAAGGCGTGGAAGGAAGTATGCGAGCAATTGCTAAATCTATGCAAGACGCTTCCTTCTCAGTAATTCTCCTTGTATCATTTGTACTTGTAAAATAGATGTATATATTTTTTTATTCTTTAGTACAATGTATCCTGTACTCGATCAATATTTATGAGTAAAAGATGCACATTTTTGTAATGTCTTGTGTCATTTCTCCGCCCCTTTTTTTTTTTTGCATGATATCTTTGATGAACCTTGTTGGCCGATAACTTCATTTCTCCCAGAGATAGCGATGGTTTAGGCCGCAGGTTTAGGTCTACCGCCTAAGACTTTTCAACTTTATGAGCCATGAGGGTCTCATAGAGGCTTTTCTCCCTACGGGTCGAGAGGATATCATAGATAGGTTTTTCTTCTTAAGAATCGTGAGGATTCCTAAGTGTGGTTTTCTCTTATAAGTCGTAAGGATCCTATAAGAGAATTTTTCCCTCTTATGAGTCGAGAGGACCCGTAAGTGGTTGTTTCCCTCCTTACCGAAACTCGACTTTGGAGAGTGAGACCCGTGAATAGTATGCAAGAGACCTTCTCAGATTGACTTGTAGGGTCCCGTTTTTTTTTTAGGGATCAAGTTTTCACTCCTCCCCCGCCTGAGGTTTCATCTTGCAAATTGAGAAGCAAGCTGAATTTGTTAAAGAAATCTCTCTCTGAGTGATTTGGGGAATTTCCCCACCGTTGGATCTTTTGATCTAAGGGCTTCTGTTTTACGGAAAAATCTTCTTGTTTTAACAAGAATAGAAGAGATTTCTTTAGAACTTTAATTCCGTTTGGCGTAAATACTCCAGAGCGTGATACGTGTCACGCAGTGCACGGCGCCGCGCAACTGTGTTAGCGCATCTGCGCTGACACGTGCCGTGCAGCGCACGGCGCAGCGCAAATAATCTGAAGCGCTGCTTCATTTAATTTTGCTTGAAATAGAGCTTTGCTCTGATTGGGTGCGCTGCCTTGGGCACTACGCTGATACGTCTGCGCAAGACACGGCGCGTTGCGCAGTGCAGATAATCCGAAGCGTCGCTTCATTTATTAGTTTTGAAAGCAGAGCTTTGCTCTGATTGGGGGAAGATGAAGCGTTGCTTCGTCTCCCGCCTCGGAATTTGAATCGTCGTGACAACTTTTGGGAGCCAAAGAGGCACATGATGCCTATAAATAGGACCTTTGGTCCTCCATCGATGCTTATTATCTTTCAGATTTTATTTTCAACAAACTTCAGGGCTTTGCTCTTGCCTTCTAGAATTCCAGAGCTTTACTCTCTCTCTTCCAGCGTTCTTAGAAAAACTTCAGGTAACACCGATTCTTGGATTAACTCTAATTAATCCTAACCAGAAGAGCTTTTAGAGAAAACTTAGCCCTCTATGTATATTGTTTTTTCTTCTGTCGCTAATCTTCTGTAGTATTTCTTTCAGGCGTAATGGCGGTGCATCTATACAGCTTGCACGAGTTCCTTACTTATGACGATATCCGCGCACAAGGTCGTGAACAAAACCAGGAGTTTACAGACGCTCAATGTGCAGAGGTTATGGGTCGCCTGAACGCAAGCGGTGGTTGGCTGCTACCTCGTCGTTCGGCTCTTTTGAAAGTCGTGCTGAGGGCAATATGGAGAGCACTTCCGGGTCTTCACGAGGCCTTACCACTCAATGCGCTGGATGATGCCGAAGACAAGGTGCATTCGGTGTACTTGACGGGGCTGATTTCGAAGAAACGGCGAAACAACCTCATTGATATCCTACATCAAATCTTTCAGCAGACGACGATCGTTGCTGCTTATCAAAGGCCGGAAGGGCTTGCCGATGATATCGACACCGAGGAGCGCGAGAGGCTGCGCATAAGAATAATTAGAAAGGCCAGAAGAACTTTGAACAGCCTTACTTTTGAATTCCTCAATCCATGCCCCGGATCTGAAGTTATTCCATTGTAATAATATTTTTCTTTTATTGTTTTTCATGATTGTAAGAATTTTTGCCAATATGAATGGAAACTTTTTATTTCAGCTTCTCTTATTTCTCGTCCTGAGTTTTCTGCCCGTGCATGAACGAGTATGTCTCGAATGCTTAATCAGATGTAAATCGGATGTTCCTTCCTTTTTTTTTTGGTCTGCCATCTTAATAAACATGGTCGACGGATAATAGAGCGCGCGTCTTGGCTTCCTTAAGAAATGGCGATGGCTTAGGCCGCAGGTTCAGATTTGCCGCCTAAGACTTTTCAATCCTATCAGCCGTGAGGGTCTCATCGAGATCTTTCTCCCTACGGATCGAGAGGATCTCATAGGTGGATTTTCTCCTTAGGAATCGTGAGGATTCCTAAGCGTGGTTTTCTCTTATAAGTCGTAAGAATCCTATAAGAGAATTTTCCCCCTTACGAGTCGAGAGGATTCGTAAGCGGTTGTTTCCCTCCTTGTCGAAACTCGACTTTGGAGAGTGAGACCCGTGAATAGTATGCAAGAGACCATTTTGGATTGACTTGCAGGGCCCCATTGTTCAGGAAGCAAGTTTTTCAATCTTTGCTGCCCGAGACTTCATCTTGCAAGGTGGGACGAACAGTGGTGGCTCTGCGAGTTGACGTAAGTCGGGAGGCTCTCGTCACGGAGTATTTGTATCCGTGAGTCGAGGATTTTTGCTAGGGATTATTTGTTTCCCAAGCGCCAAGGATTATTTGTCTCCTTGGGGTTTGAAACGAGTCGAGGGTTCCCACGGAGGCACTGGTGGCTCTGCGAGTCGACGCGAATCAGAAGGCTCTCGTCAAGGAGTGTTTGTATCCGTGAGTCGAGGATTTTTGCTAGGGATTATTTGTTTCCCAAGCGCCAAGGATTATTTGTCTCCTTGGGGTTTGAAACGAGTCGAGGGTTCCCACGGAGGCACTGGTGGCTCTACGTGTCGACGCGAATCAGAAGGCTCTCGTCAAGGAGTGTTTGTATCCGTGAGTCGAGGATTTTTGCTAGGGATTATTTGTTTCCCAAGCGCCAAGGATTATTTGTTTCCTTGGGGTTTGAAACGAGTCGAGGGTTCCCACAGAGGCTCTGGTGGCTCTGCGAGTCGACGCGAATCAGAAGGCTCTCGTCAAGGAGTGTTTGTATCCGTGAGTCGAGGAGTTTTTGCTTGGGATTATTTGTTTCCCAAGCACCAAGGATTATTTGTTTCCTTGGGGTTTGAAACGAGTCGAGGGTTCCCACGGAGGCACTGGTGGCTCTGCGAGTCGACGCGAATCAGAAGGCTCTCGTCAAGGAGTGTTTGTATCCGTAAGTCGAGGAGTTTGCTAGGGATTATTTGTTTCCCAAGACCCAAGGATTATTTGTTTCCTTGGGGTTTGAAACGAGTCGAGGGTTCCCGCGGAGGCACTGGTGGCTCTGCGAGTCGACGCGAATCAGAAGGCTCTCGTCAAGGAGTGTTTGTATCCGTGAGTCGAGGAGTTTACTAGGGATTATTTGTTTCCCAAGAGCCAAGGATTATTTGTTTCCTTGGGGTTTGAAACGAGTCGAGAGTTCCCACGGAGGCACTGGTGGTTCTGCGAGTCGACGCGAATCAGAAGGCTCTCGTCAAGGAGTGTTTGTATCCGTGAGTCGAGGATTTTTGCTAAAGACACTGGCTTCTTCGGTTGGAATGAACCGTCGAGGTTTGGCTTCGTCGTCTGACGGAGTCTTTTGGGAAAGTACGGTTCCCTCTTTGTTTACGCCCTTGGATTGTATACAGGGATCGATGTGATCTTAACTGTAGGGCCAAAGTTTTATCATCATCATTTTTTTACTCATTTTCTTTATTTTGTTTCCGCGATGCTTTAACATTTCAGCTTTTATATCGCGAAGGTCGCGATTGCCCAATCATTTCGGCTATTCTTCGCGGTGCCCAATCATTTCGGCTATTTATTTTATCTTTACTCGCTGCTTTTTATTGCGAGTTGCCTCATCATTTTGGCTATTTCGCATGCATACCTTTTACCTGCTGCTTTTTTTTATTGCAAGTTGCCCCATCATTTCGGCTATTTCTGATGCATGTGTGGCCTACCGGCTTTTCGCCGTAGACCTGAAATTGGACACCGATTTCGGCATCAGCACCGCTACAACTGGGATATTGCCAGGAGCGAATCATCATTTGCCTCTGTCGTTGTCGAACAAAGGAGGCTTAGCGACCAGGGTTAGGATCTTGTCGACTAAGGCTTTTGACCTCATGAGCCGTAAGGGTCTCATAAAGGTATTTCTCCCTACAAGTCGTGAGGATCTTATAGGTGTATTTTCTCCTTAGGAGTCGTGAGGATTCCTAAGTGTATTGTTCCTCTGTAAGTCGTAAGGATCCTACAGGAGGGTTTTCTCCCTGTAAGTCGAGAGGATTTACAAGGGTTGTTTATAATGCAAACATATCCCCAGTCTCGGATGAGACTTGATTAGGGAATGTTTATTTGTGCCCGTGGATTGTATACAAGGGTCAGTATTGGGCCACTTGTAGGGCAATATCGGAAATTGTGGGGATTGCTTAAGCACAGGTTTAGGTCTCTGTAACTTAAGACTTTCAAATCTTACGAGCCGTAAGGGTCCCATAAGAGAGTTCTCCTTACGAGTCGTGAGGATCTCGCAAGTGTATTTTCTCCTTAGGAATCGTGAGGATTCCCAAGTGTGTTGTTCCCTTGTAAGTCGTAAGGATCTCACGCGGGTGGTTTCTCCTTACAGGGTCGAGAGGACCCTATAAGTGTTTCTTAACGAGGTTGCGCCCTTTCGGGTTTTTCACAAACACTCGCCGGTAGTCCTGCTGTTTTTACTCACGGAGCCCTCTCGGGTTTTCATCCGTGCCCATTTTGCTTATGGACATACCGTTTTATATATATATATATATATATATATATTTTTTTTTTTTTTTTTACGAGGTCGCGCCCTTTCGGGTTTTCACGAACGCTCGCCGGCAGCCCTGCTGTTTTTACTCACGGAGCCCTTTCGAGTTTTCATCCGTGCCCTTTTTGCTTATGGGCATACCGTCTTTATTTATTATATATTTTTTTTATATATTTTTTTATTCATCTCGTCAGCCTGAGGATGCTGCGGTATTAGTTTAAAGACGTTTCGGTCTGCTATTAGTTTAAGGACATTTCGGTCCGCTATTAGTTTAAGGACATTTCGGTCCAACATTGAGAGGCTGGCTACTGCTTATAAAACTTGAGCTCAGGAAGATAGCGAGCGGACATGGTCGTCGTCATCTATCATTGACCTAGGCTGTGGCTCATTAAGCGTAGTATTTCTTCAGGAAGCGACCGTTTATCGGCCTGAAAGGCCTTTCACCGTGCATGTCCATGAGTAGATAGGCCCCACCCTGGTAAACTTTATCTATGATGTACGGGCCTTCATAGTTAGGCTTGAATTTTCCCCGCTTGGCGCGATTGGGGATCATAGGCCTTTTGACTACTAGCACGAGTTCGCCTTGGCGGAATGTCCTTGGTCGGGTTAATCTTTCGTATGAGCGCATCATCTTTGCTTTATAAGTTTCCAGATTTTGCTACGCTATGAGCCAGGTTTCGTCAAGGGCGTCAAGCTCCTCAAGCCGAAGGTGAGCATTTTCTTCGTCCGTTAGCTCGTGGTAAACTGCCACTCGTAGAGAGGGTAACTCTATCTCGAGAGGGAGTACTGCTTCTGTACCAAATACCAACGCATATGGCGTTGTGTTTATGGCTGTCTTGAACGTGGTTCGATACGCCCAAAGAGCTTCTTGCAGTCTCTCATGCCAGTCTTTCTTATTTCGGGACACTGTTTTCTTTATAATTTTCGTCAAGGTCTTGTTGAAGGCCTCGGCGAGACCGTTAGCTCGTGGATTATAGACTGAGGAATATCTCCAGTCTATGTTATGCTGCTGTGCGAAGCGGCTGATTTTATGACTTCGGTAGGCTGGCCCGTTATCGGAGATGATCCGCCTCGGAGTTCCAAACCGATATATGACGTGTGTTTTGAAGAAATGGAGGATATTCTCCGTCTTTACTTCTCTCAACGGTACTGCTTCTGCCCATTTGGAGAAGTAGTCAGTCGTCGCTAGGATGAAACGATGTCCCCTAGACGATGCTGGTTCGATGGGGCCGACTATGTCAGTTCCCCACATTTCGAACGGCCAGCTAGCCACTGTTGGATGTAGTGGATTGGGATGCTGATGGATGAAGTCCCCATGAATTTGGCATGAGTGACATTGCTTCGCATATTCGAGGCAGTCCTGAATTATCGTGGGCCAGTAGTAGCCCATCCGTTTGATCTTTAACTTCATCTTTGGGCCTGCTTGGTGAGAACCGTAGATTCCGTCATGAACCTCTTGAACGACTCTTTCCGTTTCGTCCGGTCCTAAGCACCTCAGCCACAGAGAATCGAATGACCTCTTATATAGAGTATCATTGACGAAGGCGAAAGACAGAGCTCGTTTCATGAGCTGGTGTCGTGCGGACGCATCTTCGGGCATTTGGTGGGATTTGAAGTAGTCTATAAAGACCTCCCTCCAATCCTCAACCTTCTCACGGTCTTTTATTTGTAAGGTCGCTTGTTCAGTCACTCCCTTCTCTTCGGGTGATCCCGGAGGTATTTCTGCGGGGGCGAGCACCCGACGACTTTGTACCAGGATTCTAACCTCATCGAGGTTCTCGTCAGCCAGTTCTTTAGCGAGCTTAGCTAACGCGTCCGCTTTGCTATTTTCTGCGCGTGGTATACTTTCCAAAGTATAGGAGGGAATTTGGGTCAGCAGTTGTTGCACCTTTTCCCCGTATTTTACCAATTCCGGTTTGTATGTTTGGTAATCGCCGTTCACTTGACTGACGACTAGCTGGGAGTCCCCATATATGAGGAGGCTTTCAATTCCCATGTCAATGGCGATCTCGAGACCTGCTATCAAAGCTTCATATTCAGCTTCATTATTCGTTCTCGGTTCTGTTAAGGAGAAAGCGAAGCGCATTATTCCTCCTTGTGGGGTCACGAAGATAAGGCCTACTCCCGATTTGATCATTGGCGTACTTTGTTTGTGCTTTTTCATGGAAGATGCTCCATCGAAATAAAGCTCCCAACGGGTATCACCACTGTCGACTGCGTCAAACGCATGTTTGTCTGGCAAATCGCACTTTAGGGGAGAATCGGCAGGTATCGGGTGCTCAGCAAGGAAGTCGGCGATGGTCTGGCCTTTCACTGCCTTGAGAGGTCGGTACGTTATCGAGAACTCCATTAAGAGCAGGGCCCATTTAGCGAGTCGTCCCGTCAATATGGCCTTTGACATTAGGTATTTGAGAGGGTCCACCTTTGAAATGAGATGGACTTCATGTGCTAATGCGTAATGTCTAAGCTTTGTTATTGCGAAGATCAACGCTAAGCAGTGCTTTTCAATGGGGGAGTAGTTGCTTTCTGCCCCCAGCAGAACTCGACTTAAGTAGTAGAGTGCTCTTTCTTTTCCCTGGTCATTCTCCTGCGCCCATAACGCGCCTAAAGAACCTTCGAGAGCAGTTGTATAAAGAATGAGAGGCTTTCCCTTAACCGGAGCAGCCAACACTGGCGGGTTCTGCAGGTATTGCTTGATCTCGTCTAGCACGCTTTGGCATCTTTGATCCCAGACGAATGGGGTTCCCTTCTTCATCAGGTGGCTATAGGGACGGCACTTGCCTGAAAGATTGGCTATAAATCGCCGTATGTATGCGAGCTTCCCTTGGAGAGACCGCAACTGTTTGAGAGTCCTCGGCGGAGGCATTTCCATGATTGCCTTGATCTTGGACGGATCTATTTCGATACCCCGGTGTCGAACAATGAATCCCAGGAATTTTCCTGAGGAAACTCCGAATGCACACTTGAGCGGATTCATCTTCAAGTTGTATTGCCGAAGACGTTGAAATACGGTCTTCAGATGCTCGAGATGTTCCTTATATGATTTGCTTTTAACAACGAGGTCGTCGATATAGCATTCGACGATTTCGTGTATAAGGTCATCGAAGATCTTCGTCATGGCCCTTTGGTAGGTGGCATCGGCGTTCTTTAAACCGAAGGGCATCACCTTGTAACAGAATATTCCCAAAGGAGTCCGGAAAGCCGTATGTTTCTGGTCTTCAGGATGCATTTTTATTTGATTATATCCTGATGAGCCATCCATGAATGAGAAAATCTCATGCGTGGACGTATTGTCTATCATCAGTTCGGTGACTGGTACTGGGAAATCATCCTTTGGGCAGGCTTTGTTGAGATCCCGAAAGTCCACGCATATGCGCACCGTCCCATTTTTCTTCATCACTGGGACGATATTAGCAATCCATTCAGGGTATTGAACCTCCTGGATAAAGCCGGAGTCTATCAGCTTTTTGACTTCAGCGTTGATGCTCATCTCGAGCTCGAGCCGCATTCTTCTCGGCGCTTGTTTGACTGGCTTGATGTTTGGGGATATCGCCAATCTGTGTACAGCAATTTCTGGATCTAGTCCCGGCATTTCGGAATAGCTCCATGCGAAGCAATCTTTATGCTGTAGAAGCACATCCTTTAACGCAGCCACCTTTTCTTCAGATAGTAATTCGCTGATGAATGTCGGTCGTGGATCGTTTGCCGTCCCCAACTCAATCTTCTTGAGGTTATCTGCAGTGGTATGGATTCCATCCTCCAGCTCTTTTGGCGCTGGTGGGAATTCTGAGATTATCTCGTCGCTGTTGTTTTCGAAGCACCAGGGAAGGCTGTCCATGTTCTCGGATTCTTCTTGTAGTATTGTTATTATGTGACAGGTACGAATTCGCTTCCAATCCCAATGTGGAACTGGTTTTTCTTTCGTGGCCTTAGGCTCGTGCTTTTGTGGTGGTGCTACCCTCCAGTTGTTGGACAGAGCGAATTTACCAAGATGATATTGATCTTCGACCCAATTCTTGAAGGTGAAGCAATCTTCAAGAGGATGACCTACTACTCGATGGTAAGAGCAATAGTCCGGGTGTGAGGCTTCGCCTGCTTGTTCAGGGTGTTTAGACTCCGGCAATGTAAGCATTTGATGTTTCAGGGCGAGATCAAGTATTTTCTTCGTCTTGTCCCGAGGAAACGAGTATGCTCGCCCCATTTTCTTCATAAGGGATAGATCAATAACGCTCGACTCCCGTTTGCGTGGCTTCTTAGCCCTGCTTTGTTGTTGTTGAGTGCCTTTTTGGCCTTTCGACTTATTTCTGCTTTTGAGCTGAGCCTTCTTTATAACGGGTTGACAAGGAGCGGCATTTTCATCCTTTACGGCCTGTTGGAGAAGGCGTTGCGTCTTGGCTTTCTCGTAGATGGCCGTCTCACGGTTGTGATCATCTCGGACCTTTTGACCAGCTTTCTTTATAAGTCTGTCCATTTATTCCTCGAACGACGGACTAGGCTCTTTTGCATCTGGAACTTTCACTGGCTTAGGATTAGCGTCCTCCCATTGAGCATCCGCTTCTTCATCAAGGTCATACACGACGTAGCAGCCGGGTAGTAACTCTCGTTTCTTTGACCGGATGTATCCAAGCCCTCTTGTTTCCATTCTCCCGTTAGGCAGTTTGCGTTGGGTCCCGGGAATGTTCCAGACCCTGTCATAGAATTTGGCCTCTCTAACGGTCTGTTTGAAGGATATCCCCTGGCGTTTCAGCAGCTTCTTCAAACCCTCTGTATAATATCTGGAAAGACGGATAGGCTGAAGCCTGTCGAGCGCAGGATCTGCGCCATGCCAGATTTCTTTTTTCACATTGGTTTCTTCAGAGCGGTAAAACAGAATTGCTTTCTCGTTTTCTCGCCTGGGAGGGATATAGAATGTCCGCAGCTTTTCTACACTGTAGATATTAAGTGCGTCCAGTTCTTTATGATGTTTAGGCGGCACCATGGCGACTTGCAGACTTTGCTCTTCATCAGCGGAAGCTTGTATTGAAGATCGAGCAGAGAATACGACATGGACCTCATCCTCCAAATCGCTACCAAAGACCAATGTAGGAGTGGACGGTCCTGGCTTGTTATGTTGGGGCGGACCCGAATAAACGATCTCCTCTTCCTCCTCGGTATCACTGCCGAAGACAGGGATGGTGGCGTTAGTTTTATTCTCCGGCTTGTGACACTTCTCCGTGTCTTCGAAATCCGGCAAGAAGTATTTAGCATCTTCGTATTTGCGGACCTCGTTCACAGAGAACGGGTTCAGTTCTCCCGTCACGGTATACTCGAAACCATCCTTAAAATACTTCATACACTGATGTTGTGTAGAAGGGATGATGTTGTACTCGTGTAACCATGGTCGGCCGAGCAAAGCGTTGTAGCATGTCTTGGCGTCTATGACGTGGAACTTAATGTCCATGACGAGTAACCCGAAGCGTAGCGTCAGTATCACAGATCCAAGAGTCTTTGACGATTGGGAGTCGAACCCGGAGATGGTGATCTTGTCCCGAGCAAGGTGCTGGACGCTCATGCAGATTTCCTTCAACACCCGCACGTTGAGTAGGTTAACAGACGACCCGTTATCGATCAGGATTTTGCCTATCCTTATATCATGACAGTATCCCGAGATATAGAGAGGGCGATTGTGTTTGCACGTCCCAAGTAGAAGGTCTTCATCGCCAAAAGTAACATTAGCCGTGTGCACTTCCTCTAATTCATCCTTCATCTTTTCCTCGGCCAGGCATGCTTGGAATTGTTCCGGGTCTTGGAGCGCCTTAATCAACGAATCTCTCGCCTCTTTTGATAGCAAAAGGGCGTCAAGAATGCTGAGCTGTGAGGGCAGCTTCCTCAGATGCGCCAAAACGTTGTAGTCTACCTTATTTCTCTTCGGCGGGTTCTTGGCGTTTAACTCTTCCGCCACTTGGTCATCTAAGATGATATCTTCAAAGACCTTTTCTTTCCCTTTATCTTTTCTGTTCGAGGGTCCGAGGTTCTTTTCAGGCAGCGTCCGATTCCGCAGCCGGATATTTTCGCAGACCTTCGGTTCTTCTTCTTTTCCTGAAGCGGACTCTTTAAAGAGAGGGGCAAGTTCTAGCTCTTCATCAGAATCACTCCCGAATGTAGGCACTTGTGATCCACCGGTGTTAACCATGCAACAATCGCCAGCAGTTCTTTTAAGCCCTTCGGTCGTATTTCTTTGCTCCCGACGAGTTTTACGTTTTTCCCGCTTAAAGCGTTGTCGATGAGCAACGTATCCTTGCCACTATCTATCGAAAGCTTTGCACTCTTGAGTGGGGTGCGAAATCCTCCGATGATATAAGCAATACGAGGGGTGCGTTTCCACTTCACCGGCGATGTTTCCTTCAGAGGATGGTAGCTTCATGCCCATTGATATGGCTTTAGCGAACTTTTTCCTCATCTTGAATTGGCTTTTGTCGGTAGCGGTGGTGTTTTGCTCCAGCGGGATCGTCTCAGCTCCTTCATCAAGTCGCTGGCGCTTGGCCCTTTCAAATATAGCCGCCTCGCACTCCCGATCAGCTTTACTTTTCAACCGAGCTTCATTGAGGAAAGCGTCGATTATTTCCTCTGGTGGCCCTAAAACTTTTGGTTCGGGATCTGCCCCCAGCTTTTCGGTGCAAGGAGTCTTCTCATCGTTCATGATCGAATGGGAAATCATATGACAGCTCGCCACATATTCCTCGGATTCATCTGATGAACTTTCTCCTTCATCTTCTTCTTGAAAGACATGATTGAGGAACTCTTGGAATGTAATGGGAGTCCGCGCCTTTTGGTTGTATTCTTCCAACGCGTCAATTTGCTTTTGTAGTCCGTACGTTTGTCGCCAGGCTTCACGGGCTTCGTAGATTTCTTCTTTTTCTTTTTCGAAGATTTTGACTACTGGTTGCGAGTGCTTGAGCCACCACCATCGGTCTTTGGAGTTGGACGCGGTTTCAACATCCCTTCAATGACCTGCGGTTCCAACGGGTTCTTCCACTCGATCGCTGGACATGTCTGAAGATCGTTTAGCATCCTCTTTGTCTTGGCTGATAATACAACCTCCCAAGCAGCTTCTTCAATGACGGAGCATGTTGCCCCCGGCGTATTCGTCCCCTTAAAGGTGTGTGGCTGTGGGGGATTCACCTTCCATTTGTCAGATAATGCGAACTTGCCCTGTCGGTACTGGTTTTCAAGCCAATTCTTGAAGACGTAGCAATCTTCGATCGGATGGCCTAGTACTCGATGATAAGGACAGTAGTTGGGCTCGTTGACGTCACTTGGTTGCAACGGACGTTTTGGATCTGGCAGGTTTATGAGTCTGTTGCGTAACGCCAGCTCGAATAACCTCTTCGTTTTATCACGGGGAAAGGAGTAAGGACGCCCTAGTCTTTCCTCAAGGTCTACGTACGGACGCGTATTACCTTGACGCACAACCGGCTTCGCATTATTCGGCTGTTGTTGGGTATTAGCGACAACGATCGCTTTTCCCTTCCCTTTATCATTTCAGGAGTCCGGCTTTGGGAGAGGGAGTTTATGGCCTATCTGGTCCACTTGCGCTAGTTTGTCAATCAAAGCCTGGAAGGTTGTCGGTTTGAAGAACATCATAAATTGCGAGATGGTTGGTTGTGGATCGAGGGTTCCCACAAACATACCCACCGCGGGAGCTTCTTCAATGCGCTGCTCACACTTTGACCATAAGTTCCGCCATCGTATAGCGTACTGAACCCACGTCTCGCCGGGTTTTACCCTGCGTTAATCAGTGCTGTCATCGGGGTACGTTCACTTGCGCTTGCAAAACGCTGAGTAAACAACAGCTCCATCTCCGCGAAGGTTTTAATAAAGTCGTTCGGGAGCTCAGAGTACCATTCGAACGCCGTATCCGATAAGCTTCCAACAAACCGGCGAAGTAAAAGCTTGTCATCTCCACCGGTATTGCCGCAGAGTGCCCTGAACTGGGCAACATGCTGGTGAGGATTGCCCGTCCCCTTGTAAACATGGAACTTGGGAATCGTATAACCTGGCGGGTATTTGATTTGATCATACCAACTCGGATATGGTCTCCCCGTTTTCACGACCTGGCCGGCTGTTTCGGTTGCATGATGAACCCTTATTTGCTGGGCGATGTATTCATCCAAATCAGCCTTGGAGATTGTATCCTCTTTAGTTGCGGACAAAACTGGTGGAGGATTCGACGTCTCTCCCCTATCGTCTTCAAGAATGATTGGGGGATCTTCAGGAGGTGGATCTTGTTGAATCATCATACCCACCATATCCTGGAACAGGAGGGCCATCTTCTTTATGTTGGCTGCCTGCTCCGCAGCCTCTTTATCCTTCTTCTTTAGTATACGACGAAGGAATTCAGCGTCTGTTTCTTGTTCTTGACGCTCGTCCGAGGACGTTTTAGGGGTTTCTTTTGGCCCTGTAAGTGCGGCCATAGCGTTCATCATCTCGTGGAGCTTCTGCTGCTGCTCCTTAGCCTTGGTCACTGACCTCGTGTGCGGTCTATGACCTGTTGATATGCGGCTATCCTCCTTTCCCGATGCTACATAAACTGTATGAACTATCATGCCCCCTGACTTAGGGCGTTTGGGTTTGCCATTTTTAACTTTTGCCACTGACGCGGGAGTTTTCTCTGGCCTCCTTCTTTTGTGGGCCGTTGAGGTTGAAGGAACCGTTGAAGTGGGCATCCTAGCGGCTGCTGTCCCCCGTTGTTTAATGGGACGGTCCTTGTCTTTTTCCACCTTCGCCTTTTTCTGGTGACGAGAGTGACCTGGGTCAATCACGGAGTCTTGAACCCTCCTCCAAACTTTATATATTTTTGAGGACAGCCGTTGAGGGGGCTGTTCTTGCTTCGTTTCTGAAACTCTCTCTGCAGGTGGAGGAGATCTCTTCAGTGTAGCGGTTGGAGAGTTCTTCCGTACCCTCCTCAGCAGTTCAAAGCTGTTCCCGGTTGGGATAGCAGCGTTGACTTCCACCACTGGAGCCGGTGGAGTTAGCCCTGAGGGAGAGTTGCCCCCTGCCTTCCTCACTCGTTGCCAATGGCGACGTCGAGCACGGCGAGCCGTTGGGATTGGCTCAGAGATTGAGATAGTTTCTTTTTGCCCCTCTCTGAATGAGGCGCCGCCGGTGTTAATCTCTTAAAGACTGAGGTTGTCTTCTGAGGGGTGATATTCAACCTGCCGAAGACGGATCCCTGAGCAGATGCAGGAGTAGGAATCGTTAGTCTTGAAAAGACTGACTCTTTGATAGGGGAAGCCGCCTTGACGACTTCTGGGGCAGCAGTTATTGCCTTCCTTTGGACAGCCATTTTAGAGTTCAGATTTAGCCTGGTGAAAACAGAGGCTGTCGGTTTGGTAGCGGGCGATCCGTCGACAGGGGCCGCAGTAATTGAAAGTCGACCGAAAACCGACTTCTTAGGAGCTTCTTGTCCGGGCATAGGAGTGCTAAAGCTCATTGGCGGGAGCATGGTCCCGAAGAAGAGCCCAGTGGTGGCTTGAGTTACCTGTTCCACTGCCATGGTGAACAAAGAAGCCGCTTGGGGTCCGTAGGTTATGCCCCCAGTTGAGGCCAGACGCGAGCTGCAACCGCAGTTGGAGCACTTTGAACAGGTTGAGGCCATCGATGCTTGTTTTCTTTTCTGCACCAAACGATAGACCAAATCTTAGTAAACTTGAAATCCACAGGCAACCATTTTTAACGAACCGCGATTGGTTCGCGAAGACGACACACGAAGTGTGGAGTGGAAAGAGGAAAAGGTCCCACCGGGCGTGCCAGAATCTGTTCCCCTCCGAAAGACGGCGCACAGGACCGCGACGTGTCCTGACGCTGGGATTCGGGGCAGAAGCTATTTGGTTTTATCCGTCCACCTCTCCGAAGATGCCAAGTTGATTTATGGCACCGTGTTTTGGAGGTTTAGACGGATGCGGCCGATGTAGCAGACTTCGTCAGATTCCCCCTCGCTAGAGGGGTTTTTGATCGTGGGGACGCTCTTCCCTGCAGGCGCAAGCCCCTGCAGTTAATTACGCTACCGCTCCACGGTAACAACTTTCTCCTTCTCCAGAATTTCACTTCGTGTCGTAGGTGTTTGTTTTGTTTGTGGTTGCCCGTGGATTGTATACGGACTGAGTAATACCGTCGCCCGTAGGACGTGGACTAGTCCAAATCCGTATTTACTTAGATTTGTGTTTGGTGTTTTTAGTTTAAGGATGCATTAGTCGCGTTGCGGCTAAGATCAACTTAAACGTTTGTCAAGGATACGTTAGTCCTGTTTGAGACTAAGATCAACTTAACGGGGTGATTCATTTAATATATGGCCGTCGGGACTCGTCGCCTCTCTGACGTCGTTGAAGGATTACAACGACAGATGTCAGAGGAGTTCGGAGATATACCCTTGGACCAAGGTCGATTTGGAATTTTATCGTTCATTTGAGTGTTTAAGGATACGTTAGCCGTATTTGGGGCTAAAATCAACTTAAACGGGACCGTTTAGATCCGGCAAAAGAGCATTAGGAGGCTCTATTGTTCCAGTTTAGGGACGTAGTGGTCCATACTCCAGTTTAGGGACGTGGTGGTCCATATTCCAGTTTTAGGGATGTGGTGGTCCATATTCCAGTTTAGGGACGTGGTGGTCCAATATTAGTTTAAGGACGTTTCGGTCCACGAGTTTAAGGACCCCGCAGTCCACATTAATGTGTGGTCGTTGGGATCCGTCACCTCTTTGACGTCGTTGAGGAATTACAACGATGGATGTCAAAGGAGTTCGGAGATGTACCCTCGGACCGATTGTAAATTGATTTAGTAGAGCAATTTTGCTCAGTCAATTTAATTTAAGGACTTATGGCCAAAATTGGGCTAAGTCCAGTTGAGAATATCCAACGTTTTATCTGCTTTTGCAGAGCATTTATTTTTATTTTTATTTGGGCCTTGCCCAGGAAGGATGTAGAGCATCAGTTTTGTTTTGGGCCCTGCCCTTTATAATGATGCAGAGCATCAATTTCATTTGGGCTCTGCCCTTTATTGCTTTGCAATTTACTTTGGCCTGTTAGATCTTTCTGATTTGGACCTGGCCCTTCAAGTAATGCATTGCATTTGTGCAGAGCACTAAGAATCTTTTTTTTAGATTCAAGAACAGAAGTGCAAGTTACTTTTTAATCTTCTGATCTAAATTTAGATCAAAGAAAAACAAGTTTTTCTTTTCTTGTTTTTCTTTATTCTAGAGAACCAAGGGTTCATAACAAGTGCAAGGCACTATTTATTTTTTATTTATTTTATTTATTTACTTATTTATTTGTTGTTGAAGATCCATGATCTTGTTCTTAGATCAATGATCTGTTTCTAAGAGAATTTTCTCTTCTTTTAAAGGTTTTACCTTTTTTTTGTATTCTTCAAAAGTTCTCAAGAGTTTTTTTCTCTCGTTTTTTTTAGCAAGATCTTCCTTCTCCTGAATTAAGGTCTGGGGTCCTTTTTATAGTGCCCATTAATTAGTTAAATTTGTTACATAGATCTTTTTCTGAGTGATTTGGGGAATTTTCCCTACCGTTGGATCTTTGATCCAAAGGCCCCTGCCTTATACAAGAAAATCTTCTTGTTTTAACAAGATTTATTCTGTTTTGCGCAAGAATCCCCAGTGCGTGACACGTGTCGCGCAGTGAAGCGCTTGCGCAGCTGCGCTTGCGCAGCTGCGCAGACACGTGTCGCGCAGAGGTGCGCTTGCGCAACAGCGCAGACACGTGTCGCGCAGAGGTGAGCTTGCGCATCTGTGTTTGCGCAACTGCGCAGACACGTGTCGCGCAGCGCAGCGCTTGCGCACCTGAGCGTTGCTTTTGTTTTTTAAAGAGCCTTGCTCTGATTGGACGCACTGCCTTGGGCGTTGTGCTGGCGTGTCAACTTTTGACACGTGGCGCATTGCGCGCAACGCACGGAATTTGAAGCGTTGCCTCAAAGATTTGAATTTTTAAATTCAAACAGAGCCTTGCTCTGATTGGGGGAACAGTGCCGTATGTACGTCGACTTTACCGACCTCAACAAGGCCTGCCCCAAGGACAACTTCCCGCTCCCCCGCATAGACCAGCTCGTCGACAGCTCGGCCGGGCACGAGTTCCTGAGCTTCATGGATGCTTTCTCCGGCTACAACCAAATCCGCATGAACCCTGACGACGAAGACATGACCGCATTCAAGACGGACCGGGGGGTGTACTGCTACAGGGTGATGCCATTTGGCCTCAAGAATGCCCGGGCTACATACCAGAGGCTGGTCAACCGCATGTTCAAGCCGCAG
Organism: Agapanthus africanus; assembly: GCA_030015575.1. Taxonomy (NCBI): domain Eukaryota; kingdom Viridiplantae; phylum Streptophyta; class Magnoliopsida; order Asparagales; family Amaryllidaceae; genus Agapanthus; species Agapanthus africanus. Next base: position 97,640,055 of record JASDDO010000014.1, on the reverse strand, counting down.
ATCGGTAGAAACATGGAGGTCTACGTCGACGACATGCTCGTCAAGTCCGTCTCGTCGGACGACCATGTCAAGGACCTGGGCGAGGCGTTCAAAGTGCTCCACAAGTTCAACATGAAGCTGAACCCCGCCAAGTGTGCATTCGGGGTTACCGGAGGGAAATTCCTCGGGTTCATGGTCACTCACCGCGGGATTGAAGCTAACCCGGAGAAGATCGACGCCATCCTGAACATGCCCGCACCCAGGACCAACGTCGAAATCATGCGGCTCACAGGGCGGGTCGCCGCTCTGAGCCGTTTCATGTCCAGGTCGGGGGAGAAGTGCCTCCCGTTCTTCAAGGCGCTGAGGAAGATCCCAAGGTTCGAGTGGTCGGAAGATTGCCAAGCCGCCTTCGACCAACTGAAGAGGCACCTCGCAACGCCGCCCTTACTCACCCGGCCCATGTAAGGGGACGAGCTGTCGCTGTACCTGGCGGTATCCGACCAAGCAGCAGGGTCGGTGCTCGTCCGAGAGGCCGAGGGGGTGCAGAGGCCAGTGTACTATGTGAGCCATGTATTCAAAGACGCGGAGACGAGATACCCCGCCATAGAGAAGATCGTCCTGGCCCTCGTTGTAACCTCGCGGAAGCTGCGGCACTACTTCCAAGCACACACCATCATCGTCCTCACTGAGCGCCTCTTGGAGGCTATCCTAGCATCGCCAGAATCCTCTGGCCGCCTAGAGAAATGGAGATGGGAGCTGTCTCAATTCGACATAAGGTATCGCCCGAGGCAAGCCATCAAGGCGCAGGCCCTGGCCAATTTCGTCGTCGAATGCACCATTCCTAGTAGGAAGCAGGATCCCGCGCCGCACCTCGCTACCCGGCATCCCGACCAGGAAGGCCCCAGCTCAGCCCTGGAGTGGGTCATTTACATCGACGGGTCTTCCACCGAGGAAGGCTGCGGTGCCGGCCTCATTATCCGGGGCCCGAACGAAGCCGAGATGGAGTATTCCCTGAAGCTCGGTTTCAAAGCATCGAACAACGCGGCGGAGTACGAATCCCTCATAGACCGACTGCGCATGGCCGTCGGGCTAGGGCTGAAGGTCGTCCGGGTCCGCAGCGACTCGGCCTTGGTCATCGGCCAAGTAACCGTCCGCTTCGAGGCTCGGGAGCCCCTGATGTTGAAATACCTGGACGAAGTGAGGAAGCTCCGAAAAAACTTCGACGAAGTTCAGGTGGAACAAATACCCAGACAAATGAATGCTCAGGCAGACGCCCTGAGCAAGTTGGCTTCATCATACTCAGCCAACAACAGGCGGTCGATACTCTTCGAAACCTTGGCCCGGCCCAGCGTTGGCGACAAGGCGGCGACACTCTAAGTGTACGCAACACAAGAGAATGACCCAGGTTGGAGGAAGCCCCCAGTGGAATTCCTGAAAGACGGCACGCTCCCGGAAGACAGAGCAGCCGCCCGCCACCTCCGGGCCAGAGCCACCCACTTCGTCTGGTGCAACGGGAACCTCTACAAGAAGGCCTTCACTCAGCCCCTGCTCCGGTTCGTTGACCCCCACTAGGCTGACTATGTCCTGCGGGAAATCCATGAAGGGGTGGGCGGCGCACACCAGGGGGCTCGAACCTTGACCCAAAAGACACTACTTCAGGGGTACTATTGGCCCACCATGCACGAAGACGCCCTGAAGCTGGTCAGGAGGTGTAAGAGCTGCCAACTCCACGGCAGTATCCCCCGCCTCCCGGCTACCGAGCGAACGGCCCTGACGTCCCCGTAGCCATTCGCCCAATGGGGATTGGATATGATCGGCCAGTTTCCCACAGGGACTGGCGGACATAAGTACGTCCTCGTCGCGGTGGACTACTTCACCAAATGGATCGAGGCCGTTCCCATCAGGAAACCGGACGCCACCACAACCATCAAGTTCCTCCAAAATAACCTGATTCACCGGTTCGGGATCCCAAGGTGCATCATCACCGACCACGGGACTTCTGCAAAGAATACTACATCCTCATGAAGTTTGCCGCGGTCGCGCACCCCCAATGTAACGGGCAGGCCGAGGTCGCTAACCGGGACATCCTTAGGGGCCTCCGAACCCGCCTGGAAGGGAGGCAAGGCGGTTGGGTCGAGGAACTACCCCGGGTCTTGTGGGCCCTGCGCACGTCAAAAAAGACTCCAACCGGGGAGACCCCTTTCAACCTCTGCTACGGGACCGAAGCAATGGTCCCAGCAGAGATCGGGCTACCCAGCCATCGAGTTGAGCACTTTGACGATGAAGCGAACACCATGTCACTATGAACCAACCTCGACGTATTGTTGGAGAAAAGGGATCGGGCCCAGATCAGAGCCGCCGCCTACCAACAGCAAACGGCCCGGTACTACAACGCTCGGGTAAAACACCGATCCTTCAAGGCCGGGGACCTGGTCCTGCGGCGGAACGAGTTCATCGACCAGGGCAGGCTCCACAAGTTCTTCCCAAAGTGGGAAGGTCCCTTCCTCGTCTTCGAAGCGCTCCCCGGCGGAGCCTACCGCCTGCAAGACGCGGACGGACGGAAGCTCCCTCAGCCTTACAACGCGGAGAAGCTCAAGCTATACCTATGAAGTCAAAACTAGCAAAGCGCCGCACCCTGGCTACCACTCAAAATCTCCCTTTGAAATGATGGTGTATAGCGTTGTCTAAAATTCCTATCCATGCGAATAAAGAAACTTTCGAAACCTCCTTTCCTGGTAGGGTTCCCCCTATACAAAGAGAAGGATCTCCAAGAGACGGTCGGGCCCGAGGTTCCCTCGCTCGACTATCCCCAGCGGGCAGCTTCCCTGCCACAGCGCCAGGAATTAAAAAGCCCTCCCAGAGGCAGTCGAGGCCAGAGGTTCCCTCGCTCGGCTATCCCCCACGGGCAGCTTCCCTGCCACAACGCCGGGGATCAAAAAGCCCTCCCAGAGGCAGTCGAGGCCAGAGGTTCCCTCGCTCGGCTATCTTTTCAGGACAAAAGCCCTCGCCAAGAGGCACCGGGCAGTAACCCTGCCCGGCCAAAGGTCCTTGGTGGGCTTCCTACAGCCTTATAGCTTTCCCCGCGCCAAGGACCAAAGTCCTCCCAGAGGCAGTCGGGTCCTTGCCCGGCTATCCTCGGCCGGTATCTTCCTACCGCAACCGACAGGGATCAAAGTCCTCGCCAAGAGGCACTGGGCAGTAACCCTGCTCCGTCCCCGTCGTGAAGGATCTGAAAGCCCTCCCAGAGGCAGCCGAGCCCGAGGTTCCCTCGCTCGGCTAGCCCCAGCGGGCAGCTTCCCTGCCACAAGCCGAGGATCAAAATTCCTCCCCGAGGCGGTCGGGTCCTTGCCTGACCATCGATGGCTGGTAGCTTCCTACCACCGTCCTGAAGGATCGAAAGCCCTTGCAAGAAGCAACCGAGTAGCTACCTTGCTCGTCAAAAACTCCGGCTGGTAGTTGTCTACCCATGACGCCAGAGATCAGATCCCTCACCAAGCGGCAACCAAACGACCACCCCGCTCGGCCGAGCCCGGCCAGTTGTCCTGTGGCCGCGCTTAAGGATCCGAGACACCCGGAAGGACGGCATGTTCCCCTCCGAACGGCGGCCGCGACGTGAGGACGTCTAGGCCTGAGGTTTGGGGCAGATGCTATATGGTTTTATCCATTCACCTCTCCGAAGGTGCCAAGTTGATTTATGGCACCGTGTATCGGAGGTTTAGACGGATGCGGCCGATGTAGCAAACTTCGTCGGATTCCCTCTCATTTGAGGGGTTTTTGATTGTGGGGACGCTCTTCCCTGCAGGCGCAAGCTCCTGCAGTTAATTATGCTACCGCATCGCGGTAACTACTTTCTCCTTCTCCAGAATTTCACTTCGTGTCGTGTGTGTTTGTTTTGTTTGTGGATGCCCGTGAATTGTATACGGAGACTAAGTTATGTCGTCGCCCGTAGGACGTGGATTAGTCCAAATCCGTATTTACTTAGATTTGGGTTTGGTGTTTTAGTTTAAGGATACGTTAGCCATATTTGAGGCTAAGATCAACTTAAACGTTCGTTAAGGATACGTTAGTCCGATTTGAGACTAAGATCGACTTAACGGGATCGTTTAGATCCGACAAAAGAGCATTTGGGAGCTCTATTGTTTAGTTTAATGACGTTGCGGTCAATATGTAGTTTAAGGACGTTGCGGTCCATATTCCAGTTTAGGGACATGGTGGTCCATGTTTAGTTTAAGGACGCTTGAGTCCGTGGGTTTAAGGACCTCACAGTCCGTGTTTTAGTTTAAGGACGCATAAGTCTGCGGGTTTAAGGATCCCACAATCCGTCTTTTGGTTTAAGGACGCTTAAGTCTATGAGTTTAAGGACCCCACAGTCCGTGTTGATGTGTGGTTGTCGGGACCCGTCACCTCTCTGACGTCGTTGAAGGATTACAACGATAGGAGTCAAAGGAGTTCGGAGATGTACCCTCGAACCGGATGTAAATTGATTTAGGAGAGCAGCTGTGCTCAGTCAATTTAATTTGAGGACTTACGGCCATGATTGGGCTAAGTCCAGTTGAAAAAAAGTTCAACACTTTTATTTGTTTTTATTTTTGTTTGGGCTCTGCCCATAAAGGATGCAGAGCACAATTTGTTTTGGACTCTGCTCATTTTATAAATGATGCAGAGCACCAATTTTACTTGGGCTCTGCCCTTTTATTAAAAGATGCAGAGCATCAATTTTACCTGGGCTCTGCCCTTTTATTAAAAGATGCAGAGCATCAATTTTTACTGGGCTCTGCCCATTTATTGCTGTGCAATTTATTTTGGCCTACTAGGTCTTTTTGATTTGGGCCTGGCCCATTAATCAAAAGAAATGCATTGCATTTATCAGGCGCTTTGCGCCAATCAAAGAGCGCAAGCGCTTGTGGTGATGACACGTGTCATGCAAGCGCAGTGCGCTGCGCTTGCGCTGCTGACACGTGACGCGCTGTGGTGAGTTGCGCCAGTTTCAAAGAGCAAGACTCTATTTCAAAAACGCATAGCGCAAATGGTTCAGATGCTGACACGTGGCGCTCTCTGGTGGTTTACACCAACCCAAGAGCGCAACAGTGCAGATTTACAAGTGCAAAGCACTATTAACTTAAGAATCTTTTAGATTCCAGAACCAATGGTTCATAAAAGAAGTGCAAAGCACTTTTTGTTTTCTTGATCTAATTTAGATCAAAGAAAACAAGTTCCTCTTGTTTTTCTTATTTCAGAGAACCAGAGGTTCATAAAAAGTGCAAAGCACTATTTTTATTTGTTTTTTATTGAAGATCATTGATCTTGTTCTTAGATCAATGATCTATTAGAAGAAATTCTTCTATCTTAAAGGTTTTTACCTTTTTCTTCTTGAAATTCCTTCAGAGATCTCTCTGTTTGAAGTTCTTGATTTTTCACACTGTTCATCATTTGATTTGAGGTCTAGGGGCCTTTATATAGTGCCCATAAATTTGTTAAAGAGATCTCCCTCTGAGTGATTTGGGGCATTTTCCCCACCGTTGGATCTTTTGATCCAAGGGCTTCTGTTTTAGAGAAGGCAATCTTCTTGTTTTAACAAGAACAGAAAAATCTTGCTAGAATTTAATTCTGTTTGGTGCAAACGCCCCAGCGTGTGACACGTGTCAAGCAGCGCAAAGCGCAGCGCAACTGCGCTGACACGTGTCGCGCAGCGCAGTGCTTGCGCAGCTGAAGCGTTGCTTGCTTTAATTTTGTTTTAAATAGAACTTTGCTCTGATTGGGCGCGCTGCCTTGGGCGCTGCGCTGATGTATCAGCTTTTGACACGTGGCGCGTTGCGCGCAGCGCAAAGAATCTGAAACGTTGCTTTGAATTTTGAATTTTGAAATTCAAACAGAGCTTTGCTCTGATTGGGAGAAACAAATGCTCCCCACCGTTGCGCTCACGTGGCGCAGACGTGAGTGCAGCGGTGGCAAGATCTTGGCCGTTGGATCAACGGGTGAGCTGAAGAGGCGCAAGCGCCTTATAAATTGGACCTCTGGCCCTTTAGAAAACTTCACCATTTTTCTAGATTTTGATTTCCAAAGCTTTGCTCTCACTTAAGAACTTCAGAGCTTTGCTCTCATTTCCCAAAGCTAGAAAAATTTTAGGTAAAATTAATCTTAGATAAATTAATTTTAATTAACCAACAGAGCTTTGCTCTCATAGATTTTCTGATCTAAAGAAATCCCCTTTGGGATTTCACCAACAGAGCTCTGCTCTCATGAATCTATGAATCTACAGAGATCTTGTTCATGGGTTTAACCCATGAGCAGAGCTTTGCTCATGGATCCAAAAATAGATCTTTTTGATCTAAAAGTGAAGAACTCCTAAGAGTCTTCAAAAAATTTTAATAAATTTTCTCATCATCATCACAGAACTAAGCTCTTTTAAGGAATCTTACTCCCCTGAGACCAGAGTTTGACAAGTGTCACTCTGTGACAGAGTTTTGCTCTGAAAGAGGAGATTTTCTCCTTGTTTCTAGGGATTTTTTCTATTATTAATAGGAATATTTTTTTGGGGACCATCTAACAATCTCATCCAATGATGAGGTTGTCTTATTAACTGACGTATTGTCATCCAGATTTTATGGGTCCCCCTTCGGTCTCCCACCCACTGTACTGCTGTGTGGTGTAATTAATTAATTTTAATTTAATTAATTTTTAATTTAACTAATTAATTAGTGAAAAGAATTTAATTTTTTTTAACGCCAAGCGTTGGAATTACAACACTAACTGCTAATTTCTGTTCACTTGCAGCAATCATGTCTCTCGACACCTCATTCCCGTTTGCTCGCTCAGAGGAAGGGTTCCTTGAAGCGTCCTTGGACCGCAAAGTCTTAGCCATGATTAAGGACCACGACCCGGAATATAAGAGTCTCCATCTTTGGGGGTCGTGGTATAATCAAATCATTATGGGTCGACGGAGCTTCACATGCGCAGTACAGTCAGAACCCATCACGGCGATTCATTATGCCAGCCCACCCCTGGTGCAGTACGCCGTGGAGATGGTTGATTGGACCTCGAAAGGCTTTCTTCATCCGGCCATAGATGCAATCCCGGTCCAGCGTCCTATGGTTTTGGATATCCTGGGACGCCGTATCTGTCAAGGCGAGGTGAGACCTTGGGGGCAATCATACAATATAGGTCTGATCCCCCGCCACCCGATCGGCTACCTGCTATGGGCTCGGTATATCCTGTCGACGAAGAAGTCGCAGTTGATAAGGTTAGGGTTGTATACCGCGGTCTACGTCTCCCTCTTCCAGTATCCCACGCTTCCCACCTGGTGGTTCAAGGCCTTCCTGGAGCAGTGGAACATCCCCACTCACACTTTCCTTGCAATGGATCGAGAAGTGTCAATTTCTCTGGAAGAGTTCACAGAAGTCTCCGGTTTACCGGTTATAGGGGAGCACTATGAGGAGTTGCTTCCGACAGACGAGTATGTCTTCGGTGCCAAGCCGGCGGTAAGGGGCCTCAAGCCGGAGAATGCTGTCCAACACCAATTCCCAAGTCTGATCAAGGTGTTGAACATCTACGAGGCCCTTTTCGTTGAGCGTGGGAGCCACGGAGTTAGTTTTGAAGATTTCATTGCCCGGTTCCTTCACCCCAAGCGCTCTTTCGGCAGAAGCTGCCAAGTTCGCCACCCTCGAGGACCCTTTCGGTTTAGGTTTGGATAACCTACCGGCGAAGGAAATAGACCAAAAGGGTTTTGTTTACCCCAATCAGAGCAAAGCTCTGTTCAAATTCCAAGGTGGGAAACGAAGCAACGCTTCTGTTTCCCCAATCAGAGCAAAGCTCTGTATTGAAAATTAAAATTAAAATAAATGAAGCAACGCTTCAGATCCCCTGCGCTGCGCACAGAGCGCCACGTGTCAAAATCAGACACACCAGCGCAGAGAGCGCAGCGCCCAAGGTAGCGCACTCCATCAGGAGCAAAGCTCTATTAAAAACAAAATAGAAGCAAAGCTTCAGTTGCGCAAGCGCTGCGCTGCGCGACACGTGTCAGCGCAGTCGCTTTTGCGCAAGCGCTGCGCTGTGCGACACGTGTCAGCGCAGTTGCGCAATCGCAGCAGCTCTACGCTGTGCGCTGCGCGACACGTGTCAGCGCAGTTGCGTAAACGCAACTGCGCTGCGCTGTGCGCTGCACGACACGTGTCAGCGCAGATGAGCAAGCACAGCTGCGCTGCGCTGTGCGCTGCGTGATACGTGTCACGCTCTGGAGCATTTACGCCAAACAGAATTAAAATTCTAAGAAATCTTTCTGTTCGTTAAAACAAGAAGATTTTCTTCTGTAAAACAGAAGCCCTTGGATCAAAGATCCAACGGTGGGGAAAATTCCCCAAATCACTCAGAGAAAGATCTCTTTAAAAAATTTAACTAATTTATGGGCACTATAAAAAGGGCCCTAGACCTCAATTCAAAGGCATCAAGATTTTCTAAAAAAAAAGAACTCTGAAGAACTCCTCAAGAACAAAAAAGGTAAAAACCTTTAGAAAAAAAGAGAATTCTCTTAAAAAAACAGATCATTGATCTAAGAACAAGATCAATGATCTTCAATAAGAAAGAAAAGTAACTAATAATAGTGCTTTGCACTTTTTATGAACCTTTGGTTCTTTGAGATAAGAAAAACTTATCTTTTCTTTGATCTAAATTAGATCAAGAAATCAAATAGTGCTTTGCACTTCTGCTCTTGAATCTAAAAGATTCTTAGTGCTTTGCACTTCCAAACTGCGTTGTTGCGCTTTTGGGAAAGCGCCACGTGTCAGCAGCGTAGCGCACTGACACAGCGCACTGCGCTGTTGCGCTTGCGCCCACCAGAGCATGACACGTGTCACCATCACATGCGCTTGCGCTCATTAATTGACGCAAAGCGCCTGACAAGCCACGTGGGGCACTGTCAGAGTATTTAATGCTCTGCATTATTAAAGAAAAAGGACAGAGCCCAATTAAAAGGCCTAACAGGCCTAATAAAAAATGACATGCATTCTAAAAAGAAAAAGGGTATAGCCCAAACAAAATAGATGCTCTGCATCACTTATAAAAGGGCAGAGCCCAACCAAGGCAAAAATGATGCAGTGCATTACTAAAAAGGGGCAAAGCCCTAGCACAAGTCTAATAGACAAAAAACAAAAGAATGTTGAAACTGGACTTAGCCTAATCATGGCCATAAGTCCTCAAACTAAATTGACTGAGCACGGCTGCTCCCTAAATCAATTTATATTCGGTTCGAGGGTACATCTCCGAACTCCTCTGACATCTATCGTTGTAATCCTTCAATGACGTCAGAGAGGTGACGAGTCCCAACGACCATACATGAATATGGACTGCGGGGTCCTTAAAATCGTGGACCGAGACGTCCTTAAACTAATATTGGACTGAGACGTCCTTAAACTAATATCGGACCGAGACGTCCTTAAACTAATATCGGACCGAGACGTCCTTAAACTAAAAGACCACCACGTCCTTAAACTGGCGACGGACCACTACGTCCTTAAATTGGCGACGGACCACTATGTCCCTAAACTGGATTATGGACCACCACGGACCACTACGTCCCTAAACTGGAACAATAGAGCCTCCAAACGCTCTTTTGCCTGACCTAAGTGGTCCCGTTTAAGTTGATCTTAGCCCCAAATACGGCTAACGTATCCTTAAACATTCAAATGGACTATAAAACTCCAAATCAACTTTGGTTCAAGGGTACATCTCTGAACTCCTCTGACACCTATCGTTGTAATTCTTCAACGATGTCAGAGAGGTGACGAGTCCTGACGGCCATATAATAAAGGGATCACCACGTTAAGTTGATCTTAGTCTCAAACAGGACTAACGTATCCTTAACGAACGTTTAAGTTGATCTTAGCCACAATACGGCTAACGTATCCTTAAACTAAAAACACCAAACCCAAATCTAAGTAAATACGGATTTGGACTAATCCACGTCCTACGGGCGACGGCATTACTCAGTCTCCGTATACAATCCACGGGCAACCACAGACAAAACAAACACACACAACATAAAGTGAAATTCTGGAGAAGGAGAAAGTTGTTACCGCGATGCGGTAGCGTAATTAACTGCAGGGGCTTGCGCCTGCAGGGAATAGCGTCCTCATAATCAAAAACCCCTCAAGTGAGGGGGAATCTGACGAAGTCTGCTACATCGGCCACATCCGTCTAAACCTCCGATACACGGTGCCATAAATCAACTTGGCATCTTCGGAGAGGTAGACGGATAAAACCATATAGCATCTGCCCCGAATCTCAGGCAAGACGTCCTCACGCCGTCAGCCGCCGTTCGGAGGGGAACAGATTCTGGCACGCCCGGTGGGACCTCTTCCTCTTTCCACTCCACACGTCGTGTGTCGTGTTCGCGAACAAATCGCGGTTTGCTGTGGTTGCCTGTGGATTCAAGGTACTAAGATTTGGTGTCTTGCTCCGTGCAGAAAACAGAAGATCGATGGCTTCGAACTGCACCGCCCGCAGCTGTAACTCTCGCTCCGTCATTGCTGGAAGAGTGACTTATGGGCCCCAAGCGGCCTCCCTTTTCGAGATGCCAGTGGAGCAAGTAACTCAAGCCATCACTGGATTATTCTTCGGGACCATGCTCCCACAAATGAGCTTCAATACCCCAACGACGGTGCACGAAGCCCTAAAGAAGTCAGTCCTTGATCGACTTACCATTGCCGCGACCCCTCTCAATGGGTCGCCCAACTCCGCTGCCTCAGTTTTTGACAAACTAGACCAGAGCTCCACCGGGCCCATAAAGAAGCCTGCCATACCAGAAGGCGTTATCCCGAAGCGGATAGCCATCCCAGCTCCCGTTCTTGGCGAAATCACCAAGGTTGCTTCCCCTACTCGGAAGTCTGCTTCTGACAGGTTGGCCGTCCCCGTTCAACAGACGTTGGTTTTTAAAAGACTGGTACCAGCAGATTCTGACCAACATATGGGGCATGAGGAGGTCACCCCTATAACTGAAACAACTCCATCCACAAGACACGCTCGACGTCGCCACTGGCGCCGAGCGAGGAAGGCTGGGGGCAACTTCCCCTCTGGGATAACTTCACCAGCTCCAACGGTGGGGATCGATGCTGCTGTTCCAACCGGGAACAGTTTTGAATTGCTGAACACGGTGCGCAGAAACTCTTCTACTGTAATGTTGAAACGAACTCCTTCAGCTGCGAAGAGTACTCCAGAGAAAAAGCTGGAGCATCCCCCTCAGCGGCTGTCCTCTAAAATTTACGGGATCTGGCGACAGGTCCAGGAGTCGGTGATTGATGAAAACTATCTCCGCCAACAGAAAAAGATGAAGGTTCGGCAAAAGAAGGATTACTCCGTCAAGCCACGAAAACCAATAACTACTCGGGTGCCCACTACAACGGCCCCCTTAACTCCAATCACTCAAAAGAAAATGAGGCCGCAAAAAGCCCCTGTGAACATGGCGAAGCATAAAAGCGCTGAGCACAAACGCCCCAAATCTGGGGGCATGGTGGTGCACACTGTTTATATGGATTCTGGAAAGGAGGAAAGCCGCACTTCTACGGGCCACCGACCGCTCACCCGATCCGTGACGAAAGCCCAGGAGCAACAACGAAAGCTTCAGGAAATGATGACTGCAATGGTTGCACTCACTGGGCCAAAAGAAATCGCTGAAACGTCCTCGGATGAGCATCAAGAATAAGAAACTGACGCTGAGTTTCTTCGCCGGATATTGGAAAAGAAGGATAAAGAGGCTGTGGAACAAGCGGCCAGCATAAAGAAAATGGCCCTCCTCTTCCAAGATATGGTAGGGATGATGTTACAGCCAGACCCTCCAGCTGAAGACCCTCCAATCATTGTTGAAGATGACGGAGGGAAGACATCTAATCCTCCGCCGGCTCTTTCAGCAGCCAAAGATGAAACCATTTCCAAGGCCGCGCTAGACGATTATATAGCTCAGCAGATCCGGGTTCATCAGGCGAATGAAGCGGCTGGGCAAATTGTTAGAACCGGACGACCGTATCCGAGCTGGTACGACCAAATCAGTTACCCGCCGGGATATACGATCCCTAAATTCCTCTTATATAAAGGGACAGGGAATCCGCATCAGCATGTCGCTCAATTCAGGGCCTTATGCGGCAATACTGGAGGCGATGACAAATTGTTGCCACGTCAATTCGTCGGCAGCTTAGCAGAAACAGCCTTTGAATGGTATTCGGAGGTACCTAACGACTCTGTCAAAACATTTGCAGAGATGGAGCTGCTGTTTACACAAAGATTCGCGAGTGCTAGTGAACGCACCCCGATAACAGCACTAATAAATGCCAGAATAAGGCCAGGCGAAACGTGGGTCCAATACGCAACACGATGGCGAAACCTATGGTCGAAATGCGAACAACGCATAGAAGAGGCACCTGAGATAGGCATGTTTGTGGGCACTCTCAATCCGCAGGTGACCATCTCGCAATTCATGATGTTCTTCAGGCCGACCACCTTCCAGGCCTTGATCGACAAATTAGCCCAAATAGACCAGATGGGCCATGTACCGTCTCCTCCAAAACCAGATTCCCGAAATGAGAAAGGAAATGGGAAAGCGATCGTCGTCGCCAATGCTCAACAACAGTCGAATAACTCAAAGCCGGTCGTTCGCCAAAAAAACATGCGTCCACGCCCATCCCTCGAAGAGAGGCTAGGACGTCCTTACTCGTTTCCTCAGAATAAAACGAGAAGACTGTTTGAGCTGGCAGTGTGCAACAGACTCATTAATCTGCCGAGTCCAAAGCGTCTGTCACAGCCAGGCGATCTTAATAATCCAAATTATTGCCCTTACCACCAAACGGTAAGTCACCCGATTGAGGATTGTTTCGTCTTTAAGGGATAGATCGAGGATCAGTACCTACAAGGCAAGTTCGCGCTATCGGAAAACTGGAAGGTAAACCCACCACAGCCGCACTCTCCAAAGAAGACGGACACGCCGGGGGCAGCTTGTTCTTTAGTCAAGGATGAAAACGATGAAGAAAACTCATCGGATGAATCCGAAGACTACATAGCGACTTGTCATGTGATTTCTCACTCACTGGCAGACGTTGAAGAGGCTCCTTGCGCTGAGAAACCAATAACGAATCCTGAGCCGGAGATCCTACAGCCATCAGACAAGTTGATCGATGCCTTCCTAAATGAAATTCGTCTGAAAGCAAAAGCCAATCAAGAGCATGAAATGGCCATATTGGAAAGAGCCAAGGCATTCCCGTCAAATCAAAAGCCATACACTGCGGGTAAAAATAAATTCAAGACGAGGAAAAGGTTCGCCAAAGCCCTATCAGTAGGAATGAAGCTACTGCCCTCTGAAGAAAATACTCTCTCTGAGGTAGAGATGCACCCTAACTTCTGTTTATATCATCAGAAGATCATACATCCTACCGAAAACTGCGAATCCTTTAACTGTTGGTGGCAAGGGTATGTCGCTCAAAAGCAACACTTCGACAGGACAAAGTGTGAAGCTTGTGGACATCGGAAAAATGCGATATATGAGCGAAAAGGAGCCGCCGACGACTGTCATATAGCCGACTTCAAGGGATCGCAAATTATCACCTTTGGAAGCGACTCTGACGAAGAAGCTACCCCCAACTCTTCCCTCGGGGAGTCTATTTCAAAAATAAAGCAATTGAGAAGCTGTGAGAACGTTCAGCCATGCAATCGCATGCTACTCGGAAAAAATCCCGGCCCCACAAACAACGGAGCGAACAAAAAAGATAAAGGAAAAGGAAAAACGGCTTTCGTCGCCGGTGCTAAACAAAAATTAAGTGACCCTAGACCGATTGCTCGCCAAAGCAACAAGCGGCAACCCCTCCAGGAAAAGTTGAAACGTCCTTACTCGTTTCCGCAAGATAAACAAGGGGACTGTTCAAGCTGGTAGTATGCGACAGACTCATCAATCTGCCGAGTCTAAAACGTCCGTGGCGGCCAGGCGATCTTAATAATCCAAATTATTGCCCTTACCATCAAACGGTAGGTCATCTGATCGAGAATTGCTACGTCTTCAAGAACTGGGTTGAAGACCAATACCAACAGGGCAAGTTCGCGTTGTCCGAAAATTGGAAGGTGAGTCCGCCACAACCGCACGCTCCGAAAAAGATGGATACGCCGGGGGCATCATGCTCATTCATGGGGAAGGACTCATAGACCGAAAAGTCAATAAACTAGATATTCGCCTCAAATACGGCGACGACGGACCGAAACGTCCTTAAACTAATGATGGACCGCAATGTCCTAAAACTTGCAAATGACCGAAATGTCTTTAAACTACTACCGCAGCATCCTCAGGTTGACGAGAATATAAAAAAAAAAGAAGAAGAAGAAGAAAAAAAAACGGTATGTCCGTAAGCAAAATGGGCACGGATGAAAACCCGAAAGGGCTCCGTGAGTAAAAACAGCAGGGCTACCGGCGAGTGTTTGTGAAAACCTGAAAGGGCGCAACCTCGTTAAAAAAAAAGAAGAATAAAAAGAATAAAAAAACGGTATGTCCATAAGCAAAATGGGCACGGATGAAAACACGAAAGGGCTCCGCGAGTAAAAACAGCAGGACTACCGGCGAGTGTTTGTGAAAACCCGAAAGGGCGCAACCTCGTTAAAAGACACTTATAGGGTCCTCTCGACCTTGTAAGGAGAAACCACCCGCGTGAGATCCTTACGACTCATAAGGGAGCAACGCACTTAGGGATCCCTACGATTCCTAAGGAGAAAATACACTTGCGAGATCCTCACGACTCGTAAGGAGAACTCTCTTAAGAGACCCTCACGGCTCATAAGATTTGAAAGTCTTAAGTTACAGAGATCTAAACCTGTACTTAAGTAAACCCCCAACAACAACTTCCGATATTGCCCTACAAGTAGCTCAATACTGACCCTTGTATACAATCCACGGGCGTGAATAAACATTTCCCTAACTAAGTCCCATCCGAGATTAGGGATACGTTCGCACGTTGAATAACCCTTGTAAATCCTCTCAATTTACAAGGAGAAAACCCTCCTGTAGGATCCTTACGACTTATGTTCAGTTGATAAAACTGCACATTTGTTATTACATTTTTCCTACCATTTTCATATTAAAAAAGGACTTTAATATAATATATTATACATATGAGGGTTTATGTGTAAAAACATTATTTTCCATGTGTTAATATATTTTAATTATCATTTGGTAGGAAAATGTATGCAAATAAATTCATTGACCAAATCCTAGTAGAACAAAGTCTACTAAATATTATTTGAGTTGTTGTGCAAAAGATTTCCAAGTGTGCAGAATTTTTCAAAGACTAGAATCAAGCAAATCAAGTTGTTGAAGAAGATTTGCCTAATTAAGAAGCAAAACTTGGAGACCAAGTCTGGAAGCAACCACGAAAAGATTTCCAAATTCTAAAGGTACCAAGGATCGCCAAATGTCACATAGAGACAGCTCCTGAAAATTGATCAACGGCGGAGATGAGAAGGCCGCGGATCCACGGCATTAACCCCTTTATGCCGCGGATCCGCCGCGGTTAAGAAGATTTGGGAGTTGAGGATTTTTAGGGAAAATCTTTTCTGCTTAAATCATATTTTAGAAGCTTGTATTCTGGCTTTAGCACTATAAAAAGGCACCGAGAGCCTCTTGGAAAAGTCATCAAGCCGAAGAGATCACGAAGTCCAAGACGGCTCACGCATCCAGGCTGATCATCGACTGTTCGACTACCTCCTTAGGAAAGATCGAGAAGCAGCTAGTTTGTAATTATTTTCTACGGATTAAAGTGTAGTTTGTTCAAGTTGATTAATAAAGGTAGTTATTTTATTTAATTCTTTTTGCATTTTACATTATGTTTTCCCTCTCTGTCTTTTCATCTTCTTCTCCCAACATGTGCGAGTAATTCTCCGCTTGTTAGGGTTCGTAGGATTAGGGTAGGCTAATGGACGATGAAAATAACTAAACCCTTTTTAAGTCCTATAAAGTTTAGGAACTTTATCAAAAGAATCATTAACATCCTAATCGGGCGCGCTAACAATTCTTTGTTAGTTCCGACCGCGATTAGAGATTAGATTAATGATTGTTTTGGTAAAGGCTAGATATGAACGGAGTTCCGTGTCGAGATAAGGGTTAAGAGTGGGATTCCTTTTCCCTCCAGAAACCCTAATCTACACGCATCACCGTCGTTCTAGTTCTAAATCTATTAATGGATAAAAAGGGTAACTTTTAATTAATCGTTCATAACTACTAAATCCTAACGAACCCTACAAGCCCTCTTATTAATATTAACTATATCTTTAAAATAATCTAGATCTATATTTTACATTCTTGTTTACGTAGATCTAGAAACCATTCTATAAAATTCTTTATCCCTCCTCTCTTTCTCAACACATCTAAAGTAAAAGTAAAAGGTTCCACGTTTCCTAGAGGACGACCCGTACTCATCTCGGTCTAGCTACACGCGACACCGTTATTGATTACGGTTAACTACAAACAAAAACACTCTTTCTAACCAATCAACTTACAGAGGAGCAAAACACTTAGGAACCCTCACGATTCCTAAGGAAAAAATACACCTATAAGATCCTCACGACTTGTAGGGAGAAATAACTTTGTGAGACCCTTACGGCTCATGAAGTCAAAGCCTTAGTCGACAGGACCCTAACCCTGGTCGCTAAGCCTCCTTTGTTCGACAACGACAGAGACAAATGATGATTCGCTCCTGGCGATATCCCAGTTGTAGCGATGTTGATGCCGAAATCGGTGTCCAATTTCAGATTTACGGCGAAAGGCCAGTAGGCCGCACATGCATATGAAATAGCCGAAATGATGGGGCAACTTACAATAAAAAGCAGCAAGTAAAAAGGTATGCATGCAGAATAGCCGAAATGATTGGGCAACCCGCAATAAAAAGCAGCGAGTAAAAATAAAATAAATAGCCGAAATGATTGGGCAACTCGCAATAAAAAGCAGCGAGTAAAAATAAAATAAATAGCCGAAATGATTGGGCAATTCGCAATAAAAAGCAGCGAGTAAAAATAAAATAAATAGCCGAAATGATTGGACAACTCGCAATAAAAAGCAGCGAGTAAAAACAAAATAAATAGTTGAAATGATTGGGCACCGCGAAAAATAGCCGAAATGATTGGGCAATCGCGACCTTCGCGATATAAAAGATGAAATGATAGAGCATCGCGAAAAAAAAAGAATGAAATAAAAGAATGAAACTCTTTGCCCTACAGGTGAGATCACATCGATCCCTGTATACAATCCAGGGGTACAAACAAAGAAGGAACCATACCTTCCCAACAGGCTCCATCAGAAAGCGAAGCCAAATCTCGACTGTTCATAGACAACCTAGAGACAATCTCGACATTTGTCGCAATATTGCAGACACAATGTCAACAAATAAAGCAAAGGAAGATCCCTAGCCTCAAAGTCTCGACGTCAACATCGACAATTTGGAGATCACCAACGGCGTTTCTCCTCACTCCAACTAGATGCAGACGTAACGTCAAAAACCGACCTCAGAGTCTCAACGAAACGGAGCGAATCCGCGGATCCGTGGAGATGAGAAGGCCGCGGATCCGCGGCATTAACCCCTTTATGCCGCGGATCCGCCACGGTTAAGAAGATTTGGGAGTTGAGGATTTTTAAGGAAAATCTTTTCTGCTTAAATCATATTTTAGAAGCTTGTATTCTGGCTTTAGCACTATAAAAAGGCACCGAGAGCCTCTTGGAAAAGTCATCAAGCCGAAGAGATCACGAAGTCCAAGACGGCTCACGCATCCAGGCTGATCATCGACTGTTCGACTACCTCCTTAGGAAAGATCGAGAAGCAACTAGTTTGTAATCATTTTCTACGGATTAAAGTGTAGTTTGTTCAAGTTAATTAATAAAGATAGTTATTTTATTTAATTCTTTTTGCATTTTACATTATGTTTTCCCTCTCTGTCTTTTCATCTTCTTCTCCCAACATGCGCGAGTAATTCTCCGCTTGTTAGGGTTCGTAGGATTAGGGTAGGCTAATGGACGATGAAAATAACTAAACCCTTTTTAAGTCCTATAAAGTTTAGGAACTTTATCAAAAGAATCATTAACATCTTAATCGGGCGCGCTAACAATTCTTTGTTAGTTCCGACCGCGATTAGAGATTAGATTAATGATTGTTTTGGTAAAGGCTAGATATGAACGGAGTTCCGTGTCGAGATAAGGGTTAAGAGTGGGATTCCTTTTCCCTCCAGAAACCCTAATCTACACGCATCACCGTCGTTCTAGTTCTAAATCTATTAATGGATAAAAAGGGTAACTTTTAATTAATCGTTCGTAACTACTAAATCCTAACGAACCCTACAAGCCCTCTTATTAATATTAACTATATCTTTAAAATAATCTAGATCTATATTTTACATTCTTGTTTACGTAGATCTAGAAACCATTCTATAAAATTCTTTATCTCTCCTCTTTTTCTCAACACATCTAAAGTAAAAGTAAAAGGTTCCACGTTTCCCAGAGGACGACCCGTACTCATCTCGGTCTAGCTACACGCGACACCGTTATTGATTGCGGTTAACTACAAACAAAAACACTCTTTCTAACCAATCAAATGGCGCCGTTGCCGGGGATACGTGCGTAATTTTTTATTTTTACTATTTGTGTTGAATTCTTAGACGAGCCATATCATTATTAACACAAAACTGCAAATTGCATATTTAACAATTTGTGCGTGAATTTTTGCAAGGAGATCTGGAGTCACAGAATTGAGGAAAACAGGAAACGGAGACATTTTTAGAGATCCAGAGGAGCAAAGGAGACCACAGAAAAAATTTCATCAACTGATCCTTCTGCCACGCGGCGGAACCGCGGCAAAAGCACCACTTTGGCGGCGGAATCTCGGCAGGATAGAAGAGTTAGGGTCACAGAATTCTCTGGTATCTTTCTTAACTCCTTCTCTCTCTCCTCAAATCCAATAAATCCTATTTTATGCAGGATTCTTTGCAAAATCGCGCCGCTCAAAAATCTTTTTGCAAAAGTTTTGTGATTGGTTTTGTTTTGCATATTTAATACGGACTTTAAGGGGCAAAGACCAAATCAAGATTGGGTGGGGATTTCATCACCCTTCCTAAGCCCCACAAATCACAAACTAAGCATATAGATCAACCCTTCATTAATTTAAAAAAATATCTAGACCAGACTCTAAGGACTGTCGCGCTCAATAAGGACAGAGGAAGGTCGTGGGTAATCTATCGTTTATCCGCATTACTTTTGTAGTGCCTAGGCAAGTGTGACAAAGGCTAGTGGTTTTTAATTAGGCCCACGACGTGGTTCCTTCCCACTTACCTGGCACTTATCTGGTTACAAGGGTAGTACGGAGGCGGTAGAGGATTGATCCTGCGGCTTGTCCTTTGGAAGTCTAGGAGCGGTCTAGAGACTGGACCTAGGTGACCTTAGTTCTAGGGTTGCTTGTGCATCTTAGGGTGATTTGTCTTGAGTCCCATTTTTTCAAAACAAGCCAATTTTAAAATCACAAACACGCTGCCACTTGCACTAAACCCGCTTAGTGCATGCTCGGCTGGACACGGGATCCTAGTGCCCGTCTTGTCCGCGTTCCTTCTATCGACACCGAAGTCGGTACTTCTTCATCTTCTTTTCCCCCACCACACACCACATCGATCGTGATGGACAACACTCCATCTAATTATAACACCACGCTGCCACCGCCCGCAGGTGAGCAGAATCCACCGCGCATCTCTCTCCAAGAGAGATGCTATCCTATTCGTGGTCCCCTTCCTACTTGTCTATCCCTTCCACCACCTAACGGGGATAATTTCGAAATTAAACCCCACTACATCAACCTGCTGCCCAAATTTCACGGGCTTGAGTCGGAAGACGCGTACGTTTTCATCACCAAATTCGAAAACGTATGCGCAATGATGGGTACTTCACAATTGACTTTAGATGCTATGCGCTTACGTCTTCTCCCATTCACACTGTGCGACTTGGTAGAAAAATGGCTTTACAATACTGCTGCACACTCTATCACTAATTGGGATGAATTCGTCGTAGCATTTCTTAAGAAGTTTTACCCAAATTATAAGACTGCCCACATTAGGAGTGAGATCAACCAGTTCACCCAGCTTCCCAATGAACCATTTTGGAAGTGTTTTGAACGTTTCAAAGATCTGCTTGTCCAATGCCCCCATCACGGAATACAAAGATGGGATTTATGTCGGATTATATATGAGGGCATTAATCCAGCGACAAAGCAGATGCTTGAAACAATGTGTCAATGCAGTTTCATGTCTAAAGATGACGGTGAAGTATGGAAATATCTGGAAGATCTCGCAGAAAGCACTTTGCAGTGGGAAAGCGTAAGACCACCTTCAACTAAGGGAGGTATTCACCAGCTCGATGTTTCTATCGCTGTAAAAGCCGAAATGGCAGCGATACAGAAGAAACTCGATGCTATTGAGAACAAATTCTCATCATTCTCCCTAAATCAGGCCACGCTTCTTAAGACTGTCTGTGGTTGCTGTTCGGATCCTTGACACTTAACGGAAGAATGCCCTATGAATGCATCGTTTCAGGCTAATGCTGCTTTTCAGCAGCGACCTAGAAACGACCTTTATTCTTCCACATACAATCAAGGATGGAGGAATCATCCTAACTTTGCTTGGAATCAAAACCAACAAAGCAATTATCAAAGACCTCCTCCACAGCAACCACAACCACAGAATCAGCCCCCCTTTCAGTCACAGAATTTCCAAAATCCGGCCAACATTTCTACACCACAAGTGGCCGGTACTGACAACTCACTTGCACAAATTTTGGATATGTTCATGAAACAATCCATGCAAAATTCGGCTGAGATGAGGTCTTCTATTGATACCCTAACGAAAAACTCCGCCTCCCATGGTGAGAGTATTAAATCAATAGAAAACCAAATCGCACAGTTAAACGCCGCAATGAGTGCGAGAGAGAAAGGGAAACTCCCATCTCAACCCATACCTAATCCTGGCCACTCACAAAGTTATAATGTGAGTGCTGTTACCACGTTGAGATCGGGAAAAGTGCTGAATGACCGAGTGGGTGAGCAGTGTGATGATAGTGACACCAATGATACCCCTTCTTCTTTTTCTTCCCCTAATTCGTCTAGTCTCCCACCTTCACCCGAGCCTATTCTCCGTTTTCCCCAAGGCTCGAACCCTTCGCCCATTTCACCAAATCTATCTAAGTCGATTCCCACTCCAGTTTTGGGATCGAATCCGTCCCCACAATCCTCTCCAACGTTGGACCCAAAACTTATTGATCAAGCACCTTATCCAAACAGGTTAAGGGGCAACAGACCAAGTCCACAAAAGGAGAAGATTGTGGAAATTTTTAAGCAAGTTAACATAAACATTCCTCTCCTAGATGCTATTCAACAAGTTCCGTCATATGCAAAAATCTTAAAGGACTTGTGCACTAGGAAGAGAAAAGTTCAAGTACCTAAAAAAGTTTTCCTTGCGAGTAATGTGAGCACTGCTTTTACACAACAACTTCCCAAGAAACGAAAGGACCCCGGAAGTCCTACAATTTCAATTTCTATTGGGGGTAAAAATATTAATCGTGCTCTACTCGATCTAGGTGCTAGTGTTAACTTGCTTCCGTATTCGGTTTATGAGCAATTAGGGATCGGAGAGTTAAAACCTGCGCATTGCACTCTTCAGATGGCCGATTGATCTATCACCCAACCAAGGGGTGAGCTAGAGGATGTGTTAATCAAAGTCGGGGAATTCATATTCCCTGTGGACTTTATCGTTATAGATACACAACCTGTAGCAAACCCACGCAATCAAATCCCGGTGATACTCGGTCGACCCTTTTTGGCCACTTCCAACGCAGTAATCAATTGTAGAAACGGCTCTATGACCCTATCCTTTGGAAAGAAGTCAATTGAGCTTAACATTTACAAGTTGGGAAGTGAACCCTCCGAACCCTATGCTCATGTGTGTTCTGTCGAATTAATGGATGTCGACAGCAGCGAATTCGATCAACCTCATGATACTGACTCTTTTCATATGTTGTTGCTTGACACGGACTCTTCCACCGAGTTGTCCGGGTCAACATCTAACGATGATGAGAAACTTTTTATAGAGTCGGACGATCACCCCATTTTTTCTGATGACATTATTCTTCGGGGTATCGACGAAAGCTTTGAGGAAATTTTCGCTGATGAACTCGCATATTTAAAAGACACGGATGTTGAGATGAATCAACTCCAAGATAAAAAAATTGAACCTCCACCCCTTCTTCTTGACAATCACAATAATGCGAGTAATCCATCATCACTATCACTGTGTCGTCTCTCCAAATTGAGACGCAATCCTTTTCCATTACACCTCTTATCACCTCCCCACTTCTTCTTGTCGAAAGGTGACATATTCTTCCACCAACCTTGGTACTTCATTGATAAAATTTTTGAATGGTTGGTGTTGACCTTCGGTCTTTGCAAAGCTTGGCATTGACCAATAACCTTGACCCCCTCGTGTGATTTTAAAAGATTAAAATTGTTTAACTCAAGTTTGGGGGGATGGTATATTTTGGCTCTTGAAAAGAAAATGATTTTTACAAAATTGTGAGCCTAAAATAAGTTTGGGGGAGGATTTTCACTTTCATATATTCTTGCCCCCATTAATAATTTCCTCCCAAGTCTACAGGTTTTTGAGCTTAACGGATGACATCAGTGAGGACACTGCTGTAAACAGGTTTGGAGGAGGTTTGTGCTTATTTACACATCAATTTGCATCATATTTTGCATAAGCACAACATTTTCAAAAATTTTAAAATTTTTTTCTTTTATAACAGAAGAGTAGAAAGTGAAAAATTACATCCAAAAGTTAGGAATAGTTTAAGAAAACCAAGAAAATTAGAAGTTTTCTTAAACGAACTAGTAATAAGTAGTTATGAGCTGTTGTCCCAAGGGTTAGTAAGATGAAGGAAGTCACTAATCTGAGGATAAAAAAAAGTCTGAAAAATAGTTTCTATTCTGGAAGCCAAACATTTGAATGTTGATACCCTACTAAATGCACTTACACATGTCTTGAAACTCGGGATAGTAGAGGATACCTTGAAATGCTCTTATCTAAAAGCCAAAGTATGAAGGAAATAAAAAAAATGAAGAAAATATAAAAATGGTGAAAAGAAAAATGAACACTGGTTTTGTTATCGCCAAGGCAGCAATAAAAAAATATAGCAAGGGTGCTTCATCACCTAGTGCCCTAAGGCCAACTGGTCTGGGAGTCACTGCTAAGCCTTAGGTGGTGCAAGACGAGGAAAATATTATCACCGAATCAGCAAGCACACGAGTAATCGGTTTGTTAGTACCTCAAGAAGTATTAACGGTCGCATGAAAATGTGTGAGCAAATCTTAATATTCATCAAAATAAAAAGTACTAAGGTAGATGGACAAGAGTATGATAGCTTGAATTGAATTCTCCGAGTGTAGGGATATTCTTTACACACACGTGGGGTTATATGATCAATGTTTGGATGAAAGGTCGGAATGAAGAATAAAGACGATGTTTTATTGAGGGATGATGTGATTTCTAACATTTTTTCATGACTATTAAGATAGGGCTCATGACAACTGAAAAGCTAGTATAGTTGGAAACTCTTCTTTTCAAGGCCTTTCTTTTATGGTTCTTATCTTTATATGTAAATTTCACCATCTCTATTTTGTTATTGGATTTTGTGGGTGTAATCCGCTGAAAACCCTCAGGAGACAACGCTCCTCCTACTAGGGACACCTAGAGGTTTAACGGCTTGTTGCACGTGCTCAGTGCAATCGTGTCTGCCTACGAAAGTGTGCTTAGTTTTCTCCTTTCTTTTTCTCCTCTTAAATAAACTAGTTTGCTCGGGACGATCAAAGATAAGTTTGAGGGTATTTGTTCAGTTGATAAAACTGCACATTTGTTATTACATTTTTCCTACCATTTTCATATTAAAAAAGGACTTTAATATAATATATTATATATATGAGGGTTTATGTGTAAAAACATTATTTTCCATGTGTTAATATATTTTAATTATCATTTGGTAGGAAAATGTATGCAAATAAATTCATTGACCAAATCCTAGTAGAACAAAGTCTACTAAATATTATTTGAGTTGTTGTGCAAAAGATTTCCAAGTGTGCAGAATTTTTCAAAGACTAGAATCAAGCAAATCAAGTTGTTGAAGAAGATTTGCCTAATTAAGAAGCAAAACTTGGAGACCAAGTCTGGAAGCAACCACGAAAAGATTTCCAAATTCTAAAGGTACCAAGGATCGCCAAATGTCACATAGAGACAGCTCCTGAAAATTGATCAACGGCGGAGATGAGAAGGCCGCGGATCCGCGGCATTAACCCCTTTATGCCGCGGATCCGCCGCGGTTAAGAAGATTTGGGAGTTGAGGATTTTTAGGGAAAATCTTTTCTGCTTAAATCATATTTTAGAAGCTTGTATTCTGGCTTTAGCACTATAAAAAGGCACCGAGAGCCTCTTGGAAAAGTCATCAAGCCGAAGAGATCACGAAGTCCAAGACGGCTCACGCATCCAGGCTGATCATCGACTGTTCGACTACCTCCTTAGGAAAGATCGAGAAGCAACTAGTTTGTAATTATTTTCTACGGATTAAAGTGTAGTTTGTTCAAGTTGATTAATAAAGGTAGTTATTTTATTTAATTCTTTTTGCATTTTACATTATGTTTTCCCTCTCTGTCTTTTCATCTTCTTCTCCCAACATGTGCGAGTAATTCTCCGCTTGTTAGGGTTCGTAGGATTAGAGTAGGCTAATGGACGATGAAAATAACTAAACCCTTTTTAAGTCCTATAAAGTTTAGGAACTTTATCAAAAGAATCATTAACATCCTAATCGGGCGCGCTAACAATTCTTTGTTAGTTCCGACCGCGATTAGAGATTAGATTAATGATTGTTTTGGTAAAGGCTAGATATGAACGGAGTTCCGTGTTGAGATAAGGGTTAAGAGTGGGATTCCTTTTCCCTCCAGAAACCCTAATCTACACGCATCACCGTCGTTCTAGTTCTAAATCTATTAATGGATAAAAAGGGTAACTTTTAATTAATCGTTCATAACTACTAAATCCTAACGAACCCTACAAGCCCTCTTATTAATATTAACTATATCTTTAAAATAATCTAGATCTATATTTTACATTCTTGTTTACGTAGATCTAGAAACCATTCTATAAAATTCTTTATCCCTCCTCTCTTTCTCAACACATCTAAAGTAAAAGTAAAAGGTTCCACGTTTCCTAGAGGACGACCCGTACTCATCTCGGTCTAGCTACACGCGACACCGTTATTGATTGCGGTTAACTACAAACAAAAACACTCTTTCTAACCAATCAACTTACAGAGGAGCAAAACACTTAGGAACCCTCACGATTCCTAAGGAAAAAATACACCTATAAGATCCTCACGACTTGCAGGGAGAAATAACTTTGTGAGACCCTTACGGCTCATGAAGTCAAAGCCTTAGTCGACAGGACATTAACCCTGGTCGCTAAGCCTCCTTTGTTCGACAACGACAGAGACAAATGATGATTCGCTCCTGGCGATATCCCAGTTGTAGCGATGTTGATGCCGAAATCGGTGTCCAATTTCAGATTTACGGCGAAAGGCCAGTAGGCCGCACATGCATACGAAATAGCCGAAATGATGGGGCAACTTGCAATAAAAAGCAGCAAGTAAAAAGGTATGCATGCAGAATAGCCGAAATGATTGGGCAACCCGCAATAAAAAGCAGCGAGTAAAAATAAAATAAATAGCCGAAATGATTGGGCAACTCGCAATAAAAAGCAGCGAGTAAAAATAAAATAAATAGCCGAAATGATTGGGCAATTCGCAATAAAAAGCAGCGAGTAAAAATAAAATAAATAGCCGAAATGATTGGACAACTCGCAATAAAAAGCAGCGAGTAAAAACAAAATAAATAGTTGAAATGATTGGGCACCGCGAAAAATAGCCGAAATGATTGGGCAATCGCGACCTTCGCGATATAAAAGATGAAATGATAGAGCATCGCGAAAAAAAAAGAATGAAATAAAAGAATGAAACTCTTTGCCCTACAGGTGAGATCACATCGATCCCTGTATACAATCCAGGGGTACAAACAAAGAAGGAACCATACCTTCCCAACAGGCTCCATCAGAAAGCGAAGCCAAATCTTGACGGTTCATAGACAACCTAGAGACAATCTCGACATTTGTCGCAATATTGCAGACACAATGTCAACAAATAAAGCAAAGGAAGATCCCTAGCCTCAAAGTCTCGACGTCAACATCGACAATTTGGAGATCACCAACGGCGTTTCTCCTCACTCCAACTAGATGCAGACGTAACGTCAAAAACCGACCTCAGAGTCACAACGAAACGGAGCCACGGCGTAGTCCCTAGTTCCAAATCTCAATGGCCACATGTACAGCCTGGAGACCAACAACGACATGCCTCCTCATTCCAGCAAGACATAGATGCTACATCAAACAAACGGAGCCACGGCAAAATCCCAGCTCCACCACGGCATTCGTCTCATCACACCAGACGAGATGTCACCCCAGCGTTCTTCCTCCTACAGGATTCGGATGTGACAAAGCAAATGAAGCGACGGCCAAATTCCTAGCTTCAAAGTCTTAACGGCGAGTCATATAAAGCCAGAAAGACAACTGGAGATCGTCTCATGTCAGCGTGAAATGTTCACCACCTCGACGTTCGTCTCGACACAGCAGACGCAACATCATCAAACAAACGGAGCCACGGCAAAATCCCAGCTCCCTCACGGCATTCGTCTCGATACAGCAGACAAGATGTCACCCCAGCATTCTTCCTCCTACAGGATTCGGATGTGACAAAGAAAACGAAGCGAAGGCCAAATTCCTAGCTTCAAAGTCTTAACGGCGAGTCATATAAAGCCAGAAAGACAACTGGAGATCGTCTCATGTCAGCGTGAAATGTTCACCACCTCGACGTTCGTCTCGACACAGCAGACGCAACATCATCAAACAAACGGAGCCACGGCAAAATCCCAGCTCCCCCACGGCATTCGTCTTGATACAGCAGACAAGATGTCACCCCAGCGTTCTTCCTCCTACAGGATTCGGACGTGACAAAGCAAACGAAGCGAAGGCCAAATTCCTAACTTCAAGGTCTTAACGGCGAGTCATATAAAGCCAGAAAGACAACTGGAGATCGTCTCATGTCAGCGTGAAATGGTCACCACCTCGACGTTCGTCTCGACACAGCAGACGCAACATCATCAAATAAACGGAGCCCGGCAAAATCCCAGCTCCACCATGGCATTCACCTCGATACAGCAGACGAGATGTCACCCCAGCGTTCTTCCTCCAGCAAGGTTCGGACGCGACAATCAAACAAACAGAGCCACGGCAAAATCCCAGCTCCGCCTTGACATTCGGCTCGATACAACAGACGAGATGTCACCCCAGCGTTCTTCCTCCAGCAAGGTTCGGACGCGACAATCAAACAAACGGAGCCACGGCAAAATCCCTAGTTCCAAACCTCGACAGTTCACTAGCAACCCAAAGACAACCGCGACATTCATCTCGATACAGCAGACGCGATGCCAGCAAAACGAAGCAAAAGCCAAATTCCTAGCTTCAGGGTCTTGACGGCAACTCACATAAAACCTGAAAGACTATCGGAGATCATCCCACACTAGCGCGGAGTGGTTATGACTCATCGGGGCTCGCCAAAATGAGCCTAACCTCAAGTAAAAAGCGGCATGGCAAATTCCTAACGCTTGCTCTTCCGACGGTCAAATTGCCTAGGATGATTGCTTGAAGACGTCTTGTCCAGCCCCCGAAGGGATCAGAGACACGGCAGTCGCAAGGCTACTCGAACAGCACGATTGCCTATCGAGGACTATATCAGCTTATGCGACGGTACGATGGCCAAAACCCTAAGTACCACCAACCTTAACGGGCTTCTGTCGTAAAGAGCAGAGGTTAAATGCGACGTTAAGATGTTCTTGCGAGAAACGCTCGATTCGTCTCGACTTGTGAAGAAATTGTTGGGGCGGTTCGACTCGTGAGATAAAGCCTTAGGCAGTAGGCATAAAAGAAGCTTGTTTCCTAAGCACTGGGACCCTACAAGTTGACCCAAAACGGTCTCTTGCATACCATCCACGGGTCTCACTCTTCAAAGCCGAGTTTCGACAGGGAGGGAAACAACCGCTTACGGGTCCTCTCGACTCGTAAGAGGGAAAAATTCTCTTATAAGATCTTTACGACTTATAAGAGAAAACCACACTTAGGAATCCTCGCGACTCCTAAGGAGAAAAAAACCACCTACGAGATCCTCTCGATCCGTAGGGAGAAAAGTCTCTATAAGACCCTCACGGCTCATAGAATTGAAAAGTCTTAGGCGGCAGATCTGAACCTGCGGCCTAAGCCATTATTATTGCGTGGAGAAATCAAGGTGCTTACCGGTTAATTGTGACAGTATACTGATAATAAGAGAGTGACAGAAAGAACATCCAATTTACACTTGATCAAGCGTTTAAGACATACTCATTCATGCACGTGCAAGCGGTTCGGGATGAGGAATAAGACAAGATGAAATGGAAATTTTCTATTCATATCATAAAAAGGGGGTTCTTACAATCACGGAGAAATAAATAATAACATTATTAAAATGTTTACAAAGGTATGACTTCGGATCCGGGGCACGGATTGAGGAATTCAAAAGTAAGACCATCCAGAGTTCTCCTGGCCTTTCTGATGATTCTCGTGCGCAGCCTCTCGCACTCCTGGGTGTCAAGGTCTTCAGCAAGGCCCCCTATCCTTTGATAAGCAGTGATTATCGTCGTCTGCTGGAAGACTTGATGTAGGATGTCGATGAGGCTGTCCCACCGTTTCTTCGAGATCAGCCTCGTCAGGTACACTGAATACACCTTGTCTTCGGCATCATCCAGCGCATTGAGCGATAGGGCCTCGTGAAACCCCGGAAGTGCTCTCCATATTGCTCCCAGCACGACCTTTAAGAGAGCTGAATGACGAGGAAGCAGCCAACCACCACTTGCGTTGAGGCGACCCATGACCTCCGCACACTGGGCGTCCGTAAACTCCTGGTTCTGTTGATGGCCCTGTACACGGATATCCTCATAAGTGATGAACTCGTGCAAGCTGTATAGACGCACCGCCATTATACCTGAAGAAAACAGGACAGGGAGATTAGCAAATAAGAAAATACAGAAAGTTAAAAGTTAAACTCCTCGAGAGCAATGCTCTGCAGACAGAACTGACACCAGTCAAAGTCAGTTATGAGGAGAATTTGAGGAAAATTCCCTAAGAACATTGAGAGCTCTGCTCTGGGAAAAAATGATATAATAATAATAATAATAGTATCAAATGCCATGAAGAACTTTTAAGAGTTCCTCTATATGATTTGGAAGGAGCAAAGCTCCATTAATTAAGAAAATCCAGGGAAAATCTTTTAGAGAACAGAGCTCTGTTAATGGAACCCTAATAGGGTTCCCTTTAGTTCTCTTTAGACCCCATTGGAGCAAAGCTCTGCTAAGTGAAACCCTAAATGGGTCTTCTTTAGATCAGGGATCTATTGAGAGTAAAGCTCTTAAAATTAATTTAATTTAATCAAAATTAATATTTTTACCTAAAATTCTCTAAAGTTGAACTTTTAAAAGTGTTTAAACAAAAGAGCAGGGCTCTGAGTTATGAAAGTAAAATCGTGAAGATGAAAATCATCTAAAGGACCAAAGGTCCTATTTATAGGTATCAAATACCCTTTCAATTCCCAAGAGTTACCGTGATGGTTGGAATTCTGCCACCGCTGCGCTCACGTTTGGAAGGCCACGTAAGCGCAACGGTGGGGAGGCATTTGCTTACCCCAATCAGAGCAAAGCTCTGTTCAAATTCCAAGGTGGGAAACGAAGCAACGCTTCTGTTTCCCCAATCAGAGCAAAGCTCTGTATTGAAAATTAAAATTAAAATAAATGAAGCAACGCTTCAGATCTCCTGCGCTACGCACAGAGCGCCGCGTGTCAAAATCAGACACATCAGCGCAGAGAGCGCAGCGCCCAAGGTAGCGCACTCCATCAGGAGCAAAGCTCTATTAAAAACAAAATAAAAGCAAAGCTTCAGTTGCGCAAGCACTGCGCTGCGCGACACGTGTCAGCGCAGTTGCTTTTGCGCAAGCGCTGCACTGCGCGACACGTGTCAGCGCAGGTGCGCAATCGCAGCTGCGCTGCGCTGTGCGCTGCGCGACACGTGTCAGCGCAGGTGCGCAAGCGCAGCTGCGCTGCGCTGTGCGCTGCGCGACATGTGTCACGCTCTGGAGCATTTGCGCCAAACAGAATTAAAATTCTAAGAAATCTTTCTGTTCTTGTTAAAACAAAAAGATTTTCTTCTGTAAAACAGAAGCCCTTGGATCAAAGATCCAACGGTAGGGAAAATTCCCCAAATCACTCAGAGAAAGATCTCTTTAATAAATTTAACTAATTTATGGGCACTATAAAAAGGGCCCTAGACCTCAATTCAAAGGCATCAAGATTTTCTATAAAAAAAAAGAACTCTGAAGAACTCCTCAAGAACAAAAAAGGTAAAAACCTTTAGAAAAAGAGAGAATTCTCTTAAAAAAACAGATCATTGATCTAAGAACAAGATCAATGATCTTCAATAAGAAAGAAAACTAACTAATAATAGTGCTTTGCACTTTTGATGAACCTTTGGTTCTTTGAGATAAGAAAAACTTATCTTTTCTTTGATTTAAATTAGATCAAGAAATCAAGTAGTGCTTTGCATTTCTGCTCTTGAATCTAAAAGATTCTTAGTGCTTTGCACTTCCAAACTGCGCTGTTGCGCTTTTGGGAAAGCGCCACGTGTCAGCAGCGCAGCGCACTGACACAGCGCACTGCGCTGTTGCGCTTGCGCTCACCAGAGCATGACACGTGTCACCATCACATGCGCTTGCGCTCATTAATTGGCGCAAAGCGCCTGACAAGCCACGTGGGGTACTGTCAGAGTATTTAATGCTCTGCATTATTAAAGAAAAGGGACAGAGCCCTATTAAAAGGCCTAACAGGCCTAATAAAAAATGCCATGCAATCTAAAAAGAAAAGGGGCAGAGCCCAAACAAAATAGATGCTCTGCATCACTTATAAAAGGGCAGAGCCCAACCAAGGCAAAAATGATGCAGTGCATTACTAAAAAGGGGCAAAGCCCTAGCATAAGTCTAATAGACCAAAAACAAAAGAATGTTGAAACTGGACTTAGCCCAATCATGGCCATAAGTCCTCAAACTAAATTGACTGAGCACGGCTGCTCCCTAAATCAATTTATATTCGGTTCGAGGGTACATCTCCGAACTCCTCTGACATCTATCGTTGTAATCCTTCAACGACGTCAGAGAGGTGATGAGTCCCAACGACCATACATGAATATGGACTGCGGGGTCCTTAAACTTGTGGACCGAGACGTCCTTAAACTAATATCGGACCGAGACGTCCTTAAACTAATATCGGACCGAGACATGCTTAAACTAATATCGGACCGAGACGTCCTTAAACTAAAAGACCACCACGTCCTTAAACTGGCGACGGACCACTACGTCCTTAAATTGGCGACGGACCACTATGTCCCTAAACTGGAATATGGACCACCACGGACCACTACATCCCTAAACTGGAACAATAGAGCCTCCAAACGCTCTTTTGCTGGACCTAAGCGGTCCCGTTTAAGTTGATCTTAGCCCCAAATACGGCTAACGTATCCTTAAACATTCAAATGGACTATAAAACTCCAAATCAACTTTGGTTCAAGGGTACATCTCTGAACTCCTCTGACACCTATCGTTGTAATTCTTCAACGACGTCAGAGAGGTGAAGAGTCCTGACGGCCATATAATAAAGGGATCACGACGTTAAGTTGATCTTAGTCTCAAACAGGACTAACGTATCCTTAACGAACGTTTAAGTTGATCTTTGCCGCAATACGGCTAACGTATCCTTAAACTAAAAACACCAAATCCAAATCTAAGTAAATACGGATTTGGACTAATCCACGTCCTACGGGCGACGGCATTACTCAGTCTCCGTATACAATCCACGGGCAACCACAGACAAAACAAACACACACGACACGACGTGAAATTCTGGTGAAGGAGAAAGTTGTTACCGTGATGCGGTAGCGTAGTTAACTGCAGGGGCTTACGCCTGCAGGGAAGAGCGTCCCCACAATCAAAAACCCCTCAAGCGAGGGAGAATCTGACGAAGTCTGCTACATCGGCCGCATCCGTCTAAACCTCCGATACACGGCGCCATAAATCAACTTGGCATCTTCGGAGAGGTGGACGGATAAAACCATATAGCATCTGTCCCGAATCTCAGGCAAGACGTCCTCACGCCGTCGGCCGCCGTTCGGAGGGGAACAAGTTTTTTCCTTCCTAACTCTCCGGCTATGTCCTTTGCGGAAATTGCGGCTCCTGGGATGGACGATGAGGCCTTCTTCTTAGGATTTCTTGGGCTATGGCTGAGTTGGTATGCGCTCTCAATGCATTCTCGCCATATGCGGCCTTCTGTCTTTTACCCGGCTCACCGGATGACCATCGGGGTAAAGGTAGCCGTTTGGATAGCCGGCTTGGCACATTTGTACCACGGCCTCAGTCGAGCGGCGGATGCTAATGAGCCCGGGGTGCTGCATGTGATCTTCCCGATGCACTATTTCATATCGTGGCTCGAGCTACATACATCGGGTGTCTTCGGCATGCACAAAAGGCCGTCGTTTTACGACAGGTGCATCTTCCCTCGCATTATACAGTTGATTGGCGCATCAATTGTGAGTCCCTCGCCATGAAATGCCAGGGGTTTACTCCTTCTCCCCGACACCGTTGGAGACGGTGTGTCTTTCGTCGACAAGGTGTTAACCATTGGAAAGGCGTCTACCACTGCAGTGCGGCCATTGCAAGACACTTTCAAGGACGGAGCTTCAGTTTTGACGGCCCGGGAGACCCTCCACTTATATTCTATCAGACCGGGCTTCTTGGTGTTTAGGCAGAACGGGGCTGTGATTTTCATGAGATATAACCCACATCGTTTCGCCCAACAGCTGAGCTACAATCAAGGGGTACCGCTGGAGGCTTTCTTATCGGAACCTACTGCGACCGAAGAAGGGATGGAGAGCGCGCTGCATCATTTCATGCATCTAAACACGGGCTCCCACTTCTTTATCAGTGAGCCGGCTTGCGCCCCACGACTCCTCAGGGAATATACAGAATGGTACAGTCATTCGACGGGAGCCGTTATAAAGGAGGAAAGGCGATTGCTGGTTGACCGTAAAGGTGCACCTCCAGGTAGCGACCGCAATGCTCCTTTAGTGCCAAGGACCCCAGTAGTTGCCCCTCTAAAAGATGCTAGAGCCGGGCCACCGCGTACGCAAAGTCCTCCGCACGGATTGCCGCTCCCCGATATTGCGGATGCACCTCCAGCGCCCTGTGCTCCAGTGGAGACAGTGGTTGTAGCCTCGCCGGAGTCTGGCGTGGGTGCGGACATCGGGACCCGCCGTCCCAAGGTGGCTGCTAAGCGTAAGTCGATCCCGCATACACCTAGGGTTGGCGGGCAGAAGAAAAAGAAGTCGCTCTTCGCCGCAGACGTCGCGTTCGGTCAAGAACCCCACGCTTCCTATGGTGAGGGCCTAAGTGAATATGGGACTAACGAGGGATTAGTCATGCCGCCGGATGACACGGACTTGGAGGCCGCCCTCGAAGCTTTGGAGCGATTGGCGAGGCGCGACGCGTGGCTGGCTAAGCTTGCAGCATCAGGTAATCGCTAGTCGTATTTTTTATTGCATCATATTTTTATTATTGCCTATGACTAACATTTTTTCTTCTTTTCTTCCAACAGGCATCACCACTGAAGAAGCCATTGCCGCTTCCCTCAAGACCTTCTAAGAGGAGGAACGCCTTAGAGCGTCTTTAGGCCTTAGTAAGTTTGAATTCATCAAGTTTTCATTTTCCTTGTGTTACGGTCAATCTAACCTCTCCCCTTTTTGTCGCAGGAACCTCAATGCCATTCCCGCCAAGTGACGCAGATGTTCTGTCAGCTGCCGATGTTCCTGCTTCCTCAGGGCTACCGCGGGAGGTCCGTCTTGAAGAGCCGATGAGAGATGCCTTAAAGGCTCTGGAGGCATCTCTGAACGAGGACGACGACGCCTTAATGAAAGAAGCGTCGAAGAGGTCCATCGCGACAGCCCGGGAGGAAAAGAAGCGGTCGAGGCGTGAAGCAAAGGCACGCAGAGCTGCCTTGGCCATTGGAGCGGGCCCAAGCACCGTTCCTAGTGCCGATACTCCGTCAGAAGAGCCCCCAGTTGCCTTGTCTACAGCTCATAGACAGGCGATTCGCGCCAGTAGGGAGGCTAACGACAAGTCTACCTCAGGTAATACTTCTTTCAGAATCTTGTTGTAAGAATTATAAAGCTGTTGGTTCTCATATGTTCTTCCTTGCAGGGCCAAGCCCAACCGAGGGGGAGGGGGAGACTGTCGAACCTGAAGGGCTAAGAGAAGAGGCATTGGTCGAGCCCGAGCCGGTGGTGGATGACACAACTGGGATTGCTGGGCCCGAAAGAGTGGCTGACGAACTGGTCATGTCCATTATGCCTGAGTAAGCGGTTGTTGCTGAGCCCGAGGTAGCAGCAGGCGGAGTGCCTGGGGCAGATGACCTCGTGGTGACGGTGGACGAGATAACCGTGACTGCTGAACCCGAGGGAGTAGCGGGTGAGGTAGACATGATTCCTGAGGACGAGCCAACCGCCCTTTCTCAGGAATCTGGCAATGCTCCGGTCATAGCCCTCCCCGCCTATGGTCCCCTGCCGTCTCCCGGTCTCGCGAGCACGACAACGGCCCCCGTGGAGTCTGGGGATGAGGCCACGGTGGTGGTCTTATGTCGATGGAGGAGGGAGATGCCTCTGTCTCGGCTGGAGGCTCATCAGGTAAATTTCAGATTACCGTCCCCTCTTTTTTATCTTGCACTCGTTTCTGGCAGGTTTACCCTTGTTTTTTAACGCAGGTGCGGCCAGCGCCGATGCTCCACTGCTCGAGGGAGCGCCGTCGACTACGGCCTTGGCGGTGGTCACTTTTTAGCCCTCTCTTATACCATCAAAGATCTTGGAAGGTATGGATTTGAAATCTATTATTTTCGTCTTTCAGCCGCATAATTTATGTACTAAAGTCGTACTGCCGTGTCTTTCAGGAGTGCTTTTTGACGATCTCTATCAGGTGTTGCTCCCACACTTCTCCTTCCCATCTGAACTCGCTTCTTCCTCTGGCGGCGCTGGTAAGTATGGTTTCCATTGATATCTTTATTTTTCGTTGATGGAATTACCTCTAACTTTTTTCTCATCTCAACTGCAGTGCTACAAATCGAAGGAGGGGATGAAAGATCGGCTGCGCCACCGACCCTTCCGGCTTTGCCATCTGCCTCAGCTGGTATAGCGACTATCACATTGATAACTCTCCCTCCTTTTTATTTCTTGAACAATTATCTAATCACATCTTGTTTCTTTTCAGCTGTCGTTCCGGTCTCGGCGCCCTTCGAGCCTCGCATCACAATGCCGGCAGGTCCTTACCTGAGACGTCCATCTTCGAAAGGCGCCGCGAACAGTTTGCGTATGTTGAGCGACTACATTGAGGAGCTCGACGTCGAGACCCCTACATCTGCTGTGGATTTTGCTACGGCGGTTAACCCGATGCTGGTGATACTCGTGAATTTCCATGACGGGGGCATCATCGCGTCTTGGGTTAACCATTGTAGGGAGATCGAGGCTCGCCTGCATCAGCTGGAGTCGATGCGTCCCGCCCCCGAGACTTTAGCCGCGAGCAATGAAAGAGCAGCATGGATCGAGGAAAGCGCTTCTTACGTCCACCACTTGGAACAAGAAGCAGCTTTAAGGCTGAGGGAATTCCAAGAGACCTCGAGCGAGACGGCTCGCCTGCGTGCTGAGGTTGAGGCTAATGCTGCCCAAGTGAAGGCTATCTTTGAGGGTCTCCTGGAGCGCATCTCTCATGGGCTAAACTTGAAGCGAAAGCTTGATGTAGCCGAGCGTGATACCCCAGGCCGTGAAGCTGCTCATCAGGCCGTCAGGGAGCAGCTTGCATCTGTCTTGCAGCAACGGGCCCAAGTGGAGGCGGAGCTGGCGGTGGTGGCCGATCAGGAGAAAGTGGGGAAGGAGGTGCGCGAACAATTGCTAGAGCTATGCAAGACGCTTCCTTCCCAGTAATTCTCCTTGTATCTAGATACTTGTAAAATTTTTCTTTTTAAATAATATGTATCCATTCTTTATTCTTTTGTACGCTTCATCTTGTACTTGATTACATTCAATAAAGATACACATTTTTCTTTGCAATGTCTTGTACTATTTCCTTGCCTTTTCCTTTCTCTTATTATCAGCATGCTGTCTTGATAAACACATTTAACCGATGATAGAGTAAGCGTCTAGATTTTTCAAGAGATGGCGATGGCTTAGGCCGCAGGTTCAGATCTGCCGCCTAAGACTTTTCAACTCTATGAGCCGTGAGGGTCTCATAGAGAATTTTCTCCCTACGGATCGAGAGGATCCCGTAGGTGTATTTTCTCCTTAGGAATCGTGAGGATTCCTAAGCACGTTTTCTCTTATAAGTTGTAAGGATCTTATAAGAGAATTTTTCCCTCTTACGAGTCGAGAGGACCCGTAAGCGGTTGTTTCCCTCCTTATCGAAATTCGACTTTGGAGAGTGAGACCCGTGAATAGTATGCAAGAGACCGCTTTAGACTGACTTGCAGGGTCCCATTGTTCAGGAAACAAGTTTTTAATCCCTGCTGTCTGAGGCTTCATATTGCAAGTTGAGATGAATCGGGAATTTCCCGCGGAGACACTGGTTTCTCTGCGAGCCAACGCGAATCAGGAGGCTCTCATCAAGGACGCTTGTTTTCCTGAATTGAAGTATTTGCCAAGGATATTTTTTTCCCTGGTGTTGAAACGAATCGAGAATTTTCCGCGGAGACACTGGTTTTTCTATGAGTCGACGCGAATCAGGAGGCTCTCATCAAGGATGTTTGTTTCCCTGAATTGAGGTATTTGCCAAGGATATTTGTTTCCCTGGTGTTGAAATGAATTGAGAATTTCCCATGGAGACACTGGTTTCTCTATAAGTCGACGCGAAACAGGAGGCTCTCATCAAGGATGTTTGTTTCCCTGAATTGAGGTATTTGCCAAGGATATTTGTTTCCCCGGTGTTGAAACGAATCAAGAATTTCCCGCGGAGACACTGGTTTCTCTACGAGTCGACGCGAATCAGGAGGCTCTCATCAAGGATGTTTGTTTCCCTGAATTGAGGTATTTGCCAAGGATATTTGTTTCTATGGTGTTGAAACGAATCGAGAATTTTCCGCGGAGACACTGGTTTCTCTACGAGTCGACGCGAATCAGGAGGCTCTCATCAAGGATGTTTGTTTCCCTGAATTGAGGTATTTGCCAAGGATATTTGTTTCCCTGGTGTTGAAACGAATCGAGAATTTCCCACGGAGACACTGGTTTCTCTATGAGTCGACGCAAATCAGGAGGCTCTCATCAAGGATGTTTGTTTCCCTGAATTGAGGTATTTGCCAAGGATATTTGTTTTCCTGGTGTTGAAACGAATCGAGAATTTCCCGCGGAGACACTGGTTTCTCTACGAGTCGACGCGAATCAGGAGGCCTTCATCAAGGATGTTTGTTTCCCTGAATTGAGGTATTTGCCAAGGATATTTGTTTCCCTGGTGTTGAAACGAATCGAGAATTTCCCACGGAGACACTGGTTTCTCTGCGAGTCGACGCGAATCAGGAGGCTCTTATCAAGGATGTTTGTTTGTCTGAATTGAGGTATTTGCCAAGGATATTTGTTTCCCTGGTGTTGAAACGAATCGAGAATTTCCCACGGAGATACTGGTTTCTCTGCGAGTCGATGCGAATCAGGAGGCTCTCATCAAGGATGTTTGTTTCCCTGAATCGAGGTATTTGCCAAGGATATTTGTTTCCCTGGTGTTGAAACGAATCGAGAATTTCCCACGGAGATACTGGTTTCTCTGCGAGTCGACGCGAATGAAGAGGCTCTCATCAAGGATGTTTGTTTCCCTGAATTGAGGTATTAGCCAAGGATATTTGTTTCCCTGATGTTGAAACGAATCGAGAATTTCCCACGGAGACACTGGTTTCTCTGCGAGTCGACGCGAATCAAGAGGCTCTCATCAAGGATGTTTGTTTCCTCGAGTCGAAGGATTTTACCGAAGACACTGGTTTCTTCGGAGTTGGGATGAACCGTCGAGATTTGGCTTCGTTTTCTGGCGGAGCCTGTTGGGAAAGTATGGTTCCCTCTTTATTTGCGCCCTTGGATTGTATACAGGGATCGATGTGATCTTAACTGTAGGGCCAAAGTTTTATCATTTCTCTTTTTTCTTTGTTTTATTTCCGCGATGCTCTATCATTTCAACTTTTATATCGCGAAGGTCGCGATTGCCCAATCATTTCAGCTGTCTTTCGCGGTGCCCAATCATTTCGGCTATTTATTTTATTTTCACTCGCTACTTTTTATTGCGAGTTGCCCAATCATTTCGGCTATTTATTTTATTTTCACTCGCTGCTTTTTATTGCGAGTTGCCCAATCATTTCGGCTATTTTGTATGCATATGTTTTTACTTGCTGCTTTTTATTGCAAGTTGCCCCATCATTTTGGCTATTTCATATGCATGTGCGGCCTACTGGCTTTTTGCCGTAAATCTGAATTTAGACACCGATTTCGGCATTAGCACCGCTACAACTGGGATGTTGCCAGGAGCGAATCATCATTTGCCTCCGTCGATGTCGAACAAAATGGCTTAGCGAACAGGGTTAGGGTCCTGTCGACTAAGGCTTTTAACTTCATGAGCCGTAATGGTCTCACAAAGGTATTTCTCCCTACAAGTCGTGAGGATCTTGTAGGTGTATTTTCTCCTTAGGAATCGTGAGGATTCCTAAGTGTATGTTCCTCTGTAAGTCGTAAGGATCCTACAAGAGGGTTTTTTCCTTGTAAGTCGAGAGAACTTATAAGGGTTGTTCATCATGTGCATATATCCCCAGTCACGGATGGGACTTGGTTAGGGAAATGTTTATTCGCGCCCGTGGATTGTATACAAGAGCCAGTACTGGGCCACTTGTAGGGCAATATCGAAGGTTGTGGGGGGTTTGCTTAAGCACAGGTTTAGGTCTCTGTAACTTAAGACTTTCAAATCTTATGAGCCGTGAGGGTCCCATAAGAGAGTTCTCCTTACGAGTCGTAAAGATCTCGCAAGTGTATTTTCTCCTTAGGAATCATGGGGGTCCCTAAGTGTGCTGCTCCCTTGTGAGTCGTAAGGATCTCACGCGGGTGGTTTCTTCTTACAAGGTCGAGGGGGCCCTGTAAGTATCCTTTAACGAGGTTGCGCCCTTTCAGGTTTTCACAAACACTCGCCGGTAGTCCTGCTGTTTTTACTCACGGAGCCCTTTCGGGTTTTCATCCGTGCCCTTTTTGCTTATGGACATACCGTTTTTTTATTCTTTATATATATATATATATATATATATATATATATATATATATATTTACGAGGTCGCGCCCTTTCGGGTTTTCACGAACACTCGCCGGTAGCACTGCTGTTTTTACTCACGGAGCCCTTTCGGGTTTTCATCCGTACCCATTTTGCTTATGGACATACCGTTTATTATTATTATTATTTTTTTTTTACATATATATTTTTTTTATTCATCTCGTCAGCCCAAGGATGCTGCGGTAGTAGTTTAAGGTCGTTTCGGTCCGCCATTAGTTTAAAGACGTTTCGGTCCGTCATTGGTTTAAGGACGTTTCGGTCCGCCATTAGTTTAAGGACGTTTCGGTCCGTCCAGGAATTGGCTGGCTACTGCTTATAAAGTTTGAGCTTAGGAAGATAGCGAGAGGACATAGTCGTCGTCATCTATCATTGACCTAGGCAGTAACTCGGTAAGCGTAGTATTTCTTTCGGAATCGACCATTTATTGGCCTGTAAGGCCTTTCACCGTGCATATCCATGAGTAGATAGGCTCCACCTTGGTAGACCTTGTCTATGATGTACGGGCCTTCATAGTTTGGCTCGAATTTTCCCCGCTTGGCGCGACTGGGGATCATAGGCCTTTTGACCACTAGCACGAGTTCGCTTTGGCGGAATGTCCTCGACCGGGTCAATCTTTCATATGAGCGCGTCATCTTTGCTTTATAGGCTTCCAGATTTTGTTGCGCTATGAGCCGGGTCTCATCGAGGGCATCAAGCTCCTCAAGCCGAAGGTGAGCATTTTCTTCGTCCGTCAGCTCGTAGTGGACTGCCACTCGTAGAGAAGGTAACTCTATCTCGAGGGGGAGTACTGCTTTTGTACCGAATACCAACGCATATGGCGTTGCGTTCGTGGCCGTCTTGAATGTAGTTCGATATGCCCAAAGAGCCTCTTGCAGCCTCTCATGCCAGTCCTTCTTATTTCGGGACACCGTTTTCTTCATGATCTTTGTCAAGGTCTTGTTGAAGGTCTCAGCTAGACCATTAGCTCGCGGATTATAAACCGAGGAATATCTCCAATCTATATTGTGTTGTTGTGCGAAGCGACTGATCTTGTGGCTTCTGTAAGCTGGTCCGTTATCGGAGATGATCCGTCGCGGAGTTCCAAACCGATACATGACGTGCGTCTTGAAGAAGTGGAGGATATTCTCCGTCTTCACTTCCCTCAGCGGTATTGCTTCTGCCCATTTGGAGAAGTAGTCGGTCGTCGCCAGGATGAAACGATGTCCCCTGGACGATGCTGGTTTGATGGGGCCGACTATGTCAGTTCCCCACATTTCGAATGGCCAGCTAGCCACCGTCGGGTGTAGCGGATTTGGATGTTGATGGATGAAGTCCCCATGGATTTGGCATGAGTGGCATTGCTTCGCATATTCGAGGCAGTCCTGAATCATCGTGGGCCAGTAGTAGCCCATCCGTTTGATCTTCAACTTCATCTTTGGGTCTGCTTGATGAGAACCGCAGATTCCGTCATGAACTTCCTGGACGACTCTTTTCGCTTCGTCAGGTCCCAGACATCTCAACCACAGAGAATCAAATGACCTCTTGTACAGAGTATCATTGACGAAGGCGAAAGACAGAGCTCGTTTCACAAGCTGATATCTCGAGGACGCATCTTCGGGCGTTCGACGGTATTTGAAGTAGTCTATAAAGACTTCTCTCCAATCTTCAGCCTTTTCCCGATCTTTTATTTGCAGAGTCGTCTGCTCAGTCGCTCCCTTTTCTTCGGGTGATTCCGGAGATATTTCTGCTGGGGCAAGCACCCGACGGCTTTGTACCACGATTCTTACGTCATCGAGGTTCTCATCGGCCAGTTCCTTGGCGAGCTTGGCCAACGCGTCCGCTTTGCTGTTTTCCGCACGCGGTATGTTCTCCAAAGTATAGGAAGGAATTTGGGTCAACAGTTGCTGCACCTTTTCGCCGTACTTCACCAACTCTGGTTTGCACGTTTGGTAGTCACCGTTTACTTGACTAACGACCAGCTGGGAGTCTCCGTATATGAGGAGGTTTTCAATTCCCATGTCGATGGCGATCTCGAGGCCTGCTATCAAAGCTTCGTATTCGGCTTCATTGTTTGTCCTCGGCTCTGTTAGGGAGAAAGCAAAACGCATCATCCCTCCCTGTGGAGTTACAAAGATGAGTCCTACCCCCGATTTGATTATAGGGGTACTTTGTTTGCGCTTCTTTACGGAAGATGCTCTATCGAAATAAAGATCCCATGGGGTATCACCACCGTCGATCGCGTCAAATGCATGCTCGTCTGGAAGATCGCAATTTAGAGGAGAATCGGCGGCTATCGGATGCTCAGCGAGGAAATCGGCGATGACCTGACCTTTTACTGCCTTGAGAGGCTGATAGGTTATCGAGAACTCCATCAAGAGCATAGCCCATTTAGCGAGTCGTCCCGTTAATATGGCCTTTGACATTAAATATTTAAGAGGGTCCACCTTTGAAATGAGACGGACCTCATGCGCCAACGCATAGTGCCTGAGCTTTGTTATCGCAAAGATTAACGTCCG
The DNA here is from genome assembly GCA_030015575.1 of Agapanthus africanus. Lineage (NCBI taxonomy): Eukaryota > Viridiplantae > Streptophyta > Magnoliopsida > Asparagales > Amaryllidaceae > Agapanthus > Agapanthus africanus. The sequence goes on along the minus strand of JASDDO010000014.1, from coordinate 97,597,950 downwards.
GCAGTGTTTTTCGATGGGGGAGTAGTTGCTTTCTGCCCCCAGTAGAACTCGACTTAAGTAGTAGAGTGCTCTTTCTTTCCCTTGATCGTTCTCTTGTGCCCACAGTACGCCTAAGGAACCTTCAAGGGCGGTTGTATAAAGAATGAGGGGTTTTCCCTTGACCGGAGCAGCCAGCACTGGCGGGTTCTGCAGGTATTGCTTGATCTCGTCTAGCGCGCTTTGGCATTTTTGGTCCCAGACGAACGGGGTTCCCTTCTTCATCAGGTGGCTGTAAGGACGGCACTTGCCTGAAAGGTTGGCTATAAATCGTCGTATATACGCGAGCTTCCCTTGGAGAGACCGCAGCTGTTTGAGAGTCCTTAGCGGAGGCATTTCCATGATCGTCTTGATCTTTGACGGATCTATCTCGATACCCCGGTGTCGGACGATGAATCCCACGAATTTGCTTGAGGAAACTCCGAATGCACACTTGAGAGGGTTCATCTTCAAGTTGTATTGTCGAAGGCGTTGAAATACGGTTTTCAGATGCTCGAGATGTTCCTCGTATGATTTGCTTTTAACCACGAGATCGTCGATATAGCATTCGACGATTTCGTGTATAAGGTCATCGAAGATCTTCGTCATGGCCCTTTGATAGGTGGCACCGGCATTCTTTAAACCGAAGGTCATTACCTTGTAGCAGAATATACCCAAAGGAGTCCTGAAGGCGGTGTGCTTCTGGTCTTCGGGATGCATCTTTATCTGATTATACCCCGACAAGCCGTCCATAAAGGAGAAAACCTCATGAGTGGACGTGTTGTCTATCATCAGTTCGGTGACTGGCACTGGGAAATCGTCCTTCGGGCAGGCTTTATTGAGATCCTGGAAGTCCACGCATATGCGCACTGTCCCATTTTTCTTCATTACTGGGACAATGTTGGCGATCCATTCCAGATATTGAACCTCCTGAATAAAGCCAGAGTCGATCAGCTTCTTGACCTCGGCGTTGATGCTCATCTCAAGCTCGAGCCGCATTCTTCTCGGCGCATGTTTGACTGGCTTGACGTCCGGGGATATCGCCAATTTATGCACAGCAATTTCTGGATCTAGTCCCGGCATTTCGGAATAGTTCCATGCGAAGCAATCTCTGTGCTGCATAAGCAGGGCTTTTAATGAAGCCACCTTCTCTTCATACAGCAGCTCACTAATGAATGTCGGTCGCGGGTCATTCGCCGTCCCCAACTCAATTTTCTTGAGGTTATCCGCCGTGGTATGGATTCCATCTTCCAGCTCTTTCGGCGCTGGTGGAAACTCTGAGATCACCTCATCGTTGCTATTTTCGAAGCACCAGGGAAGGTCATCCATATTCTTGGGCTCTTCTTTTGATATTGTTATCACGTGACAAGTACGAATTCGCTTCCAATCCCAATGTGGAACTGGTTCTTCTTCCATGGCCTTGGGTTCGTGCTTCTGTGGTGGCGCTACACTCCAGTTGTCGGACAGAGCGAACTTGCCAAGCTGATACTGATCTTCGACCCAATTCTTGAAGGTGAAGCAGTCTTCGAGAGGATGCCCTACCACTCGGTGATAAAAGCAATAGTCTGGGTGTGAGACCTCGCCTGCTTGTTCAGGGTGTTTAGACTCCGGCAGTGTAAGCATTTGATGTTTTAGAGCGAGGTCAAGTATTTTCTTGGTCTTGTCCCGAGGAAAAGAGTATGCTCGACCCATTTTTCTCATAAGGGATAGATCGGAACCACTCGATTTTCGCTTGAGTGGCCTCTTAGCCCCGCTTCGTTGCTGTTGAGCGCCTTTTTCGCATTTCGACTTGTTTCTGCCTCTGCTCTTCATAACAGGTTGACAAGGAGCGGCATTCTCATCTTTCACGGCCTGTTGGAGGAGGCGTTGCATTTTGGCTTTCTCGTAGATGGTCATTTCACGGTTATGGTCGTCTCGGACTTTTTGACCAGCTTCCCTTATAAGCTTGTCCATTTGTTCTTCGAACGACGGACTGGGCACTTTTGCATCTGGAACTTTTACTGGTTCAGGATTAGCGTCCTCCCATTGAGCATCCACTTTTTCATCGAAGTCATACACGACGTAACAGCCGTGTAGTAACTCTCGTTTCTTTGACCGGATATATCCAAGCCCTTTTGTTTCCATTCTCCCATTAGGCAGTTTGCGTTGAGTCCCAGGAACGTTCCAGACTTTGTCATAGAACATGACTTTTCGAACAGTCTGCTTGAAGGATATCCCTTGGCGTTTCAGCAACCTTTTCAAGCCTTCTGTATAATATCTGGGGAGACGGATGGGCTGAAGCTTATCAAGCGTAGGATCCGCTCCATGCCAGATTTCTTTCTCCACTCTGCTTTCTTCAGAGCGGTAGAATAGAATTGCTTTTTTGCTTTCTCTCCTGGGAGGGATATAGAACGTTTGCAGCTCTTCTACATTGTAAATATCAAGTGCATCCAGTTCTTTACGGTGTTTAAGCGGCACCATGGCGACTTGTAGACTTTGTTCCTCGTTAGCGGACATTCGTATTGAAGGCCGAGCCGAGAATATAGTATGGATCTCATCTTCCGAGTCACTACCAAAGATCAACATAGGAGCAGATGGTCCCGGCTTGTTGTATTGGGGCGGACCCGAATAAACTATCTCCTCTTCCTCCTCGGTGTCACTCCCGAAAACAGGGATGGTGGCGTTAGTTTTGTTCTCCGGCTTGTGACACCTTTCCGTGTCTTCGAAATTCGGTAAGAAGTATTTGGCATCTTCATATTTGCGGACTTCGTTCATGGAGAACGGGTTCAGTTCTCCCGCCACGGTATACTCGAGACCATCCTTAGCGTATTTCATACACTGATGTTGTGTAGAAGGGATGACGTTGTACTCGTGTAACCACGGTCGGCCGAGCAAAGCGTTGTAGCATGTCTTGGCATCTATGACGTGGAACTTAATGTCCGTGACGAGTAGCCCGAAGCGTAGCGTCAGTATCACAGACCCAAGAGATCTTGATGACTGTGAGTCGAACCCGGAGATAGTGATCTTGTCCCGAGCAAGGTGCTGGACGCTTATGCAGATTTCTTTTAACACCCGCACATTGAGGAGGTTAACGGAGGATCCATTGTCGATCATGATTTTGCCTATTTTTATATCGTGACAGTATCCTGAGACATAAAGGGGGCGATTGTGTTCGCACGTCCCAAGGAGAAGGTCTTCATCACCAAAAGTGACATCGGCCGTGTGCACTTCCTCCAATTTATCTTTCATCTTTTCCTCGGCCAGGAAAGTTTAGAATTGCTCCGGATCCTGTAGTGCCTTGATTAACGAATCTCTCGTCTCATTTGATAACAAAAGGGCGTCAAGAATGCTGAGCTGCGAGGGTAGTTTCCTCAGATGCGCTAGAACGTTGTAATCCACCTTATTTTTCTTTGGCGGGTCCTTGGCGGCTAGCTCTTCCATGACTTGGTCATCTAGGGTAATCTCCTCAGAGACCTTTTCTTTCCCTTTGTCTTTTCTGTCTGAGGGTCCGAAATTCTTTTCAGGCAGCGTCCGATTACGCAGCCGGATGTTTTCGCAGACCTTTGGCTCTTCTTCTTTTCCCGAAGTGGACACTTTAAAGAGAGGGCCGAGCTCCAGCTCCTCATCAGAATCTCTCCCGAATGTAGGCACCTGTGATCCCCCGGCGTTAACCATGCGACAATCACCGGTAGTTCTGTTAAACCCTTCGGTCATATTTTTCCGCTCCCGACGAGTTTTATGTTTCTCCCGCTTAAAATGTTGTCGATGAGCAACATATCCTTACCACCATCTATCGAAAGCTTTGCACTCTTGAGTGGGGTGCGACACCTTCTGATGATATAAGCAATAGGAGGGGTGCATTTCCATTTCATCATTAATGTTTCCTTCGGAGGATGGTAGCTTCATGCCCATTGATATGGCTTTAGCAAACCTTTTTCTCATCTTGAATTTGCTTTTGTCGGTAGTGGATGTATTTTTCTCCAGCGAAAGCGTCTCAGCTCTTTCATCAAGTCGCTGGCGCTTGGCCCTTTCAAATATGACCGCCTCGCGTTCCCGATCAGCTTTACTTTTTAAGAGAGCTTCATTGAGGAATGCGTCAATTACTTCATCCGATGGCCCCAGAATTTTTGGTTCAGGATCTGCCCCCAGCGTTTCAGTACAAGGAGTCTCCTCATCGTCCATGAACGAATAGGAAATCACATAACAGCTCGCCACGTATTCTTCAGATTCATCAGATGAACTTTCTCCTTCATCTTCCTCTTGAAAGACGTGATTGAGGAACTCTTGGAATGTAATGGGAGTCCGTGCCTTCTGGTTGTATTCTTCCAGCGCGTCAATTGTTTTTGCAAGTCCGTGCGCTTGTCGCCAGGCTTCACGGGCTTCTTTGATTTCTTTTTCTTCTTCTTTGAAGATTTCGATGGCTGGTTGTGAATGCTTGGGCCACCTCCATTGATCCTTGGAGTTGGACGTGGCTTCAACATCCCTTCAATGACCTGCGGTTCCAACGGATTCTCCCACTTGATCGCTGGGCACGCCTGAAGGTCGTTCAGCATTTTCTTTGTCTTAGCTGATAATACAACCTCCCAAGGAGCTTCTTCAACGACAGAGCATGTTGCCCCCGGCGTACTCATCCCCTTAGAGGTGTGGGGCTGCGGGGGATTCACCTTCAATTTTTCAGATAACGCGAACTTGCCCTGTCGGTACTGGTCTTCAAGCCAATTTTTGAAGACGTAACAATCTTCGATCGGATGACCCAGTACTCGATGATAAGGACAGTAGTTGGGCTCATTAACATCATTTGGTTGCGACGGACGTTTTGGATCCGGCAGATTTATGAGTCGGTTGCGCAACGCTAGTTCGAATAACCTCCTTGTTTTATCTCGGGGAAAAGAGTAAGAACGTCCTTGCCTCTCCTCAAGGGCTACGTACGGGCGCATATTATTTTGACGAACGACCGGCTTCGAGTTGTTTGGTTGTTGTTGAGCATTAGCGACAACGATCGCTTTTCCCTTCCCCTTATCATTTCGGGAGTCCGGCTTTGGAAGAGGGGGTTTATGGCCCATCCGATCCATTTGCGCTAGCTTGTCAATCAAGACCTGGAAGGTAGTCGGCTTGAAAAACATCATAAATTGCGAGATGGTTGCTTGCGGATCAAGGGTTCCCACAAACACACCCACTGCGGGAGCTTCTTCAATGCGCTGCTCGCACTTCGACCATAAGTTCCGCCACCGTATAGTATATTGAACCCATGTCTCGCCTGGCTTTACCCTAGCGTTAATCAGTGCCGTCATCGAGGTACGTTCACTGGCGCTTGCAAAACGCTGAGTAAACAACAGCTCCATCTCCGCGAAGGTCTTGATAGAATCGTTCGGGAGCTCAGAGTACCACTCGAACGCCGTATCTGATAAACTTCCAACAAACTGGCGAAGCAACAGCTTGTCATCACCGCCGGTGTTGCCGCAGAGTGCCCTGAACTGGGCAACATGCTGGTGAGAATTGCCCGTCCCCTTGTAGACATGGAACTTGGGAATTGTGTAACCGGACGGGTACTTGATTTGATCGTACCAACTTGGATATGGCCGCCCTATTTTTACGACCTGGCCGGCTGCTTCAGTCGCATGATGAACCCGTATTTGCTGGGCTATGTACTCGTCTAAGTCAGCTTTGGAGATTGTCTCCTCTTTATCTGCTGACAGAGCTGGCGGAGGATTTGACGTCTCTCCCCTATCGTCTTCAAGGACGATCGGGGGATCTTCGGCCGGAGGATCTTGCTGGATCATCATCCCTACCATGTCTTGGAACAGGAGGCCCATACGCTTTATGTTGGCTGCTTGTTCAGCAGCCTCTTTATCCTTCTTCTCCAATATTCGATGAAGGAATTCGGTGTCGGTTTCTTGCTCCTGGCGTTCATCCGAGGACGTTTCAGGGTTTTCTTTTGGCCCAGTAAGTGCGGCCATAGCGTTCATCATCTCTTGGAGCTTTTGCTGCTGCTCCTGCGCTTTGGTCACTGATCGCGTAAGCGGTCGATGACCCGTAGATATGCGACTGTCCTCCTTACCAGATGCCACATAGACGGTATGAACTACAATGCCCCTTGACTTAGAACGTTTGGGTTCACCACCTTTGATATTCGTCGCCGGCGTTGGCACTTTCTCCGGCCTTCTTCTTTTATGGGCCGCAGAAGTTGAGGGGGCCGTTGCTTTGGGCACCCAAGCGGTCGTCACCTTTCGTTGCTTGACCGGGGGATTTTCTTCTTGCCGACCTTTCGACTTCTTCTGTTGGCGAGAAAAGTTAGGATCAATGACAGATTCTCGGACTCGTCGCCATGTCTTGTAAATCCTGGAGGACAGTGATTGAGGAGGCTGCTCCAGCTTTTCTGCTTCCATGGTAGTCTCTACTGGTGGAGGAGATCTTTTGAGCACCGCAGTTGGCGAGTTTCTGCGTACTCTGTTCAGTAACTCGAAGCTGTTCCCAGTTGGAACAACAGCGTCAACTTCTACCGTTGGAGCTGGCGGAGTCATCCTAGAAGGGGAGTTGCCCCCGGTCTTCCTTACCCGGCGCCAGTGGCGTCGTTGGGCGCGACGAGTTGTCGGTATTGGCTCAGAGACAGAAGCTTCTTCTTGCCCCCTATTCAGGTGTGGGGCTGTTACCGGTGTCAGCCTATTGATGACTGATGTCTTTTGAGTAGCAAGAGCAAGAGTGGGAGTTGGGACGGTCAATCTTGTAAAGACCGATCTCTTAGCAGGAGAAGCCGTGTTGACGACTTCAGGAGAAGGTTTGGCCACTCTTTTTGGAATAGCCTTTTCCGGGACAGCAAGCTTCCTTGCGGGTCCGCGAGAGTTTTGGCCCAATCTGGAGAAGACCGAGGCACTGGTGTTGGGCGACCCATTAAGAGGGGCCGCAGTAATTGAAAGTCGATCGAAGACCGACTTCTTAGGAGCTTCTTGTACGGGCACAGGGGTGCTGAAACTTGTTAGCGGAAGCATGGTTCCGAAAAACAACCCCGTGGTGGCTTGAGTAATCTGCTCCACGGGCATGGTGAACAAAGAGGCCGCTCGGGGCCCGTAGGTTATGCCCCCAGTTGAGGCCGGACGCGAGCTACAGCTGCAGTTGGAGCACTTCGAACAAGTAGAGGCCATCGATGCTTGATTTCTTTTCTGTGCCAAGTAAGAGACCAAATCTTAGTAAACTTGAAATCCAAAGGCAACCATTAACAAATCGCGATTCGTTCGCGAAGACGACACATGAAGTGTGGAGTGGAAAGAGGAAAAGGTCCCACCGGGAGTGCCAGAATCTGTTCCCCTCCGAACGGCGGCCGCGACGCGAGGACGTCTAGGCCTAAGGTTCGGGGCAGATGCTATATGGTTTTATCCGTCCACCTCTCCGAAGGTGCCAAGTTGATTTATGGCACCGTGTATCGGAGGTTTAGATGGATGCGGCCGATGTAGCAAATTTCGTCAGATTCCCCCTCATTTGAGGGGTTTTTGATTGTGGGGACGTTCTTCCCTGCAGGTGCAAGCCCCTGCAGTTAATTACGCTACCGCATCGCGGTAACCACTTTCTCCTTCTCCATAATTTCACTTCATGTCGTGTGTGTTTGTTTTGTTTGTGGATGCCCGTGGATTGTATACGGAGACTAAGTTATGCCGTCGCCCGTAGGACGTGGATTAGTCCAAATCCGTATTTACTTAGATTTGGGTTTAGTGTTTTAGTTTAAGGATACGTTAGCCATATTTGAGGCTAAGATCAACTTAAACGTTCGTTAAGGATACGTTAGTCCGATTTGAGGCTAAGATCGACTTAACGGGATCGTTTAGATCCGACAAAAGAGCATTTGGAAGCTCTATTGTTTAGTTTAATGACGTTGCGGTCAATATGTAGTTTAAGGACGTTGCGGTCCATATTCCAGTTTAGGGATATGGTGGTCCATGTTTAGTTTAAGGACGCTTGAGTCCGTGGGTTTAAGGATCCCACAGTCCGTGTTTTAGTTTAAGTATGCATAAGTCCGCGGGTTTAAGGATCCCACAATCCGTCTTTTGGTTTAAGGATGCTTAAGTCCATGAGTTTAAGGACCCCACAGTCCGTGTTGATGTGTGGTTGTCGGGACCCGTCACCTCTCTGACGTCGTTGAAGGATTACAACGATAGGAGTCAAAGGAGTTCGGAGATGTACCCTCGAACCGGATGTAAATTGATTTAGGAGAGCAGCTGTGCTCAGTCAATTTAATTTGAGGACTTACGGCCATGATTGGGCTAAGTCCAGTTGAAAAAAGTTCAACACTTTTATTTGTTTTTATTTTTGTTTGGGCTTTGCCCATAAAGGATGCAGAGCATCAATTTGTTTTGGGCTCTGCTCATTTTATAAATGATGCAGAGCACCAATTTTACTTGGGCTCTGCCCTTTTATTAAAAGATGCAGAGCATCAATTTTACCTGGGCTCTGCCCTTTTATTAAAAGATGCAGAGCATCAATTTTACCTGGGCTCTGCCCATTTATTGCTTTGCAATTTATTTTGGTCTACTAGGTCTTTTTGATTTGGGCCTGGCCCGTTAATCAAAAGAAATGCATTGCATTTATCAGGCGCTTTACGCCAATCAAAGAGCGCAAGCGCTTGTGGTGATGACACATGTCATGCAAGCGCAGTGCGCTGCGCCAGTGCGCTGCGCTTGCGCTGCTGACACGCGGCGTGCTGTGGTGAGTTGCGCCAGTTTCAAAGAGCAAGGCTCTATTTCAAAAGCGCATAGCGCAAATGGTTCAGATGCTGACACGTGGCGTTCTCTGGTGGTTTGCACCAACCCAAGAGTGCAACAATGCAGATTTACAAGTGCAAGGCACTATTAACTTGAGAATCTTTTAGATTCCAGAACCAATGGTTCATAAAAGAAGTGCAAAGCACTTTTTGTTTTCTTGATCTAATTTAGATCAAAGAAAACAAGTTCCTCTTGTTTTTCTTATTTCAGAGAACCAGAGGTTCATAAAAAGTGCAAAGCACTATTTTTATTTGTTTTTTATTGAAGATCATTGATCTTGTTCTTAGATCAATGATCTATTAGAAGAAATTCTTCTATCTTAAAGGTTTTTACCTTTTTCTTCTTGAAATTCCTTCAGAGTTCTCTCTGTTTGAAGTTCTTGATTTTTCACATTGTTCATCATTTGATTTGAGGTCTAGGGGCCTTTATATAGTGCCCATAAATTTGCTAAAGAGATCTTCCTCTGAGTGATTTGGGGCATTTTCCCCACCGTTGGATCTTTGATCCAAGGGCTTCTGTTTTACAGAAGGCAATCTTCTTATTTTAACAAGAACAGAAAAATCATGCTAGAATTTAATTCTGTTTGGTGCAAACGCCCCAGCGCGTGACACGTGTCAAGCAGCGCAAAGCGCAGTGCAACTGCGCCTGCGCATTTGCGCTGACACGTGTCGCGCAGCGCAACTGCGCTAGCGCATCTACGCTGACACGTGTCGCGCAGCGCAACTGCGCTAGCGCATCTACGCTGACACGTGTCGCGCAACGCAGTGCTTGCGCAGCTGAAGCGCTGCTTGCTTTAATTTTGTTTTAAATAGAGTTTTGCTCTGATTGGGCGCGCTGCCTTGGGCGCTGCACTGATGTATCAGCTTTTGACACGTGGCGCGTTGCGCACAGCGCAAAGAATCTGAAGCGTTGCTTCGAATTTTGAATTTTGAAATTCAAACAGAGCTTTGCTCTGATTGGGGGAAACACGGCCGGTTCATCCAAATCTGAACGATCTCCTATCGACCTAGGGGGTATATAAGGATACCTCCATGGCAGCGCTTAGCACCCTCGCCGGTTGGCAAACTCGACAGGAGATCGCCAGACATATGGCCAACCTTACACGGAAACACAACAATACAAGCAAGGACATCCTACGAACGTCCTTCACACAAAAAAGAGAAGAGACAAAACACAAACCAACAAATCATGGGTTCTTTTTTTTTCTTTTATTGCCAAAATCAAGATCTTTACAAAGGGTACTCTGGGGCCCCCGAGCCCTACAAACTGCCCGAAGGCTTACTTCGGCCATTTCATCGTCGGTGTCACGGCCCAAGGCCCTACTACCGAAGACCTTGCCACCAAGGGCGCGCCCGGCTTCCCTCGTCATCCCTCACCGGAGACCTCGTCGCCGGAAGCGGAACCCGAGCGCGGAGTTCACCATCATCGAACTTGGGAAGCTGTTCCTTCACGGCGTCCAAAGCCTTATTCTAGGCAACGGCAGAATACTCCCCGAGCTCGGCATAAAACTGCTCTGACGCCTTGTACTCGACCACAGCTTTCTTAGCCTGGGCCTCGGTAACCTGGGCCTTCAGCAGCGCCGCCTCAGCGTCCCCCCTGCTTGCGTCCCTCTCCTTCTCGAGTGCCGCCAAGCGTTCGGCCATATCCGCCAGCTTCCTATCGGCAACCCGGAGGGACGCGTTCAGACGACGAAGGCCACCCCGAGTCGCCGAGTTGGCGAGCTCCGCGGCCGCCGCCCGGCCCGCCACGAAGTCGGCCTTATCCCTCTCCCGGCGCAGGTCACGTTGCAGGATCTCGACCTCCGAAGGAAACGCCTCCACTAGCCTCGGGGCATGGAACGCTCTCTCGGCCTCCATGCGAATAGCGAGGGCGCAGTGTTGAAGAACCTGACAGGAAGCCAATGAGAAACCAGGAAGCATCCTAACCAAGGAAAGGCATACCAAGGCAAATGCACGTAGAAGGATTCGTACCTGAACCGCCCCTTGGGCCATGGCCTCTAATTGATCCCTCAAGGAGCCACACGGGAGCCTTCCCCCAGCCGATTCCTCCATCCCGACGAGCAGACCAGTGGCAACGGAAATCCCAGACGGAACAGTGAAGACGGAGCCCCCTTTCCGCACGGGAATCCCTTCGGGGGACTTCGACGGCGGCGCACGAGAAACCGTCCTTTTCCTCTTAGGAAGGGGCCGGCCCTCGCCCTTCCTCCCGTCACCAGTCTGGGACTCGGGTAACGGCTGACGACTCCGGCCCTGCCGTCGAGATGGACGGCCCTGCCGTCGGGATGGACGGCCCTGCCGTCGGCGGAGAATCAGGCGGAGGGCGCAAGTTAGCCGGGGGCTCGGCTACGCCACTAGCTTCCCCCCAGCGCGAGCTGTCCGAAAAGTGGGAGCGAACCATGTCTCACGAAGGAGGAAGAACGCCGAGCGATAGCTACTCGGGGAAAAAGGGAAATAAATGGTTGGGGGCCCTGGGGCGGGCCCCGCCCCCGTTTTATCGCCGCATCCAACGGCGCCCGTCAACTCAGCCGAAACGACTCCTCACGACTAGCGGCCCCGATCGCTCCAAGTACGGTCCTGCACTGGACTGCATCCAATCGGACGCTATAGGCCCGCGTACGTTGCACCAGCCAGCCGCCCTTTGACACGTGGACCATTGCTTCAGTTACATAGTGCACGAACCGGCACACCCTCTTCAAGGTGCGGAGACCTCGCCCTGGTTCGCTAGCAGAAAAGACGACCAACGGACCGAGGGCTCTCACCAATGAAACCATAGAAGGGATCTCACCTCATGAAACCCCGCAGTCCACTCCTGACCCGATCACTAGCTGGTCGGGACAAGAGTGGGGGGCTAATGATAATGCTCGATATCGGCGACCTCCAAGATCTGGACACGTGGCGGATGACGTGTCCTAAGGCTCAGAAGAAAGGGCCCACAGGGGCCGACCAGGCCACCCTGTGCCCGGCCTGCCAGCACAAACTGGCCCACTTCGGGGCCCTTTGCGAATATGCTTTCTCGGCCACTCAGCTCGCCCCGAGCTGCCACAAGACCAAGACTCCTCGGCCTCCTCGCTCGTCCTCGAGCCCCCGGCCGAGGCCGTCTTCCTCGGTGCTCCGACCAACTCCACCACTCACAGGCGTAACCGCCGTTCCGCAAATCTCGCCATGCGCGGATTTCCCGCCGGCAGCATCCCACGTTCCACGCCATCACGATCCCCATTAATGGACGATCCGCTCTTTGCACGGGCATGACTTCGGGAGCGTAACTGCCGGCGAAATTCTCGCACCTGCCGCTGCATGCCACCACCGCTATATAAACCCCCATCACAGAGGAGTCAAGTAAGCTATTCTTTACACTTTACGCCGTTACTCTGCTCGGATCTCATCGCTAACTTGAGCGTCGGAGGGTCCTCGGTGGTACCAAACCATTCCGGGACTTCTTTGCAGGTACTCGGCGACAGCCTCCTCACCCCGCCTTCTCCTCTCAAAACCTATTGAGACCCACACGCAGCGAAGGATAACCAGTCGAGTTCGCCTCGAGGTCAACGGAAGACAACATCTGACGGAGGCCGCAAAAAGGAGCTCCATCACTTAGGCCTTGGAGGGGTTTTAATTGTTTCCTAGCCATATTAATTTGTCGGGTATCCTTTTTATTACCTGTGCATTTGCGCGCGCCACTCCCTTGATTTCTTTCTATCTTCTCTCCCATGCAGAAGTTGTTTGGGACCACAATGCATGGAAAAGAAATCATGGATTGACTCATGTCCTCATGAGGACCATAGCTTTGGAATGTTTCTCCAAGCCAGCGTATTTTTAAGGAATGCCAAACACTCTCTGGACATGGTCTGGACTATCAGATGTGATCCAACAGTCCAGAGCCTATTTGCCTCGTGAGAAGAGCATGAAAGCCGTTAATTGAACCGGACAATATAAAGAGTTTGTACAAAAAGAAAAGCGGAAGAAACTAAACCTTTACATTTCATAATATTTTAAAACAGCCATCTGCCATCTCAAGTTCAAAATTGTTTAAAAACAAAATCTTTTCATTTTGTTCAATCTAGCAAGATACCGTTCTCTGTTTGAAAAAAATCCGTAATGATTTATCCAAATCAAGCCAGCATGTTATTTTAGTTAAACTTATCAATTCAAATATATCCATGAACATCTATTACCTTTTGTCACTTTTTCGTTAAACAGTCTCGTTTTTCTCAACGAGGGTTATTTTGGAAATATACAATTGACAAACTCAGGCAAATAAATCACTGTCGTTAATCTAGATGCAAAGCGAGGATGGTTATGTGCGAATCGGAAAATAGCGAGGGGTTTGCTGCAATTTAGCCCCATCTCCTGCATCATCACAAAGGGAGAACTTCTTAAGCTTAGCTGCCAACATAACATCGCTTCAAAGATAAACCCTAACCCTCAAAAATCACAATTTTGCCATCTTATTCTTCAATCAACGCTCCTCCATCTGATTCTCACTCATCGAATTCGCATCCACTGTCCTCAAACCCTAGCCATGGCCTCCCAAGCCCTAGCCCTTCTCTAAAAACCCTGCGAACCCTCGCCAGATTCCATGGTTCCAGAATGCTGCCATTGATTTGAGTGAGTTTAACGTTCTTATGTTTTTATTAATTTTACTTTTTAAATTTTTTTTTCTGATTTTTATTTTTTGTGGGTTTTTTAGGGTTTGGGCGTCCAAATGTGAGTTTTAGGAGGGTTGACGGCGACCGCTGTGGAGAAAGCTGTGGTTGCGGTTGAGGAGAAGAGAGATGAGGAGCCAAAGCCGAGTGTTGTGATTGATATAGCTTCACTTGCAATCTTCATCAAGTTTGTTTACTGTCTTCTCATTTTGTTAATCCTTGAATTTTATCTTATGTAATTATGATATCTCTGTTGTTTGTGGAACAATTGTTTAATTCGGGTGTCAATTGAGAGAAGCCAATTTCTTGTGTTGTGAAGTGTGAAGTCTGTGCGCGAAATGCCAAGAAGCGCGCTTATTGCATTTATGGTTAATTAAAAGCTTGGAAACTATAATAAAAAATCCATCCTTCCATTCACATACAAAGTGTAAATTTTACACTATATATATGCTAATGTGCACAACAACAAAAATGGTCTATAGCGGCTGGAAAGACTGCCGCTATAGACCTAATTATAAGCCACTATATATCTAGCGGCATTCTTGCGATGCTTTTTTAGGAACGTTGCAATAAGTCGAGTTGCTATAGCCAACATAGCTATAGCGGCACTCCAGAATGCCACTATAAGTGAGGTATATTGACTAAATCCATAACCTATAGTGGCGGTCCTGACCTCCATTATAGACCTCCTCACCTATGGTGCCTATTTAGAGTGCCGCGATACATACACTTCACTTTGCAGTATTTGATACATATAGAGGCATTCTAAAAGCCATAAAAGAGTCTTCCATGATCCATAATGTATTTGAATGCACAATTCAAAGCTATATAAAAAAAATTATGCACCATCATTTTAAAGAAAACAAAATGCATGCAGATATCATCATCACAAAACACACCACAATCTTCGATTTACAACAATTGAAGTTGACTACAAGTTTAGAATCGATACTATACGTTTTTCAAGTTACAGGCAAGTATCCTTCACTTTACAACCATTCAAGTCTAAATCATCATCACAAACCAAACCAAAAATCTTTCCATCCTACATCCATTGAAGTCTACATATTGCTTTTAAAAAAATTTTATATCAATTTTTGAACTTAACCAGCACACATTTAGTGTACTTTTCTTGCCACTTGCTTGTTCTCCTTCCATGATAAGCACCAAGCATTCTCTGTCAAGTGAAGAAGAATCAACGCATTAGAATAAGCACAAGAGAACCAAGAAAATTAGAGAAAGTTGCAATTCAAGTCATTTTATAGATAAATCGATCTCACCCTCCTTATGCCCTCTTCTTAGCATAAACGATTACTAATCTAATTCACAGATTAGAACATATATTTTAGTACCTTTTGCTTATTGCTTTGTTTTAATTTTTGTTGGCTACTTTAATTGTAAGATTGATTCGATATTTGTACTTGTTCTTCAAATTTGATAGAAAGTGGTAGCCAATGTCATAGATTTCTTGTGTATATGATCTCTGGTAATATTATAAACCAGTCCTTTGCTCTAAAGTTCTCTAGGTAGCTACTTGATATATAATTTAGCATGATTAAGTAACTGGTTATTGCTAAATTGCAACATCAGCAATGACCCTCAGAGTGTCGTTATGGCTAATTTGTTGTGTCATTATGAGTAGCCCTCGAAACCTATAGATAAAGGGTCTTCCACGCATCTAATGTCAGGCAACGACAAAAACATTGTTTTTTCTAGTCTATTATCAAACTGTTCTCTACTTTTGTTTGAATGAGTGACAACTTGAATGTCTTAGATAGCTAATTATAAAATGGGCTATTCAATATTTGAATAAAAGTGAAAATTAGAGACAAGGAATGCAGGGTATTGTCAACCCTTCCGTACACTTTCGAATATTTGAATAATGAGATGACTAAAGTATGTAACCATGGGTTTAATTCTACTAATTTTACGATTAGATAATATTTCCATTGGTATGGACAAGCAACCTTTTGATAATTCGCATCACTAGCACACTAGCACTTTGTTTTTCCATATCAAACCATTGTGCACAGAACATCAGAAGTAACTGCAATCAAATAATATTTCTATTTTTCACTATGGCTGTAACAAAAGTTAGCACAAGAGTAGGGAGAAGACACCAGCTAAAATATGTGTGCTGAACTTTTAGGGCACTTCACAGAAGCAACAGCAGCAAAGATATCTACTTTTCCACTTGTTTTTATCCTGCTCTGTGTATGCTAACTAAAAGGAGAAGTAGAATGGAACAAAATCAATAATTAACATTCCTAATTTGATTATGCTCAGCAATTCCCCTTTTTCGCTTGTTTTTATCCTTCTCTCTCTTCTTCTGAATCCTGGTCATCACACTCATCACATTAGATTCCTGTTTTTGATATCTCTAATCAATGCATGAAATAGGAAAGTATCGGTCATTCCGTGCAAAGGTCCCTAGATGGGTGTGAAGGTCATTATACAACTTATCGGGTCTTACAGGTTGGCCCTTCACATTTTGATCAATGTGAAATCGACTTCCTGATGGTGGTCTTAGTAGGCCAAGTCCCAAAATATTACCCCGCAGCCTTCGATCCGACTCTTTTCTTCCTAATAAAAAAAAAATGCCGATTTCATATTTCCACATAAAGACAATAAATTCTTGAAATGAGCAACCTCTTAAATACTAAAGCTTCAGGAATCACAATAGTACTTCTCAAGGCAAACTTAAGATCAAAATCTTATTATGTCAACACAAGCTAGAGTTGTTTGAAACTAGAGTTGCACAAGCTATAAATGTTCACAAACCAGAGAGAACATGTACCAGATTAGTATAGCACAATACTAATAACATGCATCAGCTTAGCTCATCAGTCCTTTTATAGTTGCAAAAAACTGTGACGTGTGCATCTAAATTTATAATGGTGAACATATAAACCATACCTAATTGGCTAGAGCTTCTCGAAGGACGTGTAGACGGATGACGATGAGTCATATATCAATTAATAACCTGTGAACTACCACAACATATAGCAACTCAGGCTGCTCAATGCTAAAAATGTAAGAAACAAGATGAAGATAAATAAACAGGAGCACAATAAAAATTATATGTTGTTTTATGATACTACAAATTACAAAGTCAAATAATACCCACATGCTCAATCCTACTCATTTAGCCAAGTAAAAGGGCTGAAATAATTTCGCAAGGGTGAAGATCATGTTGTGGTATACTATAGACTATTACAAAATCTGATTAACATTGCTAGTGCAACTAGTTGGTGAAAATCTAATGGCAGGTACATGTAACAAGCTGTGTATTTAATTATCCCCATTCGGCCTGCATAATTTATGATTTACTCGCAAATGACCAAACTTCATAACAAGAGTTCAAAACATAAAGGGAAAATGCAAATAAGGAAATTACGAACACAAGGACAGAGGACCAGGTTCGGTATACGGGGAAAAGTTCCATAAAAGTTTATTCGTTTGATTCAACTGTTACTTGCCTTCATATCGTAATAATAAATTACAGGGAGAAAACCATTCCTTATCGCATCTGTCAGAACTAAGTAGCAAGTTAAGCAGTTAATGTAAGCAATAAGCAATTAAATTTTTATACAAACAAAAAGCAAGCAATTAGTACTGAAATTAATGTGGCAATATGCAAGAATCAGTTGATGTAAATTATCTAGTACTATGATAATACAACCAAAAATTAGAAAAGAAAAGAGTGAGATGCAACATAATAATCCTTTTACTGCGATCAATAATTCAAATACAATGCCATGAATTAACACTTTGAGATAGGCAGCATAACAGACATGAATTTCTAGGCCATTCAGAATCATATGAAAGAAAGCAATTAGTTGGATAATAAAAGGAGACATGAATATCAACATGCATTTGAAAAACTAATGTTAGAGTGATGTCGACCCATCTTAAAACAATCAATCCCACAAAAGCTATGAATTGTACAAAAAAAAAAAATACCTACAACTATAGAAACATACAACATGCATTAGTTCATCACCAAAAATGCATACATTTTGAGAAAATAGCATATGATGCAACCAAATTAATAATAATTACATATAAACATGAATTGAAATTCACCTCAATTTTTTTTTGATATAATATGTACTGAAATTCAGGTATTGATATGAAAAAGACCCATAGCTTTTTTGATATATAAATCAATCTGGAGGCTTTGAGGAAAGGGTAACAAGAATCAACATTGACAAGCATTTATCTACTAATTTAGAAGCCACTCAATTATCAACCTGAAAAAATATCACATCTTGTCCACAATGCTCACCTCAAATGGAACACAAAAGCGCTGCCTTCTTCAACTCGGCTCCCAATTCACCAACCTCCATGTATATAACTGAACTCCCAATTTCTCATCATTGATTTCTTTGTTCTCATGGATGTGCTGACATCTAGTTAGATTCACTCACCCTATTAGTAGGGAAATCGACCCTTAGATTGGCTGGTTGGTGTTGCCATAATGAAAATATGTAAACACGCTTGTTTGATAATTTTCCTGTGCAGTTCTTGGAGCTGTGCCATAATTCATGCTTATTGTAGGATATTTGAAAGATTCATGTAGTAACACGTGGCTTGATTAGCCCAAAAAATAAGCAGCAGCTATTACCTTCCCCAAGGATACCAAGAACTAAAACTCGAAAGATTAGTACGCATACATGGATATACATTTGTGACGTACATGATGAAAGTGGCACAGATGTACATCATGGGTTTTGACATTGTCCGAAGATTGATATATAGTAATCTACTATCCATAATTGACATGAATAGATACACTTACAAATTGGGTAGCATGATCAAATACGCATGTAAAGTGGATAGAGGCTATAAGTTTATGCTGTAAGGTTGGTAAAAACAAGCCAAGCAGGTTTCGAAGATAAATTCATGAGCTTAAGAAGTATTTTACCATTCCTCAGATGTCCTGGTGGTGAAGTACCAAACTCTGCAGCCTAAGGCTCTGTTAAACTGTAGTTTCATATAGTTAGCAAAACCAAACTCTAAAATCCTAACTTTGGCTTGTTTGGCTACCATTTTGGAGTTAAGATAATTGTAGTTATCTCAGCTCAAATGTTGAGATAACTGCATATATCTCAACTCTAATCAACTCCAATCTGATCAAAGGTTCCTGACTTTAGCTTTTTTGGCTTCCATTTTTTGTTATATCCTTACTGCGAACTTTAATGCGATCTTTAGTCAACCAGACTCTTCCTAGCTTTAGGAGAATTTTACTTGTTGAATTAACTTCAAGGGTATGATGTATTGATGTTTGTATATTGACATTCTGATTCCAAGGTGTTAGAATATGATTATATGAAACATTTCCATTACTCCTCATCACAACTTTGAAGTTCTGTTGCACTGGAAGGGCTTTAAAATGGTATATTATAGGCACCCAACTTCGGATCATGTTAGGTGCGCATCTTAAGCATATAAATTAGGAAAAATATTCCTGCATAAAAAGCCTAGGTTACTGACCGACAGAACAGGAACTCAACCTTCCGGGATCACTAGGATATAAACATATTTCTCTTAATTCTCAGCACTTATTCCGATTTTCGGTGCAGTGGCAGAGACTTCTTAGCCCTCACCAATAGTTACATCTATACATATATCTGGCTCTAACTTTGAGTTGTTTGATATGAGGTCAACCGAAGGTTAAACAAAGGACTTCTTCTATGATGCCAACGCTGGTGTCCAATTCAAAAGGTCGGGACACTGGAATTTGGGACCGATTCAACTCCAATTCAACTTCCTTCAAGTCTTTGTTACATGAAAACAATTCCTACATGAACCTTTTAACATTTCAGTTAAGCATTAGGGACCTTTCCAGCTAAGGTCACATGCGAGAAAAAGATCAGTTCAGATCTCTTAATATTTGTGAACATATACCTTTTGCTATCTTCTCCTACAAGTACTTGCCGTCCTGGTTCTAGCAAAATTATACCTATACACTTCCAACTGCACTTTAGCAAACTTCTGCGTGCTTTCTTTCTTTCTTCTCAGCATTTTTTTTCTTCTTATAATTGCTGCTGCATTAATCTATGGGGTTAATTTTGGTATTTTTACCGATGCAGGGAGTCCAGTTCCATCTAGAGAGCGACATAACTGAAGAAGGCAAAACCATGATAATCAATTTAATCAAGCAAATTGAGAAATCTTGAGGTAGAATCTCGCAATTGGAGATTTCAGACCGCACTGAAAAAGAAAAGAAAAAAAGAACTGCTCGCCTATGAATGTTTTGCAAGAAGTAAAGTATCTTCAGTAAACTGTAAAACTTAATGGAATTTACTTCAAAACCTTGAATAATAAGCAAAATACCAAGCCTGCTATCTCTCCTTCATCCAATTTCTCTATTATTCTAGGTATGCAATTACAAACGACAATAAACCAATTGCGACATAACTGATCAATACTACACCAACCATCTATGTCCTTGAAAAATTCAAAATTATTTCTTTACATCAAATTTCCCTAATTCCCTCCCCCCAAAATGGCTTTAACCATTTCCTTTTCCCCTTCCTTCGAAAACAAGAGATGCTACATGGTTTTATTTGGTTTCGTTTATTTGGTTTTATTTGGTTTCCTTTGTCCGTCTGCCAAGGCTATCAATTTTCTCGCTTCGCCTTACCCTTATCTATTTCTTATTTTCCATTAGAGCCAACCAAACAAAACAAATTATAGAGGTACTCCACTCTAACGTGTTGGGCTTTTCTTGTGCCGGTTTCTCCTATGGTGGTGATGTCCACGAACATCACCGAACCGAACTTCACATTACCGACGAAATCATACCGCCAACCGCCTCGAATATTCCTGCACTTTGGAAGAGGGGTCGGATACCGATTGCGGTCGAAGCAGCAGAAATAGTTCATATGCTGTCTGCGGAACCGGTCCATCGAGTCTCGCACCTCCGGGGACATAGAGGGTGCAGCAAAATAAGGCGCATTGAGCTCAACATTATTAGAAGTGGTACCTGAGTTTTCAGTAGGAGCCACTGCAGTCCCTTGAAGGACAAGATCGGAGTATTCTGCGGTGAAAGGGGCATATTGGCAATTGATCTTGTCCTGGCCCTCTGAAGTGGCCCAGTTGGATCCATCCCATATGTTCCATAGATGGACATGGCTTTGATGGGTAGAATCTACATGATAGAAGCAAATTAGACGTAAATGTAAAGTTATGTATGATATGATATAATATTCATAAATCATTTTACCATAAGAAAAGAAATTTATTAAGGTGATCTTGGTTTTTTTAATGTAAATTTGTAAATTTATAATAAGAGTTCCTTCAGCAAACCATGTGGGAAATAACTTGGTTTGTTGAAGAAAGAATATTTTCCAAAAGGAGCTCGTTCAATACTTTCTCTGATTTTTCAACTTCTTTAAAATTTCTCCTATTTTTCATAAGTTAGAATTAGCATAATAATAATGACGTTTTGCTTAATTTATCGATTAAGTGATACAAATTGTAATGGCATAGATTGATTAACTGAAACAAAAAACAGACATAAAAATTAAAGTGTAAAATAAAATAAACATATGAGATTTAAATTACTTTGATCCATACAAAACTATGTAACTGCTATATATGTATGTATCCCTATAATTGCCTATATAATAAGAGTAAGCAAGGTACCTTTCATTCATATGGCGGCAAAACACACGACAACACACTATTTAACGATCCATTAACCTCTTTTCATTCTAATGTAAAAAAAAGGAGACATTTATAGGTGTGAGACAAAACTAACACATCGATGAATTTATAGTATGATTCCACGTGTCCTGTAAATTTCTATGACAACAACATATACTCTGTTTTTCAAATAGTAATATGATAAGACTTACATGATACGGTTTCGAGCCCAAAGGATTGAATATTGATGAAATTGCTGTGTTGGATCAAACCACAGATCATATCTCTCCTCTCTTCCAATTGAAGTGCTCCCGTTTCCATACACATTTGTTTGAAGCCTCCATTGTTGTCCTCTTACATTTCCCAAAAACTCAAAGTCCAATTCATCATGCTTCTTCTCAAATTCATTCTCGTTAGACAACTACACAGGAAAAAAAATGTTTATACTTCATATATAAAATAATCAAAACAGAGGATGCTATATATTAGCAATGATTGTAATAAAATCTCGAGAAAAAACTTGCATAAAAGGCACCACCACCACCAGCAGAGTAATCTGCAGAAGGGAGCTTGATTGAAGCACTGAAGTAGCCATACATGAAATAATCTCTAGAGACAAATCCAGCACCTAGGTAATTATTAAAAACAATATAATTTGTTAATAAAAACCAACCAGTTCTTTGATCAAGAGACAGAGAAACAATTTTTCCATCATGAAGGAGCTTGAGATTTGTATCACCATAGAGTTGAGTGCAGCCTTCACCAAATGACAAGGTTCGATATGAGGAAGCAGAGGAGATTAGCAAAATTAATGAGAAGAAGAGAAGGCAAGTGAATAATAAAAAACCCATCTTTTTTTTGGTCTTTGAATTTACTTTAGTTTTTGTTTCTGTGATTTTTTCAATAATTTGGTTGAGTTTTTATAAGAGAGGATGAGAGGGTATGCATGGAAATTTAGGACATGAGATTGCTTTTGTATTGGTGGATGTAGCCGGGATAAAGCTGAACTTGGTTCCCTTGGTTTGTTTTTTGCATCTAGCGCCCTCTAGTTTTATTGTATCTATTTAGTTTTTTTTCTTTGGGAAATTTTCAAGATCATGGTTTTGCATTTTCATTTAGCTCTGCATTAATGAAATGAAGGTACTCTAAGGTTAGAAATATTAAATACGGCAAAAAAGGTTCTTCACTGTTCAGGGTATTCTTTGCTTTTGGAAGTCGATTTGATGAGTAAATACAGGGACAGGGTCAGGAATTTCTTCCGGCGGGGGCGACTATAAAATACCCTCAATAAGAAGGAAATGAACATATAACATAAGCGAATTCCGAGCTCCGCTCCTAAACATAAGCGAATAAACAACTAACAAGCATACATATGTGTGCTTATATTCTCATTTTAATGTATCTTTCATTAGGCAAATTACGCTATTTTTCAATTCAATGATAAAGTGTATGCCCATATACTTAATTAATTTTTTACAAGATTTTTTTTATATTACCAAAAAAGCACCTAATTTTATCCCCAAAAAATTCAACTCTTGAACAAGAGCTATAGAAAAAAGAGAATTATAAATTAGAAAAAGGTATTATTATAAAGTGAAGATGAAAAGATATAAATAAATCAATAGATTTAATCTATAGATAACAATGTATTTATTAATTTGGATATATTTGAATTTAAAGCTATATATATATGATGAGAAAATCCAAAATAAATGATATGTTCCTTAATAATATAGGAGAACTTGCACACGTATTCTATTTTGAGCCATATATTCAGGAGTTAGTTACTTGTGAGGATTTTTTTCTCAAATCTTGATTTCCCAGTAAATTTCGGAAGGGGAGGGGGTGCATGCGCCAGCTCCTGCCTCCCTAAGCTCCGTCCTCGGGTAAATAAAACATTAATACAATTAGATCACTATCTATAGTACTTATGCTTAATCTTGCCCGACTTCCCGGAAGAATAGAGACTGATCCACCCCCTCGGCTTCTTATATTTGTATTTAAAGCTAGTTGTATATTTACTCAGTGGCGGGTCCTGAACCTATTGTTTGGTGGTGCGAAAATTCTATACTATAACAATAAGAAAAGAGGTTAACGGAGGAAATTCGAGGAAATGTACCATATGAGGGAATTTCCTTCTATGGTGTCGGAAAAATGCACCCTGGATGGTTTTTCTTGACGATTGGCATACATCACCTCCATCTTTATCATCTAAAATGTGGATACACCAAATTTCATGTGATTATACAATTTTTTCACCGTTGATTTAGTTGGTGCAAAATTAATGGTTTACCGACAATAGAACTTTTTATATTGCTAATTCAACGGTGAAAAAGTGGTAGAATTACATGAAATTTGGTGTATGCACATTTTAGATAATAACGATGATGATGATGATGGATGCCGATCGTTGAAAAAAATGGTGGAGGCTGTATTTTTTCAAGGCCATAGGAGGAAATTCCCTCATATGGTCTCTTTCCTCCATTATTCTCATAAGAAAAACAGGGAAAAATGAAGTGGGCCTAAATTTCAAGAAGTTAATATAACTAAGGTCCAGACTCAAAAGTTCTGGGTTTGAGCTCTCTTATTAACTTGGACTATAAATGATCATTCATTTTTAAAAGATTTTTTTTGGATGATATGTGATGTTTTCATGAATCGAACTGTCGACCTCTTACTTTGTGTCACATCCCGCTTCCCAGAGTGTGCGAACTCCGGCACATGACAAAACCAACCATACTACCTGTGGTTAGGAAATATCACTTCACGGTCACATTACGGCTGTTTATAGGATATCAAAAACAGAAAAATATAAAATCTATCTAGTACATGTCCATTTGCCACAGTAAAAGAGTCAAGAAAATGTATAAGCGGAAATGAATTAAATCCAATAAACAACATCTGAAACTTGTCCAAATATGGGCTCACATCAAAGAAATAAAACTGCGGAATATAAACTAAACTAAACTAACATCTCTAAATAACAATCGTTCAATTCCTCACTGCTCGGCTTGATGGGTAAAGTACTCCTGTTCAGCCTGCGATAAAAATAGAGAAACTGGGCCATGCAAAACCCAGACGTCGGTGCGTCATAATAATAAAATAGCAGTAATAACCAAGATGTAACGATATAGGTAAATATAAATATAAATGAATAGCACGGATATGAAACAGTGAGATATGTGTGTGTATGTGAGGTGTGATGTGTACCCTAAAACTGTGTTTCTAGGTTATCTATTCTAAAACCTTTGAAATCAATTAATATAATTCTCATCGTAACCCAACAGTCTATGCCCCGTTCATTCTCCACGGGACCACGGTAACAGGATTTATTTCGTAACGCCCGGAAAAATGGTAAACAGGATTATTTCGTAACGCCCGGAAAAACAACAAATATGTAATAATAGCCTTTTGAGTTACGTTTCGGTTACATTCTTGATTTTCCCTTTACCCCCATATTTGTGTTCAAGTCAGGTATTGCCAATAGAGATCTAATGCCAACACAGGATCCAACAGGTACATATTTTCGTCAATGCATACAACAGGTTACGTCCGTCAGGACAACACGTCAATATCGTTGGTATTAGTAACATGATCCAAGTAACAAATCGAGTAGGGTATCGTGAACATGTCATGTGATGCATATGTATCAAGTAGATACCAAATGTGAAACTAGAACGAATATCTGAACACGGTAAGCACGACGGATATCATGATGCATATGTATCCATCTGTAATAACCTGTTATACGTCCATGACTACGTATGATAGAAACTAGATGGCATGTTATACTAATATAATAGTATAATAACATTGTGATGTTCCGGCATGCAACTAGATAAGCTATTATCGGTACGGATACAGACGGATGCTATAAAACTGTAAATTAGTAATATTTGATGAATATTAAAACACATGCACTATTATTTATTAAATAGATATTGATATAATAATATTAACAGGGATAATATATTCAATTCGATTAATAACTATAAAAGTTGTATTGATTAACCATGCACAAGAAAGTTCCGTTCAGAAATTCAGCGTCACTATGATTTGTAAAATAACTTAAAAATAACAAACGTCGTCCAAAAGGGACGTGTCATATACCAAACAAAGATAATTCAATAGGATTTTCATTTGTATAAGTTAAAGAATCTCATATTGTTCCTACAAAAAATTATGAACGTTCTAAGTTGAAAGTTTGCCGCTGGAATTTCTCTGAACAACAGTTCAGAGGTACTTTCATTTACAGTTTACGTTATTTAAACAATTTATTTTGCAAGTAAATATTTCATAGGGTATATTATTCTGAGTTAGCTTCGTAACGAATTAAAAAACGTATACTAATGGTTTTTCTATGATTTATAATGAATTTTATAAGGTAAGGTGTACAGTAAATTTCAGATTTGTCGTATCCGCTTTGCGACGACGTTTCATGTGTAAACTATAATATTTTCAAACTATATTTTGTATAACGTTATAAAATACAGATTATAAACTAATTAATAATAATAAGAAATATTACGACGATATATATATTTATAGATATAATTATAGCATATCGCAAGTTGTAAACTTGCATATATTGTATATTATAAAACTGATTAACGTTAAATAAGTACGGTGTATAAATTATATAGATATAACTGTATGATGATAATAATAATAATAATAATAGTACGACAACATATAAGTAAATTACATAAAATATAGCATGTAGTAAGTTGTAAACTTGCTTCGAAACAAACGCGATGAATGGAAGCAACACGACGCTATACAAATCAACACCAAGTTTTGATGGCTCGGTTAAGCTTCTAGGATACGACTGGAGTTGCATCGGCGAGAATGGGTGTAGGCTTGAAGAACGAAAAAGAAGAATATATAAATTGATGAAGAAGAGATATGTTATGTGGAGAGAGAGAGATTTTGTGTTTAATATAAATATATATAGTATAGTTTAAATTAGGTTATAAATATATATTAGTTTTAATGTATATAGATAATATCTAACTACAACTAATCTCTACCAAAATCTCATCAAAAATATATTTTTGAAAATAATTCATATGTAAACTTCTAAATCATAATGCAAGAATATATTTTAAATAACTCATACCCCTAATTTAAGATTTAAAAGGATTCTAAAAATATAGCTAGATTTAATAAATATTTGATATTAGATATCTTGAGATTTAAACGTAAAAGATAAAAGCAAAATAAGATATGGGATGGCAAGCATATGACGACAGTTAACAAAATATAACTTATTCATAACTTGTGGCTATTAAAACATATATGATGATCTAGATATATGATATATAAAGATCTAAAAATATAATATAGGTATTATACTAGATTCACATAGATACACTTTACTGGTAAATCTCAGATGCAATCTTGCACCATATTGGGTTCTAAACTTACGGGTCGGGTCAAATAATGACTGCTAGTATTCGAATCATTCGCGACCCAATAGATAAAATAGAAGAAATATAAAGTAAGTGTTAAAATACCAATTAATGCCGTATAAATGCACTAGGGCATTACATTATACCCAACTACAAAAGAATTTCATCATCGAAATTCACGGAACAAGAAAGGACAAGAAAACACGGATCTAAGATAAGAGGTATGGAAACTTCTGTCAGATCTCGTCTTCACATTCCCAAGTAGATTCCCCGTGCGGACGATTCCCCCATGAAACAAGTATTAGAAGGATAACTTTGTTCTTGAGGACCTTGTCTTGTCGATCCACAATCGCCATTGGTCTTTCTTCATATGTTAAGTCCTCCTTTACTGTCAGCTCCGAGTGATTTAGGACGTGCGTCTTATCTCGAACATACTTGCGGAGTTGAGATACATGAAACACGTCATGAATACTCGCCAAAGATGGTGGTAAAGTCAATTGATAGGCTACTTCTCTAATACGCTCGATAATATTGAAAGGCCCCACAAATCGAGGACTAAGTTTGTCTCGACTACCAAATCGAATCACTCCTCTGGTCGGTGATATCTTCAGAAATACAAGATCACCGACTGAGAACTCCAGAGGTCTTCGTCCTGTATCAACCTAATTTTTCTGTCGATCTTGTGCCGCCTTCATATGATTTCGGATCACGTTAACTTTCTCCACCGTTTGCACAATAAGATCCGGTTTCAATAATTTTCTTTCTCCAACATCGTCCCAACAGACGGGGGAGCGACACTTACGACCATATAATACTTTGAATGGAGCCATCTGTATAGTTGCCTGAAAACTGTTATTATAAGAAAACTCCACCAAGTGTAAATGATCCTTCCATGAACCCTTGAAGTCTAATATGTATGCTCTCAACATATCTTCAAGAGTTTGGATCGTTCGTTCAGACTGGCAATCTGTCTGAGGATGATAGGCTGTGCTAAACTTCAATCTAGCCCCCGAACTTTCCTGTAAACTTCTTCAAAAGTGAGATAAGAATCGGGTATCACGATCGGAAACGATGCTCACAGGTATTCCATGCAATCTCACAATCTCATGCTTGTACCGTTCTGCTAACGCTTCCGTCAACTGACCAACTCAAAATGGTATAAAATGAGTTGCCTTGGTCAATCGATCAACAATCATCCAAACTGCGTTATTGCCCTTTGGACTCCGTGGTAATATTGTCACGAAATTCATGGTTATATGTTCCCACTTCTATTGAGGAATCGGAAGTGGTTACAATAAACCAGCTACCCTTTAATGTTCAGCTTTGATTTGCTGACACACCAAGCACTTTGATACGTAGCGATCAATCTTCCTTTTCATACTTTCCCACCAAAAATGTTGTCGTAGATTTCGGTACATCTTTGTGCCTCCTGGATGTACGGAATACGCGGAACTATGAGCCTCATTCATAACTTCTTCATGAAAATATCCTTTCGGCACACATAGACGACTTCTATATCGTAACGAACCATCTTCATGAATTAACAAGTTCGATCGAAGTCCTGCTTCTACTTGTTCTCAAAACTTCTGCAATCATGGATCGTATGACTGCGCTGCTTTAATATTATCGATCAAGGATGACTGTACTTGCAATTGCATCAACTTTCCCGAAGAATGCGGTAGTACAATCTCCAACTCGAATATCTGAATATCAGCGATAATCTCTTTCTTTGCAGTAAACATCTGTATTGCTGGCAACCGACTTAGCGCATCCGACACTACATTAACTTTTCCCGGATGGTATTTTAGATCAAGATCATAGTCAGCCATCGGCTCCAACCATCTATGCTGCCTCATGTTGAGCTCTTTCTATGTAAGTACATACTTTAGGCTTTTGTGATCGGTAAATACTTCTACCATTTCGCCCAATAAACAGTGTCTCCAAATCTTCAATGCAAAAATCACTGCTACTAGCTCTAAATCGTGAGTTGGGTAGTTCTTCTCATGGGTTTTCAATTGTCTCGACGCATAAGCTATAACCTTCCCATTCTGCATTAGAACACATCCTAAGCCTTTCCCAGATGCGTCGCCGTGAATAACCAACCCTCAGGAACTGCCTGGCACTGTCAAGATAGGAGTGGTGGTCAATCTTTGCTTCAATGCTTCAAAAGCCGACGCAAATTTCTCCGTCCATATGAACGGTACCTCCTTTCATATTAGCTTGGTCAATGGTTCTGCTATTCGAGCGAAGTTCTCTACAAACCTTCTATAATATTTGGCAAGCCCAAGAAAACATCTGATCTCCGCTACGTTCTTTGGAATCGGCCAATCATGAACTACCGCAATCTTTTCAAGGTCAACGACAATTCAATTTCCGGATACAACATGACCCAAGAACTTCACTTCTTCGAGCCAAAACTCGTACTTGCTCATCTTAGCATATAATCTTTCTTGCATCAACGTTTGCAGTGCGATTCTCAAGTGTTCTGCATACTCTTCTTGGCTCCTCGAGTAGACCAGAATATCATCAATAAACACCACTACGAACTGGTCCAAATACGGCGAAAAGATTCGGTCCATCAAGTCCATAAATATTGCCGGTGCGTTCATGAATCCGAATGGCATTACTAAATACTCGTAATGCCCATATCGAGTTCAGAACGCTGTCTTTCAAATATCTTCTGATTTCACCCGAACTTGATGATATCCAGATCGCAAATCCAGCTTCGAGAATACCCTCGCGCCACTGAGTTGATCGAATAATTCGCCGATGCGAGGGATTGGGTACTTTTTCTTAATAGTCATCCAGTTTAATTCTCGATAGTCGATGCACATCCTCCGCGTGCCATTCTTCTTCTTGACTAGAAGAACTGGAGCTTCCCACGGTGAACCATTGCTGTGAATCCAACCTTTCTTTAGTAATTTGGAAACTTGTCTCTTTACCTCTTCCAGTTCCACCGGTGCCGTCGGATAATAAGCCTTCGAAATTGGTGCTGCTACATGAATAAGATCAATCACAAACTCCATATCTCATTTAGACGGTAAACTCGAGATGTCCTTGCACACATCCATGAAATCCCGAACTGCTACCGGCGCTTCATCTGCAACTTGTTTACGAACTTCACCCTTCAGTAAACAGTTCCCTTCATCATGAATTTGCAAGTTTGTTTTAAGACTTGTGGGTTATTAGCCCACCACTCTTCCGCTGTACTACTCTGATAATTTGAGACGGGTCTGTCAAAACTTCTTCAATCAAATATCTTTCATCTGATCGTCCTTGAAGCGGTTTGTACCATCTCCTGCTGGGGTTAATTTCAAACTACTGCAATCATTAAAAACTTCTCCTGTGTTTCTCCTTATTCTTCGAAACGCAAACGGATTGGTTCTTACGGGACGAGAGGAAAGATATATCGTGGTTGCTGGATTCAAGCTCGCGATAAGACAAAAACTCGTAAGCAATGACGCCGAGAGGAAACAAGGTAACAACGACCATAAGTTAAGAAAATGAATCAAAATAGGACTCTTGGTTACCAAAATAGAGTACAACATTATAACCATGCAGTGATACATGGTTACAATCACATAACTCCATTCAAATCGCCCAAATCCTACTATTAGAATCGAAGGAATAAGAAGGGAGAAATAATAAGGAACCTAAAGGATTCCAAGCCGAGATGCAAAGTCATTTCCAAATCGTTGAGATAAAAGAGTTTAAGAAAAGGATAAGATTCAAGAATTCAAATGACAAGATAATAATGTGGCATGACATGTTCCTAAAATTCAGGTTTCCTGATTAGTGTACTGGGTCCAATACCTAACTAAAAGAAACCAAATCTAGCTAACCTAAAACCTATGTTCTGATACCAAACAAACCCTGTCACGCCCCGCTTCGCAGGGTGCGCGAACTACGGCACGTGACAGAGCCAACCATGCTACCTGTGGTTAGGAAACATCTCTCCACAGTCACATTATGGCTTTCTATATGATATAAAGAACAGAAAAATATAAAATCTATTTAGTACATGTCCATTTGCCATAGTAAAAGAGTCAAGAAAATGTATAAGCGGAAACGAATTAAATCCAATAAACAACATCTGAAAACTTGTCCCGATATGGGCTCACATCAAGGAAATAAAACCATGGAAAATAATCTAAACTAAGCAAACATCTCTAAATAATAATCGTTCAATTCCTCACTGCTCAGCTTGATGGGTAAAGTACTCTTGTCCAGCCTGCGATAAAGATAGAGGAACTGGACCATGCAAAACCCAGACGTTGGTGCGTTATAATACCAAAATAGCAGTAATAACCAAGTCGTAACGATATAGGTAAACATGAATATAAATGAATAGCACGGATATGAAACAATGAGATACGTATGTGTATGTGAGGTGTGATGTGTACCCTAAAACTGTGCTTCTAGATTATTTATTCTAAAGCCTTTGAAATCAATTAATGTAATTCTCATCGTAACCCAACAGTCTATGCCCCGTTCATTCCCCACGGGATCACGGTAGCAGGATTTATTGCGTAATGCCCGGGAAAACGGCAAACAGGATTATTTCGTAACGCCCGGAAAAACGGCAAACATGTAATTATTCCGTAACACCCGGAAAAACGGCAAACAGGATTATTCCGTAACGCTTGGAAAAATGGCAAATATGTAATAATAGCCTTTTAAGTTACGTTTCGGTTACATTCTTGATTTCCCCTTTACCCCCAGATTTGTGTTCAAGTCAGGTATTACCAATAGAGATCTAATGCCAACACAGCATCCAGCAGGTACATGTTTTCGTCTATGCAGAAAAAAGGTTACGTCTGTCAGGACAACACATCAATATCGTTGGTATTAGTAACAATATCCAAGTAACAAGTCGAGTAGGGTGTTGTGAACATGTCATGTGATACATATTTATAAAGTAGATATCAAATATGAAACTAAAACGAATATCTGAACACGGTAAGCACGATGGATATCGGGATGCATATGTATCCATCTGTAATAACCTGTTATACGTCTATGACTACGTATGATGCAAACTAGATGGCATGTTATACTAATATAATATTATAATAACATTGGGATGTTCCGGCATGCAATTAGATAAGCTATTATCGGTACGGATACAGACGGATGCTATAAAGCTGTAAATCAGTAATATTTGCTGAATATTAAAACACATGTACTATTATTTATTAAATAGATATTGATATAATAACATTAACAGGGATAATATATTTAATTCGATTAATAACTATAAAAGTTGTATTGATTAACCATGCACAAGAAAGTTCTGTTCAGAAATTTAGCGTCACCATGATTTGTAAAATAGCTTAAAAATAACAAACGTCCTCCAAAAGGTACATGTCATATACAAAAACAAAGTTAATTCAATAAGGTTTTTATTTTTATAAGTTAAACTATCTCAGATTGTTCCTACAAAAAGTTATAAACGTTCGAAATTGAAAGTTTGCTGCTGGAATTTTCCTGAACAGCAGTTCAGAGATACTTTCATTTACAGTTTACTTAATTTAAACAACTTATTTTGCAAGTAATTTCACAGGGTTATATTATTCTGAGTTAGCTTCGTAATGAACTAAAGAATGCATGCTAATGATTTTTCTATGATTTATAATGAATTTTATAAGGTAAGGTATACAGTAAATTTCAGATTTGTCATATCCGCTTTGCGACGACGTTTCGAGTGTAAACTATAATATTTTCAAACTATACTTTGTATAACGTTATAAAATGCAGATTATAAACTAATTAATGATAATAATAAGAAATATTACGACGATATATATATATAATTATAGTATGTCGCAAGTTGTAAACTTGCATACATTGTATATTTTAAAACTGATTAACGTTAAATAACTACGTTGTATAAATTATATAGATATATCTATATGATGATGATAATAATAATAATAGTACGACAACATATAAGTAAATTATATAAAGCATAGCATGTAGCAAGTTGTAAACTTGCCTCGAAACAAACGCGATGAACGGAAGCGACACGACGCTATACAAATCAACACCAAGTTTTAATGGCTCGGTTAAGATTCTAGGATGCGGCTGGAGTTGCGTCGGGGAGAATGGGTGTGGTCTTAAAGAATGAAAAAGGAGAATATATAAATTGATGAGGAAGAGATATGTTATGTGGATAGAGAGAGAGATTTTGTGTTTAATATAAATATACATAGTATAGTTTAAATTAGGTTATAAATATATATTAGTTTTAATGTATAAAGATAATATCAAACTACAACCAATCTCCACCAAAATCTCATCAAAAATATATTTTGGAAAATAATTCACATATGTAAACTTCTCAACCATAATGTAAGAATATATTTTAAATAACTCATACCTCTAATTTAAATTTAAAAGGATTCTAAAAATATATCAAGATTTAGTAAATATTTGATATTAGATATCTTGAGATTTAAACGAAAAAGATAAAAGCAAAATAAGATATGTGATGGCAACCATATGATAACAATTAACAAAATATAATTTATGCATAACTTGTGGCTATTTAAAGATATATGATAAACTAGATATATGATATATAAAGATCTAAAACTATAATGTAGGTATTTTACAAGATTCATATAGATACACTTTACTGGTAAATTTCAGATACAATCTTGCACCATATTGGGTTCTAAACTTGCGGGTCGGGTCGGATAACGACTACTAGTATTTGAATCATTCGACCCAATAGATAAAATAGAAGAGATATAAAGCAAGGGTTAAAATACCAATTAATGTCGTATAAATGCACCAGGGTATTGCATTATACCCAACTACAAAAGAATTTCGTCCTCGAAATTCACGGAATAAGAAAGGACAAGAAAACACGGATCTAAGAAAAGAGGTGTGGAAACTTCTGTCGGGTCTCGTCTTCACGTTCCCAAGTAGATTCTCTGTGCGGACGATTCCCCATGAAACAAGTATTAGAGGGATAAATTTGTTCTTGAGGACCTTGTCTCGTCGATCCACAATCGTCATTGGTCTTTCTTCATATATTAAGTCATCTCTTACTGTCAGTTCCGAGTGATCTAGGACGTGCGTTTCATCTCGAACATACTTACGGAGTTGAGATACATGAAACACGTCATGAATACTCGCTAAGGATGGTGGTAAAGCCAATCGATAGGCTACTTCTCCAACACGCTCGATAATATCGAAAGACCCCACGAATCGAGGACTAAGCTTGCCTCGACTATCAAATCGAATCACTCTTCTGGTCGGTGATATCTTCAGGAATACAAGATCACCAACTGAGAACTCCAGAGGTCTTCGTCCTGTATGAGCCCAACTTTTCTGTTGATCCTGTGCCGTCTTCATATGATTTCGGATCACGTTAACTTTCTCCACCGTTTGTACAATAAGATCTGATTCCAATAATTTTCTTTCTCCAACATTGTCTCAACAGACGGGCAAGTGACACTTTCGACCATATAATGCTTCGAATGGAGCCATCTGTATAGTCGCCTGAAAACTGTTATTATAAGAAAACTCCACCAAGTTTAAATGATCCTCCTATGAACCCTTGAAGTCTAATATGCATGCTCTCAACACATCTTTAAGAGTTTGGATCGTTCGTTCAGACTGGCCATCTGTCTGAGGATGATAGGCTGTGCTGAACTTCAATCTAGCCCCCAAACTTTCCTGTAAATTCCTCCAAAAGTGCGATAAGAATCGGGTATCACGATCAGAAACGATGCTCACAGGTACTCCATGCAATCTCACAATCTCATACATGTAGCGTTCTGCTAATGCTTCCGTCGACTGACCAACTCAAAACGGTATAAAATGAGCTGCTTGGTCAATCGATCAACAATCACCCAAATTGCATTATTACCCTTTGGACTCACGAAATCCATGGTTATATGTTCCCACTTCCATTGAAGAATCGGAAGTGGTTGCAATAAACCAGCTACCCTTTGATGTTCAGCCTTGACTTGCTGACACACCAAGCACTTCGATACGTAGCGAGCAATCTCCCTTTTCATACTTTCCCACCAGAAATGTTGTCGTAGATTTCGGTACATCTTTGTGCCTCCTGTATGTACGGAATACGCGGAACTATGAGTTTCCTTCATAACTTCTTCACGAACATCTCCTTTTGGCACACATAGACAACTCCCATATCGTAATGAACCATCTTCATGAATTAACAAGTCCGATCGAAGTCCCGTTTCTACTTGTTCTCGAAACTTCTGCAATCTTGGATCGTACGACTGCGCTGCTTTAATATTATCGATCAAAGATGACTATACTTCCAATTGCATCAACTGTCCCGATGAATGCGGTAGTATAATATCCAACTCGAATCTTTGAATATCAGCGATAATCTCCTTCTGTGCAGTCAACATCCATATTGCTGGCAACCGACTTAGCGCATCCGGCACTATATTAACTTTCTCTGGATGGTATTTTAGATCAAGATCATAGTCAGCCATTAGCTCCAACCATCTACGCTGCCTCATATTGAGCTCTTTCTGTGTGAGCACATATTTTAGGCTTTTGTGATCAGTAAATACTTCTACCCTTTCGCCCAATAAGTAGTGTCTCCAAATCTTCAAAGCAATAATCCCTGCTGCTTGCTCCAAATCGTAAGTTGGGTAGTTCTTCTCATGGGTTTTCAATTGTCTCGATGCAAAAGCTATAACCTTCCCATTCTGCATTAGAACACATCATAAGCCTTTCCCAGATGCGTCGCTGTGAATAACCAACCCTCAGAAACTGTCCGGCACTGTCAAGATAGGAGCGGTGGTCAATCTTTGTTTCAATGCTTTAAAAGCCGACGCACATTTCTCCGTCCATATGAACAGTACCTCCTTTCGTGTTAGCTTGGTCAATAGTTCTGCTATTCGAGCGAAGTTCTCTACAAACCTTCTATAATATCCGGCAAGCCCAAGAAAACTTCTGATCTCCTCTACGTTCTTTGAAATCGGCCAATCATGAACTATCGTAATCTTTTGAGGGTCAACGGCAATTCCATCTCTGGATACAACATGACCCAAGAACTTCACTTCTTTGAGCCAAAACTCGCACTTGTTCATATTAGCATATAATATTTTTTGCCTCAACGTTTGCAGTGCGATTTTCAAGTGTTCTGCATGCTCTTCTTGGCTTCTCGAGTAGACCAGAATATCATCAATAAACACCACTACGAACTGGTCCAAATACGGTGAAAATATTCGGTCCATCAAGTCCATAAATATTGCCGGTGCGTTCGTGACTCCGAATGTCATCACTAAGTACTCGTAATGCCCATATCGAGTTCGGAACGCTGTCTTGCAAATATCTTCTGATTTCAATCGAACTTGATGATATTCGGATCGCAAATCCAGCTTCGAAAATACCCCCGCGCCACTGAGTTGATCGAATAATTCGCCGATACGAGGGATTGGGTACTTGTTCTTAATAGTCACCCGGTTTAATTCTCGATGGTCGATGCACATCCTCCGCGTGCCATCCTTCTTCTTGACTAGAAGAACTGGAGCTTCCCATGGTGAACCATTGTTGTGAATCCAACATTTCTTTAGTAATTCGGAAACTTGTCTCTTTACCTCTTCCAGTTCCACCAGTGCCATCGGATAATAAGCCTTCAAAATTGGCGCTGCTACATAAATAAGATCAATCGCAAACTCCACATCTCGTTTAGACGGTAAACTCGAGATGTCCTTGAACACATCCATGAAATCCTGCACTGCTATCAGCGCTTCATCTGCAACTTGTTTACAAACTTCACCCTTCACTAAACGGTTCCCTTCATCATGAATCTGCAAGTTTGTTCTAAGACTTGTGGGTTATTAGCCCATCACTCTTCCGCCGCGCTACTCAGATAATTTGAGGAGGGTTTGTCAAAACTTCTTCAATCAAATATCTTACATCTGATCGACCTTGAAGCGGTCTGTACCAGCTCCTGCTGGGGTTAACCTTGAAGTACCGCAATCATTAAAAATTTCTCCTGTGTTTCTTTTTATTCTTCGAAACGCAAACGGATTGGTTATTACGGGACGAGAGGAAAGATATATCGTGGTTGCTGGATTCAAGCTCGCGATAAAACATAAACTCGTAAGCAATGACGCCGAGAGGAAACAAGGTAATACAATGACCATAAGTTAAGAAATGAATTGAAATAAGTTTATCAGTGCACTGAGGAAACAAGAGCAGGAACATGCGGCTCGCTCACTCAGCTCGACATGGCATGATAGCGGCGGCTCGTGCGTATGGTTTATCAGTGCACTCAAGTGTGTGTCTCTTTCCTATAAACTTCATTTTCATGCTTTGTGATTTACAAAGGTTAGTGTTTTTGTTTATTTAATTTTTTTGAGATAAAACGATTTTAAACGGCAAAATTTTCCAATAATCTAAGATATATATCGATCTATTTAATTCGTTTGGTTTAATTCTAATCTGTTTAATATATTTTGTGCTAGTTTACTTAATTAATTGTTATTGCATATAATTATCTACATATTCTGTAATTGCACCAGTATACCGATTGGTCTACTTTGTTGTGCCTGTTCCCTAAAAAATTACCATACGGATACTGATTGCACAATACCGATTGGTCTATTTTGTCGGGCATGCCCCTCTCAAAGATTACCTTACGTATATTAACTGCTCTATTTTCTTTCTGCTCGTAATTCTAAATTAAAAGTGAATATTGATATTAAAAATTAGTCTATTGTTAAATTCATACCGGATATTCATATTCATCTTTTAAATTCTAACACATTCTTGTTATCCATCAGTTGATATAATACAACAAAGAGCAACGACTCCAGTTCCATAAAACCAGAAAAGTTCAATGGCCAAAATGATTTTAAGACTTGGCAAATCCAAGTCTAATACTAGTTGACTATACTAGGATTAATAACTACAATTAAAGAAAGCCCTATCCTTCTATATTTGTTGAATCTGTCTCTGAAAAAAGTCCAACCGATGAGAGTGGGATTACTGCTGTACCCACTCCTTCCGCGGACAAAACCAGTATTATAAGTTCCGAATACTAGTCTCTTGGAAGTTCCATTTTACCGTGCATTCCTTCATTTTAGAGCGGCTAAGGAACTTTGGTTCGCATTAGAACAAAGATATGGTAATAATAATGCCGAGGTAGAGAGATTTAGCATATCATGCTTTAGGAATTTCACCCATAAGAATAATGAGCTCGTTAATAAACAATTTCATGACTTTTAGGAGTCAGTCACGAAGTAATTAATTCAGGAACCATACTTTCTGATCAATTTTAAGTGACTATTTTGATTGATATTCTTTCACCATCTTGAGAAGTCTTTGCTAACCAATTTCAGTTGAACCAAAATGCACTTACACTCCAAGATATCATGAATTCCATTAGAATTGAGGAACAAAAAAGGCTGTACTTAATTCAAGTACTAAAAGTTATAATAAAGTCAACATGGCTGAAAGCTATAATAAAATTGTCCCTAAGGAAAACCAATTTAGACCTAAGAACAATAAGTTCAAAAAGAAATAATTTAAGAAATGTCTAAACTAGAGCAAAAGTTATAAGCTAACGAACAAAGAAAATTTTTGTTTCGTATGTGGGAGAACCAACCATATCTTAACCAGATACTTCTTCAGGAAAACCGAATCAGTTCGAAAACCTACAAGTACTAACAATGCAAATGAGAATGTGGTGGAAATAGGTGAAGGTTCCTTTCTCAGGTATATTTCCTACACTGTAAACCTTATCACATCATCTAATAATTGGTGATTAGACAGTGGTGCTAATATACACGTATGTTCTAACAATAAATACGTTACTTCATTTCAGGATGAATGTGGGGGAAGTGTAACACTTGGAAATGATACTGTTGGATATAGGCGCCCTTAAGACAATTATTGTAATTGAAGGAGGATCTATACGGAGAACAATCTTACTTGAGATGATAGTATGTTATCTGGTTTGTCTTTATCTATTATGTGTATACGTTTTACTCGTTATCACATATCGCTAATATATGAGATAGAGCCTTTAGGATTTTTCTTGACTACCAGAATTAATCATAGAGATCATACTAGTGGGACCTGGGGTAGTCTATAAGTACATCCTTAAATGTCCCTAGTCATAAAAGTATCGAGACTGGGTATCAGTACTCTAGTTTCGACTAGTGTGTACATTTTCTAACCCGGTTGGAAGGCGATAGCTGATCCCATAGCTATTGGTGTTTGACACCAAGAATTGTATACAGGTGCTCATAGGAGTATGAATTTCACTGGACGGACTCACCGAGAACTCCCAGATGGTATTATACCAATGTCAGGTAGCAGTTCTCTGGTGACGATAGTACAGGGTAGTCTCTCGACCTAAGATCACCACCGTGTCGTGTGTTTCCACTATACTTTGATTACTATCCTACCACGGTTTAAAGGAGTCGTGCAAATAGATTTTAGTTGGGTATAGTCCTGAAGCACATTGAGGCAGTGAGCGGTCGAAGGGATTCAAAATCAATATCGTGCAATGCAGGACACTATAACTATAAGTCTATGGCCACAGCAAGTGAGATAAGCTGATAGGTGTTATCAGTTGTATCCATGTTGGTTATGAGTTCAATATCAGCACGACTTATTATGTTATTGGGGGTCTGACAGTTCCATCCCCCAGATCCAGTATGCGATACTCTTTAATGAAGAGACCGGACTGTATGGTATTCGTCTCTTATAGACTTTGTAAGATCCGGATGAGTTTGCTCGTCAACCTGCTTTTATTTTGCTCATACCTGGGTAGTCGTTACGTACAGCTAGTACCGCTGAGGAGCTTGTGAGTTAACCTGTGAGGGGATTGAATCTGAAAATGTTTCAGATTCAATCAGATATGATCCTGTATAACCTACTGCTAGTGTATTGACGGGTCTTTAGAATCCCGCAACGAAAGTGCATGCCCAGGAAAAACGATGATGTGGCATGCGTATGGGGATACGTGCGAGGGTTCAATTAAATACGTATATGTGATACGCATGATTTAATCGGACGGTTGCTATACTAGCCGGTTTATTTATAAACCGGAATATTAAGTCAAGTGTTGACTTAATGTAACGTCTGCTTTTTCTCTATACTTTAATAAAGTTTTTGTTACGCCCCGCTTCCCAGTATACGGAAACGGTGACGTGGCGGGCCGCAACGTATTTACTAAAAAATAAATACGTTAAGCGTAATTAAGAAATATATATAAAATGCACAAGAATGACAAGTGATATAAAAATATAAACAACAACTTTTATTTACATTCACTTTACATACTACTGTTTGAAAATGAAAAAATATAATGATATAAACAGTGCCTAAACAGTGGCATACAAACTGAAAGTAAATACAATGAGGCTAAAAGTCTGGCTGGGCAGTGAGCTGGTCCAAGTCCTCCTGGCTACGCTCGATCTCCTGAGAGTCTGGTCCTCCTGACGAACATTCTAAAGAAAGAAAAGACGGAATGTCATCAGCGAACTAGCGCTCGGAAAGTGTCACGCTCCGCTTCCCGATGTACGGAAAAGGAGACGCGATGAGGTACGCGACGTATTTACTCAGAAGTAAACACGCTAAGCGTAAATAAGCAATATAATGTAAATGTGCACAAGAAAAACATAAGATGTAAATGAACAATAACTTTTTATTTATTAAACATTCTTTACAATGTAACTGAAAAGTAAATACAAGACCGGAAAGTAATGCCTAAACAATGGCATGAACTAAAAGTAAAAGTATACACAGGTGACTAAAGCTCTGGGTCTTATAAGAACTGCTCCAAGTCTTCTGAGCTGGACTCGATCTATAGAGAGTCGGGTTCTCCTGAAAACATTCCAAAGAAAGAATAGAAAAGGAATATCTTCACCGAACAATCGCTCGGTAAGTCCCAAAGAGAGATAGAAATAGACCGAACAGGTATAATGTATGATTATTTTGTTAATGCAGTTGTTTGTAGCTTGGTACAGAATATGCCAGTGTATACGAGAGGAGTCCAACTTACCCAGTGGACTATGGTATAAGGAGTACAAGGCCCCGTCAAAATCCACGGGACAACGGCAACGGATATTCAGGTTAGGTGTATTAAAGTGACCGTCTCGTGCCACTTTTAACACATTCCGTACCAATCTACCCCTTTAAAAACCCCGTAACGTTTTATTGTGTTGTTTTGTAGTAATTTGTAGATGTAAGACTTACCAAAACTATGATATCAGTTGTTCATGTAAACGGAAAAAATGTAAACGGATAGTCATGTGATCAAGTCCATGTATATCCATGGTTCGGTCAAATCAAGTCATGTTGATATAGATAGTATTATGGTATAAATAGATTCATGTAGTATTGGAGTTATATTTGAATTGTATTCATGGATGGATTGATTTCAGATTAGACTGAGACTCTGACTAAGTCAGAAACACTTAACAGAATTGAAGTCCTGAATTAGTTTTGGAGTTATCGGTAATTGCTGCACATGGACAGCAGGATTTGTGTCTTTTTCCAAGACAATCACCGTATTGATAACCCCGTTTTTAGTTGTCTACCTTAAATAGGCAAGCAACCACTTTATCCGTCTCCCTGAGGCTCAAGAGAATTGGTCCCGCTTAAACCTATATTTACTAGGGTCCTTATTGTAAATTAATATAACTTGAGGGGGTTTTATGAAAAATAGTTTTGATATATATTTAAAACAAACCTCAAGTATTTATTTACCGTCTTTAGGGTTTTCATAGATGTAATTTTTATAAGATGAGATATTCTAGTGGATATAAATCTAAATTGAATAGTATATGGTATTTTCATGTAAATTGACTTGTATTGATTTCTTGATGGTATTTTCATGAACATTTTTATGGTTCTTTTCTTTTGATTTAGAAAACATGGAATATATTATATATTTAAAATAGATATTTTGATTGTAAGTGCACGGCGGCGCCCCGGCCGTCTGAACGAGGCCAAAACGCGGAAACGATACTTTTACAAAACTTGTAAACCGGCACCACCACGCACTTTAAACCCGGATCGGGACATTAACCTACTCTTAGCAAACAAGAGAAGGGGTAGAGAGATATACCGAGCGATCCGTGTCCTTCGGTCTTCTCGTCGTCGTCCCAATCTCCCTGCGGAATCTCCGGTCTTCATCTCTTCGTCGGAAGGGCACCATATCGCCGGGTTCTTTTACGGGCTCCCACCTCTGGACCGAGGCAACTCGGACACGAAGTTGGCGAGTCGACGTGTCCAAAAATTGCTGTAGAATAGTGTGGAACTCTATGTCTCAACGGGGTTACTAGAAGTTGCCTTTTGGTGGAGGAAAAATGAAAACAAGAGGAATGAACTTGAGGATTTTTCTTTTGTAATGAAATGAACCAAAAATCCTCATGCCAAAAAATGAATCCTCTTCTCCTTACAATAGTGGCCGGCCTCTATTTGATTGGAGAATGAGAGAGGGAGCAAAGTCAAGAGGGAGGGAAGCAATCATGCAAGCAAAAGAAAAGGTGATGATGAGGAATAATCATCACAACCAAAGTCTCACTCCAAAACCCATCACTCATCTCATCACACAAAAGTCAAGCAATGATTAACCAAGGAAGTCAAAGGATGGTGGAACCATCATGAACCACCCTCTTACAAGAAACACCCTCCACTTTGCTAATTTGCACAATTGCAAATAAGCCCCTCCACCAATTTTCAGCCAAAGAAAGGAAACAAAGGAAAATGGCCAAAACGGAATGCAAACTGGCAACTTCAAAAAACTGATCTCGTAATAAATTACAGGAAAACCCCATGACTGTATATATATACCCGCATTTATATTCCGACCGAATACAAATGCAATGAGACAAAATCTACACTGTACAATACTAGGGTCCGGCTTAAACCAAAGCCCGTTAGTATTATCCGTCCGATCATGATCTGTGCAATACCGCACGTACATGACCGAACCCTGCCATATCTCCATACGACCTCTACAGCGTTTCGCCCGAAACTTGAGAAACTGTCTGTGGGGGACTCTAAAGACTCGTCAATACTTTGGCTGTGGATTAAACCACAAGCACGTCAGAGGTATTAGCCATACGTAACGGGCTACCAGGTATTGACCAAAAGGGACGTCGATGAGCGAACTCATCCTGACACCCTACTGAGCCTGTCAGTGACAATATCCGTACAGTCCGATCCGTTCGTCTATGAGCATCGCATGGCAGGCCTAGGGGCTTGGAAAAAGTCAGACCCCCAAAAGTGGTACAAGTCGTGTCGGAGTGTAGCCCAGAACACCCTGAGATACTACTGGAATACCTACCAGTAAATCTCCTGCCTTGACCAAGGACTTCGTGTAATGGCTCTCCTAGACACAGCGCGGCCTCACCCCCAATACCGGGAGAGACGAACCCCTGAAGATCCGCTCACTGCCTCCATATGGCTCGGGACTGTACACAACTAAAACCTGTTTGCACGTCTCCTTTGAGCGTGGTAGGGTAGCAATCAAAGTACAGTGGGAACTCACACGAGACAAATGACGATCTCAGGTCGATGAACTAACCTGTACACATGTCACCAGGGAACTGCTATCTGACGTCTGGTATAAGACCAACTAGCATGTTCCCGGCGAGTCCTGTCCGGTGTACTCATAACCCAATGAGCACCTGTATACATCTTAGGTGAACCAACTGACACCAGTGGCTTGTGAGGCCGTCCACCGCCCCTCGTTGGGGTCTCGACTGTATACACTAGTCTACTCTGGAGTATCGATGCCCTGTCTCGAAACTCCCACGACTAGGGACCTTTTAAGGATGTGCTTATAGACCCCAGCTCCCACGTATATGATCGCCCTCATACTGCTGGTAGTCAAGCAATAATCCTAGGGGCTGTATCAACGTGTAATAGTGATCAGTAAGGTCACCTAACGTATATGATCGCCCTCATACTGCTGGTAGTCAAGCAATAATCCTAGGGGCTGTATCAACGTGTAATAGTAATCAGTAAGGTCACCTAAAACAGTACACGATGATAAAGATAAACCAGATAGCATACTATCATCTTGAGTAAGACTGTCCTACCGGTATAGGTCCTCCCTCAATCATTGCAATCACGTGCCTGTGATCCAATAATTGACTCTGAGGGCACTATCTCCAACTATCTCCCACTTGCACTCAAGGCTAATTATTGCGATGTCGCATACTCACAGCCCGTGTGATACCGAACACCCAACTCCTCTACTAGTCAGTCTCACAAAATCCGTTTGCGAAACTATTGCGTT
Source organism: Agapanthus africanus (assembly GCA_030015575.1). Taxonomy (NCBI): domain Eukaryota; kingdom Viridiplantae; phylum Streptophyta; class Magnoliopsida; order Asparagales; family Amaryllidaceae; genus Agapanthus; species Agapanthus africanus. Next base: position 97,554,240 of record JASDDO010000014.1, on the reverse strand, counting down.
CGAGGAATAGCCTCAGTGAGCGGATCCGCTTTGATATTTCTTTCTATGTCTCTCTAAATCTCAAGTTCGCGGAGAAACCCATCTTCCGAAATGAGCAATACCTGTCTTAGAATGTGTCTGGATGTCTGATGGGACTTAGCTCATAAATGAACTCCAAATCCAAACTTCTTAGACTGTATCATCAACTGAAACCAATCAGTATCCTGCGCCATGCTTCCCTCAGTGTCCGCTTGGATCACTTGTCCAAAACACTGCCCCTCGTCAGAGGGAAAACTATAACTCTGACGGCCACCCTGTCGTCCAGGTCACCTTGGAAGCCTGGAATGATAACTGTCTCCTGAATGAGGCTGTCGTTATCATATCCCTAGAACATCCACTTATGTTCTAAAACTGCTTCCGAATGTTTCTCCAGTATTGGATCAATATCAACTTATTGCATCTACTGCAAAAACAATATCTGGTGTGGTACTTGTCATCTCATGATTGACTCAATTGCCTAAGCAAGTGATCTGCCAATCATGCACATCCCTCTCCCCTTTAGTCTGTAAGACACCTTCAGAGAGGGTGACTCCACCACCTGCAGGTACACTACCGTGCATGGAGTCGTCCATTCTAAAACTCCTGTAGAATGCTGTCTAAGTACCCAGATTGGGAAACTACCCAAATCTAGATCTAAGACCATAGATCTAGTAACCAGAATGTTTGATATAATATCCATGCCTTATGTGGAGAAACCACTGTGTGACAACCAAAGTATAACCGACCGTAGTATAGGAACTTCACTTCCTACTCTGTGTATGTCATCCAATACCAGGACATCACACCCTACTACCTTCTTAACAGATCCATCCTCTATTCTGATGAAGTCAAACCTATGACTGTCACATCAGAAATAGATGATCTATCTCCGCTATATCTGCTTTAGTCTATAAATAGACATAAGCCACCTGTCCACCAACGCTTCCGCTGCTCCCATTGACTGCGACAACCCTCTGGCAGAATCATATACACGTGCACTTCTAAAACTTGTTTAGAACGACGCTATACTCATCCTCCTGCCGGGTCTCACAGTCTGGAACAACAGCAATGGCAAGTCTGGGTAAACAAGAACCTCCCTGCCACCGTCTTTGAGTATACCGGAGTACCTCTCGGGTGCCTGAGGTTACCCACCTTGTCTGCGGAGTGGCCAATGGAATGTCAAACCAGATTGAATCTTTAGGTTCTTATCAAATTTTCAGTAATCGTTTGCGCTTCTGGAATCACTTCCAGTTCTACCATACCCCCACTTCTGTTTTCTGAAAAAAATCCATTTTACTTAAAACTGTGGCGAGTCTAGAACAATATTACTATTGATCTTCCAGATGGTAGAAAGTCAACCCTCGTCATAGCCTGGGTCAACCCACAAATAGCCATTACAGAAATGTGCCTTGGGTTGTCCAGAGTCTGGTTTTAATCATAAGCCGGACAACTCCCCGTACCTTAACATCATTAAGATATGAACCGTTCTATATCCAATATAGAAATAGAGGCACCGATTTTAATTGAATAAGATTCAAATCATGCAGCTGTCTCCAGTGCATGTCAAGTAAATGGAAGGAGGTCGATCAGCATTACTCAACTTAGGAGTGCTTCCAATTATGAGTAACCTGAAAGAGAAGCAAGTTCTCTTAATCATTACTATCAACTGAATACCATACACAAGTATCTACATCTTCGATCACCTTAAAGAATCCCGATACTTGCAATACCTGGTTCTCTACTTCACTCTTATACCTATAACTTCTCAAAACTTGGACCTTGTGTTTCTACGAAACACTTGTCAAAAACTAGAGAAGTCATAACTAAACCGAGTGTAGTACGGGGACCAACCCCTCTGTCCTAATGGACACTGGATAATATACAATCCTCTGTATAAGTCCTCTGAGTCTAATAACTCAAACCCTGTGCGTCGTAGGTTGAAAACTGTACTTATGGTTAAGAAGAATTACACCGCTGTTTAATGCTCCTTACCTAACCATCCACTGATATAGGTAAATGTCATCGACATAATTTCAAAAAGTTATATCTCACTCTATAAAAATATACGTACAAATATATCAATTTGAAATTGGTGCATAACAGCGGATATTCAAAACCAAATATTCGCCGTCCGGCAAACATCCCAGGCGATTTCCTCAAATATCACCAATTACAACGAATTCCGATATAATGAGGATGATCACCCAATTCCCAATAACTTACTCCCACTCATCATCTGTAAAACCATACAGATGTGAGAATCATACCTAGTAAATACATACCCTGGAGTAAGGACTAATTGGGAAATCAGTTTTCTTTTAACAGTACACAGTGAAACTGAAACATTGAAATGTTTCATAGAGATATCCTGGTAATCCTAGTAATGCCTCTTCCATTATACAGATTCACAACTTTAACCGTATATCTCTTTTCCATCTCTCCAAATCCCTATATATGTCTTTAGTCATTACCTTATGTACACCCTCTTAGGCTAAATGGTTTTCTTCCTTCCCTACCGTTCGGCACCAGCCTATGGTTTGGAAGAAGACTATCCAATAAGCATAATGGGTGTACTGTCCTAATCCTAGGAGCACTCGCAACTCGAGAGAAGGTAAAGATAAAAGACAACCGAATAAACCTTATTCCTATTTCTCCTAAATCAGAATCCATCCCCGAACTCGAACAAGTTCCTTTCGAGTTCGTATATAACCATACGATGGAGTATCCAAATAACTGTGGATCTTCGTAGTGATACGGAGTGTTCTAGAGAAATACAAAGGTGAAGTAGGAGTGGTAATGAAATATTTGGTTTGGTCGTGAATAGCAGTCGCAGTTTACTTTGCCCTCCTTCTAATCCCTTTATTTGTCTTTACATAATACCTTCTGTACTCCATTGTTAGGCTAATTGGTTTTCTTCATTCCCTACCGTTCGGCACCAGCCTAAGGTTTGGAAGAAGACTATCCAATAAGCGTAACGGGTGTACTATCCCCTAATCCAAGGAGCACTCACAACCTGAGAGAAGGTAAAAGGAAAAGACAACTGAATAGTCCTATTCGTTTTCTCCAGAACCAGAAACCATCCTCGAATCTGGAACAAGTTCCTTCGAGTTCGTATATAACCATACGATGGTTTTATCCAATGGAAGTGGACGTTCGTAGTAATACGGGGTGTTCTGAAGAAAAGGGTAAAAGTAGGAGTGGCAATGAGGAATGTAACTCAGACAATCCAAAAGCCAGTGTTTAAGAAGATTCGGTTAATTTTGGTCTCTGAGTCATAGTCTAGGGTCGGGTCAATGGTCGCTGCCAAAGAGAGAGAGAAAAGAAACACTCAGCGTGCACTCTAACCTTGATCAGAATGGTTACCAATTTATCTAATCAGGAAACCTCCCACTGTAACGTCAAATTCTCCTCCAAACCTGAAAGAAGAATTAGTCAGGATCACCCGAGGAGTAAACCAACTCATCAGTGGGAATCGGGATCCAATTATCATTGCATGATAACGTGACGGAATCCGCTCACGTTATCACACTCCAGAAGGTATGCGCATATCTGACAAGTTTCAGTTTCTTTAGAAACTCCCTGTGTGATTTTTGCCCCATGCTCTTATGACCTTGATGTAGGCCAACATATCATAAGTCACATGTCAAGTTCTACCCGTCATTCTCCAGGTTAATTTAAACCCACCCGTACATACCCTTGACGTAGGCCAAAATAGTAGTACGACTGTCCCAAACTAACACATCTATCTATGCATCAGATAAATATCCGGCAGCTACCAATCACTATGCCTTGGCGTAGGTCAAAATACATAGCTTGAATACTACCGAACATTTAACTGAAATGACGGAGCGCTGCGAATGGTTTTTGGCGAAAAACCTTTAACGTAATGAACTTGATATAGTGACGAAAACCTTTGCTAAAGAGGTCACTCCCGGTGAAGGGATCTCGGCTCTTTCCCCGTAGAATGAGGTGCAGGATATTCCAACTGAATATCACGATGCAAAGCAAAAGGCAATCGGCTATAGTGAAGTTATTACCCTGACGCAAACTTCTGTCCAAGGGGTCACTCCTGGTGAAGGGATCTCGGCCCTTGCCTCGTTGACTGAGGTGCTGGATATTCATAACCGAATACCACTGTGCAAAACAAAAGAGAACGTCTTTGCAATAACAGCTTTTTGAAAAATGTTCCAACAACATCAGAATAGGTTTGTTTAGCTTGCATTGATCCGAATCAATGTAGTCCCATCAATTGATCACACCAATAAAGAACGAAAATAATGATGTACGTATATACCATCCGCATTCGCCACTGGGTCCCGTCATCACCTGTTAGATTACTTAACTAACGACAGAGCGGGGACTGGACTAGCGCGGATGCAAAACATATACAATATCTACTAGTATATATATCAATATATAATATTCGCTCAAGGTGTGATAAAATGCAACATCACAGAAATGTAATAAGCATCACAGAACAATACAGATATCTGGGATCCCCGGGTTTCACAGAGCCGCTACTGAAACCCGACGTTCCCCTGGTCGTGTGGATAGCCCGTGCAATGAAATCCTAGACCCCTACGGGCGCGGAAAGTTACCCGCCAAAACCTGAAGCGAGGCAGCCCCTTTCAGCAACGTGAATGGACCACCCAGCACTTCACGGAATCCGGTAATTTGGGTACCCCTCCTTAGGTCAACCTGTACCCCCTACGAGTGCGGCGAATAGCCTGCCAATTCTAGAGTGAAGCCCCCTCCGTCTCAACGCCATGAGATGCGGGCCCGTTGCCCTCTAGAACCCGGCTATCCGTGCACCCCTCCGCGGGGTAATCCTAGTACAAAAAGTAAAATATACATACAACGGGTACATCGACCTCATCCCGGTTGTGCCCCAAAAGAATAATATACAAACAGGCAGTGACGGCAGTCCACATGTCGGACGCTCGCCCTGCAATATCAAATGTACATATAAAACAAAACTGTACTACCATTGCATCCAGGCTATCCACCACGACAATCCGCAATATCACAGCACAACACAGAACATCAACGTGAATGTCACGTTCGCAAATCCGTCTAAAAGGGCTATAGCAGTTAGACAGGATTTACCGATCAAGTGACATTCACGGTCGCAGATATAATGTAAATACTGTGAACTAACATGTTAAAAATTTTCGATCGATCAAATTTACCGAAGTAGGCCCCAAGCACTACTGTAGCACTCAAAGAAAATCTGGGCCCAAAAAGAATATACCAAAAACCCCATTTCCCAGTCTAAGACCCACTGTAGAAATCTGGTACAGTGAAGAGATAATATGGTCGCGGAACCGTGGCCAGAGCATGGGTTTGGCCGCGGTTCCACGGTGGAACAGTGAAAACATGCGACCAGATTTCTACAGAATTCTTAGAATTCCCTGCACGTATTTCTGCAATGTACTGAAAAATTTTTTGAGCTAAAAAAAAATCGACAGAAACTGATGCAATAGAAATTTTGGTTTTTGGAAATTTGTTCGATCGAACTTGTAAACACGTTAGAGCAAGCTAGACTAGGTTAATGGCGTGGCTCTGATACCAGTGTAAGTGCACGGCGGCGCCCCGGCCGTCTGAACGAGGCCAAAATGCGGAAACGATACTTTTACGAAACTTGTAAACCGGCACCACCGCGCACTTTAAACCCGGATCAGGCCATTAACCTACTCCTAGCAAACAAGAGAAGGGGTAGAGAGATATACCGAGCGATCCGTGTCCTTCGGTCTTCTCGTCGTCATCCCGATCTCCCCGCGGAATCTCCGGTCTTCATCTCCTCGTCGGAAGGGCACCACATCGCCGGGTTCTTTTACGGGCTCTCACCTCTGGACCGAGGCAACTCGGGCACGAAGTTAGCGAGTCGACGTGTCCAAGAATTGCTGTAGAATAGTGTGGAACTCTATGTCTCAATGGGGTTACTAGAAGTTGCCTTTTGGTGGAGGAAAAATGAAAACAAGAGGAATGAACTTGAGGATTTTTCTTTTGTAATGAAATGAACCAAAAATCCTCATGCCAAAAAATGAATCCCCTTCTCCTTACAATAGTGGCCGGCCTCTATTTGATTGGAGAATGAGAGAGGGAGCAAAGTCAAGAGGGAGGGAAGAAATCATGCAAGCAAAAGAAAAGGTGATGATGAAGAATAATCATCACAACCAAAGTCTCACTCCAAAACCCATCACTCATCTCATCACACAAAAGTCAAGCAATGATTAACCAAGGAAGTCAAAGGATGGTGGAACCATCATGAACCACCCTCTTACAAGAAACACCCTCCACTTTGCTAATTTGCACAATTGCAAATAAGCCCCTCCACCAATTTTCAGCCAAAGAAAGGAAACAAAGGAAAATGGCCAAAACGGAATGCAAACTGGCAACTTCAAAAAACTGATCCCGTAATAAATTACAGGAAAACCCCGTGACTGTATATACATACCTGCATTTGTATTCCGACCGAATACAAATGCAATGAGACAAAATCTACACTGTACAATACTAGGGTCCGGCTTAAACCAAAGCCCGCTAGTATTATCCGTCCGATCATGATCTGTGCAATACCGCACATACATGACCGAACCCTGCCATATCTCCATACGACCTCTACAGCGTTTCGCCCGAAACTTAAGAAACTGTTTGTGGGGGACTCTAAAGACTCGTCAATACTTTGGCTGTGGATTAAACCACAAGCACGTCAGAGGTATTAGCCATACGTAACGGGCTACCAGGTATTGACCAAAAGGGACATCGATGAGCGAACTCATCCTGACACCCTACTGAGCCTGTCAGTGACAATATCCGTACAGTCTGGTCCGTTCGTCTATGAGTATCGCATGGCGGGCCTAGGGGGTTGGTAAAAGTCAGACCCCCAAAAGCGGTACAAGTCGTGTCGGAGTGTAGCCCAGAACACCCTGAGATACTATTGGAATACCTACCAGTAAATCTCCTGCCTTGGCCAAGGACTTCGTGTAATGGCTCTCCTAGACACAGCACGACCTCACCCCCAATACCGGGAGAGACGGACCCCTGAAGATCCGCTCACGGCCTCCATGTGGCTCGGGACTGTACACAACTAAAACCTGTTTGCACGTCTCCTTTGAGCGTGGTAGGGTAGCAATCAAAGTACAGTGGGAACTCACACGAGACAAATGACGATCTCAGGTCGATGAACTAACCTGTACACATGTCACCAGGGAACTGCTATCCGACGTCTGGTATAAGACCAACTAGCATGTTCCCGGCGAGTCCTGTCCGGTGTACTCATAACCCAATGAGCACCTGTATACATCTTAGGTGAACCAACTGACACCAGTGGCTTGTGAGACCGGCCACCGCCCCTCGTCGGGGTCTCGACTGTATACACTAGTCTACTCTGGAGTATCGATGCCCTGTCTCGAAACTTTCACGACTAGGGACCTTTTAAGGATGTGCTTATAGACCCCAGCACCCACGTATATGATCGCCCTCATACTGCTGGTAGTCAAGCAAGAATCCTAGGGGCTCTATCAACGTGTAATAGTGATCAGTAAGGTCACCTAAAGTAGTACATAATGATAAAGATAAACCAGATATCATACTATCATCTTGAGTAAGACTGTCCTACCGGTATAGGTCTTCCCTCAATCATTGCAATCACGTGCCTATGATCCAATAATTGACTCTGAGGGCACTATCTCCAACATTGATAATATTTACATATATATATATATTTATTAAAAATAGAAATTATTTATTAATAAAAATCACGTTTTCTTAAAAAATGTAATAATAGAAATTCCATCGAGATCGTATCCTCCGTGAGGAGGTCTGCATCTTGTCCTACTAGTCCGATGGATGTACGATAACCCGCATCAACCAAATTGGATTCCCCAAAATGGGTTGTAAGGACATAATCGTATGGAATTTGATTAAAACAATTAAAAGAAATACGGTTTTGATAGTTTATGGTATTTAACTGTAAATTCGTCTTAGCCACAAAAAATATTGTTTTCAAGCCATCGTGCTATGTCATGATGAGTGTTGTGATGAGGTAGGTCATTAGCTCATGAGTTTTCTAAAGATAATATAAGCAATATGATGAAGTAATGTCGTAGGTAAACTTTGTGGTATTTAAACGAAAAAGTGTAATACAAGTTGCATAGCATTTTATTTTGAATTGAAACTTGTTCTAAATGTTGTTTTATGATTGCTAAATAAGATATAAATAAATAGTTGATTTGTTGTTAAGAAAAGTTGGGTTTTTAATGAAATTAGAATCGGAAGTCGGAATATCTCCGCTTCCGACGAGTTTTAATAAAATATCATTTTAGAATAGAAAGAGAGGATAGGAGAGGGAACTTACTGGTTGTGAAAAGAGATAAGAGGTGGAGAAAGGTTTTGAAGGCATCATGGAGTCACGGTGTCACCGGATTTGTTCCGAATCGTCGCCGGAACTTGACCTTGGGCTAACTCCAATTGTACAACCTTTTGGACTTCGAAAAATTTGAGAGCTTTGACAATGGATTTCAGAATAGAGAGGGATAGGGTGTAGGATGGTATTTATAGGATAGAATTATGGTTTAAAGTATTAAAAAATGAGAATTAAAATGCATTAAAATTTGGTTTTAAAGCTTATTTTAATTCTTTGGATATTTGCAGGGAAAACAAATAGACTAAGGTTAGTGGGGTAAGCCAAAGGGTGTCGGGGTCAAAAATTTGGAGCATTCCCCACGGTATGAATACTTAAGTTGACATGAATACTTGAATACATGATTATATTCTGAACATGATTACTTGAACAACTTGTATCCATGGTCTCGGCAAGACTTGTAAAACATAAATCAAGTCAAGTATTCATGTTTGATATTGGTGTTTGAATTCAAGTATTCAGGTTCAAGTTCATGTATTCATGTTTGACTTTGGATTCAGGTTTGGATAGACCCAGACTTGAGTTTGTTTTCAGGTTTGAGATGGACTCAGATTTGAGTCAGACACTTGTAACTGATTTAGATCTTGAATTATGTTCGGGAGTCATTGGTAACTGCTGCACATGGACGACATGATTTGTGTCTTTTTCCAAAACAATTATCATTGATAATCCCATTATATTGTCTACCTTAAATAGGCAAGCACTCACTTTCTCCGGCTCCTTGGGGCTCAAGAGAATTGATCCCGCTTAAATCTATATTTACTAAAATCCTTAAATATTGTTAAATATAACTCGAGGGGGTTTTATGAAAAATATTATAATATAGTTAAAAATAAACCTCGAGGGGTTATTTATATTATTAGGGTTTTCATGAGCATGCGTTTTAAGGATTTGAGGTATTTTAGTGATAAGCTTTTAGCTTTGGAAAGTTCATGGTATTTTATTGTAAAACTTGTCTTTTGTTGGTATCTTGATGGTATTTTAGTGAAACTTGTAAATCTTTCATTTTAAAAATTTAAGTTTATTATATTTTGAAAATATATGGATTTGTAATTTTTATATAATTAATAAAAAATCAAATTTTATTTAATTAAAAAAATGCGTTTTTCTTAAAAGTGTATTTAAAACCTTTCGAGACCGAATGCTCCGTGAGAAGGTCTGCATCTTGCTCTACTAGCCTAAACATGTGCGATAATTAGCACCATCTATTAGCGGGTCCCCTAACAAGGGTTGTGGAGACATAATTGCAAAAGAATTTAAAACACCGTTTAAAGAAATCCGGTTTTTATAGTAAGTGGTGTTTTCTTATAATAATGTCTTTGTAACAAAAATTCACATAAAAGAGGTATCGTTCTATGGAACCATATGTGCGTGTAGGGTAGGTCATTACCCCATGAAGTTTATCCTAAAAGTATAGTTTTTAACAAATTAAAAGAGGTGTTTATAAAGTTCATGGTATTTTAATGAAAAAGGTTAAATTAAAGTTATTTTGCATGATATTCTAGGCTAAAATTTATTCTGAATATTTATAATTAAGATTACAAGTATTGTGTAAGAATTTGGATGAACAATATATAGGAAAAAAGTAAATTTTACGGGTTTAGAAATAGATATCGGTATTAACTCCACTTACCGATATAAGTTTTGAAATGACATTTCAATGAAGAGGAAAAGAGATTGAGAGGGACTTACTATTTGGTTATGCAATGAAAAGGTAGAAGAAGGAGAGTTGATCTTCGTGGCGTCGCGAGAGCTTCGGAATAGCTTCGATTCTTCGCCGGAAGTTGACTTCCTGCTAACTCTTCTTTACTCCACTTGTACTTAGAAAATTTTTGAGAGTTTTGACTAGAAATTTCAGAATGATACTAAGCCAAAGTGTGGGGTGGTATTTATAGTGTAGAATTAGGGTTTTGGAATTAAAATGGTGGATTAAAAAGCATTAAAATTTGGTTTAATGTTGAAATGAAAGGTCTCTGTTTGATTACAGGGAAATCAAATAGTGCAGGGGTGGTAGGGGTTGGTGAAGGGGTTAGTGTGCAAAGTCCGGGGCAATTTGGGCTCAACTTAGCCGTCGGTGCCGGCCATGTTAGCATTTCTGCCGGTCGATCTAGGGAATTGGGTCTCAAGATTCGTGCCACTTAATCAATGCACTATTTAAACCCTTTTGCATTTGTTTGATTTTTCCGACTTTTCATTTTTCTATGCACTGCACGTGTAGACTTTTGAACTTCCAAAAATTTAAAAAGGAAAAATCAGAAAAATAATGTGTCTGATGGAGATCGAACACAGAGGCTACGTCACAGCAGTGCAAGGGTTTTACCAGTGAGTTACAAGTAGCTTCTTCCTGTTATTTAACAAAATTTACTTATAACTCAAACTCAGGCTGTATAACTCATTTTCTATACATCAAACTGGAAAATTCCGTACAGTAAATTCAGAGTCGTTACATTCTACCCTCTTTAAAAATTTTGTCCTCAAAATTTACATTTATATAGAGACTAATTTACAAATAAGTGAAGGTATCTTGCACGCATGTCTTCTTCTCTTTCCCACGTTGATTTTCCTGGTGAATCTTTTCTCCACATCATTCGGACCAAGTTTACTTTCTTGTTTCGCAGTGTCTTCACCTTTCGGTCCATGATCTCAACGGGTTGTTGCTCGCAAGTCAGGTAAGTCTGGACTGTAAGCTCTGAGAGACCAAGGATGTGGCTGGGGTCACTCACATGTCTTCATAACTGGGATATATGGAACACGTTGTGCACTTCTTCCAATGAGGGTGGTAGTGCCAAACGGTATGCCACTTCTCCAATCCGTTTGAGAATGTCGAACGGTCCTATTTATCTGGGACTGAGCTTACCCCTCTTGCCAAAGAGGATCACTCCTCTATTTGGAGATATCTTAAGAAAAACATGGTGTCCAGGTTAGAACTCCAGGTGTCGGCGCTTTGCATCAGCCCAATATTTCTGTCGGTCTTAGGCTATGCGCATTCTTTCCCTGATCGTGCGAACTACATCCACAGTTGCCATGATCGTCTCCGGTCCAAGGAGTTCACGATCTTCGATGTCATCCCAACTTAGTGGTGAACGACACTTCCATCCATAGAGTGCTGCGAATGGTGCCATTCTAATACTTGCCTGATAGCTATTGTTGTATGAAAACTCCATAAGGTGCAGGCGATCTTCCCACGAACCTCCGAAGTCTAACATACAAGCTCTTAGCATGTCTTCCAGAATTTGAATTATTCATTCGGACTGTCCGTTCGTTTGTGGATGGTAAGCTGTGTTGAAGCTCAGACTCGTTCCTAGGCTAGCTTGCAGACTCTGCCAAAATTGTGATCTGAATCCGGTATCACGATCGGAGACGATGCAAATAAGTATTCCATGTAATCTCACGATCTCCTGCATGAGTTCATGGGTATCAATTATAGTATACTTTGAGGTTAAATCTTACTTTAGATTCATGCTTATCTCCATGTACTTCTTTGCTAACGTCTCGGTAGATTGGCCAACTCGAAATGGGATGAAGTGAGCTGACTTGATGAGTCGATCCACAATAACCCATATTGTGTCGTTACCCTTTGTGCTGCGAGAAAGGGTAGTCACGAAGTCCATGGTAACGTGCTGCCATTTCCATTATGGGATTGGTAACGGTTGAAGTAGACCAGCAGTTCTGTAATGTTCAGTCTTCACTTGCCGACATACCAAACACTAGGCTACACTTCTGGCTACTTCGCGCTTCATTCCATGCCACCAATAGTGTTGCCATAGATCCTTGTATATTTTGTACGACCGGGGTGTACTGAGTACGGAGAGCTATGAGCTTCTTTCATCAAATCTTCTCGAATTGGGCTATGTGGTACACACAATCGACTTCTATATTTCAAGGATTCATCTTCGTGGATGATGAAGTCAGTTCGAAGTCCATTTTCTACTTGTTCTCGAATCTTTTGTAGCTTGGCATCATTTGCTTGAGCTGCCTTGATCTGATTGACAAGAGTAGACTGGACTTGTAAGTTCATCAAATACGAAGCGTTACCTGGCATAACTACATCAATGGCCAATCCGTGCAATTCCTGCTGTAGTTTCCACTAAGCGGTGAGATTCATTGCCAATGGCTGGCAGCTAAATGCATCAGGAATACCTTCCCAGGATGATACTGTAAGTTGATGTCGAAATCCGCCATGAGTTCAGCTATCTTCTCTACCGCATAATTAATTCCTTCTGAGTAAATACATACTTCAGACTCTTGTGGTCCGTGTATATATCCACTCGTTCTTCCATAAGATAGTGGCGCCAAATCTTAAGTGCAAAGATAACGGCTGCCAACTCCAGATCATGTGTTGGATAGTTGCACTCATGAACCTTCAGTTGTCTCGACACGAAAGCCACAACTTTTCCATGCTGGTGTAGAACACATCCTAATCCTTTACCGGACGCATCACAATGTTCGACGAATTCTCCAGATTGATCCGGTATTACAAGGATAGGAGCAGAAGTTAATCTTGACTTGAGTTCTACAAAAGCGTTTTCACATGCTTCTGACTACACGAATGCTTCATCTTTACATGTAAGCTTGGTCATGTTAGGAATATGTATGCCCTAGAGGCCATTATTGTTGATATAGTGTATGCTTGGACATATATATAGAAGACTTTCTTGCTCGACATGATAGTATGCTATCTGGTCACATTTATGGTAACATGTAGACTGGTATCTTTATACTGTCTGTCTCTTACATGTTGATAAAGCCCTTAGGATATGTACTTGACTATCAGGATTATGATGAGATCATATTAGTGGGGCCAGGGTGGTCCAAAAGTATATCCTTTAATCAGTTCCTAGTCGAAGGAATATCGAGACTAGGGCATCGATATTCCAGAGTAGAATAGTGTGTACATTTCTTGTCCCTTAGAGGGAGATGGTTGATACCACAACCATTGGTGTATGACATCAAAGATTTTACACAGGTGCTCATTGGAGAATAGGTACACCGAACGGACTCGCCGAGGACTCATAGTTGGTAGTATACCTATCGTCAGATAGCTGTCCTCTGGTGACACTGGTGCAGGTTAGTCTGTAGACCCGAGATCGTCATAGAGTCTTGTGTGGCTCCCACTGTGCTTTGATTTCCTCCCTACCACGTTCAAGAGGAGTTGTGCAAACAGGTGGATTTTGGGTACAGTCCCGAGTCACATGGAGGCAAGGAGCGATAGGAGGGGTTTCGTCTCTCCCGGTATTGGATGTTAATGTTGCGCTATGCTCGATTGGCTATAACTGGAAGTCCCTGGTCAGGGCTGCTGCCGAGATTTACTGATAAGAGTTATCAGTAGTTTCTCGAACCGTTACAGGCCAGACGTCGGCATGACTTATTATGTTACTGGGGTCTGACGTTTACCACCCGTAGACATGATATGCGACATATTAGACAAAGAGACCGGATTGTACGGTAGTGTTACTGATAGGCTTTATGGAGACTATGGAAAAGCTTGCTTGTTGATCTTCATATCGCTCAATACCCGGATAGCCGTTACGTCTATCTAGTACCGCTGACGGCTTGTAGGTGACTGATGTGATCATCACCTACTGCTGGCATATTGACGAGTTTTTAGATTCCCATACAGAAGTTTCCTGATTCAAGCGAAACGAAGTAGGACACATATGTGATATGTGTGTGGGCCTGATTAAATACGTGTATGTGATATTGTATTTTAATCTGGCAGTTATCTGTTATCAGTTAGGTTATATGTGATATAACCAAATTATCGAATCAAGTGTCGATTTGATAATGTGATATACAGATAAATGATATTAGTCGGTTATATGTGATATAACCGGATTATTAAATCAAGTGTTGATTTAATAATGTGATATATATTATATTTAATATAATTATATCTTAACTAATATCATTAGCTCACTAAATATTTTCTTATATGTATATATATATATATATATATATATAGCATGGCATGAATTCTATTTGTGAAAATAGAAATGAGGTGGAAATTGGGAGCATGGATGGAGGCATAGGCTTTATTTTTTGTTTATTCTTCATGACTCACTATTCAAGCATGGTTGCAATTTTATATTGCAATAATTCCATATTTGAATGAGTGAGGGTCAAAGGTTGCCATTGACAATTGATTTTCATTCCAACACTTAGCCATTTTTCAATTTTTGCTCCCATTTTTGCTCTCTAGCTTCTTCTTCATCCTTATTCATATCAGAATTTTGCATTATTATGTCTTCCATTCTTAATCACATTACATATAAATATGTGCTTTTGATCCTTGTCTGCTAAATAGTTGCAGGTTACAGGTTCTCAGATCGTTACAGTGAAATTCATGAAAAATCGCTACAAATGTGAGACTACGACCAACAATAGATGAATCCGTATGATGCCGCCTACCAGTTCAAAGAACAAATGAAAATCAGTAGACAGCTTAATGCACAAAGCACAAGGGCAGCATAAGATTCAAGAATTCAACGCGAAGCTCAAGGAAAAATTCCACATCATTCTGCACTATTGGAAATCTGGAAGAAAATAGAAGAGATTTTGAGGAACAAAGTGAAGAAAACAGAAGATAAAAGCAACACAGAGAAACCCTGAAGAGATGGGCCTAAGAACCCACCAAATGGCTACGGAACCGCGGCCAAACAGGCCTTTTTGCCGCGGAACCGCGGCTATACTCTGCACGTGTCGGTGGGGTGTCGGTGCTTTCACTCGGTCTTTAGGGTTGTTTTGTAATTTCATGTATGGATCAGAATGTAAACCTAGGGTTTTTCCTATCTATAAATAGGAGGGCTCAAAGCCAAATAAAGGAGGCCTCTTTTTGGTGTGCCTCTTTGGAGGATGCCTCATTTTATTTTCTAGATCTAAATTTTAATTTCATTATAATCGTTGAAGAGGTATCAATAAAGTAAGTTTCTTTTTCTATCTTGTTTTTTTTATCTGAATTTAATTTCTGCAATTTTTTATCTGTCTTTTATTATCTGCAAATTAGATAGTCTTTTAAAAACAAAATTATAAAAATGAATTTTATCATTACTTTCCTAATGAGTGAGTAATTCCTCACTTGTTAGGGTTAGGATAGGGAAGGTTTGAGAGAAGGAAATCTCTCTCACTCCTTTCTTTGCCCATTTATATTTTAAAATACAGACTCTTTTTAATCCAACCACACACCGCTCACTACGGCACCCTATCCTACATGATAGCGGTGATTCCCTAGTTAGACCGGCTGTGGTTGAATTAAGTGGAGGTTAGGGCTAAGAGCCAAGAAAGGACGGACAAGGACCAAAAGGAAGAAACTACTCCTAGTCGTGCTAATCCCCTTTGTTGACTATTACCCGAACATCTATATTCTTAATTAGGGCATTAAAAGCAGTGAGTAGAATCCCTATTCCAAACTAATCTAATCCTAACCCTAGCAAGACTTTAAATCAAATTAATCTCATTCTTAGATTTCAAAACAAAACCCTACCAAACATAGGACTTAACTCGTTAGAACTTAAAGAAAGAACACCATTTCCCTGTGGATCGACCCGTACTCAACCGGCTAGCTACCAAGCGACACCGTCTTGATTGCGGTATTCTTATATTTAAAACGCACACCTACAAAATCTCCAACAATCAAATGGCGCCGTTTGCCGGGGAGACGGTAGTCTCTTTCTTTGTGTAATTTCGTGTTAATAATAAAAAAAATTTAAAAAAATTATAAAAGATTGAAAAAAAATTTTAAAAAAATTATCTTGTTATTTTTGAAAGGTTTTTGTGCAAGTGTGCAGGCTTGGAGCAAACACTAATTCAGATCTGGAGCAAGCCCAGTGAACAAATACAGAAACAGAGAATCTGAACAGACAGAGGAGAACCATAACAACACACAGAAAATTTTTGGAGATACAAACCTACCAAGCCGCCGTGGAACCGCGGCTTAAGCAGGGGTTTGACCGTGGAACCGCGGTCAAACAGATGACGTCAGCTGTTTGAAAACTCTCTGTGAGTATATTTTTTCTCCTCCTACCCCCTGAACTCCACTGAAACTTTTTTCCTGCAGGTATTCTTTGCACAACAACTTCTTCTCCCTCTCCAATAAATTGTTTTTGTGCAGGATTTTTTGCGCTGCCAAATAAAAAAAATATTTTGCAAGTGTTTTAGATTTTTTGGTGTGTTAATCGCTTTCCATAATTAATACGAACTTTGAAGGGGCTATAACACCAATTCAGATTGGGTGTGGATTTCATTACCCTTCCTATGACCCCAAAAATCACTAAAAGCATATGCATCACCCTTGAGTTAATTAAAAAATATCTATACCCAGCCAATTAAGGATTGTCGCGCTCATTAGGACAGAGGAAGGTTGTAAGCATTCAGTCGTTTATCTAAACCTGACTTTGTGGTGCCTAGGCTAGACAAGTGAGAAAGGTAATTTTAAAAGGCCCGTCTCACCGTGATTCATGAGCGGATCCCTCCTTTCTTCATTTGAGCTTACCTGGCCGCAATTGGCGGTGAAGAGGCGATTTGAGGGTTATCTCACAACTTGTCACTTTGGAACAGTTAGGAGACCCTAGCTCTAGCTTTGATTGTACATGTTTAAACTGTGGTTGTTTGAAATTATGCCGTAGTTCCGTACAAATTTTTGCAAAAACTCTTTCTAAAAAAAACACTTTCAAAAATTTCAAAACTCCAAAAACAAACAATTTTTTTATATATAAAAAAATAATAAAAAATAAAATAAAATAAAATAAAAAAATCACATTCTTTTTCTTCTCCTTTCTCTCATTACATCGTGGGTACCCCACCTCGCAAAACTCTTGCCGAACTTTGGTACCCACAACCAGACATTGCTTCCTACGCTTCTTGTTTTGCTTGAATTTCGAACGACCCCTCCATACTCAAAATTTCTTTGAAAGATCGAATAGACGCGTCTAGGACAATCAGTTGGACTTCGAAATCCACCTTATATCAACCATTTCAACCTTCACCACCTTCTTACGTTGATACTCCCTTTTTGAGTCCTGTTGTAACTCCGAAACCCATATCTATTGCTGAACATATTGAACAATCTCGTAACCGATCTTTCACTCCTTTCACCACTGTGAATTCTTTGGATCAACAATTCCATTCGCCTTCTTATCCAAATATTGATCCTACTCCTATCCAACCATTCAATTCCTACCAGTCCTACTCGACTTTTGCACCTTCCTTAGACATTGCTTCTACACAGCCATTTGGGAGTTTCACGTATCCAAACAACTTTGAATCTTGTACTGAAACCCCGTCACAACCCATGTCTAGTCTGGAACAGTCGTTGGAAGACTTTATGGTAGCGTCATGCCAACAGATGAGGGATTTGAATGCGTCCATGGCCACCCTTATACAACATAGTGACCCGGTAGCTAGTTTCCAACTAGCTCTAAATTTTCCAATATATGATGAGGCGGTTGGACAGATTGATAATTTGAGTGGAGAGAGTGAGCTGTGCACCCTTCCAGATCAAACCTACCCATCCCCAATTGAATCCCACAATTTCGGTTTTGAATGTCTATCAAGTGTTCCAAATGATTCACCGGTTGAAAATAAAACGTTTAATGAGTTGTGTGACTTTGTAGTGTTTGATTTACCTGATTGTGAAGGGTTTCTTTCGAGTGAAACCATCACCAATCCTTTTGACCTCTACACCTCCACTCTAGAACCTGAATTGATTAATATCCATGCTTTAGATGAGGTGTCTGAAAAAATTGATTTTCACTTGATTGAGGATATAGACGCTGGGAATATTTTGGATGATGAACCCACAGATTTGGATGAGTTTCTCTCTCCAATTCATCATCCTGAGTCATTAACTATTTTTCCCGAACTTCATATGCGTCTTGATTTTGATGAGAATTGCATGGATAAGCTAAATTTTGAGGAGAGTATTGAGGAAATTATTGAGGATGAAGCAGTTTTACTTGAGGAGTCGGATTTTCCAATTCATTCTATCCCTTTCATTGACTGCGCACACCCTCCTGAATCTTTAACCGATTCCCTTCCTCAATCACTTCCCTCCATCCTCATTCCGACCTTCCAAGAAACCGTTACACTTTCATTTTTTATGTCTGGTTTACCAAGTTCGACGTACCCATATTTTTTCACGAATCTTGAGGGATTTGACCTCATTTCTCAGTGGGTTGATAGATTAGCACAATCGCTTTTTACACATCGATCATTACAAATTGTGCTAATTTATACACTCCATCTCCACCCTCAAGTTCGTATTCAACTTCTTTCTCCAACTTTCTCGAGTTCTTCTTCTATTCTTCCTATAATTTCAGTGAGTGTTGATGAATCACAATCCGATAATTCAAGTTTGATCATTCCAGAAAGCCAACTTGATTTGGATACTTTTGAAAATGAGGTAGATGAGTTTTTCGAGTCTCCCTACCTCCATAATTTTTGACAAATCAAGTATGATAAATTCTGGCACAAAACTTACTGACAGTAAAATGTTCAATTATATCGATGAGAGTTTTGAAGAACTTTTCGCTGACGAACTTGCATTTCTAAACAACAAGGATTTTGTGATTAATCAACCTCCACCTATAGAAGTTGAACCACCACCCTTTCTTCTTATAAAATACGAGAATGCCAATATTTCGCTTATTTCTGATCATTCACATTCTCGTTTTTATTTATCATCACCTCTTATCTCCTTACATTCACGTTCACGCAAACCCTTTCCATACCACCACTTATCTCTTCCCCACTTTTTCTTGGCTCTATATAACATGTTCTTCCACCGACCTATACGTTACATTGATAAATTTTTCAAATGGTTGGTGTTGACTTTTGGTCTTTGCAAAACTTGGTATTGACCAATAACTTTGAACCCCATCTTTAAAAGCTTAACATTGTTTAACTCAAGTTTGGGGGGGGGGGTATAATTCGGCTCTTGAAAACAATTTTTTCTAACTCAAAGTGGTGAGCCAAAAATAAGTTTGGGGGAGATTTTCACGATCATATTTCATGTCCCGGTTAATAAATTTTTTCTCCCAAGTTTACAGGTTTAAAAAAAATGGCAATAGTGGAAACACTGTTTCACTTAAGTTTAGGGGGGACCTTTTTGTGTATATATATTTTGTTTTCTTTTTATGTTAATAAAAAAATAACAAACAGGGGAGTGCCGACAATTTTGACTCTCTTGGTGTAGCCTGACAGTGAGGGCACTGTCAAGTTTAAGTTTGGGGGTGTGCTCGGTAAGCTTTCTTCATTCGCATTCATGTGTATATTTTTGCATTTGCATACTTATTTTAAAATCCATAAAAAAATCAAAAATTATAAAAATTATAAAAATTGAAAAGTTCAATTCTGGCCATATTTGACTTAAATTCAACATGACGGTTGACTAGTTAGGAAAAACTAGATCCTAAACTTAGTAAATTAAAAACCCTAAAAATAACCTTTCTTAAAGTTTAACTGTAGAAAATATACATCTTGTAATTTATTTAGAAATAGGCAAATTTTGAGTTCAGTTCTTGGGCTAAATCAAAATAAGGGAAGAGTATTGAAAGCTCTATTTGAAATATAAGTCTGAAAAATAATTCTGAACCTTAAGTCCAAATTCTGAAAATATATACCCTACTTTACGCACTCACACACATCTTGAAACTTGGGATAGTAGAGGATACCTTGAAATGCTCTTGTCTAAAATCCTTAGTATGAAGGAAAATAAAATAAAAGTATAAGTGGTGAATAAAGAAAAAATGAACACTAGTTTTGTAATTGCTTAAGGCAGCATAAATAAAAAAATATAGCGAGGGTGTTTTATCACCTAGTGCCATAGACCAACTGGTTTGGGAGTCACTGCTAAGCCTTAGGTATTACATGATGAGGAATTACGCCTAAATGCGCAAGCACATTTTGTAATTGGTTGTTTAGTACCTCAAGAAGTATTAACGGTCGCATGAAGAATGTGTGAGTAATTTTTATCACCAATTAAAAAAATACTTTGGACAATGGACAAGAGTATGATAGCTTGAATTGAATTTCCAAGTGTAGGGGTAATAATTACACACACGTAGGGGTATATAATTGGGGTTTGGATGAGAGATAGGAATGAAAGATATGCCTTATATCTTCAGTAAAGATGATAAAAATTTCTGAGTTGAGATTGCACCTTAGAAGGAAAATTCAAAAGATGCTGAAAGCTTAATAAATTTGCAAAACATATACGGTCTTAAGTTAAATGAAGAGAGAGTGTGAAAAATACGGGTTGATGATTTCTAAGTTAACGATAATAGAATTTCTTGCTAGAATACTAAATTGAAGAATTAGAATCAATGGCCAAATTGATTGGATTTTGTGGGTAGTATCCGCTGAAAACCCTCAGGAGACAACACTCCTCCTACTAGGGACACCTAGAGGTTTAACGGCTTGTTGCACGAGCTCAGTGCAATCGCGTTCCCTACGAAAGCGGGGTTAGGATTTTTCGAGAATAAAATTGGCATTGCTCGGGACGAGCGAAAGATAAGTTTGGAGGTATTTGTTCATCTTAGAATTTTGCATTATTATATCGCCCATTCTTAATCACATTACATATAAATAGGTTCTTTTGATCCATGTCTGCTAAATAGTTGCAGGTTACAGGTTCTCAGATCATTACAGTGAAATTCATGAAAAATCGCTACAAATGTGAGACTACGACCAACAATAGATGAATCCGTATGATGCCGCCTACCAGTTCAAGGAACAAATGAAAATCATTAGACAGTTCAATGCACAAAGCACAAGGGCAGCATAAGATTCAAGACTTCAACGCGAAGCTCAAGGCAAAAGTTCACATCATTCTGCACTGTTGGAAATCTGGAAGAAAATAGAAGAGATTCTGAGGAACAAACTGAAGAAAACAGAAGATAAAAGCAATACAGAGAAACCCTAAAGAGATGGGACCAAAAACCCACTAAATGGCCGCGGAACCGCGGCCAAACAGGCCTTTTTACCGCGGAACCGCGGCCATACTCTGCATGTGTCGGTGGGGTGTCGGTGCTTTGACTCGGTCTTTAGGGTTGTTTTCTAATTTCATGTATGGATTAGAATGTAAATCTAGGGTTTTTCCTATCTATAAATAGGAGGGCTCAAAACCAAATAAAGGAGGCCTCTTTTTGATGTGTCTCTTTGGAGGATACCTCTTTTTATTTTCTAGATCGAAATTTTAATTTCATGGTAATCGTTGGAGAGGTATCAATAAAGTAAGTTTCTTTTTCTATCTTGTTTTTTTATCTGAATTTAATTTCTGCAATTTTTTATCTGCCTTTTATTATCTGCAAATTAGATAGTCTTTTAAAAACAAAATTATAAAAATGAATTTTATCATTATTTTCCTAATGAATGAGTAATTCCTCACTTATTAGGGTTAGGATAGGGAAGGTTTGAGAGAAGGAAATCTCTCTCACTCCTTTCTTTGCCCATTTATATTTTAAAATACGGACTCTTTTTAATCCAACCACACACCGCTCACTACGGCACCCTATCCTACATGATAGCGGTGATTCTCTAGTTAGACCGGCTGTGGTTGAATTAAGTGGAGGTTAGGGCTAAGAGCCAAGAAAGGACGGACAAGGACCAAAAGGAAGAAACTACGTTTCTTCCTAGTCGTACTAATCGCCTTTGTTGACTATTACCCTAACACCTATATTCTTAATTAGGGCATTAAAAGCAGTGAGTAGAATCCCTATTCCAAACTAACCTAATCCTAACCCTAGCATGACTTTAAATCAAATTAATCTCATTCTTAGATTTCAAAACAAAACCCTACCAAACATAGGACTTAACTCGTTAGAACTTAAAAAAGGAACACCATTTCCTTGTGGATCGACCCGTACTCAACCGGCTAACTACCAAGCGACACCGTCTTGATTGCGGTATTCTTATATTTAAAACACATATGTACAAAATCTCCAACAATCAATCCTCATTGTCATGGTTCAAGCTTCAACCCTCACATGTGATGTGAACCATGAAGCTTGAACACAAACTTATGAGCTTTCATATCCCCTACTTCACCATCCTACACTTGACTAGCGATCGAGTATAGCGTGTTTCTTACACCAAAGAGTTTAGTGTAGAGGTAGCTTGAGTTGGAGGGACTTCGCATGGATCATCTTCAGCACGAAGGTCATCGGAGGAAGCTCGTCCAAACCCTCAAGTGGAGCTTAGTGGAGTCGCGGGACTACTACACGGAGCATGTGAAGTGAAGGACTCGATCTACGAGGGTATAGCCATCTTCACTTCTTATAGTTTACATCGATATCAAATTAAAACCCTAATCATCTAGTTAACGATCTTGTTTAGTGTAGATTAGCACCCCATAAATTTTTAAAATGGCATTCTTGATACTTGTAAAACCCAGTGGGGTGCTAGCGTACACTTTCATGGTATCAGAGCCAAAGCTAGAAAATTAAACGATATAATTAGAATCACGAAACCGAAAAACTCTGAAACACCCGAACCCAAAATCAAGTTTCTGTCGATTTTCAAATGATTTGTAAAAATTATTTAAACAACCGCAGAATATTGTATGTGATACAACTAGAACACAGAAAAAATTCGAGGCCAAAACAATATTTTTGACCCGGCGAAAACCCTCAAAAAACCGGCATCGCCGGTCCCCTTTGCATCTTTTTGGCTAGAAATTTTTTGGTGTTCTGTGGACTTGATTTTAGGGTTTCAGGTATTGTTTTATTAGTCCAAAATTACATGTGATGTTAATTTTGTTTAGGGGCTAATACGGAGTGTTTCGTAGTTGTGTTTTTAACATTGTTTCGGGTTTATGTTTGATATGGATGCAGTAGTTGGAATCTACATTTAATTAGTTTTGTGAAAAGTAGTTAGTATTTATAAATCTAGCATTTTAGTCTCGATAGATCGATTGCCACGAAGTTTCGATTCGGATCGAAACTCCATCGCAATCGCGTATCGTACACGAGTACTCGCCAAATAACTTTACTAGATAGCCTTGCCCCATTGCCCCAACCAAGTGACTGTAGGAGAACCCCGTTGCCAATAGCACCCACTCGGGTGCTCGCGGCCACGGCGTTCAACCTAAGTGCACTTGGTCAACGGCATCGGTGGTGCGGCCATCTACTATAGTTTCTGACGCGTATTTGATCGGGTAGTCGGGAATCTTGTTGAATTACCCGACCAAATTATTGAAAAGTGTTTTTGATATGAGACTAAAATGCGGGGTTTATAGAGTTAGGCATGAAATTCGGAATATGTGATATTCCGGGTTTATGATTTCTAAGGATATGCGGATTCTAATTATTGCAATTTTACATTTCTTTTCTGCGACCGTAAGTGTAATATGTGGGGTATCCCAAATCTCGTTGCTATATATCAACAGAATTTGGAATACGCGTATTTACTTATGTTGATAATATATGATATTATGTGTCACTGATATGTTTTATTGGATCGTCTTGATTGAATAGCCAGAGGTTTTATGTTAAATGAGAGTTTTTCAATTTTCATTCATGTAAAATTTGTATGTAATATTCTTTTATTGGGGCACATCCAGGTTGAGGATGATGTCTCCACTGATGTATATTATTTACTTTTCCGCATTAGGATAGACCCAAGATGGGGAGCACAAGTAACCGGGTTCTAGAGTCCAGTTGGAGACCATCTCAAGGAGTTGAGACCGGGTCTCCTAACTCTAGAATTGGTAGGGTTACTTGCCGCTCTCGTAGGGGTCTAAGGATGTGGGTTTGGTTATTCTTCACGACCGTGGAATCCGTGTTTTACATTACTGGCTAAATTTAAAATACGGAAATCTTAGTATATCCAATATTTCATATGTTGCTTCCGCTGCTTGGTTCTGTGATGTGGTCATATAACCGCGTGAGACGAATGTTGTATTATATATATGATATATAACAAACGTTGCTTATGTTTTGCACCCGCGCTAGTCCAGCCCCCGCTCTGCCGGTAGTTAAGTAACCTAACGGTGCATGACGGGGCCCAGTGGCGAATGCGGATGGCATAAGCGTACGCTCTATTTTCGTTTCATTTTTCTGTAATGTTTAGGAATCGTTAAATGATGGGACTTCATTAATGAGATTAATGAAAAGAAAGAAACCTAAAGATTTTGTAGAATCAAATTTTCAAAAAGGGCAGCTCTAGTTTTTGCTTTGCATAATGGTATTCCTTGATGAATATCCAGCACCTCATTCGATGAGGAATGAGTTGGGATCCCTTCACCGGGAGTGACCTCTTTAGCGAAACTAGCAAATGCTACAACTCACCCCGGTTTTGTTTTTGATAGCTTCGCTAGTTCTTGCTTTGCATAGCGGTATTCCTGAATATCCTGCACCTCATTCGATGAGGAAAGAGCCGAGATCCCTTTACTGGAAGTGATCTCATTAGCGAAACTAGCAAAAGCCTAAAAAACACCCATTTTCAAAATCACTAGATTCTACAACGATATCAAGTTCATTACGCTCATGGTTTTCTTAAAAATCTGCGTAGCCCTCCGTCATTTCAGATAAGTACTATTTAGTATTTGTGCTGCATTTGTTGACCTTGTCAAGGCGTAATGTGCGGTAGCTGATTAGTGCTTATCTGCTAGCATGTGATGCGATTGGGTTAGGGTAGTCGTGCGGCCTTGTTGACCTTGTCAAGGATCGTGCGGGTGGGTTTAATTTAATAAAGAAATGACGAGTAGAACTTGACTAGCGCTAATGGTTTGTTGATCTTGTCAAGGTCATAAGTGGCTAGGGGTAAAAACCATTATCGGGAATTTCAAGTATTGAAATTTGCAATGAGATTGCATACCTTCTATATGATAGTTGGATCTCGATACCCACTGAGAGTAAGAGTTACTCCTATGAGAGTTTTGCACTTTACAATTAGCTAATCCAGTAGGTGTCTAGAAATGTGTCTACGGGGTTATGCATCTAAGGAAACGAGGTTTATTTTAATTAGGTCTGTGCGAAAGCACGGGGAACCTCCCTCGGAGTACCGATACCTGCCTGGCCGAACGATTGGTGAACCTGTAGGATGTAATTAATCCCGGCTAATCTCACCTTTTAGGGTTTGAAGGAAGATTTGATAAAAGTAGTGGGAGCCATCCTGATTAGATAAAAACCAATCTAATCTTGCAAAGAGCGCACGCAAAGTGATTATCCTTCTCTCTCTCTCCTGGTAGTGACTAATGAAATGCTTTAATCAAGATAATAATATGGATGTATTGACCGAACCTACTTATTATACTAGGCGAGGCTCTGCTCTACCTTATGATTGTTATAAGTCTGAGCAAGGAATAGGGGAATATCCGGATTCCCACGCCACCCAAACGAAGAATAAGCATATATGATGCATTGTCTTCGGGTGTGTTCGTTACCAAGAACTATTTCTTAGTTTACTCTACGTCCTGGATATTGGATACCGGATCAGGATCCCATATATGTAATTTGTTATATGGGCTACAGATAGGCAGAGAACTGGGAAAGGGTGATATGTCTCTAGTAGTAGGGAATGGTGCAATTGTTGCAGCCAAAGCAGTTGGCAAATATCACCTAGTGTTACCAACTGGTAATACATTGATTCTAAGCGACTGTTATTTCGTACCAAAATATTGTGAATATTTTCCTGAATCAAGTGTTGATTGGGTATGGTACGTTGTATAACAGTATACACGTTCTGAATTAAACTACAGTTCTAAACGTACAGAACACATATAAGAGGGACAGTTCAGAAATGAATGAAGTATTCTTGTGGAATTGTAGACTAGGTCATATCAATGCGACAAGACTAGCTAAAGTTGCATAAGGATGCATATTTGAATCCGTTCGAATTTACATCTTATGAAACCTGCCAGTCATGTCTCAAAGACTAGGTGACCAAATCTCCGTTTACTGGAAATGGAGAAAGAGCTACTGAACTCTTGGACAGATACATTGTGATGTATGCGGTCCTATGTCTATATATGCCAGGGATGGTTCCGCATACTTTATTACATTCACCGATGTTCTCTCAAGATACGGACATGTGTTCTTGTTGAAACACAAATCTGAATCTTTTAAGAATTTCAAGGAATATAAGTACGAAAATGAGAACCAGATGGGTAAAGGTATTCAAGTCCTTCGATATGATCAGAGAAGAGAATACTTAAGCACGGAATTCCGGGATTATTTAAAAGAGAATGAGATTCTCTCTTAGTTTACTCCTCCGTATACACCACAACACAATGGTATATCGGGGTAGAGGAATCTCACCCTATTAGATATGGTGCGCTCTATGATGAGTACTACCGAGTTACCTATTTCCTTTTGGGGACATGCACTTGAGAAAGATGCATACCTATTGAATAGAGTTCCGACCAAATCTGTTGCCTACCACTCCATATGAGATATGGAATGAGAAGAGACCATTTCTTAAACGAGTTAAGATATAGGGTTGTCCAGCCCATGTTGAAATGCAAAATTCGGACAAGCTTGAGGCAAGGTTAGTTCTGTGCAAGTTTGTAGGATATCCCAAACATTCACGAGGGTATATCTTCTACCATACCAAGGAGCAAAGGGTGTTTTGTTTCTCGACATGCCACCTTTTTAGAAAAGGAATTTCTTGTGAAAGAAATTAGTGTCAGTGAGGTAGAACTGGAAGAAGTTCCAGCAACGCAAACAATAACTGATGATTTGGTGGAACCGGAGGATTCAATTGTCCCCGACAAACCGCAACCACTCCGCAGATCTAGTAGGGTTTCTCATCCACCAGAGAGATACTACAGTTTTCTCATAGACGGTGGGAGCGAGGATTGCAACATGGAGATGATGACCCAATTAGTTTCGAGCAAGCTATCATGAGTAGGCGCTCTGTGAAATGGCTGGATGCTATCCGATCTGAGATGGAATCCATGTACACCAACAAAGTGTTGACTTTGGAAGTTGCTCCTGAAGGGGTAAAACCCATCGGGAGCAAAAGGATCTTTGAGAAAGATAATTTGGTGTAGATGGAAAAGTTGAGACTTTCAAAGATAGACTTGTAGCAAAAGGTTTTCGTCTACGACCTGGAGTCGACTATGATGAAACCTTTTCTCCTGTCGCTATGCATAAGTCCATCAGGATCCTACTTGCCATTACTGCATACCATGACTATGAAATATGGCAGACTGCATGTCAAAACCTCTTTTCTAAATGGTGATTTAGAAGAGAGCGTGTACATGACACTGCCAGAGAGCTTCGTAGACAGCGGAAGCAGCGGAAGCATGTGCAAGCTGCTTAAATCCATTTACGCGTTAAAGCAGGCATCGCGAAGATGGAACATCTGTTTTGATGAAGCTGTCAAAGAGTTTGACTTCATCAAAAAGGTAGATGAACCATGTATAAATAAGAAGGTTGTAGAGAGTATGGTTATCTTTCTCGCATTGTACGTAGATGACATACTCTTGATAAGAAACGATGTTCCTATGCTACACTCGGTCAAGCTCCTCTTATCACACAAGTTCTCCATGAAAGATCTAACTGATGCCTCCTACATCATGAGGATATAGATCTATAAAGATAGATCTAAATGGATTTGGGATTGTCCCAATCCAGGTACATAGACACTATGCTAAAGGGGTTTAGTATGGATGATTCTAAGCATGGTAATGTACCCGCTTGTTCAGGAATCACTCTCTCCAAAGAGATATCTCTTGAGACTGATTTGGAGAGGGCTCGCATGCAAGGAATGCCTTATGCTTCGGCAGACGGGTCAATCATGTATGCGATGATATGTACCAGACCAGCTGTAGCTTACTTACTAGGTGTAGTGAGTAAGTATCGAAAACATCTTGGGAAAACCACTGGACAGCTGTGAAGAACATTCTTAAGTGCTTGAGAAGGACTAAAGAGATGTTCTTAGTGTATGGTAATGGTGAACTCCAGATGGAGTCCTTTACCTATTCGAGCTTCCAGAGTAATAAGGACGACTGAAAGTCTGTCTCGGGTTTTGTCTTCACCCTCAGTGGATGGACGGTATATTGGAAGGGTTCCAAGCTATATACCGTAGCGGACTCGTTGATAGAGGCTGATTATATCACTACCAACGATGTTGCCAAAGAGGTTGTTTGGATGAATAGAGTTCATGAGATGGACTAAGTTCCTACCATTGATCATACAATACCTGTGTATTTTGATGACAATGGAGTTGTGGATTTGGCCTACGAACCCCAGTCCTGTCAGCCATCCAGAGATATTCTTAGACAGTATCACCTGATCAGGGAGATAGTTGATTTCCGGGAGATCGAGGTCAGGAGAGTTGACACAGAGGATAACACAGCGGATCCACTCACCGAGGCCACCCCCCAGATGCTATTCAAGAGACTTTTGGGACGTTGGGTATGAGATACTAATACAACTGGCCTTAGTGCAAGTAGGAGATTGTTAGGTAAATGTATGCCCAAGAGGCCACTATTGTTGATATAGTGGATGCTTGGACATATATATAGAGGGTTTTCTTGCTCGACATGATAGTATGCTATCATGTTACATTTATCTTAACATGTAGACTGGTATCTTTATACTGTCTGTCTCTTACATGTTGATAAAACCCTTAGGATATGTACTTGACTATCAGGATTATGATGAGATCATACTAATGGGGCCAGGGTGGTCCAAAATTACATCCTTTAATCAGTTCCCAGTCGAAGGAATATCGAGACTAGGGCATCGATATTCCAGAGTAGACTGGTGTGTACGTTTCTTGTCCCTTAGATGGCGATGGTTGATCCCATAACCATTGGTGTGTGACACCAAAGATTGTACACAGGTGCTCATTGGAGAATGGGTACACCGAACGGACTCACCGAGGACTCCTAGTTGGTAGTATACCTATCGTTAGATAGCAGTCCTCTAGTGACACTGGTACAGGTTAGTTTGTAGACCCGAGATTGTCATAGAGTCTTTTGTGGCTCCCACCGTGCTTTAATTTCCTTCCTACCACGCTCAAGAGGAGTTGTGCAAACAAGTGGATTTTGGGTACAGTCCCGAGTCACATGGAGAAAATGAGCGATAGGAGGGGTTTCGTCTCTCCCGGTATTGGGGGTTGATGTTGCGCTATGCTCGATTGGCTATAACTAGAAGTCCCTGGCCAGGGCTGCTGCTGAGATTTACTGATAAGAGTTATCAGTAGTTTCTCGAACTGTTATAGGCCAGACATCGGCATGACTTATCACGTTACTGGGGTCTGACGTTTACCACCCCTAGACATGATATGCGATATATCAGACGAAGAGACCGGACTGTACGATGGTGTTACTGATAGGCTTCATGGAGAGTATGGACAAGCTTGCTTGTTGATCTTCATATCGCTCAATACCCGGGTAGCCGTTACGTCCATCTAGTACCGCTGACGGCTTGTAGGTGACTGATGTGATCATTACCTACTGCTGGCGTATTGACGAGTCTTTAGAGTCCCACACAGAAGTTCGCTGGTTCAAGCGAAACAAAGTAGGACACATATGTGATATGTGTGGGGGCCTGATTAAATACGTGTATGTGATACCGTATTGTAATCTGGCAGTTATCTGTAATCAGTTAGGTTATATGTGATATAACCAGATTATCAAATCAAGTGTTGATTTAATAATGTGATATACAGATAAAAGATATTAGTCAGTCATGTGTGATATAACCAGATTATTAAATCAAGTGTTGATTTAATAATGTGATATATTTATTATATTTAATATAATTATATCTTAACTAATATCATTAGCTCACTAAATATTTTCTTATATGTATTAATATATGATATATATATATATATGTATATATATATATATATGTATATATATATATATGTATATATATATATATATATGTATATATAGCATAGCATGAATTCTATTTTGTGAAAATAGAAATGAGGTGGAAATTGGGAGTATAGATGAAGGCATGGGCTTTATTGTTTATTTATTCACCTTGACTCACTATTCAAACATGGTTGCAATTTTATATTGCAATAATTCCATGCTTGAATGAGTGAGGGTCAAGGGTTGCCATTAACAATTGATTTTCATTCCAACACTTAGCTATTTTTCAAGTCTTGCTCCCATTTTTGCTCTCTAGCTTCTTCTTCATCCCCATTGTCATGGTTCAAGCTTCAACCCTCACATGTGATGTGAGCCATGAAACTTGAACACAAACTTGTGAGCTTTCATATCCCCTACTTCACCATCCTACACTTGACTAGCGATCAAGTGTAGTATGTTTCCTACACCAAAGAGTTTAGTGTAGAGGTAGCTTGAGTTGGAAGGACTTCGCGTGGATCATCTTCGGCACGAAGGTCATCGGAGGAAGCTCATCCAAACCCTCAAGTGGAGCCTAGTGGAGTCGCGGGACTACTACACGGAGTATGTGAAGTGAAGGACTCGATTTACGAGGGTATAACCATTTTCACTTCTTATAGTTTACATCGATATCAAATTAAAACCCTAATCATCTAGTTAACGATCTTGTTTAATGTAGATTAGCACCTCGTAAATATTTAAAATGTCATGCTTGATGCTTGTAAAACCCAGTGGGGTGCTAGCGTACACTTTTAAGTCAGGGGTGTTGCAATCTTCAAAAAGCCATCAATGAATCGTCTATAGTATCCTGCTAATTCCAAGAAATTTCGTATATCCTTCACCGTCTTTGGTGTCGGCCATTCGCTGACAGCTGACACCTTAACTGGATCTACTGAGATTCCTTCGCCTGAAACGATATGTCCGAGAAATCCAACTTGATCTATCCAAAATTCACACTTGCTATACTTGGCGTATAGTTGATGTTGTTGTAATGTCTCCAGGACAATCCGTAAATGCTCGGCGTGTTCTTTCCTATTCTTTGAACACACCAGGATATCGTTGATGAAGATGACAACGAACCTGTCTAAGTACTCTCGAAAAACTTGTTCATCAGATTCATGAATATAGCAGGTGCATTGATCACTCCAAATGGCATTACTAGATACTCATAATGGCCATATCGTGTCCTGAACGTCGTCTTCGGAATATCAGACTCTTTGACCTTCACCTGATGATAACCCGAACCAAGATCTTGTTTCGAGAATACACAAGACCCACTTAGCTGATCGAAAAGATTATCGATGCGCGACAGTGGATACTTGTTCTGGATCGTTATTTCGTTCAGAGCTCGATAATCTACATACATCCTGTATGAACCTTCTTTCTTCTTCACAAGTAATACTGGAGATCTCCAACTTGAAGTACTGAGACGAATCCAACCTTTCTTCAGGAGTTCGTCCAACTGAATGTGGATCTCCTTTAATCCTTATGGACTTAGCCGGTACGGAGCTTTGATTACCGGTTACACACCAGGTAGTAAATCAATGCTGAATTCAAGAGCTCGATCAGGAGTCAAAACTGATATATCTTCAGGGAATACATCCTTGAACTCTCAAACTACCTTTGGCTTTTTTTCTTCCGCCGGTAGAGTAAACACTTCTGCATTCTTTGGTTTAGCACGGAAGATTCCTGGCTCCAACGTTCTATCTCCACTCTTGAAATAGAAGACTGGGTGATCTGGTATCTCAAATACTACCCTCTTTTGACGGCAGTCAATCGTAGCATAGAAAACTCCCAGCCAGTCCATTCCCAACACAACATCGAAATTTGAGATGTCCAGTACTTTGAAATTCGCGTTCTCATCCGCAAACTACAACTGGACAATGATCAAATTCCATAGTTGCTTTCAAGACTCCATTCCCGGAACTGACATTCCATCTTGAAATGAGTGGCTTCACGGAAATCGCATGCGTTCTTACGAATCGTTGTGACATGAAGCAGTGTGACGCTCCAGTGTTGAACAGTGCGAGTGCAGGAAGGGTGGATACTAGTATAGTACCTAAGTTGTGTGAGGTTGGTTTTAGATACAGGAAAAATATAGTAATGTACAAGGATTGAAAAGATGTGAAAGGATTGAGAATTACCAGTGATTACTTGGCCAGTGGATTCGGCTTTCTCAACCGTCATTGTGAAAGCCTGACTTTTGGGTATATTCTTCCTTGCTAGAGGCACATTCTTCTATCTTTGGGGCACGTTTTTCTTCCCTTGAGGCACGTTTCTCTGTGCCTGATGGAATTGATGAGGAGGCTGTATAGGAGGTCCACGTGGAGGTGGTGCAGCGAGAGCTAGATGAGGTGCAGGAGCCTAAATAGCTGGCCGCTGCAGAACTGTAATTGCAGGTCTAGGTGCCGGAGATGGGTTGAGTCGATATGGACATGCTCTTATGGCGTGAGTGGATGCGCCACAAACCAAACATAGGCCATTTGCATGCCTGCAGTCTTTCGCTTGGTGTCCATTTCTCTTACAGTAGAAGCAAAAGTCTAGACTGGGCCGGTTAAATGATCCTTCCGGTCTCCTAGGTGCAAACGTTGGCCTGGAAGAGGCTCCTCCTGCCATCTGTGTGGTAGGGCGTTTCATACCGGTAGTCTGTGGTCTGCCCTTCTTCTTCACAACTGCCTCATAGCGTCGGGCAGCCTTCAGAGCAAGTTCATGGGTTGGAAAATCCCTTGTAGCGATTGCAGCTTGGATTTCCGGGTCCAACCCTTACTGAAATCGTCGTGCTCGGATCTTAGCAGTAGGAATCAGGTGTGCCGCGAACCTGTTACGGTCTTGTGTTAGCAGTGTAATAAGTGATATCAGGAATTTGAATTTGAGATAATATCTTACCTGCTAATGTAAGTCGATGTGCAACACCCCACGACTTGCGGGGAGGCGGAAATATGAAAAACGATCTTGTTCTTTGCTTAAACATCGACTAACCGCAAGAATCGAAGCTAAACTATAACTAAAAAGAAACCATAGAAGAGTTAACTACTATAATAAGTGATTATACCTAAAGATCCGAGTCCTTCGTCTTGTCGTACTCCACGTCCTCTCCGGCCTTCTCTATGTAGTAGAAGATCCACCCGAGAGCTTTACTACAAGCTTCACCTCAAACTAGAGGTAACTAGGTTTCTTAAAGTGCTAATCCAAGTAACCTAGGTGATATAGAGAATGGTTAAGGATTAAGTAGTCTAATCTAATCCTTGTACTCAATACATGAGAGGGGAGGATTAGGGTTTGAAGAGAGAGAGCTTGAGGAGAGAGAAGGTGAGCATGAGAATGAGATGAGATAATGATGTATCATAATATATATCAAGCATTATCATTTATCCAATAAAAGAAAATAAAGGATTTACAACCATGCTTGATAAATATCTAAGGGTGATTCATCTCCATGAGTCATTAAGCATTTATGATGCATTAATGACATGGATGAATCACTCATATGACTCACTAATCTCATTTAAGGCATATGCCACCTTAACCTCCAAGTCATCATCTTCTAGAAGCTTCTCGCGTAATTACGAGAACGCCCCTCCTATCCGTGAAAACACGGAAAAACTTTAGACTGTATAAATCCAATAACCGGATACTAGAAACTGGCTTAAACCAAAGCCGACTAGTAAAAACTGTCCGGATGTCGTACGTGCATAAACACACATATGCGTCCGAACTCTTGTCGTAAAACCATACGACCTCTATATCGTTTCGCCTGGAATAGGGAAACTCTCTGTGTGGGACTCTAAAGACTCGACTACTACGCCGGAAGTGGGTTTAACCACAGACCGCAAGCAGTACTAGCTGTACGTAAAAGTCCCCAGGTAGATGTCGATAAGAAGGCCGATGAGGAAACCCATCCGAACTCCTATTGAGTCTGATGTGACAATCTCCGTACAGTCCGGTCTGTTCGTCTAAGACTATCGCATATTGGGCCTAAGGGGCGGCAAGCGTCAGTCCTCTAATAGCGGTATAAGTCGTGTCGGAGCGAAGCCCATTACACCCTGAGAAACTACTGGAACCTACCAGTAAATCTCGCTTGCCCTGGCCAGGGACTTTGCGTAATGGCTCTCTGACACAGCGCGATATCAACTCCCAATACTGGGAGAGACGAATCCTGTCTAACCGTCACTGCCTCTAAGTGCTCGGGACTGCACCCAACTGCTACCTGTTTGCACGACTCCTTTGAGCCGTGGTAGGGTAGCAATCTAAGAACAGTGGGACACACTCGAGGCGAAGTAGCAGTGTCAAGTCTGCGGACTATGCTGTACTCATGTCACCTGGGAACTGTTAACTGACGACTGGTATAAAACCCAACCAACAGTTCCCTGCGAGTCTTGTCCGGTGTACCCGTAACCCAACGAGCACCTGTATACTATCTCCAGTACGACGTACTGACGGCTGTAGGACAGACTATCTCCCCAACTGGGATGAGAAGCATACACACTAGTCTACTCCGGAGTATCGATGCCCTGTCTCGATAATCCTACGACTAGGGACCTGAATAAGGATGTGCTTGTAGACTACCCAGCCCCCACTAGTGTAACTGCCATCACAACGCTGGTAGTCAAGCAAGATCCTAAGAGCTCTATCAATACGTATACTCACATATTAAGATAGAAAAACCAAGTAGCATACTACCATGTTTAGCAAGACTGTTATATACATGTGAATATCCCAAGCTTCCATTAAGTAATATACAAACTAGTATGATACAATAATGGCCCCTAGGGCATATACACTAACAATCTCCCACTTGTACTAGGGCCATGTACTGGCGTATCGAAGACCGATGATCTCGAGTAGCCTCTCAAACTGAATCTAAGGTAGGGCCTTCGTGAATGGATCAGCAATGTTCGCTTCAGTAGTAACTCTCCGAAGCTCGATCTCCCGACGATCAATGATCTCCCTGATCAGGTGATACCGCCTCAAGATGTGTCTGGACTTCTAATAGGACCTTGGTTCCTTCGCTAAAGCTATAGCTCTGTTGTTGTCGCAATACAGAGGTATTGGATCAACAATGGTAGGAACCACCTGAAGTTCTGTTAGGAACTTCTTCATCCAGACCGTTTCTTTTGCGGCATCTCAAGCAGCTATATACTCCGCTTCCATCGTCTCGAGTCAGCAACGGTGTCCTGCTTGGAACTCTTCCAGCACACCGCCCCTCCATTGAGGGTAAAGACATAACCTGACATGGACTTGGAATCGTCCTTATCACTCTGGAAGCCGGAATCAGCATAGGCCTCCATCCTGAGGTCTTTTCCGCCGTAAACCAAGAACATCTCCTTAGTCCTCCTCAGGTACTTGAGAATGTTCTTTACTGCTATCCAGTGCTTCTCCCCTGGGTCTGACTGATACCGGCTTACCACGCTCAGTGCGTAAGCTACATCTGGTCTGGTGCACAACATCGCATACATTATAGAGCTTACCGCAGAAGCGTAGGGTATAATAGACATGCGTTCCCTTTCCAAATCAGTCTTGGGAGACATCTATTTGGATAGGGTGATTCCGTGACAAGCCGGTAGATTACCGCGCTTAGAATCATCCATACTGAATCTTTTCAGTACAGTGTTGATATACCTGGACTGCGAAAGTCCTAACATCCTCTTGGATCTATCACGATAGATCCGGATCCCCAGAATGTAAGAGGCATCGCCCAGGTCTTTCATGGAGAACCTGTGTGACAAGAATCCTTTGACAGATTGTAGCATAGGAATGTCATTTCCTATCAATAGAATGTCATCCACGTACAAGACGAGGAATACGACACTTCTGGCTACAACTTTACTATATATACATGGTTCATCTGGATTTTTGATAAAGTCATATTGTTTGACTGTTTCATCAAAACAGATGTTCCAACTCCGCGATGCTTGCTTTAGTCCATAAATGGACTTAAGCAACTTGCATACTTTCCCACTGCTCCCACTCTGATTGAAACCCTCTGGCTGATCCATATAGACGCACTCTTCTAAATTACCATTCAGAAAAGCCGTCTTCACGTCCATCTGCCAGATTTCATAATCATGGAAGGCAGCAATAGCAAGAAGGACCCGAATGGATTTGAGCATAGCGACCGAAGAAAAAGTTTTGTCATAGTCCAAACCAGGTCTTTGACGAAAACCCTTTGCAACAAGTCTAGCCTTATAGGTTTCCACCTGTCCATCTACACCAATCTTTTTCTTGAAGATCCATTTGCATCCTATGGGTTTTACCCCATCTGGAGCAAAGTCCAAAGTCCATACTTTGTTGGTGTACATGGACTCCATTTCGGTCCGCATTGCATCTAGCCATCGTACCGAGTCGCCGCTCTGGATGGCCTGCTGGAAGCTAGTAGGTTCATCATCAACGATGATGCAATCCTCTCTATCCCCATCTATGAGAAAACCGTAGTATCTCTCAGGCGGATGAGACGGCCTACTACTTCTGCGGAGGGATGCGGGAATGTCCTGTTCTCCTCGAACTACAGGTTCTACCAAACTTTCAGTAGTAGTTTGTGGTTCTGGAATTTCATCCAGTTCTATTTCGCTCCCACTTGTTTCCTTTTCTAAAAACTGATATTCTAGAAAATGGGCATTACAAGAAACAAAAACCTCTTGTTCCTCTGCGTAATAGATACCCTTGGAGTTCTTTGGATATCCCACAAACTGACATTTTACTGATCGTGCCTCGAGCTTGTCCACATGCTGCTTTTTAACAAAAGCTGGACATCCCCATATCTTTACATACTGCAGATAGGGTTTCTTCCCACTCCACATCTGATATGGCGTGGTAGGCACAGTCTTGGTAGGAACCATGTTCAAAAGATATGCCGTTGATTCTAGCCCATAACCCCAGAAAGATCGCGGTAACTCAGCATTACTCATCATGGATCGTACCATATCCAATAGGGTTCGATTCCGTCTCTCCGATACACCATTATGCTGTGGAGTGTATGGAGGAGTAAGCTGAGAGAGAATTCCTTTCTCTTTTAGGTAACCTAGGAACTCGGCACTTAAGTATTCATCACCTCGATCAGATCTTAGTGTCTTGATACTTTTGCCGGTTTGGTTTTCTACTTCATTCTTATACTCCTGGAATTTTTCAAAAGCCTCAGATTTATGTTTCATCAGATAAATGAATCCGTACCTTCAGTAATCATCCGTGAAAGTAATGAAATAGGAAAAACCACCTCTTGCATGTGTAGACATTGGACCGCATACATCGCTGTGTATGAGTCCCAAGAGCTCGCTTGCTCCTACTCCATGTCCAGTGAATGGAGTCTTTGTCATCTTTCCTTTGAGACATGATTCACAAGTGGCATAAGTTTGATATTCAAACGAGTCCAAATATCCTTCTCTATGTAACTTAGTTAACCTTGTCTCATTGATGTGACCTAGTCTACAATGCCATAAGAAAGCCTTATTTAAATCTGGAGACTTTCTTTTTAGTGTGTTCTGAACATTGAAAATCTGGAGTTAGTTTAAGACATATATACCGTTATTTAGTGTACCGGACCCAATCAAACCATGATTAAGGTGGATGTTAACAACATCGCTTACAAACGTGAAATCATAACCTTTATTTGATAACAAGGAAACTGATATGATATTACACGTTAAACTAGGTACATAAAAACAGTTATGTAAAACCAAAATATGTCCACTCGTCAATCCCAAGTGATAATCCCCGACGGACACAGCTCCCACGCTAGCTCCGTTAGCAACCTTAAGGATCATATCACCTTCCTTCAGCACTCTACGGTTTCTCAGTGCCTGCAATGAATTGCATAAATGAGATCCTGATCCGGTATCCAATACCCAGGAAGTAGAGTTGATTGACAGACAATTCTCAATTACAAACACACCTGAAGTCGAAGCCACAGCTTGCTTCGGTCCCTGGTTCTGGGCGTTCCACGCCTTGCAATCTTTCTTCCAGTGCCCTTTCCTGTGACAATGGAAGCACTCATCCTGGGCCACTACTGGAACCGCAAACTTTTTCTTTCCCTTCCCCACACCTTACTTACACCTCCTCTAGGTTTGGTGGCGGCCTTCTTTTTCCTTCCTTTGGCCCTAGCCTTGGACCTGGAAGAAGAAGCACCGCTAACAAACATAGCGGGTGTTTCCCTTGCTTTCTGCAAGGTGCCCTCTGCACTCCTCAACATGTTAAGGAGTTCTAGAAGTTCAACTTCTTTTCTTTGAATGTTGAAGTTCAGAATAAACTGGGCGTAGGTGGAAGGAAGGGACTGGAGAATAAGGTCTGTATAGAGCTCATTATCCAAAGTCATCCCAAGGTCTGCGAGCTATTCTATATAGCCTATCATCTTTAGGACATGTTCTCCTACGGATGATCCAACAGCCAACCTCGCTCGAAACAAGTTCTTAGAGGTCTCGTATCTTGTTATACGAGATTGCTCTCCAGAAAGTTCCTTTGTATGGAGAAATATGGCATCTAGTTCCATATCCTCGTGCCTCCTCTGATGTTCATTGTTCATCGAGGCAAGCACGATGCACTTGGCTTTCGAGCAATCTAAATCCTAGGTTTTACGGATTTCCTTATCCGCATTGCTGGATTTAGGACCAGGGACAGCAGGTGCCTTAGCGGTGAGGACGTACCCCAATTTGTCATAGGTCAAAGCTATTTTGACATTCCGCAGCCAATCTTTATAGTTTGGCCCTGTCAGTATATTTTTCTTGTAGGGTTCCTAGGCACACTAATGAGGTCTCACAAGTGATCAAATATGGCCAATTAAAATTTTACAAGTGCCGAGAAACCTTAATACGGATCGTTAACTAGATGTATAGACGATGCAATGCAAATAAACGAATTTATAGCTAAAGGGAAGGGGCTACAACCTTTGTAGATCCGGTCTTCCATGTCCTAGGCTCCGTGATGAGGTCCCTCCGCTGTCCAAATCAAATCCATGACTCTAGCATCGGCTTCATCGGAGAAATGGGCGGGCTTGGTCGTCGGCTTCGATGCCGAAAATGATCTACGTCGAGGCATCACAAGATCAAGCTCCAACTTCACCAAGCCTTGAAAAATTGTGAAGGAAACACCCTATACTACTTGGCAAGAGGTATAGTATGAAGAAATAGGAGGTGGGTTCACTTTAGAATTGGATTTCTCACTCATTTGCTCAAGTTGCCATTGAAGCTATCAAGCTTTTTCTTCTTGATGAAGAAGAAGAAGAAGAAGATAATATATGATAAGTTAAGTTTTAAAAAGAAAACAATATGATACTTATCATGTATTCAACCATGGTTTAGTGTAGAGATTTAACTAAGGTTAGATGAATGGTTAGGGTTAGAGAAGAGACAAGAATGGTGGACTTGTTCAAAGCTTCAAGAAGCTTTAACAAGCAAACAAAACAAGCCACCATTTTCTTTTCTTCTTTTCTAAAATAAATAAATAAATAAATAGATAAGAAAATGAAAACCCTAACCATTACACAACCATGGTTTAATCTTTACACAAACCCAAGTGAGCATGTATCATAAAACATGATACAATCTTGTGCACAAAAATATATCACATATACAATGTGCATTTCAAGTGAGAAAATCCATTTAAAGTGAACCAATACTAGTTAATGCAAAGTAATATATCAAATATATAATTATACATTAAATCATTAAATCAACACTTGATTCAATGATCCGGTCATGTCGCATATAACCGGCTAGTATCCAATGTATCGGCTTATCGAGTCAATCCTTGATTCGATAACTAGGTTATATCGCATACAACCATTCGACACATTCATCGCGAGAATGAAATACGGTATCATATACACGCATTATTCTCGGTCCCGCACATATCTCATATGCGCTCCTATTTCGTTTCGCTTGAGCCAGGAAACCTCTGTGTAGGACTCTAAAGACTCGTCAATACGCCGGCAGCAGATGATGATCATATCAAACACCCACAAGACGCAAGCGGTCTGCTAAACGTAACGGCCACCCGGGTATTGAGCGATCAGAAGATCGACGAGCAAGCCCGCTCACACTCCTGTGAATCCAACCAGTAACACTTACCGTACAGTCCGGTCTGATCGTCTGATATGTCGCATATCTCGTCTAGGGGTGGTAAACGTCAGACCCCAGTAGCTCGATAAGTCATGCCGACGTGAAGTCCATGACATGTGTGAAACTACTGATAACACTTACCAGTAGGTCACTGCAACCCTGGCCAGGGATTTCCTGTTATGGCCAGTCGAGCATAGCGCAACATCAACCCCCAATACCGGGAGAGACGAATCCCCTCCTATCGCTCATTGCCTCCATGTGAATCGGGACTGTACCCAAAAACCACCTGTTTGCACGACTCAGTAGAGCCGTGGTAGGGTGGAAATCAAAGCACAGTGGGAGACACACAAGACTCTATGACGATCTCGGGTCAACAGACTAAGCTGTACCAGTGTCACCAGAGAACTGCCATCTGACGTGAGGTATAATACCATCTGGGAGTTCTCGGCGAGTCCGTTCAGTGTACCCAGTCTCCACTGAGCACCCGTATACCATCTCTGATGTCAAACACCAATGGATATGGGATCATCCATCGCCCATCGCATGGGTCGAGAAGATATACGCTAGTCTACTCTGGAATATCGATGCCCCGTCTCGATATTCCCACACTAGGAACATTGAAGGATGTACTCATGGACTACCCAGGCCCCACTAGTATGATCTGCATCATAGTCCTGGAAGTCGAGTACACATCCTAAGGGCTTTATCAACATGTAATCAGAGAGAGAAAGTATACATGTTAAGATAAAGAGCAACCAGATAGCGTACTGTCATGTTGAGCAAGAAAGTCCTACCTATATATGACCCAGCATCCACTACAATATACATCCAATGTATAGTAATGGCCTCTAGGGCATACATATAACTAACAACTCCCACTTGCACTAGGGCCATCTGTAGCAGTAGTTGTAGTATCTAATACTCAACCATCCCCTAAAAGTCTCTCTTTGGGAAAAGGCCTTCGTGAGTGGATCCGCCGTGTTGTCCTCCGAGTCTACTCTCCTATCCTCGATCATCCTGGAGATCATCTATCTCCATGATCAGGTGATACTGCCTCAGAATATGTCTGGGTCACTGATGGGATCGGGGTTCTTTGGCCAAA
Organism: Agapanthus africanus; assembly: GCA_030015575.1. NCBI lineage: Eukaryota > Viridiplantae > Streptophyta > Magnoliopsida > Asparagales > Amaryllidaceae > Agapanthus > Agapanthus africanus. The sequence continues at coordinate 97,512,844 of JASDDO010000014.1, read as the reverse complement.
GCCACACTTCCATTGTCATACAATGGTAGGAACCTAGTTCATCTTATGAACCAATATACACCCAAACTGCCACTTTGGTAGTATCCTTAATAGCGATGTTACCAGCCTTTATCGTCTAGTTTGCCACGGTATCTAGCTTGGAACTCTTCCTACATACCATCCCTTTACCGAGGGTAAAGACAATGCCCGCGACTGACATTCAGTCGTGCTTATCAGTGTGGAACTTTTCCAGTGATTCTCCCCAGGATCGATTGATACAATCTCACTATACCTAGTGAGAACCCTAACATCCCTTTAGATCTATCTCATAGATCCAAATCTCAGGATTTAGGAGGTATCATCTTTATCCTTTCGGAGAATCCATGTGATAAGAGGAGATCGACCGATCGTAGCATAGGAAACTCTTTTCCTATCAAGAGTATGTTGTCCACGTACAATACGAGGATGACCACCTTACTCTCTACTACCGTTTTGTATATACAAGGTTCATCTACCATTTTGATGAAGTCAAACTCTTTGACTACCACATCAAAACAGATGTTCCAACTCCGCGATGCCTGCTTTACTCTGTAAAGCAACTTGCACACGTTTCCGCTGCTCCCACTGTTTGCGAAGCCCTCTGGCTGTGTTCTTATAGACGTTCTCTTCTAAATCAGTATTTAGAAAAGTAGTCATGGCACCCAACCACCAGATATCGTAGTCATGGTGTGTAGCAATGGCAAGTAGGATCTGGATGGACTTAAGCATAGGCACTGAAAAAGGTTTCATCATTATCCATGCCTGGTCGATGACGAAAAACTTTAACAAGTCTAGCTTTGAAAGTCTCAACTTTTCCATCTACACCAAGTAATCTTCTCAAGATTTACTTGCTCCTGATGGGGATTTAACCCTTCAGATATAGCAACCAAAGTCCATACTTTGTTGGTGTACATGGATTCCATCTCAGATCGCTAAGTATCCAGCCATTCTTACAGAGTCCCTACTCTTGATGACCTGCTCGAAACTAGTTGGGTCATCATCTCATGATGCAATCCTCGCTCCCACTGTCATCGAGAAACCGAAGTATCTCTTAAGCGGATGAGGAACCCTGCTAGTTCGGCGGAGAGGCTGAGGTTCGTTGGGGACTTTTGAATCCTTTGGTTCTGTCAAATCATCAGCAGTTTTGTATAGCTGGAATCTTTCCAGTTCTACAGAACTGTCCTTGCCTCGATCTTGTCCGGATTTTGCTTTAGACATAGGCCGGACAATCCTAAATCTTAACATACTTAAGAGATAGGCTCTTCCCATACCATATCTTATATGGAGTGGTAGGCACTGATTTGATTCGAACCCAATTCAATAGGTATGCAGCTTTTCAAGTGCACAACCCCAAAAGGAAATAGGTAACTCAGTAATACTCATCATAGAGCACATCATATCTAATATTGTGCGATTGCTCCGCCCCGATACACCGTTGTGCTGTGGTGTATTCAGAGGAGTAATACTGAGAGAGAATCTCATTTTCCTTTAGAATAGTCCAAGGATTCCATGCACAAGTATTCTCCTCCCTGATCTTATCATAGGACATAATACTTATACCCGTATTTTGGTTCTCTACTTCTCGCTTATATTCTGTGAATATCTCAAAAGGTTCGGACTTGTGTTTCAACAGAAACATATGTCTGAATCTTGAGAGATTATCAGAGAACGTAATGAAGTATAAAAAACCAGTCCTGGCATGTGTAGACAGGAGACCTTACATACATCATCATGTATCAGTCCCAAGAGTTTACTAACTCTTTCACTGTTTTCAATAAACAGAGCTATGGTCATCTTATCTTTGTGACATGACTGACAAGTTTCACAAGATGTAAATTCAAACTGATTTAAATATGCATCTAAAATGTAACTTCAGCCAGTCGGGTCGCATTAATATGACCTAGTCTACAATGCCTCAAGAAGGAATCGTTCATTTCTGAACTCTTTCTCTTGTGTGTGTTTTGTATACTAGGAACTGTAGTTTGATTTAGAACATCAATGCTTTTAGATAACGTGCCTGATCCGACCAACTTTTGATATAGGAAATGTTCAAAACATTATCCAACAATCCAAAATTTTATCATTTCTTTACTTATAAAGAGACTGATATGATTTTGTATATCAGGTTCGGTATCTAATAACATTCGTTCAGAATCAATGTATTTTGGTAATACAGGTGACAGTGACCAACAGACTTGGCTGCAACACTTGCCCAATTTTCTGTCTCATGAAACTTATCACCCGTTCTCAGTTTTTCTACCTTTTTATAGCCCTATGTAACAGATTACATATCTGGGATCCTGATCCGGTATCAAATACCCAGGATGCAGAGGATACTGAGAAACAATTCTGTATAATGAACACACCCGAAGGAGATGTATCATATGCACTTTCTTCGTTTGGGCGGCATAGGAATTCTGGTTTTCCCCTATTTCCTGCTTTGTCTTATAACAATTATAAGTTGGAGCGGGACCAACGTTCCCCAGCTCAGTATGACAAGCGGGTTCGGTCAATACATCCATATTATTATCTTGATTAGGACGTGATATGGTCGCTACTTGGAGAGAGAGAGAAGAAAACACTCTGCGTGTGCTCTTGCAAGAATAGATTGGTTATTATTTTATCTAATCAGGATGGCTCCCACTGTTTTTATCAAATCTTCCTTCAAACCTTAAAAGGAAAGACTAGCCGGGATTAATTACACTCTACAAGTTCGCCAATCTTTCAGCCAGGCCAGTGTCGGTACTTTGAGGGAGGTTCCCCGTGCTTTCGCACGGACCTAATTACAGTAAACTTCGTTTTCCCAGAGGCGTAACCCCGTTGACACCTTTCTAGACACCTACTTGATCGGCTAATTGTAAAGTGCAAAACTCTCCCAGGAGTAACAATTACTCGCAGTAGGTATCGGGATCCAACTATCACATAGAAGGTATGCAATCTCATTGCAAATTTCAACACTTGAAACTCCCGATAAAGATTTTTACCCCTAGCACTTATGACCTTAACTATGGTCAACAAATCATAAGTACTAGTCAAGTTCTACCCGTCATTTTGTGATTAATTAGACCCACCCACATGACCCTTAACTAAGGTCAACAAAGTCACGCGACTGTCCTAACTAATCGCATCATATGCGGTGTAGGAAGACATCACTTAGCTACCGTACACTGTGTCTTAACTAAGGTCAACAAACACAGCACGAATACTAAGTACTCTACTTCCTAAAATGACGGAGGGTTGCGAATGGTTTTTATGAAAACCTTTAACGCTTTGAACTTGATCTCGTTGCGGAATCAAATGGTTTTTAAATGGAATGTTTTTGAAGCTTTTCTAGTTTTGCTAAAGGGGTCACTCCCGGTGAAGGGATCGTCGGCCCTTTCCTCGTCGAATGAGGTGCGGGATATATCATATATATCACTGTGCAAAGCAGAAACTATAGAAGCAATCAAATGACAAACCGAGGGTTGTAGCATCTGCCAGTTATTGCTAAAGGAGTCACTCCCGGTGAAGGGATCTCGGTCCTTTCCTCATCGAATAAGGTGCAGGATGTTCTATAATGAACACCGCAATGCAAAGCAAGAACTGTAGCTACCTGTTTTATTTTGAAATTCGATTCCACAACATCAATTAGGTTTATTTTCTTTCATTAATCTCATTAATGAATGTCCCATCATTTAAGTCCACCTAATCATCACAGATAAATATAACGTACGCTTATGCCATCCGCATTCGCCTCGATGTCCCGTCTGCACCGTTAGGTTAGGTAACTAATGGCAGAGCGAGGCAGGGCTAGTGCGGGTGTAAAACATAAGCAACATCTATATAATATATCATATATACTATATACTCTCTATCTGAACAAATCACATGATCACATCACAGATAACGCAATAGAAAATATCATATGAAATATTGGATATACTAGGACGTCCGTGTTTTCAATACGAGCCAGTATAAAACACGGATTCCACGGTCGTGATGAATAGCCAAACCCACACCCTAGACCCCTACGAGAGCGGTAAGCAACCCTACCAATTCTAGGGTTAGGAGACTCGGACTCGACTCCTCGAGATGGTCTCCTACTGGACCCTAGAACCCGGTTACTTATGCTCCCCTCCTTGGGTCTATCCTAATGCGGAAAAGTAAATAATATACAAATGGTGAAATCATCCGCAACCTGGAAGTGCCCCAATAAAAGAATATTACATACAAGTTTTTACATGAATGAAAATGGAAAAAACACTCATCTCACATAAAACCCCCCCGGCTATTCAACCACGACGATCCAATATAATATATCCAGCAACTCATAACATCACATGTCATCAACGTAAGTAAATATGCACATCCCAATTGTCGTTGACATATAGCAACGAAACCGGCGATATCACATATTACACTTACGGTCACAGAAAAGAAAGTGTAAAACTACAACAGTTGGAATCCTCAACCTCTTTAGACATCGCATGCCTAATCAAATGAAATACTTAGACATCGCATGCCTAACAATTATAAACCCCACATTTTAGTCTCATTATCGAAAACACTTTTCAATATCAAGTCGGGCAATTCAACAAGATTTCCGACATCCTGATCGAATGCTCGTCGCAAACTTTAGTGGGCGGCCGCACCCCCGACGCCGTCGACGAAGTGCACCAAGGCGGAACACCGCTGCCGCGAGCACCCGAACGGATGCTTTCGGCGACGGGGTTCTCCTACAGTCACTTGGTCGGGGCTATGGGGCGAGGCTGTCTATTAAGTTTATCCGGCGAGTATCCGCGTACGCTACGTGATTGCGACGGACTTTTGATCACATCAAAATTCCGTGGCAACCGATCAAGTGAGACTAAAGTGCTATGTTTATAACATTCATTCAGTTATCCCATAACTTATTATGAATTCCAATTATTGTATCACATTCCGGATAAATAGAAAATGTTAAACTTTCCGATCGAACAATCGAACACCCAGGTTTTCCCAATGCAGCTCAACACATGAAATAAGTCTAAAAATATTCAGTTCATGCCTCAGTACCAACGGTCCAGCCGTAGAAGGGTCAAGCCAACGCCTCACATGTGGTACGCCGTACTGCCCCAAACCCGAAGGTTCAAAGGGCAGTTCAAGACGGTTACATAATCGAGTTAAGGTTTGTTGTCTTCTAGAGGGACCATCGCGTTACTTGCACTACTTAGAATGTCACTAAACTACGGAAAAGTCCAACAATTGGAAATTTCCCGGCAGGGGAAAAAGTGGGTATTTATATCCGGCCGAACTTTTTAACATATTCTAAAATTATCCGGAAAAACATACAGACAAAATTAGACAATCCGATCGAAGCACCGAGTCCCCAATACAACCCAGAAATTTCAACTCTTGAGTAAATATTAAAAATTCCCAGGAAAACCAGCACTGCAAAGTAGGAGTTACTGTGCAAAATTCAATGCATGAAAAGACAAATCGGCCGCGGAACCGCCGCACGAGCCATGCTCGTGCCGCGGAACCGCGGCGGCTTGATGGAATTAGGGCATCGAATTTTACAGTAACTCTTAGATATTCCTGCTGATATTTCTGCATATTTTTAATTCTCAAAAATCCACAATTTTCAAAAATGTACAGAGAGCAATTTTTGGGTTAGGGTTTCGGTTCGATCGGACTTCTAATTCCGTCTTCGCATCGCCTAAGCCTCTAGCTAGGCTCTGATACCACTGTAGGGTTCCTAGGCACACTAATGAGGTCTCACAAGTGATCAAATATGGCCAATTAAAATTTTACAAGTGCCGAGAAACCCTAATACGGATCGTTAACTAGATGTATAGGCGATGCAATGCAAATAAACGAATTTATAGCTAAAGGGAAGGGGCTACAACATTTGTAGATCCGGTCCTCCACGTCCTAGGCTCCGTGATGAGGTCCCTCCGCTATCCAAATCAAATCCATGACTCTAGCATCGGCTTCATCGGAGAAATGGGCGGGCTTGGTCGTCGGCTTCGATGCCGAAGATGATCTACGTCGAGGCATCACAAGATCAAGCTCCAACTTCACCAAGCCTTGAAAACTTGTGAAGGAAACACCCTATACGACTTGGCAAGAGGTATAGGATGAAGAAATAGGAGGTGGATTCACTTTAGAATTGGATTTCTCACTCATTTGCTCAAGTTGCCATTGAAGCTATCAAGCTTTTTCTTCTTGATGAAGAAGAAGAAGAAGAAGATAATATATGATAAGTTAAGTTTTAAAAAGAAAACAATATGATACTTATCATGTATTCAACCATGGTTTAGTGTAGAGATTTAACTAAGGTTAGATGAATGGTTAGGGTTAGAGAAGAGACAAGAATGGTGGACTTGTTCAAAGCTTCAAGAAGCTTTAACAAGCAAACAAAACAAGCCACCATTTTCTTTTCTTCTTTTCTAAAATAAATAAATAAATAAATAGATAAGAAAATGAAAACCCTAACCATTACACAACAATGGTTTAATCTTTACACAAACCCAAGTGAGCATGTATCATAAAACATGATACAATCTTGTGCACAAAAATATATCACATATACAATGTGCATTTCAAGTGAGAAAATCCATTTAAAGTGAACCAATACTAGTTAATGCAAAGTAATATATCAAATATATAATTATACATTAAATCATTAAATCAACACTTGATTCAATGATCCGGTCATGTCGCATATAACCGGCTAGTATCCAATGTATCGGCTTATCGAGTCAATCCTTGATTCGATAACTAGGTTATATCGCATACAACCATTCGACACATTCATCGCGAGAATGAAATACGGTATCACATACACGCATTATTCTCGGTCCCGCACATATCTCATATGCGCTCCTATTTCGTTTCGCTTGAGCCAGGAAACCTCTGTGTAGGACTCTAAAGACTCGTCAATACGCCGGCAGCAGATGATGATCATATCAAACACCCACAAGCCGCAAGCGGTCTGCTAAACGTAACGGCCACCCGGGTATTGAGCGATCAGAAGATCGACGAGCAAGCCCGCTCACACTCCTGTGAATCCAACCAGTAACACTTACCGTACAGTCCGGTCTGATCGTCTGATATGTCGCATATCTCGCCTAGGGGTGGTAAACGTCAGACCCCAGTAGCTCGATAAGTCATGCCGACGTGAAGTCCATGACATGTGTGAAACTACTGATAACACTTACCAGTAGGTCACTGCAACCCTGGCCAGGGATTTCCTGTTATGGCCAGTCGAGCATAGCGCAACATCAACCCCCAATACCGGGAGAGACGAATCCCCTCCTATCGCTCATTGCCTCCATGTGAATCGGGACTGTACCCAAAAACCACCTGTTTGCACGACTCAGTAGAGCCGTGGTAGGGTGGAAATCAAAGCACAGTGGGAGACACACAAGACTCTATGACGATCTCGGGTCAACAGACTAAGCTGTACCAGTGTCACCAGAGAACTGCCATCTGACGTGAGGTATAATACCATCTGGGAGTTCTCGGCGAGTCCGTTCAGTGTACCCAGTCTCCACTGAGCACCCGTATACCATCTCTGATGTCAAACACCAATGGATATGGGATCATCCATCGCCCATCGCATGGGTCGAGAAGATATACGCTAGTCTACTCTGGAATATCGATGCCCCGTCTCGATATTCCCACGACTAGGAACATTGAAGGATGTACTCATGGACTACCCAGGCCCCACTAGTATGATCTGCATCATAGTCCTGGAAGTCGAGTACACATCCTAAGGGCTTTATCAACATGTAATCAGAGAGACAGAAAGTATACATGTTAAGATAAAGAGCAACCAGATAGCGTACTATCATGTCGAGCAAGAAAGTCCTACCTATATATGACCCAGCATCCACTACAATATACATCCAATGTATAGTAATGGCCTCTAGGGCATACATATAACTAACATTTCTCTAAAAGTAACTTAAGTCCAGTCATTTTCAGGGTCGCTGCAATTAGGAGAGAGAGAAGAAAACTCTTTAGCATGATGCTCTTGCAAGTTTAGAATGGTTTTTAGTTTATCTAAACTGGATGGCTCCTACTGTTTCTTGAATCCTTCCCCAAACCATAAAAGAAGAATTAGCCAGGACTATTCTCACCGTACAATACTTGCTTAACCGTTCAGCCAGGCTAGTGTCGATACTTCGAGGGAGGTTTTCCAACGCTTTCGCGAAGTTCCTTAATTAAATAACCTCTTTTCTCTGGGGGCGTAACCCCGCTGACACCTTTCTTGACACCTACTTGGTTTATAGCATTGATCGTTAAGTGACGAATCTCCTGATGAGTAGCATATACTCACAGTAGGATCGGGATCCAAATATCATCGTAGGATAATGTTGAAGGAATCCTACCAACATTCATCAAACTCCAAATGGTATGCATCTCTTTGCAAATTTCAGTTTCTTTAGAAATTCCCGATATATATTTTTGCCCCATGCTCTTATGACCTTGGCGTTGGTCAAAATATCATAAGTCACATGTCAAGTTCTACCCATCATTATCTTGTTAATTTGAACTCATCCGTACATATCCTTGACGTTGGCCAAAATGATCATACGACTGTCCCAAACTAACTCATCTATCTATGCAACAAATGAATACCCAGCAGCTATCAAACATTATGCCTTGGCGTTGGTCAAAATATATAGCTTGAATACTACTGAATACCCAAATGAAATGATGGAGGGCTGCGAATGGTTTTGGCGAAACCGTGAACGTAGTGAACTTGATATGACCGAAGGAACCTGATAGCTTTTTTAAAAGGAGTGGTTAAAGCTCCGCAATTTAAAAATATCATCTGTTTTAAAATAACCGAGTGGTTTCTTTTAAATTGTTCCAACGATTCATCTTTTGGTTTATTTTCTTTGCATTATAAATAATGCGTCCCATCATTAACCTATCATTGCAGAAAACAACGAAAATACAACGTCCTCTTACGCCATCCGCATTCGCCACTGGGTCCCGTCATCACCCGTTAGGTTACTTAACTAACGGCAGAGTGGGGGCTGGGCTAGCGCGGGTGTAAAACATAAGTGACGTCTAAATAGCTATCATATATAGATATTGTACATTCGTCAGACGCAATAATAGGCATTCCAGATCTCATATGAACTTTATTGGATTTGCAAGCAATCCGCGTTTGTTTAGAGCCTGCAACAAAAGACGGATTACACAGTTGTGACGAGTAGCCATTACCCCACCCTAGACCCCTACGGGTACGGCAAACTACCCGCCAAGTACCCGAAGTGAAGCGGTCTCCCTCAACAAAGTGAGTAGGCCACTAAACACTTCAAAGTACCCGGTAGTTTGTGCACCCCACCTTGGGTCTGTCCTAGGAGCAAAAACAGTAAAATGAAATAATACAACGGTGGCTACAACCGCAACCTGGATGTGCCCCGCAAAAATAATATTACAACAAATTACAATTACATTGAATGAATTAAAATAATAACCCATCTCAAACCCCGGCTAATCATCACAACAGTCCAATACAGTTCACAACCACAAACAGTAAAAACCATTACAGAAATGTGCAACCCCCTGCCAACCGACATACTAGCAGTTAGGTGAGGTTTACGAACACATTATACAAACACAAATATAATCATATTAGCAAACATCGTAAAATTTCGATCGAGCAAAACACTTTAGATTCTACTGCAAAACTTCTCTGTGCACCTGAGATATTAGCAGAAAATAAAATATCCAGAAATATCACTGTTAACACACAGGGGTTACTGAAGAAATTTGGGCCGACTCGGGCCTAACTCGGCCGCGGATCCGCGGCGGATCGCATGGATCCGCCGCGGTTCCGCGGTGAGTTAGCCGAGTTAGCAGTCCAAATTTCTGCAGTTGCCCTATAATTTCATGCTTGTTATTCTGAAGGTCCCTGAAAAATTTTTAGGGCCTGTTTTAAAATCGACAGAAACTGTGTTAATACGATGATCTTTTCGATTCTTTTTGCATTCGAAATACTTATGACTTTGCTAATGAGTTAATTATTGTTTAGCGAGGCTCTGATACCACTGTAAGTCGATGTGCAACACCCCACGACTTGCGGGGAGGCAGAAATATGAAAAACGATCTTGTTCTTTACTTAAACATCGACTAACCGCAAGAATCGAAGCTAAACTATAACTAACAAGAAACCATAGAAGAGTTAACTACTATGATAAGTGATTATACCTAAAGATCCGAGTCCTTCGTCTTGTCGTACTCCACGTCCTCTTCGGCCTTCTCTATGTAGTAGAAGATCCACCCGAGAGCTTTACTACAAGCTTCACCTCAAACTAGAGGTAACTAGGTTTCTTAAAGTGCTAATCCAAGTAACCTAGGTGATATAGAGAATGGTTAAGGATTAAGTAGTCTAATCTAATCCTTGTACTCAACACATGAGAGGGGAGGATTAGGGTTTGAAGAGAGAGAGCTTGAGGAGAGAGAAGGTGAGCATGAGCATGAGATGAGATAATGATGTATCATAATATATATCAAGCATTATCATTTATCCAATAAAAGAAAATAAAGGATTTACAACCATGCTTGATAAATATCTAAGGGTGATTCATCTCCATGAGTCATTAAGCATTTATGATGCATTAATGACATGGATGAATCACTCATATGACTCACTAATCTCATTTAATGCATATGCCACCTTAACCCCCAAGTCATCATCTTCTAGAAGCTTCTCGCGTAATTACGAGAACGCCCCTCCTATCCGTGAAAACACGGAAAAACTTTAGACTGTATAAATCCAATAACCGGATACTAGAAACTGGCTTAAACCAAAGCCGACTAGTAAAAACTGTCCGGATGTCGTACGTGCGTAAACACACATATGCGTCCGAACTCTTGTCGTAAAACCATACGACCTCTATATCGTTTCGTCTGGAATAGGGAAACTCTCTGTGTGGGACTCTAAAGACTCGACTACTATGCCGGCAGTGGGTTTAACCACAGACCGCAAGCAGTACTAGCTGTACGTAACGGTCCCCAGGTAGATGTCGATAAGAAGGCCGATGAGGAAACCCATCCGAACTCCTACTGAGTCTGATGTGACAATCTCCGTACAGTCCGGTATGTTCGTCTAAGACTATCGCATATAGGGCCTAGGGGGCGGCAAGCGTCAGTCCTCTAATAGCGGTATAAGTCATGTCGGAGCGAAGCCCATTACACCCTGAGAAACTACTGGAACCTACCAGTAAATCTCGCTTGCCCTGGCCAGGGACTTTGCGTAATGGCTCTCTGACACAGCGCGATATCAACTCCCAATACCGGGAGAGACGAATCCTGTCTAACCGCCACTGCCTCCAAGTTCTCGGGACTGCACCCAACTGCTACCTTTTTGCACGACTCCTTTGAGCCGTGGTAGGGTAGCAATCTAAGAACAGTGGGACACACTCGAGGCGAAGTAGCAGTGTCAAGTCTGCGGACTATGCTGTACTCATGTCACCTGGGAACTGTTAACTGACGACTGGTATAAAACCCAACCAACAGTTTCCTGCGAGTCCTGTCCGGTGTACCCGTAACCCAACGAGCACCTGTATACTATCTCCAGTACGACGTACTGACGGCTGTGGGACAGACCATCTCCCCAACTGGGATGAGAAGCGTACACACTAGTCTACTCCGGAGTATCGATGCCCTGTCTCGATAATCCTACGACTAGGGACCTGAATAAGGATATGCTTGTAGACTACCCAGCCCCCACTAGTGTGACTGCCATCACAACGCTGGTAGTCAAGCAAGATCCTAAGAGCTCTATCAATACGTATACTCACATATTAAGATAGAAAAACCAAGTAGCATACTACCATGTTTAGCAAGACTGTTATATACATGTGAATATCCCAAGCTTCCATTAAGTAATATACAAACTAGTATGATACAATAATGGCCCCTAGGGCATATACACTAACAGCTAAGTATGGTAAACTCAGCATCATATTCATCTACGGACTTGCTCTACATCAAACCTTGTTGTAAGTGGATGAACTGCTACTCCATGTCAAAACGGGCAGTTTCAGGGAAGTACTTTGCGTTGAACATATCACGAAACGTCTTCCCTTCAATCAGTTGGGTGAGACGGTTTTCTTTGGTCTTCTACTATACTCTGGCGTTGTCTGTTAGTTGCAGCTTTGTAACCCTCACTCAAGCAATCTCTGGCACTTGTGTTGCTGTCAGGTCATCTTCTATCGACCGAGCCCATTCTTCGATCTCCAGTGGATTCTTTTTTTCTGAAAAGTGTTTCGGGTGTAGTGCCTGGGATTGCTTGACTCCGGGTGCCTTGGCTTCTGGGCGGTGCATGAGAATAGCAGTCTGCTGCCGCTGACCCTCCAAAAGGCTCTTGATCGCCTCGAGCAGTACCGTTTGCTTGTTGATGGGAGTTACAACGGTAAGTGGTGGTAGTAGAGTAGGCGGTGGGGTGTTGCCATTGACGTTCGTGCTGGTGTTGTTCGGCGAATCCATGACCTTGATACAAAAAGAAAGGTTAGGATAGATTCAAGGAATTTGAAATGTAAGGAATGTATAGTTGTTGATTCTTATAATTCTTATGATATATATTGCTTAGGATTTCATGCAGAACTGACCTGCATGGGCCGCCACCAAAACCTGTCATGCCCCGCTTCCCAGTGTACGGAAACGGTGACGTGGCGGGCCACAACGTATTTACTAAGAAATACATACGTTAAGCGTAATTAAGCAATATATATAAATTCACAAGAATGATAAGTGATATAAAAATATAAACAACAAATTTTATTTACATACAACTGTTTGAAAATGAAAAGATATAATGATATAAACAGTACAGTGGCATACAAACTGAAAGTAAATACAAGAAGAGCTAGAAGTCCGCTTAGGCAGTGATCTAGTCCAAGTCCTCCTGGCTAGGCTCAATCTCCTGAGAGTCCGGTCCTCCTGACGAACATTCCAAAAAAAGAAAAGACTGAATGCCGTCAGCGAACTAGCCCTCGGTAAGTCCCAAAAGAAGGAATGGAATATAACTAGTAATGTGAAATGAAACTGGTAAGTTGTACAAGTATATACTTGTTATTCTAACGTAGTTGTTTGTAATTTGGTACAGAAGGTAATTGTGTATACGAGAGGAGTCCATCTTACCCCATGGACTAAGGTAACATGTAGTACAAGGCCCCGTCAAAACCCACGGGACAACGGCACGAGAGTTCATGTAGGTGTCTTTTAAGTGACCGTCTTGTGCCACGTTAATACGTTCCATGCCAATCTATCCCGTTATCCCTGTGTGATGTATTGTATAGGTTATGTTTACAAGTCTTGCCGAGACCATGGATACAAGTAGTTCAAGTAATAAGGTTCAGGATGTATTCATGTATTCAAGTAGTCATGTCAAGTTATAACTATGGTTCGGTCAAGTCAAGTATTCATGTTTGATATTGGTGTTTGAATTCAAGTATTCAGGTTCAAGTTCATGTATTCATGTTTGACTTTAGATTCAGGTTTGGATAGACTCAGGCTTGAGTTTGGTTTCATATTTGAGATGGACTCAAACTTGAGTCAGACACTTATAACTGATTTAGATCTTGAATTAAGTTCGAGAGTCATCGGTAACTGCTGTATGGATGACAGGATTTATGTATTTTTCCAAAACAATTACTATTGATAACTCCGTTATGTTGTCTATCTTAAATAGACAAGTACTCACTTTCTCCGCCTTTAGGGCTCAAGAGAATTGATCCCGCTTAAACCTATATTTATTAAAATTTTTAAATATTGTTTTATATAACTCGATGGGGTTTTATGAAAAATATTATAATATAGTTAAAAATAAATCTCGAGGGGTTATTTATATTATTAGGATTTTCATGAGCATTAGTTTTAAGGATTTGAGGGCTTTTAGTGATAAGCCTTTAGCTTTGGAAAGTTCATGGTATTTTAATGTAAAACTTGTCTTTTGTTAGTATCTTGATGGTATTTTAGTGAAACTTGTAAATCGTTCATTTTAAAAAATGTAAATTTATTATATTTTGAAAATATATGGATTTGTAATTTTTATATAATTATTAAAAATTAAAATTTATTTAATTAGAAAAATGCGTTTTTCTTAAAAATCATATTTAAAACCTTTCGAGACCGAATGCTCCGTGAAGAGATTTGCATCTTCCTCTACTAGCCCAAAGATATGCGATAATCTGCACCATCCATTAGCTGGTCCCCTAACAAGGGTTGTAGAGGTATAATCGCAAAGAAATTTAAAACACCGTTTAAAAGAAATCCGATTTTTATAGTAAGTTGTATTTTCTTATAATAATGTCTTCGTAAGAAAAATTCACATAAAAGAGGTATCGTGCTATGGAACCATGTGTGCGTGTGGGGTAGGTCATTACCCCGTGAAGTTTATCCTAAAGGTATAGTTTTTAACAAAATAAAAGAGGTGTTTATAAAGTTCATGGTATTTTAATGAAAAGGTTAAATTAAATTTTTTTTGCATGATATTCTAGGCTAAAATTTATTCTAAACATTTATAATTAAAATTACAAGTATTATGTAAGAATTTGGATGAACAATATATAAGAAAAAGGTAAATTTCAAGGGTTTAGAAATAGATATCGGTATTAACTCCACTTATCAATATAAGTTTTGAAATGACATTTCAATGAGGAAGAAAAGAGATTGAGAGGGACTTACTATTTGGTTATGCTAAGAAAAGGTAGAAGAAGGAGAGTTGATTTTTGTGGCGTCGTGAGAGCTTCGGAATAGCTTCGATTCTTTGCCGGAAGTTGACCGCTTGCTAACTCCCCTTTACTCCACTTGTACTTAGAAAATTTTTGAGAGTTTTGGCTAGAAATTTCAGAATGATGCTGAGCCAAAATTTGGGGTGGTATTTATAGTGTAGAATTAGGGTTTTGGAATTAAAATGGTGGATTAAAAAACATTAAAATTTTGTTTAATGGTAAAATGAAAGGTCTCTGTTTGACTGCAGGGAAATCAAATAGTATAGGGGTGTTAGGGGTAGGTGAAGGGGTTAGTGTGCCAAGCCCGGGGTAATTTGGGCTCAACTCAGCCGTCGGTGCCGGCCATGATGGCATTTCCGCTGGTCGATCTAGGGAATTGGGTCTCAAGATTCGTGCCACTTGATCAATGCAGTATTTAAACTCTTTTGCACATGTTTGATTTTTATGACTTTTCATTTTTCTGTACATTGCACGTGTAGAATTTTGGGCTTCCAAAAAGTTAAAAAGGAAAAATCAGAAAAATAATGTGTCTGATGGGGATCGAATACAGGGGTTACGTCACAGTAGTGCAAAGGCTTTACCAGTGAGCTACAAGTGGCTTCTTGCTGTTATTTAACAAAATTTACTTATAATTCAAACTCAGGCTGTATAACTCATTTTCTGTACATTAAACTGGAAAATTCCGTACAGTAAATTTAGAGTAGTTACAGTATAATTTTCTTTCGCATCTTCATATTTATTTTAGTATTTTTTTAGGGAAAGGTTTTGGTAAAAAGTAATTTTGAGTTTAAATATAATTAATATAATTTTTCGGAGAAGAAAAGAATTTAAATATGATTTTTAGTATTTTCAAAGATTTATTTTATTAAGTGGATTTTAGAAAAAGAATTATTTTTGAGAAGAAAATGATTTAAAATGATAAAATATTTATTTAGAAATTTCTAAGATATTATTCATAATTTTCCAATAATTAAAAGTATTTTTAATTAATTTTTAGAAAAGAAACACAATTTATAAAGCAGTTTTAAAAGAAAATAAATAAATAAAAAGATTTTATTTTTAAAAAAACCAAAACATTTTTTTAAACCAAGCCCGGCCCAGGCCCGAAGGCCCAAGGTCAGACCCGGCTTGAACACGCCAGCACGAGCTGGCGTGTGGCCCCCGCGTGCAGGCACGCGCCTGGGCGTGCTTAAACGTCACGCCCACGTGGGCTGCTCACGCCCATGTGGGCGGTCTCGCGATCGAACGGCTAGGATGGGAGTAAAGGGCAGCAGCGCGCGATTGGCAGCTCCGGTCGGTACGGATTCCGGCTCCATGTCAGCTCAGTGGATTATTTTGAAATCCTATAAATAGCTCCCAATCTTTTGTGTTTTTCTCATCCATTTCTCATCACAAAAATTCAGAAAAATATGTGGTTCTTCGTTTCAACAATGCCTTCGCTGTAGTGCTACTTGATCATCTGGAAAAAATCCGAGCACGACCCTATTTATGTTTCCGTATGAGATGACGTTCCGGCTTCTATTCTCGACATCCCGATTCACGGTAGGATTCCTTCTATCTCCCCTCGATCTCATCTCCTCTTCTATGCATGCTTATCTATCCTAATACTATTGTACTCTCCAACTCTTAAATCAGTCATCACTTGCATGCCTTTTAATCTAGTTTAATACCAGAAAAACCGAAGGACCTGAATACTCTAATAAATAATGTTGGCTTACCCCTATACTAAAATCTTTGTACACTTGGATCGGGATAATGACCTATCTTGACCCTTTTTCAATGTTGAACTTGTCAATGCAAACACACTGTTATGTGGCCCAATTGTATATTAATATTTTTTTGTAAGCCGAAGTGCTGCCGAAATTGTAAATAAACTTTTTGTTGCCAAATTACCCTATATTATTATTGCACATATTTTCATTAATACCCTAAAGTTTCCAAATGTCGTTTTTTCATATAAATACCCTATGATTTCGGAAACCCATATTTTACTTTAATACCCTAAAGTTCCAAATTCCGCATTTCTAAATAAATACCCTGAAGTTTCGAAAATCTGCTATCTCTTAAGCCTCGGGGAGCTGGAGATAAGGCATCACTAAAATACCTTGAACTTATCAAATCTATGTTCTAATGGAGACACCTATAATTGATATTTTACGTAAACGCTTCGTGCTTATTAGGTAAATGTACCTAAAAAGGACATAAATTCTGCCGTCCATTTACAGCGGTTGCCAACACGGGAATGTTCTCTAAAATACTATTTTCAGATAAATACCATGAACTTTCCTGAACAATAATTAAAATACCTTTAATATTGTAAAGAGAACTTTTACATTAAACCTTCTAGATCTAAGATGATAGTAAGTTCTTTATGAGGGCTCCTTAGTGGATGTGCGGATTATCGCACTCAACGAGCATAGCAGGGTTGATAGTGACGCCCTCACGGGAAAATCGATCAACAAAGAACTCTAAGTAACCCTTGGTGTCTATAATACTAGAATAAATATTATAAATTGTGTAACCTCAAATAAAACACCCTAGTTCCTTATATGACTGTAAATACAATAATTGACTGTAAAAGAAATTAACAATAAATGTCCAATCACTCGAACTTTTCCTATCGAACACAATCATGACAACGAGTACAGATTGGGTTAGACGCGTGAACCTAGATATGGAATACTTAAACAAGATCCTGCTATTACGGATGACCTGTTTTAGAAGATCCCGATATACGGGTGACCTGGTTGTGAGAAGATCCTGATATTTCGGGTGACCTGATTTAGAAGATCCCGTTATTACGGGTGACTTGGACAACTGTTGTAATTTCATGCTTCGATGATATACGTGCTGACACTAATCTGTATTTACTGAATACAACAGATTGATCATACTAACTGGGTACCCGTGTTTAAATAAGTTGTAATAATGAAATACTTAGTAGATACCTAATGGGGGTAAATTTACACAACATCATACTCTGTACACATAAATTCTCTACCTATTATTCCTTATATGGCAATCTTACTCGAGTGCAACTCGCTGACGGATTTCCTTTTACTTTTCTCTATTCCTGAGATGTCCGTTAGATGTGGATGAGGTTCGAGAAGACGACGAAGGAGTGGAGCCCACTGATAAGGATTATGAGGAGCTGACACCTGATTATTAGGACTAGAGATTTTACTTTTCCTGTTGCCCACCTATTTAGGGCTTGCTTTATTTCCTTTATTGTTTTATCGATGTAATAAACTTTGGAATATCACTTGTAATAAATGTTGGTTAATGAAATAAAAAGTTCTTTTCTTTACTTGCTTTTATATACCCCTGCATTAGTTTACGCTTAGCGTAGCTGTATCGGGGAGAGTCTACTTCTCGGTATAGTTACGTTGCGGGCCTTGTCACGTCTCCGCTCCAGTATCTTGGGAAGTGGGGCGTGACACTTAATAACCATATATATGATATGGTTTCTAGTATATGTGTATATATAATACATACTCTCTCTTATTCTCTCATTAATATATGATACTGATGGATTTGTTTATGTATAAGATACATATATTCTTCTCTTTAAGATTATATATATATATATATATATATATATATATCTGTGTGTGTGTGTGTACGGATGCATATACACTGTCTAATTTATATGTATTTGATACATAAAATACATACTATGTATTTGATACATTGTGTATTTGTATTCTGATACAAATACATTTTCTTTGTTATTAATAAATAAACAAAGAATGATATGGAGCCCACTCTCTCTCTTTGGATGACATAAGAGGAGAGATAGGGGGAAAGAGAGAAGGGTTTTTAAAATTATAAATATATATATATATATATATATATATATATATATATATATATATATATATGAAGTTATTGGAGGAAAGGTGCCATAGGAGGGAATTTCCTCCTATGGCGTCAGAAAAATACATACTCCGTGATTTTTTTCGACGATCGGCATACATCACTTCCATCTTTATCATCTAAGATGTGGACACACCAAATTTCATGTGATTATAACATTTTTTCACCATTGATTTAGTTGATGCAAAATTAATGGTTTACAAACAATAGAACTTTTTACATTGCTAATTCAACGGTGAAAAAGTGGTGGAATCACATAAAATTTGGGATATATACATCTTAGGTGATAACAATAATGATGATGGGTGCCGATTGTCGGAAAAAATGGTGGAGGCTGTATTTTTTTGACGCCATAGAAGGAAATCCCCTCCTATGGCATCTTTCCTCCATCATTCTCTCCCCCCCCCCTCTCTCTCTCTCTATATATATATATATATATATATATATATATATATAAAGAGAGAGAGAAGAAGATAAGAGAAATGAATAGAAGAGAAGAGAAAGGAAAAGATAAGAAGTTTCTATTTTTATTCTCTCTTCTTCTTTGAATTTTCTTCTTCTCTTCATAGTTTTTGAGCATGGATTCTTCTTCTTCCTCCTCTTCTTAATTTTTCTAAGTTGAGGAAAAGAAATAGAAAGAGAAAAAGAGAGACTTTTATCACCACATCACCCTCTTCATTAACCTAGCAAGCACGATGCGTTGGTTACTTCACTTTAGAAGTGAAGATGGAGGTTTGAGTTTTGAGCTTTCACGCAGATCATCTACGGCGAAGCGGTCGGTGTCCAAATACATCCGTGAACTCGCTAGTGTAGCGAGGGTCTTCCGATAGGCGATCAGACACGCTAAACCTCATTTAGTTTATTTGCATGCTTTCTTTTTGGTTATTAGTTCATGTGTTTGGACGATTACTTGGTGTTTGCGGGTGTTTGTGCTCATAAGAATTTTTGTTATCCGTATTATTCGCTTCCGCATTACCTACTCATGAACACAACCATCCCTAGAGTGGTATCAGAGCCAACCAAACACTGGGACTAGCTTTAGACGAAGTTATAGTTTTGACCATCAAAATTTTTCGTAACCTATTTCCAAAATTCAAGCCGTCGTTCGTTTTAAAAACATCGCCTGAAATTTTTTTAAAGTGTTGTAAGTTGTCAGGGGTAAAAACTGATATCGGGAGTTTCAAGTGTTGAAACTTGCAATGAGATTGCATACCTTCTATGGAGTGTGGTGACTTGTTTGCCTTCGTCAAGGTTACCACGCCATGATAATTTGGATCCCGATTCCCACTAGGAGTAATAGTTACTCCCGGGAGATTTTTAAATGATCTCGGCTAGTTCTCCTTTCAGGGTTTGAACCAGGATTCAACAGAACAGTGGGAGCCATCATGATTGGATGAATTAATAAACCAATATAATCTTGATTAGAGTGCACGCTGAGTGTTTCTTTTCTTTCTCTCTAGCAACAATCATGGACTGAACTTAAACTAAAACTTGTAAACCAACTTAACTGAACCATTTTACAAACTTTGGCTTTGGAATGTCATGATTGCCCTAATTTATGACATGGTCGCATATGTCCTTGCCCCTCCCACTTCTCCTTTTGAGTGCTCCAGAATACTCTGTATCCGATACAAAGATCCATATTGCTTGAAAGATCATCTCGTATAGTTACATATGAACTCGAAGAAAGCTTTTCAGTCGAGGATGGCCACTGGTTCTAGAGAAAGTGAATTGTATATTGATAAAATTCATTTGTCTCTCTTCTCCACCTACCTCAAGTTGAGAGCTCTTTTAATAAGGAGAATACACCAGTTACGTTTGTTGGATAGTCTTCTTCCAATCCCGTGGCTAGAGCTGAAAGGAAGGATAAGAAGAAAACTAACCAAGCCTAAGTTTGGTGTACACAAGGTAAGAATAGAGACATCTTAAGGGGTTCCATATGATGGGTAAGGAAATTACAACTACTGTCGTGAGCCTGGCCATGGAAGAGGCATTATTGGGAATGCCTGGCCACCCCTCGAAGCATATTGATGTTTCATCCTCTATGCGTTTATAATTGAAACCATTTCTCAATTAACACTGCTTCCTAGGTATGCGATACCGGATCAGGATCCCACATCTGTAAGATGTTACAGATACTGAGAAGGAGTAGAGTATTTGGAAATGTTGATATGATCCTCAAAGTCAAATTCGGAGCAAATGTTGCTATTGAGTAAAATCACCTGGTTTTGCCAATCGGCAAACTTTTGGTTTCGAATAGCTGTTATTGTGCACCGGCTTTATTTTTAAAATTGAAGATCCGTCTTTTTATTTGATAAAGAAGAATATTTAAAACTTTTAAATTATGTCATGGACATTTACCTATATCAATTGTTGATTGGATAAGCTGCATAGAATAACAGTATAGATATTCTTAATCAAAATACAGTTTTCAACATATAACACACGGAGCAAGAGTCAGTGAACTCTTATGACTTATACATTGTAATGTATGCTGTCCGATGGTTTTTGACAAGGGATTGGTACTCATACTTCATTTAGTTTACCTATGAATTCTATGGTTTTGGACGCACATTCTTGTTGAAACACAAACTCCAAAGATTTTGAGAAGTTTATAGGGTATAGAATAAAGTAAAGAACCAAACGTTTGAAGTATTAAGATTCTTCAAAGTGGTCGAAGATGTGGATACTTTTGCTCGGTATTCCATAATGAGAATTTTATTCTCTTTCAGATTACTCCTCCGAGAGTGTGCTCCATGATGAGTAATGCTGAATGACCTTTTTCATTTAAGGATATGCAATGGAAATAGTTGCCCCTAACAAACCTTAGCCACTCCGCTGATTTAGTAGGTGATCTTAACCACCCGAGAGGTACTTCGGTTTCTTCGTAGACGGAGACAGGGAGTCTTGCATCAAGTGATGATGGCCCTACTAGTTATCAGCAGGCAATGGAAAGTAATAACTTCCAACTGATGGCTGGTTGCTTTATACTAAGTTAGACTCCATGCACTGCAACAAAGTATGAACTTTATTGGATGCTCCTGAAAGGGTAAAACTCATTAGGAGCTAGTTGATCTTTTGAGATCAGTACAGATAGAAAGGTATTAACCTAATAAGGTTAGACTTGTAGTAAAAGGTTTACATCAAATACCCGGTGTGGATTGTGATGAAACTATTACTTCAGTTTCTATGTTGAATTCCATACAGATATAACTTACCACTGTTATTTTTTCATGACTATGATATCCGGCAAATGAATGACTATAACGACTGTTCTCCGCCGAAAGCCGGGAAAGACAAACGTCTCGCCTGAATTTGGGTCAGATGCTATTTGGTTTTATCCGTCCACCTCTCCGAAGATGCCAAGTTGATTTATGGCACCGTATATCGGAGGTTTAGACGGATGCGGCCGCTGTTGCAGACTTCGTCAGATTCCCCCTCGTTTGAGGGGTTTTTGATTGTGGGGATGCTCTTCCCTGCAGGCGCAAGCCCCTGCAGTTAATTATGCTACCGCATCGAGATAACAACTTTTTTCTTCTCCAGATGGTCACTTCGTGTCATGTGTGTTTGTTTTATTCTTGGTTGCCGATGGATTGTATACGGAGACTAATTTATGTTGTCGCCTATAGGGCGTGGATTAGTCCAAATCCGTATTTTCTTAGATTTGGGTTTGGGTTGGGTTTAAGGATCGTTAGTCTTGTTTTAAACTAAGATCAACTCAAACGTTTGTTGAGGATACGTCAGTCTAAATTTTGACTAAGATCTACTCAACAGGATCATTTTGATCCAACAAAAGAGCGTTTGGGATCTATTGTTTTAGTTTAGGAACGTTGCGGTCCATAAATTTAAGGACATCGTACTCCATAAAGTTTAAGGATATCATAGTCCAGTTTAAAGGCATCATAGTCTATGAGTTTAAGGACCTCACAGTCCATAAAGTTTAAGGACATCATAGTTAGTCCATGAGTTTAAGGACCCCACAGTCTGTAAAGTTTAAGAACATCATAATCTAGTTTAAAGACGTCATAGTCTGTATGGTTTTGGTTCAACCGTTTGGGGATACACCAAAAGTTATTGGTTATTGGGACCCTCCATCTCTCTGAAGACGCTGAAGAATTACAACGACATATATCAGAGGTATGAAGAGATGTACCCTTGAACCAATGTTAGTTGGGAGATTTGTAGTCAAGTTTGGGACCAAGATCAGTTAAAAAGATTTATGAGCATATGGGCTCAATTAATCTATATTAGGGGTCTGTGGCCAACTTGGGCTCGGCCCACTCAGTTAAAATGTTGGACATTTAATTAGGATCAGTCCCTTTTCATTTAACAATGCTGAGAATTGGTTTGTGTTCTGACAATCTTTTTGTCTTTTATCGAGTGTTGAGCCCTTGTTATGGCTCTGGGAATTTATTTAAAGAACAGTTTATGTTCTCTCAGCGCACATGTGAGGAGCACATGGTGCGCTTGGCGCTGAGCGCCAGATTTAGAGCGCAAAGGCACTTCCTGTGAGATAGCACACACGTGAGGAGCACATGGGGTGCTTGGCACCAGTCAATGAGTTCAGAGCGCTCTTTATAAAATAGCGCCCACGTGAGGAGCACGTGGTGCGCTTGGCGCTGAGCGCCAACCTTGGAGCGCTGGGCGCTTCTTTTAACATAGCGCTTGGAGCGCTGGGCGCCGAGCGCCAGACTTGGAGCGCGGCGGTGCTGTGCGCCAGTCTTGGAGCGCTGAGGCGCTTCTTTAAATTGGAGCGCTAGGAGCGCTGCTGCGCTGTGCTCCAGTCTTGGGGTGCTGAGACGCTTCTTTAAATTGGAGCGCTAGGAACGCTGTGGCGCTGTGCGCCAGTCTTGGAGCGCTGAGGCACTTCTTTAAATTGGAGCGCTAAGGCTCTTTTTAGGCAGCTTTGATCAGTTCTGCGCTCTGAGAATTAAACTCTCGTTTATAAGAGATTTTGTCTCATGGATCTGAGAACTATGTTCTTCTCTTTTTTATGAGATATTATGATCTCTCTGTTTTTGTGAAAGACTTCGTCTTTATCTTATAGATTTATGATCTAAAGAGATCTAAGTTTTTTCTCCCTCCCTTTTTATGATGAGATGCTCCAATCTTTTCTTCTTTTATGAAAGAATTCTGTCTTTGTAGATCTATGATCTAGATAAAGAACTAAGTTCTTCTTTCCTTTATGAGATGCTTTTATCTCTCTGTTTTATTTACCTTGAAGAAATTCTTCTTCCGAGAGCCTGCTTTTCTCTTTGATAATTTCTTAAAGTTTTTGTGTGTGTGTGTGGGGGGGGGGGTTCCATGCATGACTTAAAGTCTTGGGTCCTTTATATAGGGGAGGCTGATTTGTTGAATCAGTTAAGGAAATCTCTCATTGAGAGATCTCCAATTGATTTGTGGAATTTATCCACCGTTGGATCTTTGATCCGAGAGCTTCTGTTTCACAGAAGATAGTTTTCTTGTTATTAAAAAGATTAGGAAACTATCTTCCCATACAGAATTTGTTCTGTACCTTAGTGATTTTTAATCACCATTGGATCTTTGATCCAACGGTGCTCTGATTTACAGAGCATAATCTTTCCTGTTTGGAAAGTTTCAACAGAATTTTATTCTGGTAATTTGATGATTTATTCATCATAGTTAGATCTTTGATCCAATGGTGGAGAACATTTAGTTCTAGCGCTTGGCGCTCTCGTGCTTTGCACATGAGGTGCTGCCTCAGAGTTTTTGACTCTTAGCGCTGGCACTCCATGCGCTATCGCTCTCGTGCTTTGCACGTGAGGTGCTGTCTTAGAGTCTTTGACTCCTAGCGTCGGCGCTCCTGGCGCGAGTGCTTTCATGTTTTGCACGTGAGGCGCTGCCTCAGAGTCTTTGACTCTTCAGCGCTGGCGCTCAGCGCTGGCGCTCAGCGCTCTCGTGTTTTGCACGTGAGGCACTATCTCAGAGTCTTTGACTCTTAACGCTGGCGCTCCTGGCGCTAGTGCTATAATGAGGCGCTGCCTCACTTTAAATTTCAAATTTTGAAATTTGAATAGAGTTTTGCTCTCTGATTGGTGGAAACAAATGCCCCCCTACCGTTGCGCTCACGTGACTCACGCGTGAGTGCAGCGGTGGCAGCTTTTCCACCATTGGATCAACTTAGAAGTTAAACCGGCTCCCAGCGCCTATAAATAGGTTCTTTGGCCCTTGAGATGACTGTTTGTTCATCTTCCTTCTCGTTTTCTTGTTCTTGAGAATTTAATTCTCCTTCAGAGTCAAGCTCTCTGTTTTAAGAAATTTCTTAAAAGTCAAAACTCTGCCCAATTTTGGTAAGATTTAAACTATTTAACAGAGCTTTGCTCTTCTCAGATCATAGATCTTAAAAATATATATATTTTTTAGGGTCTACCCATTAACAGAGCCATGCTCATCTTTAGATCATAGATCTAAAAGTTTTAGGGTTTTTACCCAGAGCCATTCTCAACTTTTAGATCATAGATCTTCAAAATATAATCTTTTTTAGGGTGATTTTAACCCATGAACTGGAACATTGTTCATGAAGAACTCTTAGAGTTTTGTGCACAGATCTTGAAGATCTTGAAGTTTTTAACTTAATAAAAGCTTTGCTTTTAGGGTTTTTTTATGGATTATTCCATCTTCTTCACAGAGCATTGCTCTTTGGGGGGGAATTTTATTCCCTTCCTCATTAATTATGACAGATGTCATATCTGTTGTAGAGCGCTGCTCTCAAAGGAGATTTACTCCGTGGCCCGAGGGGCCCTCATTAAATGAGAATCCTTTTAGGATTTCCTCATTGATGAGTGACTGTCTCATCAATGATGAGCTGTTATCTTGATTTTGTGGGTCCCTTTTTATCCCTTTCCACTGCGTTGCAGTGTGGTACAAACTTAAAGTATAAAGTACTAGGCTTTGGACTGTAGTATTGACGGCTTACCCTTGTTCTTCCCGTGCAGGTACTATGTCTTACGACACTTTTTTCCCATTCGTTCGTCCGGAGAGCGCTTTCGCCGATGCGCCCGTAGACCGAGAAGTTTTTGCACTGATAAGGGATCATGACCCGGAGCAGAAGTCGCTTCATTTGTGGGGGTTGTGGTACAACCAGATTATCCCGGATCGACGCAGCTTCTCTTGTGTGACGCCTTCAAAATCAATCTCCGCTATTCACTATGCCGACTCACCCTAGGTTAACTATACCGTAGAGGAGGTCCACTGGACTTCAGAGAGTCGCCTTCAACCCTCTATGGCCGCGATACCTATGCAGCCGCCGATGGCTCTAGATATTCTGGGATGGCGCATATGTCAAGACGAGTCGCGCCCATTGGGACAGGTGTATATGATTGGCCTGACTCCTCGTCATTCGGCCGGATACCTGCAGTGGGCCCGGTACATCTTATCGGCAAAAAAGTCGGCGTTATTGAAGCTTGGGCTGTACCCTGCTATCTATGCATCGCTTTTCCAGTATCTGGCGCCTCCGGTGTGGTGGATTAAGGATTTCTTAGAGCAATGGAACATCCCGACACACACCTTTCTTCTATCGGATCGGGAGGTTTCAATCTCCCTGGAGGAGTTTGCGGAGATCTCAGGCCTACCTGTCAGAGGGGAACACTACGAGGAAATACTTCCCCCTGACGAATACGTCTTTGCGGCCTGATCAGTAGTGATGGGTCTAACTCCGGAAAATGCCATTCAGCACCGATTCCCTAGCTTAATCAAGGTGTTGAATATTTATGAGTGCTTGTTCTTGGAATCTGGGGGGCACGGCGTCAGCTTCACAGATTTTATTGCTCGCTTTCTCCACCCCAAAGTCTTTTCAAAGGAAGCCAAGAAATTTGCCAAGCTCGCCGATTCCTTCGGCTTTGGTTTGGACAAATAGCCGACAGCTGAAGCGGATCAGAGGAATTTCTTTCTCCCGGACACCCGGTCGTCCTCTTCGCAGAGCTTGCAGCTTCAGATGTCGATGAAGAGACGTTCTTTTTGGGGTTTCTTGGCCTATGGCTAAGTTGGTTCGTACTTCCCATGCACCCTCGTCGTATGAGGCCGTCTGTTTTCTACCCGGCTCACCGGATGGTTGAAGGAACGCGGGTTGCCTTCGGGATTGCTGGGCTGGCTCATTTGTATCATGGCTTGAGCTTAGCGAGGGACACTACTCAGCCGGGTTTAAAGCCCGTACATCTCCCGCTGCTCTATTTTACTTCATGGATCGAGCTGCACGTGCTTGGAGCCTTTAGAATACACAAACGTCCCTGTTTCTATGATAGCTACAATTTCCCCCGGGTGATGTCTCTAATCGACGCCTCTGCTTCAAACCCATCATCACAAGAAGCTCGGGGAGTGATCCTCCGCCCGCGTATGGTTGGGGACAGCATGACCTTCATTGATAGGGTCATGACTATTGGCAAGGAGTTAACTAAGGCGGTGCAGCCGCTGCGTGACACCTTTAAGGACGGGGTTTCCACGCTGAAGGCTCGGGAGATCGTGCATTTGTACTTGATCAGGCCGGGCTTCCTAGTATTCAGGCAGAACGAGTCGGTGTTGTTTATGAGGTACAACCTGCACCGCTTTGCCCAACAATCGGGTTACAACCAGGGTGTTCCCTTCAAAGCTTTTGTGGCTGAACCGATTGCCACTGAATAGGGCATTCACACTACGCTGCACCATTTCATGCGCCTGAATACCGGGTCCATCTTCCTTATCAGCGAGCCAAGCTACATCCCGAATGCCTCGAACACATATGTGGCGTGGTATCAGCACGCTACGGGTGCCGTGATTAGGGAAGAACGACGGCTGCTGCTTGATCGCAAGGGTGCAGTCCCTGCTGGTAACCCGTCCGTCCCTTTAAAACGACGAATTGTCGTCCGTCCTTCATTAAAGGAGACTAATACGGTTATGGTATCTCACACCTTTACTTCAAAGCCATAGCCAAGTGTATTTAAAACGGTAGCTACGCTCTTCTCCGGACTCTGGAGTTGGCGCGGAAATTGGGACCCGTCGCCCAAAAATGTCCGTGAAGCGTAGGCTCCTATCTTTGGCCGTCGGGGCTCGTTCGCAGAAGAAGAAGTCAATGTTCTCTCTCGACGTCCTACTTGGCCAGGAGCCCCATGCTCCCTATAGCGAGGGCTTGAGTGAATACGGGGCCAATGAGGGTCTATTTATTGAGCCTGCGGATGATACCGATCTTCAAGCCGCCCTTGTGGCTTCCGAGCGACAGGCTCGCACAGAGGCTGCGTTGCTATCGCTTGCGGAGACGGGTATGCTCTAGTCATGTTGTTTTAAGCTTTTTCCTTCTCTTTTATTATGCATTTATTAACACATCCTTCTTTGTCAGGCATCTCCGCTGAAGAGGCTCTGACGGCTTCCCTCCGGACTTTTAAGGAGGAAGAGAGGTTTCGCGCTTCTTGTGGCTTGGGTATAACTTATTTCGTTTGATTACGCCCTCATGCTTTATACCTGTGCTCTGACGCTTTATTTCACCTTGTTACAGGGACTGCTTCGGCTCTGGTTGTTCCAGGTGTAGCGCCGATCCCAAGTGATGGTGCAGTAGTCTTGACAGAGCCGGCCATCACGGCTATGGCTATCCCCAATCCAGCCTGAGAGTCTTCACTGAAACAGCCGATGATGGACACCGTAGCAGCGCCGGAGGCAGAAATAGGGTCAGATGACGGTGAAGGCATCCCCTTGTCCGAAGTCTTGAGGAGGTTGGTCCTCACTGCTCAAACTGAAAAGAAGCGTAGGAAGTGCGCAACGAGGGAGCATGATGCTACCTTGGCTGCGGGTGCAGGTTCAAGCACCATCCCTTCTGTCGCTATTACTTCAGAGGGTACCCCAGCTGCCTTGTCTATCGCCCATAGACAGGTTGCGCGTACGGTTTCGGGAGGCAACTGCAAAGCCGCCCCAAGGTAACGTAATACTGGGTCTTTTTATTAGAATTTGATATTCAAATTCTCACATATCATATCCTTCAGGGCCAAGTCCTGGCGATGAAGCGATAGGGGAGATGACGGCAACCATCGAGCCTGAAGCGGCTAACTCTCTCTCGGGAGTCTAGGACTGTCCAAACCGCCGCTCTTTCCCTCTGCGGTTCCCCGCCATCGTCTGGCATTGCGAGTGTCACGACAGCTCTTGTAGAATCAGAGGATGAAGCCACTGGCGCTGAAACCATTCCACTGAAGGAGAGCGAAGAAACCGCAACGCCCAGTGATACTTCCGTTGCAATTTTGGCTGATGACCCATCAGGTGGTTTTCGGGTCGCTGTTTATTTTCTATTTCGCAATCCTTTTCAGCTTTTTTTATGGTATTTTATTTGTAGGTGTAGCGAACATTGAGATTGTGTCATCTGAAACACTTGCGGTCGCTGCCATGATGGTTGCTCCCTCGCCTTCTCCTATGTCCTCCAAGATGCTGGAAGGTATAGATTTGCGATCTATTTAATTAAACTATGACCACCGTTTTTCTTGTACTGACCATGTATCATCGCAACCTTGCAGGAGTTCTCTTTGATCATCTGTATCAAGTGCTGAACCTGCATTTCTCCTTCTAATCAGAATTCACTTTGCCTGCTGGTGCCGGTGAGTATAGTTTTTAACCGACGTCCTTTCCTTTCTTTGACGGGCGACCTTGCCGTTGTTAATTTTAAATTGATTGCAGCACTACAAATTGAAGGAGGGGATGAGGGAATCGTCGTGCCACCAGTACCCCCAACTCTGCCCCCTATCGCAGCCGGTATAGTAAAATTCATCGCTCGTATGGTTTCTTTATTTCGCGAGTCATCTTTTAACGGTAATTCATCTTGCAGCAATCGCACCGGCTCCTGCTCCCTTTGAGTCTCCCATCCTAATGCCGGCAGGGCCCTTTTCTAGACGTCCATCTTCCAAAGGCGTTGTAACCAGCTTGCGTATGTTGAGATCGAGGAGGTTGACGCGGAGGCCCCTACATTCGCTGCGGATTTTGCTGCCGAGGTTAATCCAATACTGGCGACGCTTGTGAACTTCCATAACGGAGGCGTCGTTGAGTATTGGGTTAATCACTGTAGGAAGATTGAGTCCTGCCTATATGAGCTTGAGCTCAGGCTTCCTGCTCCCAAGGTTCTGGCTCTGAACTCCCAGCGGGCTGCATGGGTTGAGCAAAGTACCATTTTCCTTCGCTATTTTGAACAAGAGGCGACCCGCAAGCGAAAGGAACGTGAGGCGACTTCCGCTGAGTCTGTCCAACTGCGTGCCCAGGTCGAAGCGAATGCTGCGCAGCTGAACGCCATCTTTGAAAACCTTCAATGATGTATTTCGAATGGGCTGGTGCTGAGGAAAAGGCTTAACTTTACTAAGCAGGTCGCGCAGAGTCAGGAGGATGTTCAGCAGGAAATTGATGAGAAACTTTCATCCTGTCTGCAGCAACGGGACCAAATCAAAGCGGAGCTGGCCGCAGCGGCCGACCATGAAAAGGAGTTGAGAGGAGTGCGCGAGCAGCTGGCTAATTTATTGAAAACGCCTCCTTCTCAGTAGCTGCCTTTGTATCGATTGTACATTTGTAACTTATGAATAACATGTATTCATTTTATTCATTCTTTTATTCCATTCATTTTCATATGATGTAACTTGTATCCAATTGAATTCATGAATAAAGGGCATATTTCTTTTCTATCTTGTATTATCGCCTTCTTTCTTTGCTGTATTGTTGTCATGTGATTTTAGCAAATTTGGTCTGTAGATGATAGATAATAGTTCATCTTGAACTCTTTGTAGCGTAGTGATGGCTTAGGAAACAGGTTCAGATTTGCCGCCTAAGACTTTTCAATTTTATGAGCCATGAGGGTCTGATAAAGATTTTTCTCCCTACGAGTCGAGAGGATCTCGTAGGTGTATTTTCTCTTTAGGAATCGTGAGGATCCCTAAGTGTGCTTTCCCTTGAGAGTCGTATGGATCTCACAAGAGAATTTTCTCCCTTACAAGTTGAGAGGACTTGTAAGTGATCGATGAGTTGGCCTTTTTCCGAGTCGAAGCACTGCTTCGACGAGGAGGTCATTTGGTTGACGTATCTCCGCGACGGGGTCATTGGATGACGTATTTCCGCGATGGGGTCATTTGATGACGTATTTCCGCGACGGGGTCATATGCTGACGTGTTTTCGAGACGGGGTCATGTGCTGACGTATTTCCACGACGGGATCATTGGATGATGTATTTCCGAGACGGGGTCATTGGATGACGTATTTCCACGACGGGGTCATGTGCTGACGTATTTCCGCGACGGGGTCATTGGATGACGTGTTTCCGCGACGGGGTCATTTGATGATGTATTTCCACGACGGGGTCATTGGATGACGTATTTCCGCGACGGGATTATGTGCTGACGTATTTCCGCGACGGGGTCATGTGTTGACGTATTTCCGCGACGGGGTCATTAGCTGACGTATTTCCGAGACGGGGTCATTGGCTGACGTATTTCCGAGACAGGGTCATTGGATGACGTATTTCCGAGACGGGATCATTGGATGACGTGTTTCCGAGACGGGGTCATTTGCTGACGTATTTCCGCGACGGGGTCATGTGCTGACGTATTTCCACGATGGGGTCATTGGATGACGTGTTTCCGCGACAGGATCATGTGCTGACGTGTTTCTGAGATGGGGCCATTGGATGACGTATTTCCACGACGGGGTCATTGGCTGACATATTTCCAAGACGGGGTCATTGGATGACGTGATTCCGAGACAGGGTCATTTGCTGACGTATTTCCGTGACGGGGTCATGTGCTGACGTATTTCTGCGATGGGGTCATGTGCTGACGTATTTCCGCGACGGGGTCATGTGCTGACGTATTTCCGCGACGGGGTCATTGGATGACGTGTTTCCGAGACGGGATCATTTGCTGATGTATTTCCGTGATGGGGTCATATGCTGATGTATTTCCGCGACTGGGTAATTGGCTGACTCTATGTTGTCTGTGAACCGTAGAGTCTTGGAACTGGGGACTTTATCGTGGCTCCGATTGGTGGTGTCGCGTCCGTATCCTACTGGCATGAGGAGGAACGCCGTTGCTAGTCTTCTGGGAAGTTGCTGTCGAGATTTGACTTTCTCTTTGACAGTGTTTGCTTGGATATGTGTTTCCCTTTTGGTTTATGCCCATGGATTGTATACAGGGGTCAGTATGGACATGTGTCACGCCCCGCTTCCTAAAATACGGAATACGAGGGGTAGACAAGGCCAGCCATGCTCCTACGGTCAAGGAAATGTCCTGCCGTAGTCACACTTCGGCTTCTAGTTTATCATGGTAAACAGTAAATGATGCGCAGGTAATGAGAAATGCAGTAACTGAAAGATACAATAATATAAACTGACCTGAAGTGGAACAAATGCCAGTAACTCGGAATGGCAAATCAAGAAGTCTGTGATGCACGTCTAGTTCTGGTCCAGGCTAAATCTTCTCTTCACACTGAGCATGCATACTCAGGTCGTCAGAGCGACACAATAGCAATATAATATATATATAATCAAGTGGCAGTTCTAACAGTGGTAATAGATATGAATAACAGTAAATCAATGACAGCATGAATATGAATGTACAATAATCGATGCAGCGGAGCAGTAAAGTAGTAGAACGATATGTCACTAATGCCACACAGTATATAAGGAATAAAAATGCCAGTATCCCTATCAGTCTCTAAGTCTCACTGTACAGGTCACTAAGCCTATCGTCAGTCCAAGTGTGAGAGTCAACCACTCGCGAGTGTCCTCCACCCAAGGGCAAGGGACCACGGGCCCAACATGTAACAAGAATATCACGGTGTATATATCACATACCCTGTAAATCTCCATATAACTCCCTAAATATATAAGCCGGCATGGGACTCCTGAGATTCTGTTGAACTCACACTTAAACTACCCCACACCCCGTGGTCTACATCAAACGCTAACCATCAACCTAAATACTAATCGATCCGTGACAAGTCTACGCGAGAACTGGAGGCAGGACCTCCATCAAGCACGTCCCGACTAATACCTAAGATAAACGGCAGTGTCTGGTGTCTTATCTGTGACATCCGTGCAACGCTTCCATAAATGTCCCATTCCACTTATAGTCACACGTACACGCACCCCACAGACGTCGACAATGCAATAAATAATAGGGTCACTGATTGTGTACAAGTACGTATCACTTTCACTTAATCACGGATACACAAACACTGACGTACTTGCCACAATCATCACTAAAATCTAACACTGGGTGAATACACGATATCACTAGGTTATCACTGTAACGATATGAGTATGATATGATACGTAAACAGTATATGAAGCACGATCAAGATGTCACAAAAACAGTATTCTATCACTTGCACGATTTATCATGAAACGTACGTATATAATTTAGCGAAATGATAAACAGGTAGTAATTAGTATGTCCAGTTGTCCATCCATCAAATTTGGTTTCAAGCCAATCGGGTTCCAGAATCATTAATTATAACCATTTCATTTTAAGCGCTCGCGGCTGGAAATCCGATTTCAGAATCAGAAGTCTGTTTCGCAACGCATTTTAACCCCAGTTGGGATCAGAATTTAGCAATGCTACAGTTGGATGAATTCTAGGGTTTTCAGTAAGGTTTTCAACGCAATAGACGGATTGTCAATCGCATCTGTACGTTAGGAGTTATAATCTGTTTAATATTAACATGTCAATTCTGATTCTGTTGGGGCTGTTATGTGTTCCGATATATTAAATTACAGATTAAATATCAAACGGTAACGAAACAGAATGAAATCAATTGTGTTGTCTAGCTAACAGATTCACCTACAATAAGCAGTGGAGTTCCGCACTCTACGGGTTAAGGAGATCTTGTGGTATCCAATACGGTACAGCAAGCAACAATTGGAGTAGCTCTGGACTGCAGTCCAGAGTCGCACTACGATACGAATATCATCACAATTTATGTACAGGAATATCAGGAAACTGGTATAGGGTTAAAGTTCGTCGAGTTGGCTTCGATTTGAGCCCTCAAACGCACCATTTTAGTATGTATATGATTTATGGTGAATTTAACGATTTTCAGGTACAATAAAATTACAGTTTTACGATTAAACTTGGGGGTAGTTGTTTTGATCTTTAACAATCGTATTTTCTAATAAAATTCACACACTAGAATCATAGGCTTACGGGCCAAACTATACAAGTGAGTAACGTCAATTTAAGCGAGAACTCTCATAGAGAACATACATCGAACGGTTGAATCAGATAATTTGACGGAAAGTAAAGCATGAAATATATAAACGATTATAATTTTGTAATTAATGATAAGTAGCATGTAGCAAGTGGGGACTTTCCTGGACACGTATCGACGATAGTTTGGCAGCGACGCGGCACGGTAGTGACTAACAGCCACGGCAACGGCGGGATGCAACAAGACCACGACGAGGTTTAGCTAGGCTTAAGCTTGTGTCGTGGGGCTCTACTCGGTGGAGCTTGGCTCGGAGGTGGAGACGGGGCAGTTTCGGACGACAGCAACGATCCCAGTCGATGGCCGACGACGCAGAGGGCTCGGGAAACAGTTAGGAGTTGTGGTTGTGTGGCCGGTAGAGCGGGTGTTAGAGAGATAGAGAAAAATTGAGAGAGATGTGAGAGAGAGGAATTGAGTGTGAGGGACAGAGAGTGAGATAGAGATAGGGATAGAAAGTTAGATTGAGAGTGAGAGAGAGAGAGAGGTGAGGGAGAGGGAAACTGAGAGAGGTGAGTGTGTACTGAGAGAGAGAGAAAGAAAGAAACAGAGTGAGAGAGATAGAGGGATTGAGAGAGAGAGAGAGAGACAGAGTTAGAGAGAGAAAGCTGAGGGAGAGATAGAGATTTGAGAGTAAGAGAGGAGAGAGAGAGTGAGAGAGAGAGAGTTAGAGGGAAGGGAGGAGCAGTGAGAGAGAGAGAGAAGTGAGAGAGAGAGAGTTACAGAGAGAGAGAGAGAGATCTGAGATGAGAGACGAGAGGGAGAGAGAGCACAGATGGAGAGGGGGAGAGTGTAGAGGGAAGGGATGGTGAGGAGGATGACGACGACGATGATGATGTTGATGATGATGCTGCTGTGGGGAAGTCGACGACGAGGCGAGAAACTCACCGTCGTCGGCGCAGGGGATGTCGAGCTCGGCTGTGGATTTGGGTGCTGGGTGATGGTGGCAGAGAAGAGAGGGGGAAGGTGGTGAGGAGACGAGGGCGGTGATGATGGGAGGAGGTGGTCGGAGTTATGGGGACTCGGGTGATCGGGGATGGGGGTGCAGTGGGTTCGAAGGTGGGAGCGAGAGAGGAGGAGGAAGGTCGAGTTAAAGAGGAAGGAGGCGACATGGGTTAGAGGGAGTGTGCGCGACGTGGGGGTAACGGCTAGCGAACGAGAGCGGAGGAGGCGGCGTGAGCTACGGCGAGGAGAGCGGATCTCGCGCGGGTGAAGGAAAGTTACCGTTGGGGAATTTTAAAGGAGATGAACAGTAACGGGGGTTCGGGTCTGGTTGAGGGCTAAGCGGGCGCGATGCTGAGGAGCACTGGGCCGGGCCGAGGATTAATATAAGGAAAAAAAACAATTGGGAAATTTAGGGGAGTGGGCCGGGCTAGAAGAGAAAATAGGTTTAAATGGAAAAAGAAGGAGATGGGCCGAGGAGAGCTAGGCCGGGAAAATTCTCGGGAATTAAATTTAATTAAAAGATGAACTTTGGGCTGGGTGGGCTGAATATAAAACGAATTTTAAGGGAAACAATAGAAAATGGGCTGAGGTTAATAGGAAAATTAAATGGGAATGAATAAAAGAAGATGGCTGAGGAAAAAGTGTGCTGGGCTCGGGGATTTGATATAAAAGAAAAATGGGTTTTAATGAGATGGATGAAGTTTAAAAAAAAGAATGGGAGATGGCTTGGGATATTCTAAATAAAATTTTGTGAGAAATGGAGGGGAAAAGATTTAAATAAAATAAAATAAATTAATGAGAAATTACAAGGGTTGGGTCGAAGGAATGGTGCTGAGTATTATGGTGTGGGGATTTTGGGTTCAAATGGGGGTTGAAAAAATAAAATAAAATATAATAATAAATACAAATTATCGGTGAAAAGAAATACAAATATGGACGTACAAAAAGGGGCTAGGTATTACAACTTGCCTGCATGGCAAAAATTTCATTCTTTTTATCTTTTTATTTCATTGCGCGATGCTCTATCATTTCAGCTTTTTATGTCACGAAAGTCACGATTGCCCAATCATTTCGGCTATTTTTCGCGGTGCCCGATCATTTCGGCTATTTTTGTTTTTACTCGCTGCTTTTTATTGCGAGTTGCCCAATCATTTCGGCTATTTTTGTATGCATATATTTTACTAGCTGATTTTGTTGCAAGTTGCCCCATCATTTCGGCTATTTTATATGCATTTCTTTTACTTGCTGATTTTGTTGCAAGTATGGAACTTGGAACTTGATGCCAATCTTAACATCAGTATCGCTGCGACTGGAATATTGCCAGGAACGAATCATCATTTGCCGTGAAAGGACTTGGAATTTGAAACTGATTTAGGCATCAACATCGCTACCACTGGGATATTGCCAGGAGCGAATCATCATTTTCCTCTGTCGATGTCGAACAAAGGTGGCTTAGCAAACAGGGTTAGGATCCTGTCGACTAAGGCTTCTGACTTCATGACCCGTAAGGGTCTCATAAAGATGTTTCTCCCTATGAGTCGTGGGGATCTCGTAGGTGTGATTTCTCCTTAGGAATCGTGAGGATTCTTAAGTGTGTGTTCTCTTATAAATCGTAAGGATCTCATAAGAGCATTTTCTCCTTATAAGTCGAGAGGACTTACAAGCGTTGTTCACCAAGCGGGGAAATTTCGCGTCATTGGCGGGAACTTGGTGGGGGAGACGTTTATTTGTGCCCGTGGATTGTATACAAGGGTCAATATTGAACCGCTTGTAGGGAAAACTGGGAAATGTGATGGCTTAAGAATAGGTTCAGATCCCTGTAGCTTAAGGCTTTTGAATCTTATGAGCCGTGAGGGTCTCATAAGATGGTTCTCCTTACGAGTCGTGAGGATCTCGTAAGTGTATGTTCTCCTTAGGAATCGTGGGGATTCCTAAGTGTGTTGTTCCCTTGTGAGTCGTAATGATCTCACACAGGTATTTTCTCCTTACAAGGTCGAGAGGACCTAGCAAGTGTCTTTTAACGAGATTGCGCTCTTTCGGGTTTTCACAAACTCGCCGGTAGCCCTGCTGTTTTTACTCTTGGAGCCCTTTCGGGTTTTCATCCGTGCCCATTTTTCTTGTGGACGCCCCCCCCCCCCCGTTTTTTTACGAGTCTGCGCCCTTTTGGGTTTTCACAAACTCGCCGGTAGCCCTGCTGTTTTTACTCACGGAGCCCTTTCGGGTTTTCATCTGTGCCCATTTTGCTTATGGACGTACCGTTTTTTTTGCGTCAGCCTTAGGATGCTGCGGTTCATAGTAGTTTACAGACGTTTCGGTCAGGCGTAGTATTTTTTTTTAAAACCGACCGTTTATTGGCCTAAAGGGTCTTTCGCCATGCATATTCATGAGCAAGTAAGCCCCACCTTGGTAGACCTTGTCTATGATATACGGGCCCTTATAGTTTGGCACGAATTTCCCCCGTTTGGCACGATTTGAGATCATTGGTCTTTTTACGACTAGCACGAGTTCGCCTTGGCGGAATGTTCTCGGCCTACTCAATCTTTCGTACGAGCGCGTCATCCTTGCATTGTAAGCCTCCAAGTTTTGCTGCGCCATGAGCCAAGTTTCATCAAAGGGTCGAGCTCCTCAAGCCGAAGATGAGCATTCTCCTCGTCTGTTAGTTCGTAATGAACCGCTACTCGTAGGGAGGGTAGCTCTATCTCCAAGGGGAGTACTGCTTCTGTGCCGAATACCAATGCATATGGCATTGTGTTGGTGGCCGTTTTGAACGTGGTCCGGTATGCTCAGAGAGCTTCATGCAATCTCTCGTGCCAGTCTTTTTTGTTTCTGGACACCGTCTTCTTTATGATCTTCGTCAAGGTCTTGTTGAAAGCCTCAGCCAGACCGTTAGCTCGGGGATTATAGACCAAAGAGTATCTCCAGTCTATGTTATGCTGTTGTGCGAAGCGGTTGATTTTGTGACTTCTGTAGGCCGGCCCGTTATCAGAGATAATCCGTCGCGGAATGCCGAACCGATAGATGACGTGTGTCTTGAAGAAATGGAGAATATTCTCCGTCTTCACTTCTCTTAGCGGTACTGCTTCTGCCCACTTGGATAAGTAATCAATTGTCACCAATATGAACCGATGTCCTCTAGACAATGCTGGTTCGATAGGCCTGATTATATCAGTTCCCCACATTTCGAACGCCCAGCTAGCCACCATTGGATGTAGCGGATTTGGATGCTGGTGGATGAAGTCCCCGTGAATCTGGCACGAGTGGCACTGCTTCGCGTATTCGAGGCAGTCTTGGATCATCGCGGGCCAATAGTAGCCCATCCTTTTGATCTTCAGCTTCATCTTTGGCCCGGCTTGATGAGAACCGCAGAGTCCGTCGTGAGTTTCTTGGACGACTCTCCTTGCTTCTTAAGGTCCCAGGGATCTCAGCTATAGAGAGTCGAACGATCTCGTAAACAGTGTGTCATTGACGAAGGCGAAGGACAGAGCTCGTTTCATGAGCTGATGTCCTGAGAATGCATCTTCAGGTGTTCGACGGGATTTGAAGTAGTCTATAAAAACTTCTCTCTAATCCTTAGCCTTTTCCTGGTCTTTTATTTGTAGGGTCGTTTGCTTGGTCGCTCCCTTTTCTTCGGACGACTCCAGAGATATTTCTGCCAGTGCAAAAACCCGACGGCTTTGCATAACGATCCTCACATCTTCGAGATTTTCATCAGCCAATTCTTTAGTGATCTTGGCTAGTGCATCAGCTTTGCTATTTTCCGTGCGCGGTATGCTCTCCAGCATGTAGGAGGGGATTTGGGTCAGCAGTTGCTGCACTCTCTCACCGTACTTTACCAACTCCGGTTTGCACGTTTGATAGTCGCCGTTTACTTGACTAACGACCAACTGGGAGTCTCCGTATATTTGGAGGTTTTTGATTCCCATGTCGACGGTGATCTCTAGACCTGCTATCAAAGCTTCATATTCGGCTTCATTGTTTGTCCTCGGCTCTGTTAAGGAAAAGGCAAAGCGCATTATCCTTTCTTGTGGAGTCACGAAGATGAGGCCTACCCCCGATTTGATTATAGGGGAGCTGTGCTTTCGCTTCTTCATGGAAGATGCTCCGTCGAAATAGAGTTCCCATAGGGTATCATTCTCTCTGCTCCCCCCGTTGATCGTGTCAATCGCGTGCTCGTCTGGCAATTTGCAATTTAGGGGTGAATCGGCGGGTATCGGATGCTCAGCGAGGAAGTAGGCGATGGCCTGGCCTTTCACTGCCTTGAGAGGTCGGTATGTTATCGAGAACTCCATCAAGAGTAGGGCCCATTTAGCAAGCCACCCTGTTAGTATGGCTCTTGACATCAAATATTTGAGAGGATCCACTTTTGATATGAGGTGGACCCTATGCGCCTACGCATAGTGTCTGAGCTTCGTTATCGCGAAGATTAATGCCAGGCAGTGTTTTTCAATGGGGGAGTAGTTGTTTTCTATCCCCAGAAGAACTCGACTCAAATAGTAGAGCGCCCTCTCTTTCCCTTGGTCGTTCTCCTGTGCCTATGGTGCGTCTAAGGAACCTTCAAGGGCGGTTGTGTACAGAATTAGGGGCTTTCCCTTGACCGGAGCGGTTAGTACCGGCGGATTCTGCAGGTATTGCTTGATTTTGTCCAGTGCGCTTTGGCATTTGCGATCCCAAACGAATGGGTCCCTTTCTTCATTAAATGACGGCAGGGGTGGCATTTACCGGAGAGGTTGGTTATGAACCGTCGGATATACGCGAGCTTTCCTTGGAGAGACCGCAGTTGCTTGAGAGTTCTTGGCGGAGGTATTTCCATGATTGCCTTGATCTTCGATGAGTCTATCTCGATGCCCCGGTGTCGTACGATGAATCCTAGGAATTTACCTGAGGAGACTTCGAACGCGCATTTGAGAGGGTTCATATTCAAGTTGTATTTCCGAAGGCACTGAAACACGATCTTCAGATGCTCCCAATGTTCCTCATATGATTTTCTTTTAATCATGAGGTCGTTGATATAGCACTCGACAATTTCATGTATGGGGTCATCGAAAATCTTCATCATGGCCCTCTGATAGGTGGCGCCAGCGTTCTTCAGACCGAAAGGCATTACTTTGTAGCAGAATATGCCCAGAGGAGTCCGGAAAGTGGTATGCTTCTGGTCTTCGGGATGCATCTTTATCTGATTGTACCTTGACGAGCCGTCCATGAAGGAGAAGACTTCGTGAGTGGACGTGTTGTCTATTATCAACTCGGTAACTGGTACGGGAAAATTGTCTTTCGGACAGGCTTTGTTAAGGTCCTGAAAGTCCACGCAGATGCGCACCGTCCCATTTTTCTTCATTACTGGGACAATGTTGGCAATCCAGTCGGGGTACTGAACTTCTTAGATGAAGCCGAAGTCGATTCGCTTCTTGACCTCGGCGTTGATGCTCATTTCAAGTTCGAGCCGCATTCTTCTCGGCGCTTGTTTGATCGGCTTGATGTCTGGAGATGTCGCCAATTTTCGCACGGCTATTTCTGGATTTAGTCCCGGCATCTCGGAATAGTTCCATCCGAAACAGTCTTTATACTGCATGAGCACGTCTTTTAGCATAGCCACCTGTTCTTTAGACGGCAGCTAACTGATAAACGTCGGCCGCGGGTCACTTTCCGTCCCCAAGTCTATTTTCCTTAGGTTATCCGCCGTGGTGTGTATTCCATCCTCCAATTCTTTTGGCGCTGGTGGAAATTCCGAGATCAATTCCTCTTCACCCTCGTTTTCGAAGCACCAGGATAGATCATCCATGTTCTCGGGCACTCCTTCTTCTGACAGCGTTATCACGTGACAGGTACAAGATCGTTTCCAAGACCGATGTTGATCTGGTTCTACTCTCGCCATATACATTGTTTTTGGTATATGCTTTTGGGGTGGGGCTACCCTCCAACCGTTGGATAGAACGAACCTGCCGAGTTGATATTGCTCTTCAACCCAGTTTTTTAAGGTGAAGCAGTCTTCAAGAGGATGTCCTATCGCTCGGTGATAGGAGCAATAATCCGGATGAGAGGCCTCGTCTGCTTGTTCGGGGTGTTTGGACTCCGGGAGTGTCATCATCTGATGTTTCATAACGAGGTCGAATATCTTCCTTGTCTTGTCTTGAGGGAAGGAATATGCTCGACCCATCTTTTTCGTTAGAGACGGGTTCCGACTGACCTTTTCCTGATTGCGTGGTCTTTTGGATCCGTTTTGCCGCCATCGAACGTTTTTTTTGTTCTTTGACTTGTTTTTGCCTCTGCGTTAGGCCTTTTTCTTGTCTTAGGAATGCACGGCGGGCTGACGGTGGAGGGCATCGTTATCCTCTGTAGCCTGCTGAAGGAGGCGTTGCGTCTTGGCTTTCTCGTAGATGGCTATTTCACGGTTGTGGTCATCCCGGGCCTTTTGGCCCGCTTCCCTTATTAGCTTGTCCATCTGTTCTTCAAACGACGGACTTGGCATTTTTACAGCGGGATCTCGTTTTGGTTCAATTGCAATGTCTTCTAACAGAGCATCTCCTTCTTTATTGAAATCATGTATAACATAGCAGCCATGGAATCGCTCCCGTTTCTTGGATTGAACATATCCAAGCCCGATCATTTCCATTCTCTCGTTGGGCAATTTTTGCTGAGTTCCGGGGACGTTCCAGATCTTGTTGTAGAACTGAGCTTATCGAGCAGTCTGTTTGAAGGGTACGCCTTGGCGCCTCAACAGTCTTTTTAATCCTTCTGTGTAATATCTGGGCAGACGGATGGGCTGGAGCTTGTCAAGCGTAGAATCGACACCCTGCCAGATTTCTTTCTCCACTTTGGTTTCCGTGGATCGATAAAAGAGGATCGTCTTTTCATCTTTTTCTTGGGAGGGACGTAGAACGTCTGCAGTTCTTGCACACTATAGTTATCAAGTGTTCAAGCTCTTTGTAATGCTTTTGCGGAACCATGGCGATTTTCAAACTCTGATCATCGACGATGAGGGCCCGTATTGATGGCCGAACAGAAAATACTGCATTGATCTCATCTTCAGAATCGCTGCCGAAGATCAACATAAGGGTAGACGGTCTGGGCTTGTTGTATTGGAGCGGCCCTGAATAGACTATCTCTTCCTCCTCCTCGGTACCGCTCCCAAAGACCGGAATAGTGGTGATAGCTTTCTGCTTATTCTCTGGCTTATGGCATCTTTCCGTGTCTTCAAAGTCTGGTAAGAAAAACTTTGCATCTTCATACTTTCGGACTTCATTCACGGAGAATGGGTTCAGCTCCCCTGTCATGGTATACTCGAGACCATCTTTGAAGTACTTCATCCACTGATGTTGTGTAGAAGGGATGATATTGTACTCGTGTAACCAAAGCCTGCTGAGCAAAGCGTTGTAGCAAGTCTTGGCGTCAATGACATGAAATTTGATGTCAGTGACGAGCAGCCCAAAGCGTAATGTTATTATCACAGACCCGAGCGTCCGTGATGACTGA
Organism: Agapanthus africanus; assembly: GCA_030015575.1. Taxonomy (NCBI): domain Eukaryota; kingdom Viridiplantae; phylum Streptophyta; class Magnoliopsida; order Asparagales; family Amaryllidaceae; genus Agapanthus; species Agapanthus africanus. Next base: position 97,470,611 of record JASDDO010000014.1, on the reverse strand, counting down.
GAGTTGAACCCGGAGATAGTGATTTTATCCCGAGCGAAGTGTTGAACGCTCATGCAAATCTTCTTCAACACTCTTACATTGAGAAGCTTGACGGAGGACCCATTGTTGACCAGGATTTTGCCTATCTTGATGTCATGACAGTATCCGGTGACATACAGGGGACGGTTGTGCTCGCACGTCCTGAGGAGGAGGTCTTCATCACCGAAAGTGACGTCAGCAATGTGCACTTCTTCCGGCTCGTCCTTCATCTTTTCTTTGGCAAGGAAAGCTTGAAACTATTCGGGCTCTTGTAATGCCTTGATCAAAGAATCTCTCGCCTCTTTAGATAGCAGAAGGGCATCGAGAATGCTTAGCTGCGAGGGTATCTTCCTCAGGTGTGCCAGAACGTTGTAATCCACATTATTTTTTTTGGCGGGTCCTTGGCTGTTAGCTCTTTGACGACTTGATCATCGAGGGCGATATCTTCAGGGACTATTTCCTTCCCTTTATCTTTTTTACTCGACCCCTTGTTTGTGGGTCCGAGATTCTTTTCGGGTAACGTGCGATTACGCAGCTGAATGTTCTCGCAGGTCTTTATCTCTTCTGTTTCGGAGATGGATTCCTTGAAGAGAGGGCCGAAGGCTATTTCTTCATCGGAATCGCTCCCGAAGGTGAGAACTTGTGATCCCCCGGAATTAACCATGTGGCAGACGCTGGCAGTTTTTCTGCACCCATCTGTCGTGTTTCTTTGCTCCCGATGAGTCTTACGCTTCAATCGCCTGACGTGTTGTCGGTGGGCAACATATCCCTGCCAGCAGTTTTTTAAGGCATTGCACTCTTCGGTAGGGTGCGTGATCCTCCGATGGTACAAATAGTAATTTTTATGTGCATCTAGTTCGTCCGGGAACGTATTTTCTGAAGTGTTTTCTTTGGAAGGTGGCAACTTCATTCCCATCGACAGGGCTTTAGCGAACTGCTTCCTTGTCTTGAACCTGCTTTTGCTGGCGGCAGAAGTGCTTCTATCCGGTTGGGTATTTCAATCCTTTCGTTGAGTCGCCGACATTTGGCTTTTCGTATATGGTAATTTCACGCTCTCGGTCAGCTTTGCTTTTCTGAAGCGCCTCATTCAGGAATACGTCAATCATCTCGTCTGACGGTTCTAGGAGTTCCAGTTCGGGATCTGCCCCCAGTTTCTCTGCATCAGGAGCTTCTTTGCCATTTATCGAGTGAGAGATCATGTGGCAGCTTGCCACATAGTCTTCTGGCCCTTCTGAAGAATCGTCTCTTTCATCAGCGTCATCGTCTTCATTCTCAAGAACATGCTTAAAGAATTCGTCCAACATGATTGGGGTCCGTGCCTTCTGGTTATATTCTTCCAGTGCATCGATATATTTCTGCAGACCTGTACGGCTGTCTTTGGGTTGGACGGGCTTCTTACCCTTCTTCTTTTTCTTTAAAGATTTTGGAGGCTTGACTTGAATGTTTTGTCCACCATCACCAACTTTCAGCGTTAGGCGCTGCTTCAGCATCCCTTCAATGGCCTCAGGTTCCAGCGGACTTTTCTATCTGATCGCTGGGCATGCTTGGAGATCCTTCATTCTTTTCATTTTGGCTGAAAGAGCTGAAAGAGCGGCCTCCCATGGAGCTTCTTCTACAAAAAAGCATGATGCCCCTGGTGTGTCCACCTTTTTAAGAGCGTGCGGCTGGGGCGGGCTTACTTTCCAATTCTCGGACAGTGTGAATTTTCTATGTTGGTATTGGTCCTCACTCCAGCCTTTGAAGATGAAGCAATCTTCGATTGGATGACCTACTACTCGGTGATAGGGGAAATAATTGGGATTGTTGACATCACCGAGCTGTAATGGATGTGTCGGATCCAGCAGATTGATGAGCCTGTTGCATATCGCCAGTTCGAACAATCTCTTTATTTTCTCCCATGGAAACGAGTAAGGACATCTTAATTTTTCGTTGAGGAATCGTTGTCTATCGCTTTGGCGATCAGCTGGTTTTGGACCAGTCGGCTGTTGCTGAGCATTGGTGACGAAGGTCGCTTTCCCTTTCCCCTTTTCATTCCACGGCTTCGATTTCGAAGAGGAAGGCTTGCGGCTCATCTGATCCATTTGGGCCAGCTTTTCAATCAAGGCCTGGAAAGTAGTTTGCTTGAAGAACATCATGAATTGAGATGTGGTCGCCTGCGGATCGAGGGTTCCCACAAACATGCCCACTGCAGGATCTTCCTCTATGCGTTGTTCGCACTTCGACCATAGGTTCCGCCACTGTATCGCATACTGAAACCATGTTCCGCCTGGCTTCACCCTGGCGTTAATTAGTGCGGTGATCGGGGTGTGCTCGCTAGCGCTTGCGAATCTCTGTGTAAACAGTAGCTCCATTTTTGCAAATGTCTTGACAGAGTCATTCGAGAGTTCGAAATACCACTCGAATGCTGTCTCCGACAAGCTACCAACAAACTGGTGAAGCAGCAATTTTTTTTCACCCCCGGTATTACCGCACAAAGCTCTGAATTGAGCAACGTGCTGATGTGGATTCCCCGTCCCCTTATATACATAGAATTTAGGGATCGTATATCCCGGCGGGTACTTTATTTAGTCATACTAACCTGGATAGGGTCGTCCAGTCTTAACAATTTGGCTGGCCGCTTCGCTCACCTGATGAGCTCGTATCTGTTGAGCAATAGTGTCATCCAGGGCAGTTTTGGAGATAGTCTCCTCTTTGGCTGCTGATAGAGCAGGAAGAGAGTTCGATGTCTCCCCTCTTTCGTCTTCAAGGATAATCAGGGGGTCTTCAGCTGGAGGATCCGGCTGTATCATCATCCTGGCCATATCTTGGAATAAAAGCGCCATTTGTTTTATGTTGGCCTCTTGTTCTGCGGCCTCTTCGTCTTTCCTTTTGAGTATTCTTCAGAGGAATTCGACATCGGTTTCCTATTCTTGACGCTGCTCCGACGATATTTCCAAGCTTTCTTTTGGCCCAGTGAGTGCGGCCATCTTCGTTAGCATCTCTTAGAGCTTTTGCTGTTGTTGCTCCCGAGCCTTTGTTATTGATCGATTGAGCGGTCGGTGACCCGTAGAAGCACGGCTTTCCTATTTTCCGGAAGCCATATAAACAGTATGCACTACCATGCCCCCAGACTTGGGGCGTTTGGATTCAATGTCCTTGCGATTCGTCACAGACGCAGGGATCTTCTCCGGCCTTCTCCTTTTATGGATGGTTGAAGTTGAGGGAGCTGTTGATGTAGGCACCTGTGCAGACGACACTTTTCGTGGCGTGGTGGAGGGATGGACCCCCTCTTGCTGAATCTTTATTTTCTTGAATCGACGGGAGTAGTCCTTGTCGATTACTGAGTCTTGGACCCTTCGCCAGAACCTATGAATTTTGGAGGACAGCCGCTGAGGGGCTGCTTCGGCTTTGACTTTGTAACATTCTCCACAGGTGGAGGAGATATTTTCAATACAGCAGTCGGAGAATTCTTGTGGACCCTCTTGAGTGGTTCAATGTTGTTCCCAGTTGGAACAGCAGTATCGACTTAGACTATCGGAGCTGGTGGTGTCAATCCAGAAGGGGAACTGCCTCCAGCTTTCCTCACTCAGCGCCAGTGGCGACGTCGAGCATGTGTTGCAAATGGCACTGACTCTGTTATGGGGGTGGCTTCATCGTGCCTCCTGTTTTGGTGAAGGGTTTCTGCTGGTGCCAGCTTATCAAAGACTGACGTCCGTTGAGAAGGGATGGTCAACTTGTCGAAGGCGGACTTTCCAGCAGGGGTAGCGACGATGGTAGCTTCGCCTGGAGCGGGAGTTAGCACGGACAGTCTTATGAAGACCGACCCCTCAGCAGGAGAAGCCTCTTCGACGATTTCATTTACTGGAACAGGGATGGCTATCCGTTTCGGGATAACCTGGGAGATTTGGCCCAGTCTGTTAAAGACTGAGGCGTTGGATTTGGGAGACCCGTTGAGAGGAGCCGCGATAGTTGCAAGCTGATCGAAGACCGACTTTTTTGGAGCTTCTTGTGATGGAACTAGGGCGTTAAAGCTCATTGGTGGGAGCATGGTCCGGAAGAACAGTCTAGTGGTGGCCCGGGTCACCTGTTCCATTGGCATCGCAAAAATGGAGGCCGCTTGAGGCCCGTAGGCCACTCCTCCTGCAAGGACGGAGCGAGAGTTGTTGCAATTGTTGCAGCTGGAGCAGTTAGAAGCCATTGATCTTCTTTTTCTGCATGGAGCAGGACACCAAATCTTAGTACCTCAAATCTAAGGGCAACCATATCAAACCGTGATTCATTCGCGAACACGACACACGAAGTGTGGAGTGGAAAGAGGAAAAGGTTCCACCGGGCATGCTAGAATCTGTTCTCCGTCGAAAGCCGGGAAAGACAAACGTCTCGCCTGAATTTGGGGGCAAATGCTATTTGGTTTTATCCGTCCACCTCTCCGAAGATGCCAAGTTGATTTATTGCACCGTATATTGGAGGTTTAGACGGATGCGGCCGCTGTAGCAGACTTCGTCAGATTCCCCCTCGTTTGAGGGGTTTTTGATTGTGGGGACGCTCTTCCCTACAGGCGCAAGCCCCTACATTTAATTACGCTACCGCATCGAGGTAACAATTTTCTCCTTCTCCATATGGTCACTTCGTGTCGTGTGTGTTTGTTTTATTCTTGGTTTCCCGTGGATTGTATACGGAGACTAATTTATGTTGTCGCCCGTAGGGCGTGGATTAGTACAAATCCGTATTTTCTTAGATTTGGGTTTGGGTTGGGTTTAAGGATCGTTAGTCTTGTTTTAGACTAAGATCAATTCAAACGTTTGTTGATGATACGTTAGTCTAATTTTAGACTAAGATCTAGTCAACAGGATCATTTAGATCCAACAAAAGAGCATTTGGGCTTTATTATTTTAGTTTAAGGATGTTGCGGTCTATAAGTTTAAGGACATCATAGTCCGTAAAGTTTAAGAACATCATAGTCCAGTTTAAAGACATCATAGTCTATGAGTTTAAGGACCTCACAGTCCATAAAATTTAAAGACATCACAGTTAGTCCATGAGTTTAAGGACCCCACAGTCCGTAAAGTTTAAGGACATCATAGTCCAGTTTAAAGACGTTATAGTCTGTGTAGTTTTGGTTCAACTATTTGGGGATGCACCAAACGTTATTAGTTATTGAGACCCTCCATCTCTCTGAAGACGTTGAGGAATTACAACGACATATATCAGAGGTATGAAGAGATGTACCCATGAACCAATGTTGGTTGGGAGATCTGTAGTCAAGTTTGGGACTGAGATTAGTTAAAAAGATTTATGAGCATATGGGCTCAATTAATCTAGATTAGGGGTATGTGGCCAACTTGGGCTCGGCCCACTCAGTTAAAATGTTAGACATTTAATTAGGATCAGTCCTTTTTCATTTAACAATACTGAGCATTGGTTTGGATTCTGACAATCTTTTTGTCTTTTATTGAGTGTTGAGCCGTCATTATAACTCTGGGACTTTATTTAAAGAACAGTTTATGTTCCCTCAGCACACACGTGAGGAGCACATGGTGCTCTTGGTGCTGAGCGTCAGATTTAGAGCGCTAAGGCGTTTCCTTTGAGATAGCGCACATGTGAGGAGCACGTGGTGCGCTTAGCGCCAGTCAATGAGTGCAAAGCGCTCTTTATAAAATAACACCGACGTGAGGAGCCCGTGGTGCGCTTGGCCTTAAGCGCCAACCTTGGAGCGCTGGGCGCTTCTTTTAACATAGCGCTGGGCGCCGAGCGTCAGACTTGGAGCGCTGAGGCACTTCTTTAAATTGGAGCGCTAAGAGCGCTGCGACGCTGTGCGCCAGTCTTGGAGCGCTGAGGCGCTTCTTTAAATTGGAGCGTTAGGTGCGCTGCGGCGATGTGCGCCAGTCTTGGAGCGTTGAGACGCTTCTTTAAATTGGAGCGCTAGGAGCGCTGCGGCGCTGTGCGCCAGTCTTGGAGCGCTGAGGCGCTTCTTTAAATTGGAGCGCTAGGAGCGCTGCGGCGCTGTGCGCCAGTCTTGGAGCGCTGAGGCGCTTCTTTAAATTGGAGTGCTAAAGCTCTTTTTAGGCAGCTTTGATCAGTTCTGCGCTCTGAGAATTAAACTCTCGTTTATAAGAGGTTTTGTCTCATGGATCTGAGAACTATGTTCTTCTCTTTTTTATGAGATATTATGATCTCTCTGTTTTTGTGAAAAACTTCGTCTTTATCTTATAGATCTATGATCTAAAGAGAATTAAGTTTTTTCTCCCTCCCTTTTTATGATGAGATGCTCCAATCTCTTCTTCTTTTATGAAAGACTTCTTTCTTTGTAGATCTATGATCTAGAAAAAGAACTAAGTTCTTCTTCCCTTTATAAGATGCTTTTATCTCTCTGTTTTATTTACCTTGAAGAAATTCTTCTTCCGAGAGCTTGCTCTTCTCTTTGAAAATTTCTCAAAGTTTGTGGGGGGGGGAGGGTTCCATGCAAGACTTGAAGTCTTGGGTCCTTTATATAGGGGATGCTGATTTGTTGAATCAGTTAAGGAAATCTCTCATTGAGAGATCTCCAATTGATTTGTGGAATTTATCCACCGTTGGATCTTTGATCCGAGGGCTTCTGTTTTACAGAAAATAGTTTTCTTGTTATTAACAAGATTGGAAAAATATCTTCTCATACAGAATTTGTTCTATACATTGGTGATTTTTAATCACCATTGGATCTTTGATCCAACGGTGCTCTGATTTACATAGCACAATCTTTCCCGTTTGGAAAGTTTCAACAGAATTTTATTCTGGTAATTTGATGATTTATTCATCTTAGTTGGATCTTTGATCCAATGGAGGAGAACATTTAGTTCTAGCGCTTAGCGCTCTCGTTCTTTGCACGTGAGGCGCTGCCTCAGAGTCTTTGACTCCTAGCGCTGGCGCTCCTGGCGATAGCGCTCTCGTGCTTTGCACGTGAGGCGTTGCCTCAGAGTCTTTGACTCTTCAGCGCTGGCGCTCCTGACGCTCAGCGCTCTCGTGTTTTGCACGTGAGACGCTACCTCAGAGTCTTTGACTCTTTGCGCTGGCGCTTCTGGCGCGAGCGCTATCATGAAGCGCTACCTCACTTTAAATTTCAAATTTTGAATAGAGCTTTGGTCTCTGATTGATGGAAACAACGACTTTCTAAATGGTGATTTAAAAGTGTACGTATATATTACTCTGCCAGAGAGTTATCATAGTCAGTGGGAGCAGCGGAAAGTGTGCAAGATGCTTAAGTCTATTTATAGGCTGAAGCATGCATAGCAGAGGTGGATCATCTGTTTTTATGTGAAGGTCAAAGTTTTTGACTTCATCAAAATGAGAGATGAACCTGGTATTTGTAAGAAGGATATAGGGAAAAGTGTCGGGTTCCTCATATTGATGTGGATGACATACTCTTGATAGAAGATGATGTTCCTATGTTACAATCGGTTAAAATATGGTTGTCACAGATGTTCCTCAACATATGATTTAGGCTATAGATCTGGGACTGGGTCTATAAGAGATAGATCTAAATAGATTTTGGAATTGTCCCAATTCAGGTACTCTGACACCATTCTAAAGGGATTTAGAATGGAAGACTCTTAGTGTGGTAGTGTACCCGCAAATAGTGGAGTCACCCACTCCAAAAAGATGTCTTCTAGACTGATGAGGAGAACGATTCGCATGAATGGAAATCCACTTGTTTCGGCAATTGGGTCAGTCATACAATGTCATGTACCGGACCAGACAATACTTTTTCACTTGGTGTAATAAGATGAAATTAGTCCATTCCTGGAGAAATATAGGAAGCAATAAAGAATATAAGATGATGTTCTTGGTATATGGTAATGGAGCCTCCATCAGGCGGCGATTACTGATTCCGGCTTCCAAGATGATATGGATGACAGAGTGTCTGTCGTGAGATATTAGTTTACCCTCTTATAAGGAATAGTATATTGGAAAGAGTTTCAAGCGGGATACTGAGGTAGTCGTAACGTTGGATGCTGATTGTGAATCAGTATTGGATACAACCTAAGATATTGTTCGGATAAATACGTTCATTTATGAACATGACCCCATTAGATGTCCAAACAAAATTCTAAGGTAGGTATCACTCATTTTAGGAGATAGTTGATCTGCACGAAGTTGAGATACAGAGAAATACAGTTAGAAACATTATGGTGGATCCACTCACTGAGGTTATTTCTAGAACATGGTTTATGAAACTGTTAGTAGAGAAGTTGGGTATGTGATACCGCGATAATTGGCTTTAAGTACAAGTGAAAATTGTTGGATATATGTACCCTCAAGGAAATTATTGTAATTGAAGGAGGACCTAAAGGGAATACAATCTTACTCGAGATGATAGTATGCTATCTGGTTTGTCTTTATCCGTCATGTGTATACGTTTTACTCGTTATCACGTATCGCTAATACATGAGATGGAGCCCTTAAGATTTTTCTTAACTATCAGGATTAATGATATGGATCATACTAGTGGGACCTGGGATAGTCTATAAGCACATCCTTAAATGTCCCTAGTTGTAAGAGTATCGAGTCTGGGCATCGGTACTCCAGTTTAAACTAGTGTGTACGTTTCCTAACCTGGTTGGAGGGTAATAGCTGATCCCATAACTATTGGTGTTTGATACCGAGGATTATATACAGGTGCTCATAGGAGTATGAGTTTCATTATACGGACTCATCGAGAACTCCTAGATGGTATTATACCAATGTCAGGCAGCAGTTTTCTGGTGACGATAGTACAAGATCGTCTCTCGACCTAAGATTGCCACAGTGCCTTATGTGTGCTCCCACTATACTTTGATTGCCACCCTATTACGGCTTAAAGGAGTCGTGCAAACAAGTTTTACTTGGGTATAATTTCGAAGCACATGGAGGCAGTGAGCGGTCGAAGGGATTCGTCCCTCCCGATATAAGGAGTTGATATCGCGCAGTGCAGGACATAACTAACTTAAGTCTGTGGCCACAACAAACAAGATAAACTGATAAGTGTTATCAGTTGTATTTCTGTTGGTTATGAGTTCGATGTCAGCATGACTTATTGGGTTATTAGGGATTTGACAGTTCCACCCCCATACCCGGTATATGATACTCTTTGACAAAGAGACCGAACTGTATGGTATTCATCGCTTATAGATTTTGTAAGGTCCGGATGAGTTTGCCTGTCGGCCTGTTTTTATCTTGCTCATACCTGGGTAGCTGTTACGTACAGCTAGTACCGCTGACAAGCTTGTGGGTTAACCCGTGAGGGGATTGAATCTGAAAGTGTTTTAGATTCAATCAGATACGATCCTGTATAATTGTCACGTCCTGCTTCCTAAAAAATGTGGGAGCAGGCACTTGACGAGGCCCACAGCGTATTTATTTCGAGAAGGTCATTTCCCGAACAAATATGCTAAGCGTTTATAAGCAATATGAGAATGACAAAAAATTACAAGTGAATAAAATCCAACAATTATTTTATTACATTCAAATTTCATAAGTTTCAAACTGATTACAAGAATTCCGAACGAGAAATATAAATATAAAAGCCTAAACATGTGGCTTGTTGAAAAGGAAAAGCTAAAATAAAGAACAAGTAGCATACTGAAACTACAAACTAGAAAGAAAACTAAGGAACGGCTTCAGAAGTGAACTGGTCGTAATCTTCAGTAGTAGGTTCTACCTCCTCGGTCTCTAGATCATCTGACGAACATTCCAAAGAAACAAAAGATGGGTAGAATACCCATTAGCGAACTTTCGCCCAGTAAGTCCCCAAAAAGGATAAAAATGTGAATGTGGTAAAAGATGGCATGTAAGCAACATATGAATTCTAATATGGTTATGGGTGTTAATTAAATCTAGCAACTATATGCACATGATAAGGTATATTGAGTATGACAATATATATATAAACATACCAATGTAATATGAGCATGGAAAACAAGTATACCATGGTCGTGTAGTGTAGGTATAGTGAGCATGTAATAAGTAAAAGTGTTGAACATGTAATGAATAGCAATGTGTCTTAAAGAATTCACTAAAAGGGTCATATAACTAACATAAGTTCAAGTGTGAATGTTAACCACTCTCAAGAGTGTTCTTGAACCTAACAGGCTATCGTCCATGGGTAAGAAACCATGGGCCCGAATCAAGTGTTAGTAACGGGACATCAACCGTCGTTGAAGTATTCCAAACCCAACAGGCTATCGTCCAGGGGCTTGGAAACAGGGGCCCTCATGATAGATTACTTGTGTTAGTAGACATGGATTCATGATCTAGGGGGCTCCTGAGATTTCATTGGATTCACACTTAAACTACCCCCAACACCCCGTGTATATTAGTCTATAATTAATATTACGAGTCTTGGCCGAGTCCATGAATACAAAAGGTGATACAATATTAAGATTGAGTTCATGTGGTCATGTAGTCATGTCAAGTGTAAGTCATGTCATTTGTATTCATGGTTCGAATCAAGTTGGTTTCAGGTATACTTGTTTAGTTCATGTATATATTGGGTTCAAGTATTCATGTCAAGTTTCAAGTATAGCTCTGTTTAAAGTCAAGTTCAAGTCAAATTGAGTTTGAGTTTGAGTTCAAGTTAGATTGGAATTCAAGCCAAGTTCGGATTCGAGTTTATGTTCTAATCATGTCTTATTAAAAAGATTTATCTTTTGAAAATCTTATGTTTGAGAATAATCGGGCAACCGCTGCACATGGATGGCAGAATTTGTCTTTTTCCAAGACGATTGCCATTGATAATTCCTTTAATTTGCAGTATTATCTAACCTGGGTAGGCTCCGGCTTCCCGAGACTCAAGAGATTTAATACTGCTTGACCCATTATTAATATAAGGTCCTTAAATATTTATTCCAGTTGTTTATTATATGTATTTGCATGTTTGCATTTCTCGAGAAGGTTTTATGTAAAATGTTTTAAAAATAAACCTCGAGGGTATTTTGATAAAAACGTGTTAATAAAAATGTCAAGAGTTTTATAAAAAAAAATTAGATTAAATGGTATTTTAGTGATAAAACCTAGCTTTTAAAAGTTTATGCTATTTTTATGAAAATCTATTTTTTGAAACTTGAGGGTATTCTCTTAAAAACTTTAATCTTTTCATTTTAGAATATTTTATTTCAAACAACTTTACAAGTTTGCTTTGTTTAAGTTACATATTAAATTATTTAGTTAAATATCATTGAAATGGTTTAAGTTTTAGAAAAAAACCGTATTTTCATTTCCTTCGAGAATACGCTCCGTGAAAAGCTCTGATCTCACCCGGTAGACCCAAAATGTACGATAATCTGCACTATCTTTAATAGGGTTCCCCTGACGAGGGTTGTGAGGGCATAATTGCCAACAGAACGAATTTATAGATTAAAATTCTCTTTCTATATCTTGAGAGTATTTTAGTGCAAAACGATTCTTTAGGAAAAATGCTATGAGTTCGTGACCGTGCTATGATCCAAAAGTTTGCGTGTGGGGTAGGTCATTACCCCGTGCGTTCACCACAATATTTTAACAATAAACTACCACAAGTAATATATGAATATGAGCTTTATTAGCTATACTGTTTTCTTTCAATTCTAGATGTAACAATTGCCATATCAAATATTGTTTAACAATAACCCGATAGAGTCAAGTGCAAGTACGATTATCATGTGATCAAAAGTGCAATAGGTTACATGTCTCAAAAACATAAACTAGTAATAATAGTAATACAGTGAAATGTAACATAGAATGTAAGAGTGTGTGCAAAAAGTGTCGGGCACGGACAATATGCAAAGTCAAAGTAAGAACAAGAGTCAAAATCAAGAGACAATGCTCAAGAGCAAGAGAAGCCATACGAGAAGGAGATACAATGATAGAGAAGTGATAGAGGGGGACTTACTCGTTCCGCTCGTACTCATACGAGCGATAAATTGAAGAGAAGTAGCCTTGGTTTGAAAAACCGAGACCACTAACGCAAAGAAGGCTCGATCGGGCGGAGATTCGACGTTCGATGAGAGGAAGCTTGGTGATTGGTTGTTGAGAGATCCTTGGACGACTTGGGAGCTTCGTAGAGAAAGGAAGCTCGGTTTGAAGAACCGAGATCGATGACGCAAGAGGAAGGTGATCTTGAGGGTACTTGGCTCTTTAATGGTACTTAGCTTCTTGAGAGAACAATTTAAAGGGTAAATTTCAGAATAGGATGAATAGGGGGATGAGTTGAGCTAGCCTAGTTTATATAGGGGAAGGCAATAGGAGTTTGTGAATTAAAAAGGGATTAGAAGAGATTAAAGGAGGTACGAGAAGATATTGCAGAGTCTCTAGTTAATTGCAAGAGTTTTGGTATATGAAAGGATGTAGAGCGAAGTTCAAAGGTTGCACTGACCTGGGAGGGGCCCGTTTAGGCATGTTCTGGCCCTCCGAACTACCTCCACCTCGAAGTCTGGGTCCGGATCTAGTTATAGGCTTGTTTGGTTTAATTAAGTCATAAACGCCTATCTTTTCTATTATGACTTTTCGTATCTCCGTGTAATGCTCGTATAAACTTTTTGGCTTCCAAAACGTTGAAAATAAAAATAATAAAATATTTGGGAATGATGAAATTCGAATATGCAGGTTATGGGACAACAGTGGAGAGTCTTAACCAATGGGTTATAAGGAGATTCATGCATAGTATTTATCAAGAATAACTTATAACCAGCTACCATAACAGAATACACTCTCTTTTATGAACTAAAATAAAAGGGATGGTGCATGGAATTTAGGGTCATTACAATAACCTACTGCTAACATATTGATAGGCTTTTAGAGTACCGCAATGAAAGTGTCTGGCAAAGCGAAAAGATGATGTAGCATGTGTATGGGGATACATACGAGAGTTTGATTAAATACATGTATGCGATACGCGTGATTTAACCGGACGGTTGCTATATTAGCCGATTTATTTATAAACCAGAATATTAAGTTAAGTGTTGACTTAATAACCATATATGTGATATAATTTCTAGTATATGTGTATATATAATACACACACTTTCTTGCTCTCTCATTAGTATATGATACTGATAGATTTGTTTATGTATAAGATACATATATTCTTCTTATTAAGATTATATGTGTGTGTGTATACGGATGCATATACACTCTTTAATTTATATGTATTTTATATATATAATACATGCGATGTATTTGATACATTGTGTATTTGTATTTTGATACAAATACATTTTTTTTATTGATAAATAAATAAAAAATGCAAGTGAGGCCCACTCTCCTTCTCTGGATGACATAAGAGGAGAGAGAGGGGGAAAGAGAGAAGAGTTTTTAAAACTCTTAATTAATTAATATATATATATATATACAAATATATATATATATATAAAGAGAGAAGAAGAGAAAAGAGATGGATAGAAGTGAAGAGAAAAGAAAAGGTAAGAAGTTTCTATTTTTACTCTCTCTTCTTCTTTGATTTTTCTTCTTCTCCTCTTCATAAATTTTTGCACATGGCTTCTTCTTCTTCCTCCTCTTCATGATTTTTCTAAGTTGAGGAAAAAGAAATAGAAAGAATAAAAGAGAGAGACTTTCATCACCACATCACCCTCCTCATTAGCCTAACAAGTTCAATGCGTTGGTTTCTTTACTTTAGAAGTGAAGATGGATTTTTGGATTTGGGGCTTTCAGGCGGATCATCTACGGCGAGACGGCCGGCGTCCAAGTACATCTGGAAGCTCACTAGTCTAGCAACAGTCTTCTGATAGGTGATCGGCCATGCTACATGTTAGGAATATGTATACTTTATAGGCCATTATTATATGATATAGTAGATGCTTGGACATATATATAGAGGACTTTCTTGTTCGACATGATAGTATGCTATCTGGTTGCTCTTTATCTTAACATGTACACCTGTATTGTTATACCGTCTCTCTGTTACATGTTGATAAAGCCCTTAGGATGTTGGCTTGACTAACATGACTGTGATGCAGATCAACTGGTGGGGCTTATGTAGTCCATAAGCTCATCCTTTAATAGTTCCTGGTCGAGAGAGTATCGAAACAGGGCATCGATATTCCAGAGTAGACTAGTGTGTACGTTTCTTGACCCTGTATGGGGGATATTTGATCCTACAGCCATTGGTGTTTGACATCAAAGATTGTACACAGGTGCTCATTAGAGAATGGGTACACCGAACAGGACTCGCTGAGAACTCTTAGATGGTATCATACCTATCGTCGGATAGCAGTTCTCTGGTGACACTTGTACTGATTAGTCTGTAGACTCGAGATCGTCATGGTGTCTTATATGTTTCCCACTGTACTTTGATTTCCTCCCTACCACGGCTCAAAGGAGTTGTGCAAACAGGTGGATTTTGGGTACAGTCCCGAGTCACATGGAGGCAGTGAGTGATAGAAGGGGTTTCGTCTCTCCCAGTATTGGGAGTTGATGTTGCGCTATGCTCGATTGGCTATAACAGCAAGTCCCTGGTCAGGGCTGATGAGATTTACTGGTAAGTGTTATCAGTAGTTTCTCGAAAGGTTATAGGCCACACATCGGCATGACTTATCAAGTTACTGGGGTCTGACGATTCCACCTCTAGACTCGATATGCGACATATCATACAAAGAGATCGGACTGTACGGTAAGTGTTGCTTATAGGCTTTACGGGAGTTTGGACAAGTTTGCTTGTTGATCTTCTATTCGTTCAATACCTGGGTAGCCGTTACGTCCAACTAGTACCGCTGACAGCTTGTGGATATCTGATGTAATCATTACCCACTGCTGGCGTATTAAAGAGTCTTTAAAGTCCCACACAGAGGTTTCCTAGCTCAAACGAAACAAAGTAGGGCACATATGATGATATGTGCGGGAACTTGATTAAATACGAGCATAGGATACCGTACTCTAATCTTGCGATATTTGATATCAGTTGGTTATATTTGATATAACCGGATTATTGAATCAAGTGTTGATTCAATAATTTGTTATATGTATATATATATCTTATATTGGCCAGTTATATATGATATGACCGGATTATTGAATCAAGTGTTGATTTAGTATCTAGTATTGAATATTAGTCGGTTATATGTGATATAACCGGATTATTGAATCATGTTGATTTAATAATTTGATATACATAGATGTATGATTTTAGCCGGTTATATATGATATAACCAGATTATTTAATCAAGTGTTGATTTAATAATTTAATATATATTTATATATTTGATATACACATATATATTAACTAATATCAAAGCTCACTAAAGATTTTTTCTCTTTATACATATTCATATATATATATCTGTGTGTGTGTGTGTGTGTGTGGTATATAGTTATATGTATTATTTATTGTATCATGGTTGATGACACATAGAATTAGAATGTATGAGAATCATATATGAGACAGTGATGTGTGGAAAATGGTTTTATTTATGAATTAAAGAAATAGGAAATGAGTCATTGGTCTTGGATGCTTGTGAAAGCCTTGAGAAGCCATGACTCACCACTATCTCTTTGTTTTTATTCATAGATATTTTCCACACCATCTCATTACTCACCTCATAGTTCTCTCTCTCCATTCCAAGTTCATCTCCCATTCTCATTTCCTTCTTCTTCCTCACTAGGTTTTTCTAGAGGTGAGAAAATAAAAGAGAAAGAAGAAAATTAGTGAGCAAAATTCCCACTTCATCAACCTAAACTTTACTAACCCTTTAGTTAAGGTCGTTTGCTTCACTAATACTTTGATTAGTGAAGAGTGAGCTTGATTTAGAGAGACTTCAAGGTGGATCATCTTCGGCCTTGAAGACTACGAAGCAAGCTCGTTCTTTTCACCGAGTGGAGTCTAAGAAGAGTTTTAGGGACTACTACTTGGAGCTTTAGAAGTGAAGGACCTGTCTACAAAGATTGTATTCTCTTTTCTCTTAGTGTAGAACTTATTTGCTTGCACTAAAACCCTATTTCTCTAGTTCGATTCTATATTAGTATAATTTAGACCTCTAGATTTTTTAAAATTGCATACTTGATACTTGTATAAACCTAGTAGAGGTGCTAAGACATACTTTCATGGTATCAAAGCCAAGCTAGAGACTTAGGTGAAGTCTAGACGACATTAAAGTGTTCGATCGATGTTTTTAAACACGGATTTTACTAGTTTTTGTCCATTTTTCAAAACGTTGGATTTTTCACATTTAAAATTCTCAGAAAATCATGCAGGTAAAATTATGAAGGCTCAAGAAATACTAGAACGTAACTCCATAACTTGGCGGCGGAACAGCTGCAAATACCATGTATTTGCGGCGCTTCCGTCGCGCAATAGTGGAGTTAGGGTCTCGATTTTCTTGTGCTGCTTTATTTTCATATTTTGGACTTTATGGGTATTTTTTATGATGCTCAAGTTGTTGGGGTCTCTGTGAATTGTTATTGCTTGAAATATCGAACGAAATATTTAAGATCGTCTAGATTACTATAGTTATGTGATACAATTTTTAGAATCCACATTTATTAGTTTTGCGAAAACTAGTTAAGGATTAGTAAATCTCGCATTTTAATCTCAAGTGATGGATTGCCACGGAGTTTCGATTCAGATCAAAACTCCATCACAATTCCATATCGTGCGCGAATAGTCGTAGGGAGACACTACTAGATAGCCACGCCTCATAGCCCCAATCAAGTGACTATAGAAGAACCCCATGGCCAAAAGCATCCACTCGGGTGCTCGCAGCCGCGGTGTTCCGCCAAAGTGCACTTCATTGACGGCATCGGGGGTGCGGCTATCTACTAAAGTTCCCGACGAGCATTCGATCATATAATCGGGAATTTTATTGAATTTCCCGACTGGTTTTTGAAAAGTGTTTTCAATTCGAGACTTAAATGCAAGATTTATAGGGTTAGGCATGAAATCCGGAGTATGTGATATTCTGGGTTTATGATGTCTAAGGATAATGCGGATTCTAATTATTGTAGTTTTTATTTCTTTTCTGAGGCCGTAAGTCTAATATGTAGGGTATCCCCGATCTCTTTGCTACACGTCAACGACATTAGGGATACACATATTTAGTTACGTTGATGACATGTGATGTTATTGTGTTGCTGGTTGATATGTCATATTGGATCGTCGTGAATGAATAGCCGGGGGATTTTGTGTGAGATGAGAGTTTTTCAATTTTCATTCATGTAAAATTTGTATGTAATATTCTTTTATTGGGACACTTCCGAGTTGAGGTTGTTGTCTTCATTGATGTATATTATTTACTTTTTCGTATTAGGATAGACCTGAATAGTCTAAAATATTGCACATTTGAATGAACATTTTCCCTATTATTGTTAAGCTCTAAAAGGTGTTTAATGTAATTATAGAACATATGAGGGTTTATGCATAAAAAGTTTATTATCATATGTTTCTATATTATAATTAAGATAATGAGGGAAAATACATGCATATAATATTTATATGAAATATTAGCAATTAAAATATCCATATCATATCAAATATTTCTAATCAATATTCTTAACATATAATATCATATAAAATGGTTAGGATAATATCTCAAATATACCAAATACTAATAACACTTTGATTTGAGATATTGTGCAGATTAGCAAAGGTCTGGAGATCCGAGATGTTGGAATCAAATCTGTCGAAATATAGAAGCAAATTGTAAGATTTAGCAACGGCAGAGACTCAGAGCATTATTCTCAGAATCCAGATATCGAAAGGATCTCCACATGTCAACAAGAGTGGGCAGAAAAAATACCAAACCCTAATCCCGCTATATTGCCACGGAAGGGCGGCCAAAAGCATGGATTTGCGGCGGATCCGCGGCATATCTAGGGCCGTTTGATGAAAATTTTGGTGATTGGATCGTATCAACGTATATTCATATATAGTATCTAGGGTTTCCAGTTTCTGTGACTATATATAGAACCGAGAGCTTCACATCTAAAATCATCAATCCGAAGAGATCAAGAGGTCCAAAATAATTCACGCATCCAGATGATCATCAGCTAGTCATCTACATCCAACAAGAGAGTGAGCGATAGCAAAAATTAGGGTTCTTTGTAATCTACTTTCAAAAAGGAGAGTTGTATGAAGTGGTTGATTAATAAAGATAGATCTTAGTTTATTTCTTTTTGCATTTACTTTCTATACTTACTTTATGCACTTACTTTCTGCATCTTAATCATGTTTTTACTCTTCTTCATCCTTTCTTCTACGTTAAACATAAGCGAGTAATTCCTAACTTGCTAGGGTTCATAGGATATGGTAGATCAATATATGATAAAATCATTTAATCTCTTTTATACATTTTAAAGTCTATAAATTTTAGCAAAATAAATGTTAACATCCTTCTCGGGCGCGCTACCAATTTATTGTTAGTCACGACCACAATTCGAGATTGGTTTAACACTCGTTTTGTTAGGGGCTAGACATGAATAGAGATCAATGTAAGGACAAGGGGTTAAGAGTGTGGAAACCCTAGTTTTTTTCCAAAGAACCCTAATCTACATTCATCACTATCGATTAAGTTTTAAACTATTAAAAGATAAAAGGAGTCATTTTTAATTATTCATCCATTACTACTAAGTCCTATGAATCCTACAAACCTTCTCTTCATAAATCTTATATTCGTAACGACAAACAATCACCCTTCTTCAATCAACACGTCTAAAGCAAAAAAAAGATTCACGTTTCCCTTGCGGACTGCCCGTACTCATCGCGGCTAGCTACTAGCGACACCGTCTTGATTGCGGTTATTTACAACACACCTTTCAGCAAACATAATCAATCAAATGGCGCCGTTGCCGGGAAAACGGTCGTAATTTTGTTCTTTTATTCGGGTTGAATTCTTAAATCCATATCATAAAATAAACAAAACCACGTCTTGTGTATCTAACGATTATTGTATGAGTTTTGCAAGGAAATCTGGAGTAACTGGAGCAAAGAAAAAGAGATTCAGATACTTTCATCGTATCCTAGAGGATAATAGGAGGGCACTGGAAAAAAAATTAGCAAAAGATCCCTCCCTCTTGTGGCGGAACCGCGGCAGAAGCTTGGATTTGGCGGCGGAACCGCGGCGGAGTGGGGGAATTGGAGCGCTAAGATCCTCTGGTAATTTCCTAATATCTTTCTCTCTCCTCTAAGATCAAATATTCTGATTTTTCCTGCAGGATTCTTTCCAAATATTGCCGCTCAGAAAAATCTTTTTGCATGTTTTGATATCGGTTTGTTTGTGCATATATTAACAGACATTAAGGGGAAATAACCCAAATCCAGATTAGATGGGGATTTCATCACCCTTCCTAGGCCCCACAAATCACAAAACGAGCATACTATCATCCTACATTAATTAAAAAATATCTAGACCAAGCCTCTAAGGACTGTCGTGCTTAATTAGGACAGAGGAGGGTCCTGGATAATCTATCGTTTATCAGCATCTCTCTTGTGGTGTCTAGGCAAGTGTGACTAAGGAAAATGGTTACTTAATAAGACCCGCTATTTTCGGTGATTCGTATAGCGGATACCTCCCACTTACCTGGCGTTTATCTGGCTACAAGAGCGATAAAGAGGTGGTAGAGGATTGATCATGTGACTTGTCCTTTGAAAGTCTAGGAGCGGTCTAGTGACTTGACCTAGGTGACCCTAGTTCTAGGGTTTGATTGTGCATTTTTGTGATTTTTTGAGTCAAGCCTTACGTCCGACACTTTTTCAAAACAAACCTTTTAAAAAATCGTTCTCACATACGCTGCCACGTGCACTAAACCCGCTTAGTGCATGATCAGCTGAACACGGGATTCTAATGCCCATCTTGTCCGCGTCTTTGCCATCGATTCCGAAGTCGGTACTTCTTCATCTTCTATTTCCCCTCCACCCACCACATCTCCCGAAATGGATGGATCTCCATCAGGATTTAACGATACCACCCTACCACCACCCGTAGGTGCACAGAATCCACCGCGCATCTCTCTCCAAAAAAGATGCTATCCCATACACAGGCCCCTTCCTACTTGTCTGTCTCTTCCACCAGCCAATGGAGGTAATTTCGAATTAAACCCCACTTTATCAACTTGTTGCCCAAATTCCACGGGTTTGAATCTGAAGACGCATACGTTTTCATAACCAAATTCGAAAACGTGTGTGCAATGATGAGCATAACACAACCATCAGTGGATGCTATGCGATTACGTCTTCTCCCTTTTACCCTGTGTGATCTAGCAGAAAAATGGTTTTATAGAACTGTCACATATTCAATCGCTAAATGGTATGAAGTCATTATAGCATTCCTTAAGAAATTTTATTCCAATCACAAAACTGCCCGTGTTCGAAGCGAGATTAACCAGTTTACCCAACTTCCCAACGAAACATTCTGGAAATGCTTTGAACGGTTTAAAGATATTCTTGTCCAATGCCCCCATCACGAAATTGATAGATAGCAACTTTGCCGAATTATATACGAAGGTGTTAATCCTGCCACGAAACAAATGCTTGAAACCATTTGTCAATGCCATTTCATGTCAAAAGACGATGGCGAAGCTTGGCAATTTCTGGAAGATCTCGTCAAACAAACCTCATAATGGGAGAGCATTAGGCCAACATCATCTTCATCTAGGGCAGATATCCATCGGCTCGATGTTTTCATCGCTGTGAAAGCTGAAAGGGCCGCGATGCAAAAGAAACTCGAAGCTATTGAAAACAAAGTCTCACCAGCCTCCCTAAACCAAGTTACGCTCCATAAAACCATGTGTGGTTGCTGTTTTGACCCATCACATTTAACGGAAGAATGTCCTTTGAATCCTCTATCTCAAGGTCATGAACAAATTAATACTGCTTTTTAGCAACAACCTAGAAATGACCCTTATTCATCCACATATAATCAGGGATGGAGAAATCGCCCTAATTTCGCTTGGAACTAAAACCAGTCTCAAAATCAAATTCTCAAGCAAAAATAATTATCAAAGGCCTCCCCCACAGCAACAACAGCCACCACAGCACCCATTTCAACCGCAATCTTTTCAAAACCCGGCCAACAATTTTGATCCTTATAATAATATTTCAACGTCCGGTACCGATAAAACCTCTGCGCTCGAACGTAGCTTAAAAACATTCATTAAACAATCCACGTAAACGACGGATAATTTAACATCTTCTATCCAAACGTTAGTTCATCACACTGCTTTCCATAGTGAAAGCATAAAATCGATAGAAGCACAACTTGCACAGTTAAATGACGTGATGAGAGAGAGAGAGAGAGAGAAAGGGAGACTTCCAACTCAACCTCTACCAAATCCCGGCCACTCACAAAGCGCGAATATCATCCTTCAAAATCATAATGTGAGTGACGTAACAATGTTGAGATATGGAAGAGCGCTAAATAACAATGTCGGCAAACATGTTGAAGTTGATGACATTGATGAAACCCCGGCTACTACTTCTACTCCTACTTCGTCTAATCCAACATCTTCTTTCGAGCTTATTCTCCGTTTTCCACTAGGCTCGAACCCTCATCCCACTTCTTTGAAGGAATTACCATCTACAACCATCCCAAATCCAATTTTGTGACCCATTCCATCCCCACAAACTTCTCCTCAAAAGTTGGACCCAACCCTTATTGATAAAGCTCATTTTCCACACAAGTTGAGGGCCAATAGACCAAGTCCCCAAATGGAGAAGATTGTGGACATTTTAAAGCAAGTTAACATAAATATTCCATTCCTAAATGCTATCAAACAAGTTCCTTCCTATGCGAAAATTTTAAAGAACTTGTGCACTAGGAAGAGAAAAACTCAAGTACCTAAAAAGGTTTTCTTAGCGAGTAATATGAGCAATTCTCTTATCCAATTGATGCCCACGAAACGTAAGGACCCCGATTGTCCTACAATATCCATAACTATTGGGGGTAAAAATATCAATCGTGCTCTACTTGATTTAGGTACTAGTGTTAACTTGCTTCCATATTCTGTTTATGAGCAATTAGGGATAGAAAAGTTAAAACCTACACATTGCACTCTCCATATGGCCGATCGATCTATCACCCAACCTCGGGGCAAACTAGAAGACGTGTTAATCAAAGTTGGGGAATTTATATTCCCTATGGAATTTATAGTTATAGATACACAGCCTGTAGCGAACCCACGGAACCAAATTCCGGTGATCCTAGGTCGACCTTTCCTAGCAACTTCAAATGCGATAATCAATTGTCGTAACGGTTCAATGAACCTGTCCTTTGGGAAGATGACAATTGAGCTTAACATCTACAAGCTAGGAAGTCAACCATCCGAACCCTATGCTCATGTATGTTCTGTCGAAAAGATAGATTCCGACAGTTACGAATTTGAGTAGCTTCACGATTCTGATCTCGACGCCATTAGTGCGTTATGTTTTGATCCTACTGTTTATTATACACGTGAAGACCTTTCTGTCGATAAGTCCACACCTAAGTCCAAACCTTTGTCTTGTCGAATGATTTAGTCGAGCTATCCGAGTTTCATAACTCCCTTTCCGATGAGATTATCATTCGGAATCTTGATGAAAGTTTTGAAGATATTTTTGCTGAAAAACTCGCATTCCTAGAAGACATGGGAGTTGTGATGAATCAACCCCCACCCAAAGAAGTCGAACCGCCACCCCTTCTTCTTATCAAGAACGAGAATGCGAGTAGTGCACCATCACTGTTTCGTATCTACCAACTGAGACGCAAACCCGAGCGATTATGCTTCTTATCTCCCCACTTCTTCACATCTATGATCTTCCACCAACCATGGTGTTATATTGATAAAATATTCGAATGGTTGGTGTTGACTTTTGGTCTTTGTAAAGGTTTGCATAGACCAATAATTTTACCCCCTCTTATAATTTTAAATGCTTAATACCGTTTTACTCAAAGTTTGGGGGGGGGGAATATTTTGGCTCTTACAAGAAAAATAAATTTTTACAAAATTGTGAGCCAAAAATAAGTTTGGGGGAGGTTTTCACTGTCATTAATTCTTGTCCACGTTACTAATTTTTCCTCCAAAGTCTACAGGTTTTAAACTTAAAATATGACATCAGTGAGGACACTGCTGCAAATAGGTTTGGGGGAGGTTTGTGCTTATTCACGCATCAATTTTTTGTATTATACTAAATAAAAGCACAAAAATTTTTGATAATGAAAATTAGAAAGTGAAAAATACATATGATAGGAAGGAAAAGTTTAAGAAAAGCAAAAAAATTAGATGTTTTATAACGAAGCTAGAAATAGGTAGTCATGAGCTGTTGTCTCAAGGGTTAGTAAGATGAAGAAAATCACTAATCTGAGAATATAAATAAGTCTGAAAAATAGTCCATATTCTTGAGTCCAAACATCTGAACATTGATACCCTACTATACATACTTGCACACATCTTAAAATTTGGGATAGTAGAGAATACCTTGAAATGCTCTTGTCTAAGAGCCTTAATATGAAGGAAAATAAAAATATAAACAAAAATATAAATGAAAAATTGGTGAAGAAAAATGAACACTGGTTTTGTAATTATTTAAGGCAGCATAAAAAAATATAGCGTGGGTGTCTTATCACCTAATGCCTTAAACGAACTGGTTTGAGAGCCACTGCTAAGGCTTAGGTGTTGCAAGACGAGAATATTGCTAATTACGCCTAAAAGAGTGAGAACATTTGGTAATCGGTTGGTTAGTACCTCAAGAAATATTAACGGTTGCATAAAGAATGTGTGAGCGATTCCATCTATAAAACATTCACCGACTAAAAAGTACTAAGAAAGATGGACAAGAGTATGATAGCTTGAATTGAATTCTATAAGTGTAGAGATATCTTTTACACACACATAGGGGTATATGATCGATGTTTGGAAGAAAGGAAGGAAGGAAGACTAAAGGTGATATTTTATTGAGGGATAATATGATTTTTGACATCTTTTCATGACCATTAAGATAGGGCTCATGGCTACTTAAAAACTAGCATAGTTTGAAACTCTTATTTTCAAGTTCTTTCTTTTATTTGTTCTTTATTTTTGTATGTAATTTTCATCATCTTTCTTTTATTATGGGATTTTGTGGGTGTAATCCGCTTAAAATCCTCAGGAGAAAACACTCCACCTATTAGGGACACCTATAGGTTTAAAGGCTTGTTGTACGTGCTCAGTGCAATCGTATTGCCTACGAAAGTGTGCTAGTTTTTTCTTTTTCTTCTTCTTCTTCTTCTCTTTATAACTAGTTTGCTCGGGACGATCAAAGTTAAGTTTGGGGGTATTTGATTAGTCTAAAATATTGCACAATTGAATGAACATTTTCCCTATTATTGTTAAGTTCTAGAAGGTGTTTATTGTAATTATAGAACATATAAGGGTTTATGTGTAAAAAAATTATTATTATATGTTTCTACATTATAATTAACATATTGAGGGAAAATACATGCATATAATATTTATATGAAATATTAGTAATTAAAATATGCATATCATATCAAATGTTTCTAATCAATATTCTTAACATATAATATCATATAAAATGATTAGGATAATATCTCAAAAATATCAAATGCTACTAACACTTTGATTTAAGATATTGTGCAGATTAGCTCAGGTCTGAAGATCCGAGATATTGGAACCAAATCTGCCGAAATATGGAAGTAAATCGTAAGATTTAGCAACGGCAGAGACTCAGAGCATTATTCTCAGAGTCCAAATATCGAAAGGATCTGCACATGTCAACAAGAGTGAGCAGAAAAAATGTTAGTTATGTATATGCTCTAGAGGCCATTATTGTACATGAGATGTATATTATAGCGGATGCTTGGATATATATAGAGAGGACTTTCTTACTCGATATGATAGTATGCTATCTGGTTGCTCTTTGTCTTAACATGTAGATTAGTATTGTAATACTGTCTTGCTCTCACATGTTGATAAAGCCCTTAGGATGTGTACTTGACTGTCAGGACTATGATGGAGATCATACTTGTGGGGTCAAGGGTAGTCCACAAGTACATCCTATAATTGTTCCTAGTCGAGGGTGTATCGAGACAGGGCATCGATACTCCAGAGTAGACTAGCGTATGCGCATCTTGACCCATATGATTGGCGATGGATGATCCCACATCTATTGGTGTTTGACATCAAAGATGGTGTACGGGTGCTCAGTGGAGACTAGGTACACTGAACGGACTCGTCGAGAACTCCTAGTTGGTATTATACCTATCGTCAAATAGCAGTTCTCTGGTGACACTGGTACATGTTAGTCTGTAGACCCGAGATCGTCATAGAGTCTTGTGTGATTCCCACTATGTTTTGATTTCCACCTTACCACGTTCAAAAGAATATGCAAAACGGTAGCTTTTGGGTACAATCCCGAATCACATGGAGGCAATGAGCAATAGGAGGGGATTCGTCTCTCCCGGTATAGGGGTTGATGTTGCGCTGTGCTCGATTGGCTATAAAGATAAGTCCCTGGCCAGGGCTGCTACGGAGATTTACTGATAAGTGTTATCAGTAGTTTCTCGACCCATTATGAGCCTTACATCGGCACGACTTATCGGTTACTGGGGTCTCACGTTTACCACCCCTAGACTAGATATGCGACATATCAGACGAAGAGATCGGACTGTATGGTAGTGGTACTGACAGGCTTTACATGAGCTAGAGTGGGCTTGCTTGTTGATCTTCTGATCGGTTAATACCTGGGTAGCCGTTACGTCCAGCTAGTACCGCTGACGGCTTGTGGGTGCTTGATATGATCATCACCTACTGCCGGCGTATTGACGAGTCTTTAGAGTTCTACATAGAGCTTTACTGGCTCAGGCAAAACGAAATAGGATCACATATGTGATATGTGCGGGACCGAGAATAATACAAGTAAGTGATACCGTATTCTATTCTCGTGATTTATTTGTATCGGTCGGTTATATATGATATAGCTGGATTATCGAATCAGGTGTTGATTCGATAAGTTGATTCATATAATATTAGTCGGTTATATGTGATATAGCCGGATTATTAAATCTAGTATTGATTTGATAATTTAATGTATAATTGTATATTTGATATACTAGATTACATTAACTAATATTAGCACTTAAACATTTCTTTTTCTTACTTGTATGCATATAGTATATATGTGATATATATTAATGTACATTTTTGTGTCATACTTGATGATACACACTACATGGGTGTATGAGACTTACACCATACTTATGATAATTGTGAGGATTATTTATTTTAAGTAAATCCAAAATTAGATAGAAATTAGCACATGCATAAACCTTGTGGAAGCTTGTAGATGCATTGACTTAGTCCACTAATTTTGTTTTACCTAAATATTTATTAACCTAACCATTATCACTTAGCCATGGTTATGTCTCTACATGAGTTAGTATATGATACAAACTCACTCATGGTTCCCATTCACTCTCTCATCTATTATTTGCTTCATCTTCTTCAAGCTCAAGAAAAAGCGCTCTAGGTTTTTGAGAGAAGAAGAAAAAGAGTGAGAAAATTAATTCTAAAGTGAGCAAAAATCCTACTTCATCATTCTCTACTAGATTAGACATTTAGTTTAGGGTGTTAGCTTCACTAATCCCACATTAGTGAAGAGATAGCTTGGGTTAGTGTCTCTTCTACGTAGATCATTTTCGGCCTCGAAGACTTCGTGCAAGCTCGTTCCTTTCTTCTTGTGAAGCCATGTTAGAGTCCGGAAGATCACTATTTAGAGCGAAGGGACTACTACACGGAGCTACTGAAGTGAAGGACCGGTCTACAAAGGTTGTATTCCTAGTTCACTTAGTTGTAAAGTTGTATACACTCTGTTTCTTCTAAATCTCTAGTTAAAGATTCTAGGGTTAAGATTGTTTTGTACGGCAAACTTTTGAAAATGGTATGGACGATGCCTCCCAAAACCTTGT
Organism: Agapanthus africanus; assembly: GCA_030015575.1. Classification (NCBI taxonomy): domain Eukaryota; kingdom Viridiplantae; phylum Streptophyta; class Magnoliopsida; order Asparagales; family Amaryllidaceae; genus Agapanthus; species Agapanthus africanus. The sequence continues at coordinate 97,443,741 of JASDDO010000014.1, read as the reverse complement.
TGTCGTGTCAAGCAATCCTACAAAAAATACCAAACCCTAATCCCACTATATTGCCGCGGAAGGGTGGCTAAAAGCACAGATTTGCGGCAGATCCGCGGTATAGCTAAGGTTGTTTAATGAGATATTTTGGTGATTGGATCGTATCAACGTATATTCACAGATGGTATCTAGGGTTTCTAGTTTCTGTGACTATATATAGGACCGGGAGCTTCACGTCTAAAATCATTAACCCGAAGAGATCAAGAGGTCCAAAACGATCCACACATCTAGGTGATCATCAACTAGTCATCTACCTCCAACAAGAGATAGAGCGAGAGCAAAAACTAGGGTTCTTTGTAATCTACTTTAAAAAAATGAGAGTTGTATAAATTAGTTGATTAATAAAGGTAGATCTTAGTTTATTTCTTTTCACATTTACTTTCTGCACTTACTTTCTGCATCTTAATCATATTTTCACTCTTCTTCATCCTTTTTTCTACTTAAAACATGAGCGAGTAATTCCTAGCTTGCTAGGGTTCGTAGGCTAGGGTGGATCAATGGATGATACAATCATTTAACCTCTTTTATATATTTTAAACTCTATAAATTTTAGTAAAATAAATGTTAACATCCTTATCGGGCGCGCTACCAATTTATTGCTTGTCACGACCACGATTCGAGATTGATTTAATACTCGTTTTGTTAGGGGCTAGATATGAATAGAGATCAATGTAAGGACAAGGGTTAAGAGTGGGAAAACCCTAGTTTCTTCCAAAGAACCCTAATCTACATTCATCACTATCGATCTAGTTTTAAACTATTAAACGATAAAAGGAGTCATTTTTAATTATTCATCTATTAGTACTAAGTCTTATAAACCCTACAAGCATTCTCTTCATAAATCTTATATCCGTAACGATAAATAATCACCCTTCTTCAATAAACTTGTCTAAAGCAAGAAAAATATTCGCATTTCCCTGCGGACGACCCGTAATCATCACGGCTAGCTACTAACGATACCGTCTTGATTGCGGTTATTTACAACACACTTTTCAGCAAACATAATCAATCAAGACCCAAGGCAGGGAGCACAAGTAACCGGGTTCTAGAGTCCGGTGGGAGGCCATCTCAAGGAGTCGAGACCGGGTCGCCTAACTCTAGAATTGGCAGGGTTGCTTGCCGCTCTCGTAGGGGTCTAGGGATGTGGGTTTGGCTATTCATCACGACCGTGGAATCCGTGTTTTTCATTACGGGCTTAATCTAAAACACGGACCTCCTAATATATCCTATATTTCATATGTTTGCTTCTGCTGATTCTGTGATATGATGTGATCATATAACTGCGTGAAACGAAAGCTACTTATATATATGATATACTAGTAGACACTATATATGTTTTGCATCCATGCTAGTCCTGACCCCGCACTGCCGTAAGTTAAGTAACCTTACGGTGAAGACCCGGGTCTCTGTGGCGAATGCGGATGGTATATATGAGTATTTTATTTTCGTTTCTTTTGAGATATTTAAGAAACATAAATGATGGGATGTTGTTTACCACTGAAAATAGAGAAAAACTGGGATGGATCGTCTTGCCTTAATTTGGGGGCAGATATTATTTGGATTTATCCGTCCACCTCTCCGAAGATACCAAGTTGATTTATAGCACCATATATCAGAGGTTTAGACAGACGCGAGCGTTGTAGCAGATTTAATCAGATTCCCTCTCATTTTATGAGGGGTTTTTTTTTATTGTGAAGACGCTCTTCCCTGCAGGTGCAAGCCCCTGCAATTAATTAAGTTACCGCATTGCGATAACCACTTTCTCCTGCTCCGGAAGTTCACTTCGTGTCGTGTGTGTTTTTGTTTGTTTTGGTTGCCCGTGGATTGTATACAGAGACTAATTTATGCCGTCGCCCATAGGGCGTGGATTAGTCCAAATCCGTATATTTGAGATTTGGGTTTAGGTCAAGAATTTTGCTTGACGGGGCCCACATTGGTAACATGGTTTGCCAACGGGAATGAACTTAGGACGCAGATATCACATTTGTGAGGTCCATCGGTTCAGGAGATATTTGGGTTTGATCTAAGGATCACTAGCCATATTTGAGACTAAGATCAATTTATGAGCAGTGAGCATATGGGCACAACTGATCATTAGATCATATATGAATAGCCCATAGATAGTATACGGTAGTCATTATGGAGACAGTCCGTAGAGCAAAACATATTAGTTTAAGGACATCGCAGTCTAACATTCCTTATCTAAGACGAATGTTAGTTTAAGGACATTTCGGTCCAATGTTCCCAGTTTGGGATGAAGATTAGTTTAAGGACATTTTGGTCCACTATTGTCATGTTTGGGGGCGAAGATTAGTTTAAGGACATTTCGGTCCATCATTCAACTTGCGTGCACGTGTATTTGTTACGTGGCGGAGTGAACGATGGTGACATGGAATGCACCCAATTTGGAGTGCGATCCGATTTGAGGTGTGCACATCAATTTGGAAGTGCATCAATGTGGGATATATCATTCCTAGTCTTGATAAAGTTTTACATTAAGTTGGGACGAGAAAAGAGTTGTTGGTTTTTGGGACCCGCCACCTCTCTGAAGACGTTGAAAAATTACAACGACATATATCAGAGGTATGGAGAGATGTACCCTTGAACCAAATCCCGTATTTAAGGAAAAAAGGGGTTGTGGTGGACCTAAGAATCATTAGTCATATTTGAGACTACGATTACCTTAGGAGATATGCGATGAATATCATTTTGGATATCATCAATGAGAGATCATCAGTCATGTTTGAGACTAAGATCGGTTTGGAAATCACGAGCATATGGGCTCGGTTGATTTAAAATCAAAGAGATTTAACCTCAGGAAACTTAACCAATTTGGGCTGAGATTGGATTTCTATACTACCCAGCAGTGCTAAGCACTAAGATATACAACGCTCACGTGTGTTTCACGTGAGACGCTGACATGGTGCTAAGCACTAATCTTTTCTGGTGCTCACGTGCTTTTTATGTAAGGCACTGGGTTTTTATCCTTAGGCGCTCACATGCTTTTTATGTGAGGCGCTACAATAGCGCTACAATAGGGTTTTTATGTAAGGCGCTGGGTTTTTATCCTTAGGCGCTCACGTGTGTTTCACGTGAGGCGCTATTTTTTTGAAGATTTAATCTCTGTTGATATTTTTAGAGAACTTAAATCTCTGTTAATGGTATTTTGACCATTAACGATCACCAAGATCATTATTTTGAGGATCTGGGATCATGTTCTTTAAGAACTAAGTTCTTGATTTGAAGAAACTAAGTTCCTCTAGTATTATAAACTCCATGTTTTCCATGTTCATGTTTTCAAAGAGGTTAAACCTCTTTTAATGGTGTTTTGACCATTAAGGATTACTAAGATCACTATTTTGAAGATATTGGATCGGGTTCTTTAAAGAACTAAGTTCTTGATTTGAAGGAACTAAGTTCCTGGAGTATTATGAACTCCATCTTCTTTCTTTTCAATTTTGTTCTTCCCTGAATTTTTGATTCTCAAGAACAAGATTTTCCCGATGAGAATTAAATTCTCAACTTGTGGAAGACTTGTCTTGTGGATCTCAGATCCAAAGAAAGAACTAAGTTCTTTGAGAAGAATCAAACCCTTAGATATGGTATATTAGGTAAAAGAGATATTTTGATCTCTTCTTTTTTCTTTACCTAGGATTTTTTTAGGAGGGAAATCTTCTTCTTTGAGAGAATTGAATTCTCTGTTGTTTTGAGACCCTTCTGTATTTTTACTGAAGCTTATAGGGGGTTTCCTTTTGTTTTCTCCTCCCCTTTGATTAATCTGTTTGCTCCTATTTATAGAAGAAGAAAAAAAATAAATTTGTTGAGAAAATCTCTCATTGAGAAATCTTGATTGATTTCATGATCAATCAAAATGATCTTTTAGATCAATTGGTGAATTTTATTTACCGTTGGAATTTTAATCCAAAGGCTTTCTGTTTAACAGAGAAGATTTCTTATTTGTTTAACAAGATTAGGAAATATTTTCCTAAGATAAAATTTTATTCTATCATATGAATATTTTATTAGTTTAACAAGATTAGAATTTTATTCTATTATATAAATATTTTGTTAGTTTAAAAAGATTAAGAAAATATTTCCCTAAAATAGAATTTTATTCTATCAGATGATCGATGGGTGATTTTATAATCTCTGTTGGATCTTTGATCCAAGGGTGCTCTATTTAATAAAGAAAATCTTTCTAGTTTGAGAAAGATCAGGAAAATATTTCCCACATAGAATTTAATTCTATCAAATGATTTAATTGGTGATATTTTATCACAATTGGATTTTAAATCCAAGATTCTCTGTTTAGAGAAAGATCTTTCCATATTAGAAAGATCGGGAAAAATATTTCCTAAATAGAATTTAATTCTATCACCGTTAGATCTTTATTCCAATGGCTCTCTGTTTAACAGAGAATATTTGATCAGGAAGATATTTCCCTATTAGAATTTAATTCTATCATTTTGATGATTTATTATCATAATTGGATCTTTAATCCAACAACTCTGTTTAACAGAGAATATCCCAGATTTTAGGGAAATATTCCCCATGCAGAATTTAATTCTACCTTCTTTAATTTGGGCGCTGGCGCTCACGTGCTATGCACGTGGGCGCCGCTTAAGAATTTAATTCTTTTATAAATAGTCATTCATGTGCTTTGCACGCCGGCGCTCATGTGTGTTCCACGTGAGGCGCCACTACAGGATTTAATCCTAACAGAGGTTGGCGCTGGCGATCACGTTGGGAGCATGTGAGGCGCTGCCTCATTAAAATTTAACAGAGTTTAGCTCTTTTTATTATGTTTAAATATTAGGGGAACAGACGCTCATATGCTTTGTACATTGGCGCCCACGTGAACTTCACATACGGCTCAACCATAGGATTTAATCCTATCTGAGGTGATAGTTGCATGCTTTGCATGTAGGTGCATATGTTTAACACATGGAGGTGTCCCTTTATTTTTATAAGGGAACAACAAGCTCTGAGCCAAAAATTTTGGCGGCAACAGACGTCATTAATGAAATTAATGAAAAGAAAAGAAACCTAAAGTTATTGTAGAATCAAATTTTTCAAAAAGGCAGCTCTAGTTCTTGCTTTGCATAGCGGTATTCCATTATGAATATCCAGCGCCTCATTCGATGAGGAAAGAGCCTAGATCCCTTTACCGGGAATGACCTGTTTAGCAAAACTGGCAAATGCTACAACGCACTCGGTTTGTTTTGAAAACTACTCGATTTTAAAGCGGAGCTTAAACCACTCCTTTTCAAATCACTAAATTCTACAACGATATCAAGTTCATTATGCTAAAGGTTTTCTTAAAAACCAGTCGTAGCCCTCCGTTATTTCAGATAAGTGCTATTTAGTATTCGTGCTGCGTTTCTTGGCCTCCGTCAATGCGTAGTGTACGGTAGCTGATTGATGCTTATCTATCGCATATGATGCGATTGGATTAGGGTAGTCGTACGACCTTGTTGGCCTTCGTCACATGGGTGGATTTAATTCAATCACGAAATGACGGGCTGAACTTGACTAGCGGCCTATGGTTTGTTGGCCTCCGTCAAGATCATAGGTCGTTAGGGGTAAAAACAGATATTGGGAATTTCAAGTGTTGAAATTTGCAATGAGATTGCATACCTTCTATATGATAGTTGGATCCCGACACCCATTGTGAATAAGTGTTACTCTTGGGAGAGTTTTCCACTCTACAATTAGCTGATCCAGTAGGTATCTAAGAAAGGTGTTAACGGGATTATGCCCCTGCGGAAACGAGATTATTTAATTAGTTCCATGCGAAAGCAAAGGAAGACTCCTTCGAAATACCAATATCTGCCTGGCTGACCGATTGACGAACTTGTAGGGTGTAATTAATCCTGGCTAATCTTACATTTTAGGGTTTGAAGGAAGATTTGAAAAAAATAGTGAGAGCCATCTTGATTAGATAAGATAATAACCAATCTAATCTTGCAAGAGCGCACGCTAAAGTGTTTTCTTCTCTCTCTCTCTCCAGGTAGCGACAATGACACGCCTTAATCAAGATAATAATATGGATGTATTGACCGAACCCGCTTATTATACTGAGATGGGGAATGTTGGTTCCTCACTATCTTATGACTGTTATAAGTCTGAGCAATGAATAAGGGAATGCAAGGATTTCCACGCAACCCGGACGGAGAAAGAGTATGATGATGGATCTTCTTCGGGTATGTTAGCTATTAAGAACTTTTCTCAGTATCCTCTACGTCCTGGGTATTGGATACCGGATCAGAATCCCACATTTATAATATGCTACAAGGGTTAAAGAGAAGTAGAGAACTGGAAAAGGGTGATATGTTCCTCAGAGTAGGAAACAGAGCAATTGTTGCTGCTGAAGCTGTCGGCGAATATCACCTAGTGTTGCCAAATGGTAATACATTGATTTTGAACGACTGTTATTACGTACCATCGATGATGTGCAACATAATATCCGTTTCTTTATTAGATAAAGAAGGATATAATTTTGCACTAGAGAAAAATGTTATGAATATTTTTCTAAATCAAGTGTTGATTGGGTTTGGTACATTGTGTAATGATATATACGTTCTAAATCAAAATACATTTCTAAATATACAGAACACACACAAGTGGAAAAGTTCAAAATTGAATGAAGCATTTTTGTGGTATTGTAGACTTGGTCATATCAATGCAACAAGACTAGCAAAGTTGCATAAAGATGGATATTTGAATCCGTTCGAATTTACATCTTATGAAACTTGTCAGTTATGTCTTAAAGGAAAGATGACCAAAACTCCGTTTACTGGACACGGAGAAAGAGATATCGAACTTTTAGGACTGATACATAGTGATGTATGCGGTCCTATGTCTACACATGTCAGGAATGGTTTCTCGTACTTCACTTCATTCACCGATGATCTTTCAAGATTCGAATATGTGTTCCTATTGAAACACAAATCTGAAGCTTTTGAGAAATTCAAGAAATATAAGTGCGAAGTAGAGAACCAGACGGGTAAAAGTATTAAAATCCTTCGATCTGATCGAGGAGGAGAATACTTAAGCACAGAATTCCGAGATTATCTAAAAGAGAATGGGATTCTCTCTTGGCTTACTCCTCCGTATACACTACAGCATAATGGAGTTTCGGAGCGGAAGAATCGTACCATATTAGATATGGTGCGCTCAATGATGAGTACTGCTGAGCTACCTATTTCCTTTTGGGGTTATGCACTTGAGACAGCTGTTGTTCACCACCGAAAGAGGCAACTGGGATGTTAGGACGTCTGGCCTGAATTATGGGGGTAGATGCTATTTGGATTTATCTGTCCACCTCCCCGAAGATGCCAAGTTGATTTATGGCACCGTATATCGGAGGTTTGGACGAATACGGCCGTTGTAGCAGACTTCGTCAGATTCCCCCTCGTTTGCGAGGGGTTTTTGATTGTGGGGACGCTCTTCCCTGCAGGCGCAAGCCCCTGCAGTTAATTACGTTACCGCATCGCGATAACCACTTTCTCATGCGCCGGAAGTTCACTTTGTGTCGTGTGTGTTTTTGTTTGTTTTAGTTGCCCGTGGATTGTATACGAAGACTAATTTATGTCGTCACCCGTAGGGCGTGGATTAGTCCAAATCCGTATATTTTTAGATTTGGGTTTCTATTTAAGGACCGTTAATCTATTTTGAGATTAAGATCGACTTAAATGTATGTGAGCAGTTGGGGCTCGGTTGGTTTTTTTTAAGAATACGTTATTCCAATTTAAGACTAAGATCTACTTAACAAGGTTTTAGGATCATTTTTGTTTCAGATCCAACAAGAGAGCATTTGGGCTCTGTTGTCTTAGAGTAGGGACATTTCGGTCCATTATCGCCATTTTGGAGGCGAAGTTCTAGTTTGAGGACATCTCGGTCTGTTGATCACCATTTTGGAGGTGAGGTTTTAGTTTAAGGACGTCTCGGTCCGTTGATCACCATTTTGGAGGTGAGATTTTAGTTTAAGGACGTCTCGGTCCGTTGATCGCCATTTTGAAGGTGAGATTTTAGTTTAAGGACGTCTCGGTCCGATGATCACTATTTTGGAGGTGAGATTTTAGTTTAAGGACGTCTCATTCCGTTATTCACCATTTTGGAGGTGAGATTTTAGTTTAAGGACGTCTCGGTCCGTTGTCCATCTTGCGCGAACGTATATGTGTTATGTAATGGGATGAACAACGATAATATGGGATGCACCCAGTTTGGGGTGCAGTCTGATTGAGGTGTGCATATCAGTTTGGAACTGCACCAAAAAGCTATTGGTTGTCAGGACCCGCCACCTCTCTGAAGACGTTGAGAAATTATAACGATATATATCAGAGGTGGGGAGAGATGTACCCTTATACCAAATCCCGTATTTGAGGGAAAGGGGGGCTGCTGTGGACCTAAGGATCATTAGTCATTTTTATACTAATATTATCTTAGGAGATATGGGATGAATAACATTTTGGATATCATCGGTTGAAAGATCATTAGTCATGTTTGGGACTAAGATCAATTTGGGGAATCATGAGCACAGGGGGGCTCGGTTGATTGGAAATCGAAGAGGTTTTGACCTTAGGAAAACTTAGCCAATTTGGGCTACGTCTGAGTCTCCATAATTACCTAATGGTGCTAAGCACTGGTATATGCAGCACTCACGTGTATCCTACGTAAGGTGCTGGATCAGTGTTAAACGCTGAACTTCGGAGGCGCTCACGTGTGAATACGTGAGGCACTCCAAATGTGGGCGTTGCTTTTTGGGTTTTATTCCCCCTTCTTTTATATAAGTGCTAAGCACTTGGTTCTCGTGGCGCTCACGTGTGAAATACGTAAGGCGCCCCAAATATGGGCGCTGCCCTTTGGTTTTATTGTGTCTCCTTTTTACGGATGTGTTAAGCACTTGATTGGGGATCGCGTGCAAAATACGTGACTGCCTTAGGAAGTGCTCCTTTCTCCTCTTTTAAGCACTCGCGTGGTAAACACGTGAGGCGGTCTCAGCCGTTTCTTTTTTTCATCAGAAACACTCACGTAGAAAACACGTGAGGTCTCGTTATAGTGTTAAACACTAACGAATTGCCAGGCTGTTCTTCTATGTTCTTGGAGATTTTGATCTCTTATTAATGACATTTTTAGTTGTTAGGATTTGGGTTTGGAAGGTTTTAGATTATTATCATTGTCTAAGGGACATGAGAAATCAAGTTCTCCTCTTATTCTTTGCAAGAATTAAATTCTTTTTATAGGGTTAAACCCTAGTTTTCAGAGGAACTAAATTCCTATATGTTTTTATAAGAATTAAATTCTTTGGACTCAGTTCTTTCTCCTAGGCTTTGAATTTTCATGACAGAATCTCCCCAATGAGAATTAAATTCTTAACTTGTGAGGATATATGCTTCTGCATGAAGGGTTAGACCCTCAGAGAGGCAAAGAAGCAATGGAACAATCTCTGTGTTTTTTCTTCTTTTTACCTAGTATGTTCTGACGAAACAAATTTTCGCTGAGAATCAAATTCTCTTTTTTCTGTCTCCACTTCTGTCTTCCCTCTCTCTCTGTTTGTCTCCCTCTCCTTTTTTTTAGACTTGAAGCCTCTAGCTCTTTATATAGTGGAGAGAAGTTTGTTTAATTCTCAGAAAATCTCTCATTGAGATATCCCCATTAATTTAATTGGTTTCAGAATTGATTTATGGAATTTAACCCACCGTTGGATTTTTGATTTAAGGACTTCTGTTTTTATAGAAGATGTTTTTCTTGTTTTTAACAAGATTGGGGATATTCTCTCATATATAGAATAAAATTCTACCGAGCGGTGACATTTTAATCATTATTGGATTTTTGATCCAAGGGTGCTCGGTTTAACGGAGTATAATCTTTCTCTGTTTAGGAAGATATAGGAAATATTTTGGATCTTTGATCCACCAACTCTCTGTTTAACAGATAATATTCTCTCCAATAGAATTTAATTCTATGTTTAATCATCGTTGGATCCTTGATCCAACGGTTTATTAAGTTATCAAGTAGAATTTAATTCTACGCAAAGAGGTGTCCTCACATGTTAACACGTGAGGTTTGCGGTTTAATTGCAGCGTTTAGGCTCTCACGTGTTGGCACGTGAGGCTGGTTTAGCCTAGTTGTAGTTTAATTGCAGCGCCTATTTATAGGCGCTCACGTGTTGGCACATGAGGCTTGTTTAGCCTACTTATAGTTTAATTGCAGCGCCTATTTATAGGCACTCACGTATTGACACGTGAGGCTTGTTTAGCCTTCTTATAGTTTTAATGGCAGTGCCTATATGCCTTGCATATAGGTGCTCACGTATTTAACACATGACGCTCGAACAGTAGGGAGTTTCCCCCTTTCTTTCTCTCATCTTTTTATTTTTCTATTTTTTATGAGGGAACAGCTGCATATATATTGAATAGGGTTTCTACCAAATCTGCGTTTACCACTCCATATGAGATATGGGAGGGGAAGAGACCGTGTCTTAGTTTTATTAAGATATGGAGTTGTCTTGCTTATATTAAAAAGCAAAATCTTAAGAAGCAAAATTCGGACAAACTCGAGGCAAGGTCTGTTCTATGTAAGTTTGTTGGATATCCCAAACATTCGTGAGGGTATATCTTCTACCATACCAAGGAACAAAAGGTGTTTGTTTCTTGACATGCCACCTTTTTAGAAAAGGAATTTCTTGTGAAAGAAATTAGTGGTTATGAGGTAGAACTGTAAGAAGTTCCAGAAACACAAACTACAGCTGATGATTTGATAGAACCGGAGGATTCAATAGTCCTCGACGATCATCAGCTACTCCGCAGATCTAGTAGGGTTCCTCATCCACCTGAGAGATACTACGGTTTTCTCATAGACGGTGGGAGCAATAATTGCATCATGGAAGATGATGACCTAACTGGTTTCAAGCAGGCCATTACAAGTGGGGACTCTGTGAAATGGCTGGATGCTATGGGATCTGAGATGGAATCCATGTACACCAACAAAATATGGATTTTAGAAGTTGCTCCTGAAGGGGTAAAACCCATTGGGAGCAAGTGGATCTTTAAAAAGAAATTTGGTGTAGATGGAAAAGTTGAGACGTTCAAACCTAGACTTGTAGCAAAAAGTTTTCGTCAACGACCTGGTGTCGATTATGATGAAACCTTTTTTCCAGTGACTATGCTTAAATCCATCAGGATCCTACTTGCCATTGCTGCATACCATGACTATGAAATCTAGCAGATGGACGTCAAAACCGCTTTTCTAAATGGTGATTTAGAAGAAAGCGTGTATATGACACAACCAGAGGGCTTCGTAGACAGTGAGAGCAGCGGAAAGGTGTGCAAGCTGCTTAAATCAATTTACGGATTAAAGCAGGTATCGCGGAGTTAGAACATCTGTTTTGATGTAGTAGTCAAAGAGTTTTACTTCATCAAAAACGTAGATGAACCATGTGTATACAAAAAGGTTGTAGAGAGTAAGGTTGTCTTTCTTGTATTGTACGTGGATGATATACTCTTGATAGGAAATGATATTCCTATGCTGCACTCGGTCAAACTCTTCCTATCACAGAAGTTCTTCATGAAAGATCTGGGTGATGCCTCCTACATCCTGGGGATAAAGATCTATAGGGATAGATCTAAAAGGATATTGAGATTGTCCCAATTCAGGTACATAGACACCATACTAAAGAGGTTTAGTATAGAAGATTCTAAGCGTGGTAATTTACCGGCTTGTTCAGGAATCACTCTCTCCAAAGAGATGTCTCCCAAAATTGATTTAGAGAGGGTTCTCATGCAAGAGATACCCTATGCTTCTGCAGTTGGGTCTATAATGTATGCGATGTTATGTACCAGACTGGATGTAGCTTACGCACTAGGTGTGGTAAGTAGGTATCAATCAGACCCAGGGAAGAAGCAGGAGACAGATGTGAAGAACATTCTTAAGTACTTGAGAAGGACTAAAGAAATGTTCTTGGTGTATGGTAACGGAGAACTCCAAGTGGGGTCCTTTACCGATTCGAGCTTCCAGATTGATAAGGACGACAGCAAGTCGGTCTCGAGTTTTGTCTTCACCCTCAATAGAGGGACGGTATGTTGGAAGAGTTCCAAGTAAGATACCGTAGCAGACTCAACGATAGAGGCTGAATACATCGCTGCCAAAGAGGCTGTCTGGATGAAGAAGTTCATTGCTGAACTTGGTATGGTTCCATCCATTGAGGATCCAATACCATTGTATTGTGATAACAATGGAGCTGTGGCATTGGCCAAGAAACCTCGGTCCCATCAGCGATCCAGACATATTCTGAGGCGGTATCACCTGATCCTGAAGATAGTTGATCGCTGGGAGATCGAGGTCAGGAGAGTTGACACGAAGGCCCTTCCCCAAACACAGTTTGAGAGACTTTTTGGGATGTTGGGTATGAGATACTACAACAACTAGACTTAGTGCAAGTAGAAGATTGTCAGGAATATGTATGCCCTAGAGGCCATTATTGTATGATATAGTAGATGCTTGGACATATGTCACGCCCCGCTTCCCAGAGTACGCTAGATTGGGCACGTGACATAGCCAACCATGCTACCTGTGGGTAGGAAGTATCCATCCACAGTCACATTACGGCTGTAGAGATATCAAGAACAAGATAAAACTATCTAAAACATGTCCATAATCCAGAATAACAGGAGTCAATAATAAATAAATGCGGAAGCAAATGATCCAATACAAATAACTGAAAAGTGTGTCCCATAATGCGGGCTCACATCAGGAAATAAATGCAGGAAATAAAACTAACTACTACTGAACTCACAGCTCAGCCTGCTGGGTGAAGTACTCCTGCTCGGACTGCAACAGCGGTACGGAATCTAGGCCATGCAAAACCCAGACGTCAGTGCGTCATGTCATCAAGTAATATAATATGAACAGTGTAGCAGGCAATGTAATATAAACATGAATACAGCAAGAATAACAATAATATGAATCATACCAGTACAGGGTAGCGTGCAGTGGGTAAACTAAACTGTTCTATCAGGTTTTCTATTCTAAAGTCTTTGAAATCAATTTGAGTAATCCTCCATGTAACTCAAAGGATATGTCCCGTTACCCCCCGGGACCACGGATCAGGAATATGTGAACCAATAGTGGTTCTGTCCCGTTACCCCCCGGGACCACGGATCAGGAAAATGTAAGAGTCACGAATGGCTCTGTCCCGTTACCCCCCGGGACCACGGATCAAGCAATACCCTTTCAAGTTACACTTTAGTTTACACTTTTGATTTTCCCATACCCCCAAGTTGTGTATGTCAAGTCAGGTATTCAGTAATCAAGGACTAATGCCAACACAGGATCAGGTAAAAGCAGGTTTGTCTGGATAGACAACAGGAACGGTCCATGAGGACTACATGTCAGGTTTGTTGGCATTAGACACAAGATCAGGTAACGGGTCGAGTCATGGTACATCAGGTCAAGTCAACCGTATACGGTACCATGTCAGGTATAGTAGGAAGTGTAACAGGTTATGTCAGGAAGCACAAGATGTCATGTGGGTGCTCATAATCAAACTAACATAAGCATGTGTATAAATAAACAAGCATGAGTAATATCAGAACAATAAACTGGAACATGTAATATGATATGCAAATAGATATAATTTCAAGGACATGGATGCACAGTTATCGATTAGGGTTACATTTATAGTTCCAATATTAATTAGGATGCAATTTATTAAACATGGAGCGTTAATATCACATTATTATGTAGTAATGTGATCTATGGATGCAATTATATGTATCTTAAATGCGATGGATGCAAACGGGTGTCCGAAAAGTTATAAAACTATAAAATGGTAATGTGGGATGTACAACTAAGCAATATGTGATATAAATATTGATATAATAATATTAATATGGATAGCATATTCAAAGCGATTAATAACAAAAAAAGTGGTATTGATTAACCATGCACAAGAAGGTTCCGTTCAGAAATTCAGCGTCACCCTAATTTGTAAAATAGCTTAAAAATAACAAACGTTCTCCAAAAGGGACGTGTCTTATACCAAAACAAAGATAATTCAATAAGGTTTTCAGTTTTATAAGTATAAGCATCTCGGGTTGTCCCTACAAAAAAGTTATGAACATTCGAAGTTGAAAGTTTATTGCTGGAATTTCCCTGGACAGCAGTTTGGAGACATTTTCATTTGCATTTTACGTTATTTAAAAAATTTATTTTGCAAGTAAATATTTCATAGAGTTATAGTATTCTGAGTTAGCTTCGTAACGAACTAAATAACGTATACTAATAATTTTTTTATGATTTATAATGAATTTTATAAGATAAGGTGTACAGTAAATTTCAGATTTGTCATATCCGATTTTTCAACGACGTTTCATGTGTAAACTATAAGATTTTCAAATGTATAACATTATAAAATGAAGATTATAAACTAGTTAAAGATAATAATAATAAATATTACGACGATATATATTTTAAATGATATGGTTGCAGTATAATGTAATCTAGTATGTCACAAGAAAAGTTTTCATGATCTAGATTTAATATGATATAAACGGATGCAAACGGAACATCAAAACGTTATAAAATTAAATATGGGACACTAGATTTAAACTATAGGTATGGTATTTATTTAAATAGGTATAAAATGAATTATATAGCATGTAGCAAGATTAACTTGTCTCGATGGGTCGCGAATCGGGAAAACGGAACGTTAACCGTCGGCGGGGAAAACTCGCGACGGGCGCACGGTTCACGGAATGAACCCAAACGACGAACAAAGGAACCACACGGGTCGGGGTACGTCGCTGGAACGTCGAGAAACGTCACCGGCACGACGGAATTCCGGCAACAAAAGAACAGTTAAAAAAAATGAGAAACGAGACATGAAGTAAGAAGAGAAAGAATGATAAAGAGAAGTACGAGAGAATATATGAGGGGGAGATAGAGAGAGAAAAAGTGGAGAGAGAGAAGAGGGAGAGAGGGAAAGTGGGGTCCACGGGGTTAAAGGGGAGGTTGCGATTGGCTAAGAGAATAAATTGAGAAGGATATAAAAGATTGTAAAAATATTATATGGTTAACTTAAAGATTTAAAAGATAGGTAATGAACAGTAAGATATCAGGTTAGTTAGAAAAATATATGCGATGGTTTTAATAATATTAAAATTTGGGATTTTGGCGCCAAATAAAACATTTCCAAATCGCGCCCGGGTCGGGTCCAAAAATTTGAAATTGAAATAATAGGATTTTAAGCGGGATCCAAATTTTAAAATTAAGTGTTTTATGATTAAAAAGTATACCCCCAAAACGGACACACGTACGTGCATGTAGCCATCCAAACTCGTCCGTTTCACTGAACGGGACGAGAACACAATGCACGGACGCTACCACGAGGCTAGGGGTGTCAAGCAGGCCATGATGAATATTTTCAATTTTATTTTAGATGCCAAAATTTGTTATATGCAGAAATGAATTTACCGGGTAAAAATTTACAGTAAGCAACAAACAAGCAAGTTAAATGAAATGAGTACCACATTATGCTCAAACAGTAACTGAAAATAGTAGCATTGGGCTCGGGTGTTACATTATACCCAACTAAAAAAAGAATTTCGTCCTCGAAATTCCAAGAATACAAAGATAGATAACTACAAGAAAAGGTGAGGAAACTTCTGCCGGATTTCATCTTCTCGTTTCCAAGTGGACTCTCCATGCGAGCGATTACCCTAAGAAACTAGCACAAGGGGGATATCCTTGTTCTTAAGAACCTTTTCCCCTCGATCCACGATTTCAATCGGTCGCTCCTCAAAAGTCAAGTCTTCTCGTACTGTTAGCTCCGAATGATCCAAAACGTGTGTTTCATCTCGAACTTACTTACGGAGTTGAGATACGTGAAACACATCGTGCACATTTGCCAAGGACTGCGGTAACGCCAAACGATACGCTACCTCACCAACACGCTCCACGATCTCAAGGGTCCAACGAATCGAGGACTAAGCTTTCCTCGACTTCCAAAACGAATCACCCATCTAGTCGGTGATATCTTCAAGAATACCAAAACACCCACGGTGAACTCTAGAGGTCTTCTTGACGTATCTGCCCAACTCTTCTGTCGGTCCTGTGCTGCCTTCATATGATTTCTGATAGGGTTAAACTTCTCAACTGTCTGCACAACCAAATCTGGTCCCAATAATCTTCGTTCACCGACATCGTCCCAACAAACAGGTGAACGGCATTAACGACCATACAAAGCTTCAAATGGAGCCATCTGAATAGTTGCCTGAAAACTGTTGTTGTAAGACAACTCCACCAAAAGTAGATGATCCTCCTAAGACCCCTTGAAGTCCAACATGCATGCTCTCAACATATCCTCAAGAGTTTGGATCATTCTCTCCGACTGACCATCAGTTTGAGGATGATAAGCTGTGCTAAACTTCAATCGAGTCCCCAAACTTTCCTGTAAACTCCTCCAAAAGTGTGATAAGAACCGAGTGTCCCGATCGGACACGATGCTCACTGGTACTCCATGCAATCTTACAATCTCCTGCATGTACCGCTCTGCCAAAGTCTCTATTGATTGACCAACCCGAAAAGGAATAAAGTGAGCTGCCTTGGTCAATCGGTCAACAATTACCCATACTGCATTGTTGCCTTTTGGACTCCACGGTAAAGCCGTCACGACATCCATGGTTATATGTTCCCACTTCCACTGAGGAATCGGAAGTGGTTGAAATAAACCAGCAACCCTTTGATGTTCAGCCTTCACTTGCTGACACACCAAGCACTTCGCCACAAAGCGAGCAATCTCCCGCTTCATGCCCTCCCACCAGAAATGCTGTCGAATATCTCGGTACATCTTTATGCCTCCTGGATGTACAGAATAAGCTGAACTGTGTGCCTCCTTCATAAGCTCTTCACGAACATCACCCTTTGGCACACACAAACGGCTACCATACCTCAACGAACCATCTTCGTGGATCAATAAATCTGTTCGTAGCCCGGCTTCAACCTGCTCTCGAAACTTTTGCAGTCTAGGATCCTGCGATTGAGCTGCTTAAATATTCTCGATCAATGACGAAAGTACTTGCAACTGCAACAACTGTCCCGTAGAACGCGGTAGCACAACCTCCAAGTCAAATCTGCGAAAATCTTCAACGAGCTCCTTCTGCGTAGTTAACACCTGAATTACTGGTAACCGACTAAGCGCATCCGGCACAACATTAACCTTCCCCGGATGGTACTTAAGATCAAGATCATAGTCAGCCATCAGCTCCAACCATCTACGCTGCCTCATGTTAAGCTCCTTCTGTGTGAACACATACTTCAAGCTCTTATGATCTGTAAAAACTTCGACTCTTTCGCCCAAAAGGTAGTGTCTCCAAATCTTCAAAGCGAAAATCACAGCCGCAAGCTCCAAGTCATGAGTTGGATAATTCTTCTCATGGGTCTTCAACTGTCTCGATGCGTATGCTACAACCTTCCCATGCTGCATCAAAACGCATCCCAATCCTTTCCCAGATGCGTCGCTGTGAATCACCAATCCTCCGGAATTGTCTGGCACGGTCAGAATAGGGGCGGTTATTAACTTCTGCTTCAACGTCTCGAAAGCTAACGCACACTTACCCGCCCATACAAAAGGTACCTCCTTGCGCGTAAGCTTGGTCAACGGCTCTGCCAGACGAGCAAAGTTCTCCACAAATCTCCTGTAGTATCCGGCTAATCCAAGGAAACTTCTTATCTCAGCAACATTCTTTGGAATAGGCCAATCTCGAACTGCTGCAATCTTTTCTGGATCGACGGCAATGCCATCGCCAGACACAACATGCCCCAAAAACCTTACTTCCTCCAGCCAAAACTCGCACTTACTCATCTTCGCATACAATTTCTCATGTCTCAACGTCTGCAGTGCGATCTTCAAATGCTCAGCATGCTCTTCAAAACTCTTCGAGTAAACCAGAATATCGTCAATAAATACCACAATGAACTGATCCAAGAACGGTGAAAAGATTCGGTTCATCAAGTCCATGAATACTGCCTGCGCATTCGTTACTCCGAAGGGCATCACTAAGTACTCGTAATGTCCATACCGAGTTCGGAACGCCGTCTTGCAAATATCTTCTGCTTTCACTCGGACCTGATGATATCCGGATCGCAAATCCAGCTTCGAGAATACCCTCGCGCCACTAAGCTGCTCAAAAGTTCTCCAATGCGAGGGATAGGGTACTTGTTCTTAATAGTCACCCGGTTTAATTCTCGATAGTCGATGCACATCCTTCTTGTGCCATCATTCTTCTTTACTAGAAAAACTGGAGCTCCCCAAGGCGAGTTACTGCTTCGAATCCAACCCTTTTCAAGCAATTCAGCAACCTGTTTCTTTACTTCTTCCAACTCTACTGGCGCCATTGGATAATACGCTTTAGATACTGGCGCTGCACCAGGAATAAGATCAATTGCGAACTCCACGTCTCTCCTCGGCGGTAAACCCGATATATCTTCAAACACGTCCATAGAATCACGAACAACAGCCGGCTCTTTACTTTCATCACTTCCATTGATGCAAGAATATTGTTTGTCGGCCTAGCCCTAAACTCGACCGGCCCGACCGAACTGCTTCCTTAACGCAACTGCTGTCTGCTGCAAACTCTCTTTCATCCCAGATAAACTCTGCTGCTCTTGGCTGCTGCAAGTATTTGTGAGAAAGTGGTCAAACCCAGGGAGACAATCTGCCTCTGGATGTCCACGTCCAGTCTGCGCATGAACCTCCGTGCCCTGTCTGCATCGTTGTCAACTAAAGGTACAGCGAAACTACTGAGTCTCGTCCATTCTTCTGCATGCACATCTACGGGTGCTCCCTTCTGCTTTAGTCCGATGAACTTCACTTCCATTTCCTCCCGTGCAGTCCGCGGGAAGAACTTCTCCAGGAGACTCTTCGAAAAATCCGCTCACTTGATCGGCTTGGGCAAACGGTTCTCCTCAACAAGCCACCATTCTCGGGCGTAGTCCACTAGCTGAATGCGTACCACAACAACCTTTTTGTCATCTGGAATCTGTGCCGCAAAAAGTAAGTTCTCTGTGTCAACTAGCCACTGCTCCACTGGAAACGACTCCTTTAAACCAGTAAATGTAGACGGACCCAACCGCCTAAAATCTGCTACGGTCCCTACTCGGTCAACTGGTCTAGCTCCAACATTGTTCACAGACTGCTGAACGATCTGCAAACCTTCCCGAAACGAGTCCGCTTGCTGCTGGATCAGCTCGGTCTGTTTCTTTGATTCTCCAGCATTCCTCTTATCACTCCAAGCATGGCGGCTTCGTCCACACGCCTCTGGTATGTCTTCAATTTCTTACCGGCCATAATCCTGAACTCAAAATACCCAACATTAGCATGATGATAGATTCTGAATATAGATCAAGGATAGAACTCCAAGATACTTAAATAGAGTACCGCATTGTAACTATGCCGCGGTATCATAGCCACAATTACATAACTCCATCCAAGTCGCCTAAGTCCTAGAGATAACAAGGAATCAGGTTTTCGAATCGATATGCAAAGGAAGTTTGCACATCGTAAAAGATATAATCAGGAAGAATGTGATTCAAGAATGGTAAAACGGTCAAGGTGGCAGGACATGTTTCCTAAACACGGGTATTCTGATTCGTGTATTGGGTACAATACCCAACTACAAAAGAATCAACCCGACTATCCTATAGCTCTGATACCAAAAGAACCATGTCACGCCCCGCTTCCCAGAGTACGCTAGATTGGGCACGTGACATAGCCAACCATGCTACCTGTGGGTAGGAAGTATCCATCCACAGTCACATTACGGCTGTAGAGATATCAAGAACAAGATAAAACTATCTAAAACATGTCCATAATCCAGAATAACAGGAGTCAATAATAAATAAATGCGGAAGCAAATGATCCAATACAAAGAACTGAAAAGTGTGTCCCATAATGCGGGCTCACATCAGGAAATAAATGCAGGAAATAAAACTAACTACTACTGAACTCACAGCTCAGCCTGCTGGCTGAAGTACTCCTGCTCGGACTGCAACAGCGGTACGGAATCTGGGCCATGCAAAACCCAGACGTCAGCGTGTCATGTCATCAAGTAATATAATATGAACAGTGTAGCAGGCAATGTAATATAAACATGAA
Organism: Agapanthus africanus; assembly: GCA_030015575.1. NCBI lineage: Eukaryota > Viridiplantae > Streptophyta > Magnoliopsida > Asparagales > Amaryllidaceae > Agapanthus > Agapanthus africanus. The sequence continues at coordinate 97,423,547 of JASDDO010000014.1, read as the reverse complement.
TACAGCAAGAATAACAATAATATGAATCATACCAGTACAGGGTAGCGTGCAGTGGGTAAACTAAACTGTTCTATCAGGTTTTCTATTCTAAAGTCTTTGAAATCAATTTGAGTAATCCTCCATGTAACTCAAAGGATATGTCCCGTTACCCCCCGGGACCATGGATCAGGAATATGTGAACCAATAGGGGTTCTGTCCCGTTACCCCCCCGGGACCACGGATCAGGAAAATGTAAGAGTCACGAATGGCTCTGTCCCGTTACCCCCCGGGACCACGGATCAAGCAATACCCTTTCAAGTTACACTTTAGTTTACACTTTTGATTTTCCCATACCCCCAAGTTGTGTATGTCAAGTCAGGTATTCAGTAATCAAGGACTAATGCCAACACAGGATCAGGTAAAAGCAGGTTTGTCTGGATAGACAACAGGAACGGTCCATGAGGACTACATGTCAGGTTTGTTGGCATTAGACACAAGATCAGATAACGGGTCGAGTCATGGTACATCAGGTCAAGTCAACAGTACACGGTACCATGTCAGGTATAGTAGGAAGTGTAACAGGTTATGTCAGGAACCACAAGATGTCATGTGGGTGCTCATAATCAAACTAACATAAGCATGTGTATAAATAAACAAGCATGAGTAATATCAAAACAATAAACTGGAACATGTAATATGATATGCAAATAGATATAATTTCAGGGATATGGATGCACAGTTATCGATTAGGGTTACATTTATAGTTCCAATATTAATTAGGATGCAATTTATTAAACATGGAGCGTTAATATCACATTATTATGTAGTAATGTGATCTATGGATGCAATTATATGTATCTTAAATGCGATGGATGCAAACGGGTGTCCGAAAAGTTATAAAACTATAAAATGGTAATGTGGGATGTACAACTAAGCAATATGTGATATAAATATTGATATAATAATATTAATATGGATAGCATATTCAAAGCGATTAATAACAAAAAAAATGGTATTGATTAACCATGCACAAGAAGGTTCCGTTCAGAAATTCAGCGTCACCCTAATTTGTAAAATAGCTTAAAAATAACAAACGTTCTCCAAAAGGGATGTGTCTTATACCAAAACAAAGATAATTCAATAAGGTTTTCAGTTTTATAAGTATAAGTATCTCAGGTTGTCCCTACAAAAAAGTTATGAACATTCGAAGTTGAAAGTTTGCTGCTGGAATTTCCCTGGACAGCAGTTTGGAGACATTTTCATTTGCATTTTACGTTATTTAAAAAATTTATTTTGCAAGTAAATATTTCATAGAGTTATAGTATTCTGAGTTAGCTTCATAACGAACTAAATAACGTATACTAATAATTTTTCTATGATTTATAATGAATTTTATAAGATAAGGTGTACAGTAAATTTCAGATTTGTCATATCCGATTTTTCAACGACGTTTCATGTGTAAACTATAAGATTTTCAAATGTATAACATTATAAAATGAAGATTATAAACTAGTTAAAAATAATAATAATAAATATTACGACGATATATATTTTAAATGATTAGGTTGCAGTATAATGTAATCTAGTATGTCACAAGAAAAGTTTTCATGATCTAGATTTAATATGATATAAACGGATGCAAACGGAACATCAAAACGTTATAAAATTAAATATGGGGCACTAGATTTAAACTATAGGTATGGTATTTATTTAAATAGGTATAAAATGAATTATATAGCATGTAGCAAGATTAACTTGCCTCGATGGGTCGCGAATCGGGAAAACGGAACGTTAACCGTCGGCGGGGAAAACTCGCGACGGGCGCACGGTTCACGGAATGAACCCAAACGACGAACAAAGGAACCACACAGGTCGGGGTACGTCGCTGGAACGTCGAGAAACGTCACCGGCACGACGGAATTCCGGCAACAAAAGAACAGTTAAAAAAAATGAGAAACGAGACATGAAGTAAGAAGAGAAAGAATGATAAAGAGAAGTACGAGAGAATATATGAGGGGGAGATAGAGAGAGAAAAAGTGGAGAGAGAGAAGAGGGAGAGAGGGAAAGTGGGGCCCACGAGGTTAAAGGGGAGGTTGCGATTGGCTGAGAGAATAAATTGAGAAGGATATAAAAGATTGTAAAAATATTATATGGTTAACTTAAAGATTTAAAAGATAGGTAATGAACAGTAAGATATCAGGTTAGTTAGAAAAATATATGCGATGGTTTTAATAATATTAAAATTTGGGATTTTGGCGCCAAATAAAACATTTCCAAATCGCGCCCGGGTCGGGTCCAAAATTTTGAAATTGAAATAATAGGATTTTAAGCGGGATCCAAATTTTAAAATTAAGTGTTTTATGATTAAAAAGCATACCCCCAAAACGGAAACACGTACGTGCATGTAGCCATCCAAACTCGTCCGTTTCACTGAACGGGACGAGAACACAATGCACGGACGCTACCACGAGGCTAGGGGTGTCAAGCAGGCCATGATGAATATTTTCAATTTTATTTTAGATGCCAAAATTTGTTATATGCAGAAATGAATTTACCGGGTAAAAATTTACAGTAAGCAACAAACAAGCAAGTTAAATGAAATGAGTACCACATTATGCTCAAACAGTAACTGAAAATAGTAGCATTGGGCTCGGGTGTTACAACATATATATAGAGGACTTTCTTGCTCGACATGATAGTATACTATCTGGTTGCTCTTTATATTAATATGTACACTTGTATTGTTATACCGTCTCTCTGTTACATGTTGATAAATCCTTTAGGATGTCAGCTTGACTATCAGGAATGTGATGCAGACCATACTAGTGGGGCTTGTGTAGTCCATAAGCACATCCTTTAATTGTTCCTAGTTGAGAGAGTATCGAGACAGGGCATCGATATTCCAGAGTAGACTAGTGTGTACGTTTCTTGACCCTGTATGGGGCGATGGTTGATCCCACAGTCATTGGTGTTTAACATCAAAGATTGTATACAGGTGCTCATTAGGGAATGGGTACACCGAATAGGACTCGTCGAGAACTCCTAGATTGTCACGCCCCGCTTCCAAAAATACAAAAATTTCAGGACGTAACAAAGTCAACCATGCTACCTATGGCGAGGAAAGATCCTTCCATAGTCACATTACGACTGTCAATCAGATATCAAGAACAGTAAACTACTAAATCTATCTATCACATGTCCAACAGACACAAGAACAATAACTGGAAAAGATAGCGGAAGCAATAAAGATCTAAGGAATAACTAACCCGCATAAGAGCTATATCAATGAGGTGGTTCTCACTGATCGGCGATCCTATTGAATACTCACATGCTATGTCAAGTATGTGGGCAATGCAAAACCCAGACGTCAGTGCATCATAAATATCAAAATAATAGTAATAACCAGGATAGGATGTTATGATTAAACATGAGTGTAAATAAATGACATATGTATAAAACAGTGAGATATAGGTATGTGATGTGTATCCTAAAATCTGTGCCTCTAGGTTATCTATTCTAGAAGTCTTTGAAATCAATTTAATGGAATCGTTGATGTAACTCAATAGTATCCCGTGTGTGCCTGGGATCACGATCAAGATTCTCGGGCTGAATCCGAGACGTGCCGCTAAGTAGTAAACAGGTAACATGTATAGATGAATGATATCAGCAGCATCATTCCGGGGCTGGCCGAGCCCGTAAAGACTGGTCAGTATAAGCATCGAACTGTTGAGTTACAAGTCAAGTTTCATTATTGATTTCCCCTTATCCCCAAGGTTATGTGTTCAAGTTAGGTATTGATGATGTAAGTCTAATGCCAACACAGGATCAAGCAGGTACAGGATTTGTCTATGCGGACAACAAGTCACGTCCGCCAGGACAACAATCAGGATTATTGGCATTAGTAATAAGATCTAAGTAACAAGTCTGGTAGTGGGTCGTGGACATATCATGTAATATATATTAACCCAAAATAGATACCAATGTAAAACTGTAATCAATATCGAAACATGACTAATGCCAGGATTCATATGTATATATCTGTAATAACCATTATACGTCCATTACCATGTATGATGCAATGTAGATAACATATTGAACTAATATAGTAGTATCATAACGTTGTGATGTTCCGGCATGCAATTAGATAAGCTATTATCAGTACGGATACATACGGATACTATAAAAATGTAAATCGGTAATATTTGCTGAATATTAAAACACATGCACTATTATTTATTAAATATATATTGATATAATAACATTAACAGGGATAACATATTCAATCCGATTAATAACTATAAAAGTGGTATTGATTAACCATGCACAAGAAAGTTCCGTTTAGAAACTCAGCGTCACCCTGATTTGTAAAATAGCTTAAAAATAACAAACGTTCTCCAAAAAGGGCGTGTCATATACCAAAACAAATATAATTCAATAAAGTTTTCATTTTTATAAGTTAACCTATATCAGGTTGTTCCTAAAAAATGTTATGAACGTTCGAAATTGAAAGTTTGCTGTTGGAATTTTCCTAGACTGCAGTTCAGAGGTACTTTCGTTTACAGTTTATGTTATTTAAACAATTTATTTTGCAATTAAATATTTCACAGGGTTATATTATTCTGAGTTAGATTCTTAATGAACTAAAGAACGTATGCTAATAATTTTTCTATGATTTATAATGAATTTTATAAGGTAAGGTGTACAGTAAATTTCAGATTTGTCGTATCCGCTTTGCGACGATGTTTCATGTGTAAACTATAATATTTTCAAACTATATTTTGTATAACGTTATAAAATGCAGATTATAAACTAATTAATGATAATAATAAGAAATATTACGACGATATATATATTTATTGATATAATTATAGCATGTCGCAAGTTGTAAACTTGCATACATTGTATATTATAAAACTGATTAACGTTAAATAACTACGATATATAAATTATATAGATATATCCATATGATAATAATAATTATAATAATGGTACGACATCATATAAGTAAATTACATAAAGTATAGCATGTAGCAAGTTATAAACTTGCCTCGAAACAAACGCGATGAACGGAAGCAACATGACGCTATACAAATCAACACCAAGTTTTGATGGCTCGGTTAAGGTTTTAGGATGCGGCTGGAGTTGCGTCGGCGAGAATGGGTGTGGGATTGAAGAACGAAAAAGGAGAATATATAAATTGATGAGGGAGAGATATGTTTGCAGGGTTGCCTAGCACGGCAGCAAGGTTTCGGGGGGTATCGTCCATACCAAATTAAAATTTTAGCCGTACAAGCTAGTCCTAACATAGAATCATATACTAGAAAAAGCGACGGAATTAAATGCAAACTACTTTGCAAGTAAAGTGAACAAGGAGTACAACCTTTGTAGACCAGTCCTTCACTTCATTAGCTCCGTGTAGTAGTCCCTTCGCTGTGATCATATAGTCTCGGACTCTAGATAGGCTCCCATGAAGAAATGAACATGCTTACATCGAAGTCTTCGAGGCCGAAGATGATCTACGTCGAGGAGACACTAATCCAAGCTATCTCTTCACTAATTGTGAAATTAGTGAAGCAAACACCCTATACTAAATGGCAAGTAGTAGAGGATGATGAAGTAGAAAGTGGGCTCACTTCAGAATTTATTTTCTCATATTTTTTCTCACATCTCCATTGAAGCTAGAAAGCTTTGAGGAAGAAGAAGAAGAATGAACTCATGAGAAAGTGAAGCAACCATGGGTGAGTTAAGTATCATATACTTAACCTTTGTAGAGACTTAACCAAGGCTAGGTTAATTGGTAGGGTTAACAAATATCTTAGGTAAAACAAAACTTGAAGACTTAGTCAAAAATCTACAAGCTTCTACAAGCTTATGTGCCATAACAAAATTATTTAGTTTAAAAATTACTTAATCCATTAAAAACCCTAGGATTAAACCAAGCATGGTGTAATTCATACACACACCCAAGTTGCATGTATCATCAAACATGACACAAAATAATGTACACTTGCATATATCACATATATACAATGTGCACAAACTAAGTGAGAAAAGAAATCTTAAGTGAGCTAATACTAGTTAATGTAAATTAATATATCAAATATATAATTATACATTAGATTATCAAATCAACTCTTGATTTAATAATCCGGCTATATCACATATAACCGACTAATATCATATGTAACAACTTATCGAATCAACACTTGATCCGATAACCCGGCTATATCGCATATAACCGACCAATGTCACAAATCGCGAGAATAGAATACGGTATCTCATATTGTATCAATCTCGGTCCCGCACATATCACATATGTGCTCCTACTCCGTTTCGCTTGAGCCAGAAAACCTCTGTGTAGGACTCTAAAGACTTGTCAATACGCCGGCAGTAGGTGATGATCATATCAAACACTCACAAGCCGCAAGCGGTCTGCTAAACGTAACGGCCACCCGGGTATTAAGCGATCAAAAGATCAACAATCAAGCCTGCTCACACTCCTGCGAATCCAATCGGTAACACTATCGTACAGTCCGGTCTCTTCGTCTGATATGTCGCATATCGCGTCTAGGGGTGGTAAACGTCAGACCCAGTAACTCGATAAGTCGTGCCGATGTGAGGCTCATAACGGGTCGAGAAACTACTGATAACACTTACCAGTATATCTCTGAAGCAACCCTGGCCAGGGACTTCCTGTTATAGCCAATCGAGCACAGCGCAACATCAACCCCCAATACCGGGAGAGACGAAACCCCTTCTATCGCTCATTGCCTCCATGTGATTCGGGACTGTACCCAAAAACCACCGTTTTTCACGTTCTCTTGAACGTGGTAAGATGGAAATCAAAGCACAGTGGGAATCACACAAGTCTCTATGATGATCTCGGGTCTACAGACTAACTTGTACCAGTGTCACCAGAGAACTACTATCTGACGATAGGTATAATACCATTTAGGAGTTCTCGGCGAGTCCGTCCAGTGTACCCAGTCTCCACTGAGCACCCGTATAGTATCTCTGATGTCAAACACCAATGAATATGGGATCATCCATCGACCATCTGTATGGGTCGAGAAGCTATACGCTAGTCTACTCTGGTATATCGATGCTCTGTCTCGATACACCCACGAGTAGAAAAATTTGAAGGATGTACTTACCAACTACTCTGTCCCCACTAGTATGATCTGCATCATAATCCTTGTAGTCAAGTACTCATCCTAAGGGTTTTATCAACATGTAATATAGAGACAATCAGTGTACATGTTAAGATAAAGTGGAACCAGATAGCATACTATCATGTCGAGCAAGAAAGTCCTCCCTATATATGTCCAAGCATCCACTACAATATACATCGTATGTATAGTAATGGCCTCTAGGGCATACTTATAACTAACAATCTCCCACTTGCACTAGGGCCATCTGTTGTAGTATCCCATACCCAACAATCAGCAGTGGTTGAAGTATCTCATACTCAACCATCTCATAAAAGTCTCTCCTGGGAAAAGGCCTTTGTGAGTGGATCCGCCCTGTTGTCCTCTGTGTCTACTCTCCTAATCTCGATCTCCCTGGAGATCAACCATCTCCATGATTAGGTGATACTGCCTTAGAATATTTCTGGATCACTGATGGGACGGGAGTTCCTAGTCCTAAGCCACAACTCTATTGTCACACAATGGTAGGAACGATGTTCATCTCATGAACAAATATACATCCAGACTACCTCTTTGGTAGTATCCTTGGTATTAATGTATCCAGCCATTATCATCTAGTATGTCACGGTATCTAGCTTGGAACTCTTCCAACATACCGTCCCTCCACTGAGGGTAAAGACAATGCCTGTGACTGACATTCAGTCGTCCTTACCACCTTGGAATCTATCAAGTGATTCTCCCCAGGATCGATTGATACCATCTCACGACACCTAGTAAGAATCCTAACATCCACTTAGATTTATATCATAGATCCAAAACCCAGGATTTATGAGGTATCACCTTGATCTTATATGGAGAATCCTTGTGAAAGAGCAGATTGACCGAGTGTAACATAGGAAACTCCTTTCCTATCAAGAGTATGTCATCCATGTACAATACGAGAATCACCACCATACACCCTACTACCTTTTTATATATATAAGGTTCATCTACCATTTTGATGAAGTCAAACGCTTTGACTACCACATCAAAACAGATGTTCCAACTCCGCGATGCCTGCTTTAACCCGTAAAGCAACTTGCACACGTTTCCGCTGCTCCTACTGTCTGCGAAGCCCTATGGCCGTGTACTTATAGACGCTCTCTTCTAAATCACTATCTAGAAAAGCAGTCATGACACCCAACCGCCAGTTATCGTAGTCATATTATGTATCAATGGTAAGTAGGATCCGGATGGAGTTAAGCATAGCTTCTGGAGAAAGGGTTTCATCATAAACCATACCTGATCGATGACAAGAACCTTTTACAACAAGTCTAACTTTGAAAGTCTTAACTTTTCCATCTACACCAAATAATCTTCTCAAGATATACTTGCTCCTGATGGGGATTTAACCCTTCAGATAAAGCAACCAAAGTCCATACTTTGTTGGTGTATATGGATTCCATCTCAGATCGCTTAGCATCCAGCCATTCTCACAGAGTCCCCACTCCTAATGGCCTGCTCGAAACTAGTTGGGTCATCATCTCATGATGCAATCCTCGCTCCCACTGTCATAGAGAAAACCGAAGTATCTCTCAGGTAGGTGAAGAACCCTACCAGATCGGCGGAGTGGCTGAGATTCGTCGGGAACTATTAAATCCTCCGGTTCTACCAAATCATCATCTGCAGTTTGTATAGCTGGAACTCCATCCAGTTCTACCTCATGACCACTAATTTCTTCATAAGAAATCCCTTTTCTAAAAAGGTGGCATGCTGAGAAACAAAACACCTTTTGCTCTTCAGTGTAGCAGAAGATATTCCCTTGCGAACGCTTTGGATATCCAACAAACTTCCACAGAACTGACTGTTCAGTTGATAAAACTGCACATTTAATATGACATTTTTCCTATTATTTCTATATTAGAAAAGGTGTTTATTATAATATATGATACATATGAGGGTTTATCTGTAAAAATACTATTTTCATGTGTTTATATATTATAATTAACATTTGCTAGGAAAATGTAAGCATATAATATCCATGTAACATTTGGCCCATTTAAAATATGCTTACTTTATTAAATACCTTTGACCAAAGTCTTAATGGTTAAGTTAATATCTCAATATAACAAACTCTACTAAATATTATTTATTGAGTTATTGTGCAGAATTTGCAGGGCTAAAATCAAGGGAATCAAAGTTGTTAAAGCAAACCTGCCTAATTAAGAAAGCAAACTAAAGAAATCAAATCTGGCAGAAACAAATAAAGGATTTCCAGTTTACAAAGATTCCATTGTTCAACACGTGTCATGAAGATGCAAGGACAGAAAAATCAACATGAGATCTCATATTTTGGCCGCGGATCCGCGGCCAAACCCCCTATTGGCCGTGGATCCGCCGCGGGCCAGAGGGTTCAGAAGGTGGGATTTTTTCTGTTGGATTATAACTAGTTGCTTCCAAATTTAGAAGCTAGATTTCTGGCTTTGGGACTATAAATAAAGACCGAGAGCCTCTTGGAAAAATCATTAAGCCGACACGATCACGAAGTCCAAGACGGCTTACGCATCCAGGCTGGTCATCAATGGTTCATCTACCTCCTTAGAAGAGATCGAGAAGCAACTAGAAATTGTAATCATTTTCTAAGGATTCAAGTGTAATGAATATTGTTGATTAATAAAGGTAGCTTTTTTTTTCTTATTCTATTTCTTCGTAGTTTAATTATGCATTTTCTCTCCATCTCTTTTTATCCCAACATGCGCGAATAATTCTCCGCTTGTTAGGGTTCGTAGGATTAGGGTAGCCTAATGGATGATGAAAATCCCTAAACTCTTTTTAAGTCCTATAAAGTTTATAAACTTTATCAAAAGAATCATTAACATCCTAATCGGGCGTGCTACCAATTCATTGTTAGCCGCGACCGCGATTAGAGATTAGATTAATGATTGTTTTGGTAAAGGCTTGATATGAACGGAGTTCCGTGTCGAGATAGGTGTTAAGAGTGGGATTCCTTTTCCCTCCAGAAACCCTAATCTACACGCATCACTGTCTTTCTAGTTTTAAATCTATTATAGGATAAAAAGGGTAATCTTTAATTAATCATCCATAACTACTAAATCCTAACGAACCCTACAAGCCCCTTCTAGATCTATATTTTGCATTAGTGCTAAACGTAGATCTAGAAACCATTCTACAATATTCTTTATCCCTCCTCTCTTTTTCAACACATCTAAAGTAAGAATAAAAGATTCAACGTTTCCCAGAGGACGACCCGTACTCATCTCGGTCTAGCTACACGCGACACCGTTATTGATTGCGGTTAACTACTACACACACTATTTTGCAACAATCAAATGGCGTCGTTGCCGGGGATACGTGCGTAATTTTTTATTCTTACTATTTGTGTTGAATTCTTATACGATCTATATCATAAATAAAACAAAATTGCAAATTATATATTTAACGATTGTCGTGTGAATTTTGCGAGGGGGTCTGGAGTCACAGAATTGAGGAAACAGAGATTCAGAGACATTCATCAAGATCCAGAGGAGTGCAGGAGGCCACAGAGGAAAATTTCATCACCTGATCCATCTTTCTTACGGCGGATCCGCGGCAGAAGGAGTGTATTGGCGGCGGAAGCGCGACCAAGTTGAGGATCTAGGGTTCCACACTTCTCTGGTAAGATTCTAACCTTTTTCTCTCTCCTCTAAAATCCAATAAAATCTATTTTCTGCAGGATTCTTTGCAAAATATCGCCGCTCAAAAAAAGCTTTTTGCAAAAGTTTTGTGATTGGTTTTGTTTTGCATATTCTAATACGGACTTTAGGGGGCAAAGACCAAATCAAGATTAGGTGGGGATTTCACCACCCTTCCTAAGCCCCACAAATCACAAACCGAGCATCTGCATCAACCCTACATTACTTTAAAAAATATCTAGACCAGACTCTAAGGACTGTCGCGCTCAATAAGGATAGAGGAAGGTCGTGGGTAATCTATCGCTTATCCGCATTACTTTTGTGGTGTCTAGGCAAGTGTGTCTAAGGCAAGTGGTTACTTAATTAGGACCACTACTTTCGTAGTGGGGAGCCTCCCACTTACCTGGCACTTACCTGGCTACAAGAGTAGTAAAGAGGCGGTAGAGGATTGATCCTGCGGTTTGTCCTTTGGAAGTCTAGGAGCGGTCTAGAGACTGACCTAGGTAACCTTAGTTCTAGGGTTATTTGCGCATTTTTTGTCTGATTTGTCTTGGGTCCCACTTTTTTCTTCAAAACAAACCAATTTTAAAGCACACACACGCTGTCACTTGCACTAAACCCGCTTAGTGCATGCTCGGTTGGACACGGGATCCTAGTGCCCGTCTTGTCCGCGTTCCTGCTATTGACACCGAAGTCGGTACTTCTTCATCTTCTTTTCCCCCACCACACACCACGACCGAGATGGACGACACTCCATCATATTATAACACCACGTTGCCACCGCCCGTAGGTGCGCAGAATCCACCGCGCATCTCTCTCCAAGAGAGATGCTATCCTATCCGTGGTCCCCTTCCTACTTGTCTATCCATTCCACCAGCCAACGGGGATAATTTCGAAATTAAACCCCAATACATCAATCTGCTGCCCAAATTTCACGGGCTTGAGTCGGAAGACGCGTACGTTTTCATCACCAAATTCGAAAACGTATGCACAATGATGGGTACTTCACAATTGACTGTGGATGCTATGCGCTTGCGTCTTCTCACATTCACACTGTGCGACTTGGCAAAAAAATGGCTTTATAATACTGCCGCACACTCTATCACTAATTGGGATGAATTTGTAATAGCATTTCTTAAAAAGTTTTACCCAAACCATAAGACCGCCCGTGTTAGGAGCGAGATCAACCAGTTCACCCAGCTTCCCAATGAACCATTTTGGAAGTGCTTTGAACGTTTTAAAGATCTGCTTGTCCAATGTCCTCATCATGGAATCAATAGATGGGATTTATGCCGAATTATATATGAGGGCATTAATCCAGTAACAAAGCAGATGCTTGAAACAAATTGTCAATGCAATTTCATGTCTAAAGACGACGGTGAAGCTTGGAAATATCTGGAAGACCTTGCTGAACACACTTTGCAGTGGGAAAGCGTAAGACCACCTTCTTCTAAGGGAAGTATTCATCAGCTCGATATTTCCATCGCAGTAAAAGCCGAAATGGCAGCGATACAGAAGAAACTCGACGCTATTGAGAACAAGTTCTCATCATTCTCCCTAAATCAGGTCACGCTTCCCAAGACCGTCTGTGGTTGCTGTTCAGATCCTTCACACTTAACGGAAAAATGTCCTATGAATGCATAGTTTCAAACTAATGCTGCTTTTCAGCAGCGACCTAGAAATGATCCTTATTCTTCCACGTACAATCAAGGATGGAGGAATCATCCTAACTTTGCTTGGAACCAAAACCAACCCCAAAATAAAAATCAGTTCCAAAGCAATTATCAAAGACCTCCTCTACAACAACCACAACCACTGAATCAGCTCCCCTTTCAGTCACAGAATTTTCAAAATCCGGCCAACACTTCTACACCACAAGTGGCCGGTACTGACAACTCTTCACTCGCACAAACTTTGGATATGTTTATGAAACATACCATTCAAATGTCGGCTGAGATGAAGTCTTCTATTGATACCATAAAGCAAGATTCCGCCTCCCACGGCGAAAGCATTAAATCAATAGAAAACCAACTTGCACAGTTAAACGCCGTAATGAGTGCGAGAGAAAAATGAAAACTCATATCTCAACCAATACATAATCCTGGCCACTCACAAAGTTATAATGTGAGTGCCGTTACTACGTTGAGATCGGGAAAAGTGCTGAATAACCGAGTGGGTAAGCAATGTGATGATGTTAGTGACACCAATGATACCCTAGCTTCTACTTCTTTCCCTAATTCGTCTAGTCTCCCACCTACTTCCGAGCCTATTCTCCGTTTTCCCCAAGGCTCGAACACTTCGCCCATTTCCTCGAATCTACCTAAAACGATCCCCACTGCAATTCTGGGATCCACTCTGTCACGACCCGAAAGTACGGAACTTGATCGGCACTTAGATTACGAAGCGTCAAGAGGCGCCACGTAACCTAAGTAAGCCGAAGTCCAGAAATCTAAACCATAAAAGAAGAAGAAGAAGAAAAAGAAAACAAGTTTAAAAGCATCAGCAAATTTTCTCAAAAATTTCGGCAGAGCCTCCTCTATAAAAACTGGCCCCCAAATGGGTACAACAAGTATAATATACATAAACAATAAAAAGCATCCCCAAATGGGAGCTAGCATCAACGCCAACAGGCGGAAACAACCACAACAAGCACAATAATATACAACGCCAAAGGGCGAGGCTCAAAACTCAAAGAAAACAAAACCACCAGATCAGAATAATACATGCGCGACTCTAAGGTCGAAATAAAAGACTGATCCAATAAACTTATCAATTAATACAAGTATGGTTGATGGAGCTTACTAGATAAAAATGAAAGAATAAAAGTACAATGGTGGTTCGGATACAAGTGAACCAACCTACCGTGCAAATCATCCTGAAAGAATAGATGTGCCAGTAAGCTGCCAGGGAAACCTGTACATCGAACCTGTAAAGAATTTGGCACAACGGGGGTGAGTTGCCAACTCGTGAGTAGAAGACATCTACGAAAAGAAATCGAATGCACGACGCTATCCTAGGTCATAATAATACACTACTATATTCCAATCCACAGTAATAGCAGGGTAAAACTACGTGTAAGTGCAGATACTCCCTGCTCGTGTCACTGCCTCATATAATACTATGCCATATGAAATGAAATGCATGCACCATGAATGTAAAGTAACAAATCCTGAAATCCAGATATATATGTATAAGAAATCTGTAGCTGTTATCATAGTAAAATGTGTATAAGAATCTGAAATCTCAACAATGAAATCCATGGAAATCCGTGTCAAGCATCGACACAACACATGTAATCTCAAGTCTCAATATATCGGGCTCCGTCGGTCCGGATCGGCCCATATCATCAAATCTCACGACAACGGTCGGTATCCTCCGGATATCCGCCGCGCCAGACATCACCGGTAGGTAGTCTTCCCCTGCCAGGCTCATCGTCTACAACTCGATCTTCTTGCCCCGGGGTACCATACCGGGCCCACCATGTACCCGAGACGGTTCATCCACTCCTCGAATCGGGTCTCGAAATCCATCAGAAAACATGAAATCTCATGGTGGACGACACATACATCACGAGAAAACCGCATCTTATTTTGAAAAGAGAAGAGGAGAGAGAGAGAAGTTTTTATATATTTTTGCGGTTTTTCCCAAAAATCCAGAAATCTCATAGAAATCCAAATCTCAAAATCATGAGTAAGTATATGATAAGTGTCGGCATATGCCCATAATACTGCGCGATAACATGAAAATATAAATGCATGAATGTCTAAGTAATAAATATCATGTCTTATACTAACATAAGAGAGAAATCACAATATTTTATCGGTTTAGTGGTTAACTGATTCTATCAATAAAAGATAATATGATCTAAAGTGTACGTGACATAGCAATTACTGATGATGATGTGTGTGAGCCGGCAAATAAGTGTGCGTGGAATATGCGCATCATCGGTAATGGTGCTGGTGTCCTAACAGGTAAGGTTTATACTGATTATAGCAACATATGTAAGAACATGCACCATGATAATTATAATATGAATGTAATACAGGTGTGCATTATCCACTCCTCCGCGATATACGAGTACAACTACCACTATGTGAGTCGAACATAAACTAGTGTCCATCTAATATCCTAAGGAACTAACCTAAGAAACTAGTTAATAAGAAACAAGCATCTACCTAAGGTCTGAACCAATATCTCTAATAGTCGGCGATCCCGCCTCAATAGCGTCACGTACGTAGTACGGCTTCCTCGAATCAAGAGTGCGGATCAATCATCATATCTAAGCCTCGTACGGTAAAATCCATCGTACGGCATCCCAATATCGGGGTACGGGTCAAGTATCTCCTAGGTGTCTCATTATTCGTAATGTGTCATCATCAACACATCTCATGATCAAGGTGCTAAACTATAATCGCATACATCAATCATATATCATTGCCATCATGGAATAATCATTAGTTTATCCTCAGAAATATCATGTCACATGTATCATATTGTGATTAAGTCATACCGATATCTTACCGTCATCAAGCCACAAGCTACAGCCCAGGTACTATTTTAGCGTCCCATGTACCTCAATATCACCACCACCCTTCATAATTTATATATTCATGTTCATTATCTCATTCTCTAATGATCCTCTAACACTTTAGTACGACTGTATAGTCAAGAATCACGGCATCAAGCCCAGTTATACTGTTTCATCATATCACATCAATAAATCCCATATACGTGTTGTATATATATATACCTATACCTAGTTTTATATATATACACACATATACGTATACTCCATGTCGAGTTTCAGTGTGTGCGTGTGTGTTTCTACCTGAAACCTAAGAACTTTTCCAATGTACTCATCCCCTGATAAGGTTTTCCTAAATCAGTCTAGTTCAGCCTAGGGTTATTACTAGGGTCCTACGCGTTAAGTATCTAGGGTCACATCTGGTTTCCTACTGACAATAAATACTATTCCTATTCTACGTTGCGGAGGTGCTAAACGCCATCCACCCGACTTCCCCCCGTAGATATGCATCTACTCACCTGGTCCATGTCTGCCGACGACGGTGTCGCCATCCTCCTCTTCATCGCCCGCAGTCCACTTGAAGGGTACCTAAACGCAAACACATAAATAGCATCGTAAACCGAATCACATACAAAAGTCAAACGATACAAGGAACAAGCATAGGTTAAAACCTATGTCCCGTCCGCGCAAAAGAAGCAAATATCGTTCGATATCGGCGTACAAACTCCGATGGATCGAGATAAACATCAACAGATAACTCATAGTTTTAAAGCACATTACTTATATTGTAAAACATGATCAAATTCATCGAAACACTAAAATCGATCAAATCGTCCGTTTTCGAAAAACCCGAAAATGCCAATTTACCGTTTTTCATCAAAACTTGACATTTAAATGAAACCAAAGGTCATAAAACTCATTAAATAGCATAACTAGACTATACAAACTATTACTATATTTTTATTACACATATTTGTAGTAATTTGAAATTTCTAGTTTGCACCCTTTAACAATTTTCAACATTTTTCAAGCAAAATACCACAATTCCACCTCAAAACATGATTTTATATAAATTAATGACTTAAACCATAATTTATGATGATAATGATATAATGAAACCATAATTATATTTTTAATCTCATTTATATAGGAATTTCTAAAATCTAGTTTACAAAATTAGTAATTTTTTTATCACAATTTATCAATTATCCATTGAAACTAGCAATCAAACTAAGTTTTTCTTTCCATTAACATGCTAAAATTTCCACTAAAACTATAATCCAATGATAACAACCCAAATTAGAATTTTATATTAACCACAAACACATTTTGCAAAAACCTAGTTAACTAAATTCCTAATTTAAAAAAAATTTAAATGAAAATTTTACAATTCAACAACCATGCAATATTTTCCAATTCTAAAAGTGTTAAACTAACTATTATAACCCTAAATAATTAACAAAAATTATAACTTGAATTTACAAACCCTAACTTGAATTTTTAAAAAAAAACATAGAATTAATTCATTAAATCTAATTAAGCTTAAATGAACATCTAAAACAATAAATCAAAAGAAAGAAATTATACCTCCCAAAGTATGAAATCCAAACAAGAAATGAGCCTCCAAAATGCATGCCTTCCATCTCCAAATTTCATATAAAAATGAGCAAGGAATAAAGAGTATGAAATAAATAGGATTTTGTGGAATTTTAATGGAATTTTTGATGTATTTTTAATGAATTTTGAATAAAAATGAGGTGGGAAAAGGGGGGGGGGGCTGCCATGGGGGGTTTGTGGCCGGCCCTAGAGAGGTGAGGGAGAGAAAGAAGAGAGTGGAAAAAGTGTGTAGAAGTTTCAAGAGAAAGAACAACACTTAAGTCTTTTCATGGCTTATTTAATTATTTATTTATTTATTTACTATAGCAACTCAAGAAAGCTCTAGAAAATAGAAAAAATTTGCAAATAAATTTTGCATGATACACACTAATTTCTAATATGTCATGGTTCATTTTTACAAATTAAAACCATTTAAATTTATAATTTACACTAATTTAGTGTAAAAATAAAGCTTATGTTAATATTTAAAATAATTAATTTAGGAAAAATATTTTATTAAACTAAAAATTTATAAGTGGATAAATAAACACCATTTACTAGTAATTTCATAATTAAAATAGATATTTTAAAAATTATAATGAAAAAAATCACGGTTTGGTTTTACGAAAAATACATTTTACTTTACCGAAAATCCTAAAATTCACTTAAACACTTTTATTCATTTAATTATTTATTTAATCATTTTTAACACGTTACAATCTTCCCCCCTTTTAGAAATTCGGTCCCCGAATTTAAATTAAAACTCCCCCTCCAAATACTAAAACGTTTAGCAAAACATTCAAATCGTCGGGGCTCCGAAATCATCAATACATAACAAAAATCAACTCCGTCAAGCATAACGCAATCATCGGAGTTATGGCGAGAATAAAATATCAAAACTCAATATGAAAACCATCATAATATACATCAATCTATAACTTATATATAGTTCGCATCCTAGTAAAATCGCCGAATCATCATAATAAAGAAGCATACAAAAACCCCTCTTGAAAATCGCCGTGCAATGCACGTGTCACGGCATAAGTAACGGACGTTTAATTTTTTAAAAAATAACTATATATATATATATATATCGTTTATTTAACATACACGTCCCGCCTGGTTACTAAATCAATAATAATAATTAGGAAAACATACTGCTTAAACTAAAATCAATCCCAATCACATCAATAAAATGTCATGTGCGTCCGGTGCGCACTGAAATCGAAACCAATTACAGATACCATGAATACCCACAAAACAAAACTAAGTGCAACAAGTGTGCACCAAAAACATCTGTCAAGTGCAACGGGCGTGCACGACACAATATCAGGTGCATCTAATCTGCACAAAACCCCGATTTAGTGCATCTGGTGTGCACAAAATCGCATCAAGTGCGCCAAGTATGCGCAAGAATCCTAATCAGGTGCATATGGTGCACGAAAACATACATTGAATATCAAAATCGAAATCACAGTACAAAAATGCATGAAAACTAGGTCGAAACATATGTAAAAATCATGTGTAACCCCTATGCACGAAATCAATCAAAAATCCTAAAATATATATAAAACCAAATCAAGTGTACTGGGTGTGTACTAAACAATATCAATACAACTGATATATGAAACACAAATAGAATGAAGGTACACACATGAAATACCAATCGTAGAACAAAATCCTCAAAATACAAAAATCCAATCAATGAAAATATGAAATTCAAATCACTAAATCACAATTGTAAACACTATCGTCAATGTGCGCCTCTTTCCTCTGATGTTGACTACTTCGAACTCGTTATTTCATAGGTGTGCTGACTGCGCTACCAACGGCAATACTCATGTCTAGAGTCTCCCACATAGTCGATCCCTTCACTTGATATCCGGACTACATTAAACTTTTCGATCGATCCATCAAAATCCCATAATTCCCCGAGAGCTCAACACTCAAGTACAGTTTAAAATATCCGGCACATACCCCAGTATCGATGATCCAGCCGTAGAAGGGCAAACCCAAGCCTCACTAATGGCACCGCGGAACTGCCGTAAACCCTAAGGTTCAAGGGCGTTCACGTGGTCATTATGTCGAGTTAGGGTTTCATTCTTCTAGAGGGTCCATCGAAATACCTGCATGTTCTTCCGAATACTTTAAACTTGGGAAAATGGTTTCCTGATAATCGTTCGAACCCTTTAACTTCATCCGGACGACATGTGAATACCCTTCGTCCGCACGCTAAGCAATGCTTCAATCCTCAAGAATAACCAATACTCTAATGGTTATCGCATTCGAGCCGCAGCTCCCTCTGCCCGTGCGCCCGTGGTAACAAAAACCACCCTCCGACATCGACGAAGATAGATCAAAGGAACGAATGAAATACGGTGTGAGCAATGTACATCCTAAGGCTCCTTAAGCAGAGTAGCGTATCGTAAGTATGCCGCAGACCATACCCACGGTACGTTACTCTACCTAAATCGCCTACTCCATCAACCAAGGGTCACCTAGACTTATACAAGGTTAAACCTAGCGCTCTGATACCAACTTTGTCACGACCCGAAAGTACGGAACGTGACCGGCACTTAGATTACGAAGCGTCAAGAGGCGCCGCGTAACCTAAGTAAGCCGAAGCCCAGAAATCTAAACCATAAAAGAAGAAGAAGAAGAAAAAGAAAACAAGTTTAAAAGCATCAGCAAATTTTCTCAAAAATTTCGGCAGAGCCTCCTCTATAAAAACTGGCCCCCAAATGGGTACAACAAGTATAATATACATAAACAATAAAAAGCATCCCCAAACGGGAGCTAGCATCAACGCCAACAGGCGGAAACAACCACAACAAGCACAATAATATACAACGCCAAAGGGCGAGGCTCAAAACTCAAAGAAAACAAAACCACCAGATCAGAATAATACATGCGCGACTCTAAGGTCGAAATAAAAGACTGATCCAATAAACTTATCAATTAATACAAGTATGGTTGATGGAGCTTACTAGATACAAATGAAAGAATAAAAGTACAATGGTGGTTCGGATACAAGTGAACCAACCTACCGTGCAAATCACCCTGAAAGAATAGATGTGCCAGCAAGCTGCCAGGGAAACCTGTACATCGAACCTGTAAAGAATTTGGCACAACGGAGGTGAGTTGCCAACTCGTGAGTAGAAGACATCTACGAAAAGAAATCGAATGCACGACGCTATCCTAGGTCATAATAATACACTACTATATTCCAATCCACAGTAATAGCAGGGTAAAACTACGTGTAAGTGCAGATACTCCCTGCTCGTGTCAGTGCCTCATATAATACTATGCCATATGAAATGAAATGCATGCACCATGAATGTAAAGTAACAAATCCTGAAATCCAGATATATATATATAAGAAATCTGTAGCTGTTATCATAGTAAAATGTGTATAAGAATCTG
Source organism: Agapanthus africanus (assembly GCA_030015575.1). Lineage (NCBI taxonomy): Eukaryota > Viridiplantae > Streptophyta > Magnoliopsida > Asparagales > Amaryllidaceae > Agapanthus > Agapanthus africanus. The sequence continues at coordinate 97,403,205 of JASDDO010000014.1, read as the reverse complement.
AAATCTCAACAATGAAATCCATGGAAATCCGTGTCAAGCATCGACACAACACATGTAATCTCAAGTCTCAATATATCGGGCTCCGTCGGTCCGGATCGGCCCATATCATCAAATCTCACGACAACGGTCGGTATCCTCCGGATATCCGCCGCGCCAGACATCACCGGTAGGTAGTCTTCCCCTGCCAGGCTCATCGTCTACAACTCGATCTTCTTGTCCCGAGGTACCATACCGGGCCCACCATGTACCCGAGACGGTTCATCCACTCCTCGAATCGGGTCTCAAAATCCATCAGAAAACATGAAATCTCATGGTGGACGACACATACATCACGAGAAAACCGCATCTTATTTTGAAAAGAGAAGAGGAGAGAGAGAGAAGTTTTTATATATTTTTGCGGTTTTTCCCAAAAATCCAGAAATCTCATAGAAATCCAAATCTCAAAATCATGAGTAAGTATATGATAAGTGTCGGCATATGCCCATAATACTGCGCGATAACATGAAAATATAAATTCATGAATGTCTAAGTAATAAATATCATGTCTTATACTAACATAAGAGAGAAATCACAATATTTTATCGGTTTAGTGGTTAACTGATTCTATCAATAAAAGATAATATGATCTAAAGTGTACGTGACATAGCAATTACTGATGATGATGTGTGTGAGTCGGCAAATAAGTGTGCGTGGAATATGCGCATCATCGATAATGGTGCTGGTGTCCTAACAGGTAAGGTTTATACTGATTATAGCAACATATGTAAGAACATGCACCATGATAATTATAACATGAATGTAATACAGGTGTGCATTATCCACTCCTCCGCGATATACGAGTACAACTACCACTATGTGAGTCGAACATAAACTAGTGTCCATCTAATATCCTAAGGAACTAACCTAAGAAACTAGTCAATAAGAAACAAGCATCTACCTAAGGTCTGAACCAATATCTCTAATAGTCGGCGATCCCGCCTCAATAGCGTCACGTACGTAGTACGGCTTCCTCGAATCAAGAGTGCGGATCAATCATCATATCTAAGCCTCGTACGGTAAAATCCATCGTACGGCATCCCAATATCGGGGTACGGGTCAAGTATCTCCTAGGTGTCTCATTATTCGTAATGTGTCATCATCAACACATCTCATGATCAAGGTGCTAAACTATAATCGCATACATCAATCATATATCATTGCCATCATGGAATAATCATTAGTTTATCCTCAGAAATAATATGTCACATGTATCATATTGTGATTAAGTCATACCGATATCTTACCGTCATCAAGTCACAAGCTACAGCCCAGGTACTATTTTAGCGTCCCATGTACCTCAATATCACCACCACCCTTCATAATTTATAAATTCATGTTCATTATCTCATTCTCTAATGATCCGCTAACACTTTAGTACGACTGTATAGTCAAGAATCACGGCATCAAGCCCGGTTATACTGTTTCATCATATCACATCAATGAATCCCATATACGTGTTGTATATATATACACCTATACCTAGTTTTATATATATACACACATATACGTATACTCCATGTCGAGTTTCAGTGTGTGCGTGTGTGTTTCTACCTGAAACCTAAGAACTTTTCCAATGTACTCATCCCCTGATAAGGTTTTCCTAAATCAGTCTAGTTCAGCCTAGGGTTATTACTAGGGTCCTACGCGTTAAGTATCTAGGGTCACATCTGGTTTCCTACTGACAATAAATACTATTCCTATTCTACGTTGCGGGGGTGCTAAACGCCATCCACCCGACTTCCCCCCGTAGATATGAATCTACTCACCTGGTCCATGTCTGCCGACGACGGTGTCGCCATCCTCCTCTTCATCGCCCGCAGTCCACTTGAAGGGTACCTAAACGCAAACATATAAATAGCATCGTAAACCGAATCACATACAAAAGTCAAACGATACAAGGAACAAGCATAGGTTAAAACCTATGTCCCGTCCGCGTAAAAGAACCAAATATCGTTCGATATCGGCGTACAAACTCCGATGGATCGAGATAAACATCAACTGATAACTCGTAGTTTTAAAGCACATTACTTATATTGTAAAACATGATCAAATTCATCGAAACACTAAAATCGATCAAATCGTCCGTTTTCGAAAAACCCGAAAATGCCAATTTACCGTTTTTCATCAAAACTTGACATTTAAATGAAACCAAAGGTCATAAAACTCATTAAATAGCATAACTAGACTATACAAACTATTACTATATTTTTATTACACATATTTGTAGTAATTTGAAATTTCTAGTTTGCACCCTTTAACAATTTTCAATATTTTTCAAGCAAAATACCACAATTCCACCTCAAAACATGATTTTATATAAATTAATGACTTAAACCATAATTTATGATGATAATGATATAATGAAACCATAATTATATTTTTAATCTCATTTATATAGGAATTTCTAAAATCTAGTTTACAAAATTAGCAATTTTTTTATCACAATTTATCAATTATCCATTGAAACTAGCAATCAAACTAAGTTTTTCTTTCCATTAACATGCTAACATTTCCACTAAAACTATAATCCAATGATAATAACCCAAATTAGAATTTTATATTAACCACAAACACATTTTGCAAAAACCTAGTTAACTAAATTCCTAATTTAAAACAATTTTAAATGAAAATTTTACAATTCAACAACCATGCAATATTTTCCAATTCTAAAAGTGTTAAACTAACTATTATAACCCTAAATAATTAACAAAAATCATAACTTGAATTTACAAACCCTAACTTGAATTTTTAAAAAAAACATAGAATTAATTCATTAAATCTAATTAAGCTTAAATGAACATCTAAAACAATAAATCAAAAGAAAGAAATTATACCTCCCAAAATATGAAATCCAAACAATAAATGAGCCTCCAAAATGCATGCCTTCCATCTCCAAATTTCATATAAAAATGAGCAAGGAATAAAGAGTATGAAATAAATAGGATTTTGTGGAATTTTTGATGTATTTTTAATGAATTTTGAATAAAAATGAGGTGGGGAAAGGGGGGGCTGCCATGGGGGGTTTGTGGCCGGCCCTAGAGAGGTGAGGGAGAGAAAGAAGAGAGTGGGAAATGTGTGTAGAAGTTTCAAGAGAAAGAACAACACTTAAGTCTTTTCATCGCTTATTTAATTATTTATTTATTTATTTACTATAGCAACTCAAGAAAGCTCTAGAAAATAGGAAAAATTTGCAAATAAATTTTGCATGATACACACTAATTTCTAATATGCCATGGTTCATTTTTACAAATTAAAACCATTTAAATTTGTAATTTACACTAATTTAGTGTAAAAATAAAGCTTATGTTAATATTTAAAATAATTAATTTAGGAAAAATATTTTATTAAACTAAAAATTTATAAGTGGCTAAATAAACACCATTTACTAGTAATTTCATAATTAAAATAGATATTTTAAAAATTATAATGAAAAAAATCACGGTTTGGTTTTACGAAAAATACATTTTACTTTACCGAAAATCCTAAAATTCACTTAAACACTTTTATTCATTTAATTATTTATTTAATCATTTTTAACACGTTACACACTCCATCCCCACAATTCTCTCCAATGTTGGACCAAACCCTTATTGATAAAGCACCTTATCCAAGCAGGTTAAGGGGCAACAGACCAAGTCCACAAATGGAGAAGATTGTGGAAATTTTTAAGCAAGTTAACATAAACATTCCTCTCCTAGATGGTATTCAACAAGTTCCGTTATATGCGAAAATCCTAAAGGACTTATGCACTAGGAAGAGGAAAGTTCAAGTACCTAAAAAAGTTTTCCTTACGAGTAATGTGAGCACTTCTTTTACACAACAACTACCCAAGAAACGAAAGGACCCCGGAAGTCCTACAATTTCTATTTCCATTGGGGGTAAAAATATCAATCGTGCTCTACTCGATTTAGGTGCTAGTGTTAACTTGCTTCCGTATTCTGTTTATGAGCAATTAGGGATCGGAGAGTTAAAACCTGCGCATTGCACTCTTCAGATGGCCGATCGATCTATCACCCAACCTAGAGGTGAGCTAGAGGATGTGTTAATCAAAGTCGGGGAATTTATATTTCCTGTGGACTTTATCATTATTGATACACAACCTGTGGCAAACCCACGCAATCAAATCCCGGTGATACTCGGTCGACCCTTTTTGGCCACTTCTAACGCAGTAATCAATTGTAGAAACGGCTCTATGACCCTATCCTTTGGAAAGAAGTCAATTGAGCTTAACATTTACAAGTTGGGAAGTGAACCCTCCGAACCCTATGCTCATGTGTGTTCTGTCGAATTAATGGATGTCGACAGCAGCGAATTTGATCAACCTCATAATTCTGACTCTTTTCATATGTTGTTGCTTGACACGGACTCTTCCACCGAGTTGTCTGGGTCAACATCTAACACTGATGAGGAACTTTTTATAGAGTCTGACGATCACCCCATTTTTTCTGATGACATTATTCTTCGTGGTATCGACGAAAGCTTTGAGAAAATTTTCGCTGATGAACTCGCATTTTTACAAGACACGGGTGTTGAGATGAATCAACTCCAAGACAAAGAAATTGAACCTCCACCCCTTCTTCTGGACAATCATGATAATGCGAGTAATCCATCATCGCTATCACTGTGTCGTCTCTCCAAATTGAGACGCAATCCTTTTCCATTACACCTCATATCACCTCCCCACTTCTTCACATCGAAAGGTGACATGTTCTTCCACCAACCTTGGTGCTTCATCGATAAAATTTTTGAATGGTTGGTGTTGACCTTCGATCTTTGCAAAGCTTGGCATTGACCAATAACCTTGACCCCCTCGTGTGATTTTAAAAGATTAACATAGTTTAACTCAAGTTTGGGGGAGGGGATATTTTGGCTCTTGAAAGAAAATGATTTTTACAAAATTGTGAGCCAAAAATAAGTTTGGGGGAGGATTTTCACTTTCATATATTCTTGCCTCCATTAATAATTTCCTCCCAAGTTTACAGGTTTTTGAGCTTAACGGATGACATCAGTGAGGACACTGCTGTAAACAGGTTTGGAGGAGGTTTGTGCTTATTTACACATCAATTTGCATCATACTTTGCATAAGCACAACAATTTCAAAAATTTTAAAAAAAATTCTTTTATAACAAAAGAGTTGAAAGTGAAAAATTACATTCAAAAGATTTGAATAGTTTAAGAAAACCAAGAAAATTAGAAGTTTTCTTAAACGATCTGGTAATAAGTAGTTATGAGCTGTTGTCCCAAGGGTTAGTAAGATGAAAAAAGCCACTAATCTGAGGATAAAAATAAGTCTGAAAAATAGTTTCTATTCTGGAAGCCAAACATTTGAATGTTGATGCCCTACTATATGCACTTACACACGTCTTGAAACTCGGAATAGTAGAGGATACCTTAAAATGCTCTTGTCTAAAAGCCAAAGTATGAAGAAAATAAAAAAAATTGAATAAAATATAAAATGGTGAAGAGAAAAATGAACACTGGTTTTGTTATCGCCAAGGCAGCAATAAAAAAATATAGCGAGGGTGCTTCATCACCTAGTGCCTTAGACCAACTGGTTTGGGAGTCACTGCAAAGCCTTAGGTGGTGCAAGACAAGGAAAATACACCGTATAAGCAAGCACATGAGTAATCGGTCGGTTAGTACCTCATGAAGTATTAACGGTCGCATGAAAATGTGTGAGCAATCTAAATATTCATCAAATTAAAAAGTACTGAGGTAGATGGACAAGGGTATGATAGCTTGAATTGAATTCTCCGAGTGTAGGGATGTTCTATTCATACACGTAGGGGTATATGATCGATGTTTGGATGAAAGGTAGGAATGAAGAATAAAGACGATATTTTATTGAGGGATGATGTGATTTCTAATATCTTTTCATGACTATTAAGATAGGGCTCATGATAACTGAAAAGCTAGTGTAGTTGGAAACTCTAAATTTTCAAAGTATTTCTTTTATGGTTCTTATCTTTATATGTAAATTTCACCATCTCTCTTTTATTATAGAATTTTGTGGGTGTAATCCGCTGAAAACCCCCAGGAGACAACACTCCTCCTACTAGGGACACCTAGAGGTTTAATGGCTTGTTGCACGTGCTCCGTGCAATCCTGTTTGCCTACGAAAGTGTGCTTAGTTTTCTCCTTTCTTTTTTTTCCTTCTCTTGAATAAACTAGTTTGCTCGGGATGATCAAAGATAAGTTTGGGGGTATTTGTTCAGTTCATAAAACTGCACATTTAATATGACATTTTTCCTACTATTTCTATATTAGAAAAGGTGTTTATTATAATATATGATACATATGAGGGTTTACCTGTAAAAATACTATTTTCATGTGTTTATATATTATAATTAACATTTGGTAGGAAAATGTAAGCATATAATATCCATGTAACATTTGGCACATTTAAAATATGCTTACTTTATTAAATACCTTTGACCAAAGTCTTAATGGTTAAGTTAATATCTCAATATAACAAACTCTACTAAATATTATTTGTTGAGTTATTGTGCAGAATTTGCAGGGCTAAAATCAAGGGAATCAAAGTTGTTAAAGCAAACCTACCTAATTAAGAAAGCAAACTAAAGAAATCAAATCTGGTAGAAACAGAGAAAGGATTTCCAGTTTACAAAGATTCCATTGTTCAACACGTGTCATGAAGATGCAAGGACGGAAAAATCAACATGAGATCTCACATTTTGGCCGCGGATCCGCGGCCAAACCCCCCTATTGGCCACGGATCCGCCGCGGGTCAGAGGGTTCAGAAGGTGGGATTTTTTCTGTTGGATCATAACTAGTTGCTTCCAAATTTAGAAGCTAGATTTCTGGCTTTGGGACTATAAATAAAGACCGAGAGCCTCTTGGAAAAATTATCAAGCCGACGCGATCACGAAGTCTAAGACGGCTCACGCATCCACGCTGGTCATCAACGGTTCATCTACCTCCTTAGAAGAGATCGAGAAGCAACTAGAAATTGTAATCATTTTCTAAGGATTCAAGTGTAATGAATATTGTTGATTAATAAAGGTAGCTTTCTTTTTCTTATTCTATTTCTTCGTAGTTTAATTATGCATTTTCTCTCTATCTCTTTTTGTCCCAACATGCGCGAATAATTCTCCGCTTGTTAGGGTTCGTAGGATTAGGGTAGGCTAATAGATGATGAAAATCCCTAAACTCTTTTTAAGTCCTATAAAGTTTATAAAGTTTATCAAAACAATCATTAACATCCTAATCGGGCGAGCTACCAATTCATTGTTAGCCGCGACCGCGATTAGAGATTAGATTAATGATTGTTTTGGTAAAGGCTAGATATGAACGGGGTTCCGTGTCGAGATAGGGGTTAAGAGTGGGATTCCTTTTCCCTCCAGAAACCCTAATCTACACGCATCACTTTCGTTCTAGTTTTAAATCTATTAAAGGATAAAAAGGGTAATCTTTAATTAATCATCCATAACTACTAAATCCTAACGAACCCTACAAGCCCCTTCTTATATTAACTACATCCATAAATAATCTAGATCTATATTTTGCATTAGTGCTAAACGTAGATCTAGAAACCATTCTACAATATTCTTTATCCCTCCTCTCTTTTTCAGCATATCTAAAATAAGAATAAAAGATTCAACGTTTCCCAGAGGACGACCCGTACTCATCTCGGTCTAGCTACACGCGACACCGTTATTGATTGCGGTTAACTACTACACACACTATTTTGCAACAATCACTGACCTTGCCTCGAGCTTGTCTGGATTTTGCTTTTAGACATAGGCCGGACAACCCAAATCTTAACTTACTTAAGAGATGGTCTCTTCCCATACCATCTCGCATATGGAGTGGTAGGCACGTGATTTGATTGGAACCCTATTCAATAGGTATGCAGCTTCACAAGTGCATAACTCCCTAAAAGGAAATAGGTAACTCAGTAGTACTCATCATAGAGCGCACCATATCTAATAGGGTGCAATTGCTCCGCCCCGATACTTCAACGTGTTGTGGTGTATACGGAGGAGTAATGCTAAGAGAGAATCTCATTCTCTTTTAGAACAGTCCAGGAACTCCGTGCTCAAGTATTCTCCTCCCTGATCACATCAAAGGCCATAATACTTATACCCGTTTTGGTTCTCTAGTTCCGACTTATGTTCTTTGAATTTCTCAAAAGCTTCAGACTTGTGTTTCAACTGGAACATATGTCTGAATCTTAAGAGATCATCAGTGAATATAATGAAGTACAAAGAACCAGTCCTAGCATATGTAGACAGGGGACCTTCATATATCATTATGTATCAATCCCAAGAGTTCACTAACTCTTTCTCTATTTCCAATAAACGGAGCTATGGTCATCTTATCTTTGTGACATGACTGGCAAGTTTCACAAGATGTAAATTCAAACTGATTTAAATATGCATCTTTATGTAACTTCAGCTAGTCGGGTCGCATTAATATGACCTAGTCTACAATGCCTCAAGAAGGATTCGTTCATTTCTGAACTCTTCCTTCTATGTGTGTTCTATACGTTAAGAACTGTAGTTTGATTCAGAACGTATATGCTTTTAGATAACGTGCCTGAACCGATCAACACTTGATATAGGAAATGTTCAAAACATTATCCAACAATACAAAATTATATCCTTCTTTACTTAATAAAGAGACTGATATGATGTTGTATATCAGGTTCGGTATCTAATAACATTTGTTCAGAATCAATGTATTTGGTAATACAGGGTGATAACTGCCAACAAGCTTGGCTGCAACACTTGTACCGTTTCCAACTCTTGAAACTTATCACCCATTCCCAGTTCTCTACCTATCTGTAGCCCATGTAACAGATTACATATGTGGGATCCTGATCCGGTATCTCATACCCAGGACGTAGAGGATACTGAGAAACAGTTCTCGGTAATGAACATACCCGAAGAAGATGCATCAGCATGCACTTTCTTCGTTTGGGCGGCATGGGAATCCTGGTTATCCCCTATTTCTTGCTTGGTCTTATAACAATTATAAGTTAGAGCGGGACCAACGTTCCTCAGCTCAGTATAACAAGCGGGTTCGGTTAATAGATCCATATTATTATCTTGATTAAGGCGTGACATGGTCGCTACCTGGAGAGAGAAAGAGAAGTAAACACTCAGCGTATGCTCTTACAAAATTAGATTGGTTATTATTTTATCTAATCAGGATGGCTCCCACTGTTTTAGTCAAATCTTCCTTCAAACTCTAAAAAGAAAGACTAGCCGGGATTAATTACACCCTACAAGTTCGCCAATTTTTCAGCCAGACTAGTGCCGGTACTTTGAGGGAAGTTCCCCGTCGTTTCGCACGGATCTAATTAAAATAAACCTCGGTTTACCAGGGGCGTAACTCCGTTAACACCTTTCTAGACACCTACTTGATCGGCTAATTGTAATGTGTAAAACTCTCTCAGGAGTAACTCTTACTCACAGTGGGTATCGGGATCCAACTATCTCATAGAAGGTATGCAATCTCATTGCAAATTTCAACACTTGAAATTCCCGACAACATTTTGCCCCTAGCAATCTATGACCTTGACGAAAGCCAACAAACCATAGGCTGCTAGTCAAGTTCTACCCGTACATTTCTTGATTGAATTAAACCCACCCGCACGACCCTTGACGAATGCCAACAAAGTCGCACGACTACCCTAACTCAATCGCATCATATGCTTTTGCAGATAAGCATAAATAGCTACCGCACACTACGCCTTGACGAAAGCCAACAAATGTAGCACGAATACTGTGAAGTACTTATCTGAAATGACGGAGGGCTACGACAGATTTTTTAGAAAACCCTTTGCGTAATGAACTTGGTCTCGTTGTAGAATCGAGTAATTTAAAATGGGGTGTTTTTTAAGCTTTTACTAGTTTTGCTAAAGAGCTCACGCCCGGTGAGGGGATCTCGGCTCTTTCCTTATCGAATAAGGTGCAGGATATTTCAAAAATACCACTATGCAAAGTAAAAACTATAGAAGCAATCAAAAGACAAACCGAGTTTGTAGCATCTGCTAGTTTCGCTAAAGAGGTCACTCCCGGTGAAGAGATCTCGGCTCTTTCCTTATCGAATAAGGTGCTGGATATTCTACAAGGAATACCACTATGCAAAGCAAGAACTAGAGCTACCAGTTTTTAAAACAAGTTTCTACAACATCTTTTAGATTTCTTTTATTTCATTAATCTCATTAATGAAGTCCCATCATAATATGCTTTCCAAGCATCACATATGAAACGAAAGTAACAATATATAATATATATCATATATATATAATATAGGCATTCGTCTGAACATATCACAGTGATCACATCACAGAGCAGCAGAAGATAACATATGAAATATTGGATATACTAGGATTTCCATGTTTTAAATTAAGCCAGTATAAAACACAGATTCCACGGTCGTGATGAATAGCCAAATCCACATCCCTAGACCCCTACGAGAGCGGCAAGTAATCCTACCAATTCTAGAGTTAGGAGACCCGGTCTCGACTTCTCGAGATGGTCTCCCACTGTACTCTAGAACCCGGTTACTTTTGCTCCCCGCCTTGGGTCTATCCTAAAGCGGAAAAGTAATAGTATACATCAACGGTGACATCTTCCTCAATCCGAAAGTGCCCCAATAAAAGAATATTACATACAAGATTTTACATGAATGAAAATGAAAAATTCTCATCTCACATAAAAAAAAACCGATTATTCAAACACGACAATCTAATATAACATATCCCAGTAACACATAACTGTAAGTCTACGGTAGCGCCCCGGCCGTCTGTCCGAGGCCAAAATGCGGAAACAAAAACTTTTTCTAAACTAGAAACCGGCGCTACCGTGGACTACAAACCCGGATCGGACCATTAACCTACTACTACCTAACTAGAGAAAGGGTAGAGAGCTATACCGAGCGATCCGTGTCCTTCGGTCTTTGGCCACTATCCCGATCTCCTCGCGGCATCTCCGGTCTCGATCTCCTCGTCGGAAAGGCACCACATCACCGAGTCTTTTTACGGGCTCCCACCTCTGGACCGAGAAAACTCGGACACGAAGTTGGCTAGCCGACATGTCCAAGATTGCTGTAAACTGGGTGTAGATCGGTTTGTCTCAAGGGGTTAATTGAAGTTGCCTTTTGGATGGAGGAATAAACTATGGAGATGAACTAGAATTTTTGTTGCAAGCAAAAATGAGATCAACATTTTTCCCCCACCCCCTTAGAAGTGGCCGGCCAAGCAATGGAGAAGGGAGAGAGGTGAGCACAAACAAGGTGGGGTGAGCATAAGGAGAGAATAATGCAAAAGAGAAATGAGTGATCATGATGAAAAAATGTCACACCCATCTCATTTTCAATCCACTCACCAATCCCATCTAAAAAAGCAAGTCATGATGAACCAATGGAGTCAACCTCAATCTAGAACCATCATGAAACAACCACTTACAAAAAACACTCTCCACTTTGCTAATTTGCACATTTGCAAATAAGCCCCTCCACACCAATTTTCAGCCAAAGAAAGAAAGAAAGGAAAATGGACGAAACGGAATGCAAACTGGCAACTTCAAAAAACGATCCCGTAATAAATTACAAGAAAACCCCGCGACTGTATATACATACCCACATTTGTATTCCGACCGAATACAAATACAATGAGACAAAATCTACACTGTATAATACTAGGGTCCGGCTTAAACCAAAGTCCGCTAGCATTATCCGTCCGAACTATAACACGTGCATAAGTGCACGCGTACGTTCGAACCCTGCCATAAATCCATACGGCCTCTACAGCGTTTCGCCCGAAACTTGAGAAACTGTCTGTGGGGGACTCTAAAGACTCGTCAATACTTTGGTTGTGGATTTAACCACTAGCACGTCAGAGGTATTAGCCGTACGTAACGGGCTACCAAGTATTGACCAAAAGGGAAGTCGATGAGCGAACTCATCTTGACACCCTACTGAGCCTGTCAGTGACAATATCCGTACAGTCATGTCCGTTCGTCTATGAGTATCACATGGCGGGCCTAGGGGGTTGGTAAAAGTCAGACCCCCAAAAGCGATACAAGTCGTGTCGGAGTGTAGTCCAGAACACCCTGAGATACTACTGGAATACCTACCCGTAAATCTCCAGCCTTGGCCAAGGACTTCGTGTAATGGCTCTCCTAGACACAGCGCGACCTCACCCCCAATACCGGGAGAGACGAACCCCTGCCGATCCGCTCACTGCCACCATATGGCTCGGGACTGTACCCAACTAAAACCTGTTTGCACGACTCCTTTGAGCCGTGGTAGGGTAGTAATCAAAGTACAGTGGGAACTCACACGAGACAAATGACGATCTCAGGTCGATGAACTAACCTGTACACATGTCACCAGGGAACTGCTATCTGACGTCTGGTATAATCCCAACTAGCATGCTCCCGGCGAGTCCTGTCCGGTGTGCTCATAACCCAATGAGCACATGTATACATCTTAGGTGAACCAACTGACACCAGTGGCTTGTGAGACCGGCCACCGCCCCTCGTCAAGGTCTCGACTGTATACACTAGTCTACTCTGGAGTATCGATGCCCTCTCTCGAAAACTCCTACGACTAGGGACCTTTTAAAGATGTGCTTATAGACCCCAGCTCCCACGTATATGATCGCCATCATACTGCTGGCCGTCAAGCAAGAATCCTAAGAGCTCTATCAACGCGCAATAGTGACCTGTAAGGTCACCTAAAGCAGTACACGATGATAAAGATAAACCAGATAGCATACTATCATCTCGAGTAAGACTGTCCTACCGGCATAGGTCCTCCCTCAATCATTGCAATCACGTGCCTGTGATCCAATAATTGACTCTGAGGGCACTATATCCAACAATCTCCCACTTGCACTCAAGGCTAATTATTGCGATGTCGCATACTCACAGCCCGTGTGATACCAAACACCCAACTCCTCTACTAATCAGTCTCACAAAATCCGTTTGCGAAACTAATGCGTTCAAGAAATAACCTCAGTGAGTGGATCCACTCTGATGTTTCTTTCTATGTCTCTCTTTATCTCAAGTTCGCGGAGAAACCCATCTCCCGAAATGAGCAATACATGTCTCAAAATATGTCTGGATATCTGATGGGACCTAGCTCATAAATGAACTCAAAATCCAAACTTCTTAGACTGTATCATCAACTGAACTGAATCAGTATCCTGCGTAATGCCTCCCTCAGTGTTCGCTTGGATCACCTGTCCAAAACACTGCTCCTCGTCAGAGGGAAAACTATAACTCTGACAGTCACTCTGTCATTTAGGTCACCTTGGAAGCCTGGAATAATAACTGTCTCCTAATAGAGGCTGTTGTTATCATATCCCTAGAATATTCACTTATGTTCTAAAACTGCTTCCGAATGTTTCTCCAGGATTGGATCAATATCAACTTACTGCATCTCATGCAAAAACAATATCTGGTGTGGTACTTGATATCTCATGATTGACTCAGTTGCCTAAGCAAGTGATCTGCCAATCATGCACATCCCTCTCCCCTTTAGTCTGTAAGACACCTTCAGAGAGGGTGACTCCATCACCTGCAGGTACACTATCGTGCCAGGAGTCGTCCATTCTAAAACCTTAAGAATGTTGTCTAAGTACCCAGATTGGGAAACTACCCAAATCTAGATCTAAAGCCATAGATCTAGTAACCAGAATGTCTGATATAATATCCAAGTCCTATGTGGAGAAACCACTGTATGACAACCAAAGTATAACCGATCGTAGTATAGGAATTTCACTTCCTACTCTGTGTATGTCATTCAAATACCAGGACATCACACCCTACTACCTTTTTAACAGATCCATCCCTTATTCTGATGAAGTCAAGCCTATAACTGTCATATCAGAAATAGATAATTTATCTCCGCTATATCTGCTTTAGTCCATAAATAGACATAAGCTACTTGTCCACTATGCTTCCGCTGCTCCCACTGACTACGACAACCCTCTGGCAGAATAATATACACGTGCACTTCTAAAGCCAGTTCAGAACGACGCTATACTTATCCTCCTGCCGGGTCTCATAGTCTGGAACAACAGCAATGGCAAGTCTGGGAAAACAACGACCTCCCTGTCACCGTCTTTGAGCATACCGGAGTACCTCTCGGGTGCCTGAGGTTACCTACCATATCTGCGGAGTGGCCAATAGAATGTCAAACCAGATTGAATTTTTAGGTTCTTAACAAATTTTCAATAATCGTTTGCGGTTCTGGAATCACTTCCAGTTCTACCATACTCCCACTACTGTTTTCTGAAAAAATCCATTTTTATTAAAACTGTGGCGAGTCTAGAACAATATCACTATTGATCTTCCAGATGGTAGAAAGTCAACCCTCGTCATAGCCCGGGTCAACCCACAAACAGCCATTACAGAGACGCGCCTTGAGTTATCTGGGGTCTGGTTTTAAGCATAAACCGGACAACTCCCCGTACCTTAACATCGTTAAGATATGAACCGTTCTATATCCAATATAGAAACAGAGGCACTGATTTAATTGGAACCAGATTCAAATCATGCAGCTGTCTCCAGTGCATGTCAACTAAATGGAGAGAGGTCGATCAGCATTACTCAACTTAGAAGTGCTTCCAATTATGAGTAACCTGAAAGAGAAGCAAGTTCTCTTAAACCCATTACTATCAACTGAATACCATACACAAGTATCTACATCTTCGATCACCTTGAAGAATCCCGATACTTGCAACACCTGGTTCTCTACTTTATTCATATACCTATAACTTCTCAAAACATGGACCTTGTGTTTCTACTTGTCTAAAAACTAGAGAAGTCATAAGTAAACCGAATATAGTACGAGGACCAACCCCTCTATCCTAATGGACACTGGACAACATACAATACTCTGTATAAGTCCCTTGAGACTAATAACTCATTCCCTGTGTGTCGTAGGTCGAAAACTGTACTTATGGTTAAGAAGAATTACACCGTTGTTCAATGCTCCTTACCTAACCATCCGCTGATATAGGTAAATGTCAAAGACATAATTTCAAAAAGTTATATCTCACTCTATAAAAATAGACGTACAGATATGTCAATTTGAAATTGGTGCATAACAATGGATATTCAAAACCAAATATTTGCCGTCCGGCAAACAACCCAGGTGATTTTCTCAAATATCACCAATTACAACGAATCCCGATATAATGAGGATGATCACCCAATTCCCAATAACTAACTCCCACTCATCATCTGTAAAACCATACAGATATGAGAATCAAACCTGGTAAATACATACCCTGGAGCAAGGACTAATTGGGAAATCAGTTTTCTATTAACAATACACAGTGAAACTGAAACATGTAAATGCTTCGAAGGGGTATCCGGGTATCTTAGTAATGCCTCTTCCAGATTCATGACTGTAACCGTATAATTCTTTGCCATCTCTCCAAATCCCTTTATATGTCTTTAGTCGTTACCTTCTGTACACCTTCGTTAGGCTAAATGGTTTTCTTTCTTTCCTACCGTTCGGCACCAGCCTATGGTTTGGAAGAAGACTATCCAATAAGCGTAATAGGTGTACTGTCCTAATCCTAGGAGCACTCGCAACCTGAGAGAAGGTGAAGACTAAAGACAACTGAATAAATCTTATTCCTATTTCTCCTGAACCAGAATCCATCCCCGAACTGGAACAAGTTCCTTTCGAGTTCGTATATAACCATACGATGGAGTATCCAAATAACGGTGGATTTTCGTAGTGATACGGAGTGTTCTGGAGAAATACAAAGGTGAAGTAGGAGTGGCGATGAAGTACTTGGTTTGGTCGTGAATAGCAGTCGCAATTTCCTCTGCCCTCTTTCTAATCGCTTTATTTGTCTTTACTTAATACCTTCTGTACACCATCGTTAGGCTAATTGGTTTTCTTCATTCCCTACCGTTCGGCACCTGCCTATGGTTTGGAAGAAGACTACCCAATAAGCGTAATAGGTGTACTGTTCCTAATCCAAGGAGCACTCGCAACCTGAGAGAAGGTAAGAGGAAAAGACAACTGAATAGTCCTATTCATTTTCTCCAGAGCCGGAAACCATCCTCGAATCTGGAACAAGTTCCTTCGAGTTCGTATATAACCATACGATGGTTTTATCCAATGGAAGTGGGCGTTCGTAGTAATACGGGGTGTTCTGGAGAAAAGGGTAAAAGTAGGAGTGGCAATGAGGTATGCAACTCTGACAATCCAAAAGCCAGTGTTTTAAGAAGGTTCGGTTAATCTTGGTCACTGAGTCATAGTCAAGAGTCGGGTCATGGTTGCTGCCAAAGAGAGAGAGAAAAGAAACACTCAGCGTGCACTCTAACCTAGATCAGAATGGTTATTAATTTATCTAATCAGGAAATGTCCCACTGTATCCTCAAATTCTCCTCCAAACCTGAAAGAAGAATTAGTCGGGATCACCCGAGGAGTAAACCAACTTATCAGCGGGAATCGGGATCCAACTATCATCGCATGATAACGTGACGGAATCCACTCACGTTATCACACTCCAGAAGGTATGCGCATGCCTGGCAAGTTTCAGTTTCTTTAGAAACTCCCGATGTATGTTTTTACCCCTAGGACCCAAGTGATCTTGACGAATAATCAACAAATCAAAAGGTCCTAGTCAAGTTCAACCCGTCATTATCTTGATTGCGTTAAACCCACCCGCACGACCCTTGACGAATAATCAACAAAGTCGTACGACCGTCCTAACCAATCCACATATCCATGCGGCAGAAAGCATTACAGAGCTACCGCACACTACGCCTCGGCGAATAGCAACGACAAACGTAGCGCGAATACTAAGCAATACTAATCTGAAATGATGGAGGGCTACGAATGGTTTTTGGCGAAAAACCTTTTACCGTAATGAACTTGATATCGTTGAAGGAACCGGATAGCTTTTTATAAAAATATAGTGACGAAAACCTTTGCTAAAGAGGTCACTCCCGGTGAAGGGATCTCGGCTCTTTCCCCGTAGAATGAGGTGCAGGATATTCCAACTAAATACCACGATGCAAAGCAAAAGTAATCGACTATAGTGAAGTTATTGCCCTGACGCAAACTTGTTAGTTATATGTATGCCCTAGAGGCCATTACTGTACATAGGATGTATATTGTAGTGGATGCTGGGACGTATATAGGGAGGACTTTCTTGCTCGACATGATAGTATGCTATCTGGTTGAACTTTACCTTAACGTGTATACTGATTGTCTCTTTGTTACATGTTGGTAAAGCCCTTAGGATGTGTACTTGACTACCTGGACTATGATGCGGATCATACTAGTGGGGACATGGTAGTCCATAAGTACATCCTTCAAAGTCCCTAGTCGTGGGTGTATCGAGACGGGGCATCGATATACCAGAGTAGACTAGCGTGTACCTTCTCGACCCATACAGATGGGCGATGGATGATCCCATATCCATTGGTGTTTGACATCAGAGATGATATACGGGTGCTCAGTAGAGACTGGGTACACTGGACGGACTCGCCGAGAACTCCCAGATGGTATTATACCTCACGTCAGATGGCAGTTCTCTGGTGACACTGGTACAGAGTAGTCTGTTGACCCGAGATCGTCATAGAGTCTTGTGTTGTTCCCACTGTGCTTTGATTTCCATCTTACCACGTCCAAGAGGGCGTGCAAAACGGTGGTTTTTGGGTACAGTCCCGAGTCACATGGAGGCAATGAGCGATAGGAGGGGATTCGTCTCTCCCGGTATAGGGAGTTGATGTTGCGCTGTGTTCGATTGGCTATAACAGGAAATCCCTGGCCAGGGTTGCTGAGATTTACTGGTAAGTGTTACCTGTAGTTTCTCGAAGTGTTATAGACCTCATATCGACACGACTTATCGAGCTATTGGGGTCTGACGTTTACCACCCCTAGGCGAGATATGCGACAGATCAGACGATCAGACCGGACTGTACGGTAGTGTTACTGGTTGGAATCACTGGAGTGTGAGCGGGCTTGCTCGTCGATCTTCAGATCGCTCAATACCCGGGTGGCCGTTACGTTTAGCAGACCGCTTGCGGCTTGTGGGTGCTTGATATGATCATCATCTGCTGCCGGCGTATTGACGAGTCTTTAGAGTCCTACACACAGGTTTCCTGGCTCAAGCGAAATGAAATAGGAGCGCATATGAGATATGTGCGGGACCGAGAATAATACCAGTATGTGATACTGTATTCGATTCTCGCGATGTGACATTGATCGGTTATATGCGATATAGCCGGGTTATCGGATCAAGTTTTGATTCGATAAGTTGTTACTAATGATACTAGTCGGTTGTGTGTGACATGACCGGATCATTGAATCAAGTGTTGATTTAATAATTTAATGCATAATTATATATTTGATATATTACTTTGCATTAACTAGTATTGGTTCACTTTAAATGGATTTTCTCACTTGAAGTTCACAAGTTGTATATGTGATATACTTTTGTGCACTTGATTGTATCATGTTTGATGATACATGCTTTATGGTTAAGTGTAAAGAATTAAACCAAGGTTAAGTTGTTGATTAGGGTTTTAATTATTCATTTATCTTACAATTTATTTATTCATTTTGATTAAATTGAAAGATAAATGAATGGTGGCTTCATTTGTTTTTAGTTGAAGCTTCATGAAGCTTTGACTTGATGACTTTTTTGTTCTCATCCTTAACCCTAACCATCAACCCAACCTTAGTCAATTCTCTACACTTAACTAAGGTAAAGATTATGATAAGTATTGTTTTATTTTTCTATTTTAAAAAACTTATCATATTCTTCATCTTCTTCTTTCTTCTTCACTTCAAGAAAAAGCTTCACAAGCTTTAATGGCAAAGTGAGAATTAGAGTGAGAAATCCAATTCTAAAGTCTACCCACTTCCTATTTCTTCATCCTCTACCTTTTGCTAAGTAGTAGAGTGTGTTTCCTTCACAAGTTTCTTGACTTGGTGAAGTGAGAGCTTGATCTTGCGATGCTTCGACGTAGATCATCTTCGGCATGGACATCGACGACCTAGCTCGCCTATTCTCCGATGAAGTCGACGCTAGAGCCCGGATTTGATTTGGACAGCGGAGAGGACCTCATCTCGGAGCCGTGGAGGTGGAGGACCGGATCTACAAAGGTTGTATTTCCGTTTCCCATTAGTTAATTGTTAACTAGTTTACTTTTCGCCTAGTTTTCTAGCAAACGATCCGTAGTCGGGTCTCTCGGCACCCGTAAAATTTTATAATGGCATGTTCGATGCCTTGTGAGACCTCATTAGGGTGCTTAGGAACCCTACAGTGGTATCAGAGCCTAGCTAGAGCCTTAGGCGAAGTCCCGACGGAGTTTGAAACCCGGACGAACCGAAAACACGAACCCAAAATAGCTCTCTGTCCTTTTTCTAAAATCTGGGATTTTTCAACATTAAAAATATGCAGAAAAATCAGCAGGAAATTCTAAGGGATACTGTAAAATTCGTGCACCCAATTCCTTCAATGAGCCGCGGTTCCGCGGCACGAGCTTGGCTCGTGCGGCGGAACCGCGGCCGTTTTGTCTTTTCTGGGATCCAAATTTGCACAGTAATTCATAATATGCAGTGTTGTTTTTCCTGGGTATTTTTGATATTTTTCCAGAGTTTTAATTATCAGGAGTTGTTTTGGGGATTCGTATGTTCGATCGGATTATCAAATTTTGTCTGTGTGGCTTTCCGGATAAATTTTAGAATATGTTAAAAAGTTCGACCGGATATAAATACCCAATTTTTCCCCTGTCGAGAAATTTCCAAGTGTTGGATTTTTCCGTAGTTTAACGACGTTCTAAGTAGTGCAAGTAACGCGATGGTCCCTCTAGAAGACAACAAACCTTAACTCGATTATGTGACCGTCTTGAACTGCCCTTTGAACCTTCGGGTTTGGGGCAGTACGGCGTGCCACATGTGAGGCGTTGGCTTGACCCTTCTACGGCTGGACCGTTGGTACTGAGGCACGAACTGAATGTTGCTAGACTTGTTTCATGTGTTGATCTGTATCGGGAAAACTTGGGTGTTCGATTGTTCGATCGGAAAGTTTAACATTTTCTATTTATCTGGAATGGGATACAATAATTGGAATTCACAAGTAGTTATGTGATAACTAAATGAATGATATAAACATAGCAGTTTAGTCTCACTTGATCGGTTGCCACGGAATTTTGATGTGATCAAAAGTCCGTCGCAATCACGTAGCATACGCGGATACTCGCCGGGTAAACTTAATAGACAGCCTCACCCCATAACCCCGACCAAGTGACTGTAGGAGAACCCCGTCGCCAAAAGCATCCGTTCGGGTGCTCCCGGCAGCGGTGTTCCGCCTTGGTGCACTTCGTCGACGGTATCGGGGGTGCGGCCGTCTACTGAAGTTTGCGACGAGCATTCGATCAGCATGTCGGGAATCTTGTTGAATTGCCCGACTTGGTATTGAAAAGTGTTTTCGATGTTGAGACTAAAATGCGGGGTTTATAATTGTTAGGCATGCGATGTCTAAGTAATTCATTCGGTCAGGCATGCGATGTCTGAGGTGGTTGCGGATTCCAACTGTTGTAGTTTTACACTTTCTTTTCTGTGACCGTAAGTGTAATATGTGATATCGCCGGTTTCGTTGCTATATGTCAACGACAATTGGGATGCGCATATATACTTACGTTGATGACATGTGATGTTATGTGTTGCTGGATATGTTATATTGGATCGTTGTGTTTGAATAGCCGGGGTTTTTTATGTGAGATGAGTGTTTTTCATTTTCATTCATGTAAAAACATGTATGTAATATTCTTTTATTGGGGCGCTTCCAGGTTGCGGAAGTTGTCACCGTTTGTATATTATTTACTTTTCCGCACTAGGATAGACCCAAGGAGGGGAGCACAAGTAACCGGGTTCTGGAGTCCAGTGGGAGACCAACTCGAGGAGTCGGGTCCGGGTCTCCTAACTCCAGAATTGGTAGGGTTGCTTGCCGCTCTCGTAGGGGTCTAGGGGTGTGGGTTTGGCTATTCATCACGACCGTGGAATCCGTGTTTTATACTGGCTCGTATTGAAAACACGGACGTCCTAGTATATCCAATATTTCATATGATTCTTCTGCTGCGATATCTGTGATGTGATCATGTGATGTTCTGTGATAGATACAGTATATAGTATATATGATATATTATATAGACGTTACTTATGTTTTACACCCGCGCTAGCCCTGCCCCGCTCTGCCGTTAGTTACCTAACCTAACGGTGCACGAGGGGACATCGAGGCGAATGCGGATGGCATAAGTGTACGTCGTATTTATCTGTGATGTTTAGGTACTTAAATGATGGGACTTCATTAATATGATTAATGAAATAAAAGAAACCTAAGATGTTGTAGAATCGAATTTCAAAATAAAACAGGTAGCTACAGTTCTTGCTTTGCACAGCGGTATATGAGATATATCCTGCACCTTATTCGATGAGGAAAGGACCGAGATCCCTTCACCGGGAGTGACTCCTTTAGCAATAACTGGCAGATGCTACACACTCGGTTTGTCTTTTGATTGCGTTTACGTGTTTTTGCTTTGCACAGTGATATATATGATATATCCCGCACCTCATTCGACGAGGAAAGGACCGACGATCCCTTCACCGGGAATGACTCCTTTAGCAAAACTAGAAAAGCCTCAAAAGCACTCCATTTCAAAATTCATTCGATCCTACAACGATATAAAGTTCATTACGCAAAGGGTTTTCTTAAAAGCCTGACGTAGCCCTCCGTCATTTCAGGTAAGTAATAGTTAGTATTCGTGCTGCGTTTGTTGACTCAGTCAAGGCGTAGTGTGCGGTAGCTGATTATTTCTTACCTGCAAAGCATATGATGCGATTGGATTAGGGTAGTCGTGCGGCCTTGTTGACTCAGTCAAGGGTCGTGCGGGTGGGTTTAATTCAATCAGGAAATGACGGGTTGAACTTTACTTGCGGTCTATGGTTTGTTGACTCAGTCAAGGTCATAGATCGCTTGGGGCAAAATATTATCGGGAATTTCAAGTGTTGAAATTTGCAATGAGATTGCATACCTTCTATGAGATAGTTGGATCCCGATACCCGCTGCGAGTAAGAGTTACTCCTGGGAGAGTTTTATACATTACAATTAGCCGATCAAGTAGGTGTCTAGAAAGGTGTCAACGGGGTTACGCTTCTGGGAAAACGAGGTTTACATTAATTAGGTTCGTGCGAAAGCACGGGGGACCTCCCTCAAAGTACCGACACTGGCCTGGCTGAAAGATTGGCGAACTTGTAGTGTGTAATTAATCCCGGCTAGTCTTTCCTTTTTGGGTTTGAAGGAAGATTTGATAAAAAGCAGTGGGAGCCATCCTGATTAGATAAAATAATAACCAATCTATTCTTGCAAGAGCGCACGCTGAGTGTTTTCTTCTCTCTCTCTCCAGGTAGCGACCATATCACGCCTTAATCAAGATAATAATACGGAATATTGACCGAACCCGCTTGTTATACTGAGCTGGGGAACGTTGGTTTCGCTCCAACTTATAATAGTTATAAGACAGAGCAGGAAATTGGGGATTACCAGAATTCCCGTGCCGCCCAAACGAAGAGAGTGCATGCTGATGCATCATCTTCGGGTGTGTTCATTATACAGAACTGTTTCTCAGTATCCTTTACGTCCTGGGTATGTGATACCAGATCAGGATCCCAGATATGTAATCTGTTACATAGGGCTACAGAAAGGTAGAGAACTGAGAACGGGTGATAAGTTTCATGAGGCAGAAAACGGGGCAAGTGTTGCAGCCAAGTCTGTTGGTCACTGTCACCCTGTATTACCAATACATTGATTCTGAACGAATGTTGTTAGATACCGAACCTGATATACAAAATCATATCAGTCTCTTTATTAGTAAAGAAATGATAAAATTTTGTATAAATGGATAATGTTTTGAACATTTCCTATATCAAAAGTTGATCGGTTCAGGCACGTTATCTAAAAGCATTAATGTTCTAAATCAAATTACAGTTCTTAGTATATGGAACACACATAAGAGGAAGAGTTCAGAAATGAACGGATCCTTCTTAAGGTATTGTAGACTAGGTCAGATCAATGTGACCCGACTAGCTGAAGTTACATGTAGATGCATATTTAAATCAGTTTGAATTTACATCTTGTGAAACTCGCCAGTCATGTCACAAAGATAAGATGACCGTGGCTCCGTTTACTGGAAACAGAGAAAGAGTTAATGAACTCTTGGGACTGATACATGATGATGTATGTAAGGTCTCCTGTCTACACATGCCAGGAATGGTTCTTTATACTTCATTACGTTCTCTGATGATCTTTCGAGTTTCAGACCTATGTTCCTGTTGAAACACAAGTCCGAACCTTTTGAGATATTCACAGAATATAAGTTAGAAGTAGAGAACCAATATACGGGTATAAGTATTATGTCCTTTGATGTGATCAAGGAGGAGAATACTTGAGCACGGAAATCCTGGACTATTCTAAAGGAGAATGAGATTCTCTCTCAGCATTACTCCTCCGTATACACCATGGCACGATGGTATATCGGGGCGGAGCAATCACACCCTATATGATATGGTGTGCTCTATGATGAGTAATACTGAGTTACCTATTTCCTTTTTGGGAGTTATGCACTTGAGAAGCTGCATACCTATTGAATAGGGTTCAAATCAAGTCAGTTGCCTACCGCTCCATATGAGATATGGTATGGGAAGAGCCCATGTCTTAAGCTAGTTAAGATTTGGAGTTGTCCGGCCTATGTCTAAAAGCAAAATCCGGACAAGCTCGAGGCAAGGTCTGTTATGTAGAACTGGAAAGGTTCCAGCTATACAAACTACAGCAGATGATTTGATAAAACCAAATGATTCAATAGTTACCAACGAACCTCAGCCTCTCCGCCGATCTAGTAGGGTTCCTCACCCACCTGAGAGTTACTTCGGTTTCTCTATGACAGTGGGAGCGAGGATTGCATCATGAGATGATGACCCAACTAGCTTCGAGCTGGCCATCAGGAGTAAGACTCTGTGAGAATGGCTGGATGCTTAATGATCTGAGATGGAATCCTTATACACCAGCAAAGTATGGACTTTAGCTGCTATATCTGAAGGGTTAAATCCTCATCAGGAGCAAGTATATCTTGAGAAGATTACTTGGTGTACATGGAAAGGTTAAGACTTACAAAGCTAGACTTGTTAAAAGTTTGCATCATTGACCAGGTGTGGAAAATGATGAAACCTTTTTCCAGTATCTAAGCTTAAGTCCATCCAGATCCTACTTGCCACGGCTTCATACCATGACTACGATATCTGGTGGTTGGGTGTCATGACTGCTTTTCTAAATGATGTTTTAGAAGAGTGCGTCTATAAGTACACAGCCAGAAGGCTTCGTAGACAGTGGGAGCAGCGGAAACGTGTGCAAGATGTTTTATGTGATAAAACAGGCATCGCGGAGTTGGAACATCTGTTTTGATGAGTTAGTCAAAGAGTTTGACATCATCAAAATGGTAGATGAACCTTGTATAAACAAAAAGGTAGTAAGGAGTATGGTGACGATCCTCGTAGAGTACGTGGATAACATACTCTTGATAGGGAAGGAGTTTCCTATGCTACGCTCGGTCGATCTCCGCTTATCACAAGGATTCTCCAATAGGATCAAAATGATACCTACTAAATCCTGGGTTTTGGATCTATGAGATAGATCTAAATGGATATTAGGATTCTCACTAGTTGTTGTGAGATGGTATCAATCGATCCTGGGGAGAATCACTGGAAGTGTTCCAGGGTGATAAAGACGACTGAGTGTCAGTCACAGGCATTGTCTTTACCCTCAGTAAAGGGGCGGTATGTTGGAAGAGTTCCAAACAAGATACCGTGACATACTAGACGATAAAGGCTGGATACATCGCTATTTGAGATGCTACCAAAGAGGCAGTCTGGATATATATTTGTTCATGAGATGAACTTTGTTCCTCCCATTATGTGACAATGGAGTTGTGGCTTATGCCAAGGAACGCCGGTCCCATCAGTGATCCAGACATATTCTATGGCAGTATCACTTGATCATGGAGATGGTTGATCTCCAAGGGATCGAGGTTAGGAGAGTAGACTCAGAGGACGACACAGCGGATCCACTCACAAAGGCCTGTTCCCAGAGAGAGACTTTTATGGGATGGTTGAGTATGAGATACTACAACCACTGCTATCAGATGGCCCTAGTGCAAGTGGGAGATTGTTAGTTATATGTATGCCCTAGAGGCCATTACTGTACATAGTATGTATATTGTAGTGGATGCTGGGACGTATATAGGGAGGACTTTCTTGCTCGACATGATAGTATGCTATCTGGTTGAACTTTACCTTAACGTGTATACTGATTGTCTCTCTGTTACATGTTGGTAAAGCCCTTAGGATGTGTACTTGACTACCTGGACTATGATGCGGATCATACTAGTGGGGACATGGTAGTCCATAAGTACATCCTTCAAAGTCCCTAGTCGTGGGTGTATCGAGACGGGGCATCGATATACCAGAGTAGACTAGCGTGTACCTTCTCGACCCATACAGATGGGCGATGGATGATCCCATATCCATTGGTGTTTGACATCAGAGATGATATACGGGTGCTCAGTAGAGACTGGGTACACTGGACAGACTCGCCGAGAACTCCCAGATGGTATTATACCTCACGTCAGATGGCAGTTCTCTGGTGACACTGGTACAGAGTAGTCTGTTGACCCGAGATCGTCATAGAGTCTTGTGTGGTTCCCACTGTGCTTTGATTTCCATCTTACCACGTCCAAGAGGGCGTGCAAAATGGTGGTTTTTGGGTACAGTCCCGAGTCATATGGAGGCAATGAGCGATAGGAGGGGATTCGTCTCTCCCGGTATAGGGAGTTGATGTTGCGCTGTGTTCGATTGGCTATAACAGGAAATCCCTGGCCAGGGTTGCTGAGATTTACTGGTAAGTGTTACCTGTAGTTTCTCGAAGTGTTATAGACCTCATATCGACACGACTTATCGAGCTATTGGGGTCTGACGTTTACCACCCCTAGGCGAGATATGCGACAGATCAGACGATCAGACCGGACTGTACGGTAGTGTTACTGGTTGGATTCACTAGAGTGTGAGCGGGCTTGCTCGTCGATCTTCAGATCGCTCAATACCCGGGTGGCCGTTACGTTTAGCAGACCGCTTGCGGCTTGTGGGTGCTTGATATGATCATCATCTGCTGCCGGCGTATTGACGAGTCTTTAGAGTCCTACACAGAGGTTTCCTGGCTCAAGCGAAACGAAATAGGAGCGCATATGAGATATGTGCGGGACCGAGAATAATACCAGTATGTGATACTGTATTCGATTCTCGCGATGTGACATTGATCGGTTATATGCGATATAGCCGGGTTATCGGATCAAGTGTTGATTCGATAAGTTGTTACTAATGATACTAGTCGGTTGTGTGTGACATGACCGGATCATTGAATCAAGTGTTGATTTAATGATTTAATGCATAATTATATATTTGATATATTACTTTGCATTAACTAGTATTGGTTCACTTTAAATGGATTTTCTCACTTGAAGTTTACAAGTTGTATATGTGATATACTTTTGTGCACTTGATTGTATCATGTTTGATGATACATGCTTTATGATTAAGTGTAAAGAATTAAACCAAGGTTAAGTTGTTGATTAGGGTTTTAATTATTCATTTATCTTACAATTTATTTATTCATTTTGATTAAATTGAAAGATAAATGAATGGTGGCTTCATTTGTTTTTAGTTGAAGCTTCATGAAGCTTTGACATGATGACTTTTTTGTTCTCATCCTTAACCCTAACCATCAACCCAACCTTAGTCAATTCTCTACACTTAACTAAGGTAAAGATTATGATAAGTATTGTTTTATTTTTCTATTTTAAAAAACTTATCATATTCTTCATCTTCTTCTTTCTTCTTCACTTCAAGAAAAAGCTTCACAAGCTTTAATGGCAAAGTGAGAATTAGAGTGAGAAATCCAATTCTAAAGTCTACCCACTTCCTATTTCTTCATCCTCTACCTTTTGCCAAGTAGTAGAGTGTGTTTCCTTCACAAGTTTCTTGACTTGGTGAAGTGAGAGCTTGATCTTGCGATGCTTCGACGTAGATCATTTTCGGCATGGACATCGACGACCTAGCTCGCCTATTCTCCGATGAAGTCGACGCTAGAGCTCGGATTTGATTTGGACAGCGGAGAGGACCTCATCTCGGAGCCGTGGAGGTGGAGGACCGGATCTACAAAGGTTGTATTTCCGTTTCCCATTAGTTAATTGTTAACTAGTTTACTTTTCGCCTAGTTTTCTAGCAAACGATCAGTAGTCGGGTCTCTCGGCACCCGTAAAATTTTATAATGGCATGTTCGATGCCTTGTGAGACCTCATTAGGATGCCTAGGAACCCTACAAAACTTCTGTCCAAGGGGTCACTCCCGGTGAAGGGATCTCGGCCCTTGCCTCGTCGACTGAGGTGCTGGATATTCATAACCGAATACCACTGTGCAAAACAAAAGAGAACGTCCTTGCAATAACAGCTTTTTGAAAATTGTTCCAACAACATCAGAATAGGTTTGTTTAGCTTGCATTGATCCGAATCAACGCAGTCCCATCAATTGATCACACCAATAAAGAACGAAAATACGATGTACGTATATGCCACCCGCATTCGCCATTGGGTCCCGTCATCACCCGTTAGGTTACTTAACTAACAACAGAGCGGGGACTGGACTAGCGCGGGTGTAAAACATATACAACATCTACTAGTATATATATCAATATATAATAATCGCTCAAGCCGTGATAAAATGCAATATCACAGAAATGTAATAAGCATCACAGAACAATACAGATAATCTGGGATCCCTGGGTTTCATAGAGCCGCTACTGAAACCCGACGTTCCCCTGGTCGTGTGGATAGCCTGTGCAATGAAATCCTAGACCCCTACGGGCGCGGCAAGTTACCCGCCAAAACCTGAAGCGAGGCAGCCCCCTTCAGCAACGTGAATGGACCACCCAGCACTTCACGGAATCCGGTAACTTGGGCACCCCTCCTTAGGTCAACCTGTACCCTCTACGAGTGCGGCGAATAGCCCGCCAATTCTAGAGTGAAGCCCCCTCCGTCTCAAAGCCATGAGATGTGGGCCCGTTGCCTTCTAGAACCCGGCTACCCATGCACCCCTCCACGGGGTAATCCTAGTACAGAAAGTAAAATATACAACGGGTGCATCGACCTTAGCCCGGTCGTGCCCCAAAAGAATAATATAAAAACAGGCAGTGAGGGCAGTCCACATGTCGGACGCTCGCCCCGCAATATCAAATGTACATATACAACCAAACTGTACTACCATTGCATCCAGGCTATCCACCACGACAAATCCGCAACATCACAGCACAACACAGAACATCAACGTGAATGTCACGTTCGCAAATCCGTTTAAAAGAACTATAGCAATTAGACAGGATTTACCGATCAAATGAAATTCACGGTCGCAGATATAATGTAAATACTGTGAACTAACATGTTTAAAATTTTCGATCGACAAAAATTCCCGAAGTGGGCACCAAGTACAATACTCAGTACACAAAATAAATCTGGGCCCAAACAGAATATACCAAAAACCCCAATTCCAACACAGAGACCTACTGAAGAAATTTGGTGCACTGTGGTTACAGTAAGACGGCGGATCCACGGCCAAAACGTGGTTACGGCCGCGGATCCGCCGCGCTACAGTGGAATCAGCCGACCAAATTTCTTCAGTTCTCTTGAAAAAGCCTGCACATATTTCTGCAATATACCAAATAATTTTTTGACAACAAAACAGAATCGACAGAAACTGATGCTTTTGAAATTGTGGTTTTTGGAAAGTTTGTTCGATCGAGTTCTAAACACGTTAGAGCAAGCTAGAAAAGGTTAATGGTGTGGCCCTGATACCATGTAAGTCTACGGTAGCGCCCCGGCCGTCTGTCCGAGGCCAAAATGCGGAAACAATTTTTTTTTCTAAACTAGAAACCGACGCTACCGCGGACTACAAACCCGGATCGGACCATTAACCTACTACTAGCTAACTAGAGAAAGGGTAGAGAGCTATACCGAGCGATCCGTGTCCTTCGGTCTTTGGCCACCATCCCGATCTCTTCGCGGAATCTCCGGTCTCGATCTCCTCGTCGGAAAGGCACAACATCACCGAGTATTTTTATGGGCTCCCACCTCTGGACTGAGGCAACTCGGACACGAAGTTGGCTAGCCGACGTGTCCAAGATTGCTGTAGACTGATTGTAGAACTGTTTGTCTCAAGAGGTTAATTGAAGTTGCCTTTTGGATGGAGGAATGAACTATGGAGATGAACTAGAATTTTTATTGCAAGAAAAAATGAGATCAACATTTTCCCCCCACCCCTTTAGAAGTGGCCGGCCAAGCAATGGAGAAGGGAGAGAGGTGAGCACAAACAAGGTGGGGTGAGCATAAGGAGAGAATAATGCAAAAGAGAAATGAGTGATCATGATGAAAAAATGTCATACCCATCTCATTTTCAATCCACTCACCAATCCCATCTAAAAAAGCAAGTCATGATGAACCAATGGAGTCAACCTCAATCTAGAACCATCATGAAGCAACCACTTACAAAAAACACCCTCCAGTTTGCTAATTTGCACATTTGCAAATAAGCCCCTCCACACCAATTTTCAGCCAAAGAAAGAAAGAAAGGAAAATGGCCGAAACGGAACGCAAACTGGCAACTTCAAAAAACGATCCCGTAATAAATTACAGGAAAACCCCACGACTGTATATACATACCCGCATTTGTATTCCGACCGAATACAATTGCAATGAGACAAAATCTACACTGTATAATACAAGGATCCGGCTTAAACCAAAGCCCGCTAGCAATATCCGTCCGAACTATAACACGTGCACAAGTGCACGCATACGTTCGAACCCTGCCATAAATCCATACGGTCTCTACAGCGTTTAGACCGAAACTTGAGAAACTGTCTGTAGGGGACTCTAAAGACTCGTCAATAGTTTGGCTGTGGATTTAACCATTAGCACGTCAGAGGTATTAGCCGTACGTAACGGGCTACCAAGTATTAAACAAAAGGGAGGTCGATGAGCGAACTCATCCTGACACCCTACTGAGCCTGTCAGTGACAATATCCGTACAGTCCGGTCCGTTCGTCTATGAGCATCGCATGGCGAGCCTAGGGGGTTGGTAAAAGTCAGACCCCCAAAAGCGGTACAAGTCGTGTCGGAGTGTAGCCCAGAACAACCTGAGATATGTTGGATATAGTGCCCTCAGAGTCAATTATTGGATCACAGGCACGTGATTGCAATGATTGAGGAAGGACCTATGCCGGTAGGACAGTCTTACTCAAGATGATAGTATACTATCTGGTTTATCTTTATCATCGTGTACTGCTTTAGGTGACATTACTGATCACTATTGCACGTTGATAGAGCCCTTAGGATTCTTGCTTGACTACCAGCAGTATGATGGCGATCATATACGTGGGAGCTGGGGTCTATAAGCACGTCCTTAAAAGGTCCCTAGTCGTGAGAGTTTCGAGACAGGGCATCGATACTCCAGAGTAGACTAGTGTATACAATCGAGACCCCGACGAGGGGCAGTGGCCGGTCTCACAAGCCACTGGTGTCAGTTGGTTCACCTAAGATGTATACAGGTGCTCATTGGGTTATGAGTACACCGGATAGGACTCGCCGGGAACATGCTAGTTGGTATTATACCTAGCGTCAGATAGCAGTTCCCTGGTGACATGTGTACAGATTAGTTCATCGACCTGAGATCTTCATTTCTCTCGTGTGAGTTCCCACTGTGCTTTGATTACTACCCTACCACGGTTCAAAGGAGTCATGCAAACAGGTTTTAGTTGGGTACAGTCCCGAGCCACATGGAGGCAGTGAGCGAATCTGCAGGGGTTCGTCTCTCCCGGTATTGGGGGTGAGGTCGCGCTGTGTATAGGAGAGCCATTACACAAAGTCCTTGGCCAAGGCAGGAGATTTACTGGTAGGTATTCCAGTAGTATCTCAGGGTATTCTGGGCTACACTCCGACATGACTTGTAGAGCTTTTGGGGGTCTGACTTTTACCAACCCCCTAGGCCCGCCATGCGATGCTCATAGACAAACGGACCGGACTGTACGGATATTGTCACTGACAGGATCAGTAGGGTGTTAGGATGAGTTCGCTCAACGACGTCCCTTTTGGTCAATACCCGGTAGCCCGTTACGTATGGCTAATACTTCTGACGTGCTAGTGGTTAAATTCACAGCCAAACTATTGACGAGTCTTTAGAGTCCCCCACAGATAGTTTCTCAAGTTTCGGGCGAAACTCTGTAGAGGCCGTATGGATATATGGCAGGGTTCGATCATGTACGTGCGGTATTTCACGGATCATGATCGGACGGATAATACTAGCGGGCTTTGGTTTAAGCCGGATCCTAGTATTGTACAGTGTAGATTTTATCTCATTGCATCTGTATTCGGTCGGAATACAAATGCGGGTATGTATATACAGTCACGGGGTTTTTCTGTAATTTATTACGGGATCGTCTTTTTGAAGTTGCCAGTTTGCATTCCGTTTCGGCCATTTTCTTTTGTTTCTTTCCTTGGCTGAAAATTGATGGGAGGGGGTTATTTGCAAATGTGCAATTAATAATGGAGAAGACTTTTTGTGGCACATGGTTAGTTCATCATGGTTCTTGCCTCTTATGATTACCTTTTTGTTCATCATGGTTTACTTTATGGAGATGGGATTTGTGAGGGGATGGATATGATTATTGAGGTGACTCATTTTCATGGTGATGATTACTTTTTCTTTTGACCTTTTTCCCTCCACCATTTTACATGGGGCCGGCCACTTTAGGGGAGAAGGGATTGATTCATTTTTGATGGTGGGAAAATATTCTTCTCATTCTTGGCTTGCAACAAAATTCCTAACCCTCTCCAAAAGCTTTCTCCTTCACCTCCACATCTAAACATGGCAACTTCATACCCCTTGAGACAAATGATTCTACACTTAGCCTACAGCATTCTTGGACACGTCGGCTTGCCAACTTTGTGTCCGAGTTGCCTCAGTCCAGAGGTGGGAGCCCGTAAAAAGACTCGGTGGTGTGGTGCCCTTTCCGACGAGGAGATGAAGAACGGAGATTCCGCGAGGAGATCGGGATGGAGGCAGAAGACCGAAGGACACGGATCGCTCGGTATAGCATTCTACCCTTTCTCTAATTTGCTAGTAGTTGGTTAATGGTCCGATCCGGGTATATAGTCCGCGGTAGCGCCGGTTTCTAGTTTGAAGAAAAGTTCTTATTTCCGCATTTTGGCCACAGACGGCCGGGGCGCTAACGTGCACTTACATTGGTATCAGAACCACGCCATTAACCTAGTCTAGCTTACTCTAACGTGTTTACAAGTTCGATCGAACGGATTTTCTAAAAACCGCGTTTTCAAGTCCAGTTTCTGTCGATTTTATTTTGTGCTCCAAAAATTTTTTCTGGGCATGTCAAAAAATCGTGCAGGGTTTTTTAAGCATTCTGTGAAAATTCAGTAGCTCGATGGCACTGTTCCACCGTGGAACCGCGGCCAAACCCATGCATTAGCCGCGGTTCCATCGCCATTTTAACTCCTTGCTTCACCAAATTTCTACAGTAGCTATCTGACTTGGAAATAGGGTTTTTGGTATATTCTATTTGGGCCCAGATTATTTTGAGTGCTACAGTTGTGCTTGGGACCCACTTCGGGAATTTTAGTCGATCGAAAATTTTAAACATGTTAGTTCACAGTATTTACATTATATCTGCGACCGTGAATGTCATTTGAGCGGTAAATCCTGTCTAACTACTATAGCCCTTTTAGACGGATTTGCGAACGTGACATTCACGTTGATATTTTGTGTTGTGCTGTGATGTTGCGGATTTGTCGTGGTGGATAGCCTGGATGCAATGTTAGTACAGTTTGGTTGTATATGTACATTTGATATTGCGGGGCGAGCGTCCGACATGTGGACTGCCGTCACTGCCTGTTTTTATATTATTCTTTTGGGGCATGACCAGGCTGAGGTCGATGCGCCCATTGTACATTTTACTTTCTGTACTAGGATTACCCCGCGGTGGGGTGCACGGATAGCCGGGTTCCAGAGGGCAACGGGCCCGCATCTCATGGCGTTGAGACGGAGGGGGCTTCACTCTAGAATTGGCGGGCTATTCGCCGCACTCGAAGGGGGTATAGGTTGGCCCAAGGAGGGGTGCCCAAGTTACCAGATTCCATGAAGTGTTGGGTGGTCCATTCACGTTGCTGAAGGGGGCTGCCTCGTTTCAGGTTTTGGCGGGTGACTTACCGCGCCCGTAGGGGTCTAGGATTTTCATTGCACAGGCTATCCACACAACCAGGGGAACGTCGGGTTTCAGTAGCGGCTCTATGAAACCCGGGGATCCCAGATATCTGTATTGTTCTGTGATGCTTATTACATTTCTGTGATGTTGCATTTTATCACGC
Source organism: Agapanthus africanus (assembly GCA_030015575.1). Lineage (NCBI taxonomy): Eukaryota > Viridiplantae > Streptophyta > Magnoliopsida > Asparagales > Amaryllidaceae > Agapanthus > Agapanthus africanus. The sequence goes on along the minus strand of JASDDO010000014.1, from coordinate 97,369,624 downwards.
CTTGAGCGAATATTATATATTGATATATATACTAGTAGATGTTGTATATGTTTTAAACCCGCGCTAGTCCAGTCCCCGCTCTGTCGTTAGTTAAGTAACCTAACGGGTGATGACGGGACCCAGTGGCGAATGCGGGTGGCATATACGTACATCATTATTTTCGTTCTTTATTGGTGTGATCAGTTGATAGGACTGCGTTGATTCGGATCAATGCAAGCTAAACAAACCTATTCTAATGTTGTTGGAACATTTTTCAAAAAGCTGTTATTGTAAGGACGTTCTCTTTTTTTTTGCACAGTGGTATTCGGTTATGAATATCCAGCACCTCAGTCGACGAGACAAGGGCCGAGATCCCTTCACCGGGAGTGACCCCTTAGACAGAAGTTTGCGTCAGGGTAATAACTTCACTATAGCCGATTACTTTTGCTTTGCATCGTGGTATTCAGTTGGAATATCCTGCACCTCATTCTATGGGGAAAGAGCCGAGATCCCTTCACCGGGAGTGACCTCTTTAGCAAAGGTTTTCATCACTATATTTTTTATAAAAAGCTATCCGGTTCCTTCAACGATATCAAGTTCATTACGTTAAAGGTTTTTCGCCAAAAACCATTCGTAGCCCTCCGTCATTTCAGACGGGTAGCACGTAGTATTCATGCTATGTTTGTTGACCTTCGTCAAGGCATAGTGAATGGTAGCTGCTTGTTACCTTTCTGCTGCATAAATAGATGCGTTGGTTTGGGACAGTCGTATAGCCTTGTTGACCTTCGTCAAGGGCTTGTACGGGTGGGTTCAAATTAACCTGGACAATGACGGGTAGAACTTGACATGTGACTGTTCATAACAGAATACTGCATTTTATACCGCCCATTCTTATGCTCGTGTGTTTATAGGTAGGTGCTTTTAATCCGTGTTTGTTACATATTTACAGAGTACAGGTTTCCAGTCCAAATATTGCAAATCAAGACAAAATCTCCACAGTTACACCAAATACAGAACATCTGTTGACAGCAGATAAAAGCCGGGTTCCGATCATCCATATCCGTCCAGTGCCGAGTACCAGTTCCTGAGACAAGACATATGACAGTGGTCATTCGTGTCTGGGACAAGCACAGAGCACGAGGGAGGCTACACAAGAATCAATGGATGCGCGGAGCTCGAGGGAGATAAAGTCAAATGTGTTGAAAAATGAAGCCATCATTGTTGACTATTGAAACCTGAATCAATCATAGAAGAATATTGAAAATCTGCACATGTTTAAAAGAAGAAAACAGCAACACAGGACCACCAAAGAAACCCGACCCACTAATTCCTCCACATGGCCGCGGATCCGCGGCCAATAGGGGGTATTGGCCGCGGATCCGCGGCCTTACTGACTCCTTGATGTGTCGTTTTTTGGGGGTAGTTTGGGGACTTCATATAGTGGCAGATTCTTGCCCTAGGTCTTCAACCCTCTGCCTATAAATACTCCAGAATTGAGCTAAGCCAAGGGTCCAATTCTAAGTTCATTCTTTGTTCTTCTTTCTTTTTAGGATTTCTTCTTCTTCTTCTTCTTCTTCATTCTTTTTCCATGAAAATTGTAGTGAGAGCTTTTTGAGTGGGAGATCAATGAAGATGAGGGCTTTTTGTATCATTCTCTTTTGTTTCTTCTTCCCCTTGAGATTCTTGCTTTCTCTTGATCATTCAACCTCTTCATTAAGCTTGAATGGTTAAGGGTTAGTTATTGATCTCAAGGGTCGTATTTTCTTATAGAATTAGCGCTTCATTTCACATGCGTTCTCTACCCTTCCCTTGATCTTGCAACCTCTTGATTGAGCTTGCAAGTTTAAGGGTTGGCTATTGATCACATGCTTGTCTTGAGTTCTAGTTTCTTGTTCTTTTTATCGCTTTTTATTACTTGCTTATTATTATCTTGCTTTACTTTCTTGCAATTTAATTCATGCACTTAATTACTTGTAATCTTTTCTTTTCTTTGTTCTTTTCTTTTGCTCTCTTTTGTTCATTTTGTGAATGGTTGTAATTATTGTCGTTGTTAAGAATAAATACGGTATTGTAAGTTAAGATTTTCTTTGCTCTTTTCCTTTTCCCGTTATTTTCCATTGAACTCCGCCCAAACGATACGCAAGCGCTCCGTTAGGCACCCTACCCTAACAAGGTAACGGTGATTCCTAACCGCGACCGGTTGCGTTCGGTTTGGCCGGAGGCAAAAGCAAGAGACAAGAACGGACGGACAAGGGTAAATAAGCCGGATTCCACGAATACCGTGCTTAAATCCCCTAATCCACGTTGTTGCCGATTGCTCTACCTTCAATCGGTCAAGACTCGGCTCAAAGGTTTTGAGTACGGATTTCTTTAGCTTACAATCTCGTATCTTTTTCTTAACAACTTCATACTTGCAAATAAATACACATAGGTTAGAATCGAACAAACACATACTCATTCTTTATTGACTCGTCTAAGACAAGAAAGGACATACAACCATCTCCCTGTGGATCGACCCGTGCTCAACCGGCTAGCTACATAGTGACACCGTCTTGATTGCGGTTAACTTTTAATTCTTTCAATCAAATGGCGCCGTTGCCGGGGAGACGGTAGCGTATTTTCTTTCTTGTTATTCGGGTTAATATTCTTTTTGTATATATTTATAAAAAATAAAAAATAAAAAAAGAAATAAAAAATCTTTTTGTTATTTTTGATCATTTTTGTGGGCAAGTGTGCAGATTTTTGCGTATTTGCAAACTGCGATTGTGGGAGCAAAGTTTACATTCAAGGCTAAGGTGATTGCAAAGTACAGTGCCAAAGATCCGGGTAGTTTGACCCGCGCAAGCGAACTTTTCAAGCTTACCGGATTTGATTCAACGGGGGTTTCCTAACCCAAAAACTTAACGGTACGTACTTTACTAACACCTTCTTCTCAAATCCGACGCGTCCAATATACTATTCTTTGCAGGATTCTTTGCAAGTTCGCTAACAAACGCTAAAAATTGACTAACCCGTATTTGGTGCAGTGCCGCGCTTAAACTAAAAAACGATTGTTTGATTCTTTATAGAATTTTTATTGAATTTCGCATTGCATACATTAATACGGACTTAAGGGCAAGCGAACCCCACAACATACGGTAAAGGATTTCATCACCTTTTCCGTGGCCCACAAATCACGAACTTGAGGATAACGTTTACCCGCACAAATTTTAAAAGAAATTAGACTTTAAGCCTTAAGGACTTCGCGCTCACTAGGAGAAGTTAACTGTGTTTAGAACCTCGCTTAACGGTATATTGTTTACGGGGTGTCTAGGAAAGTGTTAACGGCGCAACCGCCAAAAGAGAAAGGGTTATTTAATTAAGGAACTTCGCGAAAGCGTTGGAAAACCTCCCTTTATCTCTGCACTTACCTGGCCTCGTGATCAGTGTATCTTGAGCCCGTTTCTCGACACAGTTTTACTTCGACAATCAAGTTCTGGAGCAGGTCTAGTTGACCTAGGTGAACCCTAGAACGATTAGGTGTGTGGTATTTTTGTGTCGTGATTGTTTTTGTCCATATTCTTTTTGTGTGTATATTTCATTCTTCTGTTAATATATAAACTTTAAAAAAAAAATATCACATTCTTTTTCCCCTCCTTTTCTCTACCTTTCTTTCTCTCTCTTCATATCATGGGTACCCCACCTTGAAAAACTCTTGCCGAACTTTGGTACCCCCAACCAGACATTACTTCTTACGGTTCTTGCTTTGGCCGAACTTCGAACGATCCATCCATGCCAAAAATTTCATTGAGAGATCGGATAGACGCGTCTAGGACAAACAATTTGACTCCGCAATCAACTTCGTATCAACCATTTCAAACATTCACCCCTTCTTACGTTGATACCCCTTCTTCGAGTCATGTTGCAACTCCAAGACCTATGTCTATTGCAGAACGTATTGAACAATCTCGTAGCCGATCTTTCACTCCTGTCACCACTTCAAATTCTTGGGATCAACAATTTCATTCACCTTCTTATCCAAATGTTGATCCTACCCCTGTCCAACCATTCAATTCCTACCAGTCCTACCCTACTTTTTCACCTTCCCTAGACATTGTTTCTAAACCGCCATTTGGGAATTTTCAGTATCCAAACAACTTTGAATCTTTTACTGAAACCCCTTCACAACCAATGTCTAGTCTAGAACAGTCCTTGGAAGACTTTAGGGTAGCGTCAAGCCAACAGATGATGGATTTGAATGCGTCCATGGCCGCCCTCATACAACCTATTGACCCGGTAGCTAGTTTTCAACTAGCTCCAAATTTTCCAATGTATGAAGAGGCGGTAGGACAGGATGTGAATTTGAGTGGAGAAAGTAAGTTGTATACCCTTCCAAATTAAACCTACCCGTCTCAAATTGAATCCCACAACTCCCGTGTTGAAAGTCTGTCAAGTGTCCCAAATGAATTATCAGTTGAAGATAAAATGTTTAATGAGTTGTGCGACTTTGTAGTATTTGATTTGCCAAATTGTGAAGGGACCTTGCCAAGTGAAACCACACCCAATCCTTTTGACCTCTACACCTCCATCTTAGAACCTGAATTGATTGAAATCCATGCTTTTGATGAGGTGTCTGAGAAAATTGGCTTTCACTTGATTAAGGATATTGACGATGGGACTATTTTGGATGATGAACCCATAGATTTGACTGAGTTTTTCTCTCCAATTCATCATCCCGAGTCATTAAATGTTTTTCCCGAACAACATATGCGTCTGGACTTTGATGAAATATGCATGGATGAGCTTAACTTTGAGGAGAATTTTGAGGATATTTTTGAGGATGAAACAGTTCTAGATGATGAGTCAGATTTTCCAATTCATCCTGTTCCTTTCACTGACTGTATACACCCTCCAGAACCCTTAACCGATACCCTTCCTCAACCACTTCCCTCCATCCTTTCCATCGTTCCAACCTTGCAAGAACCCGTACCATTTTCACTTCCTATGTCTGGTTTACCAAGTTCGGCATACCCATGGTTTCTCACGAATCTTGAGGGATTTGACCCCATTTCTCGACGGGTAAATATATTAGCACAATCGCTTTTCACACATCGGTCATCACACATTGTGCTAATCTATTTACTCCATTTGCACCCTCAAGTTCGTATTCCACTTCTTTTTCCCTTCTGCCATTCTTCTTCTTCTCATATACCGAGACCGTATACCACTTCTATCTCCATACGGTCTCGCGTATTCTCCATCTCTTTTCTCTCCGCCTTCTTTCACCAGCCAATGCTTTATCACGATAAGATCTTTGAATGGTTGGTGCTCACCTTTGGCCTGTGTAAGGCCTTGTATAGATAGATATTGTTCTTTCCCCCCCTAATCCTGAACTTCAACGCGTAATAGTGGAAACACTGTTTTACTTAAGTTTGGGGGGGACTCCTTTTTTGTATATATTTTTTGTTTTCTTTTTTTTTGTTTTGTATATAATTTGTTTCTAGGGAGCGCCGACAATTTTGACCCTCTTGGTGTAGCCTGACAGTGAGGGCACTGTCAAGTTTAAGTTTGGGGGTGTGCTCGGTAAGCTTTCTTCCTTCGCATTCATTTGTATATTTTGCATTTGCATACCTTAATTAAAAACCCACAAAAATTGAAAATTTTCCAAAAAATATAAAAACTTTGTCGTCAAGTTAGCTAATAGGGTAACTTAGATTTTTATTCCGAAAGTTTAGTTGATATGATAGAAATAACTAAATTCTAGGCTTAGGGATTGAAAACCCTAAAAATAACCCTCATTCTGTCTAACTTTGGTAAGTATACGTCCTTACAGTTTTTTTTGAGAAATAGGTAATCTTGAGTTCAGTTCTTGAGTTAAGTCAAGATGAAGGGAAAGTATTGATGTTTTACTGAAGGATAAGTCTGAAAAATAGTTTCTTTTTTCGAGTTCAAATTTAGAAAGTATATACCCTACAGACTGCACTTACACGCACCTTGAAACTTGGGATAGTAGAGGATACCTAGAAATACTCTTGCTTGAAAGCCTAGTATGAAAGAAAAAACGGTATTTAAAGCTAAACACCAAAAGAGCATATTGAAAAAATATATCCGGTCTTGAAAAAGAAAAAGAAAAAGAAAAAGAAAAAGAAAAAAATAGAATAAAGTCAAGACCTGGAAACTGCTATTTACGCTTTAAAGTTCACACATTCAGTAATCGGTCGTTAGTGCCTCAAGAAGCATTAATAGTCGCATGAAAGATGTGTGAGCAAATCCGTCCATCCTTAATGAAAAGAAGTAGTATTAGGTGTTAAGGCAAGGGTATTATAGCTTGAATTGAATTCTTGAGTGTAGGGGTGCAAATATACACACACGTAGGGGTATACGATCGATGTTTGGACAAAAGATAGAAATAAAGAATAAGACTTGTGTTTTCTGTAAAGTTGATAAAAATCCCTGATTTGAGGCCGCACTTTAGAAGGAAAACTCAGGAGAACCAACATCTTTCTAAACTTTTTTGGAACGTATAGAACCTAAGGTTAAATAGATAGGAGGTGTGAAAAATAAGGGTTGGATATTTCTAACTTAGGATGATAGAATTTCTAACGTAAATACTGAACTGTAGGAGTAGAATCAATGTTAACTTATGACACTAGCTTGACAGGATTTTGTGGGTAGTATCCGCTGAAAACCCTCAGGAGACAACACTCCTCCTACTAGGGACACCTAGAGGTTTAACGGCTTGTTGCACGTGCTCAGTGCAATCGCGTTCCCTGCGAAAGTGCGGTTAGGATTTTTTGTGAATAATTGGTTTTGCTCGGGACGAGCAAAAGTTAAGTTTGGGGGTATTTGTTCATAACAGAATACTGCATTTTATACCGCCCATTCTTATGCTCGTGTGTTTATAGGTAGGTGCTTTTAATCCGTGTTTGTTACATATTTACAGAGTACAGGTTTCCAGTCCAAATATTGCAAATCAAGACAAAATCTCCACAGTTACACCAAATACAGAACATCTGTTGACAGCAGATAAAAGCCGGGTTCCGATCATCCATATCCGTCCAGTGCCGAGTACCAGTTCCTGAGACAAGACATATGACAGTGGTCATTCGTGTCTGGGACAAGCACAGAGCACGAGGGAGGCTACACAAGAATCAATGGATGCGCGGAGCTCGAGGGAGATAAAGTCAAATGTGTTGAAAAATGAAGCCATCATTGTTGACTATTGGAACCTGAAGCAATCATAGAAGAATATTGAAAATCTGTACATGTTTAAAAGAAGAAAACAGCAACACAGGACCACCAAAGAAACCCGACCCACTAATTCCTCCACATGGCCGCGGATCCGCGGCCAATAGGGGGTATTGGCCGCGGATCCGCGGCCGTACTGACTCCTTGATGTGTCGTTTTTTGGGGGTAGTTTGGGGACTTCATATAGTGGCAGATTCTTGCCCTAGGTCTTCAACCCTCTGCCTATAAATACTCCAGAATTGAGCTAAGCCAAGGGTCCAATTCTAAGTTCATTCTTTGTTCTTCTTTCTTTTTAGGATTTAGTCTTCTTCTTCTTCTTCTTCATTCTTTTTCCATGAAAATTGTAGTGAGAGCTTTTTGAGTGGGAGATCAATGAAGATGAGGGCTTTTTGTATCATTCTCTTTTGTTTCTTCTTCCCCTTGAGATTCTTGCTTTCTCTTGATCATTCAACCTCTTCATTGAGCTTGAATGGTTAAGGGTTAGTTATTGATCTCAAGGGTCGTATTTTCTTATGGAATTAGCGCTTCATTTCACATGCGTTCTCTACCATTCCCTTGATCTTGCAACCTCTTGATTGAGCTTGCAAGTTTAAGGGTTGGCTATTGATCACATGCTTGTCTTGAGTTCTAGTTTCTTGTTCTTTTTATCGCTTTTTATTACTTGCTTATTATTATCTTGCTTTACTTTCTTGCAATTTAATTCATGCACTTAATTACTTGTAATCTTTTCTTTTCTTTGTTCTTTTCTTTTGCTCTCTTTTGTTCATTTTGTGAATGGTTGTAATTATTGTCGTTGTTAAGAATAAATACGGTATTGTAAGTTAAGATTTTCTTTGCTCTTTTCCTTTTCCCGTTATTTTCCATTGAACTCCGCCCAAACGATACGCAAGCGCTCCGTTAGGCACCCTACCCTAACAAGGTAACGGAGATTCCTAACCGCGACCGGTTGAGTTCGGTTTGGCCGGAGGCAAAAGCAAGAGACAAGAACGGACGGACAAGGGTAAATAAGCCGGATTCCACGAATACCGCGCTTAAATCCCCTAATCCACGTTGTTGCCGATTGCTCTAGCTTCAATCGGTCAAGACTCGGCTCAAAGGTTTTGAGTACGGATTTCTTTAGCTTACAATCTCGTATCTTTTTCTTAACAACTTCATACTTGCAAATAAATACACATAGGTTAGAATCGAACAAACACATACTCATTCTTTATTGACTCGTCTAAGACAAGAAAGGACATACAACCATCTCCCTGTGGATCGACCCGTGCTCAACCGACTAGCTGCATAGCGACACCGTCTTGATTGCGGTTAACTTTTAATTCTTTCAATCAGTGACTTATGATTTATTGACCTTCGTCAAGGTCATAAGAGCATGGGGTAAAAATCACATCGGGAGTTTTTAAAGAAACTGAAACTTGCCAGATATGCGCATACCTTCTGGAGTGTGATAACGTGAGTGGACTCCATCACATTATCATGCGATGATAGTTGGATCCCGATTCGCACTGATGAGTTGGTTTACTCCTCGGGTGATCCCGACTAATTCTTCTTTCAGGTTTGGAGAAGAATTTGAGGTTACAGTGGGAGGTTTCTTGATTAGATAAAGTGATAACCATTTTGATCTAGGTTAGAGTGCACACTGAGTGTTTCTTTTCTCTCTCTCTTTGGCAGCGACCATGACCCGACACTTGACTATGACTCAGTGACTAAGTTGACCGAACCTTCTTATAACACTGGCTTTGAATTGTCAGAGTTGCATACCTCATTGTCACTCCTACTTTTACCCTTTTCTCCAGGACACCCCGTATTACTACGAATGTCCACTTCCATTAGATAAAACCATCGTATGGTTATATACGAACTCGAAGGAACTTGTTCCAGATTCGAGGATGATTTCCGGTTCTGGAGAAAACGAATAGGACTATTCAGTTGTCTTTTCCGTTTACCTTCTCTCAGGTTGCGAGTGCTCCTTGGATTAGGGGATAGTACACCCGTTACGCCTATTGGATAGTCTTCTTCTAAACCTTAGGCTGGTGCCGAACGGTATGGAATGAAGAAAGCCGATTAGCCTACGTGTGGTGTACAGAAGGTATTAAGTTAAGACAAATAAAGCGATTAGAAAGAGGGCAAAGTAAATTGCGACTGCTATTCATGACCAAACCAAGTATTTCATCACCACTCCTACTTCACCTTTGTATTTCTCCAGGACACTCCGTATCACTACGAAGATCCACAGTTATTTGGATACTCTATCGTATGGTTATATACGAACTCGAAAGGAACTTGTTCCAGTTCGGGGATGGATTCTGGTTCAGGAGAAATAGGAATAAGGTTTATTCAGGCGTCTTTTATCTTTACCTTCTCTCGGGTTGCGAGTGCTCCTAGGATTGGGACAGTACACCTATTATGCTTATTGTATAGTCTTCTTCCAAACCATAGGCTGGTGCCGAACGGTAGGGAAGGAAGAAAACCATTTAGCCTAAGAAGATGTACAGAAGGTAACGACTAAAGACATATAAAGGGATTTGGAGAGATGGCAAAGAAATATGCGGTTACAGTTGTGAATCTGATAATGGAAGAGGCATTACTAGGAATATCCGGATACCTCTTCGAAACATTTACATGTTTCAGTTTCACTGTGTATTGTTAAAAGAAAACTGATTTCCCAATTAGCCCTTGCTCCAGGGTATGTATTTACCAGGTTTGATTCTCACATCTGTATGGTTTTACAGATGATGAGTGGGAGTAAGTTATTGGGAATTAGGTGATCATCCTCATTATATCGGAATTCGTTGTAATTGGTGATATTTGAGGAAATCGCCTGGGTAGTTTGCCGGACGGCAAATATTTGGTTTTGAATATCCGCTGTTATGCACCAATTTCAAATTGATATATCTGTACGCCTATTTTTATAGAGTGAGATATAATTTTTGAAATTATGTCCATGACATTTACCTATATCAATGGATGGTTAGGTAAGGAGCATTAAACAGCGGTGTAATTCTTCTTAACCATAAGTACAGTTTTCAACCTACGACACACAGGGAATGAGTTATTAAACTCAAGGGACTTATACAGAGTATTGTATGTTGTCCAGTGTCTATTAGGACAGAGGGGTTGGTACTCGTACTATATTCTGTTTACTTGTAACTTCTATAGTTCTTAGACATGTGTTTCGTAGAAATACAAGGTCCAAATTTTGAGAAGTTGTAGGTATAAGAGTAAAGTAGAGAACCAGGTGTTGCAAGTATCGAGATTCCTCAAGGTGATCGGAGATGTAGATACTTGTGTATGGTATTCAGTTGATAGTAATGATTATGTGAACTTGCTTCTCTTTCAGGTTACTCATAATTGGAAGCACTCCTAAGTTGAGTAACGCTGATCGGCCTTCTTCCATTTAGTTGACATGCACTGGAGACAGTTGCATGATTTGAATCTGATTCCAATTAAATCAGTGCCTCTGTTTCTATATTGGATATAGAACGGTTCATATCTTAACGATGTTAAGGTACGGGGAGTTGTCCGGCATATGCTTAAAACCAGACTCGGGATAACTCAAGGCACGTTTCTGTAATGGCTGTTTGTGGGTTGACCCGGGCTATGACGAGGGTTGACTTTCTACCATCTGGAAGATCAATAGTGATATTGTTCTTGACTCTCCACAGTTTTGATAAAAATGGATTTTTCCAGAAAACAGTAGTGGGAGTATGGCAGAACTGGAAGTGATTCCAGAACCGCAAACGATTACTGAAAATTTGTTAAGAAACTAAAGATTCAATCTAGTTTGACATTCCATTAGCCACTCCGTACATATGGTAGGTAACCTCAGGCACCCGAGAGGTACTCCGGTTTGCTCAAAGACGGTGACAGGGAGGTTCTTGTTTACCCAGACTTGCCATTGCTGTTGTTCCAGGCTATGAGACCCGGCAGAAGGATGGGTATAGCGTCGTTCTAAACAAGCTTTAGAAGTGTACGTGTATATGATTCTGCCAGAGGGTAGTCGTGGTCAGTGGGAGCAGCGGAAGCATAGTGGACAGATAGCTTATGTCTATGGACTAAAGCAGATATAGCGGAGATAGATCATCTATTTCTGATGTGACAGTCATAGGTTTGACTTCATCAGAATAGGGGATGGATCTGTTAAGAAGGTGGTAGGGTGTGATGTCCTGGTATTTGGATGACATACACAGAGTAGGAAGTGATATTCCTATATTACGATCGGTTATACTTTGGTTTTCACACAGTGGTTTCTCCACAAATGATATAGACTGTATATCAGATATTCTGGTTACTAGATCTATGGTTTTATATCTAGATTTGGGTAGTTTCCTAATCTAGGTACTTAGACAGCATTCTATAGGTGTTTTAGAATGGACGACTCCTGGCACAGTAGTGTACCTGTAGGTGATGGAGTCACCCTCTCTAAAGGTGTCTTACAGACTAAAGGGGAGAGGGATATGCATGATTGGCAGATCACTTGCTTAGGCAATTGAGTCAATCATGAGATGTCAAGTACCACACCAGATGTTGTTTCTGCATTAGATGCAATATGTTGATATTGATCCAATCCTGGAGAAACATTCGGAAGCAGTTTTAGAACATAAGTGGATGTTCTAGGGATATGATAACAACAACCTCACTCGGGAGACAGTTATCATTCCAGGCTTCCAAGGTGACCTGGATGACAGAGTGACTGTCAGAGTTGTAGTTTTCCCTCTGACGAGGGGGGTATTTTGGACAGGTGATCCAGGAGGATACTGAGGGAGGCATGGCGCATGATACTGATTGGTTTCAGTTGATGATACAGTCTAAGAACTTTGGATTTGGAGTTCATTTATGAACTAGGTCCCATCAGACATCCAAATATATTCTAAGACAGGTATTGCTCATTCCGGGAGATGACTTTCTCCGCGAACTTGAGATAAAGAGAGACATAGAAAGAAACATCAGAGCGGATCCACTCACTGAGGCTATTCCTCGAACGCAATAGTTTCGCAAACGGGATTTGTGAGACTGATTAGTAGAGGAGTTGGGTGTTCGGTATCACACGGGCTGTGAGTATGCGACATCGCAATAATTAGCCTTGAGTGCAGGTGGGAGATTGTTGGATATAGTGCCCTCAAAGTCAATTATTGGATCACATGCACGTGATTGCAATGATTGAGGGAGGACCTATGCCGGTAGGACAGTCTTACTCAAGATGATAGTATGCTATCTGGTTTATCTTTATCATCGTGTACTGCTTTAGGTGACATTACTGATCACTATTGCACGTTGATAGAGCCCTTAGGATTCTTGCTTGACTACCAGCAGTATGATGGCGATCATATACGTGGGAGCTGGGGTCTATAAGCACATCCTTAAAAGGTCCCTAGTCGTGGGAGTTTCGAGACAGGGCATCGATACTCCAGAGTAAACTAGTGTATACAGTCGAGACCCCGACGAGGGGCGGTGGCCAGTCTCACAAGCCACTGGTGTCAGTTGGTTCACCTAAGATGTATACGGGTGCTCATTGGGTTATGAGTACACCGGACAGGACTCGCCGGGAACATGCTAGTTGGTATTATACCTAGCGTCAGATAGCAGTTCCCTGGTGACATGTGTGCAGGTTAGTTCATCGACCTGAGATCGTCATTTGTCTCGTGTGAGTTCCCACTGTGCTTTGATTACTACCCTACCACGGCTCAAAGGAGTCGTGCAAACATGTTTTAGTTGGGTACAGTCCCGAGCCACATGGAGGCTGTGAGCGGATCTGCAGGGGTTCGTCTCTCCCGGTATTGGGGGTGAGGTCGCGCTGTGTCTAGGAGAGCCATTACACGAAGTCCTTGGCCAAGGCAGGAGATTTACTGGTAGGTATTCCAGTAGTATCTCAGGATGTTCTGGGCTACACTCCGACACGACTTGTAGCGCTTTTGGGGGTCTGACTTTTACCAACCCCCTAGGCCCGCCATGCGATGCTCATAGACGAACGGACCGGACTGTACGGATATTGTCACTGACAGGCTCAGTAGGGTGTCAGGATGAGTTCGCTCAACGACGTCCCTTTTGGTCAATACCTGGTAGCCCGTTACGTATGGCTAATACCTCTGACGTGCTAGTGGTTAAATCCACAGCCAAACTATTGACGAGTCTTTAGAGTCCCCCACAGACAGTTTCTCAAGTTTCGGGCGAAACGCTGTAGAGGCCGTATGGATATATGGCAGGGTTCGATCATGTACGTGCGGTATTGCACGGATCATGATCGGACGGACAATACTAGCGGGCTTTGGTTTAAGCCGGATCCTAGTATTGTACAGTGTAGATTTTGTCTCATTGCATCTGTATTCGGTCGGAATACAAATGCGGGTATGTATATACAGTCGCGGGGTTTTCCTGTAATTTATTACGGGATCGTCTTTTTGAAGTTGCCAGTTTGCATTCCGTTTCGACCATTTTCTTTTGTTTCTTTCCTTGGCTGAAAATTGATGGGAGGGGGTTATTTGCAAATGTGCAATTAATAATGGAGAAGACTTTTTGTGGCACATGGTTAGTTCATCATGGTTCTTGCCTCTTATGATTACCTTTTTGTTCATCATGGTTTACTTTATAGAGATGGGATTTGTGAGGGGATGGATATGATTATTGAGGTGACTCATTTTCATGGTGATTATTACTTTTTCTTTTGACCTTTTTCCCTCCACCATTTTACATGGGGCCGGCCACTTTAGGGGAGAACGGATTGATTCATTTTTTATGGTGGGAAAATATTCTTCTCATTCTTGGCTTGCAACAAAATTCCTAACCCTCTCCAAAAGCTTTCTCCTTCACCTCCACATCTAAACATGGCAACTTCATACCCCCTTGAGACAAATGATTCTACACTTAGCCTACAGCATTCTTGGACACGTCGGCTTGCCAACTTCGTGTCCGAGTTGCCTCGGTCCAGAGGTGGGAGCCCGTAAAAAGACTCGGTGGTGTGGTGCCTTTTCCGACGAGGAGATGAAGAACGGAGATTCCGCGAGGAGATCGGGATGGAGGCCGAAAACCGAAGGACACGGATCGCTCGGTATAGCATTCTACCCTTTCTCTAGTTTGCTAGTAGTTGGTTAATGGTCCGATCCGGGTATATAGTCCGCGGTAGCCCCGGTTTCTAGTTTGAAGAAAAGTTCTTGTTTCCGCATTTTGGCCTCGGACAGACGGCCGGGGCGCTACCGTGCACTTACAAGATACTACTGGAATACCTACCAGTAAATCTCCTGCCTTGGCCAAGGACTTCGTGTAATGGCTCTCCTAGACACAGCGCGACCTCACCCCCAATACCGGGAGAGACGAACCCCTGCCGATCCGCTCACTGCATCCATGTGGCTCGTGACTGTACCCAACTAAAACCTGTTTGCACGACTCCTTTGAGCCGTGGTAGGGTAGTAATCAAAGTACAGTGGGAACTCACATGAGACAAATGACGATCTCAGGTCGATGAACTAACCTGTACACATGTCACCAGGGAACTGCTATCTGACGTTTGGTATAATCCCAACTAGCATGCTCCCGGCGAGTCCTGTCCGGTGTACTCATAACCCAATGAGCACCTGTATATATCTTAGGTGAACCAACTGACACCAGTGGCTTGTGAGACCGGCCACCGCCCCTCGTCGAGGTCTCGACTGTATACACTAGTCTACTCTGGAGTATCGATGCACTCTCTTGAAAACTCCTACGACTAGGTACCTTTTAAGGATGTGCTTATAGACCCCAGCTCCCACGTATATGATCGCCTTCATACTGCTGGCCGTCAAGCAAGAATCCTAAGGGCTCTATCACCGCGCATTAGTAACCTGTAAGGTCACCTAAAGCAGTACACGATGATAAAGATAAACCAGATAGCATACTATCATCTCGAGTAAGACTGTCCTACCGGCATAGGTCCTCCCTCAATCATTGCAATCACGTGCCTGTGATCCAATAATTGACTCTGAGGGCACTATATCCAACAATAATATCACATGTCATCAACGTAAGTAAATATGCGTATCCCAATTGTCATTGACTTATAGCAACGAAACCGGCAATACACCACATATTACACTTACGGTCGCAGAAAAGAAAGTGAAAAACTACAACAGCTGGAATCCGCAACCACCTTAGACATCATAAACCCGAAATATCTCATATTGCGGATTTCATGCCTAACCAAATGAATTCCTCAGACATCACATGCCTAACAATTATAAACCCCGCATTTTAGTCTCGATATTGAAAACACTTTCCAATAACATGTTGAGTAATTCAAAAAGATTCCCGATAATCTGATCGAATGCTCGTTGGAAACTTTAGCAGACGGCCGCACCCCCCAATGTTGTTGACGAAGTGCACTAAGACGGAACACCACTACTGCGAGCATCCGAACGGATGCTTTTGGCGATGGGGTTCTCCTACAGTCACTTGGTCGGGGCTATGGGGGCGTGGCTATCTAATAAGATTACCCGGCGAGTATCTGCGTACGCTACGTGATTGCGACGGACTTTTGATCACATTAAAATCCCGTGGCAACCGATCAAATGAGATTAAATTGCTATAACATTCAAACTAGTTATCTCATAACTACATTTGTGGATTCCAACTATTGTATCCCATCGCATGATACCCAGACGACGTTAAACTTTTCGATCGATTCATCAGAGTCCCACAATTCCCCAACAGCTCAACACTTGAGCACAGTTCGATAATACCCAGAACATGCAACAGTACCTATGCACCAGCCGTAGAAGGGCAAACCCAAGACTCACTCATGTTGCCATGGAACTGCGGCAAACCCTAGGGTATGACCGCGGTACCACGATCCAAAAACTCGAGTTAGGGTTTCATTCTTCTAGAGGGTTCACAAAATTACTTGCATGTTTTTCTGAATACATTAAACTTGGAAAAATAGGTTTTTGACATTCGATCGAAATTTTTAATTTCGTCTAGACAACATGCGAATACCCGAAAAAATGTTAAAACTATGAATACGAAACACTCTGAATTGCTTATAGTGTAAGATTACATCACATGCAAAATTAGCAAAATCAAACAACACCTGAAACACCAAAACCAAGTCACTGGAACACACCAAAAAATTCAGCCCATTCCAACACTAAAGAACCGAGCTCGCCGGAAATCCTAGGAATGTCGCCGGCCATTTTCCGAGCAGATGGGCTAAATTTTTCAGTGTCTTCATGTTGCATCTCATACAACATTCTGCAATTGTTTAAAAAAATTTTGAAGGCTTTTTAAAATCTACAGAAACCAGTTTTTGGCGTTGCAAGCTTCGGAGTATTTCGGTTTCGTAATCTTAACAAAATCCGTCTAATTTTCTAGCATGGCTCTGATACCACTGCAGGGTTGCCTAGCATGGCAGCAAGGTTTCAGGGGCATCGTCCATACCAAATTAAAATTTTAGCCGTACTAGCTAACCCTACCATAGAATCGTATACTAGAAAAAGCGACGGAATTAAATGCAAACTACTTTGCAAGTAAAGTGAACAAGGAATACAACCTTTGTAGACCGGTCTTTCACTTCATTAGCTCCGTGTAGTAGTCACTTCGCTGCGATCATGTAGTCCCGGACTCTAGAGAGGCTCCCATGAAGAAATGAACATACTTGCATCGAAGTCTTCGAGGCCGAAGATGATCTACGTCGAGGAAACACTAACCCAAGCTATCTCTTCACTAATTGTGAAATTAATGAAGCAAACACCATATACTAAATGGCAAGTAGTAGAGGATGATGAAGTAGGAAGTGGGCTCACTTTAGAATTGATTTTCTCACATTTTTTTCTCACATCTCCATTGAAGCTAGAAAGCTTTGAGAAAGAAAAAGAAGAATAAACTCATAAGAGAGTGAAGCAACCATGGATGAGTTAAGTATCATATACTTAAGCTTTGTAGAGACTTAACCAAGGCTTAGGTAAAATAAAACTTGAAGACTTAGTCAAAGATCTACAAGCTTATGGGCCATGACAAAATCATTTAGTTTTAGAATTACTTAATCCATTAAAAACCCTAGGATTAAACCAAGCATGGTGTAAGTCATACACACACCCAAGTTGCGTGTATCATCAAACATGACACAAAATAATGTACACTTGCATATATCACATATATACAATGTGCACAAACTAAGTGAGAAAAGAAATCTTAAGTGAGCTAATACTAGTTAATGTAAATTAATATATCAAATATATAATTATACATTAGATTATCAAATCAACTCTTGATTTAATAATCCGGCTATATCACATATAACCGACTAATATCATATGTAACAACTTATCGAATCAACACTTGATCCGATAACCCGGCTATATCGCATATAACTGACCAATGTCACAAATCGCGAGAATAGAATACGGTATCTTATATCGTATCAATCTCGGTCTCGCACATATCGCATATGTTCTCCTACTCTGTTTCGCTTGAGCCAGAAAACCTCTGTGTAGGACTCTAAAGACTCGTCAATACGCCAGCAGTAGGTGATGATCATATCAAACACCCACAAGCCGTAAGCGGTCTGCTAAACGTAACGGCCATCCGAGTATTGAGCGATCAGAAGATCAACAAGCAAGCCCGCTCACACTCCTGCGAATCCAATCAGTACACTACCGTACAGTCCGGTATCTTCGTCTGATATGTCGCATATCGCGTCTAGGGGTGGTAAACGTCAGACCCCAGTAACTCGATAAGTCGTGCCGATGTGAGGCTCATAACAGGTCGAGAAACTACTGATAACATTTACCAGTATATCTCTGAAGTAGCCCTGGCTAGGAACTGTTAGTTATATGTATGCCCTAGAGGCCATTACTGTACATAGGATGTATATTGTAGTGGATGCTGGGACATATATAGGGAGGACTTTCTTGTTCGACATGATAGTATGCTATCTGGTTACTCTTTACCTTAACGTGTATACTGATTATCTCTCTGTTATATGTTGGTAAAGCCCTTAGGATGTGTACTTGACTACCTGGACTATGATGCGGATCATACTAGTGGGGACATGGTAGTCCATAAGTACATCCTTCAAGGTCCCTAGTCGTGGGTGTATCGAGACGGGGCATCGATATACCAGAGTAGACTAGCGTATACCTTCTCGACCCATACAGATGGGCGATGGATGATCCCATATCCATTGGTGTTTGACATCAGAGATGATATACGGATGCTCAGTGGAGACTGGGTACACTGGACGGACTCGCCGAGAACTCCCAGATGGTATTATACCTTACGTCAGATGGCAGTTCTCTGGTGACACTGGTACAGAGTAGTCTGTTGACCCGAGATCGTCATAGAGTCTTGTGTGGTTCCCACTGTGCTTTGATTTCCACCTTACCACGTCCAAGAGGGCGTGCAAAACGGTGGCTTTTGGGTACAGTCCCGAATCACATGGAGGCAATGAGCGATAGGAGGGGATTCGTCTCTCCCGGTATAGGGGGTTGATGTTGCGCTGTGTTCGATTGGCTATAACCGGAAATCCCTGGCCAGGGTTGCTGAGATTTACTGGTAAGTGTTACCTGTAGTTTCTTGAACTGTTATAGACCTCATATCGACACGACTTATCAAGCTATTTGGGTCTGACGTTTACCTCCCCTATGCGAGATATGCGACATATCAGACGACGAGACCGGAGTGTACGGTAAGTGTTACTGGTTGGATTCACAGGAGTATGAGCGGGCTTGCTCGTCGATCTTCTGATCGCTCAATACCCGGATGGCCGTTACATTTAGCAGACCGCTTGCGGCTTGTGGGTGTTTGATATGATCATCATCTGCTACCGGCGTATTGACGAGTCTTTAGAGTCCTACACAGAGGTTTCCTGGCTTAAGCGAAATGAAATAGGAGCGCATATGAGATATGTGGGGGACCGAGAATAATGCGTGTATGTGATACCGTATTTCATTCTCGCGATAAATGTGTCGAATGGTTGTATGCGATATAACCTAGTTATCGAATCAAGGATTGATTCGATAAATCGATACATTGGATATTAGTCGGTCATATGAGATATGACCGGATCGTTAAATCAAGTGTTGATTTGATGATTTAATGCATAATTATATATTTGATATATTACTTTGCATTAACTAGTATTGGTTCACTTTAAAAGGTTTTTCTCACTTGATGTGCACATTGTATATGTGATATATTTTGTACACTTAATTGTATCATGTTTGATGATACATGATTGTTTAAGTGTATGTTTAGACTAAACCATGGTTATGTAATGGTTAGGGTTTTGAATTTATTTATTTATTCATTTTGGCAAAAGGGAAAATGGTGGCTATTTTTGTTTCTAGGTTGAAACTTCATGAAGCTTTGACTAAGTGACCATTTTGTCTTCATGCTTAACCCTAACCATTCCATCTAACCATGATTTATTCTCTACACTTGACCATGGTTGCCAAATGATAAGTATTGTTTTTTAATTCTTTTTGAAAATAACTTATCATAATATTCTATCATCATCTTCTTCTTCTTCTTCAAGATGAAGAAGCTTGATTCCATCAATGGTGATTTGATGAAAAAGAGTGAGAAATCCAATTCTAAAGTGAACCCACTTCCTATTTCTTCATCCTCTACCTCTTGCCAAGTAGTATGGGGTGTTTTCTTCACAAGTTTCTTGACTTGGTGAAGTGGGAGCTTGATCTTGTGATGCCTCGACGTAGATCATCTTCGGCATCGTAGTCGATGACCTAGCCCGCCCATTTCTCCGATGAAGCCGACGCTAGAGCCCGGGATTCGATTTGGACAGCGAGGAGACTTCATTGCGGAGCTATGGAGGTGGAGGACCGGATCTACAAAGGTTGTATTTCCGTTCTTGTAGTTAAGTTGTTAACTAGTTATCGGTTTCACCTAAAATTCTAGTTAACGATCTAGTCTAGGATTTCTCGGCACCATAAAATTTGAAATTGGCATGGTTGATGCCTTGTGAGACCTCATTAGTGTGCCTAGGAACCCTACAATGGTATCAGAGACTAGCTAGAGCCTTAGGCGATGCGTAGACGATGTTTGAAACCCGATCGAACCCGAAACCCTAACCCGAAAATGCTCTCTGGACTTTTTTCAAAAACTGGGTTTTTTCCAGATTAAAAATGCTTAAAAAATTCAGCAGGAAATTCTAAGAATTACGGTGCAAAATTTTCCAAACGATGTGTCCAAAGTGCGGCGGAACCGCGGCAGAAGCCTGGCTTCTGCGGCGGTTCCGCGGCCATTTGATGACGTCACCCTTCCTATTTTGCACAGTAATTCTTCTTTCACAGTGCTGAGTTTTATGGGAATTTTTAATATTTATTCAAGAGTTGAATTTTCTGGGGTTGTTTTGGGGATTCGATGATTCGATCGGATTATCAGATTTTGTCTATGTGGATTCCGGATAATTATTGAATATGTTAAAAAGTTCGACCGGATATAAATACCCAACTTTTCCCCTGCCGGAAAATTTCCAAGTGTTGGATTTTTCCGAGGTTTAAAGACGTTCTAAGTAGTGCAAGTAACGCGATGGTCCCTCTAGAAGACAACAAACCTTAACTCGATTATGTGACCGTCTTGAACTGCCCTTTGAACCTTCGGGTTTGGGGCAGTACGGCGTGCCACATGTGAGGCGTTGGCTTGACCTTTCTACGGCTGGACCGTTGGTACTGAGGCACGAAGTGAATGTCTTTGAACTTATTTCATGAGTTGAGCTGTTTCGGGAAAACTTGGGTGTTCGATTGTTCGATCGGAAAGTTTAATATTTTCTATCTTATTCGGAATGTGATACAATAATTAGAATTCACAAGAAGTTATGAGATAACTGAATGAATGTTATAAACATAGCAGTTTAGTCTCACTTGATCGGTTGCCACGGAATTTTGATGTGATCAAAAGTCCGTCGCAATCACGTAGCGTACGCGGATACTCGCCGGGTAAACTTAATAGACAGCCTTGCTCCATAGCCCCGACCAAGTGACTGTAGGAGAACCCCGTCGCCGAAAGCATCCGTTCGGGTGCTCGCGGCAGCGGTGTTCCGCCTTGGTGCACTTCGTCGACGGCGTCGGGGGTGCGGCCGTCTACTGAAGTTTGCGACGAGCATTCGATCAGGATGTCGGGAATCCTGTTGAATTTCCCGACTTGATATTGAAAAGAGTTTTCGATAATGAGACTAAAATGCGGGGTTTATAATTGTTAGGCATGCGATGTCTAAGTAATTCATTTGATTAGGCATGCGATGTCTATGGAGGTTGCGGATTCCAACTATTGTAGTTTTACACTTTCTTTTCTGTGACCGTAAGTGTAATATGTGATATCGCCGGTTTCGTTGCTATATGTCAACGACAATTGGGATGCGCATATTTACTTACGTTGATGACATGTGATGTTATGTGTGGCTGGATATGTTATATTGGATCGTCGTGTTTGAATAGCCGGGGGTTTTTATGTGAGATGAGTGTTTTTCATTTTCATTCATGTAAAACTTGTATGTAATATTCTTTTATTGGGGCACTTCCAGGTTGCGGAAGATGTCACCCATTGTATATTATTTACTTTTTCCGCACTAGGATAGACCCAAGGAGGGGAGCACAAGTAACCGGGTTCTGGAGTCCAGTGGGAGACCAACTCGAGGAGTCGAGTCCGGGTCTCCTAACTCTAGAATTGGTAGGGTTGCTTGCCGCTCTCGTAGGGGTCTAGGGGTGTGGGTTTGGCTATTCATCGCGACCGTGGAATCCGTGTTTTATACTGGCTCGTATTGAAAACACGGACGTCCTAGTATATCCAATATTTCATATGTTTCTTCTGCTGCGATATCTGTGATGTGATCATGTGATATGTTCTGTGATGGATACTGTATATAGTATATATAATATATTATATAGGCGTTACTTATGTTTTACACCCGCGCTAGCCCTGCCCCGCTCTGTCGTTAGTTACCTAACCTAACGGTGCACGAGGGGACATCGAGGCGAATAAGGATGGCATAAGTATACGTTGTATTTATCTATGATGTTTAGGTACTTAAATGATGGGACTTCATTAATGAGATTAATGAAATAAAAGAAACCTAAGATGTTGTAGAATCGAATTTCAAAATAAAAAGGGTAGCTACAGTTCTTGCTTTGCACAGAGGTATATGTGATATATCCTGCACCTTATTCGATGAGGAAAGGACCGAGATCCCTTCACCGGGAGTGACTCCTTTAGCAATAACTGGCAGATGCTACAACCCTCGGTTTGTCTTTTGATTGCTTTTAAGAGTTTTTGCTTTGCACAGTGATATATATGATATATCCCGCACCTCATTCGACGAGGAAAGGACCGACGATCCCTTCACCGGGAGTGACTCCTTTAGCAAAACTAGAAAAGCCTCAAAAGCACTCCATTTTAAAATCATTTGATTCTACAACGATATCAAGTTCATTACGCAATAGGTTTTTAGAAAAACCTGTCGTAGCCCTCCGTCATTTCAGATAAGTGGTAGTTAGTATTCGTGCTACGTTTGTTGGCCTGCGTCAAGGCGTAGTGTACGGTAGCTAACTAGTATTTATCTGCTTATGCATATGATGCAGATTGGATTAGGGTAGTCGTGCGACTTTGTTGGCCTGCGTCAAGGGTCGTGCGGGTGGGTTTAATTCAATCAGGAAATGACGGGTTGAACTTGACTAGCGGACTATGGTTTGTTGGCCTGCGTCAAGGTCATAGCACGCTAGGGGCAAAATATTATCGGGAATTTCAAGTGTTGAAATTTGCAATGAGATTGCATACCTTCTATGAGATAGTTGGATCCCGATACCCGCTGCGAGTAATTGTTACTCCTGGGAGAGTTTTACACATTACAATTAGCCGATCAAGTAGGTGTCTAGAAAGGTGTCAACGGGGTTACGCCTCTGGGAAAATGATGTTTACATTAATTAGGTTCGTGCGAAAGCACGAGGGACCTCCCTCAAAGTACCGACACTGGCCTGGCTGAAAGATTGGTGAACTTGTAGTGTGTAATTAATCCCGGCTAGTCTTTCCTTTTAGGGTTTGAAGGAAGATTTGATAAAAAGCAGTGGGAGCCATCCTGATTAGATAAAATAATAACCAATCTATTCTTGCAAGAGCGCACGCTGAGTGTTTTCTTCTCTCTCTCTCTCTCCAGGTAGCGACCATATCACGCCTTAATCAAGATAATAATACGGAATATTGACCGAACCCGCTTGTTATACTGAGCTGGGAAACGTTGGTCCCGCTCCAACTTATAAATGTTATAAGACAGAGCAGGAAATTGGGGAATACCAGAATTCCCGTGCCACCCAAACGAAGAGAGTGCATGCTGATGCATCATCTTCGGGTGTGTTCATTACAGAGAACTGTTTCTCAGTATCCTCCGAATCCTGAGTATATGATACCGGATCAGGATCCTAGATATGTAATCTGTTACATAGGGCTACAAAAAGGTAGAAAAACTGAGAACGGGTGATAAGTTTCATGAGACAGAAAACGGGGCAAGTGTTGCAGCCAAGTCTGTTGGTCACTGTCACCCTGTATTACCAATACATTGATTCTGAACGAATGTTATTAGATACCGAACCTGATGTATAAAATCATATCAGTCTCTTTATTAGTAAAGAAAGGATATAATTTTGTATTGCTGGATAATGTTTTGAACATTTCCTATATCAAAAGTTGATCGGATCAGGCACGTTATCTAAAAGCATTGATGTTCTAAATCAAACTACAGTTCTTAGTATACAGAACACACACAAGAGGAAGAGTTCAGAAAAGAACGGATCCTTCTTGAGGTATTGTAGACTAGGTCATATCAATGCGACCCGACTAGCTAAGTTGCACATAGATGCATATTTAAAACTGTTTGAATTTACATCTTGTGAAACTTGCCAGTCATGTCACAAAGATAAGATGACCATAGCTCCGTTTACTGGAAACAGAGAAAGAGTTAGTGAACTCTTGGGATGATACATGTTGATGTATGATAGGTCCCCTGTCTACATATGCCAGGACTGGTTCTTTATACTTCATTACATTCTCTGATGATCTTTCGAGATTCAGACCTATGTTCCTGTTGAAACACAAGTCCGAACCTTTTTGAGATATTCACAGAATATAAGTTAGAAGTAGAGAACCAAAATAAGGGTATAAGTATTATGTCCTTTGATGAGATCAAGGAGGAGAATATTTGAGCACGGAAATCCAGGATTACTCTAAAGGAGAATGAGATTCTCTCTCAGCATTACTCCTCCGTATACACCATAGCACGATGGTATATCGGGGCGGAGCAATAGCACCCTATGTGATATGGTGTGCTCTATGATGAGTACTACTGAGTTTCCTATTTCCTTTTTGGGAGTTATGCACTTATGAAGTTGCATACCTATTGAATAGGGTTCCAATCAAATCAGTTGCCTACCACTTCATATGTGATATGGAAAGGGAAGAGCCCATATCTTAAGTTAGTTAAGATTTGGGGTTTTCCGGCCTATGTCTAAAAGAAAAATCCGGACAAACTCGAGGCAAGGTCTGTTATGTAGAACTGAAAATGTTCCAGCTATACAAACTGCAGCTGATAATTTGAAAGAACCACAGGATTCAGTAGATTCCAACGAACCTCTGCCTCTCCGCCGATCTAGTAGGGTTCCTCACCCACCTGAGAGATACTTCGGTTTCTCTATGACAGTGGGAGCGAGGATTGCATCATGAGTTGATGACCCAACTAGTTTCGAGCTGGCCATCAGGAGTAAGACTCTGTAAGAATGGCTGGATGCTTAGTGATCTGAGATGGAATCCATGTACACCAACAAAGTATGGACTTTAGGTGCTAAATCTGAAGGGTTAAATCCCCATCAGGAGCAAGTATATCTTGAGAAGATTACTTGGTGTACATGTAAAAGTTAAGACTTTCAAAGCTAGACTTGTTAAAGGTTTTCGTTATTGACCAGGCGTGGATAATGATGAAACCTTTTTCCAGTGGCTATGCTTAAGTCCATCCAGATCCTACTTGCCACGGCTATATACCATGACTATGATATCTGGTGGTTCGGTGTCATGACAGCTTTTCTAAATGATGTTTTAGAAGACAGCGTCTATAAGTATACAGCCAGAGGGCCTCGTAGACAGTGGGAGCAGCGGAAACGTGTGCAAGATGTTTTATGTGATAAAACAGGCATCGCGGAGTTGGAACATCTGTTTTGATGTAGTAGTCAAACAGTTTGACATCATCAAAATGGTAGATGAACCTTGTATATACAAAAAGGTAGTAGGGAGTATGGTGATGATCCTCGTAGAGTACGTGGATGACATACTCTTGATAGGGAAAGAGTTTCCTATGCTACGCTCTATCAATCTCCGCTTATCACAATGATTCTCCATAAAGGATCAAAGTGATACCTCCTAAATCCTGGGTTTTGGATCAATGAGATAGATCTAATTGGATGTTAGGATACTCACTAGCAGTAGTGAGATGGTATTAATCGATCCTGGGGAGAATCACTGGAAGTGTTCCAGGGTGATAAGGATGACTGAAAGTCAGTCACAGGCATTGTCTTTACCCTCAGTAAAGGGACGGTATGTTGGAAGAGTTCCAAGCTAAATACCGTGGCATACTAGACGATTAAAGGCAAGATACATCGCTACTTAAGATGCTACCAAAGAGGCTGTTTGGGTGTATATTGGTTCATGAGATGAACTACGTTCCTACCATTGTGAGACAATGGAGTTGTGGCTTATGCCAAGGAACGACCGTCCCATCAGTGATCCAGACATATTCTAAGACAGTATTACCTGATCATGGAGATGGTTGATCTCCAGGGTGATCGAGGTTAGGAGAGCAGACTCAGAGGATAACACGGCGGATCCACTCACGAAGGCCTATTCCCAGAGAGAGACTTTTATGGGATGGTTGAGTATGAGATACTACAACCACTGCTATCAGATGGCCCTAGTGCAAGTGGGAGATTGTTAGTTATATGTATGCCCTAGAGGCCATTACTGTACATAGGATATATATTGTAGTGGATGCTGGGACATATATAGGGAGGACTTTCTTGCTCGACATGATAGTATGCTATCTGGTTACTCTTTACCTTAACGTGTATACTGATTATCTCTCTGTTACATGTTGATAAAGCCCTTAGGATGTGTACTTGACTACCTGGACTATGATGCGGATCATACTAGTGGGGACATGGTAGTCCATAAGTACATCCTTCAAGGTCCCTAGTCGTGGGTGTATCGAGACGGGGCATCGATATACCAGAGTAGACTAGCGTATACCTTCTCGACCCATACAGATGGGCGATGGATGATCCCATATCCATTGGTGTTTGACATCAGAGATGATATACGGGTGCTCAGTGGAGACTGGGTACACTGGACGGACTCGCCGAGAACTCCCAGATGGTATTATACCTTACGTCAGATGGCAGTTCTCTGGTGACACTGGTACAGAGTAGTCTGTTGACCCGAGATCGCCATAGAGTCTTGTGTGGTTCCCACTGTGCTTTGATTTCCACCTTACCACGTCCAAGAGGGCGTGCAAAACGGTGGCTTTTAGGTACAGTCCCGAATCACATGGAGGCAATGAGCGATAGGAGGGGATTCGTCTCTCCCGGTATAGGGGGTTGATGTTGCGCTGTGTTCGATTGGCTATAACCGGAAATCTCTGGCCAGGGTTGCTGAGATTTACTGGTAAGTGTTACCTGTAGTTTCTCGAACTGTTATAGACCTCATATCGACACGACTTATCAAGCTATTGGGGTCTGACGTTTACCACCCCTATGCGAGATATGCGACATATCAGACGACGAGACCGGAGTGTACTGTAAGTGTTACTGGTTGGATTCACAGGAGTATGAGCGGGCTTGCTCGTCGATCTTCTGATCGCTCAATACCCGGATGGCCGTTACGTTTAGCAGACCGCTTGCGGCTTGTGGGTGTTTGATATGATCATCATCTGCTACCGGCGTATTGACGAGTCTTTAGAGTCCTACACAGAGGTTTCCTGGCTCAAGCGAAATGAAATAAGAGCGCATATGAGATATGTGCGGGACCGAGAATAATGCGTGTATGTGATACCGTATTTCATTCTCGTGATAAATGTGTCGAATGGTTGTATGCGATATAACCTAGTTATCGAATCAAGGATTGATTCGATAAATCGATACATTGGATATTAGTCGGTCATATGAGATATGACCGGATCGTTAAATCAAGTGTTGATTTGATGATTTAATGCATAATTATATATTTGATATATTACTTTGCATTAACTAGTATTGGTTCACTTTAAAAGGTTTTTCTCACTTGATGTGCACATTGTATATGTGATATATTTTGTACACTTGATTGTATCATGTTTGATGATACATGATTGTTTAAGTGTATGTTTAGACTAAACCATGGTTATGTAATGGTTAGGGTTTTGAATTTATTTATTTATTCATTTTGGCAAAAGGGAAAATGGTGGCTATTTTTGTTTCTAGGTTGAAGCTTCATGAAGGTTTGACTAAGTGACCATTTTGTCTTCATGCTTAACCCTAACCATTCCATCTAACCATGATTTATTCTCTACACTTGATCATGGTTGCCAAATGATAAGTATTGTTTTTTAATTCTTTTTGAAAACAACTTATCATAATATTCTATCATCTTCTTCTTCTTCTTCTTCAAGATGAAGAAGCTTGATTCCATCAATGGTGATTTGATGAAAAAGAGTGAGAAATCCAATTCTAAAGTGAACCCACTTCCTATTTCTTCATCCTCTACCTCTTGCCAAGTAGTATGGGGTGTTTTCTTCACAAGTTTCTTGACTTGGTGAAGTGGGAGCTTGATCTTGTGATGCCTCGACGTAGATCATCTTCGGCATCGTAGTCGATGACCTAGCCCGCCCATTTCTCCGATGAAGCCGACGCTAGAGCCCGGGATTCGATTTGGACAGCGAGGAGACTTCATTGCGGAGCTATGGAGGTGGAGGACCGGATCTACAAAGGTTGTATTTCCGTTCTTGTAGTTAAGTTGTTAACTAGTTTCATTTGTCGCCTAAAATCTAGTTAACGATCCGTATTAGGGTTTCTCGGCACCCGTAAAATTTGAAATTGCCATGGTTGATGCCTTGTGAGACCTCCTTAGTGTGCCTAGGAACCGTCCAGGAACTTCCTGTTATAGCCAATCGAGCACAGCGCAACATCAACCCCCAATACCAGGAGAGACGAAACCCCTCCTATCGCTCATTGCCTCCATGTGATTCGGGACTGTATCCAAAAGCCACCATTTTGCACATTCTCTTGAATGTGGTAAGGTGGAAATCAAAGCACAGTGGGAATCACACAAGACTCTATGACGATCTCGGGTCTACAGACTAACCTGTACCAGTGTCACCAGAGAACTGCTATCTGACGATAGGTATAGTACCATCTAGGAGTTCTCGGCGAGTCCGTCCAGTGTACCCAGTCTTCACTGAGCACTCGTATAGTATCTCTGATGTCAAACACCAATGGATATGGGATCATCCATCGTCCATCTGTATGGGTTGAGAAGCTATACGCTAGTCTACTCTGGTATATCGATGCCCTGTCTCGATACACCCACGACTAGGAACATTTGAAGGATGTACTTACCGACTACTCTGTCCCCACTAGTATGATCTGCATCATAATCCTGGTAGTCAAGTACTCATCCTAAGGGATTTATCAACATGTAACATAGAGACAATCAGTGTACATGTTAAGATAATGTGGAACCAGATCGCATACTATCATGTCGAGAAAGAAAGTCCTCCCTATATATGTCCAAGCATCCACTATAATATACATCGTATGTACAGTAATGGCCTCTAGGGCATACATATAACTAACAATGTTATGTGGAGAGAGGGGGGTTTATGTTTAATATAAATATATATAGTATAGTTTAAATTAGGTTATAAATATATATTAGTTTTAATGTATATAGATAATATCAAATTACAACCAATCTCCACAAAATCTCATCAAAAATATATTTTGGAAAATAATTCACATATGTAAACTTCTCAACCATAATACAAGAATATATTTTAAATAACTCATACTTCTAATTTAAGATTTAAAAGAATTCTAAAAATATATCTAGATTTAGTAAATATTTGGTATTAGATATCTTGAGATTTAAACATAAAATGTAAAAGCAAAATAAGATATGGGATTTCAACTATATGATGACAGTTAACAAAATTTAACTTATTCTTAATTTGTGACTATTAAAAGATATATAATGATCTAAATATATGATATATAAAGATCTAAAAATATAATGTAGGTATTATACTAGATTCACATAGATACACTTTACTGGTAAATCTCAGATACAATCTTGCACCATATTAGGTTCTAAACTTGTGGGTCGGGTCGGATAACGACTACTACTATTCGAATCATTCACGACCCAATAGATAGAATAGAAAAAATATAAAACAAGTGTTAAAACACCAATTAATGTCGTATAACCGTACTAGGGTGTTACATAGATAGTACCATACCAATCGTCCAATAGCAGTTCTCTGGTGACACTTGTACAGATTAGTCTGTAGACCCGAGATTGTCATAGTGTCTTATATGGTTCCCACTGTGTTTTGATTTCTTCCCTACTAGGCTCAAAGGAGTCGTGCAAACAGATAGATTTTGGGTACAGTCCCGAGTCACATAGAGGCAGTGAGCGATAGGAGGGGTTTCGTCTCTCCCGGTATTGAAAGTTGATGTTGCGCTATTCTCAATTGGCTATAACAGCAAGTCTCTGGCTAGGGCTGATGAGATTTACTGGTAAGTGTTATCAGTAGTTTCTCAAAAGGTTATAGGCCACACATCAGCATGACTTATCAAGTTACTGTGGTCTGACGATTCCATCCCCAAACTCGATATGCGACATATCAGACGAAGAGACCGGACTGTACGGTAAGTGTTGCATATAGTCTCTACGGGAGTTTGGAAAAGTTTGATTGTTGATCTTCTATTCGTTCAATACCTGGGTAGCCGTTACGTCCGGCTAGTAACGCTGACGGCTTGTGGATATCTGATGTGATCATTACCTACTGTTGGCGTATTGACGAGTCTTTAGAGTCCCATACAGAGCTTTCCTAGTTCAAGCGAAACGAAGTAGGGCACATATAGTGATATGTGCGGGAGCTTGATTAAATACGAGTATATGATATCGTATTCTAATCTTGCGATATTTGATATCAGTTGGTAATATGTGATATAACCGGATTATTGAATCAAATGTTGATTCAATGATTTTTTATATGTATATATATTTGATATTGGCCGGTTATATATGATATGACCGGATTATTGAATCAAGTGTTGATTTAGTATCTAGTTTTGAATATTAGTCGGTTATATGTGATATAACCGGATTATTAAATCAAGTGTTGATTTAATAATTTGATATACATAGATATATGGTATTAGTCGGTTATATATGATATAACCGGATTATTGAATCAAGTGTTGATTTAATAATTTAATATATATTTATATATTTGATATACACATATATATTAACTAATATCAAAGCTCACTAAAGATTTTCTTATCTTTATACATATTCATATATATGTGTGTGTGATATATAATTATATGTATTATTTATTATATCATAGTTGATACATAGAACTAGGATATATGAGAATCACACATGAGACAATGATGAATGGAAAATGGTTTTATTTATGAATTAAAGAAATAGGAAATGAGTCATTGGTCTTGGATGCTTGTGGAAGCCTTGAGAAGCCATGACTCACCCTATCTCTTTGTTTTTGTTCATAGATATTTTCCACACCATCTTATCACTCACCTCATGGTTCTCTCTCTCCATTCCAAGTTCATCTCCCATTCTCATCTCCTTCTTCTTCCTCACTAGGTTTTTCTAGAGGTGAGAAAATAAAAAAGAAAGAAGAAAATTAGTGAGCAAAATTTCTACTTCATCAACCTACACTTTACTAGCCTTTAAGTTTAGGTTGTTTGCTTCACTAATACTTTGATTAATGAAGAGTGGGCTTGATTTAGAGAGACTTCAAAGTGGATCATTTTCGGCCTCGAAAACTACGAAGCAAACTCGTTCCTTTCACCAAGTGGAGTCTAAGAAGAGTTCTAAGGACTATTACTTGGAAGTTTAGAAGTGAAGGACCGGTCTACAAAGGTTGTATTCTCTTTTTACTTAGTGTAGAACTTATTTGCTTGCACTAAAACCCTATTTCTCTAGTTCGATTCTAGGTTAGTATAGCTTAGACCTCTAAATTTTTTAAAATTGCATACTTGATACTTGTATAAACCTAGTAAAGGTGCTAAGACATACTTTCACTACAAAACAAGTTTGGTTATTAATTCATGTGTTTGAACGATTACTTGGTGTTTGCGGGTGTTTGTGCTCGTAGGAATTTTTGTTATCTGTATTATTCGCTTCTGTATTGCCTACTCATGAGCACAACCATCCTTATACATACAAAATCACCGGTGAAGGGAAGAGGGTCCATTAGACTCTCTATGACCTCTGGAAGATATTTACTACTAAGTGATGTCTTGTATGTTTCTGATGTAAGAAAGAATTTAATTAGTGTTTTTTTACTTTTTAAGAGAGGTTACAAAATTATATTAGAAAATAATCAAACTATAATCTTCAAAGGAAGTATATTTATTGGTCAGGGTTATGTGTGTGATGGATTATTTAAGTTGAATATTGTTTGTAATAACAATAATGAAATAAATAAAACTAGTCCCATTATTTTAACCTTGTCTTCTTATGTTATGTAGCATGATAGATTAGGACGTGTTAATTATCAAATTTTAAATAGAATGATGCGCTTAAATATGATTTTTAAAAGTTCTATTGATTTAAAATCTAAATGTGATATTTGTGTCAAAGCTAAGCATACTAGAGGTACATTTAAATCTGTTACTCGCTGTACTCAAACATTAGGTTTATGACATTTTGATGTATGTGATTCTTGCAAACAACCAACTAAAGGTGAAGATAAATACTATGTTACATTCATCGATGACAATACAAGATATTGTTATGTATATTTACTTCCAACCAAGGATGAGGTGTTTAATAAATTCAAAATATATAAAGCAGAAGTATATCACTATATTGAAAGAAAAATCAAAGTCTTTAGATCAGACCGTAGAGGGAAGTATACTTCTAATATGTTAAATCTGTTCTGTCCAGAACATGGAATTAAACATGAATATTCTCCTCCTTACACTCCTGAATCTAATGGTGTAGCAGAACGTAAAAATGGAACTTTAATGAATATGGTTAATTCCATGTTACTTAGTTCTGATGCTCCTGAAAGTTTATAGGGTGAAGAAATACTATCGGCATGTTATATACTAAATAGAATATCTCATAAAACCAAAAATAAATCTCTATTTGAATTATGTTTTGAAAGAACACCTAGATTAGACTACTTTCGTGTTTAGGGTTGTCTCGCACTAGTATATATTCATTCTCACAAAAGAAGCAAAATAGTTCCAAAAACAGCTGATGTATTATTTGTAAGATATTCTCTTGGCAGTAATACTTATAGATTCATTATCTAGAAATCTGATGTTGCTGATATTAAAGTTAATACCTTAATAGAATTTAAAGATGCTAATTTTTTTGAAGATAGATTTCCTTACATAACTCAAATTTCTAAACAAGTGTTGGATATGTATGCCCTGGAGGCCCTTTATTGTATAGGATGCAGGAGATATGTATGTACAAGACAATTTTGCTCGATATGATTGTATGCTATTTGGTTTGTCTTTATCTTAACATGTATGTTTTACTGGTTATTACATTTCTTTATTACATGTTGATAAAGCCCGTAGGATCTTTGCTTGACTACCAGCATTATGATGGCGATCATACTTATGGGGATAGGTACTCCATAAGCACGTCCTTAAATGTCCCTAGTCGAAGGAGTATCAAAATAGGATATCAATATTCCAGAGTAGACTAGTGTATATGTATCTTGACCCCGATGAAGGTCGATGGTTGGTCTCACAACTATTGGTGTACGGCACCAAAGATAGTATACATATGCTCATTAAGTTATGAGTAAAACTGGACGGACTCCCTGAGAACTTATAGATGGTAATGTACCTATCGTCAGATAGAAGTTCTCTGGTGACATAGGTACATGGTAGTCTTTAGACCTGACGGTCATTTGTCTCGAGTGTGTTCCTGCTGTACTTAGATTACTACCCTACCACGGACTTAAAGAGTCGTGCAAACAGGTTTTAGTTGGGTACAGTCCCGAAGCATTCGGAGGCAGTGAGCGATAGAAGGAATTTGTCTCCCCCGGTAAAGGGAGTCAATATCGTGCAGTGCTTGATTGGCCATCACCATAAGACCTTAGCCAAGGCAGATGAGATCTACTGATAGTGATCAGTAGTTTCTCGGGATGGTTTTAAGCCACATCAACACGGCTTATCAAGTTATTAAGGGTCTGACATTTTCCACCCCTAGATCCAGTATGCGACACACTCAGATGAAGAGATTGGATTGTACGGAGATTGTCACTTTCAGGCTCAGTAAGGATACAGACGGGTTTTCTTATCGACATTCCTTTCATTCAATACTTGAATATCCGTTACGTACAGCTAATGCCACTGGCATGCTTGTGGTTAAACACGCTGCCAGCGTATTGTCAAGTCTTTAAAATCCCACACAGAGGGTTTTCCTACTCAGGCGAAATGATATAGTGGGTGTATTTTGATACATACAGAGGTTCGATTAAATACGTGTTTTTAGTACTCGTACTTTAATCGGACATTTTTTTAATACTAGCCAATTTGAAAGATAGACAGATTATCACATTTAGAGTATATGTGAGCTAGTATTATATCTCTCTCATTTTCTCTCTTTTACGGTATTTGTATTTTGACAAGAATACGGTATTTATACAAATACGGGTATTTGTGTCTTGATACGAATACATGTATTTGTATCTTGATATGAATACGGGTATTTTGTATTTCTATACGAATACGGTATTCGTATTTTGATACGAATACGGGTGTATATATTTATTACATATACAAGTGTATGCGTATATGTGTATTCACCGCCGAAAGACCGGACCGAGACGTTGAGACGTTTGGCCTGAATTTTGGAGGCAAATACTATTTGGACTTCTCCATTCACCTCTCCGAAGATACCAAGTTGATTTATGGCACCATATATCGGAGGTTTGGACAGACTCGACCGTTGTAGCAGACTATATCAGATTCCCCCTCATTTTATGAGTGTTTTTTTATTATGGGGACGCTCTTCCCTGCAGACGCAAGCCCCTGTAGTTAATTACGTTACCGCATTGAGATAACAACTTTCTCCTTCTCCAGCAGTTCACTTCGTGTTGTGTGTAATTTTGTTTGTTTTGGTTGCTCGTGGATTGTATACGGAGACTAGTTTATATCGTCGCCCGTAGGGCGCGGATCAGTCCAAATCCGTATATTTTAGATTTGGGCTTAGGTTTATTTAGGACCGTTAATCTGGTTTGAGATTAAGATCAACTTAAAACATATGAGCTTTTGGGCCCAATTATTTTAGTTTAAAGACATCACGGTCCATTATCGCCATGTTTAAGGCAAAATTTTAGTTTATGGACATTTCGGTCCAACATTCCCATTTTGAGGACGAATATTAGTTTAAGGACATTTCGGTCCATTACCGCCATGTTTGAGGCGAAGTTTTAGTTTAAGGACATCTCGGTCCATTATTCATATTGCGCACATGTGTATTTGTTACGTGGCGAAGTGAACGATGGTGACATGGAATGCGCCCAAATTGGGACGCGGTCCGATTTGAGGTGTGCACGTCAATTTGTAGGATGAAAGTAGTTTTCGGTCATCGGGACCTGCCAGCTCTCTGAAGACATTGAGAAATTACAACGACATATATCAGAGGTGTGGAAAGATATACCCTTGAACCAAATCCCATATTTGAGGGAAGGGGTTTATGGTGGTCCTAAGAATCATTAGTCATATTTGAGACTAAGATTACTTTAGGAGATACGAGATGATTATCATTTTGAATATCATCAATGAGAGATCATTAGTCATGTTTGAGACTAAGATCGGTTTAACAATGTTTTTAAGGATCATTTTTACTTAAGATCCATCAAAAGAGCAATTAGGCTCAGCTACAAGAAACTTCAGAGACTTAGCCAATTTGGGCTTAGTCTGCCTACTCTTTTTCTTTTTCATTCAAAAGTGCTAAGCACTTATTTGGTCTCTGTTTGTTTAACCCCCCCTTTTTATGTAAAAATTGTTGGGTTAGCCTAGCACCTCATGAAGGGTTTGGAAGCATCACATGTACCAAAGGTGGAGTCTTTAGGGTGCTAAGTTAACGAACATAGAATCGTTCCTAGAAAATTAGGGTTTCAAAAACTTGCATATCATCATATGAAAGAAAAGCTAGGGTTTTGAGAGTACAACCTTTGTAGCTCCCTACGCTAGACTCCTCGGCTACTTGGGTTTGAAAAAGCCCCGCTTGAACTCCTCTAGGTCACCGATGATCCACCCGGAGTCCGCTTTGTCCAAACTTGCAACTTCACCCGATCAAGAGAACGAAATGAAGCTAACACTCCAAACAAGTGGGCTAGACTTGTGTAGAATGGTGTTGTGGTTCTCTTTCTCACTTCAAAATCCTTTCTTGATGAGTATATTGCTCACTACAAAAATCTAGAGAGCAAAATGAGAGAGGAAGAAGAAAATGATGGCTATATCTTTTACAAGAGTGAAAAGAATGACTCTTGTTTTAGAAAAATGAAAATATATCAATATATATTTTCTTGTTCTCATCTCAAACCATGGTTTAAACAATGAATATATTATTAAACTTGAGTTAAAACACAAAAGGAAAGTTTACCCAAGGTTAAAAGGTGGGTGAGAATGGTTAGGTCAAAAGAAGAGTGTAGAAACAAATGAATCATAACCATTTCCTTTTTCCTTTTTGTTTTAAATCAAATGTAATAAAATCCATATTTAAAACCATGGTGTGAGTCTTATATTGCCACCATTTTCATGTATATACAACCATGAAGGATGTATGTATGTATGTATGTGTGAATGTACATCTATATGTGCATGAATCCAAAAAGGAGAACATACATGCATGCATGCATCCATAAAATACAAGAAAGGATTTCTAGTGAGAAACTAATGGTTAAATGATAAATCAACACTTAATTTATCAATCCGGTCATATCACATATGACCCTAACCAAAAGCAAGCCGCCCGATCAATATACGGTATCCTATACACGCATTTTAATCGGGTCCATGCGCATATCGCATACGCGTACCACAACGTTTCGCCTGGACTAGGTAACTCCTTTGTGGGACTCTAAGACTCGTCAATACGCCGGCAGTGGGTGATGATCATATCAAGCACCCCCAAGCCGCAACCGGTCAGCTAAACGTAACGGCCACCCGGGTATTGAGCGATCAGAAGAGAACAAGCGAACCTGCTACAACTCCTGTCGAGCCAACCGACAACACTTCCCGTACAGTCCGGTCTCCTCGTCTGATATGTCGCATATCAAGTCTAGGGGTGGTAAACGTCAGACCCCAATAACCGATAAGTCGTGCCGATGTGAGGCTCATAACGGGTCGAGAAACTACTGGTAACACTTACCAGTAAATCTCTGAATCAGCCCTGGCCAGGGACTTCCCTGTTACGGCCAATCGAGCACAGCGCAACATCAACCCCCAATACCGGGAGAGACGAAACCCCTCCTATCGCTCATTGCCTCCATGTGACTCGGGACTGTACCCAAAAACCACCGTTTTGCATGCCCTCATGGACGTGGTAAGGTGGAAATCAAAGCACAGTGGGAATCACACAAAACTCTATCACGATCTCGGGTCTACAGACTAACCTGCACAAGTGTCACCTGAGAACTGCCATCTGACATGAGGTATAATACCATCTGGGAGTTCTCGGCGAGTCCGTCCAGTGTACCCAGTCTCCACTGAGCACCCGTATACCATCTCTGATGTCAAACACCAATGGATATGGGATCATCCATCGCCCATCTCATGGGTCGAGAAGCGTATACGCTATTCTACACCGGTATATCGATGCCCCGTCTCGATACACCCATGACTAGGGACCTTGAAGGATGTACTTATGGACTACCATGTCCCCACTAGTATGATCCGCATCATAGTCCAGGTAATCAAGTACACATCCTAAGGGCTTTACCAACATGTAACTCTAAGACAGTATAAAGAGACAAGTATACATGTTAAGATAAAGTGCAACCAGATAGCATACTATCATATCGAGCAAGAAAGTCATCTCTATATATGTCCAAGCATCCAATATAATATACATCATTTGTACAATACTGGCCTCTAGGGCATACATACAACTAACAATCTCCCACTTGCACTAGGGCCAGCTGCTGTAGTATCGCATACCGAGCATCCCGAAGAGTCTCTCAAACTGTGTCTGGGGAATGGCCTTCGTGAGTGGATCCGCTGTGTTATTCTTCGTGTCAACCCTCCTGACTTCGATCTCCCGGCGATCAACTATCTCCTGGATCAGGTGATACCGCCTCAGAATATGCCTGGATCGCTGATGGACCTGGGTTCCTTGGCCAAAGCCACCGCTCTATTGTTATCACAATACAAAGGTATTGGATGCTCAATGGATGGAACCACTCCAAGTTCAGTAATGAACTTCTTGATCCAGACAGCCTCTTTGGCAGCATCGTTGGCAGCGATGTATTCAGCCTCCATCGTCGAGTCTGCCACGGTTTCCTGCTTGGAACTCTTCTAGCTAACCGCCCCTCCATAAAGGGTAAAGACAAATCCCGACTGCGACTTAGAGTCGTCCTTATCACTCTGGAAGCTCGAATCGGTAAAGGACTCCACTTGGAGTTCTCCGTTACCATACATCAAGAGCATCTCTTTAGTCCTTCGTAAGTACTTGAGAATGCTCTTCACAGCTGTCCAGTGACTCTCTCCAGGATCAGCTTGATACCTGCTCACTACACTTAGTGAGTATGCTACATCGGGTCTGGTACATAGCATCGCATACATGATAGAGCCTACAGCCGAAGCATAGGGTATCCCTTGCATGCAAGCTCTCTCCAAATCAGTCTTGGGAGACATCTCTTTGGAGAGAGTGACTCCAGAGATCATGGGTAAGTTCCCACGCTTGGATTCTTCTATACTAAATCTCTTTAGTATGGTGTCAATGTACCTGGATTGGGACAATCCCAATATCCGTTTGGATCTATCTCTATAGATCCTAATTCCCAATATGCAGGAGGCATCACCAAGATCTTTCATTGAGAATCTTTGTGATAAGAAGAGCTTAACCGATTGCAGCATAGGAATATCATTTCCTATCAAGAGTATGTCGTCCACGTACAATACGAGGAAGACAACCTTACTCTCTGCCACCTTCTTGTAGATACAAGGTTCATCTACGTTTTTGATGAAATCAAACTCTTTGATAACGACGTCAAAGCAGATGTTCCAACTCCGCGATGCTTGCTTTAATCCACAAATGGATTTAAGCAGCTTGCACACCTTCCCGCTGCTCCCACTGTCTACGAAGCCCTCTGGCTGAGTCATGTACACGCACTCTTCTAAATCACCGTTTAGAAAGGCGGTCTTAACATCCATTTGCCAGATTTCGTAGTCATGATATGCAGCGATGGCAAGCATGATCTGGATGGATTTAAGCATAGCCACTGGAGAAAAGGTTTCGTCATAGTCCACACCTGGTCTTTGACGAAAACCCTTTGCAACAAGTCTAGCTTTGAAAGTCTCTACTTTCCCATCTACACCAAGTTTTTTCTTGAAGATCCACTTGCTCCCAATGGGTTTTACCCCTTCAGGAGCAACTTCCAAAGTCCATACTTTGTTGGTGTACATGGATTCCATCTCAGACCGCATTGCATCTAGCCATTTCACTGAGTCCTTACTCGTGATGGCCTGCTCGAAACTAGTTGGGTCATCATCTTCCATGATGCAATCCTCGCTTCCACCATCAATGAGAAAACCGTAGTATCTCTCAGGCGGATGAGAAACCCTGCTAGATCGGCGGAGCGGCTGGGGTTCGTCAGGTACTACTGAATCCTCTGGTTCTACCAAGTCTTCTGTTATAGTTTGTGTCGCTGGAACCTCTTCCAGTTCTACCTCAATACCACTTGTCTGTTTCATAAGAAAACATTTTTCTAAGAGAGTGGCATGTCGAGAAACAAACATATTTTGTTCCTCGGGGTGGTAGAAGATATACCCTTGTGAATTTTTGGGATATCTTATAAACTTACATAAGACTAATCTTGCCTCGAGTTTGTCCGGATTTTGTCTTTTGACATAGGCTGGACAACCCCATATCTTAATGTAATTAAGATGTGGTCTCTTCCCTTTCCATATCTCATATGGAGTGGTAGGCACTGATTTGGTAGGAACTCTATTCAATAGGTCCATGGCTGTCTCAAGCGCATATCCCCAGAAGGAAATAGGTAACTCAGCTGTACTCATCATTGAGCGCACCATATCTAATAGGGTGCGGTTTCTCCGTTCCGATACACCGTTGTGCTGTGGTGTATAAGGAGGAGTGAGCTGAGAGAGAATCCCATTCTCTTTTAGATAATCCAGAAAATCATTGCTCAAGTATTCTCCTCCTCGATCAGATCGAAGGATCTTAATACTTTTGCCAGTTTAGTTCTCTACTTCGTGCTTATATTCTCTGAATTTCTCAAAAGCTTCAGACTTGTGTTTTATCAGGAACACATGTCCGTATCTAGAGAGATCGTCAGTGAATGTAATGAAGTAGGAAGAACCGTCCCTGGCATATGTAGACATGGGACAGCATACATCACTATGTATCAGCCCTAAGAGTTCCGTAACTCTTTCTCCGTGTCCCGTAAATGGAGTTTTGGTCATCTTGCCTTTGAGACATGACTGGCAAGTGTCATAAGATGAAAATTCAAACGGATTTAAATATCCATCCTTATGCAACTTAGCTAGTCGTGTCGCATTGATGTGACCAAGTCTACAATGCCGCAAGAAGGATTCGTTCATTTCTGAACTTTTCCTCTTGTGTGTATTTTGTATATTGAGGACTGTATTTTGATTTAGAATGAATATGCCATTATGTAGCGAGCCTGATGCAATCAACTTTTGATCTAGGAATATGTTCATAACATTATCCTTTACTACAAAATTATATCCTTCTTTACTTAATAAAGAAACCGATATAATGTTGCACATCATGTTTGGTATATAATAGCATTCATGTAAAATCAGTGTATTACCACTTGGTAATACTAGGTGATACTCGCCAACTGCTTTGGCTGTAACATTTGCCCAATTCCCTACTTGAACGGAATGATCACCTTTTCCCAGTTCTTTACATTTCCGTAGCCCATGTAACATTTTACATATGTGGGATCCTGATCCGGTATCTAATACCCAGGACGTAGGGTAAACTGAGAAACAGTTCTCAATAACTAACACACCTGAAGAAGATGCATCAACATGCATGTTCTTTTGGGCAGCTTGAGAATCTAGATATTCTCCTATTCCCTGTTCAGTCTTATAACTCTTATAAGAAAGAACAGGTCCAACGTTCCCCTGCACAGTATAACATGCGGGTTCGGTCAATACATCCATATTATTATCTTGATTAAAGCATAACATGGTCGCTACCTGGAGAGAGAGAGAAGAAAACACTTTAGCGTATGCTCTTGCAAGATCAGATTGGTTATTATTTTATCTAATCAGGATGGCTCCCACTGTTTTTTATCAAATCTTCCTTCAAATCTTAAAAGGAAAGACTAGCCGGGATTAATTACACCCTACAACTTCGCCGATCTTTCAGCCAGGCCAGTGTCGGTACTTTGAGGGAGGTTCCCCGTGCTTTCGCACGGACCTAATTAAAGAAAACCTCGTTTTCCCAGAGGCGTAACCCCGTTGACACCTTTCTAGACACCTACTTGATCGGCTAATTGTCCTGTGTAAAACTCTTCCAGGAGTAACAATTACTCGCAGTAGGTATCGGGATCCAACTATCTCAAAGAAGGTATGCAATCTCATTGCAAATCTCAACACTTGAAATTCCCGATAGTATTTTTCCCCTAGCGTACTATGACCTTGACGCATGCCAAACAACCCATAGTCCGCTAGTCAAGTTCAATCCGTACAATTCGTGATTGAATTAAACCCACCCGTACGACCCTTGACGCATGCCAAACAACGCCGTACGAATACCCTAATCCAATCGCATCTCATGCTACAGATAAGTAATAATCAGCTACCATACACTACGCCTTGACGCATGCCAAACAACCGCAGCACGAATACTAAATATTACTTATCGAATTGACGGAGGGCTACGCAGGTTTTTCTGAAAACCATGAGCGCAATGAACTTGATATCGTTGTAGAATCAAGTGAAGTTTTGAAATGGAGTGATTTTGAGGCTTTTCTAGTTTTGCTAAATGGGTCACTCCCGGTGAAGGGATCGTCGGCCCTTTCCTCGTCGAATGAGGTGCGGGATATATCATATATATCACTGTGCAAAGCGAAACTCTAAAAGCAGTCAAAAAGTCAAACCGAGTGTTGCAGCATCTGCCAGTTTTGCTAAAGAGGTCACTCCCGGTGAAGGGATCTTGACTCTTTCCCCATCGAATAAGGTGCAGGGTATATCATATATACCGCTATGCAAAGCAAAACTGTAGCTACCCTTTTAAAAATTTGATTCTGCAACATCTTTTAGGTTTCTTTTCTTTCATTAATCACATTAATGAAGTCCCATCATTTAAGTCAGCTATACATCACAGATAAATACGACGTACACTTATGCCATCCGCATTCGCCTCGATGTCCCCTCGTGCACCGTTAGATTAGGTAACTAACGACAGAGCGGGGCAGGGCTAGTATGGGTGTAAAACATAAGTAACGTCTATATAATATATCATATATACTATATACTGTATCCATCACAACATATCAAATGATCACATCACAGATATCGCAGCAGAAACATAGATATAATGTGGGATATACTAGGACGTCCGTATTTAGTATTTAGCCAATAATAGAAAATACGGATTCCACAGTCGCGATGAATAGCCAAGCCCATACCCTGGACCCCTACGAGAGCGGCAAGTGACCCTACCAATTCTGGAGTTTAGGAGACCCGGTCTCGACTCCTCGAGATGGCCTCCCACTGAACCCCAGAACCCGGTCACCTGTGCTCCCCTCCTTGGGTCCATCCTAATGCGAAAAAGTAAATAATATACAATACAGGTGGCATCAACCTCAACCCGGAAGTGCCCCAAATAAAAAAATATTACATTACATTTGAATTTACATGAATGAAAATATAAAACTCTCATCTCACATAAAAAAAAACCCGGGCTATTCAATCGCGACAATCCTGCACATCATATCTCAGCAACACATAATATCTCATATCATCAACGTAAGTAAGTATGCATACCCCAATTGTCGTTGATGTATAGCAACGAAACCGGCGATATCGACATACTACACTTACGGTCACAGAAAAGAAAGTGTAAAACTGCAATATCTGGAATCCACATTCTCTTTAGATATCGTAAATGCGAAATATCACATACTTCGTATTTCATGTCTAGTAATATGAATTCCACACATTGCATCACATTCCAGATAATTAGACAGTATTAAAGTTTTCGAACGAATGATCAAATACCCAAGATTCCCTAAAGCCCAACACTTAAGCGGAGTTCAAAAGACTTGGAGTGTGACACAGTAGTAGCGGTCCAGCCGTAGAAGGGTCAAGCCAACGCCTCACATGTGGCACGCCGTACTGCCCCAAACCCTAAGGATCAAAGGGCAGTTCAAGACAGTCACATAATCGAGTTAAGGTTTGTTGTCTTCTAGAGGGTCCACTACAAAACTTGCACGTATCTCCAAAATATTTAAACCCCGTGAAAAGTGAGCAAATGACATTCGTTCGAACAATTCGATACTTTCTAATTTATCCGGAAAAGCCACGAAATGAAAATTCTGATCGAATCGACGAGTCCAAAACCATCTCCAGAATTTACAGAACTAAATTCAGATTAAAAATACCCAAAACCATATACAAGCAGAGGCATTAGTTTCTGTACAAAAACGAGTCCATGAATCAACAGAACGGCTGCGGAACCGCGGCCTAAGCAGGCTATTGCCACGGTTCCGCGGCGAAAATAACTGTTCATTGACTCGTTTTTCACAGTAACTCTTATATTTACCTGCTGAATTTTTTGCATATTTTTAATTCTGAAAATAACCAGTTTTTAAAAAATGTCCAGAGAGCATTCTAAAAGGCCGTATTTCGGTTCGATCGGAGTTTTAATTTCGTAAAATTGTCGCCTAATGTTCTAAGTCGGCTCTGATACCAATGTTGGGTTAGCCTAGCACCTTATGAAGGGTTTAGAAGCATCACATGTACCAAAGGTGGAGTCTTTAGGGTGCTAAGTTAACGAACATAGAATCGTTCCTAGAAAATTAGGGTTTCAAAAACTTGCATATCATCATATGAAAGAAAAGCTAGGGTTTTGAGAGTACAACCTTTGTAGCTCCCTACGCTAGACTCCTCGGCTACTTGGGGTTTGAAAAAGCCCCGCTTGAACTCCTCTAGGTCACCGATGATCCACCCGGAGTCCGCTTTGTCCAAACTTGCAACTTCACCCGATCAAGAGAACGAAATGAAGCTAACACTCCAAACAAGTGGGCTAGACTTGTGTGGAATGGTGTTATGGTTCTCTTTCTCACTTCAAAATCCTTTCTTGATGAGTATATTTCTCACTACAAAATTCTAGAGAGCAAAATGAGAGAGGAAGAAGAAAATGATGGCTATATCTTTTACAAGAGTGAAAAGAATGACTCTTGTTTTAGAAAAATGAAAATATATCAATATATATATTCTTGTTCTCATCTCAAACCATGGTTTAAACAATGAATATATTATTAAACTTGAGTTAAAACACAAAAGGAAAGTTTACCCAAGGTTAAAAGGTGGGTGAGAATGGTTAGGTCAAAAGAAGAGTGTAGAAACAAATGAATCATAACCATTTCCTTTTTCCATTTTGTTTTAAATCAAATGTAATAAAATCCATATTTAAAACCATGGTGTGAGTCTTATATTGCCACCATTTTCATGTATATACAACCATGAAGGATGTATGTATGTATGTATGTGTGAATGTACATCTATATGTGCATGAATCCAAAAAGGAGAACATACATGCATGCATGCATCCATAAAATACAAGAAAGGATTTCTAGTGAGAAACTAATGGTTAAATGATAAATCAACACTTAATTTATCAATCCGGTCATATCACATATGACCCTAACCAAAAGCAACCCGCCCGATCAATATACGGTATCCTATACACGCATTTTAATCGGGTCCATGCGGATATCGCATACGCGCACCACAACGTTTCGCCTGGA
This sequence comes from Agapanthus africanus, assembly GCA_030015575.1. Taxonomy (NCBI): domain Eukaryota; kingdom Viridiplantae; phylum Streptophyta; class Magnoliopsida; order Asparagales; family Amaryllidaceae; genus Agapanthus; species Agapanthus africanus. The sequence continues at coordinate 97,324,956 of JASDDO010000014.1, read as the reverse complement.
CTAGGTAACTCCTTTGTGGGACTCTAAGACTCGTCAATACGCCAGCAGTGGGTGATGATCATATCAAGCACCCCCAAGCAGCAACCGGTCAGCTAAACGTAACGGCCACCCGGGTATTGAGCGATCAGAAGAGAACAAGCGAACCTGCTACAACTCCTGTCGAGCCAACCGGCAACACTTCCCGTACAGTCCGGTCTCCTCGTCTGATATGTCGCATATCAAGTCTAGGGATGGTAAACGTCAGACCCTAATAACCGATAAGTCGTGCCGATGTGAGGCTCATAACGGGTCGAGAAACTACTGGTAACACTTACCAGTAAATCTCTGAATCAGCCCTGGCCAGGGACTTCCCTGTTACGGCCAATCGAGCACAGCGCAACATCAACCCCCAATACCGGGAGAGACGAAACCCCTCCTATCGCTCATTGCCTCCATGTGACTCGGGACTGTACCCAAAAACCACCGTTTTGCATGCCCTCATGGACGTGGTAAGGTGGAAATCAAAGCACAGTGGGAATCACACAAAACTCTATCACGATCTCGGGTCTACAGACTAACCTGCACAAGTGTCACCTGAGAACTGCCATCTGACATGAGGTATAATACCATCTGGGAGTTCTCGGCGAGTCCGTCCAGTGTACCCAGTCTCCACTGAGCACCCGTATACCATCTCTGATGTCAAACACCAATGGATATGGGATCATCCATCGCCCATCTCATGGGTCGAGAAGCGTATACGCTAGTCTACACCGGTATATCGATGCCCCGTCTCGATACACCCACGACTAGGGACCTTGAAGGATGTACTTATGGACTACCATGTCCCCACTAGTATGATCCGCATCATAGTCCAGGTAATCAAGTACACATCCTAAGGGCTTTACCAACATGTAACTCTAAGACAGTATAAAGAGACAAGTATACATGTTAAGATAAAGTGCAACCAGATAGCATACTATCATATCGAGCAAGAAAGTCATCTCTATATATGTCCAAGCATCCAATATAATATATATCATCTGTACAATACTGGCCTCTAGGGCATACATACAACTAACAAAAATGCTGAGCACTTGTTTGATGCTCTGACGCTCACATGGGAATCATGTGTGTAGGGTTGTCTAGCATGGCAGCAAGGTTTCGGGAGGCATCGACCATTCCAAATTAAAATTTTAGCCGTACTAGCTAATCCTAACCTAGAATCATATACTAGAAAATATGACGAAATGAAATGCAAACAACTTTGCAACTAAAGTGAACAAGGAATACAACCTTTGTAGACCAGTCCTTCACTTCTAAAGCTCCGTGTAGTAGTCCCTTCGCTGCGATCATCGAACTCCCAGACTCTAGTGAAGGCTCCCATGAAGAAATGAACAAGCTTGCATCAAAGTCTTCGAGGCCGAAGATGATCTACGTTATCACGCCCCGCTTCCCGGTATACGCGATGGGGACGCGACTGGTCCGCTACGTATGTGAAGTAAATACGCTAAGCGTATCTAAACAATATAAAAGTAAAATCATAAGAGACAAGATATAATAAAATAGCAACTTTATTTATTCACATTCTTTCTGTACAATACATGGAAGGTAAATACAACTGATAAAAAGTAATGCCTAAACAATGGCATAACAGAAATAAAAAGTACTGAATGGAAAGTGTACAATGAACTAGAGCTCGGGGTCTTCACTGAATTGGTCCAAGTCTTCAGCAGTGGGCTCGATCTCTGACGTGTCCAGATCACCTGACGACATTCAAAGAAGAAAGAAAGAGAATGTCGTCAGCGAACAGATCGCTCAGTAAGTCCTAAAGATAAGAGGAGAAATAGAATAGACAGAGAGTAAGAGAGAGAGAGAGAGAGTGGGTTTTACAGTTGTATTATATTGTTATATTGTTGTATTTAGTGTTAACGCTGTTGTTTGTAGCTTGGTACAGAAGGATGCCAGTGTATAGGAGAGGAGTCTCACTTGCCCCGGAGACTAAGGTATGAAGAACTCAAGGAACCGTTATGCCACAGTACAACAGCAACGGAATATAGGTTAGGTGTCTTATGGTTGCAGTCTCGTGCCACTTCTAGCACCTTCCATACCAATCCATCCCTTAAACCCCGTAGTGTTTTGATTGTAGATTGTATAGTGGAATGACTGACCAAAACCATGATATCAGTAAGCGAATGTAACTGTATAATCATGTAAATGGAATATCTGGAGAATCATGTAAATGGATGTATATCCATGGTTCGGTTCGGTCAATATAGATTGAATGTATTGAATGGATTAAATATAGGGATCCATGTTGAATCAGAATATTGTAGATTGTAAATTGTAGATAATAGATTGTAGATTGTAGATTGTACTTGAATCATATTCAAATTAGATTATAATGAAACTCAAAGTAAATTGAATTCCTGATTGTTTTGATGTTATCGGTAATCGCTGCACATGGGCGGCAGGATTTGTGTTTTTTTCAAAGACGGTTGCCTTTTTGATAACACCATTGTTAAGTTGTCTACCATAGATAGGCAAGCACCCACTTCTCCGGCTCCCTGAGACTCAAGAAATTGGTCCCGCTTAAACCTATGTTTACTAGGGTCCTTATTGTAATTTATAGAACTTGAGGGGGTTTTATGTAGAAATACTTTTATATACTTTTCAAAGTACACCCCAAGTATTTATTAATCGTCTTTAGAGTTGTAGTGAATGTAGATTTTATATTATGATATTTCTATTGAAAATATCCTGTTTTCATAATAAATGGTATTTATTGGTAATATTGGTTTTGTATGGAATTCATTGTATTTTAGTGTAAAATGATTCTTGTGACATTTTTAGAAAAAGTGGAATATTTGTAATAATTCAAAATAGTTATTTTTATGTTACATATACATATATTTATATGAAAATAATTTTAGTATATACATAATATTCTAGAAATCTCGTTTTCTTAAGATGTCGTATTTTAAATCTTTCGAGACCGAATGCTCCTTGTGGAGGTCTGCATCTCGCACTATAAGCCCGAGGATGCGCGATAATCCGCACCATCCCGAACGGGTTCCCTAAATGGGTTATAGCGGCGCTTTGCAAAGATTTGTATAAATACTAAATCCTTTAGAAAACGGTTTTATTAAGTAAATGGTATTTATTTGTAAAGATGTCGATTTCCCGTATTCTATATTCTAGAGTCTCCTAAATCAACTAGACTGCTCCTAACTGGTCCAAAGCGACAAGTTGTGAGATATCTCTCAAATCGCCTCTTCACCGCCAATTGTGATCAGGTAAGTACAAGTGAAGAAAGGAGGGATCCACTCACGAATCACCGTGAGACGGGCCTTTTAAAGTTACCTTTCTCACTTGTCTAGCCTAGGCACCACAAAATTAAGTTTAGATAAACGACTGAATGCCCACAACCTTCCTCTGTTCTAATGAGTGCGACAGTCCTTAATTGGCTGAGTCTAGATATTTTTTATTATTAGCTCAAAGGTTATTTATTTGTAAAGATGTATCAATACTAAATCTTTTAGAAATGGTTTTATTAAGTAATGGGTATTTAAATGAAAATGTTTTTTTCTCGTATTCTAAGTTCTCGAGGGTATCGTGTTAAGTTGCATATGAGTGTGTGAGGAGGTAGGTCGTTACCTCGTGATCTACTTAAAAGTATAGCAAGTTTAATGGAGTTAAATGTAGAATTGAAACAATATGATATTTAAGTGAAAAATACGATAAAATGAAATAGCCATCATTTTATGAAATGAAAATTGATCAATTTGGTTGATTAGTCTTTAATAGTCAACATGAGGGAGTTTAAGCATAATTGTATTAACGAGAAGTGAAGTTTTATAAGAAAACCGAATCGGAAATCGGATTTGTTCCGATTCTGTCAGGTTTTGTAAATCCGTATTTTTTGAATGGAAAAGAAAGTTAGAAATGAGACTTACGGGTTTGGACAATAACGAGAGTGAGATGGAAGGAGAGGAATCGTCGGTGCGTCGCTTCGTCGTCGAGGGCTCCTAGAACGATCGCCGGAAGTTCGCCGGGAATTTCGCCGTAACTTCGCTTTGTGCTCGTTTTCAAAGTACACAAGTTTCTTGGAAATTTTAGAGAGTTGGCTCAGAGTTTTTGGGGTTAGAGGGTAGGGGTGGTATTTATAGGGTTAGGCTAGGGTTAGGGTAGATGAAAAGTTTAAAATAAAAAATGTGATAAAATGTAATAAAAATGTATTAAAAGTGGAGTAATGGGGATTTTAAAAGAGTTCTGGAAATGGTCTGAGACTAAAATTTTGCAGGTGTGTAGGGAATGTGAAAAGACACAATTTTCATGTTGGGGTCGTCGCCGGAATCGGCCGATTCGGCCGTGACTCGGCCGTGACTCGGTCGGAGGACTGAGTCGGCCGAGTCGAGGCCGATTTGGCCGATTCCCGGCCGAGTCAGGCGGCCGGGATCCCCCCCCCCCCGACGGTTCATCTAACCTCTGGCAATTTTATATTTTTGGGTGTAGTGGGATTTTTGTGAGATATGCACGTGTAAACCCTTGGTATCCTAATGGTTTTTAAAAAATCAATATTAAAAATAATGTGGGGTATGGGATTTGAACTCTGGTGGCTTGGTTCAGCAGTGCAAGGTATTACCAATGAGCTACAAGCTCCTTCTTGTAATTATGGAGCTAATTAATTACTTAAAGTAATAACAGTAAATGTAAATACCCCAAGTATACATTAATTTTTAAGCAAATTTTGTACACTAAAACTGGAGTTGTTACATTCTTTTAACTTGTAATTAAAAAGCAAAATAATTACTTATAACTTGTTCTCAGGCTAAAATACCCCTTTATGGATATTGAAAAAATATTTGAAAAAATTTGTATAGGAAAATTATGGTTGTTACATACGTTGAGGAGACACTAACCCAAACTACCCCTTCACTAATTATGGTATTAGTGAAGCAAACATCCTATACTAAATGGCAAGTAGTTTAGGATGATGAAGTAGGAATTTTGTTCATTTTAGATTTATTTTTCTCACACTAATTCTTCACTTAGAAAAAACCTGGTGAGCTTTTTCTTTGATGAAGAAGAAGAAGAATGAACTCAGGAGAGAGTCAATGGCAACCATGTGTGAGTTAAGCATCATATGTTAACCTGTGTAGAGACATAACCATGGTTAGGATAATTGGTTGGGTTAATAAATATCTTAGGCAAAACAAAAGAGTGGACTTGGTCAATGAACATTACAAGCTTCTACAAACTACTAGCCATGACAAAATCCCACCATTTTGTAATTACCATAATAAATAAAAACCCTAATAATTATCATAAGCATTTGTGTGTCTCATACACCCATCTTGCATGTATCATCAAACATGACACAAGCATGTACACAAATATACATATCACATATATATAATGTGCATAGCAAGTGAGAAAAGAAATCATAAGTGAGCAAATATTAGTTAATGTAACTTAATATATCTAATATATAATTATACATTAAATTATTAAATCAACACTTGATTTAATAATCCGGCTATATCACATATAACCGACTAATATCAAATGTAATAACTTATCGAATCAACACTTGATCCGATAACCCAGCTATATCACATATAACCGACCGATGTAACAAATCGCGAGAATAGAATACGATATCACATATCGTATTAATCTCGCTCCTGCACATATCACATATGTGCTCCTACTCCGTTTTGCTTGAGCCAGGAAAGCTCTGTGTAGGAATCTAAAGACTCGTCAATACGCCGGCAGTAGGTGATGATCATATCAAACACCCACAAGCCGTAAGCGGTCTGCTAAACATAACGGCCACCTGGGTATTGAGAGATCAGAAGATCAACAAGTATGCCTGCTCATACTCCTGCGAATCCAATCAGTAACACTACCGTACAGTCTGGTCTCTTCGTTTGATATGTCGTATATCTCGTCTAGGGGTGGTAAACGTCAGACCCCAGTAACTCGATAAGTCGTGCCGATATGAAGCTCATAACGGGTCGAGAAACTACTAATAACACTTACCAGTATATCTTTGAATCAGCCCTGGCCAGGGACTCCTGTTATAGCTAATCGAGCACAGCGCAACATCAACTCTCAATATCGGGAGAGACGAAACCCCTCCTATCGCTCATTGCCTCCATGTGATTCGGGACTGTATCCAAAAACCACCGTTTTTCACGTTCTCTTGAACATGGTAAGGTGGAAATCAAAGCACAGTGGGAATCACACAAGACTCTATAACGATCTCGGGTCTACAAACTAACCTGTACCAGTGTCACCAGAGAACTGCCATCTGATGTGAGGTATAATACCATCTGGGAGTTCTCAGCGAGTCCTTTCAGTGTACCCATTCTCCACTGAGCACCCGTATACTATCTCTGATGTCAAACACCAATGGATATGGGATCATCCATCGCCCATCTGTATGGGTCGAGAAGCTATACGCTAGTCTACTCTGGTATATCGATGCCCTGTCTCGATACACCCACGACTAGGAACATTTGAAGGATGTACTTACCGACTACTCTGTCCCCACTAGTATGATCTGCATCATAATCCTGGTAGTCAAGTACTCATCCTAAGGTCTTTATCAACATGTAATAGAGAGACAATAAGTGTACATGTTAAGATAAAGATCAACCAGATAGCATACTATCATGTTGAGCAAGAAAGTCCTCCCTATATATGTCCAAGTATCCACTACAATATACATCGTATGTTCAGTAATGGCCTCTAGGGCATACATATAACTAACAATGTGAAGCCTTCAGTTATGGGCGCTGCCCAATCAGTGCTGAGCACTCAGTTATATATAGTGCTAAGCACTTTTTTATATGGCATCCACGTGAAGAGCACGTGCGGCGGTGGGCGCTGCCCAATTAGTGCTAAGCACTCAGCCGTTTTGGCTGTATATGAAGTGTTAAGCACTTTTTGTATAGCGTCCACGTGAGGAGTAAGTGAGGCGTTGGGCATTGCCCAATCAGTGCTAAGCACTCAGCCGTTTTGGCTGTATATGAAGTGCTAAGCACTTTTTTGTAGCGCCCACGTAAGGAGCACGTAGAGCGCTGTCTAATCAGTGCTAAGCACTCAGCCTTTTGGCTGTATATGAAGTGCTGAGTACTTTTATTCAGTGCTCATATGTATTTCACGTGAGGCGCTGGCCTTCTGCTTTGGGCGCCAGCGTGTTTTTCACGTGAGGTGCTGGGCATTGTTGGGAAGGCGCCCACGTGGGAAGCACGTGAGGCGCTAAGCTCTTTTCTTTCTCTGTTGATGGCATTTTGACCATTAATGATCACCATGATCTTTGTTTTGAAGACCTTAGATCATTTTTTCTTTATTGGAGAACTGAGTTCTTCTTCTTCTTTTTATAAGAACTAAGTTCTTTATGTAGAGTTAAACCCTAATTTCGGAGGAATTAAATTTCTCCGAAACATATGTTCTTTTTCTATCTTTTTAACCTAGTTCTTTTCTGAATCTTTGATTCTCAAGAACAAGATCTTCCCGATGAGAATTAAATTCTCAACTTGTGAGAGACTTGTCTTGTAGATCTCTGATCCAGAGAAAAAACTAAGTTTTTTAAGAAGGGTTAAACCCTTAGATAGGTAAAAAGAGATATTTTGATCTCTGCATTTTTTTACCTAGAGTTTTTAAGGAGGCAAGTCTTCTTCTTCTCTGTTGTTTTTAAAGCTTTCTATATTTTTCATAAGGTTATGGGGGTTTCCTCTATTTTGTCTCTGTCGGTCTGAGACTTGAAGTCTCGGGTTCTTTATATAGTGGAGGCAAGTTTGTTAATTAATTTTGAGAAAATCTCTCATTGAGAGATTCCAATTGATTTAATTGGTCTTAAAATTGATTTGGGGAATTTTACCCACCATTGGATTTTTGATCTAAGGACTTCTGTTTTACGGAATATGATTTTTTGTTTTTAACGAGATTGGGGAAATATTTTCCCCTATACAGAGTTTATTCTGTAAAATGGTGATTTTTAATCACCATTGGATTTTTTTAATCCAATGGTGATCTGTTTTACAGAGAGCAATCCCTTTTGTTTAGAAAAATTGAGAGAATGTATTCCAAAATTGAATTTTATTCTATAATTGGATTTTTGATCCAACCGCGAGTATCTTTCTTATTTTAGAAAGATTTGGGAGATGTTTTCTCCTAACAGAATTTAATTCTGTATTTTGATGATTTATCATCTCCATTGGATTTTTGATCCAACGGCTCTGTTTAACAGAGAATATCCCAACTTTTGTTAGGGATATGTAGAATTTAATTCTACTGATATAAACTTGGGCTCTGGCGCTCACGTATTATGCATGTAGGCGCCACTTAAGAATTTAATTCTTATGATAGGTATTTATGTGTTTTGCACATCGGCATCCGCATGATAAGCATGCGCGGCGCCATATAAGAATTTAATTCTTATTCAGAAAACGTTTTCTGTGCTTTGCACATTCGCGCCGGCGTGAGGAGCATGTGCGGCGCCACCATAGGATTTAATCCTATAAGATTGGCTCTGGCGATAGTGCCTTCGTGGAAAGCACGTGAGGTGCTACCTCATTCCAACAGAGCTTTGCTCTTTTATTAGGATAAATATTGGGGGAACAATTGCCCCCCACTGTTGTGCTCACGTGGCTCACACGTGAGTGCAACGGTGTCACATTTTCTACCGTTCGATCTTCTGGAGAGTTGAACCGTCCCTTCATGTCTTATAAATAGGGCCTTTGGCCCTTGAGATGACTGTCGTTCCATCATCTTCTTGAGTCTTCTTCTTCCTTGAGAATTTAATTCTCTCCTCAGAGCATAGATCTCTATTTCCAGAACTTTCTCAGAGTTAAACTCTGTCAAAAATTGGTAAGAATTATGACCACGATTTAACTCTTAAAGAAACTTTTAAAAGAATCTCTTCTCGTTTTTAGGTTTTTAAACCATTAATAGAGCTTTGCTCTTCTCTTGGAACGATCTCTTAGAGATCTTTAAAAACTTTTATTTGGGTAGACCATGGATCTTAGAGATCTTAGGGCGTTTACCCTGTTAGTGACTTTGATCTTTGAGGGTTGTTTGGAATTTAATTCCATTTCCCATGAGGATTCCTGAGAAAATTTCTTTTGAAAATTGTTTTGGGAATTTATTCCCTTTTCTTATTTTCTTTTTAGGGTTCTTATTGCAGATTTGAATCTGCTGTAGAATACAGTCTTCGAGGCCGTTGGGAGCCTTGAACTCCGCTGTTCAATGAGATTTTTCATTAAATGAGAATCCTTTTGGATTTTCATAATGGGTGCCTGCCTCATCATTGATGAGGCATCACCTTGATTTTGTGGGGGCCATTGTTTTTCTTCTAGATTGTAATGATTTTGGTATTTTGATTGCTAACTCTTTACTGGTTTTTCTTTTCAGATACGATGACTTCTCATCTGTATGATCTTGAAGAGATTATCTCTTATGAGGAGATTCGCATCCAAAGCCGCTGTCAAGGCCAGAAGTTTACTAATGCCAAATGCGCTGAGGTGATGCGTCGCTTTGACGATTACAACGGTCGATTGCTCCCCCGTCGTTCTGCTCTTTTGAATATTGTCGTTGTGTCGATTTGGGAAGCACTTTCTGAGCTTGATGAGGCTATGCCGCTCAAGGCACTTGATGATGCTGAAGATAAGGTACATTCAGTATATCTGATGGGCCTAATTTCAAAGAAGCGGAGAGATAATCTTGTCGCTGTTTTGCATCGCGTCTTTTAACAGAAGGCGATAATATCTGCATACCATAGGATGGATGACATCAGCGGGGATCCTGACGCTTGCATTCGTGAGAAAATGCATAAGAAGATGGTCAACGAAGCCAGAAGCACTTTACTCAAACTTGCCTCTAAGTTTATGAATCCGTGTTCGGAATTCAGCGTCTTGCTATTGTAAACATTTTGATGGCGTCTCTTTTTTATCACCCTTATCACAAATGTATAAATTTCTTTGAAGTATGAATGAAAAAGCTCTCTTTTTCTTTACGTCAATGCTCATATGAGGTATTATTACATATATAAAAAAACGCCGGCGCCCACATATCACGCACGTGAGGCGCTATTGCAGGACTTAATCCCGAAAAGAACTAGCGCCAACGCTCACATGCTATGCACGTGACGTACTGCTCTAATCCCAGAAAGAATATGCTCACGTGTCAGGCACGTGGGGCGCCGCTGAGGGAATCGTTTCACCTTCTTGCTCTGATTCCCATGAGTTAACTCTTTCTTTTCCCATGAGTCAACTCTTTCTTTTCTCATGCCCTTTTTTCAGGCCTTGGAAAGAGTTCCACCATGCACAACGTTTTCTGTGCCTAAATTTAAATGCTTCTCTTTATATTCTAAAGTGATGATCTTCTTCTTCTTCACCAGTAGAAAGCCATTTTTTTTAACAGACCAAGAGTTATGGCTTGCAATCGTCCCCATGCTCGTCGGAAACCATGGGAGGTTCCTATCAAAGGAATTGCTCCCTATTTTGCTGTGGGGTTAGTGGATTTCGTTCTCATTGATGACTAGTGTGACACGGTGATGTACAAGCTTCTGGTTCGTAGGGGCTCTCCTCTTCTATTCGGCTTCATTTGGCTCCGGATGATCTTCATGTCCGTGCTTGCTGACATCCCCCCTCATCCAGCAGAGATGACTCCGGTGATGCTCGATGCAGCGGTGGATAAGATCGAGTGCTCTTATGAGGCATATTTGATTTTCCAGCCTCTAAAGGACCATTCTGTTCAGTTGTTAAGTCAGATGCAGGCTCGACGGGCCGTCTTTTCTACCTTCGCTGATGGGCATGGCGCTGACCGATGGGGAGCGACCCCTCGCGAAGATCGCCGCTTCGACATGATAGAGAAGACAGAGAGGGAGTTAGAGAATTTTGTTTATTGTTTTACTAATCCCTGTATCTCCGATCCCATATTTAGTGATCTTTTTTCTGTGGAATAAATAAATAAAAAATTTGTTGACCGCTGAACGTTTCTCCCCCAGCACATATCCATGTGAGCATCTTGCCTCTGCACGTATACTTTGTATTTTAACCTTAGAAGTTTCTGATTCATGCATCTAGACATAGGTGGGCACTGGACTGATGTGAACAAATTCTTCACCCTGTCACTTTGCTCACGACGGTATACCCGTGAGTGAAGTATAATATATAGCTGGTTTCGAGCTGGCATGTCATTTAGAATTTTGAAAGCGGATGGACACAAGCGTCATCATCCATGATTAACTCGGGTCTTGATCCTTAAGAAACGTAATTCCGAGCCCCGAGGTCTATGAGTTGCGCCTTTCTGTTTCTTGATGTCTTAATTTAGCGCCAATTAGTTAATTCACTTGTCTCGGAGTCTCTAGTTTATTTACTCATTTCGGAGTCTGTAGTTTATTCATTCGTTTCGGAGTTTTTAGTTTATGTACTCATTTCGGAGTTTGTAGTTTATTCACACGTTTCGGAGTTTCTAGTTTATGTTCTCATTTCGGAGTTTGTAGTTTATTCACTCGTTTCGGAGTTTCTAATTTATGTACTCATTTCGGAGTTTGTGGTTTATATACTCATTTCGGAGTTTGTGGTTTATTCACTCGTTTCGGAGTTTCTAATTTATGTACTCATTTCGAAGTGTTTTTAGTTTACCTCTCTTAGGTTTACAGGCAAACTTGTCCTAACGTTATATGCAGATAACCCCCATTCTTTACGATAGAGGTCCATTATGTTTGTGGTACTTAGGTTTTAGTCCGTGGTACCGTCACATTGGCTGATGTATTCCTCGATATGTGGTCTTTAAGCCGCTGTTCGAGTAGCCCCGCGACTGTCGTGTCTCTGATCCCTTCGGGGGCTGGACAAGACATCTTCAAGTAATCTCCTTAGGTCATATTACTGTCGGAAGAGCAAACATTAGAAATTTTCCATGAAACTTTTTACTTGAGGTTAGGCTCAGTTTGGAGCCCCAATGAGTCATAACCACTCCGCTCTGGTGTAGGTTGATCTCCGATAGTCTTTTAGGTTTTATATGAGTTGCCATCGACACCCGAAGCTGGGAATATGCCGTTACTTCATTTTTGTTTTGACGATGTCGTTCCGGTTCTTTGCTGAAATAAGATAGACATCTGTAGGACCTCTATACTGCGTATATTGCAGTTGAAGTGTGGAGCTAGGACTATGTCATTGATCCAATTTCATTTGATAGTTGCGTCCGCATTCTGCTGAAATAAGGGGGAACGCCGAGATAGTCTCTAGGTTGTATATGAACCGTCAAGACTTGGATCTAGGATTTTTCCATGGCTCTATTTTTGCTTTGACCCTTAGGTCTTTTGTTGACGTTGCGTCTGCATCCTGCTGGAATGAGGAGAACGTCGGGGTGATCTCTAGGCTTTAGATGTTGCCATTAAGATCTGAAGCTAGGATTTTGCGGTCACTTCATATTTATTTGATTGGTGTGTCTGCCCCTGCTGGAATAAGAGGGGACACAGGGATAGTCTCGAGGTTGTATATGTACCATCAAGGCTTGGAGCTAGGATTTTGCCATGGCTCTATTTTTGATTTGACCCTTGGGTCTTTTGTTGACGTTGCGTCTGCATCCTGCTGGAATGAGGAGAACGTCGGGGTGATCTCTAGGCTTTAGATGTTGCTATTAAGATCTGAAGCTAGGATTTTGTCATCACTTCACATTTATTTGATTGGTGTGTCTGCCCCTGCTGGAATGAGGGGGGACATAGGGATAGTCTCGATGTTTTATATGTACCGTCAAGACTTGGAGCTAGGATTTTTCCATGGCTCTATTTTTGTTTTGACCCTTGGGTCTTTTGTTAACGTTGCATCTGCATCCTGCTGGAATGAGAAAGAACGCTGAGTTGGAGATAAGATTTTGCCATTATTGCATTTTGATTTGGCTCCTTGGAGCTTTGTTGACGTCATGTCTGCACCCTGTTGGAATAAGAAAAACATCGAGCTGATCTCTAGGCTGTAGATATTACCGTCGAGATCTGGCTCTCCCTTTGATGGAGCCTGGTGGGAAAATATGGTTCCCTTTCTTTCATTTGTGCTCATAGATTGTATACAGAGGTCGGTGTGGACTTACCTGCAGGGCAGAGGAAATTTCATTTTATATATGCTCTATCTTTTCAGCTCTTCATATCGCGAAAGTCATGATTGTCCAATGATTTCGGCTTTTTTTCGCAGTGCCCAATCATTTCGGTTGTTTTTGTTTTTGCTCGTTGTTTCTTATTGCGAGTTGCCCTATCATTTTGGCTGTTTTTTTTTGCTCACTAATTTTTGTCACGAGTTGGGGACATGGTCCTGATACCCATTATGGCATCAGTATCGCTGCAACTGGAATATTTCCAGGAGCGAATCATCATTTACCTTTGCGAAAAATTGAAATTTGATACCTATTTAGGCATTAGCATCGCTACAATTGGGATATTGCCGGGAGCGAATCATCATTTTCCTTTGCGGTAACTTGAAATTTGATACCAATCTTAGCATCAGTATCGCTGCAACTGGAATATTATCAGGAGCGAATCATCACTTACCTTTGTTAATTTGGACAAAGGTGGCTTATCCAACAGGGTTAAGATCCTGTCGGCTAAGGCTCTTGACTTTATGAGTCGTAAGGGTCTCATAAAGGCATTTCTCCCTACGAGTCGAGAGGATCTCGTAAGTGTATTTTCTTCTTAGGAATCGTGGAGATTCCTAAGTGATATTTTCTCTTGTAATTCGTAAGGATATTCCAAAAGTGTTTTCTTCTTATAAGTCGAGAGGACTTACAAGTGTCGTTCACCATATAGGAACATTTCTTGCCATGGTAGAACTTGGTTAGGGAATATTTATTCGTGCCCGTGGATTGTATACAAGGGCCAATATGGACCGCCTGTAGGGCAACTTGGAGGATATGACAGCTTAAGAACAGATTCAGATCCCTGTAGTTTAAGGCTTTTGAATCCTATGAGCCGTGAGGGTCTCATGGGGGGAATTCTCCTTACGAGTCGTGAGGATCTCGCAAGTGTACTTTTCTTTTTACGAGACTGCGTCCTTCCGGGTTTTCACAAGCTCGTCGGTAGTCCTACTGTTTTTACTCACGGCACCCTTTTGGGTTTTCATCCGTGCCCATTTTGCTGGTGGACATACCTTTTTTTTAACGAGATTGCACCCTTTCGAGCTTTCACAAACTCGCCGGTAATCCTGTTGTTTTTACTCACGGCGCATGGGTTTTCATCCGTGCTCATTTCTCTAGTAGACATACCATTTTTTTAACGATTGAACTCTCGAAAATAGTTTCGCCGCAGATGCCCATCAATTTGTCGGTGGGACTTGGGGGTGGCTTCATCGCCGGAGTAGCTGTGTAGCCAGTGGGACTTGAGTTGCAATCTTTGCTACTAAGATTTTGATTGCAATATAAATCTCAAGGGAAAATATCGCCGTATTTGGGGCGATCCACTAGTTTAGGGACGCTCCGGTCCATTATCGCCATATTTAAGGCGAAATTTTAGTTTAGGGACTTTTCAGTCCAATATCACCATGTTTGAGGCGGATTGTTAGTTTAAGGACTTCTCGGTCCGATATCGCCATGTTTGAGATGGATAATTAGTTTAAGAACTTCTCAATCCGATATCACTATATTTGAGGCGGATACTTAGTTTAAGGACTTCTCGGTCCGTTATCGTCATGTTTGAGACGGATAATTAGTTTAAGAACTTCTCGGTCCGATATCGCCATATTTGAGGCGGATACTTAGTTTAAGTACTTCTCGGTCCAATGTCGCCATATGTGAGGCGGATACTTAGTTTAAGGACTTCTCGGTCCGATGTTGCCATATTTGAAGCGGATACTTAGTTTGTTAGTGATATATGCCCTAGAGGCCATTATTTTATCATACTAGTTTGTATATTACATATTGAAAGCTTGAGATATACACAGATATAGCAATAGTCTTGCTCGAAATGGTAGTATGCTACCTGGTTTGTTTCTATCTCAATATGTGCATGTGTTTTTGCATATCGCTTATACATATTGGTAGAGCCCTTAGGATCTTTGCTTGACTACCAGCGTTGTGATGACAGTCACACTAGTGGGGGCTGGGTAGTCTATAAGCACATCCTTATACAGGTCCCTAGTCGTAGGATTATCGAGACATGGCATCGATACTCAAGAGTAGACTAGTGTATACGCTTCTCATCCCAGCAGGGGAGATGGTCTGTCCCACAGCCATCAGTATGTCGTACTTGAGATAGTATGCAGGTGCTCATTGGCTTATGAGTACACTAGACAGGACTCATTGGGAACTGCTGGTGGGGTATTATACCTATCGTCGGGTAGCAGTTCCCAGATGACATGAGTACAGCATAGTCTGTTGACTTGACACTGCTACTTCGCCTCGAGTGTGTTCCCACTGTTCTTAGATTATTACCCTACCACGGCTCAAAGGAGTCGTGTAAACATGTAGTAGTTGGGTGCAGTCCCGAAGCACTTGGAGGCAGTGGTGGTTAGATAGGATTCGTCTCTCCCGGTATTAGGGGTTGATATCGCGCTGTATTCGGAAGGCCATTACACAAAGTCCTTGGCCAAGGGAAGTGAGATTTACTGGTAGGTACTCCAGTAGTTTCTCAGAGTGTTTTGGACTACTCTCCGGCACAACTTATTGCGCTATTAGGGGTCTGACGGCTACCGCCCCCTAGGCCCGATATGCGATACTCTTAGACGAACAGACCGGACTGTACCGAGATTGTCACAGAAATTTTGGTGATAGAACTATTGATAGTGCATGAAAAATATTTGGAAGAACGAAAGAATGCAAAAGTTTTGGAAAGATGTGAGGGAATTACCAGGGTTACCTTGGTCTGCAGTCTCGGCTTCTACGGCCGCTAATGTGAAAGCCTGACGCCGGGTTACATTCCTCCTAGCTGGAGGCGCATTCCTCTGTCCTTGAGACATGTTCCTCGGTGCCTGATGGAATTGGCAATTAGGCTGTGCAGGAGGTCCACGTAGAGGTGGAGCTGGAAGAGCAAGACGAGGTGCAGGAGCCTGAATAGCTGGCCGCTGCGGATAAGTATTGTGTGTTGGAACTGTGTTGCGTCTATAAGGACATATTCCAATTCCATGATTGGATGCGCCACAAACTAAGCACAAGCCTTTTGCGCGCCTACAATCCTTCCACAGGTGTCCATCCCTCTTGCAGTACAAGCAAAAATCTGGACTTTGCTGGTTATTTGTTTCTTCCAGTCTCCTGGGTTCAAAAGTTGGCCTTGAAGAGGCTCCTCCTGCCATTTGAGTGGCAGGACGCTTCACTCCGGCAGATTGGGATCCGCCCTTCATCTTCACCACTGCCTCATATCGATGGACAGCTTTCAAAGCCAGGTCGTGGGTTGGGAAATCCCCTGTAGCTAAGGCAGCTTGGATTTCCTGGTCCAACCCTTGCTGAAATCCTCTGGACCTGATCTCAGCAGTCGGTATCAAGTGTGCCGCGAACCTGTTGCGGTCTTGTGTTAGCTGTGTAGTATGTGATATAAGAAAATTGAATATTGAGATATATCTTACCTACTGAATATGGTAAACTCGGCATCATATCCATCCATAGATTTGGCCAACATCGAACTCTGTTGTAGATGGATGAATTGCTGCTCCAGGTCAAATCAGGCAGTCTCTGGGAAGTACTTCGCGTCGAACATGTCGCGAAAAGTCTTCCATTCGAAAGGCTGGTCAAGACGGCTTTCTTCCGCCTTCCACCAAACTCGGGCGTTGTCGGTGAGTTACAGCTTCGCAACTTGTACCCAAGCGATCTCTAGCACTTGTGCCGCTGCCATGTCATCCTCAATGCTATGAGCCCATTTTGCAGCTTCCAAAGGGCTCTCTTTTCCCGAAAATTGTTTTGGATGCAATGCCCAAAATTGCTTCACTTCGTGCGCTGTAGCTTCTGGACGGTTCAGTAAAATAGCAGTCTGCTGCTGCTGTCCTTCCAGGTGGCTTCGGATTGCCTCAAGCAGTACCGTCTGCTCATTGATCGGAGCAGCAACGGTAGACGTAAGCGGTAGAGGTGGTGGTGTGTTGTTGAATTTGGTGCTGGTGTTGTTTAGAGAATCCATAACCTTTGAAGAAAAATTAGGGTTATGATGGATTCAAAGTATATGAAATTGTAAGATTCAAGGAATATAAAATGTAAAGAATGTTTTTAGTTGCTGATTCTTGTGTTATATTGCTTAGGACTTCATGCAGAATTGACCCGCATGTCCATGCAGAACTAACCTGCATGGTAGGGTTCCATGCAGCACTGACCTGCATGGACCACCAACAAAACCTGTCACGCCCCGCTTCCCGAAGTATGGGCAAGGGTACGCGACAGGTCCCGCGACGTATTTACTCAGAAGTAAACACGCTAAGCGTATCTAAGCAATATACAGTAAAATGTACACAAGAGACATGAATATAGTGAACATCAACTTTATTTATTAAACATTCTTTTACAGGTACAACTGGAAATATAAATACAAGGATGGAAAGCAATGCCTAAACAATGGCATGAACTGAAAAGAAAATATATACAAATGACTATAGCTCGGGGTCTTCAGTGTACTGTTCAGGGGTCTGCTCCAAGTGCTCCTGGCTGGTCTCGAACTCCTCAAAGTCGGGTCCTCCTGACAACATTCTAAAGAAGAAGAGAAATAGGAATGTCGTCAGCGAACAATCGCTCTGTAAGTCCCAAAGAAAGAAGGAGAAAAATAGACAGAGAATAGAACAGGTGAAGTAGCTAATGTTATATTTGTTATACTAACGTAATTGTTGTAGCTTGGTACGGAATATGTCAGTGTATACGAGAGGAGTCCAACTTACACCGTGGACTTTGGTAACCCGTGTAGACTATAGTGCCATCAAGTCAATTATTAAATCGCAGGCACGTGATTGCAATGATTGAGGGAGGACCTATACCGGTAGGACAGTCTTACTCGAGATGATAATATGATATCTGGTTTGTCTTTATCATCGTGTACATGCTTCAGGTGACATTACAGATCACTATTATATGTTGATAGAGCCCATAGGATTCTTGCTTGACTACCAGCAGTATGATGGCGATCATATACGTGAGAGTTGGATGGTCTATAAGCACATCCTTAAAGTGTCCCTAGTCGTGAGAGTTTCGAGACTGGGTATCGATATTCCAAAAGTAGACTAGTGTATACGGATCGAGACCCCGACGAGGGGTGGTGGCAGGTCTCACAAGCCATTGGTGTCAGTTGGTTCACCTAAGATGTATACAGGTGCTCATTAGGTTATGAGTACACCGGACAGACTCGCCGGGAACATGCTAGTTGGTATTATACCTATTGTCAGATAGCAGTTCCCAGGTGACATGTGTACAGGTTAGTCTATTGACCTGAGATCGTCATTTGTCTCTTGTGAGTTCCCACTCTGCTTTGATTACTACCCTACCACGGCTCAAAAGAGTCATGCAAACAGGTTTTAGTTGGGTACAGTCTCGAGCCACATGGAGGCAGTGAGCGGATCATCAGGGGATTCGTCTCTCCCGGTATTGGGGGTTGATGTCGCGGTGCGAACGGGTGGCCATCACCAGAAATCCTTGGCCAAGATAGTCGAGAATTACTGATCTAGGATCATTAGTTTCTCAGGTGGTGATAGGCTTCATACCGACACTAAATGTCGCGTTATTGGGGGTCTGACTTTATCCACCCCCTAGACTCGATATGCGATACTCATAGACGAACGGACCGGACTGTACGGATATTGTCACTGTCAGGCTCAGTAGGGTTTCAGGATGAGTTTTCTCGCCGGCCTCCCTTTCGCTCAATACCTGGGTAGCCGTTGCGTACAACTAGTGCCACTGACATGCTTGTAGTTAAACCCACTGCTAGCGTATTGACGAGTCTTTAGAATCCCACACAGAGGGTTTCACTGCTTCGGGCGAAACGTTGTAGAGGCCGTATGGTTTTATGGCAGGGTTCGATCATATACGTGCACTTGTGCACGGATCATGATCGGACGGATAATACTAGTGGGTTTTGGTTTAAGACGGATACTAGTATTATATAGTTGGATTATTTTCATCTCGTAGTATTCGTATTCAGTCAGAATATGGATGCGAGTATGTATATACAGATGAGGGGTATTCTTGTAATTCGTTACAAGTTTACTTTAGAAGATGCTTTTTCTTTTTGTATTAAACATTTTAGTTTAAATGTTTATTTGGAATGGAAAGTGTGACTCATTCTTGGCATGGTTCATGCATGCACTTGGTGACTCATGGTAGTGGATCATGGTGGCATGATATTGTTTTGTTTGTGGTGTGGGATATTTGTTGTGGGCAAAGGAGATATTTATTCTTGAGTTGTTTTCTTTAGTTGCTTGCACTCTACATATATATTGCTCACAACAAAATATAACACACACACAACACACTAAAAAAAGGCGGCAGCCCTATTTTCTTTGGTTGCCAAGTTTTGCTTCACACTTTCTTCTCCAAAGCATCTTCTTCAACCTTCACCCAAACCCTCTCATGAATTGAGAATCCTTGGGTTTATTGAGACAAACTATTCACACACTCTCTTTACTTCACCTTGGCTATCTAGGTTAGCAAACTAGATACCCGAGTTGCTTCGGTTTTGAGGCGGGAGCCCGTATTACTAATCCTCGATGTGGATCTTCTTCGATGTGGGGAGACCAGAGATCAAACGTGATTAAGGAAGCCGCGGGGAGCTTGGGACAGAGGTTGAAGACCAAAGGACACGGATCGTTAGGTATAACCTCTCTAAACTCCTTTCATATAGCTAGTGTAGGGTTAATGGTACGATCCGTAGATTAGGTTCCGTTAGCGCCGGTTTCTAAAAGTTTTTATTCCGTGTTTAGCCACGGATTGGTGGCCGGGGCGCTGGCGTAACCCAACAACCCGTAGTAAAAGTATCCGTTGATAATACCACGGAACAACGGTATGGATGTAATTACGTCTTTTAGTGATCACCTCGTGCTACCTTTAACATGTTTTGTACCAATCTACCCCTTTATAAACCCCGTAATGTTTATTATATTGATTGTATTGATTGTACTGATTGTATTGTATTGTCTTGTAGTAAATGGAAGATTTGCCGAAACCATGATATCAGTAAACGGAATGGATATAAATGGATAGTCATGTAATCAGAGTATATCCATGGTTCGGTTCGGCCAATATAGATTGAATTCTGGTATTCATGGATTCATGTTGTATTGCAGTTATAACTGAATCAAATTCAAGATAGATTATAATCAGATTTGACCATGACTCGAACTGAGTCATACTTTTAAACAGAATTGAAGTCCTGATTGTTTTGGAGTTATCGGTAACTGGTGCACATGAACGGCAGGATTTGTGTCTTTTTCCAAGACAATTACCGTGTTGATAACACCGTTATTAGCTTATCTTCCTTAGATAGGAAAGCACCCATATTTTCCGGCTCCCCGAGGCTCAAGAGAACTGGTCCCGCTTAAACCTATATTTACTAGGTTCCTTATTGTAATTTAGTATAACTTGAGGAGGTTTTATGAAAAATAGTTTTGATATATTTTCAAAATACACCTCAAGTATTTAATTATCGTCTTTAGGGTTTTCATAGATGTATATTTTATAAAAGTTAAATTTTCTAGTGAGTAGAACCTAGTTTTCATTGTATATGGTATTTTAATGAAATATTGGAATTTGTATTGAATTGTAATGGTAGTTTCATGAACTTGTGATTCTTTTGCTTTAGAAAACATGGTATATTCATATAAAATATTTAAAATAGATATTTTGATAATATTTATATATATATATATATATATATATATATTTATATATATATATATATATATATTTATATATATATATTTATTATAAAATAAAGTTTATTTATTTTGTAGAAATCTCATTTTCTTAAAAATTGCGTCAAAATTCCATCGAGATCGAATGCTCCTTGCGAAGGTCTGCATCTCGCTCTATTAGACCTGAGGATGTGCGATAACCCGCACTATCCCGATCGGGATTCCCCGATATGGTTTGTAGAGGCGTATTTGCAAGGAATTAATTAACACACTTTTTAAATAAAACGGTTTTGAATGTTCAAGGTATTTATTCGTAATCTCGTATTTTCCCATAAACTAGCTTCCCAAAATTCATCGTGCTATGTCAAAAATGTGTGTTGTGATGAGATAGGTCATTACCTCATAAGTTATCTAAAGGTAATACGGTTAAATTGAACAATTATAGATTGTATATAACATGATGGTATTTTACTGTAAAAATGAAATAAAAATTGCAACATGAATTATTTTGAGCTGAAACTTATTCTAATATGTTTACTTATGTTTGTTAAACATTATGAGAGAATATGGTATTTTATTATTTAAGAAAAATGGAGTTTTTAAAGAAGAACGAATCAGAAGTCGGAATAACTCCGCTTCCGACGAGTTTTGAAAAAGAGAAGTTTTAGAATAGAGATGGAGGAGAGAAATGGGACTTACTGGCTATAAAGAAAGAGGGGAGGTAGGGAAAGACTTTGGAACCATCGGGGCATCATTTCGTCGCCGGATTCTTCTTGGAACGTCGCGGGAACTTCGTCTCTTGCTAACTCCACTTGTACAACTTGGGATTAGGAAATTTTATAGAGTTTTTGTAATGGAATTTTGAATGAGGAGGGTTGAAATGTGGTGTTGTATTTATAAGGAAAATTAGGATTTAGAGTAATGAAGAATAGAATTAAATTGTACATTAAAATTTGGTTTAATGCTACTTTTTAATTCTCTGTTTATTTTTAATAAAAACAAACAGTACAGGGGTTAAGGGGGGAGGCCAAGGGGTGTAGGGTTAAAAATTAGGGAGCATTCCCTACGGGGGGCCCGGCGGTGCCGGTCTCAAAGCCTATCTCGCCGGCCAAATTCCAGTGATGGAGCTTAGGATCTTCGCCATGTATCCTAGTCGTTTGGTATAACCTAGTGCATATGTTTGTTTACTCTGTGACTCTTCATTTTACGTGTAGTGCACGTATAAACCTTTGGATTTCTAAAAAATTAAAAGAAAAATCAACAAAAAGATAATGTGGCTTGGGGATTCGAACACAGGGGCTACGTCACAACAGTGCAAGACTTTACCAATGAGCTACAAGTGTTTTATTGATGTTCAAAAGAAAATCTGTCACGCCCCGCCTCCCAAAATACGGAATATGAGGGGTTGACAAGGCCAGCCATGCTCCTGCGGTCGAGGAAATATCCTGTCGTAGTCACACTTCGGCTTCTAGCTTTACGTGGTAATCAGTAATCAATGCACAGGTAATAAGAAATGCAGTCACTAAATCAAAACAGATATAAAAACTAACCAGATAGAGATCAAGGAAGTATAGCGCTGAGTCGCTGATCTAGATATCCACAATGTCCTCGAGGTACGTTAGGTCCTGGTCCAAGCTAAATCCACTTCTCACTCTAAGCATGCATACTCAGGTCGTCAGAGTGACACAATAGCAATAAATAGAAATAGATATGTAACATGTGTAATAATAATGAATATGGAACAGCAAGCATGAAGCAGTAAATTATAGAATGATGACGCACCTGAAATAATCGGTATAGGTAAACAGTAAAGCAGGTATATCAAATCAGTAAGCAATGCATGTCAATGTCACTAACCCTATCAGTCTCTAAGTCTCACTGTCTAGGTCACTAAACCTATCGTCGGTCCAAGTGTGAGAGTCAACCACACAGGAGTATCCCCCACCTAAGGGTAAGGCCCCAGGGGCAAGGGAACACGGGCCCAAATCGCTCGCTAATAATCAGTAATATCACCCATATGACTCCCAGAATCGCTGTATATGCCGGCAATAGGACTCCCGAGATTCCGTTGAACTCACACTCAAACTACCCTTCACCCCGTGGTCTACATCAAACCCCGACCATAAACTCAAATACTAGTCGGTCCATGACAAGTCTACGCGAGAACTGGAGACAGGATCTCCATCAAGCATGTCTCGACTGGTACCCAAGATAAATAGACAGTGTTTGACGCCTTACCTATGACATTAATATAGGTGCTTCCATAACCATCCCATACCAGTTATAGTTACACTTATATATGTCCCATAGACGTCGACAATACAATAAATTAACTGGGTTCGCTGATTGTGTACAAGTACGTGTCACTTCACTTATTCATTCACGCTTTAACACTAACGTACTTGCCACAATCAAGACACTAATATCTATCACTGGGTAATGTACACGATCACTAGGTTACCAATGTAATGACATCTACATGACATGATGAGAATACAATAATTACGATATGAATAAAATATCAGCAGCCAGTGTCCTACCACTTGCATAATTTATTATAAATCATACATGCAGAATTAAGCGAAACAATGTAAAAGGGGTAAGTAGTATGTTTAATTATCTATCCATCAAAATTAGTTTCGCGTTAATCGGATTTCAGGTTCGCTAGTTATAGTCATTTCATTTTAAGTGTTTACTGCTGGAAATCCAATTTCTAAATTGGAAGCCCGTTTTGTAACACATTTTAATCCCAGTTGGGATCGTAATTAGGCAACGCTACAGTTGGATAATATTTAGGTTTAACAGTTAGGTTTCCAACATATCAGATAGATCAATGATATCCATTGTATATAGGAAGATATGTTCAGTTTAATATCAATGTTTACAAACTGTCACTGCAGAAAACTGCAGGACACAACGGTATTCTAAAATATGAATTAAATATCAAACGAAGGTGAAATGACACGGGAACAGATTTTGGTGTTAGCTAAATAAATTATCTACGCAACCATATGGGGATCCATGCATTTTCAGTTTAAGGAAGGGGTGTACAAATGTTCCAAAGCCAGGTATTCAAAACGAACGTTGCCCCGGACTGCAGTTCAGGGCCGCGAATCGCCTCAGCATTTAACATCATAACGGAAAAATATTCAGTAAGAATTATCAGAGGTTTACAGATTATCCAATCTTCTTCGTAACGAGCCTGAGAAAGTCACGAAACGAGTTATATCAAATTTACTATTAGTTTTACAATGTGATATGCACGGCGATTTTCAGATTTAATGTCGCCTTTTTGGGCAACATTACAAAGGTATAATCAAGCTATTTTTAACTCAATTCCCTACACGACATTCATTATCAGAAAGGGATTTATTGGTCATAAATTCTGCCATTTTAAATAGGGTTTCGTTTAGAGTTTCATGTCGAACACTTGATAAATTAGAGCAGTGAAAATAAATGTATATTAGTGTATAGCACATTAGCACGTAAAACAAGTGAGGGGTTCACTTTCCTCGGTTGCTTGATATAGAAGCGACGCCGCTTGCGGATTTCGTCTCGACACACGAGATGATGCGATGTTGGCACAGGCGCGGCGCGGGCGCGATACGCGGTGATCCGGTACTGGACGCGGATGTGACGCGGGTGTGATACAGTAGTGGACGTGGCGATGACATGGGCGCGATACGGCACTGGGCACGGTCTTGAATCGGTGCATGGTTCGGGAGCAGCACGGTGCGTGCACTGGATCGGGCACGGTGTAGCACGGGGGCTGACACGCGTGGTACGGGGCGCAACACGTAAGTGGGTCCGATGGTGGTGTGGTGCCGGGTACAGAGTGGGTGCTGTCGTGGCACACAGGTGGGCACGGCGGGACGCGGGACTGGGCACGGTGGTTGTGCGTATGTGGTGTGATGGCGACACGGTGCTAGAAACGGAACGGGCATGAGTCGGGGCACGTAGTGGCACAGGTGCGGGCACGATGTGGTTTGGGGCCGGGCATGCAGTGGGCACGGAGAGGCCGCCGGTGAGGTGGTGGTGCAGTGGAGTCGTCGGTGGATGTCGTGGGGGCTTGGTGCGGGGCTCGAGGTGCAGTGGGGTCAGAGGCAGGTGACGAACTCAGGGGGCAGCCACAGTGACAAGCGATGGCGGTGGTGGTGCTGGTGGTGAGAAAGGAGGGAGGAGGCAGGTGACGAACTCAGCCATCGGCGTTGGAGTGAGGAGCTCCGGCGAGATGAGCTGGGGGTGTTGGAAATTCGGCGGTGGAGTCCCTCGCGGTCGGAGGTGCCGTCGATGGGTTTTCTGGCGAGGCAGTGGGGGTCACGGGTTGTGCAGGAGCTTGTCGGGGTTGGCTCGAGGAGAGGGAGGCTGGTGAGCTGTTGGTGCTCGGGGTTGGGTTGAGGGCTTGGGTTTGGGTGAAGGAGAAGAGGAAGGTGATGGGGGCAGATGGCCGGTGGTGAGCTCGGGGTGAGCCAGCGGTGGGTTTTGGGTTCGACGAGGCGATGACCGACGGTGACAGTCAGGGATGAGTGGGTGTCGAGGAAGAGGCTAGGGTTCGTGCAGTGCAGTGGAGGAGGTGGTGGCTCTCGACGGTGTGAGGGATCGTCTGCGATGGAGTCACGGGGCTGTTGAGGATGGTTGCGACGTCGTACGTGGTGCTGGGCTAGCTGCGGCGAGGTTGGTGCTCAGGTGAGAAGCTGGGAGCTAGAGTGCGTGGAGAGAGGGAGGGGATCTTGACGAAGGGAGGTAGCTCGATGTTAAAAGATATGGCGGTGAGGGTGGCTCCGGTGAAGCGTGAGGGAGAGAGAGGAAGAGCGAGAGGGAGTGAGGGAGAGTGGGTCGTGGGAAGCCATTGGCGAGGAAGGAAGAGATCGCGAGCAGGCGCGGGTCTCGAGGAGCACAAGGGGGGAACGTTGAGGAGGTGGAGGAGAGGTCGTAGGGGCTCATTGGGAGCGGGTCGTGCGAGGGGGGTTGTTGGGACGAGTGCGGAGTCATGGAGGGTGCGCGAAGGAGAAGCAGGAAAGGAGGAGGGGAAGAAGAAGAAGGAGAGTGGGTTTGTCGGGTCGGGTCTGGGAGTCCGGGTCGGGTTGGGGTGTTAGGGAATGGGTCGGGTTAGGGAAAGGGTTTGGGTTTGGGGTTCATGGGCCGGGCCTTGGGCTGGGCTGAGGTAAAAGAATTTAAAAGAGGGGAAAAGGAATGGGCTGGGTTTTAATAGAAATAGGATAAATTAAAGGGATTAGGTTAAATTAGAATAAGATAAATATAATTAGGTTTTGGAAAAATATAGAAAATTTGGGAAAAATATTTGGAAATTATTTATTAAAATAAAGTAATTATTTATAGGGACTGGGTATTACAAAATCAAATTTATAACTTATGCTCAGCCTTAGGTATTCCTTTCTGTATTTTGGAAAAAATTTGTACAGAAAGTTTAGAGTTGTTGCATTCTACCCTCCTTATAAAAATTTCGTCCTCGAAATTTTTATAAGGAAAGTGTAACAGATTCAAGGAAATTTTGGTGATAAAACTATTGATAGTGCATAAAAAATATTTGGAAGAACGAAATAATGCAAAAGTTTTGGAAAAATGTGAGGGAATTACCAGGGTTACCTTAGTCTACAGTCTCTGCTTCTACGACCGCTAATGTGAAAGCCTGACGCTGGGGTACATTCCTCCTAGCTGGAGGCACATTCCTCTGTCCTTGAGGCATGTTCCTCAGTACCTGATGGAATTGGCGATTAGGCTGTGCGGGAGGTCCGCAGGAGGAGCTGGAAGAGCAAGACGAGGTGAAGGAGTCTAGATAGCTGGACGCTGCGGATAAATGTTGTGAGTTGGAACTGTGTTGCCTCTATAAGGACGTATTCCAATTCCATGATTGGATGCACCACAAACTAAGCACAGGCCTTTTGCGCGCCTACTGTCCTTCCACGGGTGTCCATCCCTCTTGCAGTAGAAGCAAAAATCTGGACTTGGCTGGTTATTTGTTTCTTCCGGTCTCCTGGGTTCAAAAGTTGGTCTTGAAGAGGCTCCTCCTGCCATCTGAGTAGCAGGGCGCTTCACTCCGGCAGATTGAGGTCTGCCCTTCATCTTCACCACTGCCTCATATCGACGGGCAGCTTTCAAAGCCAGGTCGTGGGTTGGGAAATCTCCTGTAGCTAAAGCAACTTGGATTTCCTGGTCCAACCATTGCTGAAATCCTTTGGACCTGATCTCAGCAGTCGGTATCAAGTGTGCCGCGAACCTGTTGCAGTCTTGTGTTAGCTGTGTAGTATGTGATATAAGAAAATCGAATATTGAGACATATCTTACCTACTGAGCATGGTAAACTCAGCATCATATTTATCCATAGATTTGGTCAACATCGAACCCTGTTGTAGGTGGATGAATTGCTGCTCCAGGTCAAATCAGGCAGTCTCTGGGAAGTACTTCGTGTCGAACATGTCGCGAAAAGTCTTCCATTCGATAGGCTGGTCAAGACTGCTTTCTTCCGCCTTCCACCAAACTCGAGCATTGTCGGTGAGTTGCAGCTTCGCAACTCGTACCCAAGCGATCTCTGGCATTTGTGCCGCTGCCAGGTCATCCTCAATACTCTGAGCCCATTCTTCAGCTTCTAGAGGGCTTTCTTTTCCCGAAAATTGTTTTGGGTGAAATGCTCGGAATTGCTTCACTATGTGCGCTTCCGTTTCTGTACGGTTCAGTAAGATAGCAGTCTGCTGCTGTCCTTCCAGGAGACTTCAGATTGCCTCAAGCAGTACCGTCTGCTCATTGATCGGAGCAGCAGCGGTAAGCGTAAGCGGTAGAGGTGGTGGTGTGTTGTTGAAGGAGATCCATAACCTTGAAAGAAAAATTAGGGTTATGATAGATTCAAAGTATATGAAATTGTAATATTCAAAGAATATGAAATGTAAAGAATGTTTTTAGTTGCTGATTCTTGTGTTATATTGCTTAGGACTTCATGCAGAATTGACCCGCATGTCCATGCAGAACTGACCTGCATGGTAGGGTTCCATGCAGCACTGACCTGCATGGGCCGTCAACAAAACCCGCCACGCCCCGCTTTCCGAAGTACGGACAAGGGGACGCGACGGGTCCCGCGACGTATTTACTCAGAAATAAACACGCTAAGCGTATCTAAGCAATATACAGTAAAATGTACACAAGAGATATGAATATAATGAACAGCAACTTTATTTATTAAACATTCTTTTACAGGTACAACGGGAAATGTAAATATAAGGATGGAAAGCAATGCCTAAACAATGGCATGAACTGAAAAGAAAATATATACAAGTGACTATAGCTCGGGGTCTTCAGTGTACTGTTCAGGGGTCTGCTCCAAGTGCTCCTGGCTGGTCTCGAATTCCTCAGAGTCGGGTCCTCCTGACAACATTCCAAAGAAGAAGAGAAATAGGAATGTCGTCAGCGAACAATCGCTCGGTAAGTCCCAAAGAAAGAAGGAAAAGAATTAACAGAGAATAGAACAGGTGAAGTAGCTAATGTTATATTTGTTATACTAACGTAATTGTTGTAGCTTGGTACAGAATATGCCAGTGTATACGAGAGGAGTCCAACTTACACCGTGGATTTTAGTAACCCGCGGTACAAGGCTCCGTCGATAATACCATGGAACAACGACATGGATGTAATTACGTATTTTAGTGACCACCTCGTGCCACCTTTAACATGTTCCGTACTAGTCTACCCTTTTATAAACCCCGTAATGTTTATTGTATTGATTGTACTGATTGTATTATATTGTCTTGTAGTAAATGGAAGACTTGCTGAAACCATGATATCAGTAAACGGAATAGATATAAATGGATAGTCATGTAATCAGAGTATATCCATGGTTCGGTTCGGTCAATATAGATTGAATTCTGGTGTACGTGGATTCATGTTGTATTGCAGTTATACTTGAATCAAATTCAAGATAGATTATAATCAAATTTGACCATGACTCGAACTGAGTCATACTTTTAAACAGAATTGAAGTCCTGATTGTTTTGGAGTTATCGGTAACTGCTGCACATGGATGGCAGGATTTGTGTCTTTTTCCAAGACAATTACCGTGTTGATAACACCGTTATTAACTTATCTACCTTAGATAGGCAAGCACCCATATTCTCCGACTCCCCGAGGCTCAAGAGAACTGGTCCTGCTTAAACCTATATTTACTAGGTTCCTTATTGTAATTTAGTATAACTTGAGGGGGTTTTATGAAAAATAGTTTTGATATATTTTCAAAATACACCTCAAGTGTTTAATTATCGCCTTTAGGATTTTCATAGATGAATATTTTATAAAAGTTAAATTTTCTAGTGAGTAGAAGCTAGTTTTCATTGTATATGGTATTTTAATGAAATATTGGAATTTGTATTGAATTGTAATGGTAGTTTCATGAACTTGTGATTCTTTTGCTTTAGAAAACATGGGATATTCATATAATTTATTTAAAATAGATATTTTGATAATAGTTATATATATATATATATATATATATATATATATATATATATATATATATATAATAAAATAAAGTTTATTTATTTTGTAGAAATCTCATTTTCTTAAAAATTGCATCAAAATTCCATCGAGATCGAATACTCCTTGCGGATGTCTGTATCTCGCTCTATTAGACCCGAGGATGTACGATAATCCGCACCATCCTAATCGGGGTTTCCCAAAATGGGTTGTAGAGGCGTATTTGCAAGGAATTAATTAACACACTTTTTAAAGAAAACGGTTTTGAATGTTCAAGATATTTATTCGTAATCTCGTATTTTCCCATAAACTAACTTCCCAAAATTCATCGTGCTATGTCAAAAATGTGTGTTGTGATGAGATAGGTCATTACCTCATGAGTTATCTAAAGTTAATACGGTTAAATTGAACAATTATAAGTTGTATGTAACATGATGGTATTTTACTGTAAAGGTGAAATAAAAATTGCAACATGAATTATTTTGAGCTGAAACTTGTTCTATTATGTTTGTTAAATATTATGAGAGAATATGGTATTTTATTATTTAAGAAAAATAGAGTTTTTAAAGAAAAACGAATCGAAAATCGAAATAACTCCACTTCCGGCGAGTTTTGAAAAATAGAAGTTTTAGAATAGAGATGGAAGAGAGGAATGGGACTTACTGGCTATAAAGAAAGAGGGGAGGTAGGGAAAGACTTTGGAACCATCGGGGCGTCGTTTCATCACCGGATTCTTCTTGGAACGTCACTGGAACTTCTTCTCTTGCTAACTCCACTTGTATAACTTGGGACTAGAAAACTTTATAGAGTTTTTGTAATAGAATTCTGAATGAGGAGAGGTGAAATGTGGTGTGGTATTTATAGGGAAAATTAAGGTTTAAGGTAATGAAGAATAGAATTAAAATGTACATTAAAATTTGGTTTAATGTTATTTTTTAATTCTCTGTTTATTTTTAATAAAAACAAACAGTACAGGGGTTAAGGAGGGAGGCCAAGGGGTGTAGGGTTAAAAATTGGGGAGCATCCCCTACGAGGGGCTCGGCGGTGCCAGTCTCAAAGCCCATCTCGCCGGCCAAATTCCGATGATGGAGCTTGGGATCTTCGCCACGTGTCCTAGTCGTTTGGTATAACCTAGTGCACATATTTGTTTACTCTGTGACTTTTCATTTTACGTGTTGTGCACGTATAAACTTTTGAGCTTCTAAAAAATCGAAAGAAAAATCAACGAAAAGATAATGTGGTTGGGGGGATTCGAACACAGGGGCTACGTCACAACCGTGCAAGACTTTACCAATGAGTTACAAGTGTTTTCTTACTGTTCAAAAGAAAATAAAATTTATAACTTGTGCTCAGGCTTAGGTTTTCCTTTCTGTATTTTGGAAAAAATTTGTACAGAAAGTTTAGGGTTGTTATATTCTACCCTCCTTATAAAAATTTCGTTCTCGAAATTTGTAGAAGGAAAGTGTAACAGATTCAAGAAAATTTTGGTGATAAAACTATTGATAGTGCATGAAAAATATTTGGAAGAACGAAAGAATGCAAAAGTTTTGGAAAGATGTGAGGGAATTACCAGGGTTACCTTGGTCTACAGTCTTGGCTTCTACGGCCGCTAATGTGAAAGCCTGATGCCGGAGTACATTCCTCCTAACTGGAGGCGCATTCCTCTGTCCTTGAGGCATGTTTCTCAGTGCCTGATGGAATTGGCGATTAGGCTGTGCAGGAGGTCCACATGGATGTGGAGCTGGAAGAGCAAGACGAGCTGCAAGAGCCTGGATAGCTGGCCGCTGCGAATAAATGTTGTAAGTTGGAACTGTGTTGCGTCTATAAGGACATGTTCCAATTCCATGATTGGATGCGCCATAAACTAAGCACATGCCTTTTGTGCGCCTACTATCCTTCCACAGGTGTCCATCCCTCTTGCAGTAGAAGCAAAAATCTGGACTTGGCTGGTTATTTGTTTCTTCCGGTCTCCTGGATTCAAAAGTTGGTCTTGAAGAGGCTCCTCCTGCCATCTGAGTGGTAGGGCGTTTCATTCCAGTGGATTAGGGTCTGCTCTTCATCTTCACCACTGCCTCATATCGACGGGCAGCTTTCAAAACCAGGTCGTGGGTTGGGAAATCCCCTGTAGCCAAGGCTGCTTGGATTTCCTGGTTCAATCCTTGCTGAAATCGTCCGGATCTGATCTCAGCAGTCGGTATCAAGTGTGCTGCGAAGCTGTTGTGGTCTTGTGTTAGCTGTGTAGTATGTGATATAAGAAAATCGAATATTGAGACATATCTTACCTGCTGAGCATGGTAAACTCAGTATCATATTCATCCACAGATTTGGTCCACATCAAACCCTGTTGTAGATAGATAAATTGCTACTCCAGATCAAATCGGGCAGTCTCTGGGAAGTACTTCGCGTCGAATATGTCACGAAAAGTCTTCCATTCGATAGGGTGGTCAAGACGGCTTTCTTCCGTCTTCCACCAAACTCGGGCGTTGTCGGTGAGTTGCAGCTTCGCAACTCGTACCCAAACGATCTCTAGCACTTGTGCCGCTGCCAGGTCATCCTCAATGCTTTGAGCCCATTCTTCAGCTTCTAGAGCGCTCTCTTTTCCCGAAAATTGTTTTGGGTGCAATACCCGGAATTGCTTCACTCCGGACGCTTTCTCTTCTGGACGATTCAGTAAGATAGCAGTCTGCTGCTGCTGTCCTTTCAGGAGGCTTCGAATTGCCTCAAGCAGTACCGTCTACTCATTGATCGGAGCAGCAACGGTAGGCGTAAGCGGTAGAGGTGGTGGTGTGTTGTTGAAGTTGGTGCTGGTGTTGTTTGGAGAATCCATAACCTTGAAAGAAAAATTAGGGTTATGATAGATTCAAAGTATTTGAAATTGTAAGATTCAAGAAATATGAAATGTAAAGAATATTTTTAGTTGTTAATTCTTGTGTTATATTGTTTAGGATTTCATGCAGAATTGACCCGCATGGCCATGCAGAACTGACCTGCATGGTAGGGTTCCATGCAGCACTGATCCCGCATGGGCCACCAACAAAACCTGTCACGCTCCGCTTCTCAAATTACGGGCAAGGGGAAGCGACGGGTCTCTCGACGTATTTACTCAGAAGTAAACACGCTAAGCGTATCTATTTCTTAGGTCAGTGCGCTCAAGTACATGCTTCTTTTTTATAAACTTTATTTTCATGCTTTGTGATTTACAAAGGTCGGTATTTTTGTTTATTTAATTTTTTGAGATAAATCAACAGAAAGCCTTTATGCCTTCACGTGCCAAAATTTCTGGATGACTGATAATTGTACGTTAGAATCAGTTTTTGATTTGTTTGCCAAAATCAACCGACAGGGTATATGTTTCCAAGGATCAATCGTAATCTCATTAACCACATTAAACGATAGCAATTAATGTCACATGGATTGCTAATATAAATGAATAAATAATGTTCTATATTTGGTTTTTTATGTGATCACATATACCAACTATAAAAGATTGACACATAGCCAAACTTAGTATTTCAGCCTTGTCACATGAGTACGTGGGAGCAAATACAATATTTAATTTGAAAATCTATACTCTCATTAATTGTTATTTTCTATCACCCAATTGTATGCGACCGTCTACGATAGAATGATCTCTCATGAGTAAATTCTTACAAGAGGAGCTATAGCCAATTGGTCGTCATTTTTTCTAAATATTAATTAAATTCACACCTAGAGAAACAATATCTATTCATGTCACTATATAAAACTAAAAATTGCTGCAAGTGTGTCGAGACACGGAAGGGATATTTTAGCGGCGGTCCTTTGGTCCTTTGCACGTCCAAAAATTCTTTATTTATTTTTTTAAAAAAGAAACATGTGAAGCTTGGGAAAAAGACAGATGGGAGAGAATTTTTGTGATGTTACAAGAAAATATTTTAAATGTTTTCATGGTACTCACAAATTCGTCGTTCGGATATAATTTGG
Source organism: Agapanthus africanus (assembly GCA_030015575.1). Lineage (NCBI taxonomy): Eukaryota > Viridiplantae > Streptophyta > Magnoliopsida > Asparagales > Amaryllidaceae > Agapanthus > Agapanthus africanus. Next base: position 97,291,732 of record JASDDO010000014.1, on the reverse strand, counting down.
CGAGATCGAAAATTCGGATTCGGAGAACTATTCGGAAAAAATCGGCAGGTATTCGGGAAAAATTCGGTAAGTGTTCAGAAAATGTTCGGGAAGAATTTTGAGAAATAAATTAATATATGAGACGCTAGGTTTTGATTTTGTGAATTATTTGCTGTTTTTTTAATTATTCGCTTCACATAATTCGGGAATAATTCGCGAATTATTCGGCCCGCCGATTAATTCGGTGATTAAATCGGCTGATCAAAAATTCGTGAATTATTCGTGAACTCATGGTCGTCACGTGGTAATTAAGACACAAGATCCTGTTCCCACCATGTCACACGCCGTCCGCAATCAGCGGGATCGAGCGCGGAGCCTCCTCTCACCCATATTCTTCATTTTTCCTATTTTACGCTCTAGGCGCGAATATTGCATTGTAGTTATAAATACTAATAATTTGCAGACGTCCTGCATTATCTTTATTTATATATATAGTATATTTATGGTTAGAATAAGTAATACGTGATTTAATTATTAAGAAATGATAATAAAATTTTGGTCAAACTATCATTGTGCATAGCAGATTAATAACTTAATTTGTTATAAATAAAACTTTAAATGATACTTTGGTTTCATCTTTTTAGGTTTGGATTTGAAATTTTGAGGGAAGTTAGTCTTTCTCTATGTATTATTAGTATTTTGCAAGTCTGATGCACGTCTGTATATATTAAATGTCATGAACAAAACTATGAAAAATTTTAAAAATGAAAAATATTTAAGGGATGATCTATAAATTGTTCAAATTCATAATGCATGTATTTGATTTTTTTTCCTTTTATCTTTCTATGAATAATAAATGTTTGCGCACCAGAGAGAGAGAGAGAGAGAGATGTGAAGGGGGGCCATGGTAATAATAGCTCTCTTTCAGCATTTCAATGAAAATGGTAAAAAGTTAATAATATCTATTTGAAAGTATGATATGGTATTTTGTGGATTTAGAGCTTGTTAAAGGATTTTTTTTTCAATTAGTTGATAGGAAAAAAAATATAAGTTTTTTTGTCTATTCCTGTGTGTTCTAGTTATAATAGTAGAGATTTTTTTTCTTCTTAAAATAAGTGTACAAATTTATTTTATTGTCATGGATGACATGACACTCTATATTTGAGAATAACTCGTCATATTTTTTTAATCTTGTTTTCCCACCAAATCTAAGGATGTGTTAACTACAAAATCAATTTAAATTATTCATAGGGAGTTGCTATTATAATAGTAGATTATTTTCTTAATCAATTCTACTAAGAAATTTTAAAATTAGGTCAGTTTAAAAATAAAACATTTCTCAAAACTAGGCCCGAAGATAATTTTCTTAAGGAAAAATTGTTTCTAGGTCTAGTTGCTTAACTTGATTTATTTTTAAACCCAAAATGTGAAAAATCCCAAAAGTATATGTTGAATTTCTTTTAAAACCAAACCCAAACGGGCAACTGTATACATATCAGTGTATTTATTGCATATAATCCCTTTTGAGATTTCATAACATATGTGTTATAATTTGAATAAATAAAGTTATATTATGATAAATAATATAATGATTTGATAACAATGTTATGGTTTAATAATTAGTGTTATGATTTGATAAATAACGTTATCATTGAATAAATGCAGTTACTATTTATGTGTCGCTTAAAAAAAGGTAAAGTTCATAAAGATGTGTTTTGAAAATATCCCAAGCTGAAGCATAGAATCTCCCATTGTATCCATCAGGTCCCGAGGCACTCTCCTGATCCATAGTATGCACAACATCATTCATATATATATATATATATATATTTCTTCCATAGATAGGGTGTTAACCAGCATATTATCGGTATCATCTGTCACTAATTGAGGAATAAAGCCTGAGCAGGAAATATCTGTAGCCTGAGCTTGAGTCTGAAAAGCCGCTTCAAAATGATGAACAACTAGATTAATCAAATTTTCTTGTTTTTCAATATATACTTCAGCATGTTCCCTTCATGCATACATTTTGCAGAGAAGGTGTGTCTTTTGTTGTTCTTTTATAAGCTCATTTCTTCATTTTGTGTTTTTGTTAACAAGAAGCTTCTGGCTCAAACACTGATCATTTCTTCAATTCTGTCACTCTTACTAATCTGCGCATTCAGTGGCCTCCATGGCTATTCTAGATAAACCATAAATAAATAGGCCCTTTCTAATTTAATCATCTATATGAGGTACCCTAAAGTCTCTAACTTCACAAATATACACTCCGATTAGGAACTAATTAAATCTCTTAAATCATAGGCTTCAAAATCTAGAAAAGGAAAACAATTAATGAGACAGGCACAGAAAAGTATTGGCTTATAACTAAGGAATCTGATCAAGTAAAGCAGGTGTTATCTCTTAGACATATGTTTAACCTTGTATAACCATAATTCTCCTCAGTAAGAAATCTACATAAAGAGAGAACAAGAAAAGATGCATATTGTATTTTCATTAAGAACATTGTGCCAGATTATTGTAACGACTACAAAATCCATATACATTTTTTCCTTTTGTATTTCCTTTCTTTCAAAAATAAATATTTTATTAGATTTTTTCAAAAAAGAATAAAATATAAGATCTCAATACAGATTTGATAACAATTTAAATATCATATGTAAACAACCATTTAATATATGTCTAGATATTATCAATAGTCATTACATATTTTCTTGTTATCTATAACTTTATGTAAAGAATATTCAACTACTTTTATAAAGTTTTAACATTTTATAATATAACTATTATCTATTATTTTTGAGTATTTTATTTATCTGTTTCATTTTTTTGGCCACATTACTACATACAATGTTTATTGTATATAGTGACATCGGTTTGATATATTATAACTACTTTTCAAGTATTATATCATATTAAGATCTGCATGTAAAAAGCACTATTAGCGCTGGCAAATAATTTATGCAGTTATAACCGTCAAATCATAAAAAAAAAAGGTAACATACACATATATATCATAAAGATGATGTAAAAGCAAATAACAACTAAATCATCTTTATAAAACTTTAAAAGTCTTTAAATTTTTAACAAGTAGTTGTTATTTGCTTTTACATCATCTTTATGATATATATATGTGTATATTACCTTTTTTATTTGCTTTTACATCATCTTTATGATATATATGTGTATATTACCTTTTTTTTAAAAGCTAATATACACATATATATCTTAAAGATGATGTAAAAGCAAATAACAACTAAATCATCTTTATAAAACTTTAAAAGTCTTTATAAATTATTTTAAAAGGTAATATACGCATATCTCTATATATAATACAAATACCCTTGGTTAGAGGTCCACCCTTCTTCTTTTTTCTAGAAAAATAGGAAAAAAATGAGAAAAATCATCACCTCTCAAGCCCTCCACATCATCTCTCTCACCTCTCAAGCCCTCCACCCCATCCCTCCCTTTTTTTTAAAAAATAAATAAATAAATAAGGCTCTAGAATCCTCCACATTTCTTTTCCCTTCTCTTCTCAATTTTGTTAAACATGTGCAAGGCACGTGCACAAAATCCAGTCTCTCTATATAATGCAAATACTCTTCCACACTTCTTCTTTTTTCTTAAAAAATAGAAAAAATGAGAAAAATTCTTACCTCTCAAGCCCTCCGCATCATCTCTCTCACCTCTCAAGCCCTCCACCTCATCCCTCCCCTTTTTTAAAAATAAATAAATAAGACTCTAGAACCCTCCACATTTCTCTCTTTCCTTCTCAAATTTTTTTAAACACGTGCAACGCACGTGTATAAATTCTATATATCATAAAGATGATGTAAAAGCAAATAACAACTAAATCATCTTTATAAAACTTTAAAAGTCTTTATAATTTTTTTAAAGACTTTTAAAGTTTTATAAAGACAATTTATTTGTTTAACAGTGGTTAAGGTTATTTAACTTTGATATGAAAGCTAAACAAATCATAACAAAAAATATCATAAATCTTCCTTTCATTTTACTGTCGTATATTTATTTTCCTAACTCCGAGAAGACCAAAACCCTTCTGCTTCTTTCTTATCATCATATACTCATTCCTTAAAAGATTAAGGAGACGATCGCCAAGAGAAAAGGAAGGGTCGCTGGTTTACCGACAAGAGTCTTGAAATTGAACTTTGAGATTAACTCTACACGTTTTTTTAGTAATTTGATACTGAGATCAAGTTGCTATTTGTAAGTTCATCTTTCCCAATCCCTCCTTTCTTACTTTTTGAACAATATAAAGAAGAAGAAACTAGTTTTTATAAAATATGTTATTGTTAATAGTAATTTTATGAAATATCTCAGGCACGAGACGAAAATTTGTAAGGGTTACTTAAATTAACAATATATAAGGTAATCAATGGTTATCCAAGCGCATAAAATAAACTGGCACATTGCATGATAATTAATTATATGTGTGGAGATATGCATAGTACAGAAATTATATTTGGTTTATTAAACATTTCAAGTGAGATCACATATTGTGTTATAGTTGATAATAGTGATGTTAGTAATTTTATATAATATCATGTGTTTAGATCGGTGACAATGATCATATAGATTAGATAATTATAACATATTTAACCATTCATACGTATGTGTAAATCCGAATTATACATGTTCTTAAGTTCTTCTTTAACTTCTCATTGTGGGATTATTTTCATATCACATGTTAATTTTTAACAATGAACGCTGTAGATGTCAGTTATTCGTGGAGTTTGATTATATAGCAGTGACAGTATTTATCATAAATCATTCCTACATTGATAAGTATAATAAAGTATGTGGAAGTTTAATCAGTTTAGTATATTACAAGTTGTTAGTAAGGTAATAGATATGATATAAGATAGTTAAACTAGTATTAATTTTATATTACGGTGTAGTCAATAAATCAATGCATGTACTCCCTAAATTATATATAATTTCTGTTCTAATTCTTTAGCAATCTCATTGTTTCATATTCACCTAACACTACTTAACTATTTGTATAATTATAACATGAAATATATTGATGTTGTGATTTGGTATTATCTTTACTGACTTCTGCATATTTACTACATTTTATCTCTTCCATGTATTATATCTATCATCTTTTATTGTAATTCTCACTTATTCTCACTTGTTGTTTTTATTATCATAGATTTTATTTACTACTGGATACCCACCCACCATATTTTACTTAACAGTCCTATAAATTAGTAGTGATTGCAGTCTTATATTACATATATACATATCCATATATTTTCATATAGGGAAGACTTAATTATAATTGTGGTTTCGTAATCATCCAGCGACCGTCTGTCGTAGTTATCTAACCTACGAGCAATGACGTCTCCTCGTGGTCAGTATGAAGTCCATAATTTAAGTTAATTCGGATTGTTGTATTGTTTTACTGTTTTATGTATGAAATAATGTTAATTTACATAAAAAGTTGTAGAAGTTTATGAAAATAGGATCCTAACAAAATATGACGAATCTGGAGTGTAGCAGAAACTACATGCGCGGTTGTAGTAAAAAGGCATAACTCCCTACTCGTTTATCGTAATCTGGATTTTCTTCTTGAGAATTGTTCATGACTCACAGACGTTAAATTTTCTGTCAAATAGGGAAAACCAAAATCTGGATGAAAACTACCAAAAATGTAAAATACTATCAGTGTACGTATTCTGAAATCTGCACCAGCCTGCTCTGCGCAGCGTTACAGAAATTTCCGTAACTCTTACACTAGGAACCCGATCGAGGCAAACTTAGTCTCGTTTACACGACACTCTGAACTACAATTTATTTTTTGTGTAAGATTTCCAAATTCTAAACCAAAGACATAGATTTATGCATGTGAACTTATGATTATTTATGCTCTTAAACTGATCTATTATCACACGCTTGTTACATATACATAGAGACTTAGAATTATATTTAGAACTCGACATGGATTCTCAGGAGTCCCATGATCAACTCATGAATGGGTTCGTGTTTCCTTGGCCCCTGGATGATAGTTTTGGGTCTGTGAATACTCTGGCGGTGGTTAAAGTCCCATTACTAATGAGTGGACCAGTGTTTCATGGCCTCTAAATGATAGCTTTGGGTTTGTGAATACTTATGGTAGCTGACACTCACATTCAACGGCAATTTAGGAGTCCTTTTACTAACTCATGAATGGGTCCATGTTTCCTTATCCCTGGATAAGAGCCTTGTGTCCGTGAATACTCCTACGGTGGTTGGAGTCTCATTACATGAGCGGGCCCGTATTTCCTTACTCATGAATGGCAGTCTTGGGTTTGTGAATATTGCTGCGTTAGATTATACTATCTTGACCTGAACCCGACATGAACCACTTGAATATCGTGAATGTAATGAATATCTTGAATCTCGTGCATATGATATGTACACTATTTATTGGATATATATATACTTTATAAATATATATATCATGGGAATGGGATAGCTCAAAAATGGGATATTTATGTGTAACGGAGGATCATATCTTATTTCTCATGGTACCGGAAAAAAGGGTACATTGCATTATATACATATATTTTGAATCTCGTGAATCTCATGTTGCTGTTGTTCCGTGGTATTACGGAATTTCCTGGTTACATAATAAAACTCCCACAATCGAGTTTATATTTATACTTGTAGCTATGCTTGTGCTTATGGTTATGCTTATATTTATACTTGTACTTGTACTTATATTTATTCTTATTCTTATAGTAAATAGCACTGAAATACCGAATGTTGTGAAACTATAGTTAGCTTGCACTGATTAACACATACTATTTGCACACTACCGTTTACTGTTCACAATTATTCTCATGCCTATTATTATATATAACATATTTCGTGCCAAATATCGTTTAATGATTATATTAATACACCATAATTTAACTAGTATACCAAAAATAATTCTACACTACATTCTTGTTAGTATGACATGTTACTTTAGTAAACTAATTTACTTTTAATTAATTCTAAAATAAAATATACTTTATATATTTTTATAATCATGAATCTTTATACCTTGTTACCTTTGATGATGTTAATAGCAATCATATACAGATTGTTATTCCTAAATTATAAAACTGTATTATTACGATTTACTATAAATTAACCAAATATTATTATTGTGTTGCATTTGTTCTAACTGATTGAAACCCTATATCAAATCCATTAGATTATAAATATTAATAACTAAATTGTAGCCAAAATATCATGTTTTATTGTAAATATTGTTAATATAGAAAAATATTATTTTCTAATAAAATGGGAACTTACCGAACTTTAGTTCGCTAAATGCATTCTTGTTTTCATGTTTTCTTTTCTTGGGAATGTTGTCAGACGATTTTGGGATAGGTGACGAGGCTAGGTACAAGATGGTACCAACCAAGAAAGACAATCAATATTTTTTAAGTCAAGATGTACTCTAGTTTTCCTTTTCAGTAAACATGTCTTTTGTTCAAGGCTATCTTTCACTCCTACTTTCTTGCATTTTCGAACTGTGTTCAGTTATCGTTTTTAGGACTATTATAAATATTGTTGGACATTTTATAAGTTTTAAAAAAATTCTTGTACTATAATTTCATTTACTAGTTATATAGACGCTTAGCATATTTATGTCGAGAAAGAGTGTTTTTGGGTATGAATACGTTACGGGCTTGTCGCTCATGTTTCTCGTTTTTTGGAAGTGGGGCGTGACAATTATCTTTTTCCATGCAAAATCAAGCATAGCACATGACCAAGAACTAAGATTTATATATGTTGAACTTTTCTTAATCAGGTGTTGAAAGAGGATCTACGACTCGTGTTCGGTCAACAAGAACGAATGATCAATGGCGTAAATGTATGGAACTTGCCCGTTTCTTATAACAAGCTCAGTGTAAGGTACATGATATGGAGAGATGCGGCTGAGAGAGGATTCAAGCATTTGACATTCACCAAGCAAGAAGACGAAGACTAGCCTACATTGAACTTTCGCTACTGCTGCTACTAATTAGAAATTTCTGAAGAGAATCATCATTCTCAAAGAAAACAAGTTTTGATGAATTGATGATGGTATCAGGTGTTTCAGCATCCAGAAGAAGATTCGTCGATATTTCACAGAAGTAAGCAGTTGATTTGAAGGCGGCTTCCCTGCTGAGGAGATGAGCTCCTTCACTTTGTAAAATATGTTGTACAATGGTTCAAGAGCTAGGCATAGAAATTCAGCATGTGCCTCCTTTTTTAGCGTTAGAATGATGTATATACTTTGCTAATTTCTTTGTAATTATGATAAAATTTCTTTAAATAATATTTTGCATGAGAATGGTTCATTTTGAACTCAACTTTTTTGTCAATTGTAAGAAATTTGATTCGACGCTTGTAATTTCAAATGCTTTAAAATAAATGCAGTCTTTTGTGTTATTGTATATGCCGTGTCTTTTGTGTTATTGTACATATCATATCCAACAACTTGAACGAGTTAAAATTTTAAGGGTTTGACTTATTACTTTATAGTCAATGGTGTTGATGAAATGGTGGGTATATGTTGGTTTATCTTGATTTCCATTTTCTTCTCCCTTTTCCCTTGGTAAGTATTTTCCTATAAAAAATCATAAAAAAAAATTCTACTTTACAATAGTTTTTTTCCCATGTTCAACCATTTCTCAACAAAATAAAAAGATTCGTCGATATTTCACAGAAGTAAGCAGTTGATTTGAAGGCGGCTTCCCTGCTGAGGAGATGAGCTCCTTCACTTTGTAAAATATGTTGTACAATGGTTCAAGAGCTAGGCATAGAAATTCAGCATGTGCCTCCTTTTTTAGCGTTAGAATGATGTATATACTTTGCTAATTTCTTTGTAATTATGATAAAATTTCTTTAAATAATATTTTGCATGAGAATGGTTCATTTTGAACTCAACTTTTTTGTCAATTGTAAGAAATTTGATTCGACGCTTGTAATTTCAAATGCTTTAAAATAAATGCAGTCTTTTGTGTTATTGTATATGCCGTGTCTTTTGTGTTATTGTACATATCATATCCAACAACTTGAACGAGTTAAAATTTTAAGGGTTTGACTTATTACTTTATAGTCAATGGTGTTGATGAAATGGTGGGTATATGTTGGTTTATCTTGATTTCCATTTTCTTCTCCCTTTTCCCTTGGTAAGTATTTTCCTATAAAAAATCATAAAAAAAAATTCTACTTTACAATAGTTTTTTTCCCATGTTCAACCATTTCTCAACAAAATAAATTACAAACTCAGACAAAATAATAATGATATTTCAAACCGGCACTATATAAATGCCAATATTAATATCAAAGTACATCCAAGTCATAACAATAAAAATACTAACACAACATAAATGCTAGTATAAATCCCCAATTACATCCAAGTCATAATAATAAAAATAATAATAATTACTAAACAAGCTCCAAAAACAAACAAAAATCTTCTGCTCCAAGCAACACCAAAATATCTTCACTCCTTTCCATTAGAAGCATCTTGTGCCTAAAAATAACCCAGTTAGATATCAACAATCATTTATAAAAAATTAATGACAACAATAAGAACAAACAAGAATAGAATTAATACCCTTAAAAGCGGACAAGTTCTCATAGCATGACCCTTCTCGTGACAATTACTGCGACCTATTTTGAGCTTTTGATTGCGATACTTCTATTCCAGATGGAATTCGAGATGCAATAGTTGGACAGCCCTTATGGGTATTTTTCGAAGGATTTTTGATCGTTATATGAGATAGGTAAGAAGGTGTTGTAGTAGAACTAACTTGAATGCTTGGCTCTTTTTCATGATTTAAATTGCATTGTTGCAGTATACTATTAATAAACTCTTCAATTTTTTCGTAAAGATCTCGATTCTCCGCCACCAAGTCTACAACTTTATTCATTTTTGCACGAAATATCCATGAATCAAGAGGTGTAACTGCTCTATTTGCTGCATTTGTTGCTGATCCAATGCATAGTCTTATTATCCATTCCTATTAAAAATATATAAAGTTTATGTTATGTTAACATAATCATAACCTTAAATATATGAAAATCACACCGAAAAATTAAACATCGGTTAATCTTAATATGAAACGTTTATTGGCAATAGAATAAATTGATCAATAAAAAATGTTATTTTTCAAATCATTAATCAAATTTTGAGGAGAAAGAAATCACTGCCTTGAGTACTTTTATAGCAAAAGCAACTAATTTGGCCCGAAATTGAAAAATAATTACAGATATACCAAAAATTAAAATAAGAATATCATATTTGAAGCTAAATTCATGATACCATCACCAAATGTTGGAACCTTGGGAATAAAAATACAATCGGTTTAATCGTTGACATTCAACTCTCATCAATTTGCAACCAAACAAATAAGTCCTGAGCAAATTTTAAGAGAACAAGATAGACTCTTCCAAATTCTATGCAAAACCTACATGTTGATCAAAATTTGCTCAGGTTTTAAACATCGTAGCAAAGAATTAGAAGAGAAGGAGAGGATCGGAACCTAACTCGTCGTCAGATCAATGATAGGCCAGAACTCTAGCTCATCGTCGGATCGATGAGAGGAGATGCAGGGGTTTTGGCTTTTCTTCCCGGTAGTCGTCGTCAGAACCCTAGCTCAGCGTTGGAGGAGGGAACTCGTCACTGGAGAAAGGCGCGGCGAGGACGAGGGCACAGCGAAGGCGAAGGTGCTCGAGGAGGCGCTCGAAAAGTCGAGGGAAGGAGGGAGGGAGGGAGACGCAGCAATGAGCTCGAGGGAGGAGAGGCTGCAAGGGGTTTTGCTCGGTTCTTTTTTTTAACCGTAGCATGATGAAAATGCGAGAGTGAGGGGTGTTTTGGGTTACGGGCTCAGGAATATTTCTTGTGTTCGAACATAAGACCTTTAAACCCATATATATATATATATATATATATATATATATATATATATATATATATAAAGAAAGTGAAAATGGATGAGATATTCTCTTCCCCTCATATCTCTCAAATGAGGGAGTAGTTATAATCCATCAAGATGGGAGAATAGTTATGATCCCTCAAAATGAGAGATAGTTATGATCCCTCAAAATGAGAGAGTATCACAACTACTCTTTAGTCCGCTCAAAGAAAAGAAGATACATATATCTCTTAAAAAGAAAAGGAGGAGGGATCATCACTTAGGGAATTTTTCTAAAAGAAAATAAAAATCTTTTCTTCCATTTCGAAGAGGGGACAAAAGAAGAAGAAGAAGAAGAAGTTGAAACATAGGAATGGAATACCTCATTCCTTTCACCCCTTTAGTCTCTCTCCCTGTTGCTTTCTCTTCATTTCCGATCAATGATCAATAAGAAGACTCATGAAAACATTTACAAGTTTTCATCTCCATCGAAAGAGTCCAATAGCCATGGCCATGGCTTTTAGCAAGATGAAGACAAATGAAATATGAAAATTTCATATTCTGCACATTTAGAACATAAATCTATGTGTTTTTCACAGTTGAACAAAACCTAGAACATGAGCTATCCCTTGTTCTGCATATAATGAAATAGGCCAACCTATTTCTTGAACATATCTTTGAACATAGATAAAACTCTATTTCCTCAAAAGAAAATAGGGCCATAGATCAAAACTCTCATGTCCCTTAATGAAACTTTTGAATAAGAAAACCCTGTTCATTCTTGAGATATGAAAATCATATCTGCACATTGGAATGTGGTGGTAAAAAAATGCATTCTTTCTGTTGAACATGGACTAAAAGCTATGTTCTCTTTTGAACACAATCTATGTGTTTATCATGTGAATAAGGGAAACCTACTCATCTTGGAGATATGAAATGTGATGGTAAAACACTACATTTTTTCTATGGAACATGGACTAAAAGCATTGTTTACTTTTGAACACAATCTATGTGTTCATCTTGAAATTGGGGGCGAAGGGGAAACCTTATTTTCTACGCTACATGAAAATAGGGGAAACCCTATCTTGTTCATATCTTTGAACATAGAATATCTCTATGTTCGCTACAAAATTGAAAATAGAAGAAACTCTATTTTCTCGAATAAAACTTTGAACATAAAAAAGGCGCTATGCTCTCAAATTCAGATTTTCGGGTTAAATCTGCCCAATCCGACATATCGGAGTAAAATGACCATAACTCTCATCCAGAAGTACCAAATCACAATCCGTTAGAAGCATATGAAAGCTAACTGATTGAGCTTCGAAACGAGACCATACATGAATATGAATGGTTTTAAAATAATTGAGTTTCAGATACCTTAAAAAAGGGTATCCTCATAAAACAGATTTTTGGGCTGAATGGTTTTAAAATAATAGAGTTTCGGATACCTTAAAAGAGGGTATCCTCATAAAACAACCATAACTCTTGCTATCCGTTCGAAGCATATGAAAGTTAACTCATTAAGTTTTGAAACGAGACCATATGAATATGAATGGTTTTAAAATAATAGAGTTTCAAATATCTTAAAGAATGTATCCTTATCAAGCAGATTTTCGGGTTGAATCTTCCAGCTTATGCGCGTCGGAGAAAAACGGCTATAACTCTCACCCGAAAGCAAAAAATTGCGATCCGTTTGAAGCATATAAAAGCTAACTCACTAAGCTTCGAAACAATACCATGCATGGACATAAAAAAAATATAAACTTATGTTCTTAAAAGAACTTTGAACATAGAGTAAATTCTATGTCCTTTCGAAACAAATTTGGACGTTGGAAGAGAGGTGCTCCTCACTTATCAAACAAGAGACGGGATTCTCATCCGGATGTCGGGACCCCCTCCCGATGGGTCAGGAAGTCCCAAAAGTGAGTTTCCCGCAAGAAGAAACATCTCTGTTTCTTGATAAAAGTGTGAGTCCCGCCTAGAGTGACTCCACTGACCATTGATATGAAAACTAATACAAAGTTTTCCTCTTCAAGAAGAATTTGACAGGCATGACCATAGGCTCTTCCACTTCTTCAACAAGATGAAGATGAATACTTTAGATAATTAGAACATATATATGTGTGTATTCTTCACAATTTGAGCTGAATTTAGAACATGAGCCTTCCATGTTCTACACATAGTGAAATAGAGCATATTATTTCTTTTACAAATGGGATAATGTCTTGTATATTTAAAAATAGAGGTATAGATCAAAATTCTCATGATTCTCTAATAAAATATATGTGAATAGACAAATCCTATTCATTTTTTAAAATTTGAAAATCATATCCTCATAATGGAACCCAGTATTAAAAACACTGTATTCTTTACATTGAACATAGCTTAAAGCTGTGTTCTATATTTTAACACCACCCATGTGTAATTCATATTGCACAATATCACTTAAAATGATAACATACATCATTTTCACTTGTTATCATTTTCACTTTGTGCAGAAAGTTCAGTCCAACGCTTTCATATCAGGAAGCTCTCTACAAAGAACTTATTATGTCCAGACTACGCCATCAGAAAACCCCAAAAATAGGCTTCTTGCTTGTGTTAGGACCTCAATCCTGATGTCTGGAGGCCTCCAAAATAGGCCTCCCGCTCAATGAAACATCACTATTTCTCAACATAATGGTGGATCCCACATAGAGTGGTGATCTATGTTCACTTTAAAATATGAAAATGGTGTGGCCCCAACATGCAGGGTCCATACCTAATGTCAAACTTGACATTAAACTCCACACACATTGAAAGTGATGTTACTCATCATTTTCATAAAGCTCAACCAAATGTGCTTTTCCCATTATTCATTCAAATTTGAATAATCACAAGATTAATGATGATATGTGAAACAAATTATCTAAACACATGAGTATAAAAAAGATGAGACAAAATACTTATGCTTTATTAAAGCATGAAGTCCCAAACATGAACCTCCCGACGGCGGAAAGCTCCAAATGAGCTTCCCAAAGTGACTATCGGGAGGCCTCTGAAGAAGACCTCCCAATGTCAAGACCCCTTGCCGATGTCGGGATCCCAAAATGGGCCTCCGGCTTAAGAAAACACTCCTGCTTTCTCAAAAAGGACATATGTTCCATGATGTGCCCCCATATGAGGTAGGGCCTATCCATGATGTCAATTTAACATTAAGATACCCCTAAATATGGAAACAAACTCTTAAATTAGAGTTTTCTTACAACTTTTGTACATTTTGCAACATCAATGTGATTTATATTCAACTTGTACACAAATACATATGAAATGCAATGAAACATATCTATTGGTCATATCATGTTCTGGTTGCAAATACTTAAATATAATTTTTGCGGTGTGATTGAGCAACCTAATAAGATATCCCGTCAAAATGTTACTTTAGACACAAGGGTGTAATTAACCATAGATAGTTGTGCCTATAAGGTCTCGAACCCAGGATCTTCTGGTCAAATTTTAATACTCAAATACTAGTTCTATTTAAACTCTACCCATTCTGAACGTCCATTCATTAGAGGTCGTAAAAAGGATAAACAGGTTAAAATAAGAGGCTACCAAAAGAATGAAACAAGATCATGGGGAAATTTCCATGACACATATTCCCGAGACTTTTCCAGCACCAGAAATTTTTACACCAAGTATACAATTAAAAGTTAGTTTTTCACAAGTTACAGTAAGGTGTCATGACTCATGTATGCGTTTCGAAACCAAGAATTTGGCAACGGCCTTATAGAGCTGCTCCTCGTCGAATGGCTTTGAAACGTAGCCATCCATTCCGCATTTCAAGCACTCCTCATACGTAGCTTGGATCACGTCTGCAGTCATCGCAAGAATTGGCAAGTGGTGCTCGGTGGTGGCAGAGTTGGTGGCATTTGCATTGCTCTCCATTAAACGAATCTGTCGGGTTGCTTCGAACCTGAAATTTACACACCAGCTAGAACTTAAAAACCATGGCAATACCATCCTAAAATTTCATACCACTTTCCGATTTTGACTAGCTATACTGAACAATATTAGGCGAGTAAAAGCATACCATGCTTAACTAACCCACCTTTTTCCCCAGAGAAAAAAAACTACAACTGGGTTGAGAGCAAGCTCATGAGTACCTGGCAATACATAGAACTCCTACCAGGATCCTAGTTTTAACACTTCTACAAGCTTAAAGACGAGAAGGAACTTTACAGGAACATTCGACCATTTATAATAGGGCAGTGAGTCGGTAACAGGGAACTTCATGGAAAGCAGGACAAGGGGGCACAAGGACACGGGTACTGACCATTTGTACGTACAATAGCAAACGCCCGCACGTACACGCATATTTCTAAATACAATCATCTAAACCTTTCCCCATAATAAGCACTTCCCAATGAAAGATCTTGATAATAAAAAAAAATTACAACCAACCATCAATGAAGACCTCTCTAAGTGTGTAATCATGTTCTAGTAGAAACCTTGAAGGTTTTCATAATCTCAATGAACAATTGGCATCACCAAATTCTTCCAGGCAGATGGAGCAGTGTAAAAGGGAATAATGATAAATTTGCTTGAGGAAGTATATTCAAGTCTAAGGCATAAATAAAGGCAAGAATGAAACGGAACACGTCCCTGCTATTTCTTATATTTTAATTACACATAATGTTTATGTATAGTATTCTTTAATTTGAACTTCTATATGTTTGTACAAAGAATGGGCCTTGGCAGTTCAAATTTATGTGGTATAGCTTAACACATTTTAATTATATCGATACCGTACACTAAAATTGTTATAATTTCATGATAGTCTTTTTGATGTCATTTTCCCATCAAATAGCCTTAATTCATAAATGAAAATAAACCCACATTTGTTAACATGTAATTGGCAGAAAAGAGTTTAAAATTATATAAAATGTGCCAACGGAGTTTCAAAGAAGTGTCCAATCTTATAAAACACTTATTAAAAATTGACACATTTGACAAGTGTCTGACACGTATCCACAGAGTGTGAGTGCGAGTGTGGTATCATAATTAAAGAGTTCATGCTATATAGTCAATGAAAATAGTTGTACAAATGTAGTCATTGAAAATAGTTGTAAAAATAACACGCGGACTAAATAACAGCAAGCGTTACTAGCAATTTTGCATTCCTTCCTCTACAATCAGGGAACAGTTATAAAAAAGAATCATAATAAAACAGGTTATAAGAAATCCAAATTATGATTTTGAAAGTTCCATTGTTCTAGTTTCACTTTAAATCTTATGGGAACTCTTAAAAAATGTTAAGAAGTGAAGAATCCTTAGATGCAGAATAATTTTAAGGCTTTCTATTATTGAATAGTATCTTCATAACAAAACAAAACATACCTAGAATTCCATTTTAAAAATCAGAAGTAGAGAAACCAAATTAGTTAAACTAACAAATGAATGGAAGTTCATAGCAAAGCTCTTGAAGGAAATTTAAAATAATATTATGGACTAATGTACTATATGTAAGGAGCAATGTAGAGTTTGCCATACATACCCATCCATTTCTGGCATCTGAACATCCATGAAACAGGCATCAAACTTGTGTGGCAGTTGAAGGAGGGAAAGAGCATCTTTTCCACTTTCAGCACATTCCACCTTTGCTCCGTACTTTTTTAAGGCGGCTGCAGCAATTCGAAGATTTACCTTATTATCATCAACCACCAAAATGTTCTTCCCTAACAGTAGGCCTCGAAGGAAAGCTGACCCATCAGGCATTTCTTTCTTCTGGAGCTTCCGCATTTCTAGTACCTCTTGTAGACAAGCTGCTATTGTGCTCGATCTAAGAGGCTTCATGATGACTGTAGACACAAGAGACCCAGACTTTGCTTTATCGGAGTCAGAGGTCACCAAAAGGATAATCTTTGGTAATTCAGGTAGTTGACCATTCCGTTTAAAGTCAAGCAACTGACTACGCATCCAAATATCTGTATCCAAACTCCAAAACTCTTTCTCAACTAATAAAATGCCGGGATGCCGTCGACCCACACTGCAAATATAATACAGTAGAATAAAGAATATCAGTATTTGTATTTGAGAAAAGATGAAAAGAATAAAAGAAAAGTGATTTAGTTCAATGCATGCCGGCTATTTACAGAGATCAGTCTGCAAAGGATGTACATAAATTTCCTTACCACAGTAATATCCGTGGACGTGAAAATATATGTTGAGCGCATACGCATGCACAAACCTGAGTTAGTAATTAGCATATGATATTCTCAATGAACCTGTTAACATACAGAAGCTAAAAGAAAATTTTTGACTAGATTTGACTTTTGGCTGTTGGAGTTTTCATCTAAAAGTTGGCGATTGAAGAAACATTTTGTTAATGAATGGGTATTGCACCCATGGCCATACAGTATGACACTGGCTTTTGCAATAGTCAATGCATTGTTTAAACTTGTATCTTTGAATAATCTGAAATTGGATTTGTTGACAATTGGAACAAATCGTTGCAAATTTTAGTTAATTACATTCCATGGGAGGAACATAGGAAACCAAACCGGCAACTAATAAAATTTCATCATATATGGTTTTTTTTGCTTCTATACTTGTTTTTATTTCAAATGGACTCTTCCCATAACCTTTTGGAATCTGTAATTATAATCTATCTTATTTAGATAAGAACTTTTATCATTCACACTCTCATTCTTGTTACTTTCTATATTAAAATTAAGCTCACTTTTGCATGATTACACAAAACCATCCTCTGAATCAGGAAGTTGTAGTTTGCCCCCACCCTAGCACCCTCACTTTGTTCCTGTATCTATATCTATTTCCACCCTTTGGTTCAACTCCCTTGGACCACTGATACTTATAAATATATGTTAATCTTGATTACCCAGAGTAAGAAATAATTATGATAGAGAATGGTCTAAAAGGAGATGGGGATTGAATGAAGAGTACCTTGGGAAGTCATATATATATATATATATATATATATATATATATTCCGTTTCCTCACATGCACGCGCGCGCATATATATATATATATATATATATATATATATATATATATATATATATATAAAGTGGCACCGCAGAATTTTCTACCTTGGCGGGTGAGATTGCAAATCATCATCCATTAATCCATGTGCATGTTTATCTGACAACTACAGGCATTAATTACATTGGAATGAAAAAAGTAAAGTGAGATGAATCCATGAATAGTGTATTGCCATGTGTCCCGCCACTGCAGAAAATTCCTATCGTGGCATTACACTCTCTCTCTCTCTCTCTCTCTCTCTCTCTCATACCACTTTTCACCGTTGATTTAGTGGGTTCAAAATTAACGGTTTACCGACAATAGAACTTTTTACTTTGCTAATTCAAAGGTGAAAAAGTGGTGGGATCACATGAAATTTGGTGTATGCACATCTTACATGATAAAGATGATGATGGGTGCCGATCGTCGGAAAAAATCGTTAAGGATATAGAATTTTAATGCCACCTAACGAAAAAGCCTCCTAGGGCCTCTTTTCTTCATCATCATCATCATCATCATCATTATATATATATATATATATATAAAGAAAAGGTGTCACTGTAGAGTGGGTGAGTTGCAACTTTTTTATTTCTGAGTGTGACTACTTACTAATCGGGCAAGTTTCCTGCAATTTAACCTAAGTAGTAATATAAGAGTTGAAAGGATTCTAAGACCGGGATAGTTCAGTCAAGATTGCTATTGTGGGCTCTATACTCTTCGTTGTACCATAAGACCTTTTTGTCGAAGAATCCATTAGCAAACTCAATCCTAGTGGAGAAGAAAAACTCATTCCATCAATACCACGTCTCGAACCAAACCATTCATTCGTGTTCAATCTCCATCAAACCATACACCTCACTCTAAAAGTCAAGCCGATCAACCATTTTATTTTATTTTATACGATACAAAATTTTGATCGGGTTGGACTAGGTTAGTGGAAATGAGCAATTCATTGGCACAAGGGTCTTGAACCAAAAGCCATATCGATTTTGTCCAACAGCCAATTAATGATTTTTACTTGATTGTTCAAATTAATTGATGGTGTTGAAATGATTCATCCAAAGGTTTGAATTAATTACATTCCAATGGTGGATATATGAAACCAAACCTATAACCGATACAATGGTTCATCGTTAATGGTTTCATTTACTGCAGAATCTTGCTTTTAGTTTGACTGGGTTCTTCCTATAACCTTCCGAAATCTACAAATATGATGTTTTATTTGGATTCGGATAATTTATCTAAACCAAATTCTTTTTATCTCAACTATTATATTCCTATATTAAATAGAAATTCTAGATTCTCAAGCTAATTTTTCATCAATGCTACTTGCTTGTTGTATCCTGAAAGTTTATTACTGAAGAACCTGTTAGAAAGCTCGATCCTAGTTGGGCAATAAAAACCATAAAGAAATGATGTTTCGCTTTGAAGCCTAGCCATTAATTTGTTTTGAATTCCCATCTACCCATATTTAACAATAAAAATCAAACTAAATTTGACGGTCAACCATAGCGTGTTTAGTTTTGACTGTAGCAATTCTTTTCGCTTGATAGGGACCAACTTTTCATTTTTTTTATTAAAACGAAGACTAAATGCCCCCGCGTTTCATTAAACGACGATTTAACGAAACTACATCAAAAGTCCTCCGAAAACAACGAAAAGAAAGCAAAGAAAAGAAAATAAATACAGAGGATTGCACATCCCCTATAAAAGGTTTTCCAACCCAAGCCAAGCAACGACCTTACTATAAATAACTAGCCAAGTGTTCAGACTTTAACTATTGACATAAAATTAATGAACAAAAGATGGATCTATTAACCATCATAGTAATTCATTCCAAAGTTTAAATTAATTACATTCTAACTGAAAAATGTAAATACAAACCGACAAGTATGTCAAAAACAAATATGAAATAACTCATAAAAATTTTCAACATTAATAGTTTTAGTTAGTTGTAATATTGCGCTCGTTTTGAATGGGCTCCTCTTGTAATCTTTCCGGATCTATAAAGTATAAACAGGGTTTATTTTATTGAAGAAAACTCTTCTCAATCAAAATCTCTTTCACTCACACGCTATACTTTCTAAACTACATATTTGGGTTTTTTCTGATATACCACCCTAAAAGAAATGGTATTTCCAAAATTCATCACAAAAGGTTTGATATTCTAAATATCACCCCCCAAAAGATACAAGTTGTCTAGAAAAACCCCTGGTTAGTTTTACTCGGAAACTCTTCAGAATAGTCCTTTCAGGTTGGTTTGGGTCTGTTTAGTAAAAGGCAAAAAACCATTAAACAAACACCATCTTCTTTCTAATGTTACAAGTTGGCTAGGCTTAGGGATTTTCTAAATTCAAAATTAGAGCCTTCCTATAGTGACTAAATTATGCCTTTGAACCCCCAAATATACAAATTAAACTCATTACTAACATAAAAAATAACTCAAGAAAAGTTCATAACAACATGCAAGCAAAGTACCAAGTCGCTAAAATTAAAATAAGAGAAAAGAAAATCCTAGGTTTCGAAAATTGAGGGGGAATACAAATCGCTACAAACCTTACAAATCCACTAGCCAATAATTGAAGAAAAATGCAGGTAAACATAAATTTTGTACAAAGAGATCTTTTTGTTATCTTTGATAAGGTAAATGAAGAATAAGTGTGATTTTGCTTTTCTATTGATGCCAAAATCTTGGACTTGAATCAAGATGTGCAAAGTGTTCCGTTACATGGAATTTAGGTTTTTGTTTTAATATCAAGTGGTTTTTGGCATGGTGGAAGAGGATTAGATAAGATGTGGAGGGAAATACTCTTCTCTCTCATCTTTTATGCTATCCCCGTCTTGTTTACCTTAAACTTAACCCCCAACAAAGAGATTTAACATAAATATGTAATGGAGGGAGTTTTTTGGCTAAAGGGAAAACTTTTTGGGGGTGATATTTAGAATATCAAACTTTTTGGGATGATTTTGGAAATATCATTCCTTTGGGGTGGTATATTATAAAAACCTAAATATTAATGTATGAGTTGCAGGATTTTGAGATCAAAAGAGTTTAGTTAAGAATGCTTCTTGCCTCCATAGTCCATATGCTTTGTTGTATCCTAAAAGTGTATCGCTTAAGAACTAGTTAGTAAATTTGATATGAGTGAGGGTAAAGTATACGTAATGATAAAGCGATACCACATTTCGAATTTTAACCATTAATTTGTTTCCAATCTTCATCTACCCACATTCCTAAAACACACGCTCGCTCATGCACATGCACAAAGAGATGATGCAGCAGCATATAGCTGCTTTTAGAATCATGCTCCCAAAAGAAATGAATAATCTCAATTGAAGATGGTGAAACAGATCAAATGAATTTTTTGAATGCAGTACAACTGGTACATAATTTCAAACTCTTGCCACCAATGAGATATTTGAGCAACATAACCAGCAAACACATTTCCCAACTCAATGATAAAACAAATATACAAACATGTTTTATTATATATGGGTTAAAACAAATGATGTAACAAAAAAAATGACCAACATAATCAGATCATCAGAATCATAAAAGCAATAAATATTTATGAAATAAAATACTTACTCAGATTTCAACCCGCCACTTTGCTGAACTAACGCATTAAGTCCCTTCTCAACACTGCTCACAACTTCAACACTCATCCCCAACCTCTGTAAATGATAAGTCGTTACAGAACCTCGAACTGGTCTTCCATCAATGAGAACTACTTTCATGCCTTGGAAACAATCTTCAGCCTCAGAAACAGACCTCTGCATTTCAGGTACTCCACTTTCCTTGCATTTTTGGAGGACAGCAGTGAAAGAAAATGTGCTTCCAATATTAGGCCGGCTTATAAAATTTATCTGTCCACCCATTAATTCAACCAGACATTTACTTATACTCAAGCCAATACCTGTTCCACCATAATTCCTGGAAGTTGAGCTGTCAGCTTGCATAAAAGGTGCAAAAACTTGATCTTGGGCATGGAATGGTATACCAATTCCAGTGTCCTCCACTGTTACCATGAGAGTTACATTGCCGGGATTGTTTTCACTCGGTATCCCATTTTCATAAACATCAGAGGAGGATTTCTCATCAGAAAGCATCATCGTAAAATTTTCCCAACTGTTTCTGTCATCAGCAGCTTCAAGACCACTTAAAGTATTGCATTCGCTGCTGGTGGACTTAACCTCGATTTCATTTGAATGTTCATTCAGGTTTGCTCCAACTTCTGCATCTGGAATGCTGTTTGAGGCCTCGGCCAAATGAACTTTGACAAATATGTGGCCTCGCTCGGTAAACTGTGCAGAGATGACAACGTACGTAATTTATAATTAACCAAGGAAACTAACCGTCATGGCATAACCATGCTGCGACGTTAAGATAATTTTGTTAGAATCATATAATACTCCCCAAGACTCATGTAAAAAAAATACAAATATATGAGTTGTTACAAGTCCGAACAAATATGAAAGAATCCGAGGGTTTCCAAGAGTTTCGGACTCCGATTCGCGATTGGGGCAATTCTTGAGGCATTTACAAGTATTCGTGCTTCATAGATGATGATAATGGATTTCTTACATTGACATAGATGTGTTGACTATCTCTTTTGTAATTTTATGCTTACGCCTTATATGTCATCATATTTGAAGTTTGGATTTATCTAATTAGATGCCATACAACACCAATGTTCAAGCCAAATACCATATATCATATATTATAAAATTCATAAAGATATAAGCAACGCACAAAACCTTAGCAATCACATCAGGGATAATGGATACTTACTTTAACCGAGTTTCCCACAAGATTTGTGATTATTTGCCGAAACCTCACTGGATCTCCCTTGAGAACCTTAGGAACTTTGTCCAAGACAAAGACAGCAAGCTACAGTTGTTCAAGGCAAACATTATAAATGAGATTTGAAATTCGGAATGCATAATAGTGCGGTTACCTATGTCATATACTATAAAAGGGCAGCTACTTGAATAGTATTTCATATCAATCTACATCCTTACCCTTAAAGAGACCAATGGCAAGGCTTTTACTTTGAAAACAAAGAATTAGCATTGCACTAATCAGTGATGAAATACATGATAAATTAATGAAATGATATCTGAATCATTAGCATTGCGCTAAAGTTAGGTAATTACTTTGAAAACAAAGAATTGACAGGATGACTAATTTGATTGAAGAGGACTCTTACAACTGCTGTTCTAATTAAGTATTCTACTCCTGATGATTCAACAAGTATTCACAAGCATTACCTCAATACCCTTCGCTCTTGACTTTGAAGAGAACCAAGAGATCACGTCATCCAGGATGGATCGCAGGTCAAATGGTACTGCCTCAAGCTCCAACTTACGTGCTTCAATCTTTGCCCGGTCAAGCACATCGTTAATTAAATTTATCAGTTGTTTCCCACAGATTTGAGCAGTTTGAGCGTAATCTTTCTGAGTTAAATTTAAATCTGTATCCAAAAGCATATCTAGCATACCTGAAAAGAAATAATGCAATAATAAAAAAATTGGTTTAATAAGTCTAAATCACCCAAACTATTAAAGATCAACTGACCACAAGTATATATAGAAAAATTGGCATACCAAGCACGCCATTCATTGGTGTTCTTATCTCATGTGAAACAGTAGCAAGAAACTGCCATATAAAAGAAAAGAATTAGCTTGAAGCAAAAATGACATGTTATGCATGCATAATCATAAATGAAGAATTTGACCTGCGATTTAGCTACATCTGCGGCCTCTGCTTGGACTTTTAGCTCTTCCATTTTTCGACAATCCTCTCTGACATTGTCACAGTGATTCCAAGCAGCATATAATATATATCCTATGAGCATGCATATCACAAAGAAGCCAGATGGAGTAGTAATGGCCCCTACTGAGATGGACGGTTTCACTCTAAACCTGCTCATTCAACAAGGTAATTAATCCAGCATCACTTTCTGCAACCATGAATTACGCAACAAACATCAATTTTCAATTCTGCTTACCTGCAGTTCATCTGATGTTTCCTGTAGGGGTCTCCAAAATCAAGTGTGCTGTCATGTGAAAGGGGCATATAACCTTCTGGATTTTGAGGTCCATACATCACCAAGGGCATAGAACTGTCAGTAACATCATATACATTCACCATTATATCCTGATTGCCAGCAAGTTGCCTCAGCAAATTTTCCACAAGTGATTCAACATCAAAAGCACCACCAATGTATCTGTTAAACAATGAAGATCAGCTTGAGAGTCTGTCTTTTATTGTTTGTTCGCTGTTATTCTAATCTCGATAGTGGAAACTAAGAATAGGATATGGTGATCTTTTTAAGGAAAAAGGGCAACTTGATCCCACTTCATTTAAGTAGTAAACAATTAGAAGCACAAACAAAATGGTCGATAAATTTTTCATCGCTCGATGTTGGCCCAGCAGTGAATAGATAAACCTGTGTGTGTGTGTGTGCCTCTTTTCCTTTTCTCCTCTTTTTTTTGTTGGGGGGGGGGGGGGTTCTGAATTGTGGACCTCATCACTCTTGCATGAAATTATTAACATCTTTGTCACATTTACGTCTATCGAAAAGTATCCACCAAGTACCAGAATATCTAAACTGTCTCGAATCCATACATATACGCTAACCATATATTCAGGCAATTAAGGGTAATAATACGGCTTTTTGGATCCTATACAATTGAATGCTTTACATGCCATCATCATTGTCACCGACCCTTTGTCGTTACCACTCTTATCACGGTTTAGAACAACTATTGCAGCCAAATTATTAACTTATACTACTATGAAATATCTTTCATGACATCATTTTCAACAAGACTATCATTTCCCTAGCAAATACCATCGGGCGCCATTGTAATTGCCTTTACCTTGAACAAACCTACTATCAATGAAATGTCAGTAGTGATAGAGAAACATAGTGAAGATCTCAGACATAAGAAGATTTGGTCAGATGATGTACTGGTATTGAAATTCAAGTTGACCCAAAAATGGATGGTGTCGGAGAAGAGGTCCATGGTTCACGTAACTGCTGGTTAAGTGGTAAGCCCATTGTAGTAACATATAAAGGGGGAGATTGTTGAGGTGTTCATGAGTGATAAAAAAAGTTGATAGAAAACTTATGAAGTTATATGAAGTTTGGAACATAGAGAAAGACCAACAGTATTGCATTGTCAAAGGTGTTAATCATGTCACAGAGAAGAATGACTCCGGTTTGAGATATAAACACCAATGTTTGGCTATTGATCTCAATAAAATTTGCATCCTTGACCATCAGTTTTGTTAGAGGAGAAATTAGATTATTTTATTATTATTAAAAGATATAGAGAGCCCCTCTATATATAGGTATTACAATATGTCCACTCTTCCTATTTTCCCGATGTGTGACTAAACTCTTTCTTATATCAAATTCTAACACTCCTCCTCAAACCCCTAGGATATATATCGTCCATACCCAACTTGTTACAAATAAATTGTATCCTATCACGAGCAAGTGATTTAGTGAGTATATCGGCTAACTGGTGACCTATGCGCACATGTCGTGTCTCAATATCTGGAGACTCCTCAAGTCTAACAACCTTATTTCGGACCACATAACAATCTACTTCGATATGTTTGGTCCGCTCATGGAACACTGAATCTGAAACAATATGGATAATATGGATAGCAGCCTAATTGTCACAATATAACATCATCAAGTTGTGATGAACCACACCTAATTCTTTCAGAAATCATTTGACTCGTACCATTTCACAAGTGATGTCCGCCATAGCACGGTGCTCAGATTCTGCACTAGAACATGATACCATACATTGCTTCTTGCTCTTCCAAGACACTAGATTCCTACCTACGAACACACAATACCCCGTAATAGATCTTCTAGTTATCAGGCACCATGCCCGGTCAACATCGGAAAAACCCGCTATTCTATACCTTCCTCATCATCACATATGATAACAATGTCATCCACGTATACTACCAGAATGATTCAGCGGCTATGCTGATATCTAAAGAACACTGTATGATCATCATTACTTCTTCTCATCCCAAAACCTCTAATACTTTCTACAAATCGTCCAAACTAGGCCCTCGAAGATTGTTTAAGTCCGTATAAAGATCTTTTCAACCGACAGACCTTCAATGACTCCTCCTGAACAATAAAACCAGGCGGCGGCTGCATCATGTAAACCTCCTCCTCAAGAATACCATGCAAGAAGACATTCTTGATATCAAGCTGATGCATAGGCCAATGAAAGATAGCAGCCAAAGAAACCAATAGGCGTACAGAATTCATCTTCACGACAGGGGTGAAGTATCAGTAAAATCTTGTCCATAGGTCTGAGAATATTCTTTGGCTACTAACCGAGACTTTAACCGAGCGAGAGAACCATCAGAGTTAAACTTGACAGAGAATACCCATTGACAACTAACGACACGCTTTCCATATGGAAGCGGAACTAGATCCCAAGTATCATTCTACTGAATAGCAGTCATCTCCACAATCATAGATTGTTTCCGGCCAGAATGTGCAAGAGCATCAGATGCAGTCATGGGAATGGTATATTTATCCATAGATGAAATGAAAGACCTGCATGGAGAAGATAAATGAGCAAAGGAGACGGAACCAAGGTCCAAGAACTCGGTTTCGGTCTACCATAATTTTATTAGTTTCGCTGGGTTTCGGCTAGTTTCGTTAATCTTGGTCTGGATTTCGGTTTCAACGGTAATATATTATACATAAGTGTAGATATATTAAATACTTAAATTTATAGTTCTATATTACAATACAATGATCCTAGTGTTTAAAAATCCGGCCATGATGCAAAATATATTGAAAAGTGTACTTAAAAAAATATTAATCTAAGGTTGAGGTTCACTTTTTTGCGAGTTTCTAACGAAGGCCTACAATGATCACATTGCCGGTAAAAATGGTATAAAAAATAAGTTTTTAAAGGTTTCAGCCGAAACGATATTGTATGGTTGGTTTCGTATCGGTTTCGGATTTCGTATCGGTCTTTACCGAAACCGATACGAAACCACCACGTATCGATGGTTTCGGTCGAAATCTCGAATCTTGGACAAAACGATAAAGTGGATTGGTGGTAGAACGAGGCGCTTTGCGAATCGTGATGGGAACATCAAGGTCAGAACGTGCAGCTGGTGTAGATTCAGAAATCGGATCAAGAGTAGGCTCAAAGGTTGGTATAACATGAGCTAAGGTCAGAAGAATATCTTAGTCCGGTGGAAGCGTCTCAGGTGCTGTAGCAGTATTAGTGTCCAAAAATGGGATGCAAGCTTGAGTGGGAACAATCTTGTCCTATGGAATGTCGAAGTATTCAAGAAATACCATGTCACTGGTGTCGGTTGAGGATAGACTCAATGGAAAGAAAGATTGTGACGCAAGAAATGTGACATCAGCTAAGATAAAGCAGCAAAGAAGGGTAAGATGATAACAGCGATACCCCTTCTGGAAGCGAGAATATCCTAAAAAGGCATACCGAAGAGATCGAGGATCCAACTTAGTTCGACCAAGACTATATTCATGGACAAAACACAACCGAAAATTCGATGAGGAACGGAAAACAGAGGATCATTAGGGAATAGGATAGAAAAAGGCATTTGACCATCTAACACAAAGGAGGGCATATGATTAATGAGATAAGCGGTCGTAAGAACCGCATCCTCCCAGAAACGATGAGGAATCTGTCGATGAATGAGTAGTGTTCGGACGACTTCTTACGGATGACGATTTTTGCACTCAACAATACCGTTTTGTTGGGAGTATAAGAACAAAAGGACTCATGAAGAATACAAGATACAGACATAAAATTCTAAAACTCAGAAGAAATATATTCTTTCGTATTATCACTACGGAGTATTTTCACAGAAACATCAAATTGTGTTTTAGTTTCAGTATAGAATTTGCGAAATACGGAAAAAACTTCAGACCGAGATTTTATTAGATATAATCAAGTTGCACGAGAAAAATCATCAACAAATGTGACAAAATACCGATCACCAAATAACGACTCAACAGGACATGGTCTTCATATTTCGGAATGAACTAAACTAAATAGAGTACTAACTCGCTTATTGACTCGAAGAGGGTAAGATACACGATGGTACTTACCCAACTGACAAGACACGCACTAACTAGGTAGTTGCAGAAATTTCTGGATGTAACTTCTTCAAGTTCTATAAGGATGGATGTCCTAACTGACAGTGCAAATCTAAGACTGTAGAATCACTCAAGCATGCAACCGACTCTAAAAACTATTTATCCAATACAGACCATCACACATATGTCCGGTGCCAATCGTCTTCCTCGTTCCCAGATCCTGAAATACACAGTGGTTAGGATAAAAGATAGTATAACAGTTTAGGGATTTTGTGAGTTGACTAATAGAAAGCAAATTGAAAGGGAAGCGAGGCATATATAAAATGAAGAGCAAAGGTATAGACGGATTTAAAATTACTGAACTTATACCACTAACAAATGAAACAGAACCATCACTAATTTGACAGGTGTGAGAAATATGTGAGAAACTGGACAATATACCTGAATTGTCAATCATGTGATCCGACGCTCCTGAGTCAATCACCCATGACGTAGGAGCTACTGAGAATAGACAAGCAGTAGAGTTACCTATCTTAGCAAATGTATCACTCGAGGATGACTATGACCGAGAGAGCTGAAACTGCTGAAACAATCTAAAACTTTCCAACGTCTCCGCATCCATAGAATTAATGGCAAAGTCAGTACCAGCAGCGACATGAGCTGTAGAACTATTACTTTTCTTTGGGCAATTATACGTCATATGTCCACATTCATGACAATAATTAAACAGAATCCCTCTCGACTACCACCAGATTCTCTCCGTGAGTAACTACCTGGCTACCATCCGCACTAACTTCTCTTCCATAATAACTGCCACAACCTCCTCCTCGACCAGAACGACCCCTGCCTCGACTGAAGCCGGCTCTCTGTGGCATAGCGGCTAATGCAAACTTTTCTGCGACCGATTCCACGCTCGGGTAAGTTGGAAATATCTCTCAGATCAGATGGAATGCCTCCTGAAGATTCTTTGACAACTCACTACCGATCACTAGTGGTCGTGCCGCATCATACGAAGAATTCAGACTCCCTAGGTAAGTCGGTACATCAAGTTTATCTTGGCATGTCTTCATTTTCTCCAAATCAGCTCCTAAATGGAAAATAGGTCGTAACTCATCACATACCTTCTTGAAGGCAGCATAGTGCTCCTCTAATGTCCGACTCTTCTGATCTGATCTAGAATAGGTCTAAGAGATAGAATAAGCCCAAGACATGCTACTCTTCCTTGAATAAGTGGACGGCAACAATTTCCACATCTCCTTTACAGCGAAGCAAGAACCAGATTCATCACCTCCTGCTCCATGCCCTCTCATAAGAGACCTTTCACCAAACCATCTTTTATCCAAGCAGCAGTTTTCAGGTTGGGGGATCATTGGTGACATGATGATCTTTATCCCTCCCAATCAAATTCGTCATCACAATAATCTGTCATTGTTGCCAATTCAAACCATTGAGTTACCAATCCAACAACTCAACAAAAGCCAAGGTTGCCCCACAACAAATCGCTCGACAACCTCTTTCTCAGCGTTACCCATGGCAACAACAGTCACAGCACGAAAAACTCCCAGCACCACCCTACCTCTCAATCGAACAAACAAATCCGAACAGATGATCCACGACCGGATCTAAACAGACATCCAACCAAACAGATGATTGGTAATTGGATCTAATCAGAGCAGATGGTTCAATCGAAGGGCAGAGTTCTAAACAGACATCTTACGATCTGGATCATGTAAACAGACATCCTACAAGGGGCAGAGGCGACTGGATCATGTAAACAGACATCCAATTGACGGGCAGAGGCGACGATCGAGGGGACGATCCGATCGAGGGGCAGAGGCGACGATCGAGGGGCAGAGGCAACGATCTGGAGGATCTGATCGAGGGGCAGAGGCGGCGATCGAGGGTCGAGGCGATGATCAAGGGGAGGAGACGATCTGATCTAGAGCGTGAGCGAGAGCAGGGACGATGACCTGGAGCGTGCGCGAGGGCGTGAGGGAGGCGCAGGGCGAGGGCGCTGGAGGGAGAAGGATGAGGCGAGGGAGAAGGGCGAGGCACTGGAGGACGAGAGCGAGGAGGGTGGCGGCTCCTTGGTAAATTTTTTTTACGAGAATTAGGGTTAGGGTTAGGAGACTGGCTCAGATACCATGTTATAGCGGAGAAATTAGAATATTTTATTATTATTAAACGATATAGAGAACAACTCTATATATAAGTATTACAATATGTTTACTCTCCCTATTTTCCCGATGTGGGACTAGCTTTTACTTATATCAAACTCTAACAAGTTTCTTTTCATCTCATATGGAACACCCAGATCACCAAGTACAAGCCCAACTTCAGATACTCGAATTATGTCAGAGACGACAACAAAAGAAAAGAAAAGAAATGACATCCTTATGGCACACAAGTCGTTAAAACCTTCTTATATTTTACAATTATTTAGGATTGGAAAAGGTTTTGGGTAAAAAAATGATTAAATTAACCGCGGGGAAATTGCTTAACAAATTACTGATCACTGTGAGCCTCTGAGGATTGCGGACCTTGCAATTTTTTCAAGTAACAAAGATTTGGACAGGACTATTCTCTCTCCTTTATGTTTGTTTCATGCCTTGATCGTTTGTCATCTACTAGTCACAATTCTAATGCCCTCCTATTTTTTCTGTAGCATACAAATAGCCCAAAGTAGATAGCCACGAAAAGTTCCTGAATGCACACATTTCTAACAAATAATTGAAATATAGTTTCAAACCAATTAAATAGGGTACCATGAAGACACGGGACGAAGTAGAAGTGCATCCTTCGTAAAGAACTTCAGTAATATGGCTTTCCTTTTTCTTTTCTTACCCACTTCTGTTTGGAAATAGTGGCTGGTTAATTGATCTCCTAGGTTCTTAAACACCCCTTTTTATGTTGGCAGCATGCCTTAAGCTAGTGAGTTGGGACCTCCTTGTTACAATTCTCATGCCCTACCTATCAACAAGAGAACTTAACAGACCCAAAAGTGACAGGCGAGAGATATTTATGGATAGCCAATGCGTGAAGATATTACTGCAGCTGTCGTCATAAAAAAATTATTGCCGAAGTGGCTGACCAAGACATCTAAGATTTTCGATTCGCAGGCCGTAAAAGAACAACTAAGCATTATAACTCACCCTACAGTTGCTGCAACACGCTCTTCAACTGTCGCATCTGCTGGAAGATGCGAGTGGTATACTGGAAATGTCAGGACTACGCCTAGATGATTGGATTCCAGTAGCCTAAATGGGCTTGTGAGAACAGCTTTGCCCGTAGCCCCAGCCCTTAAGATATTCTCACGATCCTCCTGCATTGCAGGAAAGAAATTTAGCAGCTCAAAAGTGAGACAGAAAAAGACAAAATTGGATTTTTCTTATACGTACTTCACCAGACATCATATCAATGGCTTCAATATATGAGACAGTCTCCTGGGAAAAAATAACAGGAGCATATTCATCTTGAACAGGCAAAGGGTCCCCTTTCATGGTCTTAATTGTCCATCCCTGCTGATTCTCAAACTTCTCTCTTTCAGAATGAATGACTCGTTGGGCATATGCAACCCCACTCAACAATGGGCGCTCAAATGCTGTTTTTGCCGTGTAATCTGCAAATGTCACCTGAAACCAAATAAAGGAAACCTTACATATTCTAGTTAATGTTTCAAAATTTTGAAGGAGGGAACAGATTAAACCGCTTTAAACTAAAAATACAACCAGCAGGGGAAATACGTTTCATTTGAAAAGGAAAAAAGGTATTACCCATTTGGTCTACTTAGTACATCAAATATCTTTCTCGAATGTCTCAGCAAGTATGAGCCGTTCTATTTTCTACTTTCTACGCAGATCCTTTTTCAAGGGAAGAATAAATAGTGTTTCAAATCGCTTGCTGAAGTGAATGGAAATTAAATCTGTTAAGAAATGAAATTTGTTCTCTTCAATCACTCCAGATTGAATTGTTGTCTGTGTCTAGGCCACACTCATGGATGGACCACTCAAAGTAAAACTATTCAGCTAAGACAAGCTACATGAAATTTGCATGTCTGAAAACAAATCCGTTTATTGTGACCATATGCATTTGGCTATGAAGAAAATCAATAGTTTGAGTAACTCGATAGCTTTTCTTTCTAAATTGCATTTTTTATTATAAAAAAAAAAAGCATACATATACCTTTTTGGCTATAAGATGGGACCCATGTGGGACACACCCTTCCCCTTTTTTAACAAATAGGGTTACCTTCTCTTCTTGCTTTGGTTGCATAACTTGAACCTGTGAACCTCTTATCACAATTCTCATGCTATAATAAGCAACTGTCCCATCGCCCCTTGGGACCTAAGCAATTGATTGAAGATGTTATTATTAAGAAAGGTGTGGATGCTACTACTCTCTCCCCCCTCAATCTTCAATTTTCTAACAAATCATTCTAGATGCACCTCCCAGCAAACTTGACCAAATCTAAAACCAATGAAGGAAGTGATTAAGGCCCTGTTTGGATATGGAGCTGGAACAAGTGTGTTTATTTTTAAGTGGAGGTAGAAAGATGCAAACTGTGTTTTGCAAACCCCAAACTCCAAAAATAGAGTTTACTAAACTATGATCATATTGGAGTTCGAGATAAATTATCTCAACATTTTGGCTGAGACAACTGCAATTATCTCTACTCCAAAATGGTTGCCAAACAAGGCAAAGTTAAGATTTTGGAGTTTGGTTTTGCTTACTTTATGAAACTACAGTTTAGAAAACTAAACTCCATCAAACAGGGCATAATAACGAATAAATAGGATATTATCTGGGAAATGAAAGAGAAAAATAAAGCAAAACCAGTGAAGTGTTCCTGGGAACTGAAACAACTTAATATTCATGTTGGGGATTCCGACCCCTCACCGCATAAAGTATATCAAGCTCACAAGATAGAAAAATCATCACACCATGAAAAAGATGAACACGCCAATATAACACGGTTCGACCATATAGGTCTACATCCACAGGGCTAAATACGAGAATCTCATTAATACACAAAAGAGATTACCAAGCACCCACACCACTTAATAATCTCTCTCTCATCCCCCTCTCTTGATCCCACACCACAAGAGAAGGGGGCACAAACACAAATCCTCACAACTATTACATCTCAAAGCCAACCTATCTCTGTCCCAAAAAGAGATATATATACCACTAAAACCCTAATATCTATTGGTAGCCTACACCAATAGATGACCCGGCCCAAAAAGCATATAAATGCATACGGATATGAGACACAATCCCAACAATCTCCATCTTGGCTTGAATTCGTAGCCCACCTCCCGAAAGATACATCATTGTCCTCGTAATCCGCTTCACAATATACACTGACACATGCACCATGCTCCACCTGTAGGGAACATCTCAATGTCATCATTGCCTCCAACACAAGTATCATGATCCAGTCAACTTGTCCAGCACGAACAACCTCTGATCTCTCACGAGCACTCATGATCACAACACCGTACACTCTCTTCGAGCACTCATGATCACTACGCCACACTCTACTGTACTCTCTTCAAAAGAAACATGACCAGGCAACATACCATGCACCGGATTCTCATGACCATGTCACTGCTCCACCATGGTCCAGCCTTAGGGACCCAATATTGAGACACCACCGATGACCTACTCACCATGTGCCAAGCATTTATGAACAAACCATGCATCCATACACCGTAAGAACCCCAACTCATCACACACATGATAGTGGCCACATCGACCCTAAATCAACCCACATCGACCCAATCATCATAAATACTTGATCATCGTTGAACAAGCACTAAATTGTGCCATATCATCCCTTAAAAAAGTGGAATTTCACAAATCCAACACCACCACTGCATCTGGAGCGCCTCAAAACATAGTACTTCATACCCGGATCAACAAAATCGGACTCTGGAGCATCAATCTACACACAAATTAATCCAAGCCATTGTTTTTTTAGTAACCCTTTTAATTTCAGCGCCAATATTGCTACTTGATGTTTGAACCCATACAACAAATCATATCATCACACCTGTTGCCTCCTCACATGATCAACCAGAGAGCTTGCATCTATTATCATAAAAAGATAACTCTCACGTGCTTTGCACGTGACAAACCCTAGCTTTCTTCTCCATGTGATTCATGTGTAGCCACATGCAGAGATCCCATCGTCGTTCCATTCCCAATCAACTTCAGATCTCTATACCACCACCGGTGCCGATGGAGCCACAACGGGGACCATCAGACGAGTCTGTTTGCATTCCAAAACCACTATTCTTCTCCAATTTCACAAATATCCGGCCTAATCCGAGCACCTCTCCTTGTCCCATATAAGTGCACATCTTCATCACACCACTCTCTCGTGAACTCTTAGAACCGCGACCGAATACCTTCGGCTCTGATACCACTTGTTGGGGATTCCGACCCCCTAACCGCATAAAGTATATCAAGCTCACAAGA
Organism: Agapanthus africanus; assembly: GCA_030015575.1. NCBI lineage: Eukaryota > Viridiplantae > Streptophyta > Magnoliopsida > Asparagales > Amaryllidaceae > Agapanthus > Agapanthus africanus. Next base: position 97,257,212 of record JASDDO010000014.1, on the reverse strand, counting down.
TAGAAAAATCATAACACACCATGGAAAAGATGAACACACCGATATAACATGGTTCAATCATCTCGGCCTATATCCACGGGGCTAAATACGAGAATCTCATTACTACACAAAAGAGATTACAAAGCACTCACACCACTTAACAATCTCGCCCTCTTTCATTTCCCTCTCTTGCTCTCACACCATGAGAGAAGTGAGGCACAAACACACATCCTCACAACAATTACATCTCAAAGCCAACCTATCTCTTTCCCAAAACACACACACACACACACTAAAACCCTAATATCTATTGGTAGCCCACACCAATAGATGACCCGGCCCAAATAGCTCATAAATGCATACGGATACCAGACACAATCCCAACAATTCATATCCCAGAAAAGTAGTTTACAACTGTCATCCTATCTAACATAATATTTTTTTAGATTTGCAAATCTCCTCCTTTTGAAGGAACACAAGGCCAACCCAATTAAAGAAATCACAAAATAACTGGATAATTGTAATCACATGCAACCAGGAATAATGTGGTATCACTTCCCAATCTACAAATGGAGTTAACATATTTTTTACTTCTAGAAAGAAAAAAAAGTGACCCAATATCTATCCTATGAATTTTACAGTGAATTAAAGTATCGTAACTCTAAGCATTTTTTTTTTACTTCGCAATCTACAGATGGAAAGAAGTCAATATCTAGCCTATGAGTTTTACAGTGAATTAAAGTATGCCATTAATCTATTTTCCTTTCTAATTATCATAACAAAAAACATCATCCTACCAAAAACAGAACGATCAATGAAGCGATATCTAACGAAAATAGTATTAATTATACTGACCGAGAACGAGAAATTAAGTAAACCACCCAAAAAGGGAAGAAAAAAATCTTGCTAAGCAAGGGGGAAATGGGAAAGCTCACCTGATCCAAGGCAGATGGCTGCTTCTGAAAATGGAAGGTGGAGACCAAAATCGCGAGAGCATGAACATGATTCACACTGACATGGAACTGCTCCTGCAACATCCTGGCCCTCTCATCACACATGGTCACCAAGCTATCCTCAGCCTTCTTCATGGTATCCCATCTGAAATACCAATGCAACCCAACCCACATCGCCATCGATACCACCACCCATGCCGCCGCCGCCGCCGTCCTGTTCCTCCACCACCTCCCCTTCTCTCCTCCCATTTCATATCCCATCAACAACAAAAATTCCTCCTTTTTTTCGAAAAAAAGGTTGTATCCCTTTATTTACACACTGTTACTCATCAGTAATAATTGAGGGCACTGCATTCAGATTACCAAATATTCACTAAATCTAATTATTATTCCCCACTTTCTCTTTTGCCACTTAAAATATTGTTATATTCTCCTCACCTTGGCCCCTTCGAGATCTCGAATTTTCCCTCAAAACTGGTGAAAAAAAATCGCTTTTTTGAGAAGTAGAGCTGAAAGAAAGAGCCTACATCAATCTAAATCTGTCCACACCCAAACCTTTCCAAGCGAACCGCCTTGAATAGTCGACTCGCCCAATGCAAAAACTCACTTGTTCCAATATAGATAACATGTTTGTGGCTTGTCCGATATTTTTTTTAAGACTGTATAGAAATTATGAAATGTTGTAAGTTGCATAATGTGATAATCTCTATATTTTTTAAATAATTTTTTAAAATAATTTTTAAACCTCTTTTACTCTTTCCGATATTATAATTTAGAGTAATTGTCAAAAAATAAAAATTCCAAGCGCTTTTTCCCGTGGTCAAAAACCCCAGGCCTCGAAGTGGTAGTCAAAACCTCCCTGGAGATTTTTCCTACAATATCTACATAATAGCATGTTATATCTAACAAATTCATACAAATTATTTAAATATTGCAGTAAACAGTTTATGATAGTGCTCGATATTGGCGATCTCCAAGATCATAACACGTGGCAGGTGACGTGTCCCCGAACTCAGAAGAAAAGGCCAACAGGGACCGACCAAGCCACCCCGTACCTGACCTGCAAACGCAAGCTGGCCCTCCTCAGGGCCCCCTGCAAATTAGCTTCCTCGGCCCCGTAGCTCGCGCCGAGCAGCCACAAGACCTGGACTCCTCGGCCTCCTCGCTCGTCCCGAGCTCTAGGCCGAGGCCGTCTTCCTTGGCCCTCCGACCAAGGTCACCGCTCACAGGCGTAATCGCCGCTCCGCAAATCTCGCCACGCGCAGATTCTCCGCCAGCAACGTCCCACGTTGCACGCCATCACGATCCCCATTAATGGGCGATCCGCTCTTTACACGGGCGTGACGTCGGGAGCGTAACTGCCGGCGAGATTCTCGCGCCTGCTGCTGCGTGCTGCCTCCGCTATATAAACCCCCGTCACAGAGGGGTCAAGTAAGCCATTTTTTACTCTTCTAAACCGTTACTCTGCTCGGATCTCATCACTAACTTGGTCGTCGGAGGGTCCTTGGTGGTACCAAACCCTCCTGGGACTTCTTTGCAGGTACTCAGCACCAAACACCTCATTCCACTTCTTCCTCCAAAACCCATTGAGACCCACACGCAACAGGAGATAATTAACAAAGTCCACCGGGAGATCAACGGAAGACAACATCCGACGGAGACCCGAAAAGGACATCCAATAGTTGGCGCCGTCTGTGGGAAACAAAACTCCACAAAAACAAAAGATGGCCTTCCGATCTTCGCCCACATGACAACCGATTCCCCTAAAGATCCAAACATCCGCTGTCGCCTCCCTCGCAGCGGAGACGCGGACGAACCCTCGCCTAAGGTCGTCGGCCTCCCCGATGGCTGCCGTCTCACAGGCTCCGGCGACCGCCCGAGCAAAAGGGCTAGGGGCCGAGAGCCTATCACCTTTGGCGACGAGGATCTCCACGGCATATCTGTGCCCCACAGCGACCCGCTGGTGATCATAGCACAAATTCACCGATACGAGGTCCACTGGATACTCATCAATTCGGGCAGCTCGGCGGACATCCTCTTCCACGACTGCTTTCTGCGTATGGGGTCGCCCCAGCAGACTTGAGACCAACCTCCCACGTCCTCTCGGGGTTCACCAACCACTCCATCCTGGCACAAGGGGTGGTCACCCTATAGTTCACGATCTGGGAGCCCGGCCGTACGCACACACTGCCCGTGGACTTCATCGTGGCGAAGGTTCCATCGGCCTACAACGTCCTCCTCGGCCGCCCGATGCTGAACTCCCTCCAGGCCCAGATCTCGACATACCGCCTGGTGATAAAATTCCCCCTCGATCAGGGCGGGATAGGTCGGGCATACGGGGGCCAGCGGGTTGCGGAGATAGGCCTGACAGAGGCGTCTTCACCCGAGCAGCGCGCTGATAGTGCCGATGCATGCGGCGACATCAAAGGGTCCCTGGACACCCGGGACGAGCGGAAGGAGGTCCGTGGAGCGCCGGTCGAACCTCTGACCGAGGTGCCCTTAGCAGAAGGAGACCAAGAAAAGACCGTCCAGGTCGGGTCGCTCCTGACGGGAACTCAGCGGGATGACCTGATCGAGTTCCTCAAAAGCAACTCCGACGTCTTCGCCTGGACACCAGCTGACATGTCTGGGATCGAGCCCAAAATCATCTCCCACAAGCTCGGAGTTGATCCTACGGCCCGGCTCGTCAGATAGAAGAAAAGAAGGTTCACCCCGGTCAAACAGAAGGCTATCGAAGAGGAGCTTGACCGGCTCCTCGCCGCCAACTTCATCAGGAATGTGCCCTACTCGGAGTGGCTGGCAAACGTGGTTCTGATCAAGAAGTCGAGCGGGAAGTGGCGTATGTGCGTCGACTTCATCGACCTCAACAAGGCCTGCCCCAAGGACAACTTCCCGCTCCCCCGTATAGACTAGCTCGTCGACAGCTCGGCCGGTCACGAGCTGCTGAGCTTCATGGACGCTTTCTCTGGTTACAACCAAATCCGTATGAATCCTGAAGACGAAGATATGACCGCATTCACAACGGACCGGGGAGTGTACTGCTACAGGGTGATGCCCTTCGGTCTCAAGAATGCCGGGGCCACGTACCAGAGGCCGGTCAATCGCATGTTCAAGCCACAGATCGGCATGAACATGGAAGTCTATGTTGACGACATGCTCGTCAAGTCCATCTCGTCGGCCGACCATGCCAAGGACCTGGGCGAGGCATTCGGAGTGCTCCGCAAATTCAACATGAAGCTAAACCCCGCCAAGTGCGCATTTGGAGTCACCGTAGGGAAATTCCTCGGGTTCATGGTCACTCACCGCGGAATCAAAGCTAACCCGGAGAAGATCGACGCTATCCTGAGCATGGCCGCACCCAAGACCAACGTCGAGATCATGTGGCTCACGGGGCGGGTCGCCGCTCTGAGCCGTTTCATGTCCAGGTCGGGGGAGAAGTGCCTTCCGTTCTTCAAAGCGCTGAGGAAAATTCCGAGGTTCTAGTGGTCGGAGGAATACTAAGCCGCCTTCGACCAATTGAAGAAGCACCTCGCAGCACCGCCGCTGCTCACCCGGCCAGTGGAAGGAGACGAGCTGTCGCTGTATCTGGCAGTATCCGACCAAGCAGCAGGCTCAGTGCTCGTCCGAGAGGCCGAGGGAGCACAGAAGCCGGTGTACTATGTGAGCCACGTGTTTAAGGACGCAGAGACGAAGTACCCCGCCATAGAGAAGATTGTCCTGGCCCTCGTGGTAACCTCGCGGAAACTGCGGCACTACTTCCAAGCACACACATCATCGTCCTCACCGAGCACCCGTTGGGAGCTATCCTGGCATCACCGGAATCCTCAGGCCGCCTAGAGAAATGGAGATGGGAGCTATCTCAATTCGACATAAGGTATCGCCCGAGGCAAGCCATCAAGGCGCAGGACCTAGCCGATTTCATCGTTGAATGCACCATCCCTAGCAGGAAGCCGGAGTCTGCGCCGCCCTTCACAACCCTGTATCCCGTCCCGGAAGACCCTAGCTCAGCTCTGGAGTGGATCATCTACGTCGATGGGTCCTCTACCGAGGAAGGCCGCGGTGCCGGCCTCATCATCCGGGGCCCAAACGAAGCTGAGATGGAGTATTCCTTGAGGCTCGGTTTCAAAGCGTCGAACAACGCGGCAGAATACGAGACCCTCCTGGCCGGACTGCGCATGGCCGTTGGGCTGGGGTTGAAGATAATTCGAATCCGCAGCAACTCGGCCCTTGTTGTCGGCCAAGTGATCGGCCGCTTCGAAGCTCGAGAGCCTCTAATGATGAAGTACCTGGACGAAGTGAGAAAGCTCCAAAAAAACTTCGACGAAGTCCAGGTAGAACAAATACCCAGGCAACTGAATGCTCAAGTAGACGCCCTGAGTAAGCTGGCTTCGTCGTACTCGGCCAACAATAGACGGTCAATACTTTTCGAAACCTTGACCCGGCCCAGCGTGGGAGACGAGGCGACGGCACTCCATGTGTACACGGTGCAGGAGAGCGACCAGGATTGGAGGAAGCCCCTTATGGAATTCCTGAAGGACGGCACGCTCCCGGAGGACAGGGCGGCCGCTCGCCGCCTCCGGGCCAAAGCCACCCACTTCGTCTGGAGCAACGGGAACCTCTACAAGAAGGCCTTCACCCAGCCCCTGCTCCGGTGCGTTGATCCCCATGAAGCCGACTACGTCCTTCGGGAAATCCATGAAGGGGTGGGCGGCGCACACCAGGGGGCTTGAACCTTGGTCCAAAAGGCATTACTCCAAGGGTACTACTGGCCCACCATGCACGAGGACGCCCTGAAGCTGGTCAGGAGGTGCAAGAGCTGCCAACTCCACGGCAGTATTCCCCGCCTCCCGGCTACTGAGCTAACTGCCCTAACATCCTCATGGCCGTTCGTCCAGTGCGGATTGGATATGATCTGCCAGTTCCCTACCGGAACTGGCGGGCAAAAATACGTCCTCGTCGCGGTGGACTACTTCACCAAGTGGATCGAAGCCATCCCCATCAGGAAACCGGACGCTGCCACAATCATCAAGTTCCTGCAAAACAACCTGATACTCCGGTTTGGCATCCCGAGGTGCATCATCACCGACCACGGGACGAACTTCGAGAACGAGAAAGTGAAGGACTTCTGCAAAGAGTACTATATCCTCATAAAGTTCGCCGCGGTCGCGCATCCCTGATGTAACGGGCAGGCCGAGGTCGCCAACCGAGACGTCCTCCGGGGTCTCCGAACCCGCCTAGAAGGGAGACAAGGCAGTTGGGTCGAAGAACTACCCCGGATCTTATGGGCCCTGCGTACGTCAAAAAAGACTCCCACCGGGGAGACCCCTTTCAGCCTCTGCTACAGGACTGAAGCGATGGTCCCAGCGGAGATTGGGCTACCCAGTCACCGGGTCGAGCATTTCGATGATGACGCAAACACAATGGAGCTACGGATCAACCTCGACATACTGTTGGAGAAAAGGGATCGGGCCCAGATCAGAGCCGCCGCCTATCAACAGCAGACGGCCCGATACTACAACGCTCGGGTGAAACACCGCTCCTTCAAGACCGGGGACCTGGTCCTGCAGTGGAACGAATTCATCGACCAAGGCAGGTTTCACAAGTTCTCCCCGAAGTGGGAGGGTCCTTTCCTCATCTCTGAAGCGCTCCCCGGCGGAGCCTACCGCCTACAAGACGCGGACGGACGGAAGTTCCCACGACCTTACAACGCCGAAAAGCTCAAGCTATACTAATGAGGTCAAAGCCAGCGAAGTGTCGCACCCCACCCACCCCTCGAGATTTCCCTTTCACAAAGATGGTGTAAAGCGTTCTCTGAAATTTCTGTCCATACGAATAAAGAAACGTCGAATCTTTTCTCCCCAGTAGAGTTCCTCCTTTACAACGAAAAGGCCCTCGCCACGGATCGGCCGAGCAACCCACAGGCCCTCGCCACGGTGCGTCCGTGCACACCACTGCCAGGATCAAAAAGCCCTCCCAGAGGCGGTCGAGCCCGAGGATCCCTCGCTCGGCTATCCCCCGCGGGCAGCTTCCCTGCCGCAACGTCGGGGATCAAAAAGCCCTCCCAGAGGCAGTCGAGCCCGAGGTTTCCTCGCTCGGCTATCCTTCAGGACAAAAGCCCTCGCCAAGAGGCACCGGGCAGTAACCCTGCCCGGCCAAGGGTCCTTGGTAGGCTTCTACAGCCCCTCCCGCGCCAAGGACCAAAGTCCTCCCAGAGGCAGTCGAGTCCTTTCTCGGCTATCCCCGGCTGGTAGCTTCCTACCACAACCGACAGGGATCAAAGTCCTCGCCAAGAGGCACTGGGCAGTAACCCTGCTCGGTCCCCATCTTGAAGGATCAAAGCCCTCGCAAGAGGCAACTGAGCAGCTACCCTGCTCGGTCAACTCCGGCTGGTAGCTCCCTACCCTCGACGCCAGGGATCAAATGCTCTCACAAGAGGCACCAGAGCGGCTACCCCGCTCATTCATCCTAGGCTGGTAGTTGCCTACCTACGATGCCAGAGGTCAAAGCCCTCGCCAAGAGGAAACCGAGCAGCTTCACTGCACGGTCATCCTTAGTGGGCTTCTATAGCCCCTCCCGCGCTAAGGACCAAAGTTCTCCCAGAGACGGTCGAGTCCTTGCTCGGCTATCCCCGGATGGTAGCTTCCTACCATAACCGACAGGGATCAAAGCCCTCGCAAGAGGCAACCGAGCAGCCACCTTGTCCGGTCAACTCCAGCTGTTAGCTCCCTACCCACAACGCCAGGGATCAGAATGCCCTTGGAAGAGACACTAGAGGGGCTACCCCGCTCGTCCACCCCAAGCTGGCAGTTGCCTACCCCCGATGCCAGACGTCAGGTTTTTCCAGTCTAAACGATCTCCCATCGACTCCGGGGCCCATGTGGATACCTCCTCGACAGCGCATGACATGCTCGTCGGCTAGTTATTGAAGTCAACTCGACGGGAGATCACCAGACAGATGGCCAACCTGACATGAAAATACAACGGTACAAGCAAAGATATCCTACGAACATCCTTCACACACAAAAGATGAAATGCAAACCGACGAAACAAGGATTTTCTTTTATCACCAAAAGCAAAGTTTTTACAAAGGATATTTTGGGCCTCCCCAGCCCTACAAACTGTCCGGAGGCTTACTTCGGTCCCTTCATCGCTGGCATCACGTCTCACCGGGGGCTCTACCGTCGGAGATCTTGCCATCAGGGGCGCGCCCTGCTCCCCTCGCCATCTCCCACCGGAGGCCTCGCCGCCGGAAGCGGAGCCCGAGCGCGGAACTCACCATCATCGAACTCAGGAAGCCGTTCCTTCACGGCGTCCAGGACCTTGTTCCATGCGACGGCAGAATACTCCCCGAGCTCGGCGTAAAACTGCTCTGACGTCTTATAATCGGCCACAGCTTTCTTAGTCCGGACCTCGGCAACCCGGGCCTCAATAAATGCCGCCTCGGCATCTCTTCTGCTGGCGTTCCTCTCTTTTTCCAGGGCCGCGAAGCGTTCAGCCAGATCTGCCAGCTTCCTATCAGCAACCCGGAGAGATGCATTCAGACGACGAAGGGCACCCCGAGTCGCTGAGTTCGCAAGTTCCGCAGCCTCCGCCCGGCCCGCCAAAACGTCGGCCCTCGCCCTCTCTAAGCGCGGATCACGTTACAAAATCTCGACCTCCGAAGGGAACGCTTCCACTGGCCTCGGAGCGTGGAACGCCCCTTCGGCCTCCATGCGAGTGGCAAGGGCGTAGTGTTGAAGAACCTGACGAAAAGCAGATGAGAAACCAGGAGGCCCCCGAGCCAAGGAAAGGTATACCAAGACAAATGCACATAAAAGGATTCATACCTGGACCGTCCCCTGGGCCATGGCCTCCAATTGATCCCTCAAGGAGCCATACGGAAGCTTTCCCCCAGCCGACTCCTCCATCCCGGCGAGCAGGCCAGCGGCAACGGAAAGTCCAAATGGAACCGTGAAGACGGCGCCCCCTCCTGCACGGAAATTCCCTTAGGGACCCTCGACGACGGCACGCGAGAAACCATCCTCTTCCTCTTGAGAGGGGGCCTGCCCTCGCCCTTCCCTCTGTCCACCGTCTGGGGCTCGGGTAACTGTGGACAACTCTGGCCGCTGCCGGAGCAACCACCGGATGCCATCGACGAAGCAGATGGCCCTGCCGTCGGCAGAGAATCTGGCGGGGGGCGTGAGCTAGCCGGGGCTCGGCCACGCCACTAGCCTCCTTCTGGCTTGGGCAGCCCGAAGAGTAAGAGCGAACCATGTATTCAAAAGGAAGAGGAACGCCGAGCAGCAACGACTCAAGAAAGAAGGAAGAATGAAAGATTGGGGGCTCTGGGGCGGGCCCTACCCCTGTTTTATCGCTACATACGGCCTCATCCAACGGCCCCCGTCATCTCCCGCCGAAACAACTCCTCGCGCCCAGCGGCTCCGATCGCTCCGCGTGTCGATCCTGTGCTGAACCGCGTCCCATCAGACGCCGCAGGCCTGCATAAGTCGTATCAACCAATCGACACTTGACACATGGACTATCGCTTCAGTCACAGAGTGCACGAACCAGCGCACCTTCTTAGATGCGGAGATCTCGCCTTGGCGGAAAAGACAACCGACGGCCCGAGGACTCGCCCCGACAAGACCCTAGAAAGGAGCTCACCTCGGGAGGCCCGGCAGTCCACTCCTGACCCGACCTGCTAGCTGGTCGGGACAAGAGTGGGGGGCTAATGATGGTGCTCGATATTGGCGATCTCCAAGATCATGACATGTGGCAGGTGACGTGTCTCCGAACTCAGAAGAAAGGACCCACAGGGGCGACCAGGCCACCCCGTACCTGACCTGCAAACGCAAGCTGGCCCTCCTCAGGGCCCCCTGCAAATTGGCTTCCTCGGCCCCGTAGCTCGCGCCGAGCTGCCACAAGACCTGGACTCCTCGGCCTCCTCGCTCGTCCCGAGCTCCAGGACGAGGCCGTCTTCCTCGGCCCTCCGACCAAGGTCACCGCTCACAGGCGTAACCGCCGCTCCGCAAATCTCGCCACGCGCAAATTCTCCGCCGGCAATGTCCCACGTTCCACGCCATCACGATCCCCATTAATGGGCGATCCGCTCTTTACGCGGGCCTGACGTCTGGAGCGTAACTGCCGGCGAGATTCTCGCGCCTGCTGCTGCGTGTTGCCGCCGCTATATAACCCCCCATCATAGAGGGGTCAAGTAAGCCATTTTTTACTCTTCTAAGCCGTTACTCTGCTCGGATCTCATCACTAACTTGATCGTCGGAGGGTCCTTGGTGGTACCAAACCACCCCGGGACTTCTTTGCAGGTACTCGGCACCAAACATCTCATTCCACTTCTTCCTCCAAAACCCATTGAGACCCACACGCAACAGGAGATAATTAACAAAGTCCACCGGGAGATCAACGGAAGACAACATCTGACGAAGACCCGAAAAGGACCTCCTTCAGTTTAGATATCAAATGCAACTGTTTAGATATCGCCGACAACTGCTTAGATATCGCTGGCAACTGCTTAGATATCACAGGAAACTAGATATAGCAGGTAACTACTAGAGATCACAGGTAAGGGTATCTTGACAACTGAAAACTTTTTCGAAGGGCTTTGACTACCATTTTGAGGCCTAGGGTTTTTGACACTGGGAAAAGTGTTCGGGGTTTTTTGACACTGGGAAAAGTCGATGAGATAATTGTTGAGTTGTTGCTCTCTCTCTCACACACACGCACATATCTCCTCAACAGTAAAATATTTATAGGTGGTGTTGGAATTGCAAGAAAGAAAGAAAAAAGAAAAGAAAGCAATTAAACTTTCTCTATCTCTGTCTCACACACACATACACATATCTCCTCAACACTAACAACTCAACAATTAATAAGCTTAAAGGGGAAAAATGGGAGGACGCTCTTATTGCTACAAATAGAAACACTTGCATGTAACTTCTGCTAAGTTGTCCGTAACTTTTAGACGGTTGCATGTAACTTTTAAGTAGTTAGTTGCCTGTAATATCTAATTAGTTGTCAGACGTCTGTGCCAGACGTCCGTAGTTCAAAAATTTCTTAAGAAAATACATACATTACGTACCCAAACATGTCCAAAAAAAATAGCCTCAAAATTTCCATTTCCTCTAATAAGCTAAATAGAGAGATTAAACTTTGGGTTGGGGGGGGAGGGGGGAGGGGGGGGGGGCACAAATGAATTGAAAATAAAAGCAACCTCATATCATCACCTAACACCAACATTGTCGGTCAATTGTGGCCGTTATATGTACCTGCAAGATTTGCACAGCCTTACGTTATGCCTCTGCCCAAAGCAAATATAATTGGACCATAGACCAACTCTCTCTTTCTTATCCTTGTACTCCTAATGACATCAAGTTTAATTTGTTTTCATTTCATCAAATGACTAACAAATGGATGAAATAATGCACTAATTATGATTTACAAACCAAACATATATACCAGTGTAAAATGTATTTATACATCATTGGCTGAGCTTAGCAGGAGAAGTTCGAAGTTGAAGTTATCTCTGAATCCACTTCGATTCATCACAGATGTTGGGTTCCATCTGCCAGAATATACAAAAACAAAATCGCACGATTTAATGTAAAATAAGAAAAGCACGGTTGCTTAGAAATCCAGCAGGAGTTCCGTAACTGCACAAGTGACAACGATTGAATAACATTTACAATGTCATCAAACTCTTAGGTTATCCACATGAATCGATTTCTTCCGTTTAACTTTATCGAGGGCAATCGACTCAATTATTTTAGTAACTAACATATCTTATTTAACAGCAATCCAGACATTGTACAAAAAATTACACTATAAACTATGCAGCACAAGAAATCCTTCAGAATGCAGTATCAAAGATGTCAGAACACATGGATATTTTCTTTTCATGTTTTATTTTTTTAGGGATACAGATCCGATTAGCTTGATTCTTGGTATAGTTCTCTCATCGAGATGATATTTAGGGCACATCTATAGCCAAACTAACAAGTCTGGAAAAATGAATCATGGGTGTCATTGATCTTTAAAAAAAGAAAAAGAAAAACTTAAACTTATGATAAGATAATTAGGAGATTGAATGGTGGAATTCAGAAAAGAAACAAGTGTGCAGTGGCTCTATTGAAATAAAAGTCATGTATGAAGTTCTTTGAAATAGTAAATTATGAAGAGAGAGAACCATGTTCCATTTCAGTAAGTTTACATCAAGGATCGACTTTAAGCTATTACCTGTTTGGACTACTAACTCATGAATTTTGTCATGTATGAAGTTCTTTGAAATAGTGTATCTACCTTATCTGTAATTTTGTCACGAATAAAGTGACATTCTATCTCGATATGTTTGGTCCGCTCATGAAAAACTGGATTCTCGGTAATATAAACTGCGGCATTGTTACCACAGAAGAGTGTAGTCGGAAGAGAACAAAGAACCCCAAGATCTGTCAGAAGGGAGGTAGGTCATACTAACTCAGCAATTGTAGGCGCCATAGATCTGTATTTAGCCTCAGTAGACGAACAAGCCACTACATTTTGCTTCTTACTCCTCCATGTAACCAAGTTTCCTCTTAATAATGCACGGTAGCCACCAGTGGAATGACGATCGTCAATAGACCCAATAAAGTCAACATCCACAAAAGCAGTGAGCGACAACGTAGATGATGGTTTGTGGAAAAGGCCATGTCCTGAAGAATCTTTGATGTATTTGAGAATATACTCATCTGTTTTAAGGTGATAGGTCAAAAGATTATGAATATACTGACTCACTGTGCTAACGGCAAAGGCAGTGTCTGGCCGAGTAACGGTAAGGTAAATAAACTTCATAACTAGACGTCGATATCGTCGTGGATCAGGCAGTGGAGAATTCGAGAGAGAGCTTAATTGAGATAGTTTGACTGAGGAATTCATGGGGTGTTTGCTAGTTTACATCCCAGAAATCTTGTCTCGGATGGAAGATTAAATGCATATTTGAGCTGAGAGAGATGATATCTACCAGAATTTCATGATACTTCAATTCCAAGAAAATATCTAAGCGGCCCAAGGTCCTTGATATGAAAGTGTCACACCCCGCTTCCCAGAGTACGCTAAAATGGGCACGTGACATAGCCAACCATGCTACCTGTAGGTAGAAAGTATCCATCCACAGTCACATTATGGTTGTACAGATATCAAGAACAAAATAAAACTATCTAAAATATGTCCATAATCCAAAATAACATGAGTCAATAATAAATAAATGCGGAAGCGAAAGATCCAATACAAAATAACTGGAATGTATGTCCCATAATGCGGGCTCACATCAGGAAATAAATGCAGGAAAGAAAACTAACTACTGCTGACACTCACAGCTCAGCCTGTCGGCTGAAGTACTCCTGCTCGGACTGCGACAGCGGTACAGAATCTGGGCCATGCAAAACCCAGACGTCAGCGCGTCAAGTCATCAAGTAATAACATAATAAACAGGCAATGCGAATATAAACATGAATAAAGCAAGGGTAACAATAATATGAATCAGAGCAGTGCAGGGTAGTGTGCAGTGGGTAAACTGGACTGTTCTATCAAGTTCTCTATCTAAAGTCTTTGAAACCAAATTGATGAATCATCGATGTAACTCAATAGTATCCCGTACATACCCGGGACCACGGCCCCAAGATTCTCGGTGCTGAAACCGAGACATGCCGCTAGGCACCAAACAGGAATGTGTACAGATGAATGATGTCAGCATTATCATTCCAAGGCTGGCCTAGCCTAAAACTGATCAGAACAGGTAGTGAACTGTTGAGTTACAAGTCAGGTTTCACCTTTGATTCCCCCATACCCCCAAGTTATATGTGTAAGTCAATCAGGTATCCCGAAATCAAGAAACTAATGCCAACACAGGATCAGGTAAACAGGTTTGTCTGGATAGACAATAGGAACGGTCCATGAGGACTACATGTCAGGTTTGTTGGCATTAGACACAAGATCAGGTAACAGGTCAGGTCATGATACATCAGGTCAAGTCAAGCAGTATACGGTACCATGTCGGGTCAATCAATATATATGTAGCAAGTCATGTCAAGGTGTAAACAATATCATGGGTGTGCTCAAACTCAGTTACATAATCAAGCATGGTTAACAACATGATCTAAGCAATGAATTAAGCAATAGGCAGATTTATTCAATTAGCAGTACAGTATCAATTGTGTCACAGAGATGATTTCAACAACATAAGAATGCAGTATGACAATTATAGCCGTTTAATCATGATACCAAGTTAAGACTTCATGGATGCAATGATATCTACATATATAGGTTCCAAGTTTGAAAGATAAAATGTTATATAACAATATTGAACATGAAAAAGAGAAATGATCGTACCAAAATTAAATTTATAGGTTTAGGGTGTCATTAATATGTATGTAAATATTGTTTAGCATATAGCATGGGGTACTTGCCTCGACGGGTCGCGAACCGGGAATACGGAACGTAAAAATGTCGGCGGGGAAACCCGCGACGGGCGCACGGTTCACGGAATGAACCCAAACGACGAACAGTGAAGCCACACGGGTCGGGGTACCACGTTGGAACGTCGGGACACGTCGCCGGCATCACCGGATTCCGGCCAAGTACAGAACAGTGAATAACAATACTTGAAAAAACATGGAAAGAGAAGAGAACAATCAAGAAGAAAGAAGGGAAGGAGGAGGGAGACGGGAAGGCTTACAATGGTCTGTAGAGAGGTCGTGAGGATTGACGGCGTCGAAGAAACTCCGGCGGCCAGCCTACGACGACGGCGAGAACAATTCCAGATCAAGAAACCGGAATGGAGAAGGAAGAAGAAGAGAGGAGAAGGTGAGGGGATGAGAAGCTCACCAAGGAGGTGCTTGCGAGGCTGGGGGGGCGGATCGAGATCGCCGGCGGCGATCCCATGAGGCGCTCGCGGTGTGCAGGCGGTGTGCAGGTGGCGTGCAGGCGCTCGGGAAAGAGGGGAGAGGAGGAAGGAGGTGCAGTGGCTGCGACGAGGGCGAAGAGGCGAGAATTCCGGTGGTGATGGCGACGGCGTTGGGCTACGGCGGCGAGGGGTGCGCGGCTAGGGTTGCGACGAGGTTGGGTTTGCGCGATGGGTTTCTGCGGAAGGAAAATATATACGTGGGAGAGAGAGAGATATGAGGGGAGAGAGAGAGATACGGGAGAGAGAGAAAGAGAGATAGAGAGAGGAGGTGGGGCCCACGGTAAAAAGAAGGTTTTGATTGGTTGAGAAGATAGATTAGGGGTTAGGAAAAATTTTAGAATAAAAGATTTAGAATTAGAAAATATAGTATAAGGTTAAAATATTTCGACGGTTTAAAATATTAGAAAATGAGATTTTGGCGCAAAGTAAAATATTTCCAAATCGCGTCTGGGTCGGGTCCAAAAATTTGAAATTGAAATAATAAAATTTTAGGCGGGATCCAAAATTTAAAATAAAGTGTTTTATGATCAAAAAGCATACCCCCAAAACGGACACACGTACGTGCGCGTAGCCATCCAAACTCGCCCGTTTCACTGAACGGGACGAGAACACGACACACGGACGCTACAACGGGGTTAGAGGTGTCAAGCAGGCCAAGATGAATATTTTTAATTTTATTTTAGATGCCATAAATTGTTATATGCAGAATTGAATTGACGGGGGTAAAATTACAATAAGTAATAATCAAGCAAGATAAATGAAATAAGTGCCACACTACGTTCAAACGGTAACTGAAAATAGTAGCATTGGGCTCGGGTGTTACAGAAAGTATGAAGCCAAATGTTCTTTTACCTTGGAGATGCCAGCAGAATCATCTCCAGTAATGAAAATGTCATCAACATATACCAACACAATTACCCTGCCCTGAGGACGATAGTGGGTAAAAAGAGACGTGTCGGCGTGACTACGTTTGAAACCAATCTGTCGTAAAATCATGCTAAAATTTTCAAATCAGGCACGTGGTGACTGTTTCAGTCCATATAACGATTTTTGTAGAAGACAAACCATAGACTCCGCCGGTAGCTCAAAACCAGGAGGTTGCTGCATATAAATAGTTTCTGATAGATCGCCGTTAAGAAATGCATTTTTCATATCAAGCTGATGAAGAGGTCATTCCTTAGAAACAGCCACGGAGATAAGAACCTGAACTGATAGTAATTTGATAATTGGGGAGAAGGTTTCAACATAGTCCAAACCATACTGCTGAGTAAATCTTTTCGCTACCAATCGAGCTTTGAGATGGTCAGTCGTCCTATCTGGATTTTGCTTGACAAAAAAGACCCATCGAAAACCAACAACGTTTTTATCTGAAGGCAGAGATACCAATTTCCAAGTCTGATTGGAGCGCAGTGTTGCAGTCTCTTCTAACATAACTGCATGCCAGCCTGTATGATCAAGTGCTTCCTGAACAGATGAAGGAAGAGTGATGGCAGATAAGAAAGAAACAAACTGACGAGCAGATGGGTCAGCCTATGATAGGAAATAAAATTAGAAATCGGATGAGCAGGAGTACAGGAACACCTACCCTTGCGTAAGGCAATAGGAAAAGAGAGATCATCTTCGGAAGGTAGCAGTGGTGGAGAATCGAAAACAGTAGACAGTATTACAGGACCTACAGAAGAATTGTCACGCCCCGCTTCCCAGTAGACGGAAACAGCGACGTGGCAGGCCGCAATATATTTACTAAGAAATAAATACGTTAAGCGTAATTAAGTAATATATAAAAATGTACAAGAATGACAGGAGTAATAAAATGAACGTCAACTTTATTTACATTCACCTTTACACACAATTGTTTGAAAAGAAAAGATACAATGGGTGTAATACCCAGTTCCTTTTTGTACACCAATATCCATATTTAAATAAAGTATTGTTTACAAAAATTTGTTTTTTTATATTTATATTTATTTTATTTATTTTAAAACCCAAATCTATACTTTTACCCAAATAGTTTTCACTAAACAAACCTAGCCCAAAGCCCAAGTCCATCCTTAATCCGACTTTTTTCTTTCTTTTATTTCTAATGGCCCAAAGCCCTAATCTTATAACCCAACACCCTAGATCCACTGCCACAATTCTTTTGAATTCCTCATAACTCTCAATTAAAGCCTCCTTTAATATATTCTCATTAAAACCACACTTTATTTTCATTAATTCCCAATTACTTACTCTCCCTCTCCCTCTTTAATTTCCCCTGCCATGTTCGTTCTCTCTCCTCTCATTCACACACAATCTCTCTCTCTTTTCTTTATAATTTTTCTTTAATAATTTTAACCCCTCGTTTCTCTCTCTCTCTGCTATCACTCCCTCTCTCTCCTTTCGATCGCCCTCTCTCTCCTCTCGATCCCACTTCTTCTCCCTCTCCCTCGCGTTCCCGCCTTTTCCGCTCGTCCGCCCCACGACCCGCGCTTCCTCCACCTACCTCGCCAACCGCCCACGACTCCCACTCCTTCCCACAACCGCTCCTCACCCCCAACATTCCTCCTCGTCTCTCTCACCCACCTTGATCACCATGGCTCCACTCCCCCTGCTCATCTTCTCTCTCTCTTTCCCCACGTCCTCTCTTCCCTCGCGCTACCCATGAGGCCCGATCTCCAACGGCCACGACGAGCCCCTCTATCTCCTTCGCCGACGACCCACCTCAAGAAACCTCCAACACTCTCGAGCTCGCTGTCTCCATTAACTGCGACGATTCCAGCAACCCACTGCACCCAAGCCGGAGCTCCACTGTACATCGCCGCTGTGCCACATCCTCCGAGCTCGTCGCTGCATTGTGCTGAGCCCCGAACTCTTCACCCGAGACATTGCAAGCCGCCTGCAAACCCACTGCGCCATTGCCGTCGCCGCAGTAGCCAACACCCCAATCGCCGCCGTAGAAGATCGTCGGCCACCTCCCTTCACCGGCCTCAACCTCAACGAAGCACATATGTCCCCACACCCGACCACCGGGCCACACCACCTCCGACGAGCAAGCCCCGAGCCTAAACCTAACACCAGAACTCATTGCCACCGCAGTGCCCAGCTCGTACCCAAGTCGTGCCCATCTCCGGACCAGGACAGTGCCGCTTCGTACCCGTCACTGCACCAACACCATGCCCCCCCATGCCTCGGTCCTATGCCACACCGTGCCTGCCTCCATGGCACCGCGGACCCACTCACATATCGTGTCCCGTACTTAGTCCATGTGCTGCGTCGTGTCAGCCCTGTGCCACATCGTGCCCGATCTAGTGCACGCGCCATGCCGCTCCCGGACCATGCACCGAGTCCAGACCATGCCCAGCGTCGTGTCGCGCCCACGTCACCGCCGCGTCCAGTATCGGATCTCCACGCATCGCGCCATGCCACGCACCGAGCCAGGACCACGTCCACTACCGTATCGCGCCCGCGTTGCCACCGCGTCCAGTACCGGATCACCGCGCATCGTGCTCGCGCCATGCGCCCGTGTCTAGTATCGTGCCGTTTCATGTGTCGAGACAAACTCTGCAGCGGCGTCGCTTCTATATCAAGCGACCGAAGGCAAGTGAACCCCTCTCACTTACTTTACATGCTAAATAAAATTAGATCGAGTAAATGGATGGTTCTAATCATAATATATTAATATATATGTCGTATCATGATTTATTATCGAACATATAATAGCGACTACTTTGCATTAACTGTATTGGATGGAAAATAAATATGGGTTTACTTATTGTTTAACTAACTGGATGAACCGATGTTCGAACGATACCAACCTAAGTGCTCGATGCGAAACCCTAAGCGAAAACCTATTTTAAAATGACGGGATTTATAACCAATAAGTCCCTTTACTGATAACGAATATCACGTAGAAATTTGGGTTGAAAATATTGACGTTTACAATATGAAATGACATCCCCGATAACCGACGCGAAATCTGGAATTTACTGCATACACCGCCATATTAAATTCATAGTAAATCGTACACAACTCGTTTCGTGACTTGCTCGGGCTTACGAAGCAGACTGAATAATCTGTAAACCTCTGATAATTCTTACTGAATATTGTTTTGTTATGATGTTGAAAACTGAGGCGATTCACGGCCCTGAACTGCAGTCCGAGGCAGCGTTCGTTTTGAATACCTGACTTTGGAACACCTGTATACCCCTTATCAAACTGAAAATGCGCGGAGCCCCATATGATCACGTAGATAATTTAATTGGCTAATCCCTGAACCTGGTCCCGTGTCGTTTCACTATTTATTTAATTCGTATTTTATAATATCGCTGTGTCCTGCAGTTTCTGCAGTGATATTTTGTACACATTGATATTAAACTGAACATATCTTCCCGTATACAGCGGACATCATCTATCCATATGATACATTGGAAACCTAACTGTTAAACCTAAATATTATGCAACTGTAGCGTCGCCTAATTACGATCCCAACTGGGATTAAAACGTGTTACGAAACGGACTTCCAGCTCAGAAATTGGACTTCCAGCAGTGAACATTTAAAATGAAATGGCCATAACTAGCAAACCTGAAACCAGATTGACGTGAAACCAATTTTTACGGATAAATAATTAAACATACTGCTTACCCCTTTTACATTGTTTCGCTTAATTCTGCATGTGTGATTTATAGTAAATTATGCAAGTGGTAGGACACGGGCTGCTGATATTTTTTATTCATATCATAATTATTGCATTCTCATCATATCATGTAGAGCTCATATACATTGGTAACCCAGTGATCGTGTACATTACCCAGTGATAGATATTAGTATTTTGATTGTGGCAAGTACGTTAGTATTAAAGCGTGAATGAATAAGTGAAGTGACACGTACTTGTACACAATCAGCGGACCCAGTTAATTTATTGCATTGTCGACGCCTATGGGGCATGTATAAGTGTAACTATAACTGGTATGGGATGGTTATGGAAGCACTTATATTAGTGTCATAGGTAAGGTGTCAAACGATGTCCATTTATCTCGGGTACCAGTCGAGACATGCTTGATGGAGATCCTGTCTCCAGTTCTCGCGTAGACTTGTCATTGACCAACTTGTATTTGGATTCATGGTTGGTATTTGACGTAGACCACGGGGTGTGGGGTAGTTTGAGTGTGAGTTCAACGGAATCTCAGGAGTCCCATTGCCGGCATATACAACGATTTTAGAAGTCATATGGGTGATATTACTGATTATTAGCGAGCGATTCGGGCCCGTGTTCCCTTGCCCCTGGGGCTCTACCCTTTGGTGGGGGATACTCCTGTGTGGTTGACTCTCACACTTGGACTGACGATAGGTTTAGCGACCTGGACAATGAGACTTAGAGACTGATAGGGTTAGTGACATTTACATGCAATGATATTGATTCGATATACCTGCTTTATTGTTTACCGGTACCGATTATTTCATGCGTGTCATCATTCTGTATTTATTGCTCATGTTCATCATCATTGCATGTGTTTATTTTTGCATTTATATATATTGCTATTGTGTCTCTCTGACGACCTGAGTATGCATGCTCAGAAGGAGAAGTGGATTTAGTTTGGATCAGGACGTGACATACCTTGAGGTTATTGTGGACATCTAGATCAGCGACGTTAGCGCCATCTTCCCTTGATCTCAATCTGGTTAGTTTTGATATCTGTTTGATTTAGTGACTGCATTTCTCATTACCTGTGCATTGATTACTGATTACCATATAAAGCTAGAAGCCGAAGTGTGACTACGGCAGGACATTTTCTTGACCGTAGGAGCATGGCTGGTCTTGTCACCCCTCGTATTCCGTATTTTTGGGAAGCGGGGCGTGACATAGTTTTGTTGGTATCAGAGCCAGGTTTGCTATGATTGGGATTGCAGTTTCCGTGTAGGGCTTGACAATTTAAGTCGCTTATTCGGTCCAGATTGTGAGTTTGTTATCCTTGACTAAAATCCATGTTGTTCGTCAAGCTATATTTTGACTCCATCCACTAGAGTTTTGGGTGACCTAGTAGAGTTATGTGATTGTAACTATGAACTGCAGCATTGTTATAAGACAGTACTCTGCTTGAGTGACTTGGAGTTCTACATTTGATTTCCACTCGTTTAAGTTTCATCTCACCCTATATTTTTGTTTCGTTGTCCATTCTATATCTTATTCTGATCCTTATATCTTGTACCTTTTATCGTCCTAAAATTGTTGTTTCATGACCATGTCTTCCAATGACTCTTCTTCTATCTCCACTCCCCAGAGTCAGACCGTCGAGATTTTGGATGCACTGCAAGGCTTGAAGGAAGCCCATAAGCGAACTAACAATCTCTTAGTTGAAGGACTAAGAAGGCAAACGGCTTAAGCACCAGCGGAAGCCTCCAATCGTAAGGAAATCCCTGTTAAGCAAAGCAGAGATGTGAAGATGAAGCGCCCATTTGATCCTCAGCAACGGAAGCAGCGGAGAACTCAACGTTGTGGATACTGCAAGAGACCAGGACACCTTCAGAGAGACTGTCACAGCACCAAAGGGTAGTGCTTGATTTGTGGATCCGACGAACATTTTGTCAATGGTTGCCCTAGAAGGAAGGAGCTGCAAGGTAGAGATTTGTCAACGCCCCCGAGTCTGCTTGAGCGATTTAGTTATTTTTCGTGCTTTAATTTCGAAGACGGCACGAACCCAACACAAGATTCAGACATGCCCTACGAGATTGTAGAGATTTAGATATCGACGCAGAGTTATCACCTTTCCTGTTTTTAAAAAAAAAGGGATATTGTTACTCCATTTTTAGTAATTGTTTCCTTCCGTTTAAATCTTGTATCTGTTGAAGTCCTAGTTTGAAAGCAATAAAGTTGTGGATTGTGACTAATTACTTTTATTTAACTCACTATCTTTAGACTCTAAACTTAGTTGACATCATGGATCATCACCGCACCTCCTGACTCTCTTTTCGATTAGGTTATATCTTGCCGCATACCCCTTTCTAAAATCGTTAAACACTATACTCTTTATTAACTTACATCTCTCCCTGATTTTGAATCCGATTTTCATCCTTCATCTTTATATCATTCTGGACAACCCAATTCCTCCTCACCTTTCTTCCATTTCGGATGCTTGCTCACGGCGTTGATCTTCATTATATATTTTGCAATCCATTCTCCGGCTAGTATATTGTATATTACCAGTGTTATTTTCCGTTGGTATAATTATAATTAGTGCGTTTACGATTTTAAAATTTTAAAGTTTTGCCTATTTATAATAAGTTAGATTTCCATTATGTGTTAGTAAGTATTTTTAGTTTTACTTACCTTCCCGAATTTCTTTACTATTTCCAAGATTTTGAATCGTTTTGATTTACATTATATATTTTATTTTCTAGTGAATTTTCCATACTAATGCTTTCAGTTTACATGTCACTTTTGTTGTTTTCATTACTTCTCGCTTATTCTTCGTTTTATTTTTCGACACTTTTACCTTATACGTATTCTAAAGTTACTTTATACTTGTTTGAATTGTAGTTTCACCAGAATAGTTTCAAATCCTAAGGCTTATCAGCCAATCCTTCACTATTGTTTATTATTGTTATTCTATTTTTCTTATATAGTTTATCATTATAGACGTTTATGTTAGTTGCACCATTTCTTATACGTATATAGAGGTTTGTTTTTCGTATAGTTGCTTATGCATAAATGGCTATATAATAGTAGTTGATTTTTTATTTTATTTTATTTTATTACTTTCGTATTGCATTTTTAGGGTATCGTATTTTAAAATTCGAGGACGAAATTTTATATAAGTGGGGTATGATATAATACCCAGTTCCTTTTTGTACACCAATATCCATATTTAAATAAAGTATTGTTTACAATTTTTTTTATATTTATATTTATTTTAAAACACTAATCTATACTTTTACCCAAATAGTTTTCACTAAACAAACCTAGCCCAAAGCCCAAGTCCATCCTTAATCCGACTCTTTTCTTTCTTTTATTTCTAATGGCCCAAAGCCCTAACCCTATAACCCAATACCCTAGCTCCATTGCCACAATTCTTTTGAATTCCTCATAACTCTCAATTAAATCCTCCTTTAATATATTCTCATTAAAACCACACTTTATTTTCATTAATTCTCAATTACTTACTCTCTCTCCCCCTCTTTAATTTCCCCTGCCATGTTCGTTCTCTTTCCTCTCATTCACACACAATCTCTCTCTCTTATTTATAATTTTTGTTTAATAATTTTAACCCCTCGTCTCTCTCTCTCTCTGCAATCACTCCCTCTCTCTCCCCTCTCGATCACCCTCTCTCTCCTCTCGATCCCGCTTCTTCTCCCTCTCCCTCGCGTTCCCGCCTTTTCCGCTCGTCCCCCCATGACCCGCGCTTCCTCCACCTACCTCGCCAACCGCCCGCGACTCCCACTCCCTCCCACGACCGCTCCTCACCCCCAACGTTCCTCCTCGTCTCTCTCACCCATCTCGATCACCATGGCTCCACTCCCCCTGCTCATCTTCTCTCTCTCTCTCTTTCCTCGCGTCCTCTCTTCCCTTGCGCTACCCATGAGGCCCGATCCCCAACGGCCACGACGAGCCCCTCCATCTCCTTCGCCGCCGACCCACCTCAAGCAACCTCCAACACTCTCGAGCTCGCTGTCTCCATCAACTGCGACGATTCCAGCGACCCACTGCATCCAAGCCGGAGCTCCACTGTACATCGCCGCTGTGCCACATCCTCTGAGCTCGTCGCTGCATTGTGCTGAGCCCCGAACTCCTCACCCGAGAAATTGCAAGCCGCCTACAAACCCACCGCGCCATCGCCGTCGCCGCAGTAGCCAACACCCCAATCGCTACTGTAGAAGATCGCCGGCCACCTCCCTTCACCGTCCTCCTCAACCTCAACGAAGCACCTATGTCCCCACACTCGACCACCGGGCTATACCACCTCCAACGAGCAAGCCCCGAGCCTAAACCCAACACCAGAACTCATCGCCGCCACAGTGCCCAGCTCGTACCCAAGTTGTGCCCATCTCCGGACCAGGACCGCACCGCTTCGTACCCGCTACTGCACCAACACTGTGCCACCCCATGCCTCGGTCATGTGCCACACCATGACTGCCTCCGTGGACCCACTCACGTATCGCGCCCCGTACCCAGTCCCCGTGCTGCGTCGTGCCAGCCCTGTGCCACATCGTGCCCGATCTAGTGCACGCTCCGTGCCGCTCCCGGACCACGCACCGAGTCCAGACCGTGCCCAGCGTCGTGTCGCGTCCGCATCACCGCCGCGTCTAGTACCGGATCTCCACGCATCGCGCCGTGCCACGCACCGAGCCAGGACCGCGTCCACTACCGTATCGTGCCCGCGTCGCTACCGCGTCCAGTACCGGATCACCGCGCATCGTGCTCGCGCCATACGCCCGTGTCCAGTATCGCGCCGCCTCGTGTGTCGAGACAAACTCTGCAGCGGCGTCGCTTCTATATTAAGCGACCGAAGGCAAGTGAACCCCTCTCACTTGCTTTACATGCTAAATAAAATTAGATCGAGTAATTGGATGGTTCTAATCATAATATATTAATATATATGTCGTATCATGATTTATTATCGAACATATAATAGTGACTACTTTGCATTAACTGTATTGGATGGAAAATAAATATGGGTTTACTTATTGTTTAACCAACTGGATGAACCAATGTTCGAACGATAGCAACCTAAGTGCTTGATGCGAAACCCTAAGCGAAAACCTATTTTAAAATGACGGGATTTATGACCAATAAGTCCCTTTACTGATAACGAATATCACGTAGAAATTTGGGTTGAAAATATTGACGTTTACAAAATGAAATGACATCCCCGATAACCGACGCGAAATCTGGAATTTACTGCATACACCGCCATATTAAATTCATAGTAAATTGTACACAACTCGTTTCGTGACTTGCTCAGGCTCGTTACGAAGCAGACTGGATAATCTGTAAACCTCTGATAATTCTTACTGAATATTGTTTTGTTATGATGTTGAAAACTGAGGCGATTCGCAGCCCTTAACTGCAGTCCGGGGCAGCGTTCGTTTTGAATACCTGACTTTGGAACACCTGTATACCCCTTATTTAAACTGAAAATGTGCAGAACCCCATATGATCGCTTAGATAATTTAATTGGCTAACCCCTGAACCTGATCCCGTGTCGTTTCACCATTTATTTAATTCGTATTTTAGAATACCGCTGTGTCCTGCAGTTTTTTGCAGTGACATTTTGTACACATTGATATTAAACTGAACATATCTTCCCGTATATAGCGGACATCATCTATCCGTCTGATACATTGGAAACCTAACTATTAAGCCTAAATATTATCCAACTGTAGCGTCGCCTAATTACGATCCGAACTGGGATTAAAACGTGTTACGAAACGGACTTCCAGTTCAGAAATTGGACTTCCAGCAGTGAACACTTAAAATGAAATGGCTATAACTAGCAAACCTGAAACCATATTGATGCGAAACAAATTTTGAAGGATAGATAATTAAACATACTGCTTACCCCTTTTACATTGTTTTGCTTAATTCTGCATGTATGATTTATAGTAAATTATGCAAGTGGTAGGACATGGGCTGCTGATATTTTTTATTCATATCATAATTATTGCATTCTCATCATATCATGTAGAGCTCATATACATTGATAACCTAGTGATCGTGTATATTACCCAGTGATATATATTAGTGTTTTGATTGTGGCAAGTACGTTAGTATTAAAGCGTGAATGAATAAGTGAAGTGACACGTACTTATACACAATCAGCGGACCCAGTTAATTTATTGCATTGTCGACGCCTATGGGGATTATGTAAGTGTAACTATAACTGGTATGAGACGATTATGGAAGCACTTATATTAGTATCATAGGTAAGGCGTCAAACGCTGTCCATTTATATTGGGTACCAGTCGAGACATGCTTGATGGAGATCCTGTCTCCAGTTCTCGCGTAGACTTATCATGGACCGACTAGTATTTGGATTCATGGTTGGTATTTGACATACACCACGGGGTGTGGGGTAGTTTGAGTGTGAGTTCAACGGAATCTCGGGAGTCCCATTGCCGGCATATACAACGATTCTGGGAGTCATATGGATGATATTACTGATTATTAGCGAGCGATTCGGGCCCGTATTCCCTTGCCCCTGGGGCCCTACCCTTGGGTGGGGGATACTCCTACGTGGTTGACTCTCACACTTGGACTGACGATAGGTTTAGCGACCTAGACAGTGAGACTTAGAGACTGATATACACGTGGGCGCTGAATAAAAGTGCTTAGCACTCTATAAATAGCCAAAATGGCTAAGTGCTTAGCATTGATTGGGTAGCGCCCAGCGCCGCACGTGCTCCTCAGGTGAGCGCCATATAAAAAGTGCTTAGCACTCCATATATAGCCAAAACAGCTAAGTGCTTATCACTGATTGGGTAGCGCCTAGCGCCGCACATGCTTCTCATGTGGGTGCCATATAAAAAGTGCTTAGCACTTCATATACAACCAAAACGGATGAGTGCTCAGCATTGATTTGGCAGCGCCCATAATTGAATACTTCACATGATATTCATGTGAATGTCAGAACGTCAAATAAGTGCTTAGCACTTTTTTATAAAAATGGGTTAAACAAACAGAGCCCAAATAAGTGCTTAGCACTTTCGAACACAAAAAAGACTGAGCAGTCTAAACCCAAATTGGTTTAGTCATTTTTAAATGGTTTTCTTACAACTGAACCCAAATGCTCTGTTGTTAGATCTAAAATAAAAATGATCCTTAAAATTTCGCTAAGTTGATCTTAGTCTCAAATATGGCTAACGTATCCTTAGTTAAAAATAAATTGAGACCAAATGCTCATATATATTTAAGTTGATCTTAATCTCAAACCAGACTAACGGTCCTTAAATAAATCAAACCCAAATCTAAAATATACGGATTTGGACTAATCTGCGCCCTACAGGCGCCGACATAAACTAGTCTCCGTATACAATCCATGGGTAATCAAAACAAACAAAAACACACACGATACGATGTGAACTGCTGGAAAAGGAGAAAGTGGTTATCGCTATGCGGTAATGTAATTAACTGCAGTGGCTTGCGCCTGCAGGGAAGAGCGTCCCCACAATAAAAAAAACCCTCATAAAATGAGGGGGGATCTGATAAAATCTGCTACAACGGTCGCGTCTGTCCAAACCTCCGATATATGGTGCCATAAATCAACTTGGTATTTTCGGAGAAGTAGACGGATAAATCTAAATAGCATCTGCCCCCAGATTCAGGCAAGACGATCTATCCCAGTTCGTCTCTGTTTCCAGCGGTAAACAGATTCTAGCACGCCCGGTGGGAATTTTTCTCTTTCCACTCCACACTTCGTGTGTCGTGTTTCGCGAACAAAATCGCGGTTCGCAATGGTTGCCCTTGGATTCGAGGTACTAAAATTTGGTGTCTTACTCCTGTGCAGAAAAAATCGATGGCTTCCAACTGTACCTTTTGCAACAGCAACTCTCGCTCCACCCCAACTTAAGGAGTGACCTACGGGCCTAACGTAGCCTCTATCTTTTCACTGCCGGTGGAGCAAGTTACACAAGCCACTACTGGATTGTTCTTTGGGACCATGCTCCTACCAGTGAGTTTCCATGCCTCAGCGCCGCAAGAGGAAGCTCCCAAGAGGTCGGTCTTCGATCGACTGGCGATCACAACAACCCCTTTCAATAGGCCGTCCAAATCTGGTGTCTTAGTCTTCAACAGGGTGAGCAAAAGCTCAAACGGGCCCGGAAAGAGGCTCGTGATACCAGAAGAGGCTGCCCCAAAACGGATAGCCCTCCAAACTCCTGCTACGGGCGAAGTCGTCAAAGGTGCTTCCCTTACCAGAAAGTGGGTCTTTGAAAGATTGGTCGGCCCTCCTCAAACCCTGCCAAAGACGTCAATCTTCAACAGGTTGATGCCAAAAGCAGCCAATCAGTAAAGTCGGGGGCATGAAGAAGCCGCTTCTAAAGCAGAAGCGGTCCCTTCTGCAAGACACGCTCGATGCCGCCACTGGCGCCGAGTGAGAAAAGCTGGGGGAAACTCCCCCTCTGGACTTGCCCCACCAGCTCCAATGGTGGAAGTTGACGCTTCTGTTCCAACCCGGAACAAATTTTATATGCTCAGGAGGGTGCGCAAGAACTCTCCAACGGCAGTGCTAAAGAAATCGCCCCCGCCTACGGAAGTCACAGTGCAGGCAAAACCGGAACAGCCTCATCAGTGGCTCTCCTCGCAAATTGACAGGGTCTGGCAGAAAGTCCAGGACTTTATGACCAACAAAGATTACTCTCCTCGGCCAAAGAAATTGAAGGCTCGGCAAGAAAAGGATCATTCCCCCATCATACAGCGAGGGACTTCTTCTACACAGGCGCCTGTTACAACGGCTCCTTTAACTTCATCCTCCCACAAAAGCACGAGGCTGAAGAAAATACCACCGCCTGCGGCAAATCCTAAAGGTGATGGACCCAAACGCCTCAAATCTGGGGGCACAATCGTACATACGGTCCACATGGCTTCTGGGAAAGAAGAAAGTCGTGCTTCCGTAGGTCATCAACCGCAAACTCGGTCGTTGACAAAAGCTCAGGAGCAACAACAAAAGCTCTAAGAAATACTGATCAAAATGGTAGCACTTACCGGACTGTCACGCCCCGCTTCCCAGAGTGCGCTAAGATAGGCACGTGACAGAGCCAACCATACTACCTGTGGATAGGAAACATCCCTCCACAGTCACATTACGGCTGTCTAGAGATATCAAGAACAGGAAAATAAAATAAGCTATCTAGTACATGTCCATGAGCCAGAATAAAGGAGTCAAGAAATAATATGCGGAAGCAATAAATCCAAAGAGCAAAACATCTGGAAAGTAAAACATAACTAAACTGGATACTAACTGGATCATCATTGCTCGGCCTAACGGCGGAAGTGCTCCTGATCAGCCTGCGACAAAGGTAGAGGATCCGGGCCATGCAAAACCCAGACGTCAGTGCGTCATAATATCAATAATTCTAAGAAAGCAGGATGTAATGAAATATGTAGGCATGAACTGTGAACAGTAACAAGCAAACAGTAACATGAATATAGATCAGTGAACAAGATATAAACAGGTGAAGTGCAGTGAGTAGTCTAAATTGTGCTATAGGGTTATCTACTCTAAAATTATTCGAAATCAATTAATGTAATCCTCATCGTAACCCATCGGTCTATGCCCCGTTCAACCCCACGGGACTACGGTAACAAGATATGATAGACTGTGAGTCTATGTCCCGTTCAACCCCACGGGACCACGGTAACAAGATGTAATAGCCCCTTTGAGTTACGTTCGGATACATTCTTGATTTTCCCATACCCCCAAGGTTATGTGTGTAAGTTAGGTATTGATAAATCTGGAGCTAATGCCAACACAGGATCAAGCATGTACATGTTTGTCTGTATAGACAACAGGAAATGTCCGTATGGACAACATGTCAAGATTGTCGGCATTAGTAACAAGATCAGGTAAAATGTCAAGCTGTGGTACATCAGGTCATGTCAGGTGGTGTACATGTATCAAGTCATGTCAAGTAGTGGTGTATCAGATCATGTCAAGTAGTGCACATGTATCAAACGGGTGCTCATAATCAAACTGTAGCAAGTATTGAATCAAGGTAAAAGTACGGATGTACAATAAAAGTATGGATGCACAAATATCGATCAGGGGTCACATCATGACTAAGTAGGATGCATAATTATCAAGTATGGTGCACTAATACAACAGTAACATGAAATAATATGGTCTCAGCGTGCAACTAGATATGTAATAAACCGTACGGATACAAACGGATACTATAAAACTGTAAATCGGTAAAATTTGCTGAATATTAAAACACAAGCACTATTATTTATTAAATAGATATTTATATAATAATATTAACATGGATAACATATTCAAACCGATTAATAACTATAAAAATGGTATTGATTAACCATGCACAAGAAAGTTCCGTTCAGAAATTCAGCGTCACCCTGATTTGTAAAATAGCTTAAAAATAACAAACGTTCTCCAAAAGGGACGTGTCTTATACCAAAACAAATATAATTCAATAAGGTTTTCATTTTTATAAGTTGGAGTATCTCAGGTTGTTCCTACAAAATGGTATGAACATTCAAAATTGAAAGTTTGCTGCTGGAATTTCCCTGGACAGCAATTTAGAGATATTTTCATTTGCATTTTACGTTATTTAAACAATTTATTTTGCAAGTAAATATTTCATAGAGTTATAGTATTATGAGTTAGTTTCGTAACGAACTAAATAACGTATACTACTAATTTTTCTATGATTTATAATGAATTTTATAAGCTAAGGTGTACAGTAAATTTCAGATTTTTCGTATCCGCTTTGCAACAACGTTTCATGTGTAAACTATAATATTTTCAAACTATATTTTGTATAACATTATAAAATGCAGATTATAAACTAATTAAAGATAATAATAAGAAATATTACGACGATGTATATTATAAATGATATGGATGCAAACGGGTATCCGAAAACGGTAAAACTTTAATATGGATGTACAGTGCAATCAACATGTGATATTTTTATTCATATGGATGCAAAATAAGATACAAAGCATGTAGCAAGTTGAATTAGCATGCGACTAGATATGTAAATATTGATATGGATGCATACGGATATCTGAAAATAGTAAAATTGTAAAATGGTAATGTGGGATGCATAACTAAACATTATGTGATGTTATTATTCAAATGGGTGCAATATATTGTAGTGTAGCATGTAACAAGATAAATTTGTAAGTGCACGGCGGTGCCCCGGCCGTCAATCCGACGCCAAAAAAATGCGGAAGCGAAAAACTTTAATTTTGCAAACTAGCAAACCGGCACCACCGCGCACTAAAACCCGGATCGAACCATTAACTAGTCCTAGCTAACTACAAGATGGGGAAGAGAGATATACCGACTGATCCGAGTCCTTCGGTCTTCTCGTCGTCGTCCCGATCTCCCGCGGAAACTCCGGTCGTCGCCTCCTTGCCGGAAGGGCACCACATCGTCTGCATCTTTTACGGGCTCCCACCTCAATGCCGAGGCAACTCGGGCACGAAACTGGCAAGTCGACGTGCCCAAGATTTGCTGTAGAATATGTAGTGAGCTATTTGTGTCTCTAGGGGTTTTGGAAGTTGCCATTGGTGGAGGAAATGAACTAAGCTTTTTGGAGATGGTGTTGTGGGATTTTTCCAACATGAAATGAACCAAAATCCCACACTACAAATTTGGGCAGCCCCATGAGGAATGGCCGGCCATCACAAGTGAGGGGAGAGTGAGAATGAGAGTGTTCTCCAAAAAATGGGAGCCACTCACAAATCATGAGAGAGAGAGAGGAATGGTTATCATGCAAAGAAATGATAGCTAGGAAAGTCCAACACTCAAACAACAATCATCACTTCCAAAAGTCATGCCATCATCAACAACCATATCATATAAAAGTCAAGCCATGATGGATGAAGAAGTCAAATGGTCAAGGGATGGTTCATCATCATGATACAATAATATGCAAAGACCCCCTCCACAAAAGCTTATTTGCACAATGCAAATAAGCCCTCCTCCACCAATCTTCGGCCAATGAACGATACAAAGGAAATTGGCCGAAACGGAAAGCAAACTGGCAACTCCAGAAAACAGGTCCCGTAATAAATTACAGGAAAACCCCGCTACTGTGCATACACACCCGCATTTGTATTCCGACCGAAATACAAATGCAATGAGACAAAATCTACACT
Source organism: Agapanthus africanus (assembly GCA_030015575.1). Taxonomy (NCBI): domain Eukaryota; kingdom Viridiplantae; phylum Streptophyta; class Magnoliopsida; order Asparagales; family Amaryllidaceae; genus Agapanthus; species Agapanthus africanus. Next base: position 97,225,536 of record JASDDO010000014.1, on the reverse strand, counting down.
GTACTATACTAGGATCCGGCTTAAACCAAAGCCGGCTAGTAATATCCGTTCGATCCTAATCCGTGCAATACCGCACGTATCTGATCGAACCCTGCCATATCTCCATACGTCCTGTAGTACAAACTGTCCGATCCTGATCCGTGCAATACCGCACGTATCTGATCGGACCTTGCCATATCTCCATACGGCCTCTACAGCTTTTCGCCCGAAAGCTTGAGTAACTGAATGTGGGGGACTCTAAAGACTCGTCAACACCTTGGTTGTGGATTTAACCACTAGCACGTCAGAGGTATAAGCCAATACGTAACGGGCTACCAGGTATTGACCAAAAGGGACGTCTGTGAGCGAACTCAGCCTGACACCCAACTGAGCCTGTCAGTGATAATATCCGTACAGTCCGGTCCGTTCGTCTATGAGCATCGCATGGCGGGCCTAGGGGGTTGGTAAAAGTCAGACCCCCAAAAGCGGTACAAGTCGTGTCGGAGTGTAGCCCAGAACACCCTGAGATACTACTGGAATACCTACCAGTAAATCTCCTGCCTCGGCCGAGGGCTTTGTGTAGTGGCTCTCCTAAACACAGCGCGACCTCACCCCCAATACCGGGAGAGACGAACCCCTGAAGATACGCTCACTGCCTCCATGTGGCTCGGGACTGTACCCAACTAAAACCTGTTTGCACGTCTCCTTTGAGCGTGGTAGGGTAGTAATCAAAGTTCAGTGGGAACTCACACGAGACAAATGACGATCCTCAAGTCGATGAACTAACCTGTACACATGTCACCTGGGAACTGCTATCTGACGTTTGGTATAAGACCAACTAGCATGTTCCCGGCGAGTCATGTCCGGTGTACTCATAACCCAATGAGCACCTGTATACATCTTAGGTGATCCAACTGACACCAATGGCTTGTGAGACCGGCCACCGCCCCTCGTCGGGGTCTCGACTGTATACACTAGTCTACTCTGGAGTATCGATGCCCTGTCTCGAAACTCCCACGACTAGGGACCTTTTAAGGATGTGCTTATAGACTACCAGCTCCCACTTATATGATCGCCCTCATACTGCTGGTGGTCAAGTAAGAATCTTAAGGGCTCTATCAACGTGTAATAGCGACCTGTCAGGTCACCTAAGCAGTACACGATGATAAAGATAAACCAGATAGCATACTATCATCTCGAGTAAGACTGTCCTACAGGGACAGGTCCTCCCTCAATCATTGCAATCACGTGCCTGCGATCCAATAATTGACTCTGAGGGCACTATCTCCAACAAAATTTGTATGCACTAGATACGAAATAAATTATACGGATGCAAACGGACGTCGTAAAACAGTAAAATGATAGCAGGGGATGTACAATACACTAAACATGAAATATTATTATTAATATGGATGTAGTATATATCATAGCATGTAGCAAGATAAACTTTCCTCGATGGAATCACGCGACGGATACGCACGGCACGTCCGACGTCGGTAAATCGTCGCAACGCACACGCGGCATGCGGGACGAGTCCATGCAAGGCAAGAGAGTGATCACACAGGTAAGATACGTTCACTAGATCACTCGGATCGTCAGCGACGAGCACGGCTCCGGCGGTGATCACCGGAATCAAGAAATAAGATCAAGAAAAAGAAAGAAGAAAGAAGAAGAAGAAGAAGTAAGAAGAAGAGGCTGTGTCTTAAATAAGGAAGGAGAAAATAAATAAATAAATAAAATATATATAAATATATATATGCAGAGAAGAGAGAGAGAAAGGGGTTGTTGGTTTGTTAGGAAATTAGTTTAGATTAAATTTAAAAAAATCTTTTATTAGTTAACTAAATTTTAATTTGTATCAGTTTATAAAATTAATATTATATAAATAAAATTTGATATTCTGGTAAATACAAACATAGTCCAAAACATGCCTGGGTCGGGTCTAAAATTCAGTTTTAAAATACGAAAAATATACATGTCGACCAAAATTAAAATTGGATATCCGGGTAACGAAAAAATGCATACCCCCAAGAACGGATGCACGCACGTGCACGTAGTCATCCAAACAAGTTCGTTTCACTGAACGGGACGAGAACAAGATGCGCGGATACCACCACAGGGTTAGGGGTATCATGCAGGCCATGCAATATATTTTTAAAATATTTTATGTGACTTAAAATGTTATATTAAAATGCAGATGCTAGATAAAATGCGAGTATGCAATGTACAAATAAATGAAAGTGCACGAGTCCATGTAACAGGTCAGGATAAATCATAAACATGAATCAAGACTGGTTTCAAGCATGCAGGTCGGGTCGGATGCAAATACAAATGTCAAATACACTATTCGCACCCAAAACACAATAAATCAAGAATATACCATAAATAAAGAATACTAGAATTGGTATAAATGAACTAGTATGTTACATTATACCCAACTACAAAAAGAATTTCGTCCTCGAAATTCCCAAAACAAGAAAAGATGAACAATCAAGAATCTACAAGAACAGGTGTGGAAACTTCTGTCGAATCTCGTCTTCTCGTTCCCAAGTCGATTCTCCGTACGAGCGATTTCCCCAAGAAACAAGTACGAGAGGGATAACCTTGTTCTTAAGGATCTTTTCTCTTCGATCAACAATCGACATCGGTCGTTCCTCAAAGGTTAAATCTCCCTTACAGTCAGCTCCGAATGATCCAGCACATATGTTTCATCTCGAACATACTTACGGAGTTGAGAAACATGAAACACGTCATGAACATTCGCCAAAGATTATAGTAACGCCAATCGATAAGCCACTTCTCCAACACGCTCCATAATCTCGAAAGGCCCCACGAATCGAGGACTAAGCTTGCCTCGACTCCCAAAACGAACCACTTCTCTAGTCGGTGATATCTTCAAGAATACCAGATCACCAATAGCGAACTCTAGAGGTCTTCTCGATGTGTCGGCCCAACCCTTCTGCCGATCTTGTGCTGCCTTCATGTGATTCCGGATAGTATTAACTTTCTCTACTGTTTGTACGATCAAATCCGGTCCCAACAATCTTCGTTCTCTAATATCGTCCCAACAAACAGGTGAACGACACTTGCGACCATACAACGCTTCGAATGGAGCCATCTGAATAGTCGCCTGAAAGATGTTATTGTACGAAAACTCCACCAAATGTAGATGATCCTCCCATGAACCCTTGAAGTCCAACATGCAAGCTCTCAACATATCTTCAAGAGTTTGGATTGTTCACTCCGACTGGCCATCTGTCTGAGGATGATAAGCTGTGCTAAACATCAATCGCGTCTCCAAACTTTCCTGTAAACTCCTCCAAAAGTGCGATAAGAATTGGGTGTCACGGTCGGACACGATACTCACAGGTACTCCATGCAATCTCACAATCTCCTGCATGCACCGTTCTGCCAACGGTTCTGTTGATTGACCAACTCGAAATGGTATGAAATGAGCTGCCTTGGTCAATCGATCAACAATCACCCAAACTGCATTGTTGCCCCTTGGACTCCGCGGTAAAGCAGTCACGAAATCCATGGTTATATGTTCCCACTTCCATTGAGGAATCGGAAGTGGTTGCAATAAACCAGCTATCCTTTGATGTTCAGCCTTAACTTGCTGACACACCAAGAACTTCGCTACAAAGCGGGCAATCTCCCTTTTCACGCCTTCCCACCAGAAATGCTGTCTTAGATCACGGTACATCTTCGTGCCTCCTGGATATACGGAATATGCAAAACCGTGTGCCTCCTTCATAACTTCTTCGCGAATATCTCCTTTTGGTACACACAAACGGCTACCATATCGCAACGAACCATCTTCATAAATCAACAAGTCCGTTCGAAGTCCAGCTTCAACCTGTTCTCGAAACTTCTGCAATCTTAGGTCCTGCGATTGCGCTGCTTTAATACTCTTGATCAATGACGACTGTACTTGCAGCTGTATCAACTGTCCCGAAGAATGCGGTAGCACGATCTCCAACTCGAATCTCCGAAAGTCTTCGATAAGCTCCTTCTGTGCGGTCAACATCCGAATTGTTGGCAACCGACTAAGCACATCCGGCACAACATTAACTTTTCCCGGATGGTACTTAAGATCAAGATCGTAGTCAACTATCAGCTCCAACCATCTACGCTGCCTCATGTTAACCTCTTTCTGTGTGAACACATACTTTAGGCTTTTATGATCGGTGAATACTTCGACCCTTTCGCCCAGTAAGTAGTGTCTCCAAATCTTCAAAGCGAAAATTACTGATGCAAGCTCCAAATCATGAGTTGGGTAATTCTTCTCATGGATCTTCAACTGTCTCGATGCGTAAGCTATAACTTTCCCATGCTGCATCAAAACACATCCCAAACCTTTCCCAGATGCGTCGCTGTGAATCACCAATCCTCCAGAACCATCTGGTACGGTCAAAATAGGAGCGGTTATGTAACGTTTTAGAAATCGTTTTGCGAATTTTCCCGTTTTAGGGCAAAATTGTCGGTTTTTCCCGTTTTAACCCGATTTCGATTAAACGACCGTATAAGCTTACCGACACCTAGTTTGGCCAAAATAAAGCTTGTGCGCGAACTTTAGGAGTATTTAGGAGGTTTTGGTTCAGATAGATTTTTTCCCAAATAAAATATTATTTTAAACGGTATTTTGTGCACGTAAATCGGGAAAATTTTCTTTTGTGAATAAATTAATTTTGTCACTAGAATTATTTTAGAAGGTTCTTTTTAAATATCTAGATTTTTTTTGGTGACTAATGGTTTCTTTTTAAAAATAAAAGAAAAGGGTGTAAAGGTGGCAAATTGCTTTAATTAGCATTTATTACTCTTTTTCCTTACTTTTTCTTCACAAAATATTCACAAAACCCCCCTCTCACCCTCTTGGCCGAGCCTCATCCCCCTATTTCTGTCCTCAAAAGTTCCAAACTCATTTCTCACTCTTTTTCAATCAAAAACACAAAAAGAATTCCAAAAATAAATCCAAAAATTCCAATATAAAAATTAAACCATTTTTCCTTCACTAATCCTTCATGGATCTTCATCAAAGCTTGATTTTTGGAGGCTAAAATGATGGATCTATTTTCATTTTGGTGTTCTTGAGGAGGTATAATTTCTTACCTTAATCCATAATTAATTGCTTTAATCTTAAACTAGCTAATTTAGTTAACTATTTATATGCTTAGTTTAGCTTTTAATTCATGATTAATTCATTATATTTGGTTTAAGAAATTCATGTTAGGGTTAAATTTTGATTAAGTGATTAGTGTTTATTTGAAGTGTTAAATTGTGTTTTGGAAAAGATTAATCTAGTAGAAAATGTTAAAATTTGCTAATAAGCATTTTGTTTAATTAAGCATAATTAGCGAGTGTTAAAAATATAGGATTGGTTTAGATAGCTTAGTTAAGCTATTTTAAGGTATTTGTAACTGTTAGATTTGCGTTATCTTGAATCTAGTGCGATATATTGCGATAAGTTGCTTACTAGATTTCGGGGTTTTTCCGACGTAGGGTTCGTTTGGTAGTTGCGAGGTTATATCCAGTGTATTCCTCGTAATTTTTGTGTTGTGTTGCGCGATCGGGACGATCGGGGTCCAGACTTGGTGTTTTGTAGTTTAGCGACCCCAATTAGGGTTTTGGCCGGTATCGTGCGCGATAGATGCGCTAAGCGCGCAGTGTAATTTTCCGGGCGTTTTCGTCGCGTTTCGTTGTCTTTTCGTCATTATAGGATATTTAGCTCATGTGTTGTATTTATGAAATTTTAGGTTCGCAAGCAGGGAATTCGGGTGCTGCGGACAAGGGGAAGCAGGTGGTCGGATTTTCATAGCTCAAGACCATCGGTGAGTAGATTTAACATCTACGGGGAAATCGCCCGTATGGTGTTATGCGTCGGGGCGAATATGATATGATAGCTGCATGTATTTGCATATTAGTTACTTTAATATGAATGTCATTGCATAGCATTATCTGTTGTACTTGACTCGTACCTTTAGATATAACACATTACTGACGGTTCATGTTGCACGAGCACTATATTGTATGCTACACCCACACCGTCTGTAATTGCCATGACACGCACACACACCTACATATATGATATGGTAGTGGATAGGAATGATTGGAGTAGTAACTCTTATTCCATTGTGCATATGAAATACTGTGGACACATACATACGTGATATTGCATTGGGCAGGAATAGTTAAGGTAGTGAACCTTATTCCACTTCACTTATATCTTGCTATAATTACTTATATATCATGCATACATATTGACATGTACACCCTCGTACTTGATTACATGTAGATACTTAAACCTTGCTACACTTACATGTACACTTCATATGATACTGCATTTATTTTCGAAGGAATTGGGAACTGCATGATATGTTTTAAAGCTAGATTCAATTTAAAGAGCGGTTTTCCCTTTATATGCTCATATTGATGTTTTATGTTGCATATATCAGTTTTATATGGATTTTACGCATTGAGATATGGATTTCATATGATTTATGGATTTGAGAACCGTGGAGGATATTTTCAAGAAAACTATGTATTGTTTGAAAACCCGGTTTCTCTTGATATGATATTTGATGCGTCCACCATGTGATTTCTCGGTTTTGAGATTTGGCTTGTGATACCCGATTCGAGGAGCGGGACGCACCGTCTGTGGGTACATGGTGGACCCGGTATGGTACCCCGGGGTGAGTGGTGATTTCTTGGTGTAGACGATAAGCCTGACGGTGATACCACCACCTACCGGTGATTGTATTTGGACTTGGCGGTTATCATGGAGATACCGACCGGAGTGAGGTATGACATATCGTCAGGGCTAGTCATGGTGACAGCGCCTGAGTTATGAGGATTTACGTGTCGATGCTAGACACGGGTTTCATGATGTTTTGAGTATCGGTGTTTGACACTCAGGTTTTCGTGAGACATACAGGATGTGAGGGCCGATCTGAGGATGCGGTGCCTGAGGATTTGGGATTTGATGTGTCAGTGAGGGACACTGGTGTTTTTCCATGCTGATGATTTTTGCATGAGATTTTATATTATATCATCCCACACTTAGGATTATGTTGATATGTATTGTTTCATATAGTTGTAGTACCCTGATGATGTACCTTTACATGATTGTTGCATATTCACCTATCATACTTATGCTATCGGATTAGTTGTGATAGATAGATCGCTGTTCGTGCATACTTGCGATTACTGTATGATGTTATTTACTATTCACGAGTTGGCAACTCACCCCCGTTGTGCCATAGTGTTGTGCAGGACTTACTCTCTGAGTAGTCGCGGCAGGGCATCTTATCATCTTTACTTTTGCGGATACCGCTACGGTTGGCTGTGAAGCCTTGCTTTTAGGTGGGTTGCGGTTATCTATTTGTACTTTGTATATTTTTTTGTTGGATCTAGTATTCTCCATCTACCACTATTGTATATGACTTAGAGACGACTTGTGAGGATTCAATATTATTTTGTGGTGACTTTGGGTGCCGTGCTCGTGGGAGCCGGTTTTGTTGAAAAGTTTTACTTCTTTATGCAGTTTTCTTTTATATTTCTTCGCTTCGGCGTCGTATATATGTTGTGGTGGTTGTCTCCGCCGTTGGGCGTGATTTGCTCCCGTTTGGGATGCTTTTATTATTATCTATATTGTACCCGTTTTCGGGGTTAGTTTTTACAAAGAAGGTGCTGCCGAAATTTTTAAGAACGAAAACTAAACTTAAAGATTTTTACTTAAAAAAATTCCGAATGTTTAAAACTATGTTTTCTCCGTTGATCCAGTTTTGGGTGGTTTAGATTTCTGGGTTTCGGCTTACTTAAGTTGCGTACGCCTTTAGACGTTACGTAGTTTAAGTGTCGGTTACGGGCCAAATTTGGGTCGTGACAAAGTTGGTATCAGAGCGCTAGGTTTTTACCTTTCGGAGTGTAGGATGACCTTGGTATGATGGAGCAGGTAGCTTAAGCAGAGTGACGTAGCGTGTGTATGTTCCGCGGCATACTTACGACACGGTATTCCGCCTAAGTGACCTTAGGACTTATTGATTGAAATTCCTTCCGTGATTGATATACATCTTTGTGATTCGATTTCCGTTTCCTTATCGAATCTTGTTTCAATTTCCAGCCTATATGCCGCCGAAGACTACGAGAGCACAGAGAGCGGCCGCGAGGGCCGAGGCCAGAGTCGACTCGTCTGAGGCGAGGGTTAACCAGGGCGATACGCCTGTGGTACCGGAGCACATTGCTATGATTGGAGCTGGTATGCAGGATCTGCGCCAGGTTGTGGGGACTTTAGTAGAGTCCATTCGAGCACAGGGGCAGGCTGTTGTTCCACCCGTTGCAGGGACCACGATGGTACCTACAGTTCCGGCAGTCGCAGTTGCAGCTGCAGAGGTTATTACCGTGTCACCGACGGAGTTCATGAGGCTGAGGACTCCGGTGTTTACTGGCACAGATGTTACTGAGGATCCGCAGTCGTTCATCGACCGGATGGCCAGGATTTGTCGCTCACTCCGATGCTCCGACGTGAGATGGGTAGAGTTTGTGAGTTTCCAGCTGGAGGGTATGGCCCAGAAGTGGTGTGAGTCGTTGGAGAGGGGCAGAGCCGCTGGTCTTGCTCCTATGACCTGGGCTGAGTTTGTGACGTCGTTTCTTGCCCGTTTTCTTCCTCCGAGCGTCAGGGATGCTCGAGCGCGTAGATTTGAGTCGTTACGTCAGACACCGGGGATGACGGTGTCGGAGTATGATGTTTTGTTTACTGAGCTGTCGGTGTATGCTCCGTACCTGGTGGCGACTGAGGAGATGAGGGTGAAGAGGTTTGTTCGAGGCCTGCTTACCCAGTTGTTCCTAGCCATCAGCATTCAGCATTGTGACACGTATGCGGCAACTGTCGATGCAGCCCTATTGGTGGAGGAGCGTCTAGCTGAGTCATCGGTTGTTCTAGAATCGAAGAGGACTCGTACGGATGAACCAGCACGGGGACCGAGGTTTGTCCGCAGAGGCAGAGTTCCTTCAGACTCGGGGAGTAGCAGAGACGTGGGACGTGGCCAGTTATTCAGTTCTTATTCCCAGGAGGGCCAGCGACCGTCTTATGGATGCTTCGGTTGTGGCAGTTTGCGTCATCTTGTTCGGAATTGTACTGTGGTGCGTCAGAGAGGGCCAGCAGTACCGCAGGTTACCATAACACCTTCTCCGCCTCAGAGAGCGTTGCCTCTTACCTGTTGTTGCGCCGCGTCAGACTCTTGCTCAGAGAGGTCGTGGTCGCGGTGGTTTTGTGCCGAGAGGACGAGGTGGCAGAGGCAGAGGACAGCCAGTAGCCGGTAGAGGGCAGGCACGGGTTTTTGCCTTGACTCACCAGAACGCTCAGGCGTCCAATGCTGTGGTTTCAGATACCCTTTCCTTATGGTCTGTAACACCCGAGCACAATACTACTATTTTCTGTTACTGTTTGAGCATTAATGTGGTACTCAGTTCATTTAGCTTGCCTGTTTGTCACTTACTGTAAAATTCTATCTGGCAAAGTCATTTCTGCATATAACAAATATTAGCATCTAAAATAAAATTAAAAAATATCCATCTTGGCCTACTCGACACCCTTAGTCTTGTGGTAGCGTCCGTGTTTTGTGTTCTCGCCCCGTTCAGTGAAACGGGCGAGTTTGGACGGCTACGCGCACGTACAGGTGTCCGCCTTCGGGGTATACTTTTTAATCATAAAACATCTCATTTTAAAATTTGGAACCCGCTTAAAATCCTATTATTTAAATTTCAAATTTTTGGACCCAACCCGGGCGCGATTTGGAAATGTTTTGTTTAGCGCCAAAATCCCAAATTTTAATAATTTAAAACCTCGTATATAATCCCTAACTTATATTCATAACACTGTTAATTTAATCTTCAAAAATCTTTTAAATATTCTTTTTAAAACCTCTGAACCTTTCCCAGCCAATCACGATGCATATAATTCCCCGTGGGCCCCATCGCATATCTTTCTCTCTCTCTCTCTCTAACTTTCTCTCTCTCCCTCTCTCTAACTTTCTCTCTCCCCCATATATATATATAATTTCCTCTCCTCTCGTTTCTTTTCATCACGAGCAGAAACCCATCGCGAGAAAACCCTTTGGCTGAACCCTAGCCACCTTCAACCCCGTCGCCGCCGGCACCACCCTCGCCGGTCTCGTCGTCTCCTCGCCCTCACCCGAGTCTCCCTCTCCTCGCCATCTCCTTCCTCTTCCTTGTTTGCCCGAGCCTCCACCCTCGCAACCCATTGCCGGCGGCATCTCGTCGTCGCCATCCGTGCCACCACCAGCACCTTCCTCACCACCTACGCCTTCCAGCACCACCGACCATCTCCTCTCCCTCTCCGTTTCTCCTTTCCCTGCACCAGCGTTCCCTACCCGAGCCCTCAACGCCGTCGCCGCTGCAACCCAGCGCCGGCGCCACCGTCGTCGCCCGCACCTCCTCACCTCACCATCATCCTTCTCACCTCGCTCATCTTCCTTTCGTTGCCGATCCAAGATCCTGTACCCGAGTAGCCGACTTATCGAGCACTGCAGCCATCACCGCCCCGTCATCTCGGAAGTCGACCGAGCACCACCTTGATCCCAGTGGAGCCCTTGCTGTTATCGTGTCGCGTGGGTTCGCGCCTCCGTTCTCGTGATCGTCATTCTTCGTGGCAAGTACTCGACACTTGCTTACATGCTACCGAAACTTTAAACTTACCCTAATATTTATCTGTGATCTAATAGTCTATTGTTAATAAATCATCTTATATAAATTGCTTTCCGTTTAACCCTAGTAGCATGCCAAATTGATTATTTTCTTATTAAAACCCTATTTAGAAGTGATAACAGTGGAGTTCCAATTAACCGTATCAGGCTCCGCTGTACCTTTATGTTTCCGAACCTAAGACTTAATCTCGCATCGAATTATTCATACCTAACGACCCCGTACATGGTTGATTACATTTTGATTTACTGCTATGGTGCTTTTATTCCAGTTTAGCCTATCAGATATTCAAGTACAACTTAAACCGGTCAAATTACAATTGCATTCTTTAAATAGATTATACACGTCGTTGCATTCTTGGAACACTCAATGTTTTATTAACCTGATTCCAGTAGTTACATTTACCATTCTGTATTCACGTTATATTGACACCATCTATTTAACACGATTGAAAACTGTACCGCTAGATAATAAATCCGCTTTATTGCTTTACGCATTGATTAGATCTTGATGTTTGCTTATATCTGATTGTGAGCACACCTACGATATTGTTTATATCTTGACATGACATGGCTACATATGTACATATTGATACACCTGACATGGTACCGGATACTGTTGACTTGACCTGATGTACCATGACCCAACCTGTTACCTGATCTTGTGTCTAATGCCAACAAACCTGACATGTAGTCCTCATGGACCGTCCCTGTTGTCTATCCAGACAAACCTGCTTTTACCTGATCCTGTGTTGGCATTAGTTCTTGATTACTGAATACCTGACTTGACACACATAACTTGGGGGTATGGGGAAATCAAAGGTGAAACCTGACTTGTAACTCGACAGTTCACTACCTGTCCTGAGTGTACACATTCCTGTTTTGTGCCTAGCGGCATGTCTCGGTTTCAGCCGAGAATATTGTGGCCGTGGTCCCAGGTATGTACGGGATACTATCGAGTGTACACATTCCTGTTTTGTGCCTAGCGGCATGTCTCGGCTGCAGCCGAGAATATTGTGGCCGTGGTCCCGGGTATGTACGGGATACTATTGAGTTACATCAACGATTCATCAATTGATTTCGAAGACTTTAGACTAGAAAACCTGATAGAACAGTTTAGTTACCCACTGCACACTACCCTGCACTGCTTGTTTCACATTATTGCTTTATTCATGTCTATTTTGCATTGCCTATTACATTGTTCATGTTATATTACTGGTTGACATAACGTGCTGACGTCTGGGTTTTGCATGGCCTAGATTCTGTACCACTGTCGCAGTCCGAGCAGGAGTACTTCAGCCAGCAGGCTGAGTTGTGAGTTCAGTAGTGGTTAGTTTTATTTCCTGCATTTATTTCCTGATATGAGCTCGCATTATGGGACACACCTTTCAGTTATTTGTATTGGATCATTTGTTTCCGCACTTATTTATTATTGACTCTTGTTATTCTGGATTATGGACATGTTTTAGATAGTTTTATCTTGTTCTTGATATCTCTACAGTCGTAATGTGACTGTGGATGGATACTTCCTACCCACAGGTAGCATGGTTGGCTATGTCACATGCCCAATCTAGAGTACTCTGGGAAGCGGGGCATGACATGGTTCTTTTGGTATCAGGGCCATAGGTTAGTTGGGTTGATTCTTTTGTAGTTGGGTATTGTACCCAATACACGAATCAGAATGCCCGTGCTTAGGAAACATGTCCTGCCACTTTGCCGTTTACCATTCTTGAATCACATTCTTCCTGATTATACCTTTTACGACGTGCAAACTTACTTTGCATGTCGACTCGAAAAACATGATTTCTTATTATCTCTAGGACTTAGGCGACTTGGGTGGAGTTAAGTAATTGTGGCTATGATACCGCGGCATAGTTACAATGCGGTACTCTATTTAAGTATCTTGGAGTTCTAGCCTTGATCTATATATTAAATCTATCATCATGCTAATGTTGGGTGTTTTGATTTCAGGAATATGGCAGATAAGAATTTCAAGACGTACCAGAGGCGTGTGGACGAAGCCGCCATGCTTGGGGTAATAAGAGGAATGCTGGAAAATCAGAAGAGGCAGACTGAGCTGATCTAGCAGCAAGCAGATTCGTTTCAGGAAGGTTTGCAGATCGTTCAGCAGTCTGTAAACAATGCTGGAGCTAAACCAGTTGACCGAGTAGGGACCGTGGCAGACTTCAGACGTTTGGGTCCGTCTACATTCACTGGTTTGGAGGAGCCGTTGCCAGCCGAGCAGTGGCTAGTTGACACGGAGAATTTACTGATTGCAGCACAGATTCCAGAGGATAAAAGAGTTGATGCGGTACACATTCAGTTAGTGGACTACGCCCGAGAATGGTGGCTTGTGGAGGAGACCCGTTTGCCCAAGCCGATCAAGTGGGCAGATTTTTCTAAGAGTTTCATGGAGAAGTTCTTCCCGCGGACTGCACGGGAGGAAATGGAAGAAAAATTTATTGGGCTAAGGCAGAATGGAGCACCCGTGGACGTGCATGCAGCAGAGTGGACGAGACTCAGCAGATTCGCTGGACCTTTAGTCGCCAACGATGCAGATAGGACACGAAGGTTCATGCGCAGTTTGGATGTGGACATCCAGAGGCAGATTGTCTTCCTGGGTTTGACCACTTTCTCACAGGTTCTTACGGCAGCTCGGGAACAACAGAGTTTATCTGGGATGAAAGGGAGCTTGTAGCAGATAGCAGTTGCGGCCAGGAAGCCCGCATTTGTACCAAACCGAGCTCATGGTCGCAAGGGTATTCCAGTGGACCGTCGCGGTGTAGCACCAATGAAGAAGCCTGTGATCGTTGATCGAAGAAAGAGCATGAATTGTAACTACTGCAATTTACCTGGCCACATGCAAAAGGATTGTCGAAGGAGGCTGGGACTCTGTTTGGTTTGTGGAGCGGCAGATCACGCCGTTAATGCTTGTCCGTCGAAGCTTCGTACAAGAGATGATTTTCAGAAGCCTCCGCAGAGACCGTTCCAAGGGCAGAAACAGCTGACTCAAGGACCTAATCAGGCTCGAGCTTTTACCTTGACAGCTGAGGAAGCCAAGGCATCAGGAGAAGTGTTTCAGGTACTTTACTCGTTCATGGTTTTCCCGCATTGGCATTATTTGATTCTGGTGCATCCCACTGTTTTATGTCATCCAAATTTATAACTACACACTCGATTACCTGCACGACCCTGTCTAGTTTCTGGGACATACACACCGGGAATGGGAAAATCATATCTAGTAGGGAGTGTAAAGATTGTACGGTTGTTGTGTGCGGACGGGAACTCTTTGCAGATTTCTTTGTGATAGATATGGGCAGCTATGAAGTCGTCTTGGGAATGGATTTTCTTGGCACTTTCCATGCTCACATTGACTATAAGGCAAAGAAAGTAATTTTCCAGATTCCCGGACATCCCGAGTTTACCTTCACTGGAGGAAGCAGTTCTGTCGGGCCAGTCGAGTTTAGAGCTAGACCGACAAACAATATTCTTCCAGCAATGGAAGTTGATAGTAGTGAAGAGCCGGCGGTTGTTCGCGATTTTATGGGCGTATTTGAAGATATATCGGGTTTACCGCCGAAGCGAGACGTGGAGTTCGCAATTGATCTTATTCCTGGTGCAGCGCCAGTATCTAAAGCGTATTATCCAATGGCACCAGTAGAATTGGAAGAAGTTAAGAAACAGGTTGTTGAATTGCTTGAGAAGGGTTGGATTCGAAGCAGTAACTCACCTTGGGGAGCTCCAGTTCTTCTAGTAAAGAAGAAGGATGGCACGAGAAGGATGTGCATCGACTATCGAGAATTAAACCGGGTGACTATTAAGAATAAGTACCCGATCCCTCGCATTGGAGAACTCTTTGAGCAGTTTAGTGGCGCGAGGGTATTCTTGAAGCTGGATTTGCGATCCGGATATCATCAGGTTCGAGTGAAAGCTGAAGATATTTGCAAGACGGCGTTCCGAACTCGGTATGGATATTACGAGTACCTAGTGATGCCCTTCGGAGTAACGAATGCGCCGGCAGTATTCATGGACTTGATGAACCGAATCTTCTCACCGTTCTTGGACCAGTTTATCGTGGTATTCATTGACGATATTCTGGTTTACTCGAAGAGTTTTGAGGAGCATGCTGAGCATTTGAAGATCGCACTGCAGACGTTGAGACAGGAGAAACTGTATGCGAAGATGAGTAAGTGCGAATTTTGGCTGGAGGAAGTGAAGTTTCTGAGGCATGTTGTGTCGGGCGATGGAATCGCCGTCGATCCCGAAAAGATTGCAGCAGTTCGAGATTGGCCTATTCCAAAGAATGTTGCGGAGATAAGAAGTTTCCTTGGATTAGCCGGATACTACAGGAGATTTGTGGAGAACTTTGCTAGTCTGGCAGAGCCGTTGACTAAGCTTACGCGCAAGGAGATACCTTTTGTATGGACGGATAAGTGTGCGTTAGATTTTGAGACGTTGAAGCAGAAGTTGATAACCGCCCCTATTCTGACCGTGCCAGACAATTCCGGAGGATTGGTGATTCACAGCGACGCATCTGGGAAAGGATTGGGATGTGTTTTGATGCAGCATGGGAAGGTTGTAGCGTACGCATCGAGACAATTAAAGACCCATGAGAAGAATTATCCAACTCATGACTTGGAGCTTGCGGTTGTGATCTTCGCTTTGAAGATTTGGAGACACTACCTTTTGGGCGAGAGAGTCAAAATTTTTACAGATCACAAGAGTTTGAAGTATGTGTTCACTCAGAAGGAGCTGAATATGAGGCAGCGTAGATGGTTGGAGCTGATGGCTGACTATGACCTTGATCTTAAGTACCATCCGGGGAAAGTTAACGTAGTGCCGGATGCGCTTAGTCGGTTACCAGCAATTCAGGTGTTAACTACGCAGAAGGAGATCATTGCAGATTTTCGAAGATTTGACTTGGAGGTTGTGCTACCGCGTTCTACGGGACAGTTGATGTAGTTGCAAGTACAGTCGTCTTTAATTGAGAAAATTAAAGCAGCACAATCGCAGGATCCTAGACTGCAAAAGTTTTGAGAGCAGGCTGAAGCTGGACTACGAACAGATTTACTGATCCACGAAGATGGTTCGTTGAGGTATGGTAGCCGTTTGTGTGTGCCAAAGGGTGATGTTCGTGAAAAGCTTATGAAGGAGGCACACAGTTCAGCTTATTCTGTACATCCAGGAGGCACAAAGATGTACCGAGATATTCGACAGCATTTCTGGTGGGAAGGCATGAAACGGGAGATTGCTCGTTTTGTGGCTAAGTGCTTCGTGTGTCAGCAAGTTAAGGCTGAACATCAAAGGGTTGCTGGTTTATTGCAACCACTTCCGATTCCTCAGTGGAAGTGGGAACATATAACCATGGATTTCGTGACGGCTTTATCGCGGAGTCCAAAGGGCAACAATGCAGTATGGGTGATTGTTGATCGGTTGACCAAGGCAGCTCACTTTATTCCTTTCCGGGTTGGTCAATCAACGGAGACTTTGGCAGAGCGGTACATGCAGGAGATTGTAAGATTGCATGGATTACCGGTGAGCATCGTGTCCGATCGGGACACTCGGTTATTATCACACTTATGGAGAAGTTTACAGGAAAGTTTGGGGACACGATTGAAGTTTAGCACAGCCTATCATCCTCAAACTGATAGTCAGTCGGAGAGAACGATCCAAACTCTTGAAGATATGTTGAGAGCATGCATGTTGGACTTCAAGAGATCGTAGGAGGATCATCTACACTTGGTGGAGTTTTCTTACAACAACAGTTTTCAAGCAACTATCCAGATGGCTCCGTTTGAAGCTTTGTATGGTCGTAAATGCCGTTCACCCATTTGTTGGGATGATGTCGGTGAACGAAGATTGTTGGGACCAGATTTGGTGGTGCAGACAGTTGAGAAGGTTAACACTATCAGAAATCATATGAAGGCAGCTCAAGACAGACAGAAGAGTTGGGCTGACATGTCAAGAAGACCTCTAGAGTTCGCCGTGGGTGATTCGGTATTCTTGAAGATATCACCGACTAGAGGGGTGATTCGTTTTGGGAGTCGAGGAAAGCTTAGTCCTCGATTTGTTGGACCCTTTGAGATATTGGAGCGTGTTGGAGAGGTAGTGTACCGTTTGGCGTTACCGCAATCCTTGGCAGGTGTGCACGATGTGTTTCACGTATCTCAACTACGAAGATATGTTCGAGATGAAACACACGTTTTGGATCATTCGGAGTTAACAGTACGGGAAGATTTGACTTTTGAGGAGCGACCGGTTGAAATCGTGGATCGAAGGGAAAAGGTTCTTAAGAACAAGGTTATCCCCCTTGTGCTTGTTTTTTAGGGTAATCGATCGCATGGAGAGTCCACTTGGGAACGAGAAGATGAGATCCGGCAGAAGTTTCCTCACCTTTTCCTGTAATTTCTATCTTTGTATTCTTGGAATTTCGAGGACGAAATTCTTTTGTAGTTGGGTATGATGTAACACCCGAGCCCAATATTACTATTTTCTGTTACTGTTTGAGCATTAATGTGGTACTCAGTTCATCTAGCTTGCCTGTTTGTCACTTACTGTAAAATTCTATCTGGCAAAGTCATTTCTGCATATAACAAATTTTAGCATCTAAAATAAAATTAAAAAATATCCATCTTGGCCTACTCGACACCTCTAGTCTTGTGGTAGTGTCCGTGTTTTGTGATCTCGTCCCGTTCAGTGAAACGGGCGAGTTTGGACAGCTACGCGCATGTACAGGTGTCCGTCTTGGGGGTATGCTTTTTGATCATAAAACACCTCATTTTAAAATTTGGAACCCGCTTAAAATCCTATTATTTAAATTTCAAATTTTTGGTCCCAACCCGGGCGTGATTTGGAAATGTTTTGTTTAGCGCCAAAATCCCAAATTTTAATAATTTAAAACCTCGTATATAATCCCTAACTTATATTCATAACACTGTTAATTTAATCTTCAAAAATCTTTTAAATATTCTTTTTAAAACCTCTGAACCTTTCCCAGCCAATCACGAGGCATATAATTCCCCGTGGGCCCCATCGCATATCTTTCTCTCTCTCTCTCTATCTTTCTCTCTCTCTCTCTCTCTAACTTTCTCTCTCTCCATATATATATATAATTTCCTCTCCTCTCGTTTCTTTTCATCACGAGCAGAAACCCATCGCGAGAAAACCCTTTGGCTGAACCCTAGCCACCTTCAACCCCGTCGCCGCCGGCACCACCCTTGCCGGTCTCGTCGTCTCCTCGCCCTCACCCGAGTCTCCCTCTCCTCGCCATCTCCTTCCTCTTCCTTGTTTACCCGAGCCTCCACCCTTGCAACCCATCGCCGGCGGCATCTCTTCGTCGCCATCCGCGCCACCACTAGCACCTTCTTCACCATCTGCGCCCTCCAGCACCACCGACCATCTCCTCTCCCTCTCCGTTTCTCCTTTCCCTACACCAGCGTTCCCTACCCGAACCCTCAACGCCGTCGCCGCCGCAACCCAGCGCCGGCGCCACCGTCGTCGCCCGCACCTCCTTACCTCACCATCATCCTTCTCACCTCGCTCATCTTCCTTTCGTTGCCGATCCAAGATCCTGTACCCGAGCAGCCGACTTATCGAGCACTGCAGCCATCACCGCCTCGTCATCTCGGAAGTCGACCGAGCACCACCTTGATCCCAGTGGAGCCCTTGCTGTTATCGTGTTGCCTGGGTTCGCGCCTCCGTTCTCGTGATCGTCATTCTTCGAGGCAAGTATTCGATACTTGCTTACATGCTACCGAAACTTTAAACTTACCCTAATATTTATCTGTGATCTAATAGTCTATTGTTAATAAATCATCTTATATACATTGCTTTCCGTTTAACCCTAGTAGCATGCCAAATTGATTATTTTCTTATTAAAACCCTATTTAGAAGTGATAACAGTGGAGTTCCAATGAACCGTATCAGGCTCCGCTGTACCTTTATGTTTCCGAACCTAAGACTTAATCTCGCATCGAATTATTCATACCTAACGACCCCGTATATGATAGATTACATTTTGATTTACTGCTATGGTGCTTTTATTCCAGTTTAGCCTATCAGATATTCATGTACAACTTAAACCGGTCAAATTACAATTGCATTCTCTAAACAGATTATACATGTCGTTGCATTCTTGGAACACTCAATGTTTTATTAACCTGATTCCAGTAGTTACATTTACCATTCTGTATTCACGTTATATTGACACCATCTATTTAACACGATTGAAAACTGTACCGCTAGATAATAAATCCGCTTTATTGCTTTACGCATTGATTAGATCTTGATGTTTGCTTATATCTGATTGTGAGCACACCCACGATATTGTTTATATCTTGACCTGACATGGCTACATATATACATATTGATACACCTGACATGGTACCGGATACTGTTAACTTGACCTGATGTACCATGACCCGACCTGTTACCTGATCTTGTGTCTAATGCTAACAAACCTGACATGTAGTCCTCATGGACCGTCCCTATTGTCTATCCAGACAAACCTGCTTTTACCTGATCCTGTGTTGGCATTAGTTCTTGATTACTGAATACCTGACTTGATACACATAACTTGGGGGTATGGGGAAATCAAAGGTGAAACCTGCCTTGTAACTCGACAATTCACTACCTGTCCTGAGCGTACACATTCCTGTTTTGTGCCTAGCGGCATGTCTCGGTTTCAGCCGAGAATATTGTGGCCGTGGTCCCGGGTATATACGGGATACTATCGAGTGTACACATTCCTGTTTTGTGCCTAGCGGCATGTCTCGGCTGCAGCCGAGAATATTGTGGCCGTGGTCCTGGGTATGTACGGGATACTATTGAGTTACATCGACGATTCATCAATTGATTTCGAAGACTTTAGACTAGAAAACCTGATAGAACAGTTTAGTTACCCACTGCACACTACCCTGCACTGCTTGTTTCACATTATTGCTTTATTCATGTCTATTTTGCATTGCCTATTACATTGTTCATGTTATATTACTGGTTGACATGACGCGCTGACGTCTGGGTTTTGCATGGCCCAGATTCTGTACCACTGTCGCAGTCCGAGCAGGAGTACTTCAGCCAGCAGGCTGAGTTGTGAGTTCAGTAGTGGTTAGTTTTATTTCCTGCATTTATTTCCTGATGTGAGCCCGCATTATGGGACACACCTTTCAGTTATTTGTATTGGATCATTTGTTTCCGCACTTATTTATTATTGACTCTTGTTATTCTGGATTATGGACATGTTTTAGATAGTTTTATCTTGTTCTTGATATCTCTACAGCCGTAATGTGACTGTGGATGGATACTTCCTACCCACAGGTAGCATGGTTGGCTATGTCACGTGCCCAATCTAGCGTACTCTGGGAAGCGAGGCGTGACATGTTCTTTTGATGCCCATGTTCTTTTCGATCCGGGATCTACGCATTCGTATGTTTCTACGCAGTTCGCGCCGAGGTTAGGCCGAAAGTCGTGTTTGCTGGATCAGCCGCTAGTAGTGACTACTCCTGTGGGAGAGTCGTTTGTTGCGCGACACGTGTTCCGATCATGTGCTGTCCGTTTAGGAGACAGAGATCTGTCCGTCGACTTGATCTTTCTTGAGATATTGGACTTCGATGTTCTGTTGGGCATGGACTGGCTAGTGACTTGCTATGCGTTCGTGGACTGCCGCGAGAAGACAGTTAGATTTTGTTTTCCCGGCGAGTCAGTGTTTGTTGTGCAGGGGGACCGTGGTGCCGCCCCTCACAGTTTGGTTTCTGTTCTGTGCGCTAGACGGCTTTTAAGGAGGGGATGTCGGGGATTCTTGGCTTTCATTCATGATACTGGAGCTACGGTGGAGTCGTTAGACCAGGTTTCTACCGTGCGAGAGTTTCCCGATGTCTTTTCTGATGAGTTACCTGGGTTGCCGCCAGAGCGCGATATTGAGTTTTGCATTGATCTGATTCCTGGCACGGAGCCTATTTCTATACCGCCTTATCGGATGGCTCCGGCAGAGCTTAGAGAGCTTAAAGATCAATTGCAAGAGTTGCTTGTTTTGGGACTTGTGCGTCCGAGTGTTTCGCCGTGGGGAGCTCCTGTTCTGTTCGTCAAGAAGAAGGACGGCAGTTTGAGGCTATGTGTGGATTATCGTCAGTTGAACCGAGTTACGGTGCGGAACATGTATCCTTTACCCCGCATTGACGATTTATTGGATCAGCTCCAGGGTGCGAAACATTTTTCGAAGATTGATTTGCGTTCGGGTTATCATCAGTTGCGGGTTCGGAATGATGACATTCCGAAGACTGCTTTTCGTACGCGTTATGGGCATTATGAGTTTTTGGTGATGTCGTTCGGACTCACCAATGCGCCAGCAGCGTTCATGGATCTGATGAACCGGATTTTCAGGTCGTTCCTCGACCAGTTCATTATAGTGTTTATTGATGACATATTGGTCTACTCTGGGAGTCATGAGGAGCATGAGCAGCACTTGAGGATTACTTTGCAGATATTGAGAGAGCACCGGCTGTATGCTAAATTCTCAAAGTGCGCATTTTGGCTTGATAAAGTTGACTTCCTGGGTCATGTGGTGACTGGTGATGGTATTCTTGTGGACCCGAGGAAGATCGAGGTTGTACAGCTTTGGCCCAGACCTGTATCGGTGACGGAGGTCCGCAGCTTTTTGGGCTTAGCTGGTTATTATCGCCGTTTTGTGCAGGATTTCTCGAGTATCGCTGCACCACTGATTGGACTGACCCGGAAGGGAATTCCTTTTCTCTGGACTGATGCGTGCGAGCAGAGTTTTCAGCAGTTGAAGACTCGGTTGACGACAGCACCAGTTCTTTCTTTACCTTCTGGATCAGGCGGCTATGTTGTTTATTATGATGCTTCTCGAGTGGGGCTCGGCTGTCTTTTGATGCAGCATGATAGGGTGATTGCATATGCTTCTAGGCAGCTGAAGAAGCACGAGCAGAATTACCCCACTCACGATCTTGAGATGGCAGCGGTAGTCTTTGCGTTGAAGATTTGGAGACACTACTTGTACGGAGAGTCGTGTCAGATCTTCACGGATCACAAGAGTTTGAAGTATATCTTCCAGCAGCGAGATCTGAACCTGAGACAGCGCCGATGGATGGAGCTAGTGAAGGATTATGATTGTGAGATCCTTTATCACCCGGGCAAGGCGAATGTGGTAGCTGATGCTTTGAGTCGTAGGCCCGTGGGTAGCTTGTCCCAGTTGATCGCAGTTCAGTGTCAGTCTTCTGCAGATTGACAGCTCTTGTGTGATAGTAGAGTGCAGTTCGAGTTCACTTCCGCTGGGGGACAGCTTGCTCATGTCTGCGCCCGTCCACTTCTCTTTGATCGTATCCGTGAGGCGCAGCCCAGTGATGCCCATTTGATTGAGATTCTTGAGCTTGTTCGGCAGAGAAGAGTTTCGGAGTTCATGATTGATGACCAGGGTGTGCTACGATGCGGCACTCGCTTGTGTGTACCAGATGTTGATGGGTTGAGACGCGAGATCCTAGAGCAAGCACATCAGTCGGCCTTTAGCGTTCATCCAGGTTCCACCAAGATGTACCGTGACTTGAGGGACTTCTACTGGTGGGAAGGGATGAAGCGTGATATATCGGACTTCGTTTCGAGGTGCCCGACTTGTCAGCAAGTCAAGGCTGAGCATCAGAGACCGGCTGGAGAGTTGCAGCCTTTACCTGTTCCGGAGTGGAAATGGGAGCAGATTTCCATGGACTTCATTGTGGGTCTACCCAGGACCAGTCGAGGGTATGACTCCATTTGGGTTATTGTAGACCGGTTGACGAAAGCGGCTCACTTTCTTCCAATGAAGACCACTTTCGGTTATGTTCAGTATGCTCAATTGTACATAAATGAGATTGTGCGTTTGCACGGTGTTCCCACATGCATAGTATCTGACAGAGGCACCCAGTTTACTAGCCGTCTTTGGCAGAAGCTTCAGGAAGCCTTGGGTACCCGGCTGAGTTTTAGTACCGCTTTTCATCCACAGACCGATGGCCAGTCAGAACGGACTATTCAGACTCTAGAGGATATGCTCCGTGCATGCGTGCTTGATTTTGGTGGCAGTTGGGATCGTCACTTGCCGTTGATTGAGTTCTCCTACAACAACAGCTTTCAGGAGACTATTCAGATAGCACCTTTTGAGGCTTTATATGATAGGAAGTGTCGATCGCCAGTCTGTTGGACCGAGCTTAGTGAGAGTTTGGTTTTGGGACCCCAGCTAGTTCAGGAGACCACGGAGAAGATCCAGCTGATTCAAGATAGGATGAGAGCAGCCCAGTGCAGGCAGAAGTCTTATGCCGACCGTCGTCGTCGCAGACTTGAGTTCGCAGTGGGGGATCATGTATTCCTGAGGATTTCTCCGATGAAGAGCGTTATGCGATTTGGGAAGAGAGGGAAGCTCAGTCCCAGATTTGTAGGTCCTTTCGAGATCCTTGAGCGAGTGGGTTCTTTTGCTTATCGTTTGGCGCTCCCGCCCAGTTTTCCAGATGTTCACCCTGTTTTTCATGTGTCGATGCTTCGTAGATACCTTCATGATCTTTCTCACACGATTCAGCACGAGACCGTTCAGCTTGAGCATGATCTTTCGTTCACCGAGCAGCCGGTAGTTATTTTGGATCGGCAAGTGAAGAAACTTCGGTCAAAGGTCTTGCCATCTGTGAAGCTTCTTTGACGTAGCCCGACTAGTGAGGAGATCACTTGGGAGGCCGAGAGCGAGATGCGGAAGAAATTCCCTCATCTTTTTGAAGGTACGCTTGTATGAAATTTTAATTCGGGGACCGAATTTCTGTAAGGAGGGAAGATTGTAACGTTTTAGAAATCGTTTTACGAATTTTCCCGTTTTAGGGCAAAATTGTCGGTTTTTCCCGTTTTAACCCGATTTCGATCAAACGACCGTATAACCTTACCGACACCTAGTTTGGCCAAAATAAAGCTTGTGCGCGAACTTTGGGAGTATTTGAGAGGTTTTGGTTCAGATAGATTTTTTCCCAAATAAAATATTATTTTAAGCGATATTTTGTGCACGTAAATCGGGAAAATTTTCTTTTGTGAATAAATTAATTTTGTCACTAGAATTATTTTAGAAGGTTCTTTTTAAATATCTAGATTTTTTTTGGTGACTAATGGTTTCTTTTTAAAAATAAAAGAAAAGGGTGTAAAGGTGGCAAATTGCTTTAATTAGCATTTATTACTCTTTTTCCTTGCTTTTTCTTCACAAAATATTCACAAAACCCCCCTCTCACCCCCTTGGCCGAGCCTCATCCCCCCATTTCCGTCCTCAAAAGTTCCAAACTCATTTCTCACTCTTTTTCAATCAAAAACACAAAAAGAATTCCAAAAATAAATCCAAAAATTCCTATATAAAAATTAAACCATTTTTCCTTCACTAATCCTTCATGGATCTTCATCAAAGCTTGATTTTTGGAGGCTAAAATGATGGATCTATTTTCATTTTGGTGTTCTTGAGGAGGTATAATTTCTTACCTTAATCCATAATTAATTGCTTTAATCTTAAACTAGCTAATTTAGTTAACTATTTATGTGCTTAGTTTAGCTTTTAATTCATGATTATTTCATTATATTTGGTTTAAGAAATTCATGTTAGGGTTAAATTTTGATTAAGTGATTAGTGTTTATTTGAAGTGTTAAATTGTGTTTTGGAAAAGATTAATCTAGTAGAAAATGTTAAAATTTGCTAATAAGCATTTTGTTTAATTAAGCATAATTAGCGAGTGTTAAAAATATAGGATTGGTTTAGATAGCTTAGTTAAGCTATTTTAAGGTATTTGTAACTGTTAGATTTGCGTTATCTTGAATCTAGTGCGATATATTGCGATAGGTTGCTTACTAGATTTCGGGGTTTTTCCGACGTAGGGTTCGTTTGGTAGTTGTGAGGTTATATCCAGTGTATTCCTCATAATTTTTGTGTTGTGTTGCGCGATCGGGACGATCGGGGTCCAGACTTGGTGTTTTGTAGTTTAGCGACCCCAATTAGGGTTTTGGCCGGTATCGTGCGCGATAGATGCGCTAAGCGCGCAGTGTAATTTTCCGGGCGTTTTCGTTGCGTTTCGTTGTCTTTTCGTCATTATAGGATATTTAGCTCATGTGTTGTATTTATGAAATTTTAGGTTCGCAAGCAGCGACTTCGGGTGCTGCGGACAAGGGGAAGCAGGTGGTCGGATTTTCATAGCTCAAGACCATCGGTGAGTAGATTTAACATCTACGGGGAAATCGCCCGTATGGCGTTATGCGTCGGGGCGAATATGATATGATAGCTGCATGTATTTGCATATTAGTTACTTTCATATGAATGTCATTGCATAGCATTATCTGTTATACTTGACTCATACCTTTAGATATAACACATTACTGACGGTTCATGTTGCATGAGCACTATATTGTATGCTACACCCACACCGTCTGTAATTGCCATGACACGCACACACACCTACATATGTGATATGGTAGTGGATAGGAATGATTGGAGTAGTAACTCTTATTCTATTGTTCATATGAAATACTGTGGACACATACATACGTGATATTGCATTGGGCAGGAATAGTTAAGGTAGTGAACCTTATTCCACTTCACTTATATCTTGCTATAATTACTTATATATCATGCATACATATTGACATGTACACCCTCGTACTTGATTACATGTAGATACTTAAACCTTGCTACACTTACATGTACACTTCATATGATACTGCATTTATTTTCGAAGGAATTGGGAACTGCATGATATGTTTTAAAGCTAGATTCAATTTAAAGAGCGGTTTTCCCTTTATATGCTCATATTGATATTTTATGTTGCATATATCAGTTTTATATGAATTTTACGAATTGAGATATGGATTTCATATGATTTATGGATTTGAGAACCGTGGGGGATATTTTCAAGAAAACTATGTATTGTTTGAAAACCCGGTTTCTCTTGATATGATATTTGATGTGTCCACCATGTGATTTCTCGGTTCTGAGATTTGGCTTGTGATACCCGATTCGAGGAGTGGGACGCACCGTCTGTGGGTACATGGTGGACCCGGTATGGTACCCCGGGATGAGTGGTGATTTCGTGGTGTAGACGATAAGCCTGACGGTGATACCACCACCTACCGGTGATTGTATTTGGACTTGGCGGTTATCATGGAGATACCGACCGGAGTGAGGTATGACATATCGTCAGGGCTAGTCATGGTGACAGCGCCTGAGTTATGAGGATTTACGTGTCGATGCTAGACACGGGTTTCATGATGTTTCGAGTGTCGGTATTTGACACTCAGGTTTTCGTGAGACATACAGGATGTGAGGGCCGATCTGAGGATGCGGTGCCTGAGGATTTGGGATTTGATGTGTCAGTGAGGGACACTGGTGTTTTTCCATACTGATGATTTTTGCATGAGATTTTATATTATATCATCCCACACTCAGGATTATGTTGATATGCATTGTTTCATATAGTTTTAGTACCCTGATGATGTACCTTTACATGATTGTTGCATATTCACCTATCATACTTATGCTATCGGATTACTTGTGATAGATAGATCGCTGTTCGTGCATACTTGCGATTACTGTATGATGTTATTTACTATTCACGAGTTGGCAACTCACCCCCGTTGTGCCACAGTGTTGTGCAGGACTTACCCTCTGAGTAGTCGCGGCAGGGCATCTTATCATCTCTACTTTTGCGGATACCGCTACGGTTGGCTGTGAAGCCTTGTTTTTAGGTGGGTTGCGGTTATCTGTTTGTACTTTGTATATTTTTTTGTTGGATCTAGTATTCTCCATCTACCACTATTGTATATGACTTAAAGACGACTTGTGAGGATTCAGTGTTATTTTGTGGTGACTTTGGGTGCCGTGCTCGTGGGAGCCTGTTTTGTTGAAAAGTTTTACTTCTTTATGCAGTTTTCTTTTATATTTCTTCGCTTCGGCATCGTATATATGTTGTGGTGGTTGTCTCCGCCGTTGGGCGTGATTTGCTCCCGTTTGGGATGCTTTTATTATTATCTATGTTGTACCCGTTTTCGGGGTTAGTTTTTACAAAGGAGGTGCTGCCGAAATTTTTAAGAACGAAAACTAAACTTAAAGATTTTTACTTAAAAAAATTCCGAATGTTTAAAACTATGTTTTCTCCGTTGATCCAGTTTTGGGTGGTTTAGATTTCTGGGTTTCGGCTTACTTAAGTTGCGTACGCCTTTAGACGTTACGTAGTTTAAGTGCCGGTTACGGGCCAAATTTGGGTCGTGACAGGTTATCAATCTTTGCTTCAACGCCTCAAAAGCTGACGTGAAACAATCCGTCCATACGAATGGTACCTCATTTCGCGTAGGCTTGGTCAAAGGCTCAGCCAATCGAGAAAAATTCTCCACGAACCTTCTGTAGTATCCTGCAAGTCCAAGAAAACTTCTGATCTCTGTTACGTTCTTCGGAATCAGCCAATCTTGAACTGCTGCAATCTTTTCGGGGTCAACGGCGATTCCATCTCCGGATACGACATGCCCCAAAAACTTCACTTCTTCAAGTCAAAACTCGCACTTTCTCATCTTCGCATATAATCTTTCTTGCCTTAATGTCTGCAGTGTGATCTTCAAGTGTTCTTCTTGCTCTTCAAGGCTCCTCGAATAGACCAGAATATCATCGATGAACACCACAATAAACTGGTCCAAGAACGGTGAAAAGATTCGGTTTATCAAGTCCATAAATATCGTCGGTGCATTCGTGACTTCGAATGGCATCACTAAATACTCGTAATGTCCATACCGAGTTCGGAACACGGTCTTGCAAATATCCTCTGATTTAACTCGGACCTGATGATATCCGGATCGCAAATCCAGCTTCGAGAATACCCTCGCGCCACTAAACTGCTCGAACAATTCGCCAATGCGAGTGATCGGGTACTTGTTCTTAATAGTCACCCGGTTTAATTCTCGATAATCGATGCATATCCTCCTTGTGTCATCTTTCTTCTTTACTAGAAGAACTGGAGCTCCCCAAGGTGAATTGCTGCTGCGAATCCAACCCTTCTCAAGTAATTCGGTAACCTGCTTCTTGACTTCTTCCAACTCCACTGGTGCCATCAGATAGTACTCCTTTGAGATTGACGCTGCACCAGGAACAAGATTGATCGTGAACTCCACATCTCGTTTTGGCGGTAAACCCGAGATGTCCTCGAACACGTCCATGAACTCTCAAACCACAGCTGACGCTTCCTCCTTATCAACTTCCATCGACGAAAGAACATTGTTTGTCGGCCTAGCCCTAAACTCGATTGGCCCGACAGAACTGCTACCTCCAACAATAAACAAACTCCGGATGTCCGGGAATCTGGAAAATCACTTTCTTTGCCCTACAATGAGCGTGGAAAGTGCCGAGAAAGTCCATTCCCAAGACAACATCAAACAATGGGATGCACCAGAATTGAATAATACTAATGCAGGAAAATATGAACAGGTAGGATACCGAAATGACTTCATCCGAAGCCAAGATACTGAAGAAGATTAAGCACGGCAAACATGATTCAAGCTGGCGATAAAATATGAACTGGTAAGCAATGAAACCGAGAGAAGTAAGGTAATATAACGACCATGAAATAAGGAAGCGAATCAAGACTAGGACTCCAACTTACTTAAATAGAGTACCTCATTGTAACCATGCTGCAGTTCATAGTTACAATCACATAACTCCGTTCAAGTCGCCTAAATCCTAGTATCAGAATCAAAGGATTAGGGAGAAACAATAGGGAACCAAAAGGATTTTAAGTCGAGATGCAAGGTCATTTGCATATCGTCAAGACAAAGGTCAAGAGAAAAATATGATTCAAGAATCACGATAACAAGGTGGCAGGACATGTTCCTAATTACGGGTTTCCTGCTTCGTGTATTGAGTTCAATACCCAACTACAAAAGAATCAACCCGATAACCTAAATCCTATAGCTCTGATACCAAACAAACCCTGTCACGCCCCGCTTCCCAGAGTGTGCTAAGATAGGCACGTGACAGAGCAACCATGCTACCTGTGGATAGGAAACATCCCTCCACAGTCACATTACGGCTGTCTAGAGATATCAAGAACAGGAAAATAAAATAAACTATCTAGTACATGTCCATGAGCCAGAATAAACGAGTAAAGAAATAATATGTTGAAGTAATAAATCCAAAGAGCAAAACATCTGGAAAGTAAAACATAACTAAACTGGATACTAACTGGATCATCACTGCTCGGCCTAACGGCGGAAGTACTCCTGATCAGCCTGCGACAAAGGTAGAGGATCTGGACCATGCAAAACCCAGACGTCAGTGCGTCATAATATCAATAATTCTAAGCAAGCAGGATGTAATGAAATATGCAGGCATGAACTATGAACAGTAACAAGTCATCAGTAACAAGTAAACAGTAACATGAATATAGATCAGTGAACAGGATATAAACAGGTGAAGTGCAGTGAGTAGTCTAAACTGTGCTATAGAGTTATCTACTCTAAAATTATTCGAAATCAATAAATGTAATTCTCATCGTAACCCATCGGTCTATGCCCCGTTCAACCCCACGGGACCACGATAACAAGATATGATAGACTGTGAGTCTATGTCCCGTTCAACCCCACAGGACCACGGTAACAAGATGTAATAGCCCATTTGAGTTACGTTCAGATACATTCTTGATTTCCACATACCCCCAAAGTTATGTGTGTAAGTCAGGTATTGATAAATCTGGAGCTAATGCCAACACAGGATCAAGCAGGTATATGTTTGTCTGTATGGACAACAGGAAATGCTCGTATGGACAACAGGTCAAGATTGTCGGCATTCGTAACGAGATCAGGTAACATGTCAAGTTGTGGTACATCAGGTCATGTCAGGTGGTGTACATGTATCAAGTCATGTCAAGTAATGGTGTATCAGGTCATGTCAAGTAGTGCACAGGTGTCAAACAGGTGCTCATAATCAAACTGTAGCAAGTATTGAATCAAGGTGAAAGTACGGATGTACAATAAAAGTATGGATGCACAAATATCGATCAGGGGTCACATCATGACTAAGTAGGATGCACAATTATCAAGCATGGTGTACTAATATAACAGTAACATGAAATAATATGGTCTCGGCGTGCAACTAGATATGTAATAAACCGTACGGATACAGACGAATACTATAAAACTGTAAATCGGTAAAATTTGCTGAATATCAAAACACAAGCATTATTATTTATTAAATAGATATTTATATAATAATATTAACATGTATAACATATTCAAACCGATTAATAACTATAAAAGTGGTATTGATTAACCATGCACAAGAAAGTTCCGTTCAGAAATTCAGCGTCACTCTGATTTGTAAAATAGCTTAAAAATAACAAACGTTCTCCAAAAGGGACGTGTCTTATACCAAAACAAAGATAATTAAATAAGGTTTTCATTTTTATAAGTTGGAGTATCTCAGGTTGTTCTTAAAAA
The DNA here is from genome assembly GCA_030015575.1 of Agapanthus africanus. NCBI lineage: Eukaryota > Viridiplantae > Streptophyta > Magnoliopsida > Asparagales > Amaryllidaceae > Agapanthus > Agapanthus africanus. The sequence continues at coordinate 97,195,369 of JASDDO010000014.1, read as the reverse complement.
AAGCTATGAACATTCAAAGTTGAAAGTTTGCTGCTGGAATTTCCCTGGACAGCAGTTTAGAGATATTTTCATTTGCATTTTACGTTATTTAAACAATTTATTTTGCAAGTAAATATTTTATAGAGTTGTAGTATTATGAGTTAGCTTCGTAAAGAACTAAATAACGTATACTAATAATTTTTCTATGATTTATAATGAATTTTATAAACTAAGGTGTACAGTAAATTTTAGATTTGTCGTATCCGCTTTGCAACGACGTTTCATGTGTAAACTATAATATTTTCAAACTATATTTTGTATAACATTATAAAATGCAGATTATAAACTAATTATAGATAATGATAAGAATATTACGACGATGTATATTTTAAATGATATGGATGCAAACGGGTATCCGAAAACGGTAAAACTTTAATATGGATGTATAGTACAATCAACATGTGATATTTTTATTCATATGGATGCAAAATAAGATACATAGCATGTAGTAAGATGAATTAGCATGTGACTAGATATGTAAATATTGATATGGATGCATACGGATATCTGAAAACAGTAAAACTGTAAAATGGTAATGTGGGATGTATAACTAAATATTATGTGATGTTATTATTCAAATGGGTGCAATATATTGTAGTCTAGCATATAACAAGATAAATTTGTATGCACTAGATACGAAATAAATTATACGGATGCAAACGGACGTCCTAAAACAGTAAAATGATAACAGGGGATGTACAATACACTAAACATGAAATATTATTATTAATATGGATGTGGTATATATCATAGCATGTAGCAAGATAAACTTGCCTCGATCGAATCACGCGACGGATACGCACATCACGTCCGACGTCGGTAAATCGTCGCAACGCACACGCGGCACGCGGGACGGGTCCATGCAAGGCAAGAGGGTGATCACATAGGCAAGGTACGTTCACTAGATCACTCGGATCGTCAGCGACGAGCACGGCTCTGGCGGTGATCACCGGAATTAAGAAACAAGATCAAGAAAAAGAAAGAAGAAAGAAGAAGAAGTAAGAAGAAGAGGCCGTGTCTTAAATAAGGAAGAAGAAAAATAAATAAATAAAATATATATAAATATATATATGCAGAGGAGAGAGAGAGTGAAAGGGGTTGTTAGTTTGTTAGGAAATTAGTTTAGATTTAAATTTAAAAAATCTTTTATTAGTTAACTAAATTTTAATTTGTATCAATTTATAAAATTAATATTATATAAATAAAATTTGATATTCTGGTAAATACAAACATAATCCAAAACATGCCCGGGTCGGGTCTAAAATTCAGTTTTAAAATACGAAAAATATACATGTCGACCAAAATTAAAGTTGGATATCCGGGTAACGAAAAAATGCATACCCCCAAGAACGGATGCACGCACGTGCATGTAGTCATCCAAACAAGTCCGTTTCACTGAACGGGACGAGAACAAGATACGCGGATACCACCACAAGGTTAGGGGTATCATGCATGTCATGCAATGTATTTTTAAAATATTTTATGTGGCTTAAAATGTTATATTAAAATGCAGATGCTAGATAAAATGCGAGTATGCAATGTACAAATAAATGAAAGTACACGAGTCCATATAACAGGTCAGGATAAATCATAAACATGAATCAAGACTGATTTCAAGCATGCGGGTCGGGTCGGATGCAAATACAAATGTCAATTACACTATTCGCACCCAAAATACAATAAATCAAGAAAATATCATAAATAAAGAATACTAGAAGTGGTATAAATGAAATAGAGTGTTACATCACGAGGCTGAAGAAATTCCTACCGCCTGCGGCAAATCCTAAAGGTGATGGACCCAAACGCCTCAAGTCTGGGGGCACAATCGTACATACGGTCCACATGGCTTCTGGGAAAGAAGAAAGTCGTGCTTCCATAGGTCATCGACCGCAAACTCGGTCGTTGACAAAAACTCAGGAGCAACAACAAAAGCTCCAGGAAATGCTGATCAAAATGGCATCACTTACCGGACAGAAAGAAAGTCCGGATCCAGCAGCAGAACAGCGCCAGGAGCAGGAGACCGACACAGAGTTCTTGTGAAGGGTGCTCGAAAGAAAAGACAAAAAAGCCACTAACATGAAGCAGTTAGCGCTCTTATTTCAGGATATGGTTGGAATAATGATCCAACCAGAATCTCCAGCCGAAGATCCGTCGATAATCATCGAGGATGACAGAGGGAAAACATCAAACCCTCTTCCGGTTTTATCAACAGCCAAGGAGAAAACGATCTCCAAGGCTGCTCTAGATAATTATATTGCTCGACAAATAAGAGCTCATGAAGAAAATGAAGTGGCTGGCCAAATCGTCAGAACTGGACGACCGTATCCAGGCTGGTATGATCAAATTAAGTACCCGTCGGGATACACGATCCCTAAGTTCTATGTATACAAAGGGACAGGCAACCCTCATCAATACGTCGTGTAGTTTAGAGCTCTGTGCGGAAACACCGGAGCGACAACAAATTGTTGCTTCGCCAGTTCGTTGGCAACTTGTCAGAAACGGCCTTTGAATGGTACTCGGAGCTCCCAAATGACTCCGTAAAGACATTCACAGAGATGGAGTTGCTGTTCACACAGCAGTTCGCCAGCGCAAGTGAGCGTACCCTTATCACGGCATTAATCAACGCCAGGGTAAGGTCAAGAGAAACTTGAGTTCAATATGCGATCCGGTGGCGGAACCTATGGTCTAAGTGCGAACAACACATTGAAGAATCTCCCGCTGTAGGCATATTCACCGAGACCCTTGATTCTCAAAAGATTGTGTCTCAGTTCATGACATTCTTCAAACCAACCACCTTTCAGGCTCTGATCGATAAACTGGCCCAAATGGACCAGATGGGCCACAGGCCTTCCTTCTCAAATAAGGACCCTCAAAATAACAAGGGTAAAGGGAAAGCAGCCTTTGCTGCTATTCTCCGCCGAACATAAAGACGCGACTGCGTAGGGTCATCTTGCCTGAATTTGGGGGTAGATGCAATTTGGTACTATCCGTCCACCTCTCCGAAAATACCAAGTTGATTTATGGCACCGTGTATCGGAAGTTTAGACAGATGCAGCCGATGTAGCAGACTTCGTCAGATTCCCCTTCGTTGAGGGATTTTTGATTGTGGGGACGCTCTTCCCTGTAGGCGCAAGCCCCTGCAGTTAATTACGCTACCGCATCGCGGTAACCACTTTCTCCTTCTCCAGATAGTCACTTCGTGTCGTGGGTATTTGTTTTGTTTTTGGTTGTCCGTGGATTGTATACGGAGACTGATTTATGTTGTCGCCCGTAGGGCATAGATTAGTCCAAATCCGTATTTTCTTAGATTTGGGTTTGGGGTTGGGTTTAAGGATGCGTTAGTCTCATTTGAGACTAAGATCAACTTAACCGTTTGTTGAGAATACGTTAGTCTAATTTTAGACGAAAATCTACTCAACAGGATCATTTAGATCCAACAAAAGAGCATTTGGGCTCTATTGTTTAGTTTAGGGACATTGCAGTCCATTGTTAGTTTAAGGACATTACGGTCCATGGGCTTAAGGACCCCACAGTCCAAGGTTAAGGACATCATAGTCCATGGGCTTAAGGACCCCACAGTCCAAGCTTAAGTACATCATAGTTCATGGGCTTAAGGACCCTACAGTCCATAGTGTAAAGACGTCATAGTCTATAAAGTTTAAGGACATCATAGTCCATGAGTTTAAGGACCCCACAGTCCATAGTATGTTTGGTTATTGGGACCCGTCACCTCTCTGAAGACGTTGAAGGATTACAACGACAAATATTTAAAAAGTGAAGAGATGTACCCTTGAACCAATGTTGGTTGGGAGATCTGTAGTCCCATTTGGGAAATAAGATCAATTAATTAGATTATGAGCACATGGGCTCAGTTAAATCTGAATTGAGGACTTATGGCCAACCTGGGCTAAGTCCAATTAGGTTTAAAATGTTGGACCTTTGTTCGGACAGCTGAACATTTGTTTGGGCTCAGCCGCCCTTTATAATGCTAAGCATGGGTCTGGATTCTGACAATATTTTTATTTTTTATTGAGTGCTGAGCACTCATATGCCATATGAGATGATCAATCTTGGAAGACAATGGTGTATTTGAGGTTCAGTCAAAGAGGAGTCTTGCCTCTGGAAGACTTAGCTAATTTGGGCTAAGACTGGTTCAAATGTAGTGTTAAACACTAGCACATATTTAGCGATCACATGTTCCCACGTGATGCAAAATAGTGTTGAACAGTAGGAAAAAATAGTGTTAAACGCTAAAAAGAATGAAGCGCTCACGTGAAAAATAGTGTTAAACGCTAAAACTTCTCGCACCCACGCCACAACGGCCACAACTCGTCGCCCACAACCCATGACGACCACTCTCTGCCAGCCCCTCTCTACTTCACTCTCCCCTTCGTTCCTCCCCTACGTCATTCTCTCTCTCTCTCACTCTGCTCCAATACCGAGCCCTCCTATCCACAAGCTCTGACCGCCACCGACGATCTCCCGGCCGACCTTGTCTCTCTCTCTCCCCCTTCAAACCCCTACTCCATTAACACAAACCAACAACTGCCGACGTCCACCACCGCAATCTCCACTGCGACAACCACCGACGACTCCCCTCTTCCTTACGCCCTGACCGCTTCCCAACCCAAAACCACCGTCGAACCCTGCGCCCACCACCACCAGCACCACCCCGTCTTCTCCTTTCCCCCCTTCCTCAACGACCGAGCTACTCCCCTGCTCACCACCTCCGGGCTGCAAGCTCCGAGTACCCCAACACCGAGCCCTGCACCCACTGCCTCCAGCCGCCACCTGAGCTCGCCGCCGGTGGGTCCTCTGCATCCAAGCGCTTCACCGCAGTCCCCTGCCGTGGCCGCTGATACGCCGATCCAGCCAAGTCTAGTCGTGATCGTGTCGTGATCGTGTCGTGTTCGTGCCGTGATCATGCCCGTGTCACGCCATCCACCATCGTCGTTTCTCCCGTGCCACCTTCGCAAAAGGAAAGTGAAACTCCTCACTTGCTACTCACGTTATCGTATTACGTTATAACGAGTAATCTAAAGTATGAACACTTTTATATATTTTGTTGTATAACTGTTACATTTTAATTACACTCGTAGCTATGATGGTTGGAACATCATTGAGTGGATAATGTGTATTATTATTGTGTAGATCTTATAAGAATTACTTACCGTTGTTTGGTTGAAAGAAAACAAAGTATCGATTGTGACATATTTATATTTGGCAAGTGTTCGATACACCACCCTAATGAAAACCTCATTTCAAAATGACAGAATTTATGGCGCATAAATCCCTTTAATGATAATAAATAACTTATAAGAATTTGAGATTAAAATATTGACTCCATCGCTATGAAATGATACCTCCGTCTAGCTACGTCAAATCTGAAATTTTACCGCGCATGTTGTTTATTAAAATCATTGTAAATTAAATACAGATTGGAATGTGATGTTCTACAGCTCATATCGAACCCGACTCGATAATATAAAACCATATATAGTTTATTTTTCGATATTGATAGATTACGGCAACGAGAATTGACTGGGAATGCGACTTTGGACTGCAGTCCGGGTCAGCATTCCACGAGGGAAACCTGAATTTAAGCACCTGTACATACCTGAATAAAACTGAAAATGCACGTAGCCCCATATGGTCACATAGATAATTTAGTTAGATAACACATGAATCTGGTCCCATACTATTTCACCGTCATTTGATATTAAATCTGTATTTTAGAGTGTCGCGGGGTTCTGCAGTTTCTGCAGAAATGTTCCTTACACCATCACATTAAACAGAACATAACTTTCAATACAGAACTGATATTGACAATCCGGTTGATGCGTTGGAAACTTAACCGATAGAACTATATTTCATTCACTGGGGTAATATCTAAATCTAAACACAATCACTGATAAAACGCGCGTGAAGTTGGGTCTCCAGTTCTGAAACTGGAATTCCAGCAATCGGCCACTACCTTAAAATGTTGATATTTCCCTAACATAAATTCCGTTTGACATGAAATAAATTTTACTGGTTAGATAATCAAGTTTGCTTCATATGTCCTTTATATTATTTTGGTCGGATCTTTGCGTGTGATTTATCGTAAATTTTACAAGTTATATGGTATTGGTCATCATTGAAATAGGGAATATCTGTTCAGTGCATTTCTGCTTATTTTTCGTGTTTGCTTTATACCTGCTGCATAGTGATCATTCACTTTGAAACCTAGCGACTGATTTTCATTATCGATATATTAGTATTAGTGATTGGGTTATGGCAAATACGACAGTGATATTGATAGTGGAAAAGTGATTGAAAGTAATAGTGATACGTATTTGTTCACAATCCATCGAATACATGAATGCATACTATAACCTAGGGAATGGGGAAATCAAGGTGGAATAGAAATCGTATTTAGTGAGGTACAGTGATTTAAAGGATGATCATTCGCTATTAGTGACACACACACACACACACACACGGCCGTGGGCCTAGCAGCACGGCTGACAGGGTTATGTCCCGGGCACAGCGGATCGTAGTCTCGAGCATGTATAAGACCCTTGTTAAACACGAGCATCCTTTCCACCAATTGATTTCATTGACTTAGTGACCGTTAAGTAGCGACATACGCATTGCCTGGTTTATCGACATGATACCCATATTGCACTATTCATATTCAGTTGATATTTATTATATTCATGTTCTGCAATTCATTGTACTCCTCATATTTAATAATATTGCATACCCATCATATACAATTATTGCTATATGTGTTGCCCTGACGACCTGAGTGTGCATGCTCAGAAGACGAAGTAGATCCAGCCCAGGAGCAGGACCTACCATTCGAGATCGCGGAGGTCTAGACTGCATCACCAGCGCTATTTCATTTGATTTCAGTACTTGTTTTGTTGGTTAGTTGTTTTATTCTGCGAAATAAATGTATTTCGAACTCTTCTTATTTGCAATGCATTCCTTTACTCAAGTACTGTTTACTGACTACCATGTAATACTAGAAGCCGAAGTGTGACTACGGCGGGATTATTCCCTGACCGTAGGAGCATGGCTGGCCTAGTCGCCCCTCGTATCCCGTATTTTAGGAAGCGGGGTGTGACAATCAGGCAGCGGAAATGGGGAGGGATTGTGGGGGTTTTGGTTGGTTTGAAGATTCCAAGTGATGAAGCCATGGAAAGATTTTTTTTTTTTGTGAGAAAGAGAGGGAGTTGAAGTGCTTTTAGGTAGGTTGAGGAGTTAGGTTTTGAATTGAACGGGGAATGATTCAAAAGCGTTGACAGCTGAAGTTTGAATAATTTTAAATTTATAGTGTCGCGTATACTTTGAAAAAGCATGGACTGAAAACTTTTTTTTTCTTTTTGTATAATAGACCGTATTCTGATGCAAGCAGGATTCAAACCCTAGACCGCTTGCTTAGCGGCAGACAATCTTTACCCCCTACGTCATAGTAGCACCCACTACCTAATACTAAGTTCTAGTTTAGCTTTTGGTTAGGGTTTTTAGAACCGCGCTTTTTCTGTCGAATGTTAGGCATCTAAAAATGAAGATTATAAAGCTGGAATAGGGAATCTAAAAGACTCGAAAATAATTTAATTCCTGTCGAAATTCTGCAGCAACAACAACTGAGCCTTTTATCCCAAGTATATGGGGTAGGCTACATGAACCAACAAAAAAGTCACGCCAGGTCCAGCACATGAATCCTCCGCCTCCACTCACTCCTATCGAACAATATACTTTCATTGAGGCCTTTGGCAACCATATCGTTTCGTATCACCTCCATCCATGTTTTCTTCGGTCTCCCTTTTGCCCTTTTACCATTGCTCATATCAAGAGTATCTATTCGTCGAACTGGTGCTTTCATAAGTCTGCGTCGCAGATGACCAAACCATCTTAGCCGGTTTGTAACAACCCTAAATTCCCTGTAAAACTTTCTGTGCAATTTTTTCAAAATTTAAAGAAAGGGGTACTTTTGCCTGAGAACAAGTTAAATACTTGTTTTGCTAATTAATTATAAGAAAGAGCTTATAGCTCATTGGTAATACCTTGCACTGCTGAACCAAGCCACCAGAGTTCAAATCCCATACCCCTACATTATTTTCAATATTGATTTTTTTTAAACCTTTAGAATACCAAGGGTTTACACATGCATATATCACAAAAACCCCACTACACCCAAAAATGTAATATTGCCAGAGGATAGATGAACCCTCGGGGGGGGGATTCCGGATGCCTCGACTCGGCCGACTCAGGCCTCCGACCGAGCCACGGCCGAGTCACGGCCGATTCAGCCGATTCCGGCGACGACCCTAACATGAAAATTGTGTCTTTTCACATTCCCTACACACTTGTATAATTTATTTCCTCAGAACATTTCCAGAGCTCTTTTAAAACCATAATTACTCCACTTTTAATACATTTTTAATACATTTTTAATACATTTTATTACATTTTTCATTTTAACCTTTCACCTACTCTAACTGTCACGCCCCGCTTCCCAAAAGAAAGAGAAGGATGACGTGGCATGGTCCACAACCTAACTGTATTGAAGGTGGTCTATTCAATACAGTTACGTTAAGCGTATGAATATTTAACATGCAGGATGTGTACCAAAACAAAAATAATAAAAGCGAAAGGCATTTTATTTCCATTAACCAAACTTTATTACATTCCAAAAGAAAGAGTAAAATAAACTGAGTAGTTTAATTACATCAAAGGAGAAACAAAAGCCCAAAACATGTGGGCAACAACAAAAAATTAAAACTAGCTAATCTTCTATCGTCCAGTCTGCATAATCTTCATAAGTTGGCTTCACACCTTGATCTTTGCTGTAATACTCATTCTTATCTGACGGACATTCCAAAGATAAAGGAAGAAAAGGAAGGTCCGTCAGCGAGTTATACTCGGGTAAGATTGCCTTATAAGGAAGTGGGAGTATAAAATGAAACGGATGTATATAAGAGTATGATGTATGCATGCAGACATAAAGTAAGAGGTGTAAATGTTTGAAATGCACAAACTTAAGACGTTTTGAAGAGAGGTATATATGAGCATGAGTATGTTGTAAGTTGTATGTAGATAAGTAGTAGGAAGTATAGGTGAAGGTAAAAGTTCGTATTAGTTTGTTAAATAAGGGTCCGGATACTCGCGATTATTCCGTTGTGGCCACGGAACAACAACTGGGGAAGTGAAATGTACCGTTTCACTTCTCGGGATCATGATCGAGTGGTAGGGGAATCCAAGTTCCGAATTATCCTTGCCTAATCAAACTACCTATCCCCGTGGTTCAGTATAAAGGTTCGGACGAACTAGAGTTAGTGCGTATACTTCTAGGCATGGAATTTCCACATTGTATAGTCACCCGTATATTGGACTGTTCACCCGGAATATCGGGATCTTCATATTTGTATAGTCGCCCATATATTGGACTGGTCACCTGGAATATCGGGATCTTCATATATGTATAGTCGCCCATATATTGGACTGGCCACCCTGCCTGCAGGGATCTTCATAATAAGTATTCCATACCTAGGTCCGCGTATTCTAACCCTAACCGTACCATGTTTTGTATATGTCATGTTGTCATAAACTGGAAATTTAAAAAGTATTGATCTCGTTTAATATGGCCTTCCACAACCACTCGTTTTATTTTATAAAGTTCGTAAAGTACTTCGTGTCATCTTAGGGAAATGCTTAGTAAAAAGAATAATAGTGTTTAATTATCTTTTATTACTTCTAAGAAAAACCATGAAATTTGGGATATTTATCATTTTGGAAAAACATAATATTTTACAGAAAAATCTCCTTTCGATAAAAGGTTGTGGTGTTTATTTGAAAATCTTTTGCAAGAGGTTTTTATAACGTCAAGTTGCAAGAGATTTTTATTTGAAAATCTAGACTGCTCCTAACTGTTCCAAAAGGACAAGTTGTGAGGTCCTCAAATCGCTTCTGCACCGCCAATTGTGGCCAGGTAAGCACAAGTAAGGAAAGGAGGTATCCGCTCACGGATCACCGTGAGACGGGCCTTTTAAAATTACCTTTCTCACTTGTCTAGCCTAGGCACCACAAAGTCTGGTTTAGATAAACGACCGATGCCTACAACCTTTCCTTTATCGTAGATTGGTGTTATTTTAAAATCACCTTTTAATAAGATACTAAATATTTATTTTGAAAGATATCGTTATTTAAATTTAGTATTTTCTTCTTTAAAAAGGTTGAAGGGGGTTTAAAAATATTATAGTAGTTAATGAAAAAGTGTAAGTAAAATGTCGTATCTAAAATATTTATTTCACATCTCTTATCTCTTATGTATATTTTAAACAAATATAATATTTTAATTAAACGAGGGTATTTTGTGGAAGTAACCTATTTCGAGATCATTTTTATAGTATGAGTAAGTGTGTGTATGTCAGAGGTGAAATGACAATTCATGAGTTATGACATTGGGTATATCAGATTCCAGGTATTATGGGTGTGTAGTATACTTTTGTGTACAGAGGAAATTTAAACACCGTTTTAAAATATGGGTTAACATTATCGTTATTGAGGGTACAAGGAATAGGTATGCACAAATATTATAACAATATTTTTAATAGGGGTTGATGATTATAAGTTGGAACTAGGTTATGATAAAGAAGAAGGTGACAGGAAAAGGGGAGAGAGGCGGATCCTACCTTGTGTTTGAGTCGGATGCCGAAGGGTTGAAAACGTAGGCTCGTACTAAATCCTCAATAGCTCCGCGCCCCGATTTTTCCTCGGCGATTAGGTGGAGCCATAGCGTCGACGTCGGCGATACGAAGGCACTGGTATTTTTTTCAGAATTTTTGGAGTTCTGAGGTGTGAGAAAACAGTGTTTGAAATGCCTATTTATAGGGTTTCATTTCTAACCAAAAAAATCCAAAATCTGTTAAATCAACAAAAAAATCTGCGCCGCCAATGATTTGCGAATCATCACCTGATGATTGCGTCCGCCGCCTCTGCTCTCAGTCGTTGGATCGAGATCCAACGGCTGAGATCGCGCCGCTAAGAGTCCCGCCGCCGCCATGTGTCACGCGTGGGGGATCTGGGCCATTGGATCTTGCATCCAACGGTCCAAGTAAAAAGGGGTTTAAATAATTATTTTTTTAATAAAAAAATTAATAACTGTTTATTATTTTTAAAAATGAATTTGGTTTAAAAATTTTGTTAAAAATAGTTTAAAATACGGGAAAATTATGGAAAAATTTCAGAAAATATATTTTATTATTATCTTTAGTATAAAAATAATTTTGGGCTAAAACTAAGTAATATAACCATTCCTATGGTTTTAGCTAGTTACTAAAATTATATAATATCTAGTTTATCCTTTAAAATAATTTTAATTACGAATTAATTACTTTAATTGATGATAAAAATATGTAGATTATTTTAAGGTATTATAAAATTTTATTAAAACATTTTAAGCCTATAAAAACAATAAATAGATTTTAGAAATTTCCTTTAATCATATTTAATGCTTTGAAAATTATTAACATTACTTTAAAAATTATTCTTCTATAAATGAAACGCGTAAATAATTATTTGATAGTAGAAATTTAAATAAAATATATTTTATTAGGTATTAGAAAACATGGTCGTTACAGTCTACCCTCCTTAAAATAATTTCGTCCTCGAAATTATCAGAAGGTAGGTCAAGAGAAGAAAGAAATCACTAAGAAGGGATTATCGCGGTTAAATATTTTGGGTCTCGTTCTCTCGTCCCATCTTCTCGCTTCCGCGTATGTCTGCCTAGTAGTTCTTCCTTCATACAGCTTTAGCCAGCTGGATTGTCTTGTCGCTCAAGATTTCATCCTTCTAGTATTCCGACCGGTTGCTGCTCGTAGGTTATGCCACCCTTTCCAACTCGTTCGAGAATATCGAAGGGACCTATGAACCGTGGGCTGAGTTTTCCGCGTTCGCTGCATTGTATCACCATCACCACTTTTTTTTCTACAATTATGTCAATCTTACAAATTCTCCATCTTCAGGGTCGTCCCAACTGATCGACACTTCTCCCATATAAAACTTGACCCCTCTCATCCGCTTCATGTGTTTCAACCATCCGTATTCCCACATTCTCCTTAGAGTAGTGTTTCTATATCTTCAAGATGAAAATTACCATCGCCAGTTCTAAATCTGAACGTGATAGTTGCATCCATAAGTCGTTAGTTGTCTTGACGCATGTGCAACTATATTGCCGTGCTGATATATCACATCACCAAGTCCCTTCTCCGAAAAATCGTTGTGGATGTTTAAAAATTCTGGGTTTGCTAAGAATTGCAAGAATGGTTGTGATAATTATGATCTACCCTCTTTAGAATAATTTCATACTTGGAATTTTCAAAGGAGTGGCCACTGCTAAGCACGGAAATCAGTAACGCTGTCAGGAATCCTCTTTGCTGCATGTGTCGCTCCCGCGAGTTGGTGTATCACTTGATGCATGGAAAGTCTCTGAAGGGTTTAGGTACAAGGAATCGGAAAATGTAAAATCAGGAGTTGCTTCCAGATAGAAGAGTTTGGAAGTTGAAGGGAAGTTGTGAATTGATGGAAAACTTCCGAGATATAACATAAAGGCAACTAGTCGAAATTACGAAAACTAGAGGAATTATGGTGAGTTTAACCAAGATTTGCATCGAAGGATGGTTAAGCATGGTATTAAAGAAAGGTTGAGAAAAAGAAAGAGTACCTCTGTTGTCTTTCCACGTGGCATCAGCCTTCTCGACCGTCATGGTGAAGGTCTGGCGTTTAGGTCCATTCCTCTGTGCTTGCTGAAAAATACGCTCATGTGATGGCAAGGGTGCTCCTTTTGGTGTTGCCCGTTGACCGGTTGGTTGAGTGGCGGAAGATGGCTGGTTTTCCTATCGTGGTGCCACATAATTAGCCGGCTTGTTGACGGGGCCTGATTGTCTCCCTCTCTGAGGACAGTCCCCAATAGCATGGTCCGGAGATCCACAGACTATGCAAAGTTTGTTCAAAATGCGACAGTCTCTGATGTAGTGTCCGGTCCTACCACAATGGTTGCATACAACGGCTGGTTTTCCGAAGATAGTTGGTTCTGCTGGTCTCTTAGGTTGTTGTCTCCCGTTGAATCTGGAAGATGATCCCTCAAGAATTTGATTGGCTGGTCGTTTAATGCCAGACAAACGGTCATCCTTCCTTATGCGTCTCTGAGGGTCTTCAAAGTTTCGTGCCGCCTCTAAGATTTCATCATAAGTTGATAAGGTAGCAGAAGACATGGAGGACTGCATCTTCAGGTCCAATTCTTGTCGGAATCTCTTAGCATAAAGTTCTGGGGTTGCCACCAGGTGATGCGCGAACCGACTTAACCTTGTGAACTCCGAAGCATACTCGTCCACCGACTTATCCCACATGCTTCCTTGTTAGAACTGTATAAACTCCCGTTCCATTTTTAAGTGTGCCACGACTGGAAAGTACTGGGTATCAAAACGCTGTTTGAACCTTTCCCAGTTGATGGGCTCTTTCGATCTACTTTCCTCTGCCTCCCACCATATCCTGGCATTATCCGTAAGTTGTAGCTTAGCGATGTTCACCCACGCATCCTTCGGAATTTGAGCGGCACTGAGATCATTGACTGTTCCCTTGAGCCATTCCTCAGCTTCTAAAGGAGTTTCCTTCCCCGAAAAAGTCTTAGGGTGGAGTGATCTGAACTGTTTCACTCCCGCAGAACCTTGAGGAACTGAGGCTAGTGCCTTACTTAAACTCTCTGCTTGCTGCTGCCTACCTTCTCGTAGCTCCTGATGAAGGGCAGCTGTCTGCTGCTGCTGTTGCTCCAATAGTCCTTGAATCATTTGTAGCATAGCTGCTTGCTGAGCAGCGGCTTCATTGACTCCATTTCCCCTTCGGTTGCGGTGATGGTGTCGTCCAGTCATTGATGATCTGAATCAGAATAGGTTAGGTTACAATCAGGCTGAGGGATGAGACAGGATAATAACTTGCATGGAAGAACAACAATTAATGCAAGAGAGAGACTAATAAGAAGAGCAAGAGACACATGAAAGATTTTTTGCTCGAAACTAAGATTTTATTATCCAACTTCAATATGGAGAGTACAAACGGAAGTAAGGACATGCCCACACTATTCTTACATCATTTTATTCGGCCAAAGAAAGGAAAAAGACTTATTAGTCTCGATTAAGGGAGTTCAACGAGTGGTGATAGGTCCTCGCACTAAGAAAGGTACGGTCATTCCCACGGTGCCTTGTGAGGGCAACCGCCTGAGTTTATTCGGTCTCGAGTTCCTCCTCACTCGAAACTTCATCATTCGACTCATCCTCGGCAGGAGCCTCGCCCTCCGATTCCCCCTCTATAGGGTCTTGTTCCTTTGCAGGAACATCCTCATCCGGATCATATTCCATAGGATTCTCTTCCGCCGCAGGAGCTTCTTTTTCTGGCCCATCCTTTATATGCTCTTCTTCCATGGGATCTTCTTCTTCGTCTTCGGAGTCATTGATCATCATAGTCTCCGGAATTGCAGTATCGACTTCTTCGTCTTCCGAGTCGTTGTCAGAAAACCGCTTGAGAGTCTACGACTTCGTCGTCTGAATCTCCAGATGTAGCTTCGAAAGTAATATCGGACATGTCATCCTCGTTGGAAAGATTTGCCATAACCAGAAGGGAAGGTCATGGACAGGGTACAGAATGTCAAGGAAGAAACAAGGGACATAGGAAAACTATGATATCGGTATAGATGGACGAGATTCACAAATATAATAAGTCAGTTAATGGTTTCATTTTAGTACACAAGTTGACCTGCATGGGCCACCACAAAAACCTGTCATGCCCCGCTTCCCAAAAGAAGGAGAAGGATGACGTGGCATGGTCCGCAACCTAACTGTATTGAAGATGGTCTATTCAATACAGTTACGTTAAGCGTATGAATATTTAACATGCAGGATGTGTACCAAAACAAAAATAATAAAAGCGAAAGGCATTTATTTCCATTAAGCAAACTTTATTACATCCCAAAAGAAAGAGTAAAATAAACTAAGTAGTTTAATTACATCGAGGAGAAACAAAAAGCCCTAAACATGTGGGCAACAAGAAAAATTAAATCTAGCTAATCTTCCATCGTCCAGTCTGCATAACCTTCATAAGTTGGCTTCACACCTTGATCTTCGCTATAATACTCATTCTTATCTGACGAACATTCTAAAGATAAAGGAAGAAAAGGAAGGCCCGTCAGCGAGTTATACTCGGATATGATTGCCTCATAAGGAAGTAGGAGTATAAAATGAACATGTGTATATAAGAGTATGATGTATGCATGCAGACATAAAATAAGGGGTGTAAATGTTTGAAATCCAAAAACTTAAGACGTTTTGAAGAGAGGTATATATGAGCATGAGTATGTTGTAAGTTGTATGTAGATAAGTAGTAGGAAGTATAGGTGAAGGTAAAAGTTCGTATTAGTTTGTTAAACAAGGGTCCGGATACTCGCGATTATTCCGTTGTGGCCACGGAATAACAATTGGGGAAGTGAAATGTACCGTTTCACTTCTCGGGATCTTGATCGAGTAGTAGGGGAATCCGAGTTCCGAATTATCCTTGCCTAATCAAACTACCCATCCCCGTGGTTCAGTATAAAGGTTCAGACGAACTAGAGTTAGTGCGTATACTTCTAGGCATGGAATTTCCACATTATATAGTCGCTCATATATGGGACTGTTCACCCGGAAAATCGGGATCTTCATATTTGTATAGTCGCCATATATTGGACTGGTCACCCGGAATATCGGGATCTTCATATTTGTACAGTCGCCCATATATTGGACTGGCCACCCTGCATGCAGGGATCTTCATTGTAACGACCATGTTTTCTAATACCTAATAAAATATATTTTATTTATATTTCTACTATCAAATAATTATTTACGTGTTTCTTTTATATAATAGTAATTTTTAAAAGTAGTGTTAATAATTTTCAAAGCATTGAATATGATTAAGGAATATTTCTAAAATCTATTTATTATTTTTATAAGCTTAAAATGTTTTAGAAAGATTTTATAACGCCTTAAAATAATCTACATATTTTTATTATCAATAAAAGTAATTAATTCGTAATTAAAAATATTTTAATGATGAACTAGATATTATATAATTATTATAACTAGCTAATAATTTAGAAATAGATATACTAATTGGTTTTAGCCCAAAATTATTTTAATATTAAATATAATAATAAAATATATTTTCTGGAATTTTTCCATAATTTTTCCTTATTTTAAACTATTTTTAACAAATTTTTCAAAGCCAAATCAATATTTTAAACAATCTGCTGTTTTATTTATTTTTATTAATTTTATTTTAATTTTTTAAAAGCCTTTTAACCTGGACCGTTGGATCACGAGATCCAACGGCTCAGAAACCCTGGCGGCGCCCGTGTGGTGGGGACCACGCGAAAGCGCGTGATCCCCACACACAGCTGCGGGCGGATCAACGCACGACACGTGGCGGCGGCGGGGGATATGGGGGCGCGATCTGGGCCGTTGGATGCAGATCCAACGGCCGCGAATTAAGGCGGCGGGCGCAATCATGAGGAAATCATCAGCAATCATGGTCGGCGCAGATTTTGAGGATTTTTTTAACGTTTTTGGATTTTTTTGTTACCATTTGAACCCTATAAATAGACACCTTCAATCCTAAATTTCTCACAACACCGAACTCCAAAAATTCTGAAAAAAATACCGGTGCCTTCGTATCGACGACGCCGACGCTACGGCTCCATCCAATTGTAAAGGAAAAATCGGGACGCGGAGCTATTGAGTATTTAGTACGAGACAACGTTTTCAACTCTTCGGCATCCGACTCAAACAAAAGGTAGGATCCGTCTCTCTCTCCTTTTCCTGTCACCTTCTTCTATCTCAATAACCTAGTTCCAACTTCTAATTATCAACCCCCATTTAAAAAGTTGTTATAATATTTGTGCATACCCTTTTTCCTTGTACCCTTAATCATGATAATTTTAACTCATATTTTAAAACGGTGTTTAAATTTTCTCTGTACACAAAAGTATATTGCACACTCATTGTTAGTGTATATGCCCTAGAGACCATTACTGTATCATACTAGCTTGTATATTACTTAATGGAAGCTTGGGATATTCACAGTTGTATATACAATCTTGCTCAAAATGGTAGTATGCTACTTGGTTTGTCTCTACTTCAATATGTGCATATGTTTCTTTTAGTATATCGCTTATATACATATTAGTAGAGCCCTTAGGATCTTTGCTTGATTACCAGCGTTGTGATGGCAGTCACACTCGTGGGGGCTGGGTAATCCATAAGCACATCCTTATACAGGTCCCTAATCGTTGGACTATCGAGACAGGGCATCGATACTCCGGAGTAGACTAGCGTATGCGCTTCTCATCCCAGCTGGGGAGATGGTCTGTCCCACAGCCATCAGTACGTCGTACTGGAGATAGTATGCGGGTGCTCGTTAGGTTACGAGTACACTGGACAGGACTCGTCGGGAGCTGTTGGTTGGTATTATACCTATCGTCAGTTAGCAGTTCCCAGGTGACATGAGTACAGCTTAGTCCGCTGACTTGACACTGTCACTTCGCCTTGAGTGTGTTCCCATTGTACTTAGATTACTACCCTACCACGGCTCAAAGGAGTCGTGCAAACAGGTAGTAGTTGGGTGCAGTCCCGAAGCACTTGGAGGCAGTGACGGTTAGACAGGATTCGTCTCTCCCGGTATTGGGGGTTGACATCGCGCTGTGTCTAGGAGAGCTATTACACGAGTAGTCCCTGGCTAGGGCAAGCGAGATATACTGGTAGGTTTCCAGTGTTATCTCAGGGTGTTCTGGGCTTCACTCCGACACGACTTGTACCGCTATTAGGGGACTGACGTTTACCGCCCCCTAGGCCCGCCATGCGATGTATCAGACGAACAGACCGGACTGTACGGAGATTGTCACATACAGGCTCAGTAGGAGTTCGGATGGGTTTACCTCATCGGCCTTCTTATCGACATCTACCTGGGGACCGTTACGTACAGCTAGTGCCGCTTGCGGTCTGTGGTTAAACCCACTGCCAGCGTAGTATCGAGTCTTTAGAGTCCCACACAGAGAGTTTCCCTGCACTGAGCGAAACGTGTAGAGGCCGTATGGTTTTACGGCAGGGCTGCGATCACTTACGTGCACTTGTGTGCGTATGCTGTTCGGGCAGGCAATACTAGTGGGCTTTGGTTTAAACCAGATCCTAGTATTGCACGGATGGATTTGATTTGTCTACTGTGCATTCGCATTCTACGGAATGCAGATGCGGGTATGTATGCACAGTTTTGAGGAGCAATGAAGGAGGAGGTACCTCATTAGGGTTTTGGCAGTTGGTTCGACCAAAACCGTTGTGTGGCAGGCTCATTAGGGTTTTGACAATTCGTTCGGTCAAAACCATTATGAGCCGGAGACATTATTTTACTAATTCTTTTGTGATAATTTTGTGATGGCTAATTGCATTGACCATTTGACCACCTTGACCTCTCTTGATTTTGTTGACCCGTTGACCGGTGTTGACCATTGACCTTCATGAGAGATCTACACTCTTCTTTGGATTTTCTTTTTCTTTTTGATTATGAAAATGGTCAATTCAATATAGCATCAACTTTATCATGATAGGATTTGTAATGATAGCTTTTGTGTATTATTGCAACCATGGTTAGCTTTTTCTTTGGTTAACAATTTCATTTCTCTTTTCTCATTCTCTCTCTTGCTAGTGAGAAGAAAGAAAGAGCTCCATGGTTGCTTCTCCTCCTTCATCTTCATCCTCTTGAAAAATTCTTTTGATCTCATGTGTTGAGAGAAAAAGAATCCACATAGACAAACACCTCCATCTTTCTCTTCTACACAACCTAGGGCATCTAGACTAGCGATCTCGTTGCCCTAGTTACCTCGGCTCGAGGTGGAGCTCGGTGTACAACTCTCAGGTGGATCGTCTTCGACTCAAGAAGGCCGCGGAGGTGACCAAGATCCGGATCGTTCCTTGGAGCTTGGACGGACGAGCAGGACAGCGGAATGAAGACCCGAAGGACCGGTTTCATGAGGTATAATTTCTACGGCATACTAGTTAAAGCCTCTAGCTGTATGCTAGTTTCTAGTTTAACAAAGATCCGGCTTTTAATCCATGTTGCCTTGCGCCAAAAATTTGTTTTTCGCCGTTTCCGCCTCCCCGTAAGAACCGGGGTGGGTAACGTGGACTTACAGAGACGCTACGGCTCCATCCAATTGCAGAGGAAAAATCGGGACGCGAAGCTATTGAGAATTTAGTACGAGACTACGTTTTCAACTCTTCGGCATCCGACTCAAACAAAAGGTAGGATCCATCTCTCTCTCCTTTTCCTGTCACCTTCTTCTATCTCAATAACCTAGTTCCAACTTCTAATCATCAACCCCCATTTAAAAAGTTGTTATAATATTTGTGCATACCCTTTTTCCTTGTACCCTTAATCATGATAATGTTAACTCATATTTTAAAACGGTGTTTAAATTTTCTCTGTACACAAAAGTATATTGCACACCCATAATACCTGGAATTTGTCATGGTCCATGAATTGTCATTTCACCTCTGACATACCCATACTATAAAAATGATCTCGAAATAGGTTACTTCTACAAGATACCCTCGTTTAATTTAAATATTATATTTGTTTAAAATATCTATAAGAAATAAAGATATATGAAATAAATATTTTAGATACAGTATACGTATATTTTACTTACAAATATTTTAAAAACCCCTCAACTTTTTAAGAAAGAAAATATTAAATTTAAATAACGATATCTTTTTAAAAAAGGAATATTTAGTATCTTTTAAAAGGTAATTTTAAAATAACACCAATCTAGAATAAAGGAAAGGTTGTAGACATCGATCGTTTATCTAAACCAGATTTTGTGGTGCCTAGGCTAGACAAGTGAGAAAGGTAACTTTAAAAGGCCCGTCTCACGGTGATTCGTGAGCGGATCTCTCCTTTCTTTACTTATGCTTACCTGACCACAATTGGCGGTGAAGAGGCGATTTGAGGACCTCATAACTTGCCTTTTTTAAAGAACAATATAGATTTTCAAATAAAAACCTCTTACAAAAGATTTTCAAATAAACACCACAACCCTTATCGAAAGGATATTTTCCGTAAAACATGATTTTTTTATAATAAATATCCCAAATATCACGGTTTTTCTTAGAAGTAATAAAAGATATTTAAACACTATTATTCTTTTTAACTAAACTTTCCCTAAGATAAAACGAACTACTTTACGAATTCTAGAAAATAAAACGAGTGGTTGTGGAAGGCCATATTAAACGAGATCAATACTTTTTAAATTTCCAGTTTATGACAACATGACATATACAAAACATGATACGGTTAAGGTTAAAATGCGCAGACCTAGGTATGGAATACTTATTATGAAGATCCCGATATTCCGGATGAACAGTCCAATATATGGGCGACTATATAAATATGAAGATCCCGATATTCCGGGAGATCAGTCCAATATATGGGCGACTATATAAATATGAAGATCCCGATATTCCGGGTGACCAGTCCAATATATGGGCGACTATACAATGCAGAAATTTCATGCCTAGAAGCATACGCACTAACTCTAATTCGTCCGAACCTTTATACTGAATCACGGGGATGGCTAGTTTGATTAGGCAAGGATAATTCGGAACTCGGGTTCCCCTACTACTCGATCATGATCCTGGGAAGTGAAACGGTACATTTCACTTCCCCAGTTGTTGTTCCGTGGCCACAACGGAATAATCGCGAGTATCCGGACCCTTATTTAACAAACTAATACGAACTTTTACCTTCACCTATACTTCCTACACATGACTTACAACATACTCATGCTCATATATACCTCTCTTCAAAACGTCTTAAGTTTGTGCATTTCAAACATTTACACCCCTTACTTTATGTCTGCATGCATACATCATACTCTTATATACACCCGTTTCATTTTATACTCCTACTTCCTTATGAGGCAATCCTATCCGAGTATAACTCGCTGACGGACCTTCCTTTTCTTCCTTTATCTTTGGAATGTCCGTCAGATAAGAATGAGTATTACAGCAAAGATCAAGGTGTGAAGCCAACTTATGAAGATTATGCAGACTGGACGATAGAAGATTAGCTAGTTTTAATTTTTTGTTGTTGCCCACATGTTTAGGGCTTTTGTTTCTCCTTTGATGTAATTAAACTACTCATTTTATTTTACTCTTTCTTTTGGAATGTAATAAAGTTTGGTTAATAGAAATAAAATGCCTTTCGCTTTTATTATTTTTGTTTTGGTACACATCCTGCATGTTAAATATTCATACGCTTAACGTAACTGTATTGAATAGACCACCTTCAATACAGTTAGGTTGCGGACCATGCCACGTCATCCTTCTCCTTCTTTTGGGAAGCGGGGCGTGACATTTATAATAAGTATTCCATACCTAGGTCCGTGCATTCTAACCCTAACCGTACCATGTTTTGTATATGTCATGTTGTCATAAACTTAAAATTTAAAAAGTATTGATCTCGTTTAATATGGCCTTCCACAACCACTCGTTTTATTTTATAAAGTTCGTAAAGTACTTCGTGTCATCTTAGGGAAATGCTTAGTAAAAAGAATAATAGTGTTTAATTATCTTTTATTACTTCTAAGAAAAACCATGAGATTTGGGATATTTATCATTTTGGAAAAACATAATATTTTACAGAAAAATCTCCTTTCGATAAAAGGTTGTGGTGTTTATTTGAAAATCTTTTGCAAGAGGTTTTTATAACGTCAAGTTGCAAGAGGTTTTTATTTGAAAATCTAGACTGCTCCTAACTGTTCCAAAAGGACAAGTTGTGAGGTTCTCAAATCGCCTCTTCACCGCCAATTGTGGCCAAGTAAGCACAAGTAAGGAAAGGAGGTATCCGCTCACGGATCACCGTGAGACGGGCCTTTTAAAATTACCTTTCTCACTTGTGTAGCCTAGGCACCACAAAGTCTGGTTTAGATAAACGACCGATACCTACAACCTTTCCTTTATCCTAGATTGGTGTTATTTTAAAATCACCTTTTAATAAGATACTAAATATTTATTTTGAAAAGATATCGTTATTTAAATTTAGTATTTTCTTCTTTAAAAAGGTTGAAGGGGGTTTAAAAATATTATAGTAGTTAATGAAAAAGTGTAAGTAAAATGTCGTATCTAAAATATTTATTTCACATCTCTTATCTCTTATGTATATTTTAAACAAATATAATATTTTAATTAAACGAGGGTATTTTGTGGAAGTAACCTATTTCGAGATCATTTTTATAGTATGAGTAAGTGTGGGTATGTCAGAGGTAAAATGACAATTCATGAGTTATGACATTGGGTATATCAGATTCCAGGTATTATGGGTGTGCAGTATACTTTTGTGTACAGAGGAAATTTAAACACCGTTTTAAAATATAGGTTAACATTATCGTTATTGAGGGTACAAGGAATATGTATGCATAAATATTATAACAACATTTTAAATAGGGGTTGATGATTATAAGTTGGAACTAGGTTATGATAAAGAAGATGGTGACAGGAAAAAGGGGGAGAGGCGGATCCTACATTGTGTTTGAGTCGGATACCGAAAGGTTGAAAACGTAGGCCCGTACTAAATCCTCAATAGCTCCGCGCCCCGATTTTTCCTCGGCGATTGGGTGGAGCCGTAGCGTCGGCGTCGTCGATACGAAGGCGCTGGTATTTTTTTTCCAGAATTTTTGGAGTTCTGAGGTGTGAGAAAACAATGTTTGAAGTGCCTATTTATAGGGTTTCATTTCTAACCAAAAAAAATCCAAAATCGGTTAAATCAACAAAAAAATCCGCGCTGCCAATGATTTATGAATCGTCACCTGATGATTGCGCCCGCCGCCTCTGCTCTCAGCCATTGGATCGAGATCCAACGGCTGAGATCGCACCGCCAAGAGTCCCGCCGCCGCCACGTGTCACGCGTGGGGGATCACGCGGTTTCGCGTGGTCCCCACCACGTGTGCGCTGGCGGTGGGTTCTGGGCCGTTGGATCTTACATCCAACGGTCCAGGCAAAAAGGGATTTAAATAATTATTTTTTTTATCAAAAAATTAGTAACTGTTTATTATTTTTAAAAATGAATTTGTTTTTAAAAATTTGGTAAAAATAGTTAAAAATACGGGAAAATTATGGAAAAATTTCAGAAAATACATTTTATTGTTATCTTTAGTATAAAAATAATTTTGGGCTAAAACTAAGTAATATAATCATTCCTATGGTTTTAGCTAGTTACTAAAATTATATAATATCTAGTTTATCCTTTAAAATAATTTTAATTACGAATTAATTACTTTAATTGATGATAAAAATATATAGATTATTTTAAGGCATTATAAAATTTTATTAAAACATTTTAAGCCTATAAAAACAATAAATAGATTTTAGAAATTTCCTTTAATCATATTTAATGCTTTGAAAATTATTAACATTACTTTAAAAATTATTCTTCTATAAATGAAACACGTAAATAATTATTTGATAGTAGAAATTTAAATAAAATATATTTTATTAGGTATTAGAAAACATGGTCGTTACACTAACTCTAGCTTAACCCTATAAATACTACCCTAAATACCACCACCCCTCACTCTCATTTCTGTCCAAACTTTCAAGAAATTTCTAGAAACCCTAGTGTGCATTTGAAGTGAACAAAGAGGCGAAGTTCCGGCGAATTTTCCGGCAATCTTCCGACGACGATCCTAGGAACTCCCGACGACGAAACGACGCACCGTGGACTCCTCTCGCCTCCCCTTCCTCTCCCCTGTTAACTAAACCCGTAAGTCCCCATCCCTCTTCTCTATTCTTTTTCTAAAAATACGGAATTACAAAACCCGACGGAATCGAAACAAATCCGATTTCCGATTCGGTTTCTTCCTAAAACCTCACTTTTCTTTAATACAATTATACTAAAACCAATTCATGTTGACTATTAAATACTAACTAATTATATTGAACAAGTTTCAAATCAAAAGTAATTGATATTTCCATTTTACCGTATTTTTTTCATTAAACTACCAAATAGTTTCTTTTCTACATTTAAACCATCAAAACCTTGCTATACTTTTAAGTAGATCACGAGGTAATGACCTACATCATCACAACACTCATATGCAACATAACACAATACCCTCGGGAACATAGGATACGGGAAAACGACACCTTTTTATTTAAATACCATTACTAATAAAACCATTTTCTAAACGATTTAGTATTTATACAAATCTTTGCAAAGCGCCGCTACAACCTATTTGGGGAACCCGTTCGGGATGGAGCGGATTATCGCACATCCTCGGGTTTAGTAGTGCGAGATGCAGACCTCCGCAAGGAACATTCGGTCTCGAAAGATTTAAAATACGACATCATAAGAAAATGAGATTTTTAGAATTATAATATATAAATTAGAATTATTTTTATATAAATATAAATATATATATATATATATATATATATATATATTGTCACGCCCCGCTTCCCAGAGTACGCTAAATTGGGCACATGACATAGCCAACCATGCTACCTGTGGGTAGGAAGTATCCATCCACAGTCACATTACGGCTGTAGAGATATCAAGAACAAAGTAACACTATCTAAAACATGTCCATAATCCAAAATAATAGGAGTCAATAATAAATAAATGCGGAAGCAAATGATCCAATACAAATAACTGAAATGTATGTCCCATAATGCGGGCTCACATCTGGAAGTAAATGCAGGAAATAAAACTAACTACTACTGAACTCAGAGCTCAGCCTGCTGGCTGAAGTACTCCTGCTCGGACTGCGACAGCGGTACAGAATCTGGGCCATGCAAAACTCAGACGTCAGCGTGTCATGTCATCAAGTAATATAATATGAACAGTGTAACAGGCAATGCAAAATAAACATGAATCCAGCAAGAATAACAATAATATAAATCAGATCAGTACAGGGTAGTGTGCAGTGGGTAAACTAAACTGTTCTATCAGGTTTTCTATTCTAAAGTCTTTGAAATCAATTGATGAATCGTCGATGTAACTCAATAGTATCCCGTGCATGCCCGGGACCACGGCCAAGGACTCTCGGGCTGAAACCGAGACGTGCCGCTAGGCAGTAACAGGTAGCAGGATGGGCGAGTGATGTCAGCATCATCACTCCGGGGCTGGCCTAGCCCGTAAAACTGATCAGAACAAGTATCGAACTGTTGAGTTACAGGTCAGGTTTCACCTTTGATTTCCCCATACCCCCAAGTTATGTATGTCAAGTCAGGTATTCAGTAATCAAGAACTAATGCCAACACAGGATCAGGTAAAAGCAGGTTTGTCTGGATAGACAACAGGAACGGTCCATGAGGACTACATGTCAGGTTTGTTGGCATTAGACACAAGATCAGGTAACAGGTCAGGTCATGGTACATCAGGTCAAGTCAACAGTATACGGTACCATGTCAGGTATATCAATATATATATGTAGCAAGTCAGGTCAAGATATAAACAATATCGTGGGTGTGCTCACAATCAGTTATATAATCTAGCATGGGTATCAACAACATGAGATAAGCAATGAATTAAGTAATAGGCAGTTTCATTCAATTTGCGATACAGTTATCAAATTTGTCACAGGGATGATTACAAGAGTGCAGTAAGACAAGTATAGCCGTTTAGTCATGTTAACAGGTTTAAGAACCCTTAGAGGTGCAATAATTTATGTAACGGTTCAGTACAGCTATTTCAGGTTAAATGCATACTAGTGTCCGAATTGAACAGAACTACAGGGATAAATGCCATAAGCTACGTTAACATTAAAAATGTGATTAAACAGGTAAATATGGTTATCAGGTTCAATTTGCAATTGTAGGTTCCAAGTTTAACGGTAAAATGATATAATGCAATATTGTACCCGAAAATGAGAAATAATCGTACCAAGTTAAATTTACAGGTTTAGGGTGTAATAATATATATGTAAATATTGTATAGCATGTAGCAAGGGTTACTTGCCTCGACGGGTCGCGAACCGGGAAAAACGGAACGTAAACATCGGCGGGGAAACTCGCGACGGACGCACGGTTCACGGATTGAACTCAAACAACGAACAATGGAACCACACGGGTCGGGGTACCTCGCTGGAACGTCAGGTCACGTCGTCGGCATCGTCGGATTCCGGCGAAAACGTGAACAGTAAACCATCAAGATGTGCAATCAAGAATACAAAGGAACCAGAGAAGAAAATAAAGAAGTAGAAGGCTTACAGTGGGTCGTACGAAGGCCGGGGAGGCAGATCGAGATCGCCGACGACGACAGATCCGGCGGTGCGACGGGTGTGCAGGGGTTTGCAGTGGCTGCGGCGAAGGTGCAGGGGTGCACGGGAACGGTGAAGGAGAGGTGATGGAGAAAACGAGATGGTGAAGATGGTGGGGTGAGGTTAGGGTCGCCGGCGATGGAGGAACGCCGACGAGGTGGCGCGGGCGAGTGCGAGGGTGTGCGGGTGGCCACCTGCAGGTGCTGGGAAGAAGGGAGAAAGGAGAAAGAGAGGGCTTGGCTGCGATGAGGGCGACGGGACGACTCGCCCGGCGGTGCTGGTGCCGGCGCGGGGCTGCGGTGGTGAAGGGAACGGAGGCTGCGCGATGGGTTCGTGAGAAAAATATGAAGGAGGGAAAAGTTTAAATAAAAGAGAGAGAGAGAGGAATAAAGTTAGAGAGAGAGAGAGAGAGAAATAGACGGTGAGGGAGAGAGAGCGAGAGATATAAAGGGGGAGAGACAGAAAAAGAAGTGTGGGGCCCGCGGGGAGAAATAAAGAAGAGGGGATTGGCTGATGAAAGATTTAGACGTTTAGAAAAAAAATTTAAAAAAGATTTAAAGATTTAAATTAAACAATAAGATTTGAATAGTTAAGGAAATATGCGACGTTAATAAAATTTGGGATTTTGGCGCAAAAATAAAACATTTCCAAATCGCGCCCGGGTCGGGTCCAAAAATTTGAAATTGAAATAATAGGATTTTAAGCGGGTTCCAAATTTTAAAATTAAGTGTCTTATGATTAAAAAGTATACCCCCAAAACGGACACACGTACGCGCGCATAGCCGTCCAAACTCACCCGTTTCACTGAACGGGACGAGAACACGATACACGGATGCTACCACAAGGCTAGGGGTGTCAAATAGGCCAAGATGGATATTTTTAATTTTATTTTAGATGCCAAAAATTGTTATATGTAGAAATGAATTTACCGGGTAAAATTTACAGTAAGCCACAAACAAGCAAGATAAATGAAAAGAGTACCACACTACGCTCAAACAGTAACTGAAATTAGTAGCATTGGGCTCGGGTGTTACATTATACCCAACTACAAAAAGAATTTCATCCTCGAAATTCCAAGAATACAAAGATAGATAACTACAAGAAAAGGTGAGGAAACTTCTGCCGGATTTCATCTTCTCGTTCCCAAGTGGACTCTCCATGCGAGCGATTACCCCAATAAACAAGCACAAGGGGAGTCACCTTGTTTTTAAGAACCTTTTCCCCTCGATCCACGATTTCAATCGGTCGCTCCTCAAAAGTCAAGTCCTCCCGTACTGTTAGCTCCGAATGATCCAATACGTGCGTTTCATCTCGAACATACCTTCGTAGTTGAGATACGTGAAACACATCGTGCACATTCGCCAAGGACTGCGGTAACGCCAAACGGTACGCTACCTCACCAACACGCGCCAAGATCTCAAAGGGTCCAACGAATCGAGGACTAAGCTTTCCTCGACTCTCAAAACGAATCACCCCTCTAGTCGGTGATATTTTCAAGAATACCAAATCACCCACGGCGAACTCTAGAGGTCTTCTTGACGTATCAGCCCAACTCTTCTGTCGGTCTTGTGCTGCCTTCATATGATTTCTGATAGTGTTAACCTTCTCAATTGTCTGCACAACCAAATCTGGTCCCAATAATCTTCGTTCACCGACATCATCCCAACACACAGGTGAACGGCATTTACGGCCATACAAAGCTTCAAATGGAGCCATCTGGATAGTTGCCTGAAAACTGTTGTTGTAAGAAAACTCTACCAAATGTAGATGATCCTCCCAAGAACCCTTGAAGTCCAGCATGCATGCTCTCAATATATCTTCAAGAGTTTGGATCGTTCTCTCCGACTGACCATCAGTTTGAGGATGATAAGCTGTGCTAAGCTTCAATCGAGTCCCCAAACTTTCCTGTAAACTCCTCCAGAAGTGTGATAAGAACCGAGTGTCCCGATCGGACACGATGCTCACCGGTACTCCATGCAATGTTACAATCTCCTGCATGTACCGCTCTGCCAAAATTTCTGTTGATTGACCGACCCGGAAAGGAATAAAGTGAGCTGCCTTGGTCAACCGATCAACAATCACCCATACAGCATTGTTGCCTTTTGGACTCCGCGGTAAAGCCGTCACGAAATCCATGGTTATATGTTCCCACTTCCACTGAGGAATCGGAAGTGGTTGCAATAAACCAGCAACCCTTTGATGTTCAGCTTTAACTTGCTGACACACCAAGCACTTAGCCACAAAGCGAGCAATCTCCCGTTTCATGCCTTCCCACCAGAAATGCTGTCGAATATCTCGGTACATCTTTGTGCCTCCTGGATGTACAGAATAAGCTGAACTGTGTACCTCCTTCATAAGCTCTTCACGAACATCTCCCTTTGGCACACACAAACGGCTACCGTACCTCAACGAACCATCTTCGTGGATCAATAAATCTGTTCATAGTCCGGCTTCAACCTGCTCTCGAAACTTTTGCAGTCTAGGATCCTGCGATTGTGCTGCCTTAATATTCTCAATCAAAGACGAATGCACTTGTAGCTGCATCAACTGTCCCGTAGAATGCGGTAGCACAACCTCCAAGTCAAACCTTCGAAAATCTGCAACGATCTCCCTCTGCGTAGTTAACACCTGAATTGCTGGCAACCGACTAAGCGCATCCGGCACAACATTAACCTTCCCCGGATGGTACTTAAGATCAAGATCGTAGTCAGCCATCAGCTCCAACCATCTACGCTGCCTCATGTTAAGCTCCTTTTGTGTGAACACATACTTCAAGCTCTTATGATCTGTAAAAACTTCGACCCTTTCGCCTAAAAGGTAGTGTCTCCAAATCTTCAAAGCGAAGATCACAGCCGCAAGCTCCAAGTCATGAGTTGGATAATTCTTCTCATGGGTCTTCAACTGTCTCGATGCGTACGCTACACTCTTACCGTGCTCCATCAGAACGCATCCCAATCCTTTCCCAGATGCATCGCTGTGAATCACCAATCCTCCGGAATTGTCTGGCATGGTCAGAATAGGGGCGGTTATCAACTTCTGCTTCAACGTCTCAAAAGCTAACGCACACTTATCCGTCCATACAAAAGGTACCTCCTTGTGCGTAAGCTTGGTTAACGGATCTGCCAGACGAGCAAAGTTCTCCACAAATCTTCTGTAGTATCTGGCGAGTCCAAGAAAGCTTCTTATCTCCGCAACATTCTTTGGAATCGGCCAATCACGAACTGCTGCAATCTTTTCGGGATCGACGGCAATTCCATCGCCCGACACAACATGCCCCAAAAACTTCACTTCCTCCAGCTAAAACTCGCACTTACTCATCTTCGCATAAAGCTTCTCCTGTCTCAACGTCTGCAGTGCGATCTTCAAATACTCAGCATGTTCCTCAAAACTCCTCGAGTAAACCAGAATATCGTCAATGAATACCACAATGAACTGATCCAAGAACGGTGAAAAGATTCGGTTCATCAAGTCCATGAATACTGCCGGCGCATTCGTTACTCCGAAGGGCATCACTAAGTACTCGTAATGTCCATACCGAGTTCGGATCGACGTCTTGCAAATATCTTCTGTTTTCACTCGGACCTGGTGATATCTGGATCGCAAATCCAGCTTCGAGAATACCCTCGCTCCACTAAGCTGCTCAAAGAGTTCTCCAATACGAGGGATAGGGTACTTGTTCTTAATAGTCACCCGGTTTAATTCTCGATAGTCGATGCACATCCTTCTTGTGCCATCCTTCTTCTTTACTAGAAGAACTGGAGCTCCCCAAGGCGAGTTACTGCTGCGGATCCAACCCTTCTCAAGCAATTCAGCAACATGTTTCTTAACTTCTTCCAACTCTACTGGTGCTATTGGATAATAAGCTTTGGATACTGGCGCTGCACCAGGAATAAGATCAATTGCGAACTCCACGTCTCGCTTCGGCGGTAAACCCGATATATCTTCAAACACATCCATAAAATCGTGAACAACCGCCGGCTCTTCACCATTATCAACTCCCATTGCTGCAAGAATATTGTTTGTCGGCCTAGCCCTAAACTCGACTGGCCCGACAGAACTGCTTCCTCCAGTGAAGGTAAACTCGGGATATCCGGGAATCTGGAAAATTACTTTCTTTGCCCTACAATCAATGTGAGCGTGGAAAGTGCCAAGAAAATCCATTCCCAAGACGACTTCATAGCTGCCCGTATCAATCACCAAGAAATCTGCAAAAAGCTCCCGTCCGCACACAACAACTGTACAATCTTTACATTCCCTACTAGATATGATTTTCCCATTCCCAGTGTGTATGTCCTAGAAACTAGACAGGGTCGTGCAGATAATCGAATGTGTAGTCACAAACTTGGATGACATAAAACAATGGGATGCACCAGAATCAAATAATGCTAATGCGGGAAAACCATGAACGAGTAGAATACCTGAAACGACTTCTCCTGACGCCTTAGCTTCCTTTGCTGTCAAGGTAAAAGCTCGAGCCTGATTAGGTCCTTGAGTCAGCTGCTTCTGCCCTTGGAACGGTCTCTGCGGAGGTTTCTGAATATCATCTCTCGTACGAAGCTTCGACGGACAAGCACCAACGGCGTGATCAGCCGCTCCACAAACCAAACAAAGTCCCAGCCTCCTTCGACACTCCTTCTGCATGTGCCCAGGTAAACGGCAGTAGTCGCAAATCACGCTCTTTCTTCGGTCAACGATCACAGGCTTCTTCATTGGTGCTACACCATGACAGTCCACTGGAATACCCTTGTGACCATGAGCTCGGTTAGGTACAAATGCGGGCTTCCTTGCCGCAACTGCTGTCTGCTGCAAACTCCCTTTCATCCCAGATAAACTCTGCTGTTCCCGAGCTGCCGTAAGAACCTATGAGAAAGTGGTCAAACCCAAGGAGACAATCTGCCTCTGGATGTCCACATCCAAGCTGCGCATGAACCTTCATGCCCTGTCTGCATCGTTGGCGACTAAAGGTCCAGCGAATCTGCTGAGTCTCGTCCATTCTGCTGCATGCACATCCACGGGTGCTCCATTCTGCCTTAGCCCAATAAATTTCTCTTCCATTTCCTCCCGTGCAGTCCGCGGGAAGAACTTCTCCTAGAAACTCTTAGAAAAATCCACCCACTTGATCGGCTTGGGCAAGCGGGTCTCCTCCAAAAGCCACCATTCTCGGGCGTAGTCCACTAACTGAATGCGTACCACATCAACTCTTTTATCATCTGGAATCTGTGCCACAATAAGCAAATTCTCCGTGTCAACTAGCCACTGCTCTGCTGGCAACGGCTCCTCCAAACCAGTAAATGTAGACGGACCCAAACGTCTGAAATCTGCTACGGTCCCTACTCGGTCAACTGGTTTAGCTCCAACATTGTTTACAGACTGCTGAACGATCTGCAAACCTTCCTGAAACGAGTCTGCTTGCTGCTGGATCAGCTCGGTCTGCCTCTTTTGATTCTCTAGCATTCCCCTTTTCACTCCAAGCATGGCGGCTTCGTCCACACGCCTCTGGTACGTCTTCAAATTTTTATCTGCCATAATCCTGAAATCAAAACACCCAACATTAGTATGATGATAGATTTTGAATATATAGATCAAGGCTAGAACTCCAAGATACTTAAATAGAGTACCGCATTGTAACTATGCCGCGGTATCATAGCCACTTAACTCCACCCAAGTCGCCTAAGTCCTAGAGATAACAAGGAATCAGGTTTTCGAGTCGATATGCAAAGGAAGTTTGCACATCGTAAAAGATATAATCAGGAAGAATGTGATTCAAGAAAGAATAAAACGGCAAGGTGGCCGGACATGTTTCCTAACACGGGTATTCTGATTCGTGTATTGGGTACAATACCCAACTACAAAAGAATCAACCCAATTAACCTATGGCTCTGATACCAAAAGAACCATGTCACGCACCGCTTCCCAGAGTACGCTAGATTGGGCACGTGACATAGCCAACCATACTGCCTGTGGGTAGGAAGTATCCATCCACAGTCACATTACGGCTGTAGAGATATCAAGAACAAAGTAACACTATCTAAAACATGTCCATAATCCAAAATAACAGGACTCAATAATAAATAAATGCGGAAGCAAATGATCCAATACAAATAACTGAAATGTATGTCCCATAATGCGGGCTCACATCTGGAAGTAAATGCAGGAAATAAAACTAACTACTACTGAACTCACAGCTCAGCCTGCTGGCTGAAGTACTCCTGCTCGGACTGCGACAGCGGTACAGAATCTGGGCTATGCAAAACCCAGACGTCAGCGCGTCATGTCATCAAGTAATATAATATGAACAGTGTAACAGGCAATGCAAAATAAACATGAATCCAGCAAGAATAACAATAATATAAATCAGATCAGTACAGGGTAGTGTGCAGTGGGTAAACTAAACTGTTCTATCAGGTTTTCTATTCTAAAGTCTTTGAAATCAATTGATGAATCGTCGATGTAACTCAATAGTATCCCGTGCATGCCCGGGACCACGGTCAAGGACTCTCGGGCTGAAACCGAGACGTGCCGCTAGGCAGTAACAGGTAGCAGGATGGGCGAGTGATGTCAGCATCATCACTCCGGGGCTGGCCTAGCCCGTAAAACTTATCAGAACAAGTATCGAACTGTTGAGTTACAAGTCAGGTTTCACCTTTGATTTCCCCATACCCCCAAGTTATGTATGTCAAGTCAGGTATTCAGTAATCAAGAACTAATGCCAACACAGGATCAAGTAAAAGCAGGATTGTCTGGATAGACAACAGGAACGGTCCATAAGGACTACATGTCAGGTTTGTTGGCATTAGACACAAGATCAGGTAACGAGTCAGGTCATGGTACATCAGGTCAAGTCAACAGTATACGGTACCATGTCAGGTATATCAATATATATATGTAGCAAGTCAGGTCAAGATGTAAACAATATCGTGGGTGTGCTCACAATCAGTTATATAATCTAGCATGGGTATCAACAACATGAGATAAGCAATGAATTAAGTAATAGGAAGTTTCATTCAATTTGCGATACAGTTATCAAATTTGTCACAGGGATGATTACAAGAGTGCAGTAAGACAAGTATAGCCATTTAGTCATGTTAACAGGTTTAAGAACCCTTAGAGGTGCAATGATTTATGTAACGGTTCAGTACAGCTATTTCAGGTTAAATGCATACTAGTGTCCGAATTGAACAGAACTACAGGGATAAATGCCATAAACTACGTTAACATTAAAAATGTGATTAAACAGGTAAATATGGTTATCAGGTTCAATTTGCAATTGTAGGTTCCAAGTTTAACGGTAAAATGATATAATGCAATATTGTACCCGAAAATGAGAAATAATCGTACCAAGTTAAATTTACAGGTTTAGGGTGTCATAATATATATGTAAATATTGTATAGCATGTAGCAAGGGTTACTTGCCTCGACGGGTCGCGAACCGGGAAAAACGGAACGTAAACGTCGGCGGGGAAACTCGCGACGGACGTACGGTTCACGGATTGAACTCAAACAACGAACAATGGAACCACACGGGTCGGGGTACCTCGCTGGAATGTCGGGTCACGTCGTCGGCATCGTCGGATTCCGGCGAAAACATGAACAGTAAACCATCAAGATGTGCAATCAAGAATACAAAGGAACCAGAGAAGAAAATAAAGAAGTAGAAGGCTTACAGTGGGTCGTACGAAGGCCGGGGAGGCAGATCGAAATCGCCGGCGGCGACAGATCCGGCGGTGCGACGGATGTGCAGGGGTTTGCAGTGGCTGCGGCGAAGGTGCAGGGGTGCACGGGAACGGTGAAGGAGAGGTGATGGAGAAAACGAGATGGTGAAGATGGTGGGGTGAGGCTGGGTCGCCGGCGATGGAGGAACGCCGACGAGGTGGCGCGGGCGAGTGCGAGGGTGTGCGGGTGGCCACCTGCAGGTGCTGGGAAGAAGGGAGAAAGGAGAAAGAGAGGGCTTGGCTGCGATGAGGGCGACGGGACGACTCGCCCGGCGGTGCTGGTGCCGGCGTGGGGCTGCGGTGGTGAAGGGAACGGAGGCTGCGCGATGGGTTCGTGAGAAAAATATGGAGGAGGGAAAAGTTTAAATAAAAGAGAGAGAGAGAGGAATAAAGTTAGAGAGAGAGAAAAAGACGGTGAGGGAGAGAGAGAGAGATATGAGGGAGAGAGAGAGAGAAAAAGAAGTGTGGGGCCCGCGGGGAGAAATAAAGAAGAGGGGATTGGCTGATGAAAGATTTAGACGTTTAGAAAAAAAATTTAAAAAAGATTTAAAGATTTAACTTAAACAGTAAGATTTGAATAGTTAAGGAAATATGCGACGTTAATAAAATTTGGGATTTTGGCGCAAAAATAAAACATTTCCAAATCGCGCCCGGGTCGGGTCCAAAAATTTGAAATTGAAATAATAGGATTTTAAGTGGGTTCCAAATTTTAAAATTAAGTGTCTTATGATTAAAAAGAATACCCCCAAAACGGACACACGTACGCGCGCGTAGCCGTCCAAACTCGCCCGTTTCACTGAACGGGACGAGAACACGATACACGGACGCTACCACAAGGCTAGGGGTGTCAAGTAGGCCAAGATGGATATTTTTAATTTTATTTTAGATGCCAAAAATTGTTATATGTAGAAATGAATTTACCGGGTAAAATTTACAATAAGCCACAAACAAGCAAGATAAATGAAAAGAGTATCACACTACGCTCAAACAGTAACTGAAATTAGTAGCATTGGGCTCGGGTGTTACATTATACCCAACTACAAAAAGAATTTCGTCCTCGAAATTCCAAGAATACAAAGATAGATAACTACAAGAAAAGGTGAGGAAACTTCTGCCGGATTTCATCTTCTCGTTCCCAAGTGGACTCTCCATGCGAGCGATTACCCCAAGAAACAAGTACAAGGGGAATCACCTTGTTTTTAAGAACCTTTTCCTCTCGATCCACGATTTCAATCGGTCGTTCCTCAAAAGTCAAGTCCTCCCGTACTGTTAGCTCCGAATGATCCAATACGTGCGTTTCATCTCGAACATACCTTCGTAGTTGAGATACGTGAAACACATCGTGCACATTCGCCAAGGACTGAGGTAACGCCAAACGGTACGCTACCTCACCAACACGCGCCAAGATCTCAAAGGGTCCAACGAATCGAGGACTAAGCTTTCCTCGACTCCCAAAACGAATCACCCCTCTAGTCGGTGATATCTTCAAGAATACCAAATCATCCACGGCGAACTCTAGAGGTCTTCTTGACGTATCAGCCCAACTCTTCTGTCGGTCTTGTGTTGCCTTCATATGATTTCTGATAGTGTTAACCTTCTCAACTGTCTGCACAACCAAATCTGGTCCCAATAATCTTCGTTCACCGACATCATCCCAACACACAGGTGAACGGCATTTACGGCCATACAAAGCTTTAAATGGAGCCATCTGGATAGTTGCCTGAAAACTGTTGTTGTAAGAAAACTCCACCAAATGTTGATGATCCTCCCAAGAACCCTTGAAGTCCAGCATGCATGCTTTCAACATATCTTCAAGAGTTTGGATCGTTCTCTCCGACTGACCATCAGTTTGAGGATGATAAGCTGTGCTAAACTTCAATCGAGTCCCCAAACTTTCCTGTAAACTCCTCCAGAAGTGTGATAAGAATCGAGTGTCCCGATCGGACACGATGCTCACCGGTACTCCATGCAATATTACAATCTCCTGCATGTACCGCTCTGCCAAAATTTCTGTTGATTGACCAACCCGGAAAGGAATAAAATGAGCAGCCTTGGTCAACCGATCAACAATCACCCATACAGCATTGTTGCCTTTTGGACTCCGCGGTAAAGCCGTCACGAAATCCATGGTTATATATTCCCACTTCCACTGAGGAATCGGAAGTGGTTGCAATAAACCAGCAACCCTTTGATGTTCAGCTTTAACTTGCTGACACACCAAGCACTTAGCCACAAAGCGAGCAATCTCCCGTTTCATGCCTTCCCACCAGAAATGCTGTCGAATATCTCGGTACATCTTTGTGCCTCCTGGATGTACAGAATAAGCTGAACTGTGTGCCTCCTTCATAAGCTCTTCACGAACATCTCCCTTTGGCGCACACAAACGGCTACCGTACCTCAGCGAACCATCTTCGTGGATCAGTAAATCTGTTCGTAGTCCGGCTTCAACCTGCTCTCGAAACTTTTGCAGTCTAGGATCCTGCGATTGTGCTGCCTTAATATTCTCAATCAATGACGAATGCACTTGCAGCTGCATCAACTGTCCTGTAGACCGCGGTAGCACAACCTCCAAGTCAAACCTTCGAAAATCTGCAACGATCTCCCTCTGCGTAGTTAACACCTGAATTGCTGGCAACCGACTAAGCGCATCCGGCACAACATTAACCTTCCCCGGATGGTACTTAAGATCAAGATCGTAGTCAGCCATCAGCTCCAACCATCTACGCTGCCTCATGTTAAGCTCCTTTTGTGTGAACACATACTTCAAGCTCTTATGATCTGTAAAAACTTCGACCCTTTCGCCTAAAAGGTAGTGTCTCCAAATCTTCAAAGCGAAGTTCACAGCCGCAAGCTCCAAGTCATGAGTTGGATAATTCTTCTCATGGGTCTTCAACTGTCTCGATGCGTATGCTACAACCTTACCGTGCTGCATCAGAACACATTTCAATCCTTTCCCAGATGCGTCGCTGTGAATCACCGATCCTCCGGAATTGTCTGGCACGGTCAGAATAGGGGCGGTTATCAACTTCTGCTTCAACGTCTCAAAAGCTAACGCACACTTATCCGTCCATACAAAAGGTACCTCCTTGCGCGTAAGCTTGGTTAACGGCTCTGCCAGACGAGCAAAGTTCTCCACAAATCTTCTGTAGTATCCGGGGAGTCCAAGAAAGCTTCTTATCTCCGCAACATTCTTTGGAATCGGCCAATCACGAACTGCTGCAATCTTTTCGGGATCGATGGCAATTCCATCGCCCGACACAACATGCCCCAAAAACTTCACTTCCTCCAGCCAAAACTCGCACTTACTCATCTTCGCATAAAGCTTCTCATGTCTCAACGTCTGCAGTGCGATCTTCAAATGCTCAGCATGCTCCTCAAAACTCTTCGAGTAAACCAGAATATCGTTAATGAATACCACAATGAACTGATCCAAGAACGATGAAAAGATTCGGTTCATCAAGTCCATGAATACTGCCGGCGCATTCGTTACTCCGAAGGGCATCAATAAATACTCGTAATGTCCATACCGAGTTCGGAACGCCGTCTTGCAAATATCTTCTGTTTTCACTCGGACCTGGTGATATCTGGATCGCAAATCCAGCTTCGAGAATACCCTCGCTCCACTAAGCTGCTCAAAGAGTTCTCCAATGCGAGGGATAGGGTACTTGTTCTTAATAGTCACCCGGTTTAATTCTCAATAGTCGATGCATATCCTTCTTGTGCCATCCTTCTTCTTTACTAGAAGAACTGGAGCTCCCCAAGGTGAGTTACTGCTGCGGATCCAACCCTTCTCAAGCAATTCAGCAACATATTTCTTAACTTCTTCCAACTCTACTGGTGCCATTGGATAATATGCTTTGGATACTAGCGCTGCACCAGGAATAAGATCAATTGCGAACTCCTCGTCTCGCTTCGGCGGTAAACCCGATATATCTTCAAACACATCCAAAAAATCGCGAACAACCGCCGTCTCTTCACCATTATCAACTCCCATTGCTGCAAGAATATTGTATGTCGGCCTAACCCTAAACTCGACTGGCCCGACAGAACTGCTTCCTCCAGTGAAGGTAAACTCGGGATGTCCGGGAATCTGGAAAATTACTTTCTTTGCCCTACAATCAATGTGAGCGTGGAAAGTGCCAAGAAAATCCATTCCCAAGACGACTTCATAGCTGCCCGTATCAATCACCAAGAAATCTGCAAAAAGCTCCCGTCCGCACACAACAACTGTACAATCTTTACATTCCCTACTAGATATGATTTTCTCATTCCCAGTGTGTATGTCCCAGAAACTAGACAGGGTCGTGCAGGTAATCGAATGTGTAGTCACAAACTTGGATGACATAAAACAATGGGATGCACCAGAATCAAATAATGCTAATGCGGGAAAACCATGAACGAGTAGAATACCTGAAACGACTTCTCCTGACGCCTTAGCTTCCTCTGCTGTCAAGGTAAAAGCTCGAGCCTGATTAGGTCCTTGAGTCAGCTGCTCTGCCCTTGGAACGGTCTCTGCGGAGGCTTCTGAATATCATCCCTCGTACGAAGCTTCGACGGACAAGCACTAACGGCGTGATCAGCCGCTCCACAAACCAAACAAAGTCCCAGCCTTCTTCGACACTCCTTCTGCATGTGCCCAGATAAACGGCAGTAGTCACAAATCACGCTCTTTCTTCGGTCAACGATCACAGGCTTCTTCATTGGTGCTACACCATGACGGTCCACTGGAATACCCTTGCGACCATGAGCTCGGTTAGGTACAAATGCGGGCTTCCTTGCCGCAACTGCTGTCTGCTGCAAACTCCCTTTCATCCCAGATAAACTCTGCTGTTCCCGAGCTGCCGTAAAAACCTGTGAGAAAGTGGTCAAACCCAGGGAGACAATCTGCCTCTGGATGTCCACATCCAAGCTGTGCATGAACCTTCGTGCCCTGTCTGCATCGTTGGCGACTAAAGGTCCAGTGAATCTGTTGAGTCTCGTCCATTCTGCTGCATGCACATCCACGGGTGCTCCATTCTGCCTTAGCCCAATAAATTTCTCTTCCATTTCCTCCCGTGCAGTCCGCGGGAAGAACTTCTCCTGGAAACTCTTAGAAAAATCCGCTCACTTGATCGGCTTGGGCAAGCGGGTCTCCTCCACGAGCCACCATTCTCGGGCGTAGTCCACTAACTGAATGCGTACCACATCAACTCTTTTATCATCTGGAATCTGTGCCGTAATAAGCAAATTCTCCGTATCAACTAGCCACTGCTCTGCTGGCAACGGCTCCTCCAAACCAGTAAATGTAGACGGACCCAAACGTCTGAAATCTGCTACGGTCCCTACTCGGTCAACTGGTTTAGCTCCAACATTGTTTACAGACTGCTGAACGATCTGCAAACCTTCCTGAAACGAGTCTGCTTGCTGCTGGATCAGCTCGGTCTGCCTCTTTTGATTCTCTAGCATTCCCTTTATCACTCCAAGCATGGCGGCTTCGTCCATACGCCTCTGGTACGTCTTCAAATTTTTATCTGCCATAATCCTGAAATCAAAACACCCAACATTAGTATGATGATAGATTCTGAATATATAGATCAAGGCTAGAACTCCAAGATACTTAAATAGAGTACCGCATTGTAACTATGCCGCGGTATCATAGCCACAATTACTTAACTCCACCCAAGTCGCCTAAGTCCTAGAGATAACAAGGAATCAGGTTTTCGAGTCGATATGCAAAGGAAGTTTGCACATCGTAAAAGATATAATCAGGAAGAATGTGATTCAAGAAATGATAAAACGGCAAGGTGGCCGGACATGTTTCCTAACACGGGTATTCTGATTCCTGTATTGGGTACAATACCCAACTACAAAAGAATCAACCCGATTAACCTATGGCTCTGATACTAAAAGAACCATGTCACGCCCCGCTTCCCAGAGTACGCTAGATTGGGCACGTGACATAGCCAACCATGCTACCTGTGGGTAGGAAGTATCCATCCACAGTCACATTACGGCTGTAGAGATATCAAGAACAAAGTAACACTATCTAAAACATGTCCATAATCCAAAATAATAGGAGTCAATAATAAATAAATGAGGAAGCAAATGATCCAATACAAATAACTGAAATGTATGTCCCATAATGCGGGCTCACATCTGGAAGTAAATGCAGGAAATAAAACTAACTACTACTGAACTCACAACTCAGCCTGCCGGCTGAAGTACTCCTGCTCGGACTGCGACAGCGGTACAGAATCTGGGCCATGCAAAACCCAGACGTCAGCGCGTCATGTCATCAAGTAATATAATATGAACAGTGTAACAGGCAATGCAAAATAAACATGAATCCAGCGAGAATAACAATAATATAAATCAGATCAGTACAGGGTAGTGTGCAGTGGGTAAACTAAACTGTTCTATCAGGTTTTCTATTTTAAAGTCTTTGAAATCAATTGATGAATCGTCGATATAACTCAATAGTATCCTGTGCATGCCCGGGACCACGGTCAAGGACTCTCGGGCTGAAACCGAGACGTGCCGCTAGGCAGTAACAGGTAGCAGGATGGGCGAGTGATGTCAGCATCATCACTCCGGGGTTGGCCTAGCCCGTAAAACTGATCAGAACAAGTATCGAACTGTTGAGTTACAAGTCAGGTTTCACCTTTGATTTCCCCATACCCCCAAGTTATGTATGTCAAGTCAGGTATTCAGTAATCAAGAACTAATGCCTACACAGGATCCGGTAAAAGCAGGTTTGTCTGGATAGACAACAGGAACGGTCCATGAGGACTACATGTCAGGTTTGTTGGCATTAGACACAAGATCAGGTAACGGGTCAGGTCGTGGTACATCAGGTCAAGTCAACAGTATACGGTACCATGTCAGGTATATCAATATATATATGTAGCAAGTCAGGTCAAGATGTAAACAATATCGTGGGTGTGCTCACAATCAGTTATATAATCTAGCATGGGTATCAACAACATGAGATAAGCAATGAATTAAGTAATAGGCAGTTTCATTCAATTTGCGATACAGTTATCAAATTTGTCACAGGGATGATTACAAGAGTGCAGTAAGACAAGTATAACCGTTTAGTCATGTTAACAGGTTTAAGAACCCTTAGAGGTGCAATGATTTATGTAACGGTTCAGTACAGCTATTTCAGGTTAAATGCATACTAGTGTCCGAATTGAACAGAATTACAGGGATAAATACCATAAGCTACGTTAACATTAAAAATGTGATTAAACAGGTAAATATGGTTATCAGGTTCAATTTGCAATTGTAGGTTTCAAGTTTAACGGTAAAATGATATAATGCAATATTATACCCGAAAATGAGAAATAATCGTACCAAGTTAAATTTACAGGTTTAGGGTGTCATAATATATATGTAAATATTGTATAGCATGTAGCAAGGGTTACTTGCCTCGACGGGTCGCGAACCGGGAAAAACGGAACGTAAACGTCGGCGGGGAAACTCGCGACGGACGCACGGTTCACGGATTGAACTCAAACAATGAACAATGGAACCACACGGGTCGGGGTACCTCGCTGGAACGTCGGGTCACGTTATCGGCATCGTCGGATTCCGGCGAAAACGTGAACAGTAAACCATCAAGATGTGCAATCAAGAATACAAAGGAACCAGAGAAGAAAATAAAGAAGTAGAAGGCTTACAGTGGGTCGTACGAAGGCCGGGGAGGCAGATTGAGATTGCCGGCGGCGACAGATCCGGCGGTGCGACGGGTGTGCAGGGGTTTGCAGTGGCTGAGGCGAAGGTGCAGGGGTGCATGGGAACGGTGAAGGAGAGGTGATGGAGAAAACGAGATGGTGAAGATGGTGGGGTGAGGTTAGGGTCGCCGGCGATGGAGGAACGCCGACGAGGTGGCGCGGGCGAGTGCGAGGGTGTGCGGGTGGCCACCTGCAGGTGCTGGGAAGAAGGGAGAAAGGAGGAAGAGAGGGCTTGGCTGCGATTAGGGCGACGGTACGACTCGCCCGGCGGTGCTGGTGCCGGCGTGGGGCTGCGGTGGTGATGGGAACGGAGGCTGCGCGATGGGTTCGTGAGAAAAATATGGAGGAGGGAAAAGTTTAAATAAAAGAGAGAGAGAGGAATAAAGTTAGAGAGAGAGAGAGAGAGAAAGAGACGGTAAGGGAGAGAGAGAGATATGAGGGAGAGAGAGAGAGAAAAAGAAGTGTGGGGCCCACGGGGAGAAATAAAGAAGAGGGGATTGGCTGATGTAAGATTTAGACGTTTAGAAAAAAAATTTAAAAAAGATTTAAAGATTTAAATTAAACAGTAAGATTTGAATAGTTAAAGAAATATGC
The DNA here is from genome assembly GCA_030015575.1 of Agapanthus africanus. NCBI lineage: Eukaryota > Viridiplantae > Streptophyta > Magnoliopsida > Asparagales > Amaryllidaceae > Agapanthus > Agapanthus africanus. Next base: position 97,152,932 of record JASDDO010000014.1, on the reverse strand, counting down.
GACGTTAATAAAATTTGGGATTTTGGCGCAAAAATAAAATATTTCCAAATCGTGCCCGGGTCGGATCCAAAAATTTGAAATTGAAATAATAGGATTTTAAGCGGGTTCCAAATTTTAAAATTAAGTGTCTTATGATTAAAAAGTATACCCCCAAAACGGACACACGTACGCGCGCGTAGCCGTCCAAACTCGCCCGTTTCACTGAACGGGACGAGAACACGATACGGACGCTACCACAAGGCTATGGGTGTCAAGTAGGCCAAGATGGATATTTTTAATTTTATTTTAGATGCCAAAAATTGTTATATGTAGAAATGAATTTACCGGGTAAAATTTACAGTAAGCCACAAACAAGCAAGATAAATGAAAAGAGTACCACACTACGCTCAAACAGTAACTGAAATTAGTAGCATTGGGCTCGGGTGTTACATATATGTAACATTAAAATATCTATTTTGTAAGAATATAAATATTACAACTCTTTTCAAAAATCACAAGAATCAGTTTACATTAAAATACCATGAAATCCATACAAGTTTAATATTACACTTTAATACCTTATATTATGAAAATTAGGTTATTTTCAATAGAAATGGCATATGTATAAAATCCACATTTATTATAACTCTAAAGACGATAACTAAATACTTGGGGAGTATTTTGAAAACTATAGAAAAGTATTTTTACATAAAAACCTCTCAAGTTCTATAAATTACCCTAAGGACCCTAGTAAACATAGGTTTAAGCGGGACCAATCTCTTGAGCCTCATGGAGCCAGAGAAGTGGGTGCTTGCCTATCTAAGGTAGACAATTAACAAACGGTGTTATCAACACGGTAATCGTCTTTGAAAAAGACACAAATCCTGCCGCCCATGTGCTGCGGTTACCGATAACATCAAAACAATCAGTACTTTAATTTACTTTTCTAATTTTCTGACTCAGACCGAGTCTCTTTAATAATCTGACTTGAATATGATTCAAGTACAATCTACAATCTATAATCTACAATATTACAATTCAACATGAATCCATGAATCCATATATTCAATCTATTAATCTATACAATTTGACTGAACCGAACCATGGATATACATTCCATTTACATGATTCTCCAGTTACATCCATTTTCTTGATCTATAGTTACATCCGTTTACTGATATCATGGTTTCGGTAAGTCATCCAATTATACAATCTACATTACAATACAATTCAAGTTACAATACAATTACAATACAAACAATACAATCAAGATAACACGGGGTTTAAGGGATAGATTGGTACGGAAGGTGTTAGAAGTGGCACGAGATAGCAACCATAAGACGTAATTACATCCATGTCGTTGTTCCGTGGTATTATCGACGGAGCCTTGTACATTCCGTTTTCCCTAGTCTCTAGCATATAGAGACTCCTCTCGTATACACTGGCATTCTTTTGTACCAAACTACAAACAACAGCGTTAACACAACATTATAACAATATAATACAACTTTAAAAGCTATCTTCTTATTCTGTCTATTCTATTTCTCCCTTATTTTTGGGACTTACCGAGCGATCTGTTCGCTGATGACATTCTCTTCTTTCTTCTTTGAATGTCGTCAGGTGTTCTGGACATGTCAGAGATCGAGCCTAGCGCTGAAGACTTAGACCATTTCGTTGAAGACCCAGAGCTTTAGTTCATTGTACACTTTTATTTCAGTATCTTTCCTTTTCTGTTATGCCATTGTTTAGGCATTTCTTTATTTCAATTGTATTTACATTTCCATGCATTGTACAGAAAGAATGTGAATAAATAAAGTTGATGTTTTATTATATCTTGTCTCTTGTGGATTTACTTTTATATTGTTTAGATACGCTTAGCATATTTACTTCACAGTAAATACGTAGCGGTCTCGTCGCGTCCTCTGCCCGTATACTGGGAAGCGGGGCGTGACACGGTTTTCCCGCATCTTCTCCTTCATAGATACTACACCAACTTTTGCACGAATATTCTCATTTCTCACCTTATCTTTTCTAGTGTTACCGCACATCCAACGAAGCATGCACATCTCCGCTACGTGCATCTTCTGTGTATGATGATTCTTAGGAGCCCAGTATTCTGTACCATATAATAAGACAGGCCGAATAGCGCTCCGATAAAACTTCCCTTTCAATTTTAACGGAAAATTACGATCACACAAAATCCCTGTTGCACTCCTCCATTTCAACCAACCAGCTTGGATCCTTTGATTAACATCACTATCGATCTCCCCATCCTTTTGGATGATGGAACCTAGATATCTAAACTGATCACTCGGTGATATCTCTTGCGTTTCCAATGTTATACCAATATGGCTTTGACTTCTCTGTTTACTAAATTTGCAATGCATATATGTTGTCTTGGACCTGCTCAATCTGAACCCCCGAGATTCCAATATTTGCCTCCATAATTCCAATTTGGCATTAACCCCTGCTTTCATCTCATTTACTAGAACAATATCATTAGCGAATAGCATACACCAAGATACCTCATCTTGGATAGTTCTAGTAAGCTCATTCATCACGATGGTAAACAGGAATGGACTTAATGCAGATCCTTGATATAAACCAATTGTAATCGGAAAATCACTCATTAGGCCGCCGCAAGTTCTGACATTTGCCACTATTCCATCGTACATATCCTTGATTATGTCAATATACTTGACGGGGACCCTCTTCTTCATCATTGTCCCCCATAATACCTCTCTAAGTATCTTGTCGTACGCTTTCTCTAAATCAATAAATATCATATGCAATTCTCTTCTCTTCTCTCGAAAACGCTCGACAAGTTGACGAAGCAAATGAATAACCTCTGTCGTCGATCGTCCAGGCATAAACCCAAACTGGTTCTTTGTTATCTTAATATCCTTCCTTAGCCTGTGTTTAATCACTCTCTCCCAAAGTTTCATGGTGTGACACATAAGTTTTATTCCACGGTAGTTTGAGCAACTTTTAATGCCGCCCTTGTTCTTGTAGATAGGTACAAGGATACTTTTCCTCTATTCATTTGGCATCTTTTTTGTTTGCCAAATCTTATTAAACAGATCTGCCAGCCATTTAACGCCTATTTCTCCTAAGCATCTCCAAACCTCGATAGGAATCCCGTCAGGACAAACCACTTTTCTTAAACTCATTCTGTTCAAACCTTCTTTAACCTCGGGTAGTCTTATTTTACGCATGAAATCACGGTTTATATCTTGAGATTGAATGACAAGTCTATCCAAATTCTTAGTAAAGCTCTCATTGAACAATTTGTCAAAATAATCTCTCCACCTTTCCTTGATATCCTTATCTCGAACTAAAAACTTCTGACTTTCATTTTTGACACACTTCACCGCACACAAGTCTCTGGTCTTCTTTTCCCGTATCCGAGCAATCCGGTATATATCATTTTCAGCCTCTTTAGTGTCTAATTTCTCGTACACCTCCTTATAAACCTTAGATTTAGCTTCCCGAACAGCTTTCTTAACTTCCTTTTTAACCATTTTATATTTCTTAAATCTCTCCATATCTCTACTTTTCTTCAAATTTTTATAAGAATCCCTTTTAATTTTAATAGCAGCCTTTACTTCTTCATTCCACCATGATGTGTCCTTAGATGGTGGAGCACCACCTCTCGACTCACCAAGTAGATCTCTAGCTACCCTCTTGATACAACTAGCCATTTTGTTCCATGTTCTGTCTGAATCATCTTCCGACCGCCAATCCGCTTCTTTGACTACACGATCTATAAAAACATTTTGGTTACCTTATTTCAATCGCCATCATTTAATTCTAAGCTTTACCTTACGTCTAATCTTCCTAGATCCTCTTCTAAATCGAAAATCTAGAACTAAAAGTTTATATTGAGTGGTTACACTTTCATCTGGCACTATATTACAGTCGATACAACAATCTTTATCTATTCTTCTTATCAGAAAAAAGTCTATTTGACTAGCACTTCATCCGCTTCTAAAAGTGATAAGGTGGGACTCTCTTTTCCTAAATCAGGTGTTTGCTAAGATCAAGTCATAAGATAAGGCAAAATCTAGAATCGATCCACCTACTTCATTGCTTTGTCCAAAACCAAAACCTCCATGGATAGTATCAAACCCACTACGACTAGTACCTACATGTCGATTGAGATCACCACTAATAAATAACTTCTCTCCACTAGGTATATTTTGCACCATCTCGTCTAAATTCTCCCAGAATAGACGCTTACTAGCGTCATCAAGACCTATCTGTGGTGCATAAGCACTAATAATATTAAGGATCTCTCCATCTAGAATAAACTTAATCAGTAAAATTCTATCACATTTTCTCCTAATCTCAACTACATCCTCAAGCGACCGTCTATTTATGATTATGCCTACCCCATTACGATTTTTATCTCTATACGTATACCAAAACTTATAACCCTAAGGCTCTATAACTCTACCCTTTTCACCTACCCACTTAGTTTCTTACAAACACATAATACCAACTCTCCTCCTAATCATCACCTCCACTAATACGGATCCTATGAAACCATTGCTTATTTGTCACTACACCCGGGGTCCGATGTAGCGCGCCGTTTCTGGACGACGACCTAAAAGCCCTTGCATACTTAACACTACACCCGGGATCCGATATAGCACGTCGCTGAGTAGGGGACGCCCCAACAATATTCTTATTATGGTTCATGTCATAGAATGTGAAGTTTTACGTTGGTTGTCACAAGCCTACCACAACCCTCACCCTTTCTCATCCAGATTTAGGACCGGCAACGGTGGGTTTCCTGTCGAAATTCTGCAAACCTTAAAAATCTTTAGTGTCACTACCATTCTAATAAAAACTCGTATTCGCATGCATTCGAAACTTCGGGTTCATTTTAATTTAAAGGGACACCCTGTTGCCAAACTGCCCAGAGAGAATAAGAAGGTGAAGTTTGACGAGGATGACCAAGCTAATATTTTATGAAAAGTATGTAGCAAACTAATGTTTTTATGGAAAGTACAAAGTTGAATCAACCTTACATTTTATATGTACGAGTAGAGAATACCAATGAGTCCACAAAGCATATGGCTGAAGCCAAGGATTCATTAATATGAAAGATTTTGTATTTTTATATAATAATAAAAAATGTTATGACAATCTCATAGCAGATAATGCTGGAAAATGATGCAGATAACAACTTCATCTTAAGAGGGAGAATAATACAATATCATTAAAATCTATCAATACTACAACCTTCTAAAACATTATACCAAATTCTCAAGTTAGATCAAAAGATGGAAACATTTTGCAATAAGCCGATAACTGCTATTACTTTAAACCTGATTGACAAACCATAACTTTCAAACTGGTAATCAACTGGTAATCATGACGCAAAAACAAAATCAAGTCTTAACTTTAAAAAAAAAATTATTCCCAATTTCAAGTAAAGCAGGACTAATTATTTGAAGGTCTTTAGAGAAAGGCAGAATATACAACTAAAAAATTTAATGAAAGGGTTGATCATTTGAATAACAAACACTTCCATGCATTTGTTCCTACAAAATGGGGCCGAATGCTCCCACTGCCCTCGAGAAGTGCCAAGACCAACTCGAGGTGCAATAGAAGCAAGCCGATAAATATATAAAGAATAAGGGTGAAGAAAAAAGTAATTACTTCACGGAAAATTATCCACAACTATGAGTTAAAGCAAGACTAATTATTTTGATTATTTCTGTCAACTCAAATTATTCACAACTATGAGTTAAAGCAAGACTAATTATTTTGATTATTTCTGTAAACTCCAAGTACTCGATCCCAGCTCTTCTGAATATCAATCTCATTATTGGCATTCTCCTTAACAGCAGGTTTCCATTTCTCACAAAGCGAAGAAAGGGTATTTACTGCGTAGCTCATATCGGGCCTTTGGCCAGGATCATGAGCAGCGCAGTGCCCTGCAAGCACGGAAACGGTTTTAACATGTGAAGAGATCTCGGGGTCACGGATGTCAATGGCGGGGTCAATGGCCTGCATTAAATATTCCTCGGTGTTGAGTTTTACAAAATTCCTGAACCAAGTAGCCAATAAAACTTGGTCCTCTGGTCGAGTTTTATCGAGGGCTTGTCGGCCTGTTAGCAGCTCCATCAGGATCACCCCGAAGCTGTATACATCGGATTTAGTGGTGACACGACCCATCACTGCATGCAATCTCACAAACTTTAATTACCAATCATTTTAGGGGAATTTCAAAAGTATCGGGCACACAGGTACACATGAAACTCTTTTATTGATATTAGTTATTTTCAGGACAATTATATGTTTTAAATCAAACAAAAGAATTCTGAAAAGATTTAATTGTTTAAAGGGTTTGTTAAAAAAGATATTAATTATAGTAGGGTTTTCTATGAAAGTTACATGATTGCAAATCTATCATTCTGAAGGGCTTATGCTATCACGCAACAAGGAGGCTTTTTTACGAGCTTAGAGATTGCCACGTGGCATTCAAAAATCCCAACTGCAACTGCGATGCAGGTAGCCCGCCCATCTACATGCGACTAAACTAACCTATGCTTAAGTTAGTATTGTAATAACAGAGATGAGGTAGCCCATCTACATGCGACTAAACTAACCTATGCTTAAGTTAGCGAAACTTTTTTCGAAAAGTTATTAATACTCGAAAAGAATTAAAGTTATTTTATAGTTCTTCCTCTATTCTTTGCGAACACAAAAGGTAAATTCTATTTCTATGATGAAAGGGTCAGAAAGTGAAACTAGTAAAATTATTAAAGTTCGGATTCTTTATTCCACCTCTGCTCATTAAACCAAATTTCCAGTATTAAGTTTATGAACTACCTGATACAAATGCTACAGCTTTTTATTCCTCAGCACTTCATTCTTGAGAAATTCCTCAACCAACAAATCAAAATCCATTCTCACCCTATTCTTCCAAGTATGTTGGATTCTCATGTGCCCTTAGTCAATATCAGGAGTCAGGACTGACCACTGAAATGGCAAACCAACCTCTTGTGAAGGGATAAGGCCAGTGCCGGAGATTATAGTGAGGTTGATACTGCTGACATAGGGCTCAGGCACCTAGACTGCTATCAACATTTTTTTACATGTTTCTCCACCCCACCCCACCCCGCAACCACTCACCAAAAAGAAAAAGAAAGACATTTTCGTTGTTGTAAATCATGGTCCTAAATTAACTATAGTCCTTTTCCCCCGAGAAAATTTATTTTCCTACTTAAACCAAACAATTAGATTCAGATTCAATATTTAACACAAATCTCATTTAAGTTATCGTTAGCACACCCCACCCACACACCAAAAAGAGGAGTTTTTTCATTTAAAAACCACGATCCATGAGTATTAAATGAATAGGTATCAATATTTCTTGATAAATGTTGAAACATACAATGCATAATTCATGAAATATGTGAATTTAGCTAATAAGATATGGGAAAGTATAACGTGATCTGCAAATTTTCATAACTAGCTTGCTTTAATATTGGAGATTACAGATAAAACCTCATAAGTAAATTTTTTTATTAGTTAGAGATATACTATCATTTACAGATAAAACCTCATGTGTTCTTGTAAGTATCTCTGATGGTTGCGGAATGATTTTCTGTGCATATGCTACTATAAATTATGTTATAAAACCAATCAATAATAGTTTCTTCATTCCTTTTGACCAATACTATAACCTAGTTTCTAGCTTAAAAATCTGGAGGTGTGCAGTCAAAAAATGGTGAATAACGTAATGATTAAGGTTTAACAATTATTTCTCTAAACATAAGGATCCCCATAGAGCAAAGCCTTCAACAATTTTTCCTTCTTCAATCCTTTTTAACGAAACCCCTCTGATGTCGAATTCTAAATGCTCAAGTCATTCAAATTTTGGTGGAATATAATCTTATTCCCCTGTCAATATCCTGATCAACCAGAAAATCAGCTTAGAGACTAGGAATGATGAAAAGGAGACCATTTTGGTTCATTACATCTACGGTCAGCCTTTAAGTAAACTTTAGGGGAACATGTTAACGCAGACTATTTTATAGCGCAGAGCACATATAGAGCTCTAACTATATATATGGTGCCTTTAGGATTCATATAAAGAAAAGAAACTAATGATATGCAACAGAAAACCCAACGTTCATGCGTTGTTAGTCGTTACCTTCTCAACCAAACTTAATTCAAACCAAGAGAGCCTTTCACTATCAGCCTAATTAATCATTCCTATCATGTATAAACTCGAAAATTTCTACCAAAATTGAGAACAGACAATATACACCAGTGAAAACATGCAAGTCTGAGAATTACCTGCAACCTCGGGTGAAAGATAACCGTAAGTCCCCGCGATACTCATGAACATTGTACCTTCAGGTGCATTCCTTATGAGACCAAAGTCGGCAACTTTAGCCCTCATATCATCCCCAAGCAGTATATTACTGGACTTTAAATCTCTGTGGATGAAACTCTGAGTCATCATACTATGCAAGTATTCCACCCCTCTAGCCACATCCAAAGCAATGGTCAATCTAATTTTCCAATTCAATAACCCAGCCTTTGCCCGATGGAAAAGATGTTGGCTAAGTGTCCCTTGAGGCATGTACTCATATACTAAAATTCTCTCGTTCCCTACGAGGCAATACCCAAGAAGTGACACCAAATGCTTATGGCGTACTTTAGTTAAAATTGATATCTCCAATTTGAACTCACTCAATGATCTTGGATCCAACTCAGTTGATGCTGATTCCATTCTCTTAACCGCAATGATATTACCATCTTTTAATATTCCCTTGTAGACTGTACCAAAACCTCCACGGCCCAAAATATTGTCGTCGCTAAAATTATTGGTTGCCTCTCTCAAAATCTTGATAGAGTAAACAAGATTGATCGGTTCCAGTACTTGAATTTTGCCTGTTTCTGGGTTTGTTGTCTCACCTCCATTCAAACCAACGACAGATACCTTCAAAATATCAGCACGGGGGTGGATCACAGCGCTTGGCATTGAGAGTCCAGTAAATTTAATTTCTCTTTTCTTCCTCCGATAGCAGAAAATCAATAAACCAATTATACCAATCAAAGCCGCAACTATACATCCCACAATAACTCCTGCATTAGATTTGTTTCCATTTGAATTTGAATCTGAATTCGAGCTATTGCCTGAGTCAGTTGAATTTGAAGTGCCCCCAATATCAGGACTAGGAGGTGAGCTGGGGGCTGAACCACCGCCGGTATTTTTTTGAATATTAGGGTTTCCATCAGTATTAACAGCAACATTACTAGTAAAGGTAGGCACCTCCCCCGAAAGTGCATTATTCGAGACATCTAATATTTTAAGAAGCTTCAAATTAACAAGCCCAGGAGGTATCGTGCCAGTCAAATTATTACCGGACAAAATCAACTTCTGAAGAGAACCCAGTGATTCAAACTCTGGTGAAATAACACCACTAAGGTTCATCCTCTGAAAATTCACCGCGGTAATGTTCCCGCTGTGGTCACAAGAAATCCCTAACCAATCTGAACAAGGATCATTGTTCTTCCAATCCTGAGCAAACTTCTTCGGATACCCAAAAGAACCCACGATTGATAACAGAATATTTACTCTGGGGTCACAATCATTGCTCCAGCCATGGCAAAAGCTCTCGCTTCCCAGCTCCAAATCCAAGCTCACACCACTCCCGAACACGGGCATAGGCCCTTGCAGCAAATTATTCGTCAAAGACACATTTTGCAGAGATTTCAACTCCGTCAACGACTTGGGCACGATCCCTGTCAACTGATTATCCCTCAAGTTCAAACTTTGCAAGTCACCCATCATCGAAAAATCCGGCAGCGGCCCCGTCAGAGAATTCGACTGCAAAAGAACATCTTTCAAATTCGTCATGTCCGCAATGACATCAATTCCCCCGACCAGTCCAGCACCATTCAACCACAGTCTTTTCACCCCCAAATTCGCAAAACTTTGTGGAATCTCGCCTCCCAATTTATTATTTGCCAATCTCAACTGAGCAAGCGACCGAAATGCAGTACCGAAAAACTCCGGCACTCCCCCAACAACACTAGCATTGATCGCTGAGAAATTCTGAAGGGCATAACAGTCTTTCAACGACTCCGGAATCACCCAAGGCTGAAAAGGATTTTGATCAAAATTCACGGCACTAAGACTCGACAAACCACTAAAAAAGTCGTCAGGAATCGATGTGAACCGATTGTCGTGGAGAAGGAGGACGGTGAGATCGGAGAGGCCTTTCAGGGAGGGGAGGGGCCCGCCGAGGCCGACGAACTGGAGCTCCAAGCGCTGGAGGGCGGTGAGGTTGCCGATGTCAGGGGGGATCGAGCCGGAGAGGTTGTGGACGTAGCCTAGTTGGATGGCGGTGACCTTGCCGCCGCCGCCACACTTGACGCCAGGCCACTGCGTGCAAGGGTCGGAGGGCGGGGACCAGTTGAGGGCGGAGTCGGCCTTGACGGAGGCGGCGATCACGTGCATCGCGGCGGCGTCGCCGGGGTCCGTGGTGGTGATGTTGGTGGAGGCCTCCGATAGGGTGAAGGCAAGCAGCAGGAAGATGATAATGGAGATCGCTAGGGTTTTCACCATGGTCAGAGATCGCGAGGGTTTTGGGGGAAGATGGAGAGGAGAAGAATGAGTGGGGCCCACCAAGAGAGGGCGGATGTTGTGATGTCAGCGGAGGCCTCCGATTGGATTTGTTTCTATAAAAGGGGGAGAATCGCGCGGGATCTTGGGGATTTCGTTTGTTGCTATTGGGTGGGGATGGGGGTGGGGGGGAATTAACATTTAGCCCCTGTTGGATGCAGGATTTATTATGAGGCCCCCTTATAGCACGAGGCCTTTTGGACTTCCCTTGGATTATTTGGTTTCTTAGAATCTTATATCTCTAATAAAATTTCTTTATTATTTTTTACATAATCCTTTTAATCTTATAAATCACCATGACTGCTCCTCCTAGTTAACTTCTGATCCGAACTTGAACACTGTTGATACGTGTGTGTATACTAGTTAAATACACTGCCATGCAGGTGAAAAAAAATACAAGTTACTCCCAAATTAGTAAACCTCTATAACTTAAAAAAAAAATCCCAAAATCAACCCACAATCCCAAAATCACCTTACATATTTTCCCCAATATTTTTTTACAAGATTTTCCCTCCAAATCTCTTTTCTTTCTTCTTTTTCTTAAAAAACAAATTCTCCAAATCAATTATTCATACAGGAACTGCTATCCTCTTCTTCGAAAATATTGTAAAGAGTCAAGAAAATATAGGATTGAGAAAAAAGAATTACATAATCATGTAATTGGGTTAGTCGTTTTTAAACTTTATAACGGGAAATTTTTGTACAAGAAGTTCTCGTCTAATGGCAGGGTTTCTCATTATAGTGCAGGTTTATTGAAGTTGAGTGGGGCTGTCTTACCAATGAGCTATAGCCCGACCGACTACCAAATGAATTAACAAGAATAAAATTATTCGAATATATATAAAACTTCAGGGTAAAATACATGCGCAGTTTGTTTCAAGGACAACCTAACATACCCAACCGCAAAACCCTCTCAATATAACCAAAATAAAATCCCAAGAAATACCATAGAGAATCTTTTCGATAGTAAATTGGCAAGGTTTATACTCAAAATTAGGCACAAGTTATATCAAATTATAACCATTTCCAATAAAAATTTGCACACACTTTCTACCCAGCGATCCAAACATAACCAGCACAAATAACGTACATGCACAAGAATTTTTTCAATTAAATTTACCAATAAGCAAGTACTGAATATTATCTTTCAATATGATTACAATAACATAGACTCTACTAAAAAAGCAACACAAAGAAAAAAAAACCAAAATAAATTTGAACAATAAAAACAACAGATGCATCTTGAGAACCAATAGGTATGGTTTTTCAAAAAGTCATGGTTAGATTAGCGCCAAGTCCAGTTTTTGAAGACGAAGAGAAAGACTATGACATAGCATGCTCGGACGTTCAACAATGGATGAGATTGAGACAAGTAAAGAAAGAAAATGAGAGTATGTAGAAGCCGGCGGTGGAGGAGGATCACGCATGCTATTGAGACAAATTGTTGAATATGTGAGAAGAAGATGTTTGCATCTTTATATACTAGTTTTTTTGCACGTGCCATGCACGTGAAGGATTGATAGATCTTTACAATTTGATGTTGGATTAAGTTTAGCTTAATTTCACCTTCTCAAGCATATAAATTATCCATAATATGAGAGTTATAAAATCTAAAAACAATCCATGTGCCATGCACTTGAAAATCTACCGTTTAATTAATCATCATAATAATAATGTACTTCATATTTACTTCTGTATTTTAGTAATGGTAATGAATTGAAGTAATGTAAATTAATATTGATTCATTTATTTTATTTTTTTTCGCCATGTCCCATTTAAGATATCAACAAGCAACAAATATTTTTTCTTGTATTTCTTATATGTTTTTTAGGTTGCTATATATTAAGACAAAATCTTTTATGGTCTATACATTTTCATTCAACCATTCAATTTGTTCCAAAAAGCTAAAATAAATTACTTCTGATTTTTTATTTATTTGTTCTCTTTTAGAAGTCAAAGTCAAGAGTATGTGAGGATCATTAAATTTGATGCTATGCATGAAGATCTTGGGCATGGATATTGTTGAGTTTGCCTTATATTCTCGACCCTCGTGTATGTGAGAAGACTCAAAATAGGTTGAGCCAGCTCACAAGTTATTTGGAATTAGCATCTGTTCTCTGAATGCAAGAGACGTCTCAGGAAAATCTTGAACCGGCTTAAATCTTCTCGGGCTAGATTCTAGGCTGTTTTGGAAAGATTCGTTTTGAAGATTAATTAGGAGAAGTTGTTAGAGATTTATTTGAAGAGTTGTTGGAAGATTTATAAGAGATCTTTCAGAATCTTGATTAGGAAAGTTTGTTTGGAGAATTATTTGAAGATTTGTTTGAAATTTTGTTAGAAATTATTTTGGAGATTTGATTAGATCCTAATTGAAATAAGAGTTCTATTATTTCGTGCTATAAATAGAGAAGGGTCGCATCAGAGAAAAATGGCTAAATATGAAGAAGAAAAGAAAACAAAGGCAAAGACGAAGGGTAGTCATCCACAAGTGAAGGTGGAGCACCAGAAGAGTAGTATTTATATTTGTATGAAGAGACGAAAGCAAAAGCGTGGAGGGATTTACTAAGAATAGTCTTTGTGTTTGTATGAGTGTTTAGATGTGAAGAGAGATCAGAGAGAATACAAAATGCACTGGTATTCTTGATCATTAATTAAGAGATTCTCATGCTTACCCAGTGAATATAGGTCGTTGGTCGAACCATGTTAAATATTGGCGTTGCGTGTTCTTATTCTTGTTCGGCTTCCTTGTATGCCTAACGAAAAACCCTAACAGACATGAAAACCTATACATCTTTCATACAGTTACATTTTGTGCACACATTAAAAAAATTAAAGGTGAAAACATGAGAATATTAGAAAGGGATGGGGAAGAGGGACGGGGATACTTCTTTGTTTGCAATACCTTTTATAATGCTTCTTCCTCTCTCCATCTTGAGTATTTTTTGAAAATGAATTGTAATCCCATCTCTTACCATGCATGTTAACTTAACCTTTTTTTTACCGAACAAGTAGAGGTTTTAATTTTTTATTTGACATTAAATTCAATATTATATTTGGTGTGAGTTTCGGACTTACCGGACTCAAAGAGATAACTTGATGAATCACGACAACAATATAAGATTCAAAACCCGCTCAAAGTCGATACCGACGCTGTGATCTCTTGATAACTAAAGGAAGCAACATATAAATGTAAGTGTAAGTGTATTATAAAGTAACAAAACTTTACATAAGAGCGTAATTACTTGCCTAATTTTCATATGGTGTCTTCTTTGTTCTTTTGATTTGAACCAAAACTCTTTTGTGAAATACTCATTTAAATATGATGGTATGGTTGTTTGTTGATGGAGGATTCTCAACTTAAATAGTTGCTTTGGATGCCGAAAGGTATTGCATTTTAAGTTGTATTTAAATATTTTTAATAATCAATAAGTGAATGAGATTGCATTTTAATGGACGCGGTGTTAGCTACTGGTATTGTTAAGAGCATAAATAAAAATAAAAAAGAAGAATTAAAATGTGTATTTTAATGGGCATTCTTAAGATGTGTGTTTTAAGGGATAATTTTATATTCTATTAAAAGCATACACATTTAATTGGGACATCTTTGCAACCTCCTATTCGTTTTTTTGCATATTTCTTTATGTATGCTTCAATTACAATAAATGTGGCGATCATTTTTGTTGGATATGTATTCCCTGGAGGCCATTATTGTATATGTGTGTATAGGATATTTGGACATATGTATGTACATGGCAATTTTGCTCGATATGATAGTATGTTATTTGGTCTGTATTTATCTTAACATATGTATATGTTTTACTTGTTATTACGTATAGATGATACATATTGATAAAGCCCTTAGGATTATTGCTTGACTACCAGCGTTATGATGGCGATCATACATGTGGGGGCTAGGTAGTCCATAAACACATCCTTAAATGTACTTAGTCGTGGGAGTGTCGAGACTGGGTATCGATATTCCGGAGTAGACTAGTGTATGCGTTTCTAAACCCTGACGAGGGGCGATAGTTGGTCCCATAGCCATTAGTCTTTGGCACCTAAGATCGTATACATGTACTCACTGGGAACGAGTATACTAGACGGATTTATTGAGAACTTCTAGATGATATTATACACATCGTCAGATAGCAGTTCTCAGGTGACATGAGTACAGATTAGTCTTTAGACCTAAAATCGTCATTTTTCTCATGTGTGTCACGCCCCGGTTCCCAGTAGACGGAAACGATGACGTGGCAGGCCCGTAACATATTCACTAAGAAAATACGTTAAGCGCAATTAAGCAATATAACAATGTGCAAGAATAACAAGAGTAATAAAATGAAATGGTAACTTTATCTACATTCAAATTTACATTCAACTGTTTGTAATGAAAAAATACAATGATAAAGCAAATGCCAAAACAATGGTATACTGAAAATAAGTGCAGGCTGGAAGGAGCTAGTAGTTTGCCTAAGCAGCAAACTGGTCTAAGTCCTCCGGGCTCGGCTTTATCTCCTCAGAGTTCGGTCCTCTTGACGAACATTCCAAACAAAAAAACAAAAAGCAATGCCGTCAGCGAACTAACTCTCAGTAAGTCCCAAAAGAAGTAATAGAAGATAATATATAATGTGAATAGAAACCAAATGAACAGAAGGCAGGTAAAATGGTATATGATCAGTCACAAGAATATGATAGTTATTCTAACGTGGTTATTTGTAGTTTGATAAAAAAGTATTCATGTATACGAGAGGAGTCCATCTTACCCCGTGGACTATGGTAACATGTAGTACAAGGCCTCGTCATAACCCACGGGATAACGGTACGTGAATTCATATAGGTGTCTTTTAAATAACCTATCATGCCACGATATACGTTCCGTACCAATCTACCCCTTTATCCCCGCGTATTGTATTGTATAAATTAATATTACAGGTCTTGGCCGAATCTATGGATATAAAATGTTCAGGTTCATATTCAAGATGTAATCATGTGTTCAGGTATTCATGTCAAGTTCATGTTGAGTTATAACCATGATTCAGTCAAGTCGTGTCAAGTATTCAAGTTTGAGTTTGATATTTAAATTCGAGTGTCAGATTCATGATCAAGTATTCAAGTTCATATTTGATTTTGGATTCTAGTTTGAATTTGGATTCAGATTGAAGTCAGAAACTTGAGAAAGAATTTAAATCTTGAAACTGCTGCACATGGACGGCAGAATTTGTGTTTTTTTCCAAGACAATTGCCATTTGATAACTCCGTTAAATTGTCTAACCTGGATAAGCAAGCACTCACTTTCTCCGGCTCTCGAGGCTCAAGAGAAATGATACCGCTTAAGCCTTTATTAATCTATAGTCCTTAAAATATTGTTTTGCATATCTCGAGGGTTTTTATGAAAAAAATACTTTAATATCGTTTAAAATTAAACCTTTAGGGTAATTTATAATATTTAGGGTTTTCATGAACATGTATTTTAATTTATTGTGGTGTTTTGGTGATAACCTAACTTTTTGAAAGTTCATGGTACTTTTATGAAAACTAGCTCTTTTGGAAACTTGATGGTATTAAAATTTTAATCTTTCATTTTAAAATTATAGTTTCATAATATATTTTTATTGATAATACGAATTCATAGTTTTATATAATTTTTCCAAAATTTAGTTTTTATTTAGAAAAGTCGTATTTCTTAAAAACCGTATTTTAATTTCCTTTCGAGACCGAATACTCCATGAGGAGTTCTGCATCTCGCTCCACTATCCCAAGGGTGTGCGATAATACACACCATCCATTAACGGGTCCCCTAACGAGAATTGCAGAGGCGTAATTGCCAAGAATTTAAAATATCGATTTAAAAGAAACCCGTTTTGAAAAGGTGTGGTATTTTAATGAAAATTTATTCTTTGAATTACCCATATACTTAGAATACCGTGCTATGAAACCATAGTGTGCGTGAGGGGTAGGTCATTACCTCGTGAAAGATCTAAAGCTATATACTCTAGTTATTGTAAAATAGGTTATACTAAAATTCATGGTATTTTAATGAAAAGTTCGTTATATGATTGTTTCACATGAAAATTTTGGTTAAATTCAAAACTAAATGATTGTAAAACAAAGTTACAAGTAGTGTGAGAAAGTTAGTTTGACCTATTTTTCTTTAAAGATGAGAGTATAAAGGTTAAAATCACACATATCGGAGTTCACTCCACTTCACCGATATGTTTTTAGAAGATGTTTTGAGATGAAAAGATAAAGAGATAAGAGAGACTTACTCACTGTGTAGCATTGGGAAGAGGTTAAAGAAAAAGAGGGAGTTTCCGTGGCGTCACGGAAGCTCCGAAAATGACTTCGATTTTCGATGGAAAGAGCTTAAATGCTAACACCACTTGACTCCATTTGCACTTAGGAATTTTTGGGATAATTTTGCTAGAATTTTTCAGACTAGAAGGGAGTTAGGGCATGGGGTGGTATTTATAGTGAAGAATTAGGGTTTGGGAATTAAAAAATTGGATTAAAAGAATTAAAATGGTGTTAAATGATGAATTGAAGGATTACTGTTTAATTGCAGGAAAATCAAACAGTGCAGGGGAGTTAAGAGGAGTCGAAGGGACGAGTGTGCAAAGCACTTAGTCATTTGGACTCATCAAGACCGTCAGGGCGGGCCCAAAGTGGGAAACGGAAGGTCGAGATTTGATTATCTGTCTCGAGATTCGTGTCACGTGGTGTAGTCAGGGTTTGCTCCTTTTTGCGCATGTTTGCTCTTTCTGAATTTCTACAGTGCCTGCCTAGCTCCTCTGGACTTCTCTAAAAGTTTATGAATCTTGATTTCCTTGCTCTAGTGTCTCCAGATTCGCTCGCAAAAATCACACACTAATCGTTAAATATGCAAGTTGCGGTTTTGTTTTATTTTTATGTTATATATCTAATAAGGAATTCAACACGAACAGCAAAAAAAACATTACGCTTCGATCCATGGCAACGACGCCATTTAATTGATTCTGTATGTGAGTGTGTAGTAGTAATCTCAATCAATAACGGTGTCGCATGTAGCTAGCCGAGATGAGTACGGGTCGTCCTCGGGAAAATCTGGAATCTTTTAATCTTGCTTTAGACGTGTTGATTAGAAATAGAAGCATAGTAAGAATAGTTATAGAATCTAGATCTATGATAAATACGGATGTAGAATATATATTTTTCAGATCTAGCTTAAATACGGATGTAGATTTTATAAGAAGAGAGCTTGTAGGGTTCGTTAGGATTTAGTAGTCATGGATGACTAATAAAGATGACTCCTTTTATCTTTTGATAGATTTAAAACTAGATTGATAGTGATGAATGAAAATTAGGGTTCTTGGAAGAAACTAGGGTTTCCACACTATTGACCCTTGTCCTTTCATTGATCTCTATTCATGTCTATCTCTTAACAAAACAATTGTTAATCTAATTTCAAATCGCGGTCGAGATTAGCAAATAATTGGTAGCGCGCCCGATAAGGATGTTAACGATTCTTTTGCTAAAGATTATAAACTTTATAAGATATAAAAGAAGTTAAAATATTTTCCCATCCATTAATCTACCATAATCCTATGAACCCTATCAAGCGGAGAATTACTCGCGCGTGATGGAGATAGAAGAAGAACGGATAGAGAATGAGATCATAATGTAAATAAATGCAAACTAATTAATCTAATGATCTATCTTTATTGATCAACTTCACAATTAAAAAAACCTTCGAGTTTAGATTACAAGAGGAAGAAGAAGTTGCTATCGATCTCTACCTCGTAGGAAGTAGATGCTCCGTCGAATCTCACGTCGCCTTATCACGTCGAATCACGGACCTGTCGTGGATCACTTATTCTTTGACGGTGATTTGCTTCGTGAAAAAGGTGATAATTTCTTAGTTTATCCCTCGGTCTTTTATATAGTCCCAAAACCAGAAACCAAACATCCTAAGAATTAGGGTTTACTGTTGAAAATCTAACCTAAAAATCCTAAATCCTAACTCATTGAATCGGCCGCGGATCTGCCGCATATAGCATGTTTTGGCCGCGGAACCGCGGCCATTTGGTATGATCATTGTTTCAAAATTCTGGGGCTGCTTCATTGTGACACATGGAGATTTATTTGATGTCTGGAATCTTCATATATTTTATAAGTCTCTGCCGGTATTGATTCTTCGATTTTATTTAACTTTATCGGCAGATTTTTGATTCCCGACATCTCAATATCTCGATCTCCTTTTCTGAGCTAAACCTTGCACAATATCTCAATGAATAATGTTAGTAATATTTAGTATTTTTGAGATATTATCCTAACCATTTGATATGATATTATATTTTAAGAATATTGATTAAGGATATTTAATATGATATGCATATTTAACGATGTAGTATAGTGGTGGGTATTCCCGCCTGTCACGCGGGTGACCCGGGTTCGATTCCCCGCAACGGCGCCATTTGATTGATCTGTGAAGAGAGAGTGTTTGTAGTTAACCGCAATCAATAACGGTGTCGCGTGTAGCTAGCCGAGATGAGTACGGGTCGTCCACAGGGATATGTGGAATCTTTTAATCTTGCTTTAGACATGTTGATTAGAAAAGAGGAAGGAGAATAGAGAATAGTGAAGAATAGATTCTAGATCTATGGTAAATACGGATGTAGAATATATTTTTTTCCAGATCTAGTTTAAATAAGGATATAGAATATATAAGAAGAAGGCTTGTAAGGTTTGTTAGGATTTAGTAATCATGGATGACTAATAAAGATTACTCCTTTTATCTATTGATAAATTTAAAACTAGATTGATAGTGATAAATGGGGATTAGGGTTCTTGGAAGAAACTAGGGTTTTCACACTATTGACCCTTGTCCTTTCATTGATCTCTATTCATGTCTAGCCCTTAACAAAACAATTGTTAATCTGATCTCAAATCGCGGTCGAGACTAGCAATAAATTGGTAGCGCGCCCGATAAGGATATTAACGATTCTTTTGCTAAAGTTTATAAACTTCATAAGACATAAAAGAAGTTAAAGTATTTTGTCATCCATTGTTCTACCATAATCCTACGAACCCTATCAAGCGGAAAATTACTCGCGCATGATGGAGATAGAAGAAGAACGGATAGAGAATGAGATCATAATATAAATATAAAAAATAAATGCAAACTAATTAATCTAATAATCTACCTTTATTAATCAACTTCACAAGTACAAAGCCTTCAAGTTTAGATTATAAGAGAAAGAAGAAATTGCTCTCGATCTCTAGCTCATAGGAAGTAGATGTTCCGTCGAATCTCACGTCACCTTTTCACGAAGCAAATCACCGTCTGATGGGATTCGAACACACAGGCTATGTCGCAGTAGTGTAGAGGCTTTACCAGTGAGCTACAAGTTGCTTCTTAATTTTATTGAACAAAATAACTTATAACTCCTATACATGCTGAAATACCCTTTTCTATACAATAAATAAGAAATTTTTATACAGGGGTTTCCGAGTCATTACAGTCTACCCTCCTTATAAAAATTTTGTTCTCGAAATTTACATAAAAGACTAATTTTCTAATAGCTAAGGATATCATGCACGCATATCATCTTCTCGTTCCCATGTCGATTCTCCTAGCGAGTCTTTTCTCCACATTACCCGGACCAAGTTTACCTCCTTGTTCCGCAATATCTTCACTTTTCGGTCTAGGATCTCAACTGCTTGTTGCTCGCAGGTTAAGTCGGTCTGTACTGTGAGCTCTGAATGATCAAGTATATGGCTGGGATCGCTCACATATCGTCGTAGCCGGGGTATGTGGAACACGTTGTGCACTTTTTCCAATGAGGGTGGTAGTGCCAAGCGGTACGCCACTTCTCCAACTCGTTCGAGTATGTCGAATAGTCCTATCTACCTTGGACTTAGTTTACCTCTTTTGCCAAACGTATCACTCTTCTGTTTGGAGAGATCTTTAGGAACACATGGTCTCTGGGTTGGAACTCCAAATGTCAACGCTTTGCATCTGCCAAATGATTCTGTCAGTCTTAGGCTATACGCATCCTTTCCCTGATCATGCGAACCACATCTACATTAGCCACGATCAACTCTGGTTCAAGGAATTCACTATCTCCAAGGTCATCCCAACTCAACGGGGAATGTCATTTCCGTTCGTAGAGTGCTGCGAAAGGTGTCATCCATGTCATGCCCCGCTTCCCGGAGTGTGCAAACTATGGCACGTGATAGAACCAACCATGCTACCTGTGGCTAGGAAACATCTCTCCCGTAATATCCAGTTCCGATATACCATAACCGTATTTTAATAAAAAAAATCCAAATATTTTTCCCCAAATTCTCCTACATAAGTTTTTATATTTTTCTAAAACCTAACTTCTAAACCCTTACCCTAATTAAACCCTATCCCTTTTTTTTTTTATATTTTTACCTAATTATTTTCCTACCCCAGCCCAGCCCTAGCCCCGGCCCATGAACCCACACTCTACCCGAACCCGACCCGACCCGAACTCCCCTCTCCCTTCTTCTACTCCCTCTCCTTCTTTCCCGCCTCTTTCCCCCCATGACCTACTCCTCCTCACCCCCATGTCCTCCGCTTCCTCACGCCCGCGCCATGACGACCGCTCCCACTGCGCCGACGTCCCCGTGAGATGTCCTCCCCCGAATCCTCACTCGCTCCCTTCTCTCGCATCGCCGACGTCACCCATGACTCGCACAAACCCACGACCCCTCTCCTTCACCAACAACCGCTCCACGATCCCCTCACCTGCCCTCCTCCTTCGCCGCAACCGCCCCGATTCTTGTGCCTAACCCCATGATCTCCTCGCCAGCTCCCCATCACCCTCAACAACCGAGTCCTCAACCCTCTACGAGCCTTCTTCCACCATCGTCACCTCCCCTGACCCCTCATCTCCTCGCCTAGCCCCAACCAACCGAGCTCCCCTGCAACCTCCCCGTCCCTTCTCCTCACCACCAAACTCCTCTCCTCCCGAGCACATCCACCAACCACGACGACTACCCAACCGCTACCCCACTCCTCCTTCTTTTTCTCTTCCTCCATCAACCAAGCTTTGCCTTCGCCGCCGGCCGCCTCCATGAGCACCAACACCACCTCACGAACGGCGCTGCCCCCTCCATCTCCGAGTCTAGAGCCTCCTTCTTTGAACCCTCCCTGCAGCCTCTTTTCCTTTCAAGCCCGCATCCACCATCGCGCCCATCGCCTTGACCCACGGCCGTTGCCTCTCCTCCGTCGACTCCATAACCGAGCCCTCAACCGTCTACTTCACGATTGCCATCGCTTTCGCCGCCTCCAACGCGTGCTCCTTGCCACTACTTCACCACCCCAGCCCACTCCACCATCCAAACTCCTCCACGAACCCCCTGCACCGACCCAACCGCTTGCAAGCCACCGCCGGAGCGCCTCAGCCACCGCCAATACCAAAGAAGACCTCCACATCACCAGAGCCATCCTCCTCCTCCGCTTCTCCAAGCCGAGCCCCTCTCCCAGTTGCTGAGCTTCGCTACCTTCCTCCAACGACTGCCGCTGTCTCTCACCGCCGACAGCACCACTGCGGCCACCGTAGTTGTCGTCTCATCAAGCCAAGCCTCGTAGTTGCTGAGCCCAAGCTCCACTTCAAGCCCAAGCACCCCATCTCACCGAGCTCACCTTGTTGCTGTTGCTACGGTCGTGCCGTTGCCGGTGTCGTGTTGCTGCTGCTGCCTCGGTGTCGCCGTGCCTAGCTCGTGTGTGCCTGTGTCGTGCTCATCGTCGTCAGGAAAGTTTCAAAACTTGCTTATCATGTTATGATTACTATCACAATTAATTATAAACGTAATTGAATCGTGATTCGAACCCAATTGCGAACGTTTGTGTTAATTGTGCTAATGTAGCCCGAATAGGACTTATGACCATGTTGATATCACATAGAAATTTTAGGTATAATAACTAGTTTCGATTAAGTAAGGAAAACATGTGTTTTGTTTGATACCGAATGCTTAACCTAGGTATTCGATACGAATCCTAAGCAAAAACCTACTCTAATATGGCGGAACTCATGATCGATGAAACCCTGCATTGTTAACAAACACTGTATATAAATTTGGTTGTAAAATAAAGTTGGTTACACCCCTAAAACGACAACACAATAACCCTTGTGAAAGCTGGATTTTCTCGGACAATCTGAACAGTTAAAATCATAATAAATTATATATATATATATATATATATATATATATATATATATATATATATATATATATATCGGATCTCAGAGTTCTATGGCTCGTATCAAGGCCAATAGATAAGTATATAGTACCCCATAGTTCATATTTGCATTTTAAATAAGTTATAACAACGAATACTGAGGCGATTCATGGGTCTGAACTGCAGTCCGGGGCAAGAATCTTTGCATTTGTTTGTTTTAGAATGCATATATCTTACCGTTTAAATGTACAAGTGTGCAGAACCATACATAGAAGCGTAGAGAATTGAATTATCTTTCCAACGATACTAGTCTCATTGCATTCCGGTGTCCTTTGATAGTTATAACCCCTTTTAAACCGTCAATGTGTTATGCAGTTTCATGCAGAAACATAATGTATACATTAACCTTAGACAGTGCATATCTCCCTGCTTACAGTGGACATTATTGATCCGTATGATGCGTTGGAAATATAACAGATAAATATAAATATTATCTAACTGTAGCATCGCATAATTATACTCCCAACAGGGATTAAAACGTGTTACGAAACGGACTTCCAGTTCAGAAATTGGATTTCCAGCAATAAACACTTAAAATGAATGACCATAACTAGCAAACCTGAAACCCAATTGACACGAAACCAATTTTTATGGACAGATAATTAAATATACTGCTTACCCCTTTTATATTGTTTTGCTTAATTCTGCACGTGTGATTTATAGTAAATTTTCCAAGTGGTATGACACGGGCTGCTATATTTTTATTCTTATCATAATTAATTATATTCTCATCATATCATGTAGCAGTTATACCCTCATTGAATAGTGGTCATATACATTGATAACCTAGTGACCGTGTTACATTACCAAGTGATAAATGTTAGCGATTGGATTATGGCAAGTACGTCAGTGTAGAGGCGTGAATGAATAAGTGAAGTGACACGTACTTGTACACAATCAGCGGAACCGGTTAATTATTACATTGTCGACGCCTGTGGGGGGCATATATAAGTGTAATTATAACCGGTATGTGACGGTTATGGAAGTACTTATATTAGTGTCATAGGTAAGATATCGAGTACTGTCCATTTATCTTAGATACCAGTCGAGACATGCTTGATGGAGATCCTGTTTCTAGTTCTCGCGTAGACTTGTCATAGAGCGACTAGTATTTGGGTTCATGGTCGGTGTTCGATATAGACTGCGGGTGTGGGGTAGTTTGAGTGTGAGTTCGATCAACGGAATTTCAGGAGTCCCACTGCCGGCATATACAGTGATTTCAGGAGTCGTATGGATGGTATTGCTGATTATTAGCAAGCGTGATTCAGGCCCGTGTTCCCTTGCCCCTGGGGCTTACCCTTGGGTTGGGGATACTCCTGCGTTGGTTGACACTCATACTTGGACTGACGATAAGTTTAGTGACTTGGACATTAAGACTTAGAGACTGATTGCTTTAGTGACATGAATATTGCATTGATTAATAATTTGATACACCTGCTTTATCGTTACATGTACCAGTTATTTCATGCTCGCGTCATTACTCTATGTTACTGTTTCATATTTATCATCATTGCACATATTACATATTCATATATATTGCTATTGTGTCGCTCTGACGACCTGAGTATGCATGCCCAGAGCGAGTGGATTTAGCTTGGATCAGGACCTGCCTTACCTCGAGGATATTGCGGACATATAAATTAGCGACGTCGGCGTTATCTTTTCCTTGACTCTATCTGGTTAGTTTATATCTTTTTTGATAGAATTAGTGACTGCATTTCTCATTTCCTGTGCTATGATTACTGATTACCACGTAATGCTAGAAGCCGAAGTGTGACTACGGCAGGATATTTCCTAGACCGTAGGAGCATGGCTGGCCTTATCACCCCTCGTATTCCGTATTTTGGGAAACGGGGCGTGACACCTCCACAGTCATATTACGGCTGTCTATAGGATATCAAGTACAGTAAAATATAAAAACTAGCTAGTACATGTCCATTTACCATAGCAAACAGAGTCAAGAAAATGCATAAGCGGAAATGAATTAAATCCAATAAACAACATCTGAAAACTTGTCCCAATATGGGCTCACATCAAGGAAAAAAAACCGCGGAAACAAATAACTAAACTAAATATCTCTAAATAACACATGTTCAATTCCTCACTGCTCGGTTTGAAGGGTAAAGTACTCCTGTTCATCCTGCGATAAAAATAGAGGAACTGGGCCATGCAAAATCCAGACGTCGGTACGTCATAATATCAAAGAACAATAATAACCAGGATGTAATGATATAGGTAAACATGAATATAAATAAATAACATAAATATAAACAGTGATGTATGTGTATGTATCTGATGTGTGAGGTGTAACCTACAACTGTGCTTCTAGGTTATCTATTCTAAACGTTTTCGAAATCAATTAATGTAATTCTTATCGTAACCCAACAGTCTATGTCCCGTTCATTCCCTACGGGACCATGGTAACAGGACTTATTCCGTAATGCTCGGAAAAACGACAAACAAGTAATTATTCCGTAACGCCCGGAAAAACGGCAAACATGTAATTATTCCGTAACGCCCGGAAAAACGGCAAACATGTAATTATTCCGTAATGCCCGGAAAAACGGCAAATATGTAATAATAGCCTTTTAAGTTACGTTTCGGTTTCATTCTTGATTTTCCCTTTACCCCCATATTTGTGTTCAAGTCAGGTATTGCCAATATAGATCTAACGCCAATACAGGATCAAGCAGGTACAGTTCTCATTTATGCAGACAACAAGTTACGTCCGTCAGGACAACGCGTCAATATTGTTAGTATTAGTAACAAGATCCAAGTAACAGTCAAGTAGTGTGTCGTGGACATATCATGCAATGCGCATGTATCAATAGATACCCAAATGTGAAACTGTAATGAATATCGGAACACGGTTAACGCACGGATGCACATGTATCTATCTGTGATAACCTTTTATACGTCCATGACTACGTATGATGCACACTAGATAACATGTTGTACTAATGTATAGTATAATGATATCATGACGTTCCGGCATGCAATTAGATATGCGATTATCAATACAGATACGAACGGATACTGTAAAATGGTAAAGCTATAACATTTGCTGTATAATAAAACACATGTACTATTTTTATTCATATATAAATAGATATATTAACATAGCATATTGCAAGATAAACTTGCCTGATCGGATCTCACGTCGGGGTACGTACGTCACGTTCGACGTCGGATAAACATCGCGATGCAAACTCAGGCGCACGCATGACTGGACCTAGCTGATCAAAGATATCACTACACTGGATGACGACGATGACTGGGTCGTCCGGATCGTCGGCGACGTGCACGACTCCGGCGAGACAGCCGGAAAAACCAAGAAGCAAGAAATAAAGAAAAGAGAAAGAAAGAAGAAGTAGGAGGAGAGGAATGGGCTGTGGTTTTGGCTCTGGGGCTGGGGACGGAGGAAAGGGTTGAGGCGACGTCTTAACGACGACGAGGGTTGTCATTGACGGTGAAGGCAGAAGGAATCTTGAGTTAGCCTTCGGTTGCGGTTGCAGCCGCTGGTGATGGTGGTGGTGGTTTATGGGTGTCAAGAGTTGGAGAGAGGTGAGGAGAAGGAGGAGGCGACGGTGGTGACGATGGTGAGGTGAGGGTGATGACAACGGCGAGTCCACGACGAGGTTAGGGTTTTTGCAGTGGGTCGATGGGGTTTCGGAAATGGGTGTGCAGGGTCTCGTCGTAGGGTGGAGGAGGAGAGGAGGAAGTGGAAGAGGTTATGACGACGAGGGTGAGGTTGGGGTGAAGTGATCGACGGTGAGGACGATGGGAGGTCACATTACGGCTGTCTATAGGATATCAAGAACAGCAAAATATAAAAACTAGCTAGTACATGTCCATTTGCCATAGTAAATAGAGTCAAGAAAATGCATAAGCGGAAATGAATTAAATCCAATAAACAACATCTGAAAACTTGTCCCAATATGGGCTCACATCAAGGAAACAAATCCGTGGAAACAAATAACTAAACTAAAAATCTTTAAATAACACATGTTCAATTCATCACTGCTCGGCTTGATGGCTAAAGTATTCCTGTTCAGCCTGCGATAAAGATAGAGAAATTGGGCCATGCAAAACGCAGACGTCAGTACGTCATAATATCAAAGAACAATAATAACCATGATGTAACGATATAGGTAAACATGAATATAAATAAATAATATAAATATAAACAGTGAGGTATGTGTATGTATGTGATGTGTGAGGTGTAACCTACAACTGTGGTTCTAGGTTATCTATTCTAAACGTCTTCGAAATCAATTAACATAATCCTCATCGTAACCCAATGGTCTATGTCCTGTTCATTCCCCACGGGACCACGGTAACAGGATTTATTCTGTAACGCCCAGAAAAACGGCAAAAAAGTAATTATTCCGTAACGCCCGGAAAAACGGCAAACATGTAATAATAGCCTTTTGAGTTACGTTTCGGTTACAATCTTGATTTGCCCTTTACCCCCAGGTTTGTATTCAAGTCAGATATTGCCAATATAGATCTAATACTAATACAGGATCAAGCAGGTATAGTTCTCTTCTATGCAGACAACAAGTTACATCCATCGGGACAACACGTCAATACTGTTGGCATTAGTAACAAGATCCAAGTAACAGTCAAGTAGTGTGTCGTGGACATGTCATGCGACATGTATGTATCAATAGATACCCAAATGTGAAACTGTAATGAATATTGAAACATAGTTAATGCACGGATGCACATGTATCTATCTGTGATGACTTTTTATACGTCCATGACTACGTATGATGCACACTAGATAACACGTTGTACTAATATACAGTATAATGATATCATGACATTCTGGCATGCAATTAGATATGCGATTATCAGTACAGATACAAACGGATACTGTAAAACGGTAAAACTATAACATTTGCTGTATAATAAAACACATGTACTATTTTTATTCATATATAAATAGATATATTAACATAGCATATTGCAAGATAAACTTTCCTGATCGGAACTCACGTCGGGGTACGTACGTCACGTTCGACATCAGATAAACGTCGCGATGTAAACTCACGCGCGTGCAGGACTGGACCTGGATGATCAAAGATGTGACTATGCTGGATGATGACGATGACTGGGTCATCCGAATCGTCGGCGACGTGCGCGACTCCGGCGAGACGGCCGGAAAAACCAAGCAAGAAATAAAGAAAAGAGAAAGAAAGAAGAAGAAGGAGAGGAATGGGCAGTGGTTTTAGCTCTGGGGCTGGGGACAGAGGAAAGGGTCGAGGCGACGTCTTGACGACGACGAGGGCTGTCATCGACGGCTGGGGCAGAGGGATTCTTGAGTTGGCGTTGGGTTGCGGTTGCAGCCGTTGGTGATGGTGGTGGTGGTTTATGGGTGCCGGGAGTTGGAAAGAGGTGAGGAAAAGGAGGAGGCGACGGTGGTGATGACGGCGAGGTGAGGGTGACAGCAACGGCGAGTCCACGACGAGGTTAGGGTTTCTGTAGTGGGTCGCCGGGGTTTCGGAAATGGGTGAGCAGGGTCTCGTCGTGGGGTGGAGGAAGAAAGGAGGAAGTGGAGGAGGTTGTGACGACGAGGGTGAGGTGATCGGCGGTGAGGACGATGGGAGGTCGGCGACGAGGGGTTCATAGGTTGCTTGGGTTTGCAGGGTTGGTAAAGGGAAAGGAGGTGGATGCGGAGGTCGTGAGGAGGTCGAGGAGGTGTTGGTGGCGAGGGTGGCGAGGTTGTGGGGAGGTGATGAGGTCAGCGGCGAAGGCTGGGGTTCGGGTGCTCGGGTTTTCTGGTATTCCTCGTCGCGGGAGAGAGGGAGAAGAAAGAGAGGAGAGAGAGATGAGTTAGTTAATGATATAGGATTGTATAATATATAGGTAGAGAGAGAGACAGATCGAAAGAGAGAGAAAAAGAGAGAAAGATTCTGTGAGAGGAGAGAGAGAGGAAAATAATTATTTAGTTAATAAATATTATATATATATTATATATATATATATATTATGAACTAATAATATATAAAAATATTATGATATATATTCTAGGATTATATAGCTAATACCAAAATACTCCGAAAAATGCCCGGGTCTCTTCTAAAAATCTAGTTTTAAAATATGGATAATATACGTATCAGTTAAAACTATAATGCGATGTCCAATTAAATAAAATGCATACCGCCAAGAACGGATACAATAAACGTAGCGATCCAAACGAGTCCATTTAAACCATTAAGGTATGAACACGATGTATGAATGCAAACATATGATATAGGGTATGACAACATGCCATGCTAAATATTAAAATGCATTATTTGGCTATTATTTGTATTATTTAAACGATATGCGGACACAAAATACCTTATGCATGTATATAGAAGTTAGATGTGCACGGATTCTCTGTACTAGCAAATATATGACATAATTTAGAATCATAATGGGTTTCAAGCATGCGGGCCAGGTCGGATATTAACCATAGAAACCAAATGCACTATCTGCACCCAAAAACGATAATAAATTAAGAAGTTGTCGCAATATTAGGAAAATACTCGAATAAATGTCGTATAAATGCACTAGGGTGTTACATTATACCCAACTACAAAAGAATATCGTCCTCGAAATTCACGGAACAAGAAAGACAAGAAAACACGAATCTAAGAAAAGAGGTGTGGAAACTTCTGTCGGATCTTATCTTCACATTTTCAAGTAGATTCTCCGTGCGAATGATTCCCCCATGAAACAAGTACTAGAGGGATTACTTTGTTCTTGAGGACCTTGTCTCGTCAATCCACGATCGCCATCAGTGTTTCTTCATATGTTAAGTCCTCCCTTACTGTTAGCTCTAAGTGGTCTAGAACGTGCGTCTCATCTCGAACATACTTGTGGAGTTGAGATATGAAACACGTCATGAACACTTGCCAAGGATGGTGGTAAAGCCAATCGATAAGCTATTTATCCAACACTCTCGATAATATCGAAAGGCCCCACGAATCGAGAACTAAGCTTGCCTCGACTACCAAATTGAATCACTCATCTGGTCGGTGATATCTTCAAGAATACAAGATCACCAACTGCGAACTCAAAATGTCTTCGTCCTGTATCAGCCCAACTTTTCTGTCGATCTTGTGCCGCCTTCATATGGTTTCGGACTATGTTGACATTCTCCACGGTTTGCACAATAAGATCCGGTCCCAATAATCTTCTTTCTCCAATATCGTCCCAATAGACGGGCGAGCAACATTTACGACCATATAATATTTCGAATGGAGCCATCTGTATAGTCGCCTGAAAACTGTTATTATAAGAAAACTCCACCAAGTGCAAATGATCCTTCTATGAACCCTTGAAGTCTAACATGCATTCTCTCAACATATCTTCAAGAGTTAGAATTGTTCGTTCGGAATGGCCATCTGTCTAAGGACGATAGGCGGTGCTAAATTTTAAGCGCGTTGATGTTCTGTGTTGTGCTGTGATGTTGCGGATATGTCGTGGTCGATAGCAGGGTGCAATGATAGTGCAGTTTGGATTTATTTGTATATTTTATATTGCGGGGCGAGCGTCCAACATGTGGACTGCCGTCACTGCCTGTTTGTATAATATTCTTTTGGGGCACGACCGGGTTGAGGTCGATGTACCCGTTGTACATATTTTTATTTCTGTACTAGGTTTATCCCACGACGGAGTGCATGGATAGCCGGGTTCTGGAGGGCAACGGGTCCGTATCTCATGGCTTTGAGAGGCAGAGGGACCTTACTCTAGAATTGGCAGACTATTCGCCGCACTCGTAGGGGATACATGTTGACCCAAGGAGGGGTGCTCAATTTACCGGATTCCGTGAAGTGCCGGGTGTTCCATTCACTATGCTGTGGGGGACTACCTCGCTTCAGGTTTTAGCGGGTAACTTACCGCACCCGTAGGGGTCTAGGTTTCATTGCACAGGCTATCCATACGACCAGGAGAACGTCAGGTTTCAGCAGCGGCTCTGTGAAACCCGGGGATCCCAGATTATCTGTATTGTTCTGTGATGCTTATTACTTTTCTGTAATGTTGCATTTATTACGCCTGGAGCGATTATTGTATATTGGTATATATACTATTAGATGTTGTATATGTTTTACACCCGCGCTAGTCCGGGCTCTGTCGTTAGTTAAGTAACCTAACGGGTGATGACGGGATCCAGTGGCGAATGCGGATGGAATATACGTACATTTTATTTTTGTTCTTTTCTGGTGTGATTGATTGATGGGACTGCGTTGATTCTTATCAATGCAAGATAAAACAAACCTATATTTGATGTTGTTGGAACCAATTTTAAAAGTGTTATTACAAAGACATTTCCTTTTGCTTTGCATAGTGATATTCAGTTGGAATATCCCGCACCTCATTCCACGAGGCAAGGGCCGAGATCCCTTCACCGGGAGTGACCCCTTGGGCAGAAGTTTACGTCAGGGTAGTAACTTTAATATAGTCGATTACAAGTTGCTTTGCATCGCGGTATTCAGTTAGAATATCCTGCACCTCATTCCACGAGGAAAGAGCCGAGATCCCTTCACCCGGAGTAACCTCTTTAGCAAAAGGTTTTTCGCCACTATATTTTTATAAAAAGCTATCAGGTTCCTTCAACGAGATCAAGTTCATTATGTTAAAGGTTTTTCGCTAAAAACCAGCCG
The DNA here is from genome assembly GCA_030015575.1 of Agapanthus africanus. Classification (NCBI taxonomy): domain Eukaryota; kingdom Viridiplantae; phylum Streptophyta; class Magnoliopsida; order Asparagales; family Amaryllidaceae; genus Agapanthus; species Agapanthus africanus. The sequence continues at coordinate 97,121,395 of JASDDO010000014.1, read as the reverse complement.
TAGCCCTCCGTCATTTCTTATGGATAGTCAGTAGTATTCAAGCTATGCTTGTTGGCCAAAGTCAAGGCATAGTGTTTGGTAGTTACTGAATATTGATCTGAAGTATAGATAGATGTGTTGGTTTGGGACAGTCGTTCTGCCTTGTTGGCCAAAGTCAAGGGTATGTGCTGGTGGGTTCAAATTAACCTGAATAATGACGGGTAGAACTTGACATGTGACTTATGATTTGTTGGCCAAAGTCAAGGTCATAAGAGCATGAGACAAAAAATCATATCGGGAGTTTCTAAAGAAACTGAAACTTGCCAAGTATGCGCATACCTTCTGGAGTGTGATAACTTGAGTGGCTTTCATCAAGTTATCATGCGATGATAGTTGGATCCTAATTCTCACTGATGAGTTAGTTTACTCTTCGGATGATCCCGACTAATTCTTTTTTCAGGTTTGGAGGAGAATTTGATATTACAGTGGGAGGTTTCCTGATTAGATAAAGTGATAACCATTCTGATCTAGATTAGAATGCACGCAGAGTGTTTCTTTTCTCTCTCTCTTTGGCAGCGACCTTTGACCGACCCTAGACTATGACTCAGTGACCAAGTTGACCGAACCTTCTTAAAATACTGGCTTTTGGATTGTCTATAGTTGCATAAGTCATTATCGCTCCTTCTTTTACCCTTTGTATTTCTCATAACACCCCGTATTACTACGGACATCCACTTCCATTGGATAGATCCATCGTATGGTTATATATGAACTCGAAGGGACTTCTTCGAGGATGGATCCAGGTTCAGGAGAAATAGAATTGGATTATTCAGTTGTCTTTTATTATCACCTTCTCTCAGGTTGCGAGAGCTCCTTGGTTTAGGAGAGTACACCTATTACGCTTATTGGATATTCTTATTCCAAACCATAGGCTGGTGCCGAAAGGTAGGGAATGAAGAAAACCAATTAGCCTAAGTAGGGTGTGCAGAAGGTAATATGTAAAGACAAGATAAAGGGATTAGAAAGAGAGGGCAAAGTAAATTGCGACTGCTATCATTCACGACCAAACCGCGTACTTCATCGCCACTCCTATTTTCACCTATGCTTTTTTCCCCAGTTCGGGAGAAATAGAATAAGGTATTATTCAGTTGTCTTTTATCATCACCTTCTCTCAAGTTGTGAGTACTCCTAGGATTAGGAGAGTACACCTATTATGCTTACTGGATAGTCTTCTTCCAAACCATAGGCTGGTGCCGAACGGTAAGGAAGGAAGAAAACCATTTAGCCTAACGAAGGTGTACAGAAGGTAACGACTAAAGACAAATAAAGGGATTTGGAGAGATGGCAAAGAAATATACGGTTATAGTCATGAATTGATTTATGGAAGAGGCATTACTAGGAATACCAGGAAACCCCTACGAAACATTTTCATGTTTCAGTTCCACTGTGCATTGTTAATTGTAAACCGATTTCCCGATTACATACTTACTCCAGGGTATGTATTTACCAGGTTTCATTCTCATATCTGTATGGTTTTACAGATGATGAGTAGGAGTAAGTTATTGGGAATTGGGTGATCATCCTCATTATATTGGAATTCGTTGTAATTGGTGATATTTGAGGAAATCACCTAGGTACAGTTTTCAACCTACGATGTACAGGTTTTGAGTTATTCAAACTCAGCGGACTTATACAGAGTATTGTATGTTGTCCAGTGTCCGTCAGGACAAAGGGGTAGGTCCTCGTACTATGTTCTGTTTACTTGTGACTTCTCTAGTTTTTAGACAAGTGTTTCGTAGAAATATAATGTCTAAGTTTTGAGAAGTTGTGGGTATAAGAATAAAGTAGAGAACCAGGTGTCACAAGTATCGGGATTCTTCAAAGTGATTGAAGATGTAGATTCTTATGACTGGTATTCAGATGGTAGTAATGGTTTTGAGAAACTTCTTTCTCTTTCAGGTTACTCATAATTGGATGGATTCCTAAGTTGAGTAATGCTGAGTAGCCTCTCTCCATTAAGTTAATATGCACTGGAGACAGCTGCATGTTTTGAATCTGGTTCCAATTAAATTAGTACCTCTGTTTCTATATTGAATATAGAATGGTTCATATCTTAACGATGTTAAGGTAAGGGGAGTTGTCCAGCTTATGCTTAAAACCAGACACTGGATAACTCAAGACACGTTTCTGTAATGGCTGTTTGTGGGTTGACCCTGGCTTTGACGAGGGTTGACATTTCTACCATTTGGAAGATCAATAGTGATATTGTTCTTGACTCGCCACAGTTTTAGTAAAATGGATTTTTTCAGAAAACAGTAGTGGGCGTATGGTAGAACTGGAAGTGATTCCAGAACCGCAAACGATTACAGAAAATTGAATAGGACTTATATATTCAATCAGGTTTGACATTCCATTAGCCACTCCGCAGATATGGTGGGTAACCTCAGACACCCGAGAGGTACTCCGGTACTCTCAAGGACGGTGACAGGGAGGTTCTTGTTTACCCAGACTTGACACTACTGTTGTTCCAGACTATGAAACCCGGCAGGAGAATAAGTATAACGTCGTTCTAAACTAGCTTTAGAAGTGTACGTAGATATTATTCTGCCAGAGGGTTGTCGTAGTCAGTGGGAGCAGCGGAAGCAGAGTGGGCAAGTAGCTTATATCTATTTATAAACTTAAGCAAATATAGCGGAGATAAGATCATCTAATTTTGATGTGACAGTCATAGGTTTGACTTCATCAGAATAGGGGATGGATCTGTTAAGAAGGTAGTAGGGTGTGATGTCCTGCTATTTGGATGACATACCCAGAGTAGGAAGTAAAATTCCTATACTACGATCGATTGTACTGTGGTCGTCACACAGTTGTTTCTCCAGACAGGATATGGATATAATATCAGACATTCTGGTTACTAGATCTATGGTATTAGATCTAGATCTGGATAATTTCCCAATATGGGTAGTTTGACAGTATTCTAATAGTATTTTAGAATAGATGACTCCTGGCATGGTGGTGTACCTGCAGGTGATGGAGTCACCCTCTCTAAAGGTGTCTTAGAGACTAAAGAAGAGAGGGATGTGCATGATTGGCAGATCACTTGCTTAGGCAATTGAGTCAATCATGAGATGTCAAGTACCACACCAGATGTTTTTGCACTAGATGCGATAAGTTTATATTAATCCAATCCTGGAGAAACATAAGGAAGCAGTGCATGTTCTACGGATTTGATGACAACAGCCCCCTTCGGGAAACTGTTATCATTCCAGGCTTCCAAGGTGACATCGATGACAGAGTGATTGTTAGAGTTATAGTTTTTCTCTAACGAGGGACAGTATTATGGACAGGTGGTCCAAGAGGATACTGTGGGAGGCATGGTACTGGATACTGATTAGGTTCAGTTATCAATACAGTATAAGAAGTTTGGATTTGGAGTTCATTTATGAACTAGGTCCCATCAGATATCCAGACATATTCTAAGACAGGTATTACTCGATTCGGGAGATGGTTTTCTCCGCGAACTTGAGATTAAGAGAGACATAGAAAGAAACATCATGGCGGATCCACTCACTGAGGCTATTTCTCGAACACAAGAGTTTTACAAACTAGCTTTGTGAAACTGATTAGTAGAGGAGTTGGATGTTCGGTATCACACGGGCTGTGAGTATGCGACGTCGCAATAATTAGCCTTAAGTGCAAGTGGGAGATTGTTGGAGATAGTGCCCTCAAAGTCAATTATTGGATCGCAGGTACGTGATTGCAATGATTGAGGCAGGACCTATACCGATATGACAGTCTTGCTCGAGATGATAGTATGCTATCTGGTTTGTCTTTATCATCGTATACATGCTTTAGTTCACTATTGCATGATGACAGAGCCCATAGGATTCTGCTTGACAGCCAGCAGTATGATGGTGATCATATACGTGGGAGTTGGGGTCTATAAGCACATCCTTGAAGTGTCCCTAGTCATGGGAGTTTCGAAACAGGGCATCGATACTCCAAAGTAGACTAGTGTATACAGTCGAGACCCCGACGAGGGGCGGTGGCCGGTCTCACAAGCCACTGGTGTCAGTTAGATCACCTAAGATGTATACAGGTGCTCATTAGGATATGAGTACACCGGACAGGACTCGCCGGGAATATGCTAGTTGGTATTATACATATCGTCAGATAGCAGTTCCCTGGTGACATGTGTACAGATTAGTTTGTCGACCTGAGATCGTCATTTGTCTCGTGTGAGTTTCCACTATGCTTAGATTACTACCCTACCACGCTCAAAGGAGTTGTGCAAACAGCTTTTAGTTGGGTACAGTCCCGAGCCACATGGAGGCAGTGAGCGGATCGTCGGGGATTCGTCTCTCCCGGTATTGGGGGTTGATGTCGCGCAGTACACGGGTGGCCATCACTAGAAATCCTCGGCCGAGGTAGTGGATAATTACTGATTTGGATCGGTAGTTTCTCAGGTGGTGATGGGCTTCATGCCTACACGATTTATCACGTTATTAGGGGTCTGACTTTATCCACCCCCTAGACTCAATATGCGATACTCTTTAGACGAACGGACCGGACTGTATGTATATTGTCACTGTTACACTCAGTAGGGTTTATAGATGAGTTCGCTTGTCAGCTTCCCTTCCAATCAATACATAGGCAAACGTTACGTACAGCTTGTACCTCTGACGTGCTAGTGGTTATACCCAGTGCCAGTGTGTTGATGAGTTATTAGAGTCCCCGACAGACACTTTCCCAAGTTCGGGCGAAACGTTGTAGAGGCCGTATGGTTTTATGGCAAGGTTCGGAAAATGCACGTGCCTTTTCGCACGTGTCATATTTCGGGCAGATAATACTGGTCGGCTTTGGTTTAAGCCGGATCCGAGTATTATACTGTGTAGATATAATATCTTTGTCTCAGTTGCATTTGTATTCGGTCGTAATACAAATGCGGGTATGTTTATACTGATACAGGGTTATCCTGAAATTCGTTTCAGGATCACTTTTGGAAGTTGCCAGTTTTCAGTTTTCTATCAGCCGTATTTAACATTCGGTTAAATACGGATTTATTTTTTCTTGAGATGAGTGTGAAAGCTTCTAGATGATGACTAGGATGATGAGGTGTTAAGTGACTCATTAGTGCATTTAATGATTCATTTAATGCAAGGGTGACTAAGTTAATGACTAGGTTTATGTTCATTGGTTAGCATTTAATGAGTTCATACTAGGTTTTTAAATGACTCATCCTCTTCATTATTGTTATGGTGACCCTCCCTTCTCTTACACTCACCTCCCCCCTCTACTTATATGGCCGGCCACCCCTTGGTGGAGACATGTGGTTGTTCACTTGAGGGAAAAGATTATGATAGTGTTTTGGTGTATGGAAATTTCATAGCTCTTTTCATTCCATCACAGTTCCAAAAGGCAACTTCATTAACCGTTCGTCCATAGCTTTGGACGTAACGAGACAAAGTGTTCTACTCATTCTCTACATCATCTTAGTCGTCTCCTTTAGCAAACTTGACGATCGAGTTGCCTCGGTTCAGAGGCGGGAGCCCGTTTAAAGATCCGTCGACGTGGTGCCACCTGGACGAGAAGACTGGAGATTCAGAAGATCGGAGCATCCGCAACAAAGCGTGGGATGATGGTTGAAGACCGAAGGACTCGGATCGTTCGGTATAACATTTCTATCCACTTTGTAGTTTGTTAGTTTAGCTTTAATGGCAGATCCGGGTTATAGTACGCGATAGCGCCAGTTGTAAAAAGTTTTTGTTCCGCATTTGACGTCTGTTAGACGGCCGGGGCGCTACCGTGGACTTACAAAGTTAGGAGCGGTGGTCAATCTTTGCTTCAACACTTCAAAAGCTGACGCACATTTCTCCGTCCATACGAACGGTACCTCCTTTTGCGTTAGCTTGGTCAATGGTTCTGCTATTCGTGTGAAGTTCTCCACAAACTTTCTATAATATCCGGCAAGCCCAAGAAAATTTCTAATCTCTGCTACATTCTTTCGAATCGGCCAATCATGAACTGCCGCAATCTTTTCAGGTTCAACGGTAATTCCATCTCCGGATATGACATGACCCAAGAACTTCACTTCTTCGAGCCAAAACTCGTACTTACTCATCTTAGCATATAACCTTTCTTGCCTCAACGTTTGCAGTGCGATCTTCAAGTGTTCTGCACGCACTTATTTGCTCCTCGAATAGACCAGAATATCATTAATAAATACTACTATGAACCGGTCTAGGTACGGTGAAAAGATTCGGTTCATCAAGTCCATAAATATCGCTGTTGCGTTCGTGACTCCGAATGGCATCACTAAGTACAAGTAATGCCCATATCGAGTTCGGAACGCTGTCTTGCAAATGTCTTTTGATTTCACCCGAACTTGATGATATCCGGATCGCAAATCCAGCTTCGAGAATACCCTCGCGCCACTGAGTTGATCGAATAATTCGCTGATGCGAGGGATCGGATACTTGTTCTTAATAGTCACCCGATTTAACTCTCGATGTAACGACCCTGAATTTTCTGTACAAAATTTTTCTTTTTAAAAGTACAGAAAGGAGTTTGCAAGCCTGAGCACAATTTAAAAATTATTCTTATTTAAGAGTAGCAAGAAACAACTTGTAGCTCACTGGTAAAGCCTTGCACTGCTGTGACATAGCCCATGTGTTCGAATCCCATCAGCCGCATATTATTTTTCCTGATTTTTCTTTTAAATTTTTTGTAAGCCCAAAAGTTTACACGTGCACTGCACACAATATGAACAGTCAGCAGAAAACAAACATGTGTAAAATGATGTACAAACAGAGAGGGACACATGGCAGAGATCTACCGGCCCCTACCTATAATTTGGCTGTCAGGATGTGGCCTAGGGCCGGCGGCGACGGGACCCCGTCGATAAAACATCCCCATACTTTGCACACTAGACCTTTGGCCTACCTCCATTATCCCTGCACTGTTTTTTTCTCTGCAATTTAACAGAGAATTCAATTTCCCAATTAATCCAATTTTAATTCATTTTTTCAGTTCCAAAACCCTAATTCCATACTATAAATATAACCCCATACCCCAACCCCTCCTCATTCTGAGATCCCTAGCCAAAATTATTAAATTTTTCTAAGTACAAGTGGAGTAGAAGTGGAGTTAGCTCAAGGTCAACTTCCGGCGAAGAAATGAAGCAATTCCGGCGACCTCGCGATGCCACGACGACTACACAATCTTTTTCTACCTTATCTTCACCCATCTAGCTAGTAAGTCCCACCCCCTTCTTCTTTTTCTACATAAAAATTCTCTTTTTATAAAATATGTCGGTAAGTGGAGTTATATCGACATTTGATTCTAAGATCTTTGAAACCACAATTTTTCTTAAGAATTGCTCATTCATATTCCGATACATTTCTTGTTAATCATAAAACTAAAGTTTAGAACAACTTTCACCCTAAATCATCATGCTAAACAACTTTAAATTGAGTTTTACCTTTAAATACCATGAACTTTATATCGACCATATTTATTTGTTTTGCTTACTATTATCTTTAGAAAACATCACGGGGTAACGACCCACCCTCACAACATACATGATTCCATAGCACGATTCTCCTTGAAACATATATCGTGGCGATTACAACATTTCATCAAAATACCATAAATTATAAAAACTCGGTTTTCTTTGAATGGTATTATCAAAATTCTTTGCGATTATATCTCTACAACCCATTTTGGGGAACCCGCTATTGGATGGTGCGGATTATCGCACATCCTCGGGCTAGTAGAGCGAGATGCAGACCTCCTCACGGAGCATTCGGTCTCGAAAGAATTTTAATACGATTTTTAAGAAAAACGAGATTTTCTATTTAATAATAAAATTAATTTTTATAAATATATAAATATTATCAAAACACATATTTTCAAGATATAATGTCGCGCCCTACTTCTCGGTGTACGGGGAAGAGGACGTGGCAGGGACGTGACGTATTTACTCAGAAGTAAACACGTTAAGCGTAAATAAACAATATAAAAGTAAAGCACAAGAATGAAAAGAGATGTAATGAACCAACAACTTTTATTTATTTATATACATTCTTTACATACACTGGAAAGTAAAATACAATAATGGAAAGCGATGCCTAAACAATGGCAAATGAACTGAAAATAAAGTAAGTACAAGTGAACTAAAACTCCGAATCCTCAGTAAAGTGCTCCAAATCGTCCTGTCTGGGCTCGATCTCCTGAGAGTCGGGTCCTCCTGACAACATTCCAAAGAAAGAAGAGATATGAATGTCATCAGCGAACAATCGTTCGGTAAGTCCCAAAAGAGAAATTGATCAAGTAAAAGGAATAAATCTGGTATTTATCTGTTTTTGTTATACTAACGTAGTTGTTTGTAGCTTGGTACAAAATGCATCAGTGTATATGAGAGGAGTCCAACTATCTGTGGACTAAGGTATACGGAGCACAAGGACCTGTCAAGCTATGGGACAACGGCACGAATATTCAGGTTAGGTGTATTATGGTGACCGTCTCGTGCCACTTCTAATACATTCTGTACCAATCTACCCCGTTAAAATCCCGTAATGCATATTGTATTGATTATAATGATTTGTTGTATAAGACTTGCCGAAACCATTGTATAAGTTGTTCATGCAAACGGATCGGATGTAATCGGATAGTCATGTAGTCAAGTTCAAAATATATCCATGGTTCAGTCCGGTCGAGTCATTTTGCATGTTCATGTTCAAGTGTTCATGCTTGATATATTGGATTCATATTGAAATGGAGTTATAGTTGGAATCATGTTTGGATTGTATCCATAATAGACTGAGATTCAGATTGAGTCAGACACTTTAAACAGATTTGGGTCCTGAATTAGGTTTAGCAGTTATCGGTAACTGCTGCACATGTACGGCAGGATTTGTGACTTTTTCCAAGCCAATTACCATTGATAACCCCGTTTTAGTTTTCTACCTTAAATAGGCAAGCACCCACTTTCTCCGGCTCTCTGAGGCTCAAGAGAATTGGTTCCGCTTAAACATATATTTAGTAGGGTCTTTAATGTAACTTAATATAACTTGAGGGGTTTTATGAAAAATAATTTTAGTATACTTTCAAAATAAAGCTCAAGTATTTATTTATTGTATTTAGGGTTTTCATGGATGTAACTTTTAAAAGTGAGGTATTCTAGTGAATAAATACCTAGTTGAATAGTTCATGGTATTTTTGTGTAAATTTTACTTGTATGGATTCTTGTTGGTATTTTCATGGAAATATAATTCTTTTCTTTTGTTTAGAAAAACATGGAATTTATTATATATTTAAAATAGATGGATTGATAATATTTATATATAATTATTAAAATAAAATTTATTTATTAAATAGAAATCACGTTTTTAAAAAAAATTGCATTAAAAATTCCATCGAGATCGTATGCTCCGTGAGGAGATCTGCATCTCGTTCTGCTAGTCCGATAGATGTGCGATAACCTGCACCAACCGAATCGGATTCCCCAAAATGTGTTGTAAAGGCATAATTGCAATAAATTTAAATAGTACAATTTAAAGAATACGTTTTTTAATAGTTTATGGTATTTTAATATAAAAGTCGTATTTGTCCCAAAAATATTGTTATAAAGAAATCGTGCTATATCATGATGAGTGTTGTGAGAGCTAGGTCATTACCTCGTGAGATTTTCTAGAGGTAATATAAGCAAGAATGATTAAACGATGTCATATGTAACTTCATGGTATTTAAGCGTAAAAGTGTGATAAAAGTTGTTTTACTTGGAGTTTTGAAATGAAACTTGTATATAATTATTGTTTAATGTTTAACAAACAAAGTATAATGATTTAGATAATTAGTTCTTATGTTATTTTAAAAAGTTTTAGAAATAAATGTTGGTATAACTCTACTTACCGACATCATTGAAAAGAAGAAGTTTTGAGATGTGAAAAGGAGAGAAGAGAGGGAACTTACAAGTTTAGGATTTAGATGAGAGCTTGATGAAAGAATTGGGAGCTTTGTGGAGTCACGGGGTCGCCGGAATCGTCTCGAATCGTCGCCGGAACTTGACCTAGTGCTAACTCCACCTGTACTTTTCTTTGCCTTGAAAAATTTTGAGGATTTTTGCCAATAGATTTCAGAATAAAGAGGGCTAGGGTGTGGGGTTGTATTTATAGGGTAGAATTATGGTTTTGAGAATTGAAAAAAGAATTAAAAATGCATTAAAATAGAATTAAAGAGGTGAATTTAATCTCTTTGTTAATTTACAGAGAAATCAAATAGAAGAGGAGTAGGGGGTAGGCCAAACGTCTAGTGTGAAAACATGTGGGCATTACCCACGGTTTAGCCCGGCGCCGCCGACCCAATTCATCATCTCGCCGGCCATCGAGTGGAGGTGGGGCTCTGGATCGACGCCACGTGTCCTAGTCTGTATAAATACCCTTTTGCACATGTTTATTTAATCTGACTTTTCATTTTTACGTGTATTGCACGTGTAAACTTTTAGGCTTCCAAAAGGTTTAAAAGAAAAATCAAAAAAAAATATATGCGGCTGATGGGATTCAAACACAGGGGCTACGTCACAGCAGTGCAAAGGTTTTACTAGTGAGCTATAAGTTGTTTCTTGCTGTTCTTAAACAATTTTAATTTATAACTTGTGCTCAGGCTTGAAACTCTATTCTGTACATTAATTTGAAAATTTTTGTACAATGAAATTGGATTCGTTATATACCACCCTCCTTATAAAAATTTCGTCCTAGAAATTTACAATTATTTGAGAATTAGTTTACAAATAAGTAAGGGTATCTTGCATGCATATCGTCTTCTCGTTCCCACGTTGATTCTCCTGCCATGTCTTTTCTCCATATCACTCGGTCTAAATTTACTTCCTTGTTCCTAAATGACTTTACCTTTCTGTCCAGGATTTCAACTGGTTGCTGATCACAAGATAAGTCTGTCTGTACAGTAAGCTCGGAGTGATCAAGAATGTGGCTGCGGTTGCTCACATATCTTCGAAGCTGGGATATGTGGAGTACATTGTGCACTCCTTCCAATGAGGGTGGAAGTGCCAAACGATATGCCACTTCTCCGATTCGTTCGAGTATGTCGAACGGTCCAATGTATCTCGGACTGAGCTTACCCTTCTTGCCAAAGCGAATTACTCCATGATTTGGATAGATCTTTAAGAACATATGATCTTCCGGCTGGAACTCCAGGTGTCGGCACTTTGCATCAGCCCAGTGCTTCTGTCGGTCTTGGGCTATTCGCATTCTTTCCCTGATCGTGCAAACTACGTCCATAGTCGCCACGATCATCTATGGTCCAAGGAGTTCCCTATCTTCGATTTCGTGCCAACTTAATGGCGATCGACACTTTCTTCCATAGAGAGCTGCAAACGGTGCCATACCAATACTCGCTTGGTAGCTGTTGTTGTATGAAAACTCAACAAGATGTAGGTGATCTTCCCACGATCCTCCGAAATCTAATATACACGCTCTTAGCATATCTTCAAGGAATTGAATCGTTCGCTCAGACTGTCCATCTGTTTATGGATGGTAAGCTGTGCTGATATTCAGACTTGTTCCCAGGCTAGCTTGGAGACTCTGCCAAAACTGAGATCGGAATCTGGTATCACGATCGGAAACAATGCAAACCGGTACTCCATGTAATCTCACGATCTCCTGCATGAGTTCATGGGTATCAGAAATAGTATACTATGAAGAGTTAAATCTTACTTAGATTCAGACTTACTTCCATGTACTTCTTTGCAAGTTCTCGGTAGATTGGCCAACTCGATATGGGATGAAGTGAGCCGACTTTGTGAGTCGATCCACAATAACCCATACCACATCGTAACTTTTTGTGCTATGAGGAAGTGCAGTCACGAAGACTATGGTGATTTGTTGCCACTTCCATTCTTGAATAGGTAACGGTTGAAGTAAACCAGCAGTCTTGCGATGTTCAGCTTTTAGTTGCTGACATACCAAGCATTTGGCTATGCTTCTGGCTACTTCACGCTTCATTCCATGCCGCCAGTAATGTTGTCGTAAATCTTTGTACATCTTTGTACCACCAGGGTGTACTGAGTATGGGGAGCTGTGAGTTTCTTTCATCAACTCTTCCCGAACAGGACCTTATGGTACACACAATCTGCTTCCGTATCTCAAAGATCCGTCTTCATGGATGATGAAGTCTGTTCTAAGTCCATTTTCTACTTGTTTTCTGATATTTTGCAACTTGGCATCACTTGCTTGAGCTGCTTTGATCTAATTGACAATAGTAGACTGAACTTGTAAGTTCATCAACTTTGAAGTATTACCTGGCATAACCACTTCTATCTCCATCTTGTGTAATTCTTACTGAAACTTCCACTGTGCTGTGAGATTCATTGATAGTGATTAGCGGCTAAGTGCATCAAGAACTGCATTCACCTTCCCTGGATGATATTGTAGGTTGATGTCGAAGTCCACCATAAGTTTTAGCCATCTTCTCTGCCGCATGTTCAACTCTTTTTGAGTAAACACATACTTCAGACTTTTGTGGTCTGTGTATATATCTTTTGTTTCTCCAAGCAGATAATGACGCCAAATTTTCAGTGCAAATATAACGGCCGCCAACTTCAGATCATGTGTTGGATAATTGCGCTCATGAATCTTCAGCCATCTTGATGCATAAGCTACAACTTTACCGTGCTGATGTAGAACACATCCTAATCCCTTACCGGATACATCGCAATGCACAACAAAATCTCCAGATTGGTCCGGTATTACAAGAATAGGCGCTGATGTCAATCTTCACATGAGTTCTACAAAACCTTGTTCACATGTTTCTGACCACACGAATGCTTCATATTTAGGTGTGAGCTTGGTCAGGAGTGTTGCAATCTTCGAAAAGCCTTCTATGAATCTTTCGGTAGCATCCTGCTAAACCCAAGAAACTTCGAATGTTCTTCACTATCTTTGGTGTCGGTCATTCGCTTACTGCTGATACTTTAGCGGGATCCACAGAGATTCCTTCGCCTAAAATGATATGTCCGAAAAATCTGACTTGATCTAACCAAAATTCGCACTTGCTATACTTGGTATAGATTTGATGTTGTCGCAAAGTCTCCAGGACAATCTTCAAATATTCAGCGTGCTCTTTCCGATTCTTAGAATATACCAGAATGTTGTCGATGAAAATAACAACAAACCTGTCTAGGCACTCTCGGAAAATTTGGTTCATTAGATTCATGAATATGGCTGGTGCATTGGTCACTCCAAATGGCATCACGAGAAACTCATAATGACCATAGCGAGTCCTGAACACCGTCTTCGGAATATCAAACTCCTTGACCTTCACCTGATGATAAGCCGAACGAAAATCTAACTTTGAGAAAACGCAAGACCTACTTAGCTGATCGAACAGATCGTCGATTCGCGGTAGTGGATACTAGTTCTTTATCGTGACTTCGTTCAGAGCTCGGTAGTCAATGCACATTCTGTATAAACCTTCCTTTTTCATCACAAGCGATACCGGAGATCTCCAACTTGAAGTACTAGGACGAATCCATCCATTCTTCAGAAGTACGTCCAGCTGAGTACGGATCTCCTTCAATCCTTCAGGACTTAAGCGATATGGTGCTTTGATCACCGGTTGTGCACCAGGTACTAAGTTAATACTGAATTCAAGAGCTCGATCGGGAGGCAAACCTGAGACGTCTTCAGGAAATACATCTTTGTTCCCACCAAAATTTTGGCTTAAAACTTGCTCCCTTATAAAATAATAACAATAAAATAAAATAAAAATAAAGGGCAAGCTCCATATGCAAAGCATGTAGGTACTGCCTCGGATAGAATTAAATCCTATGATGGCGCTGTCACGCCCCGTTTCCCAGAGTGCGCTAAGATCGGCACGTGCCAGAGCCAACCATACTACCTGTGGCTAGGAAACATTCCCCCATAGTCACATTACGGCTGTCTATAAGATATCAAGAACAGAAGAAATGAAATAATCTATCTAGTACATGTCCATCTGCCAGAATAAACGAGTCAATAAATAATATGCGGAAGCAATAAATCCAATAACCAATAAAATCTGGAAAGATACGTCCCAAATACGGGCTCACATAAGGAAATGAAAGTACGGAAAGAAACTAAACTGAACTAAACACTAACATGATATTGCTCCTCACTGTTCGGCCTGTCGACTGAAGTACTCCTGGTCGGCCTGCTAAAGAGATAAAGGATCTGGGCTATGCAAAACCCAAACGTCAGCGCGTCATAATATCAAACAATAAAATATAATCAGGAGGTACAAGATATGCAGGCATGAGTATGAACAGTAATGAGTGTATAACGGTAACACGAATATGGAACAGTGAAGTGTAAGTGCATGCGGTAAGTAATCTATGCTACCGGGTTAATTACTCTCAAGTCTTTGAAATCAATTTAATGAATCGTCGATGTAACTCAATAGTATCCCGTGCATGCCCGGGACTACGGTCAAGACTCTCGGGCTGAATCCGAGATGTGCCGCTAGGCAGTAAACAGGTAACATGTACAGACGAATGATGTCAGCAGCATCATCCCGGGGCTGGCCTAGCCCGTAAAACTGATCAGTATAAGCGTCGAACTGTTGGGTTACAAGTCAGGTTTCATCATTGATTTCCCCTTACCCCCAAGTTATGTGTTCAAGTCAGGTATTGATAAATCTGGAGCTAATGCCGACACATGATCAAGCAGGTACAGGTTTGTCTGAATAGACAACAGGATACATCCATCGGGACAACAAGTCAGGGTTGTCGGCATTAGTAACAGGATCAGGTATCAAGTCAAGCAGCGGTGTATCAGGTCATGCCAGGTGGTGCATATGTATCAAACGGATGCTCAAAGTAAAACTGTAGCAAGTATCGAAACACGGTAAAAGCACGGATGCACAAATAATAATCGGTGATAACATATAATGAGTCTATGAGTTGTATGATGCACATTATCAAGCATGGGGTGCTAACATAACGGTAACATGATATAATATGACATGGCATGCAACTAGATATATAATCAATAACACGGATACGAACGGATATCGGAGAAACGGTAAAACTGTAACATGGATGTGAAATGCAATGAACATATAATAATTCTATACCTATGGATGTAAAATACGTTGCATAACCTGTAACGAGATAAAATTGCATGCGACTAGATATGTAATAAGCTGTACGGATGTGAACGGATATTGTAAAACTGTAAAACTATAACATAGGATGCACAATGCAGTAAATATATGATATTTTTATTCATATGGATGCAAATATAATAACATAGCATGTAGAAAAATAAACTTGCCTGATCGGATCTCACGACGGGATGCGTACGCTGCGTCCGACGTCGGGTAAACGTCGCAATGCACGTGCGCACACGGGACAGGACCAGGCAAAGCAAGAATGTGACCACGCTAGCTGGAAACATCCACTGGGTTGCACAGATCGGCGGCGGCGGGCACGGCTCCGACGGTGACCGGAAAATGCGGAATCAAGAAACAAGAAGAGAAGAAGAAGAAGAGGAAGAAGAAGAAGAAGAGAAAAGCTGTGGCTGTTCTCTGGGGTTGTCTCGGGTCAGAGGAAGTGGCAAGGGAGCGACGACGGCGATGGGTCGGAGCTCCGACAAGGAGTTGCGAGGGTGCTCGGGTTGCAGTGGGTTCTCGTCGGGGTGTGTAGGGAATCGTCGGGGTTGGCTTGGGGGTGTCTGTGAAGAGATGGAGGTGGTTCTAGTGACGAGGGTAGGTGAGGCCGACGAGGGTGGTTGGCGGTGATGAGGTTGCAGGGTTGGGTTCGGTGAAGTTGAGGTTGCAGCGGGTTCTTGGGTTACAGGAATCTTGCAGGGTTTTCGTGGTCGGGGTGCTCAGAGAGAAGAGGTGGCGGCGGTGAGATGGAGTCAACAACGCGAGGTCGTGGGGGTGAGGCGACGACGGCGAGGCGAGGTCGCGAGGTGGACGGTGAAGGTTGGGTTCTTGGGCTGAGGTCGTCGGGGAAGGGTGAAGGCCCGGGGTGGTGGTGTGGATGAGGGTGAGGAGGTGAAGGCGTTGGCTGCGGTGGTGATGACGGAGACGAGGGCAGGCGAGAGGCACGGCGTGGGTTCTCGCGATGACGAGGCGGGAAAACGAGGAAGAAGGAGAAGAGAGAGAGAGAGAACAAGAGAGAGAGAGAGAACACGGGTGAGGTATGGGAAAAAGGGTTTGTAAAATTATAAAGAATATATATAATAAAGGAGGAGAGAGAGAGGCAGGGATCTGTGAGGGTTTGAGTGTTAGGATATTATATGTGAAAATTTAAAATAAAAAAATTTGTAAACACATATAATATATTCAATAGTTAAAAAATACATGAATAAAATATTAGGAAAATTTGAGTTTTCTGGCTAATACAAAAATAGTCCAAAACACGTCCGGGACGGGTCTAAAATTACGATTTGAAAATACGGATAATATACGTATCAACCAAAACCAAAATAGGATATCCGGATAACGAAAATGCATACCCCCAAGAACGGATGCATGCAGTATGCACGTAGCTATCCAAACGAGTCCATTTCACTGAACGGGACGAGAACAAAATGTACGGATGCTACAACAGGGTTAGGGGTATGATGCAGGCCATGCTAGATATTTTTAAAATATTTTATTAGACTTTATATATTATATTAAAAAAATGCAGATGCCAGATATAATACAGATGAACAGGGTATAAAACATAAAAATGCACGGATCCTCATAACTAGTCGGGATAGATACAAAACAGGAATCAAGATGGGTTTCTAGCATGCGGGTCGGGTCGGACGCAAATACGGGTACCAATTACACTATTCGCACCCAAAACACAATAAATCAAGAAATAGTCATAAATAAAGAAATACCCAAAATAGAACTGGTATAAATGAACTAGGGTGTTACATTATACCCAACTACAAAAAGAATTTCGTCCTCGAAATTCCCGGAACAAGAAAAGACAAACAAACATGAATCTACGAGAAAAGGTGTGGAAACTTCTGTCGAATCTTGTATTCTCGTTCCCAAGTTGATTCTCCGTGCGAGCAATTCCCCCATGAAACAAGTACGAGAGGGATAACCTTGTTCTTGAGGACCTTTTCTCTTCGATCAACAATCGACATCTGTCGTTCTTCATAGGTCAAATCCTCCCTTACAGTCAGCTCCGAATGATCAAGCACGCGTGTTTCATCTCGAATATACTTACGGAGTTGAGATACATGAAACACGTTATGAACATTCGCCAAAGATGGTGGTAAAGCCAATCAATAAGCCACTTCTCCAACACGCTCAATAATCTCGAAATGCCCCACGAATCGATGACTAAGCTTGCCTCAACTCCCAAAACAAATCACTCCTCTTGTGGGTGATATCTTCAAGAATACAAGATCACCAACAGCAAATTCTAGAGGTCTTCTCGATGTATCTGCCCAACTCTTCTGCCGACCCTGTGCCTCCTTCATGTGATTCCGGATAGTATTAACCTTCTCTACTGTTTGCACGACAAGATCCGGTCCCAACAATCTCTGTTCTCCAACATCATCCCAACAAATGGGTGAGCGACACTTGCGACCATACAATGTTTCGAATGGAGCCATCTGAATAGTCGTCTGGAAGCTGTTATTGTAAGAAAACTCCACCAAGTGTAGATGATCCTCCCACGAACCCTTGAAGTCTAACATGCAAGCTCTCAACATGTCTTCAAGAGTTTGGATTGTTCTTTCCGGCTGGCCATCTGTCTGGGGATGATAAGCAGTGCTAAACATCAATCGCGTTCCCAAACTTTCCTGTAACCTCTTCCATAAGTGCGATAAGAATCGGGTATCGCGGTCGGAAACGATGCTCACAGGTACTCCATGCAGTCTCACAATCTCCTGCATGTACCGCTCTGCTAACGCTTCCGTTGACTGACCAACCCGAAACGGTATGAAATGAGCTGCCTTGGTCAATTGATCAACAATCACCCAAACTGCATTGTTGCCTTTTGGACTCCACGATAAAGCTGTCATGAAATCCATGGTTATATGTTCCCACTTCCACTGAGGAATCGGAAGTGGTTGCAATAAACCAGCTACTTTTTGATGTTCAGGCTTAACTTGCTGACACACTAAGCACTTCGCTACAAAGCGGGCAATTTTCCTTTTCATGCCTTCCCACCAGAAATGTTGTCGTAGATCACGATACATCTTCGTGCCTCCTGGATGTACAGAATATGCGGAACTGTGTGCCTCCTTTATAACTTCTTCACGAATGTCTCATTTCGGCACACACAAACGGCTACCGTATCGCAACGAACCATCTTCATGATGTTAGTTATATGTATGCCCTAGAGGCCATTACTGTACATAGGATGTATATTGTAGTGGATACTTGGACATATATAGGAAGGACTTTCTTGCTCGACATGATAGTATGCTATCTGGTTGCTCTTTACCTTAACGTGTATACTGATTGTCTCTCTGTTACATGTTGGTAAAGCCCTTAGGATGTGTACTTGACTGCCTGGATTGTGATGCAGATCATACTAGTGGGGACATGGTAGTCCATAAGTACATCCTTCAAGGTCCCTAGTCGTGGGTGTATCGAGACGGGGCATCGATATACCAGAGTAGACTAGCGTATACCTTCTCGACCCATACAGATGGGCGATGGATGATCCCATATCCATTGGTGTTTGACATCAGAGATGATATACGGGTGCTCAGTGGAGACTGGGTACACTGGACGGACTCGCCGAGAACTCCCAGATGGTATTATACCTCACGTCAGATGGCAGTTCTCTGGTGACACTGGTACAGAGTAGTCTGTTGACCCGAGATCGTCATAGAGTCTTGTGTGGTTCCCACTGTGCTTTGATTTCCACCTTACCACGTCCAAGAGGGTGTGCAAAATGGTGGTTTTTGGGTACAGTCCCGAATCACATGGAGGCAATGAGCGATAGGAGGGGATTCGTCTCTCCCGGTATAGGGAGTTGATGTTGCACTGTGTTCGATTGGCTATAACCGGAAATCCCTGGCCAGGGTTGCTGAGATTTACTGGTAAGTGTTACCAGTAGTTTCTCGAAATGTTATAGACCTCATATCGACACGACTTATCGAGCTATTGCGGTCTGACGTTTACCACCCCTAGGCGAGATATGCGACATATCAGACGATCAGACCGGACTGTACGGTAAGTGTTACCGGTTGGATTCACAGGAGTGTGAGCGGGCTTGCTCGTCGATCTTCTGATCGCTCAATACCCAGGTGGCCGTTACGTTTAGCAGACCGCTTGCGACTTGTGGGTGTTTGATATGATCATCACCTGCTGCCGGCTTATTGACGAGTCTTTAGAGTCCTACACAGAGGTTTCCTGGCTCAAGCGAAACGAAATAGGAGCGCATATGAGATATGTGCGGGACCGAGAATAATGCATGTATGTGATACCGTATTCCATTCTCGCGATGAATGTATCGATTGGTTGTATGCGATATAACCTAGTTATCGAATCAAGGATTGATTCGATAAATCGATACATTGGATACTAGTCGGTTATGTGCGGCATGACCGGATCATTGAATCAAGTGTTGATTTAATGATTTAATGTATAATTATATATTTGATATATTACTTTGCATTAACTAGTATTGATTCACTTTAAATGGATTTCCTCACTTGAAGTTCACAAGTTGTATATGTGATATACTTTTGTGCACTTGATTGTATCATGTTTGATGATACATGTTAACTTGAGTTTGTGTAAAGATTAAACCATGGTTGTATGAATGGTTAGGGTTTTGTTTACTTATTCATTTATTTATTTATTTCATTTATTTTATTTTGGAAAAGAAAAAGGGAAAATGGTGGCTTTGTTTGTTTGTATATTGAAGCTTCATGAAGCTTTGACTAAGTGACCATTTTGTCTCATGCTTAATCCTAACCATTCCACTTAACCCTAGTTCATTCTCTACACTTGACCATGGTTTGATTATGATAAGTATTCATTTTATTTTCTTTTTGAGATATGCTTATCATAATTCTTTTCATCATCTTCTTCTTCTTCAAAGATGAAGAAAGCTTGCTTCATCAATGGCAACTTGAGCAATTGAGTGAGAAATCCAATTCTAAAGTGAACCCACCTCCTATTTCTTCATCCTCTACCTCTTGCCAAGTAGTATAGGGTGTTTTCTTCACAAGTTTCATGACTTGGTGAAGTGGGAGCTTGATCCTGTGATGCCTCGACGTAGATCATCTTCGGCATCGTAGTCGATGACCTAGCCCGCCCATTTCTCCGATGAAGCCGACGCTAGAGCCCGGGATTTGATTTGGACAGCAAGGGGACTTCATCATGGAGCTATGGAGGTGGAGAACCGGATCTACAAAGGTTGTATTTCCGTTCTTTTAGTTAAGTTGTTAACTTGTTTCTCTTTTCGCCTAGACATCTAGTTAAAGATCCGTATTAGGGTTTCTCGGCACCCGTAAAATTTGAAATTGGCATGGTTGATGTCATGTGAGACCTCATTAGAGTGCCTAGGAACCCTACACATGAATCAACAAGTTCGTTCGAAGTCCCGCTTCAACCTGTTCTCGAAAATTTTGCAATCTTGGGTCCTGTGAATGCGCTGCTTTAATGATATCGATCAACGACGACTGTAATTGCAGCTGCATCAACTGTCTCGAAGAATGCGGTAACACGATCTCCAACTCAAATCTCCGAAAATCTTCGATAAGCTCTTTCTGTGCAGTTAACATCCGAATTGCTGGCTACCGACTAAGCACATCCGGTACTACATTAATTTTCCCCGGATGGTACTTGAGATCAAGATCATAGCCAGACATCAGCTCCAACCATCTACGTTGTCTCGTGTTAAGCTCTTTCTGTGTGAACACATACTTTAGGCTTTTATGATCGGTGAATACTTCGACCCTTTCGCCCAATAAGTAGTGTCTCCAAATCTTCAAGGCGAAAATCACTGCTGCCAGCTCCAAATCATGAGTTGGGTAATTCTTCTCATGGGTCTTCAATTGTCTTGATGCGTAAGCTATAACCTTCCCATGCTGCATAAGAACACATCCCAAACCTTTCCCAGATGCGTCGCTGTGAATAACCAATCCTCCGGAACCGTCTGACACGGTCAAAATAGGAGCAGTTATCAATCTTTACTTCAACGCCTCAAAAGCTGACGCATATCTATACGTCCAAACGAACGGTACCTCCTTTCGCGTAAGCTTGGTCAAAGGCTCAGCTAAATGAGCAAAATTCTCCATGAACCTTCTGTAGTATCCGGCAAGTCCAAGAAAACTTCTGATCTCTGCTACGTTCTTCGGAATCGGCCAATCTTGAACTGCTAAAATCTTCTCAGGATCAACATGTTAGTTATATGTATGCCCTAGAGGCCATTGCTGTACATACGATGTATATTGTAGTGGATGCTAGGACATATATAGGGAGGACTTTCTTGCTCGACATGATAGTATGCTATCTGGTTGTACTTTATCTTAACATGTACTTTGATTGTCTCTATGTTACATGTTGATAAAGCCCTTAGGATATGTACTCGACTACTGGGACTATGATGAGATCATACTAGTGGGGCCACGGTAGTCGACGAGTACATCCTATAACTGTTCCTAGTCGAGGGTGTATCGAGACAGGGCATCGATGCACCAGAGTAGACTAGCGTATACGCATCTTGACCCATATGATGGGCGATGGATGATCCCATATCCATCGGTGTTTGACATCAAGGATGGTGTACGGGTGCTCAGTGGAGACTAGGTACACTGGACGGACTCGCCGAGAACTCTCAGATGGTATTATACCATACGTCAGATGGCAGTTCTCCGGTGACACTGGTACAGAGTAGTCTGTTGACCCGAGATCGTCATAGAGTCTTGTGTGGTTCCCACTGTGCTTTGATTTCCATCATACCACATCCAAGAGGGCGTGCAAAAAGGTGGCTTTTGGGTACAGTCCCGAATCACATGGAGGCAATGAGCGATAGGAGGGGATTCGTCTCTCCCGGTATAGGGAGTTGATGTTGTGCTGTGTTCGATTGGCTATAACCGGAAATCCCTGGCCAGGGTTGCTGAGATTTACTGGTAAGTGTTATCAGTAGTTTCTCGAACTGTTATAGACCTCATATCGACATGACTTATCGAGCTACTGGGGTCTGACGTTTACCACCCCTAGGCGAGATATGCAGCATATCAGACGACGAGACCGGACTGTACGGGAGTGTTACTGTTTGGATTCACAGGAGAATGTACAGGCTTGCTTGTTGATCTTCTGAGCGCTCAATACCTGGGTAGCTGTTACGTTTAGCTGACCGCTTACAGCTTGTGGGTGTTTGATATGATCATCACCTACTGCCGGCGTATTGACGATTCTTTAGAGTCCTACACAGAGGTTTCTTGGCTCAGGCAAAACGGAGTAGGAGCACATATGTGATATCTGCGGGACCGAGAATATACGATATGAGATACCGTATTCTATTCTCCCGATATTTGATATCAGCCGGGTCATCGGATCAAGTGTTGATTCGATGAATCGGTACGGATAAATATTAGTCGGTTATATGTGTTATAGCCGGATTGTCGGATCAAGTGTTGATTCGATAATTTAATGTATAATAATATATATGATATATTAAATTACATTAACTAATATTTGCTCACTAAAAGATTCTTTTTCTCACTCGGGTAATACATTGATATATATGCGATATATGTTAATTGTATTATTTTATTTGGTTACAATAAATATTATATATATGATATATAATATTGTAACATGATATGATAACTAATGCAACATGTTTAGTAAAGATTAATCAAGATTAGGGTTTGATTTGGGTTAATGACTTCTAGTAGATTCTAGAAGGTTTTCTTTTTGTCATGATAAAGATATTTTCAAGTGACTCATGCTTTAACCCAACCCAAACCCTAACCCTAGTCAATTCTCTACAATGGTTAAGTCAACCATGGTTGCATTATTCTTCATATTAATCCTTTCTTATTCATCACAAAAGAAAATGGATCACTATTCTTCTTCTTCTTCCTTCATTCTTTCATGAAAAAGCTTGCTTGATTTTTCCATAGTGATGAATAAATATGAGAAAAAGATAAATAAAGAGAGCAAAAATCCTACTTCATCATCCTCATCTTCCCTTGCCATTTAGATGAGGGTGTTCACATCATTTCATGAGTGTTAGCTTGTGTTAACGAAACTTCAAGGTAGATCATCTTAGTATCGAAGATCGGAAGCAAAGGTTGCGTCTTTCTCTTCGTGGAACCTCTCGAGAGTCCGGATCCCGATGATCGCAGCGAAGGGACCACAACACGGAGCATATGAAGTGAAGGACCGGATCTACAAAGGTTGTAATCCCTCTCACTTAGTGTTAAAATGTTTAGCATGTTAGTTTTCGCCTAATCTCTAGTTTAAAGTTCCGTATTCGGGTTGTTCGGCACGGCTAAATTTTTAATCAGGCATGGTTGATGCCTCGTAGACCCTTGTGTGCGTGCCTAGCAACCCTACAGTGGTATCAGAGCCAAGCTAGAGCTTTAGGCGAAGTCTAGACGAAGTTTAAAGTCCGATCGAAACCCGAAACCCCGATAAAACCCACTCTCTGGACTTTTTCTAAAAACTGGGATTTTTCCACATTAAAAATGCTTAAAAAATTCAGCAGGGAATTATAAGAATTACGGTGCAAAAAGTTTTCGATGAACAGTATAAAGCGCGGCGGAACCGCGGCAGAAGCATGCCTTCTGCGGCGGTTCCGCGGCGAAATGATGACGTCAGCATCTCCTGTTTGCACAGTAACTCCTATTTTATTATGCTGGATTTTCTGGGAATTTTTAATTTTTATTAAAAAGCTGAATTTTCTGGGGTTGATTAGGGATTCGATGATTCGATCGGATTATCAGATTTTGTCTATGTGTTTTCCGGGTAATTTTTAGAAACTGTTAAAAAGTTCGAACGGATATCAATAACTCACTTTTTCCCCTGTCGGAAAATTTTTCAAAAGTTGGATTTTTTCTCGTGTTTAAGAATGTTCTAAGTCGTGCAAGTAACTCGGTGGACCCTCTAGAAGACAACAAACCTTAACTCGATTATGTGACCGTCTTGAACTGCCTTTTGAACCTTAGGGTTTGGGGCAGTACGGCGTGCCACATGTGAGGCGTTGGCTTGACCCTTTTACGGCTGGACCATTGGTACTGTGGCATGCGATGGATGTTTTTAAACTGATTTCAAGTGTTGAGATATATTAGGGAAATCTTGGGTGTTTGATGATTCGATCGGAAAGTTTAACTTTATCTATTTATCTGGAATGTGATACAATATTTGGAATCCACAGGTAGTTATGAGATAACTAATTTGAATATTATAAACATAGCAGTTTAGTCTCAGATGATCGGTTGCCACGGAATTTTGATGTGATCAAAAGTCCGTCGCAATCACGTAGAGTACGCGGATACTCGCCGGGTAAACTTAATAGACAGCTACGCCCCATAGCCCCGACCAAGTGACTGTAGGAGAACCCCGTCGCCGAAAGCATCCGTTCGGGTGCTCGCCGCAGCGGTGTTCCGCCTTAGTACACTTCGTCGACGGCATCTGGGGTGCGGCCGTCTACTAAAGTTTGCTACGAGCATTCGATCAGGACGTCGGGAGTCTTGTTGAATTTCCCGACTTGATATTGAAAAGAGTTTTCGATAAATGAGACTAAAATGCGGGGTTTATAATTGTTAGGCATGTGATGTCTAAGGAATTCATTTGGTTAGGCATGTGATGTCTAAGTAGGTTGCGGATTCCAACTGTTGTAGTTTTACACTTTCTTTTCTGTGACCGTAAGCGTAGTATGTGGTGTATCGCCGGCTTCGTTGCTATACATCAAGGACAATCGGGATACGCATACTTGCTTACGTTGATGATATGAGATATTATGTGTTGCTGTGATATATTGTATTGGATCGTCGCGTTTGAATAGCCGGGGGTTTTATGTGAGATGAGAGTTTTTTCTTTTTCATTCATGTAAAATTCATTTGTATGTAATATTCTTTTATTGGGGCACTTCCAGGTAGCGGAAGATGTCACCGTTGTATATTATTTACTTTTCCGCATTAGGTAGACCCAAGGCGGGGAGCACAAGTAACCGGATTCTAGGGTCCAGTGGGAGACCATCTCGAGGAGTCGAGACCGGGTCTCCTAACCCTAGAATTGGCAGTGTTACTTGCCGCTCTCGTAGGGGTCTAGGGATGTGGGTTTGGCTATTCATCGCGACCGTGGAATCCGTGTTTTATACAGGCTCGTATTAAAAACACGGACGTCCTAGTATATTCAATATTTCATATATGTTTCTTCTGCTGCAATGTTCTGTGATGAGATCATATTACTGCCTGAGACGAATGTTTATATTATATATATGAGATATATGTTATATTGCAGATTTCGTTTTCAAAAGAGATGCTTTTGAAGCATATTAAAATGGGACTTCATTAATGAGATTAATGAAATAAAATAAACCTAAGATGTTGTAGAAACTTGTTTATAAAAACTTGTAGCTCTAGTTCTTGCTTTGCATAGCGGTGTTCCTTGTAGAACATCCAGCACCTTATTCGATAAGGAAAGGACCGAGATCCCTTCACCGGGAGTAACTCCTTTAGCAATAACTGGCAGATGCTACAAACTCGGTTTGTCTTTTGATTGATTCTATAGTTCTTGCTTTGCATAGTGATATTTGTGAAATATCCTGCACCTTATTCGATAAGGAAAGGGCCGACGATCCCTTCACCGGGAGTGACCCCTCACTCAAAACTAGAAAAGCCTCAAAAACACTCCATTTAAAATCACTCGATTCTACAACGATATCAAGTTCATTACGCAAAGGGTTTTCTGAAAAACCCGTCGTAGCCTTCCGTCATTTCAGATAAGTAATAGTTAGTATTCGTGCTGCGTTTGTTGACCTTGTCAAGGCGTAGTGTGCGGTAGATGATTACTGCTTATCTGTATAAGCATATGATGCGATTGGATTAGGATAGTCGTGCGACTTTGTTGACCTTGTCAAGGGTCGTGCGGGTAGGTTTAATTCAATCAGGAAATGACGGGTTGAACTTGACTTGCGGTCTATAGTTTGTTGACCTTGTCAAGGTCATAAATCGCTTGGGGCAAAATATTATTGGGAATTTCAAGTGTTGAAATTTGCAATGAGATTGCATACCTTCTATAAGATAGTTGGATCCCGATACCCGCTGCGAGTAAGAGTTACTCCTGGGAGAGTTTTACACATTACAATTAGCCGATCAAGTAGCTGTCTAGAAAGGTGTTAACGGGGTTACGCCTCCGGGAAAACGAGGTTTACTTTAATTAGGTTCGTGCGAAAGCACGGGGGACCTCCCTCAAAGTACCGACACTGGCCTGGCTGAAAGATTGGCGAACTTGTAGCGTGTAATTAATCCCGGCTAGTCTTTCCTTTTAGGGTTTGAAGGAAGATTTGACAAAAACAGTGGGAGACATCCTGATTAGATATATTAGATAACCAATCTAATCTTGCAAGAGCATACGCTGAGTGTTTTCTTCTCTCTCTCTCCTGGTAACGACCATATCACGCCTTAATCAAGATAATAAAACGGATATATTGACCGAACCCGCTTGTTATACTGAGCTGGGGAACGTTGGTCCCGCTCCAACTTATAATTGTTATAGGACAGAGCAAGAAATTGGGGATTACCAGAATTCCCGTGCCGCCCAAACGAAGAAAGTGCATGTTGATGCATCATTTTCGGGTGTGTTCATTACACAGAACTGTTTCTCAGTATCTTTTACGTCCTGGGTATGTCATACTGGATCAGGATCCCGTATATGTAATCTGTTACATGGGCTACAGATAAGTAGAGAACTGAGAACGGGTGATAAGTTTCATGAGACAGAAAACGGTGCAAGTGTTGCAGCCAAGTCTGTTGGTCACTATCACCCTGTATTACTTGAATACATTGATTCTGAACGAATGTTATTAGATACCGAACCTGATATACAACATCATATCAGTTTCTTTATTAGTAAAGAAGTGATATAATTTTGTATTGTTGGATAATGTTTTGATCATTTCCTATATCAAGATTTGATCGGTTCAGGCACGTTATCTAAAAGCATTGACGTTCTAAATCAAACTACAATTCTTAGTATAAAGAACACACACAAGAGGAAGAGTTCAGAAATGAATGAATCCTTCTTGAGGCATTGTAGACTAGGTCATGTCAATGCGACCCGACTGGCTGAAGTTACATTTAGATGCATATTTAAATTAGTTTGAATTTACATCTTGTGAAACTTGCCGGTCATGTCACAAAGATAAGATGACCACAGCTCTGTTTATTGGAAACAGAGAAAGAGTTAATGAACTCTTGGGATTGATACATGCTGATGTATGAAGGTCCCCTGTCTACACATGCCAAGACCGGTTCTTTGTACTTCATTACATTCTCTGATAATCTCTCAAGATTCAGACATGTGTTCCTGTTGAAACATAAGTCCGAAGCTTTTGAGATATTCACAGAATGTAAGTTAGAAGTAGAGAACCAAAAACGGGTAAAAGTATTATGTCCTTTGATGAGATCAAGGAGGAGAATACTTGGGTACGGAATTCATGGCCTATTCTAAAGGAGAATGAGATTCTCTCTCAGCATTACTCCTCCGTATACACCATAGCACGATGGTATATCGGGACGGAGCAATAGCACCCTATTTGATATGGTGTGCTCTATGATGAGTACTACTGAGTTTCCTATTTCCTTTTGGGAGTTATGCACTTGAGAAGCTGCATACCTATTGAATATGGTTCAAATCAAATCAGATGCCTACCACTTCATATGTGATATGGAAAGGGAAGAGCCCATATCTTAAGTTTGTTAAGATTTGGGGTTGTCCGGCCTATGTCTAAAAACAAAATCCGGACAAGCTCGAGGCAAAGACTGTTATGTAGAACTGGAAATGTTCCAGCTATACAAATTGCAGCTGATGATTTGATAGAACCAAAGGATTCAATAGTTTCCAACGAACCTCAGCCTCTCCGCTGACCTAGTAGGGTTCCTCACCCACCTGAGAGATATTTCGGTTTCTCTATGACAGTGGGAGCGAGGATTGCATCATGAGATGATGACCCAACTAGTTTCGAGCTGGCCATCAGGAGTGGGACTCTGTAAGAATGGCTGGATGCTTATCGATCTGAGATGGAATCCTTATACATCAACAAAGTATGGACTTTGGTTGCTTTATCTGAAGGGTTAAATCCCCATCAGGAGTGAGTATATCTTGAGAAGATTACTTGGTGTACATGGAAAGGTTGAGACTTTCAAAGCTATGCTTAAGTCCATCCAGATCCTACTTGCCACGGCTACATACCATGACTACGATATCTGGTGGTTGGGTGTCATGACTGCTTTTCTAAGTGATGTTTTAGAAGAGAACGTCTATAAGTACACAGCCAGAGGGCTTCGTAGACAGTGGGAGCAGCGGAAACGTGTGCAAGATGTTTTATAAAACAGGCATCGCGGAGTTGGAACATCTGTTTTGATGTGGTAGTCAAAGATTTTGACTTCATCAAAATGATAGATGAACCTTGTATATACAAAAAGGTAGTAGGGAGTATGGTGGAGATCCTCGTAGAGTATGTGGATGACATACTCTTGATAGGGAAGAAGTTTCTTATGCTACGCACGGTCAATCTCCGCTTATCACAAGGATTCTCCATATAGGATCAAAGTGATACCTACTAAATCCTAGGTTTTGGATCTATGAGATAGATCTAATTGGATGTTAGGATACTCACTAGTTGTAGTGAGATGGTATCAATCGATCCTGGGGAGAATCACTGGAAAGGTTCCAGGGTGATAAGGACGACTGAATGTCAGTCGCAGGCATTGTCTATACCCTCCGTAGAGGGACGGTATGTTGGAAGAGTTCCAAGCTAGACACCGTGACATACTAGATGATTAAAGGCAAGATACATCATTACCAAGGATACTACCAAAAGAGGCAGTCTGGATATTTATAAGTTCATAAGATGAACTTCGTTCCTACCATTGTGTAACAATGGAGTTGTGGCTTCAGCCAAGGAACTACCGTCCCATCAGAAATCCAGATATAATTCTTAGGCAGTATCACCTGATCATGGAGATGGTTGATCTCCAGGGAGATCGAGGTTAGGAGAGTAGACACAGAGGACAACAGCGCGAATCTACTCACAAAGGCCTTTTTCCCAGTAGAGACTTTTATGGGATTGTTGAGTATGAGATACTTCAACCGCAGCTAATTGTTGGGTATGTGATACCATAACAGATGGCCCTAGTGCAAGTGGGAGATTGTTAGTTATATGTATGCCCTAGAGGCCATTGCTGTACATACGATGTATATTGTAGTGGATGCTAAGACATATATAGGGAGGACTTTCTTGCTCGACATGATAGTATGCTATCTGGTTGTACTTTATCTTAACATGTACTTTGATTGTCTCTATGTTACATGTTGATAAAGCCCTTTGGATATGTACTCGACTACTGGGACTATGATGAGATCATACTAGTGGGGCCACGGTAGTCGACGAGTACATCCTATAACTGTTCCTAGTCGAGGGTGTATCGAGACAGGGCATCGATGCACCAGAGTAGACTAGCGTATACACATCTTGACCCATATGATGGGCGATGGATGATCCCATATCCATCGGTGTTTGACATCAAGGATGGTGTACGGGTGCTCAGTGGAGACTGGGTACACTGGACGGACTCGCCGAGAACTCCCAGATGGTATTATACCATACGTCAGATGGCAGTTCTCCGGTGACACTGGTACAGAGTAGTCTGTTGACCCGAGATCGTCATAGAGTCTTGTGTGGTTCCCACTGTGCTTTGATTTCCATCATACCACGTCCAAGAGGACGTGCAAAAAGGTGGCTTTTGGGTACAGTCCCGAATTACATGGAGGCAATGAGCGATAGGAGGGGATTCGTCTCTCCCGGTATAGGGAGTTGATGTTGTGCTGTGTTCGATTGGCTATAACCGGAAATCCCTGGCCAGGGTTGCTGAGATTTACTGGTAAGTGTTATCAGTAGTTTCTCGAACTGTTATAGACCTCATATCGACATGACTTATCGAGCTACTGGGGTCTGACGTTTACCACCCCTAGGCGAGATATGCAGCATATCAGACGACGAGACCGGACTGTACGGGAGTGTTACTGTTTGGATTCACAGGAGAATGTACAGGCTTGCTTGTTGATCTTCTGAGCGCTCAATACCTGGGTAGCTGTTACGTTTAGCTGACCGCTTGCAGCTTGTGGGTGTTTGATATGATCATCACCTACTGCCGGCGTGTTGACGATTCTTTAGAGTCCTACACAGAGGTTTCTTGGCTCAGGCAAAACGGAGTAGGAGCACATATGTGATATGTGCGGGACCGAGAATATGCGATATGAGATACCGTATTCTATTCTCGCGATATTTGATATCAGCCGGGTCATCGGATCAAGTGTTGATTCGATGAATCGGTACGGATAAATATTAGTCGGTTATATATGTTATAGCCGGATTGTCGGATCAAGTGTTGATTCGATAATTTAATGTATAATAATATATATGATATATTAAATTACATTAACTAATATTTGCTCACTAAAAGATTCTTTTTCTCACTCGGGTAATACATTGATATATATGCGATATATGTTAATTGTATTATTTTATTTGGTTACAATAAATATTATATATATGATATATAATATTGTAACATGATATGATAATTAATGCAACATCTTTAGTAAAGATTAATCAAGATTAGGGTTTGATTTGGGTTAATGACTTCTAGTAGATTCTAGAAGGTTTTCTTTTTGTCATGATAAAGATATTTTCAAGTGACTCATGCTTTAACCCAACCCAAACCCTAACCCTAGTCAATTCTCTACAATGGTTAAGTCAACCATGGTTGCATTATTCTTCATATTAATCCTTTCTTATTCATCACAAAAGAAAATGGATCACTATTCTTCTTCTTCCTTCATTCTTTCATGAAAAAGCTTGCTTGATTTTTCCAAAGTGATGAATAAATATGAGAAAAAGATAAATAAAGAGAGCAAAAATCCTACTTCATCATCCTCATCTTCCCTTGCCATTTAGATGAGGGTGTTCACATCATTTCATGAGTGTTAGCTTGTGTTAACGAAACTTCAAGGTAGATCATCTTAGTATCGAAGATCGGAAGCAAATGTTGCGTCTTTCTCTTCGTGGAACCTCTCGAGAGTCCGGATCCCGATGATCGCAGCGAAGGGACCACAACACGGAGCATATGAAGTGAAGGACCGGATCTACAAAGGTTGTAATCCCTCTCACTTAGTGTTAAAATGTTTAGCATGTTAGTTTTCGCCTAATCTCTAGTTTAAAGTTCCGTATTCGGGTTGTTCGGCACGGCTAAATTTTTAATCGGGCATGGTTGATGCCTCGTAGACCCTTGTACGCGTGCCTAGCAACCCTACACAACAGCGATTCCATCTCCGGATACGACATGCCCCAAAAACTTCACTTCTTCGAGCCAAAACTCACACTTGCCCATCTTCGCATACAACTTTTCTTGCCTCAATGTTTGCAGTGCGATCTTCAAATGTTCGGTATGCTCTACTTGGCTCCTTGAATATAACAGAATATCTTCGATAAACACCACTATAAACTGGTCCAAGAACGGTGAAAAGATTCGGTTCATCGGGTCCGTGAATATCGCCGTGCGTTCGTGACTCCGAATGGCATCACTAAATACTCGAAATGCCCATATCGAGTTCGGAACGCAGTCTTGCAGATATCTTCTGATTTAATTCGAACTTGATGATATTTGGATCGCAAATCCAGCTTCGAGAATACCCTTGCACCACTGAGTTGCTCGAATAATTCTTCGATGCAAGGGATCGGGTACTTTTCTTAATAGTCACCCGGTTTAATTCTCGATAGTCGATGCACATCCTCTTTGTACCATCTTTCTTCTTGACTAGAAGAACTGGAGCTTCCCAAGGTGAATTGCTGCCGCGAATCCAACCCTTCTCTAGCAATTCGGTAACCTGCTTCTTGACTTCTTCCAACTCCACTGGTGCTATCGGAGAGTACGCCTGAGATTGGCGCTGCACCAGAAACAAGATCAATCGCGAACTCCACATCTCATTTTGGCGGTAAATCCGAGATGTCCTCGAATACGTCCATGAACTCTCGAACTACTATTGTCGCTTCCTCCTTATCAAGTTCTATCGACACAAGAATGACGCTTGTCGGCGTAACCCTAAACTCGACTGGCCCGACAGAATTGCTACCTCCAGCAAATACAAACTTCGGATGTCCGGGAATCTGGAAAATCACTTTCTTTGCCTTACAATCGATGTGAACATGGAAAGTGCCAAGAAAATCCATTCCCAAGACAACATCATAACTGTCGGTATTTATCACCAAGAAATCCGCGAATAGCTCTCGTTTGTAAATAACAACCAAACAATCTTTACATTCGCTACCAGATATGATCTTCCCATTCCCATTGTGTATGTCCCAATAACAAGACAGGGTCGTGCAAGAAATCGAGCGTGCAGTAATAAACTTGGATGACATAAAACAATGTGATGCACCTGAATCGAATAATGTTAATGCGGGAAAATCATAAACAAGTGGGATACCCGAAATGACTTCATCTGAAACCAAACATTGAAGAAGATTGGCATGGTAAACAAGATTCAAGCTTGCGATAAAACATGAACTGGTAAACAATGAAACCGAGAGAAGCAAGGTAATATAACGACCATAAAACAAGGAAATGAATCAAGACTAGGACTCCAAGGTACTTAAATAGAGTACCGCATTGTAACCATGCTGCAGTTCATAGTTACAATCACATAATTTCGTTCAAGTCGCTCAAATACCAGTATCAGAATCAATGGAATAGGAAAGGAGAAACAATAGGGAACCAAAGGATTTCGAGTCGAGATGCAAGGTCATTTGCATATCATCAAGACAAGGGTCAAGAGAAAGATAAGATTAAAGAATCACGATAACAATGTAGCAGGACATGTTCCTAATTATGGGTTTTCTGATTCGTGTATTGGGTCCAATACCCAACCACAAAAGAATTAAACCCGATTAACCTAAATCCTATGGCTCTGATACCAAACAAACTCTGTCACGCCCCGCTTCCCAGAGTGTGCTAAGATCGGCACATGACGGAGCCAACCATGCTACCTGTGGCTAGGAAACATCCCTCCATAGTCACATTACGGATGTCTATAAAATATCAAGAACAGTAGAAATGAAATAATCTATCTAGTACATGTCCAACTGCCAGAATAAACGAGTCAATAAATAATATGCGGAAGCAATAAATCCAATAAACAATAACATCTGGAAAGGTACGTCCCAAATACGAGCTCACATCAGGAAATGAAAGTACAGAAAGAAACTAAACTGAACTAAACACTAACATGATATTGCTCCTCACTGTTCGGCCTGTCGACTGAAGTACTCCTGGTCGGCCTGCTAAAGAGATAAAGGATCTGAGCCATGCAAAACCCAGACGTCAGTGCGTCATAATATCAAACAATAAAATATAATCAGGAGGTACAAGATATGCAGGCATGAGTATGAACAGTAATGAGTGTATAACGGTAACACGAATATGGAACAGTGTAAGTGCATGCGTGAGTAATCTATGCTACCGGGTTAATTACTCTCAAGTCTTTGAAATCAATTTAATGAATCGTCGATGTAACTCAATAGTATCACGTGCATGCCCGGGACCACGGTCAAGACTCTCGGGATGAATCTGAGACGTGCCGCTAGGCAGTAAACAGGTAACATGTACAGACGAATGATGTCAGCAGCATCATCCCGGGGCTGGCCTAGCCCGTAAAACTGATCAGTATAAGCGTCGAACTGTTGAGTTACAAGTCAGGTTTCTTCATTGATTTCCCCTTACCCCCAAGTTATGTGTTCAAGTCAGGTATTGATAAATCTGGAGCTAATGCCGACACATGATCAAGCAGGTACAGGTTTGTCTGAATAGACAACAGGATACATCCATCGGGACAACAAGTCAGGGTTGTCGGCATTAGTAACAGGATCAGGTATCAAGTCAAGCAGCGGTGTATCAGGTCATGACAGGTGGTGCATATGTATCAAACGGATGCTCAAAGTAAAACTGTAGCAAGTATCGAAACACGGTAAAAGCACGGATGCACAAATAATAATCAGTGATAACATATAATGAGTCTATGAGTTGTATGATGCACATTATCAAGCATGGGGTGCTAACATAACGGTAACATGATATAATATGACATAGCATGCAACTAGATATATAATCAATAACATGGATACGAACGGATATCGGAGAAACGGTAAAACTGTAACATGGATGTGAAATGCAATGAACATGTAATAATTCTATACCTATGGATGTAAAATACGTTGCATAACCTGTAACGAGATAAAATTGCATGCGACTAGATATGTAATAAGCTGTACGGATGTGAACGGATATTGTAAAACTGTAAAACTATAACATAGGATGCACAATGCAGTAAACATGTGATATTTTTATTTATATGGATGCAAATATAATAACATAGCATGTAGCAAAATAAACTTGCCTGATCGGATCTCACGAAAGGATGCGTACGTTGCGTCCGACGTCGGGTAAACGTCGCAATGCACGCGCGCGCATGGGACAGGACCAGGCAAAGCAAGAATGTGACCACGCTGGCTGGAAACATCCACTGGGTTTCCTGGATCGGCGGCGGCGGGCACGGCTCCGACGGTGACTGGAAAATGCGGAATCAAGAAACAAGAAGAGAAAAGGAAGAAGAGGAAGAAGAAGAAGAAGAAGAGAAAAGCTGTAGCTGTTCTCTGGGGTTGTCTCGGGTCAGAGGAGGTGGCAAGGGAGAGACGACGGCGATGGGTCGGAGCTCCGGCAAGGTGTTGCGAGGGTGCTCGGGTTGCAGTGTGTTCTCATCGGGGTGTGCAGGGAATCGTCGGGGTTGGCTTGGGGGTGTTGGTGAGGAGATGGAGGCGGTTCTAGCGACGAGGGTAGGTGAGGCCGACGAGGGTAGTTGGCGGTGATGAGGTTGCAGGGTTAGGTTCGGTGAAGTTGAGGTTGCAGCGGGTTCTTAGGTTTCAGGAATCTTGCAGGGTTTTCGTGGTCGGGGTCTCAGGGAGAAGAGGTGGTGGTGGCGAGATGGAGTCGATGACGCGAGGTCGTCGGGGTGAGGCGACGACGGCGAGGCGAGGTCACGAGGTGCACGGTGAAGGTTGGGTTCTTGGGCTGAGGTCGTCGCGGAAGGGTGAAGGCCCGGGGTGGTGGTGTGGATGAGGATGAGGAGGTGGCTGCGGTGGTGATGATGGCGACGAGGGCAGGCGAGAGGCACGGCATGGGTTCTCGCGATGACGAGGCGGGAAACGATGAAGAAGGAGAAGAGAGAGAGAGCATGGGTGAGGTATGGGAAAAAGGGTTTGTAAAATTATAAAGAATATATATAATAAAGGAAGAGAGAGAGAGAGGCAGGGATCTGTGAGGGTTTGAGTGTTAGGATATTATATGTGAAAAATCTTTTTTAAATTAAAAAAATTTGTAAACACATATAATATATTCAACAGTTAAAAAATACATATAAACAGTTAAAACTAAATGAATAAAATATTAGGAAAATTTGAGTTTTCTGGTTAATACAAAAATAGTCCAAAACACTTCCGGGTCAGGTCTAAAATTACGATTTGAAAATACGGATAATATACGTATCAACCAAAACCAAAATAGGATATCCGGATAATGAAAATGCATACCCCCAAAAACGGATGCACGCAGTATGCACGTAGCTATCCAAATGAGTCCATTTCACTGGACGGGATGAGAACAAGATGCACGGATGCTATAACAGGGTTAGGGGTATGATGCAGGCCATGCTGGATATTTTTAAAATATTTTATTAGACTTTATATGTTATATTAAAAAAATGTAGATGCCAGATATAATACAGATGAACAAGGTATACAACATGAAAATGCACGGATCCTTATAACTAGCCGGGATAGATCCAAAACAGGAATCAAGATGGGTTTCCAGCATGTGGGTCGGGTCGGATGCAAATACGGATACCAATTAAACTATTCGCACCCAAAACACAATAAATCATGAAATAGTCATAAATAAAGAAATACCCAAAATAGAACTGGTATAAATGAACTAGGGCGTTACAGGCACCTCACGTGCTCCTCACACGGGCGCCAATGTGCAAAGCACAAAAAAAAATCTATTAAATAAGAGTTAAAAACTCTGAGGCGGCGCCTCACGTGCAAAGCACGAGAGCGCCAGCGCCCAGAGTTAGAAACTCTGAGGCGGTGCTTCACGTGCAAGGCACGAAAGCGCCAGCGCCAAGAGTTAAAAACTCTGAGGCAACGCCTCATGTGCAGGGCACAAGAGCGCCAACGCCAAGAGTTAAAAACTCTGAGGCAGCGCCAGAACTAAAAGTTCTCTACCCTTGGATCAAAAATCCAACGAAGATGATAAATCATCAGAGCACAGAATTAAATTCTGATTGAGGAAATACTCCTCAAATCTTTCTAAATAAGAAAGATTGTGCTTTGTAAATCATAGCACCGTTGGATCAAAGATCCAATGGCGATTAAAAATCCCCAAGATATAGAATAAGTTCTGTATGGGAAAATATTTTCCCAATCTTGTTAAAAACGAGAGAAATGTCTTCTGTAAAACAGAAGTCCTTGGATCAAAGATCCGACGGTGGATAAATTCCCCAAATCAATTAAGAGATCTCTCAATGAGAGATTTCCTCAACTAAATCAACAAATCAGCCTCCACTATATAAAGGCCCCAAGACTTCAAGTCTTGAACAACAGAGGAACCCCCCCTAAACTTCAAATTAAAAACAAGAAACAGAGTGAAAAACTCCCTGATAAGTTTAAAAGAAAAGAGAATTTAATTTTCTAGAGAGAAGAAGATCTCCTCAAAAAGAAAAAGAAACCCTAGGTAAGAGAAGAAAAAAACACAGAGAATATCTTACCTCTTCTTCGCCTCCACAAGAGTTTAACTTTTCTAAAAAGAACTTAGTTCTTCCTCTGGTTGGGATCTGCAGAAGCAGATCTCCCCATAAGTTGAGAGTTTAATTCTCATCGGGGAGGTTCTGTTATGTAGATTCAAACCTAGGGAAAAGAACTAAGTTCAAAGAATTTAATTCTTACAAGAACATATAGAAATTTAATTCCTCTAGTAAAACTAGAGTTTAACCCTATATAAGAATTTAACTCTTATAAAACAATAGGCTTGAAAGTCTCAAAACTCAAGATCTCCATGCATGTAAAAAGATTAGCCCCTGCATGATGATGACATATCACGTGCTCTCGCGTGAGCACCCTTGATAAAACAAAAGAGAACAACTGAGATCAGGTCACGTGTCCCCATATGACCCTCTAAAAGTGCTTAGCACTTTCAAAAAGAAAAGGGTCTAAACCCAAAGACAGTTATCACTTTTGGGACGCCTCATGTGTCCCCACGTGACCCCCTAAAAGTGCTTAACACTTTTAAAAGAAAAGGGAACAAACCTATGGAAACAATGCCTAACTCTGAGGTGCCTCATGTGCTCACATGTGATGGCCATAAGGATAAAGTGTTTAACACTTATATAAAGATGGGGAATAAAACCAAGCGAACAACGCCACCTTTTAGAACCTCACGTACCATACGTGAGCGCCTTCAACTTTCAGTGTTTAACATTACCTTAGAGCATCACGTGGGAGCACGTGAGCACTAAAAATACATTAGTGTTTAACACTATAAGGAACCAACTTCAACTACAAATTAGTTAAGTTTTTTCTGAAATTAAATCTCCAAACAAACCGAGCCTCTATGCTCAGAACTGATAACTCCTCGATTTAGAATCTGGTTCAAGGGTACATCTCTCCACACCTCTGATATATGTCGTTGTAATCCTTCAACGTCTTCAGAGAGGTGGAGGGTCCCAATAACCAACAACTCTTAGCACACCCCCAAACCAATGAGCCAAAACAACATGGACTATGATGTCCTTAAACCCAATGGACCGTAATGTCCCTAAACTAAACTCTATGGACTATGATGTCCTTAAACATGGACTATGATGTCCTTAAACACAACGGACCGAAATGTCCCTAAACTAAACTCTATGGACTATGATGTCCTTAAACCCAACGGACCGCAACGTCTCTAAACTAAAACGATAGAGCCCAAATGCTCTTTCGTTGGATCTAAACAATCCTAAAACCTTGTTAAGTAGATCTTAGTCTAAAATTAGACTAACATATCCTTAACAAACATTTAAGTTGATCTTGATCCCAAATGAGGTTAACGATTCTTAAATCAAACCAAACCTAAATCTAAGAAAATACGGATTTTGACTAATCTCCGCCCTACGGGCGACAACATAAATTAGTCTCTGTATACAATCTACGGGCAACCTAAAACAAAACAAACAAATACGACACGAGGTGAACATCTGGAGCAGGAGAAAGTGGTAATCGCTACGCGGTAACGTAATTAACTGCAGGGGCTTGCGCTTGTAGGGAAAAGCGTCCCCACAATCAAAAATCCTTCGCAAACGAGGGGGAATCTGACGAAGTCTCTACAACGGCCGCATCTGTTTAAACCTTTGATACATGGTGCCATAAATTAACTTGGCATCTTTGGAGAGGTGGATGGATAAAACCAAATAGCATCTGCCCCCAAAATTCAGGCCAGACGTCCCAACGTCCAGGTCGCGTCATTCGGCAGTAACAATCTTCGAATTCTCGAACTACTTCTGTCTTGTCTTCTTCAGTTTGTATTGTTGCAATCACTGCCTTCTTTTGTTTAACTTTGTAAGTGCTAAGCTCCAGTGTACGGTCTTCACTCTTGAAATAAAAGACCGGATGGTCTGAAATCTCAAACACTACCCTCCTTTGACAAAAGTCGA
The DNA here is from genome assembly GCA_030015575.1 of Agapanthus africanus. Classification (NCBI taxonomy): domain Eukaryota; kingdom Viridiplantae; phylum Streptophyta; class Magnoliopsida; order Asparagales; family Amaryllidaceae; genus Agapanthus; species Agapanthus africanus. The sequence continues at coordinate 97,082,410 of JASDDO010000014.1, read as the reverse complement.
TGGTAGCGCAGAAAGTTCCTAGCAAGTCCATACCCAAGACTACGTCAAAGTTCGGTATGTCCAGCACCTTGAAGTTGCTGGGTTACGGCAGCGCCCCGGCCATCGAAACGTGGCCAAATGCAGAACAAAAATATTCTAAAACCGGCGCTACCTTTACCCGATTCCCGAATCGACCTTAAACCCTAAACTAGCAAACTAATATAGAGGTTAGAATGGTTATACCGAGTTGATTCGTGTCCTTCGGTCTTCATTCCAAGCTCCTAGTAGTTCTTTGACGTAGTTTGGTTGCCGGTCTTCCTCTATCTCCGATGATCCACCTGAAGGAAACGGCGCAAGCTCCAGCCTCGACAAACAAGGTAACGGACGCTCCAAAGTTGCTAGTTATGGAGAGTGAGGGTGTAGTAGTGTGTCACTATAATTTTCTCTCAACATATTTTGCTCAATGAGCAAGCATAGAAGATGAATGAGGATGCGAGGAAATCTTGGCATGAGCTAAATAGCTAAGTCTTTTGTGAACTTGAGAGAGAGCAAGTGTGTAATGTGTGTAAAATTATGCCAAATGAAATGAACCCCCTCCTTTTAAGTGGTCGGCCCCCCTCTCTCTCCCATCATCAAAAAATATCTCATTTTCTTTTATCAATAAACAATTGCAACCATACCCAAAACCCATACCTAGGTCATGCTCATGCCACCTCACACCCTCCACCTCATTATGAAGATAAATGATTTTTCTAAAAAGGAAAATCAATAATAAGGTGGAAAATCTTCTAGAAGCTATTCCGCATAAATTACGGAATACTTCCCGGTACATGTATCGAAATACATATGCGCGTATTCGTACAAAAATACGAATAGCCAAGAGAGAAAATAAATAGCGAACAATAATACTTGAATACATATATATAAATACATATGTAAATTATTAATCAAAACCTGATTTAATAATCCGGCTTAAACCTAAGCCGCTAGTATTATCAAATGTCCGATTAAAGTCTGCGCAGCATGTGCACATATTTAATCGGACACATGTATGTACCAACATACGCCATGTACACCATATCGCCTGAACCGTGAAAACCCTCTGTGTGGGACTCTAAAGACTCGTCAATACGCTGGCAGTGGGTTTAACCAAAAGCACGTTAGTGGCACTAGCTGTATGTACGGCTACCCAGGTATTGAGCGAAAGGGGGGCCGATGAGCAAACCCATCCTGAACCCCTACTGAGCCTGACAGTGACAATATCCGTACAGTCCGGTCTGTTCGTCTAAGAGTATCGCATATCGAGTCTAGGGATGGATAAAGTCAGACCCCTAACTACACGATATTTAGTGTCGGCATGATACCCATCACCACCTGAGAAACTATCGATCCTGGATCGATAATTCTCGTTCACCATGGCCATAGATTTCTGGTGATGGACACCCGTGCACAACGCAACATCAACCCCCAATACCGGGAGAGACGAATCCCCGACAATCCGATCACTGCCTCCATGTGGCTCAGGACTGTACCCAACTAAAACATGTTTGCACGACTCCTTTAAGCCGTGGTAAGGTAGTAATCAAAGCACAGTAGGAACTCACATGAGACAAATGACAATCTCAGGTCGACAGACTAACCTATACACATGTCACCTGGGAACTGCTATCTGACAATAGGTATAATACCAACCAGCAGGTTCCCGGCGAGTCCATCCAGTGTACTCATAACCCAATGAGCACCTGTATACTATCTTAGGTGAACAAACTAACACCAATGGCTTGTGAGACCTGGCCACCGCCCCTCGTCGGGGTCTCGATAGTATACACTAGTCTACACTGGGGTATCGATGCCCGGTCTCGATACTCCTACGACTAAGGACATTTAAGGATATGCTTATAGACCCTTGCTCCCACATATATGATCGCCATCATAATGCTGGCAGTCAAGCAAGAATCTTATGGGCTCTATCAATATGTACATGATGATAAAGACAAACCAGATAGCATACTATCTTCTCAAGTAAGACTGTTCTATCAGTATATGTCCTCACTCAATCATCATAATCACAAGTCCGCGACTATGATAATTGCCTTGAGGGCACTATAGCCAACAATCTCTCACTTTCACTTAAGGCCAATTATTGCGATGTCGCATACTCACAGCCCGTGTGATATCGAACACCCAACTTTTCTACTAATCAGTTTCGCAAAGTCCGTTTGCGAAAATGATTGCGTTCGAGAAATAGCCTCAGTGAGTGAATCCGCTCCAATGTTTCTTTCTGTATCTCTATATCTCAACTTTGCGGAGAAAACTACCTCCCGAAATGAGCAATACTTTTCTTAGAATTTGTCTGGATATCTGATGGGACCCAGCTCATAAAAGAACTCCAATTCCAGCAAACTTCCTAGACTGTATCGTCCACTGAATTTAATCACTATTCTGCACCATGCCTTTCCTCAGTATCCGCTTGTACCACCTATCCAACATACTGTCCCTCAAAAGAGGGAAAATTATAACTCTGACAGTCGCTCTGTCATCCAGGTCACCTAGGAAGCCTGAAATAATAACCGTCTCTTGAAGGAGGCTGCCGTTACCATATCGCAAGAACATCCATTTATGTCAATAACTACTTCCTAATGTTTCTCCAGGATTGGATTAATATATCTGCTTATTGCATCTAGTGCAAAAGCAATATCTGGTGTGGTACTCGATATTTCATGATTAACTCAATTGCCTAAGCAAGTGATATGCTAATCATGCAGATCCCTCTACTCTTTAGTCTGTAAGACACCTTTAGAGAGGGTGACTCCATCATCTGCAGGTACACCACCATACCAGGAGTCGTCCATTTAATTTTAAAGTACCCAGATTAGGGTACTTCCCAAATCTAGATCTAAAACCATAGATTTAGTAACCAGAAACCCTGATATTATATCCATATCCTATATAGAGAAATAACTTTATGATAACCATAGTATAACCGATCGTAGTATAGGAATATATCTTCCTAATAAGTGCATGTCATCCCAAATATCAGGACATCACACCCTACTACCCTCTCACCAGATCCATCTTTTATTATGATGAGGTCAAGACCTATGACTGTCACATCAAAAATAGATGATCTATTTCTGCTATACATGCTTTAGTCTATAAATAGACATAAGCTACTTGCCTACTATGCTTCCGCTGCTCCCACTGACTACAACAACCCTCTGGCAGAGCCATATACACGTGCACTTCTAAAGCTAGTTTAGAATGACGCTATACTCATCCTCCTGCCTGGTCTTATAGTCTAAAACAGCAGCAATGGCAAGTCTGAGTAAACAAGAACCTACCTGTTACCATCTCTGAGAAGACCGAAGTACCTCTCGGATGCTTGAGATTACCTACCAAAATCTGCGGAGTGGCTAATGGAACGTCAAAAACAATTGAATCCTTAGGTTCTATTAAATCTTCAGTGATCGTTTGTGGTTCTGGAATCACTTCCAGTTCTACCATACTCCCACTTTTGTTTTTCTGAAAAAATCCATTTTACTAAAACTGTGGCGAGTCAAGAACAATGTAAATATTGATCTTCCTGATGGCAGAAAGTTAACCCCCATCAAAGCCCGAGATAAACCATAAACAGCCATTACTGAAACGTGCCTTGAGTTTATTCGGATTTTGGTTTTAAGTATCATCCGGACAACTCCTTATACCTTAACATCGTTAAGATATAAATTGATTCTATATATATCTAATATAGAGACAAAAGCACTAATCTAATCGGAACCAGATTCAAAATCAGGCAGCTGTCTCCAGTGCATATCAACCAAATGGAAAGAGGTCATTCAGCGTTACTCGACTAGGAGTGCATCCATATATGAGTAACCTGAAAAAGAAGCAAGTTCTCTAAAAAATCCATTACTATCAACGGAATACCAAACACAAGTATCTACATCTTCGACTTCATCGAAGAATCCCGATACTTCCAACAAATTGTTCTCTACTTTATTCTTATACCTATAACTTCTCAAAATCCGAACCTTGTATTTCTACGAAGTACTTGTTCAGAACTAGAGAAGTTATGAGTAAACAAAATATAGTACGAGTACCAACCCCTTTGTCCTAATGGACACTGGACAACATACAATACTTTCTATAAGTCCCCTGAGTTCAATAACCCAAACCCTGCGCATCGTAGTTTGAAAACTGTACTATGGTTAAGAAGAATTACACCGCTGTTGAATGCGCCTTACCTAATCACCAACTGATATAGGTAAATGTCACAGACATAATATCAAAAAGTTATATCTCACTTTATAAATTAAACATACAAATATATCAGTTTGAAATCGGTGCATAACAACGGATATTCAAAACCAACTATTTGTCGTCCGGCAAAAACCCAGATGATTTTCTCAAATATCACCAATTACAACAAATTCCGATATAATGAGGATCTAATCACCCAATTCCCAATATCTTACTCCCACTCACCATTCGTAATACCATACAGACGTGAGAATCATACCTGGTAAATACATACCCTGGAGCAAGGATCTAATTGGAAAATCAGTTTTTCAATTAACAACGCATAGTGAAACTGAAACATGAACATGTCTCGAAGGGGTATTTGGGTATTCCTAGTAATGCCTCTTCCATTATCCGATTCATGACTGTAACCGTATATTTCGTTGCCATCTCTCCAAATCCCTTTACTTGTCTTTACTGATTACCTTCTGTGCACCCCCTTAGGCTAAATGGTTTTCTTCCTTCCCTACCGTTCGGCACCAGCCTATGGTTTGGAAGAAGACTATCCAATAAGCATAATAGGTGTACTCTCCTAATCTTAGGAGTACTCACAATCTGAGAGAAGGTAAAGATAAAAGACAACTGAATAAACCTTATTCCTATTTCTCCTGAACCAGAATCCATCCTCGAAAAAGTTCCTTTGAGTTCGTATATAAACATACGATGGATTTATCCAATGGAATTGGATGTTCATAGTGATACGGGGTGTTTTAGAGAAATACAAAGGTGAAGTAGGAGTGGCGATGAAATATGTGGTTTGGTCGTGAATGATAGCAGTCGCAATTTACTTTGCCCTCTTTCTAATTCCTTTATTTGTCTTTACTTAGGCTAATCGGTTTTCTTCATTCCCTACCTTTCGGCACCTGCCTATGGTTTGGAAGAAGACTATCCAATAAGCGTAATAGGTGTACCCGCTCCTAATCCTAGAAGCCCTCACAACCTGAGAGAAGCTAAAAGGAAAAGACAACCGAATAGTCCTATTCAATCTCTCCAGAACCAGAATCCATCCTTGAAAAAGTTCCTTCGAGCTCGTATGTAACTATACGATGGATTTATCCAATGGAAGTGGATGTTCGTAGTAATACGGGGTATTATGGAGAAATGCAAAGGTGATATAGATGTGGCAATGATATATGCGACACCGTGATATTCCAAAAGCTAGTGTTTTAAGAAAGTTCGGTTAACTTGGTTACTGAGTTATAGTCCAGGGTCGGGCCATGGTCGCTGTCAAAGAGAGTGAGAGAGAGAAAAACACTCAGCATGCACTCTAACCTAGATCAGAATGGTTAATCACTTTATCTAATCAGGATGTCTCCCACTGTTTCCTCGAATTCTCCTCCAAACCTAAAAGGAGAATTAGTCGGAATCAGCCGAGGAGTAATCCTACTCATCGGTGGGAATCGGGATCCAACTATCATTGTATGATGACTTGATGTAAGTCACTCAAGTCACCACACTTCAGAAGGTATGCGCATGCCTGGCAAGTTTCCTGTATGTTTGAAACTCCCGATGTGTGGTTTTACCCCTAGGACCCAAGTGACCTTGACGAATAATCAACAAATCAAAAAGTCTTAGTCAAGTTCAACCCGTCATTATCTTGATTGCGTTAAACCCACCCGCACGACCCTTGACGAATAATCAACAAATTCATATGACTGTCCTAACCAATCCACATATCCATGCGACAGAAAAGCATTACAGAGCTACCGCACACTACGCCTCGGCGAATAGCAACGACAAACGTAGCGCGAATACTAAGCAATACTAATCTGAAATGACGGAGGGCTACGGCTGGTTTTTGGCGAAAAACCTTTAACGTAATGAACTTGATCTCGTTGAAGGAATTCGAGTGGTTTTACAAATGTATAGTGGCGAAAACTTTTGCTTAAGAGGTCACTCCCAGTGAAGGGATCTCGGCTCTTTCCCCGTAGAATGAGGTGCAGGATATTCCAAACTGAATACCACGATGTAAAGCAAAAGAATCGACTATAGTGAAGTTATTACGTTGACGCAAACTTTTACTCAAGGGGTCACTCCCGATGAAGGGATCTCGGCCCTTGCCTCGTCGAATGAGGTGCAGGATATTCCCAATCGAATACCACCGTGCAAAGCAAAAGGAAACATCTGTAGTGTCAGTTTTTTTAAAAACTTGGTTCCAACAACATCATATAGGTTTGTTTTATCCTTGCATTGATAAGAATCAATGCAGTCCCATCAATTAATTACACCAGAAAAGAACGAAAATAAAATGTACGTAAATGCCATCCGCATTCGCCACCGGGTCCCGTCATCACCCGTTAGGTTACTTATCTAGCGACAGAGCGGGGACTGGGCTAGCACGGGTGTAAAACATATACAATATCTACTAGTATATATATAAATATATATAACAATCGTCCCAGGCATGATATAAGCAACATCACAGAAAACATCACAGAAGTAACACATAATGGCGGATAATCTTGTAGCCCCGGGTTTCACTTGAGCCGCAAATGAGACCCGACGTTCCCTGTCGTGTGGATAACCTGTGCAATGAAACCTAGAACCATACGAGCGCGGCAAGTTACCCACCAAAACCAGAAGTGAGGCAGCCCCCTTCAACAACGTGAATGGGCCACCCGGCACTTCACGGAATCCGGTAACTTGAGCGCCCCTCCGTAGGTCAACCTATACCCCCTACGAGTGCGGCGAATAGCCCGCCAATTCTAGAGTAAGGTCTCCTCCATCTCAACGCTATGAGACGTGGACCCGTTGCCCTCAAGAACCCGGCTATTCGTGCACTCCACCGCGGGGTAATCCTAGTACAAAAAAGAAAATAATATATAAGGGTGACATCGACCTCAACCCGGTCGTGCTCTAAATGAATAATATACAAACTGGCAGTGACGGCAGTCCACATGTCGGACGCTCACCCCGCAATATCAAATGTACAAATGAAACTAAACTGTACTAACATTGCACTATAGCTATCCACCACGACGATCCAACCAACATTAAAGCACAACACAGAACATCAACATGAATGTCACGTTCGCAAACCCGTCTAAAAGAACATATAGCAATTAGACGAGTTGTACCGATCAAATGACATTTACGATCGCAGATAGTAATGTAAGTACTGAGTAAACATTTAAACAGTGTTAAAATGTCGACTTCGAAACACCCCGAATAGCCTCCGAACATCAGATAACATAATATCAAAAATGGGCTAAACAAACAATACCACGGCACCAAGTTTCCAGAGACCAAACCATACCTAAAAAACGATGCCCTAACTTCCTACAAGGGCCGGCCTCCTCGGAAATTCTAACAATGTGCTCGACCCAATTTGTATGGAATGGGTTCGTATTTGGGGTATGGTCAAGTGGTCATGTAATAAGTCTTCTGCAGTTGTTAGAAATTTTTTTTGAAGACTTTAAAATTTCAACAGAAAGTGAAAACTGCAATGCAATGTTTTGGGACTGTTTCGATTTCGATGCATTAGCATTGTCTAAACTAGCTGGCTAAGGGTTTAAAGGGTGGCTCTGATACCATGCTGGGTTACGGCAGCGTCCCGGCCATTGAAACGTGGCCAAATGCGGAACAAAATTTTTCTAAAACCGGCGCTACCTTTACTCGATTCCCGGATCGACCTTAAACCCTAAACTAACAAACTAATATAGAGGTTAGAATGGTTATACCGAGTTGATCCGTGTCCTTCGGTCTTCATTACAAGCTCTTAGTGGTTCTTTGACGTAGTTTGGCTGCCGGACTTCCTCCATCTTTGATGATCTACCTGAAGGAAACGGCGCAAGCTCCAGCCTCGACAAACGAGGCAACCGACGTCCAAAGTTATTAGTTATGGAGAGTGGGGGTGTAATAGTGTGTCACTATAATTTTCTCTCAACATATTCTGCTCAATGAGCAAGCATAGAAGATGAATGAGGAGGTGAGGAAATCTTGGCATGAGCTAAATGTCTAAGTCTTTTGTGAACTTGAGATAGAGCAAGTGTGTAATGTGTGTAAAATTATGCCAAATGAAATGAACCCCCTCCTTTTAAGTGGCCGCCCCCCTCTCTCTCCCATCATCAAAAAATATCTCATTTTCTTTTATCAATAAACAATTGCAACCATACCCAAAACCCATACCTAGGTCATGCTCATGCCACCTTACACCCTCCACCTCATTATGAAGACAAATGATTTTTCTAAAAAGGAAAATCAATAATAAGGTGGCAAATCTTCTAGAAGCTATTCTGTATAAAATACAGAATACTTCCCGGTACATGTATCGAAATACATATACGCGTATTCGTACAAAAATACGAATAGCCAAGAGAGAAAATAAATAGCGAACAATAATACTAGAATACATATATATAAATACATATGTAAATTATTAAATCAAAACTTGATTTAATAATCCGGCTTAAACCTAAGCCGCTAGTATTATCAACCGTCCGATTAAAGTCTGCGCAGCATGTGCACATATTTAATCGGACACATATATGTACCAACATACGCCATGTACACCATATCGTATGAACCGTGAAAACCCTCTGTGTGGGACTCTGAAGACTCGTCAATACGCTGGCAGTGGGTTTAACCACAAGCATGTCAGCGGCACTAGCTGTACGTAACAGCTACCTAGGTATTGAGCGAAAGGGAGGCCGACGAGCAAACTCATCCTGAACCCCTACTGAGCCTGACAGTGACAATATCCGTACAGTCCGGTCTGTTCGTCTAAGAGTATCGCATATCGAGTCTAGGGGGTGGATAAAGTCAGACCCCTAACAACGCGATATTTAGTGTCAGCATGATACCCATCACCACCTGAGAAACTATCGATCCTGGATCGATAATTCTCGTTCACCATGGCCGTGGATTTCTAGTAATGGCCACCCGTGCACAACGCAACATCAACCCCCAATACCGGGATAGACGAATCCCCGACAATCCGATCACTGCCTCCATGTGGCTCGGGACTGTACCCAACTAAAACCTGTTTGCACGACTCCTTTGAGCCGTGGTAAGGTAGTAATCAAAGCACAGTGGGAACTCACACGAGACAAATGACGATCTTAGGTCAACAGACTAACCTGTACACATGTTACCTGGGAACTGCTATCTGACAATAGGTATAATACCAACTAGCAGGTTCCCGGCGAGTCCGTTCAGTGTACTCATAACCCAATGAGCACATGTATACTATCTTAGGTGAACAAACTAACACCAATGACTTGTGAGACCTGGCCACCGCCCCTCGTTGGGGTCTCGATCAGTATACACTAGTCTACACTGGGGTATCGATGCCCGGTCTCGATACTCCTACGACTAGGGATATTTAAGGATGTGCTTATAGACCCCAGCTCCCACATATATGATCGTCATCATAATACTGGCAGTCAAGCAAGAATTCTATAGGCTCTATCAACATGTACATGATGATAAAGACAAACCAGATAGCATACTATCATCTCAAGTAAGATTGTTCTATCGGTATAGGTCCTCACTCAATCATCATAATCATAAGTCCGCGACTATGATAATTACCTTGAGGGCACTATAGCCAACAGAAGTCAGCATAAAATTCTCTGCTGCAGACGACCACTGGACACAGGTCGTATCCCAAAGTTGCATTTAGAACTCCGTTCCCTGAACTGACATTCCAGCTGGATAAAAGCGGTTTTACTAGAATCGCTTGAGTTCGGACGAACCGTTGCGACATAAAGCAATGTGATGCTCCAATATCGAATAGTGCTAGTGCAGGAAGTGGGGCTACTAAGATTGCACCTAAGTTATGTGGGATATGTTTAGGTATAAGAAAAGATGTGTATGGATGTAAACAAGTATTCAATAGATTTGAAAGATGGGAAGTTACCAATGATGACTTGGCCAGTGGCTTCAGTTTCTTCCACAGTCATTGTGAAATCCTGACGCCTAGGTACGTTCCTCCTTGCTGGGGGAGTATTCCTCTGTCCATTCCTCTGTGCTTGAGGTAGGTTTCTTTGTGCTTGATAGAACTGACGAGGAGGAAGTGCAGTAGGTCCATGAGGAGGTGGAGCTGGAAGAGCAAGTCGAGGTACGGGTGTCGGAATAGCTGGCCGCTGCAGAAAAGTGATGGCTGGTCTGGAGGCTAGATTCGGATTGAGTCTACGAGGACATGCACCAATGTCGTGAGTGGATGAGCCGCAGACTATACACAGGTCGTTTCCATGCCTGAAGTCTTTCACCAAGTGTCCATTCCTTCTGCAGTAGGTGCAAAAGTCTGGACTGGGCCGGTTAAAAATTACTCCCGGTCTCCTTGGTACAAACGGTGGCCTGGAAGAGGCTCCTCCTGCCATCTGAGTAGCAGGACGCTTCGTACCGGCAGATTAATGTCTGCCCTTATTCTTTACCACTGCCTCATATCTTCGGGCAGCCTTCAAAGCTAAATCATGGGTTGGGAAATCCCCTGTAGCTAGAGCAGCTTGGATCTCCTGGTCCAACCCCTGCTGAAATCGTCTAGCTCTGATCTTAGCAGTCGATATTAGATGTGCTGCGAACCTGTTATGGTCTCATGTTAGCTGTGTAGTATGTGATATTAGAAAACTTGAATATTTGAGACATCTCTTACCTGCTAAGCATGGTGAATTCAGCGTCATACCCATCCACAGATTTGATCCACATAGAGCCTTGTTGCGGGTGGATGAATTGCTACTCCATGTCAAAACGAGCAGTCTCGGGAAAATATTTCGCGTCAAACATATCGCGAAATGTGTTCCATTCGATCGGCTGGGTAGGTCAGCTTTCTTCAGCCTTCCACCATTACCTGGCAATATCTGTAAGTTGCAGCTTCGCAACCCTTACCCAAGCAATATCTGGCACTTGTGTTGCTGCCAGATCGTCCTCAATCGACTGAGCCCGTTCCTATGTCTCCAAAGGGCTCTCTTTCCCAGAGAATTGTTTAGGGTGCAGTGCCCGGAATTGTTTCACACCGGGTGCCTCGGCTTCTGGGCGATTCAAGAGGATGGCAGTCTGCTGCTGTTGTCCCTCCAAGAGACTCTTAATCGTCTCGAGTAATACCGTCTGCTCGTTGATAGGAGCTGCTACGGTAGGTGTAGGTGGAAAAGGTAATGGTGGGGTGTTGCCATTGACGTTCGTGCTCGTATTGTTGGGAGGATCCATAACCTTTGAAAAAAAAATAAGGTTAGGATAGATTCAAGGAATATGTAAAGAATGTTTTGTTGCCAATTCTTATAATTCTTATGACTTATATTGCTTAGGATTCCATGCAGAACTGACCCTGCATGGTCATGTAGGTTTCCACGTAGAACTGACTTGCATGGGCCACCAAAAAAACCTGTCACGCCCTGCTTCCCAGTGTACAGGGAAGAGGACGTGGCAGGGACGCGGCAGGGACGCGACGTATTTACTCAAAAGTAAACACGTTAAGCGTAAATAAGCAATATAAAAGTAAAGCACAAGAATGACAAGAGATGTAATGAACCAACAACTTTTTTTTATTTATATACATTCTTTACATACACTGGAAAGTAAAATACAATAATTGAAAGCGATGCCTAAACAATGGCAAATGAACTGAAAGTAAAGTAAGTACAGGTGAACTAAAACTCCGAATCCTCAGTAAAGTGCTTCAAATCGTCCTGGCTGGGCTCGATCTCCTGAGAGTCGGGTTCTCCAGATAACATTCCAAAGAAAAAATAGATAGGAATGTCTTCAGCGAACAATCGCTTGGTAAGTCCAAAAAGAGAAATAGATCAAGTAAAAAGGAATAAATCTGGTATTTATCTGTTTTTGTTATACTAATGTAGTTGCTTGTAGCTTGGTACAGAATGCATTAGTGTATATGAGAGAAGCCCAACTATCCGTGGTCTAAGGTATACAGAGCACAAGGACCCGTCAAGCCACGGGACAACGGTACGGATATTCAGGTTATGTGTATTATGGTGACCATCTCGTGCCACTTCTAATACATTCCGTACCAATCTACCCCGTTAAAACCCCATAATGCATATTGTATTGATTGTAATGATTTGTTGTATAAGACTTGCTGAAACCATTGTATAAGTTGTTCATGTAAACGGATCGGATATAAACGGATAGTCATGTAGTCAAGTTCAAAATATATCATGGTTCGGTCCGGTCGAGTCATGTTGCATGTTCATGTTCAAGTGTTCATGCTTGATACATTGGATTCATGTTGAAATGGAGTTATAGCTGGAATCATGTTTGGATTGTATCCATATTAGACTGAGACTCAGATTGAGTCAGACACATTAAACAGATTTGAGTCCTGAATTAGGTTTAGCAGTTATCGGTAACTGCTGCACATGTACGGCAGGATTTGTGACTTTTTCTAAGCCAATTACCATTAATAACTCCGTTTTAGTTTTCTACCTTAAATAGGCAAGCACCCACTTTCTCCGGCTCCCTGAGGCTCAAGAGAATTGGTCCCGCTTAAACCTATATTTACTGGGGTCCTTAATGTAAATTAATATAACTCGAGGGGTTTTATGAAAAATAGTTTTAGTATACTTTCAAAATAAAGCTCAAGTATTTATTTATTGTATTTAGGGTTTTCATGGATGTAACTTTTAAAAGTGAGGTATTCTAGTGAATAAATACTTAGTTTAATAGTTCATGGTATTTTTGTGTAAATTTTACTTGTATGGATTCTTGATGGTATTTTCATGGAAATGTAATTCTTTTCTTTTGTTTAGAAAAACATGAAATTTATTGTATATTTAAAATAGATGGATTGATAATATTTATATATAATTATTAAAAATAAAATTTATGTATTAAATAGAAATCACGTTTTTCTTAAAAATTGCATTAAAAATTCCATCGAGATTGTTTGCTTGTGAGGAGGTCTGCATATCGCTCTACTAGTCCGATGGATATGCGATAACCCGCACCAACCGAATCGGATTCCCCAAAATGGGTTATAGAGGCATAATTGCAAGGAATTGAAATAATACAATTTAAAGAATACAATTTTTAATAGTTTATGGTATTTTAATGTAAAAATCGTAATTGTCCCAAAAATATCGTTAAAAGGAAATTGTGCTATGTCATAATGAGTGTTGTAAGAGGTAGATCATTACCTCGTGAGATTTTCTAGAGGTAATATAACCAAGAATGATTAAACAATGTCATATATAATTTCATGGTATTTAAGCGTAAAAGTGTGATAAAAGTTGTTTTACTTAGAGTTTTGAAATGAAACTTCTATATAATTATTGTTTAATATTTAACAAACAAAGTATAATGATTTAGATAATCAGTTCTTAAGAAAAGTTGTTATTTTAAAAAGTTTTAGAAATGAATGTTGGTATAACTCCACTTACCGGCATCATTGAAAAGAAGAAGTTTTGAGATGTGAAAAGGAGAGAAGAGAGAGAACTTACAAGTTTAGGGTTTAGAGGAGATGTTGATGAAAGAATTGGAAGCTTCGTGAAGTCGCGAGGTCGCCGGAATCGTTTCGAATCATCGCCGGAACTTGACCTAGTGCTAACTCCACTTGTACTCTTCTTTACCTTGGAAAATTTTGAGGATTTTTGCTAATAGATTTCAGAATGAAAATGGCTAGGATGTGGGGTTGTATTTATAGGGCAGAATTAGGGTTTTGAGAATTGAAAAGAGAATTAAAAATGCATTAAAATAGGATTAAAGAGGTGAATTTAATTTCTTTGTTAATTTACAGAGAAATCAAATAGAAGAGGAGTAGTGGGTGTAGGCCAAACGACTAGTGTGAAAAACATAGGGGCATTACCCACGGTTTAGCCCGGCGCCGCCGGCCCAATTCATCATCTCGCCAGCCATCAAGTGGAGGTGGGGCTCTGGATCGATGACACGTGTCCTAGCCTGTATAAATACCCTTTTGCACATGTTTATTTAATCCGACTTTTCATTTTTACGTGTATTGCATGTGTAAACTTTTGGGCTTCCAAAAGGTTTAAAAGAAAAATCAGAAAAAATATATGTTGCTGATGGGATTCGAATACAGGGGCTACGTTACAGCAGTGCAAAGGCTTTACCAGTGAGCTACAAGTTGTTTCTTACTGATTTTAAACAATTTTAATTTATAACTTGTGCTCAGGCTTGAAACTCTACACTGTACATTAATTTGAAAATTTTTGTACAATGAAATTGGAGTCGTTACATATAATAAAATTCCATGTTTTTTTAAAATATAAAAGAATGACAGGTTTCACCAAAATACCCTCAAGTTATCCAAAAGACAAGTTTTACACTTAAATACCATGAACTATTCAAGCTAAGTTAATATTCACTAAAATACCTCAAATCTTAAAAATTACATCCATGAAACCCTAAATACGATAAATAAATACTCGTGGTTTATTTTGAAAGAATATAAAATATTTTTCATAAAACCCCCTCGAGTTATATAAATTTACAATTAAGGACTTTAGTAAATATGGGTTTAAGCGGGATCAATTCTCTTGAGCCTCAGGGATCCGGAGAAAGTGAGTACTTGCCTATTTAAGGTAGAAAAATTTAATGGGGTTATCAATGGTAATTGTCTTGGAAAAAGACACAAATCCTGCCGTCCATGTGCAGCAGTTACCGATAACTCTCAAACCTAATTCAGGATCCAAATCAGTTTTTAAGTGTCCGACTCAAGTCTGAGTCCAAATCAATCTGAGGCTAATTCAAATCAGAATCCAATTCAACATGAATTCAATATATCCAACATGAATACTTGAACCTGAATCTGAATACCAGAACAAGATCAACATACAAACATGACCTGACCTGACCGAACCATAGTTATGACTTGACTTGACTACATGACTACTTGATACATCCTGAAACCGTTTACATGAACAACTTATATCCACGATCTCGGTAAATCTGATAACTACAATCTATATAACATACATTACGGGGTTTAACGGGGTAGAATGGTACGGAATGTATTAGAAGTGGCACGATGATGGATACTAAAAGACACCTACCGAACATCCGTGCCGTTGTCCCGTGGGTTTTGATGGAGCCTTGTACTTTTTGTTTCCTATAGTCCACGGGATAGTTGGACTCCTCCCGTATACACTAATACATTATGTACCAAGTTACAAACAACTACGTTAGTATAACAAATATAAATCTGTATAATTACCAGTTCTATTTTCTTTACTTGTCCTATTCTATTCGTTCTTTTGGGACTTACCGAGCGCTAGTTCGCTGACGACATTCTTGTCTCTTTCTTTTTTTGGAATGCTCGTCAGGAGGACCCGACTCTCAGGAGATCGAGCCCATCCAGGAGTACTTGGAGCAGATTGAAGCCCAGATAGACTTCTAGATTACTTGTACTTATTTCCATTTCATATACCACTGTTTAGGCATTGCTTTCATCATTGTATTTTCCTTTTCAAAAGCTGTTGTAATGTAAAATTGAATGTTAATAAAAATTGCTGTTTATATTACATCTCTTGTCATTCTTGTGTTTTTATTTATATATTGCTTATTTACGCTTAACGTGTTTACTACTGAGTAAATACGTCGCGGCCCGTCACGTCTACTTCTCCGTACACTGGGAAGTGCGGCGTGACACTTGATAATCGATGCACATCCTCTGCATGCCATCCTTCTTCTTGACTAGAAGAACTGGAGCTCCCCAGGGTGAATTGCTGCTACGAATCCAACCCTTCTCTAGCAATTCGGCAGCCTGTTTCTTTACCTCTTCTAGCTCCACCGGCGCCATTGGATAATAAGCCTTTGAAATTGGTGTTGCTCCAGGAATAAGATCAATCGCGAACTCCACATCTCGTTTCGACGGTAAACCCTAGATGTCTTCGAACACATCTATAAACTCTCGAACTACTGCTGGCGCTTCCTCCTTATCTACTTCCATCGATGAAAGAACGGCACTTGTCGGCCTAGCCCTATATTCGACTGGCCCGACTGATCTGCTACCTCCTGAAAATATAAACTCCGGATGTCCGGGAATTTGGAAAATCATTTTCTTTGCTCTGCAATCGATGTGAGCGTGGAAAGTGCAACATCATAGCTGGCAGTATCGATCACCAAGAAATCCGCGAATAACTCTCGTCTGCAAATAATAATCGGACAATCCTTGCACTCACCACTAGATATAATTTTCCCATTCCCAGTGTGTATGTCCCAGCAACTAGACAGGGCCGCGTGTGGAATCAAGTGTGCACTAATAAAATTGGACGACATAAAGTAATGGGATGCACCTGAATCGAATAATGCCAATGCGAGAAAATTATAAACAAGTAGGATACCTAAAATAACTTCGTCTGAAGCTTTGGCCTCCTCGGCCGTCAAAGTGAATACCCGTGCTTGATTAGGCCCCTGAGTAATCTGCTTCTGCCCATGAATCTACTTCTGCGGTAGCTTCTGCATATCGCCCCTCGATCGTAGCTTTGAAGGGCAAGTATCGATGGTATGGTCAGCTGATCCGCAAACAAGACAGATTCCAAGCCTCCTTCGACATTCTCTCCGGAAATGACCCGGTCATTGGCAATAGTCTTAAAACACACTTCCTTTCTGATCGGATACCACGGGCTTCTTCATAGGCACAATGCCTCGCCTGTTCACAGGGATGCCTCTGCGTACAGGAGCTCTGTTTGGCGTAAATGCCGGCTTCCGCACTACGACGTCTTGCTGTTGCGTACTTTTCGCTTTCACCGATAAGCTCTGTTGTTCCCCGGCTGCCTTGAAAACTTGGGAGAAGGTGGTCAATCCCAGAGATATAATATGTCTCTGAATCTCCACATCCAAGCTACGCATAAACCTTCGTGCCCTATCTGCATCGTTGGCAACCAAAGGCCCCGCAAAATAACTGAGCTGAGTCCACTCAGCCGCATGCGCATCAATGGATCAGCCGTTCTGCTTCAAGTTAATGAACTTTTATTCCATCTCCTCTCGAGCAGTTTGCGGAAAGAACTTCTCCAAGAAATTTTGCGAAAACGTTGCCCAACTGATCGGCTTGGGCAGACGGGTCTCCTCTACGAGCCACCACTCGCGAGCATAATCTACCAGTTGGATGCGTACTACATCCACCCTTTTCTCATCTGGAATTTGCGCGGCGATGAGCAGATTCTCTGTATCAACTAGCCACTGCTCCGCTGGCAATGGCTCCTCTAATCCAGTAAATATGGATGAATCGAGCCTTCTGAAGTCTGCCACGGTTCCCTCACGCTGTGCTGGCCTGGATGCTACTGCGACTACGGACTGCTGGACTGTCCACAGACCCTCTTGGAAAGCCTCGACCTGCCGCTGATTCAGCTCAATTTGTCGCTTCTGGTTTTCCAGCATACCACATATAACTCCAAGAAGTGCGACGTTATCAACACGCCTCTGGTACGATCGCAAATCTCTATCCGCCATGATTCTGAAGCTAAGACACTGAAGAGAATTAGCAACGGTATGATTCAATAAACAAGATAGCTATAGATTCAAGACTGGCAAGATAGTAATGTGGCAGGACATGTTCCTAATTCCGGGTTTTCTGATTAGTGTATTGGGTTCAATACCCAACTACAAAAGAACCAAACCCGATTAACCCTAAATCCTAGGGCTCTGATACAAAACAAACCCTGTCACGCCCCGCTTCCCACAGTGTGCAAACTACGGTACGTGACAGAGCCAACCATGCTACCTGTGGCTAGGAAACATCCCTCCACAGTCACATTACGGCTGTCTATAGGATATCAAGAACAGTAAGATATAAAAACTAGTTAGTACATGTCCATTTACCACAGTAAACAGAGTCAAGAAAATGTATAATTGGAAACGAATTAAATCCAATAAACAACATCTGAAAACTTATTCCAATATGGGCTCACATCAAGGAAACAAAATCGCGGAAACAAATAACTAAACTAAATATCTCTAAGTAACACATGTTCAATTCCTCACTGCTCGGCTTGATGGCTAAAGTACTCCTGTTCAACCTGCGATAAAGATAGAGGAACCGGGCCATGCAAAACGCAGACGTCAGTGCGTCATAATATCAAAGAACAATAATAACCATAATGTAACGATATAGGTAAATATGAATATAAATAAATAACATAGATATAAACAGTGAGGTATGTGTGTATGTATGTGATGTGTGAGGTGTAACCTACAACTGTGCTTCTAGGTTATCTATTCTAAACGTCTTCGAAATCAATTAATGTAATTCTCATCATAACCCAACAGTCTATGTCATGTTCATTCCCCATGGGACCACGGTAACAGGATTTATTCTGTAACGCCCGGAAAAACGGCAAACATGTAATTATTCCGTAACACCCGGAAAAACGGCAAACACGTAATTATTCCGTAACGCCCGGAAAAACGGCAAACAGGTAATAATTCCGTAACACCCAGAAAAATGGCAAACATATAATAATAACCTTTTGAGTTACGTTTCGGTTACATTCTTGATTTCCCCTTTACCCCCAGCTTTGTGTTCAAGTCAGGTATTGCCAATATAGATCTAATGCCAACACAGGATCAAGCAGGTACAGTTCGCGTCTATGCAGACAACAAGTTATGTCCGTCAGGACAACACGTCAATATTGTTGGCAATAGTAAAAAGATCCAAGTAGCAGTCAAGTAGTGTGTCGTGGACATGTCATGCGATGCGTATGTATCAATAGATACCCAAATGTGAAACTATAACGAATATCAGAACACGGTTAATACACGGATGCACATGTATCTATCTGTGATAACCTTTTATACGTCCATGACTACGTATGATGCACACTAGATAACACGTTGTACTAATATATAGTATAATGATATCATGACGTTCCGGTATGCAATTAGATATGCGATTATCAGTACGGACACGAACGGCTGCTGTAAAACGGTAAAACTATAACATTTTCTGTATAATAAAACACATGTACTATTTTTATTCATATATAAATAAATATATTAACATAGAATGTTGCAAGATAAACTTGCCTAATCGGATCTCACGTCGGGGTACGTACGTCACATTCGATTTCGAATAAACACCGCGATGCAAACTTACGCGTGCGCAGGACTAGACCTGGCTGATCAAAGACGTGACTATGCTGGATGACGACGATGACTGGGTCGTCCGGATCGTCGGCGACGTGCGCGACTCCGGCGAGACGGCCGGAAAAACTAAGAAGCAAGAAATAAAGAAAAGAGAAAGAATGAAGAAGGAGAGGAATGGGCTGTGGTTTTGGCTATGGGGCTAAAGACAGAGGAAAGGGTCGAGGCGACTTCTTGACGAAGATGAGGGCTGTCATCGAGGGTGAAGGCATATGGATTCTTAAGTTGGCGTTGGGTTGCAGTTGCAGCTGCTGGTGATGGTGGTGGTGGTTTATGGTTGTCAGGAGTTGGAGAGAGATGAGGAAAAGGAGGAGGAGGCGGTGGTGACGATGGTGAGGTGAGGGTGACGGCAACGGTGAGTCTACGACGAGGTTAGGGTTTTTGCAGTGGGTCGCCGGGGTTTCGGAAATGGGTGTGCAGGGTCTCGTCGTGGGGTGGAGGAGGAGAGGAGGAAGTAGAGGAGCTTGTGACGACGAGGGTGAGGTCGGGGTGAGGTGATCGGCGGTGAAGACGATGGGAGGTCACATTACGGTTGTCTATAGGATATCAAGAACAGTAAAATATAAAAACTAGCTAGTGCATGTCCATTTGCCACAGTAAACAGAGTCAAGAAAATGCATAAGCGGAAACGAGTTAAATCTAATAAACAGCATCTGAAAACTTGTCCCAATATGGGCTCACATCAAAGAAACAAAACTGCGGAAACAAATAACTAAACTAAACATGTCTAAATAACACATGTTCAATTCCTCACCGCTCGACTTGATGGCTAGAGTATTCCTGTTCAGCCTACGATAAAGATAGAGAAACTGGGCCATGCAAAACCCAGACGTCAGTGCGTCATAATATCAAAGAACAATAATAACCAGGATGTAACGATGTAGGTAAACATGAATATAAATAAATAACATAGATATAAACAGTGAGGTGTGTGTATGTATGTATGTGATGTGTGAGGTGTAACCTACAACTGTGCTTCTAGGTTATCTATTCTAAATGTCTTTGAAATCAATTAATGTAATTCTCATAGTAACACAATAGTCTATGTCCCATTCATTCCCCACGGGACCACGGTAACAGAATTTATTCCGTAATGTCCGGAAAAACGGCAAACAAGTAATTATTCTTTAACGTCCGGAAAAACGGCAAACATGTAATTATTCCGTAACTCCCGAAAAAATGGCAAACATGTAATTATTCCGTAACGCCCGGAAAAATGGAAAACACGTCATAATAGCCTTTTGAGTTACGTTTCGGTTACATTCTTGATTTCCCCTTTACCCCCAGGTTTGTGTTCAAGTCAGGTATTGCCAATATAGATCTAATGCCAACACAAGATTAAGCAGATACAGTTCTCGTCTATGCAGATAACAAGTTACGTCCGTCAGGACAATACGTCAATATTGTTGGCATTAGTAATAAGATCTAAGTAACAGTCAAGTAGTGTGTCGTGCACATGTCATATGATGCGCATGTATCAATAGATACCCAAATATGAAACTGTAACGAATATCGGAACACGGTTAATACACGGATGCACATGTATCTATCTGTGATAACCTTTTATACGTCCATGACTACGTATGATGCACACTAGATAATACGTTGTATTAATGTATAGTATAATGATATCATGACGTTCCGGCATGCAATTAGATTTACGATTATCAGTACGGATACGAACGGATACTGTAAAACGGTAAAACTATAACATTTGTTGTATAATAAAACACATGTACTATTTGTATTCATATATAAATAGATATATTAACATGGCATGTTGCAAGATAAACTTGCTTTATCGGATCTCACGTCGGGGTACGTACGTCACGTTCGACGTCGGATAAACGTCACGATGCAAACTCACGCGCGTGTGGGACTGGACATGGCTGATCAAAGACGTGACTACGTTGGATGCCGACGATGACTGGATCGTCCGGATCGTCGACGACGTACACGACTCCGGCGATACGGCCGGAAAAACCAAGAAGAAAGAAATAAAGAAAAGAGAAAGAAAGAAGAAGAAGGAGATGAATGGGCGGTGGTTTTGGCTCTGGGGCTGGGGACAAAGGAAAGGGTCGAGGCGACGTCTTGACGACGACGAGGGTTGTCATCGACGGCGGGGGCAGAGGGATTCTTGAGTTGGCGTTGGGTTGCGGTTGTAGCCGCTGGTGATGGTGGTGGTGGTTTATGGGTGTCGGGAGTTGGAAAGAGGTGAGGAGAAGGAGGAGGCGACGGTGGTGACGACGGCGAGGTGAGGGTGATGGCAACGGCGAGTCCATGATGAGGTTAGGGTTTCTACAGTGGGTCACCGGGGTTTCGGAAATGGGTGTGCAGGGTCTTGTCATAGGGTGGAAGAGGAGAGAAGGAAGTGGAGGAGGTTGTGACGACGAGGGTGAGGTGATCGGCGGTGAGGACGATAGGAGGTCGGCGACGAGGGGTTCTTAGGTTGCTCGGGTTTGCTGGGTTGTAAAAGGAGAGGAGGTCGTGAGGAGGTCGAGGAGGTGTTGGTGACGAGGGTGGCGAGGTGATGAGGTCGGCGGTGAAGGATAGGGTTCGGGTGCTCGGGTTTTCTGGGGTTCCTCATCGCGGGAGAGAGGGAGAAGAAAGTTAGGAGAGAGAGGTGAGTTAATTAATGATATAGGATTGTATAATATATAGGTATAGAGAGAGAGAGAGAGACCGAGCGAAAGAGAGAGAAAAAGAGAGAGAGATAGAGATTATGCGAGAGAAGAGACATAGGAAAATAATTATTTAGTTAATAAATATATATTATATATATATTATAAACTGATAATGTATAAAAATATTATAATATATTCTAGGATTATATAGATAATATCAAAATACTTCGAAAAATATCCGGGTCTCTTCTAAAAATCTAGTTTTAAAATATGGATAATATACGTATCAGTTAAAACTATAATGCGATATCCGGTTAAATAAAATGCATACCCCCTAAAACGGATACACGTAAATAAACGTAGCGATCCAAACGAGTCTGTTTAAATTATTAGGGAATGAACACGATGAATGGATGCAAACATATGATATGGGGTATGACAACAGGCTATGCTAAATATTAAATTGCATTATTTAGCTATTATTTGTAGTATTTAAACGACATGCGGAAACAAAATACCTTATACATGTTTGTAGAATCTAGATGTGCACGGATGCTCTGTACTAGCAAATATATGACGTAATCTAGACCCATAATGGGTTTCAAACATGCGGGTTGGGTCGGATATTAACCACAGATACCAAATGCACTATCCGCACCCAAAAATGATAATAAATCAAGAAGTTGTCGCAATATTAGGAAAATACTCAAATAAATATCGTATAAAAGCACTAGGGTGTTACAATCCCAATGCTTGCCTGATAGCTGTTGTTGTATGAAAACTCCACAAGGTGTAGGTGATCTTCCCACGAACCTCCGAAGTCTAACATACATGCTCTTAGCATATCTTCTAGTATCTGAATTGTTCGCTCGGACTATCCATCTATTTGTGGATGATACGCCGTGCTGAAATTCAGACTTATTCCCAGGTTAGGTTGCAGACTCTGCCAAAATTGTGATCGGAATCTTGTATCATCATCAGAGACGATGCAAACAGGTACCCCATGTAATCTCACGATCTCCTGCATGAGTTTATGGTATCGAGTATGGTACATCTTGAAGGTATCACTCTTACTTCAGGTTTATACTCACCTCCATGTACTTCCTTGCTAACGTCTCGGTTGACTGGCCAACTCGAAATGGAATAAAGTGAGCCAACTTGGTAAGTCGATCTACAATAACCCAAATCAGGTCATTACCCTTCGTGCTGCGAGAGAGTGCAGTCATGAAGTCCATGGTAATGTACTACCATTTCCATTCTGGGATTGGTAACGGTTGAAGCAGACCAGCAGTTCTGTGGTATTCATCCTTCACTTGCTGATACACTAGACACTTTGCTACGCTCCTTACTACTTCTCGCTTCATTCCATGCCACTAGTAATGTTGTCATAGATCCTTGTACATCTTTGTACCACGAGGGTGTACCAAATACAAAGAGCTGTGAGCTTCTTTCATTAACTCTTCTCGAACAGGTCTGTCTGGCACGCATAAACGGCTTTTATATCGCAAGGATCCATCTTCGTGGATGATGAAATCAGTTCGTAGTCTACTTTCTACTTGTTCTCGGATCTTTTGTAGCTTGGCATCATTTGCTTGAGCTGTCTTGATCTGATTGACAAGAGTGGACTGGACTTGTACGTTCATCAAAGATGAAGCGTTACCTGGCACAATTACTTCAATCTCCAATCCATGCAGTTCTTATTGTAGTCTCCACTGAGCGGTGAGGTTCATTGCTAATGGCTGGCGACTAAGGACATCGGGAACTACGTTCACCTTTCCAGGATGATATTGTAGGTTGATGTCGAAATCCGTCATGAGTTTTAGCCATCTTCTCTGCCGCATGTTGAGTTTCTTCTGAATAAATACATACTTCAGACTTTTATGGTCAGTGCATATATCCACTCGTTCTCCTAAAAGATAGTGGCACCAAATTTTGAGTGCGAAGACCACTGCTGCCAGTTCCAGATCATGTGTTGGATAGTTGAGCTCATGAACCTTTAACTGTCTTGATGCAAAAACCACAACCTTTCCATGTTGGTGTAGAACACATCCTAATCGTTTACCGGACACATCACAATGCACATCGAATCTGCAAGATTGATCCGGTATTACAAGAATAGGTGCAGAGATTAATCTCGACTTGAGTTCTATCAAAGCCTTTTCACATGCTTCTGACCACACGAATGCTTCGTCTTTACGTGTAATCTTGGTCAGGGGTGCTGCTATTTTTGAGAATCCTTCGATGAATTGTCGGCAGTATCCTGCTAAGCCCAAGAAACTTCTTATATCTTTCACCGTCTTTGGTGTTGGCCACTCGCTGACAGATGACACCTTAGCTAGATCCACAGAGATTTCTTCGCCTGAAATAATATGTCCGAGAAATCCGACTTGATCTAGCCAAAATTCACACTTGCTGTATTTGGCGTAGAGCTGATATTTTCGTAATGTCTCTAGGACAATCCGTAAGTGTTCAGCGTGTTCTTTCCGATTTTTTGAATACACCAGGATATCGTCGATGAAGATAACAACAAACATATCTAAGTACTCTCGGAAAACTTGGTTCATCGGGTTCATTAAGATGATAGGTGCATTGGTCATTCTAGATGGCATTACGAGATATTCATAATGATCATAACGAGTCCTAAACACCGTCTTTAGAATGTTAGACTCTTTGAACTTCACCTGAAGATAACCTGAATGAAGATCTAGCTTTGAAAAGACACAAGATCCACTTAACTGATCGAAAAGGTCATCGATGCGTGGTAGTGGATACTTGTTCTTAATTGTCACTTCGTTCAGAGCTCGATAATCCACACACATTCGGTATGAACCGTCCTTCTTCTTCACTAGTAACACCGGAGATCCCCAACTTGAAGTATTGGGATGGATCCAATCTTTCTTTAGAAGTTCGTCCAACTGAATACGGATCTTCTTTAATCCCTCTGGGCTTAATCGGTATGGAGCTTTGATTACAAGTTGTGCACCAGGTTGTATATCAATACTAAATTAAAGAGCTCGATCGGGAGGCAAACCTGATATGCCTTCAGAGAACACATCCTCGAACTCTCGAACCACCTCGGGTTTTTCTTCTTCAGCTGGTAGTTGGAACACTTCTGCATTCTTCGGTTTAGCACGGTAGCTTTTGGCTCTAAGGTTCTATCTCCACTTTCGATATATAAGACTGGGTGATCTGGTATCTGAAATACCACCCTCCTCTGACGACAGTCAATAGTAGTATAAAATACTCCCAGTCAATCCATTCCCAACACAACATCAAAATTTGGTATGTCTGGTACTTTAAAATTTGGGTAGAATTCTCAATCGCAAACTACAGCTGGGCACTGATCATATCCCAAAGTTGCCTTCAAGACTCCATTCCCGGAACTGATATTCCAGCTTAAAATAAGTGGCTTCACAGGAATCGCATGCAATCTCACGAATCGTTGTGACATGAAGCGGTGTAAAGCTCTAGTGTCGAAAAGTGTGAGTGCAGGAAAGGTGGCTACTAGTATAGTACCTAAGCTGTGTGAGATCGTGTTTAGATATAGGAAAGTATAACGATGCATAAGAATTGAAAGGTTGAAAGGATGGGAGAATTTACTGGTGATGACTTGTCCTGTGGTTTCGGCCTCCTCGACCGTCATTGTAAAAGCTTGTCGTCTCGGTACATTCCTCCTTGCTGGAGGCACATTCCTCTGCCCTTAAGGCGCATTTCTCTGTGCCCGATGGAATTGATGCTGGGGCTGGGTAGGTGGTCCACGTAGTGCTGGTGCAGGAAGAGCTAGGTGGGGTACAGGTGCCTGAATGGCTGGCCTCTGCGGAGTTATAATTGCGAGTCTAGGTGCTGGTGCTATGTTAATACGATATGGGCATGCTCCTATAGCGTGAGTAGATGCGCCACAAATCAAACACATGCCATTTACATGCCTGCAGTACTTCGCCAAGTGTCCAGTTCCCTTGTAGTAGAAACAAAAATGTGGACTGTACCGGTTAAACGATCCTCCTGGCCTCTTGGTTGCAAAAGTCGGCCTAGAAGAGGCTCCTCCTGTCATCTGGGTAGCAGGGCGTTTGATTCCAGCTGCTTGAGACTTACCCTTCTTCTTGACCACAGCTTCATAACGACGTGCTATCTTCAATAAGAGTTCATGAGTTGGAGAGCCGCTTGTGGCTAAAGCCACCTGAATCTCTGGGTGTAAGCCATGTTGGAATCGTCTAGCCCGAATCTCATCGGTCGGGATCAAGTATGCTGCAAACCTGATAAGATATTGATGTCAGGATAGTGATGTGTCTTACGGAACAGAATATGATACGAATTCTTTACCTGCTAAGCCTGATGAATTCGGCATCATATTCATCCACTGATTTTGCCCACATAGAGCCTTGTTGTAGGTGGATGAACTGTTGTTCCATCTCAAAACGAGCAGTCTCGGGGGAAAACTTTGCATCGAACAGATCGCGGAACGTTTTCCACTCTATTGGTTGTGTGAGACGGCTTTTCTCGGTTTTCCACTAGACTCTTGCGTTGTCGATGGGCTAGAGCTTGACCATACGAACCCAAGCTATGTCTGGTACCTGCACTGTTGCAAGGTCATCCTCGATACGTTGAGCCCATTCTTCAGCCTCAAGAGGACTTTCTTTCCTTGAAAAGTTCTTTGGGTGCAACGCACAAAATTGCTTTACTCCAGATGCTTCGGCCTCCGGGCGGTTCATGAGAATAGAAGTCTGCTGGTGCCGGCCCTCCAGAAGACTTTTGATGGCTTCTAAAAGTACCGTCTATTCATTAATTGGAGTAGCAACGGTAGGGGGAGGTGGTATGGTAGGTGGTGGTGTGTTGCCATTGACATTGGTACTGGTGTTGTTGGGAGAATCTATAACTTTGATAGAAAGGAAAAGGTTATGACAGATTCAAAAAATTTGAAATGCAAGGAATGTATAGTTGTTGATTTTTATAATTCTTATGATATATTGCTTAAGACTCCATGCAGAACTGACCTGCATGGGCCGCCAACAAAACCTGTCACATCCCGCTTGCCAGTAGACGGAAACGGTGACGTGGTAAGCCCGCAACGTATTTACTGAGAAAATACGTTAAGCATAATTAAGAAACATAACAATGTACAAAAATAACAAGAGTAATAAAATGAAACAGCAACTTTATTTACATTCAAATTTACATACAATTGTTTGTAATGAAAAGATACAATGATAAAGTAAATGTCTAAACAATGTCATACTGAAAGTAAGTGCAGGCTGGAAGGAGCTAGCAATCTGGCTGAGCAGTAAACCGGTCCAAGTCCTTCGGGCTCGGCTCTATCTTCTCAGAGTCCGGTCCTCCTAACGAACATTCCAAAGAAAGAAACAGGAAGGAATGTCATCAGCGAACTAGCGCTCGGTAAATCCTAAAATAAGTAAGAGAAGATAGTATATAATGTGAATAGAAACCAAATGAACAGAAGGCATGTAAAATTGTATATGATCATTCAAAAGTATAGGATAATTATTCTAACACGGTTATTTGTAGTTTGCTAAAAAAAAGTATTCATATATACGAGAGGGATCCATCTTACCCTGTGGACTATGGTAACATGTAGTTCAAGGCCCTGTCATATCCCACGGGACAACGGCACGTGAATTTATGTAAGTGTCTTTTAAGTGACCTCTCTGTTGGATATAGTGCCCTCTAAGTCAATTATTGTATCGCAGGTACGTGATTGCAATGATTGAGGGAGGACCTATACCGATATGAAAGTCTTGCTCGAGATGATAGTATACTATCTGGTTTGTCTTTAGCATCGTATACATGCTTTAGTTCACTATTGCATGTTAATATAGCCCATAGGATTCTTGCTTGACTGCCAGCAGTATGATGGCGATCATATACGTGAGAGCTGGTGTTCCCCTCCGAAAGACGGCGACGACGTGAGGACGTCTTGCCTGAGATTCGGGGCAGATGCTATATGGTTTTATCCGTCTACCTCTCCGAAGATGCCAAGTTGATTTATGGCACCATATATCGGAGGTTTAGACGGATGCGGCCGATGTAGCAGACTTCGTCAGATTCCCTCTCGCTAAGGGGTTTTTTGATTGTGGGGACGCTCTTCCCTGCAGGCGCAAGCCCCTGCAGTTAATTACGCTACCGCATCGCGGTAGCCACTTTCTCCTTTTCCAGAATTTCACTTCGTGTCGTGTGCGTTTGTTTTGTTTGTGATTGCCCGTGGATTGTATACGGAGACTATTTATTTCGTCGCCCGTAGGATGTGGATTAGTCCAAATCCGTAATTTCTTAGATTTGGGTTTTGGGTTTTGGTTTAAGGATACATTAGCCATTTTTGAGGCGAAGATCAACTTAAACGTTTGTTAAGGATACGTTAGTCTAATTTCCAGACTAAGATCAACTTAACGGAATCGTCTAGATCCATTTCCAGTTTAGGGACATGGTGGTCCATTTAATATATGGCCGTCGGGACCCGTCACCTCTCTGACGACGACGTTGAAGGATTACAACGACATGTGTCAGAGGAGTTCAGAGATGTACCCTTGAACCGGATGTAAATTGATTTAAGAGAGAGCAGCTGTGCTCAGTCGATTTAATTTGAGGACTTACGGCCATGATTGGGCTAAGTCCAGTTGAAAAATATTCAACGCTTTTATTTATTTTTGGTCTATTAGACCTGTGCTAGGGCTTTGCCCACATTTAAATAATGCATTGCATTGCTTTTTATTTTCGTTTGGGCTCTGCCCAGAAAGGATGCAGAGCATCAATTTGTTTTGGGCTCTGCCCATTTATAAATGATTCAGAGCATCAATTTACTTGGGCTCTGCCCTTTTATTGCTTTGCAATTTATTTTGGCCTGCTAGGTCTTTTTGATTTGGGTCTGGCCCTTTAGCAAAAGAAATGCATTGCATTTGTCAGGCGCTTTGCGCCCATCAAAGAGCGCAAGCGCTTGCGGTGATGACACGTGTCATGCAAACGCAGTGCGCTGCGCCAGTGCGTTGCGCTTACGCTGCTGACACGTGGCGCGCTGTGGTGAGTTGCGCCAGTTTCAGAGAGCAAGGCTCTATTTCAAAAGCGCATAGCGCAAATGGTTCAGATACTGACACGTGGCGCTCTCTGGTGGCTTGCGCCAACCAAAGAGCGCAACAGTACAGATTTACAAGTGCAAAGCACTATTAACTTGAGAATCCTTTAGATACCAGAACCAATGGTTCATAAGAGAAGTGCAAAGCACTGTTTGATTTCTTGATCTAATTTAGATTCAAGAAAACAAGTATTTTCTTATTTCTTTCTTGATCTCAGAGAACCAATGGTTCATAAGTGCAAAGCACTATTTTTATTTTGTTTTTTATTAAAGATCATTGATCTTGTTCTTAGATCGATGATCTATCAGAAGAAATTCTTCTCTCATAAAGGTTTTTTTTTAACCTTTCTTCTTGGAATTTCTTCAGAGTTCTCTCTGCTTGAAAATTTTGATTTCTCACAAAATGTTGATTTTTTTTGAATTGAGGTCTAGGGGCCTTTATATAGTGTCCATAAATTTGTTAAAGAGATCTTTCTCTGAGTGATTTGGGGAATTTTCCCCACCGTTGGATCTTTGATCCAAGGGCTTCTGTTTTACAGAAGAAAATCTTCTTGTTTTAACAAGAACAGAAAGATTTCTTTAAAATCTTAATTCTGTTTGGCGCAAACGCCCCAGCGCGTGACACGTGTCAAGCAGCGCACAGCGCAACTGCGCTAGCGCATCTGCGCTGACACGTGTCGCGCAGCGCAAAGCGCAGCGCAACTACGCTAGCGCATCTGCGCTGACACGTGTCGCGCAGCGCAGTGCTTACGCAACTGAAGCGTTGCTTCCTTTTGTTTTTTAATAGAGCTTTGCTTTGATTGGGCGCGCTGTCTTGGGCGCTGCGCTGACGTATCAACGCCTGACACGTGGCGCGTTGCGCCCAGGATTTGAAGCGTTGCTTCAAAATTTGAATTTTGAATTTCAACAAAGCTTTGCTCTGATTGGGGGAAACAAATGCCCCCCCACCGTTGCGCTCACGTGGCGCGCACGTGAGTGCAGCGGTGGCAAGCTTCTGACCGTTGGATCAATGGGTGAGCTGAAGGGGCGCAAGCGCCCTATAAATAGGACCTCTGTCCCTTAGAAAATCTTCACCATTTCAAGATTTTTGATTTTCCAGAGCTTTGCTCTTGCTTCAGAACTTCAGAGCTTTGCTCGTTTCCAAAGTTAGAAAACTTTTAGGTAAAATTAATTTAAATTAAATTAATTCAGATTAATCTTAACCAAAAGAGCTTTGCTTTCACAGATCTTTTGATCTAAAGAGATCCCCAATGGGGTTTCATAAACAGGAGCTTTGCTCTCACAAATTTGTTTGAGGGTTTCTTAACCCATGAACAGAGCTTTGCTCATTGACAGAATACAGATCTTTGGATCTCCTGATGATGAACTTTTAAGAGTTTTCTTGGATTTTCAAGATCCCAAAAATTTTAATTTTAAATTTCTTTGAAAGTTAAAATTTTCTTTTGATGGATTTTTTTTTATCACCATTACAGAGCTAAGCTCTTTTTAAGGAATTTTATTCCTTTGAGACCAGAATTTGACAAGTGTCATTCTGTGACAGAGCTTTGCTCTGAAAGAGGAGATTTTCTCCTTGTCTCTAGGGATTCCCCACTGATGAGAATATTCTCTTAGGGATCTTTTCTTTAACTGACAGTCTCACCCAATGATGGTGCTGTCTTATTAAATGAGGCACTTTCATCCTGATTTTGTGGGTCCCCATTTGGTTCCCTACCCACTGCACTGCAATGTGGTGTGATTAATTTTAATTTAATCAATTTTAAATTCAGTTCATTAAAAAAAAATTAAACGCCAAGCGTTGGAAT
This sequence comes from Agapanthus africanus, assembly GCA_030015575.1. Lineage (NCBI taxonomy): Eukaryota > Viridiplantae > Streptophyta > Magnoliopsida > Asparagales > Amaryllidaceae > Agapanthus > Agapanthus africanus. The sequence goes on along the minus strand of JASDDO010000014.1, from coordinate 97,051,577 downwards.
TGCAGCACTAACGTCCATTTTTTTGTTCCCTTGCAGTAACCATGTCTCTTGATACTTCATTCCCGTTCGCTCGCTCGGAGGAAGGGTTTCCTGAAGCGCCCTTAGACCGCGAAGTTCTAGCCATGATTAAGGACCACGACCCGGAATACAAGAGTCTCCACCTTTGGGGGTCGTGGTATAATCAGATTATCATGGGTCGACGGAGCTTCACGTGCGCAGTGCCGTCAGAACCCATTACGGCGATTCACTATGCTACCCCACCCTCGGTGCAGTATGCCGTGGAGATGGTTGATTGGACCTCGAAGGGCTTTCTTCATCCTGCTATGGCTGCGATTCCGATCCAGCGTCCTATGGTTTTGGATATCCTAGGACGTCGTATCTGTTAAGGCGAGGCGCGACCCTGGGGGCAATCATATAACATTGGTCTGATCCCCCGCCACCCGATCGGCTATTTGCCGTGGGGCCGGTATATCCTGTCGATGAAGAAGTCGCAGTTGATAAGGTTGGGATTGTACACTGCGGTCTACGTCTCTCTCTTCCAGTATCACACGCTCCCCACCTGGTAGTTCAAGGCTTTTTTGGAGCAGTGGAATATTCCTACCCACACTTTCCTCGCCATGGATCGGGAAGTGTCAATCTCTCTGGAAGAGTTCACGGAGGTATCCGGTTTACCGGTTATAGGGGAACACTATGAGGAGCTTCTCCCGACAAACGAGTATGTCTTCGGTGCTAAGCCGGTGGTAAGGGGGCTCATGCCGGAGAATGCTGTTCAACACCAATTCCCAAGCTTAATTAAAGTGTTGAACATCTATGAGGCCCTTTTCATCGAACATGGGAGTCGCGGAGTTAGCTTTGAGGATTTCATCGCTCGGTTCCTTCGCCCAAGCGTCCTCTCATCAGAAGCTTCCAAGTTTGCTACCCTGGATGACCCTTTCGGTCTAGGTTTGGATAACCTGCCGGCGAAGGAGATAGACCAAAAGGGGGGTTTTCTTCCGAACTTCCCGACCATGTCTTTTGCAGAAATTGCAGCCCCTGGGATGGACGAGGATGCCTTTTTCCTAGGATTTCTTGGGTTATGGCTGAGTTGGTTTGCGATCCCAATGCACTCTCACCGTATGCGGCCTTCTGTCTTTTACCCAGCCCACCGGATGACCATCAGGGTAAAAGTGGCCGTTGGGATCGCCGGTAGCAGCGGATGCTAATGAGACTGGGGTACTGCACGTGGTCTTCCCGATGCACTACTTTGTATCGTGGCTCGAGCTACACACGGCGGGTGTCTTCGGCATGCACAAAAGGCCATCGTTCTACGACAGGTGCAGCTTCCCTCGCATCATACAGCTGATTGGCGCATCAATTGTGACTCCATCGCCGAGGAATGCCAGGGGTTTGCTCCTTCGCCCCCACACCGTTGGAGACGGTGTGTCTTTTGTCGATAAGGTGTTGACCATTGGAAAGGCATCTACCACTGCAGTGCGGCCACTGCAGGACACTCTTAAAGATGGATCCTCAGTTTTAACAGCCCGGGAGACCCTCCACTTATACTCTATCAGACCGGGCTTCTTGGTGTTCCGACAGAACAGTGCGGCAATTTTCATGAGATATAACCTGCATCGTTTTGCCCAACAGCTGAGCTACAATCAAGGGGTACCATTGGAGGCCTTCCTTTCGGAACCTGCTGCAACCGAAGAAGGGATGGAGAAAGCGCTGCATCATTTTATGCGTCTGAATACGGGCTCACACTTCTTTATCAGTGAACCGGCTTGCGCCCCACGACTCCTCAACGTATATAAAGAATGGTACAATCATGCAACGGGAGCCGTTATAAAGGAGGAAAGGCAATTGCTGGTCGACCGTAAGGGTGCGCCTCCAGGCAGCGACCGTAACGCTCCTTTAGTGCCAAGGACCCCGGTAGTGCCTCCACTGAAAGATGACAGAGCCGGACCATCGCGTGCGCAAAGTCCTCCGCACGGATTGCCGCTCCCCGATATTGCGGATGCACCTCCAGCGCCCTGTGCTCCAGTGGAGTCAGTGGTTGTAGCCTCGCCGGAGTCTGGCGTGGGTGCGGACATCGGGACCCGCCGTCCCAAGGTGGCTGATAAGCGTAAATCGATCCCGCGTGCACCTAAAGTTGGCCGGCAGAAGAAAAAGAAGTCACTCTTCGCCGCAGACGTCGCATTCTGTCAGGAACCTTACGCTCCCTATGCCGAGGGCCTGAGCGAATATGGGACTAACGAGGGATTAGTCATGCCGCCGCCGGATGACACAGACTTGGAGGCCGCCCTCGAAACTTCAGTGTGGTTGGCCAAGCGTGACGCGTGGCTAGCTAAGCTTGCGCAATCAGGTAACTACTAATCGCATTTTCTTTATTGTATCATATTCTCCTCATTGCCTTTGACTAACGTTTTTCTTTCTTTTCTTCCAACAGGCATCACCGATGAAGAAGCCATTGCCGCTTCCCTCGAGACTTTCCAGGAGGAGGAACGTCTCAGAGCGTCTTTGGGTCTTAGTAAGTTCCGACTCATCATGCTTCCATTTTTCTTGTGTTATGGCCGATCTAACCTTTCCCTTTTTACCGCAGGAACTTCAATGCCGATCCCGCCAGGTGACGTGGATATTCTGCCAGTTGCCGACGTTCCTGCTTCATCAGGGCTACCGCGGGAGGTCCGTCTTGAAGAGCCTATGAGGGACGCCTTAAAGGATCTGGAGGCATCTCTGAATGAGGACGACGACGCTTTGATGAAGGAAGCGTCAAAGAGGTCAATCGCGACAACCCGGGAGGAAAGGAAGCGGTCGAGGCGTGAAGCAAAGGCACGCAGGGCTGCCTTGGCCATTGGAGAGGGCCCAAGCACCGTTCCTCATGCTGACACTCCGTCAGAAGAGTCCCCGATCGCCCTGTCTACCGCTCATAGACAAGCGATCCGCGCCAACAGGGAGGCTAATGACAAGTCCACCTCAGGTAATACTTCTTTCAGAATTTCGTTGTAAGAATTATAAACCGTCGGTTCTTATATATTCTAATTTGTAGGGCCAAGCCCAACCGAGGGGGAGGCGGAGACTGTCGGACCCGAGGGGCTGAGGGAAGAGGCATTGGTCGAGCCTAAGCCGGTGGCTGATGACACAGCTGGGATTGCTGGGCCCGAGATAGTGGCTGACGAAGTGGTCATGTCCACTATGCCTGAGCAAGCGGTTGTTGCCGAGCCCCAGGTAGCAACGGGCGGAGTGCCTGAGGCCAATGATCTCGTGGTGACGGTGGACGAGACAACCGTGACTGCTAAACCCGAGGGAGTAGTGGGTGAGGTAGACATGATTCCTGAGGACGAGCTAATCGCTCTTTCTCAGGAATCTGGCAATGCTCCAGTCATAGCCCTCCCTGCATATGGTCCCCCGCCGTCTCCCGGTCTCGCGAGTACGACAATGGTTCCTATTGAATCGGGTGATGAGGCCACAGGCGGTGGCCTCATGTCAATGGAGGAAGGAGTCGCCTCCGTTTCGGCCAGCAGCTCATCAGGTAAATCCCAAGTTACTGTCCTCTTTATCTTACAATCCTTTCTGACAAGTTCATATTTGTTCGTAACGCAGGTGCTGCCAGTGCCGATGCCCCATTGCTCGAGGGAGCGCCTTCAACTACTGCCTTGGCGGTGGTCACTTCTCAGCCCTCTCTCATACAGTCAAAGATGTTGGAAGGTATGGGTTTGCAACTTATTAATCTTACTTTTCAGACGTATAATTTGTGTACTAAAGTCATACTGGTGTGCCTTTCAGGAGTGCTTTTTGATCATCTATATCAAGTGTTGCTCCCACACTTCTCCTTCCCATCCGAACTCGCTTCTTCCTCTGGTGACGCTGGTGAGTATGATTTCCATTGATATCTTTCTTTTCCATTGATGGAATTACTTCTAACCTTTTTTCTCGTCCCGACTGCAGTGCTACAGATTGAAGGAAAGGGTGAAAGATTGGTTACGCCACCGGCCCTTCTGGCTTTGCCACTTGTCTCAGCTGGTACGGCGACTATCACCTTGATAACTCCTCCCTTTTTATTTCCTAAACTGTTATCTGATCACATCTTATTTCTTTTTAGCTGTCGTTCCGGTCTCGGCGCCCTTCGAGCCTCGCATTACAATGCCGGCAGGTCCTTATCTGAGATGTCCATCTTCGAAAGGGGCCGCGAATAGTCTGCGCATGTTGAGTGACTACGTCGAGGAACTCGACGTTGAAACTCCTACATCTGCGGCAGACTTCGCTACGGCGATTAACCCGATGCTGGTGATACTCGTGAACTTTCATGACGAGGGCATCATCGCATCTTGGGTTAACCATTGCAGGGAGATCAAGGCTCGCCTGCATCAGCTGGAGTCAATGCATCCCGCTCCCGAGACCTTAGCCGCCAGCAATGAAAGAGAAGCATGGATTGAGCAGAGTGCTTCTTACTTGCGCCATTTCGAACAAGAAGTTACTTCAAGGCGTAAGGAGCGTGGTGAGACTTCGAGCAAATCTGCCCAACTGCATGCTCGGGTGGAGACCAACGCTGCACGGCTGAAGGTTATCTTTGAGGGCCTTCTGCAATGCCTCTTCGAAGGGTTATCACTGAGGCAACAGCTTGACGTTGTCGAGCGGGATGCACCTAACCACGAAGCAGCCCAGAAGGCGGCGGAGGAGCAACTTTCATCCTTTTTGCAGCAGCGGGCCCAGGTGGAAGCGGGAGTGGCCGCAGCAGCCACTCAGGAGGAGGCGCTGAAGGAAGTGCGAGAGCAGCTTGCGGATTTGTTAAAGACACTTCCTCTCCAGTAGCTATCCCTTTTTGTATCATTTGCACTTGTAAAAAAAATGTATATATATTTTTTTATTCTTTAACACAATGTATCTTGTACTCAATCAAGTTTATGAATAAAAGATACACATTCTTTGTAATGTCTTGTGTCACTTCTTCACCTTTTCTTTCTTTTATTATCAGTATGCCACCTTAGTAAACATGGTTGACAGATAATAGAGCACGCATCTTGATTTCCTCAAGAAATAGTGATGGCTTAGGCCGCAGGTTCAGATCTGCCGCCTAAGACTTTTCAACTCTATAAGCCGTGAGGGTCTCATAGAGACTTTTCTCGCTACGGATCGAGAGGATCTCATAGGTGGATTTTCTCCTTAGGAATCGTGAGGATTCCTAAGTGTGTTTTCTCTTATAAGTCGTAAGGATCCTATAAGAGAATTTTTCCCTCTTACGAGTCGAGAGGACCCGCAAGCGGTTGTTTCCTTCCTTGTCGAAACTCGACTTTGGAGAGTGAGACCCGTGAATAGTATGCAAGAGACTGTTTTAGACCAACTTGCAGGGTCCTATTGTTCAGGAAACAAGTTTTTAATCATTGCTGCCTGAGGCTTCATCTTGCGAGTTGATACGAATCGGGAATTTCCCGCTGAGACACTGGTTTCTCCGCGGGTCGACGCGAATCAAGAGGCTCTCGTCAAGGACGCTGGTTTTCCTGAGTTGAGGTATTTGCCAAGGATTATTTGTTTCCCTGGTGTTGAAACGAATCGAGAATTTCCCACAGAGACACTGGTTTCTCTATGAGTCGATACGAATCAGGAGGCTCTCGTCAAGGATGTTCGTTTCCCTGAGTTGAGGTATTTGCCAAGGATTATTTGTTTCCCTGGTGTTGAAACGAGTCGAGAATTTCCCACGGAGACATTGGTTTCTCTGCAAGTCGATGCGAATCAGGAGGCTCTTGTCAAGGATGTTTGTTTCCCTGAGTTGAGGTATTTGCCAAGGATTATTTGTTTTCCTGGTGTTGAAACGAATCGAGAATTTCCCATGGAGACACTGATTTCTCTGTGAGTCGATGCGAATCAGGAGGCTCTCGTCAAGGATGTTTGTTTCCCTGAATTGAGGTATTTACCAAGGATTATTTGTTTCCCTGGTGTTGAAACGAATCGAGAATTTCCCACGGAGACGTTGGTTGCTCTACGAGTCGATGCGAATCAGGAGGCTCTCATCAAGGATGTTTGTTTCCCTGAGTTGAGGTATTTTCCAAGGATTATTTGTTTCCCTGGTGTTGAAACGAATCGAGAATTTCCCACAGAGACACTGGTTTCTCTGCGAGTCGATGCGAATCAGGAGGCTCTCATCAAGAATGTTTGTTTCCCTGAGTTGAGGTATTTGTCAAGGATTATTTGTTTCCCTGGTGTTGAAACGAATCGAGAATTTCCCACGGAGACACTGGTTTCTCTGCGAGTCGATGCGAATCAGGAGGCTCTCGTCAAGGATGTTTGTTTCCCTGAATTGAGGTATTTGCCAAGGATTATTTGTTTCCCTGGTGTTGAAACGAATCGAGAATTTCCCACGGAGACGCTGGTTGCTCTGCGAGTCGATGCGAATCAGGAGGCTCTCATCAAGGATGTTTGTTTCCCTGAGTTGAGGTATTTGCCAAGGATTATTTGTTTCCCTGGTGTTGAAACGAATCGAGAATTTCCCACGGAGACGCTGGTTGCTCTGCGAGTCGATGCGAATCAGGAGGCTCTCGTCAAGGATGTTTGTTTCCCTGAGTTGAGGTATTTTGCCGAAGACCCTGGTTTCTTCGGGGTTGAGATGAACCGTCGATATTTGGTTTCGTTTTCTGGCGAAGCCTGTTGGGAAAGTATGGTTCCCTCTTCTTTTGCTTGCGCCCTTGGATTGTATACAGGGATCAATGTGATCTTAGCTGTAGGGCCAAAGTTTTATCACTTTTCATTTTTTTATTTCCGCGATGCTCTATCATTTCAGCTTTAATATCGCGAAGGTCGCGATTGCCCAATCATTTCGGCTATTTTTCGCGGTGCCCAATCATTTCGGCTATTTATTTTATTTTTACTCGCTGTTTTTTATTGCGAGTTGCCCAATCATTTCGGCTATTTCGTATGCATACGTTTTTACTTGCTGCTTTTTATTGCAAGTTGCCCTATCATTTCGGCTATTTCGTATGCATGTGCGGCCTACCTGAAACTAGACACCGAATTCGGCATCAGCACCGCTACAACTGGGATATTGCCAGGAGCGAATCACCATCTGCCTCCGTCGATGTCGAACAAAGATGGCTTAGCGACCAGGGTTAGGGTCCTGTCGACTAAGGCTTTTGACTTCATGAGCCGTAAGGGTCTCACAAAGTTATTTCTCCCTACAAGTCGTGAGGATCTTGTAGGTGTATTTTCTCCTTAGGAATCGTGAGGATTCCTAAGTGTATGTTCCTCTGTAAGTCGTAAGGATCCTACAGGAGGGTTTTCTCCTCATAAATCGAGAGGATTTACAAGGGTTGTTCACCATGCGAACATATCCCCAGTCTCGGATGGGACTTGATTAGGGAAATATTTATTCGCGCCCGTGGATTGTATACAAGGGTCAGCGTTGAGCCACTTGTAGGGCAATATTGGAAGTTGTGGGGGGTTGCTTAAGCACAGGTTTAGGTCTCTGTAACTTAAGACTTTTAAATCTTATGAGCCGTGAGGGTCCCATAAGAGAGTTCTCCTTACAAGTCGTGAGGATCTCGCAAGTGTATTTTCTCCTTAGGAATCGTGGGGATCCTTACGTGTGTTGCTTCCTTGTGAGTCGTAAGGATCTCACGCAGGTGGTTTCTCCTTACAAGGTCGAGAGGACCTTGTAAGTGTCCTTTAACGAGGTTGCGCCCTTTCGGGTTTTCCTAAACGCTCGCCGGTAGTCCTGCTGTTTTTACTCACGGAGCCCTTTCGGGTTTTCATCCGTGCCCATTTTGCTTATGGACATACCGTTTTTTATTCTTTTTATCTTCTTTTTTTTTACGAGGTCGCGCCCTTTCGGGTTTTCACGAACACTCGCCGGTAGCCCTGCTGTTTTTACTCACAGAGCCCTTTCGGGTTTTCATCCGCGCCCTTTTTGCTTATGGACATACCATTTTTATTTATTATATATATATATATTTTATTTTATTTTTTTTATTCATCTCGTCAGCCTAAGGATGCTGCTGTAGTAGTTTAAGGACGTTTCGGTCCGTCATTAGTTTAAGGACATTTCGGTCCGTCATGAAGAAGGCTGGATACTGCTTATAGAGTTTGAGCTTAGGAATATAGCGAGCGGACATAGTCATCGTCATCTCTCATTGACCTAGGCTGTGACTCATTAAGCATAGTATTTCTTTAGGAAGCGGCCGTTTATTGGCCTGAAAGGCCTTTCACCGTGCATATCCATGAGTAGATAGGCTCCACCTTGGTAGACTTTGTCTATGATGTACGGGCCTTCATAGTTTGGCTCGAACTTTCCTCGCTTGGCGCGATTGGGGATCATAGGCCTTTTGACCACTAGCGAGTTCGCCTTAGCGGAATGTCCTCGGTCGGGTCAATCTTTCATATGAGCGCGTCATCTTTACTTTATAGGCTTCCATATTTTGCTGCGCTATGAGCCGGGTTTCATCAAGGGCATCAAGCTCCTCAAGCCGACGGTGAGCATTTTCTTCGTCCGTCAGCTCGTAGTGGACCGCCACTCGTAGAGAGGGTAACTCTATCTCGAGGGGGAGTACTGCTTCTGTACCGAATACCAACACATATGGCTTTGTGTTAGTGGCTGTCTTGAACGTGGTTCGATACGCCTAGAGAGCCTATTGCATCCTCTCGTGCCAGTCTTTCTTATTTCGGGACACCGTTTTCTTCATGATTTTTGTCAAGGTCTTGTTGAAGGCCTCGGCTAGACCATTAGCTCGCAGATTATAAACCGAGGAATATCTCCAGTCTATATTATGTTGTTGCGCGAAGCGACTGATCTTGTGGCTTCTATAGGCTGGCCCGTTATCGGAGATGATCCGTCGCGGAGTTCCAAACCGATATATGACGTGCGTCTTGAAGAAATGGAGGATATTCTCCGTCTTCACTTCTCTTAACGGTACTGCTTCTACCCATTTGGAGAAGTAGTCAGTCGTCGCTAGGATGAAGCGATGTCCCCTAGACGATGCTGGTTCGATAGGGCCGACTATATCAGTTCCCCACATTTCAAATGGCCAGCTAGCCACCGTTGGATTTAGCGGATTAGGATGCTGGTGGATGAAGTCCCCATGGATTTGGCATGAGTGGCATTGCTTCGCATATTTGAGGCACTCCTGTATCATCGTGGGCCAGTAATAGCCCATCTGTTTGATCTTCAGCTTGATCTTCGGGCCCACTTGGTGAGAACCGCAGAGTCCGTCATGAACTTCCTGGACGACTCTTTTCGCTTCGTCAGGTCCCAGACATCTCAGCCACAGAGAATCAAACGACCTCTTGTACAAAATATCATTGATGAAGGCGAAAGATAGAGCTCGTTTCATAAACTGATGTCTTGAGGACGTATCTTCGGGCGTTCGACGGTATTTGAAGTAGTCTATCAAGACTTCTTTCCAATCCTCAGCCTTTTCTCGTTTTATTTGTAAGGTCATCTGCTCAGTCGCTCCCTTTTCTTCGGATGTTTCCGGAGATATTTCTACTGGGGCAAGCACCCGACAGCTTTGTACCACAATTCTGACGTCATCGAGGTTCTCGTCAGCCAGTTCTTTAGAGAGCTTAGCTAACGCGTCCGCTTTGCTATTTTCCGCGCGCGGTATGCTTTCCAAAGTATAGGAGGGAATTTGGGTCAACAGTTGTTGCACCTTTTCATCGTATTTTACCAGCTCCGGTTTGCATATTTGGTAGTCGCCGTTTACTTGACTAACGACCAGTTGAGAATCTCCGTATATGAGGAGGTTTTCAATTCCCATGTCGATGGTGATCTCGAGACCTGCTATCAAGGCTTCATATTCGGCTTCATTATTCGTCCTCGGCTCTGTTAAGGAGAAAGCGAAGCGCATTATCCCTCCTTGTAGGGTGACGAAGATGAGGCCTACCCCCGATTTGATCATTGGCATACTTTGTTTGCGCTTTTTCATGGAAGATGCTCCATCAAAATAAAGCTCCCATTGGGTATCACCACCGTCGATCGTGTCAAACGCATGTTCGTCTGGTAAATCGCAATTTAGAGGAGAATCGGCGGGTATCGGATGCTCAGCGAGGAAGTCGGCGATGGCCTGGCCTTTCACTGCCTTGAGAGGTTGATACGTTATTGAGAACTCCATCAAAAGCAGAGCCCATTTAGCGAGTCGACCTGTCAATATGGCCTTTGACATCAAATATTTAAGAGGGTCCACCTTTGAGATGAGACGAACTTCATGTGCCAATGCATAGTGCCTGAGCTTTGTTATCGCGAAGATCAATGCCAGACAGTGTTTTTCAATGGGGGAATAGTTGCATTCTGCCCCCAGCAGAACTCGACTTAAGTAGTGGAGTGCTCTTTCCTTCCCTTGGTCGTTCTCTTGGGCCCATAATGCGCCTAAAGAACTTTCGAGGGCGGTTGTGTAAAGAATGAGAGGCTTTCCCTTAACCGGAGCAGCCAACACTGGCAGGTTCTGCAGGTACTGCTTGATCTCATCCAACGCCCTGGCATTTTTGATCCCAGACGAATGGAGTTCCTTTCTTCATCAAATGTCTATAAGGACGACATTTGCCCGAAAGGTTAGCTATAAATCGCCGTATATACGCGAGCTTCCCTTGGAGAGACCGCAGCTGTTTGAAAGTCCTTGGCGGAGGCATTTCCATGATCGCCTTGATCTTTGACGGATCTATCTCAATACCTCGGTGTCGGACGATGAATCCCAGAAATTTGCCCGAGGAAACTCCGAATGCACACTTAAGAGGGTTCATCTTCAAGTTGTATTGCCGAAGGCGTTGAAATACGGTCTTCAAATGCTCGAGATGTTCCTCGTATGATTTGCTCTTAACCACGAGATCGTCGATATAGCACTCGACAATTTCATGTATAAGGTCGTCGAAGATCTTCGTCATGGCCCTCTGATAGGTGGCACCGGCGTTCTTTAGACCGAAGGGCATCACCTTGTAGCAAAATATTCCCAAAGGGGTCCGGAAAGCGGTATGCTTCTGGTCTTCGGGATGCATCTTTATCTGATTATACCCCGATGAGCCGTCCATGAAAGAGAAAACCTCATGAGTGGATGTATTGTCTATCATCAGTTCGGTGACTGGCACCGGGAAATCATCTTTCGGGCAAGTTTTATTGAGATCTCGGAAGTCTACGCATATGCGCACTGTCCCATTTTTCTTCAACACCGGGACGGTGTTGGCGATCCATTCAGGATATTGAACCTCCTAGATAAAGCCAGAGTCGATTAGCTTCTTGACCTCGGCGTTGATACTCATCTCAAGCTCGAGCCGCATTCTTCTCAGCGCCTGTTTGACTGGCTTGATGTCCGGGGATATCGCCAATTTGTGCACAGCAACTCCTGGATCTAATCCTGGCATCTCAGAATAGTTCCATGCGAAGCAATCTTTATGGTGTACAAGGATGTCTTTTAACGCAGCCACCCTTTCTTCAGATAGCAGCTCGCTGACAAATGTCGGTCGCGGGTCGTTCACCGTCCCCAACTCAATCTTCTTGAGGTTATCTGCAGTGGTATGTATTCCATCTTCCAGTTCTTTCGGAGCTGGTGGAAATTCTGAGATCACCTCATCATTGCTGTTTTCGAAGCACCAGGGAAAGCTGTCCATATTCTCGGGCTCTTCTTTTAATATTGTTATCATGTGACAGGTGCGAATCCGCTTCCAATCCCAATGTGGAGTTGGTTCTGTTCTCGTGGCTTTGGGTTCATGCTTTTGCGGCGGTGTTACCCTCCAATTGTTGGACAGAGCGAATTTGCCGAGCTGATACTGATCTTCGACCCAACTCTTAAAGGCGAAGCAGTCTTCGAGAGGGTGTCCTGTTACTCGATGGTAAGAGCAATAATTTGGGTCAGAGACTTCACCTGCTCGTTCAGGGTTTTTGGACTCCGGCAGTGTGAGCATTTGATGTTTTAGAGCAAGATCAAGTATCTTCTTCATCTTATCCCGAGGAAACAATAAGCTCGACCCATTTTCTTTATGAGGGATAGATCAATAACGCTCGACTCCCGTTTGCGTGGCTTCTTAGCCCCGCTTTGTTGCTGTTGAGCGCCTTTTTGGCTTTTCGACTTGTTTCTGCCTCTACGTCAAGCCTTTTTTATAACAGGTTGACAGGGGGCGGCATTTTCGTCTTTCACGACCTGTTGAAGGAGGCGTTGCGTTTTTGCTTTCTCGTAGATGGCCATTTCGCGGTTATGGTCGTCTCGGACTTTTTGACTAGCTTCCCTTATAAATTTGTCCATTTGTTCTTCGAACGACGGATTGGGCACTTTTGCATCTGGAACTTTCACTATTTCAGGATTAGCGTCCTCCCACTGAGCGTCCGCTTCTTCATCGAAGTCATACACAACGTAGCAACCGTTTAGTAGCTCTCGTTTCTTTGACCGGATGTATCCAAGCCCTTTTGTCTCCATTCTCCCATTGGGTAGTTTGCATTGAGTCCCGGGAACGTTCCAGACTTTGTCATAGAACTTGGCTTTTCGAACGGTCTGCTTGAAGGACATCCCTTGGCGTTTCAGCAACCTTTTCAAGCCTTCTGTATAATATCTGGAAAGACGAATGGGTTAAAGCCTGTTAAGCGTAGGATCCGCGCCATGCCAGATTTCTTTCTCCGCTTTGGTTTCTTCAGAGCGGTAGAATAGAATTGCTTTTTCGCTTTCTCGCCTGGGAGGGATATAGAACGTTTGCAGCTCTTCTACCTTGTAAATATCAAGTGCATCCAGTTCTTTACGGTGTTTAGGTGGCACCATAGCAACTTGTAGACTTTGCTCTTCATCAGCGGATGCTTGTATTAAGGGTCGAGCGGGGAATACAGCATGGACCTCATCTTCCGAGTCACTACCAAAGATCAACATAGGAGCAGGTGGCCCTGGCTTGTTGTATTGGGGCGGACCCGAATACACCATCTCCTCTTCCTCCTCGGTATCACTGCCGAAGACAGGGATGGTGGCATTAGCTTTATTCTCCGGCTTGTGACACCTCTCCATGTCTTCGAAATCCGGTAAGAAGTATTTGGCATCTTCGTATTTGTGGACCTCGTTCACGGAGAACGGGTTCAGTTCTCCCGCCACGGTATACTCGAGACCATCCTTAGAATACTTCATACACTGATGTTGTGTAGAAGGTATGATGTTGTACTCATGTAACCACAGTCGGCCGAGCAGAGCGTTGTAGCATGTCTTGGCGTCTACGACGTGGAACTTAATGTCCGTGATGAGTAACCCAAAGCGTAGCGTCAGTATCACAGACCCAGTATCACAGACCCAAGAGTTCTTGATGATTGGGAGTCAAACTCGGAGATGGTAATCTTATCCCGAGCAAGGTGTTGGACGCTCATGCAGATTTCTTTTAACACTCGTACATTGAGGAGATTAACGGAGGATCCATTGTCTATCAAGATCTTGCCTATCCTTATATCGTGGCAGTATCCTGAGACATAAAGGGGGCGATTGTGCTCGCACGTCCCATCGCGGCAGTTTAGTCGATTCGCGAGCCCAATTTTCTTGGGTGTTCTAATACTATCATTTTGGGCTTTCTGAACCCGCCTGAAAAATATTTGGACTTCATTTAAAAATCGACAGAAACCATGATATCGGGGTTTTCCGGTTTTGGTTTTTTCCGTTCGAAATTCATACAATTTTGCAAGTGAGTTATTTATTGTTTAGCGAGGCTCTGATACCACTGTAAGTCGATGTACAACACCCCACGACTTGCGGGGAGGCGGAAATATGAAAAACGATCTTGTTCTATGCTTAAACATCGACTAACCGCATGAATCGAAGCTAAACGATAACTAACATCAAACATAGAAGTTCTAAACTACTATGTAGAGGGATTATACCTAAAGAACCGTGTCCTTCGTCTTTATGAACTCCACCTCCTCTTCGGCCTTCTCCAAGTAGTAGACGATCCACCACGAGAGCTAAACTCCAAGCTTTGCCTCTAAACTTGAGGCAACTAGGTATCTTTAAGTGCTAATCAAAGTACCTAGATGAAATTAGAGTATGGTTATGGATTAAGTAGTCTAACTAATCCTTGTACTCAACACATGAGAGGGGAGGATTAGGGTTTGAAGAGAGAGAGCTTGAGGAGAGAGAAGATGAACATAATAATGAGAAGAGAAAATGAGTTATCATAATATATATCAAGCATTTTTATTTATCAAGAAAAGAAAAGAAAATGATTTACAACCATGCTTGATAAATATCTTATGGTGATTCATCTCCATGAGTCATTAAGCAATTATGAAGCATTAATGACATGGATGAATCATCCATATGACTCACTAAACTCATTCAATGTATGTGCCACCTAAACCTCCTTAGTCACCATCTTCTAGAAGCTTCTCGCGCAATTACGAGAACGCCCCTCCTATCCGTGAAAACACGGAAAAACTTTAGACTGTATAAATCCAATAACCGGATACTAGTAACTGGCTTAAACCAAAGCCGACTAGTAAAAACTGTCTGAAAGTCGTACGTGCGAAAACACACGTATGCGTCCGAACCCTTGTCGTAAAACCATACGACCTCTATATCGTTTCGCCTGGAGTAGGGAAACTCTCTGCGTGGGACTCTAGAGACTCGACTACTACGCTGGCAGTGGGTTTAACCACAGACCGCAAGCGGCACTAGCTGTACGTAACGGTCCCCAGGTAGATGTCGATAAGAAGGCCGATGAGGAAACCCATCCGAACTCCTACTGAGTCTGATGTGACAATCTCCGTACAGTCCGGTCTGTTCGTCTAAGACTATCGCATATCGAGCCTAGGGGGCGGCAAGCGTCAGTCCCCTAATAGCGGTATAAGTCGTGTCGGAGCGAAGCCCATTACACCCTGAGAAACTACTGGAACCTACCAGCAAATCTCGCTTGCCCTGGCCAGGGACTTTGCGTAATGGCTCTCTGACACAGCGCGATATCAACCCCCAATACTGGGAGAGACGAATCCTGTCTAACCGCCACTGCCTCCAAGTGCTCGGGACTGCACTCAACTGCTACCTGTTTGCACGACTCCTTTGAGCCGTGGTAGGGTAGCAATCTAAGAACAGTGGGACACACTCGAGGCGAAGTAGCAGTGTCAAGTCTGCGGACTATGCTGTACTCATGTCACCTGGGAACTGTTCACTGACGACTGGTATAAAACCAACCAACAGTTCCCTGTGAGTCCTGTCCGGTGTACTCGTAACCTAACGAGCACCTGCATACTATCTCCAGTACGACGTACTGACGGCTGTGGGACAGACCATCTCCCTAACTAGGATGAGAAGCGTACACACTAGTCTACTCCGGAGTATCGATGCCCTGTCTCGATAATCCTACGACTAGGGACCTGAATAAGGATGTGCTTGTAGACTACCCAGCCCCCACTAGTGTGACTGCCATCACAACGCTGGTAGTCAAGCAAGATCTTAAGAGCTCTATCAATACGAATACTCACATATTAAGATAGAAAAACCAAGTAGCATACTACCATGTTTAGCAAGACTGTTATATACATGTGAATATCCCAAGCTTCCATTAAGTAATATACAAACTAGTATGATACAATAATGGCCCCTAGGGCATATACACTAACAATCTCCCACTTGCACTAGGGCCCCGTACTGGCATATCGAAGACCGATGATCTCGAGTAGCCTCTCGAACTGAATCTAAGGTAGGGCCTTCGTGAATGGATCAGCAATGTTCTCTTCAGAAGAAACTCTCCGAACCTCAATCTCCCGGTGATCAATGATCTCCCTGATCAGGTGATACCGCCTTAAGATGTGTCTGGACTTCTGATGGGACCTTGGTTCCTTCGCTAAAGCTATAGCTCCGTTGTTGTCGCAATACAGAGGTATTGGATCAACAATGGTAGGAACCACCTGAAGTTCTGTTAGGAACTTCTTCATCCAGACTGCTTCTTTTGCGGCATCGCAAGCAGCTATATACTCCGCTTCCATCGTCGAGTCAGCAACGGTGTCCTGCTTGGAGCTCTTCCAGCACACCGTCCCTCCATTGAGGGTAAAGACATAACCCGACATGGACTTGGAATCGTCCTTATCACTCTGGAAGCCGGAATCAGCAAAGGCCTCCAACCTGAGGTCTTTTCCGCCGTAAACCAAGAACATCTCCTTAGTCCTCCTCAGGTACTTGAGAATGTTCTTTACTGCTATCCAGTGCTTCTCCCCTGGGTCTGATTGATACCGGCTTACCACACTCAGTGCGTAAGCTACATCTGGTCTGGTTCACAACATCGCATACATTATAGAGCCTACCGCAGAAGCGTAGGGTATAATAGACATGCGTTTCCTTTCCAAATCAGTCTTGGGAGACATCTCTTTGGAGAGGGTGATTCCATGACAAGCCGGTAGATTACCGCGCTTAGAATCTTCCATACTGAATCTTTTCAGTACAGTGTCGATATACCTGGACTGCGAAAGTCCCAACATCCTCTTGGATCTATCACGATAGATCCGGATCCCTAGAATGTAAGAGGTATCACCCAGGTCTTTCATGGAGAACCTGTGTGACAAGAATCCTTTGACAGATTGTAGCATAGGAATGTCATTTCCTATCAATAGAATGTCATCCACGTATAAGACGAGGAATACGACACTTCTGGCTACAACTTTACTATATATGCACGGTTCATCTGGATTTTTGATAAAGTCATATTCTTTGACTGTCTCATCAAAACAGATGTTCCAACTCCGCGATGCCTGCTTTAGTCCATAAATGGACTTAAGCAGCTTGCATACTTTCCCGCTGCTCCCACTCTGATTGAAACCCTCTGGCTGATCCATATAGACGCACTCTTCTAAATTTCCATTCAGAAAAGCCGTCTTTACGTCCATCTGCCAGATTTCATAATCATGGAAGGCAGCAATAGCAAGAAGGATCCGAATGGATTTGAGCATAGCCACTGGAGAAAACGTTTCGTCATAGTCCAAACCAGGTCTTTGACGAAAACCCTTTGCAACAAGTCTAGCCTTATAGGTTTCCACCTGTCCATCTACACCAATCTTTTTCTTGAAGATCCATTTGCATCATATGGGTTTTACCCCATCTGGAGCAAAGTCCAAAGTCCATACTTTGTTGGTGTACATGGACTCCATTTCGGTCCGCATTGCATCTAGCCATTGTACCGAGTCGCCGCTCTGGATGGCCTGCTGAAAGTCAGTAGGTTCATCATCATCTATGATGCAATCCTCTCTATCCCCATCTATGAGAAAACCGTAGTATCTCTCAGGCGGATGAGACGGCCTACTACTCCTGCGGAGGGGTGCGGGAATGTCCTGTTCTTCTTGAACTACTGGTTCTACCAAACTTTCAGTAGCAGTTTGTGGTTCTGGAATTTCTTCCAGTTCTATTTCGCTCCCACTTATTTCCTTTTCTAAAAACCGATGTTCCAGAAAATGGGCATTACGAGAAACAAAAACCTTTTGTTCCTCTGCGTAATAGAAATAATATCCCTTGGAGTTCTTTGGATATCCCACAAACTTACATTTTACTGATCGTGCCTCGAGCTTGTCCACATGCTGCTTTTTAACAAAAGCTGGACATCCCCAAATCTTCATATGCTGAAGATGGGGTTTTTTCCCAGTCCACATCTAATATGGAGTGGTAGGCACAGTCTTGGTAGGAGCCCTGTTCAGAAGATATGCTGCTAATTCTAGTGCATAACCCCAAAAAGATCGCGGTAACTCAGCATTACTCATCATGGATCGTACCATATCCAATAGGGTTCGATTCCGTCTCTCCGATACACCATTATGCTGTGGAGTGTATGGAGGAGTAAGCTGAGAGAGAATTCCTTTCTCTTTTAGGTAACCTAGGAACTCGGCACTCAAGTATTCACCACCTCGATCAGATCTAAGTGTCTTGATACTTTTGCCGGTTTGGTTTTCTACTTCATTCTTATACTCTTGGAATTTCTCAAAAGCCTCGGATTTATATTTCATCAGATAAATGAATCCGTATCTTGAGTAATCATCCGTGAAAGTAATGAAATAGGAAAAACCACCTCTTGCATGCGTAGATATTGGACCGCATACATCGCTGTGTATGAGTCCTAAGAGCTCGCTCGCTCTTACTCCATGTCCAGTAAATGGAGTCTTTGTCATCTTTCCTTTGAGACAAGATTGACAAGTGGCATAAGTTTGATATTCGAACGAGTCCAAATATCCTTCTCTATGCAACTTAGTCAACCTTCTCTCATTGATGTGACCCAGTCTACAATACCATAAGAAAGCTTTATTTAAATCTGGAGACTTTCTTTTTAGTGTGTTCTGGACATTGAAAATTTGGAGTTGGTTTAAAACATATATACCGTTATTTAGTGTACCGGACCCAATCAAACCATGATTAAGGTGGATGTTAACAACATCTCTTACAAACGTGAAATCATAACCTTTATTTGATAACAAGGAAACTGATATGATATTATACGTTAAGCTCGGTACAAAAAAACAGTTATGTAAAACCAAAATGTGTCCACTTGTCAATCCTAGGTGATAATCCCCGACGGACGCAGCTCCCACGCTAGCTCCGTTAGCAACCTTTAGGGTCATATCACCTTCCTTCAGCACTGTACGGTTTCTCAGTGCCTGCAATGAATTGCAAATATGAGATTCTGATCCGGTATCCAATACCCAGGAAGTAGAGTTAATTGACAGACAATTCTCAATTACAAACACACCTGAAGTTAAAGCCACAGCTTGCTTCGGTTCCTGGTTCTTGGCGTTCCATGCCTTGCAATCCTTCTTCCAGTGCCCTTTCCTGTGACAATGGAAGCACTCATCCTGGCCCACTACCGGTACCGCAAACTTTTTCTTTCCCTTCCCTCCCACCTTACTAACACCTCCTCTAGGTTTGGTGGCGGTCTTCTTCTTCCTTCCTTTGGCCCTAGCCTTGGACCCGGAAGAAGACGCACCGCTAACAAACATAGCGGGTGTTTCCCTTGCTTTCTGCAAGGTGCCCTCTGCACTCCTTAACATGTTCAGGAGTTCCGGAAGTTCAACTTCTTTTCTTTGAATGTTGAAGTTCAGGATAAACTGGGCGTATGTGTGAGGAAGGGACTGGAGAATAAGGTCTGTATAGAGCTCATTATCCAAAGTCGTCCCAAGGTCTGCGAGCTCTTCTATATAGCCGATCATCTTTAGGACATGTTCTCCTACCGATGACCCGACAGCCAACCTCGCTCGAAACAAGTTCTTAGAGGTCTCGTATCTTGCTATACGAGATTGCTCTCCATAAAGTTCCTTTGTATGGAGAAATATAGCATCTAGTTCCATATCCTCATGCCTCCTCTGATGTTCATTGTTCATCGAGGCAAGCACGATGCACTTGGCTTTCGCGCAATCGAAATCCCAGGTTTTGCGGATTTCCTTATCCGCATTACTGGATTTGGGACCAGGGACAGCAGGTGCCGTAGCGGTGAGGACGTACCCCAATTTGTCATAGGTCAAAGCCATTTTGACATTCCGCAGCCAATCTTTATAGTTTGGCCCTGTCAGTATATTTTTCTCTAAAAGTAACTTAAGTCCAGTCATTTTCAGGGTCGCTGCAATTAGGAGAGAGAGAAGAAAAACTCTTTAGCATGATGCTCTTGCAAGTTTATAGTGGTTTTTAGTTTATCTAAACTGGATGGCTCCCACTGTTTCTCGAATCCTTCCTCAAACCATAAAAGAAGAATTAGCCAGGACTATTCTCACCGTACAATACTTGCTTAACCGTTCAGCCAGGCTAGTGTCGATACTTCGAGGGAGGTTTTCCAACGCTTTCGCGAAGTTCCTTAATTAAATAACCTCTTTTCTCTGGAGGCGTAACCCCGCTGACACCTTTCTTGACACCTACTTGGTTTATAGCATTGATCGTTAAGTGACGAATATCCTGATAAGTAGCATATACTCACAGTAGAATCGGGATCCAAATATCATCATATGATAATGTTGAAGGAATGCTACCAACATTCATCAAACTCCAAATGGTTTGCATCACTTTGCAAATTTCAGTTTCTTTAGAAATTCCCGATATAAGTTTTTACCCCATGCTCTTATGACCTTGGCTTTGGTCAAAATGTCATAAGTCACATGTCAAGTTCTACCCGTCATTATCTTGTCGATTTGAACCCATCCGTATATACCCCTGACTTTGGTCAAATGATAATACGACTGTCCCAAACTAACTCATCTATCTTATGCAACAAATGAAAACCCAGCAGCTACCAAACACTATGCCTTGACTTTGGCCAAAATGCATAGCTTGAATACTACTGAATACCCAAATGAAATGACGGAGGGCTACGAATGGTTTTGGTGAAACCGTGAACATAGTGAACTTGATATAACCGAAGGAACCTGATAGCTTTTAAAAGGAGTGGTTAAAGCTCCGCATTTAAAAATATCTGTTTTTAAAATTAACCGAGTGGTTTCTTTTAAATTGTTCCAATGATTAACTTTTGGTTTATTTTCTTTGCATTATAAATAATGCGTCCCATCATTAACCTATCATTGCAGAAAACAACGAAAATACAACGTCCTCTTATGCCATCTGCATTCGCCACGGGGTCCCGTCATCACCCGTTAGGTTACTTAACTAACGACAGAGCGGGGGCTGGGCTAGCGCGGGTGTAAAACATAAGTGAAGTCTAAATAGCTATCATATATAGATATTGTACATTCGTCAGACGCAATAATAGGCATTCCAGATCACAGATGAACTTTATTGGATTTGCAAGTAATCCGTGTTTGTTTTGAGCATGCAACAAAAGACGGATTACACAGTTGTGATGAATAGCCATTACCCCACCCAAGACCCCAACGGGTACGGCAAACTACCCGTCCGGCAGTTTGTGCACCCCACCTTGGGTCTGTCCTAGGAGCAAAAACAGTAAAATGAAATAATACAACGGTGGCTACAACTGCAACCTGGATGTGCCCCGCAAAATAATATTACAACAAATTACATTTGTTAGTTGTATGTATGCCCTAGAGGCCAGTATTGTACAGATGATGTATATTATATTGGATGCTTGGGCATATATAGAGATGGCTTTCTTGCTCGATATGACAGTATGCTATCTGGTTACTCTTTATCTTAACATGTACACTTGTCTCTTTAAACTGTCTTATAGTTACATGTTGATAAAGCCCTTAGGATGTGTACTTGACTACCTGGAATATGATGCAGATCATACTAGTGGAGACATGGTAGTCCATAAGTACATCCTTCAAGGTTCCTAGTCGTGGGTGTACGAAACAGGGCATCGATATACCAGTGTAGACTAGCGTATACGCTTCTCGACCCATGAGATGGGCGATGGATGATCCCATATCCATTGGTGTTTGACATCAGAGATGGTGTACGAGTGCTCAGTGGAGACTGAGTACACTGGACGGACTCGTCGAGAACTCCCAGATGGTATTATACCTCACGTCAGATGGCAGTTCTCAGGTGACACTTGTACAGGTTAGTCTGTAGACCCGAGATCGTCATAGAGTCTTGTGTGATTCCCACTGTGCTTTGATCTCCACCTTACCACGTCCATGAGGGCGTGCAAAACGGTGGTCTTTGGGTACAGTCCCGAGTCACATAGAGGCAATGAGCGATAGGAGGGGTTTCGTCTCTCCCGGTATTGGGGGTTGATGTTGCGCTGTGCTCGATTGGCCGTAACAGGAAAGTCCCTGGCCAGGGCTGATCAGAGATTTGCTGGTAAGTGTTACCAGTAGTTTCTCGACCCGTTATGAGCCTCACATCAGCACGACTTATCGGTTATTGGGGTCTGACGTTTACCACCCCTAGACTTGATATGCGACATACCAGACGAACAGACCGGACTATACGGTAAGTGTTACTGGTTGGATTCACAGAAGTGTGAGCGGGCTAGCTCGTCGATCTTCTGATCGCTCAATACCCGGATGGCCGTTACGTTTAGCAGACCGCTTGCGGCTTGTGGGTGCTTGATATGATCATCATCTGCTACCGGCGTATTGACGAGTCTTTAGAGTCCTACACAGAGGTTTCCTGGCTCAAGCGAAACGAAATTGGGGCGCATATGAGATATGTGCGGGACCGAGAATGATGCGTGTATGTGATACCGCATTTCATTCTCGCGATAAATGTTTCGATTGGTTATATGCGATATAACCTAGTTATCGAATCAAGGATTGATTCGATAAGCCGATACATAGGATACTAGTCGGTTATATGCGATATGACCGGATCGTTAAATCAAGTGTTGATTTAATGATTTAATGTATAATAATATATTTGATATATTACTTTGCATTAACTAGTATTGGTTCATTTTAAAAGGATTTTCTCACTTGATGCACATTGTATATGTGATATATTTTTGTGCACTTGTTTGTATCATGTTTGATGATACTTGCTCACTTGGGTTTGTGTAAAGATTAAACCATGGTTATATGAATGGTTAGGGCTTTGTTTATTTACTTATTTATTTATTTATTTATTCATTTTGGAAAATAAAAGAGAATGGTGGCTTATTTTGTTTGTATGTTGAAGCTTCTTGAAGCTTTGAACAAGTCCACCATTCTTATCTCATCCTTAACCTTAACCCTAACCATTCCAACTAACCCTAGTTTACTCTCTACACTTGACTATGGTTAGGATATGATAAGTATTCATATTAGTTTCTTTTTAAAATAAGAGACTTATCATATTCTTCATCTTCTCCTTCTTCTTCTTCAAGAAAAACCTTGCCTTCATCAATAGCAACTTGAGCAAATGAGTGAGAAATCCAATTCTAAAGTGAACCCACCTCCTATTTCTTCATCCTCTACCTCTTGCCAAGTAGTATAGGGTGTTTACTTCACAAGTTTCACAACTTGGTGAAGTTGGAGCTTGATCTTGTGTAACCTCGACGTAGATCATCTTCGGCACGAAGCCGACGACCTTGCCCGCCCATTTCTCCGATGAAGCCGATGCTTGAGTCCGGAATTCGAGACGGACAGCGAGAGAACGTCTATGTGGAGCTAAGGAAGTGGAGAACCGGATCTACAAAGGTTGTAGCATCTTTCTTTTAGTTAAGTAGTTAACTAGTTTCACTTTGTCGCCTAAAATTCTAGTTGACGATCCGTATTAGGGTTTCTCGGCACCCATAAAATTTGTAATTGGCATGGTTGATGCCTTGTGAGACTTCATTAGCGTGCCTAGGAACCCTACAGTGGTATCAGAGCCTAGCTAGAG
The DNA here is from genome assembly GCA_030015575.1 of Agapanthus africanus. Taxonomy (NCBI): domain Eukaryota; kingdom Viridiplantae; phylum Streptophyta; class Magnoliopsida; order Asparagales; family Amaryllidaceae; genus Agapanthus; species Agapanthus africanus. Next base: position 97,028,436 of record JASDDO010000014.1, on the reverse strand, counting down.
CCTTAGGCGAAGTCTAGACGACGTTTTAAATCCGGACGAACATCGAAACCCTAATCGTTCTTGCTCTCTGGACTTTTTTCAAAAACCGGGTTTTTTCCTAATTAAAAATGCTTAAAAAATTCAGCAGGGAATTCTAAGAATTACGGTGCAAAAATTATTTCCTGATACCTGTAAACCGCGGCGGAACCGCGGCAGAAGCCTGGCTTCTGCGGCGGTTCCGCGGTCACTTGATGGCATTAGACTCCAAACTTTGCACAGTAATTCATTTTTCCAGGTACTGAGTTTTCTGGGAATTTTTAATTTGCACTCAAGAGTTGAGTTTTCTGGGGTGTATTGGAGCTTCGATGATTCGATCGGAAATTTCAAACGTCGTCTATGTGTTTTCCGGATATTTTAGAATATGTTAAAAAGTTCGACCGGATGTAAATACCCAATCTTTCCTCTGCTGGAAAATTTCCAATTGTTGGACTTTTCCGTAGTTTAATGACGTTCTAAGTAGTGCAAGTAACGCGATGGTCCCTCTAGAAGACAACAAACCTTAACTCGATTATGTGACCGTCTTGAACTGCCCTTTGAACCTTCGGGTTTGGGGCAGTACGGCGTGCCACATGTGAGGTGTTGCTTGACCCTTCTACGGCTGGACCGTTGGTACTGAGGCATGAAGTGAATGTCTTTGAACTTATTTCATGTGTTGATCGGTTTCGGGAACACTTGGGTGTTCGAATGTTCGATCGGAAAGTTTAATATTCTCTATTTATCCGGAATGGGATACAATAATTGGAATTCACAAACAGTTATGAGATAACTGAATGAATGTTATAAATCTAGCAGTTTAGTCTCACTTGATATTGAAAAGAGTTTTCGATAATGAGACTAAAATGCAGGGTTTATAATGATTAGGCATGTGATGTCTAAAGAGGTTGCGGATTCCAATTGTTGTAGTTTTACACTTTTTTTTCTGTGACCGTAAGTGTAGTATGACGATATCGCCGGTTTCGTTGCTATACGTCAACGACAATTGGGGTATGTATACTTACTTACGTTGATGACATGTGATGTTATGTGTTGCTGGATATGTTATATTGGATCGTCGTGTTTGAATAGCCAGGGGTTTTTATGTGAGATGAGTGTTTTTTCATTTTCATTCATGTAAAAACTTGTATGTAATATTCTTTTAATTTGGGGCACTTCCAGGTTGCGGAAGTTGTCGCCCTTTGTATATTATTTACTTTTCTGCACTAGGATAGACCCAAGGAGGGGAGCACAAGTAACCGGGTTCTAGGGTTCAGTGGGAGACCATCTCGAGGAGTCGAGTCCGGGTCTCCTAACCCTAGAATTGGTAGGGTTGCTTGCCGCTCTCATAGGGGTCTAGGGGTGTGGGATTGGCTATTCATCACGACCGTGGAATCCATGTTTTATACTGGCTCGTATTGAAAACACGGACGTCCTAGTATATCCAATGTTTCATATGTTTCTTCTGCTGCGATATCTGTGATATGATCATGTGATGTTCTGTGATAGATACAGTATATAGTATATATGATATATTATATAGACGTTACTTATGTTTTTCACCCGCACTAGCCCTGCCCTGCTCTGCCGTTAGTTACCTAACCTAACGGTGCACGAGGGGACATCCAGGCGAATGCGGATGGCATAAGTGTACGTCGTATTTATCTGTGATGTTTAGGTATTTAAATGATGGGACTTCATTAATGTGATTAATGAAAGAAAAGAAACCTAAGATGTTGTAGAATCAAATTTTAAACAAAACAGGTAGCTACAGTTCTTGCTTTGCATAGCGGTATATATGATATACCCTGCACCTTATTCGATAAGGAAAGGACCGAGATCCCTTCACCGGGAGTGACTCCTTTAGCAATAACTGGCAGATGCTACACACTCGGTTTGACTTTTGATTGCTTCTATAGTTTCTGCTTTGCACAGTGATATATATGATATATCCCGCACCTCATTCGACGAGGAAAGGGCCGACGATCCCTTCACCGGGAGTGACCCCTTTAGCAAAACTAGAAAAGCCTCAAAATCACTCCATTTCAAAACTTCATTTTGATTCTACAACGATATCAAGTTCATTACGCTCATGGTTTTCAGAAAAACCTGCGTAGCCCTCCGTCATTTCAGATAAGTACTACTTAGTATTCATGCTGCGGTAGTTTGGCCTCCGTCAAGGCGTAGTGTATGGTAGCTAACCAAGGTGCTCATTGAGTTATGAGTACACCGGACTGGACTCGCTGGGAACATGCTGAGTTGGTATTATACATATCGTCAGATAGCAGTTCCTTGGTGACATGTGTACAGGTTAGTTCATCGACCTGAGGTCGTCATTTGTCTCGTATGAGTGTTAGTGTATATGCCCTAGAGGCTATTACTGTATCATACTAGTATGTATATTACTTGATGGAAGCTTGGGATATTCACAGTTGTACAGACAATCTTGCTCGATATAGTAGTATGCTACTTGGTTTGTCTCTGCGTTAATGTGTACATGTGTGTTTCTTTATTATATCACCTATACACATTAGTAGAGCCCTTAGGATCTTTGCTTGATTACCGGCATTGTGATGGCGATCACACTCGTGGGGGCTGGGTAATCCACAAGCACATCCTTATTCACGTCCCTAGTCGTGGGATTATCGAGATAGGGCATCGATACTCCGGAGTAGACTAGCGTATGCGCTTCTCATCCCAGCACGGGAGATGGTCTGTCCCACAGCCGTCAGTACGCCGTACTTGAGATAGTATGCGGGTGCTCGTTAGGTTACGAGTACACTGGACAGGACTCGTCGGGAACTGATGGTTGGCATTATACCTATCATCAGTTATCAGTTCCCAGGTGACATGAGTACAGCTTAGTCCGCTGACTTGACACTGTCACTTCGCCTCGAGTGTGTTCCCACTGTTCTTTGATTACTACCCTACCACGGCTCTACTGAGTCGTGCAAACAGGTAGTAGTTGGGTGCAGTCCCGAAGCACTTGGAGGCAGTGACGGTTAGACAGGATTCGTCTCTCCCGGTATTGAGGGTTAACATCGCGCTGTGTCTAGGAGAGCCATTACACGAGTAGTCCCTGGCCAGGGCAAGCGAGATATACTGGTAGGTTTCCAGTGTTATCTCAGGGTGTTCTGGGCTTCACTCCGACACGACTTGTACCGCTATTAGGGGACTGACGTTTACCGCCCCCTAGGCCTGCCATGCGATGTATTAGAAGAACAGACCGGACTGTACGGAGATTGTCACATACAGGCTCAGTAGGAGTTCGGATGGGTTTACCTCATCGGCCTTCTTATCGACATCTACCTGGGGACCGTTACGTACAGCTAGTGCCGCTTGCGGTCTGTGGTTAAACCTACTGCCAGCGTAGTGTCGAGTCTTTAGAGTCCCACACAGAAAGTTTTCCTGCACTGAGCGAAACGTGTAGAGGCCGTATGGTTTTACGGCAGGGCTGCGATCACTTACGTACACTTGTGTGCATGTGGTGTTTGGGCAGGCAATACTAGTGGGCTTTGGTTTAAACCGGATCCTAATATTGCACAGATGGATTTGTTTTGTCTTCTGTGCATCCGCATTCCACGGAATGCGGATGCAGGTGTATATGCACAGTTTTCCGGAGCGATGAAGGAGGAGGTGCCTCATTAGGGTTTTGGCAGTTGGTTCGGCCAAAACCGTTATGTGGCAGGCTCATTAGGGTTTTGATAGTTGATTCGGTTAAAACCATATTGAGGCGGACTCATTAGGGTTTTGGCAATTCGTTTGATCAAAACCATTATGAGCCGCGGGCATCATTTACTAATCCTTTTAGTGATAATTTTATGATGGCTAATTGCATTGACCATTTGACCACCATGACCTCTCTTGACTTTGTTGACCGGTTGACCATGTTGACCATTGACCTTCAAGAGAGGTCTACACTCTTCTTTTCATTCTCTTTTTCTTTTGGATTATGATAATGGTCATTTCAATGTAGCCATCAACTTTATCTTGATAGGATTTGTAATGATGTTTTTGTGCATTATTGAACCATGGTTCATTTTCTTATGCTCATAATTCTTTTCCCACTCTCTCTTGTTTTTTATGAGAAGAAAAGAAATGCACCATGGTTGCTAGCTCCTCCTTCTTCCTCCTCTTAATTCATCTTTTGATCTCATGTGTTGAGAGATAAAGATCCCACAAAGATAAAACCATCCCTCTACCACTTCTACACAACCTAGGGCTTCTAGATTAGCAATCTCTTTGCCCTAGTTACCTCGGCTCGAGGTGGAGCTCGGTGTACATATCTCGGGTGGATCGTCTTCGACTCAAGGAGGCCGCGGAGGTGACCAAAGTCCGGATCAAGCCTCGGAGCAAGCAAGGAGAAGAACAACAAGAAGAGAAGGAGTTCAAGTTGAGGTATAACCCCTAACCGAGTAGATAGATCTCTAGTTAGGATGCTAGTGTGTTGTTTAGCAAAGATCCGGCTTTTACGGTCCATGTTACCATGCTTAGAAAAAAATTTGTTTTACCGTTTCCGCAACCCCGAAAGTACCGGGAGAGGTAACGTGGACCTAACAGTGGTATCAGAGCCTAACTAAACACACCCTAGCATGTTAGCAAAGTATTTGGAATATCGACCGGACGAAAAACCGCAAAATCACCCCGAAAAAATTCAGTTTCTGCCGATTTTCAGATCTGCTCCAAAATTAATAAATCATACACTAAAAATCGGCTCAGGCTTTTTATAGAATACTGAAGAAAAATGGTCACCTAACTCGGTTAAAGCGCCGCGGTTACGCGGCATAAGCTTGCTTATGCCGCGGAACCGCGGCCGAGTTAACTCGGTTGGCGATTTTCTTTTCTGCAGTGTTCTTATATGGGTATTTTGGGATTTTTACAATATGACTTTTCTGCCCAGATTTTCCAGAAAGCAAAATTTGTTTTTGGGGCTCAAAAATCCGTATTTTTTTGTCGATGTTCTGTAGACTTTGGCTAATGGTTATATCTGTAATGTTATATGTGTATTGAACGTCTACTAATCTCTATACGTCGATTAGTGGGGGTTATACATATCTGTGATCTGTAATGCTGATGGTATGTGTATATGAACTCGTTGGATTGTCGCGGATGAATAGCCGGGGTGGATGTAAGATGAGAGTTTCTTTTTCTTTCATTCATGTAATAAATTTGTAAATTGATGTAATATTATTTGTATGGCGGCACAACCGGGTCGGGGTTGTAGCCGTCATTGTATAATTCTTTTTACTGTTTTTGCTCCTAGGATAGACCCATGGAGGGGGTGTACAAACTACCGGGTATCTCGAAGTGCCGAGTGGCCTACTCACGGTGTTGAGGGAGGTTGCTTCGCTTCGGGTACTTGGCGGGTGGTTTGCCGCACCCGTAGGGGTCTTGGGTAGGGTTTTGGCTATTCATCGCGACCGTGTAATCCGCTTTTCGTTGCAGGCTTTAACGAATCGCGGGTTCCTAGTATATCCAAAGTGTTCATCTGTGATCTGGATTGGCTATCATTGCTATATATCTATATATAATAATTATTTAGGCGTTGCTTATGTTTTTCAGCCGCGCTAGCCCAGTCCCCGCTCTGTCGTTAGTTAAGTAACCTAACGGGTGATGACGGGGCCCCGTGGTGAATGCGAATGGCATAAGCGTACGTCATATTTTGGTTGTTTTCTGTAATGGTAGGATTTAAATGATGGGACGCATTAAAAGAACTAATGCAAGAAAATAAACCTAAAAGATGTTGTTGGAACAATTTTTCAAAAAGTTGTTATTACAAGGACGTTCATTTTTGTTTTGCATCGAGTATTCGGTTATGAATGCCCAGCACCTCATTCGACGAGGCAAGGGCCGAGATCCCCTCATCGGGAGTGACCCCTTGGAAAAAAGTTTACGTCAGGGTAATAACTTCACTATAGTCGATTATTCTTGCTTTGCATCGAAGTATTTATCTTATGAATGCCCAGCACCTCACTCGACGAGGAAAGAGCCGAGATCCCTTCACAGGGAGTGACCTCTTTAGCCAAAGTTTTCGCCACTATATTTTTCAAAAGGGCAATCATGTTCCTTCAACGATATTAAGTTCATTACATTAACGGGTTTTTCGCCAAAAACCCAGCCGTAGCCCTCCGTCGTTTCGGATTAATATTATTTAGTATTCGTGCTGCGTTTGTTGACCTAGTCAAGGCGTAGTGAACGGTAGCTAAATAATATTTTTCTGTGGATTGCAAATGTGATTGGTTAGGACAGTCGTGCGTCCTTGTTGACCTAGTCAAGGGCACGTACGGGTGGGTCTAATGCAATCAGGATAATGACGGGTAGAACTTGACTAACAGTTTGTGGCTTGTTGACCTAGTCAAGGTCATGAACCGTTAGGGGCAAAAACCACATCGGGAGTTTCTAAAGAAACTGAAACTTGCAGATTTAGCATACCTTCTGGAGTGTGGTGACTAGAGTGGATTCCATCTAGGTCATCACACAATGATAGTTGGATCTCGATCCCACTGATGAGTTGGATTACTCTCGGGAGATTATTTTCACTTAACGATCAATGCTATAAACCTAGTAGGTGTCTAGAAAGGTGTTAGCAGGGCTACGCCCCCAGGAAAAAGAGGTTCTTAAATTAAGGAACTTCGCGAAAGCGTTGGAAAACCTCCCTCGAAGTACCGACACTAGCCTGGCTGAAAGGTTAAGAAAGTATTGTGACGTGAATTAAATCCTGACTAGTTCTTCTTTTAAAAAAGGTTTTAAGAAGAATTTGAGGAAACAGTGGGAGACATCCTGGTTAGATAAACTAATAAACCAATCTAATCTTGCAAGAGCGCACGCTGAGTGTTTCTTTTCTCTCTCTCCAGGTAGCAATCTTTTCACGCCCTAATCAAGATAATAAAATGTATCGCTTGACCGATCCAAATTCTTATTCGGGGCTGGGGAACGTTGGTTCAGCTCTAACTTGTGACAACAGTCATAAGTATGAGCAAGGGAAAGGGGATTGTATGGATTCCCAGGATACCCAGTTGAAGAAGAAGCATGGTTTTGCATCTACTTCAGGTGTTCTTGTAATTGAGAACTGTTTTACGGTCAGCCCTACCTCCTGGGTACTTGATACCGGATCAGGATCTCATATCTGTAATTTATTGCAGGGACTGAGAAAAAGTAGGAAAGTTGCACCGGGTGATATGTCGCTCAGAGTAGCGAACGGAGCACAAGTTAATGCGGCAGCCGTCGGTGAATATCACCTAGTATTGCCAAATGGCAAGACTATGATTTTGAACGATTGCTACTATGTACCCTCCATGGTTTGCAACATCATATCAGTTTCTTTACTCGATAAAGATGGATATAACTTTGTTCTTGATAGAAATATCATGAACATTTACCTTCATAAGGTACTGGTTGCAGAGGGTACACTGTGTAATGGTATCTACGTTCTAAATCAGAATACAGTTCTCAATATACAAAACACACGCAAGAGGAAGAATTCAGATACGAATGAATCCTACTTATGGTATTGTAGACTTGGTCATATCGGAGAGAAAAGACTGAATAAGTTGCATAAAGATGGACTCTTGAATGCGTTCGAGTTTTTATCTTATGAAACTTGTCAGTCTTGTCTCAAAGGGAAGATGACCAAATCTCCGTTCACCGGACATGGAGAAAGAGCAACCGAGCTCTTGGGACTCGTACATAGTGATGTATGCGGTCCGATGTCTATACATCCAAGGGGTGGGTTCTCGTACTTCATCACATTCACTGACAATCTCTCTAGGTTCGGATATGTGTATCTGATGAAACACAAATCTGAAGCTTTTGAGAAATTCAAGGAATTTAGAAACGAAGTAGAGAACCAGACTGGCAAAAGTATCAAGATCCTCCGGTCTGACAGGGGAGGGGAGTACTTAAGCACGGAATTCCTAGATTACTTAAAAAAGAATGGTATTCTCTCTCAGCTTACTCCTCCTTATACACCACAGCACAACGGTGTTTCGGAGCGGAGGAATCGTACCCTATTGGATATGGTTCGCTCCATGATGAGTAGTGCTGAGTTACCTCTTTCATTCTGGGGATATGCACTTCAAACTGCAGCGCATCTATTGAATCAAGTTCCATCCAAATCCGTGCCTAAGACTCCGTATGAAATATGGAGTGGTAAGAGTTTGTATCTTAAACGTATTAAGATTTGGGGTTGCCTGGCTTATGTCAAAAAGCAGAACCCAGACAAACTTGAGGCACGGGCAATTTTGTGTAAGTTTGTAGGATACCCAAAAGATTCAAGTGGGTATCTATTCTACCATGCAGAGGAACAGAAGATAATTGTTTCAAGAAATGCCACATTTTTAGAAAAAGAATTTCTTGTTAAAAATATTAGTGGCAGCACGGTAGAACTGGATGAAATTCCAGAAACACAAGCTTTAACAAAAGATTTGGTGGAACCGCTAGATTCAGTTACAACCAACGAACCTCAGCCACTCAGCAGATCTGGTAGGATTTCTCATCCGCCCGAGAGATACTACGGTTTTCTCATAGACGGGGATCGAGAGGATTGCATCTTGGAAGAAGATGACCCTACCAGTTGCAGGCATGTCATTATCAGTAGGGACTCTGATAAGTGGCAGGAAGCAATGCAATCCGAAATGGTGTCCATGTACGCCAATAAAGTGTGGACCTTGGATATTGATCCACCTGGGGTAAAACCTGTTGGATGCAAATGGATCTACAAAAGGAAACTTGGTGTAGATGGGCAGGTAGAAACCTATAAAGCTAGACTTGTTGCAAAAGGTTTTCGTCAGAGACCTGGTTTGGACTATGACGAAACTTTTTCTCCGGTGGCTATGCTCAAATCCATTCGGATCCTACTTTCCATTGCTGCCTTCCATGACTATGAAATCTGGCAGATGGATGTTAAAACGGCTTTCCTAAACGGTTGTTTGGAAGAGTGCGTTTATATGGATCAGCCAGAAGGTTTCGTAGACAGTGGGAGCAGCGGGAAGGTATGCAAGTTGCTTAAATCCATTTATGGATTAAAGCAGACATCGCGGAGCTGGAACATCCATTTTGATGAGGCAATCAAGGAATTTGATTTCATCAAGAACGAAAATGAACCCTGTGTCTATAAGAAGATTGTAGGACGAACTGTCGTATTCCTAGTCTTGTACGTGAACGACATTCTTTTGATAGGAAATAACATTCCTATGCTACAATCGGTCAAGCTATTTTTGTCACAACGGTTCTCCATGAAGGACCTGGGTGATGCCTCGTACATTCTGGGGATCAAGATCTATAGAGATAGATCTAAGAGACTACTGGGACTTTCGCAGTCCAGGTATATAGAGACCGTACTAAAGAGATTTAGTATGGAGGGTTCCAAGCGCGGTAACATACCCGCATTGCACGGAATTACCCTCTCCAAGAAGATGTCTCCTAAGACTGACGAGGAGAGGGTTCGTGTAACGTTTTGAAAATCGTTTCGGTGAAATTTCGAAAAAACGGTAAAATAAGGGGGTTTTCTGTAAAAAGTCAAAATACAAATATCTTATTATAAAAATTAAATATACATATTCTAGCTATATAATTGCTAGTATTTGGTGTTTATTTAGCCACTGGTGAAATTTCAAATTTTCTGAAAAAAATTATTTTATTATTATTTTAAGCCGTCACTAATACATTTAATTAGGGAAAATTACAAATTGGAATGAGTTGAAACAAATTTTGTGCATCATGACACATTAAATAAAATTTTATCATATGGTTTTTGAAATAAAATCGTTTGCCAAAACGGTTTAGAAAATATCGAAGAAAAAGGCTTAAATAGTGAATTTAGTGTAAATGGATGTTTGGGGTATAGTATTTATCATTTTCCATCACCCCACACCCATACCCACACTCACACCCACCCATTTTCCTCCTCATTTCTGCTGAATTCAGCAGCCCTCCCCAAAGCTTTCCCCCACTTCTTTTGGTAAAAGAAAAGAAAAGAAAAGAAAAGAATAAAGAGAGAAGGGTTGTGTGTTGACTTGGGGTATCTTGCCTTGACTTAGACTTTCCTTCCCCACTCCCACACACCCCACACCCCCTTCCCATGCTTGCTGGCCGAGCCCCCCTCCTCAATCAGCCCCATTTTTTTTACCCCTTTTTCACTTCAAAAACCCTCACAAAATCCTTCCAAAATCAACACAAAAATCAAGCTAAATCAAAATCCAACTCCTGCCCATTTTAGCTTACCCTAACATGCATGGTTTGGGGTGACAAGAGAGCATTTTGGATGGCTAGATTTCAAATGAGATCTACAAAATTGTGGAGGTATAATGTTAACCTTGTAGCTAAATTGTTGATTAATGCTTATGTTAGCTTAGTTAAGTGTTAATTGGGTTTTATAGGAGTTCAAATTACATGGTTAAAGAATTCAAGTTAGGGTTTTGTTTTGGAAATGGGGTTGTGATCAATTGTGCATGGTTTTGTGATGTGGATTAACATTTTAAGTTTTATAGAAAGCTAATTTAGTTGTTAATTCCAAACCATTACTTATAAAATACCCTAATTAAGTTATTTTGCAAACTAGAGTTTTGGAAAAATTATTAAATGCTTTAGATTAAATTATAATTATGGTTTCATGTCATTATAGATAATATATTGAGTGGTTTAATGCCTTTAGTTCATGAAAATCTTAGCTAAATTGTTGTTTGTACATTTTTGCTATAAATTGTTAAAAATTGGGTATTTTGTAAACTAGAATTTTGGGGTTAATGGAATTTAATGAGATTATATTGTGGAAATTGTTTTTATGACTTATTTAAGATATTTAGTGAATATTGTGGCCGCTAGATTCGTTCATACATCGAGTTTTGTACTAAAACGGCGAATTGTGCTTGGTAGATTTTCGAAAAAATAACTTCTTAAGTGAAATTGGGTTTTTTGTGAGTTTTAACCTATTTTATATTAAAATTAGTGTTCGTGAATGTGCAAATGAGTGTATTTGGGTTTTTCTCGATGGTTTGGCGTTTGTATGCCGACGTCGAGGGTTTTTGGGGTTGATTTGTGAAAGCAACCATAGGTTTTGACCTATGTGGGATTCGTGTGTCGTTTTGGTCATGAGTCGGATTTTAATGCGATACGATGCGTTGTGATATGTAGGTACCCCCATGTGGACTTCGAGACGACAAGCAAGCGCGTGGCGACGTCGGCACCGGCGAGCGAGGACCAGGTGAGTAGATTTATATCTACGGGGAGAAGTCGGGTGGATGGCGTATAGCACCCCCGCAGTCCGTGATGGTGTATACGGATGCGTATACACACCAAAAATTATATATGTTATTTAGGATTAATAACGATGTTTAGGATGTATATTGGTGTGTTGGATTATTTTAGTGTTGCGAACCCTAAGGTAGTGTTGCACTACACATACACACATACATACTTGCATACATTCCTATTTATATGTGCTCATGGGATTCTTTATAGTTATGTGTTCACATGGGTATGGGACTATGTGTTCACATACGGATTTGAGGCTTGGGTTTGAGATGAGTCGATGAGATTTGTATTGTGACTTCGGTGATATGGCAGGATTCGTATTTGAGATACGACATGACGTTGTAGCTGGTCATTGACGTAGTGTTTTACACACGTGCATGCATACTTATGCGATATCAGTATTGTACTAGACGTAGATCAATACCCGATCATGATATTTGATAAAGAGGATACCAGGTGAATAGTATGATGAATGTGATATTGACCCGTATCCAGAATTGGGGATGCCGTACGACGGATTTACGTACGAGCTATATCTTAATGATTGATCCGCACTCTAGACTTGGGATGTCTGATTATAAATATGGTATCGGATATGATATTATTGAGGCGGGATCACCGACTAATATATATACAGGTATGTATATGTATCGACTCAGATGTTAGGCGGTTTCCTTACCTGTAGTCCAGGTTGTTAGCTTAGCCCTTTAGTTTAGTTTAGTTGTTAGATTGGATTCGATTCTTACCTATTTCAAAGCTTACGAATCATGCGTATTTTAAAAGACAGGTCAAGGGATTCTACGGATATTTCAAAAACGTATCTTTTCTTAAAAACACCGTAGCCCCTATTTTCAAAACCCCCTGATTCGTGTTATTTCAAAAGGCACCATTTGTAGGACTTATATTAGTTTAGTGCAGATTAGTTATAGTTGGGTCTAGTATTCAGCTCCCGCTCATTTTTACTGTTCGCTCCCGCTCATTTTTACTGTTCGCTCCGCATCGCATACTTATATTATAATTTCTTATTGCATTATTAATATCATGCTGTTAGGACACCAGCACCATTACCGATGACGCGTATGTACCACGTACACTTACTTGCCGGCTCACACACATCTTCATCGGTAATTGCCATGTCACGAACACTTTAGAAAATACTATTTCATTTGACATAGGTTGTTAGCTAATAGTTTAGACATGATATTAGTGTACTTGCCTTATATGCTAGTCAGACATTGTAGTTATTGCCTACTACTTCATGCATGTTATTATTCACTGTTTACATGCTATTGATGACTTGGATTCGGATTTCATGAGATTTCTTGGATTTGGAGGAAAACCGCAAAAACATAAATAAACCTTTTCTCTCTTTTAAAATAAAAAGTGCGGTTTTCCCATGATGTATGAGTCGTCCACCATGAGTTTGCTGATGGATTTCGAGACCCGATTCGAGGAGTGGAGGAACCGTTTCGGGTACATGGTGGGCCCGGTGCGGTACCCCGGGGCAAGAGGAATGTGTTGTTGACATTGAGCCCGGCAAGGGAGCACTACCGACCGGTGATATTACCCGACGCGTCGGATATCCGGAAGATACCGTCGTGGTCTTGAGATAGATGGTAGGGGCCGGTCTGGATTGACGGCGCCCTAGATATTGTGATTGAGATTTTGAGATATTGAGGTACAGAGATATCGAGATATTTGGACACTTGTTTTGTGTCGATGCTGGGGACTGTTTTATGCTGATTTCATTTATGGTACCTCACTTTTAAAATACAGAAATCTCACTGATTTATGAAAGCAGTTTTCTTCAGTACATGCATTCTGTTTCATGCATTCATACATTGCTACCAGAGGCACTGACACGGCACATGGATTTACACGTGGGTTAGATATTTGCCCTAACTATTGTTGGGTTGCTGGTTATTTATTTGAGGATATTTTATGATCATTGACCTAGGATTGCGTGATTTATGCGATTTCTTTTCGTAGATGTTTTTCTAGTCACGAGTTGGCAACTCACCCCCGTTGTGCCCCAGTTCATGCAGGTTTGCCGTACAGGTTTCATTACGGCTTTGCGGGCATAGTTTCCTTCGGGTGATTTACTAGTAGGTGGGTTTACTTATATCGTACCCCCATTATATATCTTATATATCATTATTCTGTTGTATCTAGAAGTTCCATCAACCAAACATGTATTTACTTTGAGATAGAGACCAGTGATGTTATTCCTTCGACCTTAGAGTCGCGCGGTATTTTTCTGTGGTTTTCTTGTGGTTTTGAGTTTCCTTTTGGGTTTTGATTCTCGCCGTTGGCGTTGTATATTATATTGCTTGTGTGATTTTGGCCGTCGATTGACGAAGAGCTAGCTCCCGCTTGGGGATGCCTTTTTTTTATTTCGTATACTATTCATGTTGTATCCCGTTTGGGGGCCAGTATTTACAAAGGAGTCTTTGCCGAAATTTTCAGGAAATTTTTGATGTTTTTAAAAACCGCATAATTCGGCTTATGCTATTGAAACTACTTGCTTTATGTTGGTTTTTCCTGCACTCTACATCTTTTCTTGGTTTGGATTTCTGGGTTTTCGGTTTACTTAGATTACGTACGCCTCGAGACGTTCGTAGTTTAAGTGCCGGTCATGTTCCGTACTTCGGGTCGTGACAAAATTGGTATCAGAGCGTTAGGTTTTACCTGCAGAGCGTAGGATGTCCCTTGGTTGATGGAACAGGTGACTAAAGTAGAGTGACGTACCGTAGGTATGTTCCGCGGCATATTTACGATACGCTACTCCACTTAAGAAGCCTTAGGATGTACATTTCTTTGCTCAGTATTATATTCATTCCGATCTAGCCTCATCAGTACCAGTTATGGTTTGCTGCCACAATTACGGGCAGGGAGAGCTACAGCTAGAGTTGCGGTCAGCACGAGCTCGTCACGAACGAGGACTGACCAGGGCGAAATTCCGGCAACACACGATTGCAGAGATGTGTCTTTTTACTGTGTTTCCGCGCCACGAGCGTTTGGCGGATCGCCTTTATGAGGTTACTCGGATGTGCTGATCGACACTAGAGGATTGAGCCAATGATAGAGGCCAGCCAGATTTTGATGACCGTTGGTGTGTTGCTTACTCCTGATGATTGAGGCACCGTTCAGCGTGCAGACGAGCGAGCCAGTTATTGCTACGAACGACGAGATATCGCCCCAGAAGTGGGAGCTATTGCAGTACGAGGTTGTACTAAGAGATTATAGAAGGTCGCTAGTCACTAAGGAAGAATGACTAGGACGTGTGGATCGTTCGCTTACCGATGCGAGGTCATCAGATAAATTGATTCCAGCTAGAGACGAATTCACGCGGAGACGTTAAGATGTCGACAGAGACGATCGAATATCAGAAACCTCTTATTCCAAGTTTAAAGTACTCGGAAAGACATGCAGGCAATTCTATGGTCCCTCTAGAAGAATGAAACCCTAACTCGACTTAATGACCGTGTGAAAGCCTTTGAACCTTAGGGTTTGCGGCAGTTCCGCGGCGCCATTAGTGAGGCTTGGGTTTGCCCTTTTACGGCTGGACCACCGATACTGTGGTATGTACTCGATACTATTAAACTGTGCCCAAGATGTTGAGCCCTTGGGGGATTATGAGGTTTTGACAATCGATTGGATGGTTCGACTTAATTCGGATGCTAGGTGGTGAGATGCATTTCTTGGGAGACTCCCGATACGAGGATAGCCGTTAGAGCTCAGTCCATGCAGCCACGATGAGACGAGTCCGAAGCGGTCGACATTAGAGAAAAATGGAGTAAGAGGTTCGTACAAGATCTGGATATGATGACGTTCCCCTCCGCCGACATCAGAGATGCGATGCGCATGCCGAGGCAGAGTACTGGATATACCTTCCAGAAGGAGTCGCGATGGGTATGTAGCCGTTCAGGAACGAGAATAGATCTAGTAAGGGACGATGACTTCCGGACAGTTCGGCAGAGACGAGATTTGGGAGAGATCTCGACAGGACCTTTCTGGAATGAATTACAAGAAGACTTGGACCCAGGAGTGGTCATGTTACGCACACCGGCAGGCCAGAGTTCAGGTTCGTCGATGAGATATGCTATGAGTGACCACGACAGTTGGCCAGAGATTCTTAGAGGATGCGCTTGAGCGGTACTATTCCGCCATTATTGATTTCGATGTTCTGGGTGATTTATTCGCATGATTTGATTTTGATGATTGAGGATTTACGATCTTTGCACAGTGTTGCACTTGATATCGTTTTCGTGCTTTGGTTTCACATGTTTGTGATTTTACGGTTTTAGACATTTGAGTTGCGCACACGATTTGGTTTTTGCACTCGGTATGATTCACATATGCTTGCAGTGCAGTAGTACACATTTTGTCCACTTAGATGCACTGGACTTCGATTTCGATTGTGATACTCGACAGTTGTTTCGTGCACCTTGTGCACCTGATTTGATTTTGTGCATGTTCGGCGCTTGATATTGGATTTCATGATTTCGTGCATGATGGATGCACCTGCCTTGGATTTTCGCGCATGTTGAGCGCATGTTTTGAGATGTGATTTTGGTGCACACCAGATGCACTAAATCGAGATTTTTCGTGCATATCAGATGCACCTGATTTTGCTGTCAGGCACACATGTTGCCTACGACTGATGTTTCGTGCACACCCGATGCACTTAGATGTTGTTCTGTGCATATGTATGGCACATATATGGATTTTGATTTCCGTGCGCACCAGACGCACGTAGTATTCATACGCGTATTTTGCGATTGATTTTTTTTCTTCTTATAGAGCAGTACGTTTTTATGATATTGCTATGTGTTTTCGTACCGAGCAGGACTAGTCAGAGGACAGTACCTGAAAATATTTTGCATGCATTGATAGTTATTGAAGGGATTTCCAAAAAAAAAAAAGCGAGCTATAGCCTCAGTATTTACCTACGTGTCTGATACGACACGAAATGTTTAAAACAAGGAGACCCTTCTAAATTGTTTCCAAAACGACGGAACGTACATTTCAAACGAAGGTATATATGTATATAGTTATTTTTTTATGATAGACGTCCGTCACTGTGCAGTGTTATACGCGTTGCACAGCGACTTAAAGAGATTTGGCATGCATTTCCTTCAGATACTTACATATATATATTCGATATTTACATGTATAGTTTCGAGTTATATCATATTGATTTTCATTTTGGATTTGGACATTGTGTCTTCACCATGACTCCGATGATTGCTGGATGCTGATGGAGTTTTGATTTGAGTTATATGCTTATTTTTCACGCGCATACGCTGCGCTACGATTTGTTTTATGTATTTATGATTTCGGAGCCCCGACGACTTGATGGTTTTGCTTAGATATTTTAGTATTTGGGGGGAGTTTTAATTTAAATTTGGGGACCGAATTTCTTGAAGGGGGGAAGATTGTAACGTTTTGAAAATCGTTTCGGTGAAATTTCGAAAAAACGGTAAAATAAGGGGGTTTTCTGTAAAAAATCAAAATACAAATATCTTATTATAAAAATTAAATATACATATTCTAGCTATATAATTGCTAATATTTGGTGTTTATTTAGCCACTGGTGAAATTTCAAATTTTCTGAAAAAAATTATTTTATTATTATTTTAAGCCGTCACTAATACATTTAATTAGGGAAAATTACAAATTGTAATGAGTTGAAACAAATTTTGTGCATCATGACACATTAAATAAAATTTTATCATATGATTTTTGAAATGAAATCGTTTGCCAAAACGGTTTAGAAAATATCGAAGAAAAAGGCTTAAATAGTGAATTTAGTGTAAATAGATGTTTGGGGTATAGTATTTATCATTTTCCATCACCCCACACCCATACCCACACTCACACCCACCCATTTTCCTCCTCATTTCTGCTGAATTCAGCAGCCCTCCCCAAAGCTTTCCCCCACTTCTTTTGGTAAAAGAAAAGAAAAGAAAAGAAAAGAATAAAGAGAGAAGGGTTGTGTGTTGACTTGGGGTATCTTGCCTTGACTTAGACTTTCCTTCCCCACTCCCACACACCCCACACCCCCTTCCCATGCTTGCTGGCCGAGCCCCCCTCCTCAATCAGCCCCATTTTTTTTACCCCCTTTTCACTTCAAAAACCCTCACAAAATCCTTCCAAAATCAACACAAAAATCAAGCTAAATCAAAATCCAACTCCTGCCCATTTTAGCTTACCCTAACATGCATGGTTTGGGGTGACAAGAGAGCATTTTGGATGGCTAAATTTCAAATGAGATCTACAAAATTGTGGAGGTATAATGTTAACCTTGTAGCTAAATTATTGATTAATGCTTATGTTAGCTTAGTTAAGTGTTAATTGGGTTTTATAGGAGTTCAAATTACATGGTTAAGGAATTCAAGTTAGGGTTTTGTTTTGGAAATGGGGTTGTGATCAATTGTGCATGGTTTTGTGATGTGGATTAACATCTTAAGTTTTATAGAAAGCTAATTTAGTTGTTAATTCCAAACCATTACTTATAAAATACCCTAATTAAGTTATTTTGCTAACTAGAGTTTTGGAAAAATTATTAAATGCTTTAGATTAAATTATAATTATGGTTTCATGTCATTATAGATAATATATTGAGTGGTTTAATGCCTTTAGTTCATGAAAATCCTAGCTAAATTGTTGTTTATGCATTTTTGCTATAAATTGTTAAAAATTAGGTATTTTGTAAACTAGAATTTTGGGGTTAATGGAATTTAATGAGATTATATTGTGGAAATTGTTTTTATGACTTATTTAAAATATTTAGTGAATATTGTGGCCGCTAGATTCGTTCATACATCGAGTTTTGTACTAAAACGGCGAATTGTGCTTGCTAGATTTTCGGAAAAATGACTTCTTAAGTGAAATTGGAGTTTTTGTGAGTTTTAACCTATTTTATATTAAAATTAGTGTTCGTGAATGTGCAAATGAGTGTATTTGGATTTTTCTCGATGGTTTGGCGTTTGTACGCCCACGTCGAGGGTTTTTGGGGTTGATTTGTGAAAGCAACCATAGGTTTTGACCTATGTGGGATTCGTGTGTCGTTTTGGTCATGAGTCGGATTTTAATGCGATACGATGCGTTGTGATATGTAGGTACCCCCATGTGGACTTCGAGACGACAAGCAAGCGCGTGGCGACGTCGGCACCGGCGAGCGAGGACC
This sequence comes from Agapanthus africanus, assembly GCA_030015575.1. Taxonomy (NCBI): domain Eukaryota; kingdom Viridiplantae; phylum Streptophyta; class Magnoliopsida; order Asparagales; family Amaryllidaceae; genus Agapanthus; species Agapanthus africanus. Next base: position 97,009,982 of record JASDDO010000014.1, on the reverse strand, counting down.
AGGTGAGTAGATTTATATCTACGGGGAAAAGTCGGGTGGATGGCGTATAGCACCCCCGCAGTCCGTGGTGGTGTATACGGATGCGTATACACACCAACAATTATATATGTTATTTAGGATTAATAACGATGTTTAGGATGGATATTGGTGTGTTGGATTATTTTAGTGTTGCGAACCCTAGGGTAGTGTTGCACTATACATACACACATACATACTTGCATACATTCCTATTTATATGTGCTCATGGGATTCTTTATAGTTATGTGTTCACATGGGTATGGGACTATGTGTTCACATACGGATTTGAGGCTTGGGTTTGAGATGAGTCGATGAGATTTGTATTGAGGTTGTGACTTCGGTGATATGGCAGGATTCGTATTTGAGATACGACATGACGTTGTAGCGGGTCCTTGACGTAGTGTTTTACACACATGCATGCATATTTATGCGATATCAGTATTGTACTAGACGTAGATCAGTACCCGATCATGATATTTGATAAAGAGGATACCAGGTGAATAGTATGATGAATGTGATATTGACCCGTACCCAGAATTGGGGATGCCGTACGACGGATTTACGTACGAGCTATATCTTGATGATTGATCCGTACTCTTGACTTGGGATGTCTGATTATAAATATGGTATCGGATATGATATTATTGAGGCGGGATCACCGACTAATATATATACAGGTATGTATATGTATCGACTCAGATGTTAGGCGGTTTCCTTACCTGTAGTCCAGCTTGTTAGCTTAGCCCTTTAGTTTAGTTTAGTTGTTAGATTGGATTCGATTCTTACCTATTTCAAAGCTTACGAATCATGCGTATTTTAAAAGACAGGTCAAGGGATTCTACGGATATTTCAAAAACGTATCTTTTCTTAAAAACACCGTAGCCCCTATTTTCAAAACCCCCTGATTCGTGTTATTTCGAAAGGCACCATTTGTAGGACTTATATTAGATTAGTGCAGATTAGTTATAGTTGGGTCTAGTATTCAGCTCCCGCTCATTTTTACTGTTCGCTCCGCATCGCATACTTATATTATAATTTCTTATTGCATTATTAATATCATGCTGTTAGGACACCAGCACCATTACCGATGACGCGTATGTACCACGTACACTTACTTGCCGGCTCACACACATCTTTATCGGTAATTGCCATGTCACGAACACTTTAGAAAATACTATTTCATTTGACATAGGTTGTTAGCTAATAGTTTAGACATGATATTAGTGTACTTGCCTTATATGCTAGTTAGACATTGTAGTTATTGCCTACTACTTCATGCATGTTATTATTCACTGTTTACATGCTATTGATGACTTGGATTCGGATTTCATGAGATTTCTTGGATTTGGAGGAAAACCGCAAAAACATAAATAAATCTTTTCTCTCTTTTAAAATAAAAAGTGCGGTTTTCCCATGATGTATGAGTCGTCCACCATGAGTTTGCTGATGGATTTCGAGACCCGATTCGAGGAGTGGAGGAACCGTTTCAGGTACATGGTGGGCCCGGTACGGTACCCCGGGGCAAGAAGAATGTGTTGTTGACGTTGAGCCCGGCAGGGGAGCACTACCGACCGGTGATATTACCCGACGCGTCGGATATCCGGAGGATACCGTCGTGGTCTTGAGATAGATGGTAGGGGCCGGTCTGGATTGACGGCGCCCTAGATATTGTGATTGAGATTTTGAGATATTGAGGTACAGAGATATCGAGATATTTGGACACTTGTTTTGTGTCGATGCTGGGCACTGTTTTATGCTGATTTCATTTATGGTACCTCACTTTTAAAATACAGAAATCTCACTGATTTATGAAAGCAGTTTTCTTCAGTACATGCATTCTGTTTCATGCATTCATACATTGCTACCTGAGGCACTGACACGGCACATGGATTTACACGTGGGTTAGATATTTGCCCTAACTATTGTTGGGTTGCTGGTTATTTATTTGAGGATATTTTATGATCATTGACCTAGGATTGCGTGATTTATGCGATTTCTTTTCGTAGATGTTTTTCTATTCACGAGTTGGCAACTCACCCCCGTTGTGCCCCAGTTCATGCAGGTTTGCCGTACAGGTTTCATTACGGCTTTGCGGGCATAGTTTCCTTCGGGTGATTTGCTAGTAGGTGGGTTTACTTATATCGTACCCCCATTATATATCTTGTATATCATTATTCTGTTGTATCTAGAAGTTCCATCAACCAAACATTTATTTACTTTGAGATAGAGACCAGTGATGTTATTCCTTCGACCTTAGAGTCGCGCGGTATTTTTCTGTGGTTTTCTTGTAGTTTTGAGTTTCCTTTTGGGTTTTGATCCTCGCCGTTGGCGTTGTATATTATATTGCTTGTGTGGTTGTGGCCGTCGATTGACGAAGAGCTAGCTCCCGCTTGGGGATGCCTTTTTTTTTGATTTCGTATACTATTCATGTTGTATCCCGTTTAGGGGCCAGTATTTACAAAGGAGACTCTGCCGAAATTTTCAGGAAATTTTTGATGTTTTTAAAAACCACATAATTCGGCTTATGCTATTGAAACTACTTGCTTTAAGTTGGTTTTTCCTGCACTCTACATCTTTTCTTGGTTTGGATTTCTGGGTTTTCGGTTTACTTAGATTACTTACGCCTCGAGACGTTCGTAGTTTAAGTGCCGGTCATGTTCCGTACTTCGGGTCGTGACAGTTCGCATAAGCACTATACCCTACGCTTCGGCGGTAGGATCTATAATGTATGCGATGATATGTACAAGACCAGATGTAGCTTACGCGCTGAGCGCGGTAAGCCGGTATCAGTCAGACCCAGGGGAGGACCACTGGACAGCAGTGAAGAACATTCTCAAGTACCTAAGAAGGACTAAGGAGATGTTCCTGGTTTACGGTAATGGAGGCCTCAGGGTCGAGTCCTTTACCGATTCAAGCTTCCAGAGTGACAAAGATGACAGCAAGTCTGTCTCAGGTTTTGTGTTTACCCTCAACGGAGGGGCGGTATGTTGGAGGAGTTCCAAACAGGATACCGTCGCAGACTCGACGATGGAGGCTGAATACATTGCTGCAAGCGATGCCGCAAAAGAGGCGGTCTGGATGAAGAAGTTCATTAGTGAACTTCAGGTGGTTCCGTCCATTGTTGACCCAATACTTTTGTATTGCGATAACAATGGGGCTATAGCTTTAGCGAAGAAACCAAGGTCCCATCAGAAATCCAAACACATCTTAAGGCGGTATCACCTGATCAGGGAGATCATTGATCGCCAGGAGATCGAGGTGCGGAGAGTGGACACAAAGGACAATACAGCGGACCCATTCACGAAGGCCTTACCCCAGACTCAGTTCGAGCGGCTGATCGAGATGATAGGTCTTCAATACGCCAGTACATGGCCTTAGTGCAAGTGGGAGATTGTTAGTGTATATGCCCTAGAGGCCATTACTGTATCATACTAGTATGTATATTACTTGATGGAATCTTGGGATATTCACAGTTGTACAGACAATCTTGCTCGATATAGTAGTATGCTACTTGGTTTGTCTCTGCTTTAATGTGTACATGTGTGTTTCTTTATTATATCACCTATACGCATTAGTAGAGCCCTTAGGATCTTTGCTTGATTACCGGCGTTGTGATGGCGATCACACTCGTGGGGGCTGGGTAATCCACAAGCACATCCTTATTCACGTCCCTAGTCATGGGATTATCGAGATAGGGCATCGATACTCCGGAGTAGACTAGCGTATGCGCTTCTCATCCCAGCACGGGAGACGGTCTGTCCCACAGCCGTCAGTACGCCGTACTTGAGATAGTATGCGGGTGCTCGTTAGGTTACGAGTACACTGGACAGGACTCGTCGGGAACTGATGGTTGGTATTATACCTATCGTCAGTTATCAGTTCCCAGGTGACATGAGTACAGCTTAGTCCGCTGACTTGACACTGTCACTTCGCCTCGAGTGTGTTCCCACTGTTCTTTGATTACTACCCTACCACGGCTCTACTGAGTCATGCAAACAGGTAGTAGTTGGGTGCAGTCCCGAAGCACTTGGAGGCAGTGACGGTTAGACAGGATTCGTCTCTCCCGGTATTGGGGGTTGACATCGCGCTGTGTCTAGGAGAGCCATTACACGAGTAGTCCTTGGCCAGGGCAAGCGAGATATACTGGTAGGTTTCCAGTGTTATCTCAGGGTGTTCTGGGCTTCACTCCGACACGACTTGTACCACTATTAGGGGACTGACGTTTACCGCCCCCCTAGGCCCGCCATTCGATGTATCAGACGAACAGACCGGACTGTACGGAGATTGCCACATACAGGCTCAGTAGGAGTTCGGATGGGTTTACCTCATCGGCCTTCTTATCGACATCTACCTGGGGACCGTTACGTACAGCTAGTGCCGCTTGCGGTCTGTGGTTAAACCCACTGCCAGCGTAGTGTCGAGTCTTTAGAGTCCCACACAGAGAGTTTCCCTGCACTGAGCGAAACGTGTAGAGGCCGTATGGTTTTACGGCAGGGCTGCGATCACTTACGTACACTTGTGTGTGTGGTGTTTGGGCAGGCAATACTAGTGGGCTTTGGTTTAAGCCGGATCCTAGTATTGCACAGATGGATTTGTTTTGTCTTCTGTGCATCCGCATTCCACGGAATGCGGATGCAGGTGTGTATGCACAGTTTTCCGGAGCGATGAAGGAGGAGGTGCCTCATTAGGGTTTTGGCAGTTGGTTCGGCCAAAACCGTTATGTGGCAGGCTCAGTAGGGTTTTGACAGTTGATTCGGTCAAAACCATATTGAGGCGGACTCATTAGGGTTTTGGCAATTCGTTTGGTCAAAACCATTATGAGCCGCGGGCATCATTTACTAATACTTTTAGTGATAATTTTATGATGGCTAATTGCATTGACCATTTGACCACCATGACCTCTCTTGACTTTGTTGACCGGTTGACCGTGTTGACCATTGACCTTCAAGAGAGGTCTACACTCTTCTTTTCATTCTTTTTTTCTTTTGGATTATGATAATGGTCATTTCAATGTAGCCATCAACTTTATCTTGATAGGATTTGTAATGATGTTTTTGTGCATTATTGAACCATGGTTCATTTTCTTATGCTCATAATTCTTTTCTCACTCTCTCTCTTGTTTTTGATGGAAGAAAAGAAATGCACCATGGTTGCTAGCTCCTCCTTCTTCCTTCTCTTGATTCATGTTTTGATCTCATGTGTTGAGAGATAAAGATCCCACAAAGACAAAACCATCCCTCTACCATTTCTACACAACCTAGGGCTTCTAGATTAGCAATCTCTTTGCCCTAGTTACCTCGGCTCGAGGTGGAGCTCGGTGTACATCTCTCGGGTGGATCGTCTTCGACTCAAGGAGGCCGCGGAGGTGACCAAAGTCCAGATCAAGCCTCGGAGCAAGCAAGGAGAAGAACAACAAGAAGAGAAGGAGTTCAAGTTGAGGTATAACCCCTAACCGAGTAGATAGATCTCTAATTAGGATGCTAGTGTGTTGTTTAGCAAAGATCCGGCTTTTACGGTCCATGTTACCATGCTCAGAAAAATTTTTGTTTTACCGTTTCCGCAACTCCGAAAGTACCAGGAGAGGTAACGTGGACCTAATAGTGAGTTCCCACTGTGCTTTGATTTATACCCTACCACGAGTCAAAGGAGTCGTGCAAATATGTATTTTTTGGATACAGTCCCGAGCCACATGGAGGCAGTGAGCAGATCATCAGGGATTCGTCTCTCCCGGTATTGGAGGTGAGATCGCGCTGTGTTTAGGAGAGCCATTACACGAAATCCCTGGCCAGGGTAATCGAGATTTACTGGTAGATATTCCAGTAGTATCTCAGGGTGTTCTGGGCTTCTCTCTTTGACACGACTTATACAGCTATTGGGGGTCTGACGTTTACCGGCCCCTAGGCCTTATATGTGATACGCATAGACGAATGGACCGGACTGTACGGATATTATCACTGTCAGGCTCAGTAGGGTTTCTGGATGAGTTCGCTCGTCGGCTCCCCTTCCTTCAATACATAGGCAATCGTTACGTACAGTTTGTACCTCTGACGTGCTAGTGGTTATACCCAGTGCCAGTGTATTGATGAGTCATTAGAGTACCCCCACAGACAGTTTCCCAAGTTCGGACGAAACGTTGTAGAGGCCGTATGGTTTTATGGCAGGGTTCGGAAAATGCACGTGCGTTTTCGCACGTGTCATATTTCGGGCAGATAATACTGGTGGGTTTTGGTTTAAGCTGGATCCGAGTATTATACTGTGTAGATATAATATCTTTGTCTCAGTTGCATTTGTATTCGGTCGTAATACAAATGCGGGTAAGTTTATACTGTTACGGGGTTATCCTGAAATTCGTTTCAGAATCACTTTTGGAAGTTGCCAGTTTCCAGTTTTCTATCGCCCGTCTTTAAAGTTCGGTTAAAAACGGATTTATCTTTTCTTGAGATGAGTGTGAAAGCTTCTAGATGATAACTAGGATGGTGACCAGGATTAGTGACTCATTAGTGCATTTAATGATTCATTTAATGTAAGGATGACTAGGTTAATGATTCATCCTTTGCTTTTAATGTGTTCATACTAGGTGTCATTAGTGAGTCATGTTCTCATTAAGTAATGAGATAAGGATTTATCTTATGGTCACCATGTTTTTCCCTCCTACACTCACCTCCCCCCTCTTCTTTATATGGCCGGGCCCTCTTGTGGGAATGGTAATTGATTTCCTTTGAAAAGATTATGATAGTTTAGTGTATGGAAATTTCATAGCTCAATTTCTATTTACCCGATTCCAAATGGAAACTTCATTAACCGTTCGTCCATAGCTTTGGACGTAACGAGACAAAGTGTTCTACTCATTCTCTACATCAATCTTGGTCGTCTCTTTTACCAAACTTGACGATCGAGTTGCCTCGGTTCAGAGGCAGGAGCCCGTTTAAAGATCCGTCGACGTGGTGCCACCTGAACGATAAGACCGGAGATCGAGCGAGTTTGGATCAGCTGCAACAACGCGTGGGATGATGGTTGAAGACTGAAGGACCCGGATCGTTCGGTGTAACATTTCTACCCACTTTACAGTATGTTAGTTTAGCGTTAATGGCAGATCCTGGGATATAGTATGCGATAGCACCAGTTGTAAAAGTTTTGTTCTGCATTTTGGCGTCTGTTAGACGGCCGGGGCACTACCGTAGACTTACACTCTCGTGCCACGATATACGTTCCGTACCAATCTATCCCTTTATCCCCGCGTATTGTATTGTATAAATTAAAATTACAGGTCTTGGCCAAATCCATGGATATAAAATGTTTATATTCATGTTCAAAATATAATCATGTGTTCTGGTATTCATGTCAAGTTCATGTCAAGTTATAACCATGTTTCGGTCAAGTCGTGTCAAATATTCAAGTTTGAGTTTAATATTTGAATTCGAGTGTTCAGGTTCATGATCAAATATTCAAGTTCGTGTTTGATTTTGGATTCTAGTTTGAATTTAGATTCATATTGAAGTCAGAAACTAGAGAAAGGATTTAGTTCTTGAAATTTTTAGGTTCGGGAGTAATCGGCAATTGCTGCACATGGATGGCAGGATTTGTGTCTTTTTTCAAGACAATTTCCATTTGATAACTCCATTAAGTTGTCTAATCTGAATACGCATGCGCTCACTTTCTCCGGGTCCCCGAGGCTCAAGAGAAATGATACCGCTTAAGCCTATATTAATCTATAGTCTTTAAAATATTGTTTTGCATACTCGATGGTGTTTTATGAAAAATTACTTTAATATCATTTAAAATTAAATCTCGAGGGTGATTTATAATATTTAGGGTTTTCATGAACATGTATTTTAATTTGTTGTGGTGGTTTGGAGATAACCTAGCTTTTTGAAAGTTCATGGTATTTTTATGAAAACGAGCACTTTTGGAAACTTGATGGTATTAAAATTTTAATTTTTCATTTTAAAAATATAGTTTCATAATATGTTTTTATTGAAAATATGAATTCATAGTTTTATATAATTTTTCTAAAATTTAGTTTTTATTTAGAAAAGTCGTATTTCTTAAAAACCGTATTTTTATTTCCTTTCGAGATTGAATACTCCGTGATGAGTTCTGCATCTCGCTCTACTATCCCAAGGGTGTGCGATAATCTGCATCATCCGTTAACGGGTCTCCAACGAGGGTTGTTGATGCATAATTGCCAAGGATTTAAAATATCGATTTAAAAGAAACCCGTTTTGAAAATGTGTGGTATTTTAATGAAAATTTATTCTTTGAATTACCCATATACTTAGAATACCGTGCTATGAAACCATAATGTGCGTGAAGGGTAGGTCATTATCCCGTGAAAGATCTAAAACTATATACTCTAGTTATTGTAAAGGGGGTTATACTAAAATTCATGGTATTTTAATGAAAAGTTCGTTATATGATTGTTTCAAATGAAAATTTTGGTTAAACTCAAAACTAAATGATTGTAAACAAAATTATAAGTAGTGTGAGAAAGTTAGTTTGATGTATTTTGCTTTAAAGATGGGAGTACAAAGGTTAAAATCACACATATCGGAGTTAACTCCATTTTACTGATATGTTTTTAGAAGATGTTTTGAGATGAAAAGAAAAGGAGATAAGAGAGACTTACTCGCTGTGTAGCGATGGGAAGAGCTTAAAGAAAAAGTGGGGGTTTCCGTGGCGTCGCGGAATCTCCAGAAACAACTTCGATCTTCGATAGAAAGAGCTTGGTTGCTAACTCCACTTAATTCCACTTGCACTTAGGATTTTTTGGGATAATTTTGCTAGAAATTTCAGAATAGAGGGGAGTTAGGGCATAGGGTGGTATTTATGGTGAAGAATTAGGGTTTGGGAAAAAAAATCAGGCTTAAAAGAATTAAAATGGTGTTAAATGATAAATTGAAGGGTCACTGTTTAATTGCAGGGAAAATAAACAGTGTAAGGGAGTTGAGGGGAGTCGAAGGGACAAGTGTGCAAAGCACAGAGTCATTTAGACTCGTCAAGACCGTCGGTGCCGGCCCAAAGTGAGAAACGGGCGGTCGAGATTTGATGATCCGTCTCGAGATTCGTGTCACATGGTGTAGTCAGGATTTACTCCGTTTTGCGCATGTTTGATTTTTCTGAAACTTTTCGTTTCTCCGTGAATTGCACGTGCAACTCTTGGGCTTCCGAAAAATTAAAAAGAAAAATCAAAAAATAATTGGGTCTGATGGGATTCGAACACACAGGCTATGCCACAACAGTGTAGAGATTTTACCAATGAGCTACAGGTTGCTTCTTACTTTTATTGAACAAAAATAACTTATAATTCCTATACAACCTGAAATACCCTTTTCTATACAATAAATAAGAATTTTTTGTACAGGGGTTTCCGAGTCATTACAGTGTGAGTTTCCGTTGTACTTAGATTACTACCCTATCACGGTTCTATTGAGTCGTGCAAACAGCTTTCAGTTGGATACAGTCCTGAGCCATATGTAGGCAGTGAGCGATTGTTGGGAATTTGTCTCTTCTGATATAGGGAGTCGATATCGCACTGTGTTCGGTTGGCCAGTACCATAAGACCTTAGTCAAGAAAGTTAAGATTTACTGATAGTTGGATCAATAGTTTCTCGGATCGGTCTTGAGCCACATCGGCACGAATCATCGGGTTGTTAGGGTCTGACGTTCACCATCTCCTAGACCCGATATGCGATACTCTTAGATGAAGAGACCGGACTGTACGCAGATTGTCACGGATAGGCTAAATAGGGGTTCGGACGAGTTTTCTCGTTGGCCTTCTTTTCGACGGGTATCTAGGTAGCCGTTACGTACTTATGGTTAAACCCATTGCCATCGTACTGTCGAGTCTTTAGAGTCTCACACAGAGAGTTTCTCTGGTTCAGGCGAAATGATGTGGTGACTATATTTTGATACGTGCAGGGTTCCGATCAAATGAGTGTACTAGCTATCCGGACTTTTCATCGGACGGTTGATAATACTAGCCGGTTTAGAATTAAGCCGGATTATTAAATCAGGTATTGATTTAATAATTTACATATATATATATATATATTTCGATATATATATTCTAGTATTAAGTTCATAGCATTATTTTATCTCATTGGGTATGTGTATTTCGATACGAATATGAGTATACATATACGGTAGAGTGAATTCCATATTTATACGGAAAAATATTCTAGAAAATGGACACCTCATTTTTGTTTATCCATTTATTCATTTAAATGGAAATAAGGTAAAGGTGAACTGAGGTGAGAATATTGAGAGACATGTTTGAATATTATTGACAAATGAATTTACAATTCATTTGTCAAAACTATTCAAGTATGGTTGCTATATTTTTATTTGTAAAATTGATTATACAAAACCATGGCTTATATTTTTCTTTCACTTAGGTTTTCATTCTCACCATTTTGCTTTTCTCTCCTCACTTAGTGTCTCATTCTTCTTTCTTGCTACACTCTCATGTGTTGAGAATCAAGAGTGGAAAGAGAGAGAGAAATACTAGAACAACTCTCTACATCTCTAAATATCCTAGTGTGGTAAGTTAAAATCTTTAGTTGTTTCGCTTGTGTGAAACTAGAGCCTTGAATTATATCTCTTGAGTGGATCATCTTCGACTAAAGAAGACCGGCGGCCAAGCTCAATCACGGAGACTCCGAGAAGCCAAGGAAAAGGATAGAAGACGGAAGGACACGTATGTGTAGATATAATATTCTATCTGAATAGTTAAACTTATGGTAATTTACTAGTTTAGTGTTTGGTTAGATTCTAGATTTATGTTTTTAGCGTCAAAATTTTGAAAACCAAAGTTTTTCGTTCCGCAAAGCCCGCGGTTGTAGCGGCAAGGGCGCTGGGGACCATAACAATTTTTTTCCTTTTTTATTTCTCATATATAAATAATAAATTGGGTTATTACTTTGACTTGATTATATAAATGTGAACCAATTTATCTTCTAATTAAATTATATAAATGAGAACCAATTTATCTTCTAATTAACATGCCATGAGTTATCATTGCTTGCCTGCTTATAAAAAATATAAATCTGCACTTGCTATCCGAAGTGTGTATATTAATTAGAGTTGATTGAATCATTAAAAAGTCTACATAAATCTAGGATGGGGACTTTAATTCTTCTTCTATTTTAACTCATTAATTAATGGTATTACTGTCCAAATTTATTTTTAACTAACCTTTTTTATCAAATGGTCTTGATAATCATTACGCGGAACATAATAAAATAATAAAAAAATGAGGTGGTAATAAAAAGAGGACTATCAAAATTGAGGACTGCCAAAACTTTTTTATTTTCACCTACTAAAGTACTATATATGTATATGTACACACACACGAGAAAAGAGTTCCTAAGGGCCTGTTTGGTTGCAGGATTATTTGAGATTTGGATCGTGGAATCCTAGAATTCCACAATTTTGTGTTTGGTTATTGAATTTGGATTTCTAAGATTCCTTTGTTTTTTATGGAGGGCCCACCACAAAACATGGATTCTTGAATCCTAAATTTTTTTAAGGATTTGCAAAGATTAGGCATTATTCATTGTACTTTTAGATGGGACTCGGATACTTTATTTAATAATCCTCTCTCTATCTCTCTTTCTAAAATCCTCAAATCCAAATCCCAGTTTCTTTTCACCAACCAAACAAAGATTACAAGAATCTACAAATCAAAAACCAACCAAATAACAAATTACCAAATCCAGAAATTTTCAACCGTGCTATTTTGGAATCCAAATTTCTAAATCCTACAACCAAACATGCCCTAAGCAACTATTTCTATGTAGCTTATACACAATATGACTAAAGAGTGAGGAGTCTACCCCCTGAGTGGTCACATCTTCTCTTTGTGTGTAGGAAATTACTTTCGGGTGTTGATTAGGTCCTCTAAGGGCTTGTTTGTTTGCACGGAAGTAACATAAAAGTACTAGAAGTATCGGTACTTTGGTTGTTTGTTTTGACGAAAGTAGAGCATGAAAGTTATTTCACGGTGATGAGGTGAATCGTATGTAGCATGGCTGCTTCCAAATTTTTCTTCTCCTCATTTTCGATGGGAAGTAATCACAAGGAATATTAAAAAGAATTAATTATTTAATCCTTCTTTTTATTACTTCAAAAAAGCAATAATATATTATTATTATAAAAAAATCTTCTTGTGTTTGTCTTTTTGTAGGAAAGAAACCAACTACGAAGTTGCTTTATTTTTTGCTTCTTTCTTAAAAAGACATCAAACAAATAGCAGAAACAAAAATTGAGTCTACTTCCATGACAAATTTTTTTGGAAGCTGCTTCAATATTATTTCTGGTACTTTCCGGACAACCAAACAAGCCCTAAGCTCTATATATATTCTTGGTTTTTCTTACATCACTCCTTAAGTTCCATCACATATGTTTTATATTACTCGTCCTAACCCCTCCCTATAATATATGTTTCATTTCTTTAAATTTCTTCGTACTATCACCCATCAAGTCTTGTCGCCGTCCAAGGGTTTTGTGAGAAAGAGATGGAAAAATCAACTCTAGAGATGATTAACCCAAGGTATAAATGAAATGTTACGATATTAAAAATTAACCTTGGTTAACATCGTGAAAAGTTAGGCTTTTGGATGGAAAATGCTATAGTGAGCAATATACATTAACTTGAGATTTAAGGAACAAAAATAAAATGATTAAGATTAAAAGGATTTTTTTTTAAAATGAAAGAGAACCTGAGGAGCAATATAAAAACAATATGGTTGGTTTTTCACTATATCGTTGGAAGCCGAGCTATGCAAACTTTCAGTTTTTTTTATAGAAACTTTGATAGGGCCAATCTTGGTTTTTTGACTGATTTGAACCGATTCCATTGATCTCTTCATCTTTTGAGAAACGAGATCTTGTTTAAGATGATGTTTTTCACCATTTTTTGTTCTAGAGCCGGTTTAAAATGTATAGTATGTATTCAGTAAATTTGAAAATTGAACATTCTACATGTTTTTCCTTGTATAAAAGGAAAGTTATGTTTGTACAATCAGTTTTAGTTTTATCCTGTACGTATTAATAAATTTTAGCTTTCAAATATTTCATATCGCACAGTAAATCCGAGTAAATCGTGAGATTAGAAGGAAGTTTTAAAAGTAATCATTAATGTTTTTGGGTTTATCAACGAGTTGGCCAGTCAGGAATCTGTGATGTGAAAAAATCGTGTAAAAAACATGAAATAATCAAGAAACAGTTTGTAGGATATAATCGTTTGTCTTTCCACGGTCCGTATCAACATATCATTATGCAAAATATTTGCATGAATGCTAGATTAAATCTAAACCGGCATCTTGCAAAAGATTTTTTTCCGAAAAAGGAGCCTTTTCAAACTATCTACAAAACTAAAGCTAAAGCCAGCTTTGGTTTCGTAAATTTAAGGAGTTTTTAGCTTTTTTCTTTCCTGGTTGAAGTCTTGAAGCCAAAACAGGTAATACAACATCTATAATCACGGGTATCAGAACCATTCCAACCTTAAATCCAAACCGAACCGAACCGAACCAAATTTATTGGGATCGGGTAGGGTATAGCCGGGCAAGTGCTGTAATCGGATCGAACCAGATGTGATTGATTAACGGATCGATATAGGTTATTTCAAATTAAAATTCCGAGAAGTACCCATAGCCTTAAGGCCAAGCCCAGCCCAATTTCTTATACCAATGAAATCCAAAGCACCCAAATTACCCAAAAATGCTGCCTCCCAACGTCAAACCCTAAGCTCCCAAATTCGATTCCCCGCGTGTCTTCTCTTCGCCTTCGACTGTATCTAGCCGGCGACGCGGCGTTTGGGCGACGGTCTCGGGTGATCTCTCTCTCTCTCTCAAAATCGTGTATTTATAATAAATTTCGAATCTTTAGCGATGTATGCATTCTTTAATGCTTGGGAACTCTAAGGCAACGAGCACGCTGATCTAAATAATAAACAGGAAGTATGAAATTTGAATGTCTTAGTAGTAATCATCACTAGCCAAGCAATGGGCGTAGTGTCAAAATGAAAGGTTTTACGATTATTCGTGATGCCCTATAAGTTACAGGAGGCATTATTACAGGTATGATTGCAGCCGCTACCGATCTCAATCACTGTTTGGTTGCACCAGCTTCAGAGAGAGAAAGGATCCGAATATTTTGCTGGAGTGTTGGAGCTACAAGGTCTGAACTATAGTAACAAGCCCCTGACAATTTTACGTAGAGAGCATGTCTGATTCGCAACCAGAATGCATTCCGGTGCTACCATGGATGAGAAAACCTATTAAAATCGATCATGTCGAGACATGTCCCACCAGTGTCCTTCCGGGTCTAGATCCCAGGTATTTGTTTGCTCAGTTTTTCTTCTTCTTCTTAAATAAAGTTATTTGTTTGGTTGTAATTCTTATACTAATCAATTAGTATTATAGCCCGCCTCGTCTGGTATCTAGTTTTGTTGTTTTTCGATAGATGATGCTTTTGCAATAGATTTCATGGTCATGGCATATCAAAATCGTGTTTTGTGGCAACATCAACAATGAATTAGCTTTGTGGGAATTAAAAAAGATTTCCCCTTGATGAGTATGAAAGTCAAATCCTTGCCCTGTTGACAAGCTGATGGAATGAAGCTTTGGCTCTTAATAGTTATAAACTTATATGCACTAGCAACCTCATGATGTTAATAGCAAGGTTTGTCCACGATACCTGGAATTTCTAAGAGAGTAGGAAATTATTCACTTGGTTATGTTTTCCAACATGCTTATGGTCTTAGTTAATTCTTCCACAATGACCAGGGGCGGACCCAGGAATTTGGATCAGAAGGGGTACATCAGCAACCATGCATGTTCAACTCCTTTTATACATTTACGCCATTAATTTGATAATTAAAAAATGTTAAATTTATATGAGAATATTTCTACAATATTTTATGTCTAGGCTTTATGGTTAAATTTCCCTTGTTTAAAAAAAATACTAAAAAAAAATAGTGAGAATTATGAGATTTGAACCCAAGACCTCCTATATTGAAATCAAATGTATTACCACTAGAGTAAAAAGCTCTTATGAATTGATATAAAGAAGTAAATATATATAACATATATCCAAAAAGTACCCGACTTCAATTCCAACCATTACTCGGTCTTTTTTCCCCCGAAATTTGAGAGGGGGCACGTGCCCCCTCTCGCCTCAATGTGGGCCACCCCTGACAATGACCGCCCTTTCTTCTTGCTTCAAATTGCGTGCTTTCAATCTGGGAATATGCACGACTTTTCATCATCAAAGATTTTTTCGTGCTCTTTATATACTCCAGATCACTTTGAGAAATGTGAGTTGTATTTAACATATCTTGCTTCTGACATTAGCGGTGTAGTATCTTCATTGCTATCCCTGCAGAATATACTTCACTCACCCCAATTGACCAGTATTACCATCTCTCTCTCTCTCTCTCTCTCTCTCTGTGTGTGTGTGTGTGTGTGGAAGGAGGGAGGGCTTAATCTTTAAGCATATCTTGAAGTTTTAATAATTTTGAGCATCCACCTTTAATCGGAATGGCAACCTTTAGGCTATCAACATAGGTGCTGGTGCTGGTGCCAAGCTGATGGCATTGGTACCTTGTTCCTTGTGCTTGGTAGATGAAATATATGTCAGATAAAAATTTTAATCTAGAAATTGTCGCCATTTTTATTCCGTCAACTGTTCACTATTATTTGTAGCTGAGCTATTAGAGTAATTTCTGGGCATGCACTTTTCACATGCTACTATAGGTAGCTCTTGCAACATAACTCGAGAGGACATATGACTCTTCTCCATGGAAAAGTGCCATTTGTAATGATATGACCGTATACCAATTGAATACCCTCATATAACGCCAAGAGTTTTTGCATTATAATAGTAGAGATACAGATTTTTCATTTCTCAGATACCATACACTTAGAAACTGATTGAGGTTACCCAAATTATCCATTTATACCCAGCTTGAGTTTGTTTTCTTACTTGCAATTTTTGATAACATACGGAATAAACCAGTATAACCTAAGCTAAGCACCATTTTTTCCTGCTGATATATTATGGGTCTTTTTTTGTTGCGATTCATACCATATCGACTAAATTTTATGCATGCTTAGAGTCAAAAGCTGATACTTTTTATCACTCCGTGAAAGAGAGTTTGGGTACCTTCTGTTTCACATATTGCATTTAATTGATTATTGCATAACATAAATTGATATGGTTACAGTAGATTTTTCTAGCAAAGCTTATGGTAAAAGCTTGTAAGATGCTCTTCAGAAGGTCTATTTTACTCCTAATTTTAGATTGCAGGAGGCTTTGACAAGAATGGGTATTGAATCACTTTTTCGTGTGCAAGTAGCGGTATGGCAAGAAATAATTGGTTTTGGTGCGTTTGAGAGAGACATTTGTGTTAATTCACCAACAGGAAGTGGCAAGACTCTGGCTTATGCACTCCCAATAGTTCATATGCTTTCAACTAGGAAAATCAAATGCTTGCGTGCGTTAGTTGTCGTGCCTACTCGAGATCTAGCATTGCAGGTATGTGACAAATTCTCGAGTTCAAGTCAATATCATCCTATTGATATTTTTCCTTTTAGACTGACTTCAAGTGCTTGCAAGTTGTCTATATAAAGCTACTTGAAATTTCAAAGTTTTATCTTGGTATAATCCGTCAATGCCACTCGTTCTATGCTACCTGGTCGAAACAAATGATACTTTCATGGTGCAGCAGATACTATTTCAACATGGAAAATATCCAAAAACTGAAATAGGGGGATGTGGGTGTATAGAACAGATGCAAACTGACCATTGAAAGGTCTGGTATGAGTTCAATGTTATTCCTTTCGGGTATGAAGCTCAGATATGCTGACACATTTGTCTCACTCAACCCTTTTTAAGGTTAAATATTAAGTTTTGGGCAATTTATTTTTCACAAAATCCTTTTCTGCTTGCAAAGGTTCTCACTCTACATCTGACTGTATTTTCCTTTTTCTCTTAAAAAGAATGGGAGAGGATCTCTCTCTCACCCACCCACGCCCCCCCCCCCCCCAAACACAGACGAAGTATCCCAATCAAATACGTGAACATTTGAATATATTTACGGTTCATAGTTTCTTTGTAAGCTCATGCTCTGGAATTAATTTGATTCATACGTTTGTGAAGGGTCCGTTGGTATTACGTATTAATCCATGAGGCCCTTCTATAGATGTTCAAATGCTGATAGTTTACTGTCAATTTTTGGTTATCATTTCTTTTTGTCGTCTAAGTCCATGGATCTATCTGTTCTTATTTGTCCAGGTTAAAGAAGTTTTTTCTGCTATTGCTCCTGCTGTGGGATTGAATGTTGGTTTAGCGGTTGGTCAATCATCAATTGCAGATGAAATTAAACAACTTATTAAGAGGCCTAAGCTTGGGATGGCTTCACCTTTTGATCCAGAAGACTTGCACATGGAACTAAATAGTGCTGTTGACATACTGGTGGCAACCCCAGGAAGGCTAATGGATCATATTAACACTACAAAAGGGTTTAGTCTAAAACATCTATGTTATCTGGTAATTCATTTGGAATTTTATTCTCCTCTCTTAATATTTTCTTTGATTTCTCAAATGTTATAGCCTTCAAGACCCGTCTATTTTACCATCTTGAGAATTAACTCAAAACCTGTAATTCTATCAATTGTTTTAAGGGGGGTTATATAACCCCCTTAAAAATTTTATTTTCAAAAATCTCCCTTTTAAATTCAATATTCCAAATATCCCCCTTCTAAGTACGCTGTTAATCCAAATATCCTCTCCGTTACATTTTACCATCCAAAAACTAACTATGGTTGGTTGCGGCTGACCAGGGTCTCAATCTCTCAATCGTTCTTCCATCTCTCAATCTTTCTTCTCTCCCTAAAAAATCCTCTCAAAAAACCCCTCCCCGCTCTCTTCCTCATCCTTTGATTTTCATAAACAACCTTAAAAACCCAAAGAAATTCGATGTTGAAGACGAAGGAAGGCTTCGATCATGCAGTAGAAGATTTCTTGACGGGGAAAATGTTTGTTATAACTTATAATTCTACTTGATTTGCATTTTTCCAAAAATTCTAAACTTAGGGTTTTTTCATTTTGGAATCAAAGTAAGAATCTCAAGTGTGAACTCATTCTCGTACTTGGAGGCTACATGATTTCTGCGGTAAGGACCCCCAAACTATCTTTCATCAATGAATTAATCTTTGGATGAGAGGAATCACCATGATTTTATCTCCAAAAAGAAATCCTGAAATTGAATTTCTAGGAATCCCTAACCCTAGAAAAATCCCAATTTGATTTAGGAAGAATAGGTGACTGTTGGGGGGGGGGGAGTTTCATCATTTCCCTTCCCCAAACAACTAAAAGTTAACTATGAAGGAATATTCCTTGCGGATGTTGGGTCAAACTAATCGTCGGGGGTTATTTGGTTAACTTAAAAATTTTAAGGGGGATATTTAGAATATCAAATTTAAAAGGGAGATTTTTGGAAATAAATTTTTTAAAAGGGGAGTATATAAAATAAAAACCTTGTTTTTATTGTACATATGGTCAGTTCACTTATCTACTGCACTTAGTAACCTATTTGTATTGATTGAATTAACTTGCAGAAACCTTAATAAACGGTAAAATGTTTATTTATAATCACTTGCACCATAAAGTGCATATTTATGAAGTTTAATTTTATTTGTTTCTTCATGTGAGAAATGAGAATATGGTTTTTTAAATCAGGAGTAAGATAAACACTGTAAAATAACATTTCAGTTTATGTGATATCAGAGAGTAATAAAAATATAACGCCAAAAGATGTGCCAAAGATTATATCTGGTGTAATTTAATATACTAGTGTTATTTAAGAATAATGGAATTAATAACTAGGAATTTAGATCGCTTGGCACTCGGGAGAACAGAGTTCCGCCATCCAGATTCCAGAGTATAAACCGGTCTAGGTTTGGCATTATGACATAAACAAAGAAAGACATTTACAGGGTTTTCTATCAGTTGTCTGTCTTTAAAATGCCTGTAGTTTGCAGGACTATGTATTGACGTTTTTATTCTTGATATGATTTCCAGGATCCTTTCCTGTAAAAACCTAACCTCCTCCTTTGAGTCGCTCTAAGAATATACAAACATAAACAGTGTAATGTATCATGTTATACATAAGACCAATATTAAAGAGGATAAACAACTATTACCTATTGTGTATTGCAGGAACTTTCCTTCTCCTGATGAAATCTTATATTTGCTCGGTTTAATTATTCTCTGAATTTTGTAGGTTGTTGATGAAACCGATCGATTATTAAGAGAGGCATACCAGTCTTGGTTGCCGACTGTCCTTCAGCTTGCTTGTTCAAATGATCAAGCACTGATTGATGGAGCACAGATTGCTCCGTCTATGCTTGGTTCCCTTAATACCATGAGAATATGGTGAGCCCTGTTTGTTTTTATTTCTTTCTATCAACTTTTTAACAAATCTTGGGAACCTGGACTTAACAAATGCTGTAACAGAGCGTAAATTCGCAGTTTTTGTTTGGGTTAAATTATTTGACGAAAGCTCTAAATGGTTCTGATGGTTTTGTTTCTATGCAGTGGTACAGAGAGGGGCTTTAAAGGCAAAACATACCCAAGGCTGGCAAAAATAATTCTTTCTGCTACGCTGACTCAAGATCCTAGCAAGCTATCTCAATTTGATTTGCACCACCCTTTGTTGTTGAAGAGTGGGCATAAGCGCTACCAGTTACCTGAACATCTTAAATCCTATATCTTGGTTTGTCATGTTGACTTGCACCTTTTTGTTTATTCAGTCAAATCTTCATAAAAATGAATTTTTGATGAGACACACACACACACATACTATGTACAACACACAAATATTCACACACACACACACACACACGCACAGACTCATATATAAAGGATCCATTGAGAACTAGTTCTCAAAATAGGAAATGAGAACTTTTGATCCACAAAATATTTTGACGATTGGTACCTGTTCCAGTTGATCTTTATACCTTCAAACCTATGTGTATGAAAAGTAAAAGGATTTGAAGACCGCTTAATTCATGCATCAAGTGAAGTTTATGTTGTATTATGAAAGACGTTCATTTTGCACCGTCAGGGGTCTTCAAATCTTTTGATTTTTCCATACACATAGCTTTGAAGGTAGAGAGATCAACATGAACGGCACACACACACATCTTAATAAACATCTTAATAACTGTTTACTATTTGTTAAAAAAATTATTGTCTTTTTCTTTTTTTAGTTCAACCAGCATCACAGTATCATTCCAGTGGCTTTCTTTCTCATTTATACATGGCTTTTAAATTTTCCAATGATTACGGATTTGAATACTGGTTTTATTTTACATTTATCTGGTGGCACTAAACAAGAATTAACTTCCTAATTAGTTTATTTAATGATATTGTTGGTAGTCGTGATTGTCTTTTATGACATGTCGTTAAAGAATAAGAGGAGTTGTGATGGTCTTGCTCTCTTTCTTTTCCAGATATGTAAAGCAAGTCTGAAGCCATTGTATTTGGTTTCTCTTCTACAAGATCTAAGAGGGGAGAAGTGCATAGTCTTTACATCATCTAAGGAATCAACTCACAGGGTCACCACCTTGTTGAAAAAATTTGGAGATTTACCCTTTAAATTTAGTGAGTTTTCAAGTCGGCAACCCCAACCAGTCAGAAAGTAAGTGAAATGATAAAAGATGAAGCCTTACATTCCTCACTATTGTAGAAATTTTGTTGAGCAATGCATGTCCATACCTTTTCATCACAAGTTATTTTCAGAAATCTTGGTAAGCAATGCATGCCCCCATAACTTTACGAAATAGCAAATGACCTTAAGGTAAGATTACAGAAGTAGGAATCAGAAAACTTCAGAGGAGTTTGTACTGACGTTAAGTAAATTAGTACAAGGAGATGGATTATCAGAATATTTTGTTTTAACTACTTGTTTATTGTAAGTATTCCCAATATTGCATGATTAGATTTGCAAAAAATTAAAATACAGACCAACCTGAAATATATATATACTGGCGAAAATTTTACGCCAAAAAAATAATCTGGTGAAAAATTGTCTTTTTAATTTCTCAAGTTTTTCTAGTGATCATTAGGATTTTGTCCTTGAGAGTTTTCTATCTGGATTACCATCTTAATAGCAGAATCAGAAAAGTAACCTCTGAAAGACTTGCATGTATCGTGGAAGTACCGGTGGAAGTACCAATGGCTCATGGCTCATGGCTCATCCATCAATAGTAATTGTCCCACAGTTCTTTGTAATCTTCAGGTTTGTTTGCCCATTCCAAATTAGTTACTGTGCAATCGTCATATGCACGAAGGCATGCATGCTCATAAGAGCTAATGTTTTTCCCTTGTTGAATACATTTTGTACTATGTCTTCTCAAATCTATTATTATAGACAAAAATACACTTCCAAGGATACCAGCATTATGTACATGTAAAGGCATTCATAGCTCAAAGATTATGGCTTATGCAAGCTGTTAGTTTGACAGAGAAATTTCATTATGCAGGAGAGCACTGAAGGCCTTTAGGGATGGGAAAATTGACGTGCTTGTTGCTACAGATGCATTTGCACGAGGAATGGATGTTGTAGGAGTAGGAAATGTAATTAATTATGATATGCCTACTTTTACCAAGACATATGTGCACCGTGCCGGCCGCACTGCAAGGGCAGACCAAACAGGGCGCTGCTTTACTCTTATGAGTAAAAGTCAGGTAATGAATTTTTCTTTCCTGACCTTTTGACCATGGTTCATTTTAAGATGCTTCTATAACAGAGCATGTTGGATATTAGCAATTTTACCATTTTAGCATCTAAATCATTTTCTGAAGATAAAGAATAGGGAAATACGCTATGAAATACTTAGGTAAAAATGTTCTTAAGCTAGCGAAGGCATCTATTCCTACTGGGTGTGTGCCTTTATTTAATAGCATCTCCAGCATTTGATGATTCATTTCTGTTATAGAACATTTTTTTAAAAATTATAATAATTGGATAACTAGTATAATACTGATTTGGTGTATGTGAAATATCAATTGGTCTTGAAATATTTAGTTATCTTGCTGTTATTAATGTACTTTTTTTGTAACCCTTATAGTTGAATTCCATTATTTTCCAAGTTGTGCATGAATGAGTTATGCGAGCTTTTATGCATTTTGTATAGTTTAATAATAACTCTCCTGGTATGTGCATTACTTCTAATGGTGTACAGTGATATGTTCATTCGTGTATATGTTTAACTAGGAATTTAGAACTAAAGTGACAAAAATAGCTATAAATTGTTGACCCATATTAGGAGGGTGAACTAGCGGTGTAAGACCTAGAGAGCACTAGAAACTATCAATAATGGCTAGCTGAGATTTGCATCAGGGTCTTCTATGATCTTGGAGTACTAAGTTATCATGATAATGCTCAAACCAAGCAGTTTTCTCCTAAAAATGTTGTTTATAATGTTCATTGACGGGCAGAACTACAATTTAGTATTCCTTAAGCTTATTTCTGCAAACTCATACGACAAGTGATTTTTATTTTGCTTAGAGTTATTCTTTCCTTCTTATTTCAGGTTAAAAGTTTCCAGAACATGCTTCAGAAAGCTGATAATAACTCCTACAACACTTACTCCCTGCCTGCTGAATCATTAGAACGGCTTCATCCTGCATATCTTTCAGGTGCGTTCATAGAATGGTTGAATACTTGGTGCGCATACTGTTTGTTATATGTGAGAAAAATAGGTTCCATTTATTTTATTTCTTCAGTTTTATGAATTCTGATATATTTGTTATCGTCATATTTCCCTTTCTTGGTTTTTTTTGTGAATATACCAGCATTAGAGAAGCTGAAATATTTCGTTGAATTAAAAGCCAAAAGGTCTGGTGTTCACTTAAGGCATCATAAGAGCAGGAGCAACTAATGTAGATGGAGCTAACGACATTATGGAAGAAATATATGTATACATGATCTTTTGCTATTACTTTGTTTCTCCGGTAAGCTTGAAGTTTTCCGTTTTTAACAGGATATAGTTCTTTCTTTCATTTATATATTTGTCAAAATTTTGAGGGACCAGTGTATGGACATAACTTCATATCAATAACCTTGCTCCTTGTGAATAGACATGTTGGAGCTCAATCATTCATTTTCTTCAGTAAGATAATCTTAGTTACTGGTTTTGTATGCTTCAATTTCTAGCTTCGGTACTTGTTTGAACAATGAAATTATACAGCGGTAGATCACTTCACCTAGGGAAAACATGTCCACATTGAATATGCACTTTCTTCAATTCTATTTATTTAGATTGTCAATTACACACTAGTGATTCATTTATTTACTCCCCATGCAGCTGAACTATCTGGCACTAAATGTTAGGAGCCAAAGATATCACATTAAGTACCATCTGTACGTCTCAGCTTTAAAATTTTAAATGCCCATTTGTTTAGGCACGTGCTGCTTAATTTCCCAACATTTAGTAATATTATTTAAGCCATCTTATAAACTTTTTTTCGTGAAATTAAATTTAATATTACATTAATACAGACTATAAAGGCAACGGGATATTATTAACGGAAAAATAATTTAAAAAATAACAATGTAATAGGGGTAAATAACAAAGTCTAACAGATATGATAAGAAAAAATACTTATAATAGATGTCTTCCCTATAAAAGAGAGAGAATCGACTTTGCTGGTTTGAGCCGTTGAAATGAATAATGAAAAAGAGAATGGATTGTGAATTGTGATGGTTTGAGCATTTGCAATGGATAACGAGAAATGCACAACATCAGAAGTCGATTAGCCACAGCAAACAATTCCTTAAAGGCATGTCTTTTTGTTATTTAATGATGATTATGTCCCTAATCATGTGGCCATCCCAAAAATAAGGCCTTATTTTGTTCTTCAGCTCCATCAGCATCATAACCAATGCATCGTCTGGAAAAAAACAAAAATCATCATATATTTTATGTACATCTCATGTATAATAAATTAAGATCTAAGATAATCCCCTATGTTTGGAGAAATAATTAACGAGAAAGATGATTAAAGAGAAGATTAAATAGTTGCTCCAATCATTCAGAGAACGGAGGCTTCAAATTAGTTCATATTGCAATTTGTTACTATAAATTCAATATGAACAGAATGCATAAAACAGTTCCTAGAATTATTAAAGCTTAATTCAATACCATAACTAACATTATTCATTAATACCGACCATAATAAGTCATCAATTTGTAATAATATGCTTCTACAACCACAGCAATGGGGTTCCTAGCAAGATACTTTTCCTGTTCACGAACTCATGTTCCTTCAACAGCAACTGCCCCTTCCACTAACTTCGTCCCTTCACCCCAAAGCTCGCATCATCACACGTACCATAAGAAAACAATGTATCAGGGATGACTCTGACTGCATATTCATGTGCCTGAGACATTTGACCTAGTATACAGCACCGGCGGTGTGCAAATGTCTCAGAGCCAGATGGATTTGCAAGTCAGTTTCGTCCCTTGTACAATGTTTTTTTAATACTATGTACGATCATGCGAGCTTTGGTGTGTGTGTGGAAACTAAGAAGGATTTAGTGGAAGGGGCAATTAAGGTTCATAACATGGGTCCGTGAACATGAAAATTATCTTGTTAGAAGACCCTTTGTTTTGGTTGTTGAAGTATAATACGACTAATTGGGGCTTGTGTTGATGTCAAAACCGCTTGATAACCACATGGCTGGCCTAATGGTTGCGGCCACTTGGTCAGGATAGGACGATGTGAAGCCTTGAGATTGTTCAAGGGGAGAGATCTGTACTGAAACATTGCTCGGCATGGTTGCAGATGTAGTGGAGTTGAGGAGGTTAGTTATTGTGATCATTAAAGGGAGGTTAAGGAATGTAAGACGATGAAGCACCAGTTCTTTTTCTTTTTTGTGGCGTAGGAGAGTCTTAGGCTTGAAGGAGTTTATCCATGTAAACAATGCACATGGATCTCTCAGTCACAACTGAAGTGGGGGATTGAGAAAGAGAAGAACGAGTAAAAGTAGTGGATAGAAGACGAGAGAGACATGGCAATATGCTGCATTGCCGCAGTGATGCCTTGTTTACTCATTTGA
Source organism: Agapanthus africanus (assembly GCA_030015575.1). Taxonomy (NCBI): domain Eukaryota; kingdom Viridiplantae; phylum Streptophyta; class Magnoliopsida; order Asparagales; family Amaryllidaceae; genus Agapanthus; species Agapanthus africanus. The sequence continues at coordinate 96,984,835 of JASDDO010000014.1, read as the reverse complement.
GTTCTTAGTACTTGTTATATTGAGGAAGATGCCTTCACTCTTCAGTGACATGTTCTACAGGTGTCATGTGTGCATTTAACAAGGACCGGTAAAATTATGAATATTGTTATCAGTGGGTATCTAAATATATTACACCAATATGCATAAGTTCGTTCAAAAGGGCCAATGCAGAACAAAATTACCTAAAATTTTCAATAGGGCTATTTTATCACAGAAGGTGGATTGCTGGAATACATAGCTAGCACACATCAATAATTCCCATTAATCAGCCTTTCCAAATCGATAATTGTATCACAGATTGAATAGGGTTTCGCATCACAACTCTGCAAACTATTTATGCTGCACGGAGCAGTGGCAGGATCATGCATCAACCACTTGGTGCAAGAGTTAAAGCCCAATTGAACGAGAGGTTGATAGTGGTTAACTTCTCTCTAAACTACATTATCTTGTTTCTTCGCCCCTCTTTTATACGTTATCTTGTTTCCTCCGTTAGTAACCATTAGCAACCCTCTGTTAGTAAAAGCGCCCCCCCCCCCCCCCCCGCCCGGCCCCTCTGTTGTTTTGTTTTTCAAATATCAGAAGTCATAGGATGCTATACCCTATATCTCACAAGTGTATAACTACAACGAAGGAAAGTTTATCAGTAACTTGAGAAAAGTTCAAACACAACAGTAGCATACTAACACATATTTGTTATGCACAGGGAAGTACATATGTATGTATGTACGGACATATATACATGCATTAAAAAATACATGATGCTCACTTACCTCAACATTCAAACATATATGCATAAAAATGTAGACATATTAATACATGGGGGTAAAATACTGTCCACTGGAGTACTTATAAGAGTTTGTACATAAAGGCAAAGTTGTTTCAATTTTGATACTTTTTTTCTATGAATACATGCAACTTTATCATCTATATATAGAACCTTCTTTGTATCCGACTTTGTATAGAAAGTATTGAAAACCTGGCAATCCAACTAATTCTTCATGTTGTTGTATACATTCAATTTAAACTGGTACCTTAATTGATGCTCCAGCCAACCAATTACATACATGCAAAGTGGTTAATTAGGATGGTGCTTTTACCCCAAATATATGCATAATTTTCATCTGAATGTATACGACCTTTTTTACCTAAAACCCAAAGTCTACGACATGGGAATTGTGACAATGAGAATACTAGATCAGGACAGGCAACCAAAAAACACAGACAAGATTGAAGATAGGAGATAACCCGTCTATTTCCTTTAATACGGCCAAGATGCAAAGTTTCATACTTTTTTTAGGGGTGGGGGGTGGCGTGGGGGTTTTGGGTGGGTTGGGGGGGGGGGCGCTATTGAGAGACTATTTTAATGAGCCACTGAACAAATTGCTTGCTTCTGCTGCACCAAATATTCCAAAGTTAGCAAATTGTGAAGAAATATTATTTAGCCTAATAAACTGAGGCATGAATACATGTGGATCATCCTTTTCAAGTGAATTAGGCAGCTGTGTATCGGACTTGACACTGGTGTCTACTAAAGCTTGTTAGAATCAGGATCAGAATCAAACTAACTAAAGGAAACTTCCCCAAAATATATGAATAAATCAAATGTAAATAATATTACAAGTTCTAAATAAATCTAGAAGGAAAACACAACTGCTTTCAAGCAAATCCCTATAATCATCAACTTTAGGGTTGAATATAACGAGGCATAGAATGATTTTTAGTTTGGCTCAGAGCCTAATGCAACAAAACCTTGTTTGTCAGCTTGAAGGCAATAGAGTTGATACATGAAGTTGAATATCTAATTGAATATCTTTAAATTTACCTAAGTTCTAGAAGTCCATAGGCCTTGAAATTCCAACTTTGACTTATTTTCTTTAGGAAAAACTTAATTTTAGGATTGAATACTATTCTGGTTGAACAACCTGTCAACTTCGTCCTTAAGATTAGGTGGGTATTAGGTATTTGTCAAAACAACCAAGGTTATCTTTATACCACAAAAGGCCACATGGATGCAAATTTCATACGACAATAGGATTCAACGGGAATTATCCTTTTATTTAATAAAATTATTACACAATAGATGAAGAAAATATAGGAAAGTTCTGAAGGCAGCTTCAGCGATAATATGGAACACACAAATCAATACATATGATGTGTATAAATAAGTAAATAAAATTTATTTATAGGAAAATTCAGCGCATCATGCCGCCTTGGTTAACTGGAGGCATTGTCACCCCATGCGCTTGCTTATCCATGTTTGCATACCATCCTGGAAAAAAAAACAATTATTAAAAAAAATTAATCAGATCTGAGCAATTGCATAAATAAAAAAGAAACTACTTGATTTTCGTTCCATGCATATTGAACCTGAGAAATCTCGTTAGAAAATCATAACTTACCTATTTTCATGTCAAATCCTCGATTGCTTAGCTCTCTATACTCTTGGCACAGGGCGCAGGGTTCGCAGCAGCAATGGAGGCAGCAGTCATTGCAAGGGCTTTCTTTCAAGTTGTATTGAGCTCTAATCTTCGATCGATACATGCATGAATATATCCAGTGACAGCATGTAAACCACTCCAGCAGTGCATACAGTGCTCCGCTTGTTCCGCATGCTGAATCAACATGAGAAAAAATATTTATTTACAAATTTAACTATCAAATTGTGTGCAACATGTGATCAATGTTTCTGACTGTCTTTCAATTATTTTGTAATGAAGTTATTATGTCTCAGCAGGATGATTATGGGTTGTATTGATTGTAATCTGAATATTATTAGAATGAGTATATTTAAGCCCAAAAAGATATTCTCTCTCTGTTCGTCGATATTTTAAATGTTCTTTTTACCAAAGAGACAGGTTGTCCGAGACGATATCCTTAGTGGAGATACCGATAAATTTAAGAAAATTCATATTCATTTCTAGCAAATGAATTCATTGGAAAATCCTAATTCAATTTTCAATAATTCATTATTTGTGGAATATGTTTCCAAATCTGATTTAGACTTACAGGTAGAGCCTCTGTCCACGACCTCTGCAATGCGACCGAACGTGACACACGGACAACAGAAAGTCATGCAACCTACACAAGCGACAGAAAGTCATGCAACCTACATTGCGAAAATAAACGGCAAGGAAATGACTGAGAGAAACAGGCAAACCAAATTAATCGCAGTTTATCATGAGCAACATGCTTACAGTTGCCACAATCTTCGGTACATCCGCAGAGTCCAGTGGACCACTCTTGAGGTTGTGTCTGAACGGGAATGGGTCCCGGTGGCGGCGGCATGTACTGGCCGGGCCCACTTACTGGGATACCCATGGGCGGCGGCGGCGCGCTTGGGTAATATTCATTCTGTTTTGTTTGATACATTTTTAGGGTGGGGGGGGGGGGGAGGGGGGCAGTGGAATGGAACAAGGGATAGATGTGCCTTATATAGAGCAATGCACACAGAATGTATATATATATATATAGAGAGAGAGAGAGAGAGAGAGAGAGAGAGAGAGATTTGTGGGGAAGCTTCATAACCTATTCAGAGTCATCTTATATATATATATATATATATATATATATATATATATATATATATATATTTGTGGGGAAGCTTCATAACCTATTCAGAGTCATCTTATATATATATATATATATATATATATATATATATATATATATATATTTGTGGGGAAGCTTCATAACCTATTCAGAGTCACCTTAGCTGACCCTGACTGCTTCATGCTTGTTTTTCTATGTGTATTTATGTTTGGGTTTGATTCATTCAATCATCTAGTTTCAATTATTATTCTATACCTATTCATTACGCGTATTTTACCAATGCACCCTCATTTTATTAGTGCGATGCTAACGAAATCAAAGACAAAAGTCAAAAACAGAGGTCTGATGAAACAGTAAGCAAAATAAATTAATGTCATTTGGGCCACAAATTGTTGGACTTTGGTCCCGATCCAGCCCAAACCGCCTAATCAAGTGGTCAGGGCAGGTCGGGGATCGGGGACCTGACCTGGAGCAGGGACAGAGCAATTGGGCTTGAACACCCGCACCAATTGGGTGCGGGTGAAGCTGAATCAGGCTAATCTAGGCCGTCTATCGTATTTTCTTCGAGGCTATATACAAGAGCCTATTAGATGGGATACAAAGACAACAAGGAAAGAAAGAAAACTAGCAATTCTAGCCTCCACAAGACATGCTTTAGAATTCTCTACCGTTATCTACATGCCGTGGTTCCAGATGCCTCCCTTTTGACCATATGGTAAAACTGTCGACCATCACAATGAAGAAAAGGTCCTAAGCAGAGAGGGATTGTATCTGTCATGCCCTGCTTCCTAAATTAGTCACAATACGAGGGATGACAAGGCCAGCCATGCTCTCACGGTCAAGTAAATGTCCTGCCGTAGTCACACTTCGACTTCTAGCATTACGAGGTAATCAGTAATCATAACACAGGTAATGAGAAATACAGTCATTAATTCTATCAAAACGGATATAAAACTAATCAGATAGAGTCAAGGAAAAGATTGCGCTGGCATCGCTGATCTAAATGTCCGTAATATCCTCGAGGTAAGACAGGTTTTGATCCGAGCTAAGTGCACTCCTCACTCTGAGTATGCATACTCAGGTCGTTAGAGCGACATAATAGCAATATATATGAATATGTAATATGTGCAATGACGATAAACATGAAGCAGTAACACAGAGTAATGACGCAAGCATGAAGTAACCGGTAAATGTAACGATAATGCAAGTGTATCAGATCAGTAATCAATGCAATGTCCATGTCACTAAAGCTATCAGTCTTTAAGTCTCAATGTCCATATCACTAAATTTATCGTCAGTCTAAGTGTGAGCGTCAACCACCGCAGGAGTATCCCAAACCTAAGGGTAAGCCTCAGGAGCAAAGGAACACGGGCCCAAATCACTATCAGTAAGAATCAGAATCACTATCAGTACAACTCCCGAAATCACTAAATATGCCGGCAGTGGGACTACTGAGATTTCGTTGATCAAACTCGCACTTAGACTACCCCACACCTCGCGGTCTATATTAAACACCGACCATGAATCTAAATACTAGTCGCTCTATGACAAGTCTATGCGAGAACTGAAAACAGGGTCTCCATCAAGCATGTCTTGACTGATTTCCAAGATAAATGGATAGTGCTCGATGTCTTATCTATGACATTAATATAAGTGCTTCTATACCCATCCCATACCAGTTATAGTTACACTTATATATGTCCCATAGGTGTCGACAATACAATAACTAACTGGTTCCGCTGATTATGTACAAGTACGCGTCACTTTCACTATTCAATCACTCTTTTACACTAACGTACTTGCCACAATCCAATCACTAATATTTATCACTTGGTAATGTAACACGATCACTAGGATATTGATGTAAATGAACACTATTTACAAGGGTATAACAGTCATGCAACATGATGGGAATACAGTAAATGCACTACTGAATACATATGAGCAATCGGTGTCGGTTGGATTAGAAAAATCATATAAAATCACACGTGCATAATTTGGTGAAACAATATAAAAACGTAAACAGTGTATTAAATTATCTCTACAGCAAAATTGGTTTCGAGTCAATCGGGTATCAGGTTTGCGAGTTAGGATCATTCCACTTTAAGTGTTCTCTGCTGGAAATCCAGTTTCAGAACTGGAAGTCCGTTTTGTAACACAGTTTACTCCCTGTTGGGATCATAATTAGGCGACGCTACAGTTAGATAATATTTAAACTTATCTATTATGTTTCCAACGCATCAGACGGATCAATAGTATCCACTGTACTTAGGGAGATATGCACTGTCTAAGGTTAAAATATACATTCTGGTTCTGCATGAAGCTGCAGAACATATCTACGGTTTAAAAGGTGTTATAAATATCAAAAGACACCGGAATATAATGAGACCGGTACCGTTAGAAATATAATTCAATTCTCCATGCTTCCATATATGGTTCCACACACTTGCGCATTCAAACGGGGTGATATGTGCGTTCTAAAACAAGCAAAGGTGGAGATTCTTGTCCCGGACTGCAGTCCAGAGCCACGAATCGCCTCAGCTTTCGTCGTTATGACCTATTAAAATTCAGAGATAAACTATGGTATGCTGTAGCCTTGTCTGTTGGCTTCGATACGAGCCCTCGGATACAACATTCCGGTATATATCCAATTTACCATGATTTTCACGATCTAGGTGTGCGAGGAATTTCAGATTTAACGGTTCTAAATAGGGGTGTCATCTCAAGATGTTAAAGTCCGTATTCTCAACGCAACTTTTTACGTGCTATCCATTATCACTAAAGGAATCTAGTAGCCATAAATTCCGCCATTTTAAGATATATTTTGATCCAGGGTTTCACATTGATCGACTTGATTATGCATATCGGTGTCATTCGGGATATTTATTTCGATTAGTCGACATGAGTTTTTATCAGTTCAATTTATAAATATTATCAAAATGAAAATAACATTCACTATACGGGTTCCAATCACAACCCCTAACTTACCACGGTTTATTATTAAAACTACCGTGATACTTTGCGGTATATAGCTAGATACACCCATAGTCACATAATTCGCGAATTATTCGCCGAATTCGCGAATAATTCGCGAATTTTTTATCAGACGAATTAATCTCCGAATTAATCGCCATTGCCGATCTGGCCGAATAATTCGCGAATTATTCGCGAATAATTCCCGAATTATTCCCGAATTATGTGAGAAAACAGCGAATAATTCAAAAACAGCAAATAATTCACAAAATCAAAACCTAGCTTCTCATATATTAATTTATTGCTCGAAATCCTTCTCGAACATTTCCCGAACACTTACCGAATCTTTCCCGAATACCTGCCGATTTTTTCCGAATAGTTCTCCGAATCCGAATTTTCGACCTCGCCGAATTATTCCCGAACGACGAATTTGTGACTATGGATACACCCACTCACACTCTCACATATCTATACACATCGATCTATTATTACTATTGTTTCTCCCAATCAGAGCAAAGCTCTATTTTGAATTTCAAAATTCAAAAACTGAAGCAACGCTTCAGATCCCGTGCGCTGCGCGCCACGTGTCAAAAGCAGACACGCCAGTGCCGGGAGCGCTGCGTCCTAGGCAGTGCACCCCAATCAGAGCAAAGCTCTGTTTCAAAATTCAAAATTTAAAAGTTGAAGCAACACTTCAGATCCAGCGCTCTGCGCCGCGCGTCACGTGTCGAACACAGGTGCGCTAGCGCAGTTGCGTTGCGCTCTGCGCCACGTGTCGAACGTAGGTGCGCTAGCGTAAGGTGCGCCAGCGCTGGAATTAAAAATTCCCCCACCATCAGATCAAAAGATCTACTAATAATAAATTATTAATTAATTAGAACTAAAGTTCTGTTATGGAAAGATTTTTCAATCTTATTAAAATAAGAAGATTATCTTCTGTGAAACAGAAGCCTTAGGATCAAAGACCCAACGGTGGGAAATATTCCCGAATCAATCAGAGAAAGATCTCTTAAAACTGATTTAACAAATTATTTGGCCCTATATAAAGGACCCTAGACTTCAAGTCTAAAAATATAGAGAATACAGAAGAGATAGAAAAAACCCTTTGCAAACTTTGAGAAAACTCAAAGAAAAAGAAAGGCAAGCCGTTAGCAAAAAAAGATCATTTCTTCAAGGTAAAGAATTAATTCTTGAACAACCGAGATGAAACCATCTTGTAAAAAGAAGAAACATCTTCTAAAAAGATTTTAGATCTATAAAAAGACCAAGGTCTTTGATTAAAAAGAAAAGATCAAAAGATCTAATCATAAAAAAATAAAAGAAGTATTTTACTTCATTCACGGATCTTTTTGATCTATAAAGGCAGAGCCTTTATAGAAACAAGAACTTTTGTTCTTGGATCTTGAGGCAAAGCCTCCTTTGAAGAACACAAAAGTTGTTCTTTGATCTTAAAATTGATCAGATGCGCTTTGCGCTATTGAAAAGTGCCTTGCACTCAAGAACTGCATCCTTGCGCTTCTTGGACCGGCGTTCAGCGCCAAAACATGCCACGTGTCAACTATAGACACGATCTGCGCCTTGCGCTCCTGAAAACAGCGCACTGCGCTCTTGGGTTGGCGCTCAGCGCCAAGCGCGCCACGTGTCACACTGGCGCACCCATAAACTAGCGCAGCGCGCTCATAAATTAAAAGCGCAATGCGCTAACAAACTAGCGCTTAGCGCTAAGCGCGACGCGTGTCCTCTTCGTGTGTGCTACCCGACAGAAGCGCAATGCGCTCTTTGACTGGCGCAAAGCGCCTAGTACGCCACGTGGCGCGCTGTCAGAACATACTTTGTTCTGATGAATGCTATGCATTTAATACGAGATGTCAGAGCCCAATGCCTAACATTATTAAAAGGGCTGAGCCCAAATAAAGGCTTAATAGCCCGAGCAACTAAAAATGTTAAAACATTTTAAGTGGACTTAGCCCAATTCTGGCCATAAGTCCTCAACTTAGGTTGAACTGAGCACATCTGCTCTTTCAACCAACTCACCCTAGTTCGAGGGTACATCTCTTCACTCCTTTGATATTTATCGTTGTAATTCCTCAACGTCTTCAAAGAGGTGACGGGTCCCGACAACCACACATTACTACGGACTGTGGGGTCCTTAAACTCATGGACTATGATGTCCTTAATCTCGACCGTGATGTCTTAAAACTAACATTTGACTGTGAGGTCCTTAAACTCATGGACTATGATGTCCTTAACCTCGACCCTGATGTCTTAAAACTAACATTGGACTGTGAGGTCCTTAAACTCATGGACTATGACGTCCTTAACCTCGACCGTAATGTCTTAAAACTAACAACGGACTGTGGAGTCCTTAAATCCACGGACTATGATGTCCTTAACCTCGACCGTGATGTCTTAAAACTAACATTGGAATGTGAGGTCCTTAAACTCATGGACTATGATGTCCTTAACCTCGACCGCGATGTCTTTAAACTAACATTGGACCGAGATATCCTTAAACTAACATTGGACCGTAATGTCCTTAAACTAATTATCGACCGCGATGTCATTAAACTAAACAACAGAGCCCAATTGCTCTTTTGTTGGATCTAAACGATCCCGTTAAGTTGATCTTAGTCTAAAATGAGACTAACGTATCCTTAACATACGTTTAAGTTGATCTTAGTCTCAAATGAGGCTAACGTATCCTTAAACCCAACCCCCAAACCCAAATCTAAGAAAGATACGGATTTGGACTAATCCACGCCCTACGGGCGACAACATAACTTAGTCTCCGTATACAATCCACGGGCAACCAAACACAAAACAAACACCCACGACACGAAGTGACCATATGGAGAAGGAGAAAGTTGTTACCGCGATGCGGTATCGTAATTAACTGCAGGGGCTTACGCCTGCAGGGAAGAGCGTCCCCACAATAAAAAAACCCCTCAAACGAGGGGGAATTTGACGAAATCTGCTACATCGGCCGCATCCGTTTAAACTTTCGATACATGGTGCCATAAATCAACTTGGCATCTTCGGAGAGGTGGACGGATAGCACCAATTAGCATCTGCCCCCAGATTCAGGCAAGACGTTCGTCTTCCCGGTTTCCGGCGGTAAACAGATTCTGGCACGCCCGGTGGGACCTTTTCCTCTTTCCACTCCACACTTCGTGTGTCGTGTTCGCGAACGAATCGCGGTTTGATATGGTTGCCCTTGGGTTTCAAGGTACTAAGATTTGGCGTTTTGCTTGGTGCAGAAAGCAAAAGATCAATGGCGTTTACCTGCTCGAAGTGTTCCACATGCAACTGCAACCTACGCTCCGCCTCACCTGGAGGTGTAGCTTACGGGCCCCAAGCGGCTTCCTTATTCACGATACCAATGGAACAGGTCACCCAAGCCACCACAGGATTGTTTTTCGGACCATGCTCCCGCCAGCGAGCTTCACCGTTCCTATGCCCGCACCGGAAGCTCCCAAGAAGTCGGTCTTCGATCGGCTTGCTACTATCGTGGCCCCTCTCAACGGGTCGTCCAGCTCCAGTCCATGTGGGACCATGATGAAGCCTACAATCCCGGAGAAGGTTGTTCCGAAGAGGATAACCATCCCTGCTCCTGAAGTCGTCAAGACTTCTCCCACCAAAGGGTCAGTTTTTATAAGACCGGCTGTTCCGGTTCCCACTACGGTTCCTGTCCCTGCTCGGAAGTCTGTTTTTGACCGGTTGGATACCGCTTCTCAACGGACATCAGTCTTCAACAGGCTGACGTCAGCAACAGCCCCTCACCTGGATAGGGGGCAAGACAAAGCTATTACCGAACCAACACCAACAGCTCGACACGCTCGACGTCGCCACTGGCGCCGGGTAAGGAAAGCTGGGGGCAACTCCCCTTCTGGGCTAACTCCACCAGCTCCAACGGTGGAAATTAATGCCGCTGTTCCAACCGGGAACAGCTTTGAGCTGCTGAATAAGGTGCGCCGGAACTCGCCCACCGCCGTACTGAAAAGATCTCCGCCACCAGTGGAGACTGTCACAGAAATGAAGCCGGAACAGCCCCCTCAACGGCTATCCTCTAAAATCTACAAGGTCTGGCGTCAAGTCTAAGACTCGGTGATTGATCCAAATTTCTCCAGCTAGCAGAAGAAGCTGAAGGTCCGACAGGAAAAAACCCGTCCTGTTAAGCCACAAAAGATGACGGCTACCTGGGTGCCCACTGCAACGGCCCCCTCAACTTTGACCGCCCATAAGAGGAGAAGGCCGGAGAAAATACCCATGCCTGCAACAAATGTCAAAGGCACTGAGCCCAAACGCCCTAAGTCTGGGGGCATGGTGGTGCATACCGTTTATATGGCATCCGGAAAAGAGGATAGTCGTGTCTCCACAGGTCATCGACCGCTTACGCGATCAGTGACTAAGGCTCAAGAGCTGCAGCAGAAGCTCCAGGAGATGATGACTGCAATGGCCGCACTCACCGGGCCAAAAGAAAGCCCAGAGGCATCCACGGAGCAGCGCCGTGATCAGGAAACTGATGCTGAATTCTTTCGGAGAATGCTTGAGAAGAAGGACAAAGAGGCTGCAGAACAAGCGACCAATATAAAGCAAATGGCCATTCTATTCCAAGATATGGTGGACATGATGATCCAGCCGGATCCCCCAGCTGAAGATCCTCCGATCATTATTGAAGATGACAGAGGAGAAACATCGAATCCCCCGCCGGCTCTTTCAGCAGCCAAGGAGGAAACCATTTCTAAGGCCGCCCTGAATGATTATATTGCTCAACAAATACGAGTTCACCAGGCAAATGAAGCGGCCGGCCAAGTCGTCAAAACTGGGCGACCATATCCGGGCTGGTATGACCAGATAAAATACCTGCCGGGATACACAATCCCCAAATTCCATGTGTACAAGGGGACGGGAAATCCGCATCAACATGTCGCCCAGTTCAGGGCTCTATGTAGAAATACCGGTGGTGATGACAAGCTTTTGCTCCGCCAATTCGTCGGCAGCTTATCGGAGACGGCATTTGAATGGTACTCCGAACTTCCAAACGACTCCGTCAAGACTTTCGCGGAAATGGAGTTGTTATTCACCCAGCGATTCGCGAGTGCCAGTGAACGCACTCTAATAACGGCGTTGATCAACGCCAGGGTGAAGCCGGGCGAGACGTGGGTTCAGTATGCAATCCGATGGCGGAACCTGTGGTCGAAATGCGAACAACGCATCGAAGAAGCACCAGCGGTGGGCATGTTCGTGGGCACCCTAGACCCTCATGCAACTATTTCACAGTTCATGATGTTCTTCAAACCGACCACATTCCAGGTTTTAATCGACAAGCTAGCCCAGATGGATCCTCCAAAGCCGGAACCGCGGAACGAAAAAAGTAAAGGGAAGGTGATCTTCGTTGCGAACACCCAACACCAGCCCAGTGCCCCAAAACTAGCGGATCAACTGGAAGAGAGACGTCGGTATTATAATGAGAAGATGAAGCGCCCCTACTCATTCCCGCGGGATAAAACGAAGAGGCTGTTTGAACTAGCAATGCGCAACAGGCTTATCAATTTGCCGAATCCAAGGCGACCATCGCAACCCGGCGAAGCAAATAATCCCAATTATTGCCCTTACCACCAAACGGTAAGCCATCCGATCGAAGATTGCTTCGTCTTTAAGGGATGGATCGAGGATCAGTACCTACAAGGTAAGTTTGCGCTGTCTAAGAAGTGGAAGGTAAACCCACCACAACCGCACACTCCTAAGAAGACGGACACACCGGGGGCAACGTGCTCTTTTGTCGAGGAAGCTCTATGGGAGGTGGCTCTTTCGGCCAAAACCAAAAGGATGCTGAATGATCTCCAGACATGTCCGGCGATCACGTGGAAGAATTCGCTGGAACCCCAGATCATCAAAGGGATGCTAAAGCCGCGCCCAACTCCAAAGATCAGTGGTGATAACCAAAGCTCGCACACCCAGCCGTCGAAATCTTCGAAAAAGAAGAAGAAATCCAAAAAGCCCGTGAAGCCTGGCGACAAGCGCACGGACCTGCAGAAACAGATCGACGCGCTGAAGGAGTATAACCAAAAGGCGCAGGCTCCAATCACACTCCAAGAGCTCCTCGGCCACGTCCTTGAGGACAAAGATGATGGAGAAGAATCGTCGGATGGATCTGAGGATTACGTAGCAAGTTGCCATGTGATCTCTCATTTATCGCTAGACAATGAAGAAGCTCCCTGCACAGAGAGACTGGGGCAGGTCCCGAGCCGGAACTTTTATGGCCGTCATACGAAATGATCGACGCCTTCCTGAATGAGATTCATCTGAAAAGTAAAGCCGATCGGGAGCGTGAGATGGCCATATTTGAAAGAGCCAAACGCCGGCGACTAGACGAAAGAGTCGAGACACTCCCGCCGAATCAAGGAACATCCGTCGTGGATAAAAACAAGTTCAAGACAAGGAAAAGGTTTGCTAAAGCCATATCAATGGGAATGAAGCTACCACCCTCCGAAGGAAACACTCCCGATGAAGCAGAGATGCATCCTAGCTACTGCCTATATCACCAAAAGATGGCACACCCCACCGAGGAGTGCAATGCTTTTAAAAGATGGTGGCAAGGGTATATTGCTCACCGGCAACATTTCAAGCGGATGAAACGCAAGACTCATCGAGAGCAAAGAAGTGCGGCCGAGGAGCATAAAAGAACTACCGGTAACTGTCGTATGGTCAACACCGGGGGATCGCAGGTTCTCACCTTCGGAAGCGACTCTGACGAAGAGATGGCTCTTGGTCCTCTCTTTATGGAACCCATCCTGGGGAAAGAGGAAGAATCGAGGGCATGCGAAAATATTCAGCTGCGCAACCGTACGCTTCCAGAAAAAAATCTCGGACCTACGAATAGAAAAGATAAGGGAAAAGAAAAGGTCTCTGAGGATATCGCCCTAGATGACCAAGTCATGAAAGAGCTGACCGCCAAGGACCCGCCAAAGAAAAGTAAGGTGGACTACAACGTTCTAGCGCACTTGAGGAAGTTACCCTCGCAGCTCAGCATTCTCGACGCCCCTTTACTATCAAAAGAAGCAAGGGATTCATTGATCAAGGCGCTACAAGAGCCAGAGCAATTCCAAACTTTTCTCACCGAAGAAAAGATGAAGGACGAGCTGGAGGAAGTACTCACAGCCGATATCACCTTCGGCGACGAAGACCTCCTCCTTGGGACGTGCGAGCACAACCGTCCCCTCTATGTCTCACGGTACTGCCACGATATAAAGATAGGCAAAATCCTGGTCGACAATGGGTCTTCCGTCAATCTCCTCAACGTGCGAGTGTTGAAGGAAATCTGCATGAGCGTCCAGCATCTCACTCGTGATAAAATCACCATCTCCGGTTTTGACTCCCAGTCATCGCGGACTCTCGGGTCTGTGATATTGACATTACGATTCGGGCTACTTGTCATGGATATTAAATTTCATATCACTGACGCCAAGACATGCTATAACGCTTTGCTCGGCCGGCCTTGGTTACACGAATACAACATCATCCCTTCTACACAACATCAGTGTATGAAATATTTTAAGGATAGTCTCGAGTATACCGTAACAGGAGAGCTGAACCCATTCTCCTTGAATGAAGTCCGCAAGTACGAAGATGCAAAATACTTCTTGCCAGACTTTGAAGACACAGAGAGATGTTATAAACCGGAGAACAAAGCTATCACCACCATTCCTATCTTCGGGAGTGATACCGAGGAAGAGGAAGAGATAGTTTATTCAGGTCCACCCCAGTACAACAAGCCGGGACCGTCCGCTCCTATGTTGATCTTTGGCAGCGACTCGGAAGATGAGGTCCATGCTATATTCTCCGCTTGGCCACCAATACAAGCAGTCGCTGGTGATAATCAGAGTTTGCAAATTACCATGATTCCGCGGGAGCACTACAAAGATCTCGACGCACTTGAAGCTTATAGCGTGGAAGAGCTACAAACATTTTACGTCCCTCCCAGGCGAAAAGGTGAACATGCAATCATATTCTACCGATCCACGGAAACAAGAGTGGAGAAAGAAGTTTGGCATGGCGCGGATTCTACACTTGACAGGCTCCAGCCCATCCGTCTGCCTAGATATTACACAGAAGGCTTGAAAAGGCTATTGAAGCGCCAAGGGATACCCTTCAAACAGACCGCTCGAAAAGCTAGGTTCTATGACAGGATCTGGAACGTTTCCGGAACTCAGCGCAAGTTGCCCAACGGGAGAATAGAAGCGATCGGGCTTGGATATGTTCGGTCCAAGAAACGGGAGCTACTCCGCGACTGCTACGTCGTACATGACTTTTATGAAGAAGGAGATGCTCAATGGGAGAATGCTAACCCTGAACCAGAAAGAGCCCCCGACGTGAAAATGCCCAGTCCGTCGTTCGAAGAACAAATGGACAAGCTTATAAGGGAAGCTGGTCAAAAAGTTCGAGACGACCATAATCGCGAAATGGCCATCTACGAGAAAGTCAGGACGCAAGGCCTTCTTCAACAGGCTGCGAAAGATGAAAATGCCCCTCCCTGTCAACCTGTTGTGCAAAATGCCCGACGCAGAGGCAGAAACAAGTCAAAGAGCGGAAAAGGCATTCGACAGCGACAAAGCGGGACCAAGAAGTCACGCGGTCGGGAATCGAGCGGTCCGGATTTGTCCCTTATAAAGAAGATGAGTCGAGCATACTCTTTTCCTCAAGACAAGACAAATAAGATACTTGAGCTTGCCATAAGACATCAAATGCTTACACTTCCGGAGTCCAAACATCCCGAGCAAGCCAACGAGGTCTCTCACCCAGACTATTGCTCTTATCACCGAGCGATAGGACATCCTCTCGAAGACTGCTTCACCTTCAAGAACTGGGTTGAAGACCAATATCAGCAAGGCAGGTTGCTCTATCCAGTAGCTGGAGTGTAACCCCGCCGCAGAAGCATAAACCCAAAGAAGCGAGAGTAGAACCAGATCAACATTAGTATTGGAAGCGATCTCGTACCTGTCATATGATAACACTATCAAAAGAAGAGCCCGAGGATAGGGATGACCTCCCCTGGTGCTTCGAAAACGATGATGACGAGGTAATCTCAGAGTTTCCACCGGCGCCAAAAGAGCTGGAAGATGGAATATATACTACTGATGATAACATCAAGAAAATTGATTTGGGGACGGCAAGTGACCCGCGGCCGATATTCTTCAGTGAGCTGCTGTCTGAAGAAAGGGTGGCTATGCTAAAAGACGTGCTCATGCAGCATAGAGATTGCTTCACATGGAATTATTCCGAAATTCCAGGATTAGATCCAGAGATTGCTGTCCACAAATTGGCGATATCCCCGGACGTCAAGCCAATCAAACAAGCACCAAGGAGAATGCGGCTTGAGCTTGAGATGAGTATCAACGCCGAGGTCAAGAAATTAATCGACTCCGGCTTCATCTAAGAAGTTCAATATCCTGATTGGATCGCCAACATCGTCCCGGTGATGAAGAAAAATGGGACAGTGCGCATATGTGTGGACTTCCGGGATCTCAATAAAGCCTGCCCGAAAGACGACTTTCCAGTACCAGTCACTGAGCTGATGATAGATAACATGTCCACTCACGAAGTTTTCTCCTTCATGGACAGATCGTCAGGATATAACCAGATAAAGATGCATCCCGAGGACCAGAGGCACACCGCTTTCCGGACCCCTTTGGGTATATTCTGCTACAAAGTGATACCCTTCGGTCTAAAGAACGCCGGTGCCACCTATCAGAGGGCCATGACGAAGATCTTCGATGACCTCATACATGAAATCGTCGAATGCTATATCGACGACCTCGTGGTTAAAAGCAAATCATACGAGGAACATCTCGAGCATCTGAAGATCGTATTTCAACGCCTTCGGCAATACAACTTGAAGATGAACCCTCTCAAATGCGCATTCGGAGTTTCCTCGGGCAAATTCCTAGGATTCATTGTCCGACACCGAGACATCGAGATAGATCCGTCAAAGATCAAGGCGATTATGGAAATGCCCCCGCCAAGGACTCTCAAACAATTGCGGTCTCTCCAAGGGAAGCTCGCGTATATCCGGCGATTTATAGCCAATCTCTTTGGCAAGTGCCGTCCATACAGTTACTTGATGAGGAAAGGGACCCCGTTCGTCTGGGATCACAAATGCCAAGGCGCACTGGACGAAATCAAGCAGTATCTGCAGAATCCGCCAGTACTGGCCGCTCCGGTCAAGGGAAAGCCTCTCATTCTTTATACAACAGCCCTCGAAGGTTCCTTAGACGCATTATGGGCATAAGAGAACGACCAAGGGAAGGAGAGAGCCCTCTACTATTTGAGTCGAGTTCTACTGGGAGCAGAAAGCAATTATTCTCCCATCGAAAAACACTGCCTGGCATTGATCTTCGCAATAACGAAGCTCAGGCACTATGCGTTGGCACATGAGGTCCAACTCATATCAAAAGTGGACCATCTCAAGTATTCGATGTCAAAGGCCATATTGATAGGGCGACTCGCTAAATGGGCCCTGCTCTTAATGGAGTTCTCAATAACCTATCAGCCTCTTAAGGCAGTGAAAGGCCAAGCCATCGCCGACTTCTTCGCCGAGCATCCGATACCTGCCGATACTCCCTTGAATTGTGAACTGCCAGATGAACACGCGTTTGACACGATCGACGGAAGTGATACCCGGTGGGAACTTTACTTTGATGGAGCGTCTTCCATGAAGAAGCGCGAACAAAACACGCCCATAATCAAAGCAGGGATAGGCCTCATCTTCGTGGCTCCACAAGGAAGGATAATGCGCTTTGCTTTCTCCTTAACAGAGCCGAGGACAAACAATGAAGCCGAGTATGAAGATTTGATAGCGGGTCTTGAGATCGCCATCGACATGGGAATTGAAAACCTCCTCGTATACGGAGATTCCCAACTGGTTGTTAGTCAAGTAAACGGCGACTATCAAACGTGCAAACCAGAACTGGTGAAGTACGGCGAGAGGGTACAACAACTGTTGACCCAAATACCTTCCTACACCTTGGAAAGCATACCGCGTGCAGAAAATAGTAAAGCGGATGCACTAGCTAAGCTCGCTAAAGAACTGGCCGACGAGAACCTCGATGATGTAAAGATTATCGTGCAAAGCCGTCGGGTTCTTGCTCCGACAGAAGTAATGGTCTAGCTGAGGCTTTCAACAAGACCTTGACGAAGATCGTGAAGAAGACGGTGTCCCAAACTAAGAAGGACTGGCACGAGAGACTGCATGTAGCTCTCTGGGCATATCGAACTACGTTCAAAACGGCCACGAACACAACACCGTATGCATTGGTATTCGGTACAGAGGTGGTACTTCCCCTCGAGATAGAGCTACCCTCTCTACGAGTGGCAGTTCATTACGAGCTAACGGACGAAGAGAATGCTCACCTTCGGCTTGAGGAGCTCGATGCCCTTGATGAAACCCGGCTCATAGCGCAACAAAATCTGGAGGCTTATAAAGCAAAGATGACGCGCTCATACGAAAGATTGACTAGGCCGAGGACATTCCGCCAAGGCGAACTAATGCTGGTAGTCAAAAGACCTATGATCCCCAATCGTGCTAAACGGGGGAAATTCGAGCCAAACAATGAAGGCCCGTATATCATAGACAAAGTTTACCAGGGTGGAGCCTATCTACTCATGAACATGCATGGCGAAAGGCCCTTCAGGCCAATAAATGGTCGCTTCCTGAAGAAATACTACGCCTAACGAGTCATGGCCTAGGTCAATGATAGATGACGACGACTATGTCCGCTCGTTATCTTCCTAAGCCCAAACTCTATAAGTATTAGCTGGTTAACGGACCGAAACGTCCTTAACTAACAACGGACCGAAACGTCCTTAAACTAACAACGGACCGAAACGTCCTTAAAACTAACAACAGACCACTATGTCCTAAAACTAGCTGTTGACCGAGATGTCGATAAACTACAGTGGATTGCAGTATCCCGAAGCTGATACAAAAAAAAGAGAAGAGAAAAAAAAGAAAAAAAAGAAAGGAAAACGGTATGTCCATAAGCAAAGTGGGCACAGATAAAACCCCGAAAGGGCTCCGTGAGTAAAAACAGCGGGGATACCGGCGAGTGTTTGTAAAAACCTGAAAGGGCGCAACCTCGTTAAAAAAAATACTTACAGGGTCCTCTCGACCTTGTGAGGAGAAATCACCCGCGTGAGATCCTTACGACTCACAAGGGAGCAACACACTTAGGAATCCTCACGATTCTTAAGGAGAAATTACACCTACGGGATCCTCTCGACCTGTAGGGAGAACCCTCTTATGGGACCTTCACGGCTTATAAGATTCAAAAGTCTTAAGTTACAGAGACCTGAACCTGTTCTTAAGCAGACCCCACAACCTCCAATACTGCCTTACAAGCGGCTCAATACTGACCCTTGTATACAATCCACGGGCGCGAATAAACATTTCCCTAACGAAGTCCCACCCGTGATTAGGGATATGTTCGCACGGTGAACAACCCTTGTGAGTCCCCTCGACTTATAAGGAGAAAACTCTCTTGTAAGATCCTTACGACTTACAAGAAGCCATACACTTAGGAGTCCTCATGATTCCTAAGGAGAAAACGCACGTATGAGATCCTCACGACTTGTAGGGAGAAATACCTTTATGAGACCCTTACGGCTCATAAAGTCAAAAGCCTTAGTCGACAGGATCCTAACCCTGTTCGCTAAGCCACCTTTGTCTGACATTGACAGGGGCAAATGATGGTTCGCTCCTGGCCATATCCCAGTTGTAGCAATGCTGATGCCGAAATCGGTGTCTAATCCCAAGCTTGCGGCAAAGAGCTAGCAAGCCTCACATGCATACCAAATAGCCGAAATGATGGGGCAACTTGCAACAAAATCAGCAAGTAAAAATATATGCATGCAAAATAGCCGAAATGATTAGGCAACTCGTAATGAAAAACAGCGAGTAAAAATAAAACAAATAGCCGAAATAATTGGGCACCGTGAAAAATAGCCGAAATGATTGGGCAATCGCGACCTTCGCGATATAAAAGCTGAAATGATAGAACATCGCGGAAAGAAATAAAAAAAAATGAATGAATGAAATTTATGCCCTACAGGTGATATCACATCAATCCCTGTATACAATCCAGGGGCGCAAACGAAGAGGGAGTCACACTCCCCCCCCCAGGTTTCATCAGAAGAAGAAGCCAAATCTCGATGGTTCATAGATAGCCTAGAGATTATCTCAACATTCGTCTCATTTGCAGCAGACACAACATCGAGTAAAGCGGAACAGCGACAACTCCCAGTTCCATGACTCGGCGGTGTACAGATGACCGAGAGTCAAATTCCGACTCCGTGAAATGCGGATAAAGTCAACCCTTCCTGGCTACGTGGAACGCGGATTATGTCACTTCTGACCCCGTGGAAAACGTCCAGAGCGGATCCTGGTCCTCGCAGAGCACGGCAGTGAACCCGTGTGAAGCATCCAGACTGGAGCCTGGTTCTCGCCGAACATGGCAGTGAACCCGTGGGAAGCATCCAGAGCAAAATTCCTGGCTACGTAGAACGCGGATTATGTCACTTCTGACCCCGTGGAAAACGTCCAGAGCGGATCCTGGTCCTCGCAGAGCACGGCAGTGAACCCGTGTGAAGCATCCAGAGCGGAGCCTGGTCCTCACCGAACACGGCAGTGAACCCGTGGGAAGCATCCAGAGCAAAATTCCTGGCTACGTGGAACGCAGATTATGTCACTTCTGACCCCGTAGAAAACGTCCAGAGTGGATCTTGGTCCTCGCAGAGTACGGCAGTGAACCCATGTGAAGCATCCAGAGTGGAGCCTGGTCCTCGCCAAACACGGCAGTGAACCCTCGGGAAGCATCCAGAGCAAAAATTGGACTGTGAGGTCCTTAAACTCACGGACTATGATGTCCTTAACCTCGACCATGATGTCTTAAAACTAACATTGGACTGTGAGGTCCTTAAACTCACGGACTATGATGTCCTTAACCTCGACCGTGATGTCTTAAAACTAACATTGGACTGTGAGGTCCTTAAACTCACGGTCTATGATGTCCTTAACCTCGACCGTGATGTCTTAAAACTAACATTGGACTGTGAGGTCCTTAAACTCACAGACTATGATGTCCTTAACCTCGACCGTGATGTCTTAAAACTAACAACGGACTGTGGAGTCCTTAAATCCATGGACTATGACGTCCTTAACCTCGACCGCGATGTCTTTAAACTACGGTATTATGGAAAACTTCCAGAGCGGAGCCTGGTCCTCGCAGAACACGGCAGTGAACCTGTGGGAAGCATCCAGTGCAACCCTAGCTCCGTGAAATGCAGATAAGGACAACTTCATCCATCACTTGCGGGTCCTCACGACTCGTAAGGAAGTAAATTCTCTTGTGAGATCCTTACGACTTTCAAGAGAAAACACATTTAGGAATCCTCACGATTCTTAAGGAGAAACTACACCTACAGGATCCTCTCGACCGGTAGGGAGAAAATTCTTTATGAGACCCTCACGGCTCATAAAGTTGAAAAGTCTTAGGTGACAGATTCTAACCCTGTTTTCTAAGCCATCACTACCTTACAAAGAGCACAAGATTGACAGTTATATACTATCTACAGACCGCATTTGCTAAAATCACATGGCAAACAACACAGCAAGAAAGAAGAAAGCAGAGAGATGGCACAAGAAATTACGAAGAACGTGTATCTTTTATTCATGAATTCGATTGGGTACAAAATACATCATATGAAAGAATAAAAGAACAAATACATTTTATTCAGAATTACAAATGGTGCAAAATTTTTATTGAGAGGAAAGCGCTTTCAATAATCCAATCAGCCGCTCGCGCACTTCCCTCAGCCCCTCTTCCTGATCAGCTGCCGCGGCCAACTCCGATTCGACCTGAGCTCGCTGCTGCAAGTAAGACGAGAGTTGTCCCTCGACGGCCCGCTGAGCTGCTTCACGATCTTGTGCATCCCGCTCGACGACGTCGAGCTTCTGCCTCAATGTTAACCCCTCAGAGATACATCGCAGAAGGCCTTCGAAGATAGCTTTCAACTGGGCAGCGTCCGCATCAACCTCAGCATGTAGTCGAGCAGACTCGCTTGAATTTCTTTACATTCCCTTTTCTTTAAAGCCACTTCTTGTTCAAGATGGCGGAAGTAAGAAGTGCTCTGCTCGATCCATGCAGCCCGTTGAGTGCTCGTAGCCAGAATCTCAGGTGCAGGACGCCTAAGCTCAAGCTCATGCAAGCAAGCCTCGATTTCCCTGCAGCGATTAACCCAAGACTCAATGCCGCCCTCACCATGAAAGTTCATGAGCGTCGCCAGCATAGGGTTAACCTCTGCGGCAAAATCCGCAGCAGATGTGGGAGTCTCTGCGTCAAACTCCTCGATATATTCGCTCAGTATGCGTAGACTGGTCACATCACCTTTAGATGATGGACGCCTGGAAAAAGGCCCTGCCGGCATTATAATGCGAGACTCAAACGGGACTGGAGTCGATGTGATTGCTGCAAAATAGATCATAATCAGATGTCGTCTCAGGAAGTAAAGAAAATACACGAAAAGTAGAGTCTATTATACCAGCTGCGGTAGGGGGCAGAGCTGGGAGTACTGGTGGCGCAACGACGGCCTCGTTCCCCCCTTCACTGCGTAATGCTACAAGCAATATGAAGAAGAGTTAGCAGTAATGCGACTGCCCGTTAAAGAAAAGGATGTCGTTTAGAGAAAACACTCACCTATATCGGCAGGTGGACTAATCTCTGACAAGAAGGAGAAGTGTGGGTGTAGCACCTGGTACAGGTGGTCAAAAAGGACTCCTGCTAGGACGCAATAGTGCAATGTCAGTACATAAGTTATACAGCTTAAAAAAAAATAAGACTGATGAGTCACGGATCCGCACCTTCCAACATCTGAGATAGTATGAGAGAGGGTAGAGGAGATGCCACCGTCAAGGCGGTAGCTGATGGCGCTGCCTCAGGTGGTACAACATCAGCACTAGCCGCACCTGCATTAGAAACAAGATAAACCCTGTCAGGAAAGACAGCGGAATAAAAAGAAAGGTGGTGACCTAAAATTTACCTGATGAGTCGCCAGCCGGAACCGTGACTAGGGCGTCACTTGATACAACAGCGGCGTCTCCTTCCTCCATCGGGACGGTCTTACCTCTCGTCGCCTCGTCCCCTGACTCCATGAGAGCCGTCGTTATGCTTGTGACTCCAGGAGACGACAAGGAACCGTAGGCGGGAAGAGCGATGATCGGAACGGTGCCCGACTCTTGAGAAAGAGTGGCCATCTTGGGTCCAGCAATCATACCCGTTTCACTCGCCACCACCTCGGGCTCAGTGATCCCAGCCGTCTTATCCACCGCTGCCTTAGGCTTGGCCGTGGTAGCCGTCTTGTCCACCGTCGCCTCAGGCTCGGCCGTGGTAGCCGTCTTACCCGCCGCCACCTCGGGCTCAGCAGTGGTAGCTATCCGGGGCATAGCAATCATGACTGTCTCATCAGCCACTGTCTCGGGCCCGGCAATTACGGCCACATCGCCTACCGTCGCCCCGGGTTCAGCAGCTACCTCCTCCACCGCCCCCTCAGGCTCAACGGTCGCCACCACTTCTTCAGTAAGGCTCGGCCCTGCAGGACAAGATATATAAGAACTGATAGTTTAAAACTTTGACAATGAAGCCTCAAAGCACATTACCCGGGGTTGATTTACCGTTGGCTTCCCGAGCCGCACGTGCCGCCCGTCTATGAGCAATAGACAAGGCAACCGGGAACTCCTCTGAAGGAGTAGCAGTGGGAGTAACGGCGCTTGAACCTGCTCCCGCAGCCAAAGCAGCACTACGCTCCCTTGCTGCACGCCTCAGGCACTTCCTTTCCTCCCGGGCCATCACAACAGACCTTTTAGAAGCCTCCTTCAGCAAGGCATCGTCGTCCGCATTCAGGGTTACCTCTGGAGCCGTCAAGGCTTCCGTCATCGGTTTTTTAAGTAAGGCCTCTTGCGGCAATGCCGAAGAGGCCGGGACTTTGGTAGCTGGCCCGGGGAGAATTTCCGCATCAGCTGGCGGGATAGGCATTGTGGTCCCTGCAATAAGACAAAGAGAGAGTCAGATTACTCATAAGAAACGAAAGCAGAAACATGGCGAACCGAAATGTACCAAGGCCTAAGGATGGTCGAAGTCGTTCCTCCTCCTCAAAAGTCTTGAGAGAGGCAGCGAGAGCTTCTTCGGTAGAAATGCCTATTAAAGAAGGAAAAGCGTTAGTCAAAAAACAATGATAGAGATATTATACAATGGCAAAAAATACAACTAATGACTACCTGAGCGTGCGAGGTTAGCCAACCCCTCTTCGCGTCTTGCTAATCGCTCAGAAGCTACGATGGCGGCCGCCGGATCAGTGTCATCTGGTGGCATAAATATGCTCTCATTTGTCTCATACTCGCTCAAGCCCTCACTATAAGGAGCATGAGGCTCCTGACTAAGTACGACATCGGCGGAGAAGAGCGACTTCTTTTTCCTCTTCTGTGAGCGAGCTCCGGTCGCAGCCAGCACCAGCTTGCGTTTCGTAGGCACCTTGGGACGGCGAGTCCCAATATCCGAGCCCATGCCAGATTCGGGTGAAGCTACGGTTACCGTCTCCACGGGAGCACCGGACGCTGATGGCACGTCCACAGGATCACGGGGCAATCCACGCGTGGGGCTTAGCACACGTGGAGGCTCAACTGCAGCATCTCCTTTTAGTGGAGGAAGGACAGCGATCCGTCGCTTTAAAGGGACGTTGCGATCGCTGGCGGGGGGCGCACTCTTGCGATCGAGCAGTAGCCGCCTCTCTTCCCTGATGACAGCTCCCATCGCGTGTTGATACCAAGCCCCGTATACGTTGAGGGCCTTTGGAATGCAACTCGGCTCGCTAATGAAGAAGTGGGAGCCCGTATTTAACCGCATAAAGTGATGCAGTGCACTCCGTATTCCCTCTCTGGTGGCAGCAGGTTCTTCCAAAAACGCCTCCAGTGGAACCCCCTGGTTATAACTCAGCTGCTGGGCAAAATGATGGGGATTATATCTCATAAAAAGCGCCCCATCATTTTGCCTAAATACGAGAAAGCCCGGCCTAATGGAGTATAGGTGAAGAATCTCCCGGGCTTTCAACACGGAGACCCCGTCCTTAAAAGAGTCACGCAATGCCAGCACCGTTTTGGAAGTTTCCTGGCCGATTGTCAGGACTTTGTCCGTGAAAGACATACCGGCGCGGACGAAGAAGTAAGCCCCTAGCCTCCCGCTGAGACGGATTCACGATAGAAGCGTCGATCAGTCGCATAATTCTCGGGAATCTGCACTTCTCGTAAAACGAGGGTCTTTTATGAATACCAAACACCCCGAGCATGTGCATTTCCATCCACGAAGTAAAGTAGTGCATCGGGAAGTTGGCGGCATGCACCTCCAGTTCAGTTGTATCCGCCGCCACGCTGAGACCATGGTACAGGTGGGCCAGCCCGGCAATCCCGATGGCCACTTATATTCCGGCCACCATTCTATGTGTTGGGTAGAAGACGGACGGCCTCATATAGCGAGGGTGCATGTGGAGCGCGAACCAACACAACCACAGCCCCAGAAACCCGAGAAAGAAAGTCTCCTCGTTGATGCACGGAGCGGCAATTTCTGACAGAGGGATGATCGCGGCATCGGGAAGATAAAAGCCCTTCTGATCATTTTCTAGCACTGGTCGACGGTCCAAGCCGAAGCCGAAAGGGTCGTCGAGCTTGGCAAATTTTTCGCCTCGTTGCGATAGAATCTCGGAACGAAGAAACCGGGCAATGAAGTCTGCGAAGCTGACCCCCGACCTCCGGATTCCAAGAAGAGACTCTCGTACATGTTCAGCACCTTTATCAGACTAGGAAACTGGTGCTGAATAGCGTTCTCCGGCGTTAGGCCCATCACCAACGGCTTGATGGCAAAAACGTATTCATCTGGAGGAAGCATCTCCTCATAGTGCTCCCCCTCACCGGCATACCGGAAATCTCAGCAAATTCTTCTAAGGAGATGGAAACTTCTCTGTCCAGTAGAAGAAAGATATGGGTTGGGATGTTCCATTGCTCCACGAACGCCTTAATCCACCATGTCGGAGGAGCAGAATATTGGAACAACGACGCGTAAACTGCAGGATATAGGCCGAGCTTCAGCAAGTGTGTTTTCTTCGCCGACAAGATGTACCTGGCCCACTGAAAATATCCGGCCGAATGTCGGGGAGTTAACCCGATGTTGTAAGGTTGTCCCCAAGGGCGCGACTCGCCCTGGCATATGCGTCGCCCCAGAGTATCCAAAGCCGCTGGCAGCTGCATGGGTATGGCGGCAATCGAAGGTTGAAGAAGACCCTCCGAAGTCCAATTAACGACCTCCACGGCATAGTTCACCGGGGGTACATCTGCATACGAGATCGACGAGATCGGCTCTGATGGCGTCGCACAAAAGAAGCTTCGACGACCTTTGATAATTTGGTCGTACCACCTACCCCACAGGTGAAGGTTTTTGTATTCCGGGTCGTAGTCTTTAATGAGCGCAAGAACCTCCCGGTCCACCGGTGCCTCAGGGAATCCTCCCTCTGAACGAAAAAACGAGAAAGAAAGATCGGAAGACATGTCGCCTGCGAGAAAGAACGGAATTCAATTATCAGTGTCATAATTTAATTTTAAAAATCCCGATGCTCGGCAGTTTAAAATTTGTACCACGCTGCAATGCAGTGGAAAGGGGACTGTTCCCTTCTGAATGGCGGCCGAGACGACGTGAGGACGTCTGGCCTGAGATTCGGGGCAGTTGCTATTTGGTTTTATCCGTCCACCTCTCCGAAGATGCCAAGTTGATTTATGGCACCGTGTATCAGAGGTTTAGACGGATGCGGCCGATGTAGCAGACTTCGTTAGATTCTCCCTCGCTTGAGGGGTTTTTGATTGTGGGGACGCTCTTCCCTGCAGGCGCAAGCCCCTGCAGTTAATTACGCTACCGCATCGCGGTAGCCACTTTCTCCTTCTCCAGAATTTCACTTCGTGTCGCGGGTGTTTGTTTTGTTTGTGGTTGCCCGTGGATTGTATACGGAGACTATTTATTTCGTCGCCCGTAGGACGTGGATTAGTCCAAATCCGTATTTTCTTAGATTTGGGTTTGGTGTTTTTGTTTAAGGATACGTTAGCCGTATTGAGGCTAAGATCAACTTAAACGTTCGTTAAGGATACATTAGTCCTATTTTGAGACTAAGATCAACTTAACGGAAAGAGCATTTATGGGCTCTATTGTTCCAGTTTAGGGACGTAGTGATCCGTTTAATTTATGGCCGTCGGGACCCGTCACCTCTCTGACGACGTTGAAGGATTACAACGACGGGTGTCAGAGGAGTTCGGAGATGTACCCTTGAACCAAAGTTGATTTGGAGTTTTATAATCCATTTGAATGTTTAAGGATACGTTAGCCAGGTTTGAGGCTAAGATCAACTTAAACGGGATCGTTTAGATCCGGCAAAAGAGCATTTGAGGGCTCTATTGTTCCAGTTTAGGAACGTAGTGGTCCGTTTAATTTATAGCCGTCGGGACCCGTCACCTCTTTGACGACGTTAGAGGATTACAACGACGGGTGTCAGAGGAGTTCGGAGATGTACCTTTGAACCAAAGTTGATTAGGAGTTTTATAGTCCATTTGAATGTTTAAGGATACATTAGCCAGATTTGAGGCTAAGATCAACTTAAACGAGATCATTTAGATCCGGCAAAAGAGCGTTTAAGGGCTCTATTGTTCCAGTTTAGGGACGTAGTGGTCCATAAGTAGTTTAGGGACATTGCGGTCTATATTCCAGTTTAGGGACGTGGTGGTCCATTGCCAGTTTAGGGACGTGGTGGTCCATTGCCAGTTTAGGGACGTGGTAGTCCATGTTCCAGTTTAGGGACGTGGTGGTCCATTGCCAGTTTAGAGACGTGGTGGTCCATGTTCCAGTTTAGGGATGTGGTGGTCCATGGGTAGTTTAAGGACGCATAAGTCCATGGGTTTAAGGACCCCACAGTCCATATGGGTGTTGTTCCCCTCCGAATGGCGGCCGAGACGTGAGGACGTCTTGCATGAGATTCGGGGCAGATGCTATTTGGTTTTATCCGTCTACCTCTTCAAAGATACCAAGTTGATTTATGGCACCGTGTATCGGAGGTTTAGACGGATGCGGCCGATGTAGCAGACTTCGTCAGATTCCCCCTCGTTTGAGGGGTTTTTGATTGTGGGGACGCTCTTCCCTGCAGGCGCAAGCCCCTGCAGTTAATTACGCTACCGCATCGCGGTAGCCACTTTCTCCATCTCCAGAATTTCACTTCGTGTCGTGTGTGTTTGTTTTGTTTGTGGTTGCCCGTGGATCGTATACGGAGACTAAGTGATGCCGTCGCCCGTAGGACGTGGATTAGTCCAAATCCGTATTTACTTAGATTTGAGTTTGGTGTTTTAGTTTAAGGATACGTTAGCCAGATTTAGGCTAAGATCAACTTAAACGTTCGTTAAGGATACGTTAGTCCTGTTTGAGACTAAGATCAACTTAACGTGGTGATCCATTTAATATATGACCATCGGGACTCGTCACCTCTCTGACGTCGTTGAAGGATTACAACGACAGGTGTCAGAGGAGTTCAGAGATGTACCCTTGAACCAAAGTTGATTTAGAGTTTTATAGTCCATTTGAATGTTTAAGGATACGTTAGCCTTGTTTGGGGCTAAGATCAACTTAAACGGGATCGTTTAGATCCGACAAAAGAGCATTTGGAGGATCTATTGTTCCAGTTTAGGGACGTAGTGGTCCGTAGGTAGTTTAAGGACGTTGCGGTCCATTGCTAGTTTAGGGACATGGTGGTCCATATTCCAGTTTAGGGACATGGTGGTCCATGCTCCTGTTTAGGGACGTGGTGGTCCATATTCCAGTTTAGGGACATGGTGGTCCATCATTAGTTTAAGGACGTTTCGGTCCAATATTAGTTTAAGGACGTTTCGGTCCAATATTCCCATTTTGGGACGGATATTAGTTTAGGGACGTTTCGGTCCACGAGTTTAAGGACCCCGCAGTCCGTATTAATATGTGGTTGTCGGGACCCGTCACCTCTCTGACGTCGTTGAAGGATTAAAACGAGAACTGTCAGAGGAGTTCGGAGATGTACCCTCGAAACGGATGTAAATTGATTTAGGAGAGCAGCCGTGCTCAGTAAATTTAATTTGAGGACTTATGGCCACGACTTGGCTAAGTCCAGTTTCAATATTCTTTTGTCTTTGGCCTATTGGACCTGTGCTAGGGCCTTGCCCCTTCACTGCATTATTTTTCTTTGTTTTCGTTGGGCTCTGCCCTTTATAAATGATGCAGAGCATCTATTTTGTTTGGGCTCTGCCCTTTTTAAGATGCATATCATTTTTGATTAGGCCTGTTAGGCCTTTTAATTAGGTTCTGTCCCTTTCCTTAATAATGCAGAGCATTAAATACTCTGACAGTGCCCCACATGGCTTGTCAGGCGCTTTGCGCAAACTAAAGAGCGCAAGCGCATGTGGAAGTGACACATGTCATGCTCTGATGAGCGCAAGCGCAACAGCGTAGTGCGCTACGTCAGTGCTGCGCTGTTGCACTGCTGACATGTGGCGCTTCCTGGCGGCTTGCGCAATAGTGCAGTTTTGGCAAGTGCTGGGCACTGTTCTTATTCTTTTGGATCAATTTTAGATCAAAGAAAATAAGTTTTTTCTTGTTTTCAAAGAACCAGTGGTTCATAAAAAGTGCAAGGCACTGTTATTGTTTATTTTTTCTTTTTTCTTGAAGATCATTGATCTTGTTCTTAGATCAATGATCTGTTTTTAAGAGAATTTTCTCTTTTTCTAAAGGTTTTTACCTTTTTCTCTTGTTCTTGAGAAATTCTCTCTAATTCTTCAAAGTTCTCTCTGTTTGAAGTTCTTGATTTCTCCCAAAATGTTGATTCCTTTGAACTGAGGTCTAGGGTCCTTTTTATAGTGCCCATAAATTAGTTAAATTTGTTAAAGAGATCTTTCTCTGAGTGATTTGGGGAATTTTCCCCACCGTTGGATCTTTGATCCAAGGGCTTCTGTTTTACTGAAGAAAATCTTCTTGTTTTAACAAGAACAGAAAGATTTCTTTAAAATCTTAATTCTGTTTGGCGCAAATGTCCCAGCGCGTGACACGTGTCGCGCAGCGCATCTGCGCTGACACATGTCGCGCAGCGCAGTGCTTGCGCAACTGAAGCGTTGCTTTCTTTGATTTTGCTTTAAACAGAGCTTTGCTCTGATTGGGTGCGCTGCCTTGGGCGCTGCGCTGATGTATCTGCGCCTGACACGTGGCGCGTTGCGCGCAGCGCGGAGGATCTGAAGCGTTGCTTCATTTATTAAAACTTAGATTTTCAAGGTAGAGCTTTGCTCTGATTGGGGGAATCGGAAGCGTTGCTTCATCTGAGATATCTTTTCATCTCCTTTTTTTAAGTCAAACTTGTATTTCCAAAATCTTGATGTCCCGGGTCTTGGAAATAATTCCATTGTGCACAGAATCTTTTGTGCTTGGGTCTATATATAATTCAAGGCCGAGCCTTTTCTTCGCTCATCTTTAGAGAACTTCTTCGATCATGGCTTGCAACCGCCCTCATGCCCGCCGACAACCATGGGAAGTGTCGATTCGGAACATCGTTCCTCGTTTTGCTGTGCGCCTGGTGGACCCTTCTCTTACGGACGAGCAATGCGATGCTGCAATGCACGAACTTTTGACTCGTGTGGGGTCTCCTCTCCCTCCGCATTCCGTTTGGCTTCGGATGATCCTTGCCTCGGTGCTCGCCGACATTCCCCCTCCTCCGGCGGAGATATCCTCGGCAATGCTTGATGCGGCCGAGGATAAGATCGAGAGCTTTTTCGAAGCGCGCTTGATCACCAAAGCCCTGAGGGGCTGCTCTTTCCGCTTGCTGAGCCAGATACGGGCTCGCCGGGTTGTCATCACCACCTTTTCCAATGAATGTGGCGACGATCGTTGGATGTCTTCCTCTCGGGAGGATCGCCGCTTCGACGTGGTGGAGAAGACAGAAAGGGAGCTGGGGAATCTTCTTCTTATCTTTGCGAACCCTTGTCCTTCCGATCCCGTATTTGGTGATCTTTTTTAAATGTAATAATAATAATAATTAACAAGTATTTTTCTTTTTAATCAAGTATTTCATTATCTGTTAAGGGTTCTTTTAGTTCTCTGTTGTGCTTGTGCATCGTATGATTTTAATTTGCTATTATTAAGTGCATGTAATTCTTGCAAGGATAAATTTTCTTTGGTGTTTAGCCTCTTTCGTGAAGCGGTGCTTTACTTTTCAGTCTTAGAAACAGAGTTTCATTCTAATTAGGGGAAACAAATGCCCCCCCACCATTGCACTTGCATGTTTCCACATGCGAGCGCAACAGTGGCAGAATTCCAACCGTCATGGCAACCTTTGGAAGTTGGAAGGGCACTTGATGCTTATAAATAGGACCCTTGGTCCTTCACAGATGACTGCCATCTTTTAAGATTTCTACTTTCAAAACTTCAGAGCCTTGCTCTTGCTTTCAAGAACTCCCTGAGTTAGATTTTCTTTAAAAGAAACTATTTAGGTAAGAATTAATCTTGAATTAAATCAATTTTAATTAATAGAGCTTTGCTCTCATAGATCTTTGATCTAAAGAGAAACCCTTTGGGGTTTCACCAAATAGAGCCTTGCTCTCAAGAATCTGTTTCAGGGTTTCTTAACCCATGAACAGAACCTTGCATCTTTGGCAAAACATAGATCTTTTTGATCTAAGAAAATGATGAACTCTTAAGAGTTTGAATATGGATAATGAAAATTAAAAATGGAGTTTTGTATTTAATGGATTATATCATCTTTTAATAGTAACGATCTTAGAGTTCTCGGGGGATTTATTTAAATTCCCCTTATTAGGACTTTGGTAGTCACTCCTGTTTGCAGAGCACTGCTCTCGAGGAGTTTAACTCTCTGTGTGTGTGTATATATATATATATATATATATATATATTTTATCGCTAATCTTCCTGTGGTATTTCCTCTAGGCATAATGGCGGTGCGTCTATATAGTTTGCACGAGTTCATCACCTATGACGATATTCGCGCACAGGGCCGTCATCAAAACCAGGAGTTTACGGACGCCCAGTGTGCGGAGGTCATGGATCGCCTCAACGCAAGCGGTGGTTGGCTGCTTCCTCATCGTTCAGCTCTCTTGAAGGTCGTGTTGGGAGCAATATGGAGAGCACTTCCGGGGTTTCACGAGGCCCTACCGCTCAATGCACTGGATGATGCCGAAGACAAGGGGCATTCAGTGTACCTGACGGGGCTGATCTCGAAGAAACGGCGGGACGGCCTCATCGACATTCTACATCAAATTTTTCAGCAGACGACTATAGTTGCTGCTTACCGAAGGCCGGATGGGCTTGCCGAGGATCTTGACACACAGGAGCGCGAGAGGCTGCGCACAAGAATAATCAGAAAGGCCAGAAGAACTCTGGATGGCCTTACTTTTGAATTCCTCAATCCGTGCCCCAGATCCGAGGTTATACCTTTGTAAACATTTTAATAATGTTATTATTTATTTCTCCGTGATTGTAAGAACCCCCTTTTATGATATGAATATAAAATTTCCATTTCAGCTTGTCTTATTCCTCGTTCTGAACCGTTTGCACATGCATGAATGAGTATGTCTTGAACGCTTGATCAAATGTAAATCGGATGTTCTTTCTGTCACTCTCTTATTATCAGCATGCTGTCACAACTAGCATATAATAGAGTAAGCATCTTGATTTCTTCACGAGATAGCGATGGCTTAGGCTGCAGGTTCAGATCTGCCGCCTAAGACTTTTCAACTCTATGAGCCGTGAGGGTCTCATAGAGACTTTTCTCCCTACGGATCGAGAGGATCTCGTAGGTGGGTCTTCTCCTTAGGAATCGTGAGGATTCCTAAGTCTGTTTTCTCTTATAAGTCGTAAGGATCCTATAAGAGAATTTTTCCCTTTTACGAGTCGAGAGGACCCGTAAGCGGTTGTTTCCCTCCTTGTCGGAACCCGACTTTGGAGAGTGAGACCCGTGAATAGTATGCAAGAGACCGTTTTAGATCGACTTGCAGGGTCCCATTGTTCAGGAAGCAAGTTTTTTAATTCCTGCTGCCTGAGGCTTCATCTTGCAAGTTGAGACGAATCAGGAATTTCCCGCGGAGACACTGGTTTCTCTGTCAGCCGACGCGAATCAGGAGGCTCTCGTCAAGGATTGTTTGTTTCCCTGAGTTGAGGTATTTGCCAGGGATTATTTGTGTCCCTGGTGTTGAAACGAATCGAGAATTTCTCACGGAAGCACTGGTTGCTCTGCGAGTCAATGCGAATCAGGAGGCTCTCGTCAAGGATTGTTTGTTTCCCTGAGTTGAGGTATTTGCTAAGGATTATTTGTTTCCCTAGTGCCAAGGATTATTTGTTTCCCTGGTGTTGAAACGAATCGAGAATTTCCCACGGAAGCACTAGTTGTTCTGCGAGTCGATGCGAATCAGGAGGCTCTCGTCAAGGATTGTTTGTTTCCCTGAGTTGAGGTATTTGCCAAGGATTATTTGTTTCCTTGGTGTTGAAATGGGTCGAGAATTTCCCACGGAGGCACTGGTTGCTCTGCAAGTCGACGCGGATCAGGAGGCTCTCGTCAAGGATTGTTTGTTTCCCCGAGTTGAGGTATTTGCTAAGGATTATTTGTTTCCCTAGCGCCAAGGATTATTTGTTTCCCTGGTGTTGAAACGGGTCGAGAATTTCCCACGGAGACACTGGTTGCTCTGCGAGTCGATGCGGATCAGGAGGCTCTCGTCAAGGATTGTTTGTTTCCCTGAGTTGAGGTATTTGCTAAGGATTATTTGTTTCCCTAGCGCCAAGGATTATTTGTTTCCCTGGTGTTGAAACGGGTCGAGAATTTCCCACGGAGACACTGGTTGCTCTGCGAGTCGACACGGATCAGGAGGCTCTCGTTAAGGATTGTTTGTTTCCCTGAGTTGAGGTATTTGCTAAGGATTATTTGTTTCCCTAGCGCCAAGGATTATTTGTTTCCCTGGTGTTGAAACGGGTCGAGAATTTCCCACGGAGACACTGGTTGCTCTGCGAGTCGACGCGGATCAGGAGGCTCTCGTCAAGGATTGTTTGTTTCCCTGAGTTGAGGTATTTGCTAAGGATTATTTGTTTCCCTAGCGCCAAGGATTATTTGTTTCCCTGGTGTTGAAACGGGTCGAGAATTTCCCACGGAGACACTGGTTGCTCTGCGAGTCGACGCGGATCAGGAGGCTCTCGTCAAGGATTGTTTGTTTCCCTGAGTTGAGGTATTTGCCAAGGATTATTTATTTCCTTGGAGTTGAGATGAACCGTCGAGATTTGGCTTCGTTTTCTGGCGGAGCCTGTTGGGAAAGTATGGTTCCCTCTTCGTTTGCGCCCTTGGATTGTATACAGGGATCGATGTGATCTCAACTGTAGGGCCAAAGTTTTATCATCATTTTTTCGTTTTACTTTCGCGATGCTTTATCATTTCAGCTTTTATATCGCGAAGGTCGTGATTGCCCAATCATTTCGGCTATTTTTCGCGGTGCCCAATCATTTCGGCTATTTTGCATGCATACATTTTTACTTGCTGCTTTTTATTGCAAGTTGCCCCATCATTTCGGCTGTTTATTTTATTTTTACTCGCTGCTTTTTATTGCGAGTTGCCCAATCATTTCGGCTATTTATTTTATTTTTACTCGCTGCTTTTTATTGCGAGTTGCCCAATCATTTCGGCTATTTTGCATGCATACATTTTACTTGCTGCTTTTTATTGCAAGTTGCCCCATCATTTCGGCTATTTTGTATGCATGTGCGGCCTATCGGCTTTTCGCCGTAAACCTGAAATTAGACACTGATTTCGGCATCAGCACCGCTGCAACTGGGATATTGCCAGGAGTGAATCATCATTTGCCTCTGTCGATGTCGAACAAAGGTGGCTTAGTGACCAGGGTTAAGGTCCTGTCGACTAAGGCTTTTGACTTCATGAGCCGTAAGGGTCTCACAAAGGTATTTCTCCCTACAAGTCGTGAGGATCTTGTAGGTGTATTTTCTTCTTAAGAATCGTGAGGATTCCTAAGTGTTTGTTCCTCTGTAAGTCGTAAGGATCCTACAGGAGGGTTTTCTCCTCATAAATTGAGAGGATTTACAAGGGTTATTCACCATGCGAACGTATCCCCAGTCTCGAATGGGACTTGATTAGGGAAATGTTTATACGCGTCCGTGGATTGTATACAAGGGTCAGTATGAGCCACTTGTAGGGCAATATCGAAAGTTGTGGGGGTTGCTTAAGCACAGGTTTAGGTCTCTGTAACTTAAGACTTTCAAATCTTATGAGCCGGGAGGGTCCCATAAGAGAGTTCTCCTTACGAGTCGTGAGGATCTCGCAAGTGTATTTTCTCCTTAGGAATCGTGGGGATCCCTAAGTGTGTTGCTCCCTTGTGAGTCGTAAGGATCTCAAGCGGGTGGTTTCTCCTTACCAGGTCGAGAGGACCCTATAAGTGTTTTTTAACGAGGTTGCGCCCTTTCGGGTTTTCACAAACACTCGCCGGTAGTCCTGCTGTTTTTACTCACGGAGCCCTTTCGGGTTTTCATCCGTGCCCATTTTGCTTATGGACATACCGTTATTTTTATTCTTTTTATTTTCTTCTTTTTTTTTAACAAGGTCGCGCCCTTTCGGGTTTTCACGAACACTCGCCGGTAGTCCTGCTGTTTTTACTCACGGAGCCCTTTCGGGTTTTCATCCGTGCCCTTTTTGCTTATGGACATACCGTTTTTATTTATTATATTTTTAAATAATTTTTTATATTTTGTCAGCCTACGGATGCTGCGATATTAGTTTAAGGACATTTCGGTCTGTCATTAGTTTAAGGACGTTTCGGTCCGTCACTAGTTTAAGGACGTCTCGGTCCGTCATTGAGAAGGCTGGCTACTGCTTGAGCTTAGGAAGATAGCGAGCGGACATGTTCGTCGTCATCTATCATTGACCTAGGCTGTGACTCATTAAGCGTAGTATTTCTTTAGGAAGCGACCGTTTATCGGCCTGAAAGGCCTTTCACCGTGCATATCCATGAGTTGATAGGCCCCACCCTGGTAGACCTTATCTATGATGTACGAGCCTTCATAGTTTGGCTCGAATTTTCCCCGCTTGGCGCGATTGGGGATCATAGGCCTTTTGACTACTAGCATGAGTTCGCCTTGGCGGAATGTCCTCGATCGGGTCAATCTTTCATATGAGCGTGTCATCTTTGCTTTATAGGCCTCTAGATTTTGTTGCGCTATGAGTCGGGTTTCATCGAGGGCATCAAGATCCTCAAGCCGAAGGTGAGCATTTTCTTCGTCCGTTAGCTCGTAGTGGACCACCACTCGTAGAGAGGGTAGCTCTATCTCGAGGGGAAGTACTGCTTCTGTACCGAACACCAACGCGTACAGCGTTGTGTTCGTGGCCGTCTTGAACGTAGTTCGATACGCCCAAAGTGTCTCTTGCAGTCTCTCGTGCCAGTCTTTCTTATTTCGGGATACCGTTTTCTTCATGATCTTTGTCAGGGTCTTGTTGAAGGCTTCAGCTAGACCATTAGCTTGCGGATTGTAAACTGAAGAATATCTCCAGTCTATATTATGCTGCTGTGCGAAGCGACTGATCTTGTGGCTTCTGTAGGCTGGCCCGTTATCGGAGATGATCCGTCTTGGCGTTCCAAACCGATATATGACGTGCGTCTTGAAGAAATGGAGGATATTTTCTGTCTTCACTTCCCTCAACGGTACTGCTTCTTCCCATTTGGAGAAGTAATCAGTCGTCGTCAGGATAAAACGATGTCCTCTAGACGATGCTGGTTCGATGGGGCCGACTATGTCAGTTCCCCACATCTCGAACGACCAGCTAGCCACCGTTGGATGTAATGGATTTGGATGTTGGTGGATGAAGTCCCCATGGATTTGGCATGAGTGGCATTGCTTCGCATATTCGAGGCAGTCCTGAATCATCGTGGGCCAGTAGTAGCCCATCCGTTTTATCTTCAACTTCATCTTTGGGCCCGCTTGGTGAGAACCACAGAGTCCGTCATGAACTTCCTGAACGACTCTTTCTGCTTCGTCAGGTCCTAGGCATCTCAGCCACAGAGAATCGAATGACCTCTTGTATAGAGTATCATTGACGAAGGCGAAAGACAGAGCTCGTTTCATGAGCTGATGTCTTGTGGACGCTTCTTCAGGCATTCGGTGGGATTTAAAGTAGTCTATGAAGACTTCCCTCCAATCCTCAGCCTTTTCCCGGTCTTCTATTTGCAAGGTCGTCTATTCAGTCGCTCCCTTCTCTTCGGATGAGTCTGGAGATATTTCTACTGGGGCAAGCACCCGACGGCTTTGTACCACGATTCTAACGTCATCGAGGTTCTCGTCAGCCAGTTCTTTAGCAAGTTTGGCCAACGCGTCTGCTTTGCTGTTTTCCGCGCGCGGTATGCTTTCCAAAGTATAGGAGGGAATTTGGGTCAACAGTTGTTGCACCTTTTCACCGTACTTCACCAACTCCGGTTTGCACGTTTGGTAGTCGCCGTTTACTTGACTAACGACCAGTTGAGAATCTCCGTATACGAGGAGGTTTTCAATTCCCATGTCAATGGCGATCTCGAGGCCTGCTATCAAAGCTTCATATTCGGCTTCATTATTTGTCCTCGGCTTTGTTATGGAGAAAGCGAAGCGCATTATGTCTCTTTGTGGAGTCACAAAGATAAGTCCTACCTCCGATTTGATTATAGGGGTACTTTGTTTGCGCTTCTTCACGGAAGACGCCCCATCAAAATAAAGCTCCCATCGGGTATCACCACCGTCGATCGCATCAAACGCATGTTCGTCTGGAAGATCGCAATTCAGAGGAGAATCGGCGGGTATCGGATGCTCAGCGAGGAAGTCGGCGATGGCCTGGCCTTTCACTGCCTTGAGAGGTTGATACGTTATTGAGAATTCCATCAAGAGCAGAGCCCGTTTAGCGAGTCGTCCCATCAATATGGCCTTCGACATCAAATATTTGAGGGGGTCCACCTTTGAAATGAGACGGACCTCATGCGCCAACGCATAGTGCTTGAGCTTTGTTATCGCGAAGATCAACGCCAGGCAGTGTTTTTCAATGGGGGAGTAGTTGCTTTCTGCCCCCAGCAGAACTCGACTTAAGTAGTAGAGTGCTCTTTCCTTCCCTTGATCGTTCTCTTGTGCCTATAGTGCGCCTAAGGAGCCTTCGAGAGCGGTTGTATAAAGAATGAGGGGTTTTCCCTTGACCGGAGCAGCAAACATCGGCGGGTTCTGCAGGTACTGCTTGATCTCGTCCAGCGTGCCCTGGCATTTTTGATCCCAGACGAATGGAGTTCCCTTCTTCATCAGGTGATTGTAAGGACGACATTTGCCTGAAAGATTAGCTATAAATCGCCGTATGTACGCGAGCTTCCCTTAGAGAGACCGCAGCTGTTTGAGAGTCTTTGGCGGAGGCATTTCCATGATCGCCTTGATCTTTGACGGATCTATCTCGATGCCTCGGTGTCGGACGACAAATCCCAGGAATTTGCCCGAAGAAACTCCAAATGCACACTTGAGAGGGTTCATTTTCAAGTTGTATTGTCGAAGGCGTCGAAATACAGTTTTTAGATGCTCGAGATGTTCCTCGAATGATTTGCTTTTAACCACGAGATCGTTGATATAGCACTCGACGATTTCATGTATGAAGTCATCGAAGATCTTCGTCATGGCCCTCTGATAGGTGGCACCGGCATTCTTCAATCCGAAGGGCATCACTTTGTAGCAGAATATACCCAAAGGAGTCCTGAAGGCGGTGTGCTTCTGGTCTTCGAGATGCATCTTTATTTGATTATACCCTGATGAGCCGTCCATGAAGGAGAAAACCTCATGAGTGGACGTATTGTCTATCATCACTTCGGTAACTGGCACTGGGAGATCGTCCTTCGGGCAGGCTTTATTGAGATCCCGGAAGTCCACGCATATGCGCAGTGTCCCATTTTTCTTTATTACCGGGATGATGTTGGCGATCCATTCAGGGTATTGAACTTCCTGGATGAAGCCAGAGTCGATCAGCTTCTTGACCTCGGCGTTGATACTCATCTCAAGCTCGAGCCGCATTCTCCTCGACGCCTGTTTGACTGGCTGGATGTCCGGGGATATCGCCAATTTGTGTACAGCAACTTCTGGATCTAATCCCGGCATTTCGGAATAGTTCCACGCGAAGCAATCCCTATGCTGTAGAAGCACGTCCTTTAACGCAGCCACCCTTTCTTCAGATAGCAGCTCGCTGATGAATGTCGGTCGCGGGTCATTTGCCGTTCCCAACTCAATTTTCTTAAGGTTATCTGCAGTGGTATGGATTCCATCTTCCAGCTCTTTTGGCGCTGGTGGGAATTCTGAGATTACCTCATCGTTGCTGTTTTCGAAGCACCAGGGAAGGTCATCCATGTCCTCGGGCTCTTCTTTTGATATCGTTATCACGTGACAAGTACGAATTCGCTTCCAATCCTAATGTGGAACTGGTTCGTCTTTCGTGATCTTGGGTTCATGCTTCTGCAGCGGTGCTACCCTCCACTTGTCAGACAGAGCGAACTTGCCAAGCTGATACTGATCTTCAACCCAATTCTTGAAGGTGAAGCAGTCCTCGAGAGGGTGCCCTATCACTCGGTGATAAGGGCAATAGTCCGGGTGAGAGACTTCGCCTGCTTTTTCGGGGTGTTTAGACTCCGACAGTGTAAGTATCTGATGTTTTAGAGCAAGATCAAATATCTTCTTCGTCTTGTCTCGAGGAAACGAGTACGCTCGACCCATTTTCTTCATGAGGGATAGATCAATAATGCTCGACTCCCGTTTGCGTGGCTTCTTAGCCCCGCTTTGTTGCTGTTGAGCGCTTTTTTGGCCTTTCGACTTATTTCTGCATCTGCGTCGAGCCTTTTTTATAACAGGTTGACAGGGGGCGGCACTTTCATCTTTCACGGTCTGTTGAAGAAGACGTTGCGTTTTGGCTTTCTCGTAGATGTCCATTTCGCGGTTGTGATCATCTCGGACTTTTTGACCAACTTCCCTCATAAGCTTGTCCATTTGTTCTTCAAACGACGGACTGGGCACTTTCGCATCTGGGACTTTCACTGGTTCAGGATTAGCGTCCTCCCGTTGAGCATCCGTCTCTTCATCGAAGTCATGCACAACGTAGCAACCGTGGATTAGCTCTTGTTTCTTGGACCGAATGTATCCGAGCCCGATTGTTTCCATTCTCCCATTAGGCAATTTGCGCTGAGTCCCAGGAACGTTCCAGACCCTGTCATAGAATTTGGCTTTTCGAGCGGTCTGTTTAAAGGATATCCCCTGGCGCTTCAATAGCCTTTTCAAGCCTTATGTATAATACCTGGGTAAACGGACGGGTTGAAGCCTATCCAGCGTAGGATCCGATCTGTGCCAGATTTCTTTCTCCACTTTGTTTTCTTCAGAGCGGTAGAATAGAATTGCCTTTTCACCTTCTCGCCTGGGAGGGACATAGAACGTCTGCAGCTCCTCTACACTGTAGGTATCGAGCGCATCCAGTTCTTTATAATGTTTAAGCGGCACCATGGTGACTTGCAGACTTTGCTCTTCGTTAGCGAACGTTTGTATTGAAGGCCGAGCAGAGAATACAGCATGGACCTCATCTTCCGAGTCGCTACCAAAGATCAACGTAGGAGCGGATGGTCCCGGCTTGGTGTCTTGGGGAGGACCCGAATAAATTATCTCCTCTTCCTCCTCGGTATCACTGCCGAAGACAGGGATGGTAGCGTTAGCTTTATTCTCCGGCTTGTGACACCTTTCCATGTCTTCGAAACTCGGTAAGAAGTACTTGGCATCTTCATATTTGCGGACTTCGTTCATGGAGAATGGGTTCAGTTCTCCCGCCACGGTATACTCGAGGCCATCCTTGGAATACTTCATACACTGATGTTGTGTAGAAGGGATGATGTTGTACTCGTGTAACCATGGTCGGCCGAGCAGAGCGTTGTAGCATGTCTTGGCGTCTATGACGTGGAACTTAATTTCCGTGACGAGCAGTCCAAAGCGTAGCGTCAGTATCACAGACCCAAGAGTCCTTGATGACTGGGAGTCGAACCCGGAGATGGTAATCTTATCCCGAGCAAGGTGCTGAACACTCATGCAGATTTCTTTTAACACCCGCACATTGAGGAGGTTAACGGAGGATCCATTGTCGATTTGGATTTTGCCTATCTTTATATCGTGGCAGTATCCTGAGACATAAAGGGGGCGATTGTGTTCGCACGTCCCAAGGAGAAGATCTTCATCGCCAAAAGTGACATCGGCCGTGTGCACTTCCTCCAATTCATCCTTCATCTTTTCTTCAGTCAGGAAAGCTTGGAACTGCTCCGGGTCCTGTAGTGCCTTAATTAACGAATCTCTCGCCTCCTTTGATAGTAAAAGGGCGTCAAGAATGCTGAGCTGCGAGGGTAGCTTCCTCAGATGCGCTAAGACGTTGTAATCCACCTTATTTTTCTTCGGCGGGTCTTTGGCAGTTAGCTCTTCCATGACTTGGTCGTCTAGGGAGATGTCCTCAGAGACCTTCTCTTTCCCTTTATCTTTTTTGTTTGGGGGTCCGAGATTCTTTTCGGGCAACGTGCGATTACGCAGCCGAATATTTTCACAAATCTTCGGCTCTTCTTCTTTTCCCGAAGTGGACTCTTTAAAGAGAGGGGCAAGTTCCAGCTCTTCATCAGAATCGCTTCCGAATGTAGGCACTTGTGACCCGCCGGTGTTAACCATGCGAAAATCGCCGGTAGTTCTTTTAAGCCCTTCGGTCGTATTTCTTTGCTCCCGACGAGTTTTACGTTTCTCCGGCTTAAAATGTTGTCGATGAGCAACGTATCCTTGCCACCATTTATCGAAAACTTTGCACTCTTGAGTGGGGTGCGAAACCTTCTGATGATATAAGCAATAGGACGGGTGCATTTCCGTTTCACCAGTAATTTTTCCTTCGGAGGATGGTAGCTTCATGCCCATTGATATGGCCTTAGCAAACCTTTTCCTCGTCTTGAATTTGCTTTTGTCCGAAGCGAATGTATTTTGCTCCAGCGAGATCGTCTCAGCTCTTTTATCAAGTCGCTGGCGCTTGGCCCTTTCAAATATAGCCGTCTCGCGTTCTTGATCAGCTTTACTTTTCAATCGAGCTTCGTTGAGGAATGCGTCAATTATCTCATCTGATGGCCCCAGAATTTTTGATTCAGGGTCTGCCCCCAGCTTTTCAGTGCAAGGAGTCTCCTTATCGTCCATGAACGAATGGGAAATCACATGACAGCTCGCCACGCATTCTTCAGATTCATCAGATGAACTTTCTCCCTCATCTTCCTCTTGAAAGACATGATCGAGGAACTCTTGGAATGTAATGGGAGTCCGTGCCTTCTGGTTGTATTCCTCCAGCGCGTCAATTTGTTTTTGCAAGTCCGTGCGCTTGTCGCCAGGCTTCACGGGCTTCTTTGATTTCTTTTTCTTCTTCTTCGAAGATTTTGACGGCCGATTGCGAGTGCTTGAGCCACCTGCATCGGTCTTTGGAGTTGGACGTGGCTTCAACATCCCCTCAATGACCTGCGGTTCCAACGGGTCCTTCCACCTAATCGCTGGACATGTCTGAAGATCGTTTAGCATCCTCTTTGTCTTGGCTGATAATACAACCTCCCAAGGAGCTTCTTCAACGACGGAGCATGTTGCCCCCGGTGTATTCGTCCCCTTAGAGGTGTAGGGCTGCGGGGGATTCACCTTCCATTTGTCAGATAACGCGAATTTGCCCTGTCGGTACTGGTTTTCAAGCCAATTTTTGAAAACGTAGCAATCTTCGATCGGATGGCCCAGTACTCAATGATAAGGACAGTAGTTGGGCTCATTGACATCACTTGGTTGCAACGGATGTTTTGGATCCGGCAGATTTATGAGTCAGTTGTGCAACGCCAGCTCGAATAACCTTCTCGTTTTCTCACGGGGAAAAGAGTAAGAACGTCCTAGCCTCTTCTCAAGGGCTACGTACGGACGCATATTATTTTGATGCACAACCGGCTTCGAGTCGCTCGGTTGTTGTTGAGCGTTAGCGACAACGCTCGCTTTTCCCTTCCCTTTGTCATTTCGGGAGTCCGGCTTTGGAAGAGGGGGTTTATGGCCCATCTGATCCATTTGCGCTAGCTTGTCAATCAAGGCCTGGAAGGTAGTCGGCTTGAAAAACATCATAAATTGCGAGATGGTTGCTTGCGGATCAAGGGTTCCTACAAACATGCCTACCGCTGGTGCTTCTTCGATCCGCTGTTCGCATTTCGACCATAAGTTTCACCACCGTATAGCATATTGAACCCACGTCTCGCCTGGATTTATCCTGGCGTTAATCAGTGCCGTCATCGGGGTGCGTTCACTGGCGCTTGCAAAACGCTGAGTAAACAACAGCTCCATCTCCGCAAAGGTCTTGATAGAGTCATTCGGGAGCTCAGAGTACCACTCGAACGCCGTATCTGATAAACTTCCAACAAACTGGCGAAGCAAAAGCTTGTCATCACCGCCGGTGTTGCCGCAGAGTGCCCTGAACTGGGCAACATGCTGGTGAGGATTGCCCGCCCCCTTGTAGATATGGAACTTGGGAATTGTGTAACCCGGCAGGTACTTGATCTGGTCGTACCAGCCCGGATACGGTCGCCCTGTTTTTACGACCTGACCCGCTGCTTCAGTCGCTTGATGAACCCGGATCTGCTGAGCTATATATTCGTCTAGGTCGGCTTTGGAGATTGCCTCCTCCTTGGCTGTTGACAGAGCCGGAGGAGGATTCGACGTTTCTCCCCTATCATCTTCAAGGATGATCGGGGGATCTTCAGCAGGCGGATCTTGTTGGATCATCATCCCCACCATGTCTTGGAACAGGAGGCCCATACGCTTTATGTTGGCTGCTTGTTCAGCAGCCTTTTTGTCCTTCTTCTCCAATATTCGACGAAGGAATTCGGCGTCGGTTTCTTGTTCCTGGCGTTCATCCGAAGACGTTTCAGGGCTTTCTTTTGGCCCAGTAAGTGCAGCCATAGCGTTCATCATTTCTTGGAGCTTCTGTTGCTGCTCCTGCGCTTTGGTCACCGATCGCGTGAGCGGTCTATGACCTGTTGATATGCGGCTGTCCTCTTTACCAGACGTCATGTAGACGGTATGAACTACCATGCCCCCAGACTTAGGGCGTTTGGGTTCACCGCCTTTGATATTTGCCATAGGTGTAGGGACTTTTTCTGGCCTTCTTCTCTTATGGGCCGTAGAAGTTGAGGGGGCCGTTGCTTTGGGCACCCAAGCGGTCGCTATCATCCTTTCCTGTTTGATAGGACGTTTCTTTTCTTCTTGCACCTTCGCCTTTTTCTGTTGACGAGAGTGATCTGGGTCAATTACGGAGTCTTGAACTCTCCACCAAACTTTATAAACTTTTGAGGACAGCCGTTGAGGGGGCTGTTCTTGCTTCGTTTCTGGAACTCTCTCCGCAGGTGGAGGAGATCTTTTCAGTGTAGCGGTTGGAGAGTTCTTCCGTACCTTCCTCAGCAGTTCAAAGCTGTTCCCAGTTGGAACAGCAGCATTGACCTTCACCACTGGAGCAGGTGGAGTTAGCCCTGAGGGGGAGTTGCCCCCTGCCTTCCTTACTCGTCGCCAATGGCGACATCGAGCATGACGAGCCGTTAGGACTGGCTCGGAGATAGAGACAGCTTCTTTTTGCCCCCTGTCTGAATGAGGCGCCGCTGGTGTTAACCTCTTAAAGACTGAGGTTGTCCTTTGAGGGGTGATATTCAACCTGTCGAAGACAGATCCTCGAGCAGGAGCAGGAGAAGGAGCAGGAATAGTTAGCCTTGAAAAGACTGACTCTTTGACGGGAGAAGCCATCTTGACGACTTCTGGAGCAGCGGTTATTGCCTTCCTTGGGACAGCCACTTTGGGATTCACAAGCTTCTTGGTGGGCCCCTCAGAGTTTTGATCCAGCCTCACAAAGACAGAGGCCGTTGCCTTGGTAATGGACGACCCGTTGACAGGGGCCGTCATAGCAGTGAGCCGGTCGAAGACTGACTTCTTGTTCACTTCCAATGCAGGTCTGGGCATAGAGAAGCTTGTAGGTGGGATCATGGTCCCGAAAAACAGGCCGGTGGTGGCCTGGGTCACCTGGTCTACCGGCAGAGCGAGGAAGGAAGCCGCTTGGGGCCCATATGCTA
Source organism: Agapanthus africanus (assembly GCA_030015575.1). Taxonomy (NCBI): domain Eukaryota; kingdom Viridiplantae; phylum Streptophyta; class Magnoliopsida; order Asparagales; family Amaryllidaceae; genus Agapanthus; species Agapanthus africanus. The sequence continues at coordinate 96,940,002 of JASDDO010000014.1, read as the reverse complement.
CACCTCCGGGGGAGGTGGAGCGTCCGTTGCAGTGGCACTTCGAGCAGTTGGTGCAGTTAGAGGCCATTGATGCTTGAGTTCTGCGCCAGGAAAAAGACCAAATCTTAGTAACTTGAAATTCAAAGACAACCATTTAACAAACCGCGATTGGTTCGCGAGGACGACATACGAAGTGTGGAATGGAAAGAGGAAAAGGTCCCACCGGGCGTGCCAGAATCTGTTCCCCTCCGAATGGCGGCCGAGACGTGAGGACATCTTGCCTGAGATTCGGGGCAGATGCTATTTGGTTTTATCCGTCTACCTCTCCGAAGATGCCAAGTTTATTTATGGCACCGTGTATCGGAGGTTTAGACAGATGCGGCCGATGTAGCAGACTTCGTTAGATTCCCCCTCGTTTGAGGGGTTTTTGATTGTGGGGACGCTCTTCCCTGCAGGCGCAAGCCCCTGCAGTTAATTACGCTACTGCATCGCGGTATCCACTTTCTCCTTCTCCAGAATTTCACTTCGTGTCGTGTGTGTTTGTTTTGTTTGTGGTTGCCCGTGGATCGTATATGGAGACTAAGTGATGCCGTCGCCCGTAGGACGTGGATTAGTCTAAATCCGTATTTACTTAGATTTGGGTTTGGTGTTTTAGTTTAAGGATACGTTAGCCAGATTTAGGCTAAGATCAACTTAAACGTTCGTTAAGAATACGTTAGTCCTGTTTGAGACTAAGATCAACTTAACGTGGTGATCCATTTAATATATGGCCATCGGGACTCGTCACCTCTCTGACGTCGTTGAAGGATTACAACGACAGGTGTCAGAGGAGTTCAGAGATGTACCCTTGAACCAAAGTTGCTTTAGGGTTTTATAGTCCATTTGAATGTTTAAGGATACGTTAGCTGTGTTTGTGGCTAAGATCAACTTAAACGGGATCGTTTAGATCCGACAAAAGAGCATTTGGAGGCTCTATTGTTCCAGTTTAGGGACGTAGTGGTCCGTAGGTAGTTTAAGGACGTTGCGGTCCATTGCCAGTTTAGGGACGTGGTGGTCCATATTCCAGTTTAGGGACATGGTGGTCCATCATTAATTTAAGGACGTTTCAGTCCAATATTAGTTTAAGGACGTTTCGGTCCAATATTCCCATTTTGGGACGAATATTAGTTTAGGGACGTTTCGGTCCATAAGTTTAAGGACCCCGCAGTCCGTATTAATATGTGGTTGTCGGGACCCGTCACCTCTTTGACGTCGTTGAAGGATTACAACGAGAACTGTCAGAGGAGTTCGGAGATGTACCCTCGAACCGGATGTAAATTGATTTAGGAGAGCAACCGTGCTCAGTCAATTTATTTTGAGGACTTATGGCCACGACTGGGTTAAGTCCAGTTTCAATATTCTTTTGTTTTTGGCCTATTGGACCTGTGCTAAGGCCTTGCCCCTTCACTGCATTATTTTTCTTTGTTTTGGTTGGGCTCTGCCCTTTTATAAATGATGCAGAGCATCTGTTTTGTTTGGGCTCTGCCTTTTTTAAGATGCATATCATTTTTGATTAGGCCTGTTAGGCCTTTTAATTGGGCCCTGTTCCTTTCCTTAATAATGCAGAGCATTAAATACTCTGACAGTGTCCCACATGGCTTGTCAGGCGCTTTGCGCAAATTAAAGAGCGAAAGCGCATGTGGAAGTGACACGTGTCACGCTCTGATGAGCGCAAGCGCAACAGCGCAGTGCGCTACGTCAGTGCGCTGCGCTGTTGCACTGCTGACACGTGGCGCTTCCTGGCGGCTTGCGCAATAGTGCCGTTTTGGCAAGTGCTGGGCACTGTTCTTATTCTTTTGGATCAATTTTAGATCAAAGAAAACAAGTTTTTTCTTGTTTTCAAAGAACCAGTGGTTCATAAAAAGTGCAAGGCACTGTTATTGTTTATTTTTGCTTTTTTCTTGAAGATCATTGATCTTGTTCTTAGATCAATGATATGTTTTTAAGAGAATTTTCTCTTTTTCTAAAGGTTTTTACCTTTTTCTCTTGTTCTTGAGAAATTCTCTCTAATTCTTCAAAGTTCTCTCTGTTTGAAGTTCTTGATTTCTCCCAAAATGTTGATTCCTTTGAACTAAGGTCTAGGGTCCTTTTTATAGTGCCCATAAATTAGTTAAATTTGTTAAAGATATCTTTTTCTGAGTGATTTGGGGAATTTTCCCCACCGTTGGATTTTTGATCCAAGGGCTTCTGTTTTACAGAAGAAAATCTTCTTGTTTTAACAAGAACAGAAAGATTTCTTTAAAATCTTAATTCTGTTTGGCGTAAATGCCCCAGCGCGTGACACGTGTCGCGCAGCGCAAAGCGCAGCGCAACTGCGCTGGCGCATCTGCGCTGACACGTGTCGCGCAGTGCTTGCGCAACTGAAGCGTTGCTTCCTTTGATTTTGCTTTAAACAGAGCTTTGCTCTGATTGGGTGCGCTGCCTTGGGCGCTGCGCTGATGTATCTGCGCCTGACACGTGGCGCGTTGCGCGCAGCGCGGAGGATCTGAAGCGTTGCTTCATTTATTAAAACTTAGATTTTCAAGGTAGAGCTTTGCTCTGATTGGGGAAATCGGAAGCGTTGCTTCACCTGAGATATCTTTTCATCTCCTTTTTTTTTAAGTCAAACTTGTATTTCCAAAATCTTGATTTCCCGGGTCTTGGAAATAATTCCATTGTGCACAGAATCTTTTGTGCTTGGGTCTATATATAATTCAAAGCCCCTTTTCTTCTCTCATCTTCAGAGAACTTCTTCGATCATGGCTTGCAACCGCCCTCATGCCCGCCGACAACCATGGGAAGTGCCGATTCGGGACATCGTTCCCCGTTTTGCTGCGCGCCTGGTGGACCCTTCTCTTACGGACGAGCAATGCGATACTGTAATGTACGAACTTTTGATTCGTGTGGGGTCTCCTCTCCCTCCGCATTCCGTTTGGCTTCGGATGATCCTTGCCTCGGTGCTCGCCGACATTCCCCCTCCTCCGGCGGAGATGTCCTCGGCAATGCTTGATGCGGCCGAGGATAAGATTGAGAGCTTTTTCGAAGCGCACTTGATCACCAAAGCCCTGAGGGGCTGCTCTTTCCACTTGCTGAGCCAGATACGGGCTCGCCGGGTTGTCATCGCCACCTTTTCCAATGAATGTGGCGACGATCGTTGGATGTCTTCCTCTCGGGAGGATCGCCGCTTCGACGTGGTGGAGAAGACAGAAAGGGAGCTGAGGAATATTCTTCTTATCTTTGCGAAGCCTTGTCCTTCCGATCCCGTATTTGGTGATCTTTTTTAAATGTAATAATAATAATAATGAAAAAGTATTTTTCCTTTTAATCAAGTATTTCATTATCTGTTAAGGGTTCTTTTAGTTCTCTGTTGTGCTTGTGCATCGTATGATTTTAATTTGCTATTATTAAGTGCATGTAATTCTTGCAAGGATAAATTGCCTTCGGTGTTTAGCCTCTTTCATGAAGCGGTGCTTTACTTTTCAGTCTTAGAAACAGAGTTTCATTCTAATTGGGGGATACAGGTGTGTTTAAGGACGTATTAGTCCGTTAGTTTAAGGACGCATAAGTCCGTGGGTTTAAGGACCCCACAGTCCGTATTTTGGTTTAAGGACGCATAAGTCCATGAGTTTAAGGACCCCACAGTCCATGTCGATGTGTGGTCGTCGGGACCCGTCACCTCTCTGACGTCGTTGAAGGATTACAACGATAGGTGTCAGAGGAGTTCGGAGATGTACCCTTGAACCGGCTGTAAATTGATTTAAGAGAGCAGTCTTGCTCAGTCAATTTAATTTGAGGACTTACGGCCATGATTGGGCTAAGTCCAGTTGAAAAATATTCGACGCTTTTATTTGTTTTTGGTCTATTAGACCTGTGCTAGGGCTTTGTCTGTGTTTAAATAATGCATTGCATTATTTTTTATTTTTGTTTGGGCTCTGTCCATAAAAGATGCAGTGCATCAATTTGTTTTGGGCTCTGCTCATTTATAAATGATGTAGATCATCAATTTTACTTGGGCTCTGCCCTTTTATAAAAGATGCAGAGCATCAATTTTACCTGGGCTCTGCCCCTTTATTGCTTTGCAATTTATTTTGGCCTACTAGGTCTTTTTGATTTGGGCCTGGCCCTTTAGCAAAAGAAATGCATTGCATTTGTCAGGCGCTTTGCGCCAATCAAAGAGCGCAAGCGCTTGTGGTGAGGACACGTGCCACGCTCTGATGAGCGCAAGCGCAACAGCGCAGTGCGCTGTGTCAGTGCGCTGCGCTGTTGTGCTGCTGACACGTGGCGCTCCCTAGTGGCTTGCGCCAACACAGGAGCGCAACAGTGCAATTTTTCAAGTGCAAAACACTGTTTTATGTTTTGATCAATTTTAAATCAAAGAAAATAAGTTTTTCTTGTTTTCAAAGAACCAATGGTTCAAAAGAAAGTGCAAAGTACTACTTGATTTCTTGATCCAATTTAGATCAAAGAAAAACAAGTGTTTTTTATTTTTCTTGATCACAGAGAACCAATGGTTCATAAGTTCGGAGCACTATTATTATTATTATTATTATTATTATTTTTTATTGAAGATCATTGATCTTGTTCTTAGATCAATGATCTATTGGAAGAAATTCTTCTATCATAAAGGTCTTTTTACCTTTTTCTTCTTGAAATTTCTTCAGAGCTCTCTCTGTTTTATATTCTTGATTTCTCACCAAATGTTCATGATCTTGAATTGAGATCTAGGGTCCTTTATATAGTGCCCATAAATTAGTTAAATTTGTTAAAGAGATCTTTCTCTGAGTGATTTGGGGAATTTTCCCCACCGTTGGATTTTGATCCAAGGGCTTCTGTTTTACAGAAGAAAATCTTTTTGTTTTAATAAGAACAGAAAGATTTCTTTAAAATCTTAATTCTGTTAGGCGCAAATGCCCCAGCGCGTGACACGTGTCGCGCAGCGCACAGCGCAGCGCAACTGCGCTGACACGTGTCGCGCAGCGCAGCGCTTGCGCAAAAGCGACTGCGCTGACACGTGTCGCGCAGCGCAGCGCTTGCGCAACTGAAGCTTTACTTCTATTTGTTTTTTAATAGAGCTTTGCTCTGATTGGGCGCGCTGCCTTGGGCGCTGCGCTGACGTATCAGCGCCTGACACGTGGCGCGTTGCGCCCGGGATTTGAAGCGTTGCTTCAAAATTTGAATTTTGAATTTCAACAGAGCTTTGCTCTGATTGGGGGAAACAAATGCCCCCCCACCGTTGCGCTCACGTGGCGCGCACGTGAGTGCAGCGGTGGCAAGCTCCTTACCGTTGGATTAACGGGTGTGCTGAAGGGGCACAAGCGCCTTATAAATAGGACCTCTGGCCCTTAGAAAATCTTCACCATTTTTTAAGACTTTGATTTTCCAGAGCTTTGCTCTTGCTTAAGAACTTCAGAGTTTTGCTCGTTTCCAAAGTTAGAAAACTTTTAGGTAAAATTAATTTAAATCAAATTAATTTAAATCAATCTTAACCAAAATTGTTTTGCTCTCATAGATCTTTTGATCTAAAGAAATCCCCATTGGGGTTTCATAAACAGAGCTTTGCTCTCAAAGATCTTTTGATCTAAAGAAATCCCTATTGGGGTTTCATAAACGGAGCTTTGCTCTCAAGAATTTGTTTTAGGGTTTCTTAACCCATGAACAGAGCTTTGCTCATTGACAGAATATAGATCTTTGGATCTTCTGATGATGAACTCTTAAGAGTTTTTCCTGGATTTTCAAGATCCCCAAAAATTTTTAATTTTAAATTTCTTTGAGAGTTAAAAATTTTCTTTTGATGGATTTTTTTTATCACCATTACAGAGCTAAGCTCTTTTTAAGGAATTTTATTCCTTTGAGACCAGAATTTGACAAGTGTCATTTTGTGATAGAGGTTTGCTCTGAAAGAGGAGATTTTCTCCTTGTCTCTAGGGATTCCCCAATGATGAGAATATTCTCTTGAGGATCTTTTCTTTAACTGACAGTCTCACCCAATGATGGGGCTGTCTTATTAAATGAGGCACACTCATCCAGATTTTGTGGGTCCCCATTTGGTCCCCCACCCACCGCATTGCAGTGTGGTGTGATTAATTTTAATTTAATTAATTTTTAAATTCAGTCAATTGAAAATTTTTAAACGCCAAGCGTTGGAATTGCAGCACTAACGGCTATTTTTTGTTCCTTTGTAGTGACCATGTCTCTTGATACTTCATTCCCGTTCGCTCGCTCGGAGGAAGGGTTTCCTGAAGCGCCCTTGGACAGCGAAGTTCTAGCCATGATTAAGGACCACGACCCGGAATACAAGAGTCTCCACCTTTGGGGGTCGTGGTATAATCAGATTATCATGGGTCGACGGAGCTTCACCTGCGCCGTACCGTCAGAACCGATTACGGCGATTCATTATGCCACCCCACCCTCGGTGCAGTATGCCGTGGAGATGGTTGATTGGACCTCGAAGGGCTTTCTTCATCCCGCCATAGATGCGATTCCAGTCCAGCGTCCTATGGTTTTGGATATCCTAGGACGCCGTAACTGTCAGGGCGAGGCGCGACCTTGGGGGCAATCATATAACATCGGTCTGATTTCCCGCCACCCGATCGGCTATCTGCCGTGGGCCCGGTATATCCTGTCGACGAAGAAGTCGCAGTTGATAAGGTTAGGATTATATACTGCGGTTTACGTCTCTCTCTTCCAGTATCCCACGCTCCCCACCTGGTGGCTCAAGGCTTTCTTGGAGCAGTGGAACATTCCTACCCACAGTTTCCTTGCAATGGATCGGGAAGTGTCAATTTCTCTGGAGGAGTTCACGGAGGTATCCGGTTTACCGGTTATAGGGGAACACTATGAGGAGTTGCTTTCGACAGACGAGTATGTCTTCGGTGCCAAGCCGGTGGTAAGGGGCCTCACGCCAGAGAATGCTGTTCAACACCAATTCCCAAGCTTGATCAAAGTGTTGAACATCTATGCGGCCCTTTTCATCGAACATGAGAGTCGCGGAGTTAGCTTTGAGGATTTCATCGCTCGGTTCCTTCGCCCAAGCGTCCTCTCATCAGAAGCTGCCAAGTTTGCTATCCTGGATGATCCTTTCGGTCTAGGTTTGGATAACCTGCCGGCGAAGGAAATAGACCAAAAGGGTTTTTTCCTTCCGGACTTCCCGACCATGTCTTTTGCAGAAATTGCTGCCCCTGGGATGGACGAGGAGGCCTTTTTCTTAGGATTTCTTGGGCTATGGCTGAGTTGGTTTGCGATCCCAATGAACTCTCGCCATATGCGGCCTTCTGTCTTTTACCCAGCCTATCGGATGACCATCGGGGTAAAAGTGGCCGTTGGGATCGCCGGCTTGGCACACTTGTATCATGGCCTCAGTCGAGCAGCGGATGCTAATGAGCCTGGGGTACTGCACGTGGTCTTTCCGATGCACTACTTCGTATCGTGGCTCGAGCTACACACGGCGGGTGTCTTCGGCATGCACAAAAGGCCCTCGTTCTTCGACAAGTGTGGTTTCCCTCGCATCATACAGCTGATTGGCGCATCGATTGTGACTCCATCGCCACGGAACGCCAGGGGTTTACTCCTTCACCCTCACACCGTTGGAGCCGGGATGTCCTTCATTGACAAGGTATTGACTATTGGAAAGGCGTCCACCACTGCGGTGTGACCATTACAAGACTCCTTTAAGGATGGAGCCTCAGTTTTGACGGCCCAGGAGACCCTCTACTTATATTCTATTAGACCGGACTTCTTAGTCTTCAGGCAGAACGGTGCGGCGATTTTCATGAGATACAACCCGCATCGTTTCGCCCAACAACTGGGCTACGATCAAGGGGTACCGTTGGAAGCTTTCCTACTGGAACCCGCTGCCACTGAAGAAGGGATGAAGAACACGCTGCATCACTTCATGCGCCTGAACAAGGGTTCTCATTTTTTATCAGTGCGCGGCCTGCGCTCTACGACTCCTCAATGTATATAAAGAATGGTACAATCATTCAACGAGAGCCGTTATAAAGGAATAGAGGCGAGTGTTGGTCGACCGTAAAGGTGCACCTCCCGGCAGCGACCGCAAAGCTCCTCTGGTGCCGAGGACCCCGGTAGTGCCTCCATTGAAAGATGACAGAGTCGGACCACCGCGTGCGCAGAGTCCTCTACCCGGATTGCTGCTCCCCGATATTGTGGATGCACCTCCAGCGCCCTGTGCTCCAGTAAAGACAGTGGTTGTTGCCTCGCCGGAGTCTGGCATGGGTGCGGACATCGGGACCCACCGTCCCAAGGTGGCTGCTAAGCGCAAGTCGATCCCGCGGGCACCTAGGGTTGGCGGGCAGAAGAAAAAGAAGTCGCTCTTTGCCGCAAACGTCGTATTCGGTCAGGAACCCCACGCTCCCTATGCCGAGGGACTGAGTGAATATGGGACTAATGAGGGATTAGTCATGCCGCCGGATGACACAGACTTGGAGGCTGCCCTCGAAGCTTCGGAGCAGTTGGCGAGGCGTGATGCATGGCTGGCTAAGCTTGCGGAATCAGGTAATCACTAGTCGCATTTTCTATTGCATCATATCTTTATTATTGCCATTGACTAATATTTTTCCTTCTTTTCTTCCAACAGGCATCACCACTGAAGAAGCCATTGCCGCTTCCCTCAAGACCTTCCAAGAGGAGGAACGCCTTAGAGCGTCTCTAGGCCTTAGTAAGTTTCAATTCATCAAGTTTTCATTTTCCTTGTGTTATGGTCGATCTAACCTCCCCCTTTTTTCACAGGAACCACAATGCCGATCCCGCAGGTGACGCGGAGACTCTGCCGGCTGCCGATATTCCTGCTTCCTCAGGGCTACTGCGGGAGGTCCGTCTTGAAGAGCCGATGAGAGATGCCTTAAGGGCTCTGGAGGCGACTCTAAACGAGGACGACGACACCTTGATTAAGGAAGCGTCGAAGAGGTCTATCGCGACGGCCCGGGAGGAGAGGAAGCGGTCGAGACGCGAAGCGAAGGCACGCAGGGCTGCCTTGGCCATTGGAGCGGGCCCAAGCACCATCTCTCGTGCTGATACTTCCTCAGAAGAGGCACCCGTCACCCTATCCACTGATCGCAGACAGGTGGCGCGTGCAGTTCGGAGTGCTAACGATAAATCCACTTCAGGTAATGAATCTTTCGAGATTTGTTTGTAAAAATTGTAAACTCGCCGGTTCTTATGTATCTCATCTTGCAGGGCCGAGTCCGACCGAGGGGGAGGCAGAGACTGTCGAACCCAAGGAAACAGGGAGGAAGCACCGGCCGAACTCGAGCCGACGGTGGGCAACGTTGCTGGGGTTGCGGAGCCTGAGTTTGGGGCCGAGGGATCTGCAGTCGAGAAGGTCATTGATGCCGAGCCTGAAGTGGCGGCAGATGAAATGATCGTTATAACTGAGCCCAGGGTAGTGGCGGACGAGGCGCTTGAGGCCGGCGACCTCGTGGTGACGGCGGATGAGCCGATGGAGATCGCGGAGCCCAAAAAAGTAGCGGGTGAGATGGGCATGACTCTTGGGGAAGAGTCAGCCGCTCTCTTTCAAGAGTCCGGCAATGCTCCGATCATTGCCCTCCCCGTCTATGATCTTCCGCCGTCTCCTGGCTGCGCGAGCACGACAACGGCCCCCATTGAGTCGGGTGATGAGGCCACGGGCGGTGGTCTCATGTCGATGGAGGAGGGAGTCGCCTCCGTTTCGGCCGGCAGCTCATCAGGTAAATTTCGAATTACCGTCCCCCCTTTTTTTATCTCGCAATCTTTCCTGACAGGCTTACCCTTGTTTTTTTTAACGCAGGTGCGGCCAGCGCCGATGCTCCACTGCTGGAGGGAGCGCCGTCGACTACTGCCTTGGCAGTGGTCACTTCTCAGCCCTCTCTCATACCATCGAAGATGCTGGAAGGTATGGATTTGCAATCTATTAGTTTCGTCTTTCAGCCGCCTAATTTATGTACTAAAGTCATACCGCTGTGTCTTTTCAGGAGTGCTTTTTGACCATCTCTATCAAGTGTTGCTCCCACACTTCTTCTTCCCATCTGAACTCGCTTCTCCTTCTGGTGGCGCTGGTGAGTATAGTTTCCGACTGATATCTTTCTTTTTCAGTGATGGAATTATTTCTAACTTTTTCTCGTCCTAACTGCAGTGCTGCAAATTGAAGGGGGAGATGAAAGATCAGTCGCGCCACCGGCCCTTCCGGCCTTGCCACCTGCCTCAACTGGTATAGTGGACTGTCACATTGATAACTC